>OY743169.1:59674323-64674323 GCA_963555705.1 Ligustrum vulgare | reverse complement strand
AAAACAATCTCTGTGGGAACGATATTCGGACTTAAAATCCACTTTATTACTTGCGCAACCCGTGCACTTGCGGAGCGTCGTCATATATCATATAATCTTTGTTATTATGAAATAGAGAGAAAGAGAGAAGAAAACAAAGAGGCAAATAAACTTGTGTTTTATTAAGAACTAGAGCCTCATATATGTAAGGAAAGAAAGAGATACACAAAGTAATTATCCCTAGGGTTACAGGGGTATGAATGTCATTCACTAAATAGTATAATATTTACAACACTCCCCCTTGAATGACATATTACAAAATATCTGTCTCGTTAAAACCTTGTTTGATAAAAATTCAATGGAAAAAAAAATCAAACGAAAGAAAAAGAGTACAGTTATTTTGGAGTATCACAATAAATGCTGCATCGTTAAAACCTTGCCAAGAAAACCCAGTGGGACAAAACTTAGGCGAAGGAAAAAAAGTACAGCTACTCCCCTTGATACTGATCACTGTAAATCTTTGAGTCGACGCATTCCAATCTCATGAACCAATTTCTTGAATGTAGATGTTGGCAATGCCTTTGTAAATAAATCAGCTACATTGTCACTCAAGCGAATTTGTTGAACATCGATATCCCCAGTTTTCTGAAGCTCATGTGTGTAGAAGAACTTTGGAGAGATATACTTCATTCTGTCTCCTTTGATGAAGCCTCCCTTGAGTTGTGCAATACAAGTTGCATTGTCTTCATACAAAATTGTTGGACTGTCTCTAGTTGAAGTTAATCCGCATGATACTTGGATATGATGGGTCATGTTCCTCAACCATACACATTCTCGACTTGCCTCGTAGATTGCAATAATTTCTGAATGATTTGAGGATGTTGCTGTCAAGGTTTGCTTCACGGATCTCCATAATATAGTTGTTCCTCCACGTGTAAACACATATCCTGTTTGCGATTTAGCTTTATGTAGATCAGAGAGATAACCTGCATCTGCATATCCCACTAAAGAAGATCCCAATTTCTGAGAATAAAATAATCTCATATCAATAGTACCCTTTAGGTATCGAAAAATGTGTTTAACACCATTCCAATGTCTTTGAGTTGGTGTAGAGCTATTATATCTTGCAAAGAGATTTACAGAAAAAGCTATGTCGGGTTGAGTACAATTTGCAAGATATGTTAGCGCTCCAATTGTACTAAGATATGGTACTTCAGGACCAAGAATTTTTTCTCCATCTTCAGGTGGACGAAATGAATCTGTTTTCACATCAAGTGATTGAACAATCATAGGGGATGCCAATGGATGTGTTTTATCCATATAAAAATGATTTAATACTTTTTCTGTATAAGAAGATTGATGAACAAATAATCCTCCTGAAAAATGTTCAATTTGCAACTCAAGACAAAACTTAGTTTTTCTCAAATCTTTCATCTCAAATTCATTCTTTAAATAATCTGCAATTTTATTGAGCTCTTCAGGATTTCCAATCAAATTTAAATCATCCACATATACTGCAATAATCGCGAATCCACTATTTGTTTTATTTATAAAAATACATGGGCAAATGTCATCATTTTTTTAACTCTCCTTCAACAAATATTCGCTAAGGCGATTATACCACATGCCTCCGGATTGTTTCAATCCATTTAATGATCTTTGCAATTTAATAGAGAATGTAGTTCTCGGGCATGTATTATTTGCTTCTGGAATTTTGAATCCTTGAGGGACTTTCATGTATATGTCACTATCAAGTGAACTATATAGATAGGCAGTTACTACATCCATAAGGCGCATATCAAGCCTTTGTGACACAATCAAATTAATTAAGAATCTAAAAGTGATAGTATCCATTATGGGAAAATACGTTTCCTCATAATCAATTCCTAGTTTTTGAGAGAAACCTTGAGCTACAAGTCGAGCTTTGTATCTTGTAACCTCATTATTTTCATTCCTTTTTCCTTACACAAACTCATTTGTATCCTACAGAAATTACATTTTCAGGTGTTCGAATTACAGGTCCGAATACTTTTCGTTTCTCTAAGGAATTTAACTCCGCCTGTATGGCTTCTTTCCATTTTGGCCAATCATTTCTATGCTGACAGTCTTTCACAGACAGTGATTTAGGATCATCATCTTTCATTATTTCAAGAGCCACATTAAAGGCGAAAATGTCATCTATGACAATAGTATTTCTTTTCCATAGTTTATGAGATATTAAATAATTTATTGAAATCTCATTATTTTCAGATACTTGTGGTTCTGCAGGAACCATATTCTAAATATCTGATTGATCAATCTTTTCAAATACTACTTCTTATGAAGTTTTTGATTGGTTTTTCTCTTGTACTTTTCTTTTTCGAGGTACGGAGTCTTTAGCACCAACTGGTCGACCACGCTTCTGGCATATTTGAGATTCATTTGCTACAGCAGATTGTCCTTCAGGGACATCAATTTGTGCAGGAATATTTTCTGCTGGTATATGTGACTTTGTCACTTTTCTTGTGTCAACAAATACATCCAGTAATTGATTTGAAACTCTTTGTAAGTGAATGATTTTTCCAACCTCTTGCTCACATTGATTGCTGTGGGGATCAAAGTGAGACAGAGTTGTTGCATTCCACGAAATTTTACCTTGTTTTTCAGGATGTAGTTTTGTTCCTCCCAAGGTTGGAAAAGTCATTTCGTCAAAATGACAATCTGCAAAACGTGCAGTGAATAGATCACCCGTTAAAGGTTCAAGATACCTTATTATTGATGGTGAATCAAAACCAACATAAATTCCAAGTCTTCGTTGGAGACCCATTTTGGTACGTTGTGGGGGGTGAAATTGGGACTTGGACGGCACAACCAAAAATCGTAAATGAGAAATATTAGGCTCATGACCAATTGCAAGTTGCAAAGGAGAATATTGATAATACGCAGTTGGTCTTAAACGAACCAATGATGTAGCATGTAATATGACATGACCCCAAACAGAAGTTGGAAGTTTTGTTTTCATGAGTAATGGTCTAGCAATTAATTGTAGACGTTTGATAAACGACTCAGCTAATCCATTTTGTGTATGGACATGAGGAACCAAATGTTTAACCTCAATTCCAATTGACATACAATAATCATTGAATGTCTGTGATCTAAACTCACCAGCATTATCAAGATGAATTTTCTTGATCGAGTAATCAGGGAATTGAACTCGTAATTTTATAATTTGAGCAAGTAGTCTAGCAAATGTTACATTCCTAGTGGAAAGTAGGCAAACATGGGACCATCTAGTAAATGAATCAATTAAAACCATAAAATATTGAAATGGTCCACATGGTGGGTGTATTGACCCACATATATCTCCATGAATTCTTTCCAAAAAAGTTGGTGATTCAATATTGACTTTTGTAGTTGAAGGTCTAATGATCAACTTGCCTTGCAAACAAATAGCACATGGATAATCATTAGGTAAAATAATCTTCTGGTTCTTTAGAGGATGTCCATATGAATTGTTAATTATTCGGCGCATCATTGTTGTTCCTGGATGTCCAAGTCTATCATGCCAAAGTATAAAAATTTTTGGATCAACGAACTTCGGGTTCGTGATAATATTTGACTCGATCATCTTTATAGATGTACAATACATGCCACAAGGGAGTGCCGAAAGTTTTTCTTTTAATAGCTTCTGGCCAGATATAAAAGAAGTTATGCAAAGATATTCTGCATTATTTTCATGCATCGTCTCAATGTGATATCCATTGCAGGGAATATCTTTAAAACTAAGCAAATTTCTTCTGGATTTACTTGAATAAAGTGCATCGTCAATATATAATTTTGTATTATTTGATAAAATAATACAAGCTCTTTCAGAGCCTTCAATGATTTTTGATGCACCTGATATTGTATTAACATTATTCTCTGAAAATATTAACTTCAAGAAATACTTTTTATCTTGAAGAATAGTGTGTGTAATTTCACTATCGACTAAACAGATATCCTGGTCATTCATCCTGAATTTATAAATAAAACAAAATAAATATTCTAAAACTTTGATTTTATAAAAAGAAATTTAGCGACATTTTTAATCAATTAAAAAATGTTTAATAACGTAAATGTATTTAACTTTTAAAAAAAATAAGTAAAAACATAATTCATACTAACTTTTAAAGAAAAATAACAATTCAAATTCTGAAAATTAAACTAATCAATATTCTCAAGTACACCGCCTCCAATTAAATGATCAATATTGCCATTTGGGTCAGCAAAGAAGTCAGAGACGTCCAAATGAGTCACATTAATTGGATCATCATAATCAGCGAAATTTGTCTCTATTTTTTCTTTCCCCTTGACTAATTTCTGATAGAGATCCACAAGATGTTTTGCCGTAGGACATGTACTTGCCCAATGCCCTTTCATTTCACATCTAAAGTAAATTTCTTCATACTCCTTTCTTGATATGATATTTTCGTTCGCTTTGTACCTTTTAAAATTGTTCTCTTGTTGCTGATTGTTTTGTTGAAAATTCCGTCCATGGTTTCTTCTACGTCCACGTCTACGTTCATGTTTTGATATTGCATTTACTTCAGGAAATGCGGTACCATTTGCTTCAGGTAATGGTACAGAACCAGTTGGATGTAACCCATGATTTTTCATCAGCAATTTATTATTTTGTTCGACTACAAGCAAACATAATATAAGTTCTGAGTACTTTTTAAAACCACGCTCCCGATATTTCTACTGCTTGATCACATTCGAGGCATGGAAAGAGGAAATTTTTTTTTCCAAGATATCTTGATCAATGATTTTTTCTCCATACAAGTTTAATTTAGAACTTATTCTGAACAATTCAGAATTATACTCACTGACTGTTTTGAAATCCTGCAAACGGAGATGCATCCACTCATAGCGGGCTTTGGGGAGAACTACAGTCCTCTGATGGTCAAACATCTCAGTCAAATTTTTCTAGAGAATTTGTGAATCTTTCACAGTGAGATATTCAACTTTCAATCCATCATGAAGATGGTGACGAAGGAATATGAGTACTCTTGCACGATCCTGCAGGGATTCTTTGTTTCTTTCTTTTATTGTATCTCTCAGACCTTTCGAGATAAGGTGAATATCAGCATCTAAGACCCATGATAAATAATTTTTGCCAGATATGTCGAGTGCAACAAACTCGAGTTTAGTGATGTTGACCATTTGGATAACTACACAATAAATAAAAAAATACAATTAATTTTGAAGAATGTGATTAAACCACATAATAATAAATCAAGTCATCAACATCACATAAGTTGTATGTTTTCCTTCAGGGATAAACATTATGACATATTCTTCGATATATATGCTACTTCTGGAGCATGTTGTATTTTTCCTAATTATTTCTTCAATAATATGTCAAATATTATTCTGAAATATTGACAATTATAATTTATGCTCTTCTGGAGCAAATAATAATCTTTCTTGAATATTATAAAGTTGTGCTACTTCAGAAGTAACAACAAATTATTTATGATAGTCATATTAATATTCTTCTAAAATATTAATTATATACAGTTGCGCTACTTCAGGAGCAACAACGAATTATTTATGATAGTCATATAATATTCTTCTAGAATATTAATTATATACAATTACGCTACTTCAAGAGCAACAACGTAATGAACTATTAATTTAAATGATAAAAAAAAAATTCAACAATAACAATAATATATAAATTAAACAGATGCGTAAATATGTATGTAAATAATACATGAATTAAACTTAATAACGTGGGTGCACAATTTACATAATTCAGAACAATGATTAGAATTAGATAGATAATTGCACGCAAACCAATTTGTAGCCTGAATAAACTATTTGAAATTGGAACTTTGAAGTATAGAACCAGTTGAAATACATGAATCAATTGATCGGTAAAATCAAATATAATTCAGATCGGACAAATTTGAAATTCAGGAATCCGAATTCTTATGATGCACATGTATAAAAAAAATTCACGTGTTGCCAAATAGATTTTGGTACACGTAATGAGTGATTATGAAAAGAATTCACGTGTAGCCAAATTAATTTTGGTACACATGACAGATGATTATGCTTAAATTTTTTTTTTTTACCTTCTGACTAATATTTTGAGAGAAATCGTACTGATAACGTGTTATGAAATAGAGAGAAAGAGAGAAGAAAATAAAGTGGCAAATAAACTTGTGTTTTATTAAGAACCAGAACCTCATATATATATATATATATATATATATATATATATATATATATATATATATATATATATATATATATATGGGAAGAAAGGGATACACAAAGTAATTATCCCTAGGGTTACAGGAGTATGAATGTCATTCACTAAAAAGTATAATATTTATAACATTTGCACAATTATTAAAATTAAAAATTATTAAAAAAATATTAACCATTTTTTTAATATTTACCATAAAATAATATTAGTAGTTATATATATATATATACAACTTATGACTTTATGCAGTAGTCGTGGACGATTAAATTATATACAACTCTAAATCAAACTTCATGCTCCATACGTATCATTCTGATAGCAACACAGAAATTGATGAATCAAGTAAGAGACCTTATAAATGTAGTTCGACTTGCTCTAATAATTGCCACTATTTGACAACATTACAAGTTCAAGTCCTGTTTGTTGACGTAAAGGTAGCTTACCACATCATTGAAGAATGTTGTTACTGGCAATGGAGAGAGTCCATTGTAATTCTTGTTTAGTTTTGCCAAGCATAAATCACTGACATCCTTGAACATCCATTCTTCATGTGCTAAAGGTTGTGCAGCATATTCCTCAAGTGGCATCCACTAGTTAGGATTAAGAGGCACGCGATAAAATTTGTTAGATCTCCCATGGTTTAATATATTCCAGTCGAAAAGACAAATGATTTGAACGACTACCTGGGCTCCCGCAATTTCTGAATCTTGATTTTTAATGTCATAGGTTAGCGGTTGCAACATGCACACAAAGAATAAATCCGACTTCTCGAAGAAGTACTTGTGCATTTGTCTATCAGTTGAAGCAAATAGCAAATCTTATAAACCAACTTTGTGTCAGGTATAAATAGGTGAAAACAGTCTTCAGATGAAAAAAATTAGGGTTTCATTTCATGCTAAGTTCATACCTGAATGCTAGGACATCCATAAATTCTGTATCAATCTGCAACCATGAATACCTCTCTACTCTCAAAATATTGATCAACATATTATTTATTAAACAATTTCTGATTACTTACTCCTGTTTCCTCTTGTACTTCTCTTATTGCACCTACAGAAATATCTTCACCCTGTAGATTAAAAGAGCAAATTGTTGGTAAATCTTGAAAAGAGAAGCAGTTCTTCTACCCTGTACTTAAACTTCAGTTTTATGTGCATACCTGGTCGACTATTCCGGTTGGAATCTTCCAAATTTTTCTTTCCCGAAACCTGCCATACCTTTCCCGAACAACAAGCAACTGTAGAATAGAAGAAATAAGATAAAGAAACTGAAATAATGAACTCCAGAGAGTCGTAAAAAATATTGATATGCCCATTGGATAACACGCCTGAAGATTTTAATAACAAAAGATCACAGTCTTCCTAATTATCAATTAAAGATCAGCAGCTTCTATACTAAAGCAATAGTAAACATAAAATAAATTCTGGTTCATTGATATATGCTAATCAAATGAAAACAAGGGAAATTGTGTTATTGGAATGGAACATCAAGAAGACCGAAAGAAAAAATGTCACTTTCCTACTTGTTGCACATCGTGCTGAGGTGGATAATGGGTCCAACATTAAAATTCGTCAACGTAGTCAACTCTCAACTTCCAATTGCATGACAAAAAACAATATCTGACCTGCAGGAACGAACGCAGAATAGACCGAGGTGATTTAAGTGACCGACCTCAACTTGAAGAGGGAGGTGATTTGGTAAGAACGAGGTGATCTTATGCTGAGGTGATTTAAGTGACCGACCCCAACTTAAAGAGAGAGGTAAGTCGGTAAAATCGAGGTGATCGGTACCGAGGTGATGTTGACGAGGTGACAGTCAATCGAGGTGAGAATGGCGGCACTGCAGAAGGGTCAAATCAGCCGTATTATGTGTCAGTAATCATGATTATCTGTAATGTGTCAGTGTAATAATTTGTTGTCATGTTGTCAACAATGTCATTAGTCAGTATCAATCACATACTGCAGACGTGATATGTTGTAATAATTATGTTTTGTCTCCTCCCCTACTATAAATAAATAAGAGACATAAATGCTCTTTGAAAGGGATGAAAAAAGAAAAACCTCTCAAAACTCTTGTCATTTGATTTCGTTGATTCGGCCTGACTGTCAGATCGGTATCGAATTGGACGTGAATTTATGCTATTATGACTTCAGTTCGCTTTTGATCAGTTACCCTTTTTATCTCACTTGTTATCCAAGTTTTATGTCAACATTGGATATTAAAGATACGAGCTGTATACTTAACCAAAATTTCCACAAATATATTATTCACTTGAAAACTATTAAACTTCTACTATCTTTATTTGTCGACAAGAATAGACGTCAACAAATTGGCACTAGAAGGAGGGCCCGTATCCTTGTTGTTGGAAACCACATTCTCCTTCCTCTATTGCGATGAGTCGCCAACAAGAGTCAAGAAGTCATCAGACGCATCATAGTGACGATTCATACGGAGATGTTCGCGGATCTAGAATGTCTGTCCTTCCACGACCTCCAACCGATGCGAACATGCAAGTGGTTCTTGAACGGATTGAACGGATGCAAAGGGATATGGAAGAAATGAGGAGAAATCAAAATCGAGGTCGCCGTCACGAAGAAGGCGAGTTGCAGTCACAACTACAAATATCTAATCGACCCTCCCGTTATGAGGGACAACAAAATGAATACTCGAACTATGCACACCTCAATTTCGAGGTCGTAAATCGCTCGATTGGAGGGGACAAATAGAGAAGAGTGAATGTGATAGAGTGGGGACATATCCAAAAAAAAGGATTGAAAGAGAAGGAGAGAGTAAAGCTGCCCGAACAAAGGGAGATGGTTATAAGTCCCCAACAAAGAAATTGAACTTGGAAAACTAGCAAGCTGATAGTTCAACCCTACACTTAAATCAGCCACCAACTCCTCCGTCGAGCAGACCAGATCAAACTGAAGTTGAACAGTTAAAGAAGAGGTTGTCCGACCTTGAAGCAAAACAGGAAGGGCTAGGATCGAAAGAACCATGTTCCAAGAGGACGTCGCCTTTCACGGAGGTCATACTGTCACAACCTTTGCCTGGTAAAATGAAGATGCCGCACCTCACCGGGTACAATGGGGAAACTGACCCGGTATCACACTTTGACCAATACATGTCTTGGATGGAACTTCAAGGAGCAAGCGATGCTATAACATGTAGGGCGTTTCCTTTAACTCTTGGAGATATAGCTCAACGGTGGTTCCGCAACATATCTCAACATTCAATATCTAGTTGGTCTCAGCTGAGTGATCAATTCTTGAAACAATTTATGGGATCAAAAATTCCGACCACGCCGAAAGAAAGTTTGGTGACAATCAGACAGGAGAAAAAGGAATCGTTAAAGAACTATTTGAGCCGTTTCAATAAACAAATCATGGGAATGGAAAAAATATCTGATGACGCGCTGTTGATGGCCGTTCTGTCAGGTTTACAAATACAGACTCGTTTCTGGTGATCGGTGCATGAGGACGGACCTCGAACATACCAAGAATTTCTGAACAGGGCGGAGAAGTTTATCAATGCCGAGGAAGCCTCAGGGCCCAAAAGTACTCACCCTGAGTCAATCAAGGGGTTGGACAAGAAGGAATATAAAGAAGAAAAGGAGTTTAAAAAGAATACATTTGGGAAGAAGCGAGATTATAAACCAACGGATAGATTTCGTCCTTACAATTCAGAACAGAAAGGTGAGCTTACCACGTTAAATGCATTGGTTGAGGTCATTTTCATGAATATAAAGGATAAAGGGATCATTCCCCCGGAGAGACCAATAAAACAGAACCCAAGCAATTTGGATCCGTCCCGATATTGCAAATATCACAGTTCAGCAGGACACACTATTGACAAATGTCGGAATCTAAGATTTGAAATTGATAAAAAGGGGGAGCCTGCGAGAATATGTTGTTGAGCCACAAGATTTGGGGAAACAATCTGGACAACCGGAAAAGTATGTAGTCCATCGTGAAATAGATTCCAATAGCGCAAACCGACCTGATGAAATTCGTACAATCGTGAGTGGAAACCAAGTTCAGGTCGGATCGAAAAGAAAAAGACGGGAGTATGCTCGGGAGGCGCGAAACAGTTACCAGATCTGCAGCCACGGAATAACTCCAAACAATTCGGAGTCTTTTAGTTTCTGTGAGGAAGATGCAAGGGGCGTACTCCAACCGCATTCAGATGCTCTGATAATCACAATGCCCGTATGTGGGATAAAAATCCACAAAACCTTGGTGGATGATGGCAGCGCTGTGAATGTATTATATTGGAGGACATTTGAAATAATGGGAATTAACCCACGCAATTTACGGCCAAGAAGGACAAGAATTCAAGGCTTCACGGGTGACTATGTCTGTCCTAGAGGTGAAATATCCTTACTGGTGGAATTGGGGACAGGATCCTGTCAGAGGCGTGTCATTTCTGATTTTGTAGTGGTTGATGTCGTGACAAATTACAATGCCATCTTGGGAAGACCAATCCTCCACGAGTTGAAAGCGGTAGCATCTATTTACCATTATTGCATGAAATTTCCCCCACCGAACGGGGTTGCCACCATAAGGGGGGATCAACGAGCTGCCAGGGAGTGCAATTTAGGTTTTGCTTCCAACAACATCCAAATGGTGAAGAGTGGAGAATCAATTGCAAGACCAAATGAAGAAGATGAGCCGATAACAGAGCTACAAACTTTGGATCCAAGAGGAAATCAGGATGACAGTCAATCTAGTCCTGTGGAAGAACTAGACATTTTGAAGGTTGATGAAGAAAAGCCTGAAGTAGAGTTCAGAATAGGACGCAAACTGACCGAGCCAATAAGGTCAAACCTCATTAGTTTTTTGAAAGATAACTCTGATGTATTCGCATGGACTCATTCTGATATGGAAGGGATCGATCCTAAACATGCCAGTCATCATCTACATGTAAGCCTTGATTTCAAACCAAAAATACAAAAAAGATCTCTCAATCCTGAACGATATGAAGCGCTGGCTCGAGAGGTAGTGAAATTGCTTAGTAATGGCTTCATCAGGGAATCATTTTATCCCGTCTGGATAGCAAATCTTGTGCTGGTGAAAAAGAGTAACGGGACATGGAGGCTATGTATAGACTTTTCAGATCTGAATAAAGCCTGCCCAAAGGATAGTTTTCCTCTCCCGAGAATAGATCAAATGGTGGATGTCACAGCAGGACATCAACTCCTCAGTTTCATGGATGCTTATTCGGGATATAACCAATCCCAATGAACAAAGCGGATGAAGAGCACACTTCGTTCATGACCGATAGGGGACTTTACTGCTACAAAATGATGTCATTCGGTTTAAAGAACGCCGGAGCAACGTATCAACGGTTGGTAAATGAAATGTTTAAGGATCAAATCGGGAAAACAATGGAGGTCTATGTTGACGATATGCTTGTAAAGACTGCTTTGGCCGAAGATCATATCCGGCACCTGGATGAGATGTTCCAAATATTGAGAGCTTATCGGATGAAATTGAACCCGAAGAAATGCTCCTTCAAAATTTGATCAGGTAAATTCCTTGGTTACCTAGTGACCCAAAGAGGGATTGAAGTCAACCCAGACAAAATACAAGCACTAATGAAGATGAGAGAGCCGAGAAAGGTGAAGGAGGTCCAGAGTTTGACTGGGAGGATAGCAACGTTGATCGTTTTGTGTCACGAGCGACAGATAAATGCCGACCTTTCTTCGATGTTATCAGGAAGAATAGAGATTTCGAATGGACTAAGGAATGTCAGGTAGCCTTTGAAGAACTAAAGAGGCATTTGGCGTCACCTCCTATTCTTTCAAAACCTTTGTCGGGGGAAGTGCTATCCTTATATTTGGCCATTTCAGAAATAGCAATGAGTGCAGTTCTTGTGAGAACCGAGCAGGGGGTGCAACATCCGGTCTACTATGTCAGTCAAGCCCTTCATGATGCCGAACTCAGATACTCTGAAATGGAGAAGTTGGCTTATGCTCTAATAATGTCAACCAGAAAGTTAAGACCCTATTTTTTGGAACATCGAGTGGAAGTATTAACCAACTATCCTCTGAGGCAAGTGTTACAAAAGCCAGAAATGGCCGGACGACTGTTGAAGTGGGCTGTGGAGTTGGGGCAGTTCGACTTATTGTACAAGCTAAGAGTAGCTATTATGGGGCAAGCTCTGGCCGATTTCATCGTGGAATTCACCCCCATGATGCAGATCTGTTGTGCAGAGGTACACTCTACTTGGCGGTTGTATGTCGATGGTTCATCAGCAGGACAAAGGACAGGAGCTGGTGTTGTTCTGGTCAGCCCGGATAATCAGTTTTTCTACAGTTCTTACCGTTTTTGTTTTGAAGCAACCAACAATGATGCAGAATATGAGGCCTTAATGATAGGGTTGGACATAGCTCGAGCAATGGGCATCATTAGTTTGATCATACACAGTGACTCCCAGTTGGTGGTGAATCATATCCGAGGAATATATGGAGCCAAGGGGGAAAGGATGGCGACCTATCGTGCGAGGATTTTGGAGGAGCTGAAGAAATTTAAACATGCCGAGATTATTCAGATCCCCAGGTCAAAAAATGGTCAGGCTGACGTGCTGGCTCACTTAGCAACAAGTGAAGGAACACCTGAATTAAGGGGCATATCCATTGAAACAGTCATACAATCAGCTTTGCATTTTCCAGTGCCAGCAGTCCTGCATAATTCTTCAAAAAGGACATGGAAAGATGGAATTATTCAATACTTACGTGAAGGGGTGGTTCCGTCGGATCAAGTGGAAGCAAGAAGTTTGAGGACCAGGGCTGCAAGATATACTCTGATTGGAGATGATCTATACAAGCGATGATTCTCCCTACCTCTATTGAAGTGTCTGGATGATGAAGAGGCAGAATATGTGATGAAGGAAGTCCATGAAGGAATTTGTGGAAACCACAATGGGTGACAGGCTTTAGCCTTTAGAATTATAAGACAAGGATACTTTTGGCCCACGCTCAAGAAGGATGCGATCGATTTTGTTAAGAGATGTGATAAATGTCAAAGATTCGGTCCTATGATAAGGAACCCTCCTGAAGAACTAACAACCATCATGAGTCCATGGCCATTTGCAAAATGGGGAATTGACTTGATTGGGCCATTGCTAACGGCGAAGGGAGGAAACAAGTTCGCTATTGTGGCAGTGGATTACTTCACTAAGTGGGCTGAGGCTGAACCATTGGCTAAAATTACATAACAAAGGACTACCGACTTTGTTTGGAAGTTTATCATATGTAGGTTTGGAATCCCACACTCGATTGTGACGGACAATGGGAAGCAGTTCGACAATGAGAGATTTCGATCTTTTTACGAGGGATTAGGAATCAGAAAGCACTTTTCTACTCCGAACCATCCCCAGTCTAACGGACAGGTCGAGGCTATGAACAAAATTATCAAACACAGTCTGAAAACTCAACTGGAGACTCTGAAAGGATCGTGGGCAGAAGAACTACCAGGAGTACTGTGGTCTTACCGGACAACTCATAGGACAGCCACGAAAGAGATGCCATTTACCTTGGCTTTCGGAATAGAAGCTGTGATACCAATAAAGGTGGGACTGCCATCATTTCGAGTTACTCATTTTAACGAACAGGGTAACCATGATAACTCAGCGTTGGATTAGATCTCGCAGAGGAGAAGCGACTACAAGCACAAGTCAGGAATGCTGTGTACAAGCAAAGGAATGTGAGGTATTATAATTCAAAGGTGAGGACGAAAAAATTTCAAATGGGGGAGTTAGTGTTGAGAAAGAAAATCACAACACGTGAGCCTTTGGGACCCAACTGGGGAGGTCCATATCGGATCAAGAAGGTCGTAAGCAATGGGTCATATGAATTAGAGTCACTTGATGGAGTTCAACTTCAACATCCTTGGAATGCAGAACACTTGAAGAAATATTTCCAGTAGGGTAAGATATGAAACTGAATGTAAATATTTTTGATGTCAAGCTAAGATGAACCAACACGTGTCGGACACCCACACTCGCCGGACACGCTCCGACACGTGTCGAAACTATAAGGTATGATGATTGATGAATCTTACTTACCTTCGCAGCCAAGCCAAAGAAGGAGCAGCGCCGTTGGAGAAGGAGCAGCGTCGTCGGAGGAGCCCGGAGCAGCGTCGTCGGAGAAGGAGCCTAGAGTACCAGCGTCGCGCCGTTGTCGGAGAAGAAAGCAAGAAGCCTACCATCATCTCTCTCTCTCTCTCTCTCTCTCTTTTGTGGTTTTGCGGCGCAGATCAGAATATTTATTTTTATATTGCTTATATTTGTATGTATAATAGCTAGGTTATTGGATGACTGATGAGTATGGGTTAATGGGCCCAGATAACATTATTTTATTATAAATACAATAACAAAGGCATTGAAAGGGTACACATTAATCAATATTCATTGAGCATTCAATTTCAACAGCTGCGGCGTTGCAATTATTTTGAGGTATGCGTTTTTTTTTCCTTAAAATTCAATTTTGTCTCTCAAAAAACATAATTAAAAATATTGGTCAAGTGACAAAGAGACTCTTTATCGTGATAATTTATTAATATTTTTTTTTTGTTTTTTGTTTTATGATTTTACTTTTCAGTTCAAAGATATGAGTTCACCAATTGCTTCTGATAGTACTTCGATAGATGATGAAATTTCCAAACCATTGTGGAAATACGTAACAAAATATGATAGAATTAATGAAGGGGGTGGTAATATTAGTTGGCAGTGCAATTTTTGCCATCAACAGAAAAAATCTTCATATACAAGAGTTAGGGCACATTTGTTGAAATTGTCTGGTTTTGGTATAGGAGCTTGTAAAAATGTAACTACAAAAGATATCAGTGAGATGCAAAAGTTAGACGATGAAGCTAAAATAATGACGAAAAATAATGAGCCCAAAAGAGTATCATTATCTGGGGAAAGAATTTCCATTGGTACTGCTACTAGGAATGATGATGCTACTTTTCAAGTGATGGAGCAAAAGAAAAGAAAGATTGGTGCACTTGAAAAAGCTTTTAATATGACATCTCGTTAACAATTGGATTCAGAAATTGCTAGGTTATTTTACACAGGTGGTGTGTCATTTAATCTTGCCAAAAATCCTTATTATGCCAGTTCTTATAGTATTGCTGCAAATAGCCATTTATCAGGATATGTGCCTCCGGGTTATAATAAATTGAGAACTACTCTTCTTCAAAAAGAAAAGAAAAATGTGGAAAGATTATTGCATCCTATAAAAAGTACATGGACAGAAAAAGGAGTAAGCATTGTGAGTGATGGATGGAATGATCCACAAAGGAGGCCTTTAATTAATTTTATAGCCGTGTCTGAGAGTGGACCAATGTTTTTAAAGGCTGTTGATTGTATGGGTGAAATAAAAGATAAATATTTTATTTCCAACTTGATGCGAGATGTTATAAATGAAATTGGGCACGAGAAGGTTATTCAAATAATTACAGATAATGCTGCAAATTGCAAGGCTGCGGGTCAAATAATTGAGGCAGAATTTCCTCATATTTTTTGGACACCATGTGTCGTCCATACTTTGAATCTTGCTTTGAAGAATATATGTGCAGCGAAGAATGTTAGATAATAATCAGATTACATATGAGGAATGCAATTGGATTACTAATATTCATGATGATGTTATGGTTATTAAATTTTTTTTATCATGAATCACACTATGGTATTGGCAATGTTTGAGGAATTTGTGTCATTGAAATTACTTTCTGTAGCAGAAATTGCTTCAGCAATTGTTATGCTTAAAAGATTTAAGCTAATTAAAGGAGGGTTGCAGAATATGGTTATAAGTGAAAAGTGGACAACTTATCGACAAGACGATGTGCAAAAGGCCAGTTTTGTGAAGCAGAAAATACTTGATGATCTTTGGTGGGACTCCATAAGTTATGTTCTTTCATTCACGGCACCAATTTATGATATGCTTAGACTTTTTGATACAGATAAACCTTGTCTTCACTTGGTTTATGATTTGTGGGATACTATGATAGAAAATGTGAAATCAGTGATCTATAGGCATGAGGGAAAACATCAAGATGAGGTGTCGTCGTTTTATGATGTTATTTATAAGATTCTTATTGATCGTTGGACAAAGAGTAACACGCCACTGCATTGTTTGGCTCATTCTTTAAATCCAAGGTAATTCTACATAATATTTTTTTTTATTCATGTTTTAGTATTTTTTAATATTATTATTTGTCAATTTGTTACTAATTTTTTTTATTATTTTACCATTTGCTTTTTTGTATTAGATACTATAGTGAGGAATGGCTTAAAGAGGATCCTGCTCGAGTTCCTCCTCATAAAGATTTAGAAGTGTCACGAGAAAGAAAGAAATGCCTTAACAGATACTTGTCAAATGAAGGACGGGTAAAAGTGATTGCTGAGTATGCTAGTTTTTCAACTATGGGCAATGATTTTGGTGAATTTGATTCTATAAATGATCGTTACCACTTGGATTCAAAGACTTGGTGGGTCAATCATGGCGCTTCTGCACCTATGCTTCAATCATTGGCCTTGAAGTTATTGGTACAACCTTCTTCTTCATCAGGTTGTGAAAGAAATTGGAGTACCTATTCCTTTGTGCATTCTCTTAAAAGGAATAGGATAACTCCAAAACGTGCTGAGGATTTGATATTTGTTCATAGTAATCTTCGTCTATTGTCAAGAAGGAGTCCACAATACTTTAAAGGGGATACTAAGATGTAGGATATTGGTGGTGATACATTTGATTCATTTGAAGATGTTGGAATGCTCCAAATTGCTAATTTGTCACTAGATGAACCGGAATTAGAGGCAGTAATATTTACTGATGATACAGATGAAGATGTTGAGGAAGCAGCTGAAGATGAATGAAAGATTTATAGATTATTTTCTTTTATGTTTTGTGGAACTTTGTGTTATGGCTAAATTTAGACAACTAAATTAAAAATTCATTTTTATTTGATATACTTGTTTTGATGCAATAAATAGACGTGCTATTGTATATTAAACTAAAATATAAAATAAGCAAAAAAAAAAAATAAATAAATAATTTGCGTGTCCCCAAACGTGTCGTGTCCTATCTTTTTGAAAAATTACGTGTCAACGTGTCGGTGTCGTGTCCGTGCAACTTAGATGTCAAGCAAGAGTTGTAATCAGATGAATGAAAAGTTTAATATTCCAAAGTATGCGAATCAGAATGGATCTTTCAAACAAAGACCTTAGTTAATGGTCCATAAGTACCTATATGGCAGGATATCATCAACATAACAAGGCAATCCGTTTCAAAGACGAGAAAGACCTCCTTGAGAAGCAAAACAAAGACCTTGGTTGATGGTCCATAAGTACCTATAAGGCAGGATATTATCAACGTTACAAGACAATCCGTCTTAAAGACGAGAAAGACCTCCTTGAGAGGCAAAACAAAGACCTTAGTTGATGATCCATAAGTACCTATATCAACATAACAAGGCAATCCGTCTTAAAGACGAGAAAGACCTCTTTGAAAGGCAAAACAAAGACTTTAGTTGATGGTCCATAAGTACCTATAAGGCAGGATAACATCAAAATAACAAGACAATCCGTCTCAAAGACGAGAAAAACCTCCTTGAAAGACAAAACAAAGACGTTAGTTGATGGTCTATAAGTACCTATAAGGCAGGATATCATCAACGTTACAAGACAATCCGTCTTAAAGACGAAATAGACCCCCTTGAGAGGCAAAAGTTGACAATCCATAATTACCTGTAAGTATAAACCGACCGACCTCCACTTTACAAACGAGGTTATTTGGTAAGAAAAACCAAGGTGAAAGTTTACCGACCTCCACTTTACAAACGAGGTTATGTGGTAAGAAAAACCGAGGTGAAAGTTTGCCGACCTCCACTTTACAGACGAGGTGTTTTGGTAAGAACGAACCGAGGTGAAATATTGAGATGACATTAGGTCTCATCCGCAATTTAGTAATTATTTCATCAAAGTGTTCACTTTGTTATTATATTCACTTCGCTATTATATTCATCTCTGAAAGTGGTTTGAAGTAATTCCATGATAATAAATTGTTTAAGTGTTCACTTCGTTATTATATTCACTTCGCTATTATATTCATCTCTGAAAGTGGTTTGAAGTGATTCCATGATAATAAATTGTTTAAGTGTTCACTTCGTTATTATATTCACTTCACTATTATATTCACCTCTGAAAGTGGTTTGAAGTGATTCCATGATAATAAATTGTTTAAGTGTTCACTTGGTTATTATATTCACCTCTGAAAGTGGTTTGAAGTGATTCCATGATAATAAATTGTTTAAGTGTTCACTTCGTTATTATATTCACTTCGCTATTATATTCACCTCTGAAAGTGGTTTGAAGTGATTCCATGATAATAAATTGTTTAAGTGTTCACTTCGTTATTATATTCACTTCACTATTATATTCACCTCTGAAAGTGGTTTGAAGTGATTCCATGATAATAAATTGTTTAAGTGTTCACTTCGTTATTATATTCACTTCGCTATTATATTCACCTCTGAAAGTGGTTTGAAGTGATTCCATGATAATAAATTGTCTAAGTGTTTACATCGTTTGAATTTCGAATATTCGACACAAATAAAATTTTCTCATTCAAAAAAACAGAAATGAAAATCATATGACAACATTGATCCAAAAATACATAACTACTTGTCAACGTTGATTGCTTTCTCAGACAAGTTGGTTTGAGAATTGTGGAGTGGTGATAGGAGGGATTCTTCTTCGACCTCGTCAGGCATTAGCTCCAGATATTTTTTATAAACTTGGTCAAGCTTCTCCTTTGGGAAATCCACCTCGGGTCGTTTGATTTCCAGCTCCTCCACTATCTCTTTGAACGTAAGATAATAGGTCTCATCCACATCGTGCTCATACTCCACCGAGTCTTTGAACTTTTTTATGGCCTCTTTGTAGGAGCCTTGAACAGTTGCCTCCAACTCTGCCTTTTCCCTTTTTAGGCTAGCCTCTATGCTATTGGCCTCGTCCAATTCTTTTAAGAGCTTCTTCTTCGCGCCATGTAGTTGGACCACCTCGTCCTTTAAGGAGGCAACCTCCTCTCTTAAGGGAACCACTTCATCCTTGAACTTGGATAGTTTAAGGTTGGTCTCCTTCAACCTGGCCATTTCATCCAGAGCCTCTTTCAGTTTGGCCTCCGTCTCATGTCTGGCTTTCACTTCCACCTCAAACATGTTCCTGGCATCCTCGGCCAACTTCCTGAACTTTATAGTATTAGAGGTCGCTTCGCTCAATCTAGATTGAGCACGGCAAAGATAATTTAAAGCTTGGCCGACATGAGCAGTGCTCGTTGCCAATAGGTCGTCCAGTGGCATGTCTTCACAGAACTTTTCTTGGCGGGGTGTCCAAGTCTTGGCCGGAACGTCCATGGCCATCTTGGTCTGCAGAGGGACCCTCATTAAGCCCATAGGTGTCAAGTTGGCCGAAGCCACAAATTCCCTGTAAATTTTGGGGCAGGATCCTTTTAAAGAGCTAGCCAATTCAGCTCTGACGGGGTTCACTCCCATATATGAACCCTCTGCCTACAGAGCTGATTAGGACGATCCTGCTTTGTCTCCAGAGCTTTGTGGAGGTGGAATTGGAACTCTGGCCTCTCTTTGATGATTTCAACTCGCTTCGATCTTTTTTGAGGAGGCGGTTGAACTTGGTCCTCTCTGGGAGGAGATGAGGTTCGGCTGTTTGCTTTTGGGGTGCTCTCTTGCGAGCCTCTGCTTTGGCGTTTGCGAGTTTCTTGGCTTTCATTGACTCCATTTTTCTCTTACCTTTACGAGCTGACATGGAATGAAATGCAGAAATAAATTTTCTAAGTATACACCTCGGAAACATAAAGCACTGAACTTGAATTGTGGTGATCGAACACTTACACTTTGGAGGCGGTGGGTAGTAATCAGATGGATCAATGAAAGTAAGGGTTGATTCGAATAGGTGTTCCTCGGTTAACAGCTCCTTAACCGATCAGTAGTTCGGTTGGTCCTTCAAGTTAATGATTTTTTCTATGACTTTTGAGTCCAACTCTGCTTCTCTCACCTCTACAAAAAACGAGATGATTAAAATTAGAACAATTCAGCTCGAAAATATCACAAGTATAAAAACTTACTGAATTTATCCCTATAGTGAACAGGAATAGTTGAGCTGATTTCGTCACTTCGATAGGGGTTCCTCCAATTTCCCCCTACGAAGAACCACTTTTCTTTCCACCAACGAACTGATTTAGGCAGATCAATCAATAATCTTTGACCCCCAAAGACCGACCTCTGCATGGCGTAAAACCACCCAAACTTCTTGCCATCAGCTCGGAACTGATAAGCAAAATTGAATTCGTCTACAGTGGGATCGATGTATCCCATACGGTTGTAAAGGGAAATAAACCCAAGGATGTACCTCCAACCGTTAGGATGAATTTGGGTAGGAGGCAACACCCCAGGAGGGAGGAAGTCAGTTATTATAAAGGGAAGGGGAAATCTTAGGCCTGCCTCAAGAATTTAATAGTTGGTTGTAACACAGCCTTTATGCGGTTGGTCAGCTCGTTCAAAGCTTTGGGGAAGGAAAAAGTGGACATAACCAGGAATTCTGTATTTATTTTTCCAAGTGTTCAGTTCGTCCTCAGTAGCTTCAGAACGAAAATGCTTGCAAGCAAAATCAGAACTGTAACTAGAACAGGGGTCAGGTCGTTGGAAAGTGGTTGTGGAAGGGTATCGAAAGGAACTTGCAGGAATTGTACGAGACGGTGGTATTATGGCTAGAGGTTGAGGTTGTGGGATATCGTTCACATCCTCCTCGTTTCGAAAGAGGCACTGAGTTTCCCTACTTTCCTCCCAAGATACAGATGGTTCGGCCTTCTTACCTCTATTATCCGACCTCACTTCACTTTCCTCAAAACTAACAGTTTCATTCATTTTTAAATGAGATTGTAACGGCCTGGATACTTAGAGAAATAAAGTATAAATCAAGAGAAATAGAGTATATTTGTCACAGCGCCCTCACCGGACGTTTGTATTTACCTGGTCGGATCTCTTAACGAGGCAAATTATAGGTCGTGAAAGCAAACGAGCTGGTCTTTGTAGAGAGAATTTTGAAGATTGGATAGGTTCCTTATGGGGAAGATGTTCCTATTTATAAGAAGAGGAGAGAGAGAGAGAGAGAGAGATGTCATTAATCAGTCATAATGACAAGACGCGTTGTCATTAAAGAGGCGGCGACACTTGATCCAAGAACTGACACACCATCCATGTGGCGACACCTGGCAATTGGAAGGGTGAAATATTTAAAGTAGAGGTCAATAGATAGCCAGCGAGACAATGAGGATTTCGAGATCCGTCCTTAAATCTTTTTCGAACCGATCTCGAAGGGACATTTGTTGCACATCGTGCTGAGGTGGATAATGGGTCCAACATTAAAATTCGTCAAGGCAGTCAACTCTCAACTTCCAATTGCATGACAAAAACGATATCTGACCTGCAGGAACGAACGCAGAATAAACCGAGGTGATTTAAGTGACCGACCTCAACTTGAGAAGGGAGGTGATTTGTTAAGACCGAGGTGATCTTATGCCGAGGTGATTTAAGTGACTGACCTCAACTTAAAGAGAGCGATGATTCGGTAAAACCGAGGTGATTCAGTGCCGAGGTGATGTTGACCGAGATGACGGTCAATCGAGGTGAGAATGGCGGCACTGGAGAAGGGTCAAATCAGTCGTATTATGTGTCAGTAATCATGATTATCTGTAATGTGTCAGTGTAATCATTTGTTGTCACGTTGTCAGCAATGTCATTAGTCAGTATCAATCACATATTGTAAACATGATATGTTGTAATAATTATGTTTTGTCCCTCCTCTACTATAAATAAGAGACATAAATGCTCTTTGAAAGGGTTGAAAAAAGAAAAACCTCTCAAAAATCTTGTCATTTGATTTCGTTGATTCGACCTGACTGTCAGATTGGTATTGAACTGCACGTGAATTTATACTATTATGACTTCAGTTCGCTTTTGATCTGTTACCCTTTTTATCTCACTTGTTATCCAAGTTTTATCTCAACAATGGACATTAAAGATACGAGCTGTATACTTAACCAAATTTTCCACAAATATATTATCCACTTGAAAACTATTAAACTTCTACTATCTTTATTTGTTGACAAGAATAGACGTCAACACTACTCATGATGAGCACAGAGAACACGCTTAAAGAGGTCATGTCCGCTTCTAGAAAACTTTAGTTATTTTAGGGGACAACAAAATTTGAAAGGATGTAACAATTGAAACTTTAAAGGATTTTTTTCAATGCACTGCTTTGAAGCCAAACCCTTTCTTTCCAAACAAATATATTAGAAGTAATCAAGTCATCTCTATAGGGAAAAAGGAATAATAAAGCCAACCAGTTAGAGTCTCTAAATTGTGCTATAAAGAAAGACATGAAAAACTAGTCACATATGAATAAAACAAATATACAAGTGCCAGCAGTTACCGAAATTTTGAAATACCTCTCTTTTATCATTCAGGACAATGGCACCAATTCGAACTCGGTGTGTTGCATTTGCAGGGATGGTATTGAGAGTTTCTGGAATCCAGTATACTAGCATTAAGAAATGAGGCTCTGTATGATGATACCAAAATCCTTCCTGCCAGCAACCAATATTATTACTGTATCGTTTGATACTTTGATTAATTTCAAGAGTAAAATCTAATGATTTATCCAATTTATCCCACATAACATGGTATAGAAGATATCAAAGTCTTGAATTGATTCAAGACAAGCTGATGCAAAATGTTATAGACCTTAAGAATTGAGAATAAATAAATAAATAAATTTTAGCGACAGGTGCCAAATCAAAATCCAGTCATTTTCTTACCTTCCAATTTGTTGTATTTTATCTTCTAACACATTATGAATGGCATCCCAGCAAATCAAAACATCTATACAACAATGTCCAAATCTTTTACAAATGACACTTCTTGGAGCCTTTTGGCCTTGAAATGGATGGATGTGCATCTTAAATATCAATGTAAAATAGTAAAAAAAAAAAAAAAAAAAAAAAATGGACGTGCTTTTCTATAAGACTGTGTTACTGAGATCTTTAAGGAATTTTTTATGAATTATGAAATTTAGACATGTAATTCCAAAGTGATAGAATAGATAAATTACCTTGACCACAATTTCAACCAGATTTGCAAGTTGAATAGGTAATTTGATCCACACACCCTTCTTGCCCTGTTTAAAAAAAAATAAAAAAACAATCATAAAAAAATGTAGAAAACCAGATATGTAGCATGGTATCGGAATACATTTTAGATAATCTCTATTTTATTGACCACCAGAAATCCCTGCCATAATGAAACTTAAACAGTTAACTTGCAGTACATCACATTGAGCAATCTTCTAAAAGCATGTTGATTGCTTGCAAATAACAATTACAATAACTAATGATGCAAGGAATAAATGATGTAATTAGTTGCACTCAAAACTGGTAATTATGTGATAGGCAATGTAGATGCAGACCGGTATATGTACAAGGTCAACATTAGAAATCAAGTCGAGAAAGTCTTGAATCAAACAAATGAATGGGATTATGAGTGGTCAACATTTGAATTTGCTTATGTAAGTTGAGCATGGCTGATAGAAATTCTTTTACAATTTAGGCAGCACAAGTAGTTAGTTGCAGAATATATTGAAGGATTGATGTTTCTGTCCACAAATTTCCAACACCAATGAAAAATTACATTGTAAAAGGGCACCAGCTAGTAGAAACATTGAAAATAATTTGAATTCAAAGTATTTCCAGCTCCACTCTATCTTTTTACCCTTGCATAGTAATGAAAGTAGAAAAATTTCAGTTCTACACATGCCAATAGCTAACAAAGGAAAAATTTCAGCAAGCATTATTAGAAAAATTATATTACCACTACAATTTTTATTAATTATACCACGTTATAAATGTAACACAATTAAAACCAAATTTTTGATAAATACACCACATTCAATTTACAAATATAGCCTAACCCAATTAAAAAGGAAAATAAACTGCACCACATCAATGCCTTTGCTAATATTAAGAATTAATCTAGTACCCACAGTGGGCAAATTTTATGGCACCCACTGTTGGTGTGATGTTGTCATGTGTCCCAAAAAATATATAATGGGATACGTGGCTACATCACAACCACAGTGGACACATTTTATGGCGCCCACTGTGGGTACTACATTGGAACTGTCCTAATATTACCCTTTTCAATGCTTTCATTTCACCCCCCACCCCCCATCGACTGCCTTTCTTCCTCCATAGTATCATTTGGCAATGCATCAAAGAAATCATACTTTCCGGAAAACTCATGCAACAATTTTTTTTCCAGGTAACTCATTTGCTCCCTTTCCAATTCCACAATTCTCCTCTCTTCTCTTATCTTCATTGATCAATCATCATTATCTATCTACAACGACTTTTTAATAACTTTATCCCAAATAACTCTAATCTCTCAAACACACTCTCTCCCAGCGGCCGACAAGGACAGCGCTCGATATCGTCGATCTCACGACCACGGCAGGGCCTTTGCGCAGACAACGCGATGGCGTGACTACAAGACCTTCGCCAGGTAAGGGTAAGCAGTGGACTTCGAGGCAGCGGGACGTCAGCAGCGCCGCTGAAAGATGGCAACGCAGCCCATTCCATTTTTCCTAGTTGGAGATTTCTTGTGGCTCTGCTCTCTCTGGTTGCCTAGTGTAACCATAATAAGTTGGTGTTGGTGGAGTTGAGATTTGAGGCGGTGGGTGCGGCGGAGTTGTGGCCTCATAAGAGACTTGTGGTGAAGGAGATGGTAGTAGTGGTGACGGTGTCACGGGTTCATAAGTTGGTGGAGGTGGCAGTGGCGCAGCCCCATTCCGTTTTGCCCAGTTGGAGATTTCTTGTGGCTCTTCTCTCTTTGTATAGTTAAAATTGGAGAGTTTTATGGACGCGATTTCTGTCGTGCTTCCCGGTCTGTATAGGCAGTAGTGAAGTGGCAATAGTAATGGTGGTTGGCGATATGTGGATTTGGTGTTTGCAGGTAGGGCTAGCCGGCTAGGTGTGGACTTTATTATGGAGATGCAGGTTGTAGTTGCTGTCGACAAAGTGTAGAATGGTGGTAGAGTAGGCGTGGAGTGGGGTGGCTGTGGCGTGGCAGTAGGGGTAGTTTAAAAGTTTGTGACTTGTGACCTAAAGGTTCTAAACGTTAGTGACTTGTGACTTTAAAAATTTGTGACTTTGACATATTGACTTAAAAATTGTTAATGTGAGCTAAAATAAGTTCGATTTGTGACCTAATATTGTGATTGTTTGTAACCCTAAAATAATTCATGACTTAAATAAGAGTGTTTGTGACTTAAAAGATTTGTATTTTGTAACCTGAGATTTTACAATATTGTGACATTAATATTTGTAATTATTTATTTTAATTAATTAATCTTAATTACAACCTAATTTTTGAAATTATTCAAGTTTCATCTTAATTTTGAAATTTACATTTATAATTACCTTATTTGTGTATTTTTCCCAAAAAAAAAAATGGGAAAGAAAAGTTAGAACTTGTGCAACGTGAATTTGGGCAAGATTCTAACAGATTATCAAAGATTTTCATTCCTATATTTTTGTATTCCTTCTTCAACAAGGTGACCTTGGATGACACGAATTATATATATTTTAGGGATTATCTTATCCCTATAAATATGTGTATTGATAGTCAAAATTAAAGAAGAATCTTATGCGAAACTAATTAGACAGAAAATTGGAGAGTTTATTTTTGTAGTTTTTTGAAACTCTTTGTAAGATAATTCAAAAGGTAGAAACTTGAGTTAGACAGAAGTTCATTATTAGTATTTTCTCCGTAGTTTATAAGATTTGGTTGGTGAATGAAATTCTATATATTTGTAACAATTTAATATACAGTGAAAGGCTTTGACGATCCGAAAATTTTGCGTTGTTCTTATTTTACTAGTATTTCACCCGTGCAATGCACAAAAGTTATTATCCGCAATAGCGATTTCAATAAATATTCGTAAAATTTTAGTGGTTATACATAATCAGCACATATATAAATGCATAAAAAATAATTCTCTATTACAATAATTATTAAAATTCAAAAACTAACATAAGTAATTCGAATTATTAAAAAATTATTTGAATAGTGAATGTCAATTTATATATTTAAATAATAAATTATTATTGATTTCAATGATTTTTATGAATTATTAATAACTTCATTGAAAATGTAAATTTAGTAGTTTTTAATGATATATCATATTTGATATAATATTATGTGCACGAATATTGATGCATGTGAAATGTATTAGCATATTTCTCATAACTTCTAAATTTAACTTTTGTATTTAACGTACTTTTTAATTTTCATTCGAAAACATCAATCACAATAATTAAAAAAGAAATAGTCAAAATATTTGAATTTAACCAATAAAACTTTATTTACAAAAATAAGTAGTCAAAATAATAATTTTGAAAATCTAGCGATTATCATGACATGACAACCGAGTAAAGTTGGAGATTACAAAATTATACCTAAAATGATACCCTATAATCTTTAAAAAAATTTATTACAATTGAGAATGATTAAAAAATATTAATCATTCTATTAATATTATTAACTAAAAAAAATAAAATCAAAGCATTAACTCTTCAATATTAACATTCGTTCAATAACTTTTTTCTATAAATTATTTATAAGCAGCACATTTTTTCAACCCACTTTTTAACCACATATTTTTGCAATCACACATTCTACCACGAAACAAAAATATAGTTACTGAACAAATGCTTAATTTATATATATATATATATATATATATATAATATTTTAGAAAATGTGATTTGTAATATTAAAGATGACAAATGATTTAATCATTAATAATTAAAACACAATTTAATTATTGATGGCTACACATATGATTTATAATATTAAGAACACGAAATAAATTAAAAATCAGTAATTAAATAATAATTTTAATACTAATAACTAAAAATATTGATTGAACTCGTTCAATATTAATGTTAATAATAAAAATAATAATAATTATAACCAAAATATACTAATAACAATAACATCATATTAATTATTTACTATAAGACTAAAACCTAAAAAATTCTGCCAAACTATCATACTATTATATATAGTATAAGTATAGATTTGAAACAGTACGATGAACTAAAATTGCTATTCGTAATATCGATAAGCATTCATAAAATTTAATGATTATACATAATCAACACAAATACAAAAGATACAAAAATAATTTTTTTTATTACAACAATTATTAAAATTTAAAAACAACATAAATAATCCAAATTATCGAAAACTTCATTGAATGATAAATGCAAATTCTGTAGTTTTTTAATTGTATATCATGTTAGATGGTGAGTACAAATATTGTACTTGTTCAAGATATAAATATATTTATTATAATTACTGCATTTGCCTCACATATTTAACTTTTTCTCAATTTTCGTTCAAAAATCACAATAAACTATAAATATTTGTTTCATCTTAACTCATCAAATATAAGACAATTGAACAACATTGAAAATCAAAAAATTATTATATCATGTAATCTTTGCACAATTATTAAAACTAAAAATTATTAAAAAAATATTAATCATTGTTTAGTATTTATCATATATATATATATATATATATATATATATATAAAGGTAATAAATGCATTCACGCTAATCCACTTTGCATTCATACTAATCTACTTTACACACACACACACATATATAAAGGTAATAAATGCATTCACCCTAATCCACTTTGCATTTATACTAATCTACTTTACATTCACACTAATCCACTATTCTCACTTTATATATAGTAGTAAGTGTAGATTTTCTTGTTTGTTCAATTATTTCTTCAACATCAAAAAGATCATGTGAGTTAAAAAAAGGGAAATCATAGTGTAATTCCCAATAGCTTGCTAATATTGTCCGTTGCCAAAATACACAACATTATAAGCATCTGTTTGGCAAAATGTATTTTTTTATGTTTTTAAACAATTAAATTCCCCAAATCACTTTTTAACTACACAAATTTTCTCACCATTTTTTAACCACATATTCTCGAAAACATAAAAAAAACATATTTTTAAACATACAACTTTTAACAATCAGAGAAATCTTCTTTATGGTTTTCAAAAGAGTAGAATAGAATTTTTTTTTTTAGCATGGTAAAGCTGGAAGATGGTTAGTGAATGATACAAATACCTGCAGCTTCCATTGTAAGAGCGAAGCTCTAAGCATTGTTTGAAATAAATCGGGATCGATAGGCTCCTCCATTTCCACTACAACTCCCCCATATGCATCTTCACGAGCACGAAGCAGTTGAAAATCTGTAACTCCATTTTCAACAACCGTTTGCTCCATTAAGCTGCAGATAAACTTAATTCATAAACAATCCCAGTTCTCTAAAGAACCGATGAAATAAAATATGGATTTAATAGCGAGTTCGAAAAAGTACTTGGACAAATCACATACATCAACTACGAGATAATACACTGCAAACAGTAATTCCACGGAAATCCACTCAATAATCTCGCTGGACAACAGCATAGAATCCGTATGATTTCATCCTCTCCAGTGGGGAAGGATTCGGTAGCCCCAAGAATTAGATTTTCCTTATGAATAGCCAATCACCAGATCAAAATATGTTCTTGCTCATGTTTAATTGACCTCCACAATTTTTTCCCACCACCAAATGTCTGTGCCCAAAAAAATTTGCCCCCACCAATGAACCCGAGTGATTGGACAATTAACCTAACGTATCGTCTCATCCGAAGTAAAACATTTACAACTTTGTTACCGTCACAATTAGGCTCATAATGAGAATCACAATTTGCTTACGTAGCACAATCGTCTCTTTCCACACATCACATCATCTTTTAACTCAACAACAATAACATTTCCACATCATCAAATTGTTATTTACATCTTTTAAATTAATTCAAATATTAAAATAAGTGATTTGTAAAATGATTTGAAAAAACACAGGTTGTTAAAAAGTCGTTAGCAATAGAATAATGATACTCAGACAGGGCCAGGCCACCAAGTCCCCTCACGGTAGCTAGCATGACTCATACAAGTAGGGGTAGGGGTGGGCATTAACCCATCTAATCTGCCAAAACCGTCCAATCCAATCCAACCTGATCGGTTTGAGTTGAGTTTTGATGAAAATTGAGTTGGGTTGAGTTTTAAAAAAAAAATTTGTTCGGGTTGGGTTGGGTTGGGTGAAAAACCCAACCCAATCAAAATTTTAAAAATATAAGACCCTTTAAATTTCAAGAATCTTAAGCCCCTTTTTAATTTGGATGAAACTCAAATATGATTTGAACATATTTTAGTTTTATTAGCAAGTATTCAATTTATTATATTTGAGCTTATTGTATTGTACATAATTTATTTGAGTTAATAGTTGATTTATGGGCATAATTTTTTATTTTTTTAATATTTTTAATTAATTAGATTAAAGCCCAAACCACCCAACCCAACCCAACCTGACCGAAACTTGATTGGGTTGGGTTGGGTTGGGTTGGATTTGAACTCATGTTTGGGTTGGGTTGAGTTGATTTTTTTATCAACCCGACCATAGTGGGTTGGGTTCGGGTTGGGCAAAAAATTGACCCAACCAAACCCACGCCCACCCCTACATACAAGTGATTTTTTCCTTTCAAAAAATGTATGATTCTTTTTTCTTTTTTTTTTTTTTTGATAATAAAAAAAATGTATAATTCTAGGAGAGCAAAAAATCTTGCAAATTCAATTAAATAAATACCTTAAAAAAGGAAAGATGTAACTTTTCGATTCAACATTTTTCAACAGAAGCTGCGCACTACAAAAGTGAAGGGGAATGACATTTTTATAGTGGACTAGACTAGTATTATACTGTAACAGCTCCACGGCGTGACAATCATTTTTAAATGTATAGGGCCCTTTCCAACGTTTTTATTATTGCTACAGGGCTACAGTGCCCTGTCCCTGTAGCAATGTCCTTTTCATTAATGTGGAATATTTTTACGTTCTTTTCCGATCGCTCGTTTCAAGATAGGGCATAGGGGACTGTCCTATAGCACTGTCTTTTTGAGTTTTTTTATCAATGTAGGACCCTCATACATTCTTTTCCAATCACGCTACAAGTACATGTAAGAGTTTTTTTTTTTTTTTCAAATTAAATATATATTTTTTTATTACAATGAAAATCCCCCCAGCAAAGCTCGAACCCAGGTGTGTCACTCGGTAAGGGTGGTGCCTTTCCACTAGGGCCACCTTTGGCTTGCATGTAAGGGAATTAAATATATGAATGGTCACTGAACTTATAAGTGGGTTACTAAATTAACACTGAACTTTGAGATGCTACCCATTGGTCACTGAACTTTCAACCATATTGTTCATACATCACTTGAACTAATAGATGTTATTCACTTTGACAGAAATGATGACTAGACCAAATAGTTCACACAGCTGGCAGGAATTTCCATCCAAAATTGCCAAATCAGATGAATTATTCTTATCAGAAACAGACTTTCGCCCATTTTTGTTTCAAATACAACTTCAATTTTTGTTTCAAACAACCAGTTTAAAGCGTAGAAGAACAAAATCCTAAATCTTCATCTAAAGGCAATTTCTCCAAATCTCAGAAACTAAATGAATCGTGCTTGTGAGCTGATCAAACATTCACGTGAATTTACATAGCTAAGCAACCATGGAAATTCCGACATATTGATGAAGATCTAGAGACTAAAGACATTCTTGAACCTTTTGGTTGTGCCTCAGACTAAGGCATGTCAAATTTCCAAAAGTTTGTTGAGGAAGATAAGTTGATTGGGGTTGACCTTCCTTGTGAAGATTGATGGAAAATGCATGCTGCTTCTTTATATGCCCATCCAAAGAATCAAATTGTCAATTTTCGTTGCAGCAGATGTCATGGGGCTTATAATTCTAGGACATAAGTGGCAACAAGAGAGGTGTCAAGTTTTGAAACTCAAGTGGAGTATTTGCGATAGATGAGCGATCTAGAGGAATTAGCCACTTTCAACGTAATGGAAGGATTGGAATGACGGAGGGAAGAATTCGATTATTATGGTACATAATTGGAGATTTTAACTAAGTTAATTTCAAATTGGGTTTTGGTATGAAGTTGTGTTTAGAAGAAATGGAGTTATGAAATGGGGTTGGCAAGGCAGAAGGAATGGTCAGAGAACCAGGTGGAAGGGGCAGCCTATGAAATTCACTCAACCACCTCATATGAGGCTATGGCGGACACAGCTTATCCCATCCCCATGAAAAATCTGTTTGCTATATCGAAGGAGACACTCCCATCATCTTCGTCGACCGCCACTCCTATTCCTTCAAATCCCTCCACAATTCCGCAAGTCTTTTTCCCCAATCAGAAAATCCACCACATACTCCATCTCCAAACCTACCGTCGAAACCATTTCCAGGCCCACATCCAGCTCCTCCACCTAACCCCGTGTTGCCTGTAAGTGGTTCTACAAGGCCCTCAACTTCGCCCTCTCTTCACTATCATTTCACCACCTTTTATTAGCCCAACACTCATCCCTCTCCCTCCACCAAACTTCAACCATCGACGAAGGGCCAGAGAAGAAAACCTCCCCTAAGGAGAGAGTTGAGAAAACATCAGTAGACTTGATCTGTTATCCTCATTTCCTCAACAAAAAAATATTAAATTTACATCCATATTATGAAAGTCTCGTTTAATAGGGAAAACATTTTTATAATAAAAAAGGAAAACATATCTTCATCTGATTGGGCAATTTTGGATGGAAATTCCAGCAACCTGTGTGAACTGTTTGGTCTAGTCAGCATTTCTGTCAAGGTGAATAACGTCAGTTAATTCTAGTGATGGATGAACAACGTGGTTGAAAGTTCAATGATCATGGGGGGTAACATCTCAAAGTTTGGTAATGATTTAGTAACCTAGTTATAAGCTCAGTGACCATATATATATTTAACTCACATGCAATGAGATATAGATCACTTATAGATGCAAGAAAAAATTACTATTTTACCCCTGCACATATATTAGTTTCAAATTCAAAATCAAAAAATCGCCCAAGAACTTTTTTTCCACTACACCACGATGTCGCTTCCGGAAAAGACTGGTTTTCACCTTATTTCGTGTCGTCGCCGGCATAATAACTTTTTATGATCCCAACGAAGTTCTCCTTAGTGTATTAGGAATTTTAGCTTTGTTAATTTCACCATCTTCTACAAAACACGTATTACGGGTTTGAACCACTAGTGATGTGAAACAAACGAAGCGCGGAATTAACGTCGGAAAGTTACGAACCCACTTGTGGATGGATGATGGAATCTTGACCCAAACTTCACGACGTGAGGATCAACAATGCGGAAGAGAGAACCAAGACTTTCGAAAACCACAAGGATTTGTCCAATTTCCTTGATAAGTTTCTAATTTTTTAATGCCACACATATTATCAATCTTTGATAAGTTTGGGATGAATGCCAAAAGACTATCAATCTTGATAAGATCGAGTTTGTAATGTGAATCCACACATTTATCAATTGAAAAACAATCAATCTGTTTTAATCAAATTCAAAGTCTAACCTATTACAATGAAGAAATAAGTAAAAATGACCTAACAATTAGGGTAGCCGCTATTGGGCTCAAAATAGAGTTCTAATGACCTAAAATAAACAAAACTGAAAAGGAAACAAAAATCTGCGAAATTCTGTCCGCAACATAGTTACGGCCGTAATTGATGTTGTCATGGCCGTAAATTGGTTCCTGTTTAAGAGTTATGGCGGTGACACTCACACTTACGGACGTAAATATGAAAATCCTGGAATTCTTCTTTTTGACCCGTAGCTGATTTACGGCCGTGAGCTTCACGGGTTACAGCCGTGATTTCTTGTTGGCTTGAATATTAGAATTTTCTCATCAAACTCACTATGATTCGCATCATTTTCTCCTTCTTCAAGATGATTCGTCTCGAATCACAGCTTTGTTAATGATGTATCAGTTCACCTCCTGGATCAAATGGAAAACTTCTGCATCCATGCCATAGGAACAACCAATAATATTTTGTAACTTGGGTGGCATGGATGGATTGAATTATGAGCTTCCTTGGCCACAGGTGGTGTGGCCCAAACTCCCAAGTGCAATTAACCTGTAAAAAAGAATTAAGCAAAATAGGGTAGGGATGTTAGTTTCTCCATGTACAAGGTACTGATCCTTGTACTCATGATACAACACTTCCACCTCCTCTATTCAAACCACGAGGCTCTTCTTTTCACCTCTAATATTCTTTTCACTTTCTCGCTCAATCTCCCTTCCTAAAATTTTAGTTTCAAATTCCTCTTCTACATCTTTACTCTCAACCAACTCTTTCATATTTTCATTCTCATGCTCATACATCTTCTCATCAATATTTTTATTTTCTGGATCATTCACCACCTCTTCACTACTCGATTTTTCATCTTTTACCTCAAAATTCAGAGTATGTTCAACTATTTCAATATTCAACTCCCCATCCTCCTTTTCAACATTCTTATCCCAAGACTCTTCTTGCAATTTAACTACATTTTTACCCTTCCGTGCAATAGTCTTTTGCTCTAGACGTGCTAATTGCCTCTTCAAACTCAAGATTGGGTCACTCTCCTTATTCTCCTTCTCCGTATCTTCAAGTGCCTGTTGTGGTGTTAAACCAACTAGAGTGATTTTCTTTCCATCCTTAAGAAGCCTACACTTGTTCCTACCATTATCATAAATTTCCTTCCTTTCATACTCCCATGGCCTACCCAACAAAATATGACAAGACTCTAGAAGTACTACATCGTACAATACATCATCGCTATACCTCCCAAAGGTGAAATTTACTAGAACTTGCTTGGTGACATTGAACTTCCCACACTCCATCAACCATGTCAACCTATAAGGCCTAGGATGTGGAAGTAGAGGCAATCCCAATATCTCAACCATGGTGATACTAGTCAAATTAGAGATGTACTCCCTATTAATAGCCAAACTACACAATTTATCCCCCACATAGCACATAGTTTTGAAAACAGAATTAAACTCATAATCCATCCCTTTTATGTAGATTTCAACAATTCAATAAACTCAAAATAAGATTGTTTAACATCAAATAGCAAGAATGAATTTCATTTTTGACTTGGAAGGAAAGGAATATCAAGGATTTAAGGAAATTCATGAAAGTGGTTCTTGAATTTTGGAATGACTTTTTATATTTTTTTGAATTATTGATGAATTTTCAGAATAAAAAGAATAAAAAAATAATAATATATTTTTTTATCATTATAAATCCGAAAATCCGACTAAAAAAAAAAAACAAACGACACGAAATTCAGATAACAATTGACCAAAATAAACACTGTTGAAATTTTTTTGAGATTTTTTTTATGGATTAAAGGTTTACAAACACGAGAACAAGAAATCTTAAGAAAAAATACACAACAACAAGATATGGATAATTCTTATGGCAGACTCGATGATAAACATAAGAATTAAACTGAGATAGAATAAACCTGAATTCAAAGTCCAGCTCTGATACCAAATGATGTGAAACGAACGAAGTGGGAAATTAACGTCGGAAAATTCCGAACCCAGGTTATGGATGGAAGATGGAATCTTGACCTAAAATTCACTACGTGGGGATCGACGATGCGAAAAAGAAAACCAAGACTTTTGAAACGCCACAAGGATTTGTCCAGTTTCCTTGCCAAGTTTCTAATTTTTGAACGCTACAAAGATTTTCAATCTTTGATAAGTTCGGGATGAACGTCACAAGACTATCAATCTTGATAAGTTCGAGTTTACAATGTAAATCCACACATTTACCAATTGAAAAACAATCAATCTATTTTATTCAAATTCAAAGTCTAACCTATTACAATGAAGAAATAAGATATAAATAAGTAAAAATGACCCTAAAACTAGGATAGCCGCTATTGGGATCAAAATAGAGTTCTAATTGACCTAAAATAAACAAAAATGAAAAGGAAACAAAAATCTGCGACATAGTTACGACCGTAATTGATGTTGTCACGACCATAAGTTGGTTCCTGTTTAAGAGTTACGGTCGTGACACACACACTTACGGCCGTAAATATAAAAATCCTGGAATTCTTCTTTCTGATCGGTAGCTGATTTACGGCCGTGAGCTTCAATGGTTACGGAATATTTGAATTTTCACATCAAGCCCACTATGATTCGCATCAACCAGAGTGAGGGCATTGTTACTCCTTCGATTAAGGTTTCAGATTTGGTGCAGACAACCACTGGTTAAAATGAGATACACTTTTCGAGAATTCACCGAGGTAATACTAAAATTACAAATTAAGAAGACTTTGATTTTTTGATTTTTTATCTTAAGAAAATGGTAATAGGTGAGATGAGAACTCTCTTTTTTCTTGTAAGTGTGTTTCTCGAGTAAAGACTGATTTTCAAAGTCATTTGGACTCTGTGAATCATGAAAAAGACTAGTAACAGCAGACATAATTTTACTCTTGTCAACATGATAACAAAATTTCTTTGATAGTTTTTTCAATATGTGTCACAAGCACCATTTATGCTTCATATTTGGAAAGACTACTTCGATCGCATTTTGCATGGCCCGATCTTGATCAGTAACAATTCCGATATGAGCCTCTTTATTCATGCACACAAGCTATGACTAAAAGAGCCAAATAAATATCTTTGTGTCCTCGTTTCGAAGCCAACCCACATCCAACCAATGTAGACTATCCATGGTGATTAAATCCAACAAATTATGTGAAAGGCATATCATATTTATTGGTCAAATATGTTGTATCGAAAGTGGCAACATCACCAAACTCCTTGTATGTGCCTACGTCTATGATCTATCCAGAATACATTTTTTTAATTGATATTCTTCATCTAAATCAATGGTAGAGTAGAAACCAGGAGGCTTTGATTGCATATTTAAAAAGTAGCCTTGGATGGTTACGATGTCCCTTTCCCTTAATCTTAGTTGTCTAACTTTTTTAGTGTACTTTCTACAATCTTTTTCAATGCACGTCAGGTTATCATAACTTTCAGCCTTAACAATCGCCGAATTAAAAATTTTGTGCAATGGAATCTTGACATTGTCATTCACTTCAAGCACCCGTTTCACACTAGAACTAATTTTTCGATTGCATCAATACAAACGGGATTTGGATGGACTTGTTTCATGGTTATGCTCAAGATGGATTGGGTTAATTCTCAATTTTACATAACTCTCAGTCGATGTTGTGATTCTACCCTTAAACTTGATTTAGATGGTTGGTTAAGACTTCAAACATGGGCTTGTTGTAGTATGTTCACAAAATTTGTATACCGCAAGTACATGGTCGCATTCAAGTAGTAAAGTGGACTCAAAAAGTCCAGGTTATCGTACCCACGAGAATTGATTGATTTGTAACTAAACTTGTTTTCATTTTAAAAGAAAAGTCAAGTAACATAAAAGTTTGACTTTGTGTTAAATTACTAACTAAGTGACATAAATAAGAAACATGGGGATATGAAAATTAGTTAACTAAAGCAAATATGTAGCAAAATATAAAAGTTAGAATTAAAACTAATTATCCAAAGTAAACTAATGACAATAAGAAATTGGTGATTAAAATAAGTTAGAAAACATAAGACAAGGTAAATTTAGTTTTTATAACTACACTAATTTCTTCTTTCAAAAATCAATTAGTGGTAGTTAATCATTTAACCAAATTACATGAAAAATTCTACATTTAACCTAGAATGTGCAATAACTTGCAATGACAAGACTAAATATTAACGACATTTGAAGATTACATAAACATAAAACAACATTCCTAATCATGAAACCATAAACCTAAATACCCAATATTCATAAACAACCTAAAATGCTTAAATAAAAATAAGCTAGTCAAAAATTCCAACACAATAACATTAACTCATAATAAAATAACAACAACATTTAACAAATAACATAAAAATATGAATAATACTCAAAATAAAGATTAAAAACAAGAAAATAAAGAAAACTCCCCCTTTTGTAAAGTTCTTGAAGTGAAAATCCAAGAATCCTTCACTTTGAACCAAATTTCTCCATCTTTCTTTCTCTCCTCTCTTGTTGTAGTGTGTAAGAAGTGTATGTAAGAGGTGTCTTCTTCTTCATTTTCCCTTACTATTTATAGAGTGAAATAGCATCTTCTTCATGATTAAAGAAATCTCCAATTGTAAGAATAATTCACTTTCATCATTCATCACACCATGAATTCTCATCTTTTCTACCATTTCTTTTCACTTTTGTCTCCCACATGGAATGAATTTTGACTCATTTATGATCAATTGCAAGAATTATTCCACTTTCTTCATTGTATACTTTCTTTTTCTCCATCTTCACCATCTTTTATCATTCACTTCCAACTTTTGTCTCCCACATGCTTGTGTCAAATTGTTTTAAATTCAATTAGCCTTGTTCCCACTAGCCTTTGTTCCACACTTTTGTATAATGGATTTCCACAATGGTTGAAATAATGTAGAAAATCGGATTTTGAACTCTCTTCCTTGGACGCACAGCAAATCTTTCCTCCGACCAGTAGTCGGTAACTTAATCGTAACTTCTTCGCTCGATGTCCGATCAACGTGATTCAAAATTATGTGGAAACCTGACTCAAAGGGCTACAATTCATCTAGAAAAGACATTTTCAAATTCTAACGTTTATGGGATGAAACATGAGCCTTAATGCGAAGTTGAAAATTTTGAGCATAACTTGTTCCGCTAGAATTCTTCCATTTTCGTCCATTTGCATTTATCTCAGCCTATTTAGCTTCCAACTCTTCCAATTGAATCTTTAGTATCATGCGAGAGCATACAATTGGTTCGAGTCATCTTTCTGAAATTTTGCATTTAAGTCGCTAAACTTTGAGTTATCTCATTTTAGCTCAATTGTGCTGTCAATTTCCTTTGATTCCTTCATTTCGCATCGAATTTCACCTAATACATAAAAATAATCAAATTAAGCTATAATTCATTACAATCAATAACAAATATTCTAGTTTAATGATTAAAATAAGTGTACAAAATACACTTATCATAGTACATCTACTCCCTTCTCGACTACAAGTGAATGTCACATATCTAATATTACCAGCGATATCCTTCTTAATTTGAATCTCGTTTTCTAAATGGGAAACACGCATGTTCGCTAAAATTTTGTATCTCAAGCGCACGATCTGCGTTCAAGTAATAAAGTGGACTTTTTGAGTTCGAGTTGTCGATCCCATGATGAATGTATACTTCAATTACACACACTAGTTAATTTAATTTTAACAAAGAAGTCACAATAAGTTTTTGGATTTTTTTTTTTTTTTTTTGCAAAATTTAAACAATTAACTCTAAAATCTAACAACAATACGGAAAATGGAATATTAAAAAGTTGGGATTCATGATTTCACTTAAACAGCACTTAATTAATTTGAAACTTTTTAAATAAAATTAACTATTTAAGATAGATAAATGCAAGACAATAAACATAAATCAAAATACACAATATTAAAAGATAATAATCATAAATTAAAATGCTTAAAAGTAAATAACTCAAAATACATAAATAAATTTAAAATAATTAAGTTAAGTTAAGCTACATCAATCATCCCAATAAGTTATTTAACTAGTCATGTTCTTGAAAATAAAAATAGCAATAAACATTAAAAATAAAACCCGAATTTTTTTTGTAGTTGAAGTCGGCACCAACTGCTTTCTCTATTAACTCAAGTTCCAGAAATTGCACCTCCCTGCTGCTTCACTTTTACATCAGCCGGCTCTTCCACCTATCAACCCCAAGCTGCAGTTCTCCGGTCAGCAGTAAAACAATTCAAACTGCTCAGCCTCCTCCACCCCAGCGTCCAGCCTCTGCTGTATCTCTCTGCGTCAATTGCTCCCACCAGCAGCACTGCGTTTCAGCAGCTGGCTGTCCCTTTTCTTCCTCAGCTGCAACACCAGCAGCAGTGGCGTCCTGCAGTCCAGCCCCCAGCTGCTACCTCCCAGCAGCAGACTCCTTCCAGCCGGCAGCAGCACCAGCAGGATCCTAGTATCAGTACAGCAACTGCTTCCAGTTAACAGCAACAGCCAGCAATCTGCTCTTGCTTTCAGCTACTTCCAGCTGCTTCTAGCAGCAGCCTGCAGTTGTTCTCCTCTTCCACCCCCCTGCCTTCCTTTTTTCACCAGCAGGTTAAGCTTTGTATATGTATCAGCCTAGCTCTTTTTCTCTCTATCTCTTTACACTTTCCAGCCTTACTTGCACTTTCCAGCTCTCAACCAGGCTGCTCTACGTATTGTTGGTAAAAAGTTAACGTGCATAATTATATTCTAATAACGTACTTTTACATGCATAAAGTTTGACAGAATTCCGACTTACCGAATAAGAATATATGAAGTAGAAAATCAAAAATGCAAGAAAATGAATTCGGTCGAGGCAAGAGTTGGACTCTTTGTCCTTAAGACGATAATGCCCCGCACGGGTGCTAACGGTTTTCCAGCATTCGTCTCCCAAGATACAACGATCACGTCCCGCAATAGGAACACTCCAAATTACGAAGACCAACGAACCTTACTTATGCTTTAAACTCTCTTCATATGAAACTCGACTCCAAATAAATGCAAAATATTTTGAAATGAATATGAATTAGTATGATAATACCATCATGAAAAGTAAATGAATGATGAATTGATGAATGAATGAATAACCAAAGTATATGGGGTCTATATATAGATGTCAGAGAGTTGTGTCTCAAAAGACACAACCCTTACAAGAGACACATCCTTTCAAATTTGTCTCTAATTGAAGAGACACAACTATTGGAAATTATTAATTTCAAAAGTCACAATCTTTTATATAAAAAGACACATCTTTTCATTAAATTAATTCTAGAATATTCAATAATATTCTTCTATTTTCCAATATTGTCAAAATTTTAAGTGGCTTAATTTTCCATTCATCAACTAATGGTTCAACTTAAATAATCACATAAATTGGTCAAAATCAATTTTTCCAACAATCCCCCACATGAATGAAAATTAATGCAAAGGCTATGCAGACACTGAAGAGAGTACACGCGGAAAGTTATTGCATCAGGAGAGGTAGCTTTGGGCTTTGAACCTGCCTTAGTGAAATACTATCGGATTTACTTGGCTAAATAGTGAACATGATGTCTTGAACTGTTCAGACGTTGGTGTAAACCAAGATAATAGTACTCACACAATATCTTCCCTAACACTTTCGGTTCTCACGATTGTGTTCATTTTGGCCCTGAACAACTCTTGGTTTCGTAAGTGTTTTAGAGAATTCAAGCCTTGAAACATTCTCATAGAAGCGGCCCCACTTCTCACTTACATAGGTGATTTCCTATTAGGAGTAGTCTGCCTACCCCACTTGGTTTATCCAAGATATAGGAATCATTAAAAGCTAAACTTAACCTAGACACTCTGCAAAAAGCACTTTGGTTTGACCATAAGAATGAGTAGGAATTTAATCCCAAGTGCTTAACTGAATCTTCGTAACTTAGTTGTCTCATTGAACTAAGTTCTTGGGATCTCCAGTCAGCATGGTTGAGTTATCATTACAAAGATTACATGCGTAGTAGGTTTTAATCTCATTCCCTTCGATTAGCAGTTTAATGATCTCTTGGTAAGCTTTTCGATATAGTGGATCCACAAAATAATACCATCTGAGATCAACTGCAATACAAGACGATCTATACCGTTTGAGACACAATCAATCAATGTAGCAGGTATAGACTTGTTACTTTTGGAACTCTGAAGCCATCATGCTTCAATCACTTTAGTTGAAGCTTTATTACAGTTATTCGTAACCCCCACAAGTCTAGAATATCGAATAAATAAGCTTCCAAATTTTCTAGAAATAAAATACTTATTTCTCATTTTGTCTAAAGCTCTTTGTCTAGAGCTCCAGTTCCAAAAATTTATCTTCAAATTCATAATGATTTCGAGCATTTTCAAATACCGCACTAGCATATTAAACACATTTACTAATGGATATAAATCCTTACAATGGACGTCTGTGTCCAAATATGGTACCAACAAATTTTTCAGGGAATAGTGCAGTTCAATAATGTTCAAAATCTCATTATAATTTGAAGAAAGCAAGGCCACCCCCACACTTCACGGGTAGTCCAAAGTTCAAGTTTTAATACATACTCGAACAACAACTCAGCACGATTGAGATAAGATTTGAAATCCAATACTATATGGATTAAATCTTAAAATCAAGAACCTTAAGGACTTGGATCTTGAAGTCCAGAACTCGAAGGATTATATCAATAATCTTGGAAAACTTTTAAGGCCAAAGTTGCATATTCCAAGACCTTGAGTACTCAATATACAATTAAATCCTTAATGTAAAATTGCAACTCAAGTCCCTTGGCCTATTAAATTTTCAATTACAAGTCATTTTCATCAAATCACCAAGGTTTCAACCATTTTTGGTTATTATGAACCATCATTATACTTCTAAAATTAGTATAAGGGATTTCTACCTTTCCATCTTCATAAGGGATTTCTACATTTCCATCTTCATAGAACATCTTTCTATGACTCAAGGTATAAAGATTGTAACTTGTAAAATAAGTTACCATCACAATTCCTCAATTAGGAATTACGTGCTCATGTAGTAACATTACCCCCACAAATCTTGGGTAAGGTTTGAACTTAGCGTTTCACTCCACAAAATTTTGTGGTCATCAATTTTCTTTGGCAATCAAAATGGGAATTAATATTTTCCCCTTCAAATTTTGGATTATGCAAATTGAGTATGATAATATTCAAAATGCTAAAAATAACCATAGATTACAAAGTCATTCTAAAGAACTCAAAATCGAATCTGCCAAATTTCTTAGTTTAATGGACGTTTGTGATTCTTTTAGAAACAAAATATGTGAGCCACAAACTAATGAGATTCAAACTTACCATACTTCACAAACCGGGCAGTGGATTCGTGCATGCAATATATGCTCCCACAATACACAAATTCCAATACATGCATGATAATAATGCATGCAAACTAATTTCATAACATAATATATAATAATATGTTAATCACTAGTCATGCATGCGTAGTTTGATATCTAATTCCATCTTTCATATAAAAATGGATTCGGTATGTATTCAAACATTATGCAAATAATTTAACAAAATATAATATGCACACATTATCGTCTTAAGATTGTTGGTAAAAAGTTAATGTGCATAATTATATTTTAATAACGTACATTTTACATGCATAAAGTTTGACAGAATTCTGACTTATCGAATAAGAATATATGAAGTAGAAAATAAAAAATGCATGAAAATGAATTCGGTCAAGGCAAGAGTTGGACTCTTTGTCCTTAAGACGATAATGCCCGCACGGGTGCTAACGATTTTCCGGCATTCGTCTCCCAAGATACAACGACAACGTCCCGCAATAGGAGCACTCCAAATTACGAAGACCAACGAACCTTACTTATGCTTTAAACTCTCTTCATATGAAACTCGAATCCAAATAAATGCAAAAATTTTGAAGTGAATATGAATTAGTATGATAATACCATCATAAAAAATAAATGAATGATGAATTGATGAATAAATGAATAATCAAAGCATATGGGGTCTATATATAGATGTTGGAAAGTTGTGTCTCAAAACACACAACCCTTACAAGAGACACGCCCTTTCAAATTTGTCTCTAATTGAAGAGACACAACTATTGAAAATTATTAATTTCAAAAGTCACAATCTTTTATATGAAAAGACACATCTTTTCATTAAACTAATTCTAGAATATTCAATAATATTCTTCTAATTTTCCAATATTGTCACAATTTTAAGTGGTTTAATTTTCCATTCATCAACTAATGGTTCCACTTAAATAATCACATAAATTGGTCAAAACCAATTTTTCCAACACGTATAAACAGTGCTCAGAACATGAGACACTTTATCCCCCAGCAGCTGCCTCATGTCCTCCTTTCATATGCCTTTTACTTTCCAGCCTGTAATATGTGTGTGTGTGTGTGTGTGTGTGTGTGTGTGTGTGTGTGTGTGTGTGTGTGTGTAATCACAAAGTCTTCAAATTTGTCCATTTTTTTTCAAAATGAGTTTTTACATAATTGCACGTGATAAACGAAATAAATAAGTATAAATTTGCTCAATTTTTCAATTAAAGTACTAGTTTTAGAAACTAAATAAGTGTGTAAAACACACTTATCAACGCACTACAAACATTTCCTTTGTAAAATTAGAGCAGTGCTACTTCATCGTCAAACATCATCTCAACCTCTGGCATCTCAACATCTCTTTGACCTACAATGTCATCATCCACTATTTCAACATTAACACATTCCATCTCATCATTTGGACAAAATAACAAATAACCAATATACTTTAATCCAACAATGTATTCTACTGTTGTAAAAATTAAAATTCATAATGAAATAATTTAATCAAAATTACTGCAAAATCGAATTTCTTAATGCAACAATTTAGTCACAACAAAATTATCCGCATTCCATTATATAAAAATCAAATCCATTAAAACCCTAATATCTTGTTCAGATATGATTAACATCTAAAATGGTATTTTGATGTCAAAACGCAGAAGAAGATGGAGATGAGATGTCGATAACCATTTATTGTTGGGAATACAAAATGTGAGCTGCCTTTCGTCGGCTGAAATGGAGGTTCGACGCGCCGAAGAAGATGGAGGTGAGATGTGGAGGTGACCTCACTTCCAGCAACTATGGACTAAAATGGTGGCTTGATGCACCGAAGAAGATGGAGGTGAGATGTGTCGAAGAAAATGGAGACGAGCAACTGAGCGTTTGAAATATGTATGCCCATAGAGTAATTCATGATATTTAATATTGCATATTGAGTGTTTAAGTTGTTAAACATAGAAAGATTCAATTTGTAAATTCGATCTAAAATTAATGTTCACGATCATCAGTAAATAATATGGACATTTTAGTTTGATAAGATCGTCTCAATTTTATTAAAGTCCATCTTTTACTTTGATAAAAAAATTGAGAGTGCGTTTGAAACGTATTGATCGGGACCATGTGAAATTAATTTGTGGCGTTGAACATAAAAAGGGCCGTTGGCTTCTTCCGATGTGGGATGAGTAATTTTACTTTTTTTTTTAAAAAAAAAAACATGTTTGTTTCTACTTTTTTGGTTTTTCCTTTTTCTATCTAAATTGTTTTGTAACTTTTGTTCTAATTATATAGATATATTTACCATATATTTATTTGTAAAATAACTTGCCTTTAGAGATTTTTGAGATAATTATTAATTTTTAATTGAAATCGGTTCGGCCTCAGTTTGACCCGGTTCAACCCTCTGATAAAGCCCATTGCCTTTTTCGAGACGAACCCGTTTCCGATTTTCTGAACACTGGTATTTATGAATAAATAATTTTGTTTTTGCATGTGTTGGTGGAGCGGTGTAGAGTTTATGTGATTTTGATTGTTTCTTCTAATTTCATTATCGAGTCTTGTAACAAAGGGGGTAGATTACGACTCTATGTTTTTTCCTTTGATTTTAAATTTTGCAATAAGAATTAGGTTTGGTGTAATTCGAATTGTAATTGTAAATTGTGAGGACTAGTTCTGCAGTTTCAGATTGAGGGGACCAATTTTGCAAATTCAAATTTAGGGACTTCTCCTGCAATTTCAATTCAGGGACTTAACTTCATCATCTTCGAAACCAGAGGACCTACAATGCAATTTCGATAAAAACTTAGAAATTGGACAACGAAACCGTGGGTGCTACCGCTACGGTTGACGGTACATGCAGTCCCATCTCGTATTCTGTGATAGACTGGTAGCGGAAAAATGCGGACACCATCGAGAAGCGCGACACCCACAGGTGTCGTTGTCACCTTCACGTGGTGCGGCGATGCTATATGCACTGTTGATTCGCGGTTGGTGGCAACGACGATACCATGGGAGTCTTGCTCCTTCGCTGTTCATTTTTCTTAGTGACTGAAGAAGAAGAAGGTGGCGATAGAGGGACCACAAAGCCGCTGCATTTTTGGCATCGCGCCCATGCGTGGCGCTGCTGCGATCACGTTGTGTTGTGTTTGTTGGACCAATTGATCTGTTAATAGAAGCCTGCATTCTTTTCATTTTTGGACCAGCTGAAGCCCATTTCACTTAACAAGAATTTGGCCCAAGTCTGGAACCCATATTGCTCCAGCTAGACCTTTACAATTTTAGCCGGACCATTCTATTACCCAGTTCGGCCTCATCTCAACCGTTGGATCAGAATGGTTTTAACAAGGATTGATCCCAGCCTTTGGATCAAGTATATAAGGATGCTGCTTTTCACTCAAGCGCCATTCAGACTCTTCTCATTTCTTCTAGACTTTTCCCTCTCTCTGAAAGGCGATTCATCGCCTCTTTCATCTCCTTCGTAATTTCTTTAAGAAAAACTGTAAAATTGCCTTATTGATTCTTAGTGGTTATGTTAGATACTGATTATGTGTATATCAGTATACATTAGTTGAGTTTTGGCAGAGTATTTCTGAAACTCTTGATCTTGGTGGGTTTCTGTTTGTGCGATTTTTGTTTTCTAAGAAGTTTTGTGTAATCTTGAGTTTTAATACTGAGATTCTGTACTTTTACATTTATTCAAATAAAGTGTTTTATTTTGTTTAAGCGTTTGAGTTATTTTGTTCTTTGTGGTGCGATCTTGAGCCTTCTAACCCCAACAGTGGTATCAGAGCCTTAGGGTTCTTCGAACACGCTATGGTTAGACTCAGATCTTTTGGATCCAGATCTGTTCTTGTTGGATCTAGGATTTTCTGGAAGTTGATGAGTTTTTTTACAAAACATTTTTAGGGTTTTCTGGTTCTTGTGTTAAACTTTGAAGAAAATTCTTGTCTTGAGTTGTTGAACCCTTTCTATAAATCGTTTTGTGCTTTCTGAAAACATTTTGAGAGAGATTTTTCAGATTCGTAATTTTTTTTTTTAGGTTTTTATAATTTTCTTTTGAAACCTATTTTCAAAATTAGGGTTTTGTATTTTTTTAGTATCTGGATCTCTGAATCTGAGTCCATACTTTTTTGAGGATTCTAAAAACTCAGTATAATTTTTTTTAAAATATACCGACTCTTGAAAGAATCCTACATTGTTCCTTGGATGTTGTTCTTTGTGGTGAATACTGTTTCTTGGTGGCCCTGGACTTTTGGAAAAATATTCTTTGTGGAAGCTTTTGTAGATTATTAAAATTGCAATCAGGTTATATTGTTTAATTACTGCAATCTTTCTATACTGTAAATTTGTTTTCAAATTTCCTGTTCTCTCCCAAATCTCTCCGTTGAAGCCTATATCTTGGACCCCATTTCTTTCCTTTGTCCACGATTTCATTGAGAATTCGAGAATTTGAGGGAGTTTGGGAATATCCAGTATAGGTTGAGGGATATACTGGAAGAACAGTTTTTTCTTAGTATACTGTTCTGTGTGATTTCTTGATCGAGTAATTAATTCTATTGATTAGTGATCACCTTGATTACTTTGATTATCTGATTACTGTGTTTTGAGTCTGTGTGAACATTCTTGAATATAATCTATTGTCTCTGTTTTAACTGTTTTGCTTAGTGACTGTGACCTGCACTGTTGATTCTCTGCCTGACTGATTGTTTCTTGAATTAATAAAGCTCCATTACTTAAAAAAAAATTTTGGTCATTACTTCAATGACTACTGTTAAAGTAGATGTTGAAGTATGGAATGGCAAAGGGGATTTCAACCTCTGGAGCCAGAAAATGCGAGCTTTACTACTTCAAATGAAATGTGCTAAGGCTATAGATAAGTCCTGGCCCCTTAATACCCCTCAGGACAGACAACTTGAAATGGATTAAATTGCATGGAGTACTTTGTTTTTACACTTATCTGATAATGTCATTAGACAAGTAGGCAAGACCAAAACTACTATGGAATTTTAGGATAAATTGGAAGAAATTTATGATACTGTGTCTCTGCCTGATAAGTGTTTTTTGTGGAAACAATACTTCTATTTTAAGTTTGATTCATCTAAGGATGTGGATGATAATATGAGTAGGTTTACTAAGATCACACATAGTCTTTTAAATTGTGATGAAAAACTTATTGATGAACAAAAGCTTGTTTGTTTACTGAATGCCATGGGGGATAAATTTAAGGATTTGAGGAATGTCTTAGAGTATGGGGTAGAAATTGACCACTGAAATTGTCCATACTTCCCTTAAGAGTAAAGATTTAGAATTTAAAAGTAATCCTAAGGAAGCCTATAATGTTGTAGGAACCTCTAGGAAGAAGAACTCTTTTAGGCAGAATAAGTCTGGAACAAATTTCAATAAAAATTGGAATACTTCTAGCAACAATAGGGATTGGGATAACTCTGGGAATAACAAGCCTGCAAAGGGTAATTTTCAGAATAAGGGCAATTTCAATAGGTCTAAAGATAATAACTTTAGAGGTCAGTCTGGTTTTAGAAATCAAGATAATAATTTTAGAAATCAAAATAGTTTTAGAAACCAGAACAATTATAGAACACAGGATAATAATGTTGGAACTTCAGATATAGATAAACCTCCTAGAATTTGCTTTTATTGTGTCCAACCTGGACACCATATTAAATATTTTTTTAAAAGGAAAAATGACCAGGGTACTAGTAACCAAACTGAGGCTGCAATGCAAGATAATAATAATGGGGTGGTTTATGTTACTACTGAATCTGATAATAAGAATGAATGGATTCTTGATTCTGGCTGCACCTTTCATATGTGTCCTGAAAAAGATATGTATGTTAATTTCAGTAATAATTGCTTTGGTTCTGTGAAACTTGGCAATAATATTACATGTGATGTGAAAGGTACTGGAAAAGTTTTGTTACAACTTGAAAATAACAAAACTCTTATTTTAAATCAAACCAGATATGTTCCTGACTTGAAAAGGAACTTGATTTCACTTGGTGTTTTAGATTCTGAATCTTTTGAGATTAGAATGCATAATGATTATTTGAGTATTTTCAAAAATAACTGTTTGATTACTTGTACTCCCAAAATTAATGGGATATATGTGCTGAATACCTTGCCAATTTATGCTAAGTCCTTTAATGATGTGTCTGATTTGAATAAGACTGTGTTATGGCATAAGAGATTAGGACACATAGGTCAAAAAGGACTTAAATTACTTGAAACCAAAGGTGTATTTGGTAATGATGTGTTGCATAAACTTGATTTCTGTGAAAAATGTGTGTTAGGTAAACAGAAAAGAAATTCATTTGGTAAAGGTGTTCATAAATCTAATAATGTTCTTGAGTACTTGCATGCTGATTTATGGGGTCCTGCTCCTGTGAGTTCTGTTTCAGGTTTTAGGTATTTTCTTCTTATAGTATATGACTTTTCTAGAAAAACCTGGTTGCATTTGTTAAAAACTAAGGATGCTACTGTGTCTGTTTTCAAAAATTGGATCACCTTAGTTCAAAATTTGAAAGAAAAGAGAGTCAAAACTATTAGGACCGATAATGGTCTAGAATTTTGTAACCAAGATTTTGATTCTTTCTGCAGCACCTTAAGTATTCTTAGGCACATGACTGTTTCCTACAGTCCACAGCAAAATGGGGTTACTGAAAGGATGAATAGAAAACTCCTAGAAAGAACTAGATGTCTTTTACTTGATTTCAATTTGCCAAAAAAAATTTGGGGTGAAGCAGTCAAAACTGCTTCTTATCTAATAAATCTTTCTCCCTGTAGTGCCATTGATTTCAAAATTCCTGATCAGACTTGGAACAATTATCTTCCTGACTTTTCAAAGTTAAATTTTTTTGGGTGTGCTGCCTACTCACACCAGTCTGAATCTAAACTTGACTCCAGATCATTAAAATGTGTTTTTCTTGGGTATGGAGAGGGGGTCAAGGGTTATAGATTATGAGTCAGGGAACAGGGAGGTTACAGGGTCATTCTGAGTAGGTTTGTGATTTTTAATGAAAATGTTTTTCCATGTAAAGATGAAAAACTTCTTGATCCTGTTAATGAAAAAGATTTCTTACCTCTGAGCTGAGTGCAGATCATTTAGGTGATGAAAATGGTCTGCTCTATACTCAGTTTCAGGTGGAGCAACCCCCACAGTCTCTTAATGTCAATTTTGAACCTGAACTAGATGATACTGTGCCTTTGCCTTGTAACATCCCTGAAGCTGAACCAGACTTAGAAAATTATCAACTAGCTAGGGATAGACCTAGAAGAGAGATTAGACCTCCTCCTAGGTTTGAGGATCCTGATTTTGTGTCTGCATTTAACTATTCTGATCCTTTAGTATTATAACCTGAATCTTTTGAAGAAGCTGTTTCCTCAAAAGAATCCAAACTCTAGCTTGCAGCTATGCAAGAAGAGATGGACTCACTTCTGAAAAATGGTACTTAGATTTTAGTCAATAGACCTGTAAATAAAAGGATAATTGACTGTAAATGGATTTTTAAAATAAAAGAAAGTGAGTCTAAGGACATAAAACCAAGGTACAAGGCTAGACTTGTAGCCAAAAGGTTTTTCTCAAAAAGAAGGGATTGATTACAATGAAATTTTTTCTCATGTGGTTAAATATACTTCTATCAGAATTTTGTTTGCTTTAGTTGCACAATTTGATTTAGAACTTGAGCAAATGAATGTGAAAACTGCTTTCCTTTATGGTTCTTTGGATGAAACAATTTATATGCATCAACCTAAAGGTTTTGAAAAGGGCAGAAATTCTGATTTGGTTTGTTTGTTGAAAAAACTTTGTATGGCTTGAAACAAGCCCCTAGGCAGTGGTATAAGAGATTTGATTCTTATATCTAAAGCCTCAATTTTCAGAAAAGCCAATATGATTTCTGTTTTTACTTTAAACTTGGTAAAACTGATTTTATTTACTTGCTTTTATATGTTGATGACATGCTTATTCCTGGCCCTAATATGCATGATATAAATGTTCTTAAAACCAAACTGCATTCTGAGTTTGAGATGAAAGACAGGAAATGCTAAAACGATACTTAGCATGGATATTTTTAGAGATAGTCAATCTGGAAAATTGTTTTTGAATCAAAAACATTACATTGAAAAGGTTTTAAATAGATTTTGTTTATCTGAATCCAAATCTGTGTCTTTGCCTTTGCCTGCACACTTTAAACTATCTGTTGAACACTGTCCTAAATCTGATGATGAGGTGTTTAGAATGAAAAATGTGCCCTATTCTAATGCAATTGGATTTGTTATGTATTTGATGGTCTGTTCCAGACCTAATATTGCTTTTGCAGTAAGTGTTTTGAGCAGGTTTATGAGCAATCCTGGTGAATTGCACTGGGAAGCCATGAAATGTCTTTTAAAACACCTGAAAGGGTCCGCTAGACTTAGTTTAGTATTTTCTAAAACCAAAAATGATTTCAAAATTAAAGGTTTTGTAGACTCTGATTTTGCAGGAAATGTTGATAACAGGAAATCAACATCTTCTTACTTTTTTACTTTAAACTCTTCCTGTATTAGCTGGAAATCCCAGTTACAAAAACTGGTTGCCTTATCATCAACTGAGACAGAATACATTGCTGCCACAGATGCTGTTAAGGAATGCATGTGGCTAAAGGGTTTACTATCTGAAATTTGCTGCATTGATGATTCTGAAGTTGAATTATGTACTGATAGTTTAAGTGCTTTACATTTGTGTAAAAATCTTGTTTTTCACAATAGATCTAAACACATTGATGTTAAATTTCATTTCATTAGGGACATTACTGAAAAAGGAATTGTTAAGTTGGTTAACATCCCTACACAGGTTAATCCTGCAGATGCAGGAACTAAAATCATTCCTCTTAACAAATTTAAAGATGCTTTGAGATTTTTAAACTTAGTGGAATTTTGATACTGCTTTGTCTTATTCTTTGTAGGTGCTGGAAGCAGCTCAATTGAGGTGGAGATTGTTGGACCAATTGATCTGTTAATAGAAGCCTGCATTCTTTTCATTTTTGGACCAGCTGAAGCCCATTTCACTTAACCAGAATTTGGCCCCAAGTCCGGAACCCATATTGCTCCAGCCGGACCTTTACAATTTTAGCCGGACCATTCTATTACCAGGTCCGGCCTCATCTCAACCGTTGGATCAGAATGGTTTTAACAAGGATTGATCCCAGCCTTTGGATCAAGTAGATAAGGATGCTGCTTTTCACTCAAGCGTCATTCAGACGCTTCTCATTTCTTCCAGACACTTCTCTCTCTCTCTCTCTCTCTCTCTCTCTCTCTCTCTCTCTCTCTCTCTCTCTCTGAAAGGCGATTCATCGCCTCTTTCATCTCCTTCATGATTTCTTTTAGAAAAAATGTAAAATTGCCTTATTGATTCTTAGTGGTTATATTAGATACTGATTTTGTGTATATCAGTATACATTAGTTGAGTTTTGGCTGAGTATTTCTGCAACTCTTGATCTTGATGGGTTTCTGTTTGTGCGATTTTTGTTTTCTGAGAAATTTTGTGTAATCTTGAGTTTTAATACTGAGATTCTGTACTTTTACGTTTATTCAAATAAAGTGTTTTTTTCTGTTCAAGCGTTTGAGTTATTTTGTTCTTTGTGGTGCGATCTTGAGCTTTCTAATCCCAACAGTGTCATGGAGATGATGACAGTACCTGGTGACCGCCTTTTGAAACCCATGGTGAGGCTCTGACTTTCCGTCGATGTCAGACATGGTTGACCGTTGATTGCGGTTGCATTTTTCCTTTTTGCTGGTTTTCTGGTTCATCATGCAGAGAGAAGAGGAAGAAAGTTTTCAAACCGGGCCGTTTCGGTAACTAAGACTTGGGGCAGATCAGTTGGGGCCTATTATTCACTTCGGCCGATCGTTTTGTTGGACAAAATCATATTGAGCCTTCATTTGGAAATTGGACTTAGACCAGACTTGATATCTATCTGGGAGGGCATTTTCCCCCAATTTTATCAAATTTTGAAGATTCATACCAGGGAGCATGACAGGGAGCCTTACAGGCCCCCTCACTGTAGAGGGGAGAGGGGGCGGTGAACTCCCCCTCCCTTCTATAGTTACAGGGTAATCCCCCTGTACCCAATTTTGAATCTTGATAGTCAAAAGTCTGACCAGCCGTGTAAATGTAAGAATAAAGTTAATTTCCTTGCTGTGAATGTCAAGTTTTTACTGTGATTCAACCAAAATTTTCAGTGAAATGACATCTCTACAATCTATATGGTTTCTATCTTTAATTCCAACTAGAATTTCCTCCCGTGCGATGCACGATATTAAATATAAAAAAAATATTACATTACAATAACTATTAAAATTTTACAAACAATATAACTAATTCAAATTATAATAGCTTCTTTGAATAGTAAAAGTCAATTTACATATTTATTTAAATAATAAATGACGATTTTTTGCATCTCGTAATCGTAATCAAAATATATAAATAACAATAAAAATCAGTTTAGTAATTTTATTCACGCTTGTGTTGAAAACGGTATTTAAAAATTACATTCAAAGTAATTTATACACAAGAAAATATGATAATGTTAACTAATTATTTGTTAATCAATTATTATATCATGTTTATTGTATTATTATATAGAAAGTGACCACTAAATTTTTATATTCGTGTAATTAATTTAACTAAATATCTGTTTTTAATGCAATCATTACAATTTATAATTTATAATATTAAGAACAACAAATAAATAAAGTGCTTATAATAATAATAGTAATATTCTATTACCATAATTATTAAAATTTAAAAAACAACATAATCAATCCAAATTATTAAAAGTTTATTTAGATAGTAAATGCCATTTTGTATATTTAAATAATAAACGATAGTATATTTAAATAAGTTTTATGCATTATTGTTAACTTCATTGAAAATAAAAATTTACATAATTTTTTGCATTTGACTCTTGTATTTAACAATTTTTTTTAGTTTTCAATAAAAAAAATCTAGCACAATAATTATGAATATGTGTTTGGAAAAATTTATGTTGTAATTTTCCTGTTTTCCAAAAAATAAAATAAAAAATCATCTCTTTAAACAACACAATTTCCCATAATATTTTTTTAACAACACATATTTTCTCTATATTTTTCAAACATACATCTTACATCGAAAACATAATCAATCCAAATTATTAAAAACTTATTTAGTTAGTAATTGCCAATTTGTATCTTTAAATAATAAACAATCGTATATTTATAAATTTTATACATTATTGTTAACTTCATTGAAAATGAAAATTTACATAATTTTTTGCATATGACTATTGTATTTAACATTTTTCTTAGTTTTCAATAAAAAAAAAATCTAGCACAATAATTATAAATGTGTGTTTGGAAAAATGTATATTGTAATTTTCCTATTTGCCAGATAAAAAAAAAAAAAATCATATTTTTAAACAACACAATTTTCCATAATATTTTTTTAACAATACATATTTTCTCTCTATTTTTCAATCATACATCGAAAACATAATCAATCCAAATTATTAAACATTTATTTAGATAGTAAATGTCAATTTGTATATTTAAATAATAAACGATCGTATATTTAAATAATTTTTATGCATTATTGTTAACTTAATTGAAAATGGAAATTTATATAATTTTTTGCATTTGACTCTTGTATTTAACATTTTTTTTTAGTTTTCAATAAAAGAAATTTAGCACAATAATTATAAATGTGTGTTTGGAAAAACGTAGTAATTTTCCTGTTTGCCAAATAAAAAAAAAATCATCTTTTTAAACAACACAATTTTCCATAATTTTTTTAACAACATATATTTTCTCTGTATTTTTCAATCATACATCTTACATCGAAAACATAAAAAAGTTAAAAATATGTTTTCAAATACAAAACTTTTAACAAAAAGATCTGTTTGAGAAATTTTGTGATTTATAAAAAATGTCTATAAATTATTTTTTAAAATTTATCGAGCACATACTTATATTTGTATAAAAGAATTAAAAAAAAATATATATATATATATATATATATATATATATATATATATATATATATATATATATATATATATATAGAAAATGTGGATGAATTTTGGCATTCAAAATGTGTATTGTATTGCAATTGGGTCAATCAAAGTGTCAATCACAAAGCAAAGAAAGTACCATGCTGGACACGATATTTTAATATTTTATATATTTTATCATGGAAAAAAAATCTGAGGATTGTGTGCTGGACTCCAAAATCGAGAGCATGGAATGACCAAACATTGAGTGTAACATAAGCAACCAGGCTGGCTCTTTAGATTATACATTATTTATTATTATTATTATTATTATTATTATTATTATTAAGATTAACTCATAAGATAGATTTATTCAAAATGCCTCAATTTCTGTGGGAAGAAACTAGGCTGGCTCTTTGGAGGGAAAACATGGGCGGGGAAGGGCACTGCAGGCTGCAGCTATCTTTCTTTTATATAGTAAGAGCCCGTTTGGTAATGTGAAAAGTTTTGATTTTTTTAGTTTTATTTTTATTTTTTTATGGATGTATGGTTTAGAAATGTTTGAAATGTCAAAAATGGTGGGCTTAACTAAGAATGGATGGTTGAGATTGAATTTGAAAAGTTATGGTTAAAATTTTACCATTTCCAAACAAGCTCTAAGTGATTACATTGTAGGGGACAAATTTGTCATTGATCATCTGAATCTTCAGGGAGAAGTTGCATAACGTTCGACCTGATCTGAAAATACAGAGACTTGGGGCCCACACAAACGGTCAAAATTTTGATTATTTTAGGTCTGCAATCCCGTACAGACATGGGCTAGATATTTGACACTCACAAATAATTAATTTGATAAATATTGTTGACGGTTGAAATATGAAATATTCCAAGTCAGCAAGAAATAAGTGGATGTTAGTTATGTAATCGAAAATTATATGTGAAAGAGGTAGACCTCAGGTCGTAATAGATGACCCGGACTCCACATAGGTAATAAAAGATGGTTTGTAAGAGGTGGATCACAGATCGTGTGAAAGACCTGGACTCCACCTATGATTTCTTGTATAAATATAGTATTGGCTTTGAATAGCCAAATTTGGGATCCTTTTGTGAGCTACCCTCTCCTATATTTATAGAGAGAATGGGGTGAGCTAGCTTATTACAATACCTGACTATCTGACATTAAGACATAACTAACCTAACTGAATTCTTACATACTACCATGTAGTTGACTTTTGTATCCTAACTAATTGTATGTCGGGATAACTGCCTCAACCACCATGTTCTTAAGTAGTTATGGTCTTATTTAATCCATGTGAGTAATCTCCGACCTTACTGGACCACGTCGGAATAACCTGTCTTTGTCCGACCTTACTGGACCACATCGGAACTATGTTGAGGACACCATCCTTGGACTTCGAGGCACGGTTTAACTGTCATCCGATCTGATGATGTCAGGTCGAACACATTACAGATCATTCCGACCTCTCTTGGACCAAAGACGTTATTTAATGTCGTCGTTTTGTTACCCAGGTTGGGTTACCCATCAACAATTGCCCCTAGGAGTGGAATTGAAAGGATTTCTGATCCGCTCCTACTGATGCTCCTGGATGAGTAATATTAAGACCCAAGTAATAATGGCGTTGCCATGCGTCATTAGACTCCAGTGCCTACGTCTCACAATGCCGAAAAAACGCCGTCAGTCGTCATTTCCCATTGATGGGCTTAAGGTGTCTCTTCAAATTCTGTACTGATAGTTAATGACGCCTTTATATAAGGGACCCCTGTACATTTTTCCTTTCTCATAATCTTGCACCATACTACGAAAACTCTCGATTTTCTTTTCGAAGTGAACCTTTGTTCGGCTAGCTCACCACACGAACTCACGTCCAGATCTGCTCTACTGTCCAGGTATTTCTTTGTATTTCTTGAAAAATCATGAGTAATTCTGGCAGCGATAGTGAGGCTACTTGGAATGAGTCTTAGGGGAGGGGCAACGAGGAGTCTAGTCCAGATTTAGGCTCTAGATCTAGTGGGTCGGATGCTAGCATATCGAATTTGAGAGATGTAGATCGAGAGGTACAGCCACTCTGATCTGCTAACCCTTCCTACGTTTCCCATTCAATTCCACCTACTCAATTGAACACTGATAGAGCAGGCCTGTCTAGTTCGGCTTTGACGTTCTGGCAGGACGACTTTCATCCTTCCGTGGTTTCTGAGTCTGACCTTGATGAGTGGCATTATAGGTTTAGGATTCCTGACTCCATACTATTATTTCTGCCTAGGAGTGATGAGCGGGCTGATGAACCTCCTGAGGGTTGTATGGCGGTGAACAGAATGATGTTGGAGGCGGGTCTTAGGTTTCCTTTATCACGCACTATAACCAACTACCTCAGGTACTGGGGTCTGGCCCCTTCCCAAATCACTCCCAATGGGTGGAGAGTTGTAATAGTTTTTTAGTTATTTGGAGTAAACTAGTGAGTTCGGCTTTGTTTACCAACTCCGTTCTAATGGAAAAGACTCCGGATGGTATTATATAATGGTCCGACCTCGTACTGGTGGGAATTTAATAGAAGAGCTTCCAGATTCGATTAAGGGGTGGAGGGACCAGTGGTTCTATGTAGGTGGCGAGTGGCAGACTTTGGAGTGGACTGAAGACCTGTATTACATTGTTCCAACTCATTACAAACCGTACTGTATGTTTCAGACCTTACTTACCGCTTCCAAACTGCCTCTTCTAATATTAATTATCTCTTTTTCATTTCAAGTTCGTCCAATCCCTCCAGGTCCCTCGCCTTTGAACAGCAATTACAAAGAGCGCGCAACCTTGACCGGCGTGACAGGGACTTTAGGGAGTTAATCATTGAAGAGAACTTGTTCAAGGCCGGTCTCACCACTGTGCATCCTGCTACTACTTTCCTACCTCCTCCACATCGTAAGTAGTTGTCACCTAGAACTGCATCTTTTCTAAGTTCATAAATGATCATAGTTTCTTCAATTTGCAGAGCCATCCAAGTAAAAGAGAAAAGCCATGCCTCCGTTTGATCGGGCTGCCTTCGTTGGGAACAAGAAAAAGAGACTCTTCCTCCTGGCATGGGCCCAACCCCTAGGTCAGGTCAGGTCGGGTTAGTCCAGCGAAGTTTCGACCGCCGTTCCAAGTCCTTCCAGGTCCTCTCATGGGAAGAGGAAGTTTGTGGAAGAAGACCCAATTGCTCCACCGCCACTATCTTCTGATCCGATCATTCTTTCGGACAATCAGGCCTCTTCGGACAACGCAACTCATTCAGGTCTACACGCTACATCAGATCATCCGCCTCTTTCGTCACCAGCTGCTAACCCTACGGACGTTTCTTATTTTGGAATCCACAAGGCCCGGGCGGAGATGGCCAAATTGAAGGGCAAGCTCCCAAAAGCATTAAGGGATGTTCGGTCTCACAAATGCCCGGGGTCGAACTCTTTGAAAGTCCTTCCAAGATGTGTCCACAATTCTGTTGACATAGTGGTGTGGACCTGGGACAAAAGGAAGGAGGCTATGGCTGCAGAGATGGACTTGTTGAACGCTGCTCATTCCACCTCTACCTTTCTAGGACTCACACAGAACTACATGTCCCACGTCCGAGCTAAAGCCCATGCGCAGACAAAACTGCATGATGAACCGATGCGCCAGAGTATAGTGGTGAAAGATCAGAACCATGCTCTTGGGCTTGAGAGGGACAGATTGGCCGGGGCGAAGAAAGAGATTGAGCTGAAGTACGAAGGCTTGGAACAGAGGAATGGCCTGCTGCTTTCCGAGCTGGAAAAGATTAAATTGGAGAATTCCGAGCTGAGGGCCAAAGCAATAGCTGACCAGAAGGCTAAAGAAGAGGCTGTTACTAAGTTTGACCTGACCAAGAAGGACCTTGCACAAGCCAGGATGGACTTAACTTCTGCAGTCGCTGCTTACAAGGAATCCAGGGAGTATGAGGTGGACCACACTGATACCTACATAATGGAATTGGAGGATGCCGTGAAAAGGTTTCAGGAGCTCCACCCTGAATTCAAGGCGGACCAGTTGAACGTAGAACTGGAGAAGTTAAGGAAGGAGCAGGCCGCGGCTATGGCTGAACTGGATCGAGGGGAGGCTCCAGTGACTGAGTGATGATAAATTTGTAATGACTTGTTCCAGGTCGTCTATAGGGGCTGGTCCGGCCCAATTTTGGTTAATTAAATGAAGTTAGCTTTATGTAATTCTTTCCTGAACTTCTTGGCTACAAGAACAAACTAATCAGATCTGATTGTATACTTAGGCCTCTAATTTGGTGTTGTGATGTAAATTTGTAGTATAACTAGAGCTTTCCATTTTAAATACTTTAAACATTTGGAATCTTATTCTATTTCGCCTGACTGGGACAGTCAAGTCGAAGTACTTATGTAAACTTCAGGAGATTTTTAAATCTGTTTCCAATCTGGAGTAGTTAGGTATGGTTGGTCCACATAATGGACTTAAATTAAATGTAAGTCCTAACTAGACAGGCCTGATGTTCTCATAACTTGAGGTCCTAAGGAATTCGTAAATCCCGTTATGACGGACGTTTTGAGCATTTAGCTTTAGGTCCTAAGGAATTCGTAAATTCCGTTGTGGCAGACCTGATGAGTATGTGGCTTGAGGTCCAAGGAATTCGTAAATTCCATTATGGCAGACCTGATGAGCACATAGCTTAAGGTCCAAGGAATTCGTAAATTCCATTATGACAGACCTGATGAGCACATAGCTTATTTTATCAAGAACACTAGAAATTTGTAAAAAATTTATTCAACGGAGTATCTTCAAGATACGTTGGCCATTACATCTCTTCTAAAGAAACAATTATTGATAGTACTTTTTCAGATGCTTGGCGTTCCACGGATGTTGTAAAGTTTTTCCTTCTAAAGTTTCTAGTTCATATGCCCCGTTTTGCAAGGTTTCCCTAATTCTGTAAGGTCCTTCCCAAGATGGGGCAAGCGAGCCAGATTGAGCTTCCTTTGTGGCTGAGAGCACTTTCTGAGTACCAAATCTCCAACATGGAACTTCCGGCTCCTAACTTTGGAATTATAATATCTAGTGCTTCTCTACTTGTAGGATGCGTTCTTGAGATCCGAGTTTAACCTCTTTTCCTTAATCAAGTCTAGAGTGGATTGTAGCATTTCAGTATTTTTCCCTTCTTCAAAATATTGTATCCGGCTTGAGGGGATTCCAACTTCAACAGGGATCACAGCTTCGGATCCAAAGGCGAGGGCAAAAGGGGTTTCTCCCGTTGCTGTTCTACAAGTAGTTCTGTAAGACCAAAGGACCGCTGGTAGTTCATCAGCCCAAGCTCCTTTCAGCTCGTCCAATCTGGTTTTCAATGTGTGCTTGATGATTTTATTGATGGCTTCCACTTGTCCATTCGCTTGCGGGTGGCATGGGGTAGAGTAGTGATTCCTAATCTTCAGCTCTTCGCAAAATGATCTGAACCTTGTATTGTCAAATTGTCTCCCGTTGTCAGTGACTATTGAATGAGGAATGCCAAACCGGTGATTGACTTCCATATGAAGTCAGTGGTTTTTGGTTCAGTGATCTTTGTCAAGGCCTCTGCTTCAACTCATTTTGTGAAATAATCGACTGCCACTATTGCATATTTGGTTGATCCTCTTCCCGTTGGCAATGGTCCGATCAAATCGATGCCCCATTTCGCGAAAGACCATGGTGCCATGATGGAAGTCAAGTCTTCCGGAGGAGATCTGATTATCGAGGCAAATCTCTGACATTTGTCACATTTCCTTACAAATTCGATGACATCTTTCTTCATGGAAGGCCAAAAATATCCTTGCCTTAGGATCTTGAATGCTATGGACTGTCCTCCAGTATGGTTGCCACATACGCCTTCGTGTATTTCTCTCATAGCCCCTTGGGCTTCTTCTTCATTCAGGAATCTAAGTAGTGGGAGGGAAAAGCCTCTTTTGTATAGCACGTTATCTATCAAATTATATGTGGCAGGCCTAATTTTTAGCCTCCAGCGTCGTCTTTGGAGGGAAAAGCCTCTTTTGTATAGCACGTTATCTATCAAATTATATCTGGATTTGGTTCACGACCAACTGGGAATTACTGTGTACAGTCACTCTGGTTATTCCCATATTTCTTGCCATTTTTAGACCTGCAATGAGGGCTTCATATTCCGCCTCGTTGTTGGTCGCTGGGAATTCAAAGCGGAGGGATTGACAATATAGTAATTTCTCTAGACTAACCAGAACAATTCCAGCTCCTGCGCAGTTCTCAGTAGAGGATCCATCCACATATAGGGACCAGAGTTCATCTCGGTCAGGGAGGTCTACTTCTACGTGGAATTCCGCTATGAAGTCCGCCAATGCTTGCCCTTTGAGCGCACTCCTTGGTTTATAGGTGATATCGAATTGTCCCAGCTCCACTGCCCATTTCATCAATCTCCCCGAAGTGTCTGGTTTCTGTAAGGTCTGACGTAGTGGATAATTCGTGAGAACCTCTAGTGAGTGCTCCAAGAAGTAAGGTCTTAATTTCCTGGAACTCATAATGAATGTCAGTGCTAACTTTTCCATGAGCGGATATCTCATTTCTGCATCTTTCAATGCCTGACTGACATAATAGACTGGGTGTTGGATACTGTCCTCCGTTCTGATCAGAACTAAACTTACCGACCTCGCTGACACCGCTAAGTATAATTCCAACACTTCCCCCGGTACTGGTTTCGAGAGTAGGGGTGGTAAGGAAAGCTGTACTTCCAAATCTGCAAAAGCCTTCTGGCATTATTCTATCCAATGGAAGTTCTTCCCCATCTTAAGTGATTCGAAGAAAGGTCTACACTTATCAGTTGATTTTGAGACGAACCGGTTCAAAGCTGCTATTCTTCCAGTCAAACTTTGAACCTATATTTTCTCCGGATTGGCTTCAATCCCTCTTTGATGTACCATGTATCCCAAAAATTTCCCCGATCCTACTCCAAAGGCACACTTTTGTGGGTTCAACTTCATCTTGTATTTCCGAAGAATGGCGAACATTTCAGCTAGGTGTTGGACATGATCCGCTGACTTGATGCTCTTTACCAGCATGTCATCCACGTATACTTCCATAGTCCTACCAATTTTCCTTGTGAACATTCTGTTGACAAGTCTTTGGTAGGTCGCCCCCTCATTCTTCAATCCGAATGGCATCATCTTGTAACAATATAATTCCCTATCCGTGATGAATGAAGTGTGTTCTTCGTCTGGACCATACATGGGGATCTGGTTATAGCCCGAATACGCATCCATGAAACTCAGCAGTTCGTGCCCATCAGTGGCGTCTACCATTTGATCTATGCGCGGGAGTGGAAAACTGTCTTTGGGGGCAGGCCTTGTTCAGATCTGTGAAGTCTATGCATAGCCTCCAAGACTTGTTGTTCTTTCGCACGAGAACTGGGTTGGCTACCCATTCATGATATCTGGCTTCCCGTATAAATCCATTCCCTAACATATTCATGATTTCATTCGCAAGGGCTTCATACCTCTCTCTATTCAACGGACGGAGCTTTTGCCTTTTTGGCTTAGCCCCTTGATCAATATTGAGCTTGTGACAGGCTAAGTGTGCAGGTATTCCCTCCATATTGGCATGAGTCCAGGCAAAAACATCTCTGTTTTCTTTCAAGAAATCTACAAGTTCAGACCTGACTGGCTCTTTCAATTCCTTCCCAATCCTTAATTTCAACTCTAGCATATCTAGATCCAAACTTATCGATGTTAGGTCCTCCACCGAACCCGTTCTTGCTTCATCTTGATCCAGGCGTGGATCTAACATTTGGATCTCTTCAATTTGATCTTCATCCTGGACTACCTTTACTGGATGTACTCGACAAGGACAGAAACTCAGATTACATTCCCTGGCCATCCTCTGGTCTCCCCTCATTATTCCTACCCCCTGAGAAGTGGGAAATTTCATCACATAGTGGTATATTGAGGTGGCCGCCTTCAATTCATGCAGACTAGGTCTTCCAAGGATTGCATTATAGTTGGATGGTATGTCCGCTATGACAAAATCTGCTATCACTCGCCTGGTGCACGGAGGACTCCCGAGTTCTACCATGAGTGCGATTTGGCCTAGCGGTGTAACATAATCTCCGGTGAAGCCTTGTAACTTCGTGGTGTAAGGACTGAGGTGTCGTTGTTCCACCCCCATTTGGAGGTAGGTCTTCCTGTATAGGATATTCACGGCACTCCTATTGTCAACCAAAGTACGGTGGATTTTCACTCCCGAGACAGGCATGGTTATGATTAAAGCATCCGCGTGTGGTTGGAGTATCCCCTCAGCATCTCTTTCATCAAAACTGAAGGACTCGTCTTCCCTTATAAGGACTGGAGCTCTTGCTGACAGAATCTGACAGCTGTTCCGGGCATCCCTGATGTGTTGACGCCTTTTCCTTTTAGAACCTTCCTGGCTTTGACTTCCGCCCACCAGCATGCGGATCTCAGCTGGAGGTATACCTCCGGTTTTAGCTTGGCCCTGCTTTTCTTGACACACCTGAGGTTTTCCTTCATATTCTTTTAAGTGGCCTGCCTTGATCAATTTTTTGAGTTCAATCCTCAGGTCTTTACAGTAGTCTGTGTCATGTCCCGCTGATCTGTAGTATCTACAGTACCTAGATTGATTCAGTTCAGATGAACCTGTCCTCAATGGACGGGGCAGGGGTAACAAATTCTGGTCCTTGATGCCCATGAATATGGTCTCAGGCCGAGCTTTCAAAATATCTACGGGCGCTGAACTGGAGGAAATAGGTCGAAAACTTCCCGGTCCACGAAAATCCCGCCTCTTTTCTTGACTGAACCTATCACTCTTCTGAGTCTCTTTTTCCTTCTCCTTAGATCGATCTTGATCTTTTGCTCCTTTCTTGTCTTCCATCCTCTCGGACTTCGCCTCCTCAGCTCCAATGGCCCTATTGGCTCTCGTAAGAAATTCTTGGAATGTCTTAGGCCCCTTTTCATGTACTGTCCACCAGAACCGGGATTCCGGCCATAGACCTGACGTTACTGCCATTAAGAGTGCATCGTCTGACACTTTGTCCGTATCCATGATTTGTTTGTTGAACCGGTCCAGATAGCTCTTCGGCGACTCAGTTCTTCCCTGCTTGATGGTTACCAGTTGTTCCTTGGGGGTTGTCATTGTTTTGGCCGCCATGAAGTTATAGAGGAATTGAGAAGACAAATATTTCCAATTTGTTATGGAGTACTCTGGTAGGGTACGTAACCACCTCTGAGCCCTGTCCCCTAGAGTCAGGGGAAAGGTCATGCACATGATGGCATCACTAACATCTTGTAACTCCATCCATGAAACATACCGGTCTATGTGAGTTACTGGATCGGTTGTCCCATTATAACTAGGCACTTGTAGTACTTTGATCTTGCTAGGCAAGGTCTCGTTCAGAATTTCCTTCGAGAATGGGGAGGACCTGGAGGGGACGTAATTATCCGTCAGGCTGTCCTTTTTCTGTCTACCTTCCAGATCGCTTAATTGTCTCTTCAGCGCCTTGAGTTCTTCCAAATTTCCTCTCCCATGAGGCGGATCATCGAGATTCAAGGTTGGCGTGTCCTTAACAGAAGCTTTCAAATTCCTACCTCGAGTCCGATTAGGCTCATGATATGGACTTTGTGCAGATCTTTCCGAGCGGTACGAAGTAGCAGGTTTTCTGTTCACCCCCAATGTTGGGTCCTTCCTTGTGGGGGCTGTGGGATCCGGACCTAGTCTGCTAAACACGCTGTTCGTCCTTTTAGGTGATCCCTTATGGGGAGAGCGGGAATTGCTTTCTCCGGTAGAACTTTCAGACTTGTTGTGTACGTAGTTGAGTTTTCGGTGGACTCGGTGGTTTCCAGGGGTGATGAGATGGTGCTGGTATAACGGTGGGGGCCTATGTGTTGCCCGGTGGTTGATGTTGCATCATTTCAATTGCTTGTGTCAAGCTCCTCAATTGACGCATTACCTCTACCATTTGGGGGTCCCAAGTCGCCTTCCTTCCTCCCATGATCACTCCCCGAGCCTTGGTCATCCATGATATTTGAATCTTACTGATGGTGAAGTAAATGGATGAACTGGCAGAATGGGCTGCTATTCTATCACAAGGCCCCTCCTTCTAGTGCCAATTGCTGACGGTTGAAATATGAAATATTCCAAGTCAGCAAGAAATAAGTGGATGTTAGTTATGTAATTGAAAATTATATGTGAAAGAGGTGGACCTCAGGTCGTAATGGATGACTCGGACTCCACGTAGGTAATAAAAGATGGTTTGTAAGAGGTAGATCTCAGATCGTGTGAATGACCTGGACTCCACGTATGATTTCTTGTATAAATATAGTATTGGCTTTGAATAGCCAAAGTTGGGATCCTTTTTTGAGCTACCCTCTCCTATATTTATAGAGAGAATGGGGTGAGCTGGTTTATTACAATACCTGACTATTTGACATTAAGATATAACTAACCTAACTGAATTCTTACAAACTACCATGTAGTTGACTTTTGTATCCTAACTAATTATATGTCGGGATAACTGCCTCAACCACCATGTTCTTAAGTAGTTATGGTCTTATTTAATCCATGTGAGTAATCTGCAACCTTACTGGACCACGTCGGAATAACCTGTCTTTGTCTGACCTTACTGGACCACATCGGAACTATGTTGAGGACACCATCCTTGGACTTCGGGGCACGGTTTAACTGTCGTCCGATCTGATGACGTCAGGTCGGACACATTACAGATAATTCCGACCTCTCTTGGACCAAAGACGTCATTTAACGTCGTCGTTTTGTTACCCAGGTTGGGTTACCCATTAACATAAATCATGTCCATATGAATAATTAAGTGAAATACCACCTAATTTTAAAAAGGAAAAAAATGAAATTTCAAATTTAAGAATTCAAATTTGTCTCCTAAATTCCCGGCTCCAGCCTCTCTCCGTAACCAACCCTGATTTGCCTCACAACATTAATGAGGAATTTTTAATCGTGCATAATCTTCACTCTAAAGATCACAATTTCTGGGTTAAAGAATGAGAAATATACATTCAGTTCAAACATGTTTTATTTGCTTCTCCTACAATTACAATCTCTGGTTTCAATCTTGAGAAATATACAATAATTTCCTATGTGTTTTATGCTTATCTCGAGAAATTATAAAACTTGTGGGTGGTACACATATCTGTATCAATTCCATTTTTATAAGAATTTGTGCCTGGATTCGAAGACAAACTTGAGATTCTGTAGTTGGAACCAATCACCGTGTTCAATGATTTAATCAAATCAGTCCAACTCCAGTAACAACTCTCTTTCATATTTTCTTGCAGGTTCTAGAATGCAAGTCCCATTTTTTTGGATTTCCATCTTTTTCTTTCTATTCAAATCATCTTTTTTGGGAATAAGAATTACATTCAATCTTCCCCTTAGCAAAGGGAAGATTGGTGCTGCAGGCTTTTGCTGGGTAGCCAAGGTGGTTGTGGAGCTAGCAAATCATGCTTATATCCAAGTAATGTGTTACTTAACAAGGACATGAATGCAAAATTGGCAGATTTTGACTTGGTTGGAACCATCATGGACTATTGGCTTCTGCGACCCAAGTTGTAAGCACCTTGGGATAAATGGCACCAGACGTGGTTCATGTTAGGCACCCTTCAACTTAAACTGAGGAGAATAGATATATGCGTTAGATGAGAGGATAAAGAAAGTGTCGAATATGTTGTCTTAGTTGATAAAACTCAAAGTTATTTTTTCAGTTGACATTAGATTGTTACTATGTTCTACCTGTTGCGTTAAATTTCTTGATTCAGCTCTTACCAATGGATGCATGTTTATATTTTTTTTAGAGAATTAATAACTTAAGCTCAAATTCATTCCCTAGGTCACATTGATTATCTGGTTTTTTGAATTTAGGTGTTATATATGTTTTAGTAGTGGACTTGATGCGAACCCCTTTGGTGACTAAACCAAAAATTCCCACAACAATTTATGTATCAACCCAAGAAAGCTAAAAAAGGTAATAAATGAAGAATCTTGACCCCAAGTTTAACCCAACCAAAATTCTAAGGAAGGTTAACCCTAGCCCAATGGAGAGATTAAGACAAATACCAAGATTGTGTGGAATGAACATCAACAAATACATAAGATAAACTCTCAATATATAAGTTGAAGAAAATTCCAAGAAATAGTTACAAGATAAAGAAATGATTATACCTCTCCAAAGCTCTCAATGAGTGTTCTTCAATGTCCAAAACTGATTAGGGTTTGGAAGCTTTACAAGTATATACAAAAAGTGAAAGACAAAAAGTTTGAGAAATTGCACAAAAAATCCCGCTTTTACATTCGGGAAACTTTCGGTCGACCGAACCGGTCGATCGAAACTATTTAGGTCTAACACTTGGTCGACCGAAATGGCATTTTCGGTCGTACGAAGATCAGCCGAACCCTCCTGAAGCTACGTCTCAAAATCCTGCAAAGTTTCGATCGACCAGAGGGACTTTCGGTCGACCGAAATGTCCTGAGCTCCCAAACTTAGGCAATTGACCTCGATCTTGCTCTCTTCCATGTGAACTTGATTTCGAAGCTTCAAAATGAGTCCCGCCATCGACTCTTGGACCTCTTTAGCCTTGGATCTTGTCATGGGCCCCACCGGTATTCTGATAGAGAGTTGACTTGTTTGACTTTGACTCGATTGACTCCCTGGATACTCATCATCCCCTCCCTCTTGAAAATGATTCGACTTCGAATCTTCACCTGCATCAAAAGGGGATAAGTCAGAGACGTTAAAAGAAGCCGATACATTGTACTCACCAGGAAGGTCAAGCTTTTAGGCATTGTCATTGATTTTCTCTAAGATTTGGAAGGGGCCATCACCACGTGATTGTAATTTTGATTTTCTTTAAGTCGGGAACTGCTCCTTCCTCAAATGCAACCATGCCCAATCGCCGACCTCAAATGTCATTCGTTTTCTACCTTTGTTGGCACTGGAGGCATATTGTTCACTCTTCTTCTATTTTTGGGGTTTGACTTTCTCGTGGAGAGATTTTACCAACTCCGCCTTTCTCTTCCCATCTAAATTACCTCTTTCATCAATAGGTAACGGAATCAAATCCAAATGAGTTAAAGGGTTAAAACCATAAACAATCTCGAATGGAGAAAAAGAAGTAGTAGAATGAACACTTCGATTATATGCAAATTCAACAAAAGGTAAACACTCTTCCCAATTCTTTAGGTTGCCCTTAAGGATGGTGCGAAGAAGTTGTGTTAAAGTTCTATTAACCACCTCAGTTTGGCTATCGGTTTGGGGATGACAAGTTGTTGAAAACAAAAGTTTAGTTCCCAATTTCCCCCACAAGACCTTCCAAAAGTGGCTAAAGAATTTAACGTCCCTATCCGACACAATGCTCCTAGGAACCCCATGGAGTCGCACTATTTCCCTAAAGAATAGGTCGGCTATATGAATGGCATCATCGGTTTTATGACAAGCAAGGAAATGCGCCATTTTACTAAACCTATCTACAACCACGAAGATGGAATCACTACCTTTTTTTGAACTAGGCAATCCCAAAATGAAGTCCATAGAAATTTCCGTCCAAGGTTCACTAGGGACAGGTAGGGGTATATATAATCCATGTTGTTCTACCTTGGACTTGGCCTTCCTACAAGTTATGCACCTAGAACAAATTCTCCCAACGTCTCTACTCATTTTAGGCCAAAAGAAATGTTCTTGTAAGATTTCCAAGGTTCTCCTTACCCCAAAGTGACCCATTAATCCCCCGCCATAGGCCTCCCTTACCATCAACTCCCTCAATAAGCAATTTGGCACACAAAGTTTACCTTCTCGAAACAAAAACCCCTCATGCCTATAATACTTACCAAATCCAACCCTCTCACATGATATAAATATACTAGCAAAATCCGCATCATGCGCATACAAGTCCTTAATGCTCTCAAAACCCATCAATTTAGCACTCAAGGTAGTAATAAGAGCATACCTTCGAGAAAGGGCGTCAGCTACCATTTTCCTTACCTTGTTTGTATTTGATGACATAGGAAAAATTTTCCACGTACTCCACCCATTTGGAATGCCTCTTGCTCAACTTCCCTTGCCCCTTCTAGTGCTTCAATGACTCATGGTCGGTGTGGGTGACGAACTCTCTAGGCCACAAGTAGTGGTGCCATGTCTCTAACGATCTCACCAACGCATAGAGCTCCTTGTCATAGGTGGGGTAGTTCAGGGTGGCTCCACTGAGCTTCTCGCTAAAGTAGGCAATCGGTCTTTTCTCCTGCATCAAAATTGCTCCAATACATGTGCCTGAAGCATCACATTCAATCTTAAAAGTTTTATCAAAATTAGGCAAGGATAAAACCGGGGCGGTGCACAATTTGTTCTTTATTTCTTTAGAGGCCTTTTTTCTTGTGCCTCCCCCCATATAAACTCAACATGCTTTTTGACAACCTCGGTAAGTGGTGAAGCTAGTGTGCTGAAATCCTTGACAAAACGACGGTGAAAACTAGCTAAACCGTGGAAGCTTCTTACCTCGGTGACATTTGTGAGAGTGGGCCATTCCTTAATGGCTTTGATCTTCTCCTCATCGACCTCTATCCCCTTAGTACTAACTACAAATCCAAGAAAGACCACACTCTCCATGCAAAAATTACACTTGTTGAGGTTAGCATACAATTGTTCTTCTTTTAAAACCAAAAGTACACTTCTCAAGTGTTCAATATGCTCATTCAAATTCTTGCTATAAATCAAAATATCATCGAAGTAAACTACCAAAAATTTCCCAATGAATGCACACAAAACATGGTTCATTAATCTCATAAAAGTGCTCGGTGCAATAGTGAGACCGAAGGGCATAACCAACCACTCATATAAATCATATTTAGTTTTAAAAGCGGTTTTCCATTCATCTCATTCTCTCATCCTAATTTGGTGGTATCCACTTCTTAAGTCGATTTTGCTAAAAATGCAAGAACCATACAACTCATCTAGCATATCCTCTAACCTAGGAATGGGGTGTCGATACTTTACCGTTATGTTGTTAATGGCTCGACAATCGACGCACATTCTAAAGGTTCCATCCTTCTTGGGCACTAGTAGCACGGGAACGGCACAAGGACTCATGCTCTCACGAACATATCCTTTACTCATCAACTCCTCAACTTGTTTTTGGAGTTCCTTGGTCCCCTCCGGATTGCTTCGGTACGTCGGTCTATTTGGAATGACGGCTCCGGGGATGAAATCAATTTGATGCTCGATGCCTCTAATGGATGGAAGCCCACTAGGCATCTCCTCCGGAAAGACATCCTCGAACTCCTGCAATAAAGAAGTAGCTAAAGTGGGGATGGAAGTGTGAGGGTCATCAAGTGTAAGGAGAGACTCCTTATACACCATCAAAAGAATTGAATGATTTTCTTTTAAAGGTCTCTCCACATCACCTTTACTCGCATAAAAAATCATTTTTTTCTCAATATCTTTTGCTCTCTTTCTTTTTTCTTGCATCCCCTCTTTTTTTCACTACTTTTTTCCCCTCTTTTTTTCTCACTTTCTTTTTGTCCCTCACTCAACTCCATCTTTTTTTTTCTTCTTTCTTTTTCCTCCTCCTCCTCCTTCTTGAGTTTCAATTGGTCCTTGTAAACTTCTTCCGGACTCAAAGGTATGAGTGTTACGGGTTTTCCATTCATTTGGAAGCTATACCTATTTTTCCTACCATCATGCAATACCCTCCTATCATATTATCATGGCCTCCCCAATAATATATGTGTAGCTTGCATGGGCACCACATCACAAAGTACTTGATCTTCATAGGTCCCTATGTTGAAAATAAGTAATACTTGCTTGCTTACCTTCAACTCACCATAATCACTCAATCATTGTAACTTATAAGGATTAGGATGTGGCATTAAAGGTAATCCCAACCTCTCTATCATACTAGTGCTAACTACATTGGTGCAACTTCCCCCATCAATGATGAGACTACACGCTTTGTCCTTCACAAGACACCTAGTATGGAAGATATTCTCCCTTTGCTTAGCCGCCTCATCCACCTTGGCTTGGGTGTTGAGAGATCTAATAGTGACTAAAGACTTGGGTGGACTAACAACTCCCTCCACCTCTTCTTCCCCGCAATCACTATCCCCTCTACATGGCTCCCCCTCTTCGTCCTCTTCATCTTCCGAGTACCACTCCCCATTTTTAATAATCATCACCCTATTCTTAGGGCACTCTCGAGAATAATGCCCTCGTCCTCTACACTTGAAGCATTCTATATCCCGACTCCTAGAAGCGGTAGGAACAACCTTGGGTCTATCCTTGACGAAGCTAACTTCCTTTCCCTTGGAGGTGTCAATATTGTCCTTAAGTGGTGCCTTATCAACCTTTTCACTCCCCCACTTAGACTTCCAATTGGAACTAGGACCCCCCAAGAATTTTTCTTGTCCCTTTCTTTTAAATTGCTCCTTCTTCTTCAATTGAGCATCCACTTTAATAGCCATGTGTACCAACTCCTCCATCTCAACATAATGGTGTAATTCAACCACATTTGCTATCTCCCTATTCAACCCACTCATAAATCGAGTCATAGTGGCTTCTCTATCCTCCTCTATGTCGGCCTTCATCAAAGCTTTCTCCAACTCCTTGTAATAATCTTCAACCCCTTTTGTTCCTTGAGTAATAGTTTGTAGTCTTTGATAGAGCCCCCTATAGTAGTGACTTGGTACAAATCTTTTTCTCATAAGGCTCTTCAATTCATCCCAAGTATCCACACTACCCTCTAAATTCCTTCTCCTAGTGAGTAATAAATTATCCCACCAAGCTAAGGCATAGTCGGTAAACTCTACTACCGCTAACTTAACCTTTTTATCCTCGGAGTACCTATAACATTCAAAAATCAATTCCATCTGCCTCTCCCACTCTAAATAGGCATCCGGATCACTCTTCCCATGGAAAGAAGGAATTTTCATCTTGATACTACCAAGATTACCATCCACTCCATCCCTACCCCTAGGGTTCCTCCCATGACCTCGATCAACTCCCCTCACATTCCTACCTCCTCTATTCCTATCCATGTTCCAATTTTGGTCACTACCTCCTTCACTCTCCAATTCATCATCATAAATAACATCATCATCCTCATCCTCATCTCTAGGCCTTCTCCTATCACCCCTCCTAACATTATCATCCCTTGGGGGTGGAGCTTCCCTCCTATTCTCCAACCTTGCTAACCTCCCCTCCAATCTTCCCCACATATCCGTCATGGTAACCGTGAGAGCTTGTATCATATCCCTCAACTCTTGAGTTTGTGCATTAGAATCTTGTCCACTCGAAGTATGTGTATTAGCCATGGAGTGTAAGTGTGCAAGTGTCCTCACAAATTATGTTTGCTCGTGTTTCACTCAATTAGGCTTTTTCCCTCTAATGAGCTCACCACTCTTGCCTTTTACCACTCCTCACTTTCTTACCCAAACTTTCCAAGGAACGTAATTCAACTAAATTAAAAGTTCAATTCTTGTGTAGCACAAATTCCACAAACAAAAAAAATGAAGCAAAGGAAGGATTGACACAATAGCAAGTAGAATTTAGTTGCTTGCTATTATATAAGGAAGTAAGGAATTGAACTTGACCAATAAGATTTTCAAAGGTATAGTCACAATAACTTGATGTAAGACCCAAGGAATTCAATTAGAAATGTGTTTGGTAGTTGAATTGTAGGTTTCAATACGAAAACACTCTTTGAGACATTTTGTCAAACACTTAGGATGCAAACTTGAATAGTTTAGGATTTTCAAGTGTTTGTTCAAATGTACCCCCAACAAACTTTCAAATTGATGATAATAACAATGTCCGAGATGTAGGAATCATGAAATATTCATTGGAAAATAAATTTCCCCCAAATTTTTTTGTAATTTTCGTTTTTTTTTTTTTTTGACTATCAAGAACAACAACAATAAATGTAAAGATATGACTACCAATTTTAGAGTCAAGCTCTGATACCAAATGATGCGAACCCCTTTGGTGACTAAACCAAAAATTTCCACAACAATTTATGTATCAACCCAAGAAAGCTAAAAAAAATAATAAATGAAGAATCTTGACCCAAGTTTAACCCAACCAAAATTCTAAGGAATGTTAATCCTAGCCCAATGGAGAGATTAAGACAAATACCAAGATTGTGTGGAATGAACATCAACAAATACACAAGATAAACTCTCAATATATAAATTGAAGAAAATTCCAAGAAATAGTTACAAGATAAAGAAAGGATTATACCTCTCCAAAGCTCTCAAGGAGTGTTCTTCAATGTCCAAAACTGATTAGGGTTTGAAAGCTTTACAAGTATATACAAAAAGTGAAAGACAAAAAGTTTGAGAAATTGCACAAAAAATCCCGCTTTTACATTCGGGAAACTTTCGGTCGACCGAACCGGTCGATCGAAACTATTTCGATCGAACACCTGGTCGACCGAAATGGCATTTTCGGTCGTAAGAAGATCAGCCGAACCTGCCTGAAGCTACGTCTCAAAATCCTGCAGAGTTTTGGTCGATCGAAATGTCCTGAGCTCCCAAACTTAGGCAATTGACCTCGATCTTGCTCTGTTCCATGTGGACTTGATTTCGAAGCTTGAAAATGAGTCCCGCCATCAACTCTTGGACCTCTTTAGCCTTGGATCTTGTCATGGGCCCCACCGATATTCTGATAGAGAGTTGACTTGTTTGACTTTGACTCGATTGACTCCCTGGATACTCATCAGGACTTGTTCAAAGTTTGAGCGAATTACGCCTAAAAGTGGTCCATTATTGCATAATGCTTGCTTTAGGAAAGATTCAAACAAAATTTTAGCATATGCTAGGTAATAGTTTGTTGATATATGGCATGATCGAACGATTTTTTTGAAAAATCAACAATTTTTACTGATTCCCGTCTGTCATTTTTTACTTTTAAGACTAACAAAATATTGCTATATCACTATTTATAAACAAATATTTTTATACTTCTTTTTATAAACGATTTGTCAAAAAAATCCTAAACATTGAACATTAATAGTCAAGCTAGCAGTTGACTTTCATCAAATTTTATTCATGATTTACAGAGTGAATCACTAAAACAATATACATTAAGAAAAAAAACTATGACACGGCCCACCCCTATATCAAAATGGATGTAAGTCATCTGATAGTAGATCTTTCACAGTTGTTTGTTACAACGATGCAAATTATCTTGTACCGAAATTACTCTTCAGTCTTCATTATTTGGGTTACAAGACAAAGCGCAACAGTTCTTCCTGATGATCTAAGCGACACTCATCCCAGAGCTCTAGATTAGGCGTACTCATCTACTTAAATCAATCCTTGAAGAACAACCTAGGGTAACATAAGAACAAACTTAAGTCGGCTACTAGAGAGTTCATGTGCAGATCAACCATGAAGGAATACACAAAAAATGAATGAAGAATTTTGAACCACAAACCTCAATTATTGTGTTTTGCTTTGTGGATATAAACCTTGGGGAACTTTTGATAACCTTCCCAGTCTTTGGATCAAGCAGTGACAATATCTTCAAAACTCTTGGAGCCTCTTTTGCATGGTGTGTGTACGTGTAATTCCAACTGCAAATTTTAATAGAGGTTGTGCTGATAAGTTCACAATAACTAACTCGAGACAAAAATACATATGCGTTTGGAATGTATCAAACATTATTCAAATTTTGAGACAAATGCTGTAGAAATATGGATGTCAAGTATCCAAAAAAGAACCAAGTGTCAATTTAATAAATTTTAGAGTATGGTACTTAAAGAATGAAATCAATGCTTTCCAAGGTATCATTTGGCATAAAGAAACATCTCAATTTTTATCTTTTAGCATCTATCATTTGGTTTTTTTACTAAATAATAATGGTATCATACCATACAAAAGGCATTAGTATCCATGTCAGTGAACTTAAAGCTCTGTGCCTAAACAATTAATGGTCGTAAAAAGTGAGTATGAATCTGATAGCAAGCAGCTCCGTACCACATGACCAGAAACATTATGGTAGAATGAAACTCTACTTACTGCTAACTTCTACTATTTCCATATTTTACTCATTTATTCAGGCACGAGATCATACATATTGGCCAAACCTTGCCCATTTATTCAATTAATATTTTAGCAATATTACTTGATAACTAGCAATATCTTGTAAGGATGATTTTGCCTCTTCATCAGTTGCTTCTAAAAATTGAGAAGAGGACAAAATTGCTGTCCAAACCCCATTGGATTGTTATATCATTAATAACAAAGTAGTTCAAGAAGGAATAAATAGGGAGATACGATGGGTGTTTATAATTGTGAATTCTATGTTATGTTCTCGGTGGTGATGACCAGAGTGTTAATACTATAGCCATTGTTTTGTTAGCAACCAAAAGATTTATCAACCAAGAGAGGCCCATGAAACACTTTCTTCCGCAAAGATGGTATCAGAGTTACTTTTTATTTCTATCGGTGGCGACGGGGTCTTGAATGCTTTGATTTTATAGCGATTTGGAGGGGGAGAACTGCTATGAATGGTGAAAGACAAGGTTGTGAGTATCAATAAGGAGTGATTTCTCGATTAGGGTATGAAATCTATTGGAGGAGATGAAGTTTTGCAAGCACCACTGCAGCATCATTTTTTTGTTGGTATCATTTTTATTTGTGCATATTCACGTGGACACCTCCTCATTTTTCAATGAACGTGTGCCAACTCAAGTAGAGATCAATCTCTACTTGAGATAAATAGCATTACTCACAAAGAATAATCATGGAGACATTTTCCGAATAAGGGTTTCAATAGGTGGTATCTCTCCAAAACCCCCAATTATTATTAGTGGAAAGGGATTACAAGCAAAATGGTATTTTAAGAACCAAATTAAAAAAATGAGGCCAAACCTATATAACTTCAAATTTCAGGTTTTAATAATTCATTAATAAATTATATGATAATATAGAATATATGAATAAGAAACGAATAAGCGCCATTTACGCAATTAATTGCTGAAGAAAATATTTTGAAATATATTACTATCCCTAAATATCTGCCCATTGCAATCTACTTGCACTCTATTATACCGCCCAGCCTAAACACTATCTCATCCATTATACGGTTCAATCTAATCTACAAACTTCATTATGTTGCCCAAAATTTTAAATAGAACAGAACCATTACTGAAAATGGTGAAAATCAGGACAACAAACCAGACTTCGCCGCCTAGGAAATGGAATGAGAAGGAAGATACAAGTCATAAAAGGAAGAGAGATGATGTTCAGACTAATATTCCAGTGAAATAAAAAAATCGATAGCCGAGTAAAACGAGGATGGTATGTGAACATATTCAAGGATTTGAACAACTGTGACCTAATCATTTACATGTGACCTTGGGTATTGTTGATGGGTATTTTTTGACATCATGAAAATGTGAACTAGATGAAATTATGCTCATTATTTTTGTCGGTAGTGCTCTGAAACTATGTAAAATTGTGACCTTCAGAAAGGGATTTGGTAAAGCCCATTATCTGTGACCTTGATTTGTCTTTGTATGAAGTGATTCAAGTTGAAAAAAATATGCCTTAGATTACACAAAATTTGTGACCTACTCATATACCTACGAAATTGGGGGGTTTTTTTTATTATTATTATTGCTACCTTGTTAAAATAATGCACATGTAACCTAGTTTTGTTAATATGTATTGCACTAAACCAGAAGAACTTAAAAACAGAATGTGAACCCCCCCTCCCCCCCCCCCAAATTCCTCATCTTGATTTGAGGTGGTGTGAAGAGATTCGAGATTCAGAACATTTGTGACCTAGTTTTGTTGATGACTGTTGCAATGATCATATATGACCTGGCTTTGTTGATGATTATTGCAGTGACATATGTGAGTTTACATACGTATTGTGACCTTAAAACATTTATGACCTGGTTTTATTGATAACTAGTGCAATGATCATTTGTGAAGTTGTGTCGTTGATGACTTTTGCACTAACATTTGTTTCCTTACATAAGTATTGTAACCTTAAAAAAATTAAATTAAAATGACCATGTTTATTGTAGTCCCAGTCAAAACAACAATCTACCATCTCTCTTTTAAATTTAATTATTGGACTAGTTTTGGAGAATCAGATACCAAAAAATTTAAATAAAAATGAAAAAAAAAAAGGAAGATAAAAAGTATAAATTGAAGTTTTAGATTATTCTCTCTCTCTCGAAAAATCTCTCATTTCAATTACTTATAGAGAGAAAGCAAGAAAAGAGAGATTGGTTGATTGTTGGCAACTGCCTTCTCCAGGAAGCAGTGAAAAATAATCTTAATCTTAATCTTAATATATATAATAACAACATAGTCGTCACATAAATCTACAAATAGTTTCCCGCCATTTTTACCTGCTATTTTAGGAAACTTTATAATTTTATTAATTATTTTAATAATTGAATTAGGAAACTTCAATTAATGCAAAATTAATTATAGGTGACATATAATAAATGACTTATTGATTTGTAAAAAATAAAAAATCTATAAATAGATCAAATTGTATATTATTTTTATTCTTTTGATAATTATTGTAATATTTTGAAGTAAAAAAATATGCAATATGTGTGTCAAATTCAAGATCTTAACGAGAAGTTTAATACAAGCTAACAAATGAAAACAAATTCTAAATATATCATTCGTAAAATTGTCTCAAACAATAAAGGTAATTTATACTTTTTACTTTTTCCAATATCCAATCTTTTAATTTATCTCATTTAAATCATAAAATGATATCTATCTTTTCTTACATAACTTCAATTTGACATAAATGATTAATTTCATATATTTTTTCTTATCAAATTAAAAGAAATAATAGATATTCAATCTTTCTAAGTAAATTCAATTAAAATATTTTAATTTCTATAACTTTAGATTTCGATAAATTTTTTGGTAATTTTGAAATTAATTTTATAAATTTACTCATTTTGTTCATTTATCTATTTTTTAATTTTATAAATTTAAAAGAACATCAATTTGTAAAATATATACTACAGATTTTAACAATTAATTCATTGAGTTCTATAGAAAATAAAAATATAAAGTTTTATCAAACTTATTCTATTTAAAAATAAAAATATGGTTAATACATTTATTTAACATGCACAAAAAATAATTTGTGTGTGTGTGTGTGTGTGTAACATGACCATTTTTAATACTTGGTGAAAAATAAAATGTCACGTTGTATTTGAATCATTGAATAGGAGTAAGTTTGATATTGATATTGATATAGACTATAGAAATAGTTTTAAATGTGTGATTGAAAGTGAAAGAAGGTAGTATAAAAAAAAATTCAAATCAATCAATTGAGTGGTTGAAAATTGATTTTCTTTTTTTAGAATGTGTGGTTAAAAAGTAGTATGTGCAATTGTGAAAAACTAGTTTTTAAATAATATGTGGTTGTGAATGAACATTAAAAAAATTATTTTTGAATAATCAATTCTATATAAATAATTAAACTAAGAAAATTAGAGAATGAACAATTAACTTTTTAAAAAATGCAATTCATAACTTTTTTTTTTTTTGGGATTGTATATTGAATACGCAATTATACATTAAAGTAAGAAATCTTATATGGATAAATGAAATTACAAATTAATCACAATTTGTGCATGCAAGTTATTATTATTATTTTTTTAATTGTGTTGTTTTTAACGGGCATTGTATTTTTACAACCTATTCAATAAATAATTTTCAATTATATATTCCGTGCATCGCACGGGTGCGATTACTAGTCAAAATAATAATAATCAATTCAATTCAAACATATTCTCTTGGGTGTTAAATTCTTCCTTACTGTACAAGCACTCTCTATATATTCTTCAATTTTTTTGAATTTCATTTTTTTTTTCCAAAATGTGGGTCATCTTTCTTGTAAAATGAATTAAATACATTTTTCAATCCCTTGGCTTACAAGTTTTCAACTTTATTGTTTTTTCCCTCAGATAAGTCTCCTTGTATTCCATTAACTACTTGCATTTTAGTAGCCAAGGTCTTGTCTCTGGGGAATTGTGTTTGATATGGCTAAAATATCGCCTAAATCAGGTTGTGAGCTTTTGAATGTTGTTTTTGGACGTCGAAGTATATGGCCTAAAAGATCAACATCTACATGTTCACTTCATACATATAATCTAAACAATAATGGAACCTCATTCAGATTTGCTGAGTTTTTGTTATTGAGGCCACATGTTATATAATACAGGATAGAACGATTTGTTGAGTTTTTTCTTATTCAAATCACACATTATTTCATTTAGGTAACATGTTCACATATATAACCTCATTCATATTACATTTTATATAAACATACCATAGATATTCAGGGAATTGTTAAACTAACCAGGTAACTTGTTACATTACCCAGGTCACATATTAGCTTCATTGACAGTATTTGGTCATTGATCAGACATTACATGTTCAGGTCACGTGTTACACTACCTAGGTCTCATGTTATATAATCCAGGTCATATGTCAAATTAATCATGTCACGTGTTATATATTTCAAGTCACATTTTAACATCTGTCACCTCATTCAAGTTAGATTTTTATATCAACAAACCACAGTTTTTCTAGTCTTTTAATATTGAGATAACCTTGCTAAAATTGATCTGTAGGATAATGATACGAGGAAAATTGTTATTAGGTGTGAAATGATTTACCCCGATCAAAATATTTTCCATGTAACATAATCTAGTTCACACGACTAATTTAGGTCACGTGTCAAATTATTAAGGTAACATAACACTAAAGCAGGTCACGTGATAAGTAATTCAAATCACACGGCAAGATATCAACTTCACATTGTACTGTGGTCAATTACAAATTAATATGAAAGAAATATAACGCATTTCATTATCTCATTCCCTAATTTTTGTCCATTTCACATATCAACAGATACAGTATAAACTTTTTTTGATGCATGTGACCTCTAATTGCTTACGTAAAGCACATCTTGACATGTCTTCATATTCAGAGCATTACATGGTTGACTGACAATTACACAGATCACATATACAGATTTCAAGTCACAATACATATTTTTTCTGTTGATACACATTTCAAACAGCTACATCACACACACTGACGGATGCACAGCATGGCGAGCCGACGCGGCCGCCCGTGCTGGATCTGCCGGAAGTGCTTGCTGGAACCGCCTAATTCTGCAGACTACACATCGATTTTCTGGTTAAGGGGCGGCAAACTGAAGGAGAAGACTCCTGGCTGGTTTCTTTCTTTAGTTTTCCTTTTCATTGGCCCAAATAATTAAAGCCTGAAGCCCAATAATGCTAAAGCCTGAGTAGAAATCGGACCCAAACCTGATCTGATGCTTTTATATTCTTCTAATGATTGTTGATTACAGTGATTGTTGATTACAATTTTGGTTTGGTGACTTAAGTAATTAGATTCATAGCTTTGGAATTGTGATTTCTTATTTGTCAATAATATTGATTGGTTTATCGTATCGGTGATTGAAGAATGAGAATTTTTAATACTTTTTTAATTAAATAATAATTAACATTCTCGATATCGGGACTGTCGATTGCAGTCAACGGTCAATGGTCAAAAATCGCCGTAGCTCAACTATCATCCTGGATCTGTCACTGATCACACACCACAATCAGTATGTGACTGGTTACATGTGAGTTGAGGTCAAATTTTAAAATACATCTATAAAACTAATGTCATTTTCAACGCATTTACTGGCCAAGTCACAGTTCCCGAGGTCACAACTACACATTTCAATTCAATGTTCATTTGATAGCTGTTAGTTCACCTAATATTTTACAAGAAATTATATACAAATGTTCTATAACTTACTGGTGGAAGTGGATTTTTTATTTTCACAAAAATAAAAATAAAAATCACACTATCAAACAGGCTCTTAGAGTTTGACTTGTGAATCAAACATAGTCTTAGGCTATGTTTGATAGCACAAGTTTTTCATGGAAAATGGAAAACTTTTCAATATTTTCCTACTTTTGGTTATTTGATAAGTAAGATTTTCTTGGCAATTCAAATTCCAACTTTTGAGCACGTGAGGTTGTTTCCTTGGTTTTGAAGGAAAACATTTTCCCATAGGTAGATGAGATTTTATTTTCTTGGCAACTTGTTTGGTTGTTTTTGTCACGTTTGATCATTTTTATTATTGTTAATTAATTTATTTTCTTTCCAAAAATTAACATTATTATTATCAAGTACAAATGTATGAAAATATATATATATATTTTAAATAGCTAAATTTTACTTTATTTTTCATGAAAAATAATGTTAATCAAATAACAAAAGTTGAAAAATTTACCACTTCTCCTCATAGAAAATTAAACTAATTAAACACATTAAACTTTCAATTCCCAGGAATTCAATTCCTTAGAATTCATTTTCTTTCTACCCAACTTCCACCATCGTTATCAAACGCAGCCTTAGGGTTTGTCAAATGAGTGCCTTTGCCATTTATATATAGATATTCTAGAAACGTCCTAGATTTTGTTTGTTATTAAAATAAAGCCATTTCGAAATTAAAAAAGTAAAACGATTACGTGACAACATCTCAATAATCCTTTTTTTATAAAATCAACAATTTCGAGTCTGGTCCAATTATTTCGTCCACTATTTTTGACTATTCAACAAACTGAACTTACGATGTCTTGACACGTCACAATTATGAACAATATTCAATATTTATGAACAATCGTTTATAAACGGTTTACCACACAAAAGCTTTATTGATTTTTAATTAATCTCATAAACTCAATTGTTAATAAATATGTTAATTATAATTTTTCATAATTAAAATTGCACAATACTTTGATTTTTAGATAATTATATTGGTTAACTCATTTGTATATATTAGTAGTAAGTACATGCATTGCACGACTTATGTATATGATGATTGAGATGCGTAATGTAATTTGAAGTACTAATACTATTTTTAAAAGTAGTTGATGTATTAAATATTATTAAAAGAAGAAATTTAAATTGTTAAAATTTTATATATGAATATTTTTTTTGTGTGAAATTATGTATTTAATGTTAAAATTTTTGAATAAATCAAAAATTTAATGTTTTGATTATAATAACACTTGTACATAATAATTTTTGTCAACATCTCACAATTTTTCTTATTTTTATTTTCTGATTTTACCAAGACTTTAATAGTTCGTATTGAGATTTCGCGAGAAAGTGCTATATATAGTTGGCCATGAGAGAATTCATGTCCAAGAATGTATATTCCAACAAGAAGCATTTATATCCTTAAGCATTGTTAATACTCATTGCAAAATATAGACATATTGAAAATTGTTCATCTTGAATTTGAATTAATATACTCCATCATTTATTTGAATTAATAGGATACGTAGAAGAAAAACTTATTTTCAGCATGTTATCCGATGATTATTTTTCATGGATTATATATCTTTTAAAATCAAGATAAATCATTTATGTCTCATTGCAAAGTTCGTTGGATGATTCTAGATTTCTTAAGAGTACCATTGGAAAATTTATTTTCAAGATTAACTTATTTGGTGGGATACCAATTGGCAACAATGTATTTAGGAGCTCTTCTTGGTAAAATTAGTTTGTATTATCTATTGCTTCATCGAAAGCGATAAATTCTACACTTTCTACGTGAAATAACTCAATTAATTTGTCATTGAGGTAGTCAACATACTCGTATTTTGTTGAAAAAGCAGAAGGAGTTGCATATAATAATATTAAGTTATAATATACATTGTATATTACTAGGTAATATGTTAATGTAATGAACTATGTTATTAATATTATTAATTGATAATGATGATATTGTGTGAGGATTTATAATATCTCATTGTTATGTTTTAATTTAGTATGGAAGTCAATGAAGCATTGCGTATAAAATGTCATATGCAGATTAATTCAAAAATTAAATTATATTAATGTAGTGCAATATAATTGTATTAGTAATTATATTGTATGTAAATGTGAATTAAAATTTGTAAAATATTTTTTCATGTAACTTATGAAAATTAAAGTCGTGGATTAATGAAGTTGTAACTTTTTGTATTGAAGGTAATGTTACATTTATAAATTGGCTGGGTGTGGGTTGGAGATCGGGTTGGGTTGGAGACCAACCCGAATCCAAATCGACCAAATCAGTTTGTTTGAAAATAAATCCAATGATACCGATCAAAACTTTAAAACCCAAACCAACGTTAAGCAGTTTGGGTCGGGTTGGTTTGCAGTCTAGACTTCATTTTGGGCATTTTATTTTTTATTTTTGGACCTTAGATTGAATTAATTGTATATTTGTATTATCATTTATTTTATTTGGTTAATTTTTGTCCCAAATTTTTGGCTAATTTGTAAGCATTGAATTCAAATATAATAATTTCCTTCTAATTTATTTTAAATTCGTTGAACCGATTTCCTACCTTTAGTGGTTCCAGCCTTCTAGGAAACATATTGGTGGGATTTTTGATTTTTAAAAACAAAGTATTGGTAGAATTAACACAAAATAGTTGACAATAAGATTTTGTACAAAAAAGTGATTTTATTTCTTCTATTTGCAATAGTTGAACTCGGTAAAATAACACACCACCACTAAACCGCAACCCAAACCAAATCGATCAAAATTTATATTTTCCAACCCGCAAACCAATCCGATCACCTGAAAAACCAACCCAAACTAGTCGGTTTGGGTTTGGTTGATCGCGTTCATCGGTTTGGTTCGAATTTTGCCCACGCCTGTTTATATATATATAAACACACACACACATAATTTTTCTTAAAAAATTTAAAGAAAAACTATAATAATAAATCAGTGCAGAACTTGAAAAATATTTAGAGGAACACCCAAATAATAAAAGAACAAAAGAAAAGTAAATGAGAATTAAAGTTTTTGAAATATTTTTTTTTATGTAACATACGAATTAATGGAATTGTGTCATTTTAAATTGAAGTTCACGTACATAATTATTATATTCATAATATAGTGCATACACAATATAAATTATGAAAATTGAGTGGACAATTCAATTTTTAAAATTTAGGATGTGATATTTTAAATATTTTATTAATATGTTATGATCGGGCTATTTTCCGGGATTGTCAGGATGGGCCTATGGACTCCTTCATAACAGGTCAGCCCATCCGTGGCTCGGGTCGGCCTAACGTCACGGGCTTTGAGTGTCTCGACCAGCGAGCCCTTCTCTCTACAGGCCGGGGTGTATGGTCGGCCTTATTACCATCCCAGCCCAGAAATGCCCGACCTATCCGAGCCCTGCATCCATAAATGGCAACATGCCTGGGCTTTCCCGGCCACTTCAGGATTCCGGGTGTTCACCTTTATGGGCTTTATCAGTGGCCCACCTTCTTGGGCCCTCGAAATAAGACATAACCTATAAGGAATCATCCTAAAAAAGAGGAGGTACAATTCTTATAAGATAAGAACTCCTCCTAAAAGGTAAGTTTATAGCAATAAGGACTCCTTCCTAGGATAAAGGAAATTATGGGCTTTTCCAGCCCTATAAATACAGCTCCTTTGCTCACATAAATTCATTCATAATTCTTTACGTTTTCCAGTTATATATTCTCTCTCTATCTTTTTCCAGAAAACTAATTCTCACACCGGAGGGGCGACGGGGAGAGTCCTCCTCGCCTTTTTTGCAGGTCGTCCAAAACGAGCTCATTGATCTCTTCCAGCAATCAAGTATCATCAGGTCCTGCCACATCAAGGTTAGAATTTTTGACAGCATCAATTGGCACCGTCTGTGCGAAGAGATACAACTAGCCATGGTTAATAGATGTCAAGCTCGTCCCTCCGCATCCACTGGTCAATCCCTTCCGGCCAACACCTCGGCTGAGGATGATAATCCTCCACCTCTTGAAGATGTTGGGGAAGAACAAAACCCAAAGGCCACTCCAGAAAATGAACCTGTTAGTCGGGAAGATTTCAACGAACTTCAGCAGCAGCTCCGCAAACTTTGTCAAGCTCTTCAACAACAGAACAGTCATCGAGCGCAACCTGACCCGAACACTCCAGGCACAATTCCCCGGGAAGATCTCCAGCCAGCTAATCCTGTGGCTGACAACTCCCCGGGGATGAGGGGTGCCCATCCCATGACAGAAGGATCTGCCAACTTGACACAACAAGAGCTCTCAAGAATCATTCAGGAAGGAATTGCTGATGGAATCCAACAGAATCATTCGTGAGAAGAACCCCCTTTACTCCTGAAATAACATCCTTTCCCTTGCCCGATCGATTTAAATATCCTCGAATAAAGGAATGAGATGGAACAACAGATCCTAACAACCACTTGAATACCTACACTGATGTCATGGACATGCAGAATGCTCCCGATCAGATTCTGTGCAAGGCCTTCCCGCAAACCTTGACAAATTCAGCTCGAGACTGGTTTTCTATGATACCTCCAGGATCCATCTCTTCCTTTGCAGATCTTACTGAGAAGTTCACTGCTTTCTTTGCAAGTAGCAAAAGAATCAAGAAGACCACCGCATCCCTCATGCAGTTAAAGCAAGCTCGGAATGAGACGCTGCGAGAGTTCATGACTCGGTTTAACGCTGAAAGACTTCAGATTCCATATCTTCATATATCATTAGCAATTTCAGCCCTTACCTTGGCTATTCGAGGCCCGGAATTCAGAATGTCCCTGTCCAAGAGCCCACCTTCAAATGTAACAGAACTTCTTCGGAGAGCAGAAAAGTACATAAACACGGAGGAAACACTTTTGTCAGTTCGGGCGCAGGATCAAGGGCATGGGACAGTAGCACAGTCTTCACCATCAACAAAGCAGGGGAGTGAGAGATCAAGACAGGAAGATGAGAAAGATTCTTCCCGAAATAACCATAGGGAGAATGGTCATGGGCATCAGAGTTTAACTCCGCTAAACGCACCACGATCTCACATTCTGATGGAAATCAAAGGACAGGAAGATTTGCGATGGCCCAAGCCTATTAAGGGGAAAGTCGACGAAAAGAATCGACATAAGTATTGTGACTTTCACAAGAGCCCGGGTCATACCACGGATGAGTGCAGAACTTTGAAACAGGAGATAGAAGCCCTCATAAAAAGGGGTTTCCTGGGGCACTACATAAAGAGAGACGATAAAGAGCATGGAAAAGGGGAAGAGAATACCAGATCCGCTGGCGTCATAAATTTTATCGTCGGAGGAATAGCATTTGGAGGTGATTCGATTAATGCACGAAAGAACAATGCCCGTGCACTGAGTGATCGGGAAGAAAGGTCGGGATGTCATGACCATGAGGTCTCGGATAGCATCAGCTTCAGCAATGCTGACATGGAAGGGATTTCTTATCCTCATAATGATGCTGTTGTTATCAGTGCAACTATCGCCAATTTTGATGTCAAGAGGGTGCTAGTTGACAATGGGAGCGCAGCCAACGTTCTTTCCTTGGAAGCTTTCAATCAGATGCAACTTCCCGAAGACCGGATTCGAAAGGTCATTACTCCCCTAACTAGGTTTGGAGGAGGAACCGTGAAACCCGAAGGCCTAATTGACCTTCCCACTTCACTAGGACCAGAAGAGAAGCGTGTAACGAAGAAGACTCCGTTCCAAGTCGTCAAAACTCCTATGCCCTACAATGCTATCTTGGGAAGGCCATTTCTGAACAGCCTCAAAGCTATAGTATCAACTTATCACCTGGCAATCAAGTTCCCAACTTCCATAGGCATAGCAACTATTCAGGGAAATCAATCGGTAGCCAGAAGTTGCTATATCAACTGCATTGGAAAAAATAAGACAGATTTGATGTCAATAGAACTTCGTCTCGAAGAAAGAATGTTGCCAGTAGAAGAGTTGGAAGAGGTTCATGTCTCAGAAGGGAAGAGCTTCACAATTGGGAAAGAGCTCCCGAAAATGATGAAGGAAGAGTTGTCACAATGTTTAAAGAAGAATATCGATGCATTTGCATGGAGTGCTGAAGATATGCCCCGGATAGATCCCGAGCTTGTTAAACACAAGCTGAACGTCATGCCCGACAAGAAGCTCGTGAAACAGCGAAGAAGACAGTTTTCCACAGAAAGAAGGCAGATAATAAAAGAGGAAATAGATAAGCTCTCGAAAGCAGGATTCATCAAAGAGGTGAAGTATCCAGAGTGGCTAGCCAATGTGGTCTTGGTAAAGAAGCCAAATGGCAAGTGGCGAGTTTGTATAGACTTCACAGATTTGAATAGAGCATGTCCAAAAGACAGTTATCCTCTTCCCAGGATCGACAGGTTGGTGGATTCCACATCAGGATCCGAACTTTACAGTTTCTTAGACGCATTCTCGGGGTATCATCAGATTCGAATGGCATAGGAAGATCAGGAAAAAACTTCATTCATGGCAGATGAAGGAATATACTGTTACAAGGTCATGCCATTTGGGTTGAAGAATGCGGGAGCTACTTATCAAAGGTTGGTTAACATGGTCTTCTCCAGACACATCGGGCTAAATATTGAAGTCTACGTTGATGATATGGTCGTAAAAAGCTCAAGAAAGAAAGACCACATTGCTGACCTTGAGGACATATTCAGTACACTTAGAAAACATCGGATGAAACTAAATCCTGCAAAGTGCGCCTTCGGAGTAGGCTTGGGAAAGTTCTTGGGATTCATGATCACTCAGAGAGGTATCGAAGCTAATCCAGACAAAATCTCAGCCCTAGCATCCATGGAACCTCCCCGAAACATCAGGGAAGTGCAGAAGTTAACAGGAAGAGTGGCAGCATTGGGTAGATTTATGTCAAGGGCAGTGGACAAATGTTTTCCCTTCTTCAAAACTCTTCGAGGAAACAAGGACTTCAGATGGGATGAGGAATGCGAGGTCTCCTTCAGGAAGTTGAAAGAATACTTGGGAACACCTCCAATACTGGTAAAGCCGAATCCAGAGGACAATATGTTCTTATATCTAGCAATATCAGATCATGCGGTGAGCGCCGTTTTGGTCAAAGAAGATGAGAAGATTCAAAAACCGATATATTACGTCAAGAAGATGATGTTGGATGCAAAAACCCGATATACACTGGCGGAGCAGCTCGCACTTGCCTTGGTTACAGCAGCGAGAAAGTTAAGACCGTACTTTCAAGCCCATGTCATAACTGTCCTCACAAATCAGCCCTTGAAGCAGATCTTACAAAAACCAGATGTGTCCGGACGTCTACTCAAGTGGTCAATCGAGCTTGGAGAGTATGATATCGAGTTCAAACCTCGACCTTCTATCAAAGCACAGGTCTTGGACGACTTCGTCGCCGAACTCTCACCAAGACCTCGGGGGCCAACAGGTCATGACAGGGAAGAGGCCACATGGACCTTACAAGTAGATGGAGCATCGAATGCTGCGGGCTCGGGGGCCGGAATCATATTAAAGAAAGATGATGGTACAATGGAAATTGAATGCGCAATACGGTTTGACTTCCCAGCAACCAATAATGATGCAGAGTATGAGGCCGTAATTGCTGGACTTCAAGCAGCCCAACATCTAGGGGTCGAACATGTTAAGGTCCAAAGTGATTCACAATTGGTGGTAGAGCAGGTAAACGGCACTTTTGAAGCAAAAGAAGAGAAAATGTCATCTTATAGGATGATGGTCTTAGATTTGCAAAGAAAGTTCAAGTCTTGCTGCATAGAAAAAATTTCGAGGTCCGTCAATCACAAAGCGGATGCTTTGTCAAGACTTACTTCTTCCAATCTAGACCACTTGGAAAGGACCATATTCATACGAACTCTTCATGAGCCTATTATCGCACAACAACCGGAGGTCATGGATATTTCTGATCACGAGCCCAGTTGGATGGATCCAATAATTGAATATCTAACATCAGGAAAGTTTCCAGATGATAAAGTAGAGGCCAGAAAAATCAAAGCAAGAGCCCCGAGATATACCTTGCTTCAGAATACCTTGTTCCGCCGAAGCTTCACACTTCCTTATCTGCGATGCCTAACTCCAATAGAAGCAGCTCTTGCTATGGCCGAGGTCAATGAAGGAATTTGTGGAGGACACCAGGGAGCAAGAGCTCTAGCACTTAAATTAATAAGATACGGGTACTACTGGCCGAACATGAAGAAAGACGCCCTTAGTTATGTGAAAGCCTGTGACAAGTGCCAAAGATTCGCAGCCCGACTACATCAACCCGCGGAAGAACTATCCTCAATATTGTGCCCATATCCTTTCGCCCAATGGGGAATTGACATACTCGGACCTTTCCCTATAGCCCGGGGTCAAGTCAAGTTCTTGGCAGTTGCAGTGGAATATTTCACTAAGTGGGTGGAAGCCGAACCGCTGGCCGTGATCACAGAACAAAAATTGGAAGCATTTGTGTGGAAATCAATAGTTTTCCGTTTTGGTCTTCCCAAGACATTAATAACAGATAATGGGCGTCAATTTGAGTGCCAAGCCTTCAAGAAATTCTGCAAGAATCTGGGGATAGAACACAGGTTGACCTCCGTTTCGCACCCGCAGAGTAATGGGTTAGCTGAAGTTACAAACAGACTCATCTTACAAGACTTGAAGACTCGCCTTGGCAGTGCCAAGGGAGATTGGCCCGATCTTCACCCCAGAAGTACTTTGGACCAACCGAACCACGTTCAAAACAACGACGGGGGGATGTAAGACTGCTTTTCATTTTCTTGCAATTTTAAATTCCACGTAATATTTTGGTGAATGTTATTATAAATTATACTTTTATGATCGTTAACGTCTATAATTGGAATTATTTTGCAGTGGAAGGACTTGGACGCCGTCTCGATCAATGTACCAATTCGAAAGTTTATAAATTAGTTGTTTTAATTATTTTACGTGCAATTCTATGTCTAATTGTTACTTGCCATTTCTATTGTAGTTGAGTAGTAAGTTGCCTAAATTGCATTAAATTGAAGTTAGGAAAAGTTTGGTGACACTTTGAAATTTCATTTGAAAGTTATGAGCCTAAATTACTAATTTATGAGAGTTGAGGGACTAAATTGCAATTTACCAAAAGTTAAACATTAAACCTAACCTAAAGATCTCACACTCTCATATCACTCTCTCACACCCGACGCCTCTCTCTCTCGGCTCTCCCTCGCGTCGCCTCTCCCTCGGCACTCTCGGTCGCGACCTCCGCCCTCCCTTCGACCATCGACCGCCGCTCCCACCGGTAGTAAGCCTCCCCCCTCTTCCCCCTTTTTCCCTTTTCTCTTCACGGCACACACACACACACCCACACCTAAAACCGCGCACACACGCACGGTTTCACACCATTTCATGCACACACACGTACATAATTCGATATATATATATTGTATGTAAATAACGTATGTATGCAATTTATATGTATAAATTCAGATTTTACAGTTAATTTCAGATTTTAAATTTTGTGTAATTTCGAGTTTAACCATGAATTTGGGGATTAATGATGTTATGTGTATGAGTATTGATGTATATGAATGTATATATTATTATGTATGTATAGATGCGTGTAAATATATATAAAGTTTGGATTTTTGTGGGCGTATGTATATACTCAGATTCTGATTATGGTGAAAATAAAATTTCTCAGACTGGGGACTCATGAAATTTTGATTAATTGATGTGCTATAATATTAAATTTGAGGTGTGAATATACGTATATACGATCATGAATATGTATATGACTATTTAAACAAACATGTGTAATTTTTGAAATTTTGGGATAATGGTATAGGAGAGTAAACTTTAATATTTTAGGAACAAGTTAGTTTAAATTGAAGTTATGTTCAAAGTTATAAATTTTAGTTCAAGATCATTTTTTTGAATAAGAATGCTTGACTTTGAATTGTGAAATTGATAAGTAAGATTTCAAATTTTTTTCCTCGAACTTAATGTATTACTTCGAGTATGATATTATATGTGGTGTTAAATGTGTTTGTTATATTATGAGTCACATGAAAGTATATGTTTTGGGAATTTGAAAGTATGAAAGGAAATTCTTTAGTTTTATGTGCTCTAGTCTCGATATAAGATCACATGTGAGTTAAATTGAAGTTTTAATTTCAGTTAATGTTTGATTGAGTATTAAAATGAATAACGAATTTAATTGTCAACTAAAAGTCATATTTATTGACGAATGTGAATAATTAGGGATTTTGGTACATTGACGTTACGGGTATCCGAGACTCTTCACTTGCAAGTTCAGAACGGTAAATACTAAGGATTTCATGTAAGTAAACTTCCCCCTATTTTCATCAAAGTTGAATGTAAATGTGAAAGTTATGTGTAAATGACTGTCTCGCAACTTAATTGCTTTGATGAATTTCATTTACTTTGTGAAAGTATATGTTATTATGAAGAATGTTCAAGCATGCACATTATCATGTCATTACATCATCAAGCATGCATTGGCATCGAAATTGGAAAGTGAAATGTTTTTAAATGAAAGAAATGTGTCAATGTGCAAGTTTGTTCAAAAGTTATGTATCCCAAGTTTTTAAAGAAATAATGGGTGTACTTCTAGTTCATGAAAGTTGCGAGTGGGAAATAGGGCGCGGGGGACCGGCGTACCCGAATTAAGTCGCTTTGCGACGGAATGTTCAACCGTTTACGGTGGACTGTTAAACCGCTTTGCTGTGGGAATGTGAATGTTAAACCGCTTTGCGGTGGGAAAGTGAATGTTAAACCACTTTGCGGTGGAAATGTGAATTTGCCCACTGTATTCTGATTGACTAGAAGTTACATCAAGTGAGCTCACGATGGAAATGAAGTGAAAGTTTTGAAATGTCAAGTGAAAGTTTGAAATGTTGTATGTTCTGGAAGGTAAAGAAAAAGGGGATACATACATGGAATTGTTAAAAAGCATTCATGTCATAAGCATGCATTCATGCATACAGTTTACTTACTGAGCTTTAGCTCACCCCAATCCCTCCCCAACATTTCAGGTGATGAAAGTTAGATGATCAGAGGGGAGCACTTGGCGGCTGACTCAGACAGTACCTGTTGTTGCCTTAATTAATAAAGTTAAATTTATTCAAGTTATCATTAAATTTATTCCTTCATTTATTGTTATTGATAATGTTTTGGTTGAAGTTAGTCTTGATTGCGTATGGGTAACGTATTAGGGGCTAAATTACCTCTTATTGCAATTGTCAATGTCTGTTGATTTTTGGGAAATCTTATGCTTGAGGAGGTTGGGGAATGAATGAATTGGTTTTGGCGATAATGAATGTGATTGAGATGTGATTGATGCTTTTAAATTTTTAAAATGGTTTTGATGCTCCTCTACAGGTTGGCTATGTCCAACTTATAGAGGAGACTCTGCCGAAATTTCGCTAAAATTTTATAATAGATAAATGAACATTTTGTCGTGTAAACGATTTAATTCCGCAATTAATGTGAATGGAAGTTAACATGCCTAGGTTTTAGGTTTTGAAACTTGGGGTGTTACAGGGGAAACCCCATTCATGCTTGCCTTCGGGATTGAAGCCGTTGTTCCCATAGAAGTAACCATTCCAAGCTTCCGTGCTATGGCCACAGGCTCACCCGACCACATCGAATGACAGAGAGAAAGTCTGGATCTTCTAGAAGAAGTCAGGGAAAACGAATCATTAAGAATATTAGCTTACCAACAGGCCATGTCTAAGAAGTTCAATATCTGAGTAAAGAAGAGGGAATTCAGAATGGGGGATCTCGTCCTTTTTCGCAGTGAGGTTGCCGGTCATCAACCAGGGAAACTTGGGCCTATTTGGGAAGGACCTTATGAAGTCATCTAGAAGGTGGGAAAGGGCTCATACAGCCTCCACACAATGGATTCAAAACCCCTTCCTCGGCCATGGAATGTGGAGAACTTGAAGCCATACTACAAGTAGTCATATCAAGTTATTTAGTCCTAGTAAGGTCGGGCCTGCGCGCCCATTTTTATTTTTGCTTTCGGACTTGCACGTCCATCAGAGAATATTATGGTCGGGCCTGCGTGCCCATTGTTCTGTCTTTCAGTGTCTGGGACGGGTACTCTTTTTCCTTTTCCAGATTTTTTCCCAATGGATTTTTCTGGGTAAGGTTTTAACGAGGCCCATTTTTCAGTCCCCTTCAATAAAAGTACTTCTTCCAAAGAATGAACACTACAAAGATCAGATATCAAAGTAATTTACAAGGTCATTCACATGACTTTACAAATTATTTCCCACCAAATAATTTACAATGTCTCATGGCAAGACTTTACAAATTATTCTTCCACGAATAATTTACAAGGTCTCATGGCAAGGCGTTACAAATTATTTCCCATCAAATAATTTACAATGTCTCATGGCAAGACTTTACAAATTATTCTTCCACGAATAATTTACAAGGTCTCATGGCAAGGCGTTACAAATTATTTCCCATCAAATAATTTACAATGTCTCATGGCAAGACTTTACAAATTATTATTCCACGAATAATTTACAAGGTCTCATGGCAAGACGTTACAAATTACTTCCCAACCAGGAATTCAAAATAATTGAGTTCGGTATTACCCAGCCTTATAGAATATCTTTCCTGAAAAATTGCAAGTAAAGGGCTAGATCTTATCTTTAATCAAAGGGTCGGGCAAACGATATCTTGTTGAGGTCAGTCACTACCAGACCATATGATTTCAAAACTAGATTCTGGGAATCTTGCAGGAATTGAACAAACAGGTCGGTATTACCCGACCTTATAGAATATGTTTTCTGAAAATTCACATGTTAAAAGCTCGAACTATTTTTTACTAACGAAAAGATCATGTTTTAAAATCATCGATCCATAAAATTAGACACAAAACAATAAACACGAGCTTTGACAAAAGAAAAATTTATTATTAACAAAAACCTTGTTACAAAAAGGCCACGAGGTATACCTCGGGCAATACAAGAGAATTGTAAAAGAAAAAAAATTCCTACTGCTGCTCGGGGTCACTGGCCTGGGCTTCTTCTTCATCAGAATCGACCTCCACTACGTCTTCCATAAAAGGAGTGAGGTCAAGGTCTTTCGTGCCCAATGAAAATTGAGAGAGCGGGCTGGTATCCAGGTCGGGCGCATGTATCTTGATCCAAGCCCGGGCTTGCCTCATGCCTTGGGAATAGGATTCCAGGGCATAATTACCCACGACAAGGTCATATTCTTCAGACTTCTTGTAAGCCTCAACCGCCGCTACCTTTGCCGCTTCTGTCTCTTCCCTGGCCCGGCGAAGATCTTCAGAGAGTTTGGCATTTTCAGAACGAGCTAGGTCCCGTTCTTGAGTCATCAAGACCAGGTCAGTTTCCATTCTCATTAACTTCTCTTCAACATTGTTAGCACGGGTGGCCTCGTACTGAACAGAATGGACAAGCTGACTTGAAGCCTCCCCTCGCCGGACACCTTGGGTTAAAAGTCCCCGGCCAATGCTGAGTATCTGTACAAGTTAAATACTTGTGTTATTTCTAGATTAAAGGCAGAATGTAACACGAATGGTAGAAGGTCGTCTTGAAATTACCTTAAGGGCCGCATTCAGAAAATGGTCCACCCCGTTCTCCAGTGAAACTTCATCAGAATATTTTTCTAGTAGATCGGGGTGGTAACTCTCCTCCAATTTGGACCGAAGGTCGGCCAGGGTAGGACCCTCTACTGCAGTTTCCGGAGGAGGAGATCTGATATTTTCTTCCCGAACAGGAGGGCGGCGAACACCTTGGCTGGTCTCGCGCCGAGGTGGAGCTTCCGCGTTCCTCCTTAAAGTTTCACCCGGCCCGGACTGTGTCTGGCGCGGCCTTTTTTGTGGCCTTCTACGGGTAATTCCTCCTTCCCTCCTCCTCTCAGCAGCTGCCCGAGCTCTCTCCTCGGCCGCCTTCCTCAGCCTGTCTCCGTCAAAAGCCATACCTGTGAAGGACGGGAAGATATACTTGGTTAAAAGGGAATAAGATGGGGAAGGCAACGTTTTCTAGTGGAAAAATGAAATCAACTATTACTTAATTTACAAGGCCGGGTCCTACCGGGCTCTAAGTCAAGGCCAGCCTGACCTAAGATCTCGCTGGTAGTAAGATCTGAAGCCTCCTCGGCCAGAAGTCCGAAGTCACAAACTCTTATGGCATTGGCCAAGAGGTCAGCCATCTCGTCCTCTCCTACATTGCTCATTCTATTGAAATTATCTACTTCCGATTTCCTAAAGGAGGGCCAAAAAATATTCTCACCTTCCCGGGGTTTGATATAAAAAAACTTTTCCTTCCAATATTTCAAGGAAGAGGGGACCCAGGGCACCTCGAACCTTCCCTTCCCGCATAAATAAACGAAGCAGTTACATCGGGGGTAAAAACTTCAAATCTAAAAGGCATTTACATAAGTTCACAGTGGGCTTGATCCCTAGACTCCTACACAAAACAAAAAAGTAAACTAGAATTCTCCACCCGTTTGGAGCCAGTTGCCCGAGAAGAATACTGGCCGTAAAAAGGAAGTCTACAAAAAAATGATGCAAGGGGAACCTGAGGCCAGCCATTAATGAGTCATGGAATACTACAGTCTCCCCTTCCTGGCAATGATATGACATATCATCATGATCGGGGAACCGGGAAGTATACCTATCAGAAAGACCAAACTTCCTCATATCTGCCTCGACCATGTGTTCCTTCATCCTACTGTTAAATGTTGGTAACTCTAGGTCGGGGGTTCCCGGTCTCTCATCAAATTCAGGGTTATTGACTTCCTTGTCATCGCTCAACTCATCCCCCCAGAGGTCGGCTGAGGTTGGTAAAACCCTATTGGCTCTACGTTTAGGGCCTCGTCCATATTTTCTACCTCCCTAAGGTCCGTAATGTTCACCTGCCTGGCCATTTTCCTAACTAGTAAATTACGGAATGAAATTAACGTCGGGAGAGGTCGAGATTACCTAAAGGTCATGCTTGGAGTTTTTAGCTCGTGTTAGACGCTCGGGGAGTTGTCTCGTTCTTACTAAAATTTCCAAGTGAAAAGAATGAGAGGATAGGGACCACATATATATAGGAGGAAAAATGCGGGAAAATTTTTGAAATCCCGCCACTCATTTTTGACACGTGGCAGCAATCCAGAAGTGTGGTATTAATGATGACGCGTAAAACAAAGGACAAAACAGTTGGCAAAACACGTCATTAATAAAGGTGACAGCTGTCAGGAGTCAATTGCATTCAGGCATCCATCGCCGATCCCTGATGCACGGGGGCCATTGATCGGGCTATTTTCCGGGATTGTCAGGATGGGCCTATGGACTCCTTCATAACAGGTCGGCCCATCCGTGGCTCGGGTCGGCCTAACGTCCCGGGCTTTGAGTGTCTCGACCAGTGAGCCCTTCTCTCTACAGGACGGGGTGTATGGTCGGCCTTATTACCATCCCAGCCCAGAAATGCCCGACCTATCCGAGCCCTGCATCCATAAATGGCAACATGCCCGGGCTTTCCCGGCCACTTCAGGATTCCGAGTGTTCACCTTTATGGGCTTTATCAGTGGCCCACCTTCTTGGGCCCTCGAAATAAGACATAACCTATAAGGAATCATCCTAAAAAAGAGGAGGTACAATTCTTATAAGATTAGAATTCCTCCTAAAAGGTAAGTTTATAGCAATAAGGACTCCTTCCTAGAATAAAGGAAATTGTGGGCTTTTCCAACCCTATAAATACAGCTCCTTTGCTCACATAAATTCATTCATAATTCTTTACGTTTTCCAGTTATATATTCTCTCTCTATCTTTTTCCAGAAAACTAATTCTCACACCGGAGGGGCGACGGGGAGAGTCCTCCTCGCCTTTTTTGCAGGTCATCCAAGGCGAGCTCATTGATCTCTTCCAGCAATCAAGTATCATCAGGTCCTGCCACATCAAGGTTAGGATTTTTGACAGCATCATGTTATATTCTAATAATTCTTATTAAAGGACAATAGTTTTTCTCCATTTTTTAATACTAAATAAATAAAAAGTGTAATAATGTGAGAATAATAATATAAAATTTTATTAAAACATTGTAAAATGTTGATAATAAGTTAATTTAATAATAAACAATAAAATAGTATAATAATATGAAATTACATTATAAGTATAACATAATTCTTAACAATAAATAAATTAATGTAATAAATTATTTAATGTTATTAAATAGGGGTAATGATATATTGGGTATATAACTAAATATATAGAGGTAAAATAAGTATTCAAAAGATTCCTCTTCATCCATCCTTTTTAGATATAGTAGATAGTAGATAGATAATATGAAATTATGTTATAAGTATAACAGTGCAATTCTTAACAATAAATTAATTAATGTAAAAAATTATCTAATGTCATTAAATAGGGATAATGATATATTAGGTATATAACTAAATATATAGGGGTAAAATAGATATTCAAAAGATTCTCCTCCATACTATCCATCCTTTTTAGAGATAGTAGATAGAATAGTGGATTTTTAATATTAGGATAATTTAAAATTGTAAGTAAGTGTAAATTTATTTTATACCATGAATCGTAAAGAAATTTTTATTCTCCATTAGTCTTACTTTATAAATGAGTTTTTGGCGTTTGATTCATTTAATATTTTTTTCCATACCATAGTCATTGAACCAGGGGCGGAGCCAGGGGTGACCAACCTGCCCTGGCTCATCCCAATTTTGAAAATTCCAGTAGAAAGCTTTGAAGATTTTTTTTTTTTAAAAAACCAATTTAAGCTGGCCCACCCCAAAATTTGAGAATGGCTCCGCCCATGCATTGAACCAAGGGAAAAATACATAGATAAGATGACGCGATCCCTGTCGGGGAATCTCGTCGAACACGCGGAATAACGATATTTAAAACCCTAGGATAGATCTAGATCAAATCGACACAAGACAAACAACGAAAAATAAGGATAGAATGACGGTAAAGCCTTGACCCGACAATCACGACGCAATTTATGGCGATGCGGATTGAAGAACCAAGATTGGTGAACGCCACAAGGACTTGTCAATTTCCTTGATAAGTTTCGAATTCGGAAACGCCACAAATATTCTTGCGAATATTTGATAAGTTTGCTGGAAGAACGCCACAAAGATTGAATCTTTGATAAGTTCAAGAAAAAGGGAATAACTCAACCTCTCAATTTTGGAGAATCCTCTCACAAATTTTATTAATCTCAAATCAAACTTGTCTGTTTTTACAATGAATGTAAAGCGATATAAATAAGCAAAATAACCTAGCAACTAATTTACTCAAAATAGACTTCTAATTAAACTAAAATACTAAATTAGGAAAATAACCAAAAACTAAAAAAGGAATAAAATAATTAAAAATCCGGAAAATCTGGCCGCTACTCATTTACGGCCGTGAATAATTCTTTTACGGCCGTAAAGGCCTTTCTGTTCAAAACTGTGTTTATTATTTACGTCCGTGACGAATTTCTTACGGCCGTAAGCGTCGTTCTGCAGAATTTCTTCCTTTTTCTTCGACAATTGATTACAGCCGTGATAACATGATTTACGGCTGTGAATATATGTGTTACGGCCGTGAAGGTCCTCTTTTACGGCCGTAATGGAATTTCTGCCCAAATTACTTCGACCCCTTGATTCGGCTTGATCCGTCCCCCTTCTCGGCTCGACCCCAACATGGAACTTACTCCGTTTTGCACGTAGATCACTGTCATATTGTCGATGGCTCGAATTCGCCCTTCGACGCCTGGTTCGGATCATATCATACTCCCTCTCTTGAAAAGGATTCGACCTCGAATCCGTTTTTGGTCGACTTTTCAAGCTCCTCCTGCTTTCCTGGGCTCGATGATTATATTTATGCCTTGTGCTTGCTTTCAACATTTTTCGACTTCGCCCTTCAACGCCTGGTCCGGATCATATCAAACTCCCTCTTTTGAAAAGGATTCGACCTCGAATCCGTTTTTGGTCGGCTTTTCAAGCTCCTCCTGCTTTCCTGGGCTCGATGATTATATTTATGCCTTGTGCTTGCTTTCAACATTTTGGACTGCCCATTTTTCTCCTTCAACTTTCTCGGCCTCTTGGGCTGTTCATTTGTGCCAACAAGTTCCTTTCCTGTTTTAAGCTCATGGTTTGACTTCGATACCTGTAAAACAGATTTTAAAGAACTGGGGAGGGGATTGTTAGCTCGTTTAAGTGCAAGGTGTGGATCCCCGTACACTAACCTATGTGCAAATAAAATCAATTTGGGGGTGGACTCTCTTTTCTTTTTCCACTCATTCTCTCCTTTTTCTGAGGTCGTGGCCTCAACTCTCTTGTTTTCAACTTTCACACCCTCTCCTTTTTCTGAGGTCGTGGCCTCAACACTCTTATTTCTTTTTTCAAACTCACTTTTGATTTTCAATTGATCCTTTTGAGCTTCTTTTGGAGATAACGGAACAAGTGTAAATTTCTTCCCACCCTTCGCAAATGAATATTGATTCTTAAACCCATCATGCACTACCCTCCTATCATGTTGCCAGGGTCGCCCCAACAATATATGACCAACATGCATAGGTACCACGTCACATACCACCTCATCCTTATAACCCCCGATGGCAAAATTGACCCTAGCCTGCTTATTTACCTTAATTTCCCCCGACTCGGTCAGCCATTGCAATTTATAAGGGTTTGGATGTTTCATCAAGCTTAAGCCCAATTTATTACTCAACATTGTACTAACCACATTAGTACAACTTCCCCCGTCAATCACCATACTACAAGCCTTTTTGCCCACCAAGCACCTAGTATGAAAAAGATTATCCCTTTGCTCGCCAATTTCATCCACCCTAGCCCTAGCACTAAGGACACGTCGATTAACAAGTGTTTCTTTTTCAGGATAGGTCAATCCTTCCTCATCACTACTACTAGCCCCAACATCCACTAACTTAGGAATTCCCTTAAATTCATCCTCGGAACTAATTTCACCATTATCACGTAAGATCATTAGTTTCCTATTTGGACACTGGGATGCTATATGACCCATACCCAAGCACTTAAAACACTTAATATTTCTATCTCGAGTAGTTTGAGGATCAGAAATATTTTTACCTTTTGTTGTAGGCTCCTCCTTTTCTTTCGGCTTATGTTCAACGTTGGATTCCTGCTTCGGTTGTGATGTAGGATAAGATGGTGAGTGTCTTGCTGCCCCCTTTCGCCTTAGATGTCTTTCCACCTTCATGGCCATGTGCACCATGTCCTCTAGCTCCACGTAATGTTGCAGCTCAATGACATTGGCTATATCTCTATTTAGCCCACTTAAAAACCTAGCCATCGTAGCTTCCCGATCCTCCACCACATTAGCCCTAATCATCGCTACCTCCATATCCTTGTGATAATCCTCTACACTTCTCGATCCCTGAGTCATACCCTGCAGCCTATGGTAAATATCCCTATAATAATGAGTCGGCACAAACCGCTTCCTCATTATAGTTTTTAATTCACCCCAAGTCTCCACCGGCTCCTCAAGGTTCCTCCTCCTACCCGTAACTAGTTGATCCCACCAAATATTTGCGTAGTCGATGAATTCAATCACGGCTAATTTCAACTTCTTCTTTTCTGAATAATTATTACAATCAAAAAGCCGTTCGACCTTTGTCTCCCAATCCAAGTATGTCTCCGGATCACTCCTACCCTGGAACGATGGTATTTTCACTTTAATTTTTCCAAGGTCGTCATCAACATCACCTCTACCCCCACGATGCCTCCTAGTATCCCGACGCTCCCTATCATGCCTTCTTTCGTGCCTATCTCCTCTATCCCTCCTTCGCATGCGTCCCAACGATATACTTCCACTTTCACTACCCATGCCTTCATCATCCACACCAACCTCACGCCTATCATTTCTCCTAACCCGAGAACCATCATGAGATTGATCCCGCTCGGCACCCCGATTTTTCATTTGTGCCATAAGCCTCTCAAACTGCGCCCTCATTGCTGCCATATCATTGTTACCCTGTTGATTCCTTCTGTTCACACCCCTGTGCTGTTTTCTGTCTCCAATAGAAGATGAAGATGTAGAAACCTCTCTATCAGACATTTTTTTTGACACAAACAAGGAAATTTGGAATATTTGGGATATATTTGGAATTTTCGGAATTTTTTTTTTTTTTTAATAATCTGCCAAAGAATTGGACTACGAGTATGGCAAAAAAAAAACGGAACTGGATTTGGATGAAAAACGAACAAGAAAAACACTTTTGAATTTTTGGGACTGACTCTTATGGATCAAACTGGAAAAATATATGACTGACACAAAGAACGCGAAGAACACGAAAAAAATCAAGAAAATCAAGAAACGCAAGAATCTGAAATAGATCCAAACTCTGATACCAGATGACGCGATCCCTGTCGGGGAATCTCGTCGAACACGCGGAATAACGATATTTAAAACCTTAGGATAGATCTAGATCAGATCGACACAAGACAAACAACGAAAAATAAGGATAGAATGACGGTAAAGCCTTGACCCGACAATCACGACGCAATTTATGGCGATGCGGATTGAAGAACCAAGATTGGTGAACGCCACAAGGACTTGTCAATTTCCTTGATAAGTTTCGAATTCGGAAACGCCACAAATATTCTTGCGAATATTTGATAAGTTTGCTGGAAGAACGCCACAAAGATTGAATCTTTGATAAGTTCAAGAAAAAGGGAATAACTCAACCTCTCAATTTTGGAGAATCCTCTCACAAATTTTATTAATCTCAAATCAAACTTGTCTGTTTTTACAATGAATGTAAAGCGATATAAATAAGCAAAATAACCTAGCATCTAATTTACTCAAAATAGACTTCTAATTAAACTAAAATACTAAACTAGGAAAATAACCAAAAACTAAAAAAGGAATAAAATAATTAAAAATCCGAAAAATCTGGCCGCTACTCATTTACGGCCGTGAATAATTCTTTTACGGCCGTAAAGGCCTTTCTGTTCAAAACTGTGTTTATTATTTACGGCCGTGACGAATTTCTTACGGCCGTGAAGTTTCCCTTTTTTGAATGTTACGGCCGTAAGCGTCGTTCTGCAGAATTTCTTCTTTTTTCTTCGACAATTGATTACGGCCGTGATAACATGATTTACGGCCGTGAATATATGTGTTACGGCCGTGAAGGTCCTCTTTTACGGCCGTAATGGAATTTCTGCCCAAATTACTTCGACCCCTTGATTCGGCTTGATCCGTCCCCCTTCTCGGCTCGACCCCAACATGGAACTTACTCCGTTTTGCACGTAGATCACTGTCATATTGTCGATGGCTCGACTTCGCCCTTCGACGCCTAGTCCGGATCATATCATAAGATGTTTAAAAATAGAAATTTAAAAAATAAGATCAAACTTGTATAACTTCCAAAATCATGTTGTAATTAGAATAATTAATTACATATATTAGGGTCACAATATCGTATAATTTCATATTACAGAATAAAATCTTTCGAGTTAAAATTATTTGTAATCACAAATCACGATTAAGTCACAATATCGAATAATTTCTGGTCACAAAATAAAATCTTTCAAGTTACAAATTATTTGTAGTCACAAACCATGATTAGCTCACAATTATTTAGGATCACAAGTCACAAATACAATAATTCTAAAGTCGCGATTTGTGAAATTAGGTTACAAATGTCAATTAATTTAATCCCAACTTATTTTGAGGTCACGAGTTATCAAATTATTAGGTTATGACAACAACAAAATTTTTGGTCACAAATTTTTAGGATCACGGGTCACAAGTCACAAATTCCTAAACTCACATGACAAAAATTTTTAGTTCATAAACCTGCATCATCACCACCATCACCCCTCACTGTGCCACCACCACCGCACCAGCATCTACCAATACCACCACCAACCCCCACTTGCACAGCCACTATCTTCCCAGCCAAAACCACCGCCGCCTGCTCTAACCCATCACCACCACCAACCACACACATAGTACAACAGCCACCATACCAAAAAAAAAAAAAAAAAAAAACACATCACCACCACCACCAACCCCCCCCCCCCCCTTGCACATCCACTGTATTCGTCGCCACCTCTAACCCATCACCACCACCACCACCACCAACCACACACATACCACCACAGTCGCCACCACCAAAAAAACCCATCACCACCCCCAAACACACACATACCTCCACCACCACCACCACTGCCGCCACACCATACACACACCACCACTAACCTACTGCATACAAAAATACCACACAAAACACACCACCACCTTCTAGCGTACACACCTCACCAGCACCAACCAAACACCATCACCATCGCAGTCACGACCCGTCCCAGATCACCCTACTAGACCTGAAACGTGACGTGCGCCGATGGATGTTGGACCCACCACCAAGGCAATCTTGACTTTTCTTTAACTTTCAATATTTACTATAAATAATTTTAATTCCACGGGAATTTATAAAATTTTGACAGAGTCTCCTCTATAATATTGACTTAACCAACCTGTAAAACAATAACAAATCCTCAAACATGCAATCATAAATAACTATATCACTTTCCAAATCTTCCAAACAAGACAATTGACATAATATAATAACTACAATTTTTAACCCACTTCTTTATATATACATGATCCAAATACATCATCATCAGACACATTCCTGACAAAGTATATTACTTATATAGAATAACTGTATATTCCAATGCATCTTCCTAGAATATGTCTCCTAAGAGCTTCCCAAAGTAACTCCTACAAATGACAATGTTACAAAGCTCCTCGAGAGCTGCAAAGGCTCCTTCGATGCTGCTGAAACTCTTATTTTTCTTCCTATACTGTAAAGGTGGGGAAAAACATGAGCTTGTGACTCAGTGAGTGGAATTTCTGAAATAAAATTATTTTATAAACCATTTCTGAAAACATAATTTATTTCATAAGCTTTTGTCACTTTAAATCAAATCATACATGCTAAGAATAATCATAAAGATCGTGGAATAATCATCTGTAGCATAACTGATAAACTGTAATACATAAGAAAATCACACCAAAGGTACCCAACTAAATCATCTGAAATATGTATCTAGTCATACGCGCGTAGACTGCTAAGCACCTTCGTACCCGGCCCAAAGCCCCTCTGGGTACAAAAGTGGGTCCCAAAGACCTCATATATACACCCTTACACAGGGCCATAGGCCCCCTCCGTGCATAAGAGTGAATCTTAAGATCATCTGAACACGGGTCATAGGCCCCCTCCATGACAGAACCTTAAGATCTCAAATAATATCCGCTAGTACACGGGCCCAAGGCTCCCTCCGTGCACTAACACAAGAACAGATAACCATATCGGGTACTTCTGGTGATTTTAAAATCATACATACTCAATTTGATTAATCATGCTAGTAAAACATGGTAAAAAGAATCATCATGATAAACAAACTTAATTTTAAAACATTTGTTTTGATAATCATGCTAAAAGCAAGTAATTTAAAAATCATTTTGTAACTTATAGAAATTCAGTGTGAATAACGTAGAAAAATCTTTTAAGTATTCTCCACTCACAAAATAATTGACCGTCAACTAGCTTGGTCGGTATATAATGCCAACTTCCTCGTCACCTCCTGAGATAAAATAAAATCTTCACATCAACATTTAAAACCACCTTAATAGATAAAATAGTAAAAGAATCTCATACTTAAATTAACTCATTAAACTTTTTTTTCTCATATTACACCATACTTACCCTTTTTACTTAGGAACACAAAATCACTTCTAATGCCTAACTAAATTCTAATATCACTTAAGATTCAAAATTAAAGCCACATTTATCTAAATCCCCAATTTCAAGTTTTACAAGCTTACTAGTTTATTTACCCCTTCTCATAACTAAACCAATATTCATCATCAACACCAACAAATCCATTTCTAGCACAAAACAAACCAAAATAAAAGTTTATCTCAACTTAATCACTAGTTTAACCCAATGACATAAAACTCTAATCTTTAATACCAAACATTTATTTCAATAAACTTAAATATACAATTAGAATCGCCAAGTTCATCATTCCCACATTCATATATAACTCACATTTAAATTATAAATCAAAAGTCCTAATTTACACATTAGTGAACAATAAATATTTTTCCACTTACCTCTTAAAGTTAAGAAAAAGTGGTAGAATAAACCCAAAACAATTGGCACTTGGGTTGGACAATTTTTTTTTTCTTCCTTTCTTTCTTTTCTTCCCCTTTTTCTTTCCCTTTCTTTCCTTTTCTTTTCTCCTTTTCTTGTTCTCTTTCTTTCTGCTGATTCTTACCTTTTTTTTCTCTAGTACCTTCCATTTCTTTTATTTTAAACATATTCATACTATTTATTTGCAAGCCAAGCCCCCAAATCTTAAAATAATATGACCTTTAATCCTTTAATTCAATCAAATGAGAACTAAATCCTTGAAATTCTAATTTGTATCATTTATGTCCTTTAAATACTTGTAATTATAAAATAGAACCCATAAAGAAATTATTCACTTAATTTAAATCCTTATGAAAATTTTTGCTTCAATCTAAGTCCTAATAAATTTATTTGTTCAATCTAAGTCCTTACTTGACCATTTGAACATTTGACTTTGATAAAATAATTTCTTGACTTTTTAACTAGTATAAACTGGGTTGTTACAATCGCTACCTTCGAATCAACTCCACAGCTGCAGCACCATCACGGACCACCACAAATTGACAAACCATGACTGATCAAAACACCGCAACAGACGTTCGCTGCTGTGATGCAATGTACCCCCTTAGGTGCAGCGTGTGTGTTTTTTATGTTGCTGCGTGCGAGACACCTCTTCAGGCGGCAGTTCATGAAGTACTTGCGCCGTTGTTGGGGAGAGAGAATAGGTGGGTCTCCTTATCCTCGTCGAAGGGGAGAGAGATTTCGTCAATTTAGAGTGGAGCACGGTGTGTGGAATTGGCTTTTAGGGTGCAGTGCAGGCATTAGGATAGAGAAGTGGAAGATATAGAATGGTTTGAAATTAGAATTAGGGTTTATGATAATTTAATTTAATTTAATTTAATAACTACTAAAATTTATAATATTTTATTAAAATTAAAATTTATAACAATGACCTGATTTACGAAGTTATTTAAATTTGATCTTATTTATGAATTTGGATCTTTAGAAGTAGAGGTAGGTGTAATTTTCACTTGAACCAATTTGTATTTACTTAGTTTGTTATCCAATTATATTCATCTCTATTTGTTATCCAATTAATATACACAGCCGTCTATCGAGTAAAAACATAGAGTTGTTGTCTAATGTTTACTTTCAATGTTTTAATATGGACGTTTGAAGATTATACAATATTCGTGAATTGACGCATCACATAATTTTTTCAATCCTTACGTTTCAATACATTATTTGTCAATGCAATATGTCATCGCACGAGTATAAAAAAAAAGGTGCTAAATATATGAATTGAATTGGTCAAATTGTTGACTGTGCATTGTCAATTGTACAACGGCTTCATTTGAATTTTGGTGGCGTCCCAAATTACAAACTCCAATTGGTGGGACCAAACAGGATCTATAAAGCCATATCAGCTGTACTTTGGCTCCCCTCCAAAATTAGCCTGCCTATATTACCGTTATAATAAAGCCCTTCATAATCTCATTCCTTGTCTAATGTCTCTTCTTCTTCGAATAACCGACCCCACTCACCCATGACTAATTCCCCCAAACCGTTTAAACCCCATTTTCCCTCCCATTGCCACCCCCATGAACCCAGAAACTTACAAGAAATCTTTTCATACAGACCCACATCAAAATTCTAGTGTTGTACGCCATGAATCCAAGAAAACTTCTCGTATTGTCCACTTTGTTGTTTCTCTTCAACCTCTCGCACCACCCCTTACTGGTGTCACCAGAGAATGTGATTCTTGATTTCCCAGTCTTCTCTTTTCGAAACTTCACTCTTCTTGGAGATTCTTATCTCCGAAATGGTGTTTTTGGACTCACCAGAGAGCTTGAAGTCCCAACATCAAGCTCCGGTTGTGTAATCTACGACCACCCAATTGAATTCTTTGATCGGGAAACCAATATCACTGCTTCTTTCTCCACAAGATTTTCTTTCTCTATTGGGAATGTTAATCCGTCTTCGTTTGGAGATGGGTTGACCTTTTTCATGTCTCCAAATAATCAGACGTTAGGAAATGCAGGAGGGTACTTGGGCCTTGTCAATTCATCGCAATTGACCAAGAACAGGTTTATTGCAATTGAATTTGATACAAGGCAAGATTTGCACTTTAATGATCCTGATGACAACCATGTTGGGGTGGATGTTAACAGTCTTATCTCTGTCAAGACTGCCAATCCGATGCTGCAGACTGTGAATTTGAAGAGCGGGAATTTGATTACTGCTTGGATTGATTACATGAATGAGAAGAAGAAGTTGAACGTTTTCTTGAGCTATTCAAGTTTCAAGCCTGAAAAGACATTGTTGACTGTAAATATTGATCTCTCTGGTCATCTAAACGAATTTATGTATGTAGGATTTTCAGCTTCTACAGAGGGAAGTACAGAGTTGCACTACATTGAGAATTGGAGTTTTCAAACTATGGGATTTCACCCAGTGAGACCAAGAATTCATCCTCACAATGTATCTGATAGCTCTGTGCCACATACACCACCAACTCCGGTTTCGAATTCGGATTCCGATTCGGACTCGGGCAATAAGCATCACAAGAGGATCAGATTAGGCCTTGGGATTGGCTTTCCAGCCTTTTTCTGCTCTGTTCTTTTGGTATTCGGCTGGGTATCTGTCAAGAAATGGAGGGACATCAGAACAGGAAAAAGCTTGAAAGAAGAACTTGTCACTGGGCCAAGGCAGTACAGTTACAAAGAGATAAAATCAGCCACAAAAGGGTTTCATTCAAGCAGGATTCTGGGGAATGGAGCCTTTGGCACTGTTTATAAGGCCTTCTTCACTGATTTTGGCAATGTTTCTGCCGTCAAAAGATCGAAGCACGCCCACGAGGGTAAAACCGAATTCCTTGCTGAACTATCAATCATAGCTTGTTTGAGGCACAAAAATTTAGTTCCTCTCCAAGGTTGGTGTGTCGAAAAGGGTGAATTGCTGCTTGTTTATGAGTTCATGCCTCATGGGAGTCTTGATAATGTGCTCTATAATGACTCTGAACGTGGGAATCCACTGCAATGGTCGTATAGATATAATATTGCTGTTGGACTGGCCTCTGTTCTCACATATTTGCATCAAGAATGTGAACAGCAAGTGATTCACAGAGACGTAAAGACTAGTAATATAATGCTGGATGCAAATTACAATGCAAGGTTAGGCGATTTCGGATTAGCAAGGATAATGGATCATGGGAAGAGCCCGGTTTCAACTCTGACGGCAGGAACGATGGGATATCTTGCTCCTGAATACCTTCAATATGGAAAAGCAACGGAGAAAACCGACGTTTTTAGCTATGGCGTAGTTGTTCTTGAACTAGCCAGCGGGAGAAGGCCTATTGAGAGGGAAGCAGAGAGCCATAAAATGGTGAATTTAGTGGATTGGGTATGGATGCTACATTCGGAAGGAAAGATAATCGAAGCAGCAGATAAAAACATGAATGGCGAATTTGACGAAAAAGAGATGAGAAAGATGCTGCTTATAGGCCTGAGCTGCGCCAATCCGGATAGCGCGGAAAGGCCTCCAATGAGGGGAGTTCTTCAGATCCTCAACAATGAAGCAGAGCCTGTGGTAGTGCCAAAGGCGAAGCCGACTCTTACTTTCTCAAACACTCTTCCTCTAAGTATTGATGACATTGTTATAGATTGTGAAGACAGCGTGATGCCTGAATCTCAGTCTGAATGAAGTAAGATTTTGACATGATGATTTAATATTCTTTTATTTTATTTGTTTCCAAATAGGCAGGTTATAGCTGTTTGTTTTTATTACGTACTATCAAATACAATGACTTTTACCTAACTAGAGTTCAATGCTATTCCATTGAACTGTATTGTCTTTGGCTGGATTTTTTAGCATTTCAAATATGCGTTTTTCGCTAGTGAATTACTGTCTCTACGATATATGAAATAAAAACCAAATATACGTATCTCGTGTTGGAAATTCATGTTTAAAGAAGTGTTGAAGTCGATTAAATAATGAAAAAAATGTATGTTTATTACCTTGCGATTGCAAGGGCCATAGAGGCTACGTTCACAAGGAGCACATGAATTGAAGCAGCTTGCAAAAACATTCCATATCAAAACCTTGTCCTAATACATACAAAATAAATCCAATTTTTAGTTCTTGTGTTCTTAGAAGAATTTTTAAGTGCTTGAGTTTTCTCTACCTTTTTGGCTTGATTTAATCATACAAACCAGTTGCCAATAATTTCTTAAGCACCATCAATTATCAAGAGGAGACAAATATCGTTTGAGGACAACGATTACGTGGTCAAGCCTTTTGATACATTTTGTCAACTTTTCCTTCTTTGTCTTCCATCATTTTCCATTTATCTTTTCTTGTTTCTCCATCTTTTACGTATATTTCAACAATCTCAATCGATATCCTATTGATGGAGAACGAAACTACGATGGCTACTATCAAACTCGAGAATCTAGATTGGATCGCTTCGATGGAACAAACTTTACAAGGTGGCAAGACAAGATCAAATTTCTCCTAATGGCATTGAAAAGTTTCTATATCTTTGATTCAAAATTGGCAGCACTTCCAGAACCAACCGAAGGAGACACTGAAAAACAAGGGCCGAACGAAAGAAGCGAGAAGAAGATGAATTAAGCCTCTGTTTGTTAAAAGTTTTGTATTTAAAAACATGTTTTTTATGTTTTCGAGGTAAGATGTGTGGTTGAAAAGTGAAGAGAGAAAATGTGTGGTTAAAAAATGATTTGAGGAATTGTGTTATTTAAAAACATGTTTTTTTGAGGTTTGCCAAACAGTGGCTAATATGCCAAGACCACATTCTGAATGCACTTTCGGATCATCTCTATGATTTATATATGAATACTACATCTGCAAAAGAAATTTGGAATGCACTAAAGAATAAGTACAAAGCCGAAGAGGAAGAGGAAGGTACTAAAAAATTTCTTATCTATAAGTTTTTTATTTGAGATTTCTTGATAGTATTCCCCTACTCCCACAAGTGCACAAACTACAAGTGCTTGTGAATAAACTTAAGGTAGTCAAAATTGATCTTACGGAATCATTTCAAGTGAGGGCTATAATAGAAAAATTACCAAGCACTTAGAAAGGTTATCGTAAGAAGATTCTTCATAGTTCCGAAAACTTCTCTTTGGAACAATTTCAAAAGCATTTGAGAATTGAAGAAGAATCAATAGCAAGAGATAAAAGTGATAACTCTTATGGAGGCACTTCACAAGACAATGCTATTGAAAAGACTGAGTCTTCCAACAAAAACTTCAAGCCCAAAGGTGATTGTTTTGTTTGCGGAAAGCCTGGACACTATGTGCATTTGGAGTTTGATGCAAAAATAAACAAATTAGACCTATATCTATCAATTTCCATGCTAAAAATTCATTTAGTGTGTCCATGGTCTTTCATATAAAGTTCTTTATTTAGTTCACTTTTAATTTTGTCGGTCAATTTCATGTTAGAACCAATCAATAACATGACATTCACATAAAGTAACAAATACACACAATCAACAGTGATGTGGTGCTAGTAATACAAACAATGATCAAACTCGCTCTTCTCTAAACCAACAGAAAGGACATAAGAATCAAGTTTCTTGTAGCACCTTGTAGGAGATTGCTTCAAACCATATAATGGTTTTTTAAGGAAACAGACGTGATTAGATTTATTTTTATCTTCAAAACCTTTAGATTGATACATAAAAAATTTCTCATCAAGATCACCACGCCAAAAAAAAAAAATCATATCAAGTTTTTCAAGTCCGAGTCATAGTGAGCAACAAAAGCAAGCATGGCTCTAATATTAGTATATTTAACTACGGGAGAGAAAATCTCATTGTAATCTACCCTTCCTTCTGTGTGCAACAATTGGCAACTAATCTAGCATTATATCTCACATGCTCACTCTCTGCGGTTCCCTCTTTAACCTTATAAATTAATGATTCGTGACTTTCTTTGTATATAGATTACTAAATCGCAGACTTGGGATTAAATAATTTCCAACTATGTGGAGTATGAAAATCAACCCGCTTAATCATCATATAATAGCCCCTCAATTTGTTTGGTATAAAAATAGTGAAGTGGGAGACCCAAATTATAGAGACTGGGCATCATGGAAAGTTACAAAGTCTCATCAATGAAAAAGAAACAAAGACTCGAAACATAACAAATTAAGGGATTTTGAATTTCAATGGTATTTCAAAATTAAGTCTAGTAGTAAAATAGTTACCTAGATGATTATATGTATAGCATCGCTTATTTTTGTTTGTTAAAAGAAAAATTATGAACAAAAATATAAACGGTTTTAAAGTTTGAAGAGAACTGTAATTCTTTGCCTAGACTTATATACGTTATACTTTAGGCTTAGCCTCCTCTGTTTGCTAAACAAATTATAAACGGTTGATTATAAATATTGTTTATAAATTGCGACGTGTCAACATTTCGTTGATTCATTTTTTACTGGTCGAAATTGTTGACTTAAAAAATTTGTGCTGTTGTCACGTAGCCGTTAAACAAAATTTATAAATGAATTTTTCTGAACAAAGGCTTAGTAAAGGGACGTTGTATCTTAGTAACTTACAACTTATTTCAGATACCAAATATAGGTAATACTATAATACACAATCACACATTAGATGATGAAGATAACTTTGACGGGTCAAGTTTACTTTGTTTCTGCAGAAGATACTACGCAAGTTATTTATGAAGAGGGTTTTATTCGAGTTATGATTTTCACTCGATTAAGTGCTCGGGTAAGCACGTGATTAAGTGCATGTGTGGGAACAAACTTATAGATGAGCAATGAAAGAATGATTCTTCGAGTGTCGACAAAGGGACGGACACAGGGCCCACCTTGGCCTTATGTAGCCTATGCAATCGCATAGGGTCATCTATGTGAAGGCCTCCAAAAGTATGTAAGGTTCAACAATATTGTCTAGTAGATAGTCCATGTTTTAAAATAAAGGGAATATTGCACCGGCCACTGTAAAAAAAAAAAAAATCATATTGAAGAATACTTCCCAATGGAATTCAACTGAAAAATACGTTCCCCAGCTTCTCTCCCACCTCTACACCGCTTCCACGGTATTGTCTTCAACTTCTTCCATGGTGATACAAATTTCCAGCCGACCTTACCACCATCATTGTCCACTGTCAACGTCGACATCACTGTCGACGCCACCGTCGTTGATTATTACCCAATAATTTTTAGATCCTAAAACTCATTCCAATTTCGTCGTCGCCACCAACCTCAATCCACCATCACCATCAGTAGACCGCCAACACCACCATTAACCGCCAACCACAACTTACACCACCACCACCACAGCCAAACATAACCTTCCAATCCGATCATGCTGCCAAACACCCACGCAAAGAATATGATGTTCCCAAATCAATTCCAATTGCATGTCAAGTTTGTTTTGAGGGAGTGGTTGGCAATGATGGTGGGGGCTCTAGCAATGTAGAAAATGGTGGTGTCAAATATGAAAGAGGTTGCTCTGTATATGGAAAGCAGTGTGTATGAGGTTCGGTTTGTGTATGGTATCATAAAAAAGTATAAAGTTTCAATATGTGATACTACAATTTCGCCCAAAATATCATAAACATTTGATAAAGTTTCAAGTCATGGTACCAAAATTTTGAAAGTATCATAAGTACCATATTTTGATACTTTAAAAGTATCATAAAATACTTTTAAAGTATCACAATATGATACTTGTAAGAAAATCGTATTTTAAAAAAAAAAAATTGAAGTAATTTTCAGTGTTTTTTAAAATAAAGTAAGTTTCAATTATGATATTAAAATTTGGATATTTTTGCAAACGCCCTAAAATAAAAAAAGCTCAATTAATACAATTGTTAATTTTTCATCGAAAAATGCTAGAGAGTAACTTTAATTTAAACTCTTAACGATATTATTTATTATTGTTGTAACTCTGAACGATTTTATTTAGTAATTTTGTTTTTAATCAATGCCCCATATAGGGAAGCATGCTATCTGTATGTAGCATGCTATAATGAAATCTGCAGGGATATGTCACGTATATTTTTCCTTAAAATTTTGCATAAAGACCTTCAATTCTCATATCGGCCCTGAGTAGACACCCAACAGAACGACAACAAATTTCTTAGTGGAGTCTTTGACATTGAGGTGCTGGACATTATCGATTGGTCGAACTCGAACGATCCTCTCCTTGTAACTCCATCTCCGCATCGATTGACACGAAGTTGGCTTTCCGAATGTGGCTATGGAGTAGGTGGCTAGTGCCTGCTCGAAGTTTGTAGCTTTTTAGTAACTTTTAACATAGCGGGGAGGTTATTATCATTTTCCAACATTTTCATTAATAACAAACTAGCCAAGTTTAATTATTAATATATGTAATGTAATAAAAATTAGAATCCTTACTAAAAGAGGGAAATTGCCCTTTAAAACCCAAAGTTTGACTGTTTCTAACATTTGAAAATTGGAACAAAGTCACGTAAAGCTTAACTGAAACATCCCACTTCCCACTCTTTCCTCTCCATATACCACAAAATTAACTGCCATAGCTTCCTTTTCCCTATAAGAACTCGAACGCCATTTTGTACTCACACTTGTGCTCCACAAACAAATCTTCACAGTACTCGTGAGAATGGTCTCTCTAATGACTTCTACTGCAATCACCTTCAAAATGGTTTTTCTCTCATCCCTTTTTGCTGCAGTCTTGGTGAATTCTTACCGGTTCGAAGTTGGAGATGAGAGAGGGTGGACTAAACCTACTGGAAAGGATCCTCAGTCTTACAATCAATGGGCTGCTAAAAACAGATTCCGTATTGGAGATACAGTTTGTAAGTGCTTTCTATGAATTCATACAACTAGTTTTTTTGCATTTATGGTTTCTTGAGATTTCCTTTCGTTTCAGATTTCAAGTACCACAATGACTCGGTGCTGGAAGTGACCTCTGCTGATTACTTAAACTGCATCACATCGAATCCTATCTCAAATTTTGAAGACGGAAACACGGTTTTCCAGTTTGATCGTTCAGGGTTCTTCTATTTCATCAGTGGGCAGCCAGATCACTGTAAAGCCGGCCAAAAGATTATTATTCGTGTGATGCATCCCTCTGAAGAGGAGTCACCTGGGCCCGCACCATCCCTGGGACCGGGAGGAGCTGGTGGTGGTTGGGATTCGGACAACTGGGAACCTCCGGGGTTTAATGCTACTTCCAAGCTCTTTGCTGTCTCTTATTTCATGACTGTTGTGGCAGGACTGTTTGTTGTTTTCTATTTGTTCATGTAAAAGACGTTATTGTTATTTAGGTTTCAGTAGCTGGTAAGTTTACTTTGGTTTCATACTTTTCAGTAACATTATAGTTGATTATTTATTGCTGTGACTAATGATTTACTGAAATTCCACCATGAGAGTGTTAAAATCATGTTGAATATCCTGCTTGAAACAACATTGTTCAGGTCCTTAAACAATCGTGGATCAAATGTACGGAAGCCTTTCTAGAACTTCAGGAATATCAAGACTCGATAATCTTGTACGGGACCTTTCTAGAACTTCAGGAATATCGAAACTCAATAATCCTGGCCAATGGAAGTATGGAACTGCCTCCTTGTGTAATAGGAAGCTAATTATTAATTTTTTTGAGCCCCCGCTGCAAAGGGACAGTTTCCAATTGGCGAAGCTCGATACTCCTCAAGGACTGAAATTTTGCCAAATATATGATCCAAAGAATGCTAGCTCGACCCAGTTTACACCTCTGTTCACCACCAAATTGTTGCCCAAAAAAAAAAAAAAAAAATCCAATGTGAAACCGTAAATTATCTGAGATATGAATGGTAGGGATCTTTTCTAACATTTTATTTAAAAAATAAATAATAACTCACGAGTTTTTACTTTTTATAATTGGCAAAAATCTCATTTCCCAACATCCGGAGAAAAAAAAAAAAATTTGTCTTTTTAGTCTCAGTAGATTTACAAAAATTCCCCATTGAAATAAAGAACACAAAAGGAATTTGTTCCAAAAATAAAATTATTCTCTATTTGCTCAACTGAGCTTGAACTGGATAAAAAGAATCTACGAGTTCATCAGCTGGAAAATGGCATCTTGATGGAGGATCAGTCGCATTATTTATAGGGCACGTCTCTTCTCTGTCTTGAGAAAAACTAGAAATCTTGTCTACCCGATTTGCAATTTCTATAATGGGTTCTAGCAATCTGGTTCTCCATTCAATTCCCACCGCCTCAGCCTGATCGGAAAATAGAACCTCTGATATAGGAGAACTGCAAATCTCTTTATATATTTCATAACTGGCAGCACGAGTACGTCCACCTTCCAAAATCTTAGACAGGGGATGCAAAACTGAAATTGGATCATAATTCTGTTCTAAGGTGTCCTTCAATTTAAGAAAAATTGAGACATGATCTTGTTTGCTGAACTGAACAAAGGCTGCAGTCTCATCCAAGTGGAAAACGGAGGTCACAGAATCTGAGCCAAAAACTTTTGACATACATTCTTTTATTTCTCTTGCCTTTAGCTTTGACGGTAGATCCCACAATATAACTATATTCGAAAACAAAATCTTCGGATGCCGTTGCCTAAGATTAGTAGAACTTAAAGAGTCTGCAGGACTCTTCCCCGTTCTTAGATCAATAACGCCTCCATTTATCCAGCTAAGGTACAGATGATTGATATACTTCTGGAGCTTCTCATTGAATACTAAATCCACATGTGGTTCACGAAGATTGAAGTCAATTCCCAGATCAGTGCATGCCTGAGCAAAAACACATCCTGTCATAAAAGCATCATATCCAGCTTCATGCTTGGCTCCAGAGTTCCAATTTGAGAACCTGTAAATATGAGACAAATTTTCAGTCCCTGTTCCAATATGACAAATTTGTAATGTCTCTTCCAGAGCTGTCCTCATAAAGGTTTTCTTCACAAGCCATTTTCCCAATCTAAGTACATATTGATTCTATTATAATTATTTGAAATAAGTTAATGTACATGTTACCAAATAAATTGGAAGAGGAAAAAAATGGACTAAAAGCATCTCCAATAGTCTATTTAAACTTGAGATGCTCTTTATTTTGAAAAGTCAATCCTTAAAATTTCACTCCAATAGGCCCTCTACTTTAACATTTTAATTTAGAGAGTTCGAGAGTCAAACCCACTATCTATTATTAAATGCATTATAAAAGTTTTAATTTTCAATTTCATTGGTCATTCACTTTTAACAAAAATAAATATTAACTAAACATAAAGAATAACAATAAATATTTTTATGAAAAAGTAAAATAAAGAGTTTGTTGGAGCTTGTAAAAAAATTTGCTCTTTAAATTTAAAGATGCTCTCTATTACGTAGAATATATTCTTTAAATATAAAGAGTCTATTGGAAATACTTTAAAGGTTATCTGTGCATGCAACTATGGCATGGAAGAATTATAAGCACTTAGAAGAACAAATACACGTAACGCAATGAGTAAATAAAGTTAAGTTTCCTAAAAGTTTTTTTGTTTATAAAGAAAGAATATGAATTTTCGAGATAAAATATGTTGAACAGTGGTTTGGGAAAATGCGTGTGGTTAAAAAGTGATTTAAGGAAATGTATTGTTTATAGCATCTCTTCCACCACCTCGATTATCGATGACTGTTGCATTAATTGCTGCTACCATTAATTTTTTTTTAGTTCAGTAAGTTTTGATGTTGCTTATGTCCACAAAGTTGGACCACTGATTGAATTGCTTTGGTCTAAATGGCAACGTTTCTGAAAGTAAGACAAGTGATTGAATTGCTTTGGTCTAAATGGCAACGTTTCTGATAACTTTAGAATACGGGAAGATCAACAAAATATTAGGTCTTCTTGTACCTAAATTTCTGGGCAATAAATTATTATCATTCTTCAAATGGATTATTTTTCTTTTGTGATTTCTGCCATATTGTTATTTATGGGACAGAATTTGGCAAATCCAAGAAGTTAATAATTCAATCTGCTTCAAAGATTTGAGCAATCTCCACCTGTTTGAACGAACATTGTATATAGACCTAACAATAAAGTAAGATGCCTTTTCGATATCAGTTGAAGTGATATTCTTGACAAGCTACAGAGAGCACATTAATTAAGCATTTAAAAAAAAAAAAGAATTATGTAACATTAGAAGAAAATATAAGGGAAGAATAAGGGGAACTAACCTCTTATTATCCACATGAACCTCCACTTTAATACGTTGTTTATCCGTCAAAACAATGCTTGAGATGCTGGAAGATGCAATTTGTGGACATAGTAAGGTAAATGCTTTGGAAAGTGATGTGCTTCCTTTCTTCACAAGATGCAAAAAACTGCTATCTGTATTCAGCAGTACTTTTGTGTCAACTATGTAAGGAAAGTGCTTTTGAACCTCTGAGACATACTCTTCCACCGCTGAAGGAAGAGGGCCTACAAATTTGTCGTATATGTGTGCCATATCTGCACCAATCCAACAAATCGTCACAAGGAAATATAGAGTTTAGATTATTAAGAGCAACACTAAAAGAAAAACCAATGTAATAGTAGTACCAAGAAAACAATTGTGGCCGACAATCAACTTCCTTTCAGCGGAAAGGAGATCAATAACATGTCGAAATCCAACTGCAGCTTTTATTTTCGTTACTGCTGCTTTTCGACGAGAATCCTGAATCTCCCTCTGCACAATATAAAGGTGAAATGAGATTATGCCTCCATTTGGTAATTCTAAAATATCTTATTAAAATCAAAGTCAAAGTCAACAATAATTTTAACCACATTTTATAGATCCCACAACTTTTCAACCACACATTCCATCAACTTTTATCAAAAACTACTTAAAATCTGATTTTTATCTCTACTAATAAACAAGTGCTATATTTTTTTCATATGAAATCAAGTGACTTTTAGGAACAGACCATAACAAAACCTCCATTAATATTTCCGCAACATTTTTATCTTCATTGTGCATAAAAATTATGCATATGAAAACTCTATTGGCGCCTCTCAATGGATATATATATATAAAACGTGGCATAAAAACATGAAACTCCCTTTGCAACTACAGCTGAATAAATAAATAATTCAGTCTTCAAAAAGTTTCAAGTGCGAAAGAAACTACTCAATTTAATGAAATTATGAAAGATGTAAAATAAAAAGATAAATTAACAGAAGACCATGTCAAGGCAAGCCTTACCATCAGCAAATCCCTGTCTTCAATGGATTCTGTATAGACAATTAATGGTTGCGGGAAAGAAGTTTCACCGGTTGCATGGACATAAGCAAGATCTTCAAAGTGCTTTTTGGTGACCTTCAAATTTTCAATACCAAAAATTAATAATAAGAAAAACCTCACCAAGGATTATATCAATACATGGAAAATAAATAAAAATAGATAGTGAGACAATGAATTTCATCCAAAAAAATAATGAACAAAGTTCGTGATAATTTAATTGACAAAGATAACTAGAGTCCACGTGCACTGTACCAGAGATAAAGGAAAAGGATGCAAAATTATGGAAGATTCAGCAATCCATAATCCACAAACCAGTTTTCTAGAAATGTCATGGAAAACCGAGACAGAAATGCAAGGTATTAAAAGATTTTTTTTTAATTACAGAGTCAAAGGTCAATAGTGGACTATAAATAAAGCTAATCAGAGTACAATGAAAGTGGAAAGGGAGAATATATAATACCAGCTCAATCAATCTTAGCTGGCGAGAAGTTAAAGCATTCAGAACAAGGGCAGGACGCAATTTGAAGAAAGTAGTCTGCAAATTCTGATTTGTATCAATCGAACTCCCTTGTAACTCAGATCCTTCATTTGTATTGTGCAACAATCCAGCACGCCATTCACCAATTTTGATCTTCATTCTCTCAGTAAACAAAATATCTGCCATTCTAACCAACTGTGTGTCTGCAGCAGCTTTTAAGCTTGACAACGAATCAGAAGACTCATCCTTGTACACTGAATATATCCGTGTCAACTCTTCCTCCTCTTGGCTTCTGGATAAATAAGATATCCCTGGGATCATTTGAGTGTGTAAAAACTCCAAATAAAAGCAACAAATACAACTGGAGATATTATAAGGTTATGGGTGTAGAATAAATCGGAACTGAACTTCCAGAAAATCCCATCATGAAATAATAGTGAGTTTTCCTAAAGCAAACAAATGTAGTGCCTTCAAAATCTGATTTGAAAGTTTATGAGTAATTTAAGACAATAATGCACGTAAAATCTATTTCCTAGAGCCTTGAGGCAAGCCAAAAAGAAAAGAAAAGAAATACAACACAGTTCAAAAGACCATCTCATGAGGATCATTGATCATCCACTGCTGCGCTCGTCTTATAAATGTGTAAGCGCCCGTCTTACAAATGTGTTAGCGCTCAAAATACTTAAAGTACCAGCATATTGTAATTTTAGTAGGTCATCCAAATAAATATCGCCCTTCAACTGCAGAATACTAAAGTTAATTGCCCATGTCATTTCGTGCACTATCTGCTCCATTTTACCATCAGGGAAAACCAATAATTCAGACTATCAGATAAAGAACTGAGTCCTAAACGGGTAACTCCACTACAAAAACCAGCATTACAGATATGAATCGTATGAATGAATACCAATATCCACCCGAGCATTTTGAATGGCAGGGCATAACGCCAATACTTCATGAACTTGTTCATAAACATCATTAAGGTTGAGGGAAGATAATAAGAAAAATAAGCAATTCACCTTCATATATACAAGCATTGAAATCAAACTGGTATTTAGCCAAGAAGTCCAGGGAACTTGTCTGGCATGAAAACTCATAAGATGGACCGTCACCTGGGATTTCTTGCCGTGGAAATATGTAAAAATTGTGCCTGCCGAAATCACACATTACTAAGATAAGATTAGGCCTCCCAATTCCAATAAAAGAAAAGGTAAAATGCTACCTTCCTATTTTTCCTGTTCTTATAGCATCATGATCAAGTGCGTGCGAACAGACAAACTTACGGATGAGCAATGAAAGAGTGATTCTTCGAGTCCCAGCGAAATGGGCAGACACCGAACTGAACGACAGCGAATTTCTCGGCGGAGTCTTTGACTTTCAGGTACCGGATATCGGAACGGTCGAACTCGAATGACTCTCGCCATGGGGCGCTTGTAACCCCCGTCATCTCCAAGTCGATTGACACGAAGTCGGCTTCCCTAACGTGTTCCCGGAGCTCGGCTAGCGCCTGCTCGAAGTTCGACTTCGTCACATTCTTCAGCGCCAAGTCGGAAGGGTTGGAAGAAGAGCATAGAGCGCGGTTGAAGGGGAATAATTGGGTTCTGTTTCGGGCTCGGGCCTCAGTCATGGCCCGAACCAGAAAGTACTTCTTCATCATCTGCTTCCCATTTCAGAGTCTCTGCCTTCTCCTTAGACCTTAGAGATGTAGATGATTACTCCGTAGGGCAACGGTGATTATGTGTCGCGGTAGTTAGGGTGTGGCTCGAATATTTGGCGCACCTGCCGGGCTGTTAGAAAATTAATCAGGACATTTATGACGTCGTAATAATAGTGAGTGCCCAATGTTTCTACGGGGTAAGTCGGGAACGCTGTAGCATAAAATACGGGAGATTTACTGGTTTAGGCACGTGAAAAATACAATTTTTAAGAATTGTCACTTTTTGTAATTTGTTCATATTATCCTTAATGAAATTAGTTATTTACTTTGCAAGATATGTTCTTGAATTTAATTTGGTTCATTTAATTTAATACTTCTTGTTATATCATATTTTTTAATCTCTTAAGTTCTTCTAAAAATATTCTATATTGTGATAATTTCTCAAAAGATTTAGGATGATCTTTTTTAGTTATATATCATAATGTTATTCCTTCTGAAACTTCTTCTTCTATATCCTCGTATTCTTCTATAATTTTATGAACTGTATTTATATTCTTTGCTGTTTCAACAGAATTAAATTCTATTTTATTTAGGATAACATAATCAATATCTTCGTATATTTCTTTTAGATTGGATTGTCCAACAGAATGTATATTTTTAGATTTTTCAACAATAGTTAATAAAAATGAAATTTCTTTATTATCTAAATATAGTTTATGATCATAATTATTAGAAGTTGATGCTTGTGAAGTATCCATAAATTATCGGGTTGGTAAATTATTATACAAAATTTTCTGGTATAAGTCTATTCTTTGATCTAGTAAAATAAAATAATCTGCAATATATTGGTCGTATTTTTCTAAGAGTTTATTATATTCTTCAGAAGATATATTTTCATTTTCCATTTAATGTTTAATATCTTCCATTTTATCTTTCAATTTTTTTAAAACGTTATCTAGTCCTTCTATTGTATATTCTGGCATTAGGTTTGGACTGTATTTGTCATTATTTTATTTTCTAAATCTATTTTAATTTCTAATATGTCAGAATAATCTATAATGTATTGATCATGATTTTCTGAAAGTATATAATATTGTTCAGATGATTCATCCATATCTATTAAATGAAATATAATGTTATCTATTTTTTCCATTATTTTTTCTAACAAATTATCTAATCATTCAATAGTATATCCAAGCATTATAAACACAGATAAATAATTTATAAAGTTTCAAATAATTTTTCAAATTTTATGAATGTTTGAGAATTGATAATATATATGTCAGCCATGATATCTATGCTTGGTTCAAATGGTATATTATATTTTGAAATATTTTTCTTTCTCTTTTCTAATTTATCAATTATATCTTGAATATCTTGTATCATTATAGATCTTACAGTACCTCTAGCAAAATTTTCTATCAGATTTTCTTTAAAACTTTTTAATATCTCTTGTGATGCGTAGAGTTGCTCTTGGTATCCTATTTTATCAATTTCATTTTCATATTTAATATTTTTTTTACTTTTGATATGCTTTTGAACTTTATATGGACCTCTTTTAGTTCTGGGTTTTTTCATGATATAATTACTTTCATTCATGATATTAAGATTTTCAAAAACTGGTAAAGAAATATTCATCTCTTCCATCACTGTCATAATCTATTACAGGATCATAATCATTATCACTACTAAATACATATCTTAAATATAATTCATTATTTATTTCAGTTTTATCGCTATCAAGCCAAAATAAATAATCGATTTTGTAATTTCTAATCCTAATATTCTTTTTAATGTTGGAAAGATGGCTAACAAACATGGCATATAGACATGATATAACTTTTTTATTTCATTATTTGGTCTAGTGAACTGTTTATGCATGAACAAAGGTTCAATTATGCTATGATATTCATCATTATAAGGACTGTTTTGATAATTGAATTTAACAATTCTGGATTCTGTCATGTTAAAAGCTCTTCTTCCTCCTAATTCTGTAAAGATAGATATATTAAGAATACTAACCTCTTTTCCTGTTCTCAGTACCTTTGTATTTTCCTTCTATTGTTAGTGACCTTCAGGCTTATAGGTTTCTGCTCCACACCCTCCAATGGCTTCCTGCCTTCACGGGTTATTAGCTAAACCTGGATGCCTTCACTATATAACTCTTCAGATGGAAAATATTTTAGGACAGAGTGTAGGGAGTTTTCTTAATAATATATCTTCTTTTTGGAAATAGGATTTAGAAGACAAGAATTTAGAAACTCATCATAATATGATAAGTAAATTGGAATTTTATTGATAATATGAAGATTGACAAATGATTGGTATGAAAAATTTTCAAAGACAGAAGATTTTTGGCTTTCTCACAAACTGAGTACTCAAGAGTGTTCTGTCTCTCAACTAGCCCGGAGGCCTCTATTTATAATACTACATTGGACACAATTACATCATTACTTACATCATCGTCCTAACAATTTTACAGCTTTTTTTCACCTAAGGACACACATGTCCCTCTATTATTTATTACATCACATGACCCTTACATTATAAGGACACTTATCCTTCTCTTTTTTGGTCTTGATATGGCCCCTACATAGTCCTGCATTGTTGAATTAAAGTAGATCTATTAAATAGCTTCCACTTGTCCATCAATTTTGTTGGCATGTGAAGCAGATCCATCAAGTGGCTTCTACCTGTCCATCAATTTCTTTAGCATGTGGGGCAGTTTCTGGCTATGCACGCCTCTTGCAAAGTGGCAAAGCTTCCATGGATTTGATGAGTGTCAGATTTATTGATGTATTCTTGCAAGATTGTTGACTTTTCTTTTCCTCCATTAGTGAGTAGGGTCCATCCATTGTACTGGCATATGCATTTGAATTTTTTCTCATACAGGTTTTTGGCAATGTTGTAGAGAACTTTAATTCCCAATACCCTTCGGGATCTAAACCATGATCTTGTAATGTTTGGTACTGGCTTGGTATTTTTTCCAACTTCAATTTGAAAATTTCGAGCAACATACCCAATCGTGATAATATGCTCAGCGGGATAATATATCCTTCCATCAATTTCAGGACTAATTGAATAAAATTTTAAATATATGGGTCTTCCTTGGGCAAACTTTGAAATTTCTCCTTTTAGTAAATCATCAAGTTTTTCGATTTCTTTCAGATCTTTTCCTGGATAGATAAGATCCAAAAAACCATAATCAGCTGCCATTTTTGTCATGACGGGATCTCCTCCCTGGGTAACGATCAATCTTGGGTATACATGGTTTCCAGATGAAATGTAATAATAATCACATTCCTGAAGTTCATATATAACTTCAACAGTAGTTTTATATTCGTTTTCTTTTGATAAAAAAGGGGAATCATCTTCCTCTTCAGCACGAATTCTGACTACCCTTGTGTGTTCATCTTTGGCATTGATTGTGATTTTTCGAGGACTGGCTTCATTTATAACAACTTTTTTGGGACTTGGTTCATCTCTTTTGATCGTTGGTCCACCACTGCTTCCAGAAGATGTACATGTTTGTATTTTTTATATAACATGTTTGGTATCAGTCTGTTTGGTAATCAACGATTCAATCTGAGATTCAATCTCAATTATGTTATCGCTCAATTCTTTAGTATAATTGTGATGAAACGTTGAGATTTCCATCAATTGTTTGAAACTTCCTTGGAAAGTTTCTACAAGTTGTTCAATTTCAAGTTTTATATCTTCAGCTTCCTCCATGAGAAAGTTCATTCGCTTTTTGGCGTCTATCAGAGATTGTTTGATATTATCCATCTGCAAATTCAATATTCCTGCTTAAAAAGTCCTCAAGATAATTATTAACATATTTAATATGAACTATATCAAAATTATAAAATGCCAAATAGGTTTGCCATCTATGGAGCCTTCTATATTGAGGTTCTTGTGGTAATTTATTTTTTACTAAACCTGCAACTTGAGAATTATCAGTTTCAACAATAAATTTCTTAGATAATAAAAATAATGAAAACTTTTTTATTCCTCTGATTATTGCTAACAGTTCTTTCTCATGAGTAGTATAATTTATTTCTGCTTGATTAAACGTTCCACTTGAGTATCTACAAATTTCATTAAGATTTGTTTTTAATATTGCTGCACAATACTTATTTGAGGCATCAGTATTAACTATTAGATTATCTCTTTCATCTGGTAATCTTAATTTTGGCAAATTTTTACATTCTTCTTTTAGTGATTTGACAATTTCTGTATGTTCATCACTCCATCCTTTGGTATTTATTTTTCTGAGTAAAATCTGAATTTTATGTCTCTTTTTTGATAGATTTTCAATAAATCCTTCTGCATAATTTAAACATCCTAAAAAATTTTGTATGTGTTCTTTTGATTCTAATTTGTATGGAAACTTTCTATCTTTTTAGATATGTGAGTTTCTAATTTTATCCCCCTTTTATCTATTGATAATCCAAGAAAATAAATTTCTTGTTTTTTTATTATAGCTTTATTTTTTGAAAGAACAATTACTTCTTTTTTGCATTCATTTATAAATTTAATTAAATGATTTATATGTTCTTCTCTATTATTAGAACATATTAATATATCATTGACATAGACAATTAAGAATTCATTAAATTTTCTAAATATGTTATCCATTTTTCTTTGATATATTTGTGGTGCATTTTTTAAACCAATGGCATAACCATCCATTCATACTTACCTTGTGGTGTACTAAATGATGTGTATTGAATACTATCTTTTTCCATTTTTACTTGCCAAAATCCTGATTTGCAATCAAATTTAGAATAATATTGTTTTCCTTTTACAAGATTTATTAGTACCTCTTTATTTGGTAAAAAAATATCCATCAAATTTAGTATATTTTTTTAACTCTTTATAATTTATCATCATTCTAGCTTTTCCTCTTTTTTGCTCAGAATGTTTCATAACCATAAAAGCTGGACTACTATGGAGTCCATTACTAGGTCTGATTAGTTTTTGGTTAAGTAATTCTTTTATATGAGTTTTAAATTCTTGTGTATCCTGTATGGTATACATCATTGGTCTAACTCTTATAATAACATTTTCTGTTAATTCTATTTTAGTTTTTGGATGATGTGGTTTCCAAAATAATAATGGATTTTCTCCACAGATTTTTTCTAGTTGATCAATGATTTTTTCCATATTTGTTTGTATGTTTGTTTTTAAGATTTTTTTATACATTATTATTATTTTTTTATTTCATTTTGTGTAATTGGTTTTTTCTCCCATTTATCACCACCCTGTGTTGGCTGAACTCTGTAAGGTCTAAATTCTCTTGGTATTTTTAATAAATGTGCAAAAGGTGTTTGCAACATTATCATGTAATTATTTTGTTTATAATATTGAAATTGTTGTATAAAGTCATTTCCTAGTAATATATCACATTCTAAGTTGTTATAATTATATATTTTATTTACAACTATTTGTTTACTCCCAAGTATTATATCAATTTTATCAGCACTATTAATTATATGGGTACTTTCTCCTGTTACTCCTGTAATTTTTATCTTTCCATTAGTATTCCATGATTTTATTAAAAAACTTTTGAATATTGTTATATCACTTCCCGTGTCAATTAATGCACATGTTGTTATATTTGTTTCAACAATTGTAACTTGTATATAAACGGCTAATGAAAAACTTATTTGATTATTCATTTATTCAGCTTTTCTGCATAGTATAATTTGGTCATTATGAGTTATATATAATCCTTCACGTTTTATACTATAATCTTCTAGTCCATCTAGAAAACTCATTCCTAATAATACATGAGGATTTACCATACTACTATCTACATGTCATGGTACTAGGAGATTTATTCCTCCTATTTTTATTGGTACTTTTACTTCAAGTTCAGTCATATATACTTGTCCATCAAAATTTATATATCTATATGGATCAGTTCTATGAGATATTAGTCATTTATTTCTATTTGAAGCTATATGACATTCACTAGCTCCTGTGTCAATTAATATATTTGATCCTTTTATATACTTTATTCCATTAAAAAATTCACCTTCTATTTTCATATTTCCAGCATTTCTATTAAGTTTTATTTTTTTTGTATTACTAGTTTCTCCTAATTGTTTTCTATTATGTAAACTTGTTGATCTCCTAATTAATCTGTCATCTTCAAATGTTATGTTATTATTAGGGTTTTCTTCTTCTCGTAACTCTATGATTTCTGGTTTATTTTTTGTTATAGTAAGTTCATAGTTTCTTGGAACTAAACTTATTTGTTTATCTGGTTCTACAGGTTTACCAAAATCTTTACATTCTTTATGAATTTCAATATATGGTTTTTTAGAATAAATGTTTCCACAATTAGAATTAGTAAATGTGTATAATGCTCTGTATTCTATAGTCATAATTTTATCTCCTGGTTCCATTATATCATCTTTATGTAATTTGAAGTGTAATCCTAAAACTTCATTAAAATTTCTATCTTTTAATGATATACAATATTTTGGGTAACATGTAAATATTAGTTTCTTATATGCTAGATTTCCTTCTACTGTTCCTAAATGACTGTCTTTTAAATTTATAATTCTTTCATCATGTAAACTTACAGTTAAAGGTGAATCTAATCCTTCTCTAAATAGAGATTTAAACATTATTTGGATACCTGCTAAGTAAACATATTGAATCTTTTCACTTTGTTTTCTATTGATCTTTGTTAATAATTCTGCAACTGTATTTTTTGTTAAAAGATTTAATTTGTGTGTTCCTTGGGTGGTTCTAACATCTATTGCCCTTTCAATTTTATGATATTCATTTATTGCTACTTTTTCTCTTTTCCATATTCTATCTAATATTTCCAATTTTCCTATTTTCAAATCTAAAAATAATTTTTGTATCTTCCTGAACTTATTATTATCAAAAGTTACCTTTAATCCATAACCTTCTATTCCTTCATATTCTTGTTTATTTATGTTATTATTTGCTTCTATTTCTTTATTCTGATTCTGATTCATTACTTTCTGAATCTGTTTCACTTATATAAACTTCTTGATCATAGTATTCTTCAATGTCTGATATTTCACTTAATTCACTTTCTATTTCTAGATATTCTTTTTGTAATATTTTAACCTTCTTTTTATTACAATCAGGGCTTATATGTTACATTTCTCCACAATTCCAACATTTACATTGGCTTTTGTCTTTCTTATAAGTTTTATTTTTCTATCTTTTATTTGGATTATATCTTCTTTTGTAATATCTTCTCTTAGATTTTATATATTTTTTCCTGAAGTTTCTGAATTTTTTAAACTTTCTATTTTAATATTTTCTTTTATTATTATTTCTTTTTCTTTCAGGATTACATCCTCATTGAGTAGATTTTTCCATATCTTCACAACATATTCTGGTTAATTTTCCTGATTTCTTTAATAATTGTCTTTGTTGACATATATATGCTAATCTTTCAAATATGAATTTTATTCTTGATCCTAATGTTCTAGGTGTTCCAGGGTTATCTCTAATAAATTTTTCAAATTCTATTTTAAAGTATATTCCCCATGAACCTAGTAATTTATTGTAATACATATCTCTATATATTTCTTGATTTTCATTACTATAGAATTGGACATAATTGTATTCTTTAAACTCACAAGTATATTCTTCGATTTTACACATATCACATATTGTTAAATTTATTAATCTTACTATTGCATTATCTTTTTCTCTTATTGATTCTGCTTCAGAATTACTTATCCAATTTTCTCCTAAAAATTCATCCGCAATATAATCTACTAACTTTTCTATTCCATTTCTATCTGATTTTATTAGTTCCATCTGTACATTTCTTCTTATTAATGCTTTCGTATCACTACTTATTCCTTCCCACCAATTTCTAACATGTCCTTCAAAAGATGCTACTAAAAAATTTATCATTCTATCAGTATTTTCCCATGTATCATCTTTATTGTATAAAAAGAATAGTATCATTGAATCTGCCCAAGTTAAAAAGATTTTTTTAGTATCTATTTTACAATCCAAATCTAATGTTGTTCCTCCATGATTAATAGGTTTATCATAATTATTATTTGGTTCAAACATATCTTTATATTTATTTCTCCTAGGTGGTTGTCTATCTATAATTCTATCATAATATTGCCGGTGTGATTTACTATATAAGGGTGCATAACTTTCATCTGGATCTGGTAATTCTTGTTTAGAAGTTTCTATAGGAGTAGGGTTAGGTGCTCCTCCAGTATTCATTAAAACTTGGTATTCATCAAAATTTTCTATGCTTAATTGGTCAAGATTTTCTATAAGCAAATCTAATTCTTCATTCATTTTTGTCTCGGTCTTCTTCAATTTTTTCTTCAGCTTTTAATTTTCCTAAAGTTTTTTCTATAAATTTTTGTAATTCTAATTCTTCCTCTAATATTTTTGGTAATATGTTTCTCCTGAATTCATCATCCATACTTCCTGCTTCTATTATAATTTTTTCTTGTTCGAAATACTTTTTTCCTATTCTAAGTATTTCTTTTTCTATGAATTTTTTATCTATTTTCTTATCTTTGGTTTTATTATTTTCTTTGAATTCTCTAATTTCTAGTTTTAGTATATTTATATCATTTCTTACTTCTTTTAATTCATTTTTTACTTCTTGAACATCACATATCAATGATTTTATTAATATTTTTAGATCTTCAATATATTCGCTTATTGACATTTTATGCTCTTGGTTTTTGAGTTTTTTGTACCTTAAATAGTCTGTCATACATATCATCTATTTTTATTTCTATATTTTTTATTTTTTCTTCTATTAATATAATTTTTTCGTTTTCATTCTTTCTTATATTCTCATTTAATTTATCTATTTTTTCTATAATTATTCCAATTTTATCTTGATTAATTAATTCTCCTGACTTTCTTTGAAATTCTTTTAAGATTTCTTCATCTATATTTTTAACTTGTCCTATCATTTCTTTTAATTCCTTGAATTGTATTGTTAGTTTATTTTGAATATTTTGTAATTTTTCTTTGATATTCATATCATGTATATTTAATTGTTGTAATTCTTCAATGGCTAATTTATCTTGTAAATTTATGTTTTTATATGTTTGCCATAAAAATACACTTATCCAATTTAATTGCATATTAAGAAATCCATCGAATTCTCCCCATGAGTTTAATGGTTGAAACATAGTTGTATTGACTCCTTTTATTTGGTAAGATCCTACTTGTAGATTAATATTTTCTATTATTTGTTTTTCAAATTTTATTTCTGAAAATTCTGTCATTAAATTTTTCCTTTGATATGCTCAACTTCTAATCTTAATTTTGTATCATATTTTACTTCTTTACATATCATTATATTATATTCACAAAATTCTTCAATTGATCTTAACATCGTTTTTCTTTTTTGTGCTCTATAACTTTTTATGTAATATTTTATTTCTCCAGTTATATCATATTTTTTCATATTGATTTTTTCTTTGTTATTTATGATCATAAGTATATTAGGTAATTGTTTTAGAATTATATTAAAGTATTTTCTTTTACTTTCTAATGATTTTAGTCTTAGAAATCCTTTTCTTTTTATATTTCTTTCTTCTATCATTTGGTCTAATATATTTTCTCTTTGTTCTATTATTGAATCTAATTTTTCATTTGTTTTCATATCTAGATATTTGATTAATAAGGGTTCTCCTCTATGATAATCCATTTCTATAATCTTTGTATAATTCTTCTAGTATATCTTTGTGGATTAAATCTAATATTTCGTTTATTATAAAATCTTCTTTTATTATGTCGAAATTTATTAGATCATAAATGTATTTTCTTATATCTTTGTTTAAGTCTCTTAAAGTTCTCAAGATTTCTATTTTATAATTATCGGGTAATATTAATGTATGCATAATCATAAATCTTGATGTATATATTATATATTTATTTTTAATTTGTGTTATATAATATTTATTTTTTAGATCTGCCATATGGCTCTGATACCAAAGTGAGGGGGTGCTACTATGAGCGAACAAAAATCAAATAAAATCATACAAACAAATTAATTAAAAATATGTAAAGTTTTAAGGACTAAGTTGTAACTTTTCTAAAATCTAAGAGGCTTGGTTGAAATATGATATTTAAGGGTATTTGAGGTAGTTTATAGTGTTTAAAGCCATTTTGATGAATTGATAAAAATTTTGGCTATTTTTTCAAATGGCCATTTTCATGTGGCCATTTCTATGGTATACCACCATAAAATACCCTTGTGTGGTAAATTTGGTCTGCATTTTTTTTCTTTTTCTCAATTTTCATTATTACCTTATTTTTGGAATATTTCAGAATTCCTAATTTGTTTTGCATAAGAGCAACTCTAATGATTTATGTATATTTTGATCTATGTGATACTTAAATAGATAATTATCTCACTCATTTTGATAAAATTATTAATAAGATTTAAAGTTTATCTCCAATAATCATTGTCTATAATTTATTGTATATGTATGTATATTCAATAGTTTATCTAGCAAGTGATCTATATCTTGATATAGTATCAGATAATGTCTCTGCCACGTTAGCGTCACATAAACATGCAAACTAATCATTTGAGAATAAAATTTCATATCATTATTTATTTTTCTTATGTGGCAATCTATTTTTCCTAATTGATAGACCATTAGAGATACTCTAAATATTGGACATAATTTATTTGAACAAACAGTATAAATGGTTCCTAACCTTTGAGTTTATTGCGATAATAGTCCTCAAAGTTTAGATTTTGGTATTTTATATCGGTAGAATCATCAAACATTGCAAAAATGGTAATTACCATCAGATTCTGTTAGTTTCAACCATTAAAAACACTATTTGACCCTTTTTTTAATATTCAAAAGGGTATTTTTGTCTTTATTAAAAGGTTTTGGCGTATTAAGTAAAATCGATAGGTTAAACTATTATTTAAAATTTTTAATTACGTACTTCAGAAATTCAGAATAAACTTCGATTTTTTTAACCACAAACTTTTCAAAAAATTACAATTACAAATCGAATTATTTGAAATAATGTGTCTCAAACGAGGACTTAATATGTTAGGGACTAAATATGCCAAACATTTATAGGGTAAGGACTTAATACACCAAAACGTTTTCATTCCAGGAATGTTATTTACGTACAACCTTTTAAATTAGACTTAATACGCCAATACATTTTAATAAAGACAGAAATACCCTTCTAACAGTAAGGACCATTTTTGCAACTTTTGGTAATTTTGATGGTATAAATGTTAAAATCGTTGGGGACTATTATCGGAAGAAATCCAAATATTAGGGATCATTTATGCTGTTTACCCTAATTTATACATCCAAATTCTGACCAATGACACTGAGACCCATTCCGGCCCGATTTATCGTTTTCCGGTATATCATTTAGAACCAAACAATACATTACAGTATTTTTCACAAATGGTAAGAGTATTTTGTTTATTAAAAAAAAAAATAAAAAATTTGTGATTATTTTAGATTGAAAATGTTTGTTGTTAAAATATTATTTGAAAAAACGTGTTGTTTATAAACTTATTTATAAGTTTATTAATTTATAAACAAGTTTATCAAACGGAGGCTCAAATAGCCATGGAAAGCCATAATTCCTAAGCTTGTGTTCGGTAAGACATTTTTTATGATTTATAAAAATATTCACTCAAATCAAGACATCTTTTTCGCAACAAACTTTTCAAAATAGTCAATAGCAGTACCAATTATTAGCCCCACGTCTTATTAAAAGTACATTTTTTGAAACTTATTTTTCAATTACAACATGTGGCATATTTTCAATAAAAAATTTGGCATTCTTTTTATTAATTTAGGACAATGTAAGACTTGGACTTCTGACTGATTGACAAGACACATTCATCACCTGCCGAGACGATCACTTGGTTTGTGTGCAGTGGTTTATAAACAACGGGAAAATGTTTTCGAACAAAGCCAACTTCACAATCTTTATAGAAGAAAGTATAGTGCGATGAGACAGATTCTAAGAACAACAGCAAGTTCTTCGAAAACATTTCCATCAATCAACACAACCTTTCTCTACATAAATTACAGAGTACCCCTACCGGTTATGTTTAAATTACAGGTGTTCTTTACGTGCTTCACTTCATAATGTGTGTTAGACATTGAACAACTGGTAGATGAATTCAACTGGTAGATATTAAAGGTTTGCTCGTTCTAGTCTTGCATAGTTAAAGCCATTCAAGCACTCCTCGTCGGAAGCTTATCGAGCAGCTTGCAAGCCAACATCAAATCCTATATCAGAAAGCCATCCGAATGAACTAGTACCTTTCTTGTCTTCTACGTTACTCCGATGCTCTAGCGAAGAATTCCTAAATAGACAAGTTTAAATTCTTCTGGTCCTCTTCCATCTCAAGTTAGACCTTCTGCAAGATTTTGTATGTTGAACTTCGTCTCAAAATCATTCAAGTCATGAAAAGTGACAATTCCTGGGCCAATAAAATTTATCACGTCAGAGCTCTGAAAGTTTATTAAAGCAGAGGGGATATTACAATCAAAGTAACAAATTCAATGTGTGTGTATGTGTATCAAGAAATCCACTTACTCGTCATTCATCTAGATCGAACAAGACGAGCTGCAAAGGCTCCATCAAGTGAATGTTCGACGGGGTTTGAACTATAGAATCCATGCTGAGTAACAAAAATGGAAGGTACATATCTGTCAACAGGATCTACGTAGAATTCCTGTACACGTCATCCAACACTTTCTTTTAGATAACAAAATAACAAAATGAACATCCTCAAAGTCGATCACATTGAAAATCATATCTGTAAATTTAACGAAGCCAACCGGATAATTTCGATTACGACATAAAATGAGGTTCCCTCTAGAGGAAGAATGCATCAAATGACCTCACGCAAGAAATCAACTTGCATAATAATTATTAAAATAGAAATAATAAAACTATCAAGTTCATGTAAAAGTTGTAGTACAGGACAAAATCATAGCATCGAGATAGGCTGGTAATTACCGGATGCCTATGGAGAAAGGCAACCACTCTTTCTTCATTCTCCTCTGGATCAATTGAACAGGTGCTGTAAATTAGTACTCCACCAATCTTCACTAACCTTTTATACACAGGAAAAATCAAGAGTATAAACGGTATTATATAAATAAGACAGTAGTTTCTAGATGATAGTAACCATGTTGAAGTTCCAATCTCAGTTCTCAAGTCTTGACTGAAAAAATGAACGTCGTCAGTTAATCTCAGACCAATAATTCTCATTCGTGCAGGGAACAAAGAAGATTGTTACAGTTATTGAGCTTCCATTTTACTTCTGCCAGTACTTCGCATTGTTTTGCACTACTGTCAGAGTAACAAATAGAAAATTACAATGATCTATTTATGATCCATTTAAATTATTGTTTTGCCAATCCAGGAGTCACCAATTAGCTATAAAGGTAAACCAAATTGCTGGACTCACATTGAAGCGGCGTCAAGTAGTTCATCTTGTAAGTGCTTAAGTTCCTTCAAGTCTTCCAGTCTCCTATTCCAACGCAAATCTGCTCTCTTTATCAATTATATCAAAATGCAGGTGATTTGTTAGAAGCATATTGTCAAAAAAGATGTCCAGACACCAGAAAGAAAAAACTAATTGACTAAGGATGAACAGAAGGTCAGGGAGGAAAGGAAAAAAAAACAATTTTTTTTCTCCTGAGATGCAGATCGTTTTTTTCAATACCTTAGAGAGAACACCCAATCCTGAGCAAGGAGTATCCAGCAAAACTTTACCAGACTTATCACAATTCTCGACCTGATTAAATCAAAGTCAGTTAATATCTATCTATTTTCATCTCAGCCAAAAAAATGCTAATTTAATAAGAAAATCTCTTACAGCAAATGTACGAAGGTCAGCATGAGTAGCAGTGACCACATTATCAACTTCATGTAATTCTGCTGTCTCTTTGAGGATTCTCAGTCGGCCTTCGTTTATGTCGATTGCACATATGCTACCTGACAAACAAGTGATAATATATTCCAAATTGACATTTTATCGTGTTTAATGGAAAAGTAATTAATGAACATAAATAGACTTCATATTGCTTTTATTTCCTGAAAGCTGAAAACCTGCAAATTAACTCTACTCTAACGCTCCCTTCACTAGTCAAACCAGTAGTCCACCTTTTTCAAAAAAATGTACCTTGACCACTCAATTGTGAAGCCATGAACAGTGTCTTGCCTCCTGGAGCAGCACAACAATCAACAATAGTGTCCCCAGGCCTTGGATCCACAACAGAGACCACCAAGCCTGCACCAAGAATTATAGCAGGTTACCGCATGAATTCTATGAATGATACACTTCCAAAAATTAATCAAATAAACTGTACATTATGGTCCCTAGCACTAGAGAAACAAGAGTCCGCAAGGGAACACAGAGAAATGTCCTGTAAGATAGTCTGTTCTCCCTACATCCCAGTGAAATGATGAAAAAAAAGGAAATAAAGTAAAAGGAGAAACATAGGTTCTCTAACAAGGGAGCAGTGTGTTTACAAGACTTCTAAACTCAAAGTCATGTGGTAGTTGAGTTTACCGGCACTCTCATCCTGGACAGAACATAAACCTTTTTTCAATAACCCTGCTTGTATGACAACCTGAAAGAAATGTGGAATGATCAGGAGTCCACAGGATACCTCAATCACAGATATTTGGTCAAACCTTCATTCTGCAATCATGATGTAATTTCATTTTAACCATTTTAATTTGGAGATAGTGATTTACAACAGACAAACGAAGCAGTTGCCCCATAGTAATTACCATTTTTAAATTATCCCTTGTTTGATGCACAATTTAAAGGGAAATTTGTTTTTAGAATATTGATTTTTTGGAGAATATGTGGTTAAAAAGTAGGAAAAATTTTTGGTTCATGTGTAGAATATTTTATTGTGTGAATGTGTGGTTGAAAATGAGTATGTAAAAAAAGATCTTTTGAAAAAAGAGTCAAACGGGATGTTATTTAGATTATATTACAGTTGCTTTTAATCAATAATAGTTTTAAGGATATAACTAGAACTCAAAAATAGACAAGAAGAAATGAAGTCTAATCGCTTCACAGATTATTGCAGGGAAATGATCTTAAGATTCTTAACCATGGATGATGAGCAGAAAAATCTTGAAGGTATAATATTGATCTTATACCTGCATCCCAGTTCTGATACGAACAAAATCGTCCAAATGAGGCGAAAGTTCATAAGGAACCTAAAGCTCCAGAAAAGGAAACAAAGATGAGAAAATCAATTTGCCGCAGCAATTCATGTGCTCTGTGCATATGGATGTGAGGAGGACAAGGGGAGAGAGAAGTGATATATGTAAAACAAAAGATTTACATGGATAGAAACACACATGGCCGTGTATACATTGTTACAAAACATACATATTTGTCCCCAGAAGTCAACCACAGTTAATAATACTTGGGGGTTGTTTGACAAAGCTTTTGACAAAAGTTTTGGCAGATTTTGAAAAGTTGATGAAATTTGTGATTGAAAAGTTGATAAAGGTTGTAGTCTTGTAGATCTCGTGAAATGTGATTGTAATTAATCTTTGACTTTGATCTCAACTTTTTAGCAACATTCTAAACTCTCCCAAACAAGCACCTGGTAACCATTCTCCTCAGTAAGAGGGAGAGAGTTGCCAAAATTCAAGAGTAGAAAAACTTGGGCAATTACCTTGAATATTTCAAGTTGTGCCACTAGATCAGCCCTTGTAAACCCTTCCACAGTATTTGCTCTGAAAGAGACATCACCAAGACAAGATAAAAGTTCAGACTCTCTCAAAGAAAACAAAAACAGAAACAGAAAAATGAAGAAATAAAGAAAAACGCCAAAACCTAAGACTGAAACAAGGATCGCTGTTATTCCACATCATTAATTCGATAGCTTTTTCCTGTCCAAGGTCCTTCATCCATCGTCTCACCATCCACTGGAACATTAAGTGAAAGAAAATGCTGCTAAGTGAGATTGCACAGTGGCAGAGTTGTCAACATTATGAGTAATATCAAAGAAAAGAAAGAGAAGCAGTTTCCTTTTAGACTACTCACTTTGTATTCAGAAATATACAATGTAATAAAAATGGTTTGGAACTCCAATTAAACTCTATAACATAAAAATAATAACTTTATATTTATCCTGTAAAGACTGGTAGCAATTTGATGAATCCTACAAAATAAAATCTCCAGGTATTGGCAGGTAGTCCAGTGCTAATTTATAATAATTCTTTTGCAGTTGAATAAATGGAAATTTGATATTGCCAGGATGTATGGAAGCAGAGATGCTGCCAGGTTACAGACAATTGTAGTTTCTATACATCCATGTCAGATATTTCACATATGGACAAAGAAATCAATTGAATGAATTAGCTTGTCTAAATTGTACGAGGAACCAAATGGAGAAAATTACGAACGTACTACAGGATGGGAATGAATAGTGGCAAGAGCACGTGCTTGCTGGCGATCATCACCTTCCACTTTTGGTGAAGGGAGTGAGTTACTTTCCTGAAGAAAAACGAGATAAGAAATCAGTAGATGCCATAATAAACCCAACATAGTCTAGTGGTCATGGGTCCAGATGTAAATGTTAGAATATTTTGTTTATAATGTTGTGATGCTGGATCGTAATGGGGATGGACATATATTCATGACTAACAGACAGAGGCCCATTGGTCAAAGAACTTCTCTAAAGCCAATAAATATTTCAACCCATAAGCCGTACAAATTTTGTCAAAAGGGTTGAAATTGAGAATAGTATGACTGGTAAATGGCATGTGGGTGAAATTGTTTTGCACAGTGTGAAACGAGGAGGTGGAATAGTTCACTACCATCTTGGCAACTCAGTCACATCTTCAGGGAATTTCAGCAAAGATTGCAGCTCATTGTTTCATCCAAATATTAAAGGTGCACACACTTACATGCTTCAAATACAGATACTACTGGGTTTTGTATGCTGTTTTGTTGGCTAAATTCAAATCTATAATTGTTGCAAAATATAAAGAATGATTTGAGTTTGCATTTAATTAAAATTTGTTATTGCATATAGAAATTTGAATTCTGAGGTACCTCATTCTCCCCAACAGCTTGGGGCCAATTATCAATTTACTAAGAATTTAATAATTAAGGTAGAAAGTCTTGGCTGCAAATTGATGACGTATAATTGAATAGAAAACGGCAGACCTTAAGCACAGCCAGCTTCCGCAGAATCCCATTAACCATATTACCGGCACCAGGTCTGAGTGCAGCCTTTGCAAGCCTTACATTCTGTTATACAAATATTGAAAGAAAAAGTTTATAATAACCAGGTGCCACATATTAGATATTTAAAAAAAATTTATACATTTCTTGATATAGCATCAATAGCTTGATAACAATAGCAAAAGGAAAAGTTAATCCAGAACCTTGTTCTGTCATCTGACATTAGTACCCTAGAAAACCCTAGTATCTACAGAATAGGGAAAGTGACGGAAAGGGAAAATGATGTTTGGAAGTCCTCATTAACATTAAAAGATTAGCGGAACAATTAATTCAATAGTCCTCTATCTCTGGCTTAGGGAAAACTGACACTAGGATATAAATTCAGGCATCGTTATTATGAGTCATATGAAAGTCCTCATAATTGTTGGTGGTAATGAAATTTTAAGAAAAATTTTTAAGAAACTCATTCAATCGGTCAAATTTACCTCATCGACAACTGCATATGGAGGCATTTCTAGCTTGACAATCTCATAAACACCAATTCGAAGAATCTAACAACAAAATGTGGAAATTTGTTAGAAGAAAACCTCAGATATTTCCATAAACAAGATTGCAAAAGCTATCTAACATGACAAAAACACAAATTAAGCAAGAGAACATAAGAAGCTATGCTTCATTAAAACTAATGGATTTAGTTTTTGAGTTGGAAGAACATTCAACAAATAGAAGCAGGAAAATCTGGTTATGCTGCTCACTTGATTTTTAGAAGGTTAGAGAACTATAAAGTTAATCTCCACTACTGTGAAGAACTGATTTTACGTTATAATTCCAAATTGATAGAAATTCTGTTGCCAGAAAAATATATTACCATTACATAATCTGAAATAAACAAATAACAGTAAGCAACCTGCAATAGAAGAGGTTCCATGTCCCTGAAGGTGCTCTCCTCGTGGCACAGTGAAAGAATCAAATGATCAAGATATCTTCTCCAGCGAATCGTACCCCCAACAATTTCTGTTACCTATAAGTTTAATATTTAGAGACACTGCATCAAAATGTCCCACGGCACTCCATCCAACATGCTTAGAGTAAAAAAAAATTATTCTTTTAAACAGTACAAATAACCGGAGGCACCATAAAATGACGTTCGTAAATTTAGAAATTTGATCAATGAATGCACGAAAAGTTCTGAAAAGAACCAGTCTGAGATCTCTGTCATCCAAATTACGAGTGCGAAAACCAAGAGTTCTTTCCACATATCCCATTTCATTATCCCCTGAACCCTTTCCTTGGTCATTCAATAGGTCGGCAAATGCTCCACCGAGCTCAATTCTCATCAACCTCACAGCAGAAACTACATGACCCGAGAAACAAAAATTAGAACAATAAGTTTAAAATTCTCTCTCCATAAATAAACAATTTGAATCAAAAAAAAAAGGGATCCAAAAAATTGAACCAGCTAATTGAATTTATACTGATAAAGAGCATACCAGCTCTGTGGGGTGATACTCCCAAATTTGGCTTCTGGGTTTTGCCAGCAGGGTTTGAAGAACCTTTTTACACGAGATAGTGTCAGACTGTCAGTGCATCCAATAAAGACTAAAGAGACCACATTTGCAAATTCTCATATTACCTAGAAAATATACTAGAATTCCTTGATTTTCCTCTAATTTCAAGAAGGCCAAATTGATGTAAATCATTGAGAATATACCTGTTCTAATTGTAGTAGTGGATGTTTTTGCCGAGTATTCTCTCGGAGTCCTCTTTTTGTTGTTCTTAGCTAGTGGTGCAACTGAAGCAGAATAACAAGTAACTGGGAGAAGCCTTGCAGAATTGCACGATTGGACAGAAATCATGCGCTGCATTGAAACTAAAAATGCAGTATTATAATTGTTGGAGTTGCAGAGAGGCGTACTCACGCGGCAATGGAAAGCCTCCATTTCTCTTCAGCAAAACCAACTGAATTCTGGACAAAGATGAGATGTAGCAAATAAAAAATCTGTACATTTACTGCGGGGAAAATTTTAATTTTTGTAGGGTTGTTTTTTTTTTTTTTTTTAATGAGTGCGTGATTTAAAAAGTGGGTTTAACTAAAAAGAGATGATTGAGAATGAATTTTAATAATTGTGATAAAAAATTTATCTTTATCAAACAATCTCTATACGGCATTGATTTGAGGATAAGTCCATCGGTCGACAAACGCTTGTATACCATTTGTCCGGTTTCTTGTTAAAATAATCTCAATGTTTTGACATTTATACCCTCAAATTAATAAAGCGTTGCGAAAATAATCCACGCCGTTATATTTTATTAATTTTAACTGTTAATTGCAATATTTAATCTTATTTTCCATATTTTCATAAGGACTTTTATGTCTTTATTTAATTTTCCATATATTTTACATCCAATTGAAATGCTATATATAGGTAACGTCGCTAGAATGAAAATGTTTTGATGTATTAAGTTTCTAACCTACAAATGTTTAGCGTATTTAGTCTCTAACTTACAAACGTTTGACATTTTTAGTCTCTAACATATTAATTCACTGTTTGAAACTCATTATTTCAAACAATGCGATTTGTAATTGTAATTTTTTGAAGAATTTGTGGTTAAAAGGTAAGATTTTTTTTATTTACGTCTAGATTATTTTATTGATTGAAAACATCATTTTTTCAAAACTCATTTTCAACCGCACATTGTAATTTTAATAATTCCAAATAATACGATTTGTAATTGTAATTTTTTGAAGAATTTTTGATTAAAAAGTAAGATTTTTTTTATTTACATCTAAATTATTTTATTAATTGAAAAAAACTTCATTTTATTTAAAACTCGTTTTAAACCTCACATTCAATAAATAAAATTATCTATATATAAATTTATAAATGGTTTAACAAATAGTGGCTTATTAATTACAGATATTGATTAATTAAAATTCAACAATAATATGTTACACTATTTAATTTGGATAAAAAAATTAGAAATTGAATAAAAACATTTAGGGGCTGACAAAAAAGGGATCTGAGCCGATCCAATTAAAATCGAACCGAAAAAAATTGAAGTTTATTCTTAATTTTAAAGTTAATAAAAGATTTAACAAAAATTCACCACAATAATAGTTCAACACATCAGTAAAAAAATAAAAATTCATAAATTATTTTATTGATAGAATGTACAGTTGAAAATGATGTTTTCAATCAATAAAATAATCTAGACTTAAATAAAAAATATATCTTTATTTTTAACTACAAATTTTTCAAAAAATTACAATATGCGGTTGAAAATGAATTTTAAAAAAATGATGTTTTCAATCAATAAAATAATCTAGACGTAAATAAAAAAATCTTGCATTTTAACTATAAATTCTTCAAAAAATTACAATTACAAATTACATTATTGAAATAATGGGTCTCAAACAGTGAATTAATATGTTATGAACTAAAGATGCCAAACATTTATAGGTTAGGGATTAAATACGTAAAAACATTTTCATTCATGGGATTTTAACTGCATACAACATTTCAATTGGATGTAAAATAGGTGAAAATTTAGATAAAAATATAAATGCCCTTATGAAAATATGAGAAATAAGGTCAAATAGTGCAATTAACGATTGTAATTAACAGAATATAATGGCAGTGACCATTTCCGTAGCGTTTGGTGAATCTGAGGATATAAATGTCAAAATCTAAACGTTAGGAACTATTTTTGCAAGAAACACAAACGTTGAGGACCATTTGTGCTGCTTACCCGTGGTAACCAAAAAAAAAAAATCCCCCAGTCAAAACAAATTTTTTTCATACAAAGTTAGGAATTTAGGGGTGTGGAGGAAGACTCGAACCCAGGACCAAGTCTTGGTAAGGGTGGTTGCTTAACTACTTGGCCCAACCCTAATCTCAAAATTTTGAATTTATGTGTTAAACATTTTATTATTAAAATATTTGGTTAAAATTGAGTACAATAAGAAAATAATTTATTTTTAATGTACATCAAACATAGGCTAAATATACGTTTTATCCCCAGAAAATTTTGCATAGTGCCCCTAATAACAATTATGTTTTTGAAATTAAGAATTTCCTTTTAAACATGTTGGGATAAATTTTTAAAAGTTCTTTGTGTGACTAAAAATATTTTTTGAGAAAATTAGATTAAGATAACTTCCTCAAAAAACTCTCATATAAAAAAGGAGAAGTAAAAAGAAGAAGTATAAACTCTTAAAAATATTATTTGTGCTATAAACTAGATGAAAAAAAAAAGATATATAGCAAAGAATTAGGGATATAAAAGGTAAAAAATAATCAAGGGTTGCAGTGGTATAAACATCATTAAAAAATATATATAATATTTATAACGCTCCTCCTTGAATGACACATTGCAAAATATATGCCTTGTTAAAACTTTATTTGATAAAAATTCAACGGAACAAAAATATCAAAAGAAAGAAAAATAGTACAATAATTTTGGAGTTAAAATAAATGAGTTATTTTGGAGTATTAAAATAAATGCTAAGTCATTAAAACATTTCCAAGAAAACTCAATAGAACAAAATTCAAGTGAAGGAAAAAGAGTACATGCATGACACACAATTTCACATAATTTTTTTTTTTTTTTTTATGTAACGAAAAACCAATTTGAAAACCTCGCAGAATTTATTTTAATAATTCTGCTACTGCATGTATCGAGTATATATATAGATACTTTCATAACTTTTTTAAGACTGAAAGACCGGAGTTTTATTTTAATACTTAAACTTTATTTTTATATTAAGATGTATTAAAAATACATTCCCTTCCATCAAGATAAACAATTTTAATGAAATATATTGCATGTATCGATATATGTATATTTACATACTTTACATGCTTAAAGTTTTTAAAACTGAAGTTAACAAAATTTAAAGCTATTCAATATTTACTCTGATTGTTTTTTACATCTAATTGTCATATAACATAACTAAGTAAAGCACAGGTTTATAAAATAAGTTTTGTTAAATTATAGATTTAACAAGTCAATCAAAATAATAGTTTTGAGAACATACATACATATTTTGGCTTGATACTTAATCATATTTGTATTTCATTCTATATTCTAAAAATCTAATTTTTAATCACTACATTTGTATGTATCTATACTTCTAGAGTAACAGTTATTTTCTGCAGTTTGAAATTTGGTGCCAAAGTTCGTTAAACAAAACTAACTGATATCTATCGATACATATATATAAAACAACGGACAACGATGAACATAAGACATAATTTTCATATAAAAATGTAATTAACTTTTACATAATTGACACGGGATTTAACAGGGTTCAAAAGGTAACCCCGTGTCTTTATTTATACAAAACTACATATTGGTAAAGATGTAATCATCAACGTATAGCAACTCAAAAGTACGATCATCGTGGTATTCATTTTTTACTTTAGTATATTCATAATGGTACAAAGTTGGGGATTTTGGTGGATAACTCCAGATTTTACTTCGGTGGTGTATATATACATGGAGTCCTCTACAGATAACTTTCACCCATTAGATTCTACTTTAAAAGCGTTACACTCAAGCATCTGTACATTTGAAAAATATGGAAACGTGATTAAAACAGTATTCAACAAGTAACAATTTAAAAGATATGATTTCATATGAGCCCGTCTTACAAATCAAGTATTATCCCGAGTGCGCAATAGTTCACACAGAGTATACAACCCCATTTCAAATATATCACATGATATTCACTTAAGGCATCAACCCCAGTATTCAAACATTTCCCAATAAAACACAAGTGCCTTTAGGTGAAATTACAAGCGGGATAATATAATGATTGTAATTATGCAAGGAAAATCTTTTAACATGACATAATCACATAATCAGTATGAAGTAGCATTTAAGACATTTAAAAGGTACAGTGTTACTTACCTTTTTTGTAAACCTAAAAATAATAAAAAGATCAAAATTAGAGTTATGTATTCTAAAATTAGTTTAGTGTATCGATACCTATATAACTGCTTCTGCAGATGATCATGATTCCTCTGAAAATCTCCTAGTTTTGTTTATCTAACACTTCAGAATCATTGTAGAAGCATATAGGATCATGTTAGAAAACAAACACGATATTGAATATGCAACATCGTAATTGAAGATCAAAATTTGCTTTTTAACTTTGAAATTAATATAGCCTGAATTCTCACGTGTTTTTCAGAAGGTTTCAAATTCTAGAAAGTGTGTATTAAATGCAGAAATCACCCCTCTATTTATACACGGTTCAGGGATCAAAACAGATTTTAGAAATTAATTTAGGACCCTATAGCTAATGATTACCCTCGATTTAGATTAAAGACTCATATAAGCTATAAGTTGGAAGTGTTTATACGCATGGAACTGACCTCTACATGTGCAACATGTGTCTTGGCATGATTGGTTGTAATTTGAGGTGATCGAGCTTTGAACACTTGTAAACCTTAGCCAAATTGTTTGCATATATCGATACATGGTATCGACACCTGATGAACATGTATCGATACATTTATCTAGAGCTTCAAATCTTTGAGTTTAGAATTTAGGGAGAATTGTGATTCATTACAATCTTCCCCTCTTAAAAGAATTTCATCATCGAATTACCTATAAGAAGTCAAGATATTTTATAGTCATTTCATCTTCTCTTTTCCATGTTTCTTCAGTTGTTGTACTTCTTTGTTTATTAACTTCTTAACTTCTGCAATATAATTCAGATGGATTTTTCCTCAAGAGTTAAATCAGGTTATACATCTTCAGAAATCTCACTTTAGACATGAGATGGATATGGAACATATTTCCAAGAGTCAAAACATGGAATACATTATGCATTTTTTGAAACTGCTCAGGCAATTCTAGCTTATATGCTACTTCTCCAATTCTTTCTAAGATTGGAAAAGGTCCAATATAACTAGTGTAAGTTTTCACTTTTTTCCAAATCTTAAGAGTCATTTAATAGGAGAGATTTTTACGAACAATTGTTCTCCTACCATGAATTCCAGCGGTCTTCTCCTCTTATCTGCATAACTTTTTTGTCGATCATATGCTATTTTCATACGGATTCCAATCTTTTTCACTGCTTCTAACATTTCTTTTAGCATTTCTGAATTCATCAAAGTACGTTACCCAGCATCATACAAATTCAAAGGAGATCTACATTTTCTTCCATATAATGCTTCATATGGAGGCATCCCTATTGATGCCTGATAACTATTGTTGTATGAAAATTCCACTACAGGTAGGAAATGATCCCAATTCTGTTCAAAATCCAATACACATGATCTTAGCATATCTTCCAATGTTTGTATTGTTCTTTCTGATTGTCCATCCGTTTGAGGGTGAAATGCAGTACTAAATTACAATCTCGTCCCTAACTTTTCATGCGGTTCTTGCCAAAATCGGGATAAGAATCGAGGATCACCATCTGAAGTAACCGACAATGGTATGCCATGTAATCTTACAATCTCATGAACATATAAATTCGCAAATTGTTCCATTTTATATGTCATCTTAATCGGAAGAAAGTGTGCAGACTTCGTAAGTCTATCCACTATTACCCAAATCGCATCATATCCTTTTGTTACCTTGGGTAAGCCACTTACAAAATCCACTGTGATCTTGTCCCATTTCCATTCAGGTATCGATAGAGGTTGTAAAGTACCTGCTGGATGTTGATGTTCAGCTTTTATTTGTTGACAAGTTAAACATCGCGTCACAAATTCAGCAATTTCTTCTCTCATTTTAGGCCACTAGTAATGAGCTCGAATGTCTTGATACATCTTAGTGCTACTAGGATAGATGGAATAAGGAGTACTATGTACTTCTTCTAAAATTTTCTCTTTGACTGAAGGTGGAATATAGATTCGCGTATTACATGTAATCAAACCTTCATGTGACACATTAAAAACTGAGGGTCCTTGGTTTATTCTATGTCGTAATCTTTCTGCAAAAAAGGTCCACTTTTTGGGATTCTCTAATTAAATCTAGCAGTGTAGGTTGCATCGTCATTGTATGTAATTGAACCCTTCTTGGATATAAAACTTCAAGTTACAACTTGTTCATTTCTTTTTAAAGTCCCTTAGGTCGAATACCTTTAGTGGGTATCTTTTTGTAGCGATCAAGAATTTTTCAGTTGATCATAAAATAAATATTTAATTTCATAAAAGCGCGTCGCTATAATTTCACCTATTTTTAATTAAAGCGTGTTCGTCTAGCAATGTTGATTATTCCGAGCTAATAAAATTATAATTTGAGTCCAATTCAATTTTTAGTCAAATTTCTCATATTTTTAATTATTGTCCAAATTCAAAATTTATTTAAGTCCAAAATCATTATTTCAACTTATTTTAAGTCTAAAATTTCAAAGATCAATTTTATTATCCAAATTTATTTTTCGTCCAAGTTTTATTTATTTTAAATAATAATTAAGGTATTTTATTTGCAATTATATTCTTATATCCCAAGTCTTTATAAAATTGTATTCTAATTCGAACGTTTCCATATTCAACATTTTATAGTTATATTCCAATTACAATACTTTCCATACCAAAACTATATATACTCCCTTTCTTCAGTCCAATAACTCCAACACCATATAAACGGAGCCAAAGAATTCACAACCAAAACTCAGATTCAAATCATCAAGCCAAACACGACACCAACTAGCCTCGAACCACAACTTTACAATCTGCAAACCTCAAACTTCACACACACGAGTTCAACCACGCACCACTTCCGACCCGTTCCCGCAATCAAGCCACGGCTCCAACGATTCACCATAGGACAACCCACTGTCAAGCAACAACCTTGCAGCCATCACCGAACCAGAATCGACGCCAATCACCTTCAACCCCGAGACCACCCGCCACCAACATCAGAATTCGACACACCCCACCAAATCACAGACTCAACCCAAGAACCACAATTCGTCCCCTGCCCCAGACTCATGCCATCGAGCCACTGTCCAAACCGTCACAGCCGAACCACCATCGCCGCACATAACACCAAATTCTGACCACCACCTCCCAAACCGCAGCCCAGTTCACTTTCGTTTTTCGCACCCAAAACCGCCATCTTCACCACCCAATCAATGGCCACTGCCCATGTACAAAATGCCCAAAACCAAGAATTAGGTTGACCCAAGATATCTACCTACCTGGACCGGAGTTACACCGGATTTACTGTTGGAATCGCAGCTCCAATCCCGACTCTCAAAGCCTCAGTTTAGAGAAAAATTCCACCCAAAAATCTTCCTCCAGCTACCATCCCACTGCCCGTCGTTGCTCGACGGCGACGTTTCACCAGCAAATCGCCGACAGTGGTGCCGGAACGAGGGGCGATCAAGGCCGATCGCCATCTCACCCTCTCTTCTCCTCTATTTTCGAACGTGATGGAGAACGAGAGAAATTGATTCTCTATTTTAAAATATGATTTTATAAAAATTGTCCCTTAAGCCCCCATCTTTTAAAGTCTTTTAATTCGGTCCCTCTTGATTTAAAACCCTCTTAATTTCAGGCCCAAGCTTTTCTAATTCAGTCTATTGATTTTAAAACATTATTATTCAGTCCCAAGTTTTAAAAATATTTTATGTCAGTCCCTTTAGTTTTGAAATTATTATTTCGATCTTTTGATTATAAAGTATTTTTATCGAACCTTGCGCTTTTTGGAAATAAATGATTTAGTCCCCATGACTTCTAAAAATCATGAGTCAATTCGATGGTTTTCAAAATTATTTATTTCGGTCTCAATGCTTTTCAAATCCCAACTATGTTTGATTTTTAATTTAAACCATAAACTTTTATTAATATTTTAAAAACCCTTTCATTTTAAAAACCTCTAAATTTCAAAATACTAGTTTAAGATTTATTTTATATATTGGCTAGACGAGGCGTTTTGACGTTTAGAAGATTAACATTTTTCACGCTCAACAAACTTGAGAATGCTTTCAAGGTAGGTTCATTACTTCAAAAATCTTTTATCTTATATGCGCAATATTAAGTCCGTATTGTAAATTTATGCATGTGATTACGCAATTTATGAGCATTAATTGCCTTCAGGCCCAAATGCACATGTCTTCGGGTATGGACCAGTCCCCTTCGGGCATAGATCCACATGTCTTTGGGCATGTACCAATTACTTTCGGGCCTAGATCCATGTGTCTTCGGGTATGGACCAATTGCCTTCGGGCCCAGATCCACATGTCTTTGGGCATGAAAATTTATGATTTATGAGATCCACTTGCTTATTGCATGAGAATGAGAATTTATGATTTAAGTTGCATGATTATATGTGTTATTTACGGTATAGTTTATTTAAACTGTGCTGAACCTACTGCCCCTATTTTTAAACTTACAAATTGCAGGCTTCGGAGTTGACGACGGAGAGTGCGGTAGTGGCAAATAATAATGAAGTTATATTTTTAAAGCCACGATTCATGAATATTGTCAATTTATTTTTTTGTTGTTATTTTAAATATGAGATTTAAAGTTTTATGAACATCGTCGAATTTAATTATTTCGTTGTTATTTTCTTTGAAAACTAAGATTTAAATATTTTTATGAATTTATAAAATTTAATTTAATTACTGCTGAAATTTTTCACATAAATATGATGTTTAGACTTCATTTATTTTTCGCAATAAAATTAGAGTTAAAGGAGAAGTCGTGTCCCCGGTTTACGAAATTCGGGGCGTTACACTTTCTGCTTAAAGCATCGGCTACAACATTTGTCTTTCCAGGATGGTAGTTGATACCACAATCATAATCTTTTACTAACTCTAACCATCTTCGTTGCCTCATATTTAATTCTTTTTTGTTGAAGAAATGTTTGAGGCTCTTATGATCTGTGTAGATCTCACAATGTTCATCATATAAGTAATGTCGCCAAATCTTTAAGGCGAACACAATTGCAGCAAGTTCTAGGTCGTGCACAGGATAATTCTATGTTAGGAATTTTGTGATACATCAATCCCTATTATAAAGAGATTGTGTATATCTCGAATTTCATAAATATCTTCTCATTATGTGGCCATATTAAGTATCCTGATTTAATTAGGTAAAATACTGAATTAATAGAAATTTGGTTTAATTAGAAGATTTTTCCATTGATACTACAACTTTGATGGACAGTTGAGATTAAAAAGGATATAGGAAATTCAGTCCATCTCTCTACCTATATATACCAAACTTGAATTCCATCATAAGGGTTCAACTTATGAAACAAACTAAAGGCTTAGATTAAGAGAAATAATGTGAATTTCAAATCAATACTTTATTTGGGATTCAATTAAAGCTGTGACAGGATCTCATACCTTTCTACATTATTTTTATGGATTCTGGTATATCTTATGATTTACAGTAATTAATTTTATGATCAAGATCTAAACCAAAAGCATGTTTAAGTTTATATGTTTCGTATCAAGATTCTAGTTTACATGTGGTATCAGAGCCTTGGTTGGAAAATAATCTTTAGTTGTGTATGAATAAATCAGATCTATCATTATCTTCCGCAATAGTATAGATTGATTTATGTTTACCTACATCCTATAAATCAGTTGTAAAGAAGTTTTGGCGAAAATTAGGGTTTTTAAACTTCTTATTGTTTCCAGGATGGCTATCATGAAATCATTAGTTACTAACTCATAATTCGACGAAATTTTCCTTGTTGATTGGAAACGGTCTAATCTTTAAGATTTATTGTTGTGCTATAAATTTTTTGGATTTTAGCCTTCTGAGGCTATTTAGACCTCCGAAATCCCGTTTTACTGATTCCAAACATAATGTTCATGCACATATATTGGGTTAGAAAATTTGTTTTACAATTCCACGAATTGATTTGTGATCCTGGTAACGAATATCATCATTCTGTATTTAAAAAATTACGTGTTTTGGCAAATATTGATATTCTCTCAATATTAATGATATGTTGTATGCTTCTAATAAGTTATGCATGTGATTTAAACTGCAATATACATATTATACTGAATTGATAATCACCACGGTGGTTTCGGTTTAGTACATGCATATTGTTATCATGTATGACATTCATATTATTAGTTGGTGTTCACCACAGTGGACTCAAATTATGTTGATGAATGTTAGACTAAGTAATATCACTGTTAGTTTATTTACTTGTGTTATGTGTTGCCCATAAAATCTCTTAATTTGTCTCTCATTAACCTCCAAGATTTTGAAAGACTTTAAAAAAAAAATCTTTTAAATTGTAATTTTGTTTCTTCTATATTTTCTCCCTTCTTTCATGTTATTTTTAGAAACCTTAAACTTGTGATTAACTTTCATGCTAATTTTTAGAAACATATGACTAAACAAATCATTATTTTTCTTGTTTTCACCTTGTTATATATATATACATACTGATTTGACTACTGAAAACGTATGTTGACAGTAATCGGTCCCATAACCTTATATACCAGCCATTCCCCCAGCTTTAAAGGACTGATTACCTACTTCTCATCTATGGACTTATGCAATTCCGCTGCCAAAGAGTTTCGAACCCTCGTCACTGGGATCACAAGCCTTTCAACTTGGCTCTGATACCATTTGACTACTGAAAATAATTGGCCGATTTGATTTCACTCAAAATTACGTTATCAAAACGCTTGAGCAAACACTTTGTATTGAAGGACTCAAGTCTGAAGTTTCGTTATTTTCAAAAGATTCCATACTGGAGCATCGTAAGAAATTTAAATTATTCCATATTGGTTTAGTTCAAATTGCATGTAAACCTTTACTTCGTTTAGGTTTAGATATTCTTGTCTTGCTCACTTTACGTGATCAGCAACATTCACACTTCGAACATTCTATACTCACAGTTCTAGATCAAATCTAGAAGGTGGTCCAATTTTCTGAAATTGTTATCCAAATTTTACTGTTAGTCTTTTTGACAAACATATTTTGAAAACACTCAAGTTACACATCCAAACTAAGCATCTTAGTTTAGATGAATCTGATTCTTTTCTTGTAATATACAGAGTATATTACAAACTCTTTAATACTTCGCTCAATATTAAAGCTTTGCATTCATCTCCAAGGAATGAATCCTTATTGATGGAAGTAAACAATCTTCACTCAAATACTATGGTACCCAAAAGGATACCATGGGATCTTCAAACTAGGAGACTTGAATGGGATATTACAGATGCTAATAAACCAATCGAGTCTACGGTTTCCAAAGATATACCTAATCAAATTTTAACATTTCTTGATGGAAGCGCTAAGTTGATTTTTGGCGAATCCTCTTCTTCAAATTTTTCAAGTTTATCTCGATCTTCTTCAACGAAATCTTTTCAAAATAATATTTCTTTTCAATCGGGTAGATTTTCTACATCTTCAAATAAACTCAAAGACGTCAATTTTCACCCAAATATACCAAAACCTATCTACTCTAAGGATAATAGATCAGAATCTCCAACAGCTTCTGATATAATTACTCCTTCAGAGGAAGAAGCTCCTCTTTTGAGAAAAAAAGAATCTTCACAGAAGATCTCTTTCCTTTCAATTGTGTGTCATTTCTTCTAGCGTTGATAGAAGAAAGGAATTCAAAAATGATCAAACTCCTTGCGTCAAAAAATTCAGACATGATTTCAAAAAGATGTTTTCAAAAGAAGATATTGAATCTTATTGGGATGAGTTTTTTGCTCAACCAAAAGATTTGTCATTTTTTGATTGGATAAATTTCAAAGTTTTTGGAAAGAAAATTAAGAACTCTAAATCAAAAGAAAAATCAATTGAAACAACTAATTCAAAAGAAAAAACTTGGAAAATCACGTCAAAACCAATTATCAAATCTGAATTCCCTCCACTTGAGGAAATCCTTATCTTTCATGGATCAACTGAAGTTGTTGCTTCTCCTTTCAAACAACTTCCTAGAGATGACGAATCAATGGCTAAATCTATTGATTCTAGAAATATTCAAGCTCAAAATAATTTTACAAACATTGCTCTTCAATCAATCAGTAAGCAGTTAACCAGAATTGAAAATAATTATGATCAACCAGTTACTACTCCTAAAACTAAACCTCCCATTGATGTTTTTTCCTACAAAGATAAAACGTCATCTTCTTCAAAAAAGGAAGATAAGAAACCTCTTATCTTTCAGCCTTTGGGTTTTGAGATCACTCCTAAATTAGGAAGATCTTTAGATTCTGAAAGCAAAATTTTGAAGGAATTAACCGAACAATTTTCAAAATTAACTGCATATAAAAATATCAATACAATTGATGTTTCTGATCTTGAAGGTCAATTTTTAGATGATCAACATAATTCTCCTTCACAAATCAATAAAATTAAAAGATTTAATTCTTCAAAACTTCCAACTTTCTACAATCGACCATCTCAACCTGATCTTCTTCTAGAAGAAAGTTCTTTTAAAAGAAGGGTTACTGAAACCTATTCAGGAGATGAAACAATCCAATGGAATTTTGACGGATTAACTGAATTTCAAATTAATCAAACTTGTGAGAAAATGGCAATTTGTTATGAAGCATACAAATGCTGCCATGTTGACGAAAGTACAACTTGTAGAAATCTAATTACAGGCTTCACTGGTCAACTTAAGGGATGGTGGGTTCATTATCTGTCTGATGAAGATAGAGCTGAAGTCATCAATGCTACAAAAATTGAAGGCGATGAAATAATCTCTGATTGCTTTATGGCACATGTGTATGCAATTATCAAACATTTCATTGGAACTCCAACTAGCTTGTTAGATAGATCAGCAGAAATACTGACGAATCTAACTTGCCCAAAATTACATGACTTTAGATGGTATAAAGACATTTTTCTATCTAGAGTATTTCTTTGAAATGACTGCAATAATGAATTTTGGAAAGAGAAATTTATTTCTGGACTTCCAAAATTATTTGCGGAAAAGGTTCGAAATTCAATAAGATATCAAAATAATGATTTAATTCCATATGAAGAACTTACTTATGGTGAAATCGTTAATTTCATTAATAAGGAAGGTCTTGCTCTTTGTAATGATATCAAACTTCGTTCTAAACTCAAATCTGACAAGTTTGGGACTAAGAATGAACTTGGTTCATTTTGTGAGCAATATGGATTTCAAAAAATTCTTCCTCCTTCAATCCGAAAGAAAAAGAAAAGTTTTCCCTCTCATCTAAGAAAAAGAAGTTTTCAAAAGAAAAATGATTTTTACAAGAAACCAAAATTTCAAAAATCTTTCCATAAGAAATTTTCAAAATAAAAAATTACTAAACATATAACTTGTTACAAATGTCATCAAAAGGGTCATTATTCGAATAAATGCCCCATGAAGGAAAAGATTAATAATCTTCATATTGATGAAGATATTAAGCTTGAACTTCTTAATTTGATGAATACCTCTTCATCAGAAGAATTCTCTTCTGACTTCGAATTAGAATTCATTTATCAGCATCAAGAGGATTCTGATAACGAATCTAGTTCCTTCTCTTCAAAATCTAATCAAAGTAAGGAAATTTGTGGCTGCAAAACCATAAATGTTCTTACCAAAGAAGAAGAACTTATTCAAGACATTGTGGATAGAATCGACAATCCACAATTGAAGAAAAAAATTCTCTTCTTTGCTTCCTCCTAAGAATAAAAATAAATATTCCGAGTCTTTCAATATGAACGAAATATTGAATAGATTTACCCCAAAATTCCAAATCAAAATCTTCAACTACTGATTTAAAATCAGAAGTTAATCAAATGAAAGTTCAAATTTCTCAACTTCAAAGAGAAGTCAAAGATATCAAACTTGAACTTATCTTCAAAGATAAGTTAACCTCTTCTTCAAAAATCATTTCTGATTCATCATCCTCTTCATCCTCATCTGATGAATCTGATTCCAGTTCTTTTAAAGAACAGAAAAATATTGAAAAAATTAAACAATTTAAACCTTTAAAAATAAATTCTGAACAAAGTTATGAATCTGATGTTTCTCTTTCTGAACAAGAGAAAATCAATGTCATTAACCGAGTTCAACTTCAAAAATGGTATTGTCAAATGACTATTGTTGTTAATGGATCTTACAAATTAACAACAAGAGTTCTAATTGATTCTGGCGTAGATCAGAATTGCATTAGAGAATGATTAATACCAACAAAATACTTTGAAAAAACTACTGAGCTTCATTACGGTGCTAGTGGTAAGAAATTAAACATCAAATATAAACTTTCAAAAGCTCATGTTTGCAATTCAAATATTTGTTTCAAAAATATCTTTTATCTGGTAAAAGATTTGGATCAAGAAGTCATTCTTGGAATTCCTTTTATCGTTCAAATTTATCCATTTCAAGTTTCTGAACAAGGATTAAAAACAAATGTTTTTGGTCAAGATTTGTTCTTCAAATTTACAAATCCTCCTTCTTTTAGAGATGTCAATGCTCTAAAACAAGCTTCAATTTCTCAAATGATCAACAATATAAATTTCAAAAAACAACACATTTCTTTTCTCAAGAAAGAGATCAAATTCAAAGAATTGATGATCAACTTCAAAATCCTTAAGTCCAAGAAAAAATTTCTCAAATTCTCAAAAAATTCGAAGCAGAAATATATTCTACCATTCCAAACGCATTTTGGAATAGAAAGAAGCATATTGTTTCCCTTCCATATTCTGATGATTTTCATGAATCATCTATTCCAATTAAATCTCGTCCTTTTCAAATGAACAAGGAACTCTTTGAGTACTGTACCAAGGAAATTCAGGATTTACTTGACAAGGGTGTCATTCGCCCAAGTAAATCTCCCTGGACTTGTTCTGCATTTTATGTTCTCAATCAAGCTAAACTTGAACGCAAGGCTCCAAGGCTTGTTACCAATTATAAATCATTGAATTCTGCTCTCAAGTGGATAAGGTATCCACTTCCTCAAAAGAAAGATTTTCTCAATCTTCTCTTCAAAGCTTCTATCTTTTCAAAATTTGACATGAAATCAGGTTTTTCCCAGATTCAAATCAAAGAGGAAGATAGATACAAGACTGCATTCAATGTTCCTTTTGGCCAATATGAATGGAATGTCATGCCATTTGATCTCAAAAATGCTCCTTCTGAATTTCAAAAAATCATGGATGATATTTTCAATCCTTTTCAAAATTTTATCATTATTTATATTGATGATGTTCTAATCTATTCTGATAGTTTAGAGCAACATTTCAAGCATTTGAATACATTTTTTAATACGCTCAAAATTAATGGTTTAGCTGTATCTGCTAAGAAAATCGTTTTATGTCAAACAAAAATTCGTTTTCTTGGACATACGATTTTTCAAGGTACAATCACATAAATTCAAAGATCTTTAGAATTTGCCGACAAATTTCCAGATCAAATCCTTGAAAAGACATCACTTCAAAGATTTCTTGGATGCCTTAATTACGTGTCAGACTTTATTCAAAATATCAAAATACTGTGTGCACCACTTTTCAAAAGATTGAACAAAAAGCCAACACCTTGGGGGCATGAGTGTACCTTAGTTGTCCAAAGTGTCAAAAAAGTAGTCAAAAGTATTCCCAGTCTTTCAATTATCGACCTAGATGTCAATCTTGTCGTTGAAACAGACGCATCAAACCTAGGGTTTGGTGGAGTCCTAAAGCAGATTCCACTGGGGTCAAATCAGGAACAGTTAGTTAGGTACTATTCCGGTGTCTGGATTGGTCCTCAAACAAACTATTCCACTATCAAAAAATAAATCCTTTCAATAGTCCTATGTGTTTCAAAATTCCAAGATGATTTAATCAATAAATAATTTATTCTGAAAACTGATTGTAAAGCCTCAAGAGAAGTTCTTCAAAAAGACGTCAAAAATCTCGTATCCAAACACATCTTTGCAAGATGACAAGCCATTTTGTCTTGTTTTGATTTCAAAATTCTATTTATAGAGGGTAAAAACAATGTTTTGGCAGACTTCCTCACCAGAGAATTCCTTTAGAAAAGAGAGAGTGAGAGAGTGAATTCGAGTGAAAGTAAGGCCACCCTTAAAGAATGTTCAAAATTTAAGTACCATCATTGATTGGTACAGTAAAGTTCAGGAAGAAATGGCCTCTTCTGCGGGCGGATTCTCTACTCAAAATAAAAAAACAAAACAAAAAACTAGTTTAAAGTTCTTCACAATCTTCCCTTTCCACTTCAAAAATTCTTTTTGTTCTTAGAAAAATCCCTCATGGGTCACAAGCCTCTCAAAAGGCAATCCCTTCAAACTTCAAAAAAGCCGTTCAGGTTGGTTCTGGAAAACTGCCTGAAATCAACAAAAATCATTTTCAATATGTCTCCAAAAGTACCTATAAGCATGTCGCTTATATGGAACCTTCTTGGGCTTAAGCCTTGAAGAATGTCTCACTCACATTTTTCCTCCAAATTTTCATTTCTTTCCAAATTCCCTCAACAAACCTCGTGAATTCTACGAAAAGATCCTTCTCAAAACCGGAACTGCACACTCCAAATCCTCAAAATCCTAAAAAAAAACTGATTTTTCAAAAATTTCCATTTGCAAGGTATCGTCATTTGATAACTGGGGACAAGAACATTGGCTTGAAAAGAAGATGAATCTCTCAAAAGATGAAAGCTTTTCAAGTAAATAAAATTTTTGGGATTATCAAGATGCATGGTTTTATGTATTCTTCTTTAGACCCATAAATCACTCTTGGTTTATCCTTTTTCATTAAAATTGTCAAAATAACTTTCCTAAGTGGTTCTAAAGCTAGGTTGGTTATTTTGGAATTGAAGTGAGTATTTTGCCCAGTCTCTCTCTTCAAGGTTTCAAACATTTTTCAAATGAGGCAAAATCCTTTCACAAGCCTCAAGAAAATCTTTTGTTTCAATTTACCTACAACTTCAAAGTTTCTTGAATTCTTTGTTGGGACTTTTTAGTTGTTCAAGATAACAACAATCCTTATGATCCAAAAAGAATTATGAGGAGATTCAAAGTTAAATGGTGGTCAAAATTTCATGAGACAAATTGCTGTCCCAAGGCAGTCCAATCTTGGATTCAACTCAAACAAAATGAAGGTCAACCCTCAAGAAAACTTCAAGATGCCCATGCTGATTTTCTAGCTGAAAAAATCTAGATTGTTAGCTCTCTTTGCAAAATGCACCTCTCCTGAAGAAATGAGTATTTTGGCGGACAAAATTGCTACTCTTGCTAAGAATGCTTCAAAATCCTCAGCTCAATGTTCCTCATTAGAAGCCCATTCTGAAGCTCATTTTGATGTTGATGAATTCTATCAGAATGAAGACGACTATTACGGTGTTACCTTTGACGAGTCTTTTCAAGATGATACTCAAACTACCAAATGACTACATGGACGCAGTTTCCTTGATGACCATAGGGACTACTGTGTTCAAAAATCAAAAGACATCATGATCAATTTGCTTTACTTCAAAAGATTTCAAGAAATTCAAAATGAATTTGGTTGCTGTCAAGATTCTCAAACTTTTGGTGGAATGGAAGACAAAGTGGAAGACAAACTTTTGCTGTGATGCTGACAAGTCACTGCTCAATCAACTTTTCAAGATGCCGTTACTGTTCAATCAACTTTCCAGATGCATCATTGTTCAAGATTCCTGCTGTCTGAAGACTTTTTCTTTTTTCAATAATTAAATGTAACTTTTCTTCAATTTAAATTGCATGTTTCCTTTCAATGTAAACCAGAGTTTGGAATACGTTAAAGTTTCATTCTCTGTCAAAATATTGTAACTTTCAATTATCATCAATAAAATTCTTCTTCAATTTATCTTTGAGTTATCTTTTCTTATTGTTCTTTTAAATTTCTCGTCTGCCTCTTTACTTGGGTCATCTTTGGTGTGTATATATATATATTCATTCTTTATATTTTTGCTCTCTTCTTTTTCATCGTTTTTTTCAATATTTCAATGAAAATAAATTCAATTAAAATTTTATAGAAAAATAATAATTAAATTGTATAAAAAAAATAATAATTAAGCAAAGTTATTCTAGAATTTTCTCGAGAGAGATTTGTATATTCAAAAATATTAATTAAAAGTCAATCGAAATCTATAAAAATTTATATATTCAAAAAAATTTATCACTCATAGTACAATTTTTATGTCGATATCAAACATAATTGTAATTTTCCCCCATTTTTTAATCACGGATGATTTTGTGTCCTAAAACTATTTATCTCCCACGTTGTTTTTTATTTGTAATTCACTTGATATATAATTATTATTAACAATTAACATTTACACCATACGAAAATTAATCTATAATATTCAAGTTTTTTAATTATTAAAAAATAAAAGTCTGTAAAAATTTTTGAAAGTATTTAAAAATCCATAAAAGTCTTTTAAATAAATCTTCACAAAAGTCTTTAAAAGTTTATACAAATTCATAAAAGTCAATAAAATTCAATAAAATCCATTAAAAAAAATCTTTAACTATCTTTCAAAATCCCAATTGAATAAAGGGAAAATTACATGGAACTTTTAAAATTCAAGTATAGATAAAAGTTTTTTTGTACAAATCAGGTATTAAATACAATTTTTAATAATAATAAAATTTAAAATAAATCAATCTATCCATTATCCTCAGTTTGTTACATGACAATCTCTCTCTACGCTCTCTCTATCGACGGCACTATCTTTCTCTACGCTCGATCCACCGTCGGAGCGATCGTCGCAGCTTCATCAGCAAAGGCGAGGGATCGCCGCTGCACCTGTGATTTCCAACAGCGAGCCTCATCGTTGCTTACAATTTCCAGCGTTGAGATCTAGACTTCTTGCAGCGGATTTTCAATGGCGGCTCCTCCACAACCTATTCTGCCGGAAGTTGAAGTTGTACCAGATGCAGTGAAAGCACGTTGATAATCCAGCTCTTCAGCGACAGTGAGCTCCCCTCATCTAGTCAAATTTTGGGATTTTTTGTTGGTTTTGGTTATGGTGAGGTGGTGCAGGCGTTTTTGGGTGGTGTGGTTGTTGGTGAAGTGGTTGTTTGATGGATGTGGTTTTATTGGTGATGGTCGGAGATGGAAGAGGTGGCTAGAGATATGAACTGACTTTTTGGGTAGTGGTTGTGGTGCGGTGGTGGTGGTGGTGATTGTTAGGGGTGGCAGTGAGTGGTTCTGAGATGGTGTGCTGAACTCATGATGGGGGTGGTGGTGGTAGTGGTGATTGTTTGTAGTGGCAATGAGGTTTGATGGAGTGGTGGTGGTGGTGATCGAGAAATGCATGGGTGATGGGCTGGTCCGATGTTCTTGCTGGTAGTCAGTGCTAGTTGTGAGTTTATCTCAAGATGTTTTTTTCGATTTTGGTGGTGTTGATTTGGTACTGAAATGGACGAGGTAGGGTGGGGTGGGGTTGGTGGACTGGTGGGCGTGGTTGCGGTGAAATTTGCAATTAAACTTGTAATTGTAATTTGTGACTAAAATATGACTTTGTGTGACCAATTGTGACTTTGCGAGAGTGGGGTGAGGTGGGACGGGGTGGGGATGGGTGGGTTGAAAGGGGTTGACAGTGTTTTGTGGATCTGGAGCAGTTGATGCTGGTGGTACAGGTTGAGGGAATCTGGGGGTTGGGTCGGATCGGGGTGGGTGGATGGGCAAGTGTGGGGTGAGGGTGGAGTAGAGGGGGTTTGGGGTTGGCCTGATATATTATGATCGATTATAAGTGATTGTGTGACTAATTACTAGGTAAATGTGACCAAAATATTGACTAATTGTGACTTTGTGCAACTTGTGACTAGTAAGGGATGTGACAAATTATTAGGTAAATGTGACTAAAATATTGACTAATTGTGACTTTGTATGACTTGTGACGAGTACAAGATGTGACAAATTATTAGGTAATTGTGATCGAAACATTGATTAATTGTCATCTACTATGATTTTGTGTGACAATTGGACGATGCCGTGATGTGAGTTACAGTTGTGTCAACTATGACCATGTGTGATTGAACTTTTACCTTACGTGAGTGAACTGTAACCTTATGTGATCAAATATGACCTTAGGTTGGGATGGGATTTTGTAACTAAATTTGTAATTGTGACCTTATGTGACCACCTGTAACTTTACATATGGAGTGGGGTGGAGTGGGTGAATTTTTCAACTAAATTTGTAATTGTAACGTTGTGTGACCAATTGTAACCTAACTGTGACCTCGTTTGACCTAATTACGACTTTGTGTGACCAAACTGTGACCTTATGTGACCAACATGACTTTGGGTATGGGGTGGGTGGGGTTTTTAAACTACCTTTTGTAATTGTGACTATATTGTGATATTGTGTGACCAGCCGTGACTTTGCATGTTGGGTGAAGTGGGATGAATTTTGCAACTAAATTTGTAATTGTGACTTTGTATGATCAATTGTGACCTAACTGTGACCTAATTGTGACCGAACTGTGACCTCATGTAACAAACTGTGATTTTAGGGGTGGGGTGGGGTGGGGTGGGGTGGGGTTGGGTTTTACAACTAAATTTGTAATTGTAACCAAATTGTGACTTTGTATAACCAGTTGTGACTTTGTATGTGGGGCGGGGCGGGGCGGGTGAATTATGCAACTAAATTTGTAATTTGATCGAATTGTGACTTTGTGTGATCAAATGTGATTTTGCATGTGGGGTGGAGTTGGGTGGGGTTACTGTGGAATTTTCGATTAAATTTGTAATTGTGATTTATGACTGAAATGTTACTTTGTGTGACTAATTGTGATTTTGCAGGTGGTGTGGGATGGAATGTGGTTGGTGAGGGTGGAAAATATAGAGGAAAAAATTATTTTGGGGGCAGGGTGGGGTTGTGACGCAGTGAAATTTGCGACTAAATTTGTAATTGTGACTTTTTGGGGTGGGGGGGGGGGACGAGGTCGGGATTGGGGTGGAAAAACATCGAGAGAGAAGGAAATTTTTTTTATTTTTCTGGGACGGGAAGGGTTGGGGTGGGTGGGGTCGAGGTTGGGATGGGAAAAAGTAGAAGAAAAAAATCATTTTTTTGAGGGTGGGTGAGGTAGGGTTAAATGGGGTGGGGTGGGGGTGGGGTGGGTAGGATTTAGGTTGGGTGGAGTGGGGTAGAGATCAAGGTGGGGGTTAGGGTTGGGGTTAGGAAAAATAGAATAAAAAAAAATCATTTTTTTGGGGGTGGGGTGGTGATGGTTGGGGTCTGTGGGGGTGGGGTGGGGTCGGGGTCGGTGAGTGGGATGGACAGACCTAGGGCTGTAAATTTAAACTACCAAACCGCTAAACCGAAGTGAAACCGGGATTTTGAAACCGTTGGTTTGGGTTCTCGCAGACCCGTCAACGTTTCGATTTTGATCCAAACCGAACCTCTTTCAAATGGTTTGGTTTATGTTTCACTTTTCAAAACCCGTTTCAAATCGCCAACGTAAAAAAAAATTAATATTTATTATTTAAGGGAAAAGTTACAGATTTATTTTACTGTTAAATACTTAATTTTTTTTTTTTTTTTTTAAAGAAATGGACTTAAAAAATTTCCCAAGACATACCAATTACTATGCCCAATACCCGACTCAGGACCCTTGCTTTACTAAGACATTAAGAGTGTAAGACTAAGTCATAAGATTCCCAGTTCCAAAATGTAGTCTTCAATTCGCACTCCTAAAGGGCTAAACCTGTTCTTCAATCATAAGAGTCCCAATTCCTAAACCTAGTCTTCAATCCACACTCTGCACCGCTGAAAATTGAACACCATAGCGTGAAATGGGTCTCGCGAACTTCATCCTCATTTCAATTTTGCAAGTCGCCTATTTGTAACTCGGTAAGCATTCTTTTCGTTCCGCTAAACATTGTCGGGTTCTTCAACTTATTTTTTTTTTTCTTTTTTCACTTACATTCTAGCTTGTTCAACCTCTCTTCATCTTCATCCGCTGTTGAGTTTAATTGATTTCTTGCTTTGAGCAGGTGTTGTCTTGTTGAGTGTTGAATGATTTAGCAAGAGAGCCAACTAGTTTAATGGGTTCTATGGCAGTAAGTATGCGAAGAAAATATGATAAGTATTGGGGAAATCTTGAGAAGTTCAATCAATTATTGTTCATTGCAACCGTCCTTGACCCAATATGCAAATTGGAATTACTTACAGTTGAATTTGAACTTATATACGATGTGGAGGTCGCAAAGATGTTGGTAAATAAGGTTGAAAATACGCTTCATAGGTTATATGAGTAGTATAAGGACATGATGACTCCACTTAGTACTCCATTTAAGAAAGCTGCTCAAACTAGTAGTCCAACTTCATCACTACATGCATGTAGTTCTAGGCCAATTTCTTCAATTTTTAAAGCAAGACTCTTGCGTGAAGCACAAGTTGAGAAAAATGATTTGGTGGATTACTTGAATGATCGTTGTGAACATTTGACTGATGAGCCTTTTGACATACTACTTTGGTGGAAACTGAATGCTCATAAGTACAAGAATGTCTCCCAAATTGCCAAAGATGTCTTAGCCATTCAGATATCCACAGTAGCTTCTGAATCGGCTTTCTCCACGAGTGGTCGGATTCTTGATTCTTTTAGGAGTTCGTTGGTTCCAAAGATGGTTGAGGCACTTATTTGCACAAAGAATTGGATGCATAGCAACAAAGAACCAACTGTGCTGCGTCAATATTTAGAGGAGGTTCAGGCATTAGATGACTCCTAGAGAGCAGTTGAAGGTAATATGTTATTTAATATTTACTTTTCAATACATTTTCTCAATTTTATGTATTTTGTTTTTTCTCTAAGTTTATATTAGTTGTGACTAGGTGTAATATCAAAAACATTGCACCAATAAAGAACTGAACTAGAATGTGACAGGTTAGTAAACTTTAGCTACTTCAAATCTATGTTTTATGCTTCTCTTTGGTTCCTAGTTAGTTGTTATATAATTCTTTTTTTGTATTTAAAAATGTAGAAAGACATGGTAATCAAAGATTGAAGCGCTGGAGCATTGCAAATTGTCAAAGGAAGCTACCATTGGACAAAACATTTTAGAATTGTATTGAAAGTTGCTTATTTTGTGCATATTTTGGAACTAGTAAATCTATTTTGTAATATTGTGATCACTGGTTTGCCTTTTGTGTTTATCTTTTAGGTTTTTTTTGATATTATTATGGTAATTGGTTTTGTAATTGTGTCATTGTATCTATTTTAGAAGTTGCTTACGCAATAGTTCTATATGTTGTAATGTTTTAGTATTATAACATTTATCCGTAATGTCGTTGGGTTATTTGCAATTAAATTTGATGTCTTGGTTTAATTTCGTTTGCAAAATTGTGGTTTGAACCCGCACCAAACCGCAAAAAATGGTTTGATTTAATTTGATTTAGAAAATTAAATGGTTTGGGTTGGAAAAACGTCAACCTGTTTTAAATGGTTTGATTTGAAAATTAATCAAAAATCGTCCAAGCCAAATCGTTTAATCCACTCATATTTAATTCGGGTTTTTAAATGATTTGATTTGAAAATTCAACAAAAATCGCTCAAGTCAAACCGTTTAATTCACTCATATTTAATTCGGATTTTATTTGAAGTCATACTCTACGGTCGGATCCTACCGTGGTAAAATGGTATAGTAGTATTATTTATACAATATTATATCTATTAATTATTAATTAAGACCTAATTTTTTTAAAAAAAATCTTAAATTTGTTAATTTTTAAAAAGTGATTGCTTTATGTTTATAGTTACGTACTTTTCGCATGAATAAACCCCCTAAAATCAAATACCAGTCTGCTAGATGATGCTCTTCTTGCTTCGTCATACCCAAATAGACTAGTTGTCCACTCGCCTTCGTTTTGACGTCCCTCGTCATAATTTGCAGACTGCATTACTCCGGGGATGAAATTCGATATCAGCTTAGTCCCACCTAGAACTTGGATACAGATTTGTGCAAATACCAGACTACTTGTTTTGTGTAAAATGTCCTCATCTGCCACGCGTGAGTTTTTTTTTTTTTCTTCATGCTGTTCATGTTTCTTCGCATCGCAAAAAACTTTCTTATCGTATTCTTGGATCGAATATGAGTGCAGGGACATGAATCTCATCTGGGTTTAAATGTGAATTTAGGTTTTGGAGTGAATAATTTTGCACGATTGGTGATTTAAAGGCTTGTTTGGCCTATTTCTTCTGATTCAACTGTGGCGTCTCCCTTTCACTTAAACTGGGTGGTTTGATTGAGGTGAAGTGTGAAGTTGAGTGGCGAAAGTGAATTAAAATTAAACTGAGTGGCCATGGTGACACTAACCTTAAAGTACAGTTGCCATTGATGTATTTAACCCTCCCATCTCAAATGAAGTAGCACAAGCCAATTAGGCCATGGCTTCGCTTCTGAGTTCCAAAACAACCCAGAAACTTCATCTGTTCCCTGGAAAACTGTCAAAACTCGGAAGTTTCATGCGTATGAGTTTTTTCAAATGGTTTCCAGAAAACTTAAAAGGAAGTAGTAGCAGACGCCAATACTCAACTAGCCCACAATCACCCGGTCAGTTTCTCTTTTCTTCATAATAATCCAGCATTATTTACGTGTGCACATTAATAACATACGTTTTCTTCGAATATACATGTGAAGAAGTGTAAAGTTTTGTGCTTTATGAAAACAGGTGAAGAAATGGAGAAAAGCATACATACTATGCTGACAATTGACCGTTGGGAGTCTCTCAATTGTATGAAATATAAGTTGGCATCTTTGAGGCCAGTCCATGGAAGGTTGGCAATGAAAATATTGAGCTGGTTTCTAAAGCAGCCAGGTTTGGAGCTCAGTCATATAACGCATATGTACTGTATCACAACCCATATTCTTGTTAGAGCTAGAATGTATAAACATGCCAATTCAATTTTACAGCATTTATCTGGATTGAATTTGGGGTCAAGTTCAGTTTTTAATTCCCTCATGGATACTTATCGACTTTGTCACTCAAACCCTGCAGTTTTTGATCTGTTAATGAGGGTTTATTTACGAAAGGCGGCAATTGGTGACGCTTTAGATACTTTCCGATTTATGGGTTTTAGGGGGTTTAGGCCGTCCATTTATACTTGCAATATGATCCTAGGAGCAATGGTGAAAGAATGGCCTTCTGAGTCTGTATGGTCATTTTTTAGAGAGATGCTTTCAAAAGGTGTTTGTCCAAATATTGGAACATTTAATATATTGTTAAATGTTCTTTGTGTTCAAGGGAAGCTGAAGAAGGCTGGTTATTTACTGAGGAAGATGGAGGAGAGTGGTTATGCTCCGAGTGTGGTTAGTTATAACACATTATTCAATTGGTATTGCAAGAAGAGTAGGTATAAAGCAGCTACTGAGCTGCTTGATCACATGAGTTGTAGGGGTATCGAACCAGATGTGTGTACATATAACACACTTATGAATAATTTGTGTAGAGATAATAGGAGTGCTAAAGGGTATTTATTATTGAAAAGGCTGAAGATGAGGATGATACTCCCCAATGTAGTCACCTACAATACCCTCATCAATGGCTTTGTAAAAGAGGGAAAAACTTCAGTAGCCAGAAAGATTTTTGATGAGATGCCTAAGGTTAATCTTTCACCAAATTGTGTCACTTATAATGCTTTGATTGAGGGACATTGTCAAGCGGGAAATTTCGAAGAGGCCTTTGAACTTTTGGGGAAAATGGTAGAAAGAGGATTAATGCCAAATGAAGTTACTTATGGAACACTTTTGAATGGATTATGCAAGCATGCCAAATTTGATTCAGCAAGAAGTCTAATTGAGAGGTTAAAGCTGGATGGTAATGATATTAACTGTATTACATATACTATCTTAATAAATGGGTTAAGCAAAAAAGGAATGCTAACCGAAAGTATACAGTTGCTTGATAAAATGTTTGAGGATGGTGTAAATCCTGATATTGTTACATATTCAGTACTTTTAGATGGATTTTGTAAAACTGGAAAGATGACTAATGCAAGAGAAATAATTTGTAAAGCATATAGATCAGGTATCATACCAAACAGTGTTATATACTCTATATTAGTTTACAATTTGTGCAAGCAGGGAGAAATAAGTAAAGCAATCAGAGTTTACACAGCAATGCATCTAAGTGGTCATGGTGCTGACCTTTTTGTATGTAATGTATTGATATCTAGTCTCTGTAGAGCTGGGAAGGTGGGAGAGACAGAGATTTTCATGCATCACATGAATGAGGTTGGTCTAGTTCCCAATACTGTTACTTTTGATGCCATTATTGATGGATATGGAAGCATAGGTGACGGGCTGAATGCTTTTTCATTCCTTGAAGAAATGGTTAGATTTGGTCATCAGCCTAGCTTCTACACATATGGAAGTCTTCTGAAAGGACTGTGTAGAGGAGGATATTTAATGGAAGCATTGAAATTCTTTCATAAACTCCGAAACATACCTTGTGCCACAGATGCTACTGTCTACAACACTCTGCTGACCAAGATTTGTGAACTGGAAAATTTCAACCTTGCTTTACTTATTTTTGATGAGATGGTTCAGAATAATGTGCTTCCTGATAGTTATGCTTATACTTGTCTTATTGCCATGTTGTGTAGAATGGAAAAGGTTGTCATAGCAGTTATCTTACTGGAAAGATTATCGGAAAGAGATGCATTTTCTCTGAACCAGTTTATGTATACAAGTGTCATTAGTGCTCTTTTCAAGACTGGCCAACCACGAGCTGCTATTTACTACTTTGAAGACATGGTAAAACGAGGGCTCATTCCTGACACAGTTACATTCAATGCAATTATAGATGGCTTCTCAAGACTGGGACAAATGAGCAAGTTGAACGATATTCTTTCATCAATGAACAACAAAAGTTTGAGCCTTAATTTGGCTTCATATAACATCCTCTTACATTGGCAATCAAAACAGCAGAATATATCAGAGTGCTTTGCATTGTATGATACGATTGCAAGGAAGGGTTTCGTCCCTGACAAATTAACATGTCATTCTATAATTCTTGGACTTTGTGAATCAAGCATGACTGATGTTGGGGCTAAATTTTTGAAGATGATGATCGGAGAGGGGACTGTTGCAGATCAGTTGACATTTAACATGCTAATCACCAAGTATAGCGAAAGGGGTGAGTTGGTGAAGGCCTTCGATTTGTTAAATATCATGAACTCGATTGGAGTTTTACCCAATAAAGATACATTCAGTTCTATTTTTAACGGACTTAAACGAATATCTTGTTTCGAAAAAGCCAGTGAGATGCTGGCGATGGGTTTTGTTCCTACTGATAGACAATATAGTAGTTTGATAACAAGTATGTGTAGAGCTGGAGATATACAAGGAGCATTCAAATTAAAAGACGGCATGGAGAAGCTTGGTGTTGGCTCGCGAAGTGTGGCTGAGAGTGCTATGGTCAGAGGGCTTGTGCAGCGCGGCAAGACAGAGGAGGGAATGCTTGTTCTTGATTGCATGCTAAGGGTGCAACTTGTTCCTACAGTTCCAACTTTCACAACTTTAATGCATAAGTTCTGCAAAGAATCTAAACTTGAGGAGGCATTTTATATGAAAGATTTAATGGAATTTCATGGTGCAAAGCCTGATGTTGTTGCTTACAATGTTCTCATTACAGCTCTCTGCCATGCTGGTGACACTAATAGTGCCTTCAAACTATACGAGGAGATGAAGAAAAAAGATGTCTCTCCCAATATTACCACTTTTAGTATTCTCATTAGTGCCATTTCTTCTGGAAATGATCCCACAAAGGGTGAAATACTTCTGATGGATCTAATGGGGAAAGGATTGATTAGTCAGAAATCAACCACTGAAGCTTGGCAGAGGAGACTGATGCATGTCATGGAGAAGTTAAACCGCATAAGGCATAGAACAAAGACTAGTATGAAGAAACAATGAATCTAATCAACTAGTCAGGCTGGATAGAGTAATCATTCTCAATGGCTTACTGGATATCAAGGATTCCATTACTGTAACATGCCTAACTGGTTTTATTACTGAAGCCAGGTATGTGATTTACATGTAGGCTATAGCTTACAACATTGGTGCATGCAGGCATGAAATCATGCACATTAATTATCAGAGATAAACAAATATACTGATACATACACTTACATTATGTTATGGGTATTTGTATTCTAGTTTGTTTTAATGCAGATAATCGGTGGCAATCATGGGTTAAACCAATATTGTGTGATAGGAGATAAACAACAAGTTCTCATTACTGATGGTGAGAGTTAAAAACTCTTGGTTCTTTCTAGTACACTTTTCTGCTTGGGCTTATAGTTATTTCATTTACTTCATTAGATGATTATGTTGATTACCAAGCAGGTCATGAGAAAGCAATGAGCACCAATAACCACACGATGGAGATTGGACTGTGTAATTCATAATGACATTGAGAGTTGATACTTTTGGTGCCAAGTAGATGTAGGCCCGTTAATATCAGTGGCTGAGGAAGAAGAGGTTCCCATGTGAGTTGTCACTGAATCTGGAAACCAGAAATGCTAACATGTGCTCGGTAAGTTCCTCGACTTCCAAATATTGTTCGGCTTCTAGAATTTCTTTACATAAATGATGTTGTCCTGTATCAGCTTTCCCATGCTCTGTAAGTATCCATACCTATTCGGGGATAACAATAACGTGGATAAGTGAGAATAAAACATTATAAAATTCGGGAACCAATCTCAAACTTGTTCAAACTATATACTACATCTGTTTAATCTCTGATGGCTTTTGGATATGTGTTTGTTCACATTAAGATAATCCATAGACTAGGACATTAGTCCTTATGATCTGACTGATGGACAGTAATCTTTATCGGGAATACAGTAAATAAATAAAATTGAACTATCTATTTACTCGTGGAAGAAAGGCCATTGAGATTTTAAATAATGAACATGGGAAGGTACCTAATATGACTGCTACATCTGCTTCTCTCTACTTAGTATTTCCTTTCTAATAAGAAGCTAGCTGATATTTCCATCATTCAAATGTCATAACTATTTTGAAATTGTATATTAGCTAAAGGCCAGTGGTTAGTACCTGTAAATAAGTCATGCCTTCTGAAAATCACTTTTTTTTTTTTTTTTTTTTTTCTAGTTACTTTGGCATAGCATCCATGGTGAAATAGTAGTGATCAGATCCTCCATTGCCTGGATAGATGAAGCTGCTCAGTTCGTCATTTTTATCATGGATAAAATGATTTTGTTTCAGACTCGCATTAAATACAAGCTCTAATTTTTCATAGATTTGGTGATCATCTCAGTGAATTGGACTTGTACATTCTTAAACAAGGTGCTGATTGAAACTTTACTTTCCATATATCTGGATAAAACAACTTTGTTTCTCATGGAGCCTAAGATCAATTTTAACGATTGATTGAATTATATATTTATTGTTCTGTTTCAAAAGATCTAAGACATCTATTTGGCTTAATACCTGCTTGTTAAAACTGTTTAGTTTCTGAATTTGATCATGGGCTTCTCTTGATTCTCATTAAATCATTTTGCTTTTAATGGAAGTGAAAAGTCATGATAAAACAGACTTGTTACACATTTAGCAGTTCGGTTCAAGAAATTCGTCAGGCATTTCTGAACCATTGGTGCTTGTGTTACAGGAATCGAATGCAAGCGGAGACAGGTGCTTTAGAATTCAGTGCTTTCCAATAAACGAAGTAGTCGACAAACAGCTCGCCCGAGAATGCTGTGTCTCAATATGTCAATTAATCTGCAGCCAGCAAAGGTGGCAGGTTCTTTAAATTTGGTTTATGCCTTAAACAAAATATAAACATGTTGCTGTTTGCTTAGCAGACAGCATATGGCGATTTTGTGAGGGGATATACTGTCTTGTATTTGACTTAGTTTTAGTATTATTATTGGTTGACTTTTATTACTAAGGTATTTATTTGTAATCACACTCTTATGTTGTTTATTATGTGTACAGTTTGTATTTCTTCAATCAATGAAATGAAGATTTAGCTTCTCTTGGATTATCCTAATAATAATTCTCTGTTGACATTTTTTTGAGACATGAAAATTGGACATTATCCATGTGATGCCTCTTGGTTGGATGATGAACAGGTGCCTATGTGATGCCATCACATGACCCACCTTTTCATCATACAATACCGAGGCGCCACCTCGGCACCAAAAAAATGTCAATATAGAAGAACTGTTATCCTAAGCATGTGATTCAATGAACTTAGGTCACGGATTACGTCAGCAAATATAAATTTGACGTACTTGAACCCACGTGCTCCAACATGGCTTGAATCTTTCAGTCGATATAGCAATAAATTGAATGTAGTAACTACCCCCTCTACATAAAAAAAGGTAATAAAAGTTACTGTTCATCCTGAAACCTTCCATTTCATACCTGAATCCCCTAAAACTTCTTCAATCTGGTACGGCAATAGTGAAGTAAAAATATCTCAGGAAACCACCCTTCATTTTTTTACCTCCCTTTCACACGTAAACCGATTTCAAACTGATTCCATACTATTCACACTACAAAATATCTTCTTATCCTACCACTCTTGCGGTTCACACCTGTTATCATGCTTCTACCGTAAACTCTACAAATCTACCGTTCTAGTCTTCCACAATAGCTCTGGCAACTGTCTTCCGATTCTTTAACCTTTTATACACCTGAGACTCTTTCATCTGGTTTGGCAACAGTTTAGAAGCTCATCGCCAGTCGCCGATCAGACATGGGAGATGGGAAATACTCCAATTTTTTCTCTAATCTGATTTCACACCTAATCTGATTTTAAATGCCTTCTCAGCTTCTTTTCTTTCCAGAATTAGGAGGAATTAGTCTCTTCACTTTTCCTTTTTGACCTACTCTTCCTTTTCTATTTCCATTTGAAAGTCACGGAATCGATTTGTTTCTCCTTCTTCAGATGGCTCGCTGGATAATGAAGAGAGCAGAAAAAATCATTGTTACTTGGAGTATACAAAGAGGTAGGAGAAACGCTTCACACCAACCGGATTGGGCTTGGGTCATTGACCCTGTTTAGGTCAATAGGTCAGTCCATTTGTTACCCTCCGGATACTTGTTACCCTCTGGATACTTGGTTGTTTGTATTAGCCAAAGAGTAAACTAACCAAGAGGGGGATGAATTGGTTTATAAAACCTTTTCGATAAACAATCTCAAACTTAAAAACCAATGGCTACAAGTATGAGTACTTAGTGTTGTAAGTAACTTAACTATTAATGTAGTGTACTATAAATGTGTAAACTTAATTGATAAAACAAGTATAGCACTTAGATATAGTGTTGCACAATATAAATTGATAGAATAGAATAAGTGCAATGTAAGTAAGTAAAAGGGATAAGAGAATGCAAACGCGATTTAAGGAGGTTCAATCAACCAACGTGATCTATGTCTTTCGTTACCGAGCTCTCCGTCATGAGTAAGGTCAAATCCACTATATTGGTAACTTACAACAAGGAGTACCAAATCCTTAAGTGACTTACAACAAGGAACACTTATTCTTAACCAACAATCGAGTTTTCACAAGGCTCTCGAAATCACAAGATATAATGAGTTGAATTTACAATTGAAATAACTCTCTTGACAAATGATATACTCAAATTAAGTACCGAGAGAGTTAGGCTAACACTTCAATAGATATCAATGAATTAAGCTCGAGTGTTAAAAAAAACTTTGATGCAAATAATAATGAAAAGTTAAATGCAATCAATCAAAGTTTTTCAAATAATCTCTTGTTAAAATATTGAATCAAATTAAGTACCAAGAGATGCCACACTTGAATAATTAACAATATGTTAAGCTCAAAGTATTTAGGCAATGGAACTTTGATGAATCAAATGATAATGAAAAATGTAGCATAAATAATCAAAGTTCCTTAATTGAAATTTCTCTCTTTTAAAAGATTGAATCAAGTTTAGAACAAAAAGAGACTTACACTTCAATTCCAATATGTAATGTGAAGATGTTGAGGAGTTTATACAATGTAAAACCAAGAATCTTCACAAAAACTTTCTTTCAAAAATTTTGATGAATTTGATAAAACAAAGTTTGAATCAATCAAAGTATTCTAATAAAGATAGATAAATATAAATCAAGTATGAACAATGAATTTTTCACAAGAAAACTTTTCTAAAATCTTCTCTTAGTTGTTAAAAATGAATGCAAGAGAGAAGACTATTTATAAAACAAATTTGCTCATACTGTCTTTTGCGGTCGACCTATTCAGCCATGCGGTCGACCTCAATATATCCGTTGCGAGAAAATAGCCGTTGGAGTTCGAAAATAAGCAGTGCGGTCGACCTAAAAAATCAGCATTTCAAGATTTTGATTTTTCAAGGTTTTCTGATCAAAGTTGATTTTGAAAAAGATATTTTAATGACTTTAAAATTGTTACTTGAGCTTTATAAAGTGCATTGCCAACTATTGATGCATTAATCTTACATAAGATTGAAAAGCAATTTGTAAGCGCTTAATTCTTTGTAGGCTTCATTCCTCGATCTTCATACTATCATGCTTCATGTTTTGAACATCGCATCTTGTGTTTTTGATCTTTTATCTTCGAGAGATGATTTGTACTTTGAATACTTTGAAGATTATCATTACATGAAACACTTAGCACACTTGTTAATAACACAATATAATCTTGTTTGTTATGATCAAAACAATAAGGTTAAGTTAATCATAGGTCAACAGTTTGGGATCGGCTCATGTAATTGCTTATGGGACTTTCCTTTGGGTGATATTTTATTTTGTTTAAATCAGTTCTTCATTTTGAGTAGTTGATAGTTTTGTTTGGAAATTTGAATAATTTTTTGAATTTTTCAGTTATTATTATGTTAGGTTTCCTTTAGTTATGTTGGATAAATTTGTGCATAATTATATTCTTTTAACGAAAAAAATACGTGCATGCAAAAACGATCAAATAACGACTTACACTTGCAAAATATCGAATAAATTTTGACTTACTGAAATCATGATATGCACATATAATTTCGACTTACTAACATGAAAAAATTAGAAGATAAAATGAAGCGAGGTATGCGAATGCAAATCTCCTTAAGACGGATTTCGCCCCCTGCACTGGTGCTAACATGATCAAATAGACGTCTATCTCCCTAGATACAACGGTTTTTCCAAAATTAATATAGCACATTATTAATTTTGTCGGGCGAACCAACGCTTGATTATACTCTTCAAGAACGGAATTGATATCGAATAATAAATATCGAATACGAAACTCAAAATAATTTGGAAATTATTTTTACGGAATTTGGAGAAAGAAATAATTAGAAATCAATTATATGGAATTGATTTGGAGTGAATAAAATGGAATTAGGAGGGTCCTATTTATAGATTTTCAAGTATTTCTTCAAAAGATTGCATCTTTTGGCAAAACTAATTTAAACTATTAGATCATACCTTTTCATTTTTAATGGTCCAGATTGCACATATTCATAAGATGATGACTTTTCATATTTCAAATATTTATATTTGAAAAATTGTGTCCAACCAATACACCAATTGGAGACTTTTCCAATTCATACTATAAATAATTGACCAATTATTTCAACAATCCCTCACATGAATGGAAGAAGTCGACTCAGAACAAGGAAGATGAAGGAGAGTACAATTTGAAAGATATCGCATCAAGATAGGTAGCTTTCGCTTTGAACCTTCCATAGTAAGAATCTATTGAACTCATTTGGCTAATCAGTGAACGTAACGTTTTGAACTGTCAACCGTTATTGCAAGCTCAGACAATAGATCAAACACATCATCTCTCATATCAAACTTGATTATCTATTGTGTTCATTATTTCGGCCCTGAACTTCTTGGGTTCTGCGAGTGCTTTAGAGAATTCGCCTAAGTAAAATTCTCAAAGAACCGGCCACGTTCGCACTAACATAGGTGATATTCTATAAAGAGCATCCTATAATTCCCCACTCGTACTAATTACAAGATATAGTTATCATTAAAACCAAAGCTTATCCTTAACTTTCTTTGTAGGCAGCATTTTTGTATCATAAAAATGGGAAGGAGTAAAAACTTTGAAATGCTTCTCATCGAGTCAATCATAATTAGTTTTCCTATTGAACCTAGCCCGTGGGATCTCCAGACACTAGGTTAGGTTTCCATTAAGCTGACCCATTAGTTTAGGCTTTAAACCCATTTTCCTCGATGCACAATCTACTCTCAAAATAACCCATTTATAAACGGATCCGATAGGTTATCATTTGATAAAACAATCAGCATTGTTCCATTTAAGAGTAATTGCCAATGATAATATTTTTGAATAAATTTGAGACTTACTGTTATGCATGACATTTTATGCCATATGATTTGTTTCTATCAATCTCTATCAAATGATATAACAGGCACAAATGTCACCAATTTCAAAATCCTTCGAAAACGTATGAAGTCATCATCATGCTTCGTTCTAACTTTATTGAAAGCACTAATTTCTTTCAATTCTTAAGTTGTATTAAGGATTTTCACAAAATAAACTACACCATCAATAGTAAAATATATTTACTAGTAGATTTTGAATCCTTGCATTGGATTTCCAATTTTCAACACCATGCGCATATTACTTTTAACAAGGTATTCATTGCAATGCAGGTTATAATTTCAAATATTTTCAAATATCATAATATTCTAATTTGAAGAAAGCAACAACATTCTCCCACAAATCTTAGGTTGCATTCGAACTTTAATTGAGAATGTTATACAAACAATCATCATACCCCCACAATACTGGGTTAGGCTAGAACTTAGAGTTCATCATTTCTTTTAAAGTTCTATCATGTTTTTATTTATATTTATCCACTCACTTCTAGTCAAACACATAAATGGCTAGAAATATCAATGAAAGCTCATGTACTTTCATATTTAAGACAGTTAATAATAACCACTTTTTGATTAAGATCCATGACATTTAATGTATCATTCTTGTATTCTTTTGTATAAAAGGGCTTTCAACCTTTCCACATTTTCACAAAAGGTAGTTTTAAGAATGTGACTTGTAAACCTTGTTATCCCCATAAAGATTTTGATAGATCCAAGTTTATGTTGAGAATGAATTGTTCGACCCCACAATACCTAGGTCAAACTAATTTTAATATCCATCAACAGTACTATTCACATTCTTTATTTTATAGAGGCAAACCTCATAATGAATAAATATACTTGTTGTGCAATTATAACTAACAAGATAAGATAATATAATATAATATAATATTATCTTCTAATTTGCACAAGTATCATCTCACAATATTATCAAATTAAGTGAGGTTTTCCATGAAATAGACCATTGTTCTTTTCAAATTATCGTTTAAGATGAATGATAATTCTACCAATATATAGTAACATAATCTTCAACAAGATAAGCGAGTATATAATTAGGATACAACAAAATTGTATCAATGTATACAATATAAGCAATAAAACTTATATACTTTCTACTAATAGAGGTTCATAGAATATTTCTAATCAAAATTTAATATCGATCCATGCACTAAAACAGAATATAGCATGCACAACAAAAAGAAAAATCCGTCTTAAGTTTGTTGGATAAATTTGTGCATAATTATGTTCTTTTAACGAAAAAAATACGTGCATGCAAAGACGATCAAATAACGACTTACACTTGCAAAATATCGAATAAATTTTGATTTACCGAAATCATGATATGAACATATAATTTCAATTTACTAACATGGAGAAATTAGAAGGAGATAAAATGAAGCGAGGTATGCTAGTGCAAATCTCCTTAAGACGGATTTCGCCCCCTACACTGGTGCTAACAGGATCAGATAGACATCTATCTCCCTAGATACAACGCTTTTTCCAAAATTAATATAGCACATTATTAATTTTGTCGGCCGAATCAACGCTTGATTATACTCTTCAAGAACGGAATTGATATCGAATAATAAATATTGAATACGAAACTCAAAATAATTTGGAAATTATTTTGACGGAATTTGGAGAAAGAAAGAATTAGAAATCAATTATATGGAATTGATTTGGAGTGAATAAAATAGAATTAGGAGGGTCCTATTTATAGATTTTCAAGTATCTCTTCAAAATGTTGCATCTTTTGGCAAAACTAATTTAAACCATTAGATCATACATTTTCATTTTTAATGGTCTAGATTGCACCTATTCATAAGATGATGACTTTTCATATTTCAAATATTTATATTTGAAAAGATATGTCCAACCATTACACCAATTAGAGGCTTTTCCAATTCATACTATAAATAATTGACCAATTATTCCAACAAGTTATTCATTTAATAATAAATGAATATACAAGTCATATTTGCATAAGGATTTCTTTACTTTCCCTTTATGACCTTCTCTGATTCAATTGATTTTTCCTTTCTGAAATTTATGCCTGACCTTTTTATTGTTCCTCTATATATTTTGGAAGGTTTTCTTTAAAACATTTAACAGGTTTCTTCACTGTTATTGCCCCTTTTGTTGTATTGAAGAAGAAGTCTTTATTAACTCTTTCTTCCAAGTTTACTTCTATCCCACTTCTTTAATTTTTGTTTTAAGCACAGAGCTTATTTTTCATTGATGAATTATTTATTATTGTCGAAATTATGCTTTTGGTTGTAGGAATTCAAAACTAACTTGTTTTCTTTTTCTTGTTTGTTTTGTGTTATTATCTATTACAGTGATTGTCACTGGTGCTGATCCAGGTATATACAGATCTAATTACTCATCACTAATTATATTCTCTCTTTAATATAATAGGTGGTACATTCACAGTTAATTAATTGAAAACTATTTAGGTTCACTTTTAATCAACTCTCAACTTAGGATTAAGCATGGTATATCTTTTTTGTTTGACTTTTTCCCCTTAGTTGTGTGTTGTTTCTGAAATGTTCCTTTCCTGCTGTGGAATATTGAATGATTCATGTTATATTTTTTCATTTGACTAACATATATATTAACATCATGAAGATTTTACCTGCATATGTGGCCTTCTTTTTAATTTCTAGGAGACTTTAGAGGTGTTCATTTCTGCTATAATATGTCAAAGTACATAATTTAAAGACCTTCCTTTTGCTACTAGGCTATGTTTCTTATACCAATTTGAATATTTGAGATTCAGTTTTTAATTGAAGATATATTGATGAAATCAAAATAATAACAATCTTATTCCAGGTTTTGCCCTCCAAATGCAGTACTTTTTCAATGTCGAGACATGTACGTTGGATCGGCTTTTTCCATGTTGCCTTCGCCTCGTGCTCTACCTTTCTTCCTTCTTCTTTGACAACAACAAGAAACATGAAGATGATGGGTACACAAAATTGTCCAAAGATTCAGCCAAAAGATACTTGAGGCGTTTTCTTGAATGAACCAATTCATAGTTTTCAGATGCCATCCATGAATTATAATTACAAGTAATCAGATTTCATCTCAAAATTTGATTCAGGGCTCTCTCCTTTTCCGGAAATCTGAAATTCTATCCGTAGATTTACCTAAGATTGGGGAGAGGAAAAAAAAGGAATTTAATGAATTAGAGATGAATCATCAATCCAAACAATCAAAATTTTCTTATTTATTATGTAGCTAAATATTAGTATTTATTGTATTTAAAGGTTGCGGGAATTGTAAGAGGAAAGAGAAAATGTTAATATGTTGTATTGTTGGTGTTAGTGTTGATGTTGATGGATTTGTAAGAATATGTTGCATGAGTGTATTGAGAATCTGAGATCACAAGTTATAATAATTTGGTGAATTTTGATTCTACTACTTTCGATATTTTTTCATAGCACGCCTACATTATATTAACCACTTCTAGATAACTTGTTTTATTCTCTCCATGCTTTTATGATTCATCTTGTGTCTGAGCTACCTATTGAAGAGATTCCTGATTTTTCAGTGGAAAATATCTAACTTGGGGTGGAAACTTGAGTTTTTACCCTTGATATTGAGGTAAGCCGTAAGCTTCTTGTTTTTTGTCTCTAGATTTTGGGTTATTGTTCTTTTCTCCGTTCCTTTGATTTATTTGCCAGCATGTTTTTATGGTACACATATTCTCATTTTTATGTAACCTACGTTGAAGCTGATCTCCAATTTTCTCTAACACAAGGCCTATGGTAATGTTTATACGATTTTTTATTTGTTTATATATCCTGCAAAATAGGTCATGTATCCCCTCCACCAATATGCCTTAATGTGTCACGTGCATGAACCATGACTTAAAAATGAATTGTAACATTTTTCATTAGAACACTGAACTTGCTGGCAATTTTCTGAACACCACATTGGTAATATATTTGAATGTATTGCTGGATTTGAAGAACAAGGTCAGATTATTTTGTATAAAGGCATGATAGATCATTGTTCTATTGAAAAATTCCCTGCAGTAGTGAAATTTTCACCCTGGTTATCTGGATGCAATTTTGAAGAGGTGCATAAGTGCAGGGAGGACATCACTGGAGTTTACACATTAGCAGTATGTGCTGATAGCTCTATCAGACAACATCCTAACTGCATGACATTAGGTGAGAAAAATGAATTACCATTGTAAAAAAGTACATGTATAGTTGCTAGTTGGGTGACAAATCAGGACTGTTTTGTTCAATTCTGATTTTTGGTTTTGGATTTATATGAAATAAGGCATTAAAGAATAAGCAACAAATATATATCCATTTCTTCTTTTAGCTTCTAAAATTAGTTTTCCAGATTTTAATTTCATTCTAGCTTAGTATATTGATATGTGTATTCTGATTTTACAAATCCAGAATGAGAAATTGGCATCCAAGTCAATCCTATTGTTTCTATAAATAGCTTCAGGGGGTAAAATACACCTACATTGTTGGTGCTCACAAGTAACAACAACTCTCAAGTAATCTTCTCATTATAGAATGATATGACTCCTACCAGATTCTACTTTAACAAACAGCAAACCACTTATCTTGCTTCTGCAATCTATTTTTATAAATCATTGACAAATTTGTTTTTCTATCATTATTCTATTACTAATTCTTTTGAAAATCTTTCTAATAATTCTTCAAGTATTTATTAGGTAATAGAGTATTCTGAGTAAAATTTGTTTTGGAAGACCACAGATTATTTATAATTTTATTCTCAATGGAAGAATTTGTGATATATAATGTCATTTCCCTATGTTTTGCATTGTTCTTAAATCTCGACAAACTTGAGCTGCTGCACTGTTCTCAATAATATTTTCATATTGCTTCATATCTTGGTGGGGTAAGTATTTACACCATTCAATGTATATTCGACATGTTACAATGTCACTTAAAAATATCAATTTTAAATGTCAACCTTGAATTATTCACAAGGTCTTTGACTATTGTGATAATATTACGAATGTCTATTTTATTTTGCTTATTTTCATTCCTTGAATTATGCTTATTTCTTTTCGTAAATTCTTCACTAATTTCTTGTCATGTGTATGATCTCATCTGAAATTTTCTAGGGCTTGGCTTCGTGTCTTTCTAACATACCATCATCATGTTGTTTTTCAGGGAATCAAATTCTTTGAATCAGAGGTTGTAAATTGATTGTGTTGCGAAAATTTGAGGAGTTGGAATTTTCTTTTCTTTCTTAACGAGCTCGAATCTCTCCAACTAACCAAACTGAAATTATGTCATTTGCAATTAAATTTAGTCCTTTATTTGATTAGTGAAAGCAGATTAAAGGTGATCCCACTGAAATGGTGGAGTGCATTGAGATGGAAAATTCAGAATCTTATAAATAAATGCTATAAAGTGAAGTATTGGATTCCATCGAGGAAATTAATTTCTCAATACGAATGTACTCATCTTTCAAGTATCCATTTAAAATCATTTTATTCTGTCATAAAATTTGTTTTTGCAATCAGATTTATAATTTACTGATACAATGATTGTTATTATTTAGATATGTCAGTATTTTTGTAATTAGATTCTCTGCAATCATGTTCTCGTTTATCTATGCTACGATTCAAATATGTAAACCGTTTTAAAAAAAAAAAAAAAAATATATATATATATATATATATATTTTTTTTTAAAACGGTTTACATATTTGAATCGTAGCATAGATAAACGAGAACATGATTGCAGAGAATCTAATTACAAAAATACTGACATATCTAAATAATAACAATCATTGTAGCAGTAAATTGTAACGTTTTTATTCTAAAATTGTATTTTTATCACGCTAAAAAAATCGATTGAAAAACAATTCTCATACGAAGTACGAGTTGGCACTAGCAGTAAGAAAGAAAGTTCGTGGAGTAGACTAGTAATTTATTTAGAGTAGAACTTAAACTGTTTTTGTTGCTGAAAACATAGAATTAGATGTGAAATTACTTTATGCTTTTGGCACAAAACTAATCTTTCCTCTTCTCTTTTTTGTTTTCTTATAAATATATTTGCAAGATCGTAATATAAAATGGGTTTGGGAGTTACTTATTGTTAAACGTACTACAAAGAGTATGTTAAATAGAAAGGTATTTTTTGGAAAAATAATTAACTTAAAATTAAGTTTCACTTAGCCCATGTTTGATGCCATTATTCTTTTTAAAATTTATTTTCAATGGTACATTCTACTAATAGAATAATATGCACATAAATGCACAAAAATTTCCCTTTTAATCAAACATTTTCGAAGAAATCACTATTATAAGCACACTTTCAAATAATGAGGTTCAATCACACCCTTAATTTGATATTGAATTTATGTATAGTTGGCATCTTATCTTCCACCAAAAGAATACATTCTTCTCATAGGTGGTGGCTGTACCTTAAAAAAAAAAAAAAAAAAAAAAAAAAAAAAAACGGGAAAGGATTCCCAATTTATTTATTTATTTTTTAGTTATCATCAACTTCCTATCTTAATCTTAAGCATAGATAGAATTTATTTATTTTTTCTATCCGTAAAATCTTATGAGGAATTGCAATACGACTTGAAAATATGTGATTGAAATTAATTGTTGACTTTGATTTAAATTATATTTAAAATATTTATGTCATTAATAGTATATCACGAATTTTATTGTTATGTTTCAAAATTCAAGTGCCAAGCCAGAATTTTAACTGTCACGTTGAATAATTAGCTAACAAATTCAAAGATTAACAGTCCATTCAGTGGCCATAGGTATGATTTTTTTTTATTTGACTTTTTGATTTTTTTAAGGTAAAACGTGTTATTAAAAAGTGGTATGAAAAATTGTGTAATTTAAAACATGTAATCATTACAAAATAATAATAATAATAATAATAATAATAATAAACAGTTTCCGATGCACTGTAAGTTGTCTAATGATGAATGGGTTATTTGGCGGAATTTTGAGTAGGTATTGAGAAACCTTTTAAATTTTAAAGGCTAGCCTCTGTTCGGCTACATTTAAATGAGAATGTTAATTATTTGATTGATTTATTTGTATTTTTTAAGTAAAATTTAGGATTAAAAATTGGAGAGAGAAAATATAAAAAATTAAAAAATGATATGAAAAATTGTGTAAATTAAATTTTTAATTTTGTTTGTCTTCTAACAAAATAAATTATCCTCGTCGAACATTTCCTAAGAAATAATAATTCAATTAAAGTTCGGTCATCATTCATTAAATTTATCCTAAGGGTGCGTTTCATAGGGCAAATTTTCCCCCAAAATTCCATCTTTTGGTGTTTGATAATCATAATTTTCCAGGCAATTTCATTTCCTCATTTTCTCACCATGCGCGAGTGTTCCAACTTTTGGTCGAATTGGTTTTCCTACCTACCATACTAGTAGAATTAATTTTCTAGGTAAAACTTTTAACTATTTTCGTCACGTTTGATCATTTTTATTATTGTTATTTGATTTATTTTTTTCCTAAAAATTAACATTATTATTATCAAGTACAAATGTGTAAAAAAATAAAAAAATATTTGTTTTGATTAAAATAGTTAAATTTTATTTTATTTATCATGGAAAATAAAATCAATCAAATAACAAAAGTTGAAATTTTTTTCACTTTTTTCACAAAGAAAATTAAATCAATCAATTATATCAACTTTCAATTCTCTGAAATTTAATTCCCTAATTCAATTCCCTAAAATGTATTTTTTTCAATCCAAATTTCACCAAACGCTATCAACCCCACGGCTCAGCCTAACAGTTGCTACACTCGCATTTCCATTCCATTATCATTATCTCCGAGTATAGATTACTTTATAGTCATCACATACATCATCCATAGCCATACTATACAAATATTTACACTTCGACGGCTCCATCTCTGTCTCTGCTGCTCGAGACATTTCCTTTATTCTTAGAAATATATCTTCCTACGGATTTCATGTCGGTATGTAACTCTGACACGTCTCAGATTCAGATTTTACTGATTATTTGACTCGGATTTGAATTGATTAGCGCATGCTTCTATTTGTTGTTCGATTATTCCGCTGATCCTTCAACTTTAGTTGGAGATTTTTGTGTATTTAATGTTTTGATCGATCGCTTTGGTGTAAGGGTTTGTACTATTGAATTTTTGCTAATGATAGAAAAAAGTGATTGGATGTTTGCTATTGTATGATTTAATTTTGACATGCTATTTTTTTTTTTTTTTTTTTTATGTTCATCCTATTTCCATCTCAAAAAGAAAAATAACGAGACCAAATAAATGAAAAGATGAATTTTTATGGTAAAATTGTTTCCATTTAACTGAAACTTCTTTAAGTATTTAATATTTTCATTTGGGAATTTAGTCGATTTCATTTTATTTTTTTATTACCAATACTCCTATTTTTTCAGTTGTCTATATCTCCTAATTAATTTGTGCAACATTAGCCTAGTCTCCCACTCTTGGTTACCATCTTTAGTGGCCAATTAAATGTGGGAGGTCTAATATTGGATGACAACAAACTGTGTCAACTCTGTAAAAAATTACATCTTACAAATTCCTGAGCAAAGATATTCAGAACTGTGTGTTCCCATCGCTTTTCTGTTGTATCAATTAAATTTTTTTATTACTTTCTTTACTTGTTCTTAGTGCTTATGTGTCACAGTCATTGATCCTTAATGACATGTAATGAAACCTTCTGATCCCTGCAACATCTTCCTTATCGTTTTAAGGCAACATTAAGTGGATGTAAAGATGGTGGGGATATTTCGATGTTATGTTTTTGGAGATGTAGTTTAATAGGATTCCTTTTAGACTATTTTACTTGATTCAGGTGAGAGTGATAGGTGGGGATGTATCTGAAAGTCAAGTTCATCAAACATCAAAATTTTATGTATGTAGGCAAGGCTAATTGGTTAGAAATTAGTACTTCTATTATATTTCCTTTATTTTTCTTGTAATATATTATTCCTACTATGGTTAAAAGAATTCAAAATGCATATACAAAACTATAAATACAACAAATAAAAACTCTTCTATATAATTTATAGAATTATAATCCTCACAAAATATCGAACAAGTGTTCCATTACATAGATCTAGAATGAAGTGTGCAACACTATATTACTTCATCCATTTAGAAGAATGATTGTTACGTATCATGTACGTCTGGAATTAGATTTAGTTTGTAGTGGTTTCAGAAACTTTTTTGTTGGATTAGATGAAAGTATAGCATAGATACTTATATTCTGAAGGGACTTAGGTGTTCACTTAGAAAGCTTTCCTATTACTTTCTGCAATTATTTTCCATCAGTTTGCAGTATCTAACCTCATTGCAGGTGCCAATTTGCTCAGTATTTCAGACAAAGTTAAGTGGACTAGTAATTTTAGTGAATATAATTTCAGAACCATGTCATTCTACTTCAATGACACAATTAGCCTTACCTGTAAAGTCCATAATTGTTAAATCCAGAATGAACTTGGATTTAGGTTTTGTCTATCATTGAATTAGATTGAATTGATCGTCAAAGTCCGAAAGTGAATATTATTTCGTGATACTTTTGGATGCCAGATTTTAATTACAAACAAACAAGGATCACTATGAAGTGTGATTTTAACATTCACTGTCAATTTGGTTTCAAAAGATTTTGGTTGCGTGTTCTTAGACATCAATAAACTAAATTTGGTTGCAAGTTCTTAGACATCAATCAACTAAAGAAAAATTATCCTTTAGAGTTCTATAAGCACTTCAAGTTTTAAATTCATATGTTGTGCATTTACTGCAATCTTCTGTATTTTTGTTCTGTGTTCACTCAAATTAATATTTTTGTAACTCAAACTAGTTAAAATGGCATTTATTGATTCTTGGATCAATTCTTTCAAACCAACAAAAAGATATTGAAGAACATTATGAGAAATCGTACATAAGAAAAGGTAAAAAGCAAAAAGAAAAAAGGAAAAAGAAACATAAAAAATAAAAAAATAAAAAAATAAAAAAAATACAGAAGGCAGAAGCAACATGGATGAAGAACTGGTTTGAGATAAAATTGAATTTATCAATGTAGCAGTAAGAACTTGGAAAACATTATGCAAGTCCTAGCTACAACTTACTCTGCCATGTGTATGAAAGGTGCAGTCTTCACCTCCATTTACTAAATGTGAAGGTTATATGTTATCTTCCTTGTGTTGGATCTTGTGAATTAATTATCCTACTTCCAGACATGTGTAAATGCTCAGCTTCCATATTGTGATCCTTTGATTTTGCGATAGCAACTGAGGGTTGATCTGTACTAAAAGTGATTTGTCTTTGCTAAGCTTTTGCTTGGAGTCATCTATTTTATTAGAATCTTCAATTTCAGTTTCGATATCTGAAGCAGCCATAGTTATTCTGGGTTTCAATATCTTTACGCACAACTTCATTACTTTATTTGCATTTTATCTTCAACTTTGGGCAGGAGAAGGGTCGGCCGTTGCCAAAGTTTGGCGACTGGGATGTTAATGACCCTGCTTCCGCAGAGGGATTTACTGTCATATTTAACAAGGCCAGGGATGAGAAGAAGACAGGTGGGAAACCTGAATCACCTTCAAAAGTTGATACAAATACGAAGCATGGAGTGGAACCTTTAAAACCTCAGGGCGTAAGTTCTTTTATGTCTTAATTTTAGTTTTCAGAATTGAATATGAAGTTACTGTGAGATAGATGTGCTATAAATATCTTGTAAATGTGATAGTTACCGTTATTTTCATTTGGTTTGTTTGGCATATCTTTGTGTGAGAAATTTAGTATGTGCCTTTGTTCTGGAAGATATTCCTATTGGTCTTATATGGATAATGGATATGTGATTTCTAACTGTATAATTTTCATGACAGTTGCACCATTGTTGACTGGTAATGTCTTTTTTTATTGCAAAGAACATAATGGAATAAATTATTTCGTTTTCTCACGAAGAAGTTGCTGCCATAAATATGTTGTAATTTGGTTTTCAGGCCACTTCGTAGTGAAAGTAATTTTCACGGCCAACATCGTAGAAGGGTGAAACGAAACTTGGTTTTCTGATCAACTGACTAATACTGATGATAATTCATTGATTTGCAGAAGAAATGGTTGTGCTGCATGCAGAATCCCCGTACAGAATCTTGATCCAGTTGTCTGTGTAAAAGATCCAATATAGAAGTGTACGTCCATAACGGCTTAAATTATTTATGCCTTTAGATAGGTTTTGCAGGTGTTATCCGGCACCATTTGTGTTCTGTAAGAGACGAATATGAAAAACTTGAAATAACTTTGTGTTATATTCGGTGGATTATCACGATGAAGTTGTGTTTGATGGTTCCTATGTATCTTGTGGCCTGTAGAGCTTTTGTTGTCACGTGTTAAAATTTAGGGGTGTGAGCGGTCCGATATTACCGGTTTTTGATAGATTTTGAAATCAAACCATTGAAACTGGTTTGAGAAAAACACGAACCTAAATCAAACCATTTTAAACGGTTTGAGAACGGTTTTAGAAAAACTCAAACTTAGGCCTAACGATTTGATTTGATTTTAAACAGCCAATTTTATCATATATTTTTTTGCCTATTTACTTTTAATCTATATCATCAGTTCATTGATTTCGATATATATTTATACTTTATTGGCAATAAATATAAACATACTCGATAGATCTACTATAAATTTAAATACCAACTAAATCAAAATTAAATCAAAATAAATTAAAATATAGTTATTTGGTCCGCCTTTATAGGCTAAGATGATACAAATGTAACAATTACATAAGGTTATCGTTGTTTGTTGTTACAAATTCAAACGACTCATCGGGTATTTGGAAGGACATTATTGGATTTATTCGAATTTTGAAACATGGTAATTATCTAATTGGGTAATAAATGTAATAGAAATTAATAAAAATACTCATGTCCATATAATTATTGAATTTGACATATTGACTGAATTTTCAAAATTTTTATATTTTATTTTTATATATTTTTTCATCGGTCCGGCTTGATTTCAAATCGTAATTAAATTTTCAAACCTAAATCAAATCATTTTTAACCGATTTGATTCGATTTTAAATTATTTCATTGACGACAGGTCCATGTGGCTTCAAACCGACGGTTTCTAAAATGCAATTTTGGTTCAATTTTTCGATTTGACGATTTTTGCTTTCGGCCCCATGTTAAGTTAAAATCAGTTGCATATTTGCTTGTTGAACAATTGTTCTTATATTCTCTTTCAACGTACATTATTATTTTATATTGGAAGCTTTACCCTACCCAGTTTAAGCTATTGTTTTGTCCAGATAACTTATTTTTTCAATTTTCTCCTTAAATTCGTTTTTAACCACATAATTCCATGGACCCACAACTTTACACACATTTCAATAACTTTCCAAAACATTAAAAAAATTTCTCCAATTTCTCATTCACCAAACAGACTCGTAGTACAAGGGGATCAAAGGGGAAGGAAGGAAGTATATGGAAGGGGGTAGAATTTGAACTTAAGACTGAGTAGAGGAAACTAGAACAACTTGATCACCGTGGCATATCCCCGATTCCTCACAGTCGAACAGTTCTCCATCCACGAAAACTTTTATGGTACTTTGTAGTCGTAAAGGACAAATCCCATATTGAACAAACATGAAATAAATATCCAATATATAAGGTATTCCTCTTTCAACTTAAATTTTGACAAGATAATGGGGTTTGAAAGCACTGCAACAGTATCTATGGTATGAAATTTAATGTTGTTGTTCGATTCACCAAATCACACTTGAACCTCCAACCAATTCTTGAAACAGGTTATATAATAATTTAACATCTGCAAGAGAGAAGTGCCATAGATGTGATAATGTTACAATTGTTACTTAGAAATGTATATAGAAAAACCCAGGATTTCTCCAGCTGATGAATACCTTAGTGTGCCAATCTTAAACTCTAGATGCCCCAAGCTTTCGTTCGAACAAACGACGCAAGATGTAGACTTGCAAAACAGAGGCCCCAATGACAGCAAGTGATTCATATATAGCTTTGTGGATTGCTCTTCTGCTCATTCCTTCATTCACTGCAATTTGAGTAACATAAATAAATCTAGTTAGTGCCATGAAATGTAACCGATCCACGAGATTCTCGCAGCCTTTGTCACATCTACACACGTATAAAGAAATGAAAGGAAGATCTAATATTCACAGAGAGAACAAATTGAGCTAGTAATTCTAAGAACGGTAATCCACATCTCATCTATCTGTTCCCTCCCAAAAACACTAATATTGGAAGAAATGATGACAATCTTCTCTATTTTTCAATAGAATACTACTCACAAATGGTTGGGAAATTAGTGGTTCAGCACAATATTATCCATGAGACTCTAAGATCGGAAGCATTCTTATCCTTAAAAAGTCGTGCATCTGAACACTTGCTCGGGTCCTATATTTTTGCTCTGAAGGAAACATCAAGGATGTTCTTTCACATTAGGTTCAGGGAGAATGAGACCCAGTATTCATTATGAGAAAAAATGAATGAATAAAATGTATAGAAAACTAGTTTTTCCCAACTGAAACTAAGGACCCAAATGCAGCGAGCCAGCATGAGCAAGTGATCTATAGAAGCTAATTGTTAATGTGGGCTCGTACAGGGAAACGATAAAAGATGTAGACATTGCCAAGAGAAGAATGAAGTGTGATATATATAAAGTCCAATAAATGTGCGCAGAAGCCTTTTGGCATATAAATAACATCAAGAACGGAAAAGGTTGCACGGATACCTATTGCCTGACGATCAGTCTGAGCCTCGAGCCAATGTTGCTCAAACTGAATATTATACAAAGCTTCCTCTAGCTTCCCAATATGTTCCAAGAGAGGTTTGAAATGCTCTGTAGATGTCAAAAAAAAGCATGCTATATTTAATAATTCTAGAGAGGCATAAGAGACAGATTTAAGAATAATAATAGAAACATGCTTACCATCTTTAGCATGCTCGTCATGGTATGCAAAGTGACCAGCATGCACATCGAAGTCTATGGTTTCATGATAAGGGGACTTGTTAGTGAAACAAAAACGGTAAACTCCTTGATGATAAGACAAAAACTCGTGCTTATCACTTGTTTTATCACGTACATCATGGATCTGTTCACCGTTTGGTCCCTTCACCTGATAATTTAATTAAAATTGGGCAGATAATCTCAGTGGTCCAAACAAGTACTTAAACCAAAATATTTAGTAAAAGTGTAAAACATTCATAAGTTGATAAGCATAACATTTTCAACATAAATAAAATGTAGAAGCCTTCAAAACAACAAATTACTTAAAGCATCAATAAAGAGAAGTAGCAACTCAAATCAAACAAAGTATCTATAACTTTTTGTTTTTTCCCTTTTGTTTTATGATTAGTTTGAATTGTTTATTTCTATTTATAGCAAATCAAATAACAAATTTAGGTTTTAATATCTTAAAATTATGTGATTTTTGGGTTTTAAAAATTGGAGGGCCAAGCATTTGTGAGGCTCTTAATTAATGAGGCATATGCCTTGAGGCGTAAGCCTCACTCGTCCCTTAGAAGATACGGGTACTGAAGCGTTTTTCCATGCGGACCTCAAGACGTTGAGGCGGAACTTCTTTTTTTTTAACCATGGATAAACGTATAGTATTCTTGTTTCCTTCACGAACACAGGAAGAGGATGGATTTTTTTTAGAACAATGTTTATCTATTTTGCATGTCCACGATCCAACACTAACTGATGGTTATTTCTCGCCAACATAAACCAATGGAGGAAAACAGTATAACAAGTCCATTTTTCTAATTATTATAGGCCTCAATTCCTCTATTTCCTAGAACCAGGAAAGTTTTCTCCATAACTAAGGATAACAACATTAAAAAAGGGGAGAGAATTCTGCTACTAAAGCCTTGGAAGTTGGATCTTCATCTGAGAAATATTCGTATGGCCACAAACATTTGAGCAATTGGGTATGCTTGAATTATGTTCAGTAATACTAATATATGCAGGTAAGTTTCTCCTGCTGAAAATCCAGAGAGCAAACTGGCAATCTTTTCTAGTAAAGGAATGCTATAATGCTCTTTAATGATAACCTTCTCGTTCAATCCAAATGCAAACACAAAAATTACGGAAACTGAGATTCATTTCAATCAAGAAAACTAACTGATGAAAAATACAAAATTACAGTGGCAAGGTAAAGGAGAGTTCACCACAAGGTCAACGCCATCTTCATTGTAATGCCAAGAATCCTCAGACTTAATCACTACAAATGAAGAATGAACAGTGTCCCCATATTCCACCTTATGCGAGAAGCATTCCTCTCTGTCTATCACGAATCTGATCCCAAAGGCTCCCCCGACGGTGGCCATAATTACCATCGCCGCCGCCGCGATCGAAAGCCTCATCTGAATCCCAAAAGAAAAAATCCATTAATTCTAACAAAAACAAACGACGAATTACAATAAAAAAAAAAAAAACACAAATTTTCGTTACCTTTGTTTTCCTCCGAAAAACAAATTATACAGAATCAATTAGGATTTCCCCTCTCTTTAACCTATCGTACGGGAAACTGAGAGTTTTGAGAAGTTCGCTGGTAACCTGGTCTGGACTGAACTGTCTTGGTTTGACCAGGTTTTTATGCTAAAAGAGCAGGAAGGTTGAGGTGGTCACATTTACTGATTTACGTGTAATAACTGTGTTCGGTAATTTTGTTTATAATAAACACAATTTTTAATATTAATTTTTAATCACACATTTTTTTTTCAATTTTTAATCACAAATCTTACCTAAAAAATATAAATAAAATCAATCATTATTATTTATAACAATTGTCGAACAAAATAATAATCAATTATAATTCACCACGTGTGTTGCGAATTTCTCGGATGTCTGAACTTGATTTATGGCCCTGTACCCATTTATCCAAAATCTCAATTTTTAAAAACTCATTTCAATTAGGAGGTGGACAAAAAAATCGAAATCGAAAAACCGAAACTTAAAAAAATAAAAAGAAATCGGTCAGTTCTTTAGAAAAAAAATGAGAATTGGAACCAAACCAAAATCGAAAAATGGAGAATCAAAAATCGATCGATTCTGAAAACCAAAAAATCGAATTGAGAACTGAACATTGTTAATTTAAAAATTAAGGTCACATGACACTTTTGACAATTTCTGTGTTGCTTTACTTGATAAAATGTACAAATCCAGCTTACTTAGATGTATTATGAATCTATGATAATTTTTGAATTGTTCATATCATGTTACATCTTACATGAAATTCTGTGCATCGATTTTAAAAGATTGGATGTCTGGTCTATCACTTGCACTGATTCAGTGTATCCTTTTAGAATATTAAGAGCATCTTCAATGAGACATTATCATGGTACAATGTCTATCAATTTTTTGACAAATGGAAAAACATGCTTGTGGTATAATTAAGTCCGAGTTCCGTAAACATATGTTATAATCGGCACAATTTTCAAATTACTTTTTTAATCACACAAATTTTTTCTCTCTAATTTTTAACTACAAATTTGATCTAAAAATAAAAATAACATTAATCATTACGTGTTATAAGCGGTGCCGAATGCATGCTAATGCTAGACATGTCTAGTCTCTCACTTGCACAGTTGCACTAGTTCAATGCATCTTTTTGGCATATTAAGAGTATCTTCAATGAGACATTATCAAGGTACAATGTTTATCTATTTTTCGACAAATGACAAAAAATGCTTATGTGACATAATTAATGCTAGACTTGTCTGGCCTCTCACTTGCACTGGTTCAATGCATTTTTTTGGAATATTAAGAGCATCTTCAATGAGACATTGTTAAGGTACAATGTTTAGCTATTTTTTTGACAAATGACAAAAAATACTTATGTGACATAATTAATGTTAGACATTATCTAACACAGTGTCTAACTCTAGACATTGTCCTTAACAACGTTTATCATTAATTTAATAATTTCTACTCAATCAATGTATCTCTCTCTTTCATTTTTTTTTTATAAAACAAATGATAATTGTCACATTTGCGTATTGAACATTGTTGCATTGAAAAAGTTTTTTGAAATAATGTAAATGTTTTTGCCATATGTACAAAGTAGATATTGTGTATGTTTGGTAGGACTTTTGGAATGTCTAAATGTACTTTTAGAAGGTCTAAAACACTTTTAGTAAAAAATATGTTTGGTTGTGATTGAGAAAATACTTTTTGACTGGATAATCAGCTTTTTAAAATTGTTTTAGAGAAGTTCAAATTTGTAACTTCTCGAAAAAGCACTTTTACAAAAACCTGAAATATATAATATATTATTATAAAATCTATTGAAAATATATTGTATTCCATAATTTATATTAAAATATTATATTTTATTGATTAATAAAAAATATATTTTATTAATTAAAAAAATTGAAATATGTTGAAAATGTATTATTTTTTATAACATGTATTTAAATATTATATTTTATTGATTAATATGAAATTATAATCTATTAATTAATAAAATATGAGATTTATTGAGAAAATATTTTTTTCTATTACTCGAATGAAAAATCTATTGAAATATTATAATTCATTAATTAATGAAATATGAAATATTTTGAAAATAAATTGAAAATATATTTTTCATAATCAATTAATAAAAGTATGGAATATATTGAAAATAGTGATATATTATATTTTATGAATTAATTAAATGATTTTTTTAATATAGATTTCAACATCGAGGTGAAATAATTATTTAATTTTTAATTAATTATGAGATATAATTTAAGTGTTAGTTTATACAAAAGTACTTTTATGGCTTTGCTGCCAAACAATCAATTTAATATTAACAGTACTTTATGGAATAATAATTAAACAATCAACTGTTTTTTGTTAATAACACTTTAAAACAAAAGTTCTTTTCCAAAAATCTCTATTCACAACATTGGTACCAAACATGCTCATTGTCCCATTAGAGATGCTCTAAGGCAATGTCTGTTGTGTTGATTTATACTTAACTAATTTCAAAAATGATGTGTGATTTGACATGTATGTGACTTTCGTAGATGTTCATTAGTAAATTGTGGTTTGACATTGAAATCTGATATAATAGTTTCATTAGAAATTATTTTTATTTCGAAGTATATCTAGGTTCAAATAAACTAAATGGTTTTATGTTATGGTAAGGTGTTTTATGTCTTCGTTATCATTTAATATTTTAATCTAGATGATCCGGGTATTCGAGCATAAGTAGTACAAAGAACAACAGAAGATGAAGATCTTACATTTCTGATTGCTAGTGGGAATATACAGAATATTATAACTGTCTTTAGAATTCGAATATATTTATTTTCAATATTTTACCGCATGAATGATTTTGTTTGGAAAATTTTGATCAAAAGCTATTTATTTTTTGCACACATTTTTCCATTTGCTCAAAGTTAAATTTTTTTAACAAAAAAACTAAAAAATAACCGAAATCGAATAATTGAGTTCCTGAGTTTTGAGAACCGGAACTAGAATCGAACCAAAATTTTCGATTTGATTTCGGTCCTTTCAATAATCGAACCGAAAATCAAAACGAATAGCCCTAATTTCAACTACACATTTTAAATAAAATAATCCAAATTCTTCAAAAATTAACTATTATTTTGAAATTTTTATAAATATTGTTTATAAATAGTTAGAACACACATTTTTTTTAAAAATATTTTTCATAAATTAGTAAGCGAGAATCGTTCATCCGATATTGCTGACTTTAATAAATTATTTATAATTTGAGGATTATACGTCATTATTTATAAACACTATTTGTAAACAATATTTATTTATTAAAGTAAAAAATAGTAAGAGGGAATTTTTGACCAATCTAAATTGTTGACATTAAAAAAAAAAAAAAAAAAAGACCACTGTTACAAAATTTGCCAAACAGAGTTTCTCCACCTAATAATTAGCTGAACAAATAACAAACTATTAAAGTCATAAAGGCTCGTTTGATTGCGTTTCAGTTTTCAATTTTGAGTACATTTTTGATTTTTTCTTCTTCTTCTGTGTTTATTTTAAGATTTCTAAAAACGTGTTTGATTTTTTATTTTGAAAAATAATTTCTTAAAACAAAACTATAAAATACATTTGGTTTGAATTTTTGAAATTTGTTTTATAACATTTTATTCCTTGAAATTTGATTATTTAATAAAATAAATTAATCTTTGTTAATATATTATAAATTAATATATCATAAGATAATCTTTTATTTATTTATTTTTTATTTTTTTTCCTTTTAGTAAAAGTATATGAAATTAAATAATAAATAAAGTTCAAAATATAGGAAAATAAAAATAAAAATTAATGACATGGACTGATCATAATATTTATATCTGTATTCATTTAAATCTTTTTTATGGTCTTTATGTAAATAATCATTAAGAATTCAATATATTGTTAATTTCTAATTTTTATAATTTTTCTCTATAAATTTTTATAATTTCATTTTCTGCAAGAATTTTATTTTATTTATTTATTAAAACCTTACATTTTTAACTTTTAAAATTTTATTTAATAATTTGTTTTCCATATTTTGAGCCTTTTCAGAATCATCGAAAACATTCAAAATGTCAAAAATAGGTCTTGTGAGCTTTATGTTATATAAGGCCAACTAGTACTGCACAAAAAAATCGCAAATCGCAAACTGAATCTAACTCATTGGTTCGAAACCACTGGTTCGAGATCGTATGGATCCGTTGTTTTTCCTCAAATTGAACAAAATGGTTTGTTTTAGGTTTTAATTTTCAAAAAACATAAAAAACCGAACTAAACCTCTTTTAAATTAAAAATTATTTTAGTATAGAATTCTCCGAATACAACGATTTCAGACAACAAATATTGCACTGTTTTGAAATTTCTAAGACATTAATATCTGTTGAATAAAATTTGCAACATTGGTTGCTTGTAGTATGTTTTGTCTTTGAGTGGGATAATGTTATGTGCGTTTCCGTAGCCAAAATGTTATGTCTTTTTAGATATGTGTGTTATGAATCATGTAAGAATTTTATAAAATCAGATCTTTTTAGTTGCAGAACATGTTCCAAAAACTAAGTGTGAATACTCAAAAAATATGTTAGATAAAATAACTAATTTTACATAGTCAGATTTAACACACATAATTTAGAACATGTACAAAAAAAAGCTTGTAACAATGGTTTGGTTTGTAAACCGTGAGTTAAAATCGAACCAAATCGCAAAAATGGTTTAGTTTATAAAATGAAATGATTGGGTTTGGTTTGAAAAAATGTCAAACTGCTTGAAATAGTTTGGTTTGAAAATACATCAAAAATCCTCCAAATCGGATCTTATTCACCCCTAAAGTCAACATTATTTTTAAAAAATACATTTTCGATCAAACATGTTTTAATGTTTTATAAAACTAAAAACTTAGAAATTTTTGGCTAAATGCACCCTAAATCTCTAATTAAGAGTCCATTCGGCAAAACTTTTGTGAATGAAACTTTTATTAGTAGAGTTTTTTAATAAGAGTTGTTAACAAAAAGCAGTTGACTATTTGATTGTCAATTCAAAAAGTATTGTTAACATTATATTGATTGTTTGGTAGTACAACTATAAAATTACTTTTGTATAAACTAACATTTAATTAATTATGAAAAAGTATATTTTCAAAAGATTTCATAATTTATTAATTAAAAAATATAACATTTAAATAGATTTCAATAAGAGTTATAGAAAAAATATTTGTCAATAGATTTTATATTTTATTAATTAATAAAATATAATTTCATAATAATCAATAAAATACAATATTTCAATATGAGCTATGAAAAATAATATATTTTCAACATATTTCATATTTTTATTAATTAAAAAAAATAAAATTTCATATTAATCAATAAAATATAATATTTTAATAGGAATTATGGAAAATAAAATATTTTTAATAGATTTCATAATAAAATATTATATATTTCAGTTTTTTGTTAAATTCTTTTTGGAGAAGTTACAAATTAGAGCTTATCTAAAACGGCCTAAAAAAGTACATTTTCAACCATAGCGAAACACCTGTATTTTTAGTAAAAATATTTTGGGCCTTCTAAAAGTATTTTTACACCTTTCAAAAGCCTTATCGAAGACTCACTACTATTTGGATACTTTGAATTATTGTCAAACTAGGGTATTCTTAAGAAATTTGTTAGTTTTTTAAGAACTTCATGATAGAGTCATTTTGTGATGTTAACGGATAAAAATCATAAAAATATCCATTTTTTCTGCAAGAATGACCAAATTGATGATGTAGACTTCATATTATTGTAGTTGCGGGAATTTCTATTCTACCAAATTACTTTTAAGATTAGACTTGTATTTGGACAAGTTATGTTCCAATAGTTAAGTGGATGTTGACTTTACGTTGCTTGTAATTTGCATTGCATGTAATTTGACATTAAGCTAACTACTTTTATTGAAGAAAAAATGTTGGTTAAAAACCTAGATAATTCAATTATTTATTTACTATTATTATTATTTTTTAGTGGGTAAACGATATCTTTTCATTGGAGTGTAAATTAAAATTAGAACTTGTGACCAATGGAACTAATTTATCCATTTTAAAAGATACAACATTTCTAGGTTGTTTTATAACAATGCAATACAAGTGCACAAAGAAAGAGCAAAAACCACTGATTTAACAGTGACAGAGCTCGGTATCCTGCCCTTGTCCCTCCTAAAAAAAAGACCATTGTACAATGGCAAGTTGATCAAAACCAGAACCCCACATAGAAGAATCTGCAAAGCTGTGGTTTCGAAAACATATTTGAATTCCCCGGCAGCAATCCTTTTCTTTAACACCCCGAAGAGGCAGAACATATTGATCATTGCCACCGATGACATAATGATGAACATTGGTGAAGTGACTCCAAACTCCATCTTTTCTTGCTCGTATCTCTGCATAACATCTTGATCAGCCACTTTTGCTGATATTATAAACCCCGAATTTGAATATCCCATCAATTTGAAGGTGGTATCCACGGCTGCAAATAGATAAGAGCTTAATCTTTTGTAAAGCCACATTCTTTGCTCATTCCACCAGCCTAAGATTGTTCTACCTACCTTGAGAAACTCGATAATGCTATATATATGCAAGGCTGCAACCACATACACAAATGGAAGAAACCATAGGCTCGAGACCTGAATGTTGAATAAAGCTGTGATATTTGTTGACAGGAAGAAAATTTAATAAATGGAGACATTTCAACATCTCATTGGACAATTTTTTCTGGAAAGTCAACAATTTTAGCTGGTCAAAGATTCTCGTCCACTATTTTTGACTTTTCAATAAAATGGATCAATTAAATGTTTACATGTCACCATTCATAAACAAAATTTCTAAACAAATCTTTACCAAAAAGGATTCAGAATGATGAGAGAGAATTAGAGAAAATGTGCATGTGAAAACAAGGAGGTGCCTCTGAGGAGATAAAGAGAAGGGAAATGGAGTAATACAATGTTGCAAAGCAATTAGGAGACCATAGGAAATAGTTGCAATATCCCATTATGAGCCCAAAATGGATTCTTCCTGGTCCATACCAAACTGGACTGTATTTCGAAAGGAAAATCTGTAAATCACCCTCGGACCATCTCTTGTGTTGCACTAGTGTCTGATCAAGGGTAGTTACAGAAACACCTAAGAAGCCTTCCCTTTTTGGATTGAAAAAGATTTATTTCCAACCCCGACATTGAATAGACAGCCCTGTTATCACATCTTCAATTGGACAGCCATACTTTAGACCCATCTGCATAGTATCAAAACAATTTTGTTGTGATTAAAATCTAAATTTTATAAGTCAAAATCAACAATCAATTTCAACCACATATTTTATAGGTCCGTAACTTTTTAATCACACGTTTCATCAACTTTTATCAAAATTTACTAAAAATATGATTTTAATCTGCACCAAATGCAAAACTCATATCATATATATGAGAAGTTGTGAATGTGAAAGAGAGAAACCTCTTTGCCCCACTGAGTGTTTTCTCCGAAAGTGCAGCTTGCGAGGCCTTTTACCCTTTCTTCCAATTCTTGAACACTTTCCCATGTTTCGCGTATACTGTTTGTGTTCCATTCGATAGTAGATCCTCTGGTAAATATTCTTTCACAAAGAGTGTCTCTTCGGTGAAAGCACCCAATTCCAATATACAAAGGCCCTCCATAACCATCCAAACCTTGAAATTCCTATGTAGCAAAATTCACAAGTTAAATAAGCATATTTTCAATATAAAACAAATTGGAGTCAATAGAATGTACGCATAGAAATATACTAACCCTAGTGATCGCTCTCAGTGTGCCTCCATATAATTCATTTTTAGTAATATTATGGAAGTTCTGCGGAAACTGCACAAAAGCAATCTCATGGCCCTTTTCTTCGTCCATGAAGAAGCAGAGCGCATCTCGAATTGATTGTGAATTATTTGAGTACATATCACAATCTACAGTTAAGAATTATAGGTCCATCGCTGATCTCTGATGACACCCTTATCTACACATATATTATAAGACAGTAAAAAGAAGTGGTTGAAAATTGGAGAGAGAGAGAATGTGTAATGTTAAAATATGATTTGAAAAATTGTGTGGTTTATAAATAATTTATAAAACTAGTTGTTTCTGATACTTTCTTCTCGGTTCCTTCTTCCATAACTTAAGCTCGGAGAAAGAAAAGATAAGAGGACCCTATGGAGAATGTGGTTAGAAATCCATAATAGAGTCAGACCACAACGGTCGAATATATATTAAGTTTTTTTTAACAGATTATATGGTAAAATATTCTCGATATAATTTTTGAATCTCCAACGTTTATATATATATATATTCCTTGAACTATGTTTTCTTGAAAGGATTATATGGTATAATATTTTTAATATAATTTCTTGATTTTCAACGTTGTCCAGTCGTCATATACTTGTTGGGTTAAGATTAAACACACATATATAATTATTGTGATTGATATTTTTAAATGAAAATTTAGAAATACATTAAATATGAGAGGCGAATGCAGAAATTATGATAAATATAGTGATAACTTGCACATGCATCAATATTTGTACTCATAATATTACACCAAACATAATACTCCCTCCGTCCGTAAGGATGAAATTACTCCTATTTTCACGTAGAATAAGAAAATTTCAATTAATGTAGTTGAAATATAAAATTTTCTTACATTTTTACTAATATATCCCTATATTAAATAATGTAATAAATATGTTATTTTATATTAGTTGATAATAATGGATATATTAGAAAACTTAAAAATATGTAAACTTTCAATAAGGAAAATGGTTAATAATTTGGAACGGACAAATATGGAATACAAGCTTATCTTCAAAGGACAGAGGAAATATAAAATTAAAAACTACCAAATTTACATTTTTCATGAAGTTAAAAATAACTTATAAAATTTATTGTAATCAACGGTAATTTTTTTTAAATATATAAATTGACATTTATCATGCAGTGAATTTTTTAATAATTTGTATTATTTATGTTGTTTTCTAAATTTAATAATTATCGTAATAGAAAAATATTTTATTTTTTTTATTTGTTTTGTTTATGTATAATCATTAAACTTTATGAATACTTATCGATTTTGTAGATAGCAACTTAAATGCATCGCACGGTTCAAATACTAGTTAGCATATAAAATATCTTATTTACTCATGTACTATGTATTATAATTTATTGTTAATTTTCTTATATTTTTAGGTAAAATCCTCACATTTCTGAAAAATTATTCAATGAAATATGACATAAAAATTAAGAACGCAATACAACATAGATAAGTATAAATAATTTGTAAATTCTAAAAATATTTATGTAACTCGTTTTTATTTTGTTTGCGTTGAAAGCTATGTTTGATTGTTAACATTTTCATGGAAATGTCACATCAAAGAATTTATTTTCCACATTTTCGTGTTTCGTTGTTACATTTAATCTAGAAATTATTTCCTAGGTATAATCACATTAAGCACAAACAAACTTATTTTCTAAGCAAATAATTTCTCACCCTTTTGCTAAGAAAACCTTTTCTCACAAAGTTAGAAAATATTTTATTTTCCACATTTGCAATAATTGTGCTATGAACTTGAATAGATATACTAAATGAAATAGTATATACATTTGTCTATATTCTCTATATTTGTTGTGATTGTTTTATCTTCTCAAGATGGTGATTAATGTTCTTAATTGTCTGAGAACACTCAAATTATAATAATGTGATTTCATGACGTTGTCTTCACTGCGTGAGCTCAATAAATGGGAGAAGAAACGTTTGTGAAACCAACTTGAACACCGAAGTTGGATAATAATAATAATAAAAACTAAAATGAACTTCAACATTTTCAGGATCCCTTTACGATTTTCATATATTACAACAATTCCTTTCCTCAATACCAATAATTTTATGGACAATGCTACAGGTACCCCGAAAGTGTACCGCGCACTCACATATGGGGGAGGGTGAAATGGTCGTTACACTGTTCATGTGTCTGTGCAGTACAACTCGCGGTACACTTTCACGGTAACTTTAACATTTTCCTAATTTTATAGTCCATCCTTTTTTATATAACTCAAGATCCTTCATAAAATATGCAATATTTCTTCAACCGACATTATACTTGCAAATAAGACAATAATTTGATATCTCAAGTCCAGCATAATGAAACATGTAAATCATTAAGCCGTGAAAATTCATATTATTCATATTATATATCATAACATTAGGGAATATTAATTGGGACAAATGTGACTATAGTCCAATTTTCCATCAATGTGAATCCATGTCAAATCAACATTTGTACAGAATAGGATATCTGAAGACTCTACTTAGAGGATCTAAACAAGCTGGTTTGGGAGAAATCTAATCCAACTTCACCAAAATTTTAAATCTTCTAAAAGTAGGATATACGCATATGGTTAGAGTAGACATTTTCAATTGAACTATACTCCTAAAGTTGACTTGATCAAGATGAATATTTCAAGTTCTTGTTAGTACAAAAAATGTAAATTAGGCAACAAATGCTAATTCTAAATATTAATTAGAAACTTGTTAGTTACTATATGATGCCATATGTTTGCAATAAACAAAAGAAAATGATTGAATATATAATTTGTATCAAGTGGTTTAGGATTAAAGATTTATCAAAAGCACACGTTTCTTAATAGTTACATCAGTAATTGTCTTATAATCTGATCTTCTTCACTGATCACATCTTTTTCACCTTCAGCCTCAATATATATTTATATATTTTTCAAGTGACAAGTTTAGGCAACGGTCCAAAGACCATCGAAGAGGAGTTGTGAAGTTTTTGTACAAACAATAATAATTTTAAAAAGATGAACGATTTTGTCGCTAAATTTATTTAATAATAACAATAATGTTTTAAAAAATATGAAATACGGGTGAGGACTTACCAATTAACATTAAACAAACCCAAAAATAAATTTCCCTCATTGACCCTTTAATTATAAGATTCACCTAAAGGTAAATATGAAAATATAAGAAAAATTATAAGGACGGAATTGTCCAAAAATGTTTCTCCCTTAAAGGGCCTTTTAGAAGTAGTAAGTAGTATAGATATAGATTATCTAAATTTAATTTTTCTTATTTTATTATTATACTTCCATTTGGATTTTATTAATTAATTAATTATTTTGTATTAAATATGTTACGACCATACCTAAATGGACTTGACACGTTATCCATGAAGGCCCACATTAGGCCCCATTGGCATCCAGCAACACTTCATTTCTGTAGTCAGGAGTCCAATAGTTCGAACTCACCCAATTTCCCATAAGGGTCATCATTTCGGATATATCTCGCGTCATTTATTGTTTGCCAAGGTCCAATATTATCCGAACTCCCCATAGTTAGATTGTTTATGCCATCCGGAGTCCATGCTCCAGAATGATGACAGAACTGGTCAGTGTGTCAAATATGTGTAACCCTTTTGCAAGTTGCGGCTTGATGTGACAACATCTTTAAAGGGATGTAATAGTTGCCATAACCCTATGATAAGTAGTAATGATTATAACCAAAGAAATGGTTTGCCTTATGAAGAGTAAGGAACTTGTCACTTGTAGGTATGATAAGTGTCATGATCCGGGATAGCAACTACCACTATAAATAGATCACATTTGCCTCCAAGTAAAATGTTAGTAACTCAAGTTTAACACTAAGCCAATTAGGTGCGTAATTAGCTTTTATATATATATATATACACTAATTAATCTAATATATAAAATATGTTATATTATGTCGATGACTCAATAGGTAAACCGCGAGTTAAAATCACACAAAACCGCAAAAATGGGTTGGTTTGTAAAATGAAATGGTTATGTTTGGTTTGAAAATAATGTCAAACTGCTTGAAATAGTTTGGTTTGAAAATACGTAAAAAAACCCTCTAAATCGGATCTCGTTTACCCCTAAAGTCAACATTATTTTTAAAAAATACATTTTCGATCAAACATGTTGTAATGTTTTATAAAACTAAAAACTTAGAAATTTTTGACTAAATGCATCCTAAATCTCTAATTAAGAGCCCATTTGGCAAAACTATTATTAATAGAACTTTTATTAGTAGAGTTTTTTTTAATAAGAGTTAACAAAAAGCAATTGATTGTTTGATTGTCAGTTCAAAAAGTACTGTTAAAATTAAATTGATTGTTTGGTAGTACAACTATAAAATTACTTTTGTATAAACTAACATTTAATTAATTATGAAAAAGTATATTTTCAAAAGATTTCATAATTTATTAATTAAAAAATAAAACATTTCAATAGATTTCAATAAGAGTTATAGAAAAAATATTTGTCAATAGATTTCATATTTTATTAATTAATAAAATATAATTTCATATTAATCAATAAAATAAAATATTTTAATATGAGTTATGAAAAATAATATATTTTCAACATATTTGAAATTTTTATTAATTAAAAAAATAAAATTTCATATTAATCAATAAAATATAATTTTTTAATAGGAATTATGGAAAATAATATATTTTCAATGGATTTCATAATAAAATATTATATATTTCAGTTTTTTGTAAAAACGTTTTTTTGAGAAGTTACAAATTAGAGCTTATCTAGAACGGCTTAAAAATTTGTTTACCCATAAAAAAATACTTTTTCAATCATAGCGAAACACCTATATTTTTAGTAAAAATATTTTGGACCTTCTAAAAGTATTTTTACACCTTCCAAAAGTCTTATCAAATACGCACTACTATTTGGATACTTTGAATTATTGTCAAATTAGGGTGTTCTTAAGAAATTTGTTAGTTTTTTAAGAACTTTATGATAGAGTCATTTTGTGATGTTAACATATAAAAATCATAAAAATATCCATTTTTTCTACAAGAATGGCCAAATTGATGATGTAGACTTCATATTATTGTAGGTGCGCGAATTTCTATTCTACCAAATTACTTTTAAGATTAGAAGACTTGTTTATGGACAAGTTATGTTCCAATAGTGATGTGATCCGGGATAGGAGCTCAAAGGAGAAGTCAAGTCACGGACGATGCAACAACATTCTACATAGGAAAATGAACAATTTCCATGTTGGAAGCTAGTCGAGAAGACGAGTGGATCAACCTCATTCAAGCCGTCGAAGAAAATTATGGAATTTCAAAGTTTACGGACGTAACACCTATTCGTCACGGCCGTAACCATACCACTGAAGAAAACAGAGAATTTGAAGAAATTGACTTACGACCGTAACCTGCGTCTCACGGCCATAAAATTATGTCTCATGGCCGTAATATTATGTCTTACGGCCGTAATGGTTAAGCAGAAAACGTCTTACGGCCGTAAAGACGTTAGTCACGGCCGTAAATGAGTAATTGCGTGATTTTAGGAATTTTAATTCTTTCCTTATTTTTAGCAATTTCTTTCCTAGTTAAATTAAAACTCTTACTTAGGTTTTGACCCTATTTATAGGGGTGTAATTTTCATTATTCGATAGACAACTTTGATATTATAATTGAGAGGCTATTTTGCTTTCATATTCTTATTCTTCATTGAATAAAATCCGAACTTGCGAGTTAATCTTGTTTGTTCAAATCTTGGGTGAGATTTACTTTTATTGTGATCAAGAGGTCAGCATATCTGTTGATTGTGTTGGTTGCTTGGTTCAATTAATTTGAATCAATCTCGAAATCGTGATTCTTTGGCGTTCTTGGGTCGATTCCAATAATTTGTGGGTTGCGTAGCTACAATTGCTACGTGATTTGCATAATTTGGTATCAGAGCTTAGGCTCCAAAAATCAAGGTTATATCTTTATTTTGTTTTCTTGAGTTTTCTATCCAGTTTGATTTTTATGTTTATCATCGAGTCTCATGAAAATCATCAATATCTTGTTGAGCGTTTTGTTTTTCAGTTTTTTTGCGTTCTTCTTGTTCTTGAGTTTGTTGAGTCTTTAATCCAGAAAATCGTTCCAAAAAAATTTAAAAATTGTTTGTTTTGCTTAATTCTTATCCGAATTAAGTTCCGTTTGTTTTGTCGTGTTCTTTGTCGAATTTTCGAATTTATAAAAAAAAAAAAATTATTTTTTTATTTATTTTATTTATTCCGAAAATTCATCCAAAAATAAAAAAAAAATATATTTCCATTCAAGAACCACTTTCTTGAATTTCCTTAAATTCTTGATAAATCCTTGCATTCCAAGTCAAATTAAAATTCTTGATATTCTTTCCTTTCTAGTCAAAATTCAAGAATCACTTTCTTGAGATTTCTTTAATTCCTGACATTCTCTAAATTTCTTTCTTCCGTTTATTTTTCGAGCAAGAAAATAAATTCCTTCTTGCTAATTGTTGTCTAGATCATCTATTCTTGAGTTTTCTTGAATTTTCACATAAGGGATGGATTATGATCCGGGTTCGTTGTTCCAAACTAGATGTTATGTGGGTCAGAAGGTGTGCAGTTTGGCAATTGATAGAGAGTGCTTCACTAATTTTGCTAATATCACCATGGTTGAAAAATTGGGATTATCTCTAATACCGCATAATAGACTTTATTATGTGACGTGGATGAGGGAATTTGGGGAGTTCCATGTAACCAAGCAAGTCCTAGTGACTATAACCCGTGGAAAATATATTGATGACGTATTTTGTGATGTAGTGCCTTTAAAGTCTTGTCATATGTTGTTGGGAAAATCATGGAGTCGTATGAGGGAAGCAATATATTATAAGAGTATGCACATATACAGGATTCTTACGAGAGGGAAAACATTCACACTGTATGGGTTGACACTCGAGGAAGCACTAGACGATTCGAGGAAGGTAAAAAAAGAGAGTGAGAGGAAAGTTGTAGTGAGATTGCAAGAGAAACATTGAGATAGGGAAGTTGAGAAGAAGGAGGGAAAGCCGAAACTAGAAACGGTTGATCAAATTCCAAAATTTAATGTAGGAGATGTGGAATTGGGTAATAAAGAGGTGGATGAACAAGATGTTAAAATTATTGATGAGGATATGCATGAATTGAAAGTTGACGGGGTAGAGAATGAAAACATGAAAGAATTGGTTGAGGCCAAAAATTTAGAAGAGGTGGTTAAGCTTGAAAATGTGGAGTTAGAAGAGGTGGACGAGCTTGAGAGAAAAGAAATAGAAGAGATTGAGCAAGAAGTTACAACAAAATAATGAAGTGAAGAGAAGGACCTCGTTGTTAGGGAAGAGGATTTGGAGATGATATACCATGAGTACAAGGATCCATATCTTGTACTTTGTGAAACTAACATTTCCCACCCTATTTTGCTTAAATCTTTCTTACAGGTTGAATATACTTGGAGGTTTGAGTCACACCACATTTGGCCAAGGAAGTTCTTATTTCGACTCGTCCTTCCAATCCAAGTATTCGACTATTGGTTGATCCTATGTAATGGAGGCAAAAAATTTCCTTTTGATCCAGGCGGTGCGCTGAAACACCATGAACCAAGCTATGATTCGGGACAAATCATCTTGAAGAAGGGGAGGATGATGTGATCCGGGATAGGAGCTCAAAGGAGAAGTCAAGTCACGGACGACGCAACAACATTCTACATAGGAACATGAACAATTTCCATGTTGGAAGCTAGTCGAGACGACGAGTGGATCAACCTCATTCAAGCCGTCGAAGAAAATTATGGAATTTCAAAGTTTACGGCCGTAACACCTATTCGTCACGACCGTAACCATACCACTGAAGAAAACAGAGAATTTGAAGAAATTGACTTACGGCCGTAACCTGCGTCTCACGGCCATAAAATTATGTCTCACGGCCGTAATATTATGTCTTACGGCCGTAATGGTTAAGCAGAAAACGTCTTACGGCCGTAAAGACGTTAGTCACGGCCGTAAATGAGTAATTGCATGATTTTAGGAATTTTAATTCTTTCCTTATTTTTAACAATTTCTTTCCTAGTTAAATTAAAACTCTTACTTAGGTTTTGACCATATTTATAGGGGTGTAATTTTCATTATTCGATAGACAACTTTGATATTATAATTGAGAGGCTATTTTGCTTTCATATTCTTATTCTTCATTGAATAAAATCCGAACTTGCGAGTTAATCTTGTTTGTTCAAATCTTGGGTGAGATTTACTTTTATTGTGATCAAGAGGTCAGCATATCTATTGATTGTGTTGGTTGCTTGGTTCAATTAATTTGAATCAATCTCGAAATCGTGATTCTTTGGCGTTCTTGGGTCGATTCCAATAATTTGTGGGTTGCGTAGCTACAATTGCTACGTGGTTTGCATCAAATAGATAAGTGGATATTGACTTTACGTTGCTTGTAATTTGCATTGCATGTATTTGACATTAAGAGATTGTTTGGTAATGATAAAAATTTTATTACAACTTTGTAAACTCAATCTCAACCATCCATTCTTAGTCAAGCCCACAATTTTTTGACTTTTCAAACATTTTTAAACCACACATCCATTAAAGAACTAAAAAAAATTAAAAAATCAAAATTTTTCACATTACCAAACAGGTTCTAAGCTAACTACTTTTATTGAAGAAAAAACGTTGGTTAAAAACCTTGATATTTCAATTTTTTCTTTCTTTTTTTTTCTTGGTGGTAAACGATATCTTTTCATTGGAGTGTAAATTAAAATTAGAACTTGTGACCAATGGTACTAATTTATTCGTTTTAAGATACCACATTTCAAGGTTGTTTTAAAAGAATGCAATACAAGTACACACAGAAAGAGCAAAAACCACTGATTTAAAAGTGACAGAGCTCGGCATCCTGCCCTTGTCCCTCCTAAAGAAAAGACCATTGTACAATGGCAAGTTGATCAAAACCAGAACCCCACATAGAAGAATCTGCAAAGCCGTGGTTTCGTAAACCGATTTGAATTCCCCGGTAGCAATCATTCTCTTTAACATCCCTAAGAGGCAAAACAGATTGATCATTGCCACCGATGACAGAATGATGAACATTGGTGAAGTGACTCCAAACTCCATTTTTTCTTGCTCGTATCTCTGCGTAACATCTTGATCAACCACTTTTGCTGAAATTATAAAACCAGAATTTGAATAGCCCATCAATTTGGAGATTGTATCCGCGGCTGCAAATAGATAAGAGCTTGATCTTTTGTAAAGCCACATTCTTTGCTCATTCCACCAGCCTAAGATTGTTCCACCTGCCCTGAGAAAATCGATAATGCTATATATATACACGGCTGCAACCACATACGCAAATGGAAGAAACCATAGGCTCGAGACCTGAATGTTGAGTAAAGCTGTGATATTTGTTGACAAGAAGAAAATTTAATAAACGGAGACATTTCAACATCTCATTGGACAAATTTTTCTTAAAAGTCAACAAATTTAGCTAATCAAAAAATCATGTCCACCATTTTTGACTTTTCAACAAAATGGATCAATTAAATGTTTACATGTCACCGTTTATAAACAAAATTTCTAAACAAATTTTTACAAAATAGGATTTAGAATGATGAGAGAGAATTAGAGAAAACATGCCTGTGGAAACAAGGAGGTGCCTCTGAGGAGATAAAGAGAAGGGACAATGGAGTAATACAATGTTGCAAAGCAATTAGGAGACCATAGGCAATAGTTGCAATATCCCATTATGAGCCCAAAATGGATTCTGCCTAGTCCATACCAAACTGGACTGTACTTCGAAAGGAAAATCTGAAAATCGCCCTCGGACCATCTCTTGTGTTGCACTAGTGTCTGATCAAGGGTAGTTGCAGAAACACCTAAGAAGCCTTCCCTTTTTGGAGTGAAATAGATTGATTTCCAACCCCGACATTGAATAGACAGCCCTGTTATCACATCTTCAACTGGATAGCCATACTTTAGACCCATCTGCATAGTATCAGAACAATTCTGTTGAGATTAAAATCTGAATTTTAATCTAATTCAAAGTCAACAATCAATTTCAGCCACACATTTTGCAGGTCCGTAACTTTTTAATCACACGTTTGATCAACTTTTATCAAATCTACTAAAAATATGATTTTAATCTGCATCAAATACAAAACTCATATATATGAGAAGGTGTGAATGTGAAAGAGAGAAACCTCTTTGCCCCACTGAGTGTTTTCTTCGAAAGTGCAGCTTGCGAGGCCTTTTACCCTTTCTTCCAATTCTTGAACACTTTCCCATGTTTCGCGTACACTGTTTATGTTCCATTCGATAGTAGATCCTCTGGTAAATATTCTTCCACAAAGAGTGTCTCTTCGGTGAAAGCAGCCAGTTCCAATATACATAGGCCCTCCATAACCATCCAAACCATGAAAATCCTATGTAGCAAAATTCACAAGTTAAATAAGCATATTTTCAATATAAAACAAATTGGAGTCAATAGAATGTACGCATAGAAATATACTAACCCCAGTGATCGCTCTCAGTGTGCCTCCATATAATTCATTTTTAGTAATATTATGGAAGTTCTGTGGAAACTGCACGAAAGCAATCTCATGGCCCTTTTCTTCGTCCATGAAGAAGCAGAGCGCATCTCGAATTGATTGTGAATTATTTGAGTACATATCACAATCTACAGTTAGAATTATAGGTCCATTGCTGATCTCTGATGACACCCTTATCTACACATATATTACAAGACAGTAAATATATCACGTAATGCAACTTTCTTGCCTTAAAGAAATGTGATTTTGGTGAACTGACCAATGCATTCAAAGCTCCGGCTTTGAAGTTATGGAAATGCCGCGGTCGCTTCTCGCGAGCCAAATACACCAAATTTGGCAGTCTACTCCCTTCAATATCCTTAACCTCTGTGTCTTTTCCATCAATCAATACCTGGTAATTGTGAAAATGGAACATAGAATATCACTTATAATTGTATCCTACTGTTTTGGATGAAATATATACATGCTTTTATAATCAAGTTTCTTGGAAAGAAACAAGAAATTAGGTTGAAAATCGATTTTTTTTTGTACCTGCAGGATGGTGTCATGATCTCGTCGAGATGAAAATTCATCCCACTTAGAAAATCCTCTGTGTTCTAATAGTGTACTTCTGGAGACTCGATCAAGTTCTTTTGCAAACTCAATTCTATTCTCCATATCTTCATAAAGTTTCTGCTTTGCAAAATATAACAAAAGTTCTTAGTGTTATCGCAACTTCCAGTGTGTGCTATGAAATCATAAAGCAAGAAACAAAGTAAGGAAAGCATTGAAATTCCCCTTTGCTCAATCCTAAAAGTGCTCTTAGGCGCGAAGCTCTCATTTCACGCTTCAATCGCGTTTTGCTCGCGCATTGTCGGACTTTTTCGTGCTTAGGCGGGCTTAAGCGTGATGCTCAGCCTCGCTGCTTTGTTATGCTTTACGCTTTTTAGAACACTGATAAGTACCTTGACAGACGCGAGAACTTCGACCTGATCTGCATCTAATTGGCCGAGCTCTGACCTAAGATAAGCTTCAGGTGATAGAGGTTCCACTTTGAACTTTTTGCAATACGATAACCAATGCCTAGCAAAATGTGAAGCCTCCAGGAGGGCATAGAAGGTAAGATCCGAGCCACCATCGTCTGAGAGATACACACTGAGTTTCTCCATTGGGTAATCATACGCCATGACCGATAGAACAGTATTGATCACCATCATTGGTGGCTCGATTGTTTGGTCAGCAGTGCAAACAAAAATGTCCACCTTAGGTAAGTCATTTTCGTACCTGCAGTTCATCAACATTTTAAAGAAATTGGACTAGAATATTACCACCATGAATCATGATCGCTGAAACTATGAGGAGAAAGAATAACAATAGAACTAGCGGATTTAAACATGTTTGGCTAAGCTTTTAATTAGCTGCTTCTTCGCTGAATTAGGCAGTAAGACCACAGAATGCAACCCTAATTGAAATGCATAGATTTTTCTCATACACTATGGGAATGGTTTAGAAGAGATATAGTTTACATCCCAGATGGGCTATAATTGGATATACCATTGTTCCTTTGTACAGAAGTTTCTATAAAAATGGGAAATGCCCTTGGGAAATGGTCAGTCGATTTCTTATTGACTTTGAAGTGCGCCAGAAAAATTTGAGATGTCAACGAGTTGAGCCAAAGATCAAGGTTCCAGCTTTTAGGGATAGTGCTTTTTTTGGCCCGAGCCGAGCCAAAACTCATCCCCAAAAATAAAGTTCCACTCGAGATTTCAGCTCGAGCTTTTCCGAGCCGAGCCGAGCCGAGCAAAGTCCCGAGCTTTTAATTTATTTGTATTTATATAACAAAAATCCATAATTTTTTTATTAGAAATGTATATATACAACAAGTTGAGAAAAATCCGTGGTCGAATTTCATGGTTCAAGCTCCCATCAAGCTTTTTGAGTGAGTTCTTTTTTTTTTTTTTTTTTGCTCGAGCCGACCCAAAGTTCGTCTCTGAAAAAAAAAGCTCGACTCGAGCTTTGGCTCGAAATCTCAAGCCGCAAGCCAAGCTAGGCCCAAGCTTTTTTCAAGCCGAGCCCGAGCGGCTCGAATCGACGAACCGTTTTGTCATCCCTAAGAAAAATGATGGCAATAAGGATTCTTGAAAACTTAGTCAAACATGCTCTTATTTCATTTGTAGTGTCTACTGTCTAGTGTTGTCCCTAAACCAATTAATGCTCATGCAGTAATAACATCTATTTATCTATATATAAAAGCAGAATAGCGGTCAAATTTCGTTTTTCCCCCGCCTAAAAACCTTCCAAAAATAGCCTTATGCATTTATGACATTTGTTTATAATTTCTATACTTACCAAAAATGGAATGTATTGAAATTAATTAGCATTAATTAATCCTAGGAAATAGTTTGAAGTGGTTGCATTTACGGTTATTAATTACTAAGAATTTAGTAATTTGACATTATTAGTTTAATTAAATTTGAATTTATTTCATAATTCATTGGGGAAAAAAGTCAAATGCCAATTACCAATTTATGGACTATTAATTGAGACAATTTACCATCCATACAAATTTATTATAACTTGATAGCATTATAAATATAGAAATTTTGCAAATAAATTTAAATTCTTCTTTATTTTTTAACCCTACACTTTAAAAAAAAAAATAGTTTTTTCACAAAAATAAACAAATTTATTTCTTGACAACATTATAAATATAATAATTTTACAAGTAAATTTAAATATTTTCGTATTTTTAAATGTACATTAAAAAAAATTAGTTTCACAAAAATAAACTATATCTTAATCTTTATCTTAATATTTTATCTTATTTTTATCTTTATCTTAATATCTTAATCTTAATATATTTTCTTCTTCTATATATAAAAGTAGAATAGCCGTCGAATTTCGTTTTCCCGCCTAAAAACCTTTCAAAAGTAGCTTTATGCATTTATGACATATGTTTATAATTTCTATATATACTTACCAGTTAGCAAAAATGGAATATGTTGAAATTAATTAGAATTAATTAAACCTCGGAAATAGTTTGAAATGGTTGCATTTACGGTTATTAATTACTAATAATTTAATAACAAGGACTTTGACATTATTATTTTAATTAAATTTGAATTTATTTCCAAATTCGTTGGGAAAAAAAAGTCAAGTTCCAATTACCAATTTATGGACTATTAATTGAGACAATTTACCATCCAAACAAATTTATTATTACTTGATAGCATTATACATATAGAAATTTTGCAAATAAATTTAAAATTTTCTGTATTTTTTAATGCTACACTTTTTTTTTTTTTTTAAAAAAAAAGAGTTTTTTCACAAAAATAAACAAAATTTATTTCTTGAGAGCATTATAATTATAAATATAATAATTTTACAAGTAAATTTAAATATTTTCATATTTTTAAATGTACATTAAAAAAAATTAGTTTCACAAAAATAAACTATATCTTAATTTTATCTTAATCTTAATCTTAATATTTTATCTTCTCTTTATCTTAATCTTAATTTATCTATATATATAAAAATAAAGTCTTTACAAAAAATATAAAACACACTTTCCTGTCAAAATGTACTTTCTAAATTTGGAAAGGTTTTGCAAAAAACACAAGAATTAAAAAATAAATAAAAAATGATTGCATTTTAAAATGTGTAATTCTTGCAAATTTGAATTATACTTTTTAGCACTACATGCATTTGTTTTCAAATAAAAAAATAAAAAAAAATAAAAATCGTTTCTAGCATTCTTAAATTATATAAAAAATAATGGTAATTAAAATTTTTTGTTTAAAAACATAAAATGTGATGTTTTCGAGGTAAAAATTAGTGATTGAAAAGTGGAGATAAAAAATATGTGTGATTAAAAAGTAGTTTAAAAGCGTATTGTTTAAAAATATTTTGTCAAACAGAGATGCTTCATTCCAATTTCAAAAAATGACAATTTAAAATTGTTTTTTTTTCTTTTTTTAATGAATTTGTTTTTACTTAATAGGATGATTGATTTTAATATAACTATTAATCTTATTATTTATCTTAACTTCAATTTTTTTTAAATGAAAAATGTGAAAAAAAATTACGTAAAAAGTATCATAAGTCTAATTTAAAAATATAAATAAAAAATTCTCTATTGTTATAAAAAAAAGTATTCAAGATCTGTAATTTAGAAATTTTATTAAATTAATTAAAAAAATATTATTAAACAATGGAAGAAGAGGAGGAACCTCTCAGCGAGCCTGTTCTTGAAAGTCTGGCGATAAACGCGGTTCCAACGATTAGCTTGAGTGATAATCCAGTAAAAGCCAAACCACAGTTCGGCTCCAAACATTCCAATCCATCCGAGTTTTCCAAAATCTGCAAATCCAGCAATATGAATTGCTCTGTAAACCCAAATGAAAAAGATCCCAATAAAAATGGAGACTGCAAAGAGCTTGTAAATTATGCTGCCCTTTGCTTTCTTGGTTTCAAACAGTGGAAAATGACTATCATCTATCATCACCATGATTTTCCCACCCTACTTTTTCTTTTTTCAGATCGTGTATCTATCTATCCATATATGATATATTATATTGCAGGGGTTGCCGTAAATCTTGACTGGTTAATTCAATTAATTGCAATTTCAGTTCCAATCATCTTTTTATATTTATAAACAGACGTGAGCTGTTGCCTGTTGGCTGTATATAGAAGACATTTTCAAACCTTGCAAGTGGATCCTCTACACCTTTGGCATTATGGAAAAAAGACAAGATGATGATAGATTCCAGTGGTGCATACGCATGTAGTTTGAAAAGTTTCCGTTTGTTAAATTTTTTTTTTATTTTTTTTTTATAATAAATAATGTGATGTTTTCGAGGTAAAATATAATTTTAAAATGTGTTAAGAGAAAATATGCATGAGTGAAAAGTGATATGAGGATATTCAAAAAAATAATTTGTCGCTTAAGATTTTTTATTAATATACTTTGGAAAACTTAAACAATGAGAGAACCTAATCAACAAAATTCTTGGAGATGGAGCCCGCAAAGAGTTTGAACGAATGGGCAATCCGGCAACAGATCTGGAACCGCACAGTCTCTCTCAATTTCCAACACCCCCCACCCATCGGAAGAATCTGTAAAGGCTGCAGCCATTGGCACCCCCACTCTCATCCTCCATTCCATACACAAACAAACAATCCTGATGAATTTACGTGTGTGAACTTCTTATTTTGTTACTGAACGTCCATTTTTTTACTCGCTGGTAAGGTACACACGTGTTTTGCACGTGAATTTGTACCATTATTTTGGAGTTGTTTAATATTATTTTGGAATAGTTGTATCCTTGAAATTCTTATTATTAAGAACATAATTTTTTAAATTAATTTTTAACCATATATATTTTTTCTCTCTAATTTTCAATCATTATATAAATTTGTTTATTTATGATTTTGAGGGTAAAAAAAAAGTGGTTGAAAATTGGAGAGAGAGAATGTGTATTGTTAAAATGTGATTTGAAAAATTGTGTGGTTTATAAACTGATTTATAAAACTAGTTGTTTTTGATACCTTGTTCTCGGTTCCTTCTTCCATAAGCTTCAGTTTGGTAACACTATTTGGTTTATAAACTGGTTTATTTATGATTTTGAGGTAAAAAGTAGTAGCTGAAAATTGGAGAGAGAAAAGTGTGTGGTTAGAAAGTGATTTGAGAAATTGTAATCTTGAAAAGTACATTTACCAAACACAGGCTTAGCTCGGAGAAGGAAGAGATAAGAGGGCCCTATGAAGATTGTGGTCAGAAATCCATAATAGAGTCAGACCACAATGACCGAATATATATTAAGTTTTTTTGAACAGATTATATGGTAAAATATTCTCGATATAATTTATTGATCTCCAACGTTTACATTTTCTTGAACAGATTATACTGTCTAATATTTTTAATATAATTTCTTGATTTTCAACGTTGCCCAAACGTCGTATATTTGTTGGGTTAAGATTAAACACGCATGTATAATTATTGTAATTGATATTTTTGAATAAATATTGAGAAAAACATTAAATATGAGAGGCAAATGCAAAAATTATGATAAATATATTGATAACTTACTCATGCATCAATATTTGTATCCGTAATATTACACTCAACATAATACTCCTTCCGTCCCGTGAAGATAGAATTACTCATATTTTCACGTAGATTAAGAAAATGTCAATTAACATAGTTGAAAATATAAAATTTTCTTACATTTTTACTAATATATCCCTATTAAATAACGTAATAAATATGATTACTTTATATTAATTGATAACAGTGGATATATAATCATATTAGAAAACTTAAAAATATGTAAACTTTTAATAAGGAAAGTGGTCAATAATTTGAGACGAACAAATAAGGAATACAAATTTATTTTCAAGGGACGGAGGGAGTATAAAGTTAAAACTACTAAATTTGCATTTTTCATGAAGTTAAAAATAACTTATAAAATTTATTGAAATCAACAGTAATTTTTTTTTAAATATATAAATTGACATTTATAATACAGTGAATTTTTTAATAATTTGTATTATTTATGTTGTTTTTTAAAATTAATAATTATTGTAATAGAAACATATTTTATGTTTTTTATTTGTTATGATTATTTATATAATCATTAAATTTTATGAATACTTACCGATTTTGTTGATAACAACCTCAGCGCATCGCACGATTCAAATACTACTTAGCACATAAAATATCTTATTTACTCATGTACTATGTATTATAATTTACTGTTAATTTCTTATATTTTTAGGTAAAATCCTCACATTTCTGAAAAATTATTCAATGAAACATGACATAAAAATTAAGAATACAATAAAACATAGATAAGTATAAATAATTTGTAAGTTCTAAAAATATTTATGTAACTCGTTTTTATTTTGTTTGCCTTGAAGGCTATGTTTGATTGTTAACATTTTCAAGAAAAATATCGCATCAAAGAATTTATTTTCCACCTTTTAGTGTTTTGTTGATATGTTTAACTTAGAAATTATTTCCTATGTATAATCACATTAAGAACAAACAAGCTTATTTTCTAAGCAAATCTTTTCTCACCCTTTTGCTAAGAAAACTTTTTCTCACAAAGTTGAAAAATATTCTATTTTCCACATTTGCAATAAATGTGCTGTGAACTTGAATAGATATATTGAATGAAATAGTATATACATTTGTCTATATTCTCTATATTTGTTGTGAATGTTTTATCCTCTCAAGATGGTGTTCTTAATTTTCTGAGAACACTCAAATTATAATAATGTGATTTTATGAAGTTGTCATCATTGTGTGAGCTCAATAAATGGGAGAAGATACGTTCTTGAAACCCAGTTAATGGCTTGAACACCGAGGTTGGATGATGATGATGATGATAAAGACTAAAATGATCTTCAACATTTTTAGGATCCCTTTACGATTTTCATATGTTACAATAGTTCCTTTCCTCAATAACAATAATTTTACAGTCCATACTTTTTTATATAACTCAAGATCCTTCATAAAATATGCAATATTTCTACAACCGACATTATACTTGCAAATAAGACAATAATTTGGTATCTCAAGTCTATCATAATGAAAACATGTAAATCATTAAGCCGTGATAATTCATATTATTCATAGTATATATCATAACATTAGGGAATATTAATTGGGATAAATGCGACTATAGTCCAATTCTACATCAATGTGAATCCAAGTTAAATCAACATTTGTCCAAAATAGGGTATCTTAAGACTCTACTTAGAGGAACTAAACAAGTTAGTTTGGGAGAAATTTGTTGGTAAAAAGTTAACGTGCATAATTATATTCTAATAATGTACCTTTTATATGCTTAAAGTTGGATAGAATTCTGACTTACCAAAATTGAATATATGAAGTAGAAAACCAAAAATGCATGAATAAGAATTTGGTCGAGGCAAGAGTTGGACTCTTTGTCGTTAAGACGATAATGCCCCGCACGAGTGCTAACGATTTTTCGGTATTCTTCTCTCAAAATACAACAATCACGTCCCGCAATAGGAGCACTCCAAATTACGAAGACCAACGAACCTTACTTATGCTTTGAACTCTCTTCATACGAAACTCGACTCCAAATAAATGTAAAATTATTTTGGAGTGAATATGCATTAGTATGATAATGCAATCATAATAAATAAATGAATGATAAATTGATGAATGAATGAAAAATCCAACCATATGGGATATATATATATCTCCTGGCGTGGATCTACTTGTTGTTAATAGATCGGTAAGAGTATTGTTCCGATAGATAACTCTTCTATAGAGTTCATTAATACTCGAGCTCATTAGTTTACCCCCGTCTATCTGAATGAGGGTCTCAACTCAGGAGGAAGAATTGGTAATAAACACAAAATCATCCATCCTGGTTCTATATTTGTTCGAATAAAATGCTTAGCCAATTCCATGCGTCTAACTAAAAAATCCTTTCTTCTTCCAACCTTTCGATCTTCCCATTCATTTCCTGTGGGTCCTTCTTCCCCTAATTCTTTCCATTCTACCAACGAATTATCTAGAATAATTCGTAAATCTAGATCGACTAATTGTTCTCGGATAGCACCTGCACCATTAGAGATTTCTCGATTGCGAAATGTATCGAAGTCTTGGGTATATAGATGTTGGAAAGTTGTGTTTCAAAATACATAACCCTTTTCAAATTTGTTTCTAATTGAAGGGACACAACTATTGGAAAATATTAATTCAAAAGTCACAACCTTTTATATGAAAAGAAACATCTTTTCATTTAAATTACTTCTAGAATATTTTATAATATTCTACTAATTTTCCAATATTGTCACAAATTTAAGTGGCTTAATTTTTCATTCATCAACTAATGGATCCACTTAAATAATCACATAAATTGGTCAAAACCAATTTTTCCAACAATCTCCCACGTGAATGAAAATTAATGCAAATACTATGCAGACACTAAAGAGAGTACACGCGGAAAGTTATTGCATTAGGGTAGGTAGCTTTTGGCTTTGAACCTGCCTTAGTGAAATACTATTGAATTTACTTGGCTAATCAGTGAATATGATGTCTTGAACTGTTCAGCCATTGGTGTAAACCAAGATAACAGTACTCACACAATATCTTCCCTAACACTTTTGGTTCTCACGGTTGTGTTCATTTTGGCCCTGAACAACTCTTGGTTTCATGTGTTTTAGAGAATTCAAGCCTTGAAACATTCTCATAGAAGCGGCCCCACTTTTCACTTACATAGGTGACCCCACTTGGTTTATCCAAGATATAGGAGTCATTAAAAGCTAAGCTTAACCTAAACACTCTGTAGAAAGCACTTTGGTCTGACCATAGGAATGAGTAGGAATTTAATCCCAAGTGCTTAACTAAATCTTCGTAACTTAGTTGTCTCATTGAACCAAGTTCTTGGGATCTTCAGTCAGCATGGTTGAGTTATCATTACAAAGATTACATGCGTAGTAGACTTTAATCTCATTCCCTTCGACAAGCAATTTAATGATCTCTTGGTAAGCTTTTCGATATAGTGGATCCACAAAATAATACCATTTGAGATCAACTGCAATACAAGACGATCTATACCATTTGAGACACAATTAATCAATGAAGCAGGTATAGACTTGTCACTTTTGGAACTCCAAAGCCAACATGCTTCTATCACTTTAGTTGAAGCTTCAATAAAGTTATTTGTAACCTCTACAAGTCTAGGATATCGAATAAATAAGCTTCCAAATTTTCTTGAAATAAAATACTTATTTCTCACTTTATCTAAAGCTCTAATTCTAAAAATTTATCTTCAAATTCATAATGATTTCAAACATTTTCAAATACCACACTAGCATAGTAAACATATTTACTACTGGATATAAATCCTTACAATGGACGTCTATGTCCAAATATGGTACCAAAAAATTTTCTCGGGAATAATGCAGTTCAATAATGTTCAAAATCTCGTTATAATTTGAAGAAAGCTAGACCACCCCCACACTTCACGGGTAGTCCCAAGTTCAAGTTTTGATATATACTCGAATGACAAATCGACACGATTGAGATAAGATTCGAAATCCAACACTATATGGATTAAATCTTAAAATCAAGAACCTTAAGGACTTGGATCTTGAAGTCTAGAACTCGAAGGACTAAATCAAACTTTTAAGGCCAAAGTTGCATATCCCTAGACTTTGAGTACACAATATACAATTAAATCCTTAATGTAAAAATTGCAACTCAAGTCCCTTGGCCTATTAAATTTCCAATTACAAGTCATTTTCATCAAATCACCAAGATTTCAACCATTTTTGGTTATTATGAACCATCCTTATACTTCTAAAATTGGAATAAGTGATTTCTACCTTTCCATCTTCATAGAACATCTTTCTATGACTCAAGGTATAAAGATTGTAACTTGTAAAATAAGTTATCAGCACGATTCCTCAATTAGGAATCACGTGCTCATGTAGTAACATTATCCCCAAAAATATTGGGTAAGGTTTGAACTTAGTGTTTCACTCCATAAAATTTTGTGGTCATCAATTTTCTATGACAATCAAAATGGGATTAATATTTTTCCCTTCAAATTTTGGATTATGCAAATTGAGTATGATAATCCTCGAAATGCTTGAAATAACCATAGATTACAAAGCTATTCTAAAGAACTCAAAACCGAATATGCCAAATTCCTTAGTTCAATGAAAGTTTGTGATTCTTTTAGAAACAAAATATGTGACCAACAAACTAATGAGATTCAAACTTACCATACTTCACAAAACCAAGCAGTGGATTCGTGCATGCAATATATGCTCCCACAATACACAAATTCCAATACATGCATGATAATAATGCATGCAAACTAATTTCAGAACATAATATATAATATTTTAATCACGAATCATGCATGCGTAGTTTGATATCTAATTTCATCTTTCATATAAAAATGGATTCGGCATGTATTCAAACATTATGCAAATAATTTAACAAAATATAATATGCACACATTATCGCCTTAAGATTGTTGGTAAAAAGTTAACGTGCATAATTATATTCTAATAACGTACCTTTTTCATGCATAAAGTTGGATAGAATTCCGACTTACGAAAATCAAATATATGAAGTAAAAAATCGAAAATGCATGAATAAGAATTTGGTCGAGGCAAGAGTTGTACTCTTTATCCTTAAGACGATAATGCCCCGCACGGGTGCTAACGATTTTCTCGCATTCGTCTCCTAAGATGCAACACCACGTCCCGCAATAGGAGCACTCCAAATTACGAAGACCAACGAACCTTACTTATATTTTGAACTCTCTTCATATGAAACTTGACTCCAAATAAATGCAAAATTATTTTGGATTGAATATGCATTAGTATGATAATGCAATTATAAAAAAATAAATGAATGATAAATTGATGAAGGAATGAAAAATCCAAGCATATGGGGTCTATATATATATATATATATATATATATATATATGTTGGAAAGTTGTGTTTCAAAAGTCACAACCCTTTCAAAAGACACATCTTTTCAAATTTTACACTAATTGAAGGGACACAACTATTGAAAAATATTAATTCAAAAGTCACAACCTTTTATATGAAAAGACACATCTTTTTATTTAAACTAATTCTAAAATATTTTATAATATTCTACTAATTTTTCAATATTGACACAAATTTAAGTGGCTTAATTTTCCATTCATCAACTAATAGTTTCACTTAAATAATCACATAAATTGGTCAAAACCAATTTTTTCAACAGAATCTAATCCAACTTCACCAAAATTTTAAATCTTCTAAAAGTAAAATATACACATATGGAGTAAGTAGACGTTTTCAATTGAACTATACTCCTAAGTTGACTTGATCAAGATGAATATTTCGAGTTCTTGTGAGTACAAAAAATGTAAATTAGGCAACAAATGCTAATTCTAAATATTAATTAGAAACTTGTTAGCTACTATATGATGCCATATGTTTGCAATAAACCAAAGAAAATGATTGAATCTATAATTTGTATCAAGTGATTTAGGATTAAAGATTTATCAAAAGTACACTTTTCTTAATAGTTACATCAATAGCTGTCTTATAATCTGATTTTCTTCACTGATCCCATCTTTTTCACCTTCAACCTCAATATATATTTATATATTTTTCAAGTGACAATTTTAGGCAAATGTCCAAAGACCATCAAAGAGGAGTTGTGAAGTTTTTGTACAAACAATAATAATTTTAAAAAGACGAACGATTTTGTCGCTAATTTTATTTAATAATAACAATAATGTTTAAAAAAATATGAAATACGGGTGAGGACTTACCAATTAACATTAAAAAAACCCAAAAATAAATTTCCCTCATTGACCTTTTAATTATAAAATTAACTTAAAGATAAATATGAAAATATAAGAAAAATTGTAAGGACGGAATTGTCTAAAAATGCTTATCCCTTTAAGAGCCTTTTAGAAGTAATAAGTAGAATAGATATAGATATAGATATAGATTATCTAAATTTAATTTTTCTTATTTTCTTATTATACTTCCATTTGGACGTTATTAATTAATTATTTTGTATTAAATATGTTACGACCATACTGACTTGACACGTCATCCACGAAGGCCCACATTAGGGCCCACTGGCATCCAACAACACTTCGGAATATGTATTCAGGAGTTCATTAGTTCGGACTCACCCACTTACTCATAAGGGTCATCATTTTAGATATATCTCGTGGCATTTATTGTTTGCCAAGGTCCAATATTATACGAACTCCCTATAGCCGAACTGTTTATGCCGAACTAGTATTATCCGGAGTCCATGCTCCGGAATGATGACAAGATTAGTGTTCACTTATATCTCGCGATGCGAGATATCCCCGCAAGTGTAGGGTCGTGAGAAGTAATAAAGTGGACCTAGGAGTCCGGATTATCGTCCCACGAGGACTGTTTACTAAGTATCGAAATATTTTAGTTCTAAACTTTATTTGAACAGACAAATGAATTTGGTGTTTTAAATTAAAACTAAGAAGATGAATTAAATAATTAAATTATGAAATTGTTTTGTTTTAAAAGATGATTGTAAAGTAGCTGAGATTCACGATTTCACCTAACCAATTAAATTAATTCCAATTCCAGATTTTATTTTCTAAATATGTGATCGATCGAATTCACTGATTCAAATTGAGATTCCTCTCTCGAGTTTAAATCAATCCTACCTAAATAAGTCAACCATGTATCTCTACAGAGAGTCCGAATATTTCTTATCTAGATGCATTACACACAAGAATTCACACACGACCGCAATAATTACAAGAGTATATCTCTATCTCTCGCTCAATTACCGGATTTATTACCTAGATCTATGTTATTAACTCACCTCTCGGATTATGAAAATAACACATAAAATCATGAATAAGTGGCCAGTTCATTCACGCATTAAACGCAATAATAAATCAACACATGCATCAAAGCGTTAAAACAAGGAATATGGAATTAAAATAATATGACTAGGCTACATCGTTCATCCCAACGTTAAAATTAGTTACACATCATGATTGAAGAACAAAAACAAAATATAATGATGTTCATTGAAAATAACAAAGAAGAATGGAAAGATTGCACCAATTATCAATTCTTCAAGTATTTCCAAGTCTCGCCCCTTTGCAATGCTACGATCTTCTAAGAATTTGATGATGAAATCTCTATTGTAGCTCGTTCTATGGAGAGGCAAAGGTCTGATTTTTGTGCCTTATGTGTTGTATATATAGGTTTTGGAGAAAACCTAGGTCAGAACAAGAAAAGTCTGATAAAAATCGTGAGAAAAAGCCCACAGTCGGCCAAGCCGGAAAGCCACGCGATCGCGTGGCTTCAACCCTAGCGATCGCGTGCTTGACCCTAAAACTCTCGGGTTATATTATTGCACCATCTCGCGATCGCTTGGTGTGTAACCAGCAATCGCGACTTCATCTTTCTTCCGGCTGTGCAAGTTGGTCCCTGACTTTTAATTGCACCTTCAGTCCTCAACTTCCAATTGTTGCACTTTAGTCCCCAAACTTTATCTTCTTCTTGATTTGCCCATTTAAGCTCTCAATTCATTCAATTAGGTCCTCCAACCTCTGATTCAGTCACTTTGGCACCAAGCATGTTTCCGGTTGACGTCACAAACTTATTAATTTCTCGTTTTAGCTCCAATCAACATCCAATCATGCATTTTTCTCATCAATTACTTCATTCTTCTTTAATTGTGACATTTTCTGAAAAGTAAACAAATAAACATAAATTAAATAGAGAATATTCCAAAACGACAATAATTACACCTAATTTAGACATACAAATAAGTGTATAAAATACACTTATCAATTGGTCGGTGTGTTAAAGATGTGTGACCCTTTTGCAAGTCGCGACTTGATGTGACAACATCTTTAAAGAGATGTAATAGTTGTCATAACCCTATGATAAGTAGTAATGATTATAACCAGAGAAATGATTTGCCTTATGAAGGGTAAGGAACTCGTCACTTTTAAGTAAAATAAGTGTCATGATCCAGGATAGCAACTACCACTATAAATTGATCATATTTGTCTCCAAGTAAAATGTTAGTAACTTAATACTAAAACACAATACACAAATCTCACTTATTTTTTTTTTCCTCTTTTACACACTTATATTTCCAGCATCTAATTTATATTTACTCACAATGATTCCTGAATTAAGAATTGGAGTGCAAATGGGAGCTAAACCAGGCCCGTTGCATACTGACTATTTGTTCAAGTGCGCAGAAAGTCCACATAGGAGTTGAGACGTGTTGATTCAAGGCCTGACCAGATTTTGTGGTCAACAAAATATTAATTTAAAAATTAAATGATGATTTAAATAAACTCAAATCAATAATCCAAGCAAATTGGAGTTTTACAAATTCGATAATCTAAATACATTAAAAACGATAATCCAACTAAATTAAGATTTCACAAACCAACAATTTAGATTAGCTGAAAACAAAATTCTAAAAAAGTAAAGATAAATAAATAAATAAATAGAGTTTCATAACACTCGATCTAAGGGAAGTGGTAATCATTGTGGAAAATTCATGCCTGTCTTCGTAGTTGGTACTGCCAATACTTGTGTACCTGTTATCTGGCTCAGTGTACAAGTGTTGTGGATCTAGCGCATCATATGATTATTGTGGTTGATATGTGCTTTCCCTCCCGAAACTTAGAAAATTATTAGAACATAAGACGGGCGAAGATGATGATGATGATGACAAATTGAAATATATCGAACTAGATTAGATATTTTGTAAAGTTGGACATGTTCTTTTATCGTGTCCACCGGTGTTACAAATACTGCATTGTCGATTGGATTAGGAAAGTGCTTTCTCCTTATACGATTTTAATCGCTTTCCACACCCTTTTGCTCGAACAAGATTTCAATTACAAACAACTTGAGTTTCCTCCAGACTGTTACTTCTATATCTGCTAAGCTCAATCTCTTCTCCATTATCAATATGTTTTACCCGTACATGTAGATTTTGAAACTCGCTCATTAGAAATGAACTACGAGCATCTGTCAAAGATTCATCGCCAAAATTTGTGAAGCTTTATGAGCTAGCTTCACATGTTGAGACATTAAAGATTGAGTCAGACTATTATCCAACGATAATCCAGTCATTAAAAAAAAAATCGGGGCTAGGTCAGCTTTTTTGTCCACCTAAGGAGAATATATTTCTTTGACAACAACATTACTTGCTTTTTCCTCATGTAGGAAAGCATTTGTCGGCATGAGTAACCATCAAATTCAAACATCTGACAAATGCATGAAATATAATCAGAGGTGTTGAAGTAAGTAACACGACGATGTCGATCAAATATTTTTCTTGGCTCAAGTCGTTGAATAGTATACACTTCAGATTCATCCGTGCTTGATCTCTTCGAGCAGATGTATGAACCATCTTGTTCTCCATTATAAGATTTGAAGTCACCCTATGTTGTTTAGTTAAATCAATGTGGTTGGTAAGTAACTCATTGTGCCTATGATGATTTAATGCCCTATTGAAGCACGTAATGAATTTGGTCAACAAGTTCTTCCTATTCATGTATTTCTCAATGAATAAGTGACCACTCTCCGACCTTTGAATGCTTGACACACCTACAGAAAATACGTGTTTAACATATGCCAACACCCATCGACTATGTATGTGATACATTTTGCATAGCCATTCATTATTTCTCAACTCTATAGTTTCCATAACCTCGCTCCAACGTTGCTAGAACTTGTCCGATGACTCTGATTGTTTAATGATGCTAACCAACTTGTGAAACTAATCATTAAACAACATGACATTCATCTTCTCAGTAAAACTTGTTCAATATATACCATAGACGATATCGATGCAATGAGACTAATAATACCATTGAGACAATCTTTGGCATAGCTTTTAGTAACTTTGAAAACAACAAAACAGAGGACTCAATAGTCTCGTTAATTAAAAATTTGCATTCAAATATAATGGTCTGTCCATGCTTGTTAACTCCAACAAAAAAAGCAAAAATCATCGAGTACTATTCGTATTATAAGTTGTGTCGAACACCAGGGTATCGCTAAAATATGCATATGACCTTCTTGACTCGCAATCAGCCCAAAACATCGAACAAACTTATTCTCCTCAGTCTCGTAGTTGTAGAAAAAATAAAGCGAAAAAACTTAATCAATGTTTCTACACCCCTGCAACTCTTACCGTATATTTCTTTCATGGTTCCTAATATACCTCTCCACACACCCAAGCGAAGATGGACCTCCTTGCATCTATCTCCATAAGTTGAACTTGATGGTATGTTGGAATATATGGTTCAGAAAACTGTTGCAGAAGAGCCTTTTTTTTGCTCGAGAAACCTTGGTGAGATCTCAACAAATGTATCCTACTTATAGTAGCAAGGGCATGATTATGTTCCGCCATAAATTTTTTAACAACCCATAAAGTACTAGTTTGTTACTTCACCATAGATAATTGGGCTTGGCATAGAATCCTTACGACGAATCTAGTAGATGTCATATGTTATTCTTTCTTTCTTTCAACCAAACAAATAATTTCCAGAAATATTCATTTGTTCTTTTTTTCTTTTTACCGTTCGCGATTCGTATACTAAAATTCGTTTCTCATGCATATTGATTATAAAAATTATACACCTCATTAGGTGATTTAAATTCTTTCCCAACTTGAGGAATAGAACTAATAGTCACTTGTGGAAGATACACGTCATCATTTCAAAATCCATTCCTACCATAATTGTAACAAAATTGAACACATTAATTAAAAAAAAATTGGAATTATATTAAGGCTGCGTTTGATAGCGAGGGTGAAATTTGGGTGAAAAGAAAATGAATTCCAGGGAATTGGAAGTTTAATGCGTTTGATTGATTTAATTTTCTAGGTAGAAAAAGTATGGAATTTTTCAACTTTTGTTGTTTGATTGACATTATTTTCCATGGAAAATAAAGTAAAATTGATCTATTTTAATAAAAAATATATATTTTAAAATTTTTTCACACATTTGTACTTGATAATAATAATGTTAATTTTTAGAAAAAAATAAATCAATTAACAATAATAAAAATGATCAAACGTAACAAAATGGTATAAGATTTTTCATGAAAAATAAAATCTCCTCCCCCATTGGAAAATGAATTCATTCAAAATAAGGAAAATACCGAATTTCGAGGCAAGTGGAAAAATGAATTCCATGAAAAATTTAGGCAACCAAACAGGGTAAAGTTGGAAATTCACGTGAAAAATAATATTTTCCATGGAAAATTATGCGAATCAAACGCACCCTAAGAGAAAAATAAACAGATAAATTACTTTGGAAAAATATTGGCTCAAGGATACGTAAAAAAAAAATTGTCCAAATTAATGACCATTATATATTATAATATACAAAGAGGGTAAAATCTATTTCATCAAATATAATGAATTTGATTGTCGTTTCGAAAATAGACGCAACTTTGGATCCAAACTCACCGCCTTCGAATATGAAGAATATCCCCATATTTTTTATTGATGACATTATCACTGACCTAAAGCTAAAAGATTCCTCCTTTTTTTTTTTAATTATTGATGGGAAATATATATGGTTAAAAATTGAAAAGAAAAAATATATGTATTTAAAAATGAAAATTTGTACCAATTATAATTTAAATTATAATATTCTACCGAACGCAGACTGTCCAACAGGGGTGGAACCATCCAAAAACATTGAACGAGGTCACCTTTAATATATATATATATATATATATCTTAATTCTTATTCTTATTCTTATTCTTAATTCTTAATCTTATCTTAATCTTAATCTTAATTTTAATATATATCTTAATCTATATTATATATTAAAGGAGAACAGCCGTCAAAATTTTTCCCGCCCATTTTCAGTTTCTATTTTTGGAATTTTTTTTTTTTTTTTTCAATTGAATTTCCGGAATTGGGAAATGAGTTGTTGACAATTAATGAGACATTTAATGTGGGAAAGTGTGTAATGCATTGTAAATAAGCACTTGACTACATGTATTGAATGCTATTAGGTTGTCTATATATATATATATATATATATATATATATATATATATAATATAACATATTATTTTAGGGAACTATATTCATACAATACATTTTTTTAAATTTACACCATAGTTTAATTGCAAGATAGATCTTCGGTGTTTGTTTAGTTTTGCTTTTATATCCTTAACTTTTTTTAATCGCATTGTTATTTATAACATTCAATTAATTAATAAATTTTATTTCTAATCACAATTTCTATTCAAATATTCTGCTAATTTGCATTGAAAGGATGTGCAAATATTTTTTTTAACTTTTGTATTAATTATTTATTTTGATTATTTAAAAATATGAGAAATAAATAAGTGTTTTTCGCCAACAAAACAAATATATTGAACAAAAATCGTCTCAAAAGACAAGATGTAGAAATTAATAAAGAGTTGATGATAAAAAAATTATAAAAATTTTTAATATAACTATTATAATTTGAAGTAGTTTTATTGTTTGTAAAATTTTAATAATTATTTTAATATAATATTATTTTTTATGCATTTTGTATACTGGATAAATTATGTATAAGTATTAAAAATTAACAAGCACTTATCAAAATTCATATTGTTAAATTGCAACTTCCGTACATCATTTTTGTTTTCCAGTCTAAAATACTTTCCAAAAATTGAAATGCATTAATATTCATCATTAATTTCTTTATAAAAAATAAATTTTATAAAGAAATTAATACATTTGGAAAACTACACATTAACTTTGAAAAACAAAAATAGCTTTACTTTTTCTTACATTATTTGTGCATTAATTAGATTTATATTTTATTAAACTTTAATATTTGTTCTTTTTTGTTTAGTTAAAAATATTAGTGACAAATAAGTTTGTTTACACTTCTTAATAGATTTTTTTTTCTAGAAAGCAGTAATTTTTTTTTAGAAAACGGTGACTATTCATTTTTTTAATTATTTGAATTAAACTTGCTTGCATCAACGTAAGAGGTACTGATGATAATTAATAATTTATTGAAACTAAAACTAAATATTATGTCATCACATTGATATACATTTGAATGGTATTATGGAAATCATTTTACATAGTGAAATTAATTACTATATTATGGATAACGCGTTGACTGCATTTGGTCCCTGTTTGAGACCCATTATTTGGAATAATGTGATTTGGAATAGTAAATTTTTTAGAGAATGTGTAGTTAAAAATTGGAGAATATTTTTGGATTTATGTGTAGATTATTTTATTGGTATAATGTGTGGTTGAAAATGAGTTTTTAAAAAATGAGATTTAAAAATAATAGGTACCAAACAGGGGCTTGATAATGCGTTTAGTGCAATGAGAAATGAAATTGAAATTATTAAGGATGTTCATTTTAATACTTAAAAACGCAACTCCAAACAATGTGCAAATATCTGTTATTTTCGATAAAAAATAATATCAATTTTTTATCGAACAACAACTTCATTTTTTTTTTTTTTTTGTGAAAAAATGTGGAAAACTTAATAACCATTTACTACTTAAATATATAAATTGATTTTTATTACTCAAAGAAGCTATTATAATTTGAAGTAGTTTTATTGTTTGTAAAATTTTATTAATTATTTTAATATATTATTTTTTATGCATTTTGTGTACGGGAGAAATCTTAATATATTATTATTATTATTATATTATTATTATTATTTTATTATATATATCTATATTATATATTAAACCACAACAGCCGTAAAAAAAATTTCCCACCCACTGTCACTTATTTTTTTTTTGGAAACCTTCTGTTTTCTTGTGTTTTATTTTTTCCTGATTTTCGATACAATTGTTTAACATTAATTATCAACTTGAATATGTATTGGAATAGGTGGAAGACGTGTCATGCCAGTGACTTTTCATTTGTTGATGTTGAATTGATTAATGAGGTGTGGATGGGAAATGGCTTTTCATTTTCCCATTTCATATTAAATGCTCGATGCAATTTTTTGCTGGCCGAACTTAAGTATTAATTAGTATTAATACATTTTTTTGAATAAAACAAATATAAGATTAATTTTAATAATTGTCTAAAAATTATATGATCTAAAATTCTCGGTATAATTTTTTGACCTTCAGTGTTATCCGGTTGCCATGTCATGATAATTGCAAGATTTGCGTAAGTATTATTTTAACTACTTGATTTTATATGTAAAACTATAATATTATTGGTTAAGAATGAATAAAATTTTTTTAATAATTCTTAATTTTAATAGTTTTGTAAAGGTTATATGGTACGATTTTTGCTATAATTTTTTTACTCCAACATTGTCGATTGTTATATCATGATAATTGCTAGATTTATGAAATTGTTATTTTGACCACTTGATTTTATAGGTGAAAATATAATTTTATTGGTCAAATGCAAATATTTGTGGGTTAAGATTCAGCACGCTTTTATAATTATTATGATTCTTATTTTTGAGTGAAAAATTTTAAGCTTAAATACGAGAGGAGAATGCATAAACCATTAGAAATATATTAATACATTCCACACAATCAATATTGTATCCATAATATTAAATAAAAAACATGATACACCATTAAATAAACTACTAAATTTGGATTTTCTTTGAAGTTGACAATTACTCATAAAAATTATTGAAATTAACAATCATTTTTATTGGTCAAATACAAATATTTGCTCTTAAGATTAAACAAAAGCTTATAATTACTGTGATTGATGTTTCTGAAAGAAATTTAGATAAAATGTTAAATACGTGAGGAAATTGCAAAAATTGTGGTTAAAAGCGAATAATATTCTTTTAATCATTCTTAATTTTAATAGTTGTTTGAAGATTATATGGTATACCATTTTCGTTATAATTTTTTTGTCACCAACGTAGCATTTTGTCATATCATGATAATTGCTAAATTTATATAATTATTATTTTGACTACTTGATTTTATAATTAAAAATATATTTTTATTGGTTAAATACAAATATTTGTGGGTTTAAGATTAAGCACACATTTATAATTATTGTGATTTATATTTTTGAATCAAAATTGGAAAAACATAAATACGAGAGGCATAAATCATGAGAAATAATTGATACATTCCACAATATATTTATATTTGGCGAATACTTTAGTATTATTTACCAATGTATTAAGTAAAATACTAAAGTATCCGACAAACATAGCATCCTCAATATCTCACTTATTTTTATTTATGGATTAAAATGGTGTAGTATTGAATTTATAATGCTTATACTAAACTTAAAAGAAAAGTGTTGACATATTTTATTACAAATCAAATTTGTATTTTCAATTGGAAAATTGCATTCGTACAGGGCCTGTACCTGTAGGATTACTCTTTTCAATATACCAAAATTATTCACTAATTTTACAATATATTTTGTACGATACAATATCCGTGCATCACACGGGTGATGCACTAGTATATATAATAATAGTATAGCCGTCAAAAAAATCCACACATAGATTCCCGCCATTTTTCCCTGCTATTTTAGGAAACTTTGTAATTTTATTATTATTTTAATAATTGAATTAGAGGAAACTTTGTAATTTTATTATTATTTTAATAATTGAATTAGGAAAGTCCAATTAATGCAAAATTAATTATAAGTGACATGTAATAAATGACTTATTGATTGTAAAAAAATAAAAAATCTATAAAAAAATCAAATTGTATATTATTTTTATTCTTTTGATAATTATTGTAATATTTTTTCGTCAAAAAATATGCAATATAGGTGTCAAATTCATGATCTTAACGAGAAGTTCAATACAAGTTAACAAATGAGAGCAAACTCTAAATATATCATTCTTAAAATTGCCTCAAATAATAAAGGTAAAAGTTTTACTTATACTTTTTACTTTTTTCAATATCTAATCTTTTTAATTTATCTCATCTAAGACATAAAATGATATTTATCATTTCTTACCTAACTTCAATTTGGCATAAATTATTAATTTCAAATCTTTTTTCTTATCAAATTAAAAGAAATAATGATATCCGATCTTTCTAAGTAAACTCAATTGAATCATTTTAATTTCTACAACTTCAGGTTTGGATAAACTCTTTGGTAATTTTGAAATTAATTTTATAAATTTACTCATTTTGTTCATTTATCTATTTTTTAATTTTTATAAATTTAAAATAACATCAATTTGTAAAATATATACTACAGACTTTAACAATTAATTCATTGAATTCTATAGAAAATAAAAATATAAGGTTTTATCAAACTTATTCTATTTAAAAATAAAATATAGTTCATACATTTATTTAACATGCAAAAAAAAAAAATAGTTTTTTGTGTGTGTGTGGGTAACATGACCATTTTCAATAGTTGGTGAAAAATAAAATGTCACATTGTATTTGAAACCATTGAAAATGAGTAAGTTTGATATAAACTATAGAAATTTTTTTAAATGTGTGATTGAAAGTGAAAGAAGGTAGTATAAAAAATAAAATAATTGTCAAATCAATCAATTGAGTGGTTAAAAATTGATTTTTTTTTTTAAGAATGTGTGGTTAAAAAGTAGTATGTGTAATTGTGAAAAATTAGTTTTTAATTAATAATATATGGTCGTGAATGAACATTAAAAAAAAAAAAAAATTATTTTTGAATAATCAATTCTATATGAATAAATAAACTAAGGAAACTAGATAATGAACAATTAACTGTTAAAAAAAATGCAATTCATAACTTTTTTTTTTTTTTGATTTTTTGATTGTATATTGAATATACAATTTATTCATTAAAGTAAGAAATCTTATAGGGAGAAATGAAATTACAAATTATTCATAATTTGTGTATGCAAGTTATTATTATTATTTTTTTATTTTGTTATTTTTATCGGACATTGTATTTTTACAATTTATTCAATAAATATTATTTATTCCGTGCATCGCACGGGTGCGATTACTAGTATATATATAAATAGAATACCCGTCACCAAAATACACACATAGTTTCCCGCCAAAAAAGCTTTCTAAATTTAGAAATTTTTTGATAAAAGATTGTATATTAAATATTTTATCAACTATTATTTTATATGTGTCATTAATTACATTGACATTTGTGCTATGCTATTAATAACATCAAAATATCATTTTTTCTATTTTATTATTATTCTTTTAATAATTATTGTATTATTTTGAAATCAAAAAAATATGTAATATGTGTGTCAAATTAAAGATCAAATGAGAAGTTTAATTCAAGCTAACAAGTAAGAGAAAATTGTAAATATATTGTCCGTAAAATTATATAAAAAATTAAAGGTAAAGTTATATTTTATATTTTTCCTCAATAACTAATTCATTCTAAATTATATCATTTAAGTCATATAATATTATCTATAATTAGTTAACTAAATTCATTTTAACCATAGATGATTAATTTATGTTCTGATTTTTTCTCTTCAAATTAAAATAAATAATAACTATACGAATTTTTAAGGCAAATCCAATTATGTTGGGTTAATTTTACAAACTTAAGATTTTTTCAATGCATTCTACAATTTCATATTATTTTTATTTATCTACTGATTCTGTTCATTTTTCTATTTTTCACTATAATTAATTTAAATAACTGAAATATGCAAAAATACATTATAGATTTTAACAATTAGTTCATATATAATTTCTATTAAACAATTGATTGATCAATAATTTTTATTAAAATAATAATGTAACAATATGAATAAAGAAATTGTCAATATGAAGAAAGAAAATTCAATTAATGAATAAATATTTATTAAAACTAATGATTATTTTTTAAAGAAAAACACTTGAAATTAATAATTAATGCTTAAAAATCAAAATATACCAAAAAATTCTATCATACACCTCTTTTTAGGAATAATATGAAGAAGAACAATATATGAAAAGAAAAGCATTGATCCTAAGGAGAATACATAAATTTAGTTTTGCACATGTATTGTATGAGCCTAATTTTGTAGTTCAAAAGGTTTTTTAAAGAAGAAAATTTTATTTATTGAACATTAATTTAAGAAATGGAGTTGATATGTTCACTGTACAATCTTTAAAACACTTAATTCATGACATGTTTTCCCGTATAGACGATAAAACAATTCAATGGTTTATAATTTTATTAAAATATTAAAAAAATAATTATATGCCGTAAAAAATTGTGAAACTTTATTTCATAATTTTATTAACATATATAGATAAAAAGACTCACTATATATATTTTATTTATATTTTCATTAATTTTTTTTTATGGACATATAATTAAAATGCATTTAATTATATTCAATTAAATGCATCGCATTTAAAAATTAAAAATTATTAATCATTCGAAGGATCTCTGGAATTGAATTCTACGTTCGTGCACCACAAATTTTAAGTTTGATTTTCACTTTCGTGCATCGTCAATATTCCTTAATTTGTTACATTTATTTATATATAGGATCACATATATTTAATTTGTTACAATTACTTTATTTTATATAAATTATAATATTTTGAGAGTTATTATTTCTATTCATGTTAATAAAAAATATTTGGACGAAATTTTTTATTTATTCTATAAAACATATATTTGAAAAATTGCATTATTTAATTTAAATTTGTGCAATTGTTTAAATATGTTTTGTCTATAGCAATTTTCGTGTATCACATGGGTGTGAGCAACTACAAACTGTACAACCAATGTATTATTTAAAGAGATTTTCCAAAATTGATGAAAATTGTAATTTAATTTTATTTTGAGTATTCGTTGATAGTTTGTATCATTAATGAAAGCAAATTATGTGTTCAATTTTTTTCCTATTTTGTAATGATATAAGTAAAATAATTTCATATTATTCTTCCGTGCAACGCATGTGTGCGATTACTAGTGTATATATATATATATATTAATGATAAGGATTTTGAAGAATTTTCTCAAAATGAGGGGGGGCCATGGCCTAGTTGACCATCCCTAATTCCGCCCCGACAGTGTCCAATTATTTCCTTGATGGTTGGGTGTTTAAATCATCCTTTTATAGCATCTCAAGTCTCCAATCGAATTGCGCCTACAACGTCAAAATGACGGAGTGATATGGCACAACACTATTCACTTAGCGTGAAGGATAGAGTTTTTTTTTTTTTTTTTTTCAACTTCGCCCTTCAATTTTGTATACCAAATTTTTTTCTTCCTTCTATGTCCATTTGTCATTACTCTTTCATTATTTTTATTTGGTTAAATTTACTTGTGTTGTTTGTGATTTGTTATCATTTCTATTAACCTAATAAATCAATATAATCTAGTATAAATAAAACAAATGATCATATTAAAATAAAATTGCTCATGATTAAAATTAAAAAGTACATAATTGATAGATAAAAATAAAAAATATCAAATCACAACACAATTAGTAAATATGAAATAGTACGATATGAAGTATTACGATAATTTAACAACCTTGTAGGTCATTTCTAGATCCTCCGAGACCATAAAAATATTGACTAAATGAAGTTGAGCTACTTTGAGATTCTTTGCCTATTCGTTGAGATTTTTCCCCCATAATTCGTAATTTCTTAATTAGAATAAACTCGAGTAGATTTGAATCTCGTATGGAGTCCAATTCTTTAAGTAAAATTTTATTCTCTCAAAATTCTGCAACAATTTTTTTTTTGACTCGGTTGCAGTTATAAGTTTATTTTATACACTTATTTAGATACTAAATCAGGAAATTATATTGTAGTTTAAGAATAAATACTACTTATTTAGCTGTTATTTGTATTTATTTCAATATTTATCTCAAATTGAAGGGCATTTGGATTGAGTTGTGCAAGATAAAAGTAGACCGTAGACAAGGAAAATCGAGATTAGTGATGGTAATGGAGCAGGTATCCCCACCACGTGAATTTTTGTATATCCCAAACACGTCCTGTACCCCCACGAATTTCGGTTCGCAACGGGTCAAGACTGGGCAACTTTGCTACCCCGTTTAATTTTTTCCCATTTTTTCTAAATATTTTTTTACTAATTAGTATTCGTGGATGAGTTTGGGTCAAGACGGCCAAAACCCGCCTCTTTGACCTGTTGGGAAGCCAAACCCCACCATGTTGACCTGTGGGGTGGGTTTTTTATCCCATTAGGGTCGGATACCCCATCGGGTTTGGGACATATTAGATTTTTTTGTCATCTCTAATCGAGATTAAGATCTGAGCTAAATTGCAAGAAATCAGAAATTCGAGGGCACAATTATAATCAAGAGACGAAGGGCTGAATTGAACTCAACAAAAGCGGAATGAACCGTGTGAAATTAAAAATATATATTAATTTCGAGAATTAATATATAAATTTTAGTTGTTTTCTATTTGTACTTTAGAAATATTTCCATTTTATATGAGACTTTTTTTTTTTAATTTTTAATTTTTTTATTTTATGTAAAATGGTTCATCACGTTAATTGTAATATTAAGATTAATGTATTTTTTATTTTTTTAATAAACGTAATATTTTCGGTAATTATTTTAAATTATCAATTTATAAAATTGAAGTAGTAGTAAAATATAATTAAATATTTTTTGAAATAAACTAATTGTTGAGAATTGAAAATAATAAGAGAATATATGGTTTATTGTTCATCTGGTGTAAGATTTGGAATCCTTGATTGAAGCTAACTATAGTCCGAAAAGTACACCATTTTGATGCAAATTTACTCCAAAGTCGAGCTATTGGATTGGAGATGAACTTAGCATTAGTTCATTTGATCTAGCTAGTTTCACATCATCCTTTCAGTAAATAGGGTATCTTAAGACTCTACTTAGAGGAACTAAACAAACTTGTTTAAGAGAAATCTAATCCAACTTCACAAAAATTTTAAATTTTCTAAAAGTAGAATATACACATATGGACTAAGTAGACGTTTTCAATTGAACTATACTGCTAAAGTTGACTTGATCAAGATGAATATTTCAAGTTCTTGTGAGTATAAAAAAAAGTAAATTAGGCAACAAATGCTAATTCTAAATATTAATTAGAAACTTGTTTGTTACTATATGATGCCATATGTTTGCAATAAACAAAAGAAAATGATTGAATATATAATTTGTATCAAGTGGTTTAGGACTAAAGATTTATCAAAAGTACGAATTTCTTAATAGTTACATTTTATAATCTGATCTTCTTCACTGATCACATCTTTTTCACCTTCAGCCTCAATATATATTTATATATTTTTCAAGTGACAATTTTAGGCAACGGTCCAAAGACCATCGAAGAGGAGTTGTGAAGTTTTTGTACAAACAATAATAATTTTTAAAAAGACAAACGATTTTGTCACTAATTTTATTTAATAATAACAATAATGTTTTAAAAAAAATATGAAATACGGGTGATGACTTACCAATTAACATTAAACAAACCCAAAAATAAATTTCCCTTATTGACCCTTTAATTATAAAATTCACTTAAAGGTAAATATGAAAATATAAGAAAAATTGTAAGGACGGAATTGTCCAAAAATATTTCTCCCTTTAAGGGCCGTTTAGAAGTAGTAAGTAGTATATATTTAGACATAGATATAGATTATCTAAATTTAATTTTTCTTATTTTATTATTATACTTCCATTTGGACTTTATTAATTAATTATTTTGTATTAAATATTTTACAACCATACCTAAATGGACTTGATGCATCATCCACGAAGGCACATGTTAGGGCCCACTGGCATCTAGCAACACTTTGGAATCTGTAGTCAGAAGTCTATTAGTTCGGACTCACCCACTTACCCATAAGGGTCGTCTTTTCAGATATATCTCGTGGCATTTATTATTTGCCAAGGTCCAATATTATCCAAACTCCCTATAGCCATATTGTTTATGTCGAACTAGTATTATCCGGAGTCCATGCTCCGGAATGATGACAAGACCGGTCAGTGTGTCAAAGATGTGTGACCGTTATGCAAGTTGCGGCTTGATGTAACAACATTTTTAAAGGGATGTAATAGTTGCCATAATCCTATGATATGTAGTAATGATTATAAACAAAGAAATGGTTTGCCTTATGAAGGGTAAGGAACTCGTCACTTGTAAGTATGACAAGTGTCATGATCCGGGATAGCAACTTCCTCTATAAATGGGACACATTTGTCTCCAAGTAAAATGTTAGTAACTCAGTACTAAAACACAATATACAAATCTTACTCATTTTTCTCTCTTTTACACACTTATATTTCTTACACCTAATTTACATTTACTCACAATGAGTCCTAACTTAAGCGTTACAGTGCAAATGGGAGCTAAACCAGGGCCGTTGCATACTGACTGTTTATTCAAGTGCACAGAAAGTCCACGTGTTCAAGAGAGAGGAGTTGAGACGTGTTGATCCAAGGCATGACCAGATTCTTGGTCAACAAAATATTAATTTAAAAACTAAATGATAATTTAAATAAACTCAAATGAATAATCTAGGCAAATTATAGTTTTGCAAATTCGATAATCTAAATACATTAAAAACGATAATCCAAGTAAATTAAAATTTACAAACCAATAATTTAGATTAGCTGAAAATAAAATTCCAAAAAAATAAAAATAAATAAATAGAGTCTCATAACACACGATCTAAGGGAAGTGGTAATCATTGTGGAAAATTCATGCCTAGCTTCAGAGTTGGTACTGCCAATACTGGTGTACCTGTTATCTGGCTCACTGTACAAGTGTTGTGGATCTAGCGCATCATATGTTTGATATGTGTTTTCCCTCCTGAAACTTAGAAAATTATTAGAACATAAATTGGGAAAAGATGATGATGATAAATTGAAATATATCGAACTAGATTACATATTTCGTAATGTTGGACATGTTCTTTTATCGTGTCCACCGGTGTCACAAATACTGCACTGTCGATTGGATTAGGAAAGTGCTTTTTCCTTATACAATTTTAATCGCTTTCCGCACCTTTTTGCTCGAACAAGATTTCAATTACAACCAACTCGAGTTTCCTCCTGATTGTTACTTCTATATCTGCTAAGCTCAATCTCATCTCCATTATCAATATCTTTTACTCGTACACGTAGATTTTGAAACTCACTCATTTGAAATGAACTACGAGCATCTGTCAAAGATGCATTGTCAACAAGTTGTGAAGCTTTATGAGCCAACTTCACTTCTTGGGACATTAAAGATTGAGTTAGACTATTATCCAAAGATAATCCAGTCATTAAAAAAAAATCGGGGCTAGGTCAGTATTTTTGTCCATCTAAGGAAAATATATTTCTCCGACAACAACATTACTTGCTTTTTCTTCATGTAGGAAAGCATTTGTCGACATGGGTAACCATCGAATTCAAATATTTGAAAAATGCATGAAATATAATCAGAGGCTGTGAAGTAAGTAACATGGCGATGTCGATCAAATGTTTTTCTTGGCTCAAATCGTTGAATAGTGTACACTTTGGATTCATCCGTGCTTGATCTCTTCGAGCAGATGTATGAACCATCTTGTTCTCGATTATAAGATTTGAAGTCACCCTATGTTGTTTCGTTAAATCAATGTGGTTGGTAAGTAACCCATCTTGCCTCTGATGATTTAATGCCCTATTGAAGAATGTAATGAATTTCGTCAACGAGTTCTTCCTATGCACATTTTTCTCCACGAATAAGTGACCACTCTCTGATATTTGAATGCTTGACACACCTATAGAAAATACTTGTTTAACTTAATTAGTGTTTCTACACCATGGCCCTGCAACTCTTAGCATAGATTTCTTTCATGGTTCCTAATATCCCTCTCCACACACCCAAGTGAAGATGGACCTCCTTGCATCTATCTCCATAAGTTGAACTTGATGATATGTTGGAATATTTGGTTCAAAAAACTGCTGCATAAGAGCCTTTTTTATGCTCGAGACACCTTGGTGAGATCTCAACAAATGTACGCTACTTAGAGTAGTAAGGGCATGATTATGTTCTGCCATAAATTTTTTAACAACCTATAAAGTACTGTTTTGTTGCTTCACCACAGATAATTGGGCTTGGCATAGAATCCTTACGACGAATCCGGTAGATGTCACCTATTTTTCTTTCATTCAAGCAAACAAATTATTTCCAGAAATATTCGTTTGTTCTTTTTTTTTTTTTTTTTTTTTTCTTTTTACTGTTTCCAATTCATATACTAAAATTCGTTTCTCGTGCATATTGATTATAAAAATTATGTGCCTCATTAGGTGATTCAAATTCTTGCCCAACTTGAGGACTAGAACTAATAGTTACTTGTGGAAGATACACATTGTCTAAATTAATGACCATTATACTATACAAAAACAGTAAAATCTATTTCGTCAAATATAATGAATTTGATTGCCTGTTCGAAAATAGAAGCAATTTTGGATCCAAACTCACCGCCTTCGAATATGAAGCATATCCCCATATTTTTATTGATGACATTATCGCGACATAAAGGCTAAAAGATTCCTTTTTTTTTAATTAGTTGAAATTATTGACTGGAAGATTGAGAGAAAAATACGTGTAGTTAAAAATTGAAAAAAGATAATGTGTAGTTAAAAATGAAAATTTATGCTATTTATAAATTAAATTATAATATTCCATCGAACACAGGCTGTCCAATTATTTCCTTGATGAATGGGTGTTTAAATCGTCCTTTTATAGCATCTCCAGTCCCAATATTGCTTCAATTGAACTAGGTCCGCAATGTCAAAATGACGGAGTGATATGGCACATCACTATTCAATTAGCGTGAAGGATAGAGGTCTCTCTCTCTCTCTCTCTCTCCAACTTTGCCCTTCAGTTTTTCATACCAATTTTTTTTCTTCCTTCTATATCCATTGGTCATTACTTTTTCATTATTTTTATTTGGTTAAGTTTACTTATGTTGTTTGTGATTTGTTATCATTTTTTTTTTGAAATAATATTTGTTATCATTTCTATTAACCTCATAAATCAATATAATCTAGTATAAATAAAACAAATGATAATAATAAAATAAAATTGCTCATTATTAAAATTAAAAAGTACATAATTGATAGACAAAAATAAAAATCATCAAATCACAACACGATAAGTAAATATGAAATAGTACGATGTGAAGTATTATGATAATTTAACAGACTTGAATGTCATTTCCAGATCCTCCGAGACCATAAAAATATTGACTAAACGAAGTTGAGCTACTTTGAGATTTTTTACCTAGTCATTGAGATTCTTTTCCCCCATAATTCGTAGTTGTTTAGTAGAATAAACTCGAGTAGATTTGAATCTCGTATGGAGTCCAATTCTTTAAGTAAAATTTTATTTTCTCAAAATTCTGCAACAGTTATTTTTTCGACTCAGCTACAGTTTTATATTGTTGTTTAAAAATAAATTCTACTTATTTAGCCGTTATTTGTATTTATTTTAGTATTTATCTCAAAAGTCAAACGAATGAATCAATTAATGTGAATAATGATAAATTGAAGGGCATTTGGATTGAGTTTTGCAAGATAAAAATAGACTGTAGACAAGGAAAATCGAGATTAGTGATGGTAACGGGGCGGGTATCCCTACCCTGTGAATTTTTTATATCCCAAACACGTCCCGCGCCCCTCACGAATTTCAGTTAGCAATGGGCCAGGACTGGGCAACTTTGCTGCCTCGTTTAATTTTTTTCCCTTTTTCCTATATATTTTTTACTAATTAGTATTCGTGGATGAGTTAGGTTCAAGGCAGCCAAAACCCGTCTCTTTGACTTGCGGGGAAGCCAAAACCCACCATGTCGTCCTCGGGGTGGATTTTTTCATTCCATTAGGCTTGGATACCCGTCAGGTTTGGGACATATTAAATTTTTTTGTCATCTCTAATCGAGATTAAGATCTGAGCTAAATTGCAAGATATCAGAAATTCGAGGGCACAATTATAATCAAGAGACGAAGGGCTGAATTGAACTCAACAAAAGTGGAATGAACCGTGTGAAATTGAGAATATATATTAATTTCGAGAATTAATATATAAATTTTTGTTGTTTTCTATTTGTGCTGTACAAATATTTTCATTTTATATGAGACTTTTTTGTGTAAAATGATTCATCTTGTTAATTGTGATATTAAGATTAATGTATTTTTTTATTTTTTTAATAAATGTAATATTTTCCATAATTATTTTAAATTATCAATTTATAAAATTGAAGTAGTAGTAAAATGTAATAAATATTTTTCGAAATAAATTAATTGTTGAGAATTGAAAATAATAAGAGAATATATGGTTTATTGTTCGTTTAGTGTAAGATTTGGAGTTCTTGATTGAAGTTAACTATAGTGCGAAGATTACACCATTTTTATGCAAATTTACTCCAAAATCGAGTTATTGGATTGGAGATGAACTTAGCACTAGTTCATTTGATCTAGCTAGTTTCACATCATCCTTGGTAAATAGGCATCAAACATGCAAGCGATGCTACGAAAATGGATTTGAACACGATCGAGGAAGGCAGGCATCCCTTGTCATTGCGAAAGAAGGCTTGGTAAACCGGTAAATTAAGCAACACCAGCAACCCAGAAATAGTCATTTGTGGAATGAACTTCTCCAAATTCATCAATGTTGTACCAAAAACGACATTCTTGATTCCCCATCCTAAGCTGAAAAGGTTTAGCACTACAATTGTTGCCGTAATGGTAAACAGTATAGACGAAGTTCCGAACTCCATGATTTCTTGCTGATATCTCTTTAGCACATCATCGTCAACCACCTTTTCCGTGATGGAAAATGATGTCCGAGAGAAGCCTAACTGCTAAATAATCGTGTCTATGAAGGCGAAAAGGTAAGAAGTCGTCCTTCTTATCGTCCACATTCTTTGCATGTTCCACCATCCCTTCAACGTAAGAAACATAAGAAACCGAACTAAACCTATATTAAAAATTATTTCAGTAAAGAATTCTTCGAATAGAACGATTTCAGACAACAAATATTACACTGTTTTGAAATTTCTAAGACGATAGTATATGTTCAATAAAATTTGCAACATTGGTTGCTTGTAGTATGTTTTGTCTTCGCGGGTGGGATAATGTTATGTATGTTTCCGTAGCCAAAATGTTATGTCTTTCTAGTTATGTGTTTTATGTATCATGTAAGAATTTTATAAAATCCGATCTTTTTAGTTGCAAAACATGTTCCAAAAACGAAGGTGGCGTTCTGTTAGTATTTTATTTTGTATTTTTATTTTCGAAAATGTTTTATGTTTCCTGTTTTTATTTTTGTTTTCAAATTTGCTGAAAACGCGTTTGGTTTGTCTTTTCTGAAGACTGTTTTTGAAAATGAAAAACTGGAAAATATGTTCTGTTTTAAATTTTGCAGAATACTACTTAAACTATTTTTAATTAATTTGCTTGCAAAATACTACTGATTCAAACTCAAATTTCCTTTCACAATACACTGAAAACATGGTTACATGTAACACACTAATATGAGTATTATGCGTTTATATTAACACAACTTGGTCAGGTTAGGTTTTGAGGAAGCTCTAATTCTATTAAAATTCAGAAAATACAACTTCTTTCAAAACCACCAGAATCCATTTATCAAGACATTTTTTGAAATATAATAACAAGAATTCTCACTTAATAATTTTTTTTTTTTTTTTTGGTAACGTTGGTATTGAATTCAATAAAACTTTATTTAAGCTTAGTTCCAAGTTAGGATAATTCTTTAAAAAAAAAAAAAAAAATTTATTTAGGCTTAGTTCCAAGTTAAGATAATTATATAAAAAAAAAAATTAAAATTAAAAACTTTATATTAAGTTTAGTTCCAAGTTAGGTTAATTTTAAAAAAAAAAAATCCAAAATGCGTTTTTCGGATTTTGAACATTTTTGTTGAAATCCACACAAAACGCCCAAAACGAGGTTTTGGGCGTTTTGCGTTTTGTGTACAGTTTTTTTTTTTCCAAAATGCGTTTTCGAAAATGGTAAAGAGAATGCGTTTTTAGTATTTTCGAAAATAAAAATAGAAAATAACCTCAAAACAGCAAAAAAAACAAGACTGTGAATACTCAACAAATATATTAGATAAAATAACTAATTTTACATAATCAGATTTAGCACACATAATTTAGAACATGTACAAAAAAAAGCTCGTAATATATAAAAAGTGTTATTAATAAAAGATATTTATCTTGCCATTCTTTTGATCAAACAATTTTTTAATATATAAAATATGTTATATTATGTTGATGACTCTGTGAGTTAAAATCGAACCAAACCACAAAAATAATTTGGTTTGTAAAATGAAATGGTTGGGTTTGATTTGAAAAAATGTCAAACTGCTTGAATTCGTTTGATTTGAAAATACGTCAAAAACCCTCCAAATCGAATCTCGTTCCCCCCTAAAGTTAACATTATTTTTTAAAAATACATTTTCGATCAAACATGTTTTAATGTTTTATAAAACTAAAAACTTCGGCCCAATTCTCTTTACTGTTTTGAGGTCGTTTTCTATTTTTATTTTCGAAAATACTAAAAACGCGTTCTCTTTACAAATTTTGAAAACGCGTTTAGAAAAAAAAAATTGTACACAAAATGCAAAACGCTTAAAACCTCGTTTTTGGCGTTTTGCGTGTATTTCAACAAAAAATGTTCAAAACGCGGAAAATGTGTTTCGGGATTTTTTTTTTTTTTTTTTAAGAATTATCCTAACTTTGAACTAAACTTAATTTTAAATTTTTTTTTATAAAATTATCCTAACTTAGAACTAAGCCTAAATAAAGTTTTATTGGATTCAATATCAACATTAAAAAAAAAAGTTAAGTGAAAATTCTTATTATATTTCAAAATATGCCTTGATAAATGGATTCTGGTGATTTTGAAAGAACATGCATTTTCTGGATTTTAATAGAATTAGAGCTTCCTCAAATCCCGAACCTGACCAAGTTGTATTAATATAGACTCTTAATACTCACATTAATATGTTGCATGTAATCATATTTTCAGTGTATTATGAAATGAAATTTAAGTTTGAGTCAGTAATATTCTGCAAGCAAATTAATTAAAAATATTTTAAATAGTATTCTGTAAAATTTCAAACACAACGTGTTTTTCAGCTTTTCATTTTCAAAAACAGTTTTCAGAAATGACAAACAAAACGTGTTTTCAGCAAATTTGAAAACAAAAATAAAAACAGGAAATACAAAACATTTTCGAAAATAAAAATACAAAATAAAATACTAACAGACTGCCACCTTAGAAATTTTTTACTAAATGCACCTTAAATCTCTAATTAAGAATCCATTTGGCAAAAATGTTGTGAATATAACTTTTATTAGTAGATTTTTTTAATAAAAGTTGTTAACAAAAAGCAGTTGACTATTTGATTATCAGTTCAAAAAGTACTGTTAACATTAAATTGATTGTTTGGTATTACAACTATAAAATTACTTTTGTATAAACTAACATTTAATTAATTATGAAAAAGTATATTTTCAGTAGATTTCATACTTTATTAATTAAAAAATATAACATTTCAATAGATTTCAATAAGAGTTATGGAACAAGTATTTGTCAATAGATTTCATATTTTATTAATTAATAAAACATAATTTCATATTAATCAATAAAATACAATATTTCAATATGAGTTATAAAAATAATATATTTTAAACATATTTCAAAATCTTATTAATTAAAAAAATAAAATTTCATATTAATCAATAAAATATATTATTTTAATACGAATTATGAAAAATAATATATTTTCAATAGATTTCATAATAAAATATTATATATTTCAGTTTTTTGTAAAAGTACTTTTTGAAAAAGTTACAATTTGAACTTATTTAAAACAGCTTAAAAAAATGTTTCCCCATCAAAAAGTACTTTTTCAACCATAGCAAAACACCTATATTTTTTAGTAAAAAATTTTTAGGCATTCTAAAAGTATTTTTACACCTTCCAAAAGCCTTATCAAAGACTCGCTAAAATTTGGATACTTTGAATTATTTTCAAATTAGCGTGTGCTTAAGAAATTTGTTAGTTTTTTGAGAACTTTATGATAGAGTCATTTTGTGATGTTAACGGATAAAAATCATAAAAATATTCATTTTTTCTACAAGAATGGCCAAATTGATGATGTAGACTTCATATTATTGTAGGTGCGTGAATTTCTATTCTACCAAATTACTTTTAAGATTAGACTTGTACTTGGACAAGTTTTGTTCCAATAGATAATTGGATGTTGACTTTACGTCGCTTGTAATTTGCATTGCATGTAATTTGACATTAAGCTAACTACTTTTATTGAAGACAAAATGTTGGTTAAAAACCTCGATATTTAAAAAAAAAATTCTTTCTTTTTCTTGAGGGTAAACGATATCTTTTTATTAGAGTGTAAATTAAAATTAGAACTTGTGACCAATGGAACTAATTTATCTGTTTTAAAAGATACAACTTTTCAAGGTTGTTTTAAAAGAATGCAATACAAGTACACAAAGAAAGAGCAAAAACCACTGATTTAACAGTGACAGAGCTCGGCATCCTGCCCTTGTCCCTCCTAAAGAAAAGACCATTGTACAATGGCAAGTTGATCAAAATCAGAACCCCACATATAAGAATTTGCAAAGCTGTAGTTTCGTAAACCAATTTGAATTCCCCGGTAGCAATCATTTTCTTTAACATCCCGAAGAGGCAGAACAGACTGATCATTGCCACCGATGACAGAATGACGAACATTGGTGAAGTGACTCCAAATTCCATCTTTTCTAGCTCGTATCTCTGCGTACCATCTTGATCAGCTACTTTTGCTGAGATTACAAAACCAGAATTTGAATATCCCATCAATTTGAAGATGGTATCCGCGGCTGCAAATAGATAAGAGCTTGATCTTTTGTAAAGCCACATTCTTTGCTCATTCCACCAGCCTAAGATTGTTCCGCCTGCCTTGAGAAACTCGATAATGCTATATATATGTACAACTGCAACCATGTATGCAAATGGAAGAAACCATAGGCTCGAGACCTGAATGTTGAGTAAAGCTGTGATATTTGTTGACAAGATGAAAATTAATAAACAGGGACATTGCAACATCTCATTTGACCATTTTTCTGAAAAGTGAACAACATTAGCCGATCAAAAAATTCTACCTACCGTTTTTTACTTTTCAACAAAACGGGTCAATTAAATGTTTACATGTCATCGTTTATAAACAAAATTTCTAAACAAATTTTTACCAAACAGAATTCAGAATGATGAGAGAGAATTAGAGAAAACATGCCTGTGGAAACAATGAGGTGCCTCTGAGGAGATAAAGAGAAGGGACAATGGAGTAATACAATGTTGCAAAGCAATTAGGAGACCATAGGCAATAGTTGCAATATCCCATTATGAGCCCAAAATGGATTATGCCTAGTCCATACCAAATTGGACTGTACTTCGAAAGGAAAATCTGAAAATCGCCCTCGGACCATCTCTTGTGTTGCACTAGTGTCTGATCAAGGGTAGTTGCAGAAACACCTAAGAAGCCTTCCCTTTTTGGATTGAAAAAGATTGATTTCCAACCCCGACATTGAATAGACAGCCCTGTCATCACATCTTCAGCTGGATAACCATAATTTAGACCCATCTGCATAGTATCAGAACAATTCTGCTGTGATTAAAATCTGAATTTTAATCTAATTTAAAGTCAACAATCAATTTCAACCGCACATTTTGTAGGTCCGTAACCTTTTAATCACACGTTTCATCAACTTTTATCAAAATCTACTAAAAATATAATTTTAATATGCACCAAATACAAAACTCATATATATGAGAAGGTGTGAATGTGAAAGAGAGAAACCTTTGAAAGAGAGAAACCTCTTTGCCCCACTGAGTGTTTTCTTCGAAAGTGCAGCTTGCGAGGCCTTTTACCCTTTCTTCCAATTCTTGAACCCTTTCCCATTTTTTTCGTATACTGTTTGTGTTCCATTCGATAGTAGATCCTCTGGTAAATATTATTCCACAAAGACTGTCTCTTCGGTGAAAGCAGCCAGTTCCAATATACATAGGCCCTCCATAACCATCCAAACCTTGAAATTCCTATGTAGCAAAATTCACAAGTTAAATAAGCACGTGTTTAATATAAAACATATTGGAGTCAATAGAATGTGCGCATAGAAATATACTAACCCCATTGCCCAATCTCAGTGAGCCTCCATATAATTCATTTTTAGTAATATTATGGAAGTTCTGTGGAAACTGTACGAAAGCAATCTCATGGCCCTTTTCTTCGTCCATGAAGAAGCAGAGTGCATCTCGAATTGATTGTGAATTACTTGAGTACATATCAAAATCTGCAGTTAGAATTATAAGTCCATTGCTGATCTTTGATGACACCCTTATCTACACATATATTACAAGACAGTAAATATATCGCATAATGCAACTTTCTTGCCTTAAAGAAATGTGATTTTGGTGAACTGACCAATGCATTCAAAGATCCAGCTTTGAAGTTGTGGAAATGCTGTGGTTGCTTCTCATGAGCCAAATACACCAAAGTAGGCAGCCTACTCCCTTCAATATCCTTAACCTCTGCGTCTTTTCCATCAATCAATACCTGGTAAATGTGAAAATCGAACATAGAATATCACTTATAATTGTATCCCACTATTTTGGACGAAATATATACATGCTTTTATAATCAAGTTTCTTGGATAGAAATAAGAAAAAATGGTCGAAAATCGAACTTTTTTTTTGTACCTGCAAGATGGCGTCATGATCTCGTCGAGATGAAAATTCATCCCACTTAGAAAATCCTCTGTGTTCTAATAGTCCACTTCTGGAGACTCGATCAAGTTCTTTTGCAAGCTCAATTCTATTCTCCATATCTTCATAAAGTTTCTGCTTTGCAAAATATAACAACAGTTCTTAAAGTGTGTGCTATGAAATCATAAAGCAAGAAACAAAGTAAGGAAAGCATTGAAATTCCCCTTTGCTCGTTCCTAAAATCGCTTAGGCGCGAAGCTCTCATTTCACGCTTCAACTGCATTTTGCTCACGCATTGTCTGACTTTTTCGTGCTTAGGCGTGATGCTCATCCCTGCCGCTTTGTTATGCTTTACGCTTTTTAAAACACTGATAAGTACCTTGATAGGCGCGAGAACTTCGACCTGATCTGCATCTAATTGGCCAAGCTCTGACCTAAGATAAACTTCAGGCGATCGAGGTTCCACTTTGAACTTTTTGCAATACGGTAACCAATGCCTAGAAAAATGCGAAGCCTCCAGGAGGGCATAGAAGGTAAGATCCGAGCCACCATCTTCTGAGAGATACACACTGAGTTTCTCCGTTGGGTAATCATACGCCATAACCGATAGAACTGTATTGATCACCATCATTGGTGGCTCAATTGTTGGGTCAGCAGTGCAAACAAAAATGTCCACCACAGGCAAGTCATTTTCATACCTGCAGTTCATCAACATTTTAAAGAAATTGGACTAGAATATTACCACCATGAATCATGATCACTGAAACTATGAGGAGAAAGAATAACAATAGAACTAGCGGATTAAAGCATGTTTGGCTAAGCTTTTAATTAGCTGCTTCTTCGCTAATTTAGGCAGTAAGACCATAGAATACGAACCTAATCGAAATGCATAGATTTGTCTCATTCACTGTGGGAATGGTTTAGAAGAGATATAGTTTACAACCCAGATGGGCTATAATTGGATATAGTAGGGGTGAATACGATTTGATTTAAACGGTTTGTAGCAAGATTTCACTACAACAAAAATGGGCTTTTGCAACATTTAAATGACAACATTTGCTAATTGAATGTCGATAAAAGTGGTCTACCGCAACATTTAGTAATTAAATGTTGCATTTGATATGAATATTTGAGATTTATTCTTTTTTGCAACATTTAAAAATTGTTGCGATAAGTTGAATTTTTTGCGACACTCAAATTAAGTTTTTTCAACGTTGCAATAGATAATCTATTGCAACGTTTTTAAAAACGTTGCAATAGCCACCAAGGCAACCCACATCCATGACTCAACCCATTTAATCCCTAGCTTGAAGTTTTAATTGTTGAAACCTGATTTCTCGACCATTTCCTTGCAAAGACGAAGCACCCTGGCCTCAACCACATACGACATTTGCCAAACGTTGCAAAAGCCTTTTGACAACATTTTCTGAGTGTTGCAAAAGGCTATTTTTGTTGTAGTGTTTCAAATCAAACCATTTAGATTTTTTTTTGAGATTTTTTCAAACCAAACCATTTCATTTTCTAAACCAAACCAAACCATTTTTTGCTGTTGGTGCTGTTTGAAACTACGATTTGCTAACATATGAATTAGTAGATTACAAACAAGCTTAAAGATACATATTCGTCTATAATTTCGAGTTAAAACTAGCTTAATAATAGTATCTAACTCCCTTTGAGTGCATTATTGCAAATATTGTATGACTTCTTATATCCTTTCCAACATTTAAACCCGAAACGGAGACATTATATCACAAAAAAGACACAAATCTGATCGCATGTTTACCAATGCATAATTGTTCCATAAATTCAATGCATCAATCATATCATGATCAATTCTTGAAAAATATCTTCTAAGATTCAATTAATAAGAATTTATTGGTATAATAAATAATATCTTATACGAAAGAATAAATACATTAAACACTCGTGTAACCACAAATTACCGTAACACAAAGTAAAAAAGTGTCAAAATGATCATATACTAACTTTCTATCAAGCAAATATGAAAATAGTCAGCAATAAATGAAAATTGCATGTAGATCTAATACCAAATGTAGATTAAATAATAATTACTGCAACATCTAAAAGTGACATAATAAATTAATTCATGATGATAAACAAACTAATTATATAGAAATAAACATTTAAATTTTTCTCAAATAAACTTTAGTTAGTTCTTACATTAAAAACTTTATTTTAAGAAAATGTTTTAGATGATGATTATAATTATAGGAGCAAGAACTCTTTCTAAATGGCTATGACTTTCAATAAATTAATCTTTGGCTCTTAGGTTTGGTTTGTTGAGAATAAGAAATGTGTTTGATGTTTCTAAAATTGAAGATTTGCCTTTTTTTAAAAAAAATTAGCAGGTTTGCGGTTTGAAATCTAAACCAAATTGTTTAAGGCGATTTGAAATTTTTTCAAGCCAAGCCAAATCAAATTATTTCACATTTGAAACCGAACAAAATCGAACTATTTATTGCGGTTTGATTCAGTTTGATAGTTTGGCGATTTATTTGTTCATCCCTAGATATACCATTGTTTCTTTGTAAATCCATCCGAGTTTTCCAAAATCTGTAAATCCAGCAATATGAGTTGCTCTGTAAACCCAAATGAAAAAGATCCCAATAAAATTGGAGACTGCAAAGAGCTTGTAAATTATGCTGCCCTTTGCTTTCTTGGTTTCAAACAGTGGAAAATGACTATCATCTATCATCACCATGATTTTCCCACCCTACTTTTTCTTTTTTTCAGATCATGTATCTATCGATCCATTTATGATATATATTATATTGCAGGGGTTGCCGTAAATTTTGACTGGTTAATTCAATCAATTGCAATTTCAGTTCCAATCATCTTTTCTTTTTATATTTAAACAGACGTGAGTTGTTGGCTGTATATAGAAGACATTTTCAAACCTTGCAAATGGATCCTTTACACCGTTGGCATTATGATAAAAAGACAAGTTGATGATAGATTCCAGTGGCGCATACGCATGTTGTTTGAAAAGTGTCTGTCTGTTAATTTTTTTTATTTTTTATTTTTTCTAAAAAACAAATAATGTATTATTTTCGAGGTAAAATATGTTTTCAGAATGTGTTAGGAAAAAATATGCAAGAGTGTAAAGTGATCTGAGGATATTCAAAAATAATTTGTCAAATAAAGGCTTAAGATTTTTTATTAATACTTTGGAAAACCTAAACAATGAGAGAACCTAATCAACAATATTCCTGGAGATGAGCCCGCAAAGATTTTGAACGAATGAGCAATCCGGCAAGAGATCTGGAACTGCACTGTTGTGTAAATTAATCATTATAATTTATAAATTAATTTATAAATAATATAATTTCTTAAATTACTTTTTAATCATACAAATTTTCTCTCTCCACTTTTCAACTACATTATCTTATCTACGAAACAATAAAAAAATAATTTAAAAATTGCTACAGTGACACCAAACACCACCACCACCATTTCTGAAGAATCTGTAAACGCTGTAGCCATTAGCACCCCCACTCTCACCCTCCATTCCATACACAAACAATCCTGAAGAATTTACGTGTGTGAACTTATTTTGCAACTGAACGTCCATTTTTTAAGAAAAATGTTACTTTGTCACTCAATGGTGCCAACTTGAATCATCGAATTAATGTGAGCGATTGATTTTAATGATGATGTGATGGGTAAAAAAAATAGATAATTGACATGTATATAGATGTAAAATTTTATGTAAAATTTTCGATTGATTGATTTTTTTACTCACCGGTAAGGTACACATGTTTTGCACGTGAATTTGTACCATTATTTTGGAATTGTTTTGCCCTTGAAATTCTTAATATTATTATTTTGGAATCGCTGCATCCTTGAAATTCTTATTATTAACAACATAATTTTTTAAATTAATTTTTAACTGTACACATATTCTCTCCAATTTTCAATCATTACTTTTTACCTCAAAGTCATAAAGAAATTAGTTTATAAATTGGTAAAACTAGTTTATAAATTTGTAACACTGTTTGATTTATAAACTGATTTATTTATAATTTTGATGGTAAAAAGAAGTGGTTGAAAATTGGAGAGAGAAAATGTGTGGTTAAAATGTGATTTGAAAAAATGTGTGATTTATAAACTAATTTATAAAACTAGTTGTTTCTGATGCCTTCTTCTCGGTTCCTTCTTCCATAACTTAAGCTAGGAGAAAGAAGTGATAAGAGGGTCATATGAAGAATGTGGTTAGTAATCCATAATAGAATCAAACCCCAATGACCGAATATATATTAAGTTTTTTTGAACAGATTATATGGTAAAATATTTTCTCGATATAATTTCTTGATCTCCAACATTTATATATATATATATTCCTTGAAGTACGTTTTCTTAAATGGATTATATGTTATAACATTTTTAATATAATTTCTTGATTTTCAACGTTGCCAAGTCGTCATATACTTGTTGGGTTAAGATTAAGCACACATATATAATTATTGTGATTGATATTTTTGAATGAAAATTGAGAAAAACATTAAATATGAGAGGTAAATGCAGAAATTATGATAAATATATTAATAACTTGCACATGCATCAATATTTGTACCCATAATATTACACCAAACATAATACTTCCTCCGTCCAGTGAAGATAGACTTACTCCTATTTTCGCGTAGATTAAAAAAATGTCAATTAATGTAGTTAAAAATATAAATTTTTCTTTACATTTTTTCTAATGCATCCATATATTAAATAACGTAATAAATATGATTATTTTATATTAGTTGATTACAATGGATATATTAGAAAATTTAAAAATATGTAAACTTTCAATAATTTGGGACGGACAAATAAGGAATACAAGCCTATTGTCAAGGGACGGAGGGAGTGTAAAATTAAAAACTACCAAATTTGCATTTTTCATCAATCCTATTTGTATTATTTATGTTGTTTTTTAAATTTAATAATTATCGTAATAGAAAAGTATTTTTTGTTTTTTATTTGTTTTGTTTATGTAAAAAATCCTAACCTTGACGTGACAAGATCTGGTGATGCTTTGATTGCTGGAAAAGATCAATGAATTTTCTTTGGATGACCTGTAAAAAGGCGAGGAGGATTCTCTCCGTCTCCCCTCCGGTGTGAGAATTAGTTTTCTGGAAAAATAGAGAGAGAATATATAACTAAAAAACGTAAAGAGTATTGAATGAATAATATGTGATCAAAGGAGTTGTATTTATATGGCTGAAAATCCCACCACATTCTTTAATTAAAGAATGAGTCATTTTGTTATAAACTTACCTTTTAGGAAGAGTTCTAAACTTATAAGGATTCAGTTCCTTCTTAGAATGTTTTCTTCTTGAAGACGTGTTGTCTTGAGGCCCAAGAATGGGACCCATTAACTAGGCCCATTGGCGAGAGCGATGTTGAGCCTGCTTGCATGGGACAAAGGCCAGTAAGTTCCGCTCTGATCCACCAGTGTCAAATAAGAGAGGGAATATGGTCGGGATTAATCCGGCCTAATTCTCAAGATGTGATCGGGCACAAGGTTCGACCCTTATTTTCTTAGCGTTGAAGGGGTAGGGTCAAACCCGATCCTATATGGCTTGGAATCAAGTCGGGCAAATGAACCGACCTATGGATTGTGAGGGATGAGATCTGTTGAGGTCGGGTTTTACACTAGGATATAAGCTATTCCCAGGGAAGGTTCGAGATTAAAGGTGGTGGCCAGGATTTCCCTTAATTTAGGAAGTGGGAAAACAGTACCGATCATTGGTCCCCGTGCGTCAGAGATCGGCAAAAGATTTCTGAACGCATGACAACTGTCACACGTACTTTGCCAACTAATGGGATTTAATGCTTTAGGGTTAATGAATGGTTCCCTCTTAAAATTCATGACAGGTGGCAGGGAGGGGTGTTGAAATTTTGAATTTTTCCCGTCTAATTATGCCTATATATATATGGTCCCCATAGTCTCATTCTTTTTAATTGCGAATTTTAAGAGATCAGAGAGCTCCTCAGACAATTTGTACAATCCAATCCTCGAAAAAACTTCTTAGCATCTAGGTACGCTCGACCTTTCCCGACCACTATTAATTTTATTGTATATTTCTGGAGTTATGGTGAGGCAAGTCACGGTGGGTGATCTAAGGGAGGTAGAGAATTTGGATGAACCCCTAGAGGTCGAGCCTTTAGGTTTCTAGGAACCTCAACCTAGTCCTCGAGGATGTGAATCTGATAGTGGGGATGAAGTTGATGATAGTTCCCGAGCATGTAGGGAACCGAGACAGGCCGAACTTGAACTTCCCACTTACTATAATAAAATGAAGGAACATATGATCGGGGTGGACATGAGGAGGTATAGATTGGAAGAGAGGTATATAACTAGGTTCCCGGATAAGGAAGAATACTCTTGCCAATAAGACAATAATTTGATATATCAAGTCCATCATAATGAAAACATGTAAATCATTAAGCCGTGACAATTCATATTATTCATAGCATATATCATAACATTAGGGAATATTAATTGGGATAAATGCGACTATAGTCCAATTCTCCATCAATGTGAATCCATGTCAAATCAACATTTGTCCAAAATAAGGCATTTGAAGACTCTGAGGAACTAAACAAGCTGGTTTGGGAGAAATCTAATCCAACTTCACCAAAATTTTAAATCTTCTAAAAGTAGAATATACACATTTGGACTAAGTAGACATTTTCAATTGAACTATACTCCTAAAGTTGACTTGATCAAGATGAATATTTCAAGTTCTTGTGAGTACAAAAAATGCAAATTAGGCAACAAATGAGGCCCTTGCTTCAGGGCCCACTGGCCCATGTTATTTTGGGCCTTTTTTTCAGCCCAGGCCCAAGGCCCCAAACCCACCCAATTACATATCAATCCAAATCCATCAGCCAACCACTCGGTCCTTTTCTACTCCACAGACACAGCCCACACCATACTGCACACTTCCACCCCTCGTCTGCGAGTCTGCGATGAATGGCGTCTGGCGACGTGTGAGTCGCGAAAATGCAAGTGACCGGCGATTCCTACTTCCGAGCTTCCACCAGTCTCCGACCAGACCACAACTTCGACTTCGACCGTTCGAACTCCGTGGCTGTTGCTGCTGCTACGGACCTGCGGTGCTGCCTGTTCCACCTCCAAAAAGTCCAGCTTCTCCAGTCTCCACTCCAGTCTCCAGCAGTGCTGTAGTAGCTAGTAGCTCCTCTGGGTCCTCTCCATGCCTGCGGCCTTGCACTGCCTCCAACTCCAAGCTCCAGCTCGGTGTGAAGTGAACAAGCTAAACAGCCCAGCTGCCTAGGCCCCAGTCATAAGTTAAAGTTTTAAAATTTGATTTTTTGGTTTTTAAAATTGTAATTTTTTATAGTTTATAATTTTAACTTCTAATTTGAATCAGGATTTCCCAATTTTTATAGATTCTCAATATCTAGCTTCTAAGCCCTAAGGAGTACTGGTCTTCTCGGCTGCCCACCACCCAATTTTTGAACGAGTCACAATTTTCTGTTAATGAGGTTAAACCTTGATTCATTATGATTTATGATTGAAGATTTATTTGAAAATTATGCGTAAATGTTAGTTTTTGCAATGTCGTCCCTTATGAGCCCCATATTCCCCTTTCGTGAATTATGAATTGAGATTTGTTAAATATTTGATTTGAATTGTGAATTGTGATTATTAAATTATAAGTTGTGAATTGAGATTTGGTGAATATTTGATTTGTTTGTGAATTGTGATTATTGATTTTTAGGTTGTAAATTGGGATTTGTTTGTAAATTGGTGAATTGTGACTCTTGTAGAGTTTTGAAATATTTATTGATCATTGAAATAATGCTATTTTGTGTATAATAGTAAACAATGCCTCCTAAACATCAGTCTGGAGCTCAGAAGAGAAAGAGGAAGCAAAGGGAAGCCGCAATAATTCCAAGTCAAGCGGGAGATATTAACAAATACTTTAATTGAAACATTGAAGAAATAGAGAAGAGAGTGGTGACTGGAGATCAAATTGACTAGAATGAAAATGAGGAAAAGTATGAAATTGTGGATTTGAATGAATCGAGCGATGAAGATGTCAAGGTTGATGAATTGCATGACAATGAGGGAGCTCGACCTGAAGAGATGGATCAAACAAAAGGTTCGACTTTGAATTTAGAGGATCCCGTGAATTGGAATAACATTGATCAGAAATTGATTGATTATTTAGTAGAAATGGGTCCAAAGAGAGTGAATGATCTTTTGTTTCCTAAAGATAGTAACAACAGGCATTTTGATTCATCGCATTACAAACGGATACTAACAAATGGGCAAACAAGTGATAGACGATGGATTGAATATTCTGTGTCTCAAGATAAGATCTTTTGCTTTTGTTGCAAATTGTTCAAGACACAACAAATGATTAGTAGAATGGGGCAATTGGGCAATGATGGATACAGAGACTGGCGTAATGTGCATAGGAGTCTTAGAACCATGAAGCTAGTAAGGATCACATGGACTGCATGATTTCTTGGATTGATTTGGAAAAGAGACTGAAAACACAACAAGCAATTGATCAAAGTGTGCAACTTCAAATCAATAAAGAAAGACGTCATTGGAGGCATGTCTTGACAAGAATAATCTCCATTGTGAAGAGACTCGCCAAAAATACTTTGGAATTTCGAGGAGATAATGAGAAGCTCCATGTTGAGAATAATGGCTTATTTTTACAAATGATAGAAATGGTTGCTGAGTTTGATCCAGTAATGGAAGAGCATGTTCGGCGTGCCCAAGCACGAGAAATTCAATATACATACCTCGGACCAAAAATTCAAAATGAGTTGATATTGACTTTGGAAAATGAAGTGAGAAGTGCAATCATTGCAAAAGTTAAACATGCAAAATATTTTTCGATCATTCTTGATTGTACTCCGGACGCGAGTCATGAGGAACAAATGTCTCTAGTACTATGATGTGTGGATGATTCGACAGACATGTTGACAGTAGAAGAATATTGGGTTGAATTTTTAAAGTTGGATGACACATCCGAACTTGGATTATCGAATGAACTGAAAAATGTGCTAACTAGACTTGGGCTTGACATTGATGATGTAAGAGGGCAAGGGTAGGACAACGGAGCAAACATGAGTGGAAGGCACAAATGTGTACAAAAAAGAATACTTGAAATGAATCCTAGAACTTTCTATACTCCATGTGGTTGTCATAGTCTTAATTTGGCTATTGTGGATATAGTGGAATGTTGTTCTAAAGCAAAGTCATTTTTTTGGAGTGGTACAACGCATTTACACTTTGTTTTCTTCTTCTCCAAAAAGATGGAAAATTTTTAAAGATATGGTGCTCGGTTTGACTCTTAAGCCATTGTCACAAACACGGTGGGAAAGTCATGTTGAGAGTGTAAAAGCTATAAAAGAGCAAACTACACAGATAAGAGATGCTTTATTTGACTTGGCAAAAAAAAAGTGAAGATTCTAAAACAAAGAGTGAGGCAGAGGCCTTGGCAATGTATGATTTGGAGAATTTTGAATTCTTGCTTGGAATTGTGATTTGGTACAGGTTGTTGTATGCTATCAATGGTGTTAGTAAATTTCTTCAGTCTGAAGATATGAATATTGGCCTCTCAATAAACCTCTTACAAGGACTCGTTGCATTTCTTGATGACTATAGAGAACATGGGTTTGATAGTGCTATAGATGAAGCGAAGTAACTGGCTAGTGAGATGGAAATCGAACCTAAATTTCAGGAAAAGCGCACCATTCGAAGAAAAAGACAATTTGATGAAAGTGGCAGTGATGATGTGACACTATCAGGTGAAGAATCGTTTAGAGTTGAATACTTTCCTTTTTAATTGATCAAGCTCAATCTTCCCTTTAAGTTCGGTTTGAACATTTTAAACAATATGAAGAAACTTTTGGGTTTTTGTTGGATTTAGATAAGTTAAAGAGGGGGGGGGGGTGCCTTTAACTTATTTACAGTTGTCTTGTAAAAAACTTGAGGAGTTTCTGAGTCACGATGTACATTCAGACATTAATGGTGAAGAATTATATTCAGAGTTGATGGTCATGAAATGTTATTTAACAAGTGAAAGAACGGCAATTGATGTGCTACGTTATTTGGAAAAACTGAATGGTATATGGCCAAATATTTATATTGCTTATAAAATTTTGCTAACCATTCATGTAACGGTGGCATATGCAGAAAGAAGCTTCTCCAAGTTGAAGTTGATCAAGAATTACCTTCGATCAACTATGTCGCAGGACAGATTAAATGGACTGGCTATGTTGTCGATCGAAAAAGAAATGGTTGAACAACTTGATTACACTGATTGATCAATATATTTGCCTCTAAAACAACTAGAAGAGTTATGTTTAAGTAGTTGTTTTATATTGATTAACACTTTTGAATATAAAACTTTAAGTATATGGAATATCATATTTTGTTGGTCATTTTATATTAGTTAATACTTTTGAACTTCTTATTTTTTGCAATTTTATGGTGAATTTGTATAGTTAATTTTATGTGAATATGAAGTTAATCTTTATTTTCAGTTTTTTCCTTTAAAAAAAAAAAATTCGTAAAGCCCAGGGCCTATATCTCGAAGAACAACTGTTTGTTTCAGGTCTACAAAATCACAGGTACGGCTCTAGGTTACTATATGATGCCATATGTTTGCAATAAACAAAAGAAAATGATTGAATATATAATTTGTATCAAGTGGTTTAAGATTAATGATTTATCAAAAGCACACATTTCTTAATAGTTACATCAGTAATTGTCTTATAATCCGATCTTCTTCACTAATCCCAACTTCTTCACCTTTAGCCTCAATATATATTTATATATTTTTCAAGTGACAAGTTTAGGCAACGGTCCAAAGACCATCGAATAGGAGTTGTGAAGTTTTTGTACAAACAATAATAATTTTAAAAAGATGAACGATTTTGTCGCTAATTTTATTTAATAACAACAATATTGTTTTAAAAAATATGAAATACGGGTGAGGATTCACCAATTAACATTAAACAAATCCAAAAATAAATTTCCCTCATTGACCCTTTAATTATAAAATTCACATAAAGGTAAATATGAAAATATAAGAAAAATTGTAAGGACGGAATTGTCCAAAAATGTTTCTCCCTTAAAGGGTCTTTTAGAAGTAGTAAGTAGTATAGATATAGATATAGATTATCTAAATTTATTTTTTCTTATTTTATTATTATACCTCCATTTGGACTTTATTAATTAATTATTTTGTATTAAATATGTTACGACCATACCTAAATGGACTTGACACGTCATCCATGAAGGCCCACATTAGGGCCCACTAGCACCCAGCAACACTTCAGAACTTGTAGTCTGGAATCCAATAGTTCGGACTCACGCACTTACCCATAAGGGTCATTATTTCGGATATATCTCGCGGCATTTATTGTTTTCCAAGGTCCAATATTATCCGAACTCCCTGTAGTCAGACTGTTTATGCCGAACTAGTATTATCCGGAGTCCATGCTCCGGAATGATGACAAGACTAGTGTGTGTGTCAAAGATGTGTGACCCTTCTGCAAGTTGCGGCTTGATGTGACAACATCTTTAAAGGGATGTAATAGTTGCCATAATCCTATGATAAGTAGTAATGATTATAATCAAAGAAATGGTTTGCCTTATGAAGGGTAAGGAACTTGTCACTTGTAAGTATGATAAGTGTCATGATCCGAGATAACAACTACCACTATAAATATATCACATTTTCCTCCAAGTAAAATGTTAGTAACTCAATACTAAAACACAATATACAAATCTCACTCATTTTTCTTTCTTTTACAGACTTATATTTCTTTGCATACTGACTGTTTGTTCAAGTGAGCAGAAAGTCCACGTGTTCAAGAGAGAGAGTTGAGACATGTTGATCCAAGGCCTGACCAGATTTTGTGGTCAACAAAATATTAATTTTAAAATTAAATGATAATTTAAATAAACTCAAATCAATAATCTAAGCAAATTAGAGTTTTACAAATTCAATTATCTAAATACATTAAAAACGATAATCCAAGTAAATTAAAATTTTACAAACCAATAATTTAAATTAGCTAAAAACAAAATTCCAAAAAAATAAAAATAAATAAATAGAGTTTCATAACACTGTATCTAAGGGAAGTGGTAATCATTGTGAAAAATTCATGCCTAGCTTCATAGTTGGTACTGTCAATACTCGTGTACCTGTTATCTGGCTCACTGTACATGTGTTGTGGATCTAGCATATCATACGATTATTGTGGTTGATATGTGTTTTCCCTCTTGAAACTTAGAAAATTATTAGAACATAAGACGGGCGAAGATGATCATGATCATGATAAATTGAAATATATCGAACTAGATTACATATTTCATAATGTTGGACATGTTCTTTTATCGTGTCCACCAGTGTCACAAATACTGCACTGTCGATTGGATTAGGAAAATGCTTTCTCCTTATACGATTTTAATTGCTTTCCACACCCTTTTGCTTGAACAAGATTTCAATTACAAAAAAGTTGAGTCTCCTCTTGACTGTTACTTCTATATCTGCTAAGCTCAATCTCGTCTTATTATCAATATCTTTTACCCGTACAAGTAGATTTTGAAGCTCACTCATTAGAAATGAACTACGAGCATCTGTCAAAGATGCATCGTCAACAAGTTGTGAAGCTTTATGAGCCAACTTCACATGTTGGGACATTAAAGATTGAGTCAGACTATTATCCAATGATAATCCAGTCATTAAAAAAAATCGGGGCTAGGTAAGCATTTTTGTCCACCTAAGGAGAATATATTTCTACGACAACAACATTATTTTCTTTTTCTTCATGTAGGAAAACATTTTTCGGCATGGGTAACCATCGAATTCAAACATTTGAAAAATGCATGAAATATAATCAGAGGTTGTGAAGTAAGTAACATGGCGATGTCGATCAAATGTTTTTCTTGGTTCAAATCGTTGAATAGTGTACACTTTAGATTCATCCGTGCTTGATCTCTTAGAGTAGATGTGTGAACCATCTTGTTCTCCATTATAAGATTTGAAGTCACCCTATGTTGTTTAGTTAAATCAATGTGGTTGGTAAGTAACTCATCATACCTCTGATGATTTAATGCCCTATTAAATCATGTAATGAATTTCGTCAACAAGTTTTTCCTATTCAAGTATTTCTCCATGAATAAGTGACCACTCTCCGATCTTTGAATGCTCGACACACCTACAGAAAATACGTGGTTAACTTATGCCAACACCCATCGACTATGTATGTGATACATTTTTCTTAGCCATTCATTACTTCTCAACTCTATAGTTTCCATGACCTCGGTCCAACATTGCTAGAACTTGTTCGGTGACTCAGATTGTTTAATGATACTAACCAACTTGTGAAACTGATCATTAAACAACATGACATTCATCTTCTCAGAAAAACTTGTTCAATATATGCCACAGACGATATCGATGCAATGACTCTGGTAATACCATTGAGACAACCTTTGGCATAGCTTTTAGGAACTTTGAAAACAGCCAAACAGAGGACTCAATAGTCTCGTTAATTAACAATCTGCATTCAAATATAATGGCATGTCCATGCTTGTTAACTCCAACAAAAAGGGAAAAAACCATCAAGTACTGTTCGTATTGTAGGTTGTGTCGAACGTCAAGGTATCGCCAAAATATGCATATGACCTTCTTGACTTGCAATCAGCCCAAAACATCGAACAAATTTATTCTCCTCCTCAGTCTCGTAGTCGTAGAAAAAATTCAGAATGATTTCTTTCTTGAAAGCGAAAAGCTTAATCAGTGTTTCTACACCATGACCCTGCAACTCTTAGCGTAGATTTCTTTCATGGTTCCTAATATCCCTCTTCACACTCCCAAGCAAAGATGGACCTCCCTATCTCCATAAGTTGAACTTGACGATATGTTGGAATATTTGGTTCAGAAAACTGTTGCATAAGAGCCTTTTTTGTGCTGGAGACATCTTGGTGAGATCTCAACAAATGTACCCTACTTAGAGTAGCAAGGGCATGATTATGTTTCGCCATAAATTTTTTAACAACCTATAAAGTATTGTTTGGTTGCTTCACCAATCACCATAGATAATTGGGTTTGGCATAGAATCCTTACGACGAATCTAGTAGATGTCATCTGTTTTTCTTTCTTTCAAGCAAACAAATAATTTCCAGAAATATTCATTTGTTCCTTTTTTTTCTTTTTACTGTTCGCAATTCCTATACTAAAATTCGTTTCTCGCGCATATTGATTATAAAATTTATATGCCTCATTACGCCTCATTAGGTGATTCAAATTCTTGCCCAACTTGAAGAATAGAACTATAATAGTCACTTGTGGAAGATACACGTTGTCATCATTTCAAAATCCATTCCTACCATAATTGTAACAAAATTGTACACATTAATTTTTTTAAAAAAATGGGAATAATATTAGGGGAAAAACAAATAGATAAATTACTTTAGAAAAATATTGGCTCAAGAATACGTAAAAAAATATTGTCCAAATGAATGACCATTATTATATACAAAAACAGTAAAATCTATTTCATCAAATATAATGAATTTGATTGCCAATTCGAAAATAGAAGCAATTTTGGATCCAAACTCAACGCCATCGAATATGAACCATATTTTTATTGATGACATTATGACTGACCTAAAGGCTAAAAGATTCTTTTTTTTTTTTTTTTTTAATTTGTTGAAATTATTGACTCGGAGATTGAGAGAAAAATATGTGTGGCTAAAAATTGAAAAGAGAAAATATATGTAGTTAAAAATGAAAATTTGTGCTAATTATAATTTAAATTATAATATTTTACCGATCAGAGACTGTCCAATTATTTTCTTGATGGGTGGGTATTTAAATCGTCCTTTTATAGCATCTCCAGTCCGAATGTTGCTCCAATCGAACGTCTGCAACATCAAAATGACGGAGTGATATGTCACAGCACTGTTCATTTAGTGTGAAGGATAGAGTTTTTTTTTTTTTTTTCCTTCAACTTTGCCCTTCAATTTTGTATACCAAATTTTTTTCTTCCTTCTATGTCCATTGGTCATTACTCTTCCATTATTTTTATTTGGTTAAATTTACTTATGTTGTTTGTGATTTGTTATCATTTCTTTTTTTCTTTTTTTCTTTTTTTCTTTTTAAATAAGATTTGTTATCATTTCTATTAACCTAATAAATCAATATAATCTAGTATAAATAAAACAAATGATAATATTAAAATAAAATTGGTCATGATTAAAATTAAAAAGTACATAATAAATAGATAAAAATATCAAATATCAAATCACAGCACGATAAGTAAATATGAAATAGTACGATTTGAAGTAATAAGATAATTTAACAGCCTTGTAGGTCACTTCCAGATACTTCGAGACCATAGAAATATTGACTAAACGAAGTTGAGCTACTTTGAGATTCTTTGCCTAGTCATTGAGATTTTTTCTTTCCCCATAATTCGTAGTTGTTTAATTAGAATAGAATCGAGTGGAGTTGAATCTCATATGGAGTCCAATTCTTCAAGTAAAAATTTATTTTCTCAAAATTATGCAACTTGTTATAAAATCATCGAAATCATAAGAACAACATAGAGAGAGAAATGGAGAGAGTTTAGAGGAGAGAATTTCTCTTCAAGAATTGGTATCTCAAATGTTATGAAATGGCTCCTATTTATAGGAGTGGACAATGGCACAATCGTAATACTGTAAAGTATACAGGGATATAATGGTAATGTCATTCACATATATACATTATTTATAACACTCCCCCTTGAATGACATATTACGCAATTATCTGCCTCGTCAAAACCTTGCTAAGAAAACCCAGTGGGATAAAACTTGAGCGAAGGAAAAAGAGTACAGCTGCTCCCCCTGATGTTGGTCATCATTAATCATTGAGTCTAATATCAAAAATGACATCAATGATAAGTAGTACAAATCATATACTGAAATCTGAAGTGCTTCACTGCTTTAGTGCTTTAGTGCTGCCTCGTTAAAACCTTATCAGTAAAACTCAATGGGACAAAATCTGAACGAAGGAAAAAGAGTACAGCCGCTGCCTCGTTAAAACCTTGTCAGGAAAACCCTGTGGGACAAAACCTGGACGAAGGAAAAAGAGTACAGCATGACAGCATGATTCTCCCCCTGAAGTGTGCAATCAAGTATTCATGAACCTTTTGAATAATGATATCATCTTTCTTCTGGAATATATATGAAAATCTTCTTGTGTGTAGTCGATATCATAACATTCTTCATAAGATGTGTATGATTTTCTTCATTTGTTGATATCATTCCAGTATAACAATGTGTTGCTGAATTATAGCTTGTTGATAGCTATGATGATGCCTCAAAAACCTTGCTAGGAAAACCCTGTGGGACAAAACCTCAGCGAAGGGGAAAAGAGTGCAGTATTCTCATTAATTTTCATCAATACGCCTCAACTGTTGCCTCATTAAAAACCTTGCTAGGAAAACCCTGTGGGACAAAACCTCAGCTAAGGGAAAAAGAGTGCAACGCGTATTTATTCCTTTTCATGGAATATTACAAGTATATTGATGCAATCTCGTATCTTTTCATCAAACATATCATTCATGATGAGCTTTGTTCATAGCTCATTTATGATGTCATAACATGCTATATTAGGCAATGTTGTACTAATTTATCGATTGCATCTTTCACTCCTGGTGAATAATCAAATATTGCATCTTTCACTTCTGGTGAATAATCAAATTTAGAATTCACTTTTGGTGAATAATTAAACATATTCATTTTCATTTTTCACTTTCTAGAATTCACTTCTAGTGAATAATAAAATCTAGAATTCACTTCTGGTGAATAATTAAAATATTCATTTTCATATTCACTTCTGGTGAATAATCAAATCTAGAATTCACTTCTAGTGAATAATAAAATATTGAATTCACTTCTGGTGAATAATTAAACATATTCATTTTCATATTCACTTCTGGTGAATAATCAAATCTAGAATTGATTCACTCTTATCAAAATCTAGAATTCACTTCTGATGAATAATTAAATATTCATTTTCAAATTCACTTCTGGTGAATATTCATTTTCCAAATTCACTTATGGTGAATATTCATTTTCCGGATTCACTTCTGGTGAATATTCATTTTCCGGTGGATAATATAATTTTGCATATTGAAAATCAATTGCATGCCCAAATATTCAAATATAATAATAGTACACTTCAATTTCACTTTCAACATATTATATCATGGAGTCATTTGTATCATTCTATAGTGATACTAATCTGGGCATATTGAACCTTTCAATGATTTATACATGTATGTTCTCGCACTTTATAAACTGCAATTTCTAATTTGCAGGAGCATAATCAATCATTGAAATAGATATCAATTTCGACGTATAATCTACAATCATTTTACTTGAAATCCCAACGTACCGCGATCAACTGGTACATCAAAGAACACTCCCAAAGTACCGAGATGAGAATCATACATTTTGATCTCACTCATTGGTATATCAAAGAGCTCAAGCTAGTGATTTAGACTATAGTCTATCCACCATATGTCATGCCAGTTCTATGAAAAATCTTGCGCGCAACGAGTCGTCTTTTACGACTGTGAAATATTTTTCATTTGTACATATAATTACTGGCTTTACACATTTAAGCATTTGGACTTCAAGTCCTTGAACAATAATCATTTGGACTTCAGGTCCTTGAACAATAATCCCTACATTGGGGTTATATACTTGGCCAAAGTATTATAATTTCATCAACCTCATTTTCATAAGAGGGTATGTAGTCGACTTATTTATCGATTCCATCTCAATATAATATAGAGAGATCTCTTTATATGTTCTATCATCAGGTACCTGAATCTCTTACATTTAATTATGTCCCTTTTACTCACCATGAGTATTTAGCTTCAAAGGGATCATCTTAATCATTCAAGAGATATTTATTTTGGAATCGATAGTCATTATGCTTCGGGCATAATTACGCTTCAGGCGTGTTTTCCCCCTAATGTTCTCAAACATTATCAATCGGCTAAAATGCCGCACATGTCGTCCCTTTAGGGATGTAATTTCAATCATATATCTCAGTGCGCTTTGGTGGATTGTATATATATCGCACTTTTACAAATCATAAAGCTTCTTGAGCTAATCCCTATTTGACATAGAATATTGTTGTATGATAAACAATTTCTCATAGAAAATAATTTGAAACTTTTGATAATCTAACCGTTTATTATAGAACTTCTGGTTCAATACGGTTTTATTTCATTTCTATGTATGAATATTTAATTCAATACAATATAGCTAAACTTCTGGTTCAATACAATGTATATTTCATTTATGAGCTTCTGGTCCATACTATATACATATTTCACTTGTACGTATGAACTTCTGGTTCAGCAAGATATTTCACTTGTACATATGTATGAACTTCTGGTTCAATACAGTATTCATTTCATCAGTAAGTATTTCTGTATATTTCAAATCAGTTTACCTTTATTACTTTTAGTATACCGAAGAATCGAGTACAATATCCAAGGAAATATCTCATGATCTCAATCTTGTCGCCAAATCTTCCCTTATATCGAAAAAGGTAACGACGCATTATCTCATTGTTCCCACCTTTTCAATAATTTATTCCATTATTTCTTAATGGAATCACTGACACGCGGAGCCATCGCTCTTTTACGCGTTGAATAATGCATTTAAATAGATGATTTGGGAAGAAGGCTAGATCCATAAAAAATTGGATGTTATATTATCAAATATTCGCAAATATTATTCTAATCTTCCGGTAAATGTTTTGAAAAGAATTTACCGAGTTTGAGTTGAAAGATTGAAATAAATCTTTTGATACACATTTAAAATATTTTCCTGTTTCCTTTCTCGAGTTTTTATAAAGGCTAGAAAATAAATCACCGAAAGGTGAGTAGGATGATTTTGTCAAAAATAAATCTTTAATATTACCTCATGGGCTCAACTGGATCTCCATACGAGATCCAGCAGGAGTTAAGATAGATATGTCGTAAGGAAGGGGAATCAAGCGAAAATGGAGTCCGGTTAATGTAAATTTATCTTTGTGAACCCTAGAATAGGTGGTGGTAGAGTACGGAGTATTCTCACTCTTGAGACACACCATAAATTTCTAGGATTTTATCAATGTTTTAATCTTGTGTACCTCAAAGATTTAAGGTGGTAAAATATGAAGTATTTCTTACTCTTGAGATACACCTTTTTCTTTATTTCCTCAAAATGTCAGAGGTGGTAGGATACGGCTACTCCCGAAACACATCTCTCATTTTGAGGATTATAAATGTTTTTCCCCTTTTTCGTTTTGCATGTATGACTCGTTTATGCTTCTTCAAGAGCAATAATAATATCATTTCAGTATGTTTAGATGATAATTTTTACTTCTTTTAGAGTAAATATGTACTTCTTCTGGAATACATAAGTGTTCGTGCAAGAACTTTTTCAGACACTTATCATCTAATATTCATCTCATAATACTGATGAGATTATTTTCACATTAGCTATGTCCATGCTATCATGTGATATTATCTTTATCATATATCAACATTCTCTTGTTGAATAATTTTCATCCACCCATTCAAATTCAGATATTGGTAACTTCTGGTACCATTGGATAAAACATTTTATCAACATTTACCAACTTTTTGGCAACGATAACTTCTGCTATCATTTGATAAAATATTTTCTAATTTTAGTATTGATAACTTCTGGTATCATTTAATAAAGTAAATAACAATAATAATATCAAGTTTATATGAGTTGGGCGGACTATCAGAGTATGGGTGCATGAATCAATAAACAATAGAATATTTATAACCCCACCTCTACACATGCAAGTGTATAATCCATGTTATTAATAATTCATTAGGTGAGGGAATTGGGCTTACCTCTATTTATGGAATCTGCCGGACAACCACCTCTGTACTGGAAAAACAGGCTGCTTTTCATTTTTTGGCCCACCATTCACCTCCACTTTGCTGCTTTTCATTGTGGTCCACCATTCACAGAAAAAAATTGAATGCGCTATTTTTCTTTTTGCTTTTCATTGTGGTCCACTACCAAATAATATTATTATCTCATCATGGGTACCACTACCAAATATTATTATCCCTCACTTTCGGCTGTACTCTTTTGAGGACGCTTTTCATTTATCACCGGCTGAGGCCTTAATCACTGCCATCTTGATCGGAGAACTGGAAGCAAGCAATTCCATTTGGATAGGTGCTGATCTTATCATCATAGGCGTAGCTGTAAGAGCGGGGTCATGCGTGCTTGAAGTATCCGGCGTATTGTATGCCTTGCTGCAGCAGTAGGCCGGATCACCAAACGCCTCGCACTCGCTCTTGCACGCGACTCCGTGTTTGCGGCTCCTATTTGCACGGAACACACTGAGCTCCCTTGGACAGGCGCCGTTCAGATCTATCAAACCCCCTCTTGTACCTCCCTTGGCCACAATCAGTATTAGGCAGATTGTACCCATTGACTAGGCTAACATTATAAAAGTCAAGACCTTGGTCGCCGTTGAGAGTGAATTCTGCAAGCGTGGCGGGAGGTATGGCGCCGGTGCTAGAGCACTCCACCTTGCCGGACTCGTAGTCGGCTGGTTCAGCAAATTAATTTCCCGGTCATACTGTGTAGCGGCATTTATTTACTTATTAGAAACTTCAGATCCGGGAGAGGTGTGCTGGAATACAAACTCGGTTTGAGCCTGATACGGAAGTCTGTCCATCGTGTTTACTCCTGATATACTCTCGATTTGGATTTGTTGACCTCCGATCATCATCCAAGATGAAAGAATGGTTTGATGATGTTTGTTTACATATTCTAGATTGAGATTTAATAGCGTGATTCCAGATTTGGAAATTATGAATCTGGAATTTTCAATATCGAAAGTTTATAGATGAATTTGGATAAATCAAGGAAGAAGATCTTTGAACATTTGAACTCATATTTCTTAAGCTCGAGATTTTCTAACATCATTGATACTAGACTTGAAAATGAAATGTGGATTAATAATAATCTGGTTTCTGATACAGAGGTTCATCATTTAGATGCAACTGTAGAGCATACTCCCGTCGTATTACTCAATTGGTTAGAGACTCGTGCTGATAACGTGTTATAAAATCATCGAAATCATAAGAACAACATAGAGAGAGAAATGGAGAGAGTTTAGAGGAGAGAATTTCTCTTCAAGAATTGGTATCTCAAATGTTATGAAATGGCTCCTATTTATAGGAGTGGACAATGGCACAATCGTAATACTGTAAAGTATACAGGGATATAATGGTAATGTCATTCACATATATACATTATTTATAACACAACTGTTATTTTTTGACTTATATTGTCGTTTTATTTAGCTGTTATTTTTATTTATTCTTTATCTCAAAGTCAAATGAATGAATCAATTAGTGTTAATAATGATAAATTGAAGGGCATTTGGACTAAGTTGTGCAAGATAAATATAGACCGTAGACAAGGAGAATCGAGATTACTGATGGTAACGGGGCAAGTATCCCCACCCTGTGAATTTTTTATATCCCAAACACGTCCCTCGTCCCCACGAATTTCGATTCGCAATGGGTCAAGACTGGGCAACTTTGTTGTCCCGTTTAATTTTTTCCCCTTTTTTCAATATATTTTTTACTAATTAGTATTTGTGGATGGGTTTGGGTCAGGGCAGCCAAAACCCGCCTCTTTGACCAGCGGGGAACACAAAACCCACCATGTCGACCCCGGAGTGGGTTTTTTCATCCCATTAGGGTTGGGTACCCGTCGGGTTTGTGACATATTAGATTTTTTTGTCATCTCTAATCGAGATTAAGATCTGAGCTAAATTGCAAGAAATCAAAAATTTGAGGGCACAATTATAATCAAGAGACGAAGGGCTGAATTGAACTCAACAAAAGTGGAATGAACCGTGTGAAATTGAGAATATATATTAATTTCAAGAATTAATATATAAATTTTAGTTGTTTTCTATTTGTACTGTAAAAATATTTTCATTTTATACGAGACTTTTTTTTATGTAAAATGGTTCATCCTGTTAATTATGATATTAAGATTAATGTATTTTTTATTTTTTTAATAAACGTAATATTTTCGATAATTATTTTAAATTATCAATTTATAAAATTGAAGTAGTAGTAAAATATAATTAAATATTTATCGAAATAAATTAATTGTTGAGAATTGAAAATAATAAGAGAATATATGGTCTATTGTTCATTTGGTGTAAGATTTGGAGTCCTTGATTGAAGTTAACTATAGTAAGAAAATTACACCATTTTGATTCAAATTTCTCCTACATGAGTTATTGGATTGGAGATGAACTTAGCATTAGTTCATTTGATCTAGCTAGCTTCACATCATCCTTTCAGTGAATAGGCATCAAACATGCAAGCGATGCTACGACAATGGATTTGAACACGATCGAGGAAGGCAGGCAACCCTTGTCATTCCGAAAGAAAGCTTGATAAATCGGTAAATTAAGCAAGACCAGCAACCCAGAAATGGTCATTTGTGGAATGAACTTCTCCAAATCCATCAATGTTGTACCAAAAATGGCATTCTTGATTCCCCATCCCAAGCTGAAAAGGTTTAGCACTGCAATTGTTGCCATAATTGTAAACATTACCGAGGAAGTTCCGAACTCCATGATTTCCTGCTGATATCTCTTTAGCACATCATCGTCAACCACCTTTGCAGTGATGGAAAATGATGTCCGAGAGAAGCCTAATAGCCAAAGAATCGTGTCTATGAAGGCAATAAGGTAAGAAGTCGTCCTTCTTATCGTCCACATTCTTTGCATGTTCCACCATCCCTTCAACGTATCGCCACAAATCAGGTCTTCGATTAGGCTGTAAATCGTTTTTGCAGCAAACACATATGCAAATGGCAGGAACCATAGGCTATATACCTGAAAAATGATGGAATGGTAGCTTCAATGCAGCCTTAAATGCCAAAATATCAATATGCAGGTTAATAAACGATAACGAAACGCGTACCTCTGGGAATAAGGGCACATTATGGAGCAAGCCAAGAGCAGGAATGACCACATAATACATTGTTGGCAACGATACAGGAGCCCATAGAAGATAGACACAGTATCCCATTTGAGTACCCAAGTTTATTTTCCCATGCCCATATATGAAGGGGCAGTATTTGGAAAAGAAAATCTGAAACAAGCCTTCAGCCCATCTCTTGAACTGGATGAGAGCTACATCTAACGTTGTTGGAGCAATGCCTAGGAAGGCATGTTTAGTTGGATTGTAATAAATCGGTTTCCATCCTCTACATTGGATTGTTAAGCCTGTCACTATATCCTCCACGGAGCACCCGTAAACCAGTCCCATCTACGTTTTTCGAATCCAAAAACACTATCACAATTCCATCTCCATTTAGAAAACTCAAGTTTATAAATAACACATTTCCGCAAGGGGCGGACTTACTGTGGGGGCAGTTGCCCCCACTGCGAAAAATAATTTCTTTTGATATATTAATGTTTGTTTTAATGTTTTATACTTTGCCCTAGTTAATGACGTGCATTTTTTTAAAGTAAATGTAGTCATGTCAGTCATTATTGCAGAAGCCATTGAATGTTGACTGTATTACGCATGTAGCTTTGTCTGAATCTAAATGCATTTTTCATGCTCTGGACCCACAAAAACTAAAAATTGATTTGACAAATATTAATTCATAAAATGCCAATCAATTATAACCATAAAAGTCAGTACAATGTTATAAATTTAAAATCCAACTTATTCCCAAATAAATAAGGCTGCGTGAATTTTGAACTTCATTTTTTTTTTAATTACATTTTGAACTTCATTTCGCTTCTTATTAAATTCTTAAATAGATTTTTAATCTATCAATCTAATTTATCTATTTTGATATTAAAAATCGTCAATTTCAATCCCTTTTATAAAAAAAAAAAAAAAAATCCCCACCCCCAAAAATTTTCGCCCCCACAGTGTGGAATTCCTGGCTCCACCCCTTCCGAAAACCACTTTTAACCTCACATTTTTCAAAATCAATTTTCAACCACATATTTTATCACAAAAACATCACATTCTTTATTTATAAACAAAAAGCTTTTACCAATCAGAAGTATAATACAATGTGATTTTAATGTACATGTATGTGCAAGAAAGTGATAGAAAATACCTCTTTTCCCCATTGAGTGCCCTTCTCATAGTTGCAATTTGCTAGAGGTTTACAGGCTTCCTCCAATTCTTGAACACTTTTACCCTTTATGTTAGATTTCACATTGTGCAATACAAATTTGTGATCCTTAGAATACTTATTTCCACAAAGACTTTCTCTCCTGTGGAAACATCCAGTTCCACAGTATAGAGTTCCACCAAAACTATCTATACCAGCAAGCTCGATCTTCATAAACGGAAATTTTAAAGACATTACAATCTAAAACCGATAATCAGAATCAGAATTTCTTAGCATGATTTTAAAACTTACCTTATTTGTTGCAAATGCTACATTGCAATAAATATCATTCTTGGTTATATTATCAAAGCGTTGCGGATATTGCACATAGGATGTTCGATGTCCTTTCTCTTCATCCATAAAGAAGCACAGTGCATCTCTTACAGAATCCGGATCATTAGCATACATATCACAATCCAAATTAAGAATAATTGGTGCATTGGTGATCTTTGACGATACTCGTATCTAGGGCAAGAAGAAAAAAATGAGCTCAAATAAATAAATAAATCAATCAAAATCAAAAAATTGATTACCAATGCATTCATGGATCCAGCCTTGAAGTTGTGTGCCCATCCCGGTCTTTTCTCCCGGGATAAGTACACCAGTGTCGGCAATTTGTTCCCCTCGATATCAACTGCGTCGGGGTTCCATCCATCTATTATAATCTGAAAGCAGAGAGCTTATAAATTTCTCTGCTACAGGAAGAAGGAAATTGAAGCCAATTGTAAAAATTGTTGGATAGGTTTTTCCCATAAATTTGTTTATAGAAATTATATTTAATTTATTTTTGTATAAATGTTTTGTATTAATTTGAGTTCATGTATTGGTTTGATATTGAACAAAAGAGAGTTGCTAAAAGTTAAAAAAAAAAAGGAGAAAGAGAGAGAGAGTTGTCAAGTATGAAAATATTCGATTTTAAAAAATCTATTGACCACGATCTTTAAATAATATGAAGTTTTCTGAACTAGATAATATGAAATTTAATTTGTGAAATTGACTATATGAACTTAATTTCAGTTCATTGTTACACACATTGTTGACGTCCGGTAAGACCTCCGGGCTGGAGCACCGTCAACATAAAAACAAAATTGACCATATGAATTTAATTTCACTTCATTGTTACACACATTGTTGACGTCCCGTAAGACTTCCGGGCTGTATCCACCGTCAACATAAAAACGTGAATTTAATTTCACTTCATTGTAACACACATTGTTGACGTCCTGTAAGACCTCCGGACTGGAGCACCGTCAACATAAAAATGCGCATTTTTATGTTGACGGTGGATCCAGCTCGGAGGTCTTATGGACCGTCAAAATCGAATTGTCTACTTGGAGTGATCTTGTTCCACAATCAAGTGGACGCGTCCCCAGGGAGGCCTTTGGAATTCTTAAGTTCCAAAGGTCCAAGGTTCGAAATCCCTGGGGACGCGTCCACCTCGAGTGGAACAAATTCATACCATGCGGTGGACAATCCGTGTGTTGACGTCCCGTAGGACCGGTGCTCCAGCCCGGAGGTCTTATGGGACGTCAACACACATGATCATAATCCTGAGCGGTAATCGACTTTGATTAGTGGTACCAGGGAGGTCTTTGGAATTCTTAAGTTCCAAGGTTCGAAACCACCTGGGGATGCGTCCACCTCGCGTGGAACAAATTCACACTGTGCAATGGACAATCCGTGTGTTGACGTCCCGTAGCACCGGTGCTCCAGCCCGGAGGTCTTACGGGACGTCAACACACATAATAATAATCCTGAGCGGTAATGGACTTTGATTGCTAATTGAAGTCCTGAAGTATCAATAAATATCAATAAATGAGATAAAAATCATTGATCAATATCTCAGTACCTAACAGAAAACATGTATTCGCGATATGTACTCATAACCTCTTAATTAGACACAAGCATGGTCTAAAAGGATTTTCTAGTAGATAGTTGAATATGAACTTAGTAATTCTACATGAGTTATGTTACTTGTACTTGTAGGTTGACAAAAATGTTGACATAATATACACACGACACAATCATATCACTTTACTCATCTTATTAACTCTTAAATCAACACACACAATCTTGTCACCTCATTTGTTGTCACCCTTCTCGTCAACCTCTAAGTACAAGTATCATTAATCATTCTACATTGTCTGTTGAATTAATTTGTTATTTGATCACACGGGCCCTACCAAGTAAAAATTGAGATTTGAATATTTAAGTACATTTGAAGACGTGCATTTTGATCATTTTACATTGTTTTGAATACTCAACATGATCTACGTGAATAATACACAAGAAAAATATGTCAACGATGTAATTATGGTTTGTATATAGCTTCAATAATTTAAATTAGATTAAAAGTGCGAACTCGTTTTTTATTTACAAAGGAATGATAATTGAACTATTCAGCACATTCCAACCCATTTCGCAGTGTACTGAAACAAAATGGATGTGCAAACTTGTCATATTCCTTTCCCCTTCTTTGTTGCTTCTTTTTCTTTCTAGCTTACAGATTTTATTTTTAAAACTTTCCTTCAATTCCTTCATACAACATATAAGAACAAAGGAATCATATAGTTATTGGAGTACGCGTCACAAGATTTCGAGGTAACAATGTGATTTTGCAATCTGAGTTGAATGCAAGCACTTTGTTGTTAGTTTTTTTTTTTTTTTAATCTGTGGAGTGTTTTAATTCACGCGTCAATAACTCAATATTCATTTCATGTAGGGTGGACCAAAAAATTTGGTATTGAGAGAATATAACCAAAAAAATAAAATCGAAACCAGTCATTTCTTTAGGAAAAATGAGAACCGAAATCGAAAAATGGAGAACCGAAAACAATCGGTTCCTATTTGACAATAGAGAATCGAACCGAGAACTGAAAACTCTTAATTTAAATTAAGCTCACATGACATTTTCTGTATTACTTTACATGATAATTGTTGAATTTTTATCAAAGAAATTGAAAAATAACCGAACACGATCGGATAGTATGTATCTTTACATTTCATTTCATTTCACTAATACTTTAGACAACGTTTATTACCATTCACACTTAATTTTTTTCTTGTGGGAGGAGTGGGTAACGTGAAGAACTCGTGAAATTTGATGTTTAAAAAGCTTTATTGATATATTTTGAACATATATTTTACTTTAAATTTTGTTTCAGGATTATTTGATTATTTCTTTTCCTTCAATTTGGAGATTTTATTTAAAAAGTTTTATTCATATGTTTTGGATGCTCTATTTAGCCTTTTTTTTTTTGGGGGGGGGGGCAAATAATTGGATATTTTTCGTATTTGCATCAAAGTTAATTTTTTAATAGGAGCCGACACTAGTACAAAAACATCAAAAAAAATAACAAATTAGCGTCGTTTTTCAAGGAAAACGACGCCTGAAAAAATACGGTGGCAAAGTCGTAAATAAAAATTGATTAAAGGCGTCGGTTGTTAGGAAACAACCGACGCCAATAACCCGGCCACTTAAGGGCGTCGGTTCTTACATAAGAACCGACGCCTTAAACCGTCAAATAGGCGTCGGTTCTTTTTAAGAACCGACGCCTTTTAATAATAGGCGTCGGTTCTTTATAAGAACCGACGCCTATACTTAGGCTATACTTTCGCGCCTTCAAGCAAATTTCACACATTTCCCCGGTTTCACCTCCAGCTCCACAACATTTTCAGTTCAACCTCACCGTCCTACATTCTCACGCCGTCGCCACCGTGCAACCCTCCACCCGACGCTGTAGCACCCCACCGCCACCATCCACCTCAGCCTCGCGCCACCAACCCTTGGTTCCACAGCCACTGCGCGCGCCACCAGCCCCCGGCGACTCCTCCCCCGCCACAGAATCTGCGTGCCCGGCGCCACCGCCCTTGCACGCCACCCAACACCCCACCCGCTCCCCGCAGCCACCTGCACCAACACCCACCCAAAAACCGGCTTCCCACAGCCACCCGCACCAACACCCACCCAAAACCCGCTCCCCACAGCCACACACACGCCACCACCCACCCAAATCCGCACTCCATCCCACTCTAGCCACCACCACCCACCCCACAAGGTCCACTACTAAACGGTAATTTTTCATATTTTAAGTTAAACTATTTTTGTAATACCACTTTTTCGTTTTACACGCATTCCTGAATTTCATGTAAATTATATTGGTACCATTATAAATTATGTAATTGATTATTATTATTATTATTATTGTTTGTATTTAACTTATTTTGCAGTGGAAGGACTTGGACGCCGTCACGATCAATGTGTCAATTAAAAGTTTATATATTGTTTATGTGCAATCTTATATTTAAGTGACAAATTTCATTTAAATTGATATTGGGGTAAGTTTAGGGGCTATTGGGGAGTCAAATGAAAGTTTTGGACTTAAATTACTAAAATATGTGTGTGTGTGTGTGTGTGTGTGTGTGTGGTAAGTTTATTATTACTATTTCAGATTTTTACTTATCCTAGATTCCGAATTTAACTGTCAATTTGGAGAGTTAAGTAACAACCGACGCCTTAAGTTGAGATAAGGCGTTGGTTGTTAAGTAACAACCGACGCCTTTAATGAACTTAAGGCGTCGGTTTACAACCGACGCCTTAAGTATGGACTTTTAGTATCGCTACTAAAGGCGTCTCCTGTATAACCGACGCATTTTCTACTTTACAACCGACGCCTTTGACTGTTAATGTACTAGTGCGAAAAAGAATGGAAAAATAACCAATAATCGAAACCGAAATTATTTTATTCTTGTTATTAAAGGAACTGAACCGACAAACGTTCACCCCTAATTTTACGTCAATCATGCCTTTTCGATGCTAATTAACATTATCTAGTTAATTTACCTATTCTCCAAGCCCAGAGACACGGTATATACCTACATTGCAGGGAAGAACCATCCAAACTTGTTACTATCCATTATAGATCTTGACATCTTTTTCTTTTCTTCCCCTCTTTTGAACATTTTATCCTTTGATCATAAGTTATTTATCCTAATGTTCATATAATATTGAACAATTACTACCATAATACTAACTCTTTTTATAGTTTCATTTTACGATAATACGGGAAATACTAAGGGTTAACAAATAAATCGCGAAACCAAATCAAATTGCAACAAATGATTTGGTTTGGTTCGATTTCAAATGTGAAATAGTTTGGTTTGGTTTGGAAAAAATCTCAAACCGCTTTAAACGGTTTGATTTAGATTTCAATTGTTAAAATCGCGATTTCAAACCGTCAACCCGCCAAATTTTTAACAATAAAAAATAAGGACAAACGTTCAATTTAAAAAAATGCAACACACTTTTATTCTCAATGAATCAAATTAAGGAATTAAGGAGTCAAAAATTAATTTGTTTAAATTTAAAACCATTTGAAAAGAATTCTTGCTCATACATTTTATAATCATCATTCAAGACATTTTTTTAAAATAAAATTTTTAATGTAAGAATTTACTATAGTTTTTTTAAGAAAATTTAAAATGTTTGCTTCATATATTAGTTTGTTTATTAACATGAATTGATTCGCAGTCATGCACTCAATTAGAAATTGAATATTATTATTGAGCTAATTTCAACTTGAGATTTTAGACGAATGTGTCTTTATCTTGCTTTGGAATCTACTAATTCATTTGTCGGCAAACCGCGATTTCAAACAACACTATACCGCAAAAATGATTTGGTTTGGTTTGGTTTGTTTTGATTTGGTTTAATTAATAAATATCATTATTCCTATATAATTTAATTATGTCATTCAATTAAAGTCAGTGGGATCAAATAAAATGCTTAATGACGTGAGATTGATTCTTGGACTCCTTTTCGTTTTATCGCTTGTTTACGATATTGTCTAAGATTTGAGTAATACTATTTATCTCTACTTAAGTTAGCACACATTCATCGAAGAATGAGAAGGTGTTCGTGTGCACATGCACAAGACACCTCTTCATTTTCTAATGAAAATGTATCAACTGGATAGAGATCAATTTCAAAGTTGAGATAATTAGCATTATTTCTAATATTTAGCACAACTACTTATATTGAGATTCAATTGATGTTAGATTTTTTATGTCCCCACCCACATAAAATTTCTACAATTTTTTGTCGTTGGAAAAGATGTGAAAAGGTCAAAGAGTTTGAAAGTGGAATCAAGAAGATTGACGCAGAAGAAATCTACAAGATAATTCCTAAAACACATACGAGTCTCTTATTCCAACAAAATTATTACTCTTGTCAATACACAAAGTAAAAATTTACCTGAACAATGGATTGATGATCCTTCTTGGTGACCTTAGAGCTCCACTCTAAGAATCCTCTATGTTGATCCTTTATGTCATTCGAAATGCAGCCCTTCTCCACAGCTGAATCTATTCTCGTCTTCATATCTTCATATAATTTCTGAAATTTTTCTTTCACTGTCAATTTTTCCATGAATGCATTGGATTAACTTACTCCTCCCGAACTCACACACAATAAAATATTTTTGGTTTTATTGTGGGCCCCCTTCTTGTGAGAAGGAGTAAATTAGCCCTTGTTTGATGCTCATATTTTTTGATAAAATTTACTATTTTTTTTACAGTAATAAATCTCAATCATCCAAAAAAGTCAAACCTATAATTTTTTACTTTTCATATTACTTTTTAACCCACGAAAAGTATGAGAGTCAAACGAGTGCTTAATGTGTACACAAATGGGTACAAGTAGGATAATCCATTTTCTACAGCCAGCGCAATTTTCACTAACATATCAGAACCTGAAAATTCACCTTTATATTACAAAACTCGTGCTCGAACTCTTGACGTTTCATGTCAATATATCGAGCAAAATAGGCTTGAGGCGACCTCGGTTCCACACTGAATTTCTTGCAGAAAGGTATCCAATATCTCGAAAAGTTAGAGGCTTCCAACAGAGCATAGAATGTGAGTTCTGAACCACCATCATCTGAGAGGTAAACACTCAGCTTTTCGTGTGGATAATTGTATGACATGACTGATAAAACAGTGCTGATTACCATTGATGGTGGCTCTAATATTGAATCAGCCGTGCAAACAAAAACGTCGACCCTCGGCAACTTGTCCTCGTATCTGTATCATATTCAAGTCAAAAACTAAACAACAATCCTAATCCCGTGTAGACATTTTTTTTGAAACATGAAAATGAGATATTTTCGGCGTGACGCCTTTTAATTGGATGATAAAGAGGATCACTCAAAGTCGAGCCGCCACCGCATCTATGTAGAAAAACTAAAAGGTAGAAATAAAATACCTGAGGGAGAGCCGGTGCTTGAAGGGATGTCGGAAAACAACGTTCCATCGAGTAGACTGAGTAAATATCCAATATATACCAAACATTAACTCAGAAACGAACATCCCAATCCACGCACATCTTCCTGTTCTTGGAATACATATTAATCTGTATGCCCATATTGAAACTATACCCAGAAATATTGTTAAAGAAAATAATTTAAAAGCAGTTCTTCCTTTTGCTTCTTTGGTCTCGAACAATGGAACTACTGCTGCGTCTCCATGTGCACTCATCTTTTCTCTCTTTTACACTACTGGGAAGCGTACAATAATTTTCATATCTTATCCCAATACAGTCACGTTCTATTTAAGGTACAACGCTATTTGAATACACACAGGATATCTCACTCCTTACATGGAGTGCGGGATCGTTAATTAATACACGAGGCCGGAGATAAATTTGAGTGTTCAAATAGTATTATTCTTATTTAAGATGTGGCGCCCATCACAGCGCAATAGGCTGTTGACCAGAAAGTGAAACAGCTGGTGAAAACTTGAACTCCCCCACCCCATTTCCTCAAATACCAAAATCAGAGGCAAAGGAAAAATACAAATGGTTGTATCCTAACGCAGTATTGAAACAGGTATTATCATAAAATCATGAACAATTTTAAAATTCAATGCCTGTTTGGGACAGCTACTTTGGGAAATTTTATCAAAATTTGATATTCTGAGCCAGTTTGATAACATGAAAAGTTTAAATTATTGTAGATTTTTTTATTTGTTTGTTTTTTTATGGATGTGTGATTTAAAAGTGTTTGAAAAGTCAAAAATGATGAACTTGACTAAAAATTTATGATTAAGATTGAATTTGAAAAATTGTGGTAAGAATGTTACCTTTACCAAACAAGCTCTCAATCCAGTCAACTGACATTTAAAAAATTAAAAATGATCATATGAGCCAAAATAAGCTTTTATCGGCTGTTATAGCAGCCCTTTTTTTTGTTTTTTTTGGTATTTTCTAAGTACATGTGCGGTTAAAAATTTGAGAAATAAAATATGTGTGGTTAAAAAGTAGTTTGAGAAATTATATTATTTATAAATTTATTTATAAATTATAAAAATAGTTTGAAAAATTATATCATATGACAACATTTCATCTGGAATACCCTCAAATGCAATTTTGTTGATTGACAAATAAAAGTTAGGCGAGGGGCATAAGTGCCAATTTCAGGTTTTTTGTTGTGGCATTTAAAAAGTTAAGAAATGTACAAATGCGTGGGACCGCCTATGTAGAAAAATCAATTTTTTTTTTTAATGAAAATAGTGTCCTAAACAAGGGCTCATTTATGAAAGTGAAGAGAAAAAATGAACTTATATTAATCTGTTGGAGGGAAGAAGAAAACATTTTTTTACAATTTTTCGTGTATATATAAGGATGTGTGAATGGTTAAATGGGGTGAGCGAATGGATAAATGAAATGGGGTTGGTGAATAATTAAGTGTGTGATTGATAAACAATTTTTTTTGAAAAAAAAAAAAAAGGTTTTTATGAAATCATGTGGTTAAAAAGATGTTTAAAAATTAAAAAATTGTGAGTTTGACTTTTTTGAATGGTTGATATTGATTTTTATAGAAAAAAAGTTATATTTTTTTACGAGAAAATTGATTTATCAAATGAGAGCTAAATGTGGTAGTTGAGATTTGAGAAAGGTCCATGCTACGCTACAAGTACAGCCCCATCCATGTGAGCCCCGCTATAGATAGGGTTGTACTTTTAGCATTATTCAATTGAGATATTAGGGGTGGGGTTTAAGAAAGGGCTGTTTTTTGTTATCTGGTCAACAGATTTGGACGCCACACCACTTGAGATTGCATCCATCTTAGGTTCTATTTGAAAAACATGTTAAAAAACATATTTTTTAATATTTTAATTCTTCTATTTACTTTTTAATCATACGTATTTTCTTTTTTCAACCACGTATTTTTTTAAAAAACATAAAAAAATATTTTTAAAATACAAAAAATTAACAAACAGAATCTTAACTAAAACATGTCCAGGTCAGTAGAGTGGGACTGTAGCTCAACATGGAAGAATGGGACAAAAGTAATGACAACCATTCGCATAAGCATTGCACGCTAACGAAAAAAATATAAGGCTCCGTTTGATTCGCCAATATGATTTTTCACGTGATTTTCCAACTTTGCATTGTTTGGTTGTCTAAATTTTTCATGGAATTCATTTTTTCACTTGCCTCGAAATCCGATATTTTCCTTATTTTGGATGAATTCGTTTTCCAAGGGGGGAGGAGGTTTTATTTTTCATGAAAAATCTTATACCATTTTTGTTACGTTTGATCCTTTTTGTTTTTGTTAATTGATTTGTTTTTTTCCCAAAAATTAACATTGTTATTACCAAGTACAAACTTGTTAAAAAATGAAAAAAATATATATTATAATAGCTAAATTTTACTTTATTTTCCATAGAAAATAATGTCAATCAAACAACAAAAGTTGGAAAATTCTTCACTTTTTCTACCTAGAAAATTAAACCAATCAAACACATTAAACTTTCAATTCCCAAAAATTTAATTTCCTAAAATTCAATTCTCTATAATTCATTTTCTTTTCACCCAAATTCAATTCTCGTTATCAAACGAAGCCTAACAATCAATAGAAAATGTTGAAAGTTTTTCGACCACACAACAATCAATTATCAACTTGAATAGCTTTACAGTTTACACTTCTAATAAAAAAGAAAAGAAAGAAAAGACATCTCCAAGTTGCTTAATAATGAAACAAAATCAACGGTCCGTCTTACGAAGCTACTATACTTTGGTCAATATTTTGGATTCTGTGACGAGAAAGAGACCTATTAGTATATAACGTGAAACAATACAAGTAAATTCATAGATAATCACGATGAATTTTGACTTCTATCTCCATTTAACAAATATATTTTCAAACATATTTTTTTCCACACAATTCTTCAAATTACTTTTTAATAACACGTATTTTTTCTCTCTATTTTTTAATCATACATTTTACCAAAAAAATATAAAAAAATATTTTTAAATAAAAAACTTTTTCTACTAAATTTAATTAAGCTCCGCAGCTTGATTTAAATCAAAGATTTAAACTACACAATTTTTCAAATCACTTTTTAATCAAACATTTTTAATTTCTCATTTTAATCACAAATTTTATTTCACTACAAGAATTTTATATTCCGCATACAAAATAAATTTGTAGGGAAAGATTCTTATTCGTGGGCAAAAGCCTTTCCAGACAAAGAATTTTTGTAGGGACGTTTGTGTGGCAAACATCGTAGGAAGAAGTATTAGAAGACAAAATTTAGAAATTTGTGGGCTAAAACTTTTCCCTACGAACTCTTCAGAGACAAATATAATTCGTTGTCTAAATTCTTTCCCAACAAAATTGTTTGTCTACTAAAGTTAATTTAGCCCACGATACACATTTCGTGGGCACATAGTACAAATCAAATCTTACTTTCTCCTACAAATAATTTTGTGGCAAAAATATTTTGTGGATTAAGTCCTACTTTTCTCTACAAATATTTTTGTCCCAATAATAATATAATTTGTAGGGAAAAATTAAATTATTTTTTTTATATATTATATAATTTTTTTACCTTATTCAAAATAAGATGCATAAAGATAATAAATCAAATTCAGACTTTAGTGTCGAACAATATATCATTGAACTCAAAATATAGTAAATAAAAATCATTCACTAGGTGTGATTACATTTAAACTTAAAAAAGTAGAGCAAACATGCTCTCTATCTATTATAATGCATCTAGCAAAAAGAACATAAATATTCATGCTCATTAGACATGCTATTCATCCTCGCAAAAGTTGTTCTCCTCGTCAGAGTTGTTCTCTTCACCTCAGTAGCATTATCTTCTTCATTAGCATCGTAGAAACTCTACAAAGGGACCATGAAACATTTAATATTTCCATAGATTAAAAATTATTATTTTTGGCAATGAATAAGTGTGACAAAAAAAAAAAAAAACAGCATTTAGTAATTATCATAAAACACGACTTAACCAAAATATATGTGTGTGTGTGTGGCCAGCTTACCCGTCTATGATTGAATAGAAGTAGATTGCTCTCTTCTCGAGGACAAGAAAGACATTGGCGCATAAAACTAGTACACTATAGTCCAATACAATGTCCCAAGAAAAACTAAATAGAATCATATTCTTATAATGTTATCCAATGACCACAACACAAAGGACCCACGACCTCATACAAATATTGGTTGATCCAATGAACATAAACAGCTTTAGATATATAAGAGACGGGTACCAGTTTGCTGGAAATCAACAAAGTAGACACAAAGAAGACGGGCACCAAATCTAATTCACCCAGTTTTCTAATGACTATATTTGAAGATATAACAGTCTAAAAGTTTCATAGCATAGCAACATACTAATAATGAACTAATTACAGGGTGATGAGAAACACTTTGTGTTACCATGCCAAACCACCAGAAGTAGAGACGGAACTAAATGAAATAATTACCTAAACTATGATTTTACTAAGGATTTAATAAAAAACCTTTTAATTGTGGGATATGGAATAGCTGTACTAAAGATCAAAAGCAAAATGAGAGTCTCCTGGATGAGAAGGAAAATACCTAACACATAACATTTACATATAGTTCATGCAGAAGTTAGAACCATCAACCAAACCAAAATATTTGTCTACTATCCCTTTTGACAACAAGAAGTTAGAACCATCAACCAAACCAGAATAGTTCATGCAGAAGCTAGATAATAGTACAAATACGTTACCTTTCACTATAAGGGGGACTGCGTGAACCACTAATAGTCTCCTCATAATTAGGAGGAGCATTAATGTTTTGTTCAAAATATTTATGATCAAAAGGCCTGCCCATAGTATTAAATCCAAAAATAAAGTTTTCGTCAATGAGTAAGTTAGTTAATATATAAAAAATGGCAAAGCATCAACACATATATGTTGTAAAAATTCCATGACGTTTACCTTCCATATTGAGATTGATCATCAGTTTTGGCACCGTTTATTCTGCAATTAAAAATAGTACGATTTAAAAGCCCATGTTTGGTGGGGATAAAACTAAATAAACACAAGGATGCATATAGATACTATGAAAAATCAAATGAATATGAAACCACCGAGCTTGGGGAATTCCTTAGTACATAATAAAAAAAATTAGTATTGCTAGAATCATGTTCTACCAAAATTAATAAAATTTTCCAGCTGAAATAACTTGCAAATACCTATTTAGATAAAAATTGAAGAAACAGATCTAAAAGCAAATCCCTTCTTTCACAGCAGGACGGGCAGTAATGCAATGCCTTGTGAGTAGTTTCTCTCCCTCAAATTTATTTTATTAGTAATAGAGTCAATCTCACAACTACACACGACATTTAGTACATAGTATCACGGCCCTAAAACTGATCAAAATATAAAGTGATATTAACAGGGAAAAAAAGTGTAACACTGGAAAAAAAAGGGCTTTCCATTGAAGAAAATACATAAAATTTCGAAGCCAAATTCAAGAGATTTCATGCTCTTAAATTCAATTAACTGAATTAAAATATAAGACTATCAAAGACTTTAGGGATATATCATAACTGTACAACAGTTCTCAATCATTAATCATCATAAAATCTAAAAAAGTTTCACACTTTCTGTAAAACAACAATAGAACATCACCAATCCAGAGTCAATTCAGACCCATAAATTTCCTAAAATATAAATTATCCAAAAAATCACTATCTTCCATTAAAAATGCCCTTTCAAACTTGTCCAACTCAACAAAATCAGTACTTCTAAACCAAATTAAAAAAATATAAAACTAATTAATTTTAAAAAGATAATAAACCTTCAAAAAAAAACTCGAGCTTAATATTTTCATCTGCCAATCGGGGATGAGTGCCTTCGGTGGTGATTACTGACGACGATATCTACGAAATTGGAGTCCTTCTCTGGGGTTGAAGAGGGTTTTTAAACATTCTACATTCCAGTCAAGATCGCTCACGCTCATTGTTTCAGTACATGAACGAAACTAAGGAGAGAACAGGTAATTCCTTTATTGCAACTAGTCAAAAGAAAATAATTACCAGAAGTTTGAAGCTTCAATCGAAGCAAATTGACCTAACCAACTGCAGATTCAGAGTTGGAAGTGAGACATTGGAGGGGAGGAAGAAATGCAGAGTTGGGGGGTGAGAGAGGCTGAAGGCGCTGGAAAAAGCAAACCCTAAAAATTTTATCTGGTCAGACGAAAAAATTAACAGTGAAATACAAAAGGGGCTCTTTTTTATGTTAGGAGTGAAGTAGTGATATGGATCTTTTCTTACCAAACTAAATTCTTTAGGGACTAGTAAGAAAATTAGGAATTTTTCTCAAATTAGCCTACAAATGGGTCAATTTTTTTCCGGTAAAAGATATATCTTATGCTACGATTTTTTTTTGTCTGAAAAAATATACATGTTTGTGGGTACAAGTCCTCTAACTTTACAAATTTTGGAGCCAAGTTTTAGCCCTACAAATTCTCGTTTTTGTGGGAAAAGATGAATTCCTCCTACAAATCTCAATTTGTATGCGGAAATTTTGTAGGATAAGTGTAAATTTCTTGTAGTGTTTAGAAAATTCAAATAAATCTTCTTTCTCCAGTTTAATGGGCTGCCGAACAGTCCCTAAGCTCTGCGTTCTCTTTGTATTTCAGTTTCCTGTTTTCATTTTCGAAAATATTTTCTATTTTCCATTTTCTGTGACTTTTTTCGAAATTGCTGAAAACGCGTTTGGTTTGTTATTTCTGAAAACTGTCTTCGAAAATGAAAATCTGAAAAACACGTTCTGTTTAAAATTTTGCAGAAAACTATTTCTGTATACTTGTAATTATATTACTTATGAATATAAATGAAATAATGATGTCATATTTGAGTTGTACAAATAGCCAAAATCACTCAATTTGATTATGCAAAAAAAATTCAAAAATTCATGTTGTCCTTCTAAAGTAATCGTTCCACATTTGGGTAGCAATTTACCCTTCTAGAGTTATCGTTCCATTTAATACTTCATATATATACATCCTTCCAGTAAATACTCATAACGTTTAAAATTTAAGTTTCGATAAAATTTGCAGAAATCAATTTACGTTAATCAATAATGCCCTCACAAAATAAGTGTCTACAATACAAAAGTAAAAAAGAAATCTTTAATAATTAAGCACATGATACATTATTAGAAAGATGGTTGAATTTGGAGTTCGACGCAAAAAAGGAGTGCAATTCAGAGTTGTACATAAAAAATTATACATGTTTGAAGACCACTATAAAGCAAATACGATAACTAAATTGAAAGAAAAGTAAAATTTTACGGACTAATGTGCAAAAAAATCTGAAGTTGAGGGACCTAAGTTGCAAATAAATGAGGGTAATTTCCAAAGAAATTTTAAAATTTGAGGATTAAAATGACAAATTTTGAAAATCAGGGACCAATAATGTAATTAAAAATGACAAGTTGCATTCTTTGGAATCTGGCTATAAAGTTACGTGTTATATGTTAAAATTAATGTACAAGCCCAATTGTTGGGTCAGGCTTTACAATTAAATTAATTAATATAATTAATTAATCAAGGTCCATTAAAAGTCCTATTGTCACTAGGGTTAGGGTTTTGAGGTGTACATATTAATATGTGCACTATTATAGAGAAATCATGATAGTCGCTTTTCTGTAATATTCTAGCGCAAGATTTTTTTCTTGCTAGCATAAAGAGAAAAATCAAATCTCTCGAATTCATTCCAATAGTTGGAGATTGATGGAGTTTCAGAATCAACTCGCTGTGTGGATTTCTGTTAGAGGCTGGACAATTGGACAACTGGTGGTGACAAGATTGTACCTCCTGTTTCAGATTTCAGATTCACGGTGTTCATCAAAGGTATCATTCTAATCACAGATTCTATCTAAGTGCAAGGTTGATCCTGGCTATGGTTTCGTATTTGTTTAATTTCCGTTGTGCATATATGTATCGAAACCTTACAGTGTATCAGAGCCTACATTTTTACTTGTTAGAGTTTGTTAATACTTTGATAGATTCAATTTGATTGAAATAAATATTTCTTGTTTCTACCTTTTGAGAAAATTAATTTTCTTGTTCAAAATTTGATTTAGAAAAGAAAATTAATTTTTGGTTGAAAAATGGATCAATAAATTAAAAAAAGGGGGGATTAGAAATTCCGGCGAAATCAGTCGTCGGAGCTGGCGGCGTAGGACCACCTGTGTGTAGCAGCGCCGACTGCGCGCTGCTGTTTGCACAGTTGCGTACTGCAACAAGCAGACGTAGCGCCCGCTGGTGAGTGCCTCGTAGCGACGATCGTCACCGCTGGTAGCAGCTGCAATTCGCGCAGCAAAAGCAGCGGCGCAAGCGCAAGCGCTCCTTCACAGTAGTCAGAGGCTGCAACTGAATGTCAGCGGCAACCCTAGCCACGAGCGGCTATTCAAATTCGCCGCTGAAATAGTAGATGCGGTGTCAGTGCCGCCTAGTAGAGACGGGTAGAAGGGGCGGAAAACATTCAGTGTCGGGTTTCAGAGATTTTTGGGGGCGGGGGCCTCCTCTGCTATTTTTGAAATTGTAAGGGCCCGTTTGCAATTATGAGTTAGGGTTTGGCAAATTGAGGCGGGGCTCATTTTCAATTTGTGAAATTACGAGCCCCTGTCTGCAATTATGAAATTGGAGTCAAAATGCAATTTTGAAATGAGGGGCCTGTCATGCAATTTGTGAAATTGGAGGGCCTGTTGATAAAGTCAAGTTGTAAATTCTCCAATGGATTTCAAATGTAATTTTAAAATTTGTTTTAAATTGGATTTTCAAATTGGTTTGATCAAATTCAAAATTTTATCTTAAAACTCACGACTTTCGAATTTTTTGTTAAAATTGAATTTTAACAAAATATATAATTTTGACCCTAAATTGAATTTTATTTTATTTAGGAATTTTATCCTAAATTAAAATGTTGATTTGATTTGCCCTAATTCAAGAATTGGAGTTTGGACTTTAATTTTATGTTTAATTAAAATTTGATTTTAATTAAATTCGATTTAATAATTAGTTAATTGATTATTAATTGAATTTTATTTAGGATTTGATCCTAAATTGAATTAGCCCTAAAATGTTGAAATTGGAGTTGGACTCTAATTTAGTATTTAATTAAATTTTGATTTTAATTAAATAAATCCGTCAATTAATATGTTAGGAGTTTTATCCTAAATTAATATGTTAATTCAATTTGTCTCTTTTGGAATTAGAGTTAGACTCTAATTTGGTATTTGATTAAAATATGATTTTAATTAAATTCGATTTAATAATTAGTTAATTTGATTAATTGATTATTAATTGAATTTTGTTTAGGATTTGATCCTAAATTGAATTAGCCCTAAAATGTTGAAATTGGAGTTGGACTCTAAGTTAGTATTTACTTAAAATTTGATTTTAATTAAATAAATCCGTCAATTAATCTAATTGATTAATTTGATTAGTTAATTACTAAATTGAATTTTGTTTTATTTTAGGAGTTTTATCCTAAACTAGTTGTCTACCCGTGCGATGCACGGAATATATAATTTTTAAAACATCTCGATCTAATCATATCAGATAAAAAACATAATTTCAATAAAATTTCAATACAAAATATTTTTTAATTTGAAACTTTAAAAAAGACAAAACTATTCAAAATAAAAAAAAAAAATACTACATGTACACTAAGTATACCGCGTCACTCAAAATTTGGCACTCATTTAAATTTTTTATATAATTTTTTTTCTTTGAAAATTTGTCACCTCATCACCTATTTTCCTTTAAATATTTTATAATCTTTTATTAACTATATTTTTTAATGTGTTGCTTACATATATTTTATTTGAAATCCAATATATTAATTAATATATTTTATTTTTCCTTGTTTTTTAAACATGTCAATTTTTGTCAAAATAATGAAATGATTAAGCCTCCGTTTGGTAATAATGTTTGGTTTATAAACTTGTTTATTTATGATTTTGAGGTAAAAAGTATTGATTGAAAATTGGAGGGAGAAAATATGTGTGGTTAAAAAGTTAATAGAAAATAATTAATTATTTTTGCAATATGCGTATTGAAGAGCTTATTCATTTATTGACAACTTAGAGAGTAAAATTTCAATAATTTTATTTATTTATTTTCAAAATATATTAATTCAATTTTTTCATTTCTAATTTAACAAATTTATATACCATGACATTTATTTATTTTAAAATATATTAATTCAATTTATTCATTTCCTACATAACACATGTTATAGAATTTGAAAAAAAAAAAAAAAAAAAAAAAAAAAAAAAATCTGCATGTAAACTCAGTGTACCGCGTCACTCAAAGTTTGACACTTAATTAAATTTTTTGTATAAATTTCTTTTTACTTTTATTTACGTTTTTCTTTAAAAAAATTTCCACATTATCACCTATTTTCCTTTTAATATGTTAAAATTTTTAATTAACTTTATTTTTTAATATGTTGCTTACATATATTTTATTCGAAATCCAATATATACTAATTAATATATTTTATTTTTTCTTATTTTTTAAGCATACCAATTTTTATCGAAATGATGAAATGATTAAATTTTCTAACAATTTATCATTGGTGGCAAAAAATTGATAGCAAATAATTAATTAATTTTGTAATATAATTATTGAAGAACCTACTTATTTATTGACATATTAAAAAGTAAAATTTTAATGATTTTATTTATTTATTTTCAAAATATATTGATGCAAAATCTTCATTTCTAACTTAACAAATTTATATAGCATGTATTTTTTATTTTCAAATATATTAATCCAAAATTTTCATTTTCAATTTAACACATTTACATAGATATCACATTTATTTATATTCAAATATATTAATAAATTTTTTTCATTTCATACATAACACATTTACATAGATATCACATTTATTTATAGTCAAATATATTAATCCAAGTTTTTCATTTTCTACATAACACATTTACGTAGGTATCACATTATTTATGTTCAAATATATTAATCTGATTTTTTCATTTTCAATATAATACATTTACACATAGTATATTTATTACAAATCTTACTAAATATGTAATAAATAATAAACTTTCCTACAAAAATATTTCTCTTTTCTTTATTTATTTTTATGTATTTTTTTATACATAAAAGTAGAAATGATGAGAGAAACTCATTAATGCAATTTTCCCTCCAAAATGGCTCTCTCTCCTCACTTCTACTTTTATATATATTAGTTGCCTACACGTGCGATGCACGGAATATATAATTCTTAAATCATAACTCTGAAAATATCTTGATTCAATCATATCAAATAAAAAACATAATTTCAATAAAAAAATGTTATTGAATTTCAAACTTTAAAAAAGACAAAACTATTCAAAATAAAATATTCTACATGTACACTAAGTATACTGCGCACCTCAAAATTTGGCATTCATTTAAATTTTTTATATAAATTTTTTTTTTTACTTTTATTTACGTTTTTCTATGAAGATTTGCCCACCTCATCACCTATTTCCCTTTTAATATGTTATAATTTTTTATTAATTATATTTTTAATGTTTTGCTTACATATATTTTATTTTTCCTTATTTTTTAAACATGCAAATTTTTGTCAAAATGATGAAATGATTAAGCCTACGTTTGGTAATAATGTTTGGTTTATAAATTTGTTTATTTATGATTTTGTGGTAAAAAGTAGTGACTGAAAATTGGAGAGAGAAAATATGTGTGGTTAAAAAGTTGATAGAAAATAATTAATTATTTTTGTAACATACGTATTGAAGAGCCTACTCATTTATTGACATATTAGGAAATAAAGTTTCAATAATTCTATTTATTTATTTTCAAGATATATTAATTCAATTTTTGCTTTCCTAACTTAACAAATTTATATAGCATATATTTATTTATTTTAAAATATATTAATCCAAATTTTTCATTTTCAATGTAAAACATTTACATAAATATGATATCACATTTATTTATTTTAACACGTGTTATTGGATTTGAAACTTTAAAAATAAAAAAAAAAATCTAATCAAAATAAAAAATTTTGAATGTACACTCAGTGTACCACATAACTCAAAGTTTAACATTTAATTAAATTTTTTATATAAAATTTCTTTTGACTTTTGTTTACGTTTTTCTCTAAAAATTTGCCCACCTGATTACCTATTTTCTTTTTAATATGTTTTAATTTTTAATTAACTTTATTTTTTAATATGTTGCTTACATATATTTTATTCGAAATTCAATATATTAATTTATATATTTTATTTTTCCTTGTTTTTTATACATATCAATTTTTGTCCAAATGATGAAATTAAAATTTTCTACCAATTTATCATTTGTCGTAAAAGTTGATAGCAAATAATTAATTATTTTTGTAATATGCTTATTGAAGAACATACTAATTTATTGACATATTAGGAAGTAAAACTTCAATGATTTTATTTATTTATTTTTAAAATATGTCGATTCAAAATTTTCATTTCTAACTTAACAAATTTATATAACATGTATTTATTTATTTTCAAATATATTAATCCAACATTTTCATTTTCAATGTAACACATTTACATAGATATGACATTTATTTATATTCAAATATATTAATACAATTTTTTCATTTTCTACATAACACATTTACATAGATATCACATTTATTTATGTTCAAATATATTAATCAAATTTTTTTCATTTCCTACATAACACATTTATATAGATACACATTATTCATGTTCAAATATATTAATCTAAATTTTTTCATTTTCAATGTAACACATTTACACATAATACATTTATTACAACTCTTACTAAACATGTAATAAATAATAATTTTTTCAACAAAAAAATTTATCTTTTCTTTATTTTTTATTTTTATATATAAAAGTAAAAGTGATGAGAGAGGGTCATTAAATGCAATTTTCCCTCCAAAATCACACTCTCTCCTCACTTCTACTTTTATATATACTAGTTGTCTACCCGTGCGATGCACGGAATATAGAATTTTTAAATCATAATTTTGAAAATATCTTGATTCAATCGTATTAAATAAAAAAACATAATCTAAATAAATTTTCAATACAAAATGTTATTGAATTTGAAATTTTAAAAAAGACAAAACTATTCAAAATAAAAAATACTACATGTACACTAAGTATACTGCATCACTCAAAATTTGGCACTCGTTTAAATTTTTTCTATAAATTTTTTATTATTTTTATTTACATTTTTCTCTGAAAATTTGCCCACCTCATCACCTATTTCCCTCTTTGTATGTTATAATTTTTTATTTACTTTATTTTTTTAATGTGTTGCTTACATATATTTTATTTGAAATCCAATATATTAATTAATATTTCCTTTTTTTAGGCATGCCAATTTTTTTCAAAATAATAAAATGATTAAGCCTCCGTTTGGTAATAATGTTTGGTTTATAAACTTGTTTATTTATTTATGATTTTGAAGTAAAAAGTAGTGGTTGAAAATTGGAGAGAGAAAATATGTGTGGTTAAAAAGTTAATAGAAAATAATTAATTATTTTTGTAACATACATATTGAAGAGTCTACTCATTTATTGACATATTAGGAAGTAAAATTTCAATAATTATATTTATATATTTTCAAAATATATTAATTCAATATTTTCATTTCTAACTTAACAAATCTATGTAGCATATATAAAATATATTAATCCAAAATTTTCATTTTCAATGTAACACATCTACATAGATATAATATGACATTTATTTTTGTTCAAATATATTAATCCAATTTTTTCATTTCCTACATAACACATGTTATTGAATTTAAAACTTTTTAAAAAAAAAAAAAAAAAATCTATATGTACACTCAGTGTACTGCATCACTCAAAATTTGGCACTTAACTAAATTTTTTATATAAAATTTCTTGAAATTTATTTACGTTTTTTCCAAAAATTTGCCCACCTTATCACATATTTTCCTTTTAATATGTTATAATAATTAATTAACTTTATTTTTTAATATGTTGCTTACATATATTTTATTCGAAATCCAATATATTAATTAATATATTTTATTTTTTCTTATTTTTTAAAAATAGTAATTTTTGTCAAAATGATGAAATGATTAAATATTCTACAAATTTATCATTGGTGGTAAAAAGTTGATAGCAAATAATTAATTATTTTTGTAATATGCTTATTGAAGAACCTACTCATTTATTGACATATTAGGAAATAAAACTTCAATGATTTTATTTTTTATTTTCAAAAATATTGATTCAAAATTTTAATTTCTAACTTAACAAATTTATATAGCATGTATTTATTTATTTTCAAATATATTAATCCAAAATTTTCATTTTCAATGTAACACATTTACATATATATGACATTTATTTATGTTCAAATATATTAATACAATTTTTTCATTTCCTATGTAACATATTTACATAGATATGAATTTTATTTATGTTCAAATATATTAATTCAATTTTTTCATAGATATCGCATTATATATGTTCAGATATATTAATCTAATTTTTTCATTTTCAATGTCACATTTTACACATAGTACACTTATTACAACTCTTACTAAATATGTAATAAATAATAATTTTTCCTACAAAAATTTGTATCTTTTGTTTGTTTTTTTACTTTTTTTTATATATAAAGTAGAAGTGAGGAGAGAGAGAGAGAGAGTCATTAAATGCAATTTTCCCTCCAAAATGACTCTCTCTTCTCACTTCTACTTTTATATATACTAGTTAATCACCCGTACGATGTACGGGAAGAAACGTTTGGATAAAGATAATTCAATATGAAATTAGATAAATCTTTTTCATAAAATAAATAAATTTCGCAAATAAGAGATAATATCATCATTTATTAATTTCATATGACTACAAATTCTGGAATACTTCTTTGTACACAACGTTGTTTGTTGATTTTGTTGTTCTTCATTTCTTATCACAAATCAATATTTTTAATCTGGAACGATTTGTCACCCTAGAAATCACAACATAAAGTTATCCATGTGTAAGCACCAGCCGTTTAAGAAGAAGTTTCACATGCAAGAATGATTGTCCCTGACTCTTATTGATAGTCATGGCATATGACACCATCAATATAAATTATCTTCTTTGAAATCTAATAAATATCCTAGAATTAGAAGGGTTCAATGATAACATTGAAATAAAGAATTTGTGTCTTGCATTGATGCCAGAAAAAATTTGACCTTCTAGAACATGGTCGCCAAGTTTTGTAACTATCAACCTTGTTACTCAATCCCTGTGTATGATCAATATTTCTCAGAAAGAACTTGTATCCTCACTTATCTGTTGCAAAGGTCCACCACGTGGCGCAATAGTGATATCCATGTGTCCAGGTAGTGTATCAAAATCCACCGACAATCAATTCGCCAATTTCATCGACAATAGAAAAATCATATTGGCCATCATTGGTCGCCCACCAACCAATAAGTATAAGTCTTAAATTTGAAGTGTTTCCTCAATCATCTTTTCTCAAACCGACCTAAATTGCCTTAACAATTTGTTGTATTTGTCTAGCATATCCTTCGAATCAGAAACTATTAAATCATGCAACATAGAATCGCATGATTCACTCCTACTTGGGGACATTAAAAGACATAAATTAAATTTTAGAATATCACAACAAAATTATCCGTAAACAATATAAATATAAAAGCAATAAATACATAATACGTACCTCACGACCCTTTTTCTGCTTTCAACCTCATTCACATTGTCAACAATGTAAAGCGAGCAAATTGCAGAGCTGAACCGTCATCAGGCAATAGACTCTCAATCTTATGACAATTTTGATCGTGTAATCTGAAGAGGGGAGACCCTCTACCATCATTTAGCTCATTATCTATTCCCTCATAGAAGTGAATGAAAACATCATATTATATGTCCGAATGTTCTCAATGGAATTTTTAATCCTGTCGCCCTGTCATATAACAAATCTTTCAAAATTAGATGATGATCTTCCATAAGAGAAATATTCACTTTCTCTTGTATACAACAAAGTAGGGGTGAACAAATAAACCGCAAAATCGAATTAAACTGTAACAAATGGTTTGGTTTGTAAAAATTCCAAACCAACTTAAACAATTTGGTTTAGGTTTCAATTGTCAAAATCGCGATTTCAAACAGCCAACCCGCCAAATTTTAAAAATAAAGATAAATGTTCAATTTAAAAAAAAAAAAAGCAATATACTTTTTATTGTCAACAAATCAAAATTGAGGAGACAAAGACTAATTTGTTCAAATCCACAATCATTTGGAAATAATTTTTCCTCTTACAATTCATTATCATCATCCAAGATATTTTCTTAAAATAAAATTTTTAATATAAGAGTTAACAATAGTTTACTTCTATATAATTAGTTTGTTTGTCAACATAGATTGTTTCACAACAAAGCACTCAATTAAAAACTTAATACTATTTTTTAGCTAGTTTCAACTCGAAATTTTAGATGAATATGTGTCTTTGAACTCGCTTTGAAATATACTAATTTATTTATCGGCAATATGTGGTTTCAAACCGCACCAAATCGCAAAAAATAGTTTGATTTTATTTTTTTTAAAAAATGAAATGGTTTAGTTTGGCTTGAAAAAATTTCAAACCGTTTTAAATGGTTTGATTTGAAATATTATTAAAAATCGTGTTCACCCCACAACAAAATGAGAACTTCGAATTACGACATGTTTTATAATGCTTATTCACTCTCTCCTCGCACCAAAAATTTGCTTTGCAAAATAAATATTTAAATGTACGATCTCTAATGTCCATGTACTATGAACAATCAAACAATAGATGAAAAAGTTATTAATATAGATCATGCTATAAAAGATAAGATTTATTGTTTTTACCATTGACAATGAAAAACAACACGTATAAGAAACGAATTCGATAATCATAAAAAGGGAAAAAAATAAAATTGTGATTGACAAAGATACATCAAATTCATGGTATTATAGGTTTTTGCAATTTTTATACAACGTAATTATTTTTTGATGAAAATTATAATATAATATTGATCATCTCAATTATCAGTTAAGTAAATTGGGAGACAATTTACTTATTGTTGAAAAAATTTAAGAATCATAAATATTGAATTAAAAGTATGATTATTTAAAACAAAATTTAATACAAATTAATTAAATATTCGATATAAATATAAATGAAAATTCGATATTAGATTTGTATGACAGAACGAAATTATTCATCCATAAGATTTATACCAATAAAATATCACAATTATTGAAAAAAAAATTATTTACGTATTAAATGTAACTTTCTATAAAAATATTAATTAAGTTAATAGAACGCAATACAAAGGAGCTCAAATTTTTAGATGTACTAAATAACTAAAAAAATAAGATTATTTATAAAAAGTTTTATACAATAAGATTTATTTAGTATTAGACGCGTGATACAAATTCGATAAAATTTTGAACTGAAAATTTTGCATTGAATTTGTATGACTGCACACAAATACTTATTTGCAAATATCAAAATATTAAAAGATAAAAAAATATATATGAAAAGAGAGGTTTAAATACAAATAATCAAATATAAATAAGTAAAAAAAAAAAAATCTCCATAAAAATATTTAAGTGGAAGTAGCAGTGTGAACACAATAAAAGTTGAGTTTTGGTCTTTGGAGTGTGAAAACAATAAAAGTTGAGTATGAAAATAAATGAAATATATAATATATAATATTGTATTAAAAAAATCACAAAAAGTTGTGTCAAATTAGCGGGAGGAGTCGATATTAGATTTGTATGACATAACGAAATTATTCATCCATAAGATTGATACCAACAAAAAATCACAATTATTGAAAAAAATTATTTACGTATTAAATGTAACTTTCTATAAAAATAATAATTAAGTTAATAGAACGCAATAACAAAGAGCTCAAATTTTTAAATGTACTAAATAACTAAAAAAATAAGATTATTTATAAAAAGTTTTATACAATAAAATTTATTTAGTATTAGATGCGTGATACAATTTCGATATAATTTTGAACTGAAAATTTTGCATTGAATTTGTATGACTGCACACAAATACTTATTTGCAAAATTCAAAACATTAAAAGATAAAAAAGAAATATTATGAAAAGAGAAGTTTAAACACAAATAATCAAATATAAATAAGTAAAAAAAAAATTTTCATAAAAATATTTAAGTAGAAGTAGCAGTGTGAACACAACAAAAGTTGAGTTTGGTCTTTGGAGTGTGAAAGTAATAAAAGTTGAGTGTGAAAATAAATGAAATATATAATATATAATATTGTATATAAAAAAAATCACAAAAAGTTGTGTCAAATGACGGGAGGAGTCAATATTAGATTTGTATGACAACGAAATTATTCATCCATAAGATTGATACCAATAAAATATCACAATTATTGAAAAAAATTATTTACGTATTAAATGTAACTTTCTATAAAAATACTAATTAAATTAATAGAACGCAATACAAAGGAACTCAAATTTTTAGATGTACTAAATAACTAAAAAAATAAGATTATTTATAAAAAGTTTTATACAATAAGATTTATTTAGTATTAGATGTTTGATTCAATTTCGATATAATTTTGAACTGAAAATTTTGCATTGAATTTGTATGACTGCACACAAATACTTATTTGCAAAATTCAAAACATTAAAAGATAAAAAAAAAATATATGAAAATAGAGGTTTAAATACAAATAATCAAATATAAATAAGTAAAAAAAATCTCCATAAAAATATTTAAGTGGAAGTAGCAATGTGAACACAATAAAAGTTGAGTTTTAGTTTTTGGAGTGTGAAAGCAATAAAAGTTGAGTGTGAAAATAAATGAAATATATAATATATAATATTGTATAAAAAAAAAATCAAAAAATTTGTGTCAAATTGGCGGGAGGAGTCGTTATTAGATTTGTATGACAGAACGAAATTATTCATCCATAAGATTGATACCAATAAAATATCACAATTATTGAAAAAAATTATTTACGTATTAAATGTAACTTTCTATAAAAATAATAATGAAGTTATAGAACGCAATACAAAGGAGCTCAAATTTTTAGATGTACTAAATAACTAAAAAAATAAGATTATTTATAAAAAGTTTTATACAATAAGATTTATTTAGTATTAGACGCGTGATACAAATTCGATAAAATTTTGAACTGAAAAATTTGCATTGAATTTATAAGACTGCACACAAATACTTATTTGCAAAATTCAAAACATTAAAAGATAAAAAAAAATTATGAAAAGAGAGGTTTAAACACAAATAATCAAATATAAATAAGTAAAAAAAAAACTTCATAAAAATATTTAAATGGAAGTAGCAGTGTGAACACATAAAAGTTGAGTTTTGGTCTTTGGAGTATGAAAGCAATAAAAGTTGAGTGTGAAAATAAATGAAATATATAATATATATATAATATTGTATAAAAAAATCACAAAAAGTTGTTTCAAATTGACGGGAGGAGTCGATATTAGACTTGTATGACAACGAAATTATTCATCAATAAAATTGATATCAATAAAATATCACAATTATTGAAAAAAATTATTTACGTATTAAATGTAACTTTCTATAAAAATACTAATTAAGTTAATAGAACGCAATACAAAGGAGCTCAAATTTTTAGATGTACTGAATAACTAAAAAAATAAGATTATTTATAAAAAGTTTTATACAATAAGATTTATTTAGTATTAGATGCATGATACAACTTTGATATAGTTTTGAACTGAAAATTTTGCATTGAATTTGTATGACTGCACACAAATACTTATTTGCAAAATTCAAAACATTAAAAGATAAAAAAAAAATTATGAAAATAGAGGTTTAAACACAAATAATCAAATATAAATAAGTAAAAAAAAAAACTCCATAAAAATATTTAAATGGAAGTAGCAGTGTGAACACATAAAAGTTGAGTTTTGGTCTTTGGAGTATGAAAGCAATAAAAGTTGAGTGTGAAAATAAATGAAATATATAATATGTAATATTGTATAAAAAAAATCACAAAAAGTTGTGTCAATTTGGCGGGAGGAGTCGATATTAGATTTGTATGACAGAACGAAATTATTCATTCATAAGATTGATACCAATAAAATATCACAATTATTGAAAAAAAAATTATATACGTATTAAATGTAACTTTCTATAAAAATACTAATTAAGTTAATAGAACGCAATACAAAAGAGCTCAAATTTTTAGATGTCCTAAATAACTAAAAAATAAGATTATTTATAAAAAAATTTATACAATAAGATTTATTTAGTATTAGATGCGTGATACAAATTCGATATAATTTTGAACTGAAAATTTTGCATTAAATTTGTATGACTGCACACAAATACTTATTTGCAAAATTCAAAGCATTAAAAGATAAAAAAAAAATTATGAAAAGAGAGGTTTAAACACAAATAATCAAATATAAATAAGTAAAAAAAAAATTCTCCATAAAAATATTTAAATGGAAGTAGCAGTGTGAACACAATAAAAGTTGAGTTTTGGTCTTTGGAGTGTGAAAGCAATAAAAGTTGAGTGTGAAAATAAATGAAATATATAATATATAATATTGTATTAAAAAAAATCACAAAAAATTGTGCCAAATTGGCGGGAAATTCTCCTCCTTTAATATTAAGTAAGATAAAGATAAAGATTAATATGTTAATTCAATTTGTCTCTTTTGGAATTAGAGTTAGATTCTAATTTGGTATTTGATTAAAATATGATTTTAATTAAATAAGACCCGCTAATTAAAGTTAGTTAATTAATTTGATTAATTAATTATTGTTCCGATCCGTTTTATTTAAATTTTTTTAGACGACTTAGATTGCTAGAAACTTGAAATTTATTTATATAATATTAGATATTATATTTTTATGCATTTATATGATGAATGTGTATTTAGTGGATGATTATGGTCTCGACCCATGTGATTAGTTGAATGATTTATTTATTCTGCTTTTTTTGGTTGGGCCTGGGAGCCTGTTATTATTTAATTGGGCTTGCGTGCCTATTATTTAATTTATTTGGACCTGGGCGCTCTAATTTGTAGATATGGGCATGCGCATCCTTTGATACAGGCCTGCGTGCCAACTATTATAGGATACAGGTTGGAGCTGGCCACAAGAAGACAACTAGTATAGGATACAGGTTACAGCAGCAGATGGAGATTATTGCATTTAGCATTCGATGATCGAATGCAATGTCCCCTAGGAATTGACCAACTAGTCTTTTTCATGGCCCGAGAAGACTAGATAGATATCGTCCATAATCATCCACAATATTATTATATGTATGATTAATTGCACGGTGGATCTTAGTTAATATACATAGGAATGATGAGACAAACCCCTCACTTAAAATTATATTAAGTCATACGCTTTCCATTGTTATAATGAAAAATCAGAGTTTACTATCGATGTCAACTTCTTGAGTCACTCAAGGCTACTCAATGGTAGATATGTTTCTCATTATGAAGTATTAGATACTTCTGAACAGTGGGTCAGACTTAACCAAAACAACATCATTTTTGAGTCAATCAAAAGTGATATGATTTTGGAAGCAATTTATTAAATTCGTATTAATTGGTTAATACAAAGTGCCTTCCGTTGTTATAGTGAAAAATTAGAATCCGCCCTCGATGCGGCTTGTTGAGTCACTCAAGGCTGCAAGTGGGAAGGTGTGTTTATCACTATGAAACATAAGATGTTTCTGAACAATAGGTAGAACTTAACCGAAATCTATATTTTGTTGAGTCACTCAAGGAGATGAGATTTTGGAGGCACAATCAAGTAAATGCATAAGATGTATCGACAAAGAGTTGTCTACTTGATGATCTAGGAGTCACATGGAGATGTGATTGATAGGAGTATCTACCTGGATGTTTCATTAGAGCTTGTTGAGTCACTCAAGGTTCTAATGAAATAAACGGGTCCTAGCCTACCGTGAATCTAACACGATTCTACGAGATTAATGTTGAGGGTCATTAATTCAAGTAAAACAGTGGGAGCAATCCATTTAATAAAAGACCTTATTAAATTGATTTATACATGATAATACGTGATTCTATTTTTAATTATTATTGTTGTTGTATGAGTTTTAAAATTTGAGTTGTTACTTGAACTTATGGAGTATAATTGACACTCTATAAGTTCATTAGACTGAAATCCTTAAATTGGCATCGTCCTTTGAGAAATGATCTCAAAACATGATATGATCGAGAATACTCTTCTCGAACATGCCAATAATAGGACACTAAATTTATAATTGCGAGGCTTCCTTAACCGAACTGAAGAAGTGAGAAGTTTGGTGAATCTTCTACTTCAGTTTTCTATTTGATAGAGGTTAAATAATCTACTTAGCCAATCGAGTATCAGATACTGATAATATACAATGGCTAAAAGTAGAATAATTGCGAAAAATTGTAATATATCTATTTGTAGGTAATAAAGCAAATGTTTCTTGAACAGCTTAAGTAGCTATCACCTTTCTTTGCCTTCTAATTCGGTTTATAATTAGACAATTGTTAATTACAGTTCTTATGAAGAACGACACTTCCACTTCATGTTTGAACATGAAGGGATTATCCTCTTTAATTAAGAATAATAGTTATTCGGGATACTATGTAAGTGAGGTAAGTAACAAATAGTCTACATTCTGAATATTAATAAGGCAAAGAAAAAGTCACACTTAAATCTGACACTTGATTTATTCAATTAATAAAGATATATGTATATCTCACCTTGGAGGTAAATTGACAAGTCAATCTTCTTTGAAAAAAGGTAAAGTGGAATGATTGATCTCACCTTGGAATGATTGATCTCACCTTGGAGTTAATGATCAATGCTTGGGACATGATCAGTGTTTAGGACGTGGTGACGACTGAGAACACACTAACTCCATATAAAGATATTTGGATCATGTATACTCTATTGAGTTACACATCTCTGATTGCTAATATTGTATTAGTCATCAAGGATAATGAGCCTATATTTACATAGAAGCTAAGTCAAGTGTTGACTAAATGAGACGGCAGGAAACCATAGAATCCGAGATAAGAACAAGTTTCGGAACTTATTTGACTCGCCTGAAATGGGTAAGACCTATAGGCTGTAAATGTGTTTATTTTGAATCAATTCGGATTCTACTTGCGGTAGCAACATGCTATAATGGGATTTTTGAATCCTTAAAACATAGTATACTAGCTACAGATATCTATTATGGATTAAAGCGAGCCTCAGGGAGCTAGAATCTTAATTTTGATGAGATAATCAAAATGTTTGATTTTATCAAAAGTTGAATATAAAGATTGTGTGTATATAAAAGGTTAGTGGGAGTGTTCAATATTTCTGATACTATATGCAGATGACATATTATTGATCAGAAGTTGAATCTCTAACCTTGAAAGTGAAAGTGCAATTGTTTAAAATTTTTCCATGATGGATTTGAGAAATAAAACATTCACTTTGGGAACCAAAATCTATAGAAATAGATTTGGAAGGTTGTTTTGATTTCTCAATCCACGTACATAGATGAAATGCTAATAGGGTTAGCATGAATGGATTTCATCCCAAAGGTTTTTGGGGTTTATCTTTTCAAAATGGTGTTTAGAACACATATTGAGAAAGAATGACGTGGAGAAGATACTTGATTGTTAGACAATAAGATCTTAAATGCGACACTATGCACGATACCTTTTGTATTATTGAGTACTTGAGAAGTACTAAGAATACAATAGATATGAGGAGAAATGTAGAGTTACAGTCTTTAGGTATAGAGATATCATCATTTAGTCCGGGAAGGGATGAAGGAAACATTCAGTCTAATTGTTAATTAACTCATAGTAGTATTGTGGTCAGTTTGAAATAGTTCAAACAAGAGAGACCGCTAAATATACAAACGAGACCAAATACATAAGTGCTTGTGAAGCAATCTCGATCGTTAAGTTCATTAGTGAACTATAACTGTTCCTAGCATTGTAGCTCCAGTAATGAGTACTGTGATGACAATGGAGTCATTGCGCAAGCGAGGGAACTGAGTCTCATCGATGATCTAAGTATGTATTTAGGGGCTACTATTGTAGCGACCAAGAATTTTTACGCGATTAATAATTATTTTAATAGAAAATCGTGTCGCTACTATTTCACCAATTTTTATTAAGTAACGCCGTGACGTATTCGTATAGCCAAGTCAAGAAATAATCGAGATCGTTCGATTTTAAATTAAATTCCGAATTTCTAAAAATACCTCCATTCTCTTGATTTAAAGTATATTAAGTCCAAGTACTTAATTCAATGTTATCCCAATATTTATTTATACAAAAATTATTTTTATTATTGAAATTAAGAAAATATATGCAAGCATGAGAGGTTCCATTATATATAATAATTATGAGAATCTTAATTTAATAAATATGGAAAAGTATATGAATGGTTGATAGACTCCATTATATGTAATCATGAAGAGCATAATATTTGTATAAATATGGAAAAGTATATGAATGAATTATATACTCCATTATATGTAATCATGAAGAGCATAATATTTGTATAAATATGGAAAAGTATATGAATGAATTATATACTCCATTATATATAATCATGAAGAGCATAATATTTGTATAAATATGGAAAAGTATATGAATGATTGATAAGACTCCATTATATGTAATCATGAAGAGCATAATAATTGTATAAATATGGAAAAGTATATGAATGATTTATATACTCCATTATATATAATCATGAAGAGCATAATAATTGTATAAATATGGAAAAGTATATGAATGATTGATAGACTCCATTATATATAATCATGAAGAGCATATTATTTGTATAAATATGGAAAAGTATATGAATGGTACTTTACTTTAAGAAAATGATGTGTTAAAATTAATAGAATTGAATGATTATGTTTACAATATGCCAACTTTATACATCTATTTAAACCCATCTCTTTTACACACAACTCTACACATACCTTATGTTTTTAAGAAAAGTAAGTATGTTTTTATGAAAAGTAAAATACCTTATATTTTTAAGAAAAGTAAGTATGTTTTTATGAAAATTAGATATACCTTATGTTTTTACGAAAATGTTTGGATCATTGCTATGAAATCAATCTCACAAGATTGCTATTGGTCCCATATGATATGTTTATGATTATGCTAAGGGGACCGGAGTTTAGTAGCGCTACACATAAGAATTCTTGCCATCTAAGTTCGGTAAAATTCTTGTGTCTCTCTATGTTTATGAGGATTTCGATCCTATCCTATGTTATGATGAAAATGATCCATATGCTTTCAAAAGAAAATTATGCTTGGTATACTTACTGGGATTTTATAAATCTCACTCCACGATATTTACAATTTTCAGATAATTGAAGGTTCGAGGCGGTCAACATGGAAGTGGCAAAAGTGGTTAAGATTGATGAGATAATTATGTTGAACTTTATGTAAGAAAATTATGTTCTATTTTTATTCACAAATTAAATTATGGGATTCTAATTATTCTTTTGAATAATTTTACATTACTATTTAAGTCTCGATAATATGATATGAGTCACTTTTAGTGGCACTCGAATGGTCGAGAATTCGGGTCATCACAACTATCTTATTCAAAGATTGTAGAAAAATAGAATTCACACTCACTAACCTTGCAAAGGTTGAATATTTGAAGAGTCACATGTCTAAGATCCACCTGTAAATTCACTATTCCAACGGGAATGTGATTGTCACATGAACTCGTTATGTATAAGATACATGAGTTATTGGATCTAGTGAGAGTATATCAGTGTTATGCTCTAAATCCAATAGTTGAAATAGCATAACACATATTATCATTGTTACAATAAAGGCAGATCTATTATTAAATTGAGTTTAACTCACTATTTAGATAATAGAGTCCATAGAGTAAGTTTAATTAACTTGTAAGTCACAATGTGTTGTGACTGTGAGAAATAATTCATTAATATCTTATTCTAAAATTATCCCTAGTCGAAGTAACAGCAAGATACGGATATTGTTGTTGCAGTTAGACTAGCATGTGCTGCATTTCTTTCTTATGAAGAAAGTAGCTTATCTCACAAGTTAGAATGTAGAGGGACATTCGAATGAACACGTGGATGCATTGTTAGATGAGCAAAGCATTGGATGACCCGCCTAGAGATTCCACATGGATAACTATCCAAGCGTCAGTGGTGAATCTCTAATGCGCGGTTGTGGATTTGGTCATATGACTTGAGGACGTCATAGAATCTTATATGAGGATTACTATGCTTTGGCGAGCGTTGATGTTGGTTCTTGAGAGGTAGTCATCAGGATGACGTCATACAAGTATAGTGAGAGTCATATGAAGGTTGTGTATATCCAATATGAGGATTCATCACTCCTGGGTAGTAGGAGATTATAACCTGTATTTCACTCACTTAAGTTAATGTAAATTTCTCGGTCGGGGTGAAGTTATGAGTTGAAAAGGTGTTTTCAGTCATAACAAGATCAACTAAGATAAGAGGTGAATAACATAATTGGTTGAAATGAGATTGACGCTATCCATATATCTTAACCAATTGGGTTATATTGATGAAGGGATTGTATTTCCATGGTAACCGCACATGAACTGGTCTTGTCATGCCATATGATTTTTCCTTTCACATGGATTGCCTTGACACATTGCTAGATGTCAATCTAGAACGACGACGTGAATTAATCGAACTTGGTGAGTCGAAGATGAATTAGTAATAGAGATTTAAATTCATCTTATTCCAATCAGATTAGAATAATAATAATAATAATAACACGACGTTTGCCATCGTAAATGGAACCTAATGGGTCACACACAAAAGGCGAGAATTGAATATCTGGAATTGGATCTTATCCAAGTGGGAAATTGTTAGAATTAATGTACAAGCTCAATTGTTGGACCGGACTTTACAATTAGATTAATTAATGTGATTAATTAATCAAGGTCCATTAAAAGCCCTATTATCACTAGGGTTAAGATTTTGAGGTGCACATATTAATATGTGCACTATTGTAGAGAAATCATGATAGTCGCTTTTCTGTAATATTCTAGCGCAGGATTTTTTTCTTGCTAACACAGAGAAAAATCAAATCTCTCGAATCCATTCCAATAGTTGGAGATTGATGGAGTTCCAGAATCAACTCCCTGTGTGGATTTCTATTAGAGGCTGGACAATTGGACAGCTGGTTGTGACAAGATTGTACCTCCTGTTTCAGATTTCAGATTCACGGTGTTCATCAAAGGTATCATTCTAATCACAAATTTTATCTATGTACAAGGTTGATCCGGGCTATGATTTCGTATTTGTTTAATTTCCGCTGTGCATATATGTATCGAATCCTTACTATATATACGAAATTCATGTCTATCCTGAGTAAACATAAATCCTCATCACAAGAGTTCCGAAATATCTCAATTTTTTTAATCTCTTCTTCTGCGTTCAATCTGCAAATCATGAAAAAAACACAAGAAATTTTAGGAATTAAAAAATGAGTTACACAAATTTCAAGTGTAAAAGACTGAATATTTACTCTCATATTTCAAAAGAAGACAACAATATAGTACATAGATACTTTAGGGCATCTCCAACCCTACTCCAAAATGGAGTGAAACTTCAAAATAGAGTCATTTTCTTGCTCCAACCGCGACTTCATTCTGGACTGTAAAATGGAGTTTGATACAGTGGCACGCCATATATGGCGTGCCACTATAGCAGACGGTATAAAAATTGGGGCAACTATGATGTTGCCCCAATTTTGTCCCAAACTTTATTTTTGTTCAATTTTATCCCAAATATTGATTTGAATTCCAGCTTTGGCCTTTTTTTTCCCCCTATTTTGAACACATAGTTATTTGATGAATATAATTCAATTTTGGTCCCAAAAAAATTATTTAGAAATTGTATTTTAATTTATTTTGTTGTAGTAAAAACAATGGTTATTTCATCTATATTGAAATTTATTTTAATTTTTGTTTCTTATTTGTCCATTATTTTTACCACATAATTAACTTATTATAAATCAAAACATTAAAATTAAATGACAACAAAATAGATTACTCAACAATATTTAGGAACTTGGAACCATAATTGGTACAGTGACATAGACATTGAAAATTAAAATACAATGGAAGCTACTTAAAAGATAACCATCTAATAATCAGGTAGATCGGATCTAGATAGTAAAAAAAATGACCATATGGAGTTGCTGAACTTTCTTCACTTCTTTTCAGCATGATTCTTTTTTGTTCATTTCGAAAAAACTCCCTTAACTCCGGATCTGCAATGGAGTTCAAGTCTTTCGCTAAAATGGTAGTATCAGAACAATATTCAGCCGATTGCATTCGAGGCCTTTGAATTTCGTAGTTTTTCAGTCTGTCCTCATTTCCCTTGCGGATGACTTCCGCGAGCTCCCGTTGCTCCTCCACGATACTTGCAATGATTTTTGAGGAATCTTTTTCTTTTTTCCTTTTCCCCTTAGCTTTTTTTATCCTAATGGGTCGTTGGCTTGGACTGTCACTAACATTGTCTTCATTAATATCTAGAGAAAATGAAGACAATCCTTAATATCCTGATGTTGGGGAATTAGAAATTGGGGAATCCACATGTGCCGATCCAGAGTATGTTTTCTGGCTATGAAAGTCATGTCACTTCACTTGAACATCTTTTCCAAATTTTTCACTATCCTTAAGGATAGGCCACACGTGATCGAATTTAAATCCTTTCTTGAATTTCTCGTCTTGGCATAATAATATTTTAGCTCGATCTATCTGCAAATTGATATGATAAATTTATTACATTAAAGTTAATTGTAACATACAAATTGAACTTTTTGTAACAAATGCACTTACAATGTCTTGTTCGGATGCTCCGCTTGGGTTTAAATTTTCCACTTGACGTATGCACCCACGTAGTTTACTAATGGATGCATTGATCAATGTGAAACGGGACTGCAATGATCTTAAAGGTCGGGACTGAGTAATATGTGTTGGTAATGAACTATTATACTCCAACTCGACGCAGCTCTAGAAACGATCTTTTGACTGATTAATACCAACAATCGGGTTTTGAGAAATACCCAAATATACACGACACAAATGAATGTCTTCTTCAACATTGTATGAGGCACTCCGCTTGCTGATACTCATTTTTTTTTTTTTTTTTTGTAATTGCTAAATGGTGATATTGTTATGGAAATATGAATTGGAGACTTGTTTATTTATAATGCAATTGATGTCTTGGATTGATTTGATAACACGATCTCATCTAACGACTCAGATCTCTTGCAATCTGATTTATGACTGGGTTTAAATTGTGATCTTCGATGTTATCCTGACATGGTAAATTATTTTATCTAATCTAATGGCTCAGATCTTGTACTTTCTGGTCGATGGCTGGGATTGAAGTACATAAATCAAAGTAAGGCTGACATGACAGAGATATTTAATTTAATTTAACGGCTCAGATCTCTTGTAATCTGATCAATGGCTAGGATTAAAGTACGTAAATCAAAGTAAGGCTGACATAACGGAGATATTTGATTTAATCTAACGGTTCAGATCTCTTTTGATCTTATCAATGGCTGGGAGCGAATTACACAAATCGAAGTTATTCTGGCATGATATAGATCAGGAATCCATTCTAACGGTTCATATTTCATGCATTCTGGTCAACTGCTAGGATTGAAGTACGCAAAACGAAGTTATCTTGAATGAATCAGATGAAAAATATTCTCATCTAACGGCTTATATCTCCCGTAATCTGATCTACCATTGAGATTGGTTCACACAAATTAACCTTATCAATGAAAATGCAATTATAAAAGGTGAGTACCTAATATATAATTCATCATTCATATCTAACACTTCAAAATTCATATATCAATTTTCAGTCTCGCAAAACTTAATTTCAATGTTGGCGGATCTTCCAATGTAAACAACAGTGTTCATGACGAAGACGAACACATCATGAACGACCTTGAGGCACTTGAGGCCCGTCATGATGCTGTGGTTCGCTTGTATTTGATTAACAATATCCTTCTAACTGAAATGGTCGAATAGCAACAAACTCTACCAACACATGGTGGCTCGATTCCTGGGCACATTGTCATAAATCGCAATAGAGAGTCTGCCCATGAACAATTGTTCAACGACTACTTCGCACCGAACCCACAGTACGACGAAAAGTTGTTTCGACGACGTTATCGCATGTCAAGAAATTTATTCTTACGCATAGTGCAGTCTGTGGAGGCGCATGATAGTTACTTTGTTGAGAAAATGGATGCACTGGGTAGGTTAGGGTTGTCCTCTCTCCAAAAGATTACTGCCGTATTTCGGATGCTGGCATATGGCATTGCGGTAGATGCAACTGATGAGTATTGCAAGATTGGTGAGTCAACAACTATTGAAAGTTTGAAAATGTTTTGTCGTGCAGTCGTAGATGTATTTGGAAGCCGTTATTTGCGTTCACCTAACACTAATGACATTGCACGACTTCTTCACGTTGGTCAACAGCGTGGTTTTCCTGGAATGTTGGGTAGTCTTGACTGTATACATTCGAAGTGGAAAAATTGTCCAACTGTATGGGCAGGACAATACGCAGGACGGAGTGAATCACCAACCATTGTCTTAGAGGCCGTAGCGGATTATGATCTTTGGATATAGCACGCATACTTTGGCATGCCAGGTTCAAACAACGACATTAATGTTTTAGAGGCCTCCCATCTATTTGCCAACCTCGCTAAAGGTATTGCTCCCCCCCGCTAATTATGTCATACAGGGACGTGAATACAATATGAGTTACTATTTAGCTAATGGTATATATCTGAAGTGGGCCACTCTCGTACAAACAATTCACGAGCCACGTGGACCAAAGAAAAAATATTTCGCAATGAAACAAGAAAGCTGTAGAAAAGACATTGAACGAGCATTTGAGATTTTACAATCTAGGTTCGAAATTATTGCAGGATCGTCACGATTTTGGAAGAAAAGCATCTTACACGATATCTTGACTGCATGCATCATTATGCACAACATGATCATAGATGATGAACGTGATGTTGAAGCACCTATTCGAGATTGGGTAGAAGCATCGAGCCCACGAGTTGAGATGGTTGTAGATGAAAATGTTCGTTTTCAAGAATTTCTCGCTCGTCATCGTCAAATTAAGGATAATGAGGCTCACATTGCACTCCGAAATGCTTTAATTGAACATTTGTGGGAACAACATTCAAATTTCGAGAATTAAATTAGTGAAATAAATATATTTGATGTATTTTTCGTTTCATTTTAATGATCAAATAAATATTTCAAATATAATAATAATAAAAAGTATGTTAAAAAAAGAAAAATATTATGTTTATTTGAAGTTTTGGGTTGGATATGAGTTATATTATGTTTATTTTGTGTGAAATTTGAAGTTCTGGGTTAAAGATGAGTTATGAAGATAGAGTGAGAGAAACTGTATTTTAGTGTAAAGCTAACTGAATTTTAGAGTTCAAGATGACCTTAGAAACTTATCAAGATCGGATTTGAAACACTTATCTTCGGATCAGTCTTGACGACGACGGTTTTATGAAGGCTTTGGATGAGAAATTTCCAGAAACAAAACATGGATCTGTGTTGATCGGCGACTGAAAAAACGTTCATGCGAGGTCTGATGTTTTGCCGGGTTTGTATGGATCTATTGTGTAAAGGAGGAAACAAGGGGTAGATGATGAGGAGAGCTGTGAAGTTGTATGTGAAGGTCGGCTGAATGTTGTGATCTGAAATGAGGAGACGGCGGCTGAATAGTTTGGAAGCCGGCGCTATTGTTTAGAATTTGGACGTTTCTTTTTGGAAAGTTGTTTTGTACAGTAGTTAGAAGATTCTTTAGGGTTTTGGATCCAAATGGTTTTTATTTTTTATTTATTTTTTTATCTATTTTTAATTGCATCAAAATATGATTTCATTTCAAGAATAATGCAGCGGTCAGCTACATAGTGTAAAATTAGGTATTAGTGGCCTATGTTCGGAGGCGTGAATCTGGTTTTTAAACCAATTTTTTTACTGTTTTGCACGGATTTAGAGGCAATTGGAGGTTTAAAAATTGAAGAGAGAAAATATGTATTATTAAAAAATTGTAGAATTTATAAACTAAAAAAAACTACATTTACCGAACAGAGGCCAAATGGTTTTATATGGTAGGTGGCAGTAGGTTCTTTAGGATTTTCGATTGTTTTACCTTTTTTTTTTTTTTTTTTTGTAAAATAATTGCAACAAATAATGCTGAAATTTTCATTACAAAAATAATGTAGAAGTCGGCTACTTCATATAGTATAAGAATAAATAGTATTTATTTCTATAGTTAGCACTATGATTTCTTTAGAGTCTCGGATAGTTTTGTATTTAATTTAATTTTTTTAAAAAGTGCATGAAGATTTGATTAAATCTTGTAACCATATAAGTAATATATTGAAATATAATTAGTTACTTTCCATGTATTATTTACTGATTATAGTACTTATTGTCTTAAGGAAGTATTTTTTAAGTAATGTGACATAAATTTTTAAATACTGCTAGACAGACATTTTAAAATTAAACTTAAAATTTATTAACGAAATGGATGGATACCAATAATCTACAAAGTCTAAGAATGTTCTAAACTTATTTATTTTCCAATTGTACAATACTTTGTTTTTCTAATTTCTTTTTAATTAAAATTGAATTCGTACTAGATTTTTTAATTGTTTAATTAAATTACCATTTTACTTGGTAAAAATAGTTTACAAAATGTTTTAATGACATGTGATTCTAAAGATGTGTCTCTAACTTAACTAATTCCATAAAAAATCACTTAAAGCACGTATTTTTAATACACACACACACACATTAAAAATGATCTCAAATTCTAAATATATGGTATAAAATTCAAATTCTAAACTTCTCTTACACTGTAATTGAGCAATCGTTCTTTAACTATATATATTTTTTTGTTTTATAAATCAGTTTATAAACTAATTAACAATTCTCATACCAATTATTATCCACATACTGTTTCTCTCTCGATTTTTCAACCACGAAGTTTACCTTGAAAAAAAATAACGAACACAATATATATAGTTAAAAATACTTTAAATTTTAATTGCATCCATGCATCTCAAAAAACTAATATGTCAATTATTGGTTGGTAAATAAACATTTATTCATCAACACACGTAAAAAATCATATTTATATTTTACAATTTTTTGAACAACGAATTTCATAATTGTGATTCATACATTTTATTGCGAAACAGTATGTATTTGTTGTTTGAACCAACAGAATACACATATTTAGGCGATCTTTACAACAAGTGTGAGTTTTGCTAAGCTATTTTTGTGGTTTGAGGAAAGAACTAACAAGCATTATAAGACCTGCGATCCCCTAAATTTTCATTATGTGCCATGTTTGGGAATGTGAAACTACCTAGGGTGGAAGAATCTCCGCAAATATTCAAAGATTTCTTGTATGATAGAAATGATAAAAGCAAACATTTCAACGATAATCTTCGATTATACAATATGATGTTTTCGTCTACCTCTATGGGCAGAAAGATTGATTCGAGCCTTAATACTGAAAAGTTGGCTCCGGTATTGAGATTACAAGGTCAAAATTATCATTACATTGGCTATTGTCAGTTGAGGGATAATCACCGAAGTTTGCTCAATTGTATATATATGATATTACACATGAAGTAGCAAACAAGCTATGGGCTATGGGGTAAGTGCGCTTAAATCTGGAAATTCATATACTGATATAATTGTTCACTATTTTAATTTCACACATTTTTCTTCATTTATGTTTTAAACTCAAGTGGCAGAAGCTTGAACGAGGAAAATTGTGAAATGTTTAAAAGCTATGTTGGACAAACACAATGTTCTTGTGAAGATATTTAGGATGGTCCGAGAGACAATGCGTCAGCAGAAATTTGAAAGTTAGGCTCAAGCTTATTAGAAGACAAAATGATGACGGTTGGCGTTACAACCTCCATTAGATGCAAGATTACATTTACTCAGTAGAAGACAGTTTTCTTTGATTGTATCATATGCTATGCCATAAATAAGAGTTAAGGTCAATCACTTTCACGCATAGGAAAATTTCTAGAAAAGATTGATCTTCAATCATGGACAGTTGTATGTAGCAGTAACGAGGGTTACGAATCGTGCTGGTCTAAAGATTTTGATATGCAATGATGATGATAACTCAACAAATGTGATTACAAACATTGTGTATAAGGAGATTTTTCAAAATTTGTAATAATAATCATAACACAATTCAGTATTGATATATAGATCTGCACAAAAAAAATTTCGTTTGTCCAGGTTTTTCCAATTCTTCCGTTTCATAATCTCTATCTTATGTCATTTGAATATATCCGTGCATCGCACGGATTGATAATGTGAAGCCAAGCTTGACTGATGCATTTCGTGCTAATATCTGTGAACAGGTTAAACGTGGCCATCGTGGTAAACAGAAGTTCAGTAACTAATTTTAAATATTTGAAAGAAACTGTTTTCAGAAGTCAGATGAGGTGAGAAATGTTCAGGGGATTGCAACACTTAAATAAAACGTTGAAGTTGGGGAGTCAGCCTAAAAAAAAATTTGAAATTTTTTATGTTTATTATTACTGTTGGGGAAATCAAAGATCCTTATTGGAAAACAGTATTAAACGTGTATAGGAAACTTAATAATCTTCAAAATCATAAATTCTCCATTTTAAAAAAAAACATACATACATACATACACAAGAGGCCTGACATTTAGGCGGGAAACAGTGTTGTTGACCTTCATTGACTTAACTGTTTTTATATATTAATTTAGATATATAGATATAGATTTGTCTGTCTCAAACTAAAAACTACTTTCCTTATTGAAAGTTTATATATATATATATTTAATTTTTTTAATATGCCTTTATATAATATCAATTGTTATCAACAAATAATATAGGGATATATTAGTAAAATGTAAGAAAAAATTAGCCTCTGTTCTCTTTGCTGTTTTGATGTCGTTTTCTGTTTTTATTTTCGAAAATGCTAAAAACGCGTTCTCTTTACCATTTTCGAAAACGCATTTTGGAAAACAAAAAAAAAAAATTTGTACACAAAACGGAAAACGCCCGAAATATCGTTTTGTGTGTATTTCGACAAAAAAATGTCCAAAACGCGTTTTGGGATTTTTTTTTTATTAGAATTATCTTAACTTAGAACTAAGCTTAACATAAAGTTTTTATTTTTTTATTATTTTTTTTAGAATTATCCTAGCTTGGAACTAAGCCTAAATAAAGATTTTTTTTTTTTTTTTTTGAGAATTATCCTAACTTGGAACTTAGTTTAAATAAAGTTTTATTTAATTCAATATCAACATTACAAAAAAAAAAATTAAATGAGAATTCTTGTTGTTATATTTCAAAAAATGTAATGATAAATGGATTCTGATGGTTTTGAAAGAACTTGCATTTTCTAGATTTTAATAGAAGTAGAGCTTTCTCAAGTCCCGAACTTGACCAAGCTGTGTTAATATAGACTCTTAATGCTCACATTAGTGTGTTGCATGTAACCATATTTTTAGTGTATTGTGAAAGGAAATTTGAGTTGGAGTTAGTAGTATTCTGCAAGTAAATTAATTAAAAATAGTTTAAATAGTGTTCTGCAAAATTTCAAACAGAACGTGTTTTCCAGCTTTTCATTTTCAAAAACAGTTTTCAGAAATGACAAACCAAACGCGTTTTCAGCAAATTTGAAAACAAAAATGAAAACACAAAATACAAAATATTTTCGAAAATGAAAATATAAAATAAAATACAAACAGAACGCCACCTTATATTTTCAACTACATTAGAGTATGTTTGGTAATATGATTTTTAGCAGTTTTTTTGATTTTTTTATATGATGTGTGGTTTAAAAATGTTTAAAAATTAAAAAACTGCGAGTTTGACTAAGAATGAATAATTGAGATTGAGTTTGAAAAGTTAAGGTGGAAAAAAAACGTTTTACCTAACAAACTCATAATTACATTTTTTTAATCTATATGAAAAAAAAAAAAAAAAAAACAAAATCATATATTCACGGGGAGGAGCGAGTATTTATCTATTTCTAAACGACAGTGGAACATAAGTTTATGCTAAGAACTAATCATCTGTGTCTCACCATAGCAGATTCTATAGGTTGCCCTAATAATTAGTTTATTATGCTAAGCACTGATCGCATAGAACATTAGTTCATTGGTGAATAGGGCTCATTCAATAATAGTTGAATTAAACTTGTTATCCAATCACTACCAAATGTGTCATAAGCTCTATTTTTTGTGGAAGGGTAATTGGCACAAAAGGTCCCTACATTTATGACATTCTCGTACAAGTCATCCCAATGTTTGATTTTTTGGCATTTTCACCATCACCTTCACATTTTTTTACCGAAAACGTCTCTATCGTTTGATTCCATCCAAAGAATCGTTAATTGACTCAAAAATTACATATTGACCACTTTGATGAATGACAAAAATATCATTTTGTATTGAGTAATTGGCGCAATTAGTCTCTACCTTTCACACTTTTTGTGAAATTCGTCTCAACGTTTTTTTTTTTTTGTTGTAAATTCATCCTTACATTCACCTTTCCTTGCTAAAAAGTCCTTACTATCTATTTTCATCTAAAAATTCGTTGGTTGACCCAAAAATCACCTATTAACTATTTTTTTTATAATCTTATTGACTATTTTAATGAAGGGAAAATAAGTCATTTCCTATTATTTAATTTAAAATGATGTAAAAGAAAGAATAAAATAAAAACAAACAAAAACAAAAAAAATATTTGTTACTGTTCATCTTCTTCCCAACCCCATTCCTACTCATTCAGTTCAATTAAACTCTCTTTATTTTTTTCCAATTGCTGTAATTGGTATGGTAGAAAACAACCATTTCCGTGCGTTTAATTTATTGTTGGAGATGGTGGAAATTTAGGGTTTCACATGTTTAGGCCTGAAATTGACGCAAAAAAAATGACAGGTTCGGGGGAGACGATTAGGGTTCCAATCTGAATCATTTCCTACCTTAACACCAAAAAAATGCCCTGGGTGCAATTACAACAATTGTAAAAAAATAAAGAGGGTTTAAGTGAACTGAACGAGTGAGAATGGTGTTGGAAAGAAGATGAACAGTAACAATTTTGTTTGTTTGTTTGTTTGTTTTTATTTTATTCTTTATTTTACATCATTTTAAATTAAATAATAGAAAATGACTTGTTTGGCCTTCAATAGGTATTTTTGGGTCAACCAACGAATTTTTGGATGAAAATAGATGGTAATGACGTTTTTAGCAAGGAAATGTGAATGTAATGGTGAATTTGCCAAAAAAAAAAAAAAAAAACGTTGGGACAAATTTCATAAGAAGTGTGAAAGGTCCAGGGACCAATGCGCCAATTACCCAATACAAAAGGACATTTTTGTCTTTCATTAAAGTGGTCAATTTGTAATTTTTGAGTCAACTAACGGTTCTTTGGACGGAATCAAACGGTAGGGACGTTTTCGGCAAAGAAATGTGAAGGTGGGGGTGAAAATGCCAAAAAATCAAACATTGTGATGAATTGCACAAGAATGTCCATAGGTAGGGAATCTTTTGCGCCAATTACCATTTTTTGGAATAATTACGCCCATTACTCACAAAAACTATAAAATTACGTAAATACACTTTTATTTTATACTTATCTATATATCTCTATATATATAAAAGATTGAATAATTGACACTATTAATTCAATTTTAATTAAACACTATTCATCAAATTTAACTATTCATTCAATTGCTATGCGGACAACAATTGGATGCATTATTCATCCAATTAAACCTTATGCGGGCAAATTGTAGGGATTTCCCATTAATTTAGGCATTATTCATTCAATTACAATTAAACACTATTAATCCAATTTAACATTAATCGGGCAACAATTGGATACGTTATTCATCCAATTAAACACTATATGGGTAATTGTCCGGATTTCCCAGCAATTTAGACACTATTCATCAAATTAAATTTAGGCATTATTCATCCAATTAAACATTATGCGGACAATAATTGAATTTAATGCATTATTCGGTCATATGTCCAAAGATTACCTTGGACATCTTTATGGAGATCTTCTCATGTTCCTATTTTTATCGTTTCGAGTTACTTAACTTTTTTTCGTTAAGTTAATTATGAGGGTTCAATAAAGCCGTAATAGCAATATTTTAATATTGATGTGAAGTTTTCGCACAATAATTTATTACATTATTTTCGAATTACTAAACTGTAGCAAAAACTTTAGTAATTTAAAATGACCTATTAGCAATGTATTTATGAAATATTCATGGCACTATTCATCACATTGCAATTAAACACTATTCACTATTCATCCAATAGCAATAAAATACTATTCATCCAATTTAACTATTCACCCAATTAAAATTAAACAAAATTCATTCAATTTAGGCACTATTTATGATACTATTCTTCCAATTGAAATTAAATAATATTCGTCCAATTTAAATATTCATTCAACTGCAATTAAACATTATTCGTCCAATTTAGGCACTATTCATCCAATTAAACACTATGCGGACAATAATTGGATGCATTATTCATCCAAATAAACACTATGCAGACAATAATTGGATGCACTATTCATCCAAATAAACACTATGCAGACAAATTGCTCGAATTTTCCATCAATTTAGGCACTATTCATCCAATTGAATGTGCAATTGGCATTATTCATCCAAATATAATTAAACACTATTCATACAATTTAGCTATTCATACAATTCCAATTAAACACTATTCATCCAATTAGGCATTATTCATCCAATTAAACACTATGCGGGCAACATATGGATGCACTATTCATCTAATTAAATACTATGATGGCAACAATTGTATTTAATGCATTATTCGGTCACTTGTCCAAAGATTACATTGGACATCTTTATGGAGACATTCTCATGTTCCTATTTTTATTGTTTTGTATTACTTTTTTTTTGTTAAGTTAATTATGAGGGTTCAAATAAAACCATAATAACAATATCTTAGTATTGATGTGAAGCTTTCGCACAATATTTTGTGACATTATTTTCGAATTACTAAACTGTAGAAAATTTTTTAGTCATTTAAAATGATTCATTAGCAATATATTTCATCTTGTTATGAAATAGAGAGAGAGAGAGAGAGAGAAGAAAATAAAGAGGCAAATAAACTTGTATTTCATTAAGAATTAGAGCCCCATATATATAGGGGAAGAAAGGGATATACAAAGTAATTATCCCTAGGGTTACAGGGGTATGAATGTCATTCACTAAATAGTATAATATTTATAACACTCCCCCTTGAATGACATATTACAAAATATCTGCCTCGTTAAAACCTTGTTTGATAAAAACCCAATGGGAAAAAAATCAAACGAAGGAAAAAGAGTACAGTTATTTTGGAGTATTACAATAAATGCTGCTTCGTCAAACCTTGCCAAGAAAACCCAGTGGGACAAAACTTGGGCGAAGGAAAAAGAGTACAGCTACTCCCCCTGATACTGATCACTGTAAATCTTTGAGTCGACGCATTCCAATCTCATGAACCAATTTCTTGAATGTGGATGTTGGCAATGCCTTTGTAAATAAATCAGCTACATTGTCACTCGAGCGAATTTTTTGAACATCAATATCCCCAGTTTTCTGAAGCTCATGCGTGTAGAAGAATTTTGGAGAGATATGCTTTGTTCTGTCTCCTTTGATGAAGCCTCCTTTGAGTTGTGCAATACAAGCTGCATTGTCTTCATACAAAATTGTTGGGCTGTCTCTAGTTGAAGTTAATCCGCATGATACTTGGATATGATGGGTCATGTTCCTCAACCATACACATTCTCGACTTGCCTCGTGGATTGCAATAATTTCTGAATGATTTGAAGATGTTGCTGTCAAGGTTTGCTTCACGGATCTCCATGATATAGCTGTTCCTCCACGTGTAAACACATATCCTGTTTGCGATTTAGCTTTATGTGGATCAGAGAGATAACCTGCATCTGCATATCCCACTAAAAAAGATCCCAATTTTTGAGAATAAAATAATCCCATATCAATAGTACCCTTTAGGTATCGAAAAATGTGTTTAACACCATTCCAATGTCTTTGAGTTGGTGTAGAGCTATATCTTGCAAGGAGATTTACAGAAAAAGCTATGTCAGGTCGAGTACAATTTGCAAGATATGTTAGCGCTCCAATTACACTAAGATATGGTACTTCAGAACCAAGAATTTTTTCTCCATCTTCAGGTGGACGAAATGGATCTATTTTCACATCAAGTGATCGAACAACCATAGGGGATGCCAATGGATGTGTTTTGTCCATATAAAAACGATTTAAAACTTTTTCTGTATAAGAAGATTGATGAACAAATAATCCTTCTGGGAAATGTTCAATTTGCAACCCAAGACAAAACTTAGTTTTTCCCAAATCTTTCATCTCAAATTCATTCTTTAAATAATCTGCAGTTTTATTGAGCTCTTCAGGAGTTCCAATCAGATTTAAATCATCCACATATACTGCAATAATTGCAAATCCACTATTTGTTTTCTTTATGAAAACACAGGGACAAATGTCATCATTTTTATAATCCTCCTTCAACAAATATTCGCTAAGACGATTATACCACATGCGTCCGGATTGTTTCAATCCATATAATGATCTTTGCAATTTAATAGAGAACATAGTTCTCGGGCATGTATTATTTGCTTCTGGAATTTTGAGTCCTTCAGGGACTTTCATGTATATGTCACTATCAAGTGAACCATATAGATAGACAGTTACTACATCCATAAGGCGCATATCAAGGCTTTGTGACATAGTCAAACTAATTAAGAATCTAAAAGTGATAGTATCCATTACGGGAGAATACGTTTCCTCATAATCAATTCCTGGTCTTTGAGAGAAACCTTGAGCTACAAGTCGAGCTTTGTATCTTGTAATCTCATTATTTTCATTCCTTTTCCTTACAAAAACCCATTTGTATCCTACAGGGATTACATTTTCAGGTGTTCGAACTACAGGTCCGAATACTTTTCGTTTCTCTAAGGAATTTAACTCCGCCTGTATGGCTTCTTTCCATTTTGGCCAATCATTTCTATGCTGACATTCTTTCACAGACAGTGGTTCAGGATCTTCATCTTTCATTATTTCAAGAGCCACATTAAAGGCGAAAAATTCATCTATGACAATAGTATTCCTTTCCCATAGTTTATGAGATACTAAATAGTTTATTGAAATCTCATTATTTTCGGAAACTTGTGGTTCTGCAGGAACCATATTCTCAATATCCGATTGATCAATATTCTCAATATCCGATTGATCAATCTTTTCAAATACTACTTCTGCTGAAGTTTTTGGTTGGTTTTTCTCTTGTACTTTTCTTTTTCGAGGTACAGAGTCTTTAGCACTAACTGGTCGACCACGCTTCTGGCGTATTTGAGATTCATTTGCTATAGCAGATTGTCCTTCAGGGACATCAATTTTTGCATGGATATTTTCTGCTGGTATATGTGACTTTGTCACTTTTCTCGTGTCAACAAATACATCCGGTAATTGATATGCAACTCTTTGCAAGTGAATGATTTTTCCAACTTCTTGCTCACATTGATTGCTGCGGGGATCAAAGTGAGACAAAGTTGTTTCATTCCATGAAATTTTACCATGTTTTTCAGGATGTAGTTTTGTTCCTCCCAAGGTTGGGAAAGTCATTTCGTCAAAATGACAATCTGCAAAACGTGCAGTGAATACATCACCCGTTAAAGGTTCAAGATACCTTATTATTGATGGTGAATCAAAACCAACATAAATTCCAAGTCTTCGTTGGGGACCCATTTTGGTACGTTGTGGGGGTGAAATTGGGACTTGGACGGCACAACCAAAAACTCGTAAGTGAGAAATATTAGGCTCATGACCAATTGCAAGTTGCAAAGGAGAATATTGATAATACGTAGTTGGTCTTAAACGAACCAATGATGCAGCATGTAATATGGCATGACCCCAAACAGAAGTTGGAAGTTTTGTTTTCATGAGTAATGGTCTAGCAATTAATTGTAGACGTTTGATAAACGACTCAGCTAATCCATTTTGTGTATGGACATGAGCAACCGAATGTTCAACCTCAATTCCAATTGACATACAATAATCATTGAATGTCTGTGATCTAAACTCACCAGCATTATCAAAACGAATTTTCTTGATTGAATAATCAGGGAATTGAGCTCGTAATTTTATAATTTGAGCAAGTAGTCCAGCAAAGGCTACATTCCTAGTGGAAAGTAGGCAAACATGAGACCATCTAGTAGATGAATCAATTAAAACCATAAAATACCGAAATGGTCCACATGGTGGGTGTATTGGCCCACATATATCTCCATGAATTCTTTCCAAGAAAGTTGGAGATTCAATGTTGACTTTTGTAGTTGAAGGTCTAATGACCAACTTGCCTTGTGAACAAGCAGCACATGGATAATCATTAGGTAAAAGAATCTTCTGGTTCTTTAGGGGGTGTCCATGTGAGTTGTTAATTATTTGGCGCATCATTATTGTTCCTGGATGTCCAAGTCTATCATGCCAAAGTATAAAACTTTTTGGATCAACAAACTTCTGGTTCGTGATAATATTTGATTCAATCATCTTTATAGATGTACAATACATGCCGCAAGGGAGTGCCGGAAGTTTTTCTTTTATCTGCTTCTGGCCAGATATAAAAGAAGTTATGCAAAGATATTCTGCATTATTTTCATGCATCGTCTCAATGTGATATCCATTGCAGCGAATATCTTTAAAACTAAGCAAATTTCTTTTGGATTTGCTAGAATAAAGTGCATCGTCAATATATAATTTTGTATTATTTGATAAAATAATACAAGCTCTTCCGGAGCCTTCAACGATTTTTGATGCACCTGATATTGTATTAACATTATTCTTTGATAATGATAAGTTCAAGAAATACTTTTTGTCTTGAAGAATAATATGTGTAGTTGCACTATCGACTAAACAGATATCCTGATCATTCATCCTGAATTTATAAACAAAACAAAATAAATATTCTAAAACTTTGATTTCATAAAAAGAAATTTAGCGACATTTTTAATCAACTAAAAATGCTTAATAATGTAAATGTCTCTAACTTCAAAAAAATAAGTAAAAACATAATTCATACTAACTTTTAAAGAAAAAGAACAATTCAGATACTGAAAATTAAACTAATCAATATTCTCAATTTTTGCCAGATATGTCGAGTGCAACAAACTCGAGTTTAGTGATGTTGGCCATTTGTATAACTACACAATAAATAAAAAAAATACAATTAATTTCGAAGAATGTGATTAAACCATATAATAATAAATCAGATCATCAACATCACATAAGTTGTATGTTTTCCTTCAGGGATAAACATTATGACATATTCTTCGATATATATGCTACTTCGGGAGCATGTTTTATTTTTCTATTATTTCTTCAATAATAGGTCAAATATTCTTCTGGAATATTGACAATTATAATTTATACTCTTCTGGAGCAAATAATAATCTTTCTTGAATATTATAAAGTTGTGCTACTTCAGGAGCAACAACAAACTATTCATGATAGTCATATTAATATTCTTCTGGAATATTAATTACATACAGTTGTGCTACTTCAGGAGCAACAACAAATTATTCATGATAGTCATATTAATATTCTTCTGGAATATTAATTATACAGTTGCGCTACTTCAGGAGCAACAACAAATTATTCATGATAGTCATATTAATATTCTTCTGGAATATTAATTATATACAGTGTGCTACTTCAGGAGCAACAACAAATTATTCATGATAGTCATATTAATATTCTTCAGGAATATTAATTATACAGTTGCGCTACTTCAGGAGCAACAACGTAATGAACTATTAATTTAAATGTAAAAAAAAATTCAACAATAACCATAATATATATATAAATTAAACACATATAAATATGTATGTGAATAATGCATGAATTAAACATAATAACATGGGTACACAATCTACATAATTTAGAACATGAATAAACCAATTATTATTGGAAACGAAAAGAAATTAGAGAAATTATCGCATCCAGCCTCAATTCTGACTCTGAACGAGTAATGGCACTAGGGTTATAATTCAACATGGAAACTAATGATAATTGCACGCAATAAACTTTGAGTAAAAAAAATAAAGTTCGAAGCTGCCAGATTCCAAATTGGAGACCAATTCAAGGTTTGGAAATGATTAAAATGATAATTCTTGGTTTGCGTGTGCAGATTCGAAATTGAATTGAGGATGGAGTTCATACGAAATTCATATGTGTAACTTGAACAAGATTCGACATCCTTTTGATACACACATATAAAAAAAATTCACGTGTAACCAAATTAATTTTGGTACACATGACAGATGACTATATAAAAAAAATATTACCTTCTAATAATTTTAGAGAATCGTGTTGATAATGTGTTATGAAATAGAGAGAAAGAGAGAAGAAAATAAAGAGGTAAATAAACTTGTATTTCATTAAGAATTAGAGCCCCATATATATAGGGGAAGAAAGGGATATACAAAGTAATTATCCCTAGGGTTACAGGGGTATGAATGTCATTCACTAAATAGTATAATATTTATAACACATCTTTCATTATACAATATTCATCTAATTTAACTATTCATCCAATTGCTATGCGGGCAACAATTGCATGCACTATTCATTCAATTAAACACTATGCGAGCAAATTGCCCTGATTTTCCATCAATTTAGACACTATTCATTCAATTGAATGTGCAATTGGCACTATTCATCCAATTGAAATTAAACACTATTCATCCATTGCAATTAACTCATTCAATTGCAATTAAATACTATTCATCCAATTTAACTATTCATCCAATTGCAATTAAACACTATTCATCTAATTTAGGCACTATTCATTCATCCAATTAAACACTATGTGAGCAACAATTGGATGCAATATTAATCCAAGTAAACACTATGCAGGCAAATAGCCCGGATTTCCCATCAATTTAGGCATTATTCATCCAATTGCAATTAAACACCATCCATCCAATTGTAATTAAGCATTATTCATCTAATTAAACAATATGCAGACAAATTGTTCGAATTTCCCATCAATTTAGGCACTACTCATCCAATTAAACACTATGCAAGCAAATTGCCCGAATTTCTCATCAATTTAGGTACTATTAATCCAATTAAACAAAATGCGAGTAATAATTGGATTTAATGCACTATTCGATCACTTGTCTAAAGATTACCTTGGACATCTTTATGGAGACTTTTTCATGTTCCTATTTTTATTGTTTTGTGTTACTTAATTTTTTTTCTTAAATTAATTATGAGTGTTCGAATAAAGTCGTAATATCAATATCTTAATATTGATGTGAAGCTTTCGTACAATACATTGTTACATTATTTTCGAATTACTAAACTGTAGCAAAAATTTTAGTTATTTAAAATGATCCATTAGAAATGTATTTCATCTTTCATTAATTTTTCTTTCGTTTTCCTTTTTGGTTTGTCTCAAATTATAGTTACTTTTCTTATCGAGATTATATTAATGTCTTAATTTTTTTAATATTCCCCTACTTAATATGTATTGTTATCAACACATATGAACTACTTATTAATTAAAGTATGGGTATATTAGGTAAAATGTAAGCAAATTTATAGTTCCAACATATAATAATTATGTTTTCTTAATCCGTGTAAAAATAGAAATGAGTATATCTTTATGGGATAGAGGGAGTATCAAACAAGAAATCATTATTCGAAACTTCTATGATAGGAAAATACTGACAATATGCGTGCAACGCACGTACCAAAACTAGTATATATTAATAAAGAGAGCTGAGAATCTGAGAATCTTCGATTCAATTTTCAATTTGGAGCAGACTCTATAATGTGAACAGAATATCTTATCTTATCTTATATCTTATATATATAAGTAGGATAGTCGTCATCAAAATACACACATAGTTTTCCGCCAAAAAACTTTCTAAATTTGGAATTTTTTTGCTAAAAAATACTCCCTCCGTCCCATTTGTATAGGCTTATTTGAATTTTACACATATTAAAATAACGTATTTAATGTTATTGAAAATGTAATTTTTGTAAAGAAAATTCTCAAATTACCCTTATTTAAGTATCAAAACTTTTATTATTGGAAGTATTAAATAGGAGAACATTAGTAAACAAGCAAAATAAATATTTCTTAATAAAGAAACAAGCCTCTATAATTGAGATAAGAGAAAATGGAAATGCAGCCTATACAAATGGGACGGAGAGAGTAGTATATTAAATATTTTAGCAATTACTATTTTACATGAATCATTAATTGCATTGACATCCGTGCTATGCTATTAATTAATAACATAAATATATTATTTTTTCTATTTTATTATTATTCTTTTAATAATTATTGTATTGTTTTGAAATCGAAAAATATGTAATATGGGTGTCAAGTTAAAGATCACAGATTCACAGTGAGAAGTTTAATGCAAGCTAACAAGTGAGAACAAATTGTAAATATATTGTGCGTAAAATCATATCTTAATATCTTACTATTAATTCTATACATATGTAATAATAGGATAATCGTCACCATTTTGCACACATAGTTTTTCGCCAATTTTCAACTGCCATTTTAGGTTCCGTCCCATTTATGTAGACTTCATTTTTTTCTCTTGTCCCAATTATATAGGCTTATTTTTTTATTGGGAAGTATTTATTTTGTTTGTTTACTAATGTACACATATTTATTACATCCAATAATAATACTTCTTCCGTCCCATTTCTATAGGTTGCATTTCCATTTTCTCTTGTCTCGATTATATAAGTATGTTTCTTTATTGAGAAGTATTTATTTTGTTTGTTTACTAATATACCCCTATTTAATACTTCCAATAATAATAGTTTTGATACTTAAAGAAGGGTAATTTGAATATTTTCTTTACAAAAATTACATTTTCAATAACATTTAATATGTTTTCTTAATCTGTGTGAAAATTCAAACAAGCCTATACAAATGGGACGGAGGGAGTAGTAGTTTTGATATTAATAAGGGTAAGTTGGAAATTTTCTTTACAAAAATTACTTTTTCAATAACATTAAATATGTTTTCTTAATCTATGTGAAAAGTCAAACAAGCCTATATAAATGGGACGGAAAGAGTATTTTTATCAATTTATTTTAATACATGAATTAAGAAAGTTTAATTAATGCATGTAATAAATGATTTATGAATTTGTGAAAAAATACCTATAAAAAGTCAAATTATAGATTTTTTTTCTTTTGATAATTAATGCATTATTTTGAAGTCGAAAAATATGCAATATGGGTGTCAAATTCAAGATTTCAACGAAAAATTTAATACAAACTAAGAAATGAGAGCGAACTCTAAATATATCATTCGTAAAATTATTTTAAATATTAAATGTAAAAGTTTTACATATACTTTTTATTTTTACCAACATCCAATCTTTTTAATTTATCTCATTTAATCAATACATATAAATATAATAATAGGATAACCGTCATCATTTTACGCACATAGTTTCTCGCCTATTTTCACCTGCCATTTTTGGAATTTTTTTATCAATTTATTTTAATACGTGATTTAGGAAAGTTCAATTAATGCATATAATAAATGGTTTATGGATGAAAAAAAATATCTATAAAAGTTAAATTATATATTATTTTTTTCTTTTGATAATTATTGTATTATTTTGAAATCGAAAAATATGTAATATGGGTGTAAAATCCAAGATTTCAATGAGAAGTTTAATACAAATTAAGAAATGAGAGCAAACTCTAAATATATCATTCGTAAAATTGTTTTAAATACTAAATGTAAAAATTTTACTTATACTTTTTTCTTTTTCCAACATCTAATCTTATTGATTTATCTCATTTAAGTCCTAAAATGATACCTATCACTTCTTACATGAATGATTAATTTTGAATCTTTTTCTTATCAAATTAAAAGAAATAATAGATATTCAATTTTTCTAATTAAATTCAATTAAATCATTTAATTCTCTATATCTTTAGGTTTCGATAAATTCATTGGTTCAATTTGTAAAATTTAAGGTGTTAGCAAAATCATTCTATTTAAAAATAGATTGTGGTCAACACATTTATTTAGTATGCATTGTGGAAAGTGAGTTTAAAAAAAATATGATTGATAATGAACAATGAAAAAATTTATTTTCGAATAATCAATTCTATACGAATAAGTGATAAAGTCTTATATCTTGTGGGTTAAACCTCATTTATAAATTGAAATGTATAAATCATTTTTTATATATAAAGTTAATTATATTTGTAATATTCATTCAATAAAATTTAATTAAAATTTGTATTTCACATTATTTATTTGTTACATTCATTTAAATATATGGCCGCCTATAAGTTTGTCACATGCAAGTTTAACAAATTACAACATTTAATTTAAGTTTGAGTAATTTTTTTATTTTTTAAAATGTTTGGTAAATTTTGTTCGTAATGTATTTGCTTTTTTTTTTTACATGTAATGTAATGAAATATTTGTTTCATATATTTAAATATCAATTATTGCATTAAGATAGTTAGTACAAATTCTATAGTGCTATGCCTATACAAGAAGTCAATAAATTAATTTTGCAAATGTTTATTAGCGTCTTTATTTCATTTTACGATTTGAAAATTGTAAACCTTTCAACTTTTAAAAATCAAAAAATCATAAGCTCAACTTCAATCATCAAATCAAAATTATAAAGTACAAAATAAGCCACATGTTATATCTTACTTCTCCTAAATAGATAAAGAAAATAGAGAATGAACAATTAGATGTTAAAAGAAATATACAAGCTACGATTTCATGTTTTACTTTTTTGAGTATTTTTTATTATATATAAATGCACAATTTATATCGGGCGTTGTATTTTTACAATTTATTCAATAAATAATTAACAATTATATCTTCTTTGTATCGCTCGGGTGCAATCGCTGGTTTGACAAAAATTTAAAAACCTTATTTTGAGTCAACACTATAGTGTGGCAGTTTTTTATTTTTGGGCCTATTTCCCCAACTAGTAACATTACTGTCCTTATTTGATAAATCAATTTTCTCATAAAAAATAAACTTTTTTATACAGTAATCAATCTCAACCATCCAAAAAAGTCAAGCCCACAATTTTTTACTTTTCAAACCATCTTTTAATCACACGATTTTTTAAAACTTTTTTTTTTCAAAAAGTATGTTTATCAAACACACACTAAGTTAGTGGGTTGAGTTTTACTTTATTTTCGCAAATTTTATTTGCAAATTTGTAGGCAACATGAGTACATTTCTTTGAAAGATCAATCTCGTGTTTGGTAGTGCATGGTTCTATTCTGCAAGAACTTTGAACCATTTTCTTGAAGCTCATCCTCTTCATTATAAATGATCCTCTTGCGCCGAATTGACCTGGACCGATAGGGAAATTTCAATTCATTGGGCATTTCGGTGCAATCAAATAGAAAGCGGCTCCACATTCTAAGGAGCCCAAACAATATGATTGACATGGTCGAAGAAACGACTCCAATCCATGTGACGAGGAAGAACCTGAATTCAATCCATTTTCAATCATCTTTTGTTCGCAGAAATCGTTCTCTGGTGTGGTCTTTCTGCTTCGGTCATGCAAGAGAGGCTTTGGTGACCCAGAGTTTTGGGAAGAGGCTATGTTATGGTAAAGAAGCCAACAATGTCGTTCAGTTGTTGGAGTTTGAGTAGGGTTTGTAAAGTTTTATTCATCTCTGCCGCGATTGGTCTCTCTTCTGGTACAACAATTTCTCTTCCCGTTTTATTTATACCATTTGTTATATTTTCTCAAAATTCTCCATACCGATGGTTATAGTTGAAACTTTTGTGTCAAGACAAATGGATTGGTCCCATTTCTTGTGAATCTGGGACTAGATCTTTGGTGGCGTATAATTTACATTCAATTGCTGGCATTATATGTACCTCCATGTGTGCACCACCTTCTAGCCACTAACTAAAAGAGAAGTGCACATGACTCTGGTTGGCTTGATGATATGACAAGCATTGTGTATATTGGGGTTCTTGATTCAAGAAAAGATACTCCAACGATTTTACTCCAACAATTAATTTTGAAAGATACTCCAAATTCAAATCGACGTTCAATTCATCACCGTCCGGCTTCAACTGGATTACGGAATCATTCACCAAAAAGCAATTTTTTCAATTCAAATATCATCATCAGCAGTAATTCTGAGCTTCGATTCTCAAATTAAAATAATTGATTCTGCAAATGATGTTCAGATTTGAGAGATAGTTGCTACAGACTACCCTGAAACGCAATCGATGGGCCACAGAAACACAGTATCAATTAATTCAAAATTCGGGTTGTTTTTTCATATCAAAATCACTTCAACTTGATGTTTGAATTTGAGAGATAGCTGCTACATATTATCACCGAACTGCATTCAATCAGCCATAGAAACAGAGTATCCATCAATCGATTTTCAGGTTGTTTCTCAATGTTCAGTTTCAAATTCCAGCATAGTCAGCCTTTGCATTCATTAATTTTTAACGAGTTATTGCCTAACCAATTTCAGATAGGCGCTGCTTCAAATTGACCTCGAAATGTGGTTAGTGGTGTCCTAACTCGAAATATCATGTTTTTTTCCCTAAATTATGTTGTAGTTACTGAGAGTCGATGTATTATATATAACTTATGTTCAAAATATTGCCCCCTTAAACTGATAGTCATCAAGACATCAGTTTAACTTAGAAACTCCAGCAAGTCAATCACTAGCAACTTCTTTCAAAGAACACATACCAAGTAGTCCTCGCAGCCTCATAAATGTAGCAATCTTGAGGGGCTTGGTTAGGATATCGGCAATCTGATCTTCTACAATGTACCAACTCAATGATGTTATCCTTTGTCAAATCACGAAGGAAATGGTACCTTACATCAATGTGTTCGCTCCTACCATGTAACACTGGATTCTTTGACAACTTAATGGTAGAATTATTGTCACAATAAACTGTAGTAGCTTCTAGTTGAGGAAATTTGAATTCTCCAAGCATTCTTCTTAACCATACTGCTTGACAAGCACATGATGCTCCAGCAATGAACTCGGCTTCAGTTGTTGACAAAGAGACAACTTCCTGCTTCTTTGATGACCAAGAAACAGGCCCACTACCCATCATAAACACATAACCGGAAGTACTCCTTCTTTCATTTACATCCCCAGCATAATCACTATCAGTAAACCCAACAAGTTTTGACATTTCTCCTTTCTTATAAAAGATACCAAAATCAATTGTACCTTTCAAGTAGCGTACCTTTTTTGCAGCGAGGATGTGTTGCTCAGTTGGATGCTCTATAAACCTGCTTATAAGGCTTACTGCAAACATTATATCAGGCCTTGTGGCTGTGAGGTACATCAGGCTCCCAACAATCTGTTTGAAGAACGTCCTGTCAACCTTCTTGCTTTTAGGATCGTTAGCCAACTTCAATCCTGGTTCTGCTGGGATTGTAACAGAATTGCAGTCCTTCATCTCAAACTTCTCCAACACCTCCAGTGCGTACTTCTTTTGTGTAATAAAGATTCTAGCTGCTGATTGTACTACCTCGATGCCAAGGAAGTAATGCATCATTCCCAGGCCCGTCATATCAAACTCTCCCATCATAGAGTTCTTAAAATCATGAAACACGAGCTCATCATTTCCGGTCTAGTTTAGATCATCTACATACAAGCAAACAATCAAATACTTCCCTGCAGCTCCACATTTGATGTATAGAGTATGCTCATGAGGACATTTTTTGAACCCAACTCCAGCAAAGTAGGCATCTATACGGCTATACCAAGCTCTAGGTGCTTGTTTAAGCCCGTAAAGAGCCTTTTTCAGCTTGTAGACTTTCTTCTCACTGCCTTTTTGCACATAACCAGTGGGTTGATCAACATACACCTGCTCTTGTAATTCTCCGTGTAAAAAAGCGGATTTAACATCCAACTGATAGATGGGCCATGCATTTTGTGCTGCAATTGAGATCACCAACCTGATTGTGTCAAGCCTCACAACTGGAGCGAAAACTTCCCTATAATCAACACCATACTCTTGCTTGTATCCCTTTACTACCAACCGAGCTTTGTGTTTCTCCACTTCTCCCTTTTCATTCAACTTGGTCTTGAAGACCCATTTCACTCCTATAGTCTTCTGCCCCTTTGGAAGATCAGTAAGCTCCCAGGTGTCATTTTTCTCTATTGCTTTTATCTCAGCATCCATAGCATTTTTCCATTTCTTTTCCTTGACCTCATCCTCAAAAGTTAAAGGATCACAGTCTGCAAAAAGAATCAAATGAGCAAGTTGATCATCATCAGAAAATTCATCTCCACTTACATAGTCAATCATCCATGCAGGTCTCTTCCTGTTTGTTCTTTGAGATTGTGAGCTTGGAGCTCCTGCTTGAGCTTCATGTATAGGCTGCTCATTTGTTATATCTTCGGTAGGAGAGATTTGCAACTGCACTCCTACAGTAGGAGGGTTTTGTACTTGCACTCCTACTTGTTCTTCATCAAAGCTCACAGGTATTTACTTATGTTGGGTGCTCTTTTCTGCCCAATTCCATGTGCTCTCCTCGTCGAAAACAACATCTCGACTGATCACAATCTTCTTAGTGATAGGATTATACAATTAGTAGGCTTTGGACTGCTCACTTACTCCAAGAAATATGCATTTTTCACCATTGTCATCAAGTTTCTTTCGTTTTTGATCTGGAATGTGAGCAAAAGCAATGCAACCAAACATTTTGAAGTGATCAACAGAAGGTTTACCTCCATTCCATGCCTCTTGTGGAGTCATATTTTGAACAGCAAATGTGGGGAATCTGTTCAATAAATGAATACTCCAGTTTACTGCCTCCGGCCAAATAGACTTCCCAATTCCTCCTCTTGCAAGCATGCTTCGTACCATATTTATAATAGTACGATTCTTCCTTTCACATACACCATTTTGTTGTGGTGTATAGGCTGTAGTAAGCTGCTTCCGAATTCCATGCAAAGCACAAAAACTCACAAACTCCTGTGAGTTGTACTCACCACCACGATCAGTCCTCAAGATCTTAATCTGTCTGCCAACCTCCTTCTCAACTAGAATTTTAAAGCTTCTAAATGTAGCAAAAGCTTCTGATTTTTCTAACAAAAAATAAACCCATGTTTTCCGACTATAATCATCAACAAAAGAAATAAAGTACTTCTTTTTACCATTAGATTCTGGAGAGATGGGTCCACATATGTCAGAATGAACTAGCTCGAGTGGTGCACGAGCTCTCCAGGATTTTCCTTTTAGGAATGACTCGCGATGCTGCTTGCCAATACAACAATCTTCACATAATTTGTTGGAGGGAGGACAGATTTGAGGAAGACCTGTAACCATCTTCTTCAGATATAGTGTCTGCAATCCATTAAAATTCAAATGACCATAGCGAAAATGCCATAGCCATGTTGAATCTTTTATCTCAGCCAAATGGCATGAATGAGCACTCTTGATTCGCAGTGGAAACAGTCTGTTTGGCGTCATCTTTACATGAACAATTAGATCTCTTTGAGGATCATAAACTTCACAAGCACCTTCCCTGATTGTAGACACATATCCCTTCTCTTGAAGCTGACCAATACTTAACAGGTTACTCTTCAAATCAGGAACATAGAACACATTGGAGATTGTTTCAATATGATCAGCTTTAGTTCTAATTCGAATATCACCCTTGCCCATAACATTCACAGTAGAATTATCACCAAACCTTACAACAATGCGAAATGCTTCATCCAAAACAGAGAAATATAACTTACTACCGCACATGTGATTGCTACATCCGGAGTCTAAGTACCATGTGTTTGCTTCGGGCTCCTCCTTCACATGAAATGCCATCAAAAGTGTCTCTTCTTCATCTTCCTTCTTCTCTGCAAAATTGGACTGCCCCACATTCTTTTGCTTGTCTTTATGAAGCTTTGCATAACACTCCGAATGAAAGTGACCGAGCCCATGACATCTGAAGCATTCAACTTTGGACTTATCAAAGTACCCCTGCCTCTTCCTTGGGAATTTGAGGATTGATGATTGTGGGAGTGAAGATCATGTTTGTTACTATCATAGGATTGAAGATCATTTCGGGTCCTATTGCCACTGTCATCTCGAAAGCCTCTGCCTCTACCTCTCCAAGTCCCACGACCTCTGCCTCTTGTTGAAAAACCACCATTTGTTGCTACTTTCAAGGCTGCTTGCTCCTCTCCATTATTTCGATTGAGTTTTTGCTCATGTACAAGCAACGAACTCTGCAACTCATCCACTGATAACTTATCAATTTCTTTGGATTCTTCAATGGAGCAGACTATGTAGTTGAACTTGTCTGTCAAGGAGCGAAGTATCTTTTCCACTACAGTAACATCTTGCATTTGTTCGCCATAGGTTCGCATCCTATTTTCCACTGACATAACTCTTGAGAAATAATCTGAAATAGACTTACCAACCTTCATCTCAAGGGTCTCAAACTCTCGGCGTAGTGCTTGGAGCTGAGAGCGTTTTACTCTTGCATTGCCTTCATACTTCTTTTTTAGCGAGTCCCATATCTGCTTCGCTGTGTCCTTCTGGAGAACGGTCTCCAAAATTGTGTGGTCAATTGCTTGAAAGAGGTAATTCTTTACCTTGAGATCTTTCAGCTTCAACTCATCCAACGTCCTTCTCTGTGCTACTGTCATCCCCTCTCCAGTGGAAGGCTCAGTAAAGCCTATCTCAATGAGGCTCCAATACTCCTTCGACCTCAGGAAGTTCTCCATTAACATGCTCCAATGGTCGTAGTGACCATCGAAGCGTGGAATTGAAGGCTGTACGTAGTTGTTCTCTATTGCCAATGCCATAACCTTGCTGCTACAAGACACACAAAGATGCTGCTTTTCACCTCAGGCCTAGTGGGGCTCTGATTTGTTAGAATAAGAGAATGATATGAAACAGAGAAGAATTATTGGAGCTGTATATTATTATTGATTGCAAGAATCTCTGCATAAATAGAGCATACAAAACAAACTAAGCAAAAAATATGGAACAACTACCCATGACTAACAACTCCTAAGTTCATGGGATCTCCCTAAAGACTTGGTAAACAAATTGAAAACACCTAAAAAACCTTATATCTACTTATTTCCATATCTCATGAATTGTAGATTTATTCATCATGGAGAAGTAATTGTAGAGAGATAGTTTGTTTAATGGCTTTTATTGTTCTACTTTCCAATTTGGCAATAGCAAGTATAGGAATAAGTGAGTGGGAAGCACAAGACCCTTTAGAGGCTTATCTAATGAACATAGGAGAGATAAATCAGGAGATGGTACTCACTTCTACACTAGTATAATTTTACGCATATGAAATACTTTTACTTATTGAATCATTAACTTTCAGAGGCATTTGCTCAATATTTGATTGCTGGTCCTTTTTTATGTCGATACATCATTTTGCGTATGCCGATTCTTGCATTATATATATAGACTGGATTTCCTTTTCTTTGACTTATTGGTTGTGTAAACTTTTAAGATTTTTGTTTGCTAATAAGAGACATGAATTTATCCTCAATATTGATGCCAATTAAGGAGATATCAGAGGGTTATTGTCACGACTCATCCCAGATCACCTTACTGGACCTGAAACGTGACGTGCGCCAACTATTTGTTGGATCCACCACCAAGGAAAACATGACTTTTCTTATCTTTTAGATTCATCTTTTAAATAAATTTGATCCCATATGAATTAATAAAAATTTTGACAGAGTCTCCCCTATATTATTGACATAACCAACCTGTAATTCAACGTCACATCCCCAACAATCATGCATAATAGTCATAAAAACTTCCCCAAGCTTCCAAGCATAACATTAACGTAATAAGACAATTGAAATTCTTAGTCGATTCTTTTCATATATACACATACAACCCATATTACATAATCACCAGGCCTATTACCGACAAGGCCACAAAAGAATATCACAGCCTATCACAAGAGCCCAAAATGTAACTTCTAAATACCATATCAGAATAAACTATAGAAATGCCTACTTTTTAAGCTCGTTTGGTGGCGATGGCTCTATCCAAGCTGATCAAAATCTGTAATATCTTCCTATAAAGAAGAGATAGGGAGAAACGTGAGCTTGTAACTCAGTGAGTGGGGTTTCTGAAATAATTTTCTTTTATAAACCATTTTTGAAAACATGATTTATTTCATAAGCTTTTGCCGCTTTAAATCAAATCATACATTCTAAGAATAATCATAAAGATTGTGGAATAATCATCTGTGGCATAACTGATAAACTGTAATACATAAGAAAAATCACACCAAAGGTACCCAACTATATCATCTGAAATCTGCATCTAGTCATAGGCGCGTAGACTGCTAGGCACCTCCGTACCCGGCCCAAAGCCCCTCTGTGTACAAAAGTGGGTCTCAAAGACCTCATATATGCACCCTTACACAAGGGCCATAGGCCCCCTCCGTGCATAAGAGTGGATCTTAAGATCATCTGAACACGGGCCATAGGCCCCCTCCGTGACAGAGCTTTAAGATCACAAATAATATCCGCTAGTACACGGGCCCAAGGCCCCCTCCGTGCACTAACACAAGAACAGATAACCACATCGGGTACTTCTAGTGGTTTTGAAATCATACATGCTCAACTTGATTAATCATGCTCGTAAAAATGGTATTAGAACCATCATGCTTAAACAAACGTAATTTTAAAACATTTATTGTGATAACCATGCTAAAAGTCATTGCTTTCAAAATCATTTGTAACTTAAAGAAAATCAATGTAGTAGAAAATTTGAATAACGTAAATTCTTTTAAGCTTTCTCCACTCACAGAGCTATCAATTGGAATCTAACTGGGCCATGCCTGATCAAATCTCCAAAACATCTCCTGAAATAACAATAAAAATATCTTGTATTTAAAACCACTCATATCAAATCATTAAAATCAACTAATAATAACTTAATTCTTTTACATTCTTCTCCTTGCTAGAATTAAGGAAGTATATGCTTTATGCTTTCTTTTCTATCAAATTCCATAATTCCCAAATAATAACTATAAAATCCAACCAAACTCTCTTTTAGTCCTTATTCCCCATTTTTCATCCAATCACATGCCCTTACTTATTAAATTCCCAACATACTTCACGTTTAGCGTGTATTTTGATTCTATCATTTGAAAATGCACTCATTTGTTTCCACATATTAATGACCCATTTCCATAACCAAAAGCATGAAATTTGTACAATTATCATATAATACTCATTTCCTTTCACTTCCCTTTTCTTCTTATTTAATTTTAATCCCTTAATCTACACTTATATATACCACAAATAAGGTATTTAGAATTACATAATCATACCAAAATCAAATATCAAAGTACCAATTTAAAAACCCATGTAATAAATAAAACAACTTAACCATCAAAATCTACATACACAACTTTTTGGCATTCTTTTTAGTTTATTTCCTCAAATATATGCCAATAATATATTAATTACTTCAATTAAACTCAATATCCTCCAATTCTTGATTAATTCCAAAATTAGGCAGATTCTTCAATGGGCCCCAAAATGATTTAACATCTTATTTAAATTTATTTAAATTGAAAGAGAGAGAATTAAGGAATCAAGCTTGAAAAACATCACATTTTTCCTTCTCTTCCTCTTTTCTTCTTCTTTTTCTTGGCTTTCTCGTTCTTGAACCTTCTTTCTTCTCTGGCCACCGAAAATTGGAGAGAAATGGGCCTCTAATGTCTATTTAGTGATGCAACTTAAGTGTATTAACAAGCAAAATCCCCAAACTTCCATATCAAATAAGCTTAAGTCATTTACTAACAATTATAGAAATCTAAATACTTCAATTTTCATGTTCTATTATCTCAACCCTCCAACTTTTGTAATAACAAAATTAAGTCCCAATAAAATTATTTATTCAACATAAGTCCTTATTTGACTTAACTATTTGACTTTGACTAAATAATTTCTTGACTTTTTTATTAGTATAAACCGGGTTGTCACAGTTATGCTGGAGTATGCATCTAAGCTTGTCCATTTTATGATCATAGTACTTTAGAAGAGAGGTTCTTCTCCTGTTTTGTGTTTGGCTTTTCATGTTTTTCTTCATTGATGCTTATATTCAATTAGACTATCAATAACTTTGTTCTTTTGTATTTTGGGTATGGGTATATGGTTTAAATGCAACCTTCTAGAAATTACCCCAAAAACCTGTCATTGTTCTTGCTTTGTGGTAACTTTTTCATTCATGAAGCATTATTATTTAAATTTTGTTCATGTTTTGGATTTTTAAATGACACGTGTGATATTTGATTCTTTCACAATATAGCTGAATTTTTTCTCTCAGTTCTTTTGGGTTGTATGTTAAAAAGGATTGTACTGGCTTAAAATATCAATTCTTTGAACCCTTTGTTCTCGATTCTAAGATCCAAGGTCAGTTAAATCTTTGCGAAAACTAAAATAAATCAATCATTAGTCATGTTTTGGTCGATTCTAATGCTTTTGAGTGAAAAAAATCAATCCTTTAAGTCATCAATCTTACCAAGTACATCAACTTAATTTTTCATTATTTTAACACTTTTTATTCCATGTCTTATAATTAAATCACCAAAAACGACTTTTTGATATTTTTTAAATGTAATTAATTCTTAACTTTTTCAAATCAAGATCATGGATACTCAAGTATCTGATTGCACAGCAGAGACTAAAGTTCTGCATCTTTATCAAGAAATTAAGCTCATTTGATTAAAAATTTTTGCAAGAAAGTAATAAAAAAAATATACAAATGTAACTGAATTCTTATATAATAATTTATTTTCCTTTTCCTTTTCAGTTCTTCAATGTTACCTTCTCTTCTCTATGATGTGTGCTGAGATAGTTGGTGAGCAAATGGAGCCTAAAAGATTCTTCAATGCTGTCAACATATTGATTTCTTGCAAGTAGGAATTATCGGGATTTCTGGTGGAATGTGTTTGTCTGATGTAGATCTGAATTTCCCGACATTGTCGGTGGTGAATTTGGAATTTTGTGTGAAACTAAGCATTTTGGTAATGTTTTGGAGAGAAGATAAATCATGATTATGTAATAGGGAAATAATCAATTAAAGTTTATATGGGTAATAAATAATGGTAATTACTATAAATCTGGTTAGATAAATTTTTTAAGTTAGGGTCGTTGGTTTTTTTTGGATGAAAATTTGCGAAAAATGTATATTAGTATAGTATTCCATGGTTAAATGGTGACAAACATTGATTTTTTTTTATATATGTGTTGTACAGTAGTTTGTCAGTAGTTTTATTATTTGTGACTACTTGGGATTGCAATGACACTTCATAAGAATTTGTACCAATTGCTTCAATAACTCTTCTCCCTAGCTCCCGAGTGCTCTACTTGTCGCACACATTGTTTTAGTTGTCGCTCTTTGAGAGATGATCCAAACTATGATGCCCTCATTGTTTTTCCTTATCCAGATGTGGCTTAATATTTTATTTATGATATTCGAGCCTTTATGATTCTTATTGTGCTATAAATGATGTGGAAAACTATGGTTTGGGGTTCCTCATTTGCTCAACGCTCGAACAAAGACTCCTGATAACAAATGTTTTGTATAAAGAGGTGTTCCAAAATGTTTAATACCCTTGATAACACAGCATATTATTATTATTTAAATTGACACCGGATTTTTGTAGTTTTGCTTTTTTTTTTTCCTCAATTGGACTCTTTCTTTAATTTAATCTTTGTCAATGAAATATTTTCGTGTATTACATGGGTGTGAATCTAGTTATATTAATAAAAAGAATTGAAATTTTGGGAATCTTCAATTCAATTTTAAATTTGGAGCAGAATCCGTAATGTGAACAGACCGCCTCTTCTTTCCAGGAAAAAGAAAAGTAAATTACACTGTGGCTAGTTGTTCAAGTCAGCATTTCATAAATCCCTTTTGAAGTTTCAACATCCTCACCCACCACTCCCTCTCCACCCGAACCATAATTTATTTCCCAATCGATCATCTTGCTAGTCTTCGACATCGTCGCCCAGGAGGCGCGTGGCCTCTCACGGCATGAAACATGGCCGCATACGGCGACCGACGTGACAGACTGTCCTGCAAATGACGACCTTTTGCGACGTGGTCTCTGCATGCTCTGCATCCATATGCAGGGTCTTTTGTGAGGTGGCCTCCGCATGCAGCTCCCTGCTGCACGACAATCGTGAAGCCTCTGTAGATTATCTTCACAGTTGGCTGTTGTGCTTCTTCTTTGCGGTGGCATTGTGCCGCCACTGTAGAGTCTTTCATTCCTTTTCTTCTACCGTGTGGTGTTTGTGCGTGTGATTTGGTGATGGTGTTTGTGTGTGCGGTTGATGTTGGTGGATGAGTATGCTTTGATGAATTGTAAATTATATTCATTCCTTCTTTTGCTATATTCCATGGTCCTAAAAACTAGTGTATAATTCTAAGAACATTATACTATGACAATTGAAGTTATTATTTATCATTCTATCTTGGCGTTCTTCTTACGTCAATTTGTTACATAATCTTGGTGTTATCGGAGGGAGTTCGTGAAGCTAGCATATGGTGCTTGATGTTGACGGTAATATATTAACTTTGTTTCTTTAGTTGATGATTGATTGTTTCTCATTTGGCTATCATAGTTTAAAACTCATAGTCATTACAAATTTTCGATCACTTGAGACCGTATAGCAGTTAGGTTGATTTCTACATGGGTTCAAATCACAAGCAAACTCAACCAATGTGTTGATTTTATGGCCAAAAGGATTGATTTTTTCCAGTTTTCGGAACGTCTTCCATGGTTGAAATCCTTCAGTGTTTTGACAAATAGCATTTTGTTTGTAAACGTCTCTTAGTCTGCTGCTACAAAAATCTGTTTTCTTGATTGTCCGTTTCGCCATTTTTTTTAAATATAACTTAGGATGAGTACATTGGAGCTCCAATTTTCGTGCATGCAAGGTTAATTTGTTAAGCGATATCAATTTTGAGCTGTGATTAGAGTTGCAGATTTATAACAAAATTTAATAACAGGAGCGAACATGTCAATTCTGAAATCTTATGCTCGGTGAGATGCCTAAATCGTTGAAGTGAAATGGTTTGTGGTTGGTTTTGTTATGCTTTTTGGTTTAATCAATTCGTTGAACAAGTGAGCCGATTGATTACTTGGGGTTTGAAGGTTTCATCTTTGTTGGTGTTTTTTCTTCTATTAGAGCTATAACAAGAATTTTTAATTTTTCATCTTTGTGCTGTTTGTAAGTGACATGCCCTTGGTTCAATCGTTTGACCAAGTGCTTACTAATATATTTGATGCATTTAATATATGGCAGATTTGTTATTTGATTGATTTATAATATTATTATTATTCTTGCAAATTAAATTAACAGAGTCCGTAGATTCAAATCTTGATAACTTGTTAATCTCAAGGAGTTGTGATTGTGAGATATAAGTTACAATTGAATCTTAAACATTCTTGGTCGTAAAGTACTATTGAGATACGAATATCTTTATTACGGATAGACCAACACACGTGTCATTCCCCACTTTAGAAGTGAGTATAGCTGATCTCACAAGTTAAGATGTAGAGACATCTAAATGAAAACGTGGATGTTTTGTTAAGAGAACAAAATATTGGAGACCCGCAATGGAGATTCCACGTGGATGACTATCTGAGGGTCATTGGTTAATCTCCAACGTTCGTTAGTGGAATTGATCATTTGACTTGAGGTCATCATAGTACCTTATATGAGGGCAGTCATACTTTGGTGATGTGGGATGTTGCTCTGAAAGGAGTCGCTAATACGATATCGTTCGGGTATTTCAGGAATCACATGAAGGTTGTGAATGATCAATATAGGATTCGTCACTCTTAGATAGTAAGATATTATGATCTGTGTTTTATTTGGTTAAGTCAATATCGAAATCCTTGGCCAAGGTGAATTAATAAAGTCGAAAATAGTTTCGACGGTTATTGACTTAAGAGCGAAATAAAAGATATGATCAATAAACGAGATTGACACAATTCCATATCTCGTAATTGATTGGATCATATTGACGAAGGGATTAAAGTTTCATGATAAACGAACTAGTTTGGTTTTGTCACACCACGTGACATTTCCCATCACATGTATTGCTACGACACATTGCTAGATGTAAATCTGGGACAACTAATGTGAATTAATTAATCTAGGAGAATTAATGATTAATTTAAAAGAGAGTTTTTAATTATTCTTATTTTGATTAGATCAAAATAATAATTCACGTAGTTCGACATCGTGGTTGGGAACCTAAAGGGTCACACACAAAGAAAGAACTAGAAGAATGTGATTGAAATTAATTAATTAACAAATGTTCGACGTTTGTGTAATTAATTAATTATATTATTTATTAATAGACTCGAGTTAATTAATTAGATTAATTAACTAATGTCTCATGTTTAATTAATTAGATTAATTAAATCACATGGACCGGGTCGATGTTTAAGTTATGGGCTAAGCCCACTCTGATATATATTAATAAACAACCAGGGTTTGGAAAATCTTAACCTAATTCATTATTCTCTTGCTAGCACAAGAAGAGAGAAACCCTAGCCTCATTCTTGTTCTCTTGTGTGGATCATCTTTGGAGGCTGGACAGTTGGACATCTGTGGTGTGCAAGTAGATTGGAGAAAGAATCAGGATTCTCAAAGTTGCAAGAACATCAAGAGGTAACGTTCTTTATCACGATTTCTATCTAATCACAAAGCAGATCCTCGTTTGGAAATTGAAAATAATTTTTATATTCCCGTGTGCATGATTAAGTAAATTCCCAACACTGTTTGGCTCTTTTACTCATTTTATCATATTTTTGCTGATTGTTAGATTTGGATGGGGTCTAGTAGTTTAATGAGGCATGCATTTTTCTTCTTAAAGAGGGAGATTTATCATTACAACATCCACTAGTTGTTTGGTGAATAAAATATTGCTTTATTTTTAGCTCTAGACTTCATTGACAGTGTAATAAAGAAGGTTTGTGGTGTTACCGAAAAAATTTCATTTGCTATTTGATGCTGTCAAAAATCCTAACCTTGACGTGGCAGAATCCGATGACAATTGATTGCTGGAAAAGATGATAAACTCGCCTGGAATGACCTGCAAAAAAGGCGAGGAGGATTCTCCCCGTCGCCCCTCCGATGTGAGAATTAGTTTTCTGGAAAAACGTAATGAATTGTGAATGAATAATTTGATATGAAAAGAACTGTATTTATAGGGCTGAAAAAGCCCATAACTTCCTGTATTTAAGGAAGGAGTCCTTTTGTAATAAACTTACATTTTAAGAAGAATTCCATACTTATAAGGATTCAGTTTCCTTTTTTGTAAAGGGTTTCCTTGTGGATCATGTATTATCTTGAGGCTCAAGTATATGGCCCATTAACGAGGCCCAGTGATGAAAGAGGTTTGGAAGCCTGCAAATACGGGCCACAGGTAGGCAAGAAACGATCTTATCTCCAACTATCCAAATGAAGCAGATCGGGATGACCCCGATCTTCATGAGTCCGAGTATATCAAGGAGGCACCATTGGTTATTGTTGAACAGCGGAGAGGTCGGCCATATGCCGACCATGAAGCTTTCGATAACAGGTCGGTTAAAGGAATTTCATGACCTCGAGGGGTCGGTCAAGGGAAGACCGTGACTTCAACAGGTCGGGTCGTGGAATTCTCCGTAAAGTTAGGGAGTAGAAAAATAATACCGATCATTGGCCCCCGTGCGTCAGAGATCGGGACAAGATTTCTGAGCGCATAACAGCTGTTATATTGAATTTGCCAACTCATCATATTTATTGCTTTTACCATAAAAGAATTTCCTAGGATGTTGACACGTGGCAGAAAAGTAACTTTAGGATTTTGAAATTTTTCCCACCTATTTTGCCTATATATATGTGGTCCCTATAACCTCTTTTCATTTACTTTGCAAATTTTGAGAAATCAGAGAACTCGTCGGGCGACTCACACGACCTCTACTTCAACAAAAATTTTCTAGCATCTTAGGTACGCTCGGCCTATCCCGACCCCTCTAACTCTTTTATTATTTATTATAGAAAAGTATGGCCAGACGTATGACAGTAGAAGACCTTAGGGAGGTAGAGGACCTAGATGAACCTTTAGAGGTCGAGCCATTAGGATTTTACGAGCCCCCACCTGACTTGGATGAGGGTGAGTCTGACAATGGGGAGGAGGTCGAGGATAACCCTAGGGTAGTAAGGGAACCTAGGAGGGCAGAGCTCGAGCTACCGACCTATTACAATAAAATGAAGGAACACTTGGTCGAGGTAGACATGAGGAGATACGAATTAGTAGATAGATATACTGTCAGGGTCCCGGACAGGGACGAATATTCTTATCATTGTCGGGAAGGGGAGATGGTTGTGTACCATGAGGCCTTGGTGGCCGGGCTCAGGTTTCCCCTGCACCATTTTTTTGTGGATTTCTTGCTAACCGTGAGCATATTGCCCGGTCAGCTTGCTCCCAATGGGTGAAGAATCCTTGTATATTTTTTCATATTATGTAGGAGTTTAGGAATAGAGCCCACTGTTAACCTTTGCAAATGTTTGTTAGAACTTAAGTACTTACCCCGATGCAACAGCTTTGTGTATCTGTGCGGGAAGGGTAGGTTCGAGGTTCCATGGGTTCCTTCCTCCATAAAGTATTGGAAGGAAAGGTTTTTCTTTATCAAGCCCAAGGAGGGCGAGACCCTATTCTGGCCGACCTTCAGGAGACCCGATGTAGATAATTTTAATAGGATGGGTAATCTGAGTGAGGAGGCCGTGACAGAACTTATGGCCGATGCTATCCGGGTGTGTGACTTTGGTTTGCTGGCTGAGGAAGCCAGTGACCTAGCCAATAGTGACATTCTGGGCCAGGCCGGACTTGACCTTCAGCCCGGTAGGGTTCAGCCTCTTAAATTACGTAATTAAAAATGCCCTTTTTCACCTTTTGCTTATCTTCATAGACTTTTCAGGGGGCCTTAACCTTCTTATCCTTGTTTCAGGAATGACTTTTGACTCTGAGGTTCTGAAGCAGGCCGCACTGGCTAAGGCTCAAAATGCCCGGGCGAAGAGGGCTGTTGATGGAGTGACCAGGAGGTGCCCTCAAAAGAGGGGAAGAGCCGGCACTTCAAGCTCGGGACAAACATCCCGATCTCAAGAGGATGTCCTGCCACCAAGGGAAGAAAGGCCACCCAGGGGTCGGGCACCTCCTCCTTCTGACTCCGAGCTTGAGGCCGACAACCCTTCTCTGGCCGACTGTAGGAGGAAGATGCAAGACTCCATGCATCCAGACCTTGTGAAAAAATATCAATATGAGATCGGTCAGGAGCGGGGAGTTGAACACATAATGAGCGCGGCTCTCCAGGTAGTTCTTTGAGATTTTGTGGCCATTCTTTGGTGAATATACATTTTTACACAGAATTTTTATGACTTATTCGCCCGATCTTCAGATGTTGAGCATTACCCGGGGAGTTTCAAACCAAAGCATTGAGTGGGGTGAGACTGCGGGTCAACTAGTGCACTCCGTTCAATACGAAGCCACCCGGGCCAATATTGCCGAGGAGGAGCTGCGTAAAGTTAAGGCAGACCTCGAGGCCGCCCTCCAAGAGCAGGACAATGCTCTAGCTGAAGCTAGCCATTACTCAGGGGAGCTTGAGCAGGTTCGGGCACGGGAGCCCCAAATCCAAGCGTCGGCCATAGAGTCCTTCAAGGGTTCTGAAGATTACAAGCTTGCCTTGGGCACGTATGCATTGAAGTCTTACTCCCAAGCAATAAAGCAGGCAAGGGCTTGGTGCCTTCAGAAGATGCCCAAGCTAGACACGAGCCCTATGGCCGCCTTCCCCTTAGGTGCTGACGATCTCGACCTCAGCCCTTTTGAGGAGGAAGATGACGCTGACTATGAGGTGCTCGAGGAAGCAGAGGAGGGATCTGATGCTGAGGACTAAAGTAATTGTAAATTCTTATTGTAATGCCCGGCGTATACCCCGTAGCCTTTGTAAAACTCTTTTAATGAATGAATTTGATTTTGTAAGATTTTCGCCTTTAAGTAGTTTTGATTCCATATCTTGATGTTTATATGATCGGGTAACGACCGACCATCTATTGTAGTTAGCCGATCCTTTCTAGCCGATTTTCTCAAAGATAGGATCACGCTTTTTACTTGGAAAAAATCACAAGAATTGTTTGATAAGGTCGGGTTATGCCGACCTGTGGGATAAATTTGTCAGAATGGAGTCGTGTCCATAACTTAGTAAAACGGGTGTGGTTTATACAAAGGTCGGTCAATGGGGGTCGGGGATACCCCGACCTTGTAAATTACTTGGTGGGAAATAATTTGTAAAGTCATGTGAACGACCTTGTAAATTATCCGTGGAAGAATAATTTGTAAAGTCTTGTCATTAGACATTGTAAATTATTTGATGGGAAATAATTTGTAACGCCTTGCCATGAGACTTTGTAAATTATTTGATGAGAAATAATTTGTAACGCCTTGCCATGAGACCTTGTAAATTATCCGTGGAAGAATAATTTGTAAAGTCTTGCCATGAGACATTGTAAATTATTTGATGGGAAATAATTTGTAACGCCTTGCCATGAGATCTTGTAAATTATCCGTGGAAGAATAATTTGTAAAGTCTTGCCATGAGACATTGTAAATTATTTGATGGGAAATAATTTGTAACGCCTTGCCATGAGACCTTGTAAATTATCCGTGGAAGAATAATTTGTAACGCCTTGCCATGAGACCTTGTAAATTATCCGTGGAAGAATAATTTGTAAAGTCTTGCCATGAGACATTGTAAATTATTTCGATATTTGATCTTTGTAGTGCTAATTCTCTGGAAGAAGTACTTTTATTAAAGGGGACTGAACGATGGGCCTCGTTAAAACCTTATCCAGAAAAACCCATTGGGAAAAAATTTGGACAAGGAAAAAGAGTACCCGTCCCTGACACAGAAAGACAAAATAATGGGCACGCAGGTCCGACCATAATATTCTCTGATGGACGTGCAAGTCCGAAAACAAAAATAAAAATGGGCGCGCAGGCCCGACCTTACTAGGACTTGATATCAATAGAAATATGATTACTTGTAGTACGGCTTCAAGTTCTCCACATTCCATGGCCGAGGAAGAGGTTTTGAATCCATTGTGCGGAGGCTTTATGAGCCCTTGCCCGCCTTTCGAATGACTTCATAAGGTCCTTCCCAAATAGGCCCAAGTTTCCCTGGTTGATGACCGGCAGCCTCACTGCGGCGAAGGACAAGATCTACCCCTTTTGAGCTGCAGATGCTGGAAATGATGCATGCTTTCCAAACCCAGCTGAATGCTATGCAAGAAGATCAGCAGCTTCTACTGGAGGAGCAGAGAGCCATTCGGGAGAAGATTCGGAAATTGCAGAGAGCTCGAGACGATCAACCTCCACAATAGACCGAGGGAGTTTCTTCTTTTTCTCCCTTTTATTGTTTTACTTTTCAATGTGGACATTGTATTGTCTAAGTGTGGGGGGAGGATTAACTTGAATGTAAGCTTATCTACTTTATTTTCTCTCTGTAATCGAATCTTTAATATTCATTTTGATCTTGTTATCTGCTTTTGCTACCTATTTATGCTACTTAGGTCCTAAACCATACTTTAATAGGAAGCAACCCCACTTTTGGTTCAATTTTTTGAAAACTCATTGCATAATTGGATATAAATCGAGCACATAGATATCATCTCGTCCAAAGCTTCACAAATAAGAACCCAAACCACAATAGACAGATTATTCCTTCATATATAACCCCGAACATCCCAATTATTACACTTTTGTGAGTAGTGATGGTTTGAATACTTTTAACCGTTATCCTCGACCAATGGACTTAGATTTGGAATGACGATCAAGCAATGACCTATAACTCATAATTGGATGGGAAAAACACATAAAAAACCATAATTTGTGAGCTGTTGAGCCTAAGAGCTGTTTTTAATACTTATGAGCTCGTAATTCTTTGATGTGTGTCCTGCATGGTTGGGTTATGCTTGGATTTGCTTTCTTGTGCATACCGTGGTAGCTTCTTAACTTAAGTGCAAATTATAGCAAAGGCAATAGGTTAAACCAAATTTGACTTGCTAAAAGAGCCTACCTTGCTACATGGACCATTAGAAGCCCGTTTGAGCCTTAGCCTTTCTTTGAATTTTTATGCCACGCTACAAGCCACGAATACCCTTTCTTTCGCATTGTCTCTGTTTTGAACCCGTAAGAGAAGGGATTCGCAAGCTTTTGTTGATTGAGGATTGTGCTATGGTCTAAGTCTAAGAAGTTGAGATGATTATATTGTGTTGGGCAATGGTTGTGTAATGGACTAAATTCAGGGGATTGTAATTCTATCTTGCGCCAATTGATGACTGCGTAATGAATCGGAAAAAAAAATCGAAAGAGAAAAAGCAATGAAAAGGAAGTTAGTCATGAGAATTAGTAGTTGAGGATGTCAAATACTCAACTTGTGAAAAAAAAAAGAGAGAGAAAAGAAAAGAAGAGATTCAAGTGTGAATAAAGTTGGGTAGCGGGAAACAATAAAGATCATATTAAGGGAGAAGGAAGTAATGTTATTTTGAATTGACTTGGTTTGCGAAATTCCTTCTCGACTCAGCCTAAATATATCATTTTATCCTACCTGACCCGAAACCCCGCTACAACCAAATAAAGACCTTCGCTTTGCACTTGTGTTATTGTTGGCTCCGGTTATGACAGTAAGGCAATATGTGGTACTGACTTATCCATGCAGAGAGATGAGCGAAAATTCAAACCCTTATACACTTTGTGCGAAGAGAGAAATATCTTGTAAGGGTGTTAACTCCCATTACATATGCTTATGAGTGGTTTGAATTGCTTGGTTTAGGGTTGGTGCTATGAATGTGGTCGGGGATACTGTGTTGACTGGATTCACATCATGAACAACTCGGTTTACGAAACTAATCTCTTCTGGAGTTGGGCAAAACTATTCTCCCCGTAGTAACTCATAAATGGTTGGGGGGGGGGATGAGTGAACACGAGAGGTGCAAGGAAATAAACCATATCGAGCCATGATTGGGATGGGAAATAAAGGGCGTTGCATCTCTGGCACACACTAACACAATCCGATCATGCAATGGAACATTTTTGTTAAAGAAAAGTGGGTTGCAACCTCAAGTCTCTGAATTGTAATCTATTGTTTGAATCCTATTCTTTTCTTTACAAATCTTTGTTCGAGAACGAACAATGGTCCAAGTGTGGGGGGATTTGATAAGTGTTATATTAACGTTTATTTTATATACTTATATCCTTGAATATGCCATAATGTGATTCTATCTAAGTATTATTAATGCATTTTACGTTTTATATTGTATAGGATCATAAAAGAAGAAAAAAGGACCAAATTGCACTAAAAACTGAAGTTTGGGGACTTAGGTGCAAATAAGGTTACGGCCGTAAGGAAATAAAGTCACGGCCGTAAAAGTATGATGAATCAAGAAGAAAATAAGCAGAAACATGTTTACGGCCGTAAAGGTGGATTTACGGCCGTAAACCTCAAAAGGTGAAAAATGCGTAGAAACATATTTACGGCCGTAAATCAGAAGTTACGGCCGTAACTTCAATTTTTGAGAAATCAGCAGAAACTCCTTTACCGCCGTAAAGGAAAACTTACGGCCGTAAGTCTCCAGTCAAAACTTCCATATTTTAATTCTTTCCATAATTTTGGGATTTCTTACCCCCAAAGCTAGGGCACGAAATTGAGGCTATAAAAAGGGAACTTCATGACAAGAAAAAGGAGACAATTATTATTTTAAAAGAGGGCGGCTTGCTTGAAGAATTGGAAGAAGAATTCAGCAATTCGAGAAGGTGAATCAAGAAAGTAAAGTCTAGAATTCTTCATGACTATGCTCGACTAAGCTTTCATACCTAGTTCAAAGGGGAAGTTGTATTTCATATCAATTTGCTATTGCTTTTCCACACTAGTAACGTTATTCTAAATTCTTTACTTTGATTTGTTGGATTCTTAGGCGTTTTTGATTTAATCAATGCAATTATTTATTTGATTAAGGCCTTATCATTTAATGTATTGTATTGAGATTTTCTATTTTGAATGATTGGATCCGTAAACGTCTTTTTATTCAAATCATAGTAGCAATTGGAAATTTAATATTTTCATAAAGAATTCCAACTTAGGTTAATTGTCACGAGCTTGAGTGATTGATAATCTAATTCATCATAATTCTTCTCAACCAATATATAGCTGTTGTCTTAAATCTAAAGAGCTTGTTTTAGGTTATTCAATGGCTAATGTTTGATTAGAGAGCTTATTCTAATTAAATGCAATTAAGCGAGAATAGGAATAGTTAGAGCTTATTAACTATTTACGGATGATAAATCCAAAAGGGAAATTGAACACGCGTCACTTGGAAAGTGATAACATTGCGATAGAATACAATTGAACCTGAGAACTAGGGTTTGCAAATAATTGACTTTTATTTTGTCTAATTTACGTTTTCATTTTATTTCCACGTTATTTACAATACTTGAACTCGAAAACCCCCCATCTATTCTAATTGACAAAGCACTACTTTAGTTCCTATTCCTCGTGGGATCGATTCTTACTTCCGCTATTACAAGCAAAATCTAATAATTTGCGAGTAAGATATTTATCTATTATTTTGGTGCATTACGAAACGCACCATCGGGCATGACGTTCAGCTTGTGTTCGACAAGCTCGGGATCTATCCCGGACATATCTTCAGCACTCCATGCAAATACATCGATATTCTTTTTTAAACATTGTGACAACTCTTCCTTCATTATCTTGGGGAGTTCTTTCCCAATTGTGAAGCCCTTCCCTTCTGAGACATGAACTTCTTCCAACTTTTCTACTGGCGACATTCTTTCTTCGAGACGAAGTTCTATTGACATCAAATCTGTCTTATATTTTCCAATGCAGTTGATATAGCAACTTCTGGCTACCGATTGGTTTCCCTGAATAGTTGCTATGCCTGTGGAAGTTGGGAACTTGATTGCCAGGTGATAAGTTGATACTATAGCTTTGAGGCTGTTCAAGAATGACCTTCCCAAGATTGCATTGTAGGCCATAGGAGTTTTGACGACTTGGAACGGAGTCATCTTCGTTACACGCTTCTCTTCTGATCCTAGTGAAGTGGGAAGGTCAATTAGGCCTTCGGGTTTCACGGTTCCTCCTCCAAACCCAGTTAGGGGAGTAATGACCTGTCGAAGCCGGTCTTTGGGAAGTTGCATCTGATTGAAAGCTTCTAAGGAAAGAACGTTGGCTGCGCTCCCATTGTCAACTAGCACCCTCCTGACATCAAAATTGGCGATAGTTGCACTGATAACAACATCATCGTCATGAGGATAAGAAATCCCTTTCATGTCATCATTGCTGAAGCTGATGCTGTCCGAGACCTCATGATCATGACATCCCGACCTTTATTCCCGATCACTCAGTGCACGGGCATGGTTCTTTCGCGCATTATTTGAATCACCTCCAGATGCTATTCCTCCGACGATAAAATTTATGACGCCAGCGGATCTGGTATTCTCTTCCCCTTTTCCATGCTCTTTATCGTCTCTGTTTATGTAGTGCCCCAGGAAGCCCCTTTTTATGAGGGCTTCTATCTCCTGTTTCAAAGTTCTGCACTCATCCGTGGTATGACCCGGGCTCTTGTGAAAGTCACAATACTTATGTCGATTCTTTTCGTCGAATTTCCCTTTAATAGGCTTGGGCCATCGTAAATCTTCCCGTCCTTTGATTTCCATCAGAATGTGAGATCGTGGTGTGTTTAACGGAGTTAAACTCTGATGCCCATGACCATTCTCCCTATGGTTACTTCGGGAAGAGTTTTTCTCATCTTCCTGTCTTGATCTCTTACTCCCCTGCTTTGTTGATGGTGAAGACTGTGCTACTGTTCCATACCTTTGATCCTGCGCCCGAACTGACAAAAGTGTTTCCTCCATGTTTATGTACTTTTCTGCTCTCCGAAGAAGTTATGTTACATTTGAAGGTGGACTCTTGGACAAGGACATTCTGATTCCGGGCTTCGAATTGCCAAGGTAAGGGCTGAAATTGCTGATGATATATGAAGATCTGGAATCTGAATTCTTTCAGCGTTAGACCGAGTCATGAACTCTCGGAGCGTCTCATTCTGAGCTTGCTTTAACTGCATGAGGGACGCGGTGGTCTTCTTGATTCTTTTGCTACTTGCAAAGAAAGCAGTGAACTTCTCAGTAAGATCTGCAATGGAAGAGATGGATCCTGGAGGTATCGTAGAAAACCAGTCTCGAGCTGAATTTGTCAAGGTTTGCGGGAAGGCCTTGCACAGAATCTGATCGGGAGCATTCTGCATGTCCATGACATCAGTGTAGGTATTCAAGTGGTTGTTAGGATCTGTTGTTCCATCGTATTCCTTTATTCGAGGATATTTAAATCGATCGGGCAAGGGAAATGATGTTATTTCAGGAGTAAAGGGGGGTCTTCTCACGAATGACGTCCGACCCTGGGTGTTCTGTCGGATTCCATCAGCAATTCCTTCCTGAATGATTCTTGAGAGCTCTTGCTGTGTGAAGTTGGCAGATCCTTCTGTCATGGGATGGGCACCCCTCATCCCCGGGGAGTTGTCAGCCACAGGATTAGCTGGCTGGAGATCTTCCCGGGGGATTGTGCCTGGAGTGTTCGAGTCAGGTTGGGCTTGATGACTGTTCTGTTGTTGAAGAGCTTGACGAAGTTCGCGGAGCTGCTGCTGAAGTTCGTTGAAATCTTCCAGACTAACAGGTTCATTGTCTGGAGTGGCCTCTGGGTTTTGTTCTTCCCCAACATCTTCAAGAGGTGGAGGATTATCATCCTCAGCCGAGGTGTTGGCTGGAAGGGATTGACCACTGGAAGCGGAGGGACGGGCTTGACGTATATTAACCATGGCTAGTTGTATCTTTTCCCACAGACGACGCCAATTGATGCTGTCAAAAATCCTAACCTTGACGTGGCAGAATCCAATGACAATTGATTGCTGTAAAAGATGATGAAATCGCCTGGGATGACCTGCAAAAAAGGCGAGGAGGATTCTCCCCGTCGCCCCTCCAGTGTGAGAATTAGTTTTCTGGAAAAACGTAAAGAATTGTGAATGAATAATTTGATATGAAAAGAACTGTATTTATAGGGCTGAAAAAGTTCATAACTTCCTGTATTTAAGGAAGGAGTCCTTTTGTAATAAACTTACATTTTAAGAAGAATTCCATACTTATAAGGATTCAGTTTCCTTTTTGTAAAGGGTTTCCTTGTGGATCATGTATTATCTTGAGGCTCAAGTATATGGCCCATTAACGAGGCCCAGTGATGAAAGAGGTTTGGAAGCCTGCAAATACGGGCCACAGGTAGGAAAGAAACGATCTTATCTCCAACTGTCCAAATGAAGCAAATCGGGATGACCCCGATCTTCATGAGTCCGAGTATATCAAGGAGGCACCATCGGTTATTGTTGAACAGCGGAGAGGTCGGCCATATGCCGACCATGAAGCTTTCGGTAACAGGTCAGTTAAAAGAATTTCATGACCTCGAGGGGTTGGTCAAGGGAAGACCGTGACTTCAACAGGTTGGATCGTGGAATTCTCCGTAAAGTTAGGAAGTAGAAAAATAATACCGATCACTATTGCTCTGCTTTTCAAATTTATCTGGTGCTTACATGAAGTTTCAGTTTTTAATTCTCTGATTCGCAGAATGAACATATAAATGGACATTATAAAATAATGTCAAGTTCATGTCTGCTGATGTGGCATCCCCACACTTGAATTTTCATAATTCAATGGACTAAATATATTCTAACTGGCTACTGATGTATCTCTCAGGCATATTTGGATTTTCTTGACTTTCTTTTACTTGAGAGACCATCTCTAAAGTTGCAAAAACTTGTCTCGCTCCAGTGGTACCATGATGTATTAGAAATTTTCTATTTGTTTGATTTTTTTTATTTTTAAAATTCACTGTGTAATGTTGACTCTTTAAAACTTCAACAGAGAAACCCGGATCCGAACCATACTTTTTCGATTGTAAAATAGAACCATTTGGTTCCACTGAATCGCAAGAACCAAACCATTCGATTTTGGTTCGGTTTCGGTTCTAATTCGGTCTTACAATAATAATTATTTTTCGAGAGCCTTATCGAGGAGTATCAAGCCTCGGGAAGTGAGCCAATAACCTGAAATAAACTTTTATCGAATATACAAAGATCAATAATTCGAAATAAACTTCTATCGAATATACCAAGATTAAGGATTTCGAAAATTCTTTCACTCCGAAGAAAGTATAGGATTCTCCATGAAATAGAAGATATTCATAAACAAAAATGAGAAATAAATGGTTTAGAAGGTTTTTCGAGTATGACAATATAGTAAACTTGTGGGGATGAATCATAAGTTTTAAATGCATTATTATTAATTTTTTTATATTTATATTTAAATATTTAATTAACTTCATCGTAGTAATTTACAATTTCGCTTATTAATAAGTTAGTCTCATTTGATTTTTATTTACTAAGAGTTTCAATCCAAGTGTGAAGTTAAAGGTTACAATGAGATAGAGTATATAGTAGAGAGGTAACAAATTTCATAAAAAGAAATTAATCATTTTCACTTTATCCAAAAAAATTACAAATTCTTTTAATTTTTGGTTTTAAAACAACCAATTAAGACCATAAAAAAAAAACAAGGATCAAAGATCGGTTCTAACTTCGGTTTTTCGGTTCTAAAAGCGGAACCGAGAATCGAACCGAAAACCAATTGGTTCTCGGTTCCAAAATCGATTTCCTATTTTATTTTTTTAAAACCATACGGTTCCGATTTTTTCAGTTCGGTTCTCTTTTTTTGCCCACCCTTAACAAAAACTTTGGCTAGGAGAAAAGAGTACATATATTATCCCTAGTGTTGATCACTATAAATCATTGAGTTGATGAATCCCCAATCTTGTGAACTGATTTCTTGAATGTAAATGTTAGCAGTGCTTTTGTGATAAATCAGCTACCTTGTCGGTTGAGTGAATTTATTGAAAATTTCGGAGCATTTTGATACTGCATCGTTAAAACATTGTCAGAAAAATCCAGCGGGACAAAATCTGAACGAATGAAAAAAATTACAGCTACTTACCCTAATTCAATTTATAATGAATCATCTATATCTTAATCTCTTCAGGAGTCTCGTATGGGATAGTATATCAATAGATATTAATAACAACTATCTCATTAAAAACCTTGTTAGGAAAATCCTGTGAGGCAAAACCTCAGCTAAAGGAAAAAAGTGTAGCATATATTAGCTCTCATTCATGAGAACATTACAATTATATTGATATTGCATATTATCATTTCAAATGTTAATCGGTGAAATGTCAAATATGTTCACTAGCATATATAAATGACACATATTTCATATTATTTGTCTTCGAATATAAATTCAATTCTTCCTTTGAACTTGAATAATTATATCATATTTTCAATCATTTGAACATGTAGCATCGAGACATGTTCTATAATCAATACTCATCAATTTATTTAATGGAGTTCTCAAATATGGAATTGGCTTATTCACTTCAATAAATAATTAACTATGAATTTGCATCTTGAAAATCAACTGCCACGATTTTCAAATATTAATCACAGTAATAGTACATCTCAATTTTAACAATTTGTCATATAGAGTAATTTGTACAATTCTTCATGTAATTTAATTTAATTTTATCAATCACATTCCATTGCTAATTAAATCTATTCAAGGCATATTATATATTCAGATCGCAAAGTATTTATATGCTTTGATCAAACAAGTTTATTAAAAACTTGAATTATACATCAAACATATTTAATCCTTCAAGGATTATATTGTATGCTTTCATATTGCAATTGTCAAATTACTACCACCAAATTTAAGTCGTGAGCTTTAGATAGGTAACAATTCCTATATTTCAAATAGATTTTCTCTAATCATTTCACTACAATCTCAAAGTGCTGAGGTATTAATTACCCTTTTTAATCTTACTCATTGGTACTTCAAAGAATACTCCCAATGTACCGAGTTGATGATCATACATTTTGATATCACTCATTGGTATATTAAAGAGAGCGAGGTAGTAATTAGAGTCAATCATCTTCCAATATTTACATTGCTAATAATCATATATTTATTGAAACTTATTATGTATTTGGCAGGCAAATAAAATATTACATGTAATACATATTGTTTCACATGCAATGCTAGATCTTTAAAATATTTGTTGTGCAACAAGTCGTGTATTATGACTATATCTATAGGTATTTTACTGGCTTTACACTTTTAAGTGTTTGGACTTCAGGTATCAAAATTTCAGATTTTTTAGCGAGTTCAATTTAATCTGAATACATACTTTTGCCAACTATTTTTATGTCCATTTTCTTTGACATATTTCCTTTTATTTTCCTCACTATTATTTATGTTATGATGTGGCTAGTTTCGTAGTTTGCTTTTGCACAAGTGCTTTATAAAGTGTGTTGACACAATTATCATCTCGATTCGATTTTTTTCCTTATTAGACATAACTAAAGAGATTTCAAATTTTTCAATATTTCAAGTACTTGAATCTTTTCTTGAGATTTACAATTAGTTATGTCAATATATACTCTCTCACGAGTATATGTCTCCTCAATAAGATAATTATTTTCTCTATTTTATTTATTTATTTGAGGATCTTTGTTTCGAATCAGATATCGCTACGCTTCAAGCTTGCCATACATCAACATAAAATAGAGAATCTATGGCTTGTATATGAGATTTTATTAATCTCTTAAAGATATTGCATCTTGTATTTATGTCATCTTTGAACTTTTCCTTCATATTTTCAATCGAAATCTTTATCGTATTATCAATCGCGAGGATATATATATATATATATATATGATTTTAAGTTACTAACCTAGTCCCTAATGCTGAGAAAATTGTCTAATAAAATTGACAATTATTTTTTTGGCGTTATAAAATATCATCTATTTGGGATATATGTTCAAACCACACATTTATTATCAGCATTCTTTATTTTGAATTTTAGTACATTGTGGTGGATCAATTGTACTATCAAAAATTAGATGAAAATATTAGGTGGCGTTCTGTTTGTATTTTATTTTGTATTTTCATTTTCGAAAATGTTTTGTATTTTGTGTTTTCATTTTTGTTTTCAAATTTGCTGAAAACGCATTTGGTTTGTCATTTCTGAAAACTGTTTTTGAAAATGAAAAGCTGGAAAACACGTTCCGTTTGAAATTTTTCAGAACACTATTTAAACTATTTTTAATTAATTTCCTTGCAGAATACTACTAACTCTAACTCAAATTTCCTTTCGCAATACACTAAAAATATGGTTACATGCAATACACTAATGTGAGCATTAAGAATCTATATTAACACAGTTTGGTCAGGTTCGGGACTTGAGAAAGCTCTACTTCTATTAAAATCCAGAAAATGCAAGTTCTTTCAAAACCACCAGAGTCCATTTATCATTGCATTTTTTGAAATATAACAACAAGAATTCTCATTTAATTTTTTTTTTGTAATGTTGATATTGAATTCAATAAAACTTTATTTAAACTAAGTTCTAAGTTAGGATAATTCTCAAAAAAAAAAAAAAAAAAAAAAATCTTTATTTAGGCTTAATTCCAAGTTAGGATAATTCTAAAAAAAATAATAAAAAAATAAAAATTTTATATTAAGCTTAGTTGTAAGTTAAGATAATTCTATAATAATAATAATAAAAATAAATAAAAAAATAAAAAAAATCTCAAAACGCATTTTCCGCGTTTTGGACATTTTTTGTCGAAATACACATAAAACGCCCAAAACGATGTTTCGGGCGTTTTCCGTTTTGTGTAAAAAAAATTTTTTTGTTTTCCAAAATGCGTTTTCGAAAATGGTAAAGAGAACGCGTTTTTAGCGTTTTCGAAAATAAAAACAGAAAACGACCTCAAAACAGCAAAGAGAACAGGGGCTTAGGTTCTAAGCATAAGTCAATTATATCAAGGAGAACTATGATGTTGGTATGATGCATAATAGAATTCCCAAAACAAAAAGGGAAGTACTTTGTTCTCAATTAAATTAATTGGAGGGGTTTAACAAGCAATAATGTTAAACCATTTACCAACATACCAACTAACACTTGTTGAGATTTATGTCCACTAGTATTAAGAAGACACAATCTTGATTATATAATCTGAAAATTATACTCATAATTTAAAATTTGAATAGTAATTTTGCAAACTTCAGGTTGCGAATATCATACAATCATCTAGTATATTATCAAATCTATTAGATACAAGTAATATTTAGATGATCAACGTGGAGGATGATGAGCCTCATTTATCACCCCAATTAATTTTCAGAAATATAGGGAATTTAATCCCTATTTTAGCTAGTGATGGTTAATAAAAAAAATTCATAAAAGAGAACAAACATCATAAATGATTTAATTGAAAAATCTTCTAGTTCTTCATTGAGTATTTATTTTAATTTCGCATCATTATCGATCTAGTGATGGTCCAACTAGTCAAATAATTAAAACAAATTGAACTTTTGGTTTAATATAAGATATAATTCAATGATTAAATACTATATAATCATACACCATTCAAGTAATCAAACAAAATCAATATTCTTATGACATTAGTTATATGTTTTCGTTCAGGGATAAACATGAACTCAAATAATATATTTTTCGAAACATGTGCTACTTCGAAAGCTCGTTTTTATTGTTCATTCAAAATTAATATGTCAATATTCTCCTAAAATTTTGAAATTGTAATATCATGTTATTCAAGAGCATATAATATTATTTTATAATTATTATTTTTCTTTGAGAGCAACAATATATTAAACATATTAAACTTGATATTTAATGTGAAATAAGATTTTGCTTTTTCAAGAGCAAAAACGAAATATTATTCTCAAATATTTTATTAAATAAATCAAATGGGATATTTCTAATGCTGCAATATTCTGTTGGAATATCGATTTAGAAAGCTCATTTTTCTAGAATAGTGATACAATATTCTTCTGAAATATTGTATTATATTATTGAATGTAAAGTATACATTCAAACAAATATTTATTGTTAGTTGGTATAATCAAAACGATATGATAAGATCAAATAACTACACTGCTTTTTATGGAAATTCAAAGTTAAGAGAATACTGATCTTTACTTTGAGTAGAAAAATAAACTTTTCCTTGTAAATTCTTTTGTCTAGAATTTCTTGTCTTTATTTGGTTGAAGAAAAAATTATTTTTCTTCTGTTATAATTTTCTAAAAGATTTGTGAATGGAAAGAAGATAAATTTTACTAACTCATGTAATATTTTTCTAGAATATTAGTCATAGTGTTGTGCTACTTCAAAAGCAAAAAATAATTCTTCATAATAGAAAGATCTACGATTAATATTCTTCTGAAATTTTAATTGTATTGTTGTTCTATTTCAGGAGTAACAATATATTTGATCTAATAAACTATGTTATTCATAATCAAGTAGCATAATAAATTTAAATATTTATCATAAAATAATTTTTTTATTCTCCAGGAGTAATAACAAAATATTGTCCTATAATATCAAATTAATAACATATCTCATAATATTGGGCTCTTCGAGAGTAAATTATCTTTCGTTAGAATGTTTAATATGAGATAAAATTATGATTCTTCAGGAATCATCACAACAATATATTATTCTACATCATAATAATATTCTGAATTATTAATAAATTAAAAAATCGCATTTCTTCGAGAACAAGATGCGATATTTATCATATGAGCAATAAAATAATATTCTTCTAGAATATTGAAACGTAACAATAATGCAATATTCTTCAGGAATATTGATTCGAAGGCCATTCAATTATAACAAAAATCAATATTCTTCTGAAATATTGGTACGAAGTACTAAATTATATCAAATCAAATATATGTCTATCATCAACCAGTATAGTTAAAATGATATTACAATCGTATAACCCGCTTATATTTATTTATAATAGACAATTCTAGGATTAATATTCTTCTGAAATATTAATTATCTATTTTGCTAATTCAGGAGCAACAACGAATTATTATTCTGTAATAATTATAGTTTTAAAATTCCTATTCTTCAAAATAATAGGATAATATTCTTCTAGAATATTGAAAATTATAAAACATGCTCCTCACGAGCAATTAATAATCTACTGGAATAGTAATTATATTTTGTTACTTCAGGAGCAACCACAAATTATTTATTATAGTCGAATTAATATTCTTTTGGAATATTGATTATACATATATTTGTATGAACTGATGAACGTCATTAACAATTTATCAAACCAAGAATGGATTCATATAATACATGAATCCTAGCAGTGGCTTCTTGGCCACTTTCAAGGAGTTTTGTTATTTCTCGACGCATCTATCATATCTAAACATCTCTTCGATTCCTCAATAAACAAATTTTTTCGTAGAATTGTAAGTTTATGTATAGTCTTACATTTGGTCACTTTCAAGCCTTTGTTGAAGAAGGAATCGAGCATTGACATGACAAAAAAATTATCATTTAACTCAATTTGGTAGAACTTGTGTTGATAATCTATTATAAACTAGAGAGAAAATAGAGAAGAAATAAAGATGATGTTCGCTAAAATCGTATACCGCAAGTGTACAGTTCGCGTTCAAGTAGAAAAGTGGACTAGAGAAGTCCGGGTTATCGTACCCACGAGGATTGATTGATTTGTAACTAAAGTTATTGATTTCATTTTAAAAAAAAGTCAAGTAACATAAAAATATGGTTTGGTGGTGAATTACTAACTAAGTGACACAATTAAGAAACATGGCAATATGTAAATTAGTTAACTAAAGCAAATAGATAACAACATGAAACTTAGAATAAAACTAATTAATATAAATACTTTGATGAAAATATAAACTTGATAATTGAAACAAGCTACATAACATAAAACAAAGTGAATTTAGTTTTCATAACTATACTAATTTCTTCTTTCCAAATCAATTAGTGGTAGTTAATTAATCAACCAAATTACATGGAAAGTTTTAAAATCACTTAACTTGTGTAATAAATTCCAATGACAACTTAAAATAGTAACAAACATTTAAAAATTACAAAAACCTAAAACAACATTCATAATCATAAACATATAAACATAAATATCCAAAATCTAAAAACTACTTAAAATGTTTAAATAAAAATAAATTAGTCAAAAATTCCAACACAATAACATTAACCCATAATAAACTAACAACAACATTTTAACAAACAACATAAACATATGAATAATACTGAGAATAAAGATTAAAAACAAGAGAATAAATGAAACTTCCCTTTTTTGTAAAGCTCTTGAAGTGAAAATTCAAGATTTCTTCACTTCAACACGAGTTTTTCCACCAACTATTAATGTCTTCAACAACCCAAGCACAAAACATTAATTGCACAAGAAATAAATGACATTCTTGATGAAAATGTGATAAAATAACAATACCCAAAAGTGTAAACAACAACAAAATACTTAAACATAAGAAAACATTACTAAATCATAAAAACATTACTTGAAAAATTGCATTAAATATGTAAATGCTAGGAAAAATACAAGAAAAATGGAAGAAAGAAGCAAGACTTACATATCCCCCTCAAAAATCTGATTGTTTCTATTTATACAACCCTAAAAATCATCCAAAAACCCTAAAAAATGCTTAGATCCGCGTAAAACAGCCATTTGACCCGGTCCGGCCCGGAAGTTTTTATTTTTTTATTTTTTTTATTTTACAACCGCGCGATCGCGCGCGATAAACCTCGCGCGATCGGCGGTGGTTTTTTTTGGAATCAACTTAGTCTCGGGTCCGTTTTGAGGTCCAAGTAGCATTCGCGACTTGGTTCGAGCCACGCGATCGCGTGGCTCAGCTGGAGGGTGTTTTTGCTGCTAAGTCCATTCCGTAATTGTCATTAAGTCCTCCATCTTTTAATCTTGAGCAATTTAGTCCCCAACTTTTCAGATTTCTTTCAAATATGTCCTTCTAAAATTGTACTATAGGCCCTTCAACTTTTGAAATCTTGCAATTTGGTCCCTCGATTAATTGTGCGGCTTGTCCAAAACTTCCCGGAAGTGACAAAATGGTCCCCAAACTTCCAATTTCAGCGTAATTTGCACTTTTTTTGTGGTTTTTGGCCTCAAACTTGGATATTAACCTATTTAAGTACAAAATGTGCATAAATTAGTAGATATTTGCTCACGATGTTCCAAAATATGCTAATTTAAAGGTATAAAATGTGTAAAAAAATGCACTTAACAAATACCCCCAAACTTAAACTCTTGCTCGTCTCGAGCAAGAATATCTACTAACACAAAAAACAAATGAATGAATGATCAACAATGCTAGATAACTTGTAAATTCTTTCTTGAGTGTAAAATTGCATGATTATTTCACAATTGTGTTTTCAAAATAATACTACAAAACGAAGTTGAGCTTATCTCATGTTTGATCGGTGTGTGTGTGCATAGTCACTTCCAATTATCACTAAGGTTCAAAGAAACATTGTAGGAAGGATAAATTTCAAAATAATACTATCCACCCTTACTGGTCAATTTCATTCCTTACCCTCTCGTGACATTCATCCCCCCGATATTATTTCTTTTCTTTCCCGAAATGCATCCTAGGGGTGACTCTCAATTCACACATTTCTTTTTCCACTTAAGCTTGGTTATAATTTACCAGCAATCTCAACAATCTAGATATGCAGTGACTCTCCACTAGATGAGTGTTTCAACATTAAAGTTTATACTAAGCAATTCAAACCCACTATTAATCTAAGCCCTTATGCAAAAATAAATGCATGATTTCTACAAACTAATGTGATGATTGCTCGTGACTTCCTCCCTCCTTTAAGCTTTCTAATTAACCCATGTAGCGAGCTTTAGATCGGAAACTCCCCGATTGTTTTAAGATCAAAGGGTACCAGGTTTCAAAATACCCCTACGAACTTACTAACTCAAGTCAAAAAGGCTACGAAGTGAGGTAGACTTATTAAGCAAATGCAATGATGATGATGTGCTTTTTTTTACAAGTGTGTGTGTGTACCTACTCATTAAGCTTTCTAATTGACTCATGTAGTGAACTTTAGGCCGATAACTCCCAAGTTTCAAACTTAAGGCACCAAGTTTCAAGATACTCCTACGGGCTTAATTACTCGAGTTAAAAAGGCTAAGAGATAGGGCAATGCAATAATTAAAATGGGCTTAGATCTCTAGCATTTGGTCATCACTTAGCTTATACTAACATCAACAACACTCCACACAAATTTAGATCAAGCATGGATGGAATCACTACACATCTGATTCGTCTCCTCTACCGGCTCGACCACCCCCAAACTTGTCTCACAAAGGATCAAGAGATTAATAGCATTGAGAAGGAATTTGATAGGTTGATAAAAATTGACGATACAAGCTCACAACCTAATTTCTACTTCACAAATTTTTCTAACCTTCAATGGATTCCAAATCTCAACAACAATTAGTTATGACTATTGTGCTCAAGAGAACTCAGGATCACTCATAGATAAGCAATTTTAAAAAATAGGCACAAGTAGTATATTCGATCATAATTTGTGAATTAATCAGCAATTTCAAACATCAAATCATTTTGAGTCGACAAGGCTATCTAGCATGTCAATATCCACAACAAAATGAACAAAATCAAACATCACAATATCTTAAGTCGGCAAGGCTATCTAACATGATAAAGTGCAACATGAAGTCAACACCCCCAAACTTGAATTACACATTGTCCTCAATGTCAAAATAGAAACAATATGTAAAGAAGAAAAGAGGTAGTGAGACTTCCCTGATTCAATGCTTGTTTGTGATGTTGAAATTGACCTAAGCTTTCGTTGAATGTAGTTCACCCCCAAACTTGTTGAGGACAATGTCACTTAGGATTTTCAAAAAATTGTTACCTCCAAAAGTTTGAAAATTAATTAAAAAGGAAGTAAAGAAGTATAGTAAATAAATACAAGTAACTCAAAAGAGAAGAAATTTGGGTTGCCTCCCAAAAAGCACTTGGTTAAAGTCATAAGCTCGACTTTTGGATTGTTCATTCGGGAGCATTGAGGAGAAATGATGACTTTTCCTCCGGGGATTCTCCTTCCAAGAATGGTTTCGACCTTTGCCCGTTGACCTTGAAATGTCCCTTGTCGGGATGATATAGCTCAATATCTCCATGGGGAAAGATTTGAGAAATTGAGAATGGCCCCCACCAACGGGATCAAAGCTTTCCGGGGAATAATCGAAGTCGGGAGTTGAATAGAAGAACTTGTTTCCCAACTTTGAAGTCTCTCTTCACAATGTGGTTATCATGCCATTTCTTGGTCCTCTCCTTATAGATGCGAGCATTTTCATATGAGTTGAGGCGAAATTCATCAAGTTCATTAAGTTGAAGCAACCTCTTCTCACCAATTAATTTTTCATCAAAGTTTAATGCCCGTGTAGCGCCCCGAGTTCCGTATACCCGATTCACTACGTCATTTTCTGTCTAAATTTTTCGAATAATATTTTTGCGGAAGAAATAATTGAAATTCATTTTTGGCAACATTAAATAAACTGTAATGGCCGCTAAAATTGAAAACATTTATGAAACCATTTGAAATAGTAAATCGAACCATTAATATTGTAAAGAAATTGCCAATATCATAATTTCTCAAATAAATGAACTTCTCTAAATTATTCGATTGTTTGGAAAATACGGAAATCATTAACGTCAAACTTTCAACCGTTCAACGATTATTGCCACCATCATTCATCGCTCGCCACCGTCTCCGAAATCTGCAAAACTGTTAAAAAGTAGGGTGAGTATTTCATGGGGGAAATACTCAGTAGACTCATCGCAAATTAATTTAATTTATAAGATGATTACACACATAAATCCCGGCTCTTTATAAAACGGGCATTGATAGAGCTTCTTTATAAAACAGCTCTTGATAAAACTCATATTGTGCATTACAGCACTGGACATATTTTGCAAATCATAGGCTCTTTGAAAATAGCTCTTTGAAAACAGCTCTTTGAAAACCATATACTTATAAAAACATTTTAATTATGCCAAGCATAATTTCTTTTGAAAGCATAACATAAGATAGGATTGAAATCCTCATAAACATAGGGAGACACAAGAACTTTACCGAACTTAGGTGGCAAGAATTCTTATGCAGTAAAATCATAATAACAGTAAGTTTTCATCATAACATAGGATAAAATCGAAATCCTCATAAACATAAGAATTTTACCGAACTTAGGTGGTAAGAATTCTTATGTAGTAAAATCATAATAACAGTAAGTTTTCATCATAACATAGGATAAAATCGAAATCCTCATAAACATAAGAATTTTACCGAACTTAGGTGGTAAGAATTATTATGTAGTAAAATCATAATAACAGTAAGTTTTCATCATAACATAGGATAAAATCGAAATCCTCATAAACATAAGAATTTTACCGAACTTAGGTGGTAAGAATTCTTATGTAGTAAAATCATAATAACAGTAAGTTTTCATCATAACATAGGATAAAATCGAAATCCTCATAAACATAAGAATTTTACCGAACTTAGGTGGTAAGAATTCTTATGTAGTAAGTATACCAAGCATAATTTTCTGAAATTCATAGGGATCAATTGCATCATAACATAAGATAGGATCGAAATCCTCATAAACATATGCGACAAGAATCTTACCGAACTTAGGTGGCAAATCCTCATAAACATATGGAAACATAGGAATTTTACCGAACTTCGTGGCAAATCCTCATAAACATAGGAGACACAAGAATGTTACCGAACTTCGTGGCAAGAATTCTTATGTGTAGCGCTACTAAAACTCCGGTCCCCTTAACATATCATAACTTATCATATGGGACCCAAAACAATCTTGGTAGATTGATTTCATAGCAATGATCCAAAAAAACATTTTCGTGAAGCATAGGGTATACTTACTTTTCGTAAAAACATAAAGTATATTTTCTTAAAAATTGACTTTCACAAGTCACATGACATTCATATGAAATCATAATTTAAATCAATTAATAAGTGCGAGTCTACACATTGTTCTTTCCATGAAAATACATTTTCATTTCCTTTCATAAAAATAACTCTTCACAAGTCACATGACATTTATATGAAATCATAATTTAAATCAATTAATAAGTGCGAGTCTACCTCAAATCCGACGAGTGCAAAGTTGAGCGGGAATGACTTCAATTTCTTTAAATTCTCCGTACGCTTCGTCTTAGCCAATAAGTCACTTTAGTCTATCGAATATATAGTTCAAAATGATAAATTATAATTTGAAGACTAAAATTGATGTTTTGAAAGTTGAGGGACTAAAATGAATACTTTTGAAAGTTGAAGGAACCAAATTGGATATTTTGAAAGTTGAGGGACTAAAATGAATACTTTTAAAACTTGGGCTTAAAATCAAATTAATAAAATCAGCAGGGACTGAAATGATAAGTTTGAAGTTAAAAGGGCTGGAAAAACTTATTTAAAACTTAAGGGCTGAAATTGATAAGTTTAAAAGCTGAAAGGACTGAAATAAAACCTTTTAAAAACATAGGGACTGAATTGGATGACTATTCAAACTTGAGGGCTTAAGTGAAATTTCTGAAAATTAACTTTTATATCATTTCAGATCTTATTTCTCTCTCATTATTCGTGTTTCAGAGACAGAGAGAGAGACGGCGAGAGAAGGACGAGGGTTGGCGATTTGCGGCGAAAATAGGGGGAAATCAGTGAGGCACTACCGGCGGCGACTCGTGGTGATACAGCCGTGGAGTGGCGGTGACAAGAGGAAGGTATTGGTAGTAGGAAGGGTACGATTTGGGTTACTAATTCACTGTGAAACCGGGGTTGCGAAGTTGCGAAACTCTGGAATTGAAGGTAAGTGTGGTGGTTTTGGGTTTGGTTTGGTAGTGGTGAGGTTCTGCAGTGGTAGTGTTTGAACGTGAAGGTGGTGGTGGCTGCAAGTGGTGACTGGATTGAGGGCTTGGCTTTTGGCAGCAATTGGTGATTGAGGGTAGTGAACGGCGGTTTAGGTGGTTTTGCTGCAGGTTAGTCGATGGTTGCTTGGTTCTGTATTGATTCGGTAGTGGTTGGTTTGGAACTGGGCAGTGGAGGCGTAAGTGGTTACGGTGGTGTTTTGGGTGGCGGTGGTTTGGGTATTAAATTTGGCATTCATGAGGTTCTTGGTTTTGTGCAGTGAGCAAGAATGGCAGTGAAGGTGATGATACAGATTTCTTGGGTGATGGAGCTGCAGGTTGATGCCAATACGATGATGGTGGATCGACAGCTTTGGTGAATTGAGTGTTTAACAGAGTGATGGTGAGGGCTGTTCTTGATCAGGCTGGTTGGGTGGTGCTTGACTGGATTGATGAAACAGTGGTGGCTGAAATGGTTTGAAGAGTGCTGGTTGCAGGTTTGTGATCTGTGTGATGAAGATGTATGCTTATATATATATAGTATTGTGGAATCTAAGTACATGGAAGTGTGAGTTGTGCCATGAGTATTGAAATGAAGATGGGGTAGATGATGATAATGATGAAGATGCTTTGCTTGTACAATTATGGTTTAATATAATGAAGGTTCGTGGCTATGGATTGATGCTGATAATAATGGAGCTGAAAAGGAATTTGTGGGTGGTGGCTATGGCTTAGAAAATTGAATAACTTTGATTAAGAAATGTATTTAAAACAGATATATTTTGGACTGAAAATAAATCTGAGAATGGATGAATTTTGAGATAAAAATTGAATTACATATTTTTGGACTTAAAATAATTTAATAAGGAATATTGGAATTAAAATGGTTTTGAAAATGATACTTTAATTAAAATAATATAATTATAGAAATTCGGATTTTAATTTAAAATCGAACAAATTCGATATTTCTTGACTTGGCTAGACGAATCCGTCGCGGCATTAATTTCAAAACAATAGCGACTCAATTTTCTAAATATTAAAATAATTATTTATTGCATAAAATTCTGGGTCGCTATAATCTTACCCCCTTAAAATAATTTCGTCCTCGAAATTAAACTTACTTAATCTTATGATTTCTGAATACTAAATCAGAATCTCTTCTTTCTCTTATGTAGCATCATCGCTACCATATTTAACCCAACCATATTTAACCCACTGGACTTTGACTAAATGCATCACTTTGTTTCTTAAGAACATGGACTTTTCTATAGACATATGTGCCTACTCATAAATTCTTCTGAATCAAAATGAAAATTCCCAATCGTATGTGATATTTCATCATATCTTGTATTACTCATGTAACCTGTCACTTATCATCGTATCATGTGACCTCAAATATTTGTATATATCTCTAAAATTTCAACAAATCTTTACTGACATATCATATCATAATAATTTTTCCTTTCTTCTTATCATCGAATATTCCCAAAATAATCAAAGAATTACCTGAATATTCTCTCTACGTAATATACCCAATAACATATCAACATAATATCATTAACTTATCTTTCCAATATTTGTAACCCAAAATTCAGTAAACAAATATCTTCCAAATAACTAAAATTCTTTACTTAAAAGTCATCACATTTCCTGCAAAGTATTTCTTTCACTTGTATATACGTATTAACTCTAATTCGATACGGTCCTCAATTCACTTTCCACGTATCATCACACTATACCATGATTATCATTATTATAACAAAATATCAGTACCCATAATCCAAGAAAAATATTCCAAATCTCAAATCCCATCATCAAATCTTTCTTTTATCAAGAAAGTGAACGGCGCATTAATTCTTGTCTCCTCTTATCCATTATTTTATTCCATGCTTTCTTACTGTAACACAAATCACGCGGATTCATTCAATCCTTGCGCTTTTAAATAGTTCGTGCTGGGAAGAGGTTGAATCATCAAACAATGGATATCATTCTTTCTAACATTCGCAAGTATTATTCCAGTCTTCCTATGAATGATCTGAGAAAGATCTATAAAATAAGGCTCGAAAGATTGAGGTTGCTGATGGCTCATGGTGTTCCAGAAGATGTTCGCTGGTTGATAGAAGCAAAGGTTCGACTATCTGGTGAATTACCATCAACATTTCCTAAACACATGCCTGGTTTAGGCAAAAGCACGTTTGCAAAGAAACGAAGAGCAAAAAGACTGGGTGGTTGCTACAAATGTGCTCGTTGGAACTGTAATACTCGTTGCAAATCAGTAGGATATTCTTCTACTAATCGGGATGATAAAATCGAATTCATAAAGGGTGGACTGAGTAAGGAGTCTTTGGATGATATTCGACTGACTCTTGAGACGCACCCAAGTGGTTATGTACAACGTGAACTTCTCTCCTTATACGCTCAATTTAACGAGGACAAAAATCGTTATAGTCTCCAAAATATAATAGCAAAAGATCCTGTTTGCCAGTCTGTTTTACAAAATGAGGCTTCTGGCAGTTCAGCAATGTTATAAGGTAAATCTTTTAAAATATTTTGCTGCTTTCTTTCACGCGTTTTGAAAATAAAATATATTTTCCTTTTCTCGAGTTTTGATAAAGCTGGAAATAAAATATTAAATCGCCGAAAGGTGAAAGCCTCGATACGATAAAAATATTCAAAAGTGGGCTGATTTTGTCAAAAGTAAATCTTTACTTTTTCAGAATCAATCAAAAACAGTAAAATTTTTTTTTTTCCGGCTTTTAAATAGCCAAACATATTTCATAGTTCAGGCATCCCAAAATCACATCTTCTTCGTAAGTTTTCCTTTCTTTACTATCAAAGATGGAAGCACCAAAACTTCGACAGATCAAAACTATTTGTGTATTTTGTGGATCAAAAGTAGGGAAAGGCTTCGGTTATCTAGAAACGGCTGTAGATCTTGGAAAGAAACTGGGGGAAAAAGGTATCACTCTTGTATATGGGGGTGGTAGCAGTGGTCTAATGGGTTGTGTTTCCCAATCTGCTCTTGCAGAGAAATCAAAAGTAATCGGTGTCATACCTGTCCCTTTGGTAGATGTTGCAGGAAAAACACGAGGGCATGAAGTTCAAACCTTATCCATCCATGAACGCATAACTTGTATGCTATACGGTTCTGATGCCTTTATAGCCCTGCCCGGAGGTTTTGGTACCTTAGAAGAAATCTTTAACATTACCTCGTGGGCTCAACTAGATCTCCATACTAAGCCTATTGGGCTTCTGAATGTTAACAATTTCTTTGATGGTTTGTTAACCTTTCTTGATTATGCTGTGGAACAGGGATTCATCTCTCCATTTTCCGGAAGGCTTCTTATTTCTGCTCCTACTATTGATGAACTACTGGATAAGCTGCAGTCATATATCTCAATACAAGATCCAGCAGGGGTTAAGATAGATTGGTCGCAAGGAAGGGGAATCAAGCGAAAATGGAGTCCGGTTAATGTAAACTTAACTCTTTGAATCTTAGAATAGGTGGGGGTAGAGTACGGAGTATTCTCACTCTAGAGACACCCCTCCATTTACTAGGATTTCTTAAATGTTTAAATCTTGTGTGTACCTCAAAGGTTCCAGGTGGTAGATTACGGAGTATTCTTACTCTCGAAACACACCTCTTTGAAGGTTTTCTCTTTATATCCTCAAAAGATCAGAGGTGGTAGGATACGGCTACTCCGGAAACACATCTCTCATTCTGAGGATCTTTCCATGTTTTTCTCTTATGCTTTCATGTGTTTCATGTATTTCCTTTCCAGTGTGACTCTTGTGTGTTCTCCTTATGAGAAAATAATAAAATCTCTGTTATCATCTACTAAATCTCGTTTGTGATGTAAATGAACTTGCATGTCTAAACCTAATTCCTTTAGTAGATGCTTATCATATTATGCTCTTAATTCCAAATGATAAAATTCTGGACAGAGTCTCCCTTGTAATTTGGACTTATCCAAACCATAAGCATACTACATAACTCACAATAATAAATAACTCCACATTTGATCACAACGATCTAAAAATATTGAAAACGATTCCAACACTTCAATATCATCAAAATATCCCATAATTCAATTCATAATTCCTCAACATAGAAATTTCAAATCATATTTTTCAATATCATAATATCACTTATAATCTTAACATATAATCAAATTCTTTCCGTTGACTTCTCTTACTTAGTGCCATGTCTAAAATCAATTATACAAAGTCCATCTAGGGTTCATCATTTCTAACTCAAGGACAAAAATTATTTAAAAATCATTCTTAAATCATATTATTCCCATTATGCTCAACACTCGTTTTCTTTCTTAAAATTTTTTTTTTTTTTTTTTTTTTTCATAATCATACATTAAAGCATATAAGTTATGACAAAGCATAACAACATAATTATTTCCAAAGAAATACTTTTTCATTTCTCATAAATCATAAGTATCCGAAATACTCTTCATTCTTTCTCATAAATCAATAAAATGAGTATTCGAAATACTGAAATAACTTTAAACATCATAAACTTCTTTACCTCGGAGTTGGTGGAACGAATGATGGTAGTGGCAATCTTCATCAATAAAATTTTATAATGGAAAATATTTCTTGAAAATTCTTTTTGAAAATTTTTCCAGTCTACAGAAACGCAGACTAGCTCTGATACCAACTTGTAGCGCCCCGAGTTCCGTATACCCGATTCACTACGTCATTTTCTGTCTAAATTTTTCGAATAATATTTTTGCGGAAGAAATAATTGAAATTCATTTTTGGCAACATTAAATAAACTGTAATGGCCGCTAAAATTGAAAACATTTATGAAACCATTTGAAATAGTAAATCGAACCATTAATATTGTAAAGAAACTGCCAATATCATAATTTCTCAAATAAATGAACTTCTCTAAATTATTCGATTGTTTGGAAAATACGGAAATCATTAACGTCAAACTTTCAACCGTTCAACGATTATTGCCACCATCATTCATCGCTCGCCACCGTCTCCGAAATCTGCAAAACTGTTAAAAAGTAGGGTGAGTATTTCATGGGGGAAATACTCAGTAGACTCATCGCAAATTAATTTAATTTATAAGATGATTACACACATAAATCCCGGCTCTTTATAAAACGGGCATTGATAGAGCTTCTTTATAAAACAGCTCTTGATAAAACTCATATTGTGCATTACAGCACTGGACATATTTTGCAAATCATAGGCTCTTTGAAAATAGCTCTTTGAAAACAGCTCTTTGAAAACCATATACTTATAAAAACATTTTAATTATGCCAAGCATAATTTCTTTTGAAAGCATAACATAAGATAGGATTGAAATCCTCATAAACATAGGGAGACACAAGAACTTTACCGAACTTAGGTGGCAAGAATTCTTATGCAGTAAAATCATAATAACAGTAAGTTTTCATCATAACATAGGATAAAATCGAAATCCTCATAAACATAAGAATTTTACCGAACTTAGGTGGTAAGAATTCTTATGTAGTAAAATCATAATAACAGTAAGTTTTCATCATAACATAGGATAAAATCGAAATCCTCATAAACATAAGAATTTTACCGAACTTAGGTGGTAAGAATTATTATGTAGTAAAATCATAATAACAGTAAGTTTTCATCATAACATAGGATAAAATCGAAATCCTCATAAACATAAGAATTTTACCGAACTTAGGTGGTAAGAATTCTTATGTAGTAAAATCATAATAACAGTAAGTTTTCATCATAACATAGGATAAAATCGAAATCCTCATAAACATAAGAATTTTACCGAACTTAGGTGGTAAGAATTCTTATGTAGTAAGTATACCAAGCATAATTTTCTGAAATTCATAGGGATCAATTGCATCATAACATAAGATAGGATCGAAATCCTCATAAACATATGCGACAAGAATCTTACCGAACTTAGGTGGCAAATCCTCATAAACATATGGAAACATAGGAATTTTACCGAACTTCGTGGCAAATCCTCATAAACATAGGAGACACAAGAATGTTACCGAACTTCGTGGCAAGAATTCTTATGTGTAGCGCTACTAAAACTCCGGTCCCCTTAACATATCATAACTTATCATATGGGACCCAAAACAATCTTGGTAGATTGATTTCATAGCAATGATCCAAAAAAACATTTTCGTGAAGCATAGGGTATACTTACTTTTCGTAAAAACATAAAGTATATTTTCTTAAAAATTGACTTTCACAAGTCACATGACATTCATATGAAATCATAATTTAAATCAATTAATAAGTGCGAGTCTACACATTGTTCTTTCCATGAAAATACATTTTCATTTCCTTTCATAAAAATAACTCTTCACAAGTCACATGACATTTATATGAAATCATAATTTAAATCAATTAATAAGTGCGAGTCTACCTCAAATCCGACGAGTGCAAAGTTGAGCGGGAATGACTTCAATTTCTTTAAATTCTCCGTACGCTTCGTCTTAGCCAATAAGTCACTTTAGTCTATCGAATATATAGTTCAAAATGATAAATTATAATTTGAAGACTAAAATTGATGTTTTGAAAGTTGAGGGACTAAAATGAATACTTTTGAAAGTTGAAGGAACCAAATTGGATATTTTGAAAGTTGAGGGACTAAAATGAATACTTTTAAAACTTGGGCTTAAAATCAAATTAATAAAATCAGCAGGGACTGAAATGATAAGTTTGAAGTTAAAAGGGCTGGAAAAACTTATTTAAAACTTAAGGGCTGAAATTGATAAGTTTAAAAGCTGAAAGGACTGAAATAAAACCTTTTAAAAACATAGGGACTGAATTGGATGACTATTCAAACTTGAGGGCTTAAGTGAAATTTCTGAAAATTAACTTTTATATCATTTCAGATCTTATTTCTCTCTCATTATTCGTGTTTCAGAGACAGAGAGAGAGACGGCGAGAGAAGGACGAGGGTTGGCGATTTGCGGCGAAAATAGGGGGAAATCAGTGAGGCACTACCGGCGGCGACTCGTGGTGATACAGCCGTGGAGTGGCGGTGACAAGAGGAAGGTATTGGTAGTAGGAAGGGTACGATTTGGGTTACTAATTCACTGTGAAACCGGGGTTGCGAAGTTGCGAAACTCTGGAATTGAAGGTAAGTGTGGTGGTTTTGGGTTTGGTTTGGTAGTGGTGAGGTTCTGCAGTGGTAGTGTTTGAACGTGAAGGTGGTGGTGGCTGCAAGTGGTGACTGGATTGAGGGCTTGGCTTTTGGCAGCAATTGGTGATTGAGGGTAGTGAACGGCGGTTTAGGTGGTTTTGCTGCAGGTTAGTCGATGGTTGCTTGGTTCTGTATTGATTCGGTAGTGGTTGGTTTGGAACTGGGCAGTGGAGGCGTAAGTGGTTACGGTGGTGTTTTGGGTGGCGGTGGTTTGGGTATTAAATTTGGCATTCATGAGGTTCTTGGTTTTGTGCAGTGAGCAAGAATGGCAGTGAAGGTGATGATACAGATTTCTTGGGTGATGGAGCTGCAGGTTGATGCCAATACGATGATGGTGGATCGACAGCTTTGGTGAATTGAGTGTTTAACAGAGTGATGGTGAGGGCTGTTCTTGATCAGGCTGGTTGGGTGGTGCTTGACTGGATTGATGAAACAGTGGTGGCTGAAATGGTTTGAAGAGTGCTGGTTGCAGGTTTGTGATCTGTGTGATGAAGATGTATGCTTATATATATATAGTATTGTGGAATCTAAGTACATGGAAGTGTGAGTTGTGCCATGAGTATTGAAATGAAGATGAGGTAGATGATGATAATGATGAAGATGCTTTGCTTGTACAATTATGGTTTAATATAATGAAGGTTCGTGGCTATGGATTGATGCTGATAATAATGGAGCTGAAAAGGAATTTGTGGGTGGTGGCTATGGCTTAGAAAATTGAATAACTTTGATTAAGAAATGTATTTAAAACAGATATATTTTGGACTGAAAATAAATCTGAGAATGGATGAATTTTGAGATAAAAATTGAATTACATATTTTTGGACTTAAAATAATTTAATAAGGAATATTGGAATTAAAATGGTTTTGAAAATGATACTTTAATTAAAATAATATAATTATAGAAATTCGGATTTTAATTTAAAATCGAACAAATTCGATATTTCTTGACTTGGCTAGACGAATCCGTCGCGGCATTAATTTCAAAACAATAGCGACTCAATTTTCTAAATATTAAAATAATTATTTATTGCATAAAATTTTGGGTCGCTATAGCCCGTGTAGCCCAAAATGCTCGATGCTCAAGTTCAATGGGGAGATGACATGATTTTTCAAAAACAAGACAAAATGGAGACATACCAATAGGAGTTTTGAATGCGGTGCGGTAAGCCCATAATGCATCATGTAGCTTCCTAAACCAATCTTTCCTTGATGTATTCACCGTCATCTCAAGAATTCTTTTCAACTCTCGATTTGAGATCTCCACTTGGCCACTTGTTTGGGGATGGTAAGGTGTGGTTACTCGGTACTTCACTCCATACTTTGACAAAAGTGAGTCAAGGAGGCGATTGCAAAAGTGTTTGCCTCCATCACTAATGATGAGTCGGGGGCTTCCAAAGTGTGTAAAAATGTTCTTCTTGAGAAAATTGACCACCACCCAAGCATCATTAGTGGGCAATGCCACTGCCTCTACCCATTTAGAAACATAATCCACCACCACCAAAATATATTGATTTGGGAACGAGGATGGAAATGGTCCCATGAAATCAATTCCCCAAACATAAAAAATTTCCACTTCCAAGATTGAAGTTAATGGCATTTCATTACGCCGAGAGATATTCCCACTCCTTTGGCATCTATCACATTTAGATACTAAGGTATAAGCATCCTTGAACAAAGTTGGCCAATAGAATCCCAATTGAAGAACTTTTGAGGCGGTTTTGGAAGCTCCAAAGTGACCCCCATAAGGTGATGAATGACACCTATCAAGAATTGCTTCCATTTCTTCCTCGGGAACACATCTTCTAATAATTTGGTCTGACCCCCTCTTGAATAAATATGGCTCATCCCAAAAATAATGTTTCACATCGGCAAAGAATTTCTTCTTTTGTTGATAAGAGAAATCCGGGGAGAAGAATACCACTTACAAGAAAATTCACGAAGTCCGCATACCATGGTGGTTCGAAAACTTGGAGAAGATGGTTGGCATGCAATAGTTGTTCATCCGGAAAGGCTTCATTGATTTCCTTTACTCCCACTTCTTTAGGTTGATCAAGCATAGATAGATGATCGACTACAAGATTATCCGCTCCCTTTTTATCACGGATTTTCAAATCAAATTCTTTCAAGAGGAGGACCCATCTAATCAATCTTGGCTTTGCATCCTTCTTAGCAAGCAAGTATTTTAGAGCGAAGTGATCGGTATAGACAATTACCTTTGAGCCGATGAGATAAGATCGAAATTTGTCAAAGGCAAAGACCACGGCAAGCATCTCTTTTTCGGTTGTGGCATAATTCAATTGAGCATCACTCAATGTTCAGCTTGCATAGTAGATCACATGCAACACTTTACCTCTCCTTTGCCCCAAAACCGCTCCCACGGCATAATCACTAGCATCGCACATGAGCTCAAATGGTAAGCTCCAATCCGGGGCCACTATAATAGGAGCCGAGATAAGCCTCTCCTTAAGAGTGTTGAAAGCCAATAGACACTCTTGAGAGAAATGGAAGTTGTTGTTCTTCTCAAGTAGAGAACAAAGAGGCTTAGTGATTTTAGAGAAATCCTTGATGAATCTCCTATAGAAGCCCGCATGCCCCAAGAAACTCCTTATGCCTTTCATCGAAGTAGGAGGAGGCAACTTCTCAATAACTTGTATTTTGGCTTTATCAACCTCAATCCCCCCTTGTGAAATCCGGTGGCCAAGTACAATGCCCTCTCTCACCATAAAATGGCATTTCTCCCAATTAAGCATTAAATTGGTTTCTTCACATCTTTTCAACACTAAATCAAGATTATCCAAGCATTCATTGAAAGAAGAACCAAAAACTGAAAAATCATCCATAAATACCTCGATGAATTTTTCCACCATGTCGGAGAATATGGCCATCATACAACGTTGAAAAGTAGCCGGTGCATTGCAAAGACCAAATGACATCCTCCTATAAGTAAAAGTCCCATATGGACATGTGAAGGTGGTCTTCTCTTGATCTTCGGGGGCTATTAAAATTAGATTGTAGCTCGAGTATCCATCCAAGAAACAATAATGAGAATGCCCCGCCAACCTCTCAAGCATTTGGTCAATAAAGGGGAGAGGAAAGTGATCTTTTCGAGTGGCATTGTTCAATTTTCGGTAGTCAATACACACTCTCCATCCCGTCACGGGCCTTGTAGGAATAAGCTCGTTGTTATCATTTTCAACCACCGTGACACCTCCTTTCTTTGGAACACATTGGACAGGACTCACCCATGCACTATCCGAGATTGGATAGATAATCCACGCATCCAACCACTTTAATACCTCGGCTTTCACTACTTCTTTCATGTTTGGATTTAGACGGCGTTGGTGCTCCACTGTTGGTTTGAAGTCATCCTCCATGAGGATTTTATGCATGCAGAAGGTAGGGCTAATACCCTTGATATCCGCCATAGTCCACCCAATAGCCATTTTATGCATTTTCAACACCTCAAGTAGTTTTTCTTCCTCCACTTCATCCAAAAAATTCGAGATAATAACAGGAAGAGTAGAAGAATCACCCAAGTATGCATACCTCAAATGTGATGGAAGAGGTTTGAGCTCAAGAGTTGGGCCTTGTTGAACAGAGGGTAGTGAAGGAGAAAAACTCTCTCCCAATTCTTCAAAATATGGCCTCTTCTTGAAAGGATAAAATTTGGAAGCATCCAAGTGTTGTGAAATCCTTCCGATGTCCAAATCATCCTCTCCCTCAGTGGTTATGGAGTGAGCAATGGAAGTCTCAAGGGGATCCTTAGATGACCCATAGATGAATGATGTAGCCACCTCTTGATCAATGATGTCTACTCGGGAACATAAATTTACCTCGGCGGGGTACTTAATGGATTTCATGATGTCGAATGTGATTTGTTCATCTCGAACCCTCAATATCAATTTGCCTCCTTGCACATCTATTAAAGCCCGACCAGTTTCTAGGAAGGGTCTTCCCAAGATGATTGGGATATCAAGGTCTTCCTCCATATCAAGAATGATAAAATCGACAGGGAAGATGAATTTGTCCACCTTGATTAGCACATCCTCAACAATACCACGCGGATGCTTAATAGAGCGATCGGCCAATTGCAATGAAACTGTGGTTGGCTTCACCTCTCCCATGCCCAATCTCCTGAAAATAGACAAATGCATTAAATTAATACTAACACCAAGATCACATAATGCTTTTCCAAAAGTCAAATCACCAATAGTACAAGGAATAGTAAAACTCCCTGGATCTTTGATTTTTGGAGGCAATTTGTTTTGTAGTATGGCACTACATCCTTCCGTGAGCATCACAGTTTCATGATCTTCTAGCCTCCTTTTGTTTGAAAGGATGTCTTTCATAAACTTTTCATAGCTAGGCATTTGTGCTAATGCATCGGCAAATGGTATGTTGATGTGAAGTTTCTTGAAAACTTCAAGAAATTTACCAAATTGTGCATCCACCTTGTGCTTTTGGAGTCTTTGAGGAAAAGGAATGGGAGGCACATAAGCTTTCACTGGAGTAGGAACCTTTGTTGAGGTCTCCCCACTTTCCTTCAATGTTGCATCATTTTCATTCGCTTCCTCAACATGCTCGTTACCTTTTTCTTTCACCTCGGGTTGTGCCACATGTTGCTTTACCGTGATTTCCTGTAATTGAATTCCACTTCTTGTAGTGATGGCTTGCACATTTTCCCTTGGATTGATCTCGGTATTGCTAGGCAAGGTTCCTTGTTGTCTCTCCGTCATCATTTTTTCCAATTGCCCAACTTGATTCTCAAGATTTTTGATAGAAGCCGCTTGATTTTGGAGAATAGTATTGGTCTTGTTCATGAATTGCATGAGTATCTCATCAATGGAAGGCTTCTTCTCTTGGGGTGGTGGAGGTTGAACAAAACTAGGAGGTTGAACAAAATCGGGAGGCTTTACTTGATTTTGATTGTTGGACCAAGAAAAATTCGGATGATTCCTCCAACCCAGATTGTATGTGTTGGAGTAAGGATTGTCTTGTGGTTGGTTGAAATTTTGAGCATAATTCACTTGCTCATTTGAAGTAGAAGCCATTTTGAGCATGGGACATTCCTCAACCTTATGTGTTGCTCCACATACATCACAAATAGAAATAGGAGGATAGATTGCTTTTACCGTATGTTGAGAAGACAAATCATCACACTTTTTGAATCGAAGGTCCATCTTTGCCGATAAAACCGCATATGCATCAACTTCGTGAATTCCCGCGGCTCTCTTTGGTACCATGCAGTCGGTTGGCCAAGTAGAATTGTGACTAGCCATCCTCTCAAAGAGCTCAATTGCCTCATTAGGTGATTTTGTAGTGATAGCTCAATTGGAGGCCGAATCAACCGTCACTCGACTAGATGAATTCATCCCAAGATAGAAATATTGAACTTGCATTTGCTTGGTGAACCCATGATTTGGACATTTCCTCAACATCTCCTTGAATCTTTCCCATGCCTCATAGAAACATTCGGTGTCAAGTTGTCGAAATGTGGAGATATCACTTTTCAATTTAGCCACTTTTGATGGAGGAAAGTATTTTGTAGTGAACTTTTGAGCAAGATCATTCCATGTTGTAATACTTCCAACCGGGTTGGCATCTAACCATTCACGAGCTCCATCTCTAAGGGTATGTGGAAATAATCGCATGTTGATAGCCTCCTTGCTAATTCTCGGATAATCAAAGTTATTACACATCTCCAAAAACCGCAAGATGTGAGTAAATGGATTCTCCTCGGTCATTCCATAAAATTGTAGATGCCCCTTGAAGAGATTTATCACATCCGACTTTAGATGAAAGTCCGGACGTCCAAATGGGGGATATGTGATGCTTCCTCGATTTTGAGTGATGAGAGGGACCATGAATTGCCCCATTGGTCTATCATCTTCATCAATAGCAGGATTGGCACCACCTTGATTATTGTCCCCCATATTGCCTTGTATTCTTTGTTGTTCAACTTGTTCTCTTCTTTCCCTAATCCTCCTCCTAAAAGTTCATTCGGGTTCGGGATCAATTTGAAGAATGTCCCAAGTGGGACGTTGTTGCATAAACAAGGCAAGAGTACCTAGAAAATGAAAATAAAAAGAAGAAAAAGATGAGAATGAGAAGACAATTCAATTAACAAAAATCAATGCATTTAGTACAAATAAAATCAATCCCCGGCAACGGCGCCAAAAACTTGTTCGCTAAAATCGTATACCGCAAGTGCACGATTCGCGTTCAAGTAGTAAAGTAGACTAGAGAAGTCCGGGTTATCGTACCCACGATGATTGATTGATTTGTAACTAAAGTTATTGATTTCATTTTAAAAGAAAAGTCAAGTAACATAAAAATATGGTTTGGTAGTGAATTACTAACTAAGTGACACAATTAAGAAACATGGCAATATGTAAACTAGTTAACTAAAGCAAATAGATAACAACATGAAACTTAGAATAAAACTAATTAATCTAAATACTTTGATGAAAATATAAACTTGATAATTGTAACAAGCTACATAACATAAAACAAAGTGAATTTAGTTTTCGTAACTATACTAATTTCTTCTTTCCAAATCAATTAGTGGTAGTTAATTAATCAACCAAATTACATGGGAAATTTTAAAATCACCTAACTTGTGTAATAAATTCCAATGACAACTTAAAATAGTAACAAACATTTAAAAATTACAAAAACCTAAAACAACATTCATAATCATAAACATGTAAACATAAATACCCAAAATCTAAAAACTACTTAAAATGTTTAAATAAAAATAAACTAGTCAAAAATTCCAACACAATAACATTAACCCTTAATAAACTAATAACAACATTTAACAAACAACATAAACATATGAATAATACTAAAAATAAAGATTAAAAACAAGAGAATAAAAGAAACTTCCCCTTTTTGTAAAATTCTTGAAGTGAAAATTCAAGATTTCTTTACTTCAACACAAGTTCTTCCATCAACTATTAATGTTTTCAACAACCCAAGCACAAAACATTAATTGCATAAGAAATAAATGACATTCTTGATAAAAATGTGAGAAAATAACAATACCCAAAAGTGTAAACAACAACAAAATACTTAAATATAAGAAAACATTACTAAATCATAAAAACATTACTTGAAAAATTACATTAAAGATGTAAATGTTAGGAAAAATACAAGAAAAATGGAAGAAAGTGGCAAGACTTACATATCCCCCTCAAAAATCTGATTGTTTATATTTATACAACCCTAAAAATCATCCAAAAACCCTAAAAAATGCTTAGATCTGCATAAAACAGCCATCTGGGCCGAATCGGGTCAGCCGGGTTGACCCGATCCTGTCCGGAAGTTTTTTTTTTTTTTTTTTTACAACTGCGCGATCGCGTGGTGGTTTTTTTTTGGCATCAGCTTAGTCTCAGGTCCGTTTTGAGGTCCAACTCACGTTCGCGACTTGGTTCGAGCCACGCGATCGCGTGTCTCTGCTGGAGGGTGTTTTGCAGCTAAGTCCCTTCCGTAATTGTCATTAAGTCCTTCAACTTTTAATCTTGAGCAATTTAGTCCCCAACTTTTCAGATTTCTTTCAAATATGTCCTTCTAAAATTGCACTTTAGGCCCTTCAACTTTTGAAATCTTGCAATTTGGTCCCTCGATTAATTGTGCGGCTTGTCCAAAACTTCCCGAAAGTGACAAAATGGTCCCCAAACTTCCAATTTCAGCGTAATTTGCACTTTTTGTGGTTTTTGGCCTCAAACCTGGATATTAACCTATTTAAACACAAAATGTACATAAATTAGTAGATATTTGCTCAAGATGTTCCAAAATATGCTAATTTAAAAGTATAAAATGTGTATAAAAATGCACTTAACAGATGCCAATAAACTTGTATATTTTATTATCAACCAGAACTCTCTCTCTCTCTCTCTCTCTCTCTCTCTCTCTCTCTCTCTCTCTCTCTCTCTCTCTCTCTCTCTCTATATATATATATATATATATATATATATATATGAAAGTATAAGGATATACAAAGTAATAATGTTTAGAGTTACAAGGGTACAATTGTTTTTCACCAATACAATATAATATTTACAACAATATATATATACTTTTTGGATGACAGTGATTATCTATTTTTATTTTTTGCGTTTAATGTTAATTTTTATATTATATTGTTTCGTTTTATTAATATGCTTTTAGTTTCCAGGAAAATAATTATTTGATGTCAAACATTTATTTGTGAAAAAATTCAAATTATAAACCTATTCAGAGTAAAAATTCAAGTTACAAAAATTCAGATTTTTGGATAGACATCTAATTTAGGTGGGGAAAAATGATTATGGTAAAAAAATCTATAGATGATACAAGTAAAGTTTCAAATTTTAAATTCAGTCGGGTCGGGTTCCAGAACAGACAAGAACCGATTATTTTGGGGTTGGGTTTGGACTGAAACCGACCCGACCCCCAATCCACCCGATCATTTGTCCAGCCCTAGTTTCAACCACATTGAGAAAAATCTATTCATAAACCGAACTCGAAAGTCAAATTGAGAGGCATAAGAGATGTACAAAGAGGCTAGATTACAAATACGTGAACTTGTTTGATTTCCTTTAGTTTTTTGTCTTTTTTCTAAAGTACTTAATCTCAATCATCCATTAAAAGTCAAGTCCACAATATTTGACTTTTCAATCATATCTCAACCATCCACTCCTCTAAAAATAACTATTTATTTCAAAAAACTCTTTTTAAATAATACTAAATGCACGCTCAATATAGAGAGTGAAAATCATTATTTTTTGTTTTCTTTTATTTTTTGAAACTAGTTTCACACCAGTGCGATGCACGGACATCTTTCATTAGCAAAGATTAAATTACGGAAAAATTACAATTGAAAGAAAAAGCAACAAAAGAAATAAAACTCCTATTGATAGCATTTAAAGCCAAAAACATTTTAAAATTATTATTCCACAATTCATTTATTACCAAATTCACGTGGAGTATAATCAATCTATTAAATAACATATTATGCAACACACGACATATCTCCACAAGTGCTGCATAATATGTTATTTATCGTAACCTCTGATATTGGTTAGTCCAATTCGTATAAAGAATGTTGAGATGTAGTTCAAGCTCAAATGTTGAAAACGCCATTCATGTCTTCAAAAATGGTAGCTTTCACAAGGAGAAGTGACAAAATAACTGATATGGTGAAATTGTATGTGGGAAAAATCCATTTTCTTGATTTGTATCCCTCGTCATGGTAAATTTCAAATGTTTTTTTATTCTCTCTCTCTCTCTCTCTATGTGCAAGCAAATAGTTTTATATTCAATGGCATGAAACTTCATAATATTTTTTATTGCAACATAATAAGTTCTAGGAATATTTTAAATTACATCCAGACAAGTCAGACACTTTATATTCAATGTAATGAAACTACATAATATTTTTTATTGCAACATAATAAGTTCTAGGAATTTAAATTACAGCTAGACAAGTGAGGCACGAGTAAATGCAAGAGAAATCAGATGAATTAAAATCTAAAATGTAGATGACATAATGCTCAAAATAGGTAAAGTTCTTAAAACCCTACTGCTTTTAAGGCAACCTTTGAGCATAGACACGAATAATATCACCGAGTAACCTCTTCGAATGTAGGTACGTGAATAAGGTTATGCTCAAGATTGACCAAGTCTAGAGAAAAAGAGCAAAGAGCTCATGTACTCAGCCACTGCCGATTCCAATGGCCGGAAGTCACCTTCATTGCTACTACTATTAACCTTATCCATCAACCCCTCCTCCCCCAATAAACCCCCACCCACCACCGCTCTAATTGTGTTAAATGTTATATAATAAACAACTATAAATAAAATAGACCTCGAAGCTCAAAGGGATAAATTTAGTAAATGGTCCAGTAACTTATGGTATAATCCTTATGAAAATTCAATGAATTTACCCGAAGATTGTAGTCCCATTTTCCATGCATGTTTTACACTTTGCAATCATTTTTAAATCACAAATTCTCTCCAAAACACAATTCCACCAAAAACTACCTACATCAAATAGGCACTTAACCTAATTATCAAGAAATAAAAACTACCATTCAAAATAGAGTAATATTAGAAAAAAACATGAATAAAATTTATGTTCCAACTATATTAATTATTATTTTTATTTTTAATTGTTGTGAAATTTAAAAACCTCCAAACGAAAATCATTATCGGGGATGACACGAGGAATTAGAAGTAGCGCGGAGAAATTTCAAAATCTAAATTATCAAAATATTACTTCAAAACCTTTATTACTTGCATCAAGATTGATATATATGTTGGAAATTTATCCGTTTCAGCAAATTTATTTTGGAAATTTATCAACTTCAGTTTCATGTTTTCAGCTGTTAAAAATTTGGTTGAATGAAAATTAAAGTTTCGGCAGCAGTTTCAAAAATGTGCATCAGTTTCATCCTTTTCATCAATTCATCAGTTTCCTACATTCAGATTCTGATTAAAGGAACTCAATGGTGCTGGCCTATAAATTACCTCTTCCTCTCGACTGCTAAAAGACACAGACACCATAGAAAAACACAAAGAATTTCCAGCTTCCTCTTCTAATTTTTAGCAGCCTACATCTTTTCTTTCTTCGTTCCTTTCCAAAGTTCTTCGAGAGATAGACATACTAGTTCAACATGCGGTGAGCTTAGTGCAACGTAAACCGACAACCGATAGTATCCTGGGAATCGAACACCGATCAAAACCTCGTGCACCCCGGTGAGGCGGCGAATTCGATTTAAGGAAACCGTGTAAACATGGACCTTCGGTTTGATTTATTTATTTGATTCTCTAACATTTTTACCCAACAAGCTTAAATCGAACTTCTTCCCGTTTCTTGAATTTTGAGAATCAGTCCTTTTCCTTCCCAGTTTGTTTACTGTTTTTTTTCTCTTCAGTTTTGTTTTCGATTTGCCTTTCTGTCTCATTTTTTGGTTCTGTTTACGGGTACATAAAAAAAAAATTGGGTTACTGAAAGATTTTGTCTCAGTTATAGGTGGGTTTTTTTTTCAGTTGGTTGCACGAGTTTAATTTTTTTCAAACTCTGCATGGTTTATTTTTTTCAGTTTCTCTCTATCTCTCTCTCATGGTATCTTGTTGCCTTGCATATATATGTCCCTGCATGAATTAGCAGTAGGTTGGTAGGCTAAATCTTGGGGAAAAAAGAAGAAGTTAAGTTTCTGTTATATTTTCTCTGCCGGACAGTACATGCTTTTAAAGGTGGTTTGCATGTTACAATAGTAGATGGTTTTGCATGTAATAATAGTGATTTGCATGAGTTTAAAATAATTGGTAATGATTATTTAATTATTCTATAATTCTAGTATAATTATCTAACCTTATAATGATTGGTTAAATGACCTGTAATAAGTGCCCATTAATTCTTCATATTTAACTTTTCATTGGAGTCATCATTAATTATTAATTGCTTGATTAATTTTTTTTGCTCACGATATTTCACGGGATATAATATTGTTTAGTGTGGAGACAACTCAAATTTTGAATTATATACAACGTTATTATTATTATTCTGAATTATTGTTGCTTGCTCTAAGGTCTAAATGGCGTCACATGGACATGACGATATTAACAGTGGAAGCAACACAGTTGGTACCGGTGTACCAAATCCTACAATGACTGCGGTGAACCCTGTTGAGACCTCGACTGTCGTTCCTCCCGTGGATGGGACACTTGGTGGCGGTATTCCTCATGTTGGAGTGAACCCCACTTTGCCTACGGCTGTGGCCTCGGCAATCCAATTTGGCACAATACCTTTGCCAGTACCTAGGGCTGTGGCCTCGGTACCTTTCCCATCATTTCCGGCTCCATTTCCTGTGAATCATGCGATTCGACCGGACAAGTTTGTGAGGACTGATTTTAAGACATGGCAGAACGAGATGATTTTTTATCTAACAACTTTAGGCCTTGCACGTTTCCTTATCGAGGATGCCCCTGTCGTGGCTGAAAACGACACTGATTTGCATAGGCGTGCGGCTTGGGATGCATGGAAAAGTGCTGATTTTCTGTGCCGCAACTATGTCCTGGATGGCTTACAAAATTCTCTGTATCACGTGTATGTGGTAAAGAAATCTGCTAAGGAGCTTTGGGAGTCCTTAGAAAAGAAGTACAAAACCAAGGATGCTGGGTCTAAGAAATTCTTAGCCAGTCGGTGCATGGACTTCAAAATGGTGGATTCTCGTTCAGTGGTGAGCCAAGTGCAAGAGTATCAAGTGCTTTTGTAGGAAATGATGCTGAGGGTTTGACTATGTCAGAATCCTTACAAGTAGCTACTGCTATTCACAAGTTGCCTCCTCAGTGGAAGGCTTTCAAAAGCTATTTACAGCATAAGCGAAAAGAGATCTTTCGAAGATTTAATTATCAAGCTGCGGATTGAGGAGGATAACTAATTAGCTGAACGAAAATCGTAGAATTCTTACTCTGAAAAGGCAAATGTACTGGAGCACGGACAGAGTTCTGGTACCAAGAAAGGTCAATCTTTTAAAGCCAAGCAGGGTAATGGGAATCGAAATGATAAAAAGCAGGCCATGAAAGGGTCTCAGTTGAAGCCTACTGGTGGCGTAGGAAAGAAGGCCAAGTTCCAGTTCAATGGAAAGTGGTTCAATTGTGATAAAGTTGGGCACCGATCAGCAGACTGCCGCCAGCCTCGGAGGGATAACAAGCAGCGTCCTCAAGCTAATATGGTTGGAAATGAGAGAGATCATCTCTCAGATGACATGTCTGACCTAAACCTTACAGCGGTGATTAGTGAGGTTAACTTGGTGGGATCTAACCCAAAGGAGTGGTGGCTGGACACTGGGGCCACTTGCAATGTCTGCTCCAACAGGAGCATGTTCACTACTTTTGCACCAGTTACAAATGGTGAAAATTTGTTCATGGGAAACTCCGCAACATCTGAAGTGCTGGGTAAAGGCAAGGTGATCCTGAAGATGACCTCTGGTAGAGAGCTTACTCTGACCAATGTGCTGTATGTGCCAGAGATTCGCAAGAATCTGGTTTCTGGGTCTCTTCTGAGCAAGAATGGTTTCCGCATGGTCATTGAGGCGGACAAGCTGGTGATTACCAAGATAGGAGTTTATGTTGGGAAAGGCTATATGACTGATGGCCTATTTAAATTAAATGTAATTGCTGTAACCCCAACTGTTATGAATAATGAGAAAACTCCTTTTGTTTACTTGCTTGAGTCTCCTAATCTGTGGCATGGTAGATTAGGTCACGTAAATTATAATGCAATTCATAGGCTAAGCAAGCTAAACTACTTGCCTAGGTTTCAAATTGATTCGAATCACAAATGTGAAACCTGCGTTGAGGCAAAGCTTACAAGGTCTTCGTTTCATAGTATTGAAAGAAGTACCGAGCCGTTGGGACTAGTCCAAAGTGATGTGTGTGACTTGAAATTTGTCCAAACAAGAGGCGGCAATAAGTATTTTATTACTTTTGTCGACGATAGCATGAGATACTGTTATGTGTACTTGCTTAAAAGCAAAGACGAAGCTATCAAAAAATTCATTCTTTATAAGAATGAAGTTGAAAATCAACTTAGCAAGAAAATAAAGGTACTGCGAAGTGATCGTGGTGGTGAATATGAATCACCATTTGGTGAATTTTGTGCTAAACATGGAATAATTCACCAAACCACTGCACCTTATTCACCTCAGCAGAATGGAATCGCTGAGCGTAAGAATCGAACATTAAAAGAAATGATGAATGCTATGTTGATTAGTTCTGGATTACCACAGAACATGTGGGGAGAAGCTATTCTTTCTGGGAATTACATTTTGAATAAAGTGTTAAGAAAGAATATGGATAAGACTCCGTATGAACTTTGGACAGGCCGAACACCTTCGTATAAATACTTACGAATGTGGGGGTGTCTTTCGAAGGTCGTAGTGCCTCCTCCCAAGAAGGTCACGATTGGACCTAAGACATTTGACTGTGTGTTCATTGGTTATGCACAAAATAGTAGTGCATATAGGTTTCTTGTGCATTATTCGAATGTACCTGATATCGATCCGAACACGATCATGGAGTCTAGGAATGCACAATTCTTTGAGAATATATTTCCTTGTAAATCTCCTAAACAGTTAACTCCTATTAAACGAACTATGGAATCTTCTGCTTCTGGCAGTAGTAAAGATCCAGTTGAAGAATGTGAGGATGAGCCTAGACGGAGTAAAAGGACCAAAACTTCTAAGACTTTTGGCCCTGACTTTCTCACATATTTGATGGAGAATGATCCGCAAAGTTATAAAGAAGCTATATCTTCTCCCGATGGTCATCTGTGGAAAGAAGCCATCAAGAGTGAAATTGATTCTATCCTACAGAATCATACATGGGAATTAGTAGATCTTCCTCCTGGCTGTAAGCCTTTGGGCTACAAGTGGATCTTCAAGAAGAAGATGAAAGCGGATGGATCCGTTGATAAATATAAAGCTCGACTAGTAATCAAAGGTTATAAGAAAAAAGAAGGCTTAGATTACTTTGATACTTATTCTCCTGTGTCGAGAATAACTTCTATCCGGATGATAATTGCTATTGCAGCCTTGCGAAATCTGGAAATACATCAGATGGATGTAAAAACAGCTTTCTTGAATGGAGATTTGAATGAAGAAATCTACATGGAGCAACCAGAGGAGTTTTCGGCTCCAGGTCAAGAAAGGAAAGTCTGTAGACTGGTTAAATCACTTTATGGGTTAAAGCAAGAACCGAAGCAATGGCATGAAAAGTTTGATAATGCTATGATTTCTAGTGGCTTTAGAATCAACGAGTGCGACAAGTGTGTATACGTTAAGGACACTAATGATGGATATGTCATATTGTGTCTGTATGTCGATGACATGCTCATTGTCGGCAGTTCTGATAAGATTATCAAAGCCACTAAGAATATGTTAAACTCAAAGTTTGACATGAAAGATATGGGTCTCGCGGATGTCATTTTGGGAGTAAAAATTACTCGAACTCTGAATGAACTTGTGTTAGCTCAATCTCATTATATTGATAAGATACTAGACAAGTTCAACAAATCAGATACCACTGTGGCCAGGACTCCAGTGGATTTGAGTCTCCATTTATCCAAGAATACTGGTGACGGCGTGTCACAGTTAGAATATTCTCGGATAATAGGGAGTTTAATGTATTTAATGACTTGTACGAGACCGGACATAGCATACTCAGTTAGTAGACTGAGTCGCTACACGAGTAACCCATGTGCTATCCACTGGAAAGCCATTTTCAGGGTGTTACATTATTTGAGATACACTCGTGATTTTGGACTGCATTATTCTAGATACCCTGCAGTAATCGAAGGGTATGCTGATGCAAATTGGATATCAGATTTGTCAGACTCAAAGTCTACAAGTGGATATGTCTTCACTCTTGGTGGTGCAGCTGTCTCTTGGAAATCGTCCAAACAAACTTGCATCGCAAGATCTACAATGGAATCAGAATTTATCGCGTTGGATAAAGCATCTAAGGAAGCAGAGTGGCTTAGACAGTTTGTTGAGGATATTCCAAGATGGTCAAAGCCTGTGCCTGCAATTTGTGTTTATTGCGATAACCAATCAGCAATTGACAGGGCACAGAGCAATATGTATAATGGTAAGTCTCGACATATTCGAAGACGACATAATACCACTCGACAACTACTCTCACAAGGTATTATCACTCTAGACTATTTGAAGTCAAAGGATAATATTGCGGATCCGCTAACCAAAGGGTTAACTCGTGAGCTAGTTGTCAAAGCATCGAGGGGAATGGGCTTGTAGCCTATGACGTTGAAAGGTGTCATGATGGAAACCCAACCTAGCTGAATGGAGATCCCATGATCTAGGTTCAAAGGGACAACTAAACCATTATATCTGTAAATCACTGAGAAGGTTCTCCTTCTGCTCATTCCTATGGTGCTCACAGTGATTAAGGTTAAGCTATGCTTTTAATGATTCTTAAGCGTGATGGTGAAACGCTGAGTTAAGAGGTCACCTATGTGAGTGTGAAGTGGGGCCGCTTCTATAAGGATTGGGAAGGCTACATCCTTGAACAAACACTTGCAGAACCAGGCGACGTGTTCATGGCCAAAACGAACACAACATTGAGAACTATGCTGTGTCTTGAATGATCCTGTGTGAGGTTTATTGTCTTGGTTTACAGAAATGGCGAAACAGTTCAAGGCATCTAATCCACTGGTTTGCTAGTAATACCCGATAGATGTTCACAAGGGAAGGTTCAAAGCTAAACGCTACCTATCCTATTCAGGATTGATTCGTCTTACTCTCTCTCTCTCTTTCTCTTTTGAGACTCTGATTTCCACAAATTTTCATTCATGTGGGGGATTGTTGGAAATTTATCAGTTTCAGCAAATTTATTTTGGAAATTTATCAACTTCGATTTCATGTTTTCAGCTGTTAAAAATTTGGTTGAATGAAAATTAAAGTTTCGGCAGCAGTTTCACAAATGTGCATCAGTTTCATCAATTCATCAGTTTCCTACGTTCAAATTCTGATTAAAGGAACTCAATGGTGCTGGCCTATAAATTACCTCTTCCTCTCGGCTGCTAAAAGACACAAACACCATAGAAAAACACAAAGAATTTCCAGCTTCCTCTTCTAATTTTTAGCAGCCTACATCTTTTCTTTCTTCGTTCCTTGCCAAAGTTCTTCGAGAGATAGACACACTAGTTCGACGGCGGTGAGCGTAGTGCAACGTAAACTGACAACCGATAGTATCCTGGGAATCGAACACCGATCAAAACCTCGTGCACCCCGGTGAGGCGGCGAACTCGATTTAAGGAAACCGTGTAAACACGGGCCTTCGGTTTGATTTATTTAATTGATTCTCTAAAATTTTTACCTAACAATATATTACTACTGCAACGAAAAATTTGTATTATTCAACATAAGAGTTATGCTTGATGCCACAAATGCAAGGCATGGATAATTTTACTAATTCATTCATATTATGTTAATTATCATAGATCCACTGGAGAAGAAAATAACCAAAGCACATTTAACAAAATATACTATCAAATCGGCTGCTGGATCTAGTACCTCTAAGCCCTTTCACCCCTAATCCTCCTAGCCAACAGGACATCCTTAGGCGCCGCATAATAGTAACTCTCTTTGCGTGAATAACACGGAGATTGGTATCAAGTAAGCTTCAGCAACCTCTTGTAGAGCAGCCACGACAGAGCTTTGGAACCTAAGGTCTGTCTTGAAATCTTGAGCAATGTCCCTAATAAGCCTCTGGAATGGTTTTGGCGCAATCCATTATCATCCCTACAATTTCTCTCCTTTCCCTTACCTCTGCTCTGTCGTGGCTCACCACCATCTCCACTACCTGAAAGGAAAAAAAAATGAAAAAAAGAATAAGCAATCTTCATAAGTTGAAAAAAGAAGAAAAAGCTTTAGCGTTAACTAATGAAATATGATTTTTACCAGCATGAGAGAAGTAGTGGAATCGCCGACCCTGCGAATGGGGTCACCCAAGAGATCAGTGAAGAGCGAGGATTCTACTGGGACCAAAAGCAGAGCTATATTTTTAGTGAGAGAGACACAGAAGTGCGGAGATGAAGCGTAAATCTTTATACATTGCAGTTATACACTGTTAATACAACCCTCATTAACCTGAAATTGCTGTTAATACAACCCCCCCATTAACCTGAAACTGCCTACGACTTTGATACATAACCACTACTTTAGTAACTGTGTTGAAAAAAACTGAAAAATGGAAATTCAAAAGGAATAATGCTACACCTACAAACAAAAATACTAACAACCAACTAACAAAATTTTGTACTGTCGAAAATGCCCTTAAAATTGAATTAAAAATTGAAAGTGAATGCTATCCTCTTCCTAAACCAGTCTACCCTATTTTCCCAAAAACATTTTTCCAAAAACATCTCTCACCTCTGGTGCAACTTCTTGTGGTTAAGCTAGTCACAGTCGGCCAAAAATCCGGTGAGGCATAGTCCGACGAGCACTTTCTTCAGCGTGGTTGTCGTGAAATCAGTAAGCGTGCATATTGTAACTGATTTTTTTTTCTTCAGATTATTCCTTCAAATGTAGAAATTAGGGGTCCTCGTTCCTGCCATTCATTTTCGTTGCAATGTCATTTTCGTAAATGGACAGTGGGTGCAACCATCAACTGCATTTTCATTACATTTTCGTTCATTTTCGTTGTATTAAGCATCAACTACATTTTGAATTTCGTTGTATAGCTACCTGTGATATATTTGATTATTTGAAGATGCATTGATCCTGATTATGAATTTTTTTCAGTGAAATTAATAGAGGTTTATAACAGAAAATTTTATGATAATTTTTTGAAGGTGAAATTTTTTAAAGATGATAACAACATAATTATTTTTACACTGAAAATAGCAGAATTATTCTGGCTAATTCAGTTTTTTGCAATTTGTACTGTCAGGTTGAAAATGAATAAGAACCGTTATGTATGTCATAGTTGTAGGAAGCCGGGACATTGGATGGAAGATTGCCTGGTAAAGCGTCAATGCCCATGTTGCAGCAAGGGTTTTATGAAATGGTTAGAGGTCTATAGGATAGAAAATGTGGGCAAACTATTCTACAATTGTAGTTCGGGATGTGGCTACTTCGATTAGGACACGGAAAGCACAAAGGCTGAGTCTGATGAAGGTGAATCTAGTGGGTTTTCGAGCAACAAAAGTGGGAAAATTGATGAAACCATTGAGTTGTCTCGTACACTGAAGATGTTCGCAGCCATAACCGAGGAGAAGAACCTGAAGATGTCTTTTACGTTTACTCTTGAAAAGGGAAATTGTAGCTCGGAAGAGAATGAGAAGGGGAAGGAGAAAATGTAATAGCTAGGTCGCATTTTACTGCATAATGTAGTTTTGAACCTCTTGAATGTACCAATCTAATTTGGATGATGTTTAGCTTTATGAATGATGTTGATTTACTCTTATGAATTATGTTTTGATATTTTGAATGATGCCTTTTGAACTGATGTTTTTGCTTCCATTACATAATTCTTGTGTTTGTGCACAATTTTTGATAAGAGATAAAATTGTTCAACCTGAAAGTACATGGAATTTAAAAAAATAGACTAAACATAGCACACCAATAACATACGGCATTCGACATTGTATTGAGTGTGTAAATCATACCACACATGAACTACATTTCCAATTGATGTCTTAAGTAAATTTCAATGATCCCTTGGTTGTGTATCTTCATTACCCTCTGGATGTATAGGCTGTGACAACATTGACAACAAATATTGGTTCGTCGGATATGGATGGACCAAGCTCATTTCCAAATTTTGAGTAGGAACCATGAAGCGGGGATTCAGATTCTCCCATGTAGGAACCTCATGTTGTTGGTAAGAGTACTGAGATGGAAATGGCGTGGTCGAGGTAAACTAATTTATTTGCTGAGAACAATGGACATCGACAGAGACATTCTTGTCTTTTTTTGTTTTTGAAGAAACCTGTGTAGCAAACAAATAGATAATTAGAATTGGGTTCAGAAATTTAATGTAATGAATGTGCATCATGAACATACCTTCGATTTATTAGAAGATGTCTCCAATGGACTTTTCTTACGTAGTTTTCTTGGCGCTCCTTTTGTTTTTGAACATTTAGGATCTGATATGGTCCTATTTGACTCCTTCCCTGACCCTCCGCTCTGTGGTATAACTGTATCACCAAGAAAGCTATGCATCGTACTGCCAAATGATTGTAGGGATTTCGATATATTCATTTCACTCATTTGAAGTTCTAACCACTCCATTATAGGTCGAGTTTGCCCTCATCATCTGATGCCACATCTGCAATATTTCCAAAAATACGGCACATCTGATCATACCTAACTTGCTCTGGGGTGGTAATCCAACCATTGTAATTGATTTTCACCTTTATGTAGTGCCTATGAACATCTCTTCTCCATCTTCTAAGAATGTACTTATCCGGAAGTGTTACCACATCGTTCTGCCGCAAAACAGTGATGGCATGCCTGCAAATTATTCCCCTACTCTCGAAGAGGTGACAACTACATGAAATTTCACATCCTTCTCGTGAATAATTAACGGTAAACACGATATTTTTTTCTCCTCCATCAAAATAAACGTTTTCTAAAACATCATACCTTACTCCCGTGTAACCCTCCTCCGTGTGGATAACTCGACATTAAAGTGGACTAGTTAACTCTGTTTGGAACTCCTTGAACTTATCAATTGTATAGGCGGACTAGAACTGTTTCTCCATTTGAAATCTGGTCACACATGGTACCATCTGTGAGTAACTCTTAAAATCTGCATGAAATTCTTTTTCTACCTTAGATCGCAGGGCACACTCATACTGTTTTACAAACTGCTTTAGAGATGTTTTTGAATGGACATAATCGTCAAAAAATGCATTCATACTCTCACTACGCTGTGTTGTAGACATCCCAGCCCAGAAACTATTTTTTAAATAGCATGGCACCCATCGAAAACGTTCTCTATGTAGTCCTTCCAGCCATGCGTTATCATGCAATGAGAACATATCAATCATGGACATCCAGCCATCCTCAAATTGTTCTAGATTTTGGGAGTTATAAACTAGGTTATGCACGGCTGTCATTACAGCAGATTTGTTACTATGGCATCCAAATTTCTCAGGTAATTTCTTCAGTATATGCCAATGGCACCATCTATGCCTCGTGTTCGGAAATACCAACTGTATTGCATTTTGCATCGCCCTATCTTGATCAATGATGATGCCTGCGGGTATCTGACCCTCTATACACTGTAGCCATGTGCTAAAAAGTCATACAAAACTGCAAGTATCCTCATTTGAAAGTAACCCGCATCAAAATAATATTGATTGACCATGATGGTTCACTCCAACAAAAGGAGCAAATGGCATATCGTACTTGTTCATCAAATATGTAGTATCAAATGTAACAACGTCACAAAACTCCTTGTAGGCTTCTCTGCACCTATTGTCACACCAAAATACATTTTTCAATCGAGATTCATCGTCCAAAATCTAAACTGAAAAAAAAAACCCAGGACATGTTGATTGCATTTTTGAAAAATAAGATTGAATAGCAGCTACATCCCCTTCTCCGAGCCTTAACCGCCTTAGTTTTTCAATATAGTTTCTGCAGTGTTTCTCGATAAATGCCATTTGGTCGTATCCACCAGCTTCAACCACAGTTGAGTTAAAAATTTTGTGCATCGAAATTCCAGCTATATCGTTCATTTCAAGCCTGCGCTTCACTTGGTCACTCAACTTTTGATTACATCGATACAACCTGGATTTTGATGGACTCGTTGGATGATTATGCTCCAAAAGGACTTTCGTCACTACCCACATCCCGGTTTCATCAGCCATGGCAGTCAACCTAGGTTGACAACCAATTTGCATTGATGGTTGGGGCTTCAAAGAATTGGTAATGGAAGTATTTTGTCGGCCTTCTCGAGCACATGTAAATGTAGCGTATCTTATCAATCCATCTACACCCTTCCTCGAACTTCTTTTTTTCACAGGGAACCCCACACGGTAAGCATGTCGTTTATAAAACTCAAACACATCATTTTCATCAGTAAAATTCATCCCAACAGTTGGCACAGTCTCATTGCATTCATCTCTTGTCAACTCCTCATTCACCTCAACACACCTTTCTCCTAAAAACTCAGAGTTCTCCAATGTGTCATCATCCTCATGTATGCTATTAACATTCAATTCCTCACCCCAAGAGGACATTTCTCTACTCCTACAAGAACATTTTGAAGTTATATTACTGATGATAATTTACTCATAGCATTTCAGCGGCATTATGCATTCAAAATTAGTTCTTGAACATAAATATTTATTTTTTAAAGTAGTGCACATAAACATTTTTTTGACATTTCATTGGTCTCCAATCCAATTATCAATATGGGTTGTTCATGACGATTGCGTGTGTGCGCTTAATTAATTGTCTGGTTTTCATTCACTCACTTGTGCACACATACATATCTGGAATGCAATGTTTTCTTGCAGGAAGTTTAGATCTAACAACTTTACTTATAAACTTTAGATATAAAAGAACACACAATATAGAGAATAATTAAATTTTTTTCTTTCCTCTAGGCTAACAAAGCTTTAAAAGATCAGTAGAATCATAATTACATTGAGAATCATGGTATAGAACCTGACTCTCATCAATTAAGTTTTGGAATTTGATTGCTTACAAATAGTATAGGTTGTTGAGTTTTTTATTCATTGACACCTGCCATGGAGAGAGATGCATTTTGAAATCATGGTCTTGGATTAACTATGTCTCTTTAAACATTAGATTAAAATACATTATTTGACTACCTATATGCCCGTTTAAAGAGAAGTAAATGCACTGTTATTATGTTGTTGCTTTCTGCTTAAATTATATTTTATATGATAATTACAGTACACTTGTGAAGCTACTGCTTTAGTTTTGAAGCGGCCGGAAAATAATTTTGTAGCCGGAATAGTTCAAAAGCAACTAGCAAAATAACTCAGTAGCATGAATGGTTCAATAGCCACTGTAAAATATCTCAGCAGCAGGAATGGTTCAGCAGCTGGAAGAGTGCTAATTGCAGGAGGTGAAATGTGCTACAGATTATTCACTTACTGGTCGTCGAAGATTTTCTGTCGGTCGGACGCCAGCATATTCACAGAAGAAAGATGAAGGAGATAGCAGGTGAGAGAAAATTTCAGATCTGAATGGGTCGTCCAAACTGATGTGCAAGTGCAGAATCTCTTCACTTTGTACAGGGCGTGAATATATCATGACAGGAGAAAATACACGAGATCTCGCGTTATCTCGTTTGTTAGTTGGTTGTTAGTATTTTTGTTTGTAGGTGTAGCATTATTCATTAAAAAGTAAGACCAAACTCGAGTGGGAAATTAAGACCTTGTTCCCTTTACTGTTTTCAGCCCGTTTTGAGTTCTCGATTTTTGGAAATATCGAAATGCGTTCACTTTGCCCATTTTCAGAAATTTGTTTTCCAAAAAAAAAAAAAAAGGAAACTTAAAACGAGTTTATTGCGTTTGTGTTAAAAAATCCAAAATGTGCGCTTTTTTTTCTTGTAAATGTGAGACACTTCCTTCACTTGAAATTCTTATGTTATTTTGCAATTATATATAGATCCATGTTAATATTTTTATTTTTTTTTTAAATGTGAGACACTTCCTTCACTTGAAGTTCTTATATTATTTTGCCATTATATATAGATCCATGTTAAGATTTTTTTTTGTAAATGTGAGACACTTCCTTTACTTAAAATGCTTACGTTATTTTGCCATTATATATAGATCCATGTTAAGATTTTTTTTTAATTTTTTTGGGTAAATATGAGACACTTCATTCACTTGAAGTTTTTATATTATTTTGTCATTATATAGATCCATGTTAAGATTTTGTTGCTATGGGGTTTGATTTTTGTTTAGCTGAAACAATATTAATAATGAATTTATTGACATAGAGAACTAACTGATTTATTGACATTAAAATTAATATAATTCAAAAAATCAACCATTTTTTACAAATAAAATATCAGAAAATAAATATATCAGAAAATTACAAACTAAACGCATTTTTCAGTTTTCTATTTTTGAAAACAGTTTTCCAAAATCATAAAGAGAACATGTTTTCAGCAATTCTAAAATAAACAACCAAAATTCAAAATTCAAAACTCAAAATTCAAAATCGAAATACAAAGAGAACGGCCCATAAGATTCCGTTCAATTTAAGATTTTGTTGACAAATTGGAATTTTAGCCAAAATTGAAAGAATTTCAATTCTTTTTAATAATATATAGAATCAATTTCAGTTCTTTTTAATAATATATAGATATAGATTAGGGATGACAAAAAAATCCGGACAACCCGAAACCCGACGGACCCGTAGCGCCCCGCCCCCGAAAATTCGGGTCGACGAGACGGGTTCGGGGCGAGTTTTCAACCCCGCGAACCATATCGGGGCAGGTTTGGGGCGGACCGTACCCTCCCCGATATTGACCCGATCCTGTGTGATTTTTTTTTAACATAAAAAATCGAAATGGTGCAAATGGGAATCGAACCCATAACATGATGAATAGAATTTGTAAACACAACCACTACGCTATGCCTTCAGTTGTTAGATTTGTTTCTTTTTTATCAAACATAAATCAAATTATTATAAACCCTATCTGGCTGATCTTTCTCATTTCGCATCGCAATCAGTTTCTCACAGACATAGTCTCTCACTCTCTCCATTTTTTGAACTCTCGTGACCTAGTCAAGACCAAACCCAGCAGCGACGCAGCAGCGACGCAGCCTTGAGCCTCCTCACACCGGTACACCACTCCGCGCCTCACCCTTCTCTCCAAGACCACCGCGCAGCGCCAGTCCACTGCCTCGTAGCGCCAGTCCAGTCCACCGCCACACCCGCCAGTCCATCGCCGTGCCCGCCAGTCCACCGCCGCTCGCTGTTCACTCGCCCCTCTGTCTAGTAAGAATTTTTAGTTTTGTACGTGTATTTATAGTTTATTTGGATAATAATTTTGAGGAAAAGTGTATTATGAGAAGCCTTGGTACTTCATATTTGACAAAAAATCTTCACAAGAATTTGAATTAACTTAAGATAGTTGAAATGGGTAAATTACACTAAATAGTAAATACTGACTCTCTATATGAGGTCAATCAAGTTATTGATGTTCAATCTCATTTCTTAGCTTCGTCAGATTAAAAATGGATGTTGAATATCATAAGGTGGGTTTTCGTTAATCAAATTATCAAAGGTTAATTTTTAGCTGAATTTCTTGATTTTGACTCATTATCCAACCAGAAAAGTCCAAACCTTTCATTTATGTGATTCCATTTGGTAATTCACTATATGTTTTTGGACACATGAAATCTATCTGGTTTGAAATGAGAATATTTTATATTGGGTTTCTTTGTCCTAGATTTGTAGGTTTCAACGATTCATAAATTTCAAAATGGCAGAGCGTTGTTCAATTGGAAGTACACCCACAACCCCGCACACACCTCGTGATAGTTCTATGCCAACAGAAAATAGTAGTAATCCTTAAAAACTACCGGGTGAGTAAAACTTGAATCAAGAACCAATAGCTATAGATTTGGATGGGGATAATACAACAACTACTGATGGAATAAGTGGTAGGAAAAGAAAATTAAAATATGTAGTGTGGGAGCATTTTAAACTACAAGAGATTAATAACGAGATGAAGGTTGTTTGTAATTATTGTGCAACGAAGTTAGTGGGTCAAAGTAAACACGGTACAAATCATTTTAAAAAACATATGAAGAGATGTATCCACCATAATGTCAAGCAAAGGGATATTAGGCAGACCATATTAAACCCTACAAAGCAAGTGGATGGGAAGATGATAATGGGGACTTACCATTTTGATCAAGACCATGCTAGGAAAGAATTGGGGAAAATGATTATTTTATATGAATATCCGCTTTGCATGGTTGAGCATATTGGGTTCAGGAATCTTGAGAAATCTATTCAACCACTATTTAAATGTGTGTCTCGAAATACCATTAAAAGTGATATTTTGAAGATTTATGATGTGGAGAAAATGAAAATGATGAGTTTGTTGGAGGCCAACAAGAGTAGAATTGCTGTAACCACGGACATGTGGACTTCAAATCAAAAAAGGGTTTTATGGCAATCACTGGACACTTTATTGATGATGATTGGAGGCTTCAAATTCGAGTTATCAGGTAACAACTAATAATTCAACGTGTAATATTTTAATACTTTTATAAATTTTATACTTTTTGTAATTATATGTTTTTTGATTTCATATACAGGTTTATATATGTTCCTTGTCCACATACAGCAGAATCACTAACTATGAGCATGTACGAATGCTTATTAGATTGGAACATTGATGGTAAGTTATCTACCCTCACCGTAGATAGTTGTTCGACGAATGATGTTATGATCAATATTCTTTTATATAGTAAGCTTTGTACTGATTCATTGTTGGTGAATGGTGATTTCTTCCATACGCGGTGTTGTGCGCATATATTGAATTTGATTGTGAAGGAAGGTTTGGATAACATTAGTGGGAGTGTAGAAAATATTCGGGAGAGTGTAGCATTTTAGATATTAACACCAAAAAGATAGGAAAAATTTGAGAGTAATGCACGTCAACTTAAAGTAAGTTGTAATAGAAAACTAGTACTTGATTGTAAGACTAGGTGGAATTCGACATATCTAATGCTTCACACTGCTTCAGAATATATTGATTTTTTTTCCCGTTTGAAGCAAAGATAGAACCCTCATATAAAAGTTTGCCTCGCGATTAGGACTGGAAGTTGGCTAAAGAAATTTTTGAAAGATTGAAGTTATTCTATGTGGTAACTAAAATATTTTCTGGAACTAAGTATCCTACAGCAAATTTGTTTTTCCCAAAAATTTGTGAAATAAAACTGTCCATTCGTACTTGGATTACTTCTTCTTATTCTAAGATTAGAATGATGGCTTTAAGTATGATGGACAAATTCAATAAGTATTGGGATGAGATTCATGGGATATTAGCTGTAGCAACCACGTGCAACCATTGAAATTGGAGTTGTGGATTCACTTTGTCGAAAGTTGGTTTCCCAATATACACAAATACAAGATTCCAGTGTAAGTGTTCCTCAATCTTCAACTCCAGATACCAAGTCTGGGACTGAGTGTTGACTTAACAGATGAATTGAAAGATTATGATGCATTTGTGAACACTAAAATTAGAACTAGTGATGTGAAGTCAGAATTTGATATATTTTTGGAGGAATCGGTATTGCCTAGATCTAGTGATTTCGACATACTAAATTGGTGGAAAGAAAATTCAAGTAAACACCCCACTTTGGCTAGACTTGCAAGAGATATCTTGGCCATTCCTGTTTCTACCGTTGCTTCTAAATCTGCATTTAGTACGAGCGGTAGATTTGTGAGTCCGCATAGAAGTAGACTTCATCCAAAGACATTGGAGGCATTAGTGTGTGCTCAAGATTGGTTGTGGGTTGACATTCACTGTAAGATGAAAATGAAATAGTTGCTTTTATATTTATTATTATATTATTATTTATGTCATTTTCAATTGAGTGTTAAGAAGATTTATTTTATTGTTAGATAAATGTCCCGCTTCGTCATCATATACGGGAAGTTGTTCTACTATCATTGAAGCTGAAGTTGAGGAAGAGATAATTTTATTTATTTCAATGTATAATGTTATAATCTATTTTCACTATAATACTATACATATTTATCTTATATTCATTACACAGGAGTCATTTGGTTGTGACCACTTCACAACAATTGGACAAGAAAACTAATGAATAAAGATGGACTGATGAAGGAATTTGATAATTGTCGTCAATTGTTGTTTTTTTTCAATTTTTTGATTGTATAGTTTGATGAACATTTAATTGTGTTGATGGGATGATTGTCGTTAATTGTTGTTGTTTTTGAACTTTGTCATTGTGTATTTTGTTGGTAATTTTGTTTTATGTGTAACAGTAGGTTTACATTTCTTTTGTCGTATTTATTTTCAAATTAGGGATATTATTGTGTTTGTTATAGGTGTATTATACTATTACTCTTGTATTTGACAAAGGAAAGGAAAAAAATAAAATAAAATCGGGTCAATCTCGCGGGACATATATATATATATATATATAATGACAACTGAGATTCTGGCCAATTAATTTTGACTAGAATCTCAATTGTCAAAGATTCTAAATTTTAACAGAATTTTAATTTTTCAAAACAGTTTTTTCCTATTATTTTTCATTTCCCAATCTTTTCACGGTTATTAAATTAGTGGTGCTCAAAGTGGTGACAGTTCCTGGTTAGTGGATTGTATCAAATGAGTATCATAATAACTGCAACTCAATCTTGCTACCCGTGCAATAAGAAGAAGCTTTCATCTAAATCTATGGCATACATTTTCTATCTCTTCTCTTAATTTATTCTATTTTCTATCTTTAGAGGTAAAAAATCAATCAAAAACGAAAAACTATCTTCACACTGGCGGATCTTCCTCTCACGCTCAGGTTTCTTCTCCATTTTCGAGTCTTCTTCGACGAGTCGGGCACACAGGCTATTCTTTCCCCTTACTCGAGAGTTTTCTTCTCCGTTCGATGTGACGGTGTAGATGGCGGTGTGGGTTCTGGTCACTGAGGACTCATCACCTCTTCTCCTGGCTGGATCTCTTGACGAGACTATCCGTCTGTAGAACCCAAAGGCTCCCTAGAAGCTCCAGACTAACACCAGTGGATTCTTTTCCAAACAGTCGAAGACCACTATTGCGACTGCTCTCTTCCAAATATTAGCCACCTGTGTTCGATTGTTGGCCGTCGGTGTTGTAAGCAACAAGAAATAGGTGACCAATCTCTGTTTCTCTGCAATATAAAATCACATAAGTTATTTGCAACTGTCTTGCCTATGTCTTCTATTTGCTTCATCAAAATTTCCCTAAAAATCACAGACATTCTTCAATCTTTTTACCAAAAACTATTTTTTAATCCAATTCTCATCAGGATTCACCTTCTTCCCTTAGTAAATTAATCCATCAAAAACTATTTAGGTCATAGTCTCCACTTCCACCGCTTGCCTCGACGAAAAAGAAATAGTTAATGTGAATGGTGTGGTTTAAGTCCAATCTGAATGGTAATTTTTGAAAATTTTGGTCAATTTACTACGGGTGTGGTTTAAGTTCAATCTAAAGGATAATTTCTGTAAATTTGGATCAATTTACTACGGTTTTGAAGTTTTAGGAATGTGTGTTCAGCGTGTGTTGTATTATTGCTTTTCTTCATCCATGGAGGTTTTAGGGGGGGGGGAATCTTCTACTGTAATTGCTATCTGTCATCTTCTTCCTATCTGTTCAATTCTTATTTATTATTAGGTACTCAATTTATTAATTTGAGTTACAAGAAAATAGTTATTGGAGAAATATGATTAACGATTGTATTCGATGATTTGTACTAAATAGTAATTATACAGGGTTCTATAAAGTTTTACTAAATATTTTTTCCATTTAGTTTTAGACCTTGTTTACTTGCCTAATTTTCCTTTCGTTTCTTGGGAATCACTTATTTCTCCTTAGCATATGAAGGTGAAACTACATTTTTCATGGCTTTATATTATTTGGTGCAGATATTAAATGGATTTGGAGTGATGGAGCACATAAAAAATACAAAATACGATGATTGCAAGGTAAATTTGTAAAAATTTACATTGGTTTACTGGCATCCATATCCGGTAAATTCTAATTAAGTCTTCATGCATGGATATAGGTATACGATATTGTCATTTAGGAGTTAAACCATCCGTCCCTCCATCCCTCTCCATTACCTTCCCAGAAGGCGAGGAGTTTTAATTTTGAAGATAAATAAAAAATTTCTCTTTGGCATTATAATTGTTAATCATATGTTTGTTTTTTGAAGCTATTAATCTGTGTAATGAAGTTCAAAGAAAATTCACCAAGCAGGGAAGTAAAATTTGCTCTTTTTAATTTGATCATCTATTCTAATTAGTTTGACATTGTAAAACTGACCCTTTAAGCTTTCTAACTTTTGAAAGGCCCTGAATCCTTCCTATGCATCTCTTTTCCTATAGTGCTTGGAGTATTTGAATGTTTGTATTAACCTGTCATACATGATTCTTAAAAATATTTTTTGTAGGTAGGATCAAATATGGACATAAAAGTCAATGTTACCGAAGAGAATACATAGATCAACAAATGCGAAGTTTGTCCCATTTTGTCATAGTGGTGCTTATCTTGAATCATGTTTCTAACTTGCTTCTAACATAACTTTGTTTTCCTCTTAGTGAAGTGCAGGCCTTTTAGTGCTAAGGTTTTACCAAAAGGAATAGTTTCATCAACTTCAAACTTGGAAATGCGATCTTTATGGGGCGCTGTTTCAAAAAATGTATGTAACTGTATTGTAGCATTTTCTATTAGTTTGACTATTTAAGCTTATCTGAAGTTTAACATTAAACAATAAGTATTTGGAATAGCAGTGCAACCATTCTTATAAAAAGAAAACTTTATACAATTTACTACTTTGTTTTTTATTTATTTATTATACTTATTGATGGAATGAGTGATGATCCAACTTTTAGATTCTTTTTTATTTGAGTGTTGAATATTGGTTTGTACATTTCAATTTTTACTTATTATGAAGATTTCTACCCTTTCCAATCTCCACTTATGGATGAGATCTTTGGTGTTCCATCATTTTTACTTGGCAGAAAGTTTTGGGTTATAATCAAATGGTTTAGTTAATGCGGTTCTCATGACCTGGATTTAGTCTGTCCCGAATTAAGATTGTATCTTATTGGGTAGCCTTATTTTATTTCTATTGTAGAAGCGGATCCTTAATTGCCTTCAATGAATTGGATTAGCCAGTAGAATTCGACAAAGCTTGAGTTGCAATTGAAAGGAACAGAGATGCTCCAAAAATGGATAGAAAGTAGAATACTATGCATGATTTTTACCAAATTAAGAACATGTGATTTTGTATCTTGATAAGTGCGAGAGTGGGGTTAAACAAAGAAACTTTAACCCTTGTTTGACAATAAATTTAAAGAGAAGTTGTAGCAAAGTTCGAGGCACTCCATGCTTCTGTAGCTGCCGACATTGTCCTCCTCTCATTTGTTGGCCTTTACATTGTCTTTGTGCATGTTGGTTGGCCAAAGATCAACCAGTGGCAAGGTAAACCCAGCATCAAGCCCAATTTCCTCAATGGGCTTAGAGTCAGCGATGCCTCCATAATGAAAATGACATGAGTTTTGCTAAGGTTCTTTTACTATAATTTTTTTAATTTATTTCTGATTTATACTTCATAGAGAGTGATAATTAGTGCATACTTGGTTAACTTGGCATGATTTGGTACAATTAGATGTCCATTTGAGATATTGATTGAATTTTATATTGAAGTTTTGATTTTTATCGATTTTTATGCATTGTAGTGTAAATTGTAAATTGATGAAAAAAAAGGCTTCAAATTTTGTTTTTAGATTATCATGTATTACGTAATGATGTAAACTCTCCAATCATTACAAGTTAGAAACGCTATTTAAATAATGTGAGTAGAATTGCATACATATAAGCTAACATACGACAGCAAGGATGTAGGCGTACAACTAATGGTTCAAGACCTTGACAACTTAAAAGAAACTATATGTCCCTACAATTTTAAATTCTACAACGATCATTAATTTGAAATGGTAGTTGGAAATACATCCAATCCCCAAGTAAATAGATCATGTTTTAAAATCTAATTTGAGAGTTTTCAATTTGATGCATATTAGTGAGAAGCACATTCATTTGTTGGATTATTGAAAACTGTGAACTTTTGTCACGTTTTCAACTGTTTTATACCATTTGGGCTTAGTTTGAGATTGAAATCGAAGAGTTATTTCCAAAATTTGGTAGAAGTCTTGATACACATAACGCTTATTATTATATAAATTCGCACAAATTTTTTGTAGTTTTTTTTTTTTTTTTTTTCAATTGTATTTTTTCTGCAATTTAATCTTTATCAATGAAATATGTCTGTATACCGCACGAGTATAAAATTAGTTATAGATAGATTCGAACACAACGTTTATTGACCTTTAATAATTATTTTTCGTCGGTCAGTAAAAAAAATAGGAATAAAGATAGAAAGACGTTGAACAACCCTCACTCCCACTCCCACTCCCACTCCCACTGTCGATTGAAAAAAATTCACCCACTCGCGACGAAAATCCAGTGTCGAATACGCTAATGGATGACCCTCTTCTATACCTAAACCAACACCGCCAGCCCTCTTCCTCCTCCCCCGTGGCGGTTTCCGATCCCGACAACTACCTCCATGACACCACACCAATTGGCAGCGCTTCCGGCAGCTTCCAGAACGAGGGATTTCTTGGCGGCGGTTTTGACGCCGGGTCGATTAACGAGGCTGATTATGGATTCTCCCGTCCCGATTTCCGACAGGAACCGCTTGTGGGAACTGTTGAGCTCTACGATCGTCATGTTTTCCTATGTTACAAGAACCCACAGGTCTGGCCTCCGCGAATTGAAGCTGCGGAATTCGATCGACTTCCCAGGCTTCTTGCTGCCGCTTTGACTGCTCGGAAGGCAGATATGAAGCGACAGGTTTCTGGATTTTACTTTATTTTTAATTAATCATACCCCGTTTCTTTCTTCGTCATTATTTGTTTTAAGGAAATTTTGTTGGGTTTAATGATGGGGGGTTGGGAGGGTTGTTTCTATGTTCTGGGTTCTCTGGAAACTCCGATTCGTTTATTTTTCTTCCACTTCTTGTTTAGAATCTAAATAACTATGAAGTATGTCGAATGGAAGAATTTTTTATCAGCGCTTTGTGTGTGCTTCCAATTTTTCTATGTTCCAGTGGAGTTGAACTGAGAATAGAATGGTATCTTGATATGAAAACTATTGAAATGATTAATGCTGGGATGATTAATGATTTTAATCTGTTCTCTATTAACTTGTTTTTCCATAAAGGAAAATGCTTCACTTATTTGTGTAATTCTCGAAATTTTCTAGAAATGCTACATTTTTGGGTCTAAAAGAGTAAAGGAGAAATGCTGATGGTCGGTTGCATGAAAGTGAATATGTTTATTTGCATAGCTATATGTTACAGAGCAGTAATGCTGAAACTGGTGACATATTATCAGGATTTAAAGATATCTAAAAAAATTGAAGAGTTTTTTGCTTTATTTTATGCTCCTGTACATGAATGAGTGTGTATTCACATTTCTATACAGAAACTGTATCTATATTAATTATGTTACCATAATATAAATGTGTCAGATTTTTATTTTTTATTTTTTTGGTAACTTATGGTCTCTAATCTGGCATAATGGAACAACTACTACTTTCAAGTTCTACATCCCCCCCCCCCCCCCCCCCCTTCTTTTTTTCCTGGAAGGAGCTTTGGTTTTTCTATGTTTAACATCTAATCCTAGCCAAAACTTGCAAGGATGGTATCACACAATCACACTTCTACTTTTTGTGTCTGCATGGTTGGTGAGCATTCTGGAGTAAAAATCAGTTGCCTTCTGGTCATATGTTGTGCATCTTTTTTTGTTTTTCTCCCACAGGTGCCTTGGCCTTTTGGACTAGTTCATAGACTCTAATTATCTTTTCATGGTGATGGCTGGGCTACAATTGTTTTAACTTTCATTTTTCCTTCCTTCCTTCTAGACCCGCTTAACAATATGCGAGGGACGTGATGGAACTGAAACATCAAATGGTGACGTGTTAATCTTTCCAGACATGATAAGATACAGGTTAAAATGCTATTCATCTTCTAATGGATTAAGAGCTTTTAAGAAATGGTCTTTTGTTCTCTATAATGCATTTGATATTAAATAAATTGCAGGAGATTAACACATTTTGATGTTGACACATTTGTTGAGGAAGTGTTCGTTAAAGATGGTGAATGGTTGCCCGGAAGCCCAGAAGCTCTAAGAGGTTGGTACATCTTTGTATGTTGCCATAGTACAAGGGATAAACGATGCGGAATTTGTGGACCTTCTGTGATTAGCAGATTCAAAGATGAGATAGAGTCTCGTGGTCTACAAGGTAAATTGGCCGTCAGCCCATGTTCACATATTGGAGGGCATAAATATGCAGGAAATGTGATCATTTTTGGACCAAATGCTAAAAAAGAAGTCACTGGGCACTGGTATGTGGTTAAAAAGTCTATTTCATCTACTACTATCTGTTAAGCTTTTGTTTTTTATCCAACTCTCAAGTATGATGAGCAGAAAAATGTATGATTACTTTTGCAGGTATGGATATGTTATGCCTGATGATGTACCTCTTTTGCTGGATCAGCATATTAGGAAAGGAGAAATTGTAGATTGTCTGTGGAGGTAATTTCCAATTCTTGTGTCTATTTTTACACTACCATTTTGGAGTTTAGTTGCATAATGGAAGCTTCTAGTAATGTGCGACTGCTATCACAAGCTAAAATTGCAGACATTGTAATTTTGTTTTCAGGGGACAGATGGGATTATCAGAAGAAGACCAGAAAAAATCACAGGAACTAAGGCTTCAGGTTCACGGTGGGACCAATGTGGAAACAAGCATAAAGGACTCGGCGCAAATAAGTGAAGCGAGTGCCAACATGTGTGGATCTCGATTGGTCGCTGCAAGATGTTGTCAAGCAAATGAAGGCTCCCCTTGCTGTCAAGAAAAAAGGGAGGATGAGGATTCTGATTTTCCCAAGGGGGCAGCAAAATTTACCGCTGAAACGAAGAACTCCAAGAAGCACGCCTCTCGAAGTAATAATGGCAAAGGGGCCGGCGCTCGAAAGGTGTGCTCAATGCCTACTTGGTATGAATGCTGGGAACGTGAAGACACATATGCCACACTTGCTGTTATAGGCGCTGCTATGTCAGTCGCCTTTGCCTATAACTGCTACAAGCAGTTGGGATAAATTCCTAAGAGTTCTGTAGTCTTCTTTGTTGCACATATATCATGCGTTTCAAAAAAAAAAAGCTAGTTTGGAGTCATGTGCCTTTGGTGAACGATTTCAAGTGGAAAATGAACTTCATGAAGAAAGACAATGTCACTGTTAAGCACATGAATACTATATTATGAACTTCCATTTGAGCTGAGCCTGGGAATACCCAGAATCATTTTGATTGATAATGAAAGTCCTCAAAGGTATTTGAGAGTAGACTCAGTCGGCGTGTACAAGTTTCCATCCAGCTTCAGTCCCCGTTTATCTTAAGCTCGTGTAAAGAATGAGAAAGCCCGTTTTGATCCCCAAGTCTCTGAAACTCGGACTCTATAGTTTCAGCAATTTTGACATCTTCTGGACCGGGGTCAGGAAAATCCACGTGAAATGAACCGTGTTTGACCGGTGCACGAGGCTCCCTGAGTGCAGCTTGTTCCTTAATATAGTTGTACAATTCCTGATGGAAGGCATGATCTAAGGAAAAACAATCACCAACTGTTCCATTCCTAGAATTCTGAGATGATCCTGAACCTTCTCTTCTACAAAAACGTGGGAGTGATTCATAATCCATAATCTGCAGTGAATTATGAGTCAGAATTCTCAAAGATGGACAACACATTTCAAAATAAGCAAAGTCTCTTCGGCTATGAATAGTGTTTGCCATACGTATATATTAAGGGCATGTTTGATATGTAGGATGAAACTGGGTTGTACAGTATAATTGTGCAATAGACAATTTCATTTTCTCGTTCTTTCTTACACTATCCAATTCTTATACCAATCATGCATGGTGTTTGCCAGACATGTTTGGTACGCAGAATGAAATTGGATTGGACAGTATAAATGTACAATAGACAATTTAAGTTACTTATTCTTTCTTATACTATCCAATCCCCGCACCAATCATGCATAGTGTTTGCAAGACTTGTACATTAAGGACATGTTTGGTAAGTAGGATGAAATTGGGTTGGACGGTATAAATGTACAATGGTGAATAGACAAAATTTTAGTTTCTCGTTCTTTCTTACACTACCCAATCCCCATACCAATCATGCATAGTGTTTGCCAGACATATATTAAGGGCATTTTTGGTATGCAGGATGAAATTGACAAAATTTTAGTTTCTCATTCTTTCTTACACTACACAATCCCCGTACCAATCATGCATAGTGTTTGCCAAACATATATTAAGGGCACGTTTGGTACGCATAATGAAATTGGGTTGGACAACATAAATGTTCAATAGACAATTTCAATTTCTCGTTCTTTCTTATACTATCCAATATAAATGTACAACGGTGAATACACAAAATTTTAGTTTCTTGTTCTTTCTTACACTTCCCAATCCCTGTACCAATCATGCATAGTGTTTGCAAGACTTGTATATTAAGGACATATTTGGTACGTAGGATAAAATTGGGTTGGACGGTATAAATGTACAATAGACAAATTTTCAGTTTCTCATTCTTTCTTACACCGTCCAATACCCATAACAAACATGCCAAAAGAATTTCTAATGTAATAACTTTAACCACAAGGGAGATCAAAGGCCACCATACATGACACTACACATGATTTTCAGATAAATCCAATGCAATGTATCATTAAGAGGCATTGTTCCTTCCAAAAACCATGTACCAGGAGAGTGTCCTTACCTTCAACAATTCACCTCTTCCAGAACCTGAGAGGACCTGCACTTTCTTCCTTGTTCTCTCTTGCAAGAGAGGTTTCACAACCTTCAAAAACGTTTAGAAATATTAGATTAGCTAGATTTTGATCAAGTGCATATAATTGAAAACCACAAAGTGCTCATATATGTCAAACCTTCCAACACGCTGAGAATATATATGGAGCATTAACTATGAAGTAAGTCTCTGTCTTCTCAGGATAATTAAGGTCATCAATGGTAGAAATTACAGACAACAACTGCACAGGAAAGAATAGGTTATACCAGTTAGTTAACATGGTGAACATTTACTCGTAAACAATAAATATTTCAGCATTTAATACAAGAATAGATACTTAGCCCCTATTTGGTACCCATTATTAAAAATCTCATTTTTTTTCTATAATAACTCATTTCCAACCGCACATTCCATCAATAAAATAATCTACACATACCACACATTCTCCAGAAATTTAATATTACAAACTTCATTATTTGAAATAGTGAGTCTCAAACAGGGGCTTAATAGGTTTTGTCCTCCTTAGATGATTAAAAAAATTCCACCAACTATTCAATGCCAAAGTTTTGCTTCAAAAAGGGAACATTCTTGATGTGTAAATTAACAAAAAACAAATATAATGAGAGGGCTATGCAACAGAAGAAATACCTTAATTTGATTCAGTGCAGAAAACTTCAAACCAGTCATGTCCAGAATCTTTATGCAAGTGCCAATGTATCGCCCAAATCTTTTTGTAGCGGAAGGCTATAACATGAAGTAGATTAAGTCTAAGAAATTTAAGTATTGTAAGAAATATGTATAACATTCTGAATATGTAGTTGCCACGACTTACTAAAATTACACGATCTCTGTATTCATTCATTTGGATGTGTGACTGGACATAGTAATGAATCTAAAATGAAGGAGACTGATATTAATGAACATTACACCCTCGAGCATTATAAGTATCCACATGATTTGAAAAATTAGACAAGGTTAGATAAGTCAAAAGCATGAGATCTTACAGATGCTTTGTCGAACGTGCTGAGCCCTACACCGATGGCAATGACAGGCAGACCCTAAATGATATTACAACTAAAAGGTCATGAACTGGAATAAAAAGAAATTTTGTCTGTGTTTTCATTAAAGTTTATCAGCTCCATACATTGTTATGTTTGAGAAAAAATAATTGTAGTGACAAGATTACAGTCTCTTTTACTAGTAGAAGTCAATTTTTGAATTCTGGTGTAACAAAAGGAAATTTTGGGTTCCAGCGATGCATCTAAGCAGTACCTCTTTCGAGTATCCAGACATTCCTACAAGCTGAGAATCCCGTATTGCTCTATACAACTCAGCAGGGATAATTGGCTTCTGCAAAAGTAATCACTTGAATTAAAACTGAAAAAGATCAAACATTAACCTCTCTACTTGATGAGCACACGACGGTTATCAGACGCAATTAATAATTTCTGGGATGTATATTATAGCAGTGAATCGCCACATTTTTGAAATAATAAAGTTAAAATTTCAAAGATCTTCTCTGGGATCATATAAAGTTACCGATTCTAAGTGAACAAAATTATAAGCATCCAAAAGTTCTTCGACCTGCAAGTTTTTAAGGTCAACCAGATGAACTGGCAACTTCTTCATTGTTAACACCGATGAACTGTTTCGATGTTTTACCATGGTCTTTCGAAACAAGAACCAGAGGCACAGACTGACAGACACAAAGCACATGAAACTGCAAATTGTGCTTCCTATATAGCATTCTTCCATTATCACAAGATTGTTTTACGGGCGTTCAGCAAAGAGAAGCAATGTAATTGTAGAAACAAAGGAAAGAAGATCTAACATATTTTTCTTTATGAAACTCATTAGTCAAGACTAAATTGGTCAGCGTGGACAGATGATGCTTTTGCTCGAAGAGTATGAGATAATGAAAACTCACAGCCAAAATGTCATCAATTTCATTTTGTATCCTCCAGTTCAAGCAGTCAATGAGCTGAAACATATTGAGTACACTTGGTGAGAATCCATGAAAGTGCATAAACTTAATCTAAAGACACATATTCTTCGGAATTTTCATTGAATATAATGTGGCATACCATTTTATGTGCATTGGAGACATTCCCGTCCCTTGCTTTGAGAAATCTCACCAAATTCTCATTGGGGTACTCTTGATGTATATTCTGCAAACCAGAATAAAAATAAAACATTTTGTACTTTATTAATCCATAAAATTTCGAAAGAAAATTCGTCCACGTAATCTTGGCAGATGTCTTAAACAAAAGAATCTTTATCTTCCAAATAGTGGATGAGGGAAGGCTGGAAGTGAATGAATATTTTCATACCCGAATGATTCTTTAATAATGTGCCTTCATATGCATGCTTGAATATCTCATGTTTGAAATGCATTAATCGTCTATTTTTCTTTCTCCATGTTCGTATCGATTTTCTGTTCCAATGCACTATTATTATTTTTTCCAGCAATTGGAGAATCAACCACCAACCACCCATTTTCTAGAATGGTGACAAAACTGGTTTTCTTGAATGATACTCCCGTTTTTTTCTAATTTAAAAATGAATAGGGGAACCGTAAAATAAGGGGAGATTAGACTTGATGAATAGAATTTCAATAAAAAAAACAAGTATATATTTAATAATCAGAGACAAAAAATTTACTGCCTCGAAACACAAGATTTGCAGAATGAAACCAAATTGAATAATGCAAAGCCTCTGTGCATATACAAAAGGAGATCACATTAGAACTCCAATTTTGTACATTCAAGCTGACTAAACAAGAAATAATTTATGAAATATTTGGTCACATCCTCTACAGACCTCAAATCTGAGTTATAAAGAAGTTCTTTGACTTGACATTGACTATCCCAATATCCATTTTCCCCAATTCAGACGATAAATAAATAAGTGAATAAACAAACAAAACAAGTAAGCAGAACCCAGATTCAAAAAAATCGATTTGCAAAAAACAGATCAGCAATGGTGAGAAACCTGGAAAGTCTTCTTCAATGGTTCATCAACTGCAATGAAAATTAGCAACTTATCAGTGCTCCCCAGATCTAGAGATCAAAAACTCAGAAAAAATAAATGTTCGTGAGAAAGCTGACTTTTTTCCATCATAGTTCTAAATTGCTTGACGATATCTTCAGTAATGAACACCATTTTTCTGTGTTATTCTCAAAAAGTCTCTGTAGATTAATACCCAGATTTCAAATGTATTTCATCAGTGGAAAATCTTTGGGACAAAGGGGTGAATTATGGAAATACGGGCATCTGTTTTTCACCTTTAGAGAGAAGCCATTAACTTTTCATAGATCTTTCATAAATGGCCATATATTCTAAAAATCAGATAAGACAAAGAAATAAAAATCATTTTCATCTGTTTTTGACCTTTAAAAACATGTCAAGGAAAAAGGATTTCTTTGGTCGTTTGATTAATTCTAAGTTTTAGCTTAATGGTCGCTGTCACTGTGAAGATACTCATTTTTCTACAGAAAAATTTTCTTGGATATAAGAAGTTAATTACTATATTTAATTAATAAATTCTTTAAAAAAAAATCGATAACTACTTTAACTGATAACTAAAATTCAAAAAGAAATTATGTATTCTTGTGAAATTATCATCAACTCAAATGTTCCTTATTTTGACAGTAATAGATCACCAATCTATTGCTACAATGCCAAACGATTCGAAATAATTCTTATAATTGCATAATGAATCTTATGCAATGTAAAAGGTATTGTGAAGTTAAATCACCTAAATCTAGATTATATTATTATATATTCGGGATGGAGGCGCCTCTAACTTGATTGGGGGGCCGTGAATCTTGAGTCCGTCAAATTTTGTTAACATATCTATTTACAACACTTGAAGGACACGCACAATTTGATGAGAGTTGGGTACTGAAGGGTAATTGAGCAATTATAGTAAAATATTGTGTTTAAATCGCGCTCCTTATAGAAATTCAGGACTAACCTACCGGAGAAGCAATAAATTGGGGATCAATGATGCATTTTCTCCAATATGAATTTAGTACATCTAATAAAGTGGGTAAGAAAATGCTATAATATTAAACTCGTGTTTGGCAACATCACATTTTCAGACCTCAAAAGTATTTATTCACCACTTATTTTAATTAATTTATAGTTTATAATTTATAATTTATAATTATAAAAAATGTCCTTAATATTTATTACTCGTATATGAAAATGATAGCATGTAAAAGTTGCTAGAAAGTCACTCTCCTAAAATATTTTGACAAATATGACTTTTAGTATTGATTTATTGCAGTCCTTTAATTTTTCGAAGACAACCTCCTTAAATTTGTCAAATAATTATTATTTTCGTTTTTTGTGTCTATTTAATTTAATAAATAAATATAATACAAATCGTGGATGGCATTTCACTTAGCCGTTGACACCACCAAATAATTAAGAGAAAAGGCCAAAAAATAGTATTTTTACTAGAAAATTTCCCCATGGATCTCACCCTTTACGATCACGTGATCCCACCAATCAAAAAGCATCAAAGAGATTGTCGCTAGTAGCTAAGGTGTCTTTTTCCGTAATTAAAAAAAAGGGTTTTTAGTTAAATAGGTTTGATATGTAATAAGTTTAGTAAAACAGATCCTTCTGTTGAAATGTCAAAATTACCCTTAATGAAAAGGACTGTTTAATTTGCAGGGTATATCCCCAAACTTAATCAGGTTGATTTAATTCAGTACTTCTGGTTATATTTATATTTTTTAATCTTGTAAGTTCTTCTAAAAATGTTCTATATTGTAATAATTTTTCAAAAGATTTAGGATGATCTTTTTTAGTTATATATCCTAACATTATTCCTTCTGATACTTCTTCTTCTATATCTTCGTATTCTTCTATAATTTTATGAACCGTATTTATATTTTTTGCTGTTTCAACAGAATTAAATTCTATTCTATTTAGAATTGCATAGTCAATATCTTCGTATATCTCTTTTAGTTTAGATTGTCCAACAGAATATATATTTTTAGATTTTTCAACAATAATTGATAAAAATGAAATTTCTTTATTATCTAAATATAGTTTATATTCACAGTTATTAGATGTTGATGTTTGTAAAGTATTCATAGATTATTGGGTTGGTAAATTATTATAATTTTCTGGTATAATTCCATTCTTTGGTCTAGTAAAATACAATAATTTGCAATATATTGTTCGTATTTTTCTAAAAGTTTATTGTATTCTTCAGAAGATATATTTTCATTTTCCATTTGATGTTTAATATCTTCCATTTTATCTCTTAATTTTTCTAAACGATTATCTAGTCCTTCTATTGTATACCCTGGCATTTAGGTTTAGACTGTATTTGTTACTATTTTATTTTCTAAATCTATTTTAAGTTGTAATATATCAGAACAATCTATAATGTATTGATCATGATTTTCTAAAAGTATATAATATTGTTCAGATGATTCATCCATATCTATTAATTGAGATATAATGTTATCTATTTTTTCCGTTATCCTATCTAACAAATTGTCTAATCCTTCAATAGTATATCCAGGCATTATAAACACAAAGATAAATAATTTATAAAATTTCAAGTAATTTTTCAAACTCTATCAATGTTTGAGAATTGATAATATCTATATCAACCATAATATCTATACTTGGTTCAAATGGTATATTATATTTTGAAATACTTTTCTTTCTCTTTTCTAATTTATCAATTATATCTTGAATATTTTGTACCATTATAGATCTTACAGTACCTCTAGCAAAGTTTTCTATCAAATTTTCTTTAAAACTTTTTAATATCTCTTGTGATGCATATAGATACTCTTGGTATCCTATTTTATCAATTTCATTTTCATATTCAATACATTTTTTACTTTTGATATGCTTTTAAACTTTATATGGACCTCTTTTAGTTCTGGATTTTTTCATGATATAATTACTATTATTCATGATATTAAGATTTTCAAAAACTGGTAAAGAAAGATTCATCCCTTCCATCACTGTCATAATATATTACAGGGTCATAATCATTATCACTGCTAAACACATATCCTAAATATAATTCATTATTTATTTCAGTATTATCACTATCAAGCCAAAAATAAATAATTGATTTTGTAATTTCTAATCCTAATATTCTTTTTAATGTCGGAAAGATAACTAACAAACATGGCATATACACATGATATAACTTTTTTATTTCATTATTAGGTCTGGTAAACTGTTTATACATGAATAAAGGTTCAATTATGCTATGGTGTTCATCATTATAAGGACTGTTTTGATAATTAAATTTAATAATCCTGAATTCTGTCATGTTAAAAACTCTTCTTCCTCCTAATTCCGTAAAGATAGATATATTAAGAATACTAACCTCTTTTCCTGTTCTCAGTACCTTTGTATTTTCCTTCTATTGTTAGTGACCTTCAGGCTTATAGGTTTCTGCTCCACACCCTTCAATGACTTCCTGCCTTCACGGGTTATTAGCTAAACCTGGATGCCTTCATTGTATAACGTTTTAGATGGAAAATATTTTAGGACAGAGTGTAGGGAGTTTTCTTAATAATATATCTTCTTCTTGGAAACAGGATTTAGAAGACAAGAATTTAGAAACTCATCATAATTTGATAAGTAGATTGAGATTTTATTGATAATATGAAGATTGAAACAAGATTGATAAGAGAATTTTTCAAAGACAGAAGATTTTTGGCTTTCTCACAAACTGAGTGCTCAAGTGAGTTCTGTCTTTCAACTAGCCCGGAGGCCTCTATTTATAATACTACATTGGACACAATTACATCACTGCTTACATCATTGTCCTAACAATTTTACAACTTTTTTCACCTAAGGACACACCTGTCCCTCTATTATTTATTACATCACATGACCCTTACATTATAGGGACACTTATCCTTCTCTTTTTTGGTCTTGGTATGGCCCCTACATTATTCTGCATTGTTGAATTAAAGTAGATCTATTGAATATCTTCCACTTGTCCATCAATTTATTGGCATGTGAAACAGATCCATCAAGTGGCTTCCACCTGTCCATCAATTCCTTTGGCATGTGGGGCAGTTTCTGGCTATGCACGCCTCTTGCAAAGTGGCAAAGCTTCCATGGATTTAATGAGTGTCAAATTTATTGATGTATTCTTGCAGGATTGTTGATTTTTCTTTTCCTCCATTAGTGAGTAGGGTCCATCCATTATACTGGCATATGCACTTGAATTTTTTCTCATATAGATTTTTTGGCAATGTTGTAGAGAACTTTAATTCCCAACACCCTTCGGGATCTAAACCATGATCTTGTAATGTTTGGTACTGGCTTGGTATTTTTTTCAACTTCAATTTGAAAATTTCGAGCAACATACCCAATCGTGATAATATTCTCAGCAGGATAATATATCCTTCCATCAATTTCAGGACTGATTGAATAAAATTTTAAATATATGGATCTTCCTTGAGCAAACTTTGAAATTTCTCCTTTTAGTAAATCATCAAATTTTTCGATTTCTTTTAAATTTTTTCCTGGATAGATAAGATCCAAGAATCCATAATCAGCTGCCATTTTTGTCATGACGGGATCTCCTCCCTGGGTAACGATCAATCGTGGGTATACATGGTCTCCAGACGAAATGTAATAGCAATCACATTCTTGAAGTTCATATATAACTTCAACAGTGGTTTTATATTCGTTTTCTTTTGGTAAAAAAGGGGAATCATCTTCCTCTTCAGCACGAATTCTGACTATCCTTGTATGTTCATCTTTGGCATTGATTGTGATTTTTCGAGGACTGGCTTCATTTATAACAACTTTTTTGGGACTTGGTTCATCTCTTTTAATTGTTGGTCCACCACTGCTTCCAGAAGATGTACCTGTTTGTATTTTTGGTATAACATGTTTGGTATTAGCCTGTTTGGTAATCAACGATTCAAACTGAGATTCAATCTCAATTATGTTATCGCTCAATTCTTTTGTATAATTGTGATGAAATGTTGAGATTTCCATCAATTGCCTGAAACTTCCTTGGAGAGTTTCTGCAAGTTGTTCAATTCCAAGTTTTATATCTTCAGCTTCCTCCATGAGGAAGTTCATTCGCTTTTTGGCGTCTATCAGAGATCTTTTGATATTATCCATCTGCAAATTCAATATTCCTGCTAGTCCGCAAGATAATTATTAACACATTTAATATGAACTATATCAAAATTATAAAATGCCAAATATGCTTGCCATCTATGGAGTCTTCTATATTGAGGTTCTGGTGGTAATTTATTTTTTACTAAACCTGCAACTTGAGAATTATCAGTTTCAACAATGAATTTCTTAGATAATAAAAACAATGAAAATTTCTTTATTCCTCTGATAATTGCTAATAGTTTTTTCTCATGAGTAGTATAATTTGTCTCTGCTTGATTAAACGTTCCACTTGAGTATCTACAAATTTCATTAAGATCTGTTTTTAATATTGCTGCCCAATACTTATCCGAGGCATAAGTATTAACTATCAGATTATCTGTTTCATCTGGTAATCTTAATTTTGGTAAATTTTTACATTCTTCTTTTAGTGATTTGACAATTTCTGTATGTTCATTACTCCATCCTTTTGTATTTGTTTTTCTGAGTAAAATTTGAATTTTATGTCTCTTTTTTGATAGATTTTCAATAAATCCTTCTGCATAATTTAAACATCCTAAAAATTTTTGTATTTGTTCTTTTGATTCTAATTTGTCTGGAAAACTTTCTATCTTTTTAGATATATGGGTTTGTAATTTTATCTATTGGTAATCCAAGAAAATCAATTTCTTGTTTTTCTATTATAGCTTTATTTTTTGAAAGAACAATTCCTTCTTTTTTGCATTCATTTATAAATTTCATTAAATGGTTTCTATGTTCTTCTTTATTATTAGAACATATTAATATATCATCGACATAGACAATTAAGAATTCATTAAATTTTCTAAATATGTTATCCATTCTTCTTTGATATATTTGTGGTGCATTTTTTAAACCAAATGACATAACCATCCATTCATACTTACCTTGGGGTGTACTAAATGCTGTATATTGAATACTATCTTCTTCCATTTTTACTTGCCAAAATCATGATTTGCAATTAAATTTAGAATAATATTGCTTTCCTTTTGCAAGATTTATTAATACCTCTTTATTTGGTAAAAAGTATCCATCAAATTTAGTATATTTATTTAATTCTTTATAATTTATCACCATTCTAACTTTTCCTCTTTTTTGTTCAGAATGTTTCATGACCATAAAAGCCGGACTACTATGGGGTCCATTGCTAGGTCTGATTAATTTTTGGTTAAGTAATTCTTTTATCTAAGTTTTAAATTCTTGTGTATCTTGTATGGTATACATCATTGGTCTAACTCTTATAATAACATTTTCTGTTAATTCTATTTTAGCTTTTGGATGATGTGGTTTCCAGAATAATAATGGATTTTCTCCACAAATCTTTTCTAGTTGATCAATGATTTTTCCCATATTTGTTTGTATGTTCGTTTTTAAGGCTTTTTTATACATTATTCTTCTATTTTTTGTTTCATTTTGTATAATTAGTTTTTTCTCCCATTTATCACCATGCTGTGTTGGCTGAACTCTGTAAGGTCTAAATTCTCTTGGTATTTTTAGTAAATGTGCACAAGATGTTTGTAACATTATCATGTAATTATTCTGTTTATAATATTGAAATTGTTGTATAAAGTAATTTCCTAGTAATATATCACATTCTAATTTGTTATAATTATATATTTTATTTACAACTATTTGTTTACTTCCAAGTATTATATCTACTTTATCAGCACTATTAATTATATGAGTACTTTCTCCCGTTACTCCTGTAATTTTTATCTTTCCATTAGTATTCCATGATTTTATTAAGAAACTTTTGAATATTGTTATATCACTTCCCGTGTCAATTAATGCACATGTTATTATATTTGTTTCAACAATTGTAATTTGTATATAAACGGCTAATGGAAAACTTATTTGGTTATTCATTTATTCAGCTTTTCTGCATAGTATAGTTTGATCATTATGAGTTATATATAATCCTTCACGTTTTATACTATAATCTTCTAGTCCATCTAGAAAGCTCATTCTTAATAATACATGAGGATTTACCATACTATTATCTACATGACATGGTACTAAGAGATTTATTCCTCCTATTTTTATTGGTACTTTTACTTCAAGTCATATGTACTTGTCCATCAAAATTTATATATCTATATGGATCAGTTCTATGAGATATTAGTCCTTTATTTCTATTTGAAGCTATATGACATTCACTAGCTCCTGTGTCAATTAATATTGGTACTTTTCACTTTGTTTTCTATTGATCTTTGTTAATAATTCTGAAACTGTATTTTTTGTTAAAAGATTTAATTTGTGTGTTCCTTGAGTGGTTCTAACATCTATTGCCCTTTCAATTTTATGATATTCATTTATTGCTACTTTTTCTCTTTTCCATATTCTATCTAGTATTTCCCATTTTCCTATTTTCAAATCTAAAGATAATTTTTGTATCTTTCTAAACTTATTATTATCAAAAGTTACCTTTAATCCATAACCTTCTATTCCTTCATATTCTTGTTTATCTATGTTCTTGTTTGCTTCTATTTCTTTATTCTGATTCTGATTCATCATTTTCTGAATCCGTTTCACTTATATAGACTTCTTGATCATAGTATTCTTCAATATCTGATATTTCACTTAGTTCACTTTCTATTTCTAGATATTTTTTTTGTAATATTTTAACTTTCTTTTTATTACAATCAGAGCTTATATGCCCCATTTCTCCACAATTCCAACATTTACATTGGCTTTTGTCTTTCTTATAAGTTTTATTTTTCTGTCTTTTATTTGGATTATATCTTCTTTTGTAATATCTTCTTTTAGGCTTTATATATTTTTTCCTGAAGTTTCTGAATTTTTTAAACTTTCTATTTTTATATTTTCTTTTGTTATTATTTTTTCTTCTTTCAAGGTTACATCCCCATTGAGTAGGTTTTTCCATATCTTCACAACATATTCTGGTTAATTTTCCTGATTTCTTTAATAATTGTCTTTGTTGACATATATATGCTAATCTTTCAAATATGAATTTTATCCTTGATCCTAATGTTCTAGGTGTTCCAGGGTTATCTCTAATAAATTTTTCAAATTCTATTTTAAAGTATATTCCCCATGAACCTGGTAATTTATTGTAATACATATCTCTATATACTTCTTGATTTTCATTACTATAGAATTTGACACAACAGTATTCTTTAAACTCACAAGTATATTCTTTGATTTTACACATATCACATATTGTTAAATTTATTAATCTTACTCTTGCATTATCTTTTTCTTTTATTGATTCTGCTTCATAATTACTTATCCAATTTTCTCCTAAAAATTCATCCGCAATATAATCTACTAATTTTTCTATTCCCTTTCTATCTGATTTTATTAGTTCCGTCTGTACATTTCTTCTTATTAATGCTTTCGTATCACTACTTATTCCTTCCCATCAATTTCTAACATGTCCTTCAAAAGATGCTACTAAAAAATTTATCATTCTATCAGTATTTTCCCATGTATCATCTTTATTGTATAAAAAGAATAGTATCATTGAATCTACCCAAGTTAATAAGGCTTTTTTAGTGTCTATTTTACAATCCAAATCTAATTTTGTTCCCCCATGATTAATAGGTTTATCATAATTATTATTTGGTTCAAATCTATCTTTATATTTATTTTCTCTAGGTGGTTGTCTATCTCTGACTCTATCATAATATTGTCGGTGTGGTTTACTATATAAGGGTGCATAACTTTCATCTGGATCTGGTAATTCTTGTTTAGAAGTTCCTATAGGAGCAGGGTTAGATGCTCCTCCAGTATTCATTAAAACTTGGTATTCATCAAAATTTTCTATGCTTAATTGATCAAAATTTTCTATAAGCAAATCTAATTCTTCATTCATTTTTGTCTCGGTATTCTTCAATTTTTTCTTCAGCTTTTAATTTTCCTAAAGTTTTTTCTATAGATTTTTGTAATTCTAACTCTTCTTCTAGTATTTTTGGTAATATGTTTTTCCTAAATTCATCATCCATACTTCCTGCTTCTATTATAATTTTTTCTTGTTCAAAATGTTTCTTTCATATTCTAAATATTTCTTTTTCTATGAATTTTTTGTCTACGAATCTTTGCTATTATTATTTTCTTTAAATTCTCTAATCTCTAGTTTTAGTATATTTATATCATTTCTTACTTCTTTCAATTCATTTTTTACTTCTTGAACGTCACTTATTAATGATTTTATTAATATTTTTAGATCTTCAATATATTCACTTATTGGCATTTTATACTCTTGATTTTTGAGTTTTTTGTACCTTAAATAGTCTGTCATACATATCATCTATTTTTATTTCTAGCTTTTTGATTTTTTCTTCTATTGATATGATTTTTTCATTTTCATTCTTTCTTATTTTCTCGTTTAGTTTATCTGTTTTTTCTACAATTATTCCAATTTTATCTTGATTAATTAATTCTCCTGATTTTCTTTGGAATTCTTTTAAGATTTCTTCATCTATATTTTTAACTTCTCCTGTCATTTCTTTTAATTCTTTGAATTGTATTGTTAGTTTATTTTGAATGTTTTGTAATTTTTCTTTGATATTCATATCCTGTATATTTAATTATTGTAATTCTTCAACGGCTAATTTATCTTGTAAATTTATGTTTTTATATGTTTGCCATAAAAAAGCACTTATCCAATTTAATTGCATGTTAAGAAATCCGTCAGATTCTCCCCATGAGCTTAATGGTTGAAACATTGTTGTATTAGCTCCTTTTATTTGGTAAGATCCTACTGGTAGATTAATATTTTCTATTATTTGTTTTTCAAATTTTATTTCTGGAAATTCTGTCATTAAATTTTTCCTTTGATATGCTTAACTTCTAATCTTAATTCCGTATCATATTTTACTTCTTTACATATCATTATATTATATTCACAAAATTCTTCAATTGATCTTAACATAATTTTTCTTTGTTGTGCTCTATAACTTTTATTGTAATATTTTATTTCTCCAGTTATATCATATTTTTTCATATTAATTTTTTCTTTGTTATTTATAATCATAAGTATATTAGGTAATTGTTTTAGAATTGTATTAAAGTATTTTCTTTTACTTTCTAATGATTTTAGTCTTAGAAATCCTTTTCTTTTTATATTTCTTTCTTCTATCATTTGGTCTAATAGATTTCCTCTTTGTTCTATTATGGAATCTAATTTTTCATTTGTTTTCATATCTAGATATTTGATTAATAAGGGTTCTCCTCTATGATAATTCATTCCTATATTTTTTGTATAATTCTTCTAGTATATCTTTGTAGATTAAATCTAATATTTCGTTTATGATAAAATCTTCTTTTATTATATCGAAATTTATTAGATCATATATTTCTCTTCTTATATCTTTATCTAAATCTCTTAAAGTATTTAAGATTTCTATTTTATAATTATCGGGTATTGTTAGTGTATGCATAATTATAAATCTTGATGTATATATTATATATTTATTTTTATTTTTTGTCGTATAATATTTATCTTTTAGATCTGTCATATGGCTCTGATACCAGTTAAAATGCTATATGAGCGAACAAAAATCATTTAAAATTATGTAAACAAAATTGTCTAAGGACTTAAATGAAATATTTCCATACTTTAATGGTTTGTATTGCAAATTCTATATATAAGGGTATTTTTGTAAGTTTAAAGAGTCAAAGTCTATTTTTACAATATTAGGGGTCGTTCTCTTTGTGTTTCGATTTTGGATTTTGGATTTTGAGTTTTGGATTTTGTTTTGAATTTTGGATTTTGGTTGTTTGTTTTGGAATTGCTGAAAACATGTTCTCTTTGTGATTTTGGAAAACTGTTTTCAAAAATAGAAAACTGAAAAATGTGTTTACTTTGTAATTTTTTGATATATTTATTTTGTGATATTTTATATGTAAAAAATGGTTGATTTGTTGAATTACATTAATTTTAATGTTAATAAATCAGTTAGTTCTCTATGTCAATAAATTCATCATTAATATTGTTTCAGCTAAACAAAAATTTAACCACATACCAATAAAATCTTAACATGGATCTATATATAATGGCAAAATAATATAAGAACTTCAAGTGAAGGAAGTGTCTCACATTTACAAAAATAATAATAATAATAATAATAATAATAAATAAAAAATTACAAAAAAAAAATAAAATCTTAACATGGATCTATATAATAATAGCAAAATAATATAAGAATTTCAAATGAAGGAAGTGTCTTACTTTTAAAAAAAAATAATAATAAAATAAAATAAAATATTTACAAGAAAAAAAACTTAACATTGATCTATATATATAATGACAAAATAACATAAAAACTTCAAGTGAAGGAAGTGTCTCACTTTTACAAAAAGTAAAAAAAAAAAAAAAATTTAAAAAAAAAAAATTAAAAAAATCTTAACATGATCTATATATAATGACAAAATAACATAAGAACTTCAAGTGAAGGAAGTATCTCACATTTACAAAAAAAAAATAATAATAATAACAAATAAATAAATAAATTACAAAAAAAAAAAAAATCTTAACATGGATCTATATATAATGACAAAATAATATAAGAATTTCAAGTGAAGGAAGTATCACACATTTACCAAAAAAAAAAAAAAAAAAAAAATTTCAAAACGCGCGTTTTGGTCGTTTTGGACCTTTTAATACAAAATACTCAAAACGCAATAAAATCGTTTTGAGTTTCCTTTGTATTTTTTTTTTTTATGTTTTGGAAAACGCGTTTCTGAAAATGGGCAAAGTGAACGCGTTTTCGATATTTCCAAAAATCGAAAACTCAAAACGGGCTCAAAACAGCAAAGAGAACGGGGCCTTATTGTTTCAAAGTCTATTTTACTAAATATTATAGTTATTGGATCCATTTATAATTATTTCCCTTAAAAAAACATTAGTTCTACCAATTTGTTTGTACTTCATTATTATTGATATATTAAAATTTACAGGGAATTTCAACTCTTTGGAGAATCTCATAAACATGTTCGAATATCATAGTCCACTCCACCCCACCCCACCCCACCCCACCCCACCCCTTCCTTTTCCCGAATTGCTCTGATCAATTTATTCAAGCCATTTGAAATGTAAAGGGCAAACATTCACAACACGAGTTCAACTTTCAAAGTAGGTTCGATCTTGATGATGGTTATTAAATTTATATAGCTTCACCAACATGGTATTTTTTTATACTCAATAGAAAATTAGATTTGGTAGGAAAAGAAGTAACTTAAAAATCAGAAATGACAAAATAAGTAAATATGTTGCATGTTACAATGTTTTATGGGAGAAATGGTATTAATTATAAATTTATCATCACTTCCTCCATTGGCCAAATAAGTAAAATTATGTGCTAAACCAGTCCCTATCTTAGTTTTGATGGAACTCGCCTTTGTCGCTTGTATATCTTCTGGCCATCTTCTGTAACTGCCCCTGGATCCGGCTGACTAAGCTTCGACTCTCCCTCATTCAAAGGCTTGGCTAATGATTTGCTGTCATCATTAACAATATCCGGAACATGAAAACTTATAGCAGTATCATTTGTATGACTTGAATCTACAAAAGCAATGTGGTCTGGAGCACGTTCTTTCCTTTTGCCACCATCATCTTGTAAAGAATCAGCATCTGGTGTATCAACCTGCATTACTTCAGGAACTGAATGCACAGATGACACTGGAGGTTTCGCTGAAGAAGATCCGGGACTATTCAGTTTACCCTGCTGAGTAGAGGGGCTCACATCTTTCTTTGACAGGGTGGTGGAGTCCGATGGCAAATGGGTTTCAGTACAATGTGGCTCCAGTACAGAAGGGTCAGGCTTGGAGCAAGTGTCAGGTCCATCAACCTGCATCGCAGCCTTATCAGACTCTGGATGCACGGGCAACACTTTTTGCTCTGCCGGAGAAGGTTGAGAGACCACTGAGTTGTCTTTAGCGTAGGGAGTCTCATCAAGCATTCCAGTTTTAGAGTCTGGTTGATCTAGATCAACCTGCATCGCAGCCTTATCAGAGTCTGGATGCACGGGCAACACTTTTTGCTCTGCCGGAGAAGGTTGAGAGACCACTGAATTGTTTTTAGTGGAGGGAGTCTCATCAAGCATTTCAATTTTAGAGTCTGGTTGATCTAGCGTCTGAGAATGTCGTAGCTCCAACACTTGAGGGTCAGGTGTGGGTGGTGAGACTTCAATGCCTGTGTTCTCTACCTGTCTGGCATCCACCTGTGCAATACGAGAAGAATCCACTGTTACTGGTGCAGTATCCTCCCTCAAAAAATTGGATGTCATGTTTGTCAACTGCGGAACTGAACACTGATCACCTCGGGGATAGAATTGTGGCTCTGACACTGATGGGTTAGCAGCATAAGGCGAAGCTTCTCTACTTCCAGTTATGGCATCCAACTCTATCATCTCTGATTGCATGGTGTCTTGTAATTCTGGCAGTGGGGAGTCCCCCATGAGTGGTGTAGGGAAAGGCTCAAAATCCTGAACCACATTTTCGTGTGTTCGTGAAGTATTTGGTCCCAATGAAGAAGATGGTGTTGTTGGTGATGATCCTAGTGTAGATGGGTAATACGAGCCTAAGCCAATGCTTGCACCCACCAGTCGTCCACTTACTCCACCTCTCCTCCTCGGTTTACATCGCTTTGTCTTAGGACCCACTGGGATGGCAGTCTGCGTCGATAGTGAGGACTGGTTCCCATTAGTCATTCGCAAAGCAGATGCACAAATGTCACAAATCTTCCCAAGTGCCTGTAAGATGGGGTTTTCTGAAAGATCCACCTCTTGCTTCAAACTATCTGGTACAAAGAATATGAGCAATGAAATTAATGTCAGGCCATTAGATGGCTCTACTCCAAAGAGGTTAGCTGAGGATAGGAAAGCAACCATACCTGTAAATTCCATATTCATTTGCATCATGTTTGGATCTGTAGTATCATGGCAATCAGGTGAATTTATCGAAGAATCCCATGTCTGTGGTGTATCTGGAAGTTCACCATGTGCAGGAAGAACATTTGACTGCGATGGAGAATGATACTCTGCCAGTGAAGTGGATGGTGTACCTGGTAAGTGTGGAATTCTTTTTCTGCTCTCACTAGCTGATCCTCCTGCAAACCCACCTCTCTTCTTTGGTCTACCTCTCTGTACCTTAGGTGGAATAGCTGGGGATGCAGCTGTTATGTTCACATCAAGACGTGCACTGAGACGGTGGTCCTCATGAGCTGCTCTCAATGAATATACACATATATCCTGGATCTCTCTGAGAACATCATGCCCCGAGACCTCAAGGCCTTGGTAGATAGCATCGCCGGCACGATGGTATATTCTTTGTAGGCTCTGGGCCTGCAATATATTAGCAATTCAAAATCCAAGTGTGACAACCAGCAAAAAGATGAAACTGCAGTTTCATACCATTGACTCAATAACACCCCCAACTCCCTGATATCCAGTATTTGGACGAGTAGCAGGATTTCCAATCAAGAGACGGGTAATGCGTTGGTACCACATCATATACGGATCACTCTGATCCATTGGACCATCAATGGGAGGTGTAGAAATAATTCGAGCAAACCGCTCTGTCCACATATCAACAAACTGCCTGTGATGATGGGCCCAGTCATAATTTTGTCTTCCACGACGATCAGTCAAATGGATGTCTGGGATAGTGTCACAAACTGCAGGGATAGTTTGTTGCTGCCCAAACTGACGTAAAGCACGGTCAGGATGGTGAAACTCCACCACATCAAAGCAGATGAGAGGAGACACTGTCTGCCAAATTCTTCTTCCTGATGTGCAATACTGAGGAAGGCTGGCTAAGACATCATCAGTGTATGGCTCCCATACAAACTGAACATAAAGTAGATCTTAAAAACTAGTCAATGAATTAATGCATTACTGCAGCGAATTGTGATTACAAATATAAGGCACCTGGTCATCCTTCATATTATCTAGTTGGTCTCTGTATAAGACTAAAACATGCGTTCCCACACTATCCAACTTGAAACCAACATTCCACCTACGAACAATATATAATTTACGTTAAAAAACCAATATCTGGTGTGGGCAATTGCAAGTTGTTCCTTTATCCGAAAGTATACCTGGAACCATAAGGGGCAGCAGGCAAAGAATGCTCTCCAGAAACTACATCAGGAGGTGGCTGCTGTTGAGGTGCTAACCTCCCAGGGCGGATGAAGGGCACTCTTTCCCATGCCCAGATCTAAATGATTTTCATGCAGACGAAAATCTCGTATTATTAAGGTTTTTATTCAGACATAACAGACACGAAAGATGTAACAAAGACACCTCAGTAAGATTATATGAATTGTAATACCTGCAAAAGTACCAGTGGCCCGCATATATCTGATGTCTCAGGCTTGGTTGCTCGGCACAAAGCACGGTAAAGACAAGAGAGCACAGCACTACCCCAGCTTAACCTGCCAGCAGCCTCAAAATCCCTAAGCAGGGGCAAATACATCAACTTCACCTTATTATTAGACATGTCTGACAATAATTGCCCCCCAAGAAGCTGCAAAATGTATGCTCTAGCATAAAACTGCATCGTATCCTTTGATGCACCTTCAGGTAGGGTCTTAAATCTCTCCTGTAAGCATCGGATCTTAAGACGTCCACGATCAAAATCCTCTGGAGGTGGTTTAAATCCTAAAAGCTCATTACATATATCCTGCCACTCCTCCATAGACCGATTTGTATCAACACCAGTGATAGGATCACCATCTACAGGTAGACCCCACAACACAGAAATATCCTGTAAGGTGACAGTGGCCTCACCAACTGGAAAATGGAAAGTATGGGTCTCTGGGCGCCATCTCTCAACCAATGCTGTTATCAAAGCATGATCTAGTCGTATACGGCCTGCCTTGTACACCCCATAAAAACCTGCTTGCAGCATAAGTTGCTGTACTTGAGGGTCCAATGCACCCAGACGCCAGAAGTGGCCATCACACCTCCTACAGGTCAGAGGCTCAAAATCCTGACCATCCCATATTGCGGTAGATCTGTGGTGGTCCTGTAAAGTCAGTACAGAATCATCAATGGGTCCAGGATGTAATGTGTGACCCAGTCCAGCATCCATCTTTATCCAATACCTGAAAAAGGTAAACCATAGATGCATATGAAAATGTATATCCATCTTAAAGAGACTTTCAATGAAGATTGAAAAAATTATTTCCCCTGTATGAAAATTTAATGCCTTCTTTCAGAGTTCAAATGTACCAAAATATTTCACTTCCTTATAACCAATTATATTATAACATTCAAACGAGCAAGATTAATATACCTACTTTTGAATGTAGAAAGATAAAACAAAATGAATTTCTCAGTCCCATTCATCTTTAAACTTCACTTTAACCTCCTTGCCTTTATAACTATATCGGATTAAAGATGATATCTAATTTCATAACTAGAAGAAAATTCCTAAGAGAAGCGTAAAGACATGCATATGGTAGATTTTCCAACTAGTCAAGCAATCTATTTTCCAGTCATGCACCCTTCAACCACCAAGTACATACACTGGATAAGTCCATCTCACTATAATACGACTCTTAATAGGTGCACATTTTTTAATTTAAAATCCATGGTTTATTCAGGAATGTCATCACACCCAGAAGGAAAAGAAAAGAAAAAGAATAAATCAGGCACGAAAGACCCATAAGAAACACTGAGAAATCTGAACTTAGCAGAGAAAATTTAATTTGCAAGAACAATGACTGCACAAAATTCTGGAAAAATATAAAAAGATCTATTTCGTGATATTTATGATTTCCCTCTTTGTTTTGAACATTTTGGAAACTTCTAATCCACCATGATGCACCCCATACATAGGCCACCCTTTTCAACCCTTAAAATCAAACACTTATGAAGGAGGAAAACCAAGTTCTCAGTTACTCTTGCGTGAGGTCACCATTAAACTTAGCTTACCTATGAATTTTACTGGGCAGTTTTTGTCTATCCTCGAGGTGAACAGAGCAACCCTGAGAGGGAGAGGGTAGTTGGCAATGAGAATATCTACAGCCTGGTGCCTACAATTGTTTTGATATTCTATTCCAATCAATAAAGTACCTAGTACCTTCAGCAACTCTTTTCAACTTGGAGAACATTGAATTCTGATTGCACCTAATAGTGCTTTTTTCCTTGGCAAGCTTTCTCAGCAGAAAAATGCTAGACGCACCTCGGGGCTTACCCCCGAGGTGACCCCCTCCTCACATGGAGGGGTGGAGCCCACTTCCGACAAGTGGGCTCCGCCCCCTCTATGTGAGGGGGCGGTCACCTCGGGGGTAAGCCCCGAGGTGCGTCTAGCATGCTCCTTCTCAGCCGCAGTTACTACTTATCTGAAATCCACTCTTCCTTTCTTTTTATAATTTTATGTGAGAACTCTAACAGAAATAACAACTCAAACTATTATACTTACTGTAAAATTGCCAAAAAGATATATGGATAGAAAACAAAATCTTAATCACTGTATCTCCAAATCAAAGTTAGGCCCCCACGGCAAGAGTCCAAACCTCTGCCTTGAGAAGATTTAGAAATTAAAGTAACTGAATCAAAATCAAAGTTAGGCCCCCACGGCAAGAGTCCAAACCTCTGCCTTGAGAAGATTTAGAAATTAAAGTAACTGAATCAAACATGTTCTTTTATACGTATTTGTACAGCTCCAATACATTCATCAAAAAAAAAAAATCCGATTGAGGAACCATATAAATTAGCAAGACAGAAACTTTACAGAAATGCTTAATCCAACAAAGTATGTTTAGGGTTTCGGAAATTATATCAGTCATGAGTCATTCATGGAAATTATGCAATTACATCGGCAAATAAGCTATTTAAGGAAGACTAATTCTCATTTTAGCATCACCCCCATAAAATTCAGACATTAAATCAACAGAATTTCATAAAACTAAATATATCTTAAATAATCAAAATAAATTGCTACCCCAAGCCAACACGGACCACCTTCAGCGTAGCCAAGCTCTGCCAAACAAATCACTCCAAATACGCATACAATTTCTGTATCTACAACAGCTTATGATGATCTCACAAATGTAAAGATCAACGAGAAAATTGAAAAGGTTTTTTGAGATTAATTCTGTAGCCAAAAAAGGAGTAACCGAGTGAGTGAGAGTGAGAGCCAAATATTAAAATTCCAACGGCTACTCAAATATGTGATTCTTCAGAGAGATCGCCATTAGAAACGCTTTCACGACTTAGCATTGTACGCATTTTTGGAAAAGATAACATAGGTTTATTTTTGGGAAGTACGAAGAAAACCTAAAATCGTCCCTCTATAGGAGTCTATATTTATTATGCTGGGTTATCACTTTTCATCAATTTTCAAATTATTCCTCAACTATGGACTTGGTGTCAATAATTCCGTGTTGTTTTTTAATCCATATGACTCGGTACATGGCTTTTTGAAACAAATCCATTTGAATCTTTAACAATGTCAGTCTTAGGCCCCATTTGATTTTTTTTTTTTTGTAACAAAACTCTTTATTTCTCATACTCATTTTCAATCATACATTCATAAAATAAAATATTCGACATACAAAATCATACTTTTCAACCACACATTCTGCGAAAAATCATTATTCAAATAACTACTTTCTTTTTAAAATGGGCATCAAATAGGGGATTAAATAATTTAAATCCTTTTAAAAGAACGAGTTTTGGGTAATGATCATTTAAAATAGTGATATTTAGCATCACTGATGCGCGTCGTTATTCACCAAAATCTAATAAAGTATCTTACTTGCCATTCATCAATTTTAATTGTAATAGCTGAAGTAAGAGTCAATCCCACAAGGAACGAGAATTAAATTAGTGTTATATCAATCAGAATAGATTGGGGGTTTTGAGTTCAATTATTGTAAGTGACTTGAAAAATAAAGTAAACACGTAAATTGGTTGGGATATAAATCAATTGTTGACAAATCCTAGTTCTCTGGTTCAATTGTATTTTATCACAATATTACTACTTTCCAAGTAATGCGTATTCAACTCAATTCTTGGTTTATCACCCGTAAGTATTTAACGAGTTCTAACTACCTCTTTTCTTCCTTACTTGTGTTTAATTAGAACAAGCTCTCTAATCAAAATAAAGTTATTGGACAATCTAAAATAAGCTCTTTAGATTTAATGCAATAACCAAATAACTCAAGAAGAAATTAGGTGATCTAGATTACCAAACACACAAGCTCGTGATGATTAACCTAGGTTGGTTTTCCAATGAAATTGCAAAAACCCCAATTGCTACTATGAATTGAACAACAAGACAATTACGGATCTAATAATTCAAATTAGCATGCATCAACACAATAAGATATGTGATAGGCCTAAATCACATAAATCATTGTATTAATTGAAATAAAGTGCATAGAAATTCAACAACCATGAATATAGAATTTAACACTAAATTACTAGTTGGAAAATAGAAACATAATGAAATTAAATATAACGTCCTCCTTGAACTAGGTAGAGAATTTAGCCGCTTAAAGTCATGAAGAATTCAAGAATTTTTCGCTCTTGATTCACCTTGTCGAGTTGCTTGATTTCTCTTTCAAACTCCAAGCAAACCGCTCTCTCTTCAACATTTTTTTCACACTTTTTTCTGTCATGAAATTCATTTTTTATAGCCACAAAAATCATGCCCTAGAGTTGGGCTTAAGACATACCAAAATTATGCAATGAATCAGAAAAGGAAATTTCTTGACGAGCAAATTACGGCTGTGAATAATTATTTACGGCCGTAAGTCAGTTTCTGCTAATTTTTCATATTTGAAGGTTACGACCGTGACTTTTGGTTTACGGTCGTAAGTCATGTTCTGCTTCTTTTTGCCTAATGCGATGAAGAAGTTTACGGCCGTGAATGTTTAGTGTTGCGGCGGTAACTTATTTGCACCCAAGGTCCTCAATCTTCAGTTTTAGGTGCATTTTAGTCCTTTCTTCTTCTTTTCTCTTCCTTTATGATCCTATACAACATAAAATATAAAACGTATTAATAATACTTAAAGCAAAGGTCTTTATTTGGTTGTAATGGGGCTTCGGGTTGGGTAGGATAAAAAAAATATATCTAGGCTGAGTCGAGAAGGAATTTCGCAAACCAAGTTAATTCATAGTGACAGTACTTCCTTTACTCTTCATATGAACTTCACTGCTTCGCGCTACCAACTAAGTTAACACTTGTAAATCTCTATCTCTCTCTCTCTCTTTTTTTTTTTTCAAAAGTTGAATGTTTGACTTTCTCAACTACCAATTTTCTTTACTGACTTCCTTTTCAATGCTTCTTTGTTTTTTTTTTTTTCGAGTATAGACTGCAACTTTTTCTATTTTGTTCAAGTTATTATGCAGTCACCAATTGACACGAGATAGAATTTCACTTACTTTAATTCAGTTCATTACGCAACTATCACAAGATACCTATTGCACTTCTTAGACTTAGACCACGGCACATTCCCCAATCAACCAAAGCTTGCGAATCCCTTCTCCATGGGTTCAAAACAGAAATAATACGAAAGAAATGGTAGTCATGGCTTGTATTGTGGCATTAAAAATTCAAAGAAAGGCTAAAGCTCAAATGGGCTTCTATTGGTACATGTATCAAGGTAGGCCCTTTTAGCAAGTCAAATTTGGCTTAACCTAATGCCTTTGCTATAATTTGCACTTAAGTCAAGAAGCTAGAACAGTATGCACAAGAAAGCACATCCAAGCATAAACCAATCATGCAGGATACACATCAAAGAATTACGAGTTCATAAGTGTTAAAAACAGCTCTTAGGCTCAAAAGCTCACAAATTATGGTTTTCATGTGTTTCTCCCATCCAATTATGAGTTATAGGTCATTGCTTGATCTTCAGTCCAAATTCAAATCCATTGGTCGAGGATAGTATTTAAAAGTATTCAAACCATGACTACTCACAAAAGTCTTATAATTTCTGTTGGAATTGGGACGCTCAAGATTATATATGGAGGAATAACATGTCTATTCCGGGTTGGGTTGGCTAGGTTGTAGATATTTGAGTAAATTATTATTATTTTTTATTTTTTATTTTTTTCAACCTATTCTCACTTTTTTTCTGGACAAGATCATCTCTACGTTCTCAATTCATATCCAATTATGCAATGATTTTGTTTTTTCAAAATTTTTGTCAAAAGTGAGGTCGCTTCCTATTACATCAAAATGTGGTTTAAGTCGCCATAAGTGACATAAGCAAGGACAAAATTATGGAACGGGATTCAAATGGGTACTGACTCAAAAAATAAAGTTTAACGATTTGACTACCAGAAAGAAATATGAAGAAATTAAGTTACAATCATTCCCCCCCCCACCACTTAACATAACAATGTCCTCATTGTAAAATAATACAAAACAATAGAAGGGAGAAATAGAAAAAACTCCCTCGGGTCTAATGTGGTGGTGGATCATCCCAGGGTCCCTGCAACCTTCGAAGCTCCTCCCGAATGGCTCTTTGCTCCTCCAGTATGAGTTGTTGATCCTCTTGTATGACATTGAGTTGGGTCTAGAAGGCTTGCATCATCTCCAAAATTTGCAGCTCGAAAGGGCTAGGAGTAGGAATATGTTGTGTCCCTTCCCTAGCTGCGGGCTCCTCGGCGCCCTGATCATCATTTGACTCCCCTGAATCTCCATCCCCGCGACCTCGCTTGGCGATGATCTGCCTACGAGCATTTTCCAAACTAGCCTTTGTGAGGCAATTCCCATGCCCCAATGTGTCCTCGCTCACAGCTGCGGGAACTCGCTGAGCTCGGCATAATGCTATTATCAAGCATGGGAATGGCATACCCCTCTTCTGTGGCATCATGTTAGCATAGGTGCAGATGGTGTCATAAATGTGCTGGCCCAAGTCAAATTTAATCCCCCTGGGGATAGCATAGTAAACTCGGAGATAACGAATAGAAACCGTGGTGAGGCTAGTAGATGGAAATAGACTCCCCGACCCCCACTGATGTAGGTACCAAGTGTCCCTCTGTAAGTCCCGATTCTTATACTGGGGATGTATGATATTTAGGGTATCGTGGAGTTCTGACTTCAGAGCCCATTGGAGTACCTCTTGGTCCGGAAAGAAAGCCCCTGCACTGGAAGTCATAGGGACGGCCCCGGTACTGTTGATTCCCAAGTAGTTTTCCACTACCTCCTTGGAGAACTTAATTCTCTTCCCCGCGACCCTGGTGTAGTGGTAATCCAGCGATCCTTCATCACCAATTTCCTTGTTGAATTGTGTGTAAAATGTGAACACGAACGGTGGATTCCCAAAAGGAAGATCGCTGGAAAACTTCACCCAGCCAAACTCCAATAGCGGGCCCAGAATGGGCGACAATGACAATGTCTGCGCTCCGCATCTCCTGAAAGTCCTTTGGGAGAAATAGTTGTTCTTTAATGCATAGTTTAGACTGACTCTTCTCTTGGAGGGGCTCAGATGAGGATTCCCCCGCCACTTGCTTACCCTTCTTTGTTTGTGGAGCCATAGCAAATACTGCGAAAAAAAATGAGTAAATTAGTAGAGCGTTAAAGAAAATGCATTCAAGCAAGTATAGCTAAATGTTCAAGGCTCAAATTCGAGAATCAATGTTGACATGAAGAGCATAACGTACACAAAAGGTAGTCATGGGAGGAATTAACTCGTGGAACAAAGCGTGCAATTAATCGTTTAAGCCCCCAACGTCAAGAAATGGAATAAAAAATGGCACAAGCTCAAGATCCCTAACATGTTTTCCGAGAGTGCACACTCCAAATGCAAGGTTAATGCTAGGCTCATCAAGTCCATGTGACAATTTTCATTATTACGAACCAAAGCCAAGGTGCAGAGTTACTAACTCAGGCCATTGTGGTGTCAAAAATTGGAATTCACAACCTAATTATCCATCAATGTACATCAAGCAATAGGGTGACTTGCAAACTACCCTTCCCACTTCATCAATGCAACAAGCTCAAATACCACACTTTTCACGCAATTGAACTCCCATCATGACATCTATACTTATACTAGCATATGATAGAGATTCGAATTGAAACTGAAAGGAAACAAGCACTTCAACCCCTCCTAGACATTTCATCGAACATGTGGAATGCAAAGGTAGTGGTGATGCCATAAATGGAGGAATTTATGAAAGCTAAGTTCCCAAAACAAAAACATACTCAACAATGCAACATTCAACCATTAAAATGGAAAAAGATCGAGAAATCCATGTCTATGGAGAAACCAACCATTGCAAAGAGAAAGTGAAAATTTTATACCTTAAATCCTTGTGGAGCAAGTGTATGTGGGATGGAGGTGAGGAATGAACCCAAAAACTTCTCTTTATAAACGAAATTAAAGGGTTGAAAATGGGAAGATTTTTCGTGAGAGAATCGTGGGATTTAGGAAGGAAATTAGTAACTGAAGGCATGAAAGTAGCAGTTTTAAAATTTGAAATATGCCAGACTTACGGCCGTGAAGGTATTACTTACGGCCGTAAGTAACATTCTGAAAAAAAAAATATGAAAAATTTAACTACGGCCGTAAAGATATACTTATGGCCGTAACAAGGCCTCTGGATAATTTTTTCTGGAATTGCGTTACAGCCGTAAAGGTTTAACTTACGGCCATAACAAGGCCGCTGAAAAAAAATTTTAATTTTTTTTTTTTTTTTGAATATGTGGTGAATGAATAGAAATAACAAAATGACAATAAGAAAAATAAATAAAAATTTGAGGGAGTAAGGAAACTCCCCTCTCGGGTTGCCTCCCGAGCAGCGTCGTTGTTTACTGTCGTTGACTCGACTAAGTCCTTGCGAAACTAGTGCCCATTATAGTTGTTCTCCAACGTGATCACTTCCAAGTTGTCAGTTTGGAATCCCTCATAGTAAGGCTTGAGACGGTGCCCATTGACCTTGAACTGTTTGTCCGTCCTCAAGCTTCTAATTTTGACTGCACCATGCGGAGAGATATTAATAACAACAAAAGGACCAACCCAACGAGAACGAAGCTTACCTGGGTGCAATTTGAGCTTGGATTGAAACAATAGCACTTTCTGGCCCTCACAAAAGCTTTTTCGAGAAATGCGTTGATCATGGAATGCCTTAGTTCGATCTTTATAGATCATTGCATTCTCGTAAGCCTCATTCCGGATTTCGTCCAATTCTTGCAATTGAAGCTTCCTATGATCTCCTACTGCTCCCCAATCCATATTGCATTGCTTGATGGCCTACTATGCTTTATGCTCGAGTTCCACTGGTAGGTGGCACGGCTTCCCAAATACAAATTGGTATGGAGACATACCACTCGGCGTCTTGTAAGCGGTTCGGTATGCCCATAAAGCATCGTCGAATAGAATGCTCCAATCCTTTTGGTTTGGCCGAACTGTTTTCTCTAGAATGGACTTTACCTCCCTATTGGAGATTTCTTCCTGCTCGCTAGTTTGGGGTGATACGCGGTGGATACCCGGTGCATCACTCCATATTTCTTCAACAAGGCTTTAATGGTTCGGTTGCAAAAGTGCGTCCCCCTGTCACTGATCATTGTTCGGGGTATTCCGAACCTGCTAAAAATGTTAGCTTTCACAAAATCTGCAACAATCTTAGCGTCATTAGTACGGGTGGTCTTTGCCTCCACCCATTTTGACACATAATCAACAGCTAAAAGAATGTAATTACATCCAAACGATGGGGGAAAGGGTCCCATGAAATCAATGCCCCATACATCAAAAATTTCACATACAATTATAGGGTTTTGAGGCTTTTGATCTCGTTGGATAAATTACCTGTTCTTTAGCAATTATCGCAAGACTTACGGAAAACGCATGCATCCTTGAAAATGGTCGGCCAAAAGAAACCGCTTTTCAATACCTTTTGTGCTGTCTTCTAGGTCCAAAATGTCCTCCGCATACATATAAATGGCAAAAGGTAAGGATTGATTGGTATTCTGACTCTGTACGCACCATCGAATGATTTGGTCGAGGCACCTTTTCCACAAGTATGGGTCATCCCAAATGTAATATTTGGCGTCACTCCTCATCTTATGCTTTTTGGCCTGGGAAAAACCATTTGGTATTAGCTTGGAAGTCATGTAATAAACCAAATCAGCATACCATAGGGGATTCGCTTCGATAGCAAATAAACCCTCGTCTGGGAAGGCTTCATGCAGGGGTTGGTCATCTTCGGCCTTCACTACCCTGCTAAGATGATAAGCAACCACATTTTTGGACCCTGCCTTATCCTTGATTTCCAAATCAAACTCTTGTAGTAAGAGTATCCACCGGATGATTCTTGGCTTTGCGTCCTTCTTTACAAACAAGTGCCTTAATGCTGCATGATTTGTAAAAATAATTACTTTAGAACCCAATAAATAAGAAAGAAATTTTTCTAAAGCAAATACCACAAATAGAAGTTCATTTTCAGTGGTGGTATAGTTTGATTGAGCCTGATTCAAGGTTCGGGAGGCATAGTAAATCACATGGGCCGATCTCCCAACCCGTTGCCCTAAGACTGCTCCCAATGTATAGTCATTGGCATCACACATTATTTCAAATGGAATATCCCAGTTTGGTGGTTGAATAATTGGGGGCGTAGTCAACCGCTCCTTCAGTTGGTCAAAAGCCTTTTTGCAGAGCTCGCTGAGTTCGAATGGTACATCATTTTGCAACAAATTGCACAGTGGTGACACAATTTTGGAGAAATCCTTGATAAACCTACGATAAAAATCTGCATGCTCAAGAAAAGATCGTATATCCCGCACATTTGCGGGATAAGGTAATGCAGATATGAGGTCCACCTTAGCTTTATCCACTTCTATCCCCTTTTCAGACACTACATGGCCTAACACAATTCCTTTATCTACCATAAAATGGCATTTCTCCCAATTTAGGACTAAGTTAGTGTCAATGCATCGTTTCAAGATTAATGACAAATTATCCAAGCATGTATCAAATAAGTCACCCCACACACTAAAATCATCCATGAACACCTCTATAATTTGTCCTATATATTCAGAAAAAATGCTCATCATACAACGTTGGAATGTTGCGGGAGCATTGCACAAACTAAAGGGCATGCGTCTATATGCAAAAGTGCCAAATGGACAGGTGAATGTGGTTTTTTCTTGATCTTCTGGTGTAATGGCAATTTGAAAATATCCAGAAAAACCATCCAAAAAACAGTAATGGGAATGACCAGCTAACTTTTCTAACATTTGATCCATAAAGGGAAGGGAAAAGTGATCTTTTCGAGTGTCAGCATTTCCCTTCCTGTAGTTGATGCATACCTGATATCCAGTTTGTACCCTGATCGGTACGAGTTCTCCATCCTTATTTTCTACCACCATTACTCCAAATTTCTTGGGGGACCACTTGTATTGGACTGATCCATTTGCTGTCTGAAATTGGGTAAATCATCCCTACTCCTAACAGCTTTAAAATTTCATTTAGCTTTAAAATTTCTTTCTTCACCACTTCCATCATTGTCGGATTCAGTCTCCGTTGAGCCTGTCTTGATGGTTGAGCTCCTTCCTCAAGCAATATACGATGCATACTGATTGACGGGCTGATTCCTTTAATATACGCGATTGTCCACCCAATCGCCTCATTGTGCTCCCGAAAAACCCGAACTAGTTTATCTTCTTCCACCTTGATGAGGTTGGATGAAACAATTATGGGGAGCGTTTCTCCATCACCAAGAAATACATATTTCAAATGGGCGGGCAGAGATTTCATTTCCACCACTGGGGCCTGCAAAATAGAGGGTAGCAATTTGTTAGGATAGTCTGTTAACTGAGTTGTTTTGACAGCATACCTGCGTGGTGCGGGTCCCAGCGAATTAAGTGCAGTGACTCCATCTTGCAGTTCCTTGCTCATTCCCAATTCGTTGTCATCATCTTGCCTTAATGATTCCGAAATAGCTGTTTCTAGCTCATCCCTGCAATTTAACTCAAAGACTTTCTGCATTGCAAGAGTAATAACACTAATAGAGTAGGCAACACACATATCATTTGGATGCTTCATTGCGTCGTAAATATTAAATTGCACGACCTCCCCATTGAGTTCCATGGTCAACACCCTCTTCCTCACATCAATTATGGTTTGGGATGTCCACAAAAATGGTCTACCTAACAATATAGGGGTAGAGTTAGGGGAGTGATCATCATTCATATCTAACACGTAAAAGTCCGCCGGAAACACCAACCCTCCTACTTGCACTAACACGTCCTCAACTATCCCATCTGGATACGCATTGGAACGGTCAACTAGTTGAATGATAACACTTGTTTTAGTCATTTTGGTGAGATTTAATGCAGTGTAAGTAGACCTAGGCATTACATTTATAGATGCTCCTAAGTCTATCAGTGCATGATCTACATTAGTGTTACCTATTTGACATGGCACAATAAACATACCTGGATCCTTACACTTAGGAGGCAATTTCCTTTGAAATAGTGTTGAAACATTTTCCTCATTCTTACCTTCTTGTTCTCCATCAATTTTCGTTTGTTAGTGCATAAATCCTTTAAAAACATTGCATACCGGGGGACCTGCTTGATGGCATCCAATAGCGGAATATTGACTTCGACCTTCCTAAACATCTCCAAAATCTCTTTTTCCTTGCCCTCCTTGGTTGCCCTTGCTAACTTGCTAGGGAAAGATGGAGGAGTTAGTTTAACATTTAAATGGGAATCAGTTTTTATCTGAGAGTTTTGTGAAGTGCCGTTTTTCTTTCTGGCTCCTTCTTCTTCATCTTCCTCCCTTTTAGGTGCAACCGGTTCCTTTTGTGGGCCCTCAATTTCCTTTCCACCCTGGAGAATTATGACACTCACGTTTTTGGGATTCACCTCGGGCTGCGATGGTAACTTCCCTCCAGATTGTACCTCCAACCTATTTATTGACGTAGCCATTTGGCTCATTTGATTCTCCAGGTTTTGAATGCTTGATTTGGCATCCTGTTGAAATTGCATCGTGTTAGTTGCCAACATTTTTACCATATCTTCGATAGACATACCTGAATTTTGAGGTTTTTGTTGATATTGCCCCTGTGGTTGAAAAGTCCTTAGCTGGTAGAATTGTCCTTGTGGCTTGTTTGGAGTAAAACCTGGGGGTTTGTTATTTCCGTAGCTCAAGTTAGGGTGATCTCTCCACCCGGGGTTGTATGTGTTGGAGTACGGGTTGTACTGCTGTCTTTGGAAAGGGAAACCTCCTGCAGCATTTACCTGTTCATTGTTTTCCTCTTGCAACACCGGATAGGTATCCGTTGGATGTCTGAAATTTGAACAGATTTCGCATGCTTTGACCTGATTCGAGTTCCCTACAGCAAGTTGCTTAACGAGATTTGTTAGTTCATATAATTGACCTTCGATATTGGAACTACTTACCTCGTTCACACTGCGGACTTGCGAATCCCTACTTGAGTTGAATTGCTGAGTGTTCTCAGCCATGTTGGAGATTAAAGCCAGTGCTTGTTCCGGTGTCTTGTCCATCAGTGCATCTCCACTTGTGGCATCTATCATGCTTCGGCGCTAGTCCTGCATAAAAATACTGCACCAATAGTTGCTCACTGATTTGATGATGGGGGTAGCTTGAGATGAGCTTCTTGAAGCGCTCCCAATACTCATATAATGATTCGACATTGTTTTGGCGCACCCCACATATCTCCTTTCTGATGGTACCAACTCTAGATGCGGAAAAGTATTTCTCCAAGAAAAGCCTTTTCATGTCATTCCAAATAGTGACTGTTCCAGATGGTAGATAATAAAGCCAGTCTTTGGCGGCATCCTTTAATGAGAATGGGAAAGCTCTCATTTTTATTTTCTCCTCGGTAATGCCCATGGGTCTCATACTATTGCAAACCACATGAAACTCCTTTAGGTGCCTATACAGATCTTCACCAGGATTCCCTCGAAAAGTCGGTAACAAGTGGATGAGCCCAGATTTAAGCTCAAAAGTTTTTCCCTCTTCTACCGTTGGGAAAGTGATACACAGTGGCTGCTGAGCAACATCGGGAGTAGCCAATTGTTTAAGAGTTCTGTTGTTGATGTTATTAGCTATCATTTGTCGTGCTGTTCTCCTTTGTTGTCGAAAATTTGTCTCGATTTCTGGGTCAAGATCAAAGAGTTCAAAATTAGTTGATCGAGTTCTATGCATATAAGCAAAGAAGTAGATAAGCAAAAGTAGTTTTTTTTTTTTTTTTTGAAAAATTATTGAAATAAAGTGAAAATAAAATAAGTAAAATAAAATGCAGAAAAAATAAAATTCTAATTGATTAAACACTAAATTGGTTAACCGTTCCCCAGCAATGTGGCCAAAAATTTGATGCGCGTCGTTATGCACCAAAATTTAATAAAGCATCTTACTTGCCATTCATCAATTTTAATTATAATAGTTGAAGTAAGAGTCGATCCCACAAGGAATGAGAACTAAATTAGTGCTATGTCAATCAGAATAGATGGGGGGTTTTTGAGTTCAATTATTGTAAGTGACTTGAATAATAAAGTAAACACGTAAATTGGTTGGGATATAAATCAATTGTTGACAAATCCTAGTTCTCATGTTCAATTGTATTTTATCACAATATTACTACTTTCCAAGTAATAAGTATTCAACCCAATTCCTGGTTTATCACTCGTAAGTAGTTAACGAGTTCTAACTACCTCTTTTCTTCCTTATTTGTGTTTAATTAGAACAAGTTCTCTAATCAAACTAAAGCTATTGAACAATCTAAAATAAGCTCTTTAAATTTAATGCAATAACCAAATAACTCAAGAAGAAATTAGGCGATCTAGATTACCAAACACACAAGCTCGTGATGATTAATTTAGGTTGGTTTTCCAATGGAATTGCAAAAACCCCAATTGCTACTATGAATTGAAAAACAAGACAATTACGGATCTAATCATTCAAATTAGCATGCATCAACAGAATAAGATATGGGATAGGCCTAAATCACATAAATCATTGTATTAATTGAAATAAAGTGCATAGAAATCCAACAACCAAGAATATAGAATTTAACACTAAATTACTAGTTGGAAAATAGAAACATAATGAAATTAAATACAACGTCCCCCTTGAACTAGGTAGAGAACTTAGCCGCTTAAAGCCATGAAGAATTCAAGAACTTTCCACTCTTGATTTACCTTGTCGAGTTGCTTGATTTCTCTTCCAAGCTCCAAGCAAGCCGCTCTCTCTTCAATATTTTTTTCACACTTTTTCTGTCATGAAATTCCCTTTTTATAGCTACAAAAATCGTGCCCTAGAGTTGGGCTCAAGACATACCAAAATTATGCAATAAATTAGAAAAGGAAATTTCTTGACGAGCAAGTTACGGCCGTGAATAATTATTTACGGCCGTAAGTCAGTTTCTACTAATTTTTCATATTTGAAGGTTACGGCCGTGACTTTTGGTTTACAGTCGTAAGTCATGTTCTGCTTCTTTTTGCCTAATGCGATGAAGAAGTTTACGGCCGTGAATGTTTAGTGTTGCAGTGGTAACTTATTTGCACCCAAGGTCCTCAATCTTCAATTTTAGGTGCATTTTGGTCCTTTCTTCTTATTTTCTCTTCCTTTATGATCCTATACAACATAAATTAGTAGATCTCAAATCAATGCACATTTTCGTATGATAATATAAGAATAATTAATCTCCCAATAGCAAATATCACAGATTTCATAATTGATACACAACATTGAGTGAAGGATCAATACCAACTCTGTTGTCGATAACTAAAAAATATCCACCAACCAATTATGTAGATTATGTCAAAGGTGTTCTTGGTTTTTTTTCGAGATATAACTCACATTGGTAGGGGAATTACTCCGGTAGGTTGTAACTACAGTGAGATCACAAATAAAAGATAACACACTTTGTTACTGCAAGAGTATTTATTCAATTCAGTATGCTATAAATCCTTGTCCGAATGAGTTTTCTTCTAATTTGTTTATAAAGTTCTTCAATGGAAACTACATGCCTTATTTTAGTTTTTTTGCAGCATTCAATATTTCTAGTTGAGAATGAGGTTGAACTGCTTATAAAAGAGATCAAATAGGTTTAGATTAGAACATAGTCTTATTCCTGAAAAAGATCCAACATTTTTTTTGCAATTGATAGAGGCTAGAAATCTTTCTATAACACGTCCAAGTTTCGATAAAAGATTCCATAAGTCATTTCTACTGAAAAAAGAATTCAAAACAACACTCATGACTTAAAGGTTTCAATAACAATCTGAATTTGACAAGCTATTCCTCTACTCATTTTTTATTTTTTATCATTTATTTAAAACTTAGTGGGTTGTGGTTTGAAACCGTAGTTTTTACAATTGAAACTTAAATCAAACCGTTTATAGTGGTTTGGAAACATCCAAACCAAACCAAACAATTACACGTCTAAAATCAAACCAGAACCAAATCATTTGTATGGAATGAGGAATATTTACATGGACTAATGTCAAGACCTGGGAAGAACTTTATAGACTTCTGGTTAACTCTAATTGGCTCGACCACTTTGGGAATCCAAAACACAAATTCTCAACAAAGACATCTCTGACCATTGTCCCATCATCATGAGCTGCACCACATGTAACCTTACATTTAAATCTTTCTTTAGATACCTAAACATTTGGAGCATTCATGAGACTTTTCCTAAGCTGGTGAAGAGAACTGGAATACTCTTAACACTTTATTCTGATGGTCTTTTTGTGTTTTACAATAAATTCAAAAGACTAAAATAGCACTGATCAATTGGAATAAGAATACATTCGGGAATGTGTTCAACAAAGTTATTGAAGCCGGGAATGAGGACTTGCTAAAATAAAGAGTGTATGACCTCTCCATATCTTCTTAAGATAGAGCTGTTGTACATAGGGCTTATGCTCAATCAAACCATTTACTATATAATGAGGAACAACTTTGGAAGCAGAAAACTAGGATCAAATGGTGTGCTGCAGGAGATAAAAACACAATAAATAAATAAATAAAAATTATGCATTGGTGAGGAAGAAGAGGTGCAAAAATACTATAAAAATGATAAAAAAAAATGTAGATGGTACTACATGCAATTCTGAAGAGCAACTGGCTTCATCTACTTCAGAATATATTCAGAATTTACTTAGGTGTGAAAACATTGCTGATGGAGAATATCTTATCCAAAATATCCCCCATCCAATTTTCGAGGCTGAGAATGTTAAATTAAATGCATTACCTACTGAAGATGAACTTAAAGAGGTTGTGTTCTCTATGAGTAAATTTAGTGATGTTGGACCTGGTGGATTTTTGGTTGGCTTCTTTAAAGATTACAAAAAGGTTATTGATAAGTGAATTTTATACGCTTATTTATATGGATAAATTAAATTAAATTATTTTCATTCTTGAATAATTGCTACTTAATTGATTTATATTTGTTTATATTTTAGGAATTTTTCCAAAGTCATTGGAACGAAACACTAAAGTGGAAAAATGGGCATTTGGATGTTATTTGAAGCTTAAAGGAGCAAAATCAATGATGGAATTGTCAACCAGAATTTTCAAGGAAAGTAAAGTGGAAGAAATCAAGGTTTGAGAGCTAAATTGAAGATGGATTGAAGTTTTGAAGATGGATTGAAGAGTTTTGGAAGTTCATGGACTTAATTATTATAATTAGAAGATGAAGGACTCGCGTGCAAATAATGTTCGGGGACCATCATAAATGTACCGGAAAGATGAAAATTGCAGAAGGAGAATTGTACTGCATGGCCACGAGTTATCAATGTGGTGGCCGCGTGAAAATCTTCAATTATATAGAACCTGATTTCACTTACCTGCGTGGTGCACAGTAGTCCAGCCCAACTGGAGAAAAAGCCCATACGCGAATTTCAGCATTATTTTGCTTAGGTTTCTTGAAAAATCTATAAAAGAGATTTTTCATGCACGAATTCAGCACCTTTGCACACATACTCAAGAGGCAAAAATTCATCATTAAAGCTCAGAGACTTGGAACATCACTTGGAGGCAAAGGGGAGGAGATTTAGAGATAACATCATAGAAGACAATTCTTGATGCAAGAGTTCTTCTATTTTCTTTTCTTCAAATTACTCATGATGTTTGGTTTAGATTATTACTGCATTTTGATTTCATATATTATGAGTAAGAGTAACTAAACTATTTGTTGGGATCAAACGATGTAGTGTAGTTTTACGCCTTTAATTTCATTACTTAAGTTTTACGATTTGGTTGCATGTGTATGATTTTGTTTTGTATTTAATGCGTGAATTAACTGGTCACTAATTCATTGATTATTTGGATCATTTTCATAATCCGTGAGGTAAGCTAATGATCTAGACCTAGGAATAAAACCCAGTAATTGAATGAGCGATAGAGATATACATTCGTTGTTATTGCGGTCTTATTTGAGTTCTTGTATTCAATGCACCTAATCATTACAACTAGCTGTTCGTTAACACGGTTGACTAATTAGGTAGAATTTGTTTAAACCTGAGAGGAGAATTCCATGTGCATAAGTGAATTCGACCGATCACATTAGGAGATTAAAACTTGAGTAATGGGATTGAAGGTATTGACCACGTGAAATTGTGAAATCCTAACTCTACATCAAGTGATTTACAAACACAATTTTATTTCTAGCTTATTGTTTTTAGTTTAATATTGAGATTCAGCATAACTTCAATTACTTGTCATTCAAATAAAGTGAGGATTAGAATCACTTTGATAATTAATCCAATTCCTCGTGAGAACAATAACACGAACTCAAAATGTCCATTTTATTACTTGTTACGATCCATACACTTGCGTTGAATTTTTAAGTGAACAGTTATTAATGATGAACTTCTAGATACTTTAAATTGATTTCTTCCGTTAGAAGATCCTACCTCAAGGAGTCTAAGCCATAGCTATAATCCTCATCCCTAAAAAGGTAGATGCTAGAGAATGGAAAGACTACAGACCTATAAGTTTATCCAATATTTCAATAAAATAATATCTAAACTTCTGAATACTAGACTGAACTTCCTGCCAGCCATCATTTCTCAGTCCCAAAGTGGTTTTACTCCAGGAACATCAATTATTGACAATATTTTAATACTCAAACTTGACATGGCAAAATGCTTATAATAGAGCTTCTTGGGAATTCCTCATGAACATCTTGGCTACATTTGATTTTAATAATCAGTAGATTGACAAAATTCAAAGATACATATCTAATTGTTGGTTCTCTTTACTGTTCAATGGAGGGTGTGAGGTTTTTTTAAGGCATCTAGAGGTCTGAGGCAGCGTGTTACCATTTCCCATTCTCTTTTTATAATTTTGGGTGAATGTTTAGTAAGGGAAACCGAGAAGCTCTACACTACACCGTACATAATTTCATGGAATTCCACTATGGAGGGATCATTCTTGTATCCCATCTATCCTTTGCAGAGGATATTTTTAATCTTTAATAACAGGCAGAAGAATTCTAGAGAAAATATCATGAAGTTTTTAGAAGAATATAATGCAGCATCAGGGCAAGCCTTGAATATACAAAAAAAAGTTCCTTCATTGTGAGCAAAGAGGACTCCAAAAGAAAGATAGCATAATGGAATGGTTTTCAGTATCAAGATCTACCTATTTGTTACCTTGGAGTTCCTCTTTTCAAAGGGCATATGAGAGCCTTTTTATATAACAGTCTCATCAACAAAATAAAACAAATGTTTTAAGGGATGTGAACACATTCATATTTGCTAGGGCAAAATCATTCAAAAAAACATGTGTTGTGCTCTATGCCTATCTATCTCCTTCAAGCTTTAGACCCTCCCCTTTGTTTTCTTACACGAATTGAAAGACTACTTAATTCATACTTCTGGAGGGATGAAGAATCCCACAAACATATACATTGGTCATCATGGAGTAGGATGTCCATGCCTTACCTAGAAGCTCTGTTCTAAAAAGCTCGCTTACGCTTACGCTTAGGGGCGCTTAAGCTTGAAGCTTGACCTTCACGCTTTGTCACACTTCGCGCTTTACTCACGCTTTGCTCGCGCATTGCTAGGCTTTTTCACGCTTAGGCGCACTTAAGCTTGAAACTTGGCATCCCGCTTCGTCGCGCTTTATGCTTCTTATAACACTGCCTAGAAGAAGGTCTTGATTGCATAAAATTGGCTGACCTCAACAAAGCTTTTGAATACAAACTATGGTGGATGTCTAGAGATTGAGAGTCCCTATGGAACTGGGTCATCAAAGCAAAATATTGTAGAGCTAATCACCCTAATGTTGTCCAGCTAAAACAGAAAGAATCGGCAGTGTAGAGAAGACTCCTAAGAGTGAGAAGTATAGTGGAACCTAACATAGCCTGGAAAGTTGGTTTAGGTCACTTAGCTGCTTTAAGAGCGAGCACTTCCCTCCAGGTCACTAGGATTGTAACGCCCCAAATTTTTAAAGAATTTAAGACTCGAAGTGTTACCAAATTCATAACTTTTGTTTATTTGTTCTAAATAATGCGGAACATAACATGATTTTTGGGAAAATAAATATATGCCTTTGTAATTTAAAGGAATCATCAATAATCAAACGACACTTTAAACGAATAGCATCACATAACGTTCAAATAACATAATTCAACATTAACTCAAAGAAATATAATTAAGGCACAATGGCCAGTTGCTAAATAATATAAAAATTGTTGACAGTAATAACGATAAATCTAACAATTATTAATTGTAACTTTTTACTTGGCATCCCGTAGGCACCCACTCTTCCAATCTTCCACGCGTCCAAAACGAACAATATTAATCTGAAAATTTTAAAGTAAGAGTGAGTATTAAAAATACCTAGTAAGATACATGCAAATTCTAATTCATCATAACATAAATCTAAATTACATTCATACCAAACACTTTCCTCGTTTAGAGCAGCTGACTGCGATAACAACCAGCTCAAAGAATTACTTAAGAATCCCTACATCGATCTCGAAAGATTTAATATTGATCTTGAAAGATTTAACATAGAATCTCGAAGGATTTAACATATAATAGACCCGAAGGCCTTAAGGCAATAAAAGTAACATTATATCAATATCATGAAAAATTAGAATTAAACCACTTGCGCATAATGTATCTTACCTTGTAATTGATCAAACGAATTTTGAAAGAAAATATAATTGCACGTTGAAGATCGAAAATAGGACATAAAATATTAACTTCACTCTCAAAAAAGAAAGTGGACTATCTTTTTGAAATTATAACTAACTAACTCAATTAATTATTAATTAAAGGTAACGTCTTCTAACTACAATATCTTGAGCATAACCTACTAGAATTGATTTTCTTTTGCCTCAAGACTCCTAATTAATCATGATAAATAAAACCAGTATAATATTAATATAGTAATTATCTCTCTATCAATAATTAATTATCTAACCAAAATAAAAATTATCGTCAAAACTTATTTTCCTTTTTGTCCCACCACTTCTAAAAACTTGTTAACGGCATCTAGGTAAAATCCATATAACTAACTAATAATAAACCATAAAAATTTTGGGGTGTTACAAGGACCCTCCTTATTTGCGTACTCATCTTGGACTTCATCCAAGATTTCCACTGGTATGGAATCTAGGAAATAGCACCTGTCAAGCCACTGTCTCTTCAAGCCTTTTTAGATGTTCAGACCAAGGAAGAAGGTATCAGATCTATGTAGGAACTAGAGGATATTACCTGGGGTGGGGGCAAGACTAGCTAATATTCCTTTTTAGGGGCAGAATGACACTACTACCACAAGACTTGATAGTTCGTAAAGAGGGCTGGACGAGTGGAATGAGGGAGAGCGGCTCGATCGACAAAAAAGAAGAGTAGCCTCCCTAGAACCTGGCAAAGTAATTATCAATGGGAATCCACGATAACAAAGAAAGATGAAGCAAAGAAAGCACATAGCTTGGCGCTTCTGAGATTCTCTTACTAATAGAAAACAATCTTTCTCTTGGGAAAGTTGTATTTAGTACTACTCTAGAATAGGTGAAATGGTGATTCGCTCGTAAGGCCAACTCAAACTCATTCATGTCATTTTGGTATAACTGGCTACCATTTGGATCTCTGTTGATCATCCAACATAATGCCACACATGATATGTCTTTTGTCATGGAGTTCATGGCCAATGAATGGTGGAACATAAATAAGCTCAAACTCAGGATTTCTAAACCTAAAGTTGAGGAAATCAAGCATCTATTCTACAGGAGAATGCCAGATAATATTTTTTGGACCCTAAATTCTACAAGGGAGTTCTCAGTTCAATCCTACCTTGAGCTCTTCAGACACAAAAACAATCTGCAATCATCCTACAAACATGTATGGCAGGAAAGCAGGAAATTATACCCCTTGAAATTTCCATTTTCAATTGGAAACTTTGGCACAACTTCATACCTAGCCCCTGTTTGAACCCCATTATTTAGGAAATAATGTGGTTTTAAATAGTGTTTTTGGAGAATGTGTAGTTAAAAAATGTTTGAAAAGTCAAAAGTGGCAGGCTTGACTAAATGGATGGTTGAGATTAAGTGTTAAATAAATTTGATTTCCAAATAATGGAGGCCAAACAAGGGCCTATTAATGAAGTCATAAAGAAGAAAATGGGCCTACAAAAGCCTTCTAAGTGTCAATGTTGCTAGAATGAAGAAAGCTTAGAACATGTGCTCATCAATGGAAAATTAGCCAAGGAAGTGTGGAGACTAGAGTGGACTCAATCATTCATATAGGGTGTCTGGAAAAAAACTTTAGGAGGACAATCCTATTGTTTGAACATTGGAGATTTTCCCAGTCCACTGTAGTTCATAAGAACATTCAAGTCATCTTTCGTCTTCTCACCTTTTGGTACATTTAGTTGGAGAGAAACTTGGCTAAGCACTAGGGTGTAACCATGAACCCTGGTAGAGAGAGAGTTATTAAGAGAATATGCAGACTCCTTGACAACCTTAGAATTGCAGGGTAGGCTAATGAAACAAATTAGGGTACACGCCTAAAATAGAATCAACATTTTCAAATGGAATAAGCCCCAACAAGGGTGGATTAAACTTGATTGCGATGGATGCTTATAGAAGTCCAAATATGCTACAGGAAGGGTGTCATTAGAAGCCTAAATGGAGAGACTATTCTAGGATTTAGGGAGTATTATAGTGTGGCCACAATCTTGGAGGCAAAATTAAGAGCCATTGCCAAAGGGCTTTATCTTTGTCAAATACAGAACTATTCTAGCATTTGGGTGGAATTAGTCTAAAAAATCAGCATTAAATTAATAAAAAAAGGAAGATAAAGGTCCATGGAAAATCCAACACAACATTGAAACAATTAAATACAACTGTTATGACCATGACTAATTTTACATGACACGTCATCCATATGGGCCCACCAGGGGATCCACAAAACATCCATTTACCTAATCATGACCCACAGGCCAAACTGTGGATACCAAACTTTCTGGACTCTTACATGCCGAGGTGATGCTATGCCGAGGTACCCTTATGCCAAGGTGATCCTATGCCGAGGTACCCCTATGTCAGGGTGATGCTATGTCGAGGTACTCCTAAGCCGAAGTGAGTACCCTGGAAAGGTGACAAGATATCTTGATGTGACAACATCTTTAAAGGGACTTGATGGTTTCTTTAACCCTATAACATGTAGTAATTTGATGGTTGCTTTAACCCTATAACATGTAGTAATGATTATAGCCAAAGAAATGGTTTACCTCATGAATGGTTAGGATCTTGCCATGTGTAAAGCATAACACGTGTCACAATCTAAGAGAATTACTCATTCTATAAATAGAGCACACTTGCCTCAAAGAAAAAGGTTGGTAATTCAATACTCTAACTGTAATGACCCGGCTCCCTCACTAGGGCCTTCTCCGTGTCGTACTCATGGTCTTTCCACTGCCCCCTGGTCGTCCTGGTCCTCAAAGGCTGTCAGTCTCGTTTTCAGGAAGTGGATTTTTGCCTTTCATGGGTTTCGAACCTTGTACCTAGGAGTTAAGTACAAAGATTCTTAAAAACCCACGTAGGGGGGAGTGGAAAGATCATGAGTACGACACGGAGAAGGCCCAGCGAGGGAGCCTGGTCGTTTAAAAAAGGCGCTTTTTTTTATAACGACCTGGCTCCCTCACTGGGGCCTTCTCCGTGTCGTACTCATGGTCTTTCCACTCCCCCTAGTCGTTCTGGTCCTTAAGGGCTGCCACCTCGTTTCCAGGAAGTGGATTTCTGCCTTCCATAGGTTTCGAACCTTGTACCTAAGGGTTAAGTACAAAGATTCTTAAAAACCCACTACCATTAGTAACACCCAGGCTAAGAAAGTTCAAAAGAAATGATAGGTACTACTCATACCAACAAGGTGCACTTTCTTTTCCTGAAGTCCATCGTTAGAAACTTCACAGTTAAGCATGCTTGATTTGGAGAAATTCTAAGATGTGTGACCTCATGCAAAGTTTTCTCGGGGAGCATGCGAGTGAGGACAAAGCATACTGAAAAGATCTATGTTGGTACAGTGGGAACAATACGTCGTCATCTAACGGTCGGGACAACCCGTTAAGTGTGACCCGGGTCGTTACAAATGGTATCAAAGACGGGCCCAGCTGAAAATCTGGAACTAAGTGTTAGGCGGGACAACGTGTTATGCCATAGGGCTGGAGCCACCTCCAGAATCCCAACGCTTGGCAACGGATCCTTGGATGGATTAAGCGAGACGAGGATGTCGCGAGCCCAATGGGGGATGATTGTAACACCCAGGCTAAGAAAGTTCAAAAGAAATGATAGGTACTACTCATACCAACAAGGTGCACCTTCTTTTCCAGAAGTCTATCGTTAGAAACTTCACAGTTAAGCGTGCTTGATTTGAAGAAATTTTAGGATGGGTAACCTCCTGGGAAGTTTTCTCGGGGAGAATGTGAGTGAGGACAAAGCATGCTGAAAAGATCTATGTTGGTACAGTGGGGACATTACGTCGTCATTTAACGGTCGGTACAACCAGTTAAGTGGGACCCGGGTGGTTACACTTACTCAATATTTTACTCTCACTCCATTTTACACACTTATATTTCCAGCACCCAAGTTATATTTGCTTGAAATGAGTACTGACTTAGGCATCGGAGTGCAAACGGGAGCCGCCTCGGCCCCCTTTGCAAGCTGATTATTTGTCCTAGTGCGCAGGAGATCCACGTGTTCTAGAGGGAGGAGTAATGCGTGTCGCGATGCACCAAAATAATAAATAATTCCTTACTCGCTAAATATTAATTAATAATGTAGTAGCGAGAGTAAGGGTCGATCCCATGAGGAACGGTGAACTTATTTAGTTGCTCGATCAATTAGAATAAAATGGGAGGTTTTATTGTTGAGTTTTACTTAAATGAAAACTATGCATGAAACAAATAAATATGTGATGAATTGAAATGAGAGGAAATCTTGTTCTCGGGTTCGGTTGTACCCTCAATTAATGTTATACCATCCTATGCAACGCACTTCTATTCCTAATTCAATTTATCAATCTTAGGTAATCAACAAACTCTGATTATCTAAATTCTTCCTTATGTAAATTAAATCAAAACAAGCTCTTTAATTCAATTCTAACCAATGGATAACCCTAAACAAGCTCTTAGAATTTAACTCAAGGCTAGTGTGAAGCGAGAAGAATTAGATTGAATCGGGTTACTAATTTCATAAACTCGAATTAATAAACCCAAGTCGAATTATTGATAAACCTGCATGAGATTTATTTACTACCAAAGTCAAGATCCAATGACAATTACGGATCAAAGATCTAAACTTAGCACATACACGAATTCAGAGATTCAACAATTTAATTGGCCAAATCAAATTTATAAATCAACTAAATTCAATAAAACATTCAAAACTCAATAATTCAACAATTGAAATAAAGGAATAGATGTACGTTACTAGTTTCTAGGAAGAAAATAACATAATTGAATAACACAACTTCCCATTTGAACAAGATATGGAATTTAGCCTAGTATGGTTGTGGTAGATTCTTCAAGTTGCTTCATGAATTCCATTGTTATTGATATTCTTGCGCTTGAAAATCTCCCAAGAATGCTCTATATTTTGCTCTTAATTTTCCTCAATGTCCAGCCTCCTTTTTGTGGTGATTTTGCTCATTTAATACTTCCAAAATCGTGCCCTAGCTTTACCCACAAGATATACCAAAGATAAACCTTGAACCAGATTAGGAAATTACTTCGCGAGAAAGTTACGGTCGTAACTTTCCTTATTACGGCCGTAATTGAGTTGCTGAAAATTTTCGGAATTTGGAAGTTAGGGCCGTAACTTTGTAATTTACTGTCGTAAGTGCATCTCTGTCGAGAAGCACATGTGCTCGATATTTTGGTCATAACTTTCTCTCCCAAATTCAGATTGTGGTTATTCAAAATGAGTTGGAAAGAAGACTCAAAGATCTACAATTCTTTGTGAAATAGATGTTCCCGAATTCGAGTTCCTTCTATATCAAAATTGAGCTTCAATATCTGACTTAAATTCTAGATCACAATCTTTTTGGATTTTTGATTTCCAATTTCACTCCAAATCTTCTATAACCATAATTTTCGCCTCTAATCTTCTTCCCACATGTCATTTTTTATTTGGAGTCCTTTCAACATTCCATGATTCACATCATTTTGGTCCTTTTTCCTTTCTTTTTTGTTCTTTGCAATCCTGTATAACACAACACATAAAGATGCATTAAACACTACTTAAATAGGATAAAACAAATAACAAAATAGGATAAGTGAACTAAATAAGTGCTAATTAAGCACTTATCAAGGAACTTAGACGTGTTGATCCAAGGTCCAACAAGATTTTGTGGTCAACAACAACGAAACCAACAAAAACATCATCTTCACTCATATTTGGAGGGAGGGGAATAAGGTTGCAAACTCTTTTAGTTTTCATTTTACATTACTGTTAATTGAATAGTATATGCATTATAATTGTTTTTGAAGACTAAAATTTTACGTCCCCATGTTTTTCTATTAATAAAGCGTATCTCAAATCTGAATTTTTAAGCCGAGATACGTCCAAAAAAATAAAGAAGAAGAATTAATTCTTCTTATTCTTCCATATGCTCAATATATAACAATTAACAAATTCTTAAACTAAGAGGAAGAGAGGCATACAATAGTAAGTAAAAACAATTGAACGACCAATCATCAAACATCATATATGTCTTATAACAGGTATAATATAGCTTGTTTAAGCTTATAAGGTTATCCAAACAAGCTTATAGAATGTTAATAATCAAATTTTGATAATGTCAAAAGAAAATTTAACATTATCTTCAGCAAGTGATAGCATAATAAAGTTTGTTAATAATATGCTAATCCTCCCAAGTTCCATGACTCATAATTGGATGGTGGTCATGAATAATGAAAGGTTGGAAACATAGCTCCTAAGATTCAAGTGTTTGAGATCGTATTGTATATTTTTCATATGCTTAGGACCTAAAATGGATTCCTTTTCAACATAACTTTGTTTATGCCAGTTTCATCAAAACATTGCACCGTAGTTCATACACAATCACACAAGGTAAGGCAAGTTTCCTTATTTTATTTTATTTTTTTAACAAAAAAGGACTCTTTTCGTCAAAAAAATTGTACCTTAGTTCAATGTTTTAAGTCTTTTGACCCATATTTACTTTTGGACCCCTTACTTAATTATTTATGGGTTAATTAGGCAAAATCATACCATTATATTTTAAATTTTTAAAATCAGGTAAATAAAAACTATTTTACCAAATCAGTTAATTAATTTACTAAACAAAAACCAAGTCACAAACCAAACTATCAGACGTCTCTCTATTCCGTCTCTCCCTGTCTTCTCTCTCTCTCTCTCTTCTCTCCCTTTCTTCTCTCTCCATCTCTCTTTCTTCCCTCTCTTCACACAAACAAATTTAATCGCAACATCCATTCCCTACAACGGCAACAGCGACGGAGTCCAAACGGCGAGCAAATTGATTGCACGAGAGTCCCTAAGGTAAAGGCGATGGGAGCCTACGTGTAGAAACGCGGCGTGCAGGTGAGGCGATCGTCACCTCTGCAACTTTCTGATTGACTCCGGTACTTTGCTCTCACTCTATGTTTGTTGGTGGCGATGGGAGCAATTGATTGAGATTTCCTTCCAACAGGTTGTTATCGTTCTACAAGGAAGAATTTTCCTTCTCTAAATTCTGGACAGACAAGTTGTGAGAAATATCAAGATATTCGTCATATTTAATAGCGAAGAGGATCTGCCACCTACATGTTCGAAGGTTATTACAGAAGAAGTTTTTGAAGCACGGTCTGATATTTCACTAATTATCCAACCATCTGGCCATATATTTTTCCACTTGATCTCCAATATGACCATTTTTTCTGTCCAATATGCAAATTGAATGGGATTCTTAGCGTGATTTTGTGTTCTCTTTAACACGTTTTCATTTACTTTTTGTTTCTGAATATGTAATTAATTGTAAATTGTAATTGATTACAAAATGTAATTAAGTTGTTGTAATTAAGATGAATGTAACTAATTCATTAATTTTAGCAACAAAAAAATGTCATCTTTTACAATTTCATAGTTGCAATTGTGTTATTAATTTCAAAATTGAAATAAAGTTACAATTGTAATTAATTACAAAATGTAATTAAGTTGTATTTGCAGTTGTAATTAAGATGAATGTTTAATTATTTTAGCAAAAAAAATCTGTCATATTTTACAAATTCATTAGTTACAATTGTAAGTAATTGAAAATTTGAAATAAAGCTACAATTTTAATTAATTACAAAATTGAAATAAAGTTACAATTGTAATTAATTACAAATTTGAAATAAGTTACAATTATATTTTTTATGGTGGTTGTGGTAGTGGCTGTTTACAAATTAGGTGGTGATTGGTGGTGGTGGTAATTAATTGCAATTGTAGTTAAATTTATAATTGTAACTAATTACAAATTAGGTAGTGATTGGTGGTGGTGGTGGTAATTAATTGCAATTGTAATTAAATTTATAATTGTAACTAATTACAAATTGAAATAAAGTTCTAATTCATAAGTTCTAATTGTAATTAATTATAAAATTGAAATAAGTTACAATTGTATTTTTAACTGTAGTTGTGGCGGTGGTGATTACAAATTGGCGGTGATCGGTGGTAGTAGTGGTGGTGATAATAAATTGCAATTGTAATGAAATTTACAATTGCAACTAATTACAAATTGAAATAAAGTTATAATTGTAATTGATTAAAGAACCTAATTTTGAATTTAGAAAAAATACCTGATTTTGAAAATTATTTTGATACTTGTGTAATTAGTTACAAAATCTCAGATTACAAAAAAATTCAAGTCTAAATATTTGTAATTGTGTGCTTAACCCATTATTTATTGGCTTGGCCCAATATTGCACCTGCTAGAGGCGGAAAACCCAATAATTATAAGTTTCTAACTAGCGGTACTATTTGTCTCAAGAACTTGATATCAATGAGTGATATTTCATATGGAGGAATAAAAAGGTCTTCTAACGAAAGACGTGTTTGGGATGAATTTTGAGAAGTAAAAGTTACTCTCGAGATACAAAAGTTACTTTTGACTCGTTTGACAAAAATATTCAAAAATACTTTCACTAATTAGAAGAAATTTTAAAGGAAGTTAGTTCAGTATGACTTCCTTCAAAAGCACTTCTGAATTAGGAAGTGCTTTTAAAAATTATTTTTCAAACGAAAAATAAGATAATTTTTTCATGAAATTCTTCTACAAGAAATAAAAGTCTCGTCAAACGAATCATAAATAATTTCATGAAACAATTGCTAGAAGCAAAAAGTAAATAAATTTTGAGCGAAAGAAAACTCCAACATTATAATATTAACATCCACATCAGCAACAGCATCAAGAAATCAAAAGATATTACACAAAAAAGATTTCGAAAATCATGAAGACTTCTAATTCTTAAAGAATTGTAAATACAAGAGCATGAGCTTTACATTAACAATAGATTCTATTCAATTGATACAAATTATACGAGAATATAGTAAATTCTAACATTTCATATACCAATTTGAGAATCACACAAATTATAAAAACCAAATTAAGCATTTGTTTGATAAAGTGTTTATAAATAAATTTATAAATAGCACATTCTCCCATATCATTTTTTTTTACTAAGTCCCTGTTTGGGAGTGATTAAAAATAAGATTTTAATTCAAGTCAAAGTCAACAATTAATATTAACTACACATTTCATGGGTTCCACAACTTTTTAACAATACATTTCATCAACTTCCCTCAAAGATCTTATTTTAATCCCTATCAAATAGCGGCTAAATATTTTACTAATTCATTTCTTAACCACACATTTTAAAAATAATTTTTGTAATTTTGAATAATGATTTTTAAAAGAATGTGTAGTTAAAAGTAGAGAATCTTTTTTAAATTTTTGTATAATATTATTTTATTGATAAATGTGTGATTATAAAAAAGAAAGAAAATCATAATTTTAAAATAATAAAAATGAAACTGGGGCTTATAAACAAAATGTTGTTGTCAAAGACAATTTGTAGATTTACACAAAACCTTATGTACCAAAGTAAGCAAGTTTCAAAAGTTCATGTATCCGTTTGAGAATTACAAAAGATTCACGTATCCCATTCCCTCTTCACCTTTCTCCAATTTCCGCACCATAGCAATGAATTTGTCGCTCCTCCATTAATTGAAAAAATCAATTCAGTATCTTTCCATGTATATTCCCTATTTCCTTTCTCAAAATTCCCTATTTATATCACAATCCCATCCATCTCTCTCTGCATGAGCTTCACTGTTCATATTTATCCGGAACAATAATGTCGATTTGATTATTAATTATTCGGATTAATGATCTTATTATTGTTACTTATATCGATTTCGGGCTTGCTTTCGTTGGATAAATAATGACCGGAGCTTCTAGGGTTTCAATTCCTAGCAATCTGAAGAAGACGATCCATGACATCAAGGAGATCGCCGGAAAGCACAGCGATGACGATATATATGCAATGCTCAAGGAGTGCAGTATGGATCCCAATGAAACCGCTCAAAAGCTCCTCTATCTTGGTATATACATAATACGCCGGTTCATACATGAAGGCACACGCATGCATGCCTCACATATATATGTATATGCAGATAACTTGTGCGCACCAGCACTTGTGTCAATAGTTGTTTGTTGTGCTTTAAATTTTTCTTTTGATGGTTTAAAGTTCTGATCTTTCGGTGTATTAGGTTATTTTTTTCAATTAATAGCTGAAAAATTAGGGATGGATGAAGTATATGAATTAAAGACTTCAGTTTTTGTTTTGGAATTGAATAAACTGAAGGAAAGAAGTTCAGTAATCTAATTTTTTTTTCCCTGCAGTTTATTTAGAGCTGTTATACCCATTATAAGCACTTGGCTCTCACGTGTTTGGTTATCTTTAATCTTAATCGCATAAAATAAAAAAATTTGTTGCCTAGGATAAGTGGTGCCTTGTAACTTTATTTTTTCTGGAATTTTGCTGTTTTGTCATATTTTTATATGTCTTCTTAATATAGGAACACAGATCTATTTTTAAATACAGCAAATTTTAACTCGCATTTTGATTGTTCAATTTAATTGAATTGAGAGTTTATGAACTTGTAGTTACCTTATACTGTTTGTTTTTAAATTGCAATTACAATGATTTTGTTTCATGAAATAAACAAGTGTAAATGATATTGAAATTTGAAGCATATTAACACATTGATTTAAGTTAAAGCATGAAGTATCATTTTCACATGTGTTCTTGTAGCATATTTGGACATAAAATTTCCACCCTTCTTTAAATACACTACAAGCTTAGAAATCAGCGAGCTTCAGCTGGAAGTTTTGAAAGGGTCAATACTTGCTTTTTCGACCTTCTATTCTGTATTCATTTTTAATAGTCTTAGAAAGGTCAAACGGTGGACATAGTGCTGACCCTCATCCCTATTTTTATAATTTCTTAAATATTTGAGCTAGATAACCTGGAAATCTCGATTTCATACAGTTCTGCCTCCTCGAGATTTGGCTATTAGAGGTTTCAGAAATATAATACGCAGAATTTTCTCCCCTTTCTGTGGCTTCTGTCCTCCTCTTGTTTACTTTTTAGCAAAAAACTGAAACTTAAGTCCTCTGTCACGTGCCCATGTCTTACACGCTTTGAGCTAAATATGTAATCACTCATTAGTGGACTTGTTATTATTCTACTATCACTTACGAATTCTTGGTGTCTTCATGCTTGTTCTTACCCGGTTAGATCCTGTTTCTTTTATTTACTTGAAATGATGTGGAAACAGTGGAGTATGATATGGAATTTGATGTGCACATCACATCTGCAATTCATGTTCATTATTTTTTATTTGTAAATGCAACAAACTTTGGCTTGATTTTGCAGACACATTTCATGAGGTCAAAAGTAAACGTGATCGGAGGAAAGTGGTAAGTTATTTGATTGAACATATTTCTTTTCAGTAGTTTACACTAGAAATAATCTCTTTCACTGTCTGCCTTTTCCCCTGTATGCATTTTGGTATCAATGTACCTGAAGAAGGTTCTTAGCATGATTGTGCTATGAGTTTCCAAAAACTAGTTAATTGTTATCATGGTTTTTCTCCACTTCTTTACATTTTGAGCACAAACTCTTTTGCTGCTTCCAAATAATATCTATCACACCTGTGATTGTGCTATGAGTTTCCAAAAACGAGTTAATTGTTATCATGGTTTTTCTCCACTTCTTTACATTTTGAGCACAAACTCTTTTGCTGCTTCCAAATAATGTCTATCACACCTGTGTTACAGTTTCTCTTGTTAGGGTGCTGTATGGTTCTGTTTAAAACCTTGCAATTAGATATTTCAATCCAAGATCTTGCACCCTCCATTGGTTGAAACGAAAAGGAGAGGAAAACATAGAACCTCTGGTGAAAGAAAAACCTAAATTTTTATGTCATGTTAGCTTTGGAAGAGCTAAGATGTCACAGTGCTAATCTTCTTTGTCCCTGAGGATTTGCTTTACTTGTAGGTTTTGAAAACTAGTTTAGACAAACATTTCTCTCAGACTTGGTATAGTTATTGATCTTTTGAACTTTGAATCTTGTCTAAAGTTGTTAGTTTACCACCATATGTTAGAATAGGTTTCCTGAGGGTATCCTAGTTGCTAGACGTGGTTCAACTTGTACCAATTTTGTTTGTTCTTAAAACCATTCATTAATCACTGTGCAAAACTGTTTCTCAAAGTCTTTCTGCCTTGTTGCAGACTGTGAACAGCAGAGCATATGATGATCATCGGCGGACACCTGGTTTGCAGCATAGAGGGAATAGAGGTGGCAGAGAAAACTATTACTCTTCTAATTTTGATGGTATACCTTGGGATTCCTTTAATTTGCACTTGAGTTTCAAAACTTTCTTTTTTGCATTATGATTTCTTGCTATTGGATCATTTAAATTATTTTAACTGAAAATTTGGTGAAATAAAGTGCACTCGTCTGTCTTGCTGCAGTTTGTCAGTAAAGTTTGAAGTACATTATTAAATTTCCTGTGCTCTTTAAGAGGTTATACACTGATTTGGAAGGCCATAATCTTTTATTTTGGTTAGATTCTAGCTAGTAAACTACCTTATGCTGTTTCAAAATGTTGTGTTAATACAAATATTGCTTATGATAAGATTCTTTTGCTTGTTTCTGAAAATAAATGCAGCTTCATTGATGTTTTCTACAATTGCACTTAAGATTCAGGATAATTTTTTTCTTTTGAAGCCTCATAAAGTTCTTCTATCTTTTCTCCCTTTATATAGCTTCTTTGCCTTATTTGCATTGTTTCAAAAATATGTAAGATTTCACTGCCATTCATCAAAATTACCATTTTTTCCCTTTCAATCTTCTGAATGTAGTTTTAAACCTCCAGCAAGGTGGTCTTACATTTCATAATATTTTGACCATTTCCTCAGGTGCTGGAGGTGGAAGGCAAGTGAAAGCTGGTCCGGAAAATGGTTACAATAGGCGTATCGAGAGAGCTTCCAAATCTTATGTGCCAGGTCCTCATAAAACAGAAAGCCATGAATCATCTCTTGTCACAAAGTAATAATTTCAGTACCCACTATTTCATTTCCCATGTTAATGCTATTTTAGAATTTTCATCATCTTCTCCTGAACTTATCATGTCCACTGGAATGATTTTCAGTTCTTCCACATCTTCTGCCAATAGTTCGGCAAGTGTATTTAATGGAAGCCTTAGTGACAAATCCACTTCTCAATTATCCATGTGTAGTATTGGAAGTACCATCAAAAGTACTTCAGCTGCTGAAAATAGCAAGTCAGGGAAAATGCCATTTCTACAAAGTGTTGCAGTGAAGCAAATCCCATTTTTAAATCCTTGCCCCACTCCCACCCCTACACCCACTAGGGCTTCCACTGCTGCAAGAGGCGCTAGGTTTGAAGGTGGAAATTCCAAATCAATATCTAGTCATCTTGGGAATAGCATGGGTTCAACATCTGTCTCAGACTTGTACTCATCTGCATCAGATCCCTTGCTAGTGTCATCTCTAAATCCCGGATATTTAGGGGGAGTTGGGACAATTAAGCCTGAAACAGGGAAGCAGCAGATTGCAGCTCAAGTTAGTATTAACAACAGAATGAGTACTGGTCAAACAGTAACTAAAGCTCTAGCAGTCTCAGAATCTTTTGACTCCACAAGCAACACACAGCCAAGAGGATCCCAAGGAGTTGAAAGGGGTCAGCTGGCTGTGCCTCCCCTGATGGCATCTTCAACCAAAAAATATGTTTCTCTTGTTTCTCCTTTATGCGAAAATAATAAGGAAATTACCCCAGTCCAAGGAATCAATGATCCTTCAAAAGGTATTATTTTGTTGTCATATCTTCATTCATGTTTTCCACATCTGTTCAATATTCATGCTTGCAAAGTTTCAATATAATTTGTACTCCAATTTCATTGAATAAGCTGTAGTTTTGACTTTCTTTATTTCCATCATAAGATGCCAATGGAATTCTTGTAAATCGTGCTTAATTATTGATGAAAATCAAGAAACCAGAAAGAGCGTTATCTTTAGAATATGATATAAATTTAGAGATGCAAGATCCATGGTGTCTTGAATGATCCATCATTTGTTGGAGATGTCATGCATTTACTTCATTGAATTCTTTTCTCTAATTTGTGTTCTATTAATTCAATGTGGAGCCAACCTAGGTTATCTTGTTTTGCAGCATATGGCACTATCATTTATACTTTCATCAGTCATCCTGTTGTTTCTGATTCCAGTGAACTACAGGGAAGCAAATGTTTTTAAAAGTTTAAGCCTTATAATTTATTTTATTGGTTGATGGCTGCCTAAGGGATTGTTTAGATAACAATAGGACATGAGTCACATGACTATATGCAACTACATTTTTGCCTTCATTTTTAATGGTTCATTATTTAAAGTCATATATGTTCACTGCGATTCTATTTGAAACTCCTCTTGGACTGGAAGCTAATTTTCCATCTCGTTCCTAAATTAGATGAATCTGCTTCTAAACAAGCCACCCCAGAAGTTGATAATAAGCTACACAAGTCACATATATCTGCTCGTCAATCTGTTATTTTCCCCAATCATATTCATGTACCTGAAGCTTTCAAGAATGGTTTGACTTTTGGAAGTTTGAATGTTCCTCTGGGACAGAGCAACACGGAGTCGAAGCTGGACGATGTAGCCTTCGCAACTAATGATGAAGCTGTTAAGGAACCTTCTGTGATGTAAGTAACTAATCAACGTGTTTATCCTCTGTTCAACTACTACCGCATTATGATAGTTGTGCTTCTTCACCTTAATATATGTTAAAATGCATCTTTCTATGCTAACTTTAAATTAGTAATTTAGATACTCTCTTTTGTGTTGAGTCTATAGAGTTTCTTGTTCATTTCAATGAATGGTGACATTTCTCATTTTGTGCTTTGTGCTTATCATAGGAAGCATTTTAGGTTCATGGCTGTTCATTACTCCTATGTTCTAAAATTCTAAAATTAATATTTCACTGATATAATACAACCACTGCAGTGATCAACCTGCATCCTCAACAGCTGGACGAGATGATTATCCTGATTGCCCCCAATCTCCTCCCCATGTATCTGATAATTTATCACCGTCACAAGACAATGTTCCTTTTTGTGCCGCTCTGAGATATGATCAGGCAAAGCTGCTCCAACCAGTTGGAGGATCTCAGAACCCACTTATTCCTACTATGATGGACTATAGTCTCAGTATTATACCCCCTGTTATAGGACCCCATCTGGTGCAAGTCGAAGGTCTTGAGCCACAGGCAAGTTATCTTTTTCTGTTCAAGAGAATATTTGTGAATTGTTTGTCATATGAGTTGATGTTTTTATAAGCCATATTAGTGCTTGTCATGAACCATATTTTGGGTTTATCAAATTTCAATGATCTAGTTGACTTTCTGACTTTAGGGCAGTTAAAAGTTGTGAGGAGCATGAACAGAACATTTTTGGAATTGCCTTGTAGTGTTGGATGTGTTTGCCTTCCCTCCTCTACTGGACTTTTATCCTCATGCAGGGGTACCCCTTGGTATTTTTTGTGGAATGCTAAAAATGTGCTTTTTGCTTATGCATTCCCCCCATTGAAGTCATAATCGTTTTAGATTTTATATTTAATTCTAACGCACATTCGTCTAATGTCCAATTGCAGGGAGGAAAATCTCTGGTTCCATCAACAGGTTCAGCTCCATCAGTGATTCAACCTGCCGGAATCGGACAGAATACTTTTCCTTTATCACCCCAGTTGCTTCCCTACATCCGACAGCCATATCCTCCTAACTACATACCGTACAGCCCTTACCTTTCGCAGCTTTATATGACACCTCCAAATGGTCACCAATTCCTAGGCAACAGTGGGTTCCCTCAGCAACCTTCAACTGGCAATATCTACATGCCACCAACAGCTACTGCCGGAGGAGTAAAATTTCCTGTTCCTTCATTGTGCAAACCAGGAACTGTTGGAAATCTGACCCACTATGGAATTCCTTCTGGTTATAGTTCTTATGGGGCCTCTGGGGTTGGTTATAGTCCCAGTGCAGCTTTGGCACCCGGTAATTCTGCTAACAACAATGACATTGTGGGATCTGAGCTGAAAGAAAAAACCATCTACTCTACTATTAAACAGGTCCGTAATCATTTGCTTACTTAAATATGTTTTTACTTTTAGGGTTCTCAAAATAGACCATTGGATTTGTATTTCAACCATATAGTGTAGGAGTTTAACAAGCCAGTCTTAATATTGTTCCACGTTCGCTAAATTCCTACCGCACCTTGAGAGTATTGGTTATAAAGCTAGAGCTAGAATCCAGACCCGACACTTCAAAATTCCCATACATTATCATTTGCCATCTGTAAATTTTCAGAGAACCTAACCTATGATCAGGCAACATAACCACCGGACAACTCCAATTTGTTTTTGCAGAGTGAGGATTCCCATGATTGGACTTCTGCACCAGGCCGAGACATGTCAACTTTGCAGGCCAATGTTTTCTACAACCTTCCTCAGGGACAGCATTCAATCTTTCCTTCACAGGTTGGGCATGGGACCTTTCCTGGAATCTATCATCCAACACAAACTTTATCAATGCCGCCTACACTTCAGTCACTTCCCCAGCAGTCTCAGGCAGTGGCTGGACCATTGGGTGCTTATCTCACAACCACAATTGCTACCTCAACAGCAACCGCAACATGCACAGATGAATTGGAACCTTAAATTAGTGAACTGTGAAATCCGTTCACATGTCGTTTCTCCATGGGGCTAAAATGACATACGAAGCACTGGTCTATTCAAGTGAAATACCATGAAATACACCAAACAATTTTTATGGGTGAGAGGCGCGTTGAATATATTTGCGAACTCGTGGTTTTTCAGTAGAGCTTCCTTCGCTTGAAAAAGCAATTTTGGCGGTCGTTTTTCTTTCTTTGACTTGTTCAAGGATTAGGAACTCAGGGTATTTCAATATTTTTTTGTTACATCCACCATAATATTAATGAATTTTGATGGCAAATGGTAAGTTGAAATCTGCACGAGATATCTAGCATTTCTATTTCTATTTCTTTTTACAACGGCACCATTCGCCAGTGAAGTCTAACTCGGGATAGACAGGATTCTCCCCGAGGCCTATAGCAATTTTTAGAAACTCTGGATGTCGCCAACATTACAAGCATTTTTTGTCCTAAGCTCAAACGATACTTTAGAGTTAATATGTGGAAACAGTTTAATGGCATTGTAATTGCATCTCGACTAAACACTGCACAATGCGTGAAGGAAACTCTTCAAAAGGTCAGATGTTTGGCTGTATTTATATGAGAATGTAAAGACGGATGTGATGGACTCGAGAGTTGATTTCTCATCCGAGTCCCAAAGCTCCAGACCACTGTTAAGAGAAAGCCAAGTGAAGCTGATACTAGAATGGCGGTGGAGTTATAGACATCCCACTTGAAAGTGTTGCGCTAATTATCTCAAACAATTTCTAATTCAAATTAATTTCTTATTTTATGTTTTTTAAAATGATTTCAATTAGAATTGTTTTAAATTTTGAGAGATTTCTATTGTAAAAAGGAATTAAAATAAAGATTAAGTTCTTTTAAAATACTTTTTATGATTTTCTTTTAGCGATAGGAAACAGTTTATTTTCCTTGGTTGAATTCGAATCAGGCTCTTCTATGTATTAGTTGCTCCTATAAATAGATGACATTATTCATTATTTTAGAGAATGTTGACTAGAGAGTTTTGTGAGAAAACTTGTACTCTAACATCTTGTATTTTCTTGTATTCTTTGTGGATTGTACAGAGAAGTAGAAATTGGTATATACGGTAAAAATTAATATTTTTCCTACAATACTTGAGGTTTTTTATGAGTGAAATTTTATATGATTATAACAATTTATTATATAGTGAAAAAATTTTGACGTTCTGTAAGTCTTGACGTTGTTCTTTATTTTCTTGTTTGCTCATTATTTCTTGAACATCAAAAATTTCTTCGTGATTAAGTAGAGAGAGAATTTGCATTTAATTTCCAACAAATGATATCAGAGTGTCAGGTAGTTTGAAGAATTTGAGCAAAAGACAATATGTTTGGTGACGCTGTAAAAATTCCTAACCTTGACGGGGTAAAATTCGAAACTGCTTGATCACTGGAAAAGATGGATTGATTCGCTTTCAACCTGCAAAAAAGGCGAAGAGGATTCTTCTTGTCGCCCATTCGGTATGAGAATTAGTTTTTTTTTTTTTTTGGAGAAAGAGAAAAGTAGAGAGAAAAATATATAACTAGAAGTTGTGTTGATGAATGTTATGCACATTGTTTAATGGAAAAGAAGCTATATTTACAGGTCTCAAAGTTCATGGCCCTCTCCTATTAGGAAAATGAGTCCTTATTGAAGAGACTTATCTTTTAAAGAAAGAATCCTTGTAGGACTTGGACTTTCTTTTTTGGGAAGTATTTTGCATGATTACGCCTGCCTTATTGGTTCTTGGGCTAGGCCCACTCATTAAGCCCATGGACCAATAATGATTTGTGATGGGCCTAAGGTCGAGATGGACCGATCTCAGAACCAACAGCTGACAAGGATGGTGGTGAGGTCATACCTGCCTGATCTTGTGTCAAGGAAAAGCTCGGGCATATATACATGCCCGACTTTGAGCTTGCTATTGATAGTTACTAGGATAAGGTCGAGCACTTGGACCGACCTATAAACATAGATGTGCACGACCCATGGGCTTCTGAGTCAGCCCTATTTTTGGGATAATGTAATCGGGAAATTGTACCGATCATTTTGGAAAGTACGACGTTAAGAAATTTGATAAGAGAATCAATTTTGGCTTGTGGTAAGTACAGGTCAGGGATATATTGATTAAGGCGAGATTGCACAAAGCTTTGAAGAGAAAACCAACCGCGAGTTCTGACAAAGGAAAAAATTGAATCCAACAAGAATGATAAAGATTGAGAAGATTTGGATTTGAAGGCTGCTAGTACAATACAACCTTGTTTGACCAAGAATGTTCTTGCAAATATTTATAGAATATGTGCTGCTAAGGAATTTAGGGAAAAACTGGAAGAGCTATATCAAACAAAGAACTTGTCAAATTAGTTTTATTTGAAGGAATAATTTAATTTTTTTGAGAATGAATACATGTACGAAAATCTTAGACCATCTTAATGTTCTCAATGGGATTGTTTCTTAACTGGAATCTACTGGAGTCAAGATTGAGAATGATGATAAAGCTTAAGGCTTATCTTGTCTATTCTATCCACATTTGAGCATATCAAGTCTATTTTGATGTACGGAAATGAAATAGTGGATTTTGTAGAAGTTACAAGTAAGTTGATCAATAAAGAATGGGATTAGGTGGAAGCGATAATTCATATGAAAATAATTTGCTTGTTACTAAAAAGTAAAAGAGGAGTAACTCCATGAAGAAGAAGGTAATGTGTTGAATAATCCGATCACCTGAGAAGAAATTGTCCAAAAGGTGGAGCAGACTCAGCTAACTGCTCGAATGTGGACAATGTGACTTTCCTGATGTAGGGAGATAAATGAACTAAGGATAGTATTGAGAGAAAGAAAAGAATGTGAGTTTAAAAAAGAGAAATCAAAATCACTCATCCACCCTTTTTAGACATAGTAAGTAAAACGTGCGTTGCACGTGATATTGTGACGTCGTTGTGAAATTATTATTATTATTATTGAAATATATATATAGTTTGGATGAAATTGTTTAAATTTACCCTATAAGCTATTGTTGATTCAAAACACACAATATACCAAATTAGTTAGTACCAATTTATGTTATCAAACTCAATTTGTTTGTAAGTTTAAAGAATTGAATTATTAAATTCTACAAACACGTTTTAATAAGATTTTCAATGAACATTTATTAATGACAAAATCTCATCATTGTTAAAATATAATGAACACTCTTGACATTTAACATACATTTTTCAATCACAAATTTCATCAACTTTTATCAAAATATACTAAAAAACGATATTATCAATTTTTTTATAGAGAAATGTGAACACACAATCTTTGTGCATTTAGAGAATCAAGACAACCATCAAATAATATAAGATGATAATTAAGTATAATAATAATAAAAATGGATGATAAGGTAGGGATGGCAAAAAAAAAATTCATTTCAACCCGAACTCGATGGGCCCCGACCCTAATGGGGCAGAAAGAAACTGTCCCACGAGTCGATGGGAGCGGGTTTGGGCTTGATATCAATTACCCGAAACTGGTTTGGGGGCGGGGCGTGTTTTGGTTGACCCGCCCCACAAATTTATTTACATTAAAAAAAAAAATTAATTCAAAAAATGCAAACAACACACTTTCAAGATACAATTTCTTACTTATGATAACATTTTTGATTCTGTGATGAATTGGGTTCTTGATTCTTTTGGCTTTTACTTCTTTTGAGTGGGAAAAAAGTTAGAAACTTGAAGAAACTATGTTAAAAAAAAAAGAAAAAAAAATCAGGGCTGGGATGCCCTGTTTTGATTTAACGGATAATAGGGCGGGTATGATTTTGATAATCTTCTCATGGTGCGAGGAGCGGGGCGGGCTACCCGCCCCATTGCCATCCCCCGCCCCATTGACATCTCTATGCTAAGGATACTATTAATCATAAATATAAAAAAATTAAAGGTAAAATGGGAAAATGAAAGTTTCTCTCCATCTACACTTTTAATAGACTAGTATTTGTTTCGCATGTCTTATGTACGAGATAAAATAACTTATACTTTGTATCTCTTTTGTAATGAAATATAAAATAAAAATTATTAAAATCATCATATTATGCTAATATAACTCATTGAATATAAAGTATAATAAATAATACATTATTATTTATGAGATATAGTATTAAGGTATTTTAAGGAGTACTAATATCATGTTAGGTAGAATCTTTTTAAACTCTTATGATTGTGTGAAATTAATTATTATTACTATTTTAACTTTAATAGTGAAAATAATTATTTATATGAAAATTACTCGATTACTTATTTATTTATTAATTCATGAGTAAATTTTGTAATATGCATGTTTAGTTTTTCTCAATGATTAAGTGTACATCATGACATTTATTTAGCAAAATGGAAATTCGAGAAGACGTTGAAAATGTGTTTGAACTATAGAAATATTTTCATTTTTTTTTTATCAAATTTGAACAAGCGGGATTTCTTTTTCATTTGATAAGGATTTAAATCATATATATATATATATATATTAAATTTTGATAGAAGTTGATAAATTTGTGTGGTTAAAAATTTGTAGGTTCCATAAATATTTGATTGAAATTAATTATTAACTTTGACTTAGATCAAAATCTGGATTAAAATCAACACCAAATGGGGGCTTAATTACGTTTATCATATAAGTGAAGATTGGATACTTATTTATCAATAAACATGTTTTAATTACTTACCTCATATTTGCACTTGATTAAAAAAACAATAAATTATTTTCTTCAAAGTGACTCTCATGTTGGCATCCAAATAAATAAATCTATCTATTTTATTTTGATTATTCAAAAAGTTATTGGTTTTGAAATATATTTATTTTAACATTAATCGTAGTTTACCAATTATTCATCATGTTGATTATTTTAACCCTCTCCATACTATTTCTATTGTGAGATTATCTTAATTCTACCATAATATTATTGGAATCTTGTATTGAATACAAAAAATTATGTCTATGTTCGATTTACGTTGTAAATTTGTAATGATTCGATTTTAGAACTGTATAAAATATGTATTGAATTATAATGTGGTATAAGATTGAAAGGGTTATCAATAAACATATTTTATAAATTATGCACATTGAATATAAGGACCTTATATTGGAAATTGAATTTATTGTTTAATTAAATCAAAATCAATATGAAAAGTCATTTAACATTATTTATGTGTAAATATATATATATATATATATATATATATATATATATATATATATATATATATATATATATATATATATTTAATTAAGGGTATTTTAGACATAAAAAAATAGAAGTAAGGACATAATTAAAAACTATAAGGGGCGTTCTCTTTATGTTTCCGTTTTCTGTTTTCATTTTCGAAAATGTTTTCCATTTTTCATTTTTTGTGAATGTTTTCAAAATTGCTGAAAACGCGTTTGGTTTGTTATTTCTGAAAACTGTTTTCGAAAATGAAAAGTTGGAAAACACGTTCTGTTTGAGTTTTTTTGCAAAATTTTGATTTTGTCCTTATTTGATTCTCATTAAAAGTGAAATCCACAATAATTGACTTTTCAACCAAATATGAATCATCCATTCTCCTAAAAATTACTATTAATTTAAAAAATAATATTTTTAAATAATATCAAACATACACTTTGTGTAGTTGTAATTATATTTTTGGTGAATATATATATGCATTCAACATTCATACATATATGATAAACACAATATAACTGAAAATAGAGTTGCCATATTTGAGTTTGGAACAACAAAAATAAATAAATTAGCCCCAATCACACAATTTGTTGCTGCTAAAAAGTTTAAAAATTCATATTGCCCTTCTAGAGTAATCGCTCCACATTTGGGTAGCAATTTGTTCTCGCACTTTTGCCATCTGAGCCGTTTGGTTGGAATCAAATTGAATGGGTTCACGTGCATCAGATGATTCAGGTTCTTCATCAAATATCATATTTTCTTGAGAATATTCTGTAAACAACTTATCAAATGCGTGCTCTTGGAGAATGAAGTTATGTATTGTGCAGCACGCAGCAGGTATGTGTTTTTGCCTAGTAAGAGGAAAATTACTGATAAACTTCGAAATAGGAAATCTAGCCTTTATAACTCCAATGCATCGCTCGATCACATTGCGGCATGAGGAATGTCTGTAATTGAACAACTCTTCTTTTCCACGCAGTCGTCCTCCTCCTACGTAATCAAGTAGATGATATCGACGTCCTCGATAAGGGGCAAGAAACCCGGGTATGTTTGGATATCCAGTATCAACCAAGTAAAATTCATTTGCGCATAAAATACCATAGTCTAAACTTAAGTGTCAAAGGAGTTTTACTCGAAAATTAAAAAAATAATGCAATATACCTCCACATGGCCTTGGAAATCCGTTTGCGTTGGTAGTAATAGCGTCAATGAATACCCGAGAATCATTGGCCGACCCTTCCCATCCAGCATGCACATATGTGACCTTCATATCAAAATCACAGACTACCATTACATTTTGTGTTACAATTATTTTTTGTCCTCGAAAAGCTGTTTGTCTCGACGCTGGCGCCCAAGCTACCACATGTGTTCCATCAATTGCACCAATACAATTCTTGAAGTAGGGTATCTCTGCAAGATATGCTCATGTACAACACCTTGGTTCGTTGGGCGTATTATCTCAATGCCTAACTCACGAACAACACGTAGGACTTTCTTAAACCATTTGTGTATTGTGTGATTTCCATGTTGGAATCTATCGCCTATAATTCTATACCGTGTACTGTGCCCAACGATCATCAAAATCATTGTGACAACTTCCTCGACGCTAACTTTTTTTCCATCTCTCAATAAACCTTTTTCTTTCAAAGTGCTACAAAAGTTCTCAAATACATGTTTCTGCATGCGAAAATTATCATGACACACATCTGGATGTCCATTTAATACCTCATATATATATATATATATATATATATATACATCCTTCCAGTAAGCAATGAAGTTCTTTGTGGCGTCCTACAGATCCCTTCATATGCAGATTGTACAATCTGCAATCCCATCATATCTACGGATGCATCAGGTTCGTCATCCATGAGGAACATATCTTCGTCACTTGATTCATCGGGTGAAATTTGACCTAAAGAAGACATTTCTTGCACAAAAACATATCACTAAGATTTAGTCCAACGTGTAAAATTGCAACGTTGTTAATATCTCCACTACATGTCGCAAAGACCACAACACAACAAGTTCATATGTAGAAACATTGCCAAATCCACATCTAGTCACAACGTACTGATAATACAGAACATCAACACAATTATACAATCCATAGTATAATACAACAAGTTCATACATAGATACCTTGCCAAATCCACATCTAGTCTCAACGTACTGATAATACAGAACATCAACACAATTATACAATCCACAGTACAATACAACATCAAACAAACATCATCCATAGAACAAGTATAAATAAAGCAACATGGTCAAGTATAGCTACACGATTGGAAATCATTTAATGGAATTTCAACACATTCATCCTCCTACTCTCGGGCATCAACATAAATTGCACCCTGAATTCTGGATCTCTGAGTGCCTTCATAGCGTTAGCGAATATCTCATCAGTCAATGCTTCCATACTGTTTAATATGGACATGCACTTCGCTTGCGTAAAAGGGTCTTGGCTAGTTGCTTCACTCCCACTGTGATGTGATCCGGAAAAGAAGCCAAGAATAATGTTATGATTCGGGACGAATCATCTTAAAGGAAGAGGGGATGATGTGATCCGGAAAAGGCGTCAAAAATGAGAAATCAAGATACGGGCAATTCAACAATATTCTACATGGAAAAATGAACAAGTTTCGTGTTGGGCTCGAGTCGAGATTCAAATCACGTCAACGGATCAGAAAATCAGAAAATTGGGCAGAAGATGCGTTACGGCCGTAACATTGTTTCTCACGGCCGTAACTTATGGATTTCACGGCTGCATCACATTCCTCACGGCCATAAATAAAAATTGGTATTTTTGTTCAGAAGAAGATTTACGGCCGTAACTAATATGGTGACATTTTGATCAGAGAAGGACTTACGTCCGTAAGTCCGACTTTTACGGCCGTAAGCGGCGGAATCAGATTTTCAGGATTTTTAGTATTGCAGTTAATTTGTATTTCCTTTATTGGTTTTTAATTCTTTTTCCAATTTTGGTAATTTTGGTTTTTAGGTTATTTTCTTAATTTAGTATTATAGTTTAATTAGAATTCTATTCAGAGTCAGTTAGCGATTAGGTTTTATTTTGCCTATTTATATGCTTTTCCATTCAATGTAAAAACAGAATATTTTGACGAATAAAAATTATATTGAGTGTTTTCTCAACATTGTTCTGGAATTGAACAAACTTCGAACTTATCAAATATTGTGGGATATTTGTGGTGTTCAACAAATCGAACTTATCAAAGGCGTTGGCATCCTTTGTGGCGTTCAAACCATTACGGTTCTTGTTTCCGCATCGTAACGGGTCTTGGGTTTAATATACCCATGGTTCTTACGTCGTGAGGCTCGGGTTGTAGTGTTACCGTCCGTTCTAACCTGGATTCGGAACTTTCCAAGCGTTATTCCGCGAGCTACGACGAGGACCCCCCCCTCCGGGTTCTCATCATATGGTATCAGAGCTGGACTCTGGATTCAGGTTCTTATGTTTTTCTATCCAGTTTGATTTTTATGTTTATCATCGAGTCCCATAAAAATCATCCATATCCTATTTTTGTTATTTGAGTCTTTGTTTTCAATTTTTCTTGTTCTTCTTGCCAGTAATTTTTTCTTCCAGTTTGATCCATAAGAGTCGTCCTAAAAAAATCAAAAGTGTTTTTCTTATTCGATTGTTTTCCAAATCCTGTCCCGTTTGTTTTGTTGCGTTCGTGTCGAATTTTCGGATTTTATTAATAAAAAAAATTTTTTTTTTTTTTAATTTTTAATTCCAAAAATTCATCATAATTTTTTTAAAAAAAAAAAAGTCACTCCAAAATTCAAGAACCACTTTCTTGAATTTCCTTGAATTCTTGATAATTCCTTACCTTCCAAATCAAATTAAAATTCTTGATATTCTTTCCTTTCTAAACAAAATTCAAGAACCACTTTCTTGAATTTCTACAATATTCTTGATATTCTTTCCTTTCGAGTCAAACTCAAGAACCACTTTCTTGAATTTCTTTAAAATTCTTGATATTGTTTTCCTTTTTGAGTCAACATTAAATTCCTTCTTGATATTTGTCAATATCTGGACCCTCTTATTTTGAGTCTCTCAAATTTTTGAAATCTACATAAAGGGATGAATTATGAGTTCGATCCTACCTTCCAGACTAGGTGTCATGTGGGCAGTAAAGTGTGTAATATTATTATTGATAAGGAGTACTATTGCGATCTGGCCAGTACCACCATGGTTGAGGAGTTGGGTTTACCTTTACTACCACATCCCAATCCTTATAGGCTGACGTGGTTAAAGGAGTGTGGGCAGGTAAATGTAACCCATGGGGTTATGGTGAAATTGACACTTGGAAGATATAGCGATGAACTGTGGTGTGATGTGGTGCCTCTAGAATCGTGTGACATCTTGTTGAGTAGATCGTGGAAGCATGAGAGGAAAGCAGTCTATGATAAGCGCAGGAATATATATAAATTTGTTAAGGATGGGAAAAGTATTAAGCTTATGCCGTTAACCCCGGAACAAATACTTGAAGAGAAAGTATCGCGAGAAAAGAGGGATGAGCAAAGAAAATTCGGAGATGACGAATGGAGTATGAAGGATGAATTCAGGGAGATGGCCAAGAAATTAATACAGTTAAATGAAGAGATAAAGGCACAAGAGGCTAGAAAAAAGTTAGTCGAGTTGCAAGAGAGAGAAAGGGAAAGAGATGAAGTAGTTAAATTACAAGAAAAGCCTTTGGATATGATTGTTGAAAAGAAGGAGGGAGACTTGAAACACGAAGTAGTTGAAGAGACCCCGAATTTTGTAGTAGGAGATGAAAAGGTGGAGTTAGGAGATCAAACTGCAATATTTGATGAGGAAAAATTGGAAGTTGGGCATGAAGAATTAGAAGAGGTGGTAGAGTCCAAAAATTTGGAAGAGGAGGTTGCGCGTGAGAATGTGGAGTTAGAAGAATTTGTTGAGTTTGGGAGTAAAAAGATAGAAGAGGTTGAGCAAGAAATTGCAAAGAAGGAAGGAGGTGAAGAGCGGAATTTTGTTGTTGGGAAAAATGAATTGGAAATAATTCATCATGAGTACAAGGATCCATACCTTGTACCTCGTGAAACTAACATTTCCCTCCCCATTTTTTAAAAATCTTTCTTGCAGGTTTATTGTGCATGGAAGTTTGATTTACATCAACCTTGGTCAATTCCCCTCGTGTTTCAATACCTTCTTGTCTACAAATTGGAGGAGCATCATTTATTGAATGCATGTCAGGGAATCGACAATTTTCCGTTTGATCCAGGAGGTACAGTTTGATTTTTCAAGAACAACACCATGATTCGGGACGAATCATCCTAAAGAAGGAGGGAATGGTACGAATCAAGGTGGGCTTGACGGGAAAATCTATAATTCAAGCCAAAACAAGAAGTCAAGCAGGTTCGGAGAACGTCAAAGATTAAACATTGCTTGTACGAAGAAGGTTCGAGGCTAAACCAAGTGAGCAAGCGAAGAACAACTTTATGATTCGGGACGAATCATTTTAAAGGAAGAGGGGATGATGTGATCCGGAAAAGAAGCCAAGAATAATGTTATGATTCAGGACGAATCATCTTAAAGGAAGAGGGGATGATGTGATCCGGAAAAGGCGTCAAAAATGAGAAATCAAGATACGGGCAATTCAATAATATTCTACATGGAAAAATGAACAAGTTTCGTGTTGGGCTCGAGTCGAGATTCAAATCACGTCAACGGATCAGAAAATCAGAAAATTGGGCAGAAGATGCGTTACGGCCGTAACATTGTTTCTCACGGCCGTAACTTATAGATTTCACGGCCACATCACATTCCTCACGGCCGTAAATAAAAATTGGTATTTTTGTTCAGAAGGAGATTTACGGCCGTAACATCAATCTTCACGGCCGTAACTAATATGGTGACATTTTGATCAGAGAAGGACTTACGGCCGTAAGTCCGACTTTTACGGCCGTAAGCGGCGGAATCAGATTTTCGGGATTTTTAGTATTTCAGTTGATTTGTATTTCCTTTATTGGTTTTTAATTCTTTTTCCAATTTTGGTAATTTTGGTTTTTAGGTGATTTTCCTAATTTAGTATTCTAGTTTAATTAGAATTCTATTCAGAGTCAGTTAGCGATTAGGTTTTATCTTGCCTATTTATATGCTTTTCTATTCAATGTAAAAACAGAATATTTTGATGAATAAAAATTATATTGAGTGTTTTCTCAACATTGTTCTGGAATTGAACAAACTTCGAACTTATCAAATATTGTGGGATATTTGTGGTGTTCAACAAATCGAACTTATCAAAGGCGTGGGCATCCTTTGTGGCGTTCAAACCATTACGGTTCTTGTTTCCGCATCGTAACGGGTCTTGGGTTTAATATACCCATGGTTCTTACGTCGTGAGGCTCGGGTTGTAGTGTTACCGTCCGTTCCAACCTGGATTCGGAACTTTCCAAGCGTTATTCCGCGAGCTACGACGAGGACCCCCCCTCCGGGTTCTCATCACACTGGTACCGAGAGATGATTTCCCTTGCATTTTTGCAATCTTCTCCGTCAAGTAAGTTTGTCGAAGTTCACTTTCCTCCTCTCTTTTATTCATAGTGGACTCCCAACGCGTCAGGGCCTCATCTATCTTCTCTGATTTACTGATCTTAGGTGTTTTGCTACGACGGGGAGGCTTTTCAATGTCCGATTCATCGACATTATGTACCCGTACATGAACGCCCTTTGTTAGAAAATCGTCCTCCATCAGTCGTTCATCATCTGAAGAGGGTGGAAGCTGAGTTGAGGGGGTGCCTACCCTCCAGTTGCCGTGGTTCCACCAAAGAGTTCTCCAAGCATCTCATAATGTGGGCATCCATATTTCTTGAATTTTTTGTAAATCTTTGCATTTTTCTACATTAATAAACAACAAATACATTAAATAAAATGTACATATTAAGAAGAACATGAAATAATATGTACATATTAAAAAATAAGTAATGTAAATTGATAAACAGTAAATGTAAATGATGAAAAAAGGTATTATGCGAAGGAAAATTTACCGCAAAAAATGCTTTCCAAACTTCTTCAGGAGCACTTACTGTGCATGTATCTGAATCCCATGTGACTCCTGTATGCTTAATAAGTTTAGAGAATGACCGATGAAGGCTCCGCAGACGGTTCCATTTACCCTTTAATTGAGCAATGTCATAGTCCTCATTTATGACGCGTTTCAAATCTTCGCTAATCTTCCCCCAACACTCCTCCTTAAATGTTGAACACTGTAATTTACCAGATTTCACATAATCGTAGCATATTTGGATAAAAGCAGTCTCTTTTTGATTAGTCCACGTCATAGTGGTTTCCCTAGCATTTCTTTGACCGCCCATATTGTCTATAAAGAATGTCTAACTTCAGTTGAATTTTTATATTGATTCATACTAGTATTCATTGTTTCACAAATAGTTAAGACTTGATAAAATGCACTAATCCCCATAAAAAGAACCTTTGAACCATGGTATTACTAGTATAGTAGTCTAAAAATTTGAGAGGTGTGCTGCAGATAGTAAACTGACCAAAACATGGACAAAATCATGCCCCAAAATTTAATTATTGAGATATACATGAGTAATTTTTTTCTTCAGATTTTTTGTTCCCCAAATAAGCTAGTCAAATCCCATATATATATAGAAAAAGAAAGAAAGAGACAAAAGAAAAGAACACAGAAGTAAAAAAAAAAAAAAAATACATTTTGCCCTATTCTAAAATGGTTTAGGGATTAATCAACTTAAAATTCTTATTATTTAGATAACATGTCAGGATATTGCTAAGTATTATATATACAGGTGCATTTGAGGTCTTGGCTTCACGTCTTCTTCTGGGTTTAAAGGTATGGTTTCAAGAGTTGTGCAAGGAAATTTTACAAGAAATTTTTTTAGCAAAAGGCTCCTCTTTCCTAAATACTCCAAAGATATAGATGTACACAGATCCCCATGTTATTAGTTCTACCCACTTCCCAGCATTTGTTTCTAAAAATTCTCTCTTTTTGTTTATAGCAAGGAAGGATAGGATAAGGACTTGTTGTGTTCTCTTGAAGGGAGAGAGGAGTTTTCTTGTAGCCAATGTTTTTCTTGTTCTTATGAAATTTCTGCAACGAAAATACAAAGTTTTTCAGATGAAGAATCAAAATAGAGAATTAATTACTTTGTTTGCTCTCAATGATTGACTTGCCCTGAGAATAGGCAACAAAAGAGAGGAGAGAGGGGGGGAAATTGAATCTGTAGAAGATGAAGTCCATGAATGATAACAGCAACAACAGTAACTGGTTGGGTTTTTCTCTATCACCCTTGAATATAGAGGGTTCTACTTCAGATCCTCATTCTCATCATTAGTTCAATCATCACGCTGAAGCCCCTCCTACTACCACTGAAGCTCCATCAAGCAACTTCTGTCATTCACCTCTACTTAATGACAAACTGGGTTTTATTCTAAATAAACTAGAGATCAATTACATCAATATTCATTCAACTTAATTATGAACACATTTACTATAACATTTAATATAACAAGATTAGAAGAAGATAATTTGTTTTAGTTGCACATTGGGATTCATTAAGTAATTATAAGCAAAGTAATAACACAATCTCCACAACAATTCATATATCTTCATTGATAGAAATTATTCTGAATCAGTAGAGAAAAAAACGCCTACACAGTACTCATAATAACACAACATTTCATATATCTACATTGAGACAAATATTCAAATTCGAAAGAAAGAAAAAAAAAAACGTCACAGTAGCCCGAAATAGGGCTTCCTTCATAGCTGAGAAAAATCGGTCAAAATCAGATACAATTGGACTCCTACAGAGAAATATGATAAACATGGTGCTGAATTCGTTATGTGTGGTAGTGATAATGGGGTGAGGTGTGATGACCATTTTTTCCCCTTTCTTTGTGCCAACAAGCAAGATCTTCCTTTACCCATTGAAGAAAAGAAACAAATTAGGACAAGAATACAGCTTACCATTGCCGGTGGTGGTGGCCAGTGGTGCTGGACGACGGTTGCGCACGGTGGACTCGGGCGGAGAAGGATGCAGCGTCGTAGTGTGAGGGAGAGAATGATGCAGCGTGCTTTCGGTCTCTGAAGTTATGTTTTAACATTTTTTTTAATACGGAAAACGCGAAATCGCCGCGTTTTCGCTTTTTCCAAAACTTACAAGGAAAATGCGGAAAACGATATTTCCGCGTTTTCCAGTTTCTTTGCAATTTTAGAAAATGTTTTCTGAATTTTTTTTTCGAAAACGCAATGACAGAACACGTTTTCCGCGTTTTCGGAGAAAGAAAATGGAAAACGGCTGGAAAACGGCAAAGAGAACGGGGCCTAAGATTCCTACATGCCAATACTTTTATATATACTAGTAGTAAGCACGTGCGTTGCACATCTTACATATATGATGAATGTGATTCGCAATGTCTTTGTAGAACTAATACTTTTTTTAAAAGTTGTAGAGGGAAATGATATTATTAAAAGAAAAAATTGAAATTGTAGATATGATTTTTTTTTTTTTTTTTTTTTTTTGAATTTATGTATATAATGTGAAAATGTTGAATAAATCGAAATGTTTTGTTTTGTTTTGTTTTGACTACAATATTTTTTTGTACATTACACATTTTATGTAAAGAAAAAATAATTTGTGCAATTTTTTGTAGTAATAAGCAATTTTTGAATAATATTTACAATGTTCCAATGAACTAAAATGTAACAATATGGTTACAATAAAACTTTTTTTTTTTTTTTTGTACACAATAGCTTTGTTAATGTCACACAATTTTTATTATTTTTGTTTTCGACTTTTTCAAAGATCTTTGTTGTTTGCATTAAAATTTTATGTGAAAGTGTGACATATAGTTGAACATTTTATTTATCTCCACAAGAAGATATCGATGTGGGAGGAATCCGTCAAAATTGAAAATAAATAAATAAAACTATGTAAATTTGAACAAAGAAATAGTAAATAGTGACAATTAATCTGGAAAAAATATGTTCCATGTTTTGTATAGTAAATGATGTAATTCCTCCAATGAGTTTGTAAAGGATGTAAAAATTTAGATATTATTGAATAAGATAATATGTATTGAACTGTAAAAAGTTACAAAATCATTTAAATTCTAATCATATTTTTCTTTATTATTTAATTTACTAAAAGTTTGTAAGGAAAATTAAATTATGCAAATTTTTTAATAAATTTCTCAAAATATTGTAGATTTTGATATCAAATTTCATGCTTCGAATTGAGAAAAGATAAGGTAAGAAAAAAGTTTACCACGACACATGCTTTGTATGATCTGGATGTTAAAAAAAATTGTGAAAAAACTTCTTCACTACACATTTTAGCCAAATTTTCCTTTTAATAACTACAAACACTCATCTCTAGACCTTATAAAGAAAATGATTACAAAATATTTAATTTAAAAATTTTCAGAGACAAATTAAAAAATTATTTATTTAGTCTATTACGGTATTATCGTTTTCATTCTAGAACAATTGACAACCCAAACAATAATAATTTGAAAAATTTCTACAATGTCTATAAATATAAATATTTTACAGTGACGAAGTAAGGTGTGAGAAATGACCTAGAAATCTTTTGATTGTGTATTGTAATGTACATATTTTGGCTTAGAGCTTTTGTGTTATTATTATGTGTTTATGGGATCATACTAATTGGTCATTTTTTGTTTAACTTAATTAATTAGTTAATGGCAATATTAAAGGAGGGTATAGTCGATTTAGAGCCAAAAAAATATGAGGGCAAAATGGTGATGTAAAAGATTCTCCACTATCCATACTTTTAAGATAGTTTAGAAGATAGATGTAGATAGATAATTTGAAGAATTTCAACAATGTCAATAAAGAAATATTTTACAATGACGAAGTAAGGTGTGAGAAATAACCTATAAATCTTTTGATTGTGTAATGTAATGTGCATATTTTAGCTTAAAGCTTTTGTGTTATTATTATGTGTTTATGGGATCATACTCATTGGTCCTTGTTTTGTTTAACTTAATTAATTAGTTAATGAGAATATTAAAGGAGGGGATAGTTGGTTTAGAGCAAAATATATGAGGGCAAAATGGTGATGTGAAAGATTCTCTACTATCCATACTTTTAAGATAGTATATATATAATATAGATATAGATATAGATTAGTGATGGTGATTAGTGATTAGTGAAGTGATAGTAGATTATAGAATATTTGATATTTTGAAATGGTAATTTTCCAAAAAATGTATGATTACAGTTTGGTAAATGGCTTATAAATAAATAAGTTTATCAACAATTTTAAATTATTTTTCAATTACACGTAATTTTTCAAATCACTTTTCAATCACATATTTTATTAATATTTTCTGTTTATAAACTTTTTTTTTACAATACTTCTATTTGGGAAACTTGTTTTTAAACATATTTTTAAATAACTCATTTCTCCAAATCACCTTTTAAACATACACATTTTCAAAAAATTACTTTTCAACCATATAATTTATTTTGAAAATATGACTTCCTTTATTTTTAAATAAAAAATATTTTAAGAAAGTGAGAGAAAATGTATCGAAGAACACCTAATTGAACCCTGATCGGCAACTGCAATAAAATGCAATGATTACACATATAATTCTATTTATAATGGGCCCAATTTTTTAAACAATTTTTCAATCATACTGTTATAAACTAGAGAGAAAAATAGAGACACCAATAAATTTGTATATTCTATTATGAACCAGAGCCCCATATATATATGGGAAGAAAGTGATATACAAAGTAATTATAACTAGGGTTTTAGGGGTACAACTGTCATTCACTAATACAATATAATATTTACAACACTCCCCCTTGAATGACATATAATATTACAAAATATCTGTCTCGTTAAAACCTTGTTTGATAAAACCCAATGGGACAAAAATATCAAACGAAGGAAAAAGAGTACAGTTGTTCTTGAAGTATTAAGATGAATGTTGTCTCGTTAAAACCTCGCCAGGAAAACCCAATGGGACAAAACATTGGCTAAGGAAAAAGAGTACAACTACTCCCCCTTAGTGTTGATCGTTGTAAATCATCGAGTTGATGTATCCCAATCTTGTGAACTGGTTTCTTGAATGTAGATTTTGATGGTGCTTTTGTAGATAAATCAGCTTCATTATCACTTGAGTAGATTTGTTGAAATTCTGGAGTATTTTGATGCTGCTTCGTTAAAACCTTGTCAGAAAAACCTAGTGGGAAAAAATCTGAACGAAGGAAAAAGAGTACAGCTACTCTCCCTGATTCAATATGTATTGAATCATCCATATAGTTACTCCCCATGATTCAATCTCTATTGAATCATTCATATCTTGATCTCTTCAGGAGTTTCGTATAAGAGAGTATATCAATAGATATTGATGACAACTACCTCATTAAAAACATTACCAGAAAAACCTCGTGGGACAAAACCTCGGCTAAGGAAAAAATAGTGTAGCGTATATTAGCTCCCCCTCATGGGAACATTACAATTGTTTGGATATTGCATATAATTATTTCAACTATTAATCGGTGCAATATCAAATATCTTCACCAAGCATATATAAATGGAATATATCCCATATTATTTGTTCTTCGAATATAAATTCAATTATTCAATTGAACTTGAAGAACTATAAAATATTTCCAATCATTTGAACATGCTACATCGAGCCATGTTCTATAATCAATATTCATCAATGCATTTAATGCAGTTCTCAAATCTAGAAGTGACTTATTCACTTCAATGAACAATTAACTTATTCACTTCAGGTGAATAATTAACCATGAATTTGTATCTTGAAAATCAATTGCCTGAATTTTCAAATATAATTTTATACGACAATCACATTCAATTACAAATTGAATCTTTTCAAGGCATATTAAATATTCAGATCGCAAAGTATATGTATACTTTGATCAAACAAGTTTCTTAAAAACTTGAACTATATATTTCACATATATTTAATCCTTCAAGGATTATACTGTATGCTTCAGGCATCGTATATGTTTCACATTGCAATCGTCAAATTGCTACCATCAAATTTAAGTCCTGAAACTTTAGATAGGTAACGATTCCTATATTTCAAATAGATCTTCTCTAATTATTTCACCGCAATCCCAAAGTACTGAGGTATTGATTACCCCTTTTAATCTCACTCATTGGTACTTCAAAGAATACTCCTAACGTACCGAGTTGATGATGATACATTTTGATATCACTCATTGGTACATCAAAGAGCGCAAGCTAGTAATCAGAGTAAATCATTTTTCATTATATACATTTCTAATAATCATATATTTATAGGCACTTATTATGCATTTTCAGGAAAATAAAATATTGTATATATGCCAGATCTTTGAAACATTCGTTGCGCAACAAGTCGTGTATTACGACTATACCTATAGGTATTTTACTGGCTTTACACTTTTATGCATTTGGACTTCAGGTCCCAAAACTTCAGGTTTTGTAATAAGTTTAATTTAACTTGAATGCATACTTTTGCCAACTATTTTTATGTCGATTTTCTTCGACATATTTTCTTTTATTATCCTCACTATCATTCAAATCATGATGCAGCTAGTTTCGCAATTTGCTTTTGCATAAGTGCTTTAAAAAGTGTGCCAACACAATTATCATCTCAATTTGATTTATTTCCCCACAAGACATAACTATAGAGATCTCAATTTTCAATATTTCAAGTACTTGAACCTCTTCTGGAGATTTACAATTAATTATGTCAATAAATACTCTCTCACGAGTATATGCCTCCTCAATAAGACCAATATAATCATTTGCTCTATTTTTATTTATTTGGGGATCTTTATTTGAATCAAATATTGCTACGCTTCAGGCGTGCTACATATCAATATAAGATAGAGCAAGAGATTTTATTAATCTCTTATGCATCTTGTAATTATGTTATCTTTGAACGTTTCGTTCATATTTTCAATCGAACTTCTAGTTCGTATTATTAATCGCGAGGATATATATAACATAATATGATGCATTTGTTTGATTTTAAGCTATTCCCCCCTAATGTTGAGGAAATTGTCCAATCAAATTGACAATAACTTTTTTTTCGACGTTGTAAAATATCACTCATTTGGGATATATGTTCAAACAACGCATTTTTCTCAACATTCTTTATTTCCCATATCAGTGCATTGTGGTGGATCAATTGCACTATTAAAAAATTATATGAAAAAATTAGGCTCTAACCATAAGCCAATTATAATAGGGAGAACTATGATATTGGCATGATGCGTAATAAAATTCCCTAAACAAAAAGGGAAGTATTTTGTTCTCAATTAAATTAATTGGAGGCGTTTAACAAACAAAAATGTTAAACTATTTATCGACATCCCAACTAACACTTCTTAAAATGTTGAGATTCGTGTCCACTAGCATTATCAAAACACATTCTTGATTATATAATCTGAAAATTATGCTCATAATTCATAATTTGAGCAATAATTTCGCAAACTTCAGGTTGCGAACACCATTCAATCATCTAGTACATGTATCAAATCTATTAGATACAAATGATATTTATATGATCAACGTGGAGGATGATGGGTCCCATTTTATCACCCCAATTAATTTTCAGAAATATAGGGAATTTAATCCCTATTTTAGCTAGTGATAATGAAAAATTTCATGAAAGAGAACAAACATCATATATGATTGAATTGAAGAATCTTCTGGTTCTTCATTGAATATCAATTTTAATTTCGCATCATTATTGATCCAGTGATGGTCCAACTGGTCATGCCAAATAATAAAATTAAATTGAACTTCTGGTTCAATATAAGATATAATCAAATATTATTCAAGTAGTCAAACTAATCAATGTCCTTATGACATAAGTTATATGTTTTCCTTTAGGGATAAACATGAACTCAAATGAGATATTTTTCGAAACAATGCTACTTCGAAAAGCACGTTTTATTACTCATTCAAAAATCAATATCTCAATATTCTTTCGGAATATTGTAATATCGAATTAATAACATATCTCAAAATATTGGGCTCTTCGAGAGAAAATTATATTCCAATATTATATTTCATATGAGATAAAATTATGATTCTTCAGGAATCATCACAACTATATATTAGACTACATCATAATAATCTTCTGGATTATTAATAAATTCGAATTTCTTTGCGAAAAAGAATGCAATATTTATCACTTGAGCAATAAAATAATATTCTTCTAGAATATTGAAATGTAGCAATAACGCAATATTCTTCTGGAATATTGATTCGAATCTCATTCAATTATAACAATATTTGATATCTATTGTGCAATTTAAGAGCAAAATAACGAATTATTCTTCTGGAATAATTATATTGCTAAAATTGCAATTCTTCAAAAATAATAAGTCAACATTCTTCTGGAATATTGATATTAATTATTCATTCTTCCTTTCAAGCCAATAATATTTGTGCTCTACACGAGTGACGTTAAAATATTCTTCTGGAATATTTATCTAACGTGGGTTGTGTTTATTCGAGAACACCAACACCATATTCGTTTAAAACATATTTTAAATTATGCTTCTTCAAGAGCATTGGATCAATATTCTTCTGGAATATTGAAATTGTAATATACTGCTTGTCACAAGCAAGTAATATTCTTCTAGAATACTACTATTGTTGTCCTACTTCGTGAGCAATAATATGATACATTATTAAATCAGAATTTATGAATGAACATCTACAAATATTTAATCATCTTAAAGAATATTAATTACCACATAAACATAGTATGAATTTATATATAAAAATGAATTACCAAACATATATCAGGAAAAAGAATCTCCATATATAGAAGTTAACAAAATTGACTAAATCTTTTATTGGCTAAATCTTTTACCAATATGCAAAAGATACTAAACATGCACGTAAATTCCATATATAAAAATTAGATATATAACTAATATATAGTGGAATCAAATATAATAATGTATTTGAGAATTCAAAATAACATAGTGATTTCCAATGAAAAAATTGAAAGAGCAAAAAATAATAACAATAATAATTTGCTGGAACAATGTATACTTTAACGAATTTATTCCGATTCTTCCAAAAGAAATAATAAATCAATATTCTAGAAGAATATTGAAAATCATAATTCATGCTCTTCAGGAGCAAATAACATCCTTCTAGGATATTAATTATAATGTTGTACTACTTCAGGAGTAACAAAAAATTATTTATAATAGACAATTTTACGATTAATATTTTTCTAAAATATTAATCATCCGTTGTGCTACTTCAGGAGCAACAACATAATGAATTATAAATTTAAATCAATAATAACAATAATGCTTGTAATCGATAGATCTATAATTAATATTCTTCTGAAATATTAATATATATATATTGTTGTGCTACTTCAGGAGTAAGAACAAATTATTGTTAAAGATTTTAGATATTTGCTCTTCTGGAGCAATTGAATAATAAATCTTTCAAAATTATGCTCTTCAGGAGCAATTAATATTCTTTACGAATATTATTATAATAAAAATTCTGCTACTTCAGGAGCAACCACAAATTATTCTTCTAGAATAATTATAGTTCTAAAATTTCGATTATTCAAGAATAATAAATCAATATTCTTCTGGAATATTGAAAATTTAATTTATGATCTTCGGGAGCAAATAATATTCTTCTGGAATATTAATTATGATGTTGTGCTACTTCAGGAGCAACAACGAATAATAATCAATTCTATGATTAATATTCTTCTGGAATATTAATGTATTGTTGTACTACTTCAAGAGTAACAACATAATAAATAATCAACTTAAAAAAATTAAACAACAAAATAATTATATACATTAAACACGCATAAAAAAAGTTAATGTATGGAGTATGAAGCAGAACTTGACTTGCATCCAAGTCACAATTGTTACACGAGCACAAATTATTGGTTGGAGTATGGAGGCAGATGAAATTGGAATAATTATTGGAATTGAAGCAACCTCCTGGAATTGGAACAATTTTACCACGATCGGAACAAAAAAATTCATATGCTGTCAAATTGATTTCGACGCACATGATTTTACCTTCTAACTAATATTTTGGTAAATGAGATTTTGAAAAAGAAAATTCTAACTCAATTTGATAGAGACTCGTGCTGATAACGTGTTATAAACTAGAGAGAAAAGTATAGATACCAATAAACTTGTATATTCTATTATGAACCAGAACCTCATATATATATGGGAAGAAAGGGATATATAAAGTAATTATAATTAGGGTTTTAGGGGTACAACTGTCATTCACTAATACAATATAATACTTAAAACACATACATATTTTTTCTTTCTAATTTTTAATCACACATCTTACCTAGAAAACTTAATAGGTTAATTATATTGACACCACTCACAGCACATTATATATGCACATTTATTAAAACGTGAATTTTATAATTACACCACATTTTTTTTAACAAATATGACCCTTTTTAAATAAAATAAAAATTAAAGATGGTACACTACACCATAATTAAATTTGACCATTTGAAAAACCAAATCATGAATTCATTCTTGCAACTCTATGATAGATAGCTAGATACAATACCCATTTCTTCATCAACAACTGAATTTTGAAACTTCTAAAAAACTTGACACTGAAATATCAGACCACAAAATCGAAATCTTAACTCATACACTATAAATGAATTTAAATACTTATATTTGTAAGATTAAACAAATTGATCTGTATTTACATTGGTAGCCGCACAACCATTGAAGTATAACATAGACAAATTATTAATTTTTTTAAAAAATGCTTCAAATTAATAAGATAGACCAGTTTGGGGTTCTCCGAAGGAACTAAAAGCCACTAAAATTGATTGGATGTAGTCAGACGTGTAGGGCCTGATAAATCTCAATTAGTGCGCATAACCTGATTGATTTGCTTTTCCTTCATTTGATATGAATTTATGGGTCTTTTTTTGGAAGAAATAATACATGTATAATATAGGGTTTTTAAGTTTTGTAGTGTATATAAAAATAAAAAAGAAGAAAAATTATTATAAAATAATGATTATTTAAGTCAATTTATTTGTAACAAATTTAATAAATATGAAAAGTACGGTGTAATTAACAAAATTTGTGATATCAATATAATTACCCAACTCAAAAATCAAAATTATAATCAACTTGGCCCGACGGACGGACTCTAATTGAGAGAGAGAAAATTATACTGGGCTCAAACATGAAATCTCTGCTTGATTGATGATCATAAAGGTAGAAGACAGTGGCTGCTGTGACAAACGTTTCTGATGAAGTCTGAGAAAAAATTCCCAGACAAGAACACGTTAGTAGGTCCCATTCCATGCCGACGTTTAGTAGGTCCCACGTAATTGCATAACTCACTCAGTCACTCCAATGATTTACCCTGACAGGGAGGAGTCAGTCGGTCTCATATGACAGAATAAACTCCCACCATTTATTTCCGTTCTTGTATATTCAAACTTCATAAATCCAAAATCTCAACTCAAGGAACTTATTTTGTTTTTTTGTTATTTTGGGTTTCATTTCTTTGAATAGAATAAACAAGAAAGAGAGAAGTGAATTTTTGTCTTTCTTTCTTGTTTAATTTCAAGAAGATTTTGAATGGAGTCAGTGCCACTTAATTCTGATTCAAAACCAGATCCAAACAGTTCACCACTGCCGTGGCAAGAAATGTTCCGATCTGCATCCATGAGGAAACCGGAAAGTAACGACGCGCCTCCTCCAAAACCCCACGCGCCCCCACAACAAGATGGAGACTATTCTCTCTCCAATGATCCTCAGGTACGTCTTGCCCTCTACATAACCATGGCCCACGCAGGCCTTGCCTTTGCAGTATTTGTTCTCTATGGAGTCTGCAAACTTCTTGAGGATTTTTTAAGGCCAATTTTGTGGGCTGTGCTCTGTTCAATCCCATTAAGAGGAATTCAACAGACCCTTGTTGGATTTTGGTCCGAGCCACTGAAATTAGGGCTCACAGAGACCATATTGGCTGTCCCTGTAGCTATTTTCAGAGTCTTTGTTGGGAACCTTGTAGAGGTTAAAGAAATGATTCTTCGGATTGTTTTTAAGAAGAAGAAGTCCATTATTACGAGGAGGGAAAAGAGTGGGTTTTACAAGTTATTGAGGTGGCTTGTATCTTTTTGGGTCTTTGTCATGGCTTATGAACAGATTGGTAGTTTTGGGTCTATTTCACTTCTTGCATTAGGGTTCATGTTTACATCTACTGGCGTCGAGTCAACAATGAGGACAGTCACGTCATTGAGGAGTCAGAGCTTTCGCCGGCTCCGAGTGAGTGCATTTTTCACGAGAGGGATATTGAAAAGATTGAAGACTATGGTTGCTATAGGGTTGATTGTTGGGATTAGTGTAGGATCCTTGGCTGGCATGATTTTCTTCACGTACAAAATCGGTGTTGAAGGAAAAGACGCGGTTTTCGCGCTGAAATCTCACGTGGAAGAGAATAATTATGCTGAGAAGATTGGGGTTAAGAAATGGATGGATGAAAATGATGTGCCTGGAATGGTGGATACGTACTCGACTAAGTTTTATGAAACTGTGTCTGATCAGATTGATAGTTTAGCGATTCAATACAACATGACCGAGTTCGTCATGGGGATCAAACATTTTGTGACAACCCCATCATCAAACTCCTCAGGTAAGTCTACAGCTCTGATGAGCCCTTCTCTGTACACTGAGAAATTCTTGAGCTTGAAAAGGAGAGTCAGGGAGCGCGAGTGGGGGAAAATATACACAGAAGTGGATGGGATTTTCAGGGAACTTCTGATTACTAGAAAGGATTTGGTTGAGAAGGCTAAAGGGTTCGCCGTTCAAGGAATGAATGTGATGCAGAGTGTTTTAGTTAGCAGTACATCTGTTCTTGCTGGCAGCGCGAAGCTCATGTTCTTGATCGCGAATTCCATCGTCTCTGGAGCTGCAGAATTATTCAATTTTCTTTCACAGACGATGGTTTTCTTTTGGGTTTTATATTATCTAATCACGTCAGATTCCGGTGGAGTTACAGAACAGGTGATGTGTATGCTCCCCATGTCACAGTCTGCAAGGACTCGATGTGTTGAGGTTCTTGACAAAGCTATATCTGGAGTTCTTTTAGCAACTGTCGAGATTGCTTTCTTTCAGGGATGTCTGACTTGGCTGCTATTTAAACTATTCTCGATACACTTCTTGTACATGTCGACTGTGCTTACGTTTATTAGCTCTGTTTTGCCATTATTTCCTCCTTGGATTCCAACAATTCCAGCTGCTCTGGAACTGGTTTTGGAAGGGAGATATATATTGGCCGTCTTATTATTCGCCGTTCATCTGGTGCTTATGGATTATGGAACTACTGAAATTCAAGAGGATATTCCCGGCTATAACGCTTATCTTACTGGTCTCAGCATCATTGGCGGCATGACGTTGTTCCCGTCTGCATTCGAGGTATGTACACTGCACATTTTCACTTGATATTTTATCCAACGACGTCCATGAAAAATAAGAAATTCTGTCGCTAGCTTCCCTTAAGAAAAGGTCTGTCACCTTTTTAGCCGGAAAATCGTTATTTTCTTCATCTTGCTATGTTAATAAACAGCGAACAGTTCGGAAAACTATTTCACATTGTTTCTCTATTATATATGATAGTTGCGAAATTGCCCCCAATCATTTTCTAACCACACATTTCCTCATATCACTTGTTAAGCACACATTTTACCTTTTACCTAGAAAACATCACGTTCTTTCTTTGTTTATAAACAAAAATATTTTACCAAATGGAAGCTTATTTCCGAGGTGAAATTAGAAGCCTTCTTCTTGCAACAGCCTTTTCTTCCCTACCAAAGCCTATTTCCACAGCTAAGAGAAGATACTTGAAGAACTAGTCTCATTTTATAAAGCTTGTTTGATATGGAACTTTAGATAGTATCGAGGAAGAAAACAATCTAAAATCTCGTTTATGACCTTGATGCTCATCACATTCTCCGATATATAACCTCGACTACTTTCTTATTTTGCAATTTCGCATTTGGTTTAGATATCGGTCGTGTGCTGTGCAGGGAGCAATAATGGGGCCATTGATAACTACTGTTGTAATAGCTCTCAAGGATTTGTATGTAGAGTTCGTGTTGGAAAAACCAAAGGAGAAAAGTAATTAGTATGATATTGTTCTGGAAACTTTAAGGAGAATATAATCTGATCCCGTGCTATAGTCAAGCTGATCTGTTGAAAATTCTCGGGTTTCCATTTTTTCAACATGGCCCTCACCAAAACGGGTTGTTTCATTGAAGTTTTGTGTTTATGACGATGTATTGATTCGGGGTGTTCGTGTCCCTTTCATCCCTTTATATGTAAGTATTCGTTCGGTTGTTTATAGGAAAGTGTACGAGGATTGTGAATTAATGGTTGTATAAAAAGAGAGTTGTTGTTTGATCCCATGTGTTGAAAGTGAAAATATCATCCATATTTATTAGAATAATGCTATTTGAACATCCATGTATACACATCTCTCACATGGGGTGTGTGGGGTATCATGTATTAATTAGCAGCCTCATACTCCATGTGAGGAGATGGCACACATGGTGTTATCCCGTGTGTTCAAATAGCATGATCTTATTTATTATTCCATTAAGTACAAGGTTGTCAAAATGCTAAATTTTGTGTCTTGAACTTGCCTACTAGGTACGTGACAATCTTTAGATAGTTGATGTTCTTTCCTTAGAATGTCACGTATAAAGAGATTTTAACTTTAAGTCTCAAAATGCAGCAATGAATTAGTGTGGAACTAGATAGGAAAATCTGATTTTCTTTCTAAAATGATCTTTAGCACTTAGCAGTGTAAAGTAAAACATTTGAAAGAAAATTTAAACTGATATATGGCACCTGTTTGCCCCTATTATTTGGAAAATAATGTGCTTTTGAATAATCTTTTAAAAAATTGTGTGGTTAAAAATTGTTTGAAAAATGAAAAATTGTAGGCTTAACTAAGCGGATGGTTGAGATTGATTGTTGAATAAATTTGATTTTCAAAGAATGGGGGTCAAATGGATACTTATATAATTGTAAAAGCGTCTTTAGGAGGTGTTATATTCTATTTATAAAGAGTATATTTTATGTATAACAAGTAAATAGTAAGGTTTTTGATTGATAAGAGTTAGACATAAATAAGCTACTTATTTTTAAAACAACTCCAACTCATTTGTCAAAAAAGAGGAACATACAATTATTATCTAAAAACTCAATTTATGTCTTTAAGATGGCGCCTCTCGTGCAAGTAAAATTCATATTGTTTTGTAAAGCGTACTCTTAATGCAACGTTGATTTTTTCCTCTGAAAGTTTAAATTGTTAGAGAGAGTACAAATTTATTTATCTAAATATATTTAAAAGTAAAATAATGATAATTACTAGCATCACTATCCTAGAACACCAATTTAATAGGTATTACACAGTTAAATTAATTGGACATGTACTATTATTTCAATTAGACTACTTTTGAAGCATAAGCCAATGTTTGCCTCCATATTTTTAAAATCAAGTTTTTAAAACATTCAATCTTAACCACCTATCTTAAGTAAATCTATCATATTTTTATTTTTCAAACAATTTTTAATCACGCATTCTATCAAAAATATTATTTCAAATCATAATTTTCCCCAAGAACTAGGGCCAAACAGGGGCTAAGTTGTGCCTATAATGTCAAATTGTAGTAGTGAAACATGCTTGTAAATCTACTTTGTAATTCTCTAGTCCCTATCCTGGATTCCTGGCGGTGGTGCACCACCACCAACAGTTGCCTCGGTGAGCCATGCCACGCCTCCGTTTGGTAACACTGTTTGATTTATAAACTTGTTTATTTATGATTTCGAGGTAAAAAGTAATGGTTGAAAATTGGAGAGAGAAAATGTGTGTGGTTAAAAAATGATTTGAGAAATTGTGTTGTTTATAAACATGTTTATAAACAAAAAAAAAAAAAAATAGTTACCAAACGGAGGCCAGTAAATGATGATACTTTCCTACAGTGCAGTAACGATCCTCTCCACCAAGGTAGCTATTACTGATTGCATGCACTCAAACAATAGTTGACAATCTGAAACTCGACAGCAACGCAAATCAACCAGAAACATGTGTTCTATATTGTTATAGGAAAATCAGTAATTTACAGAGGTGTTCGACGAAGAATTAGGGCATTGTTTAGATTTGTCGCTCGAGCAAGGAGTTTTGTGCTTGAGTAACATTGTTCTTGATCCCTCGAAATTCTTTTTTTGGCATGCAATCACTTTTAAACGTATTTGGTGTATATACACACTAGAACCCTTCTACTTTATAAGTTGAGCTTGGAGAAGATCAAAATATAGAATCTACGCCTAGGCTTGCTGAATTGAAATATAAGATGAGTATAAGATTTTTCGAGTTTGCACGTCTTATGTATATGATAAATGTTAAAGTGACTTTTTTAAGTACTAATATTGTTTTTGAAAATAATTTATGTAATTGATATTGATAGAGAAAAATTGTAAATGAACTTTAATATATTAATATTTTATTGAAAATTTTCGTCCAGATCTTTGAAATATATATCAAACAATTATTTAAAATGTCTGCTTAATAAATAAATCGCGTGTGATACATTAAGAAGTAATATGATATCATAAACTATTAGACAAATCAACAATTTCTTTATAAAATATTAATTAAAGGTAAGTCGCGAAAAAATGTGAAAAAAATTGTGTATGGATAGACTGAATTAATTTGTGAACATATTTTATAAGAAAAAAATTTAATATTATGCCCTCGTTTGAGAGAAATTAAAATAAGATTTTAATCTAAGTTAAATTCAACAATTAATTTTAACCATACATTTCATCGGACATACAATTTTTCAACCACATTTTATTAATTTCTATTAAAAATTATTAAAAATCTTATTTTAATCATCACCAAACAGAGACTATATAAATTAAAATTAAAATTTTAGTTTTAATCTTTTTTTTTTCCAAAGAGTTTGAAATTATTTATTTTATATTCTTAATTAGAAAATAATTAAAAATATATTTTTTTTTCTTTTTATAAAAATTAATTGATGATTTTGATAAGAATTTAAGTAAGTTTAAATTAAAAATAAAAAATTTCACACTCACCTTACTTTGAAAATAATTATAAAAAATCTATTTTTATCGATAACTAAAATATAATTGTTTGAATTAATAATAGAAAAAAATTAGTAAATCCATAAGCGCATTCTTTGAAATATTCAGTGGAGTTATCCCGGGAAATGAACTTGATGGAACAATATTCTAAAAGTAAATTAAAAAATAACTACACTAAATTAATATTCATTGAATAACCAATTTTGATTTAGTTAACGTGGATAAATTAATAAAATTTTGATTTAGTCAACGTGGATAAATTAATATTTTTGAAATAAAAATAAAAATAAATAAGTTTCAATAAATGAACTAAGGATATTATTGGGAAAAAAAAAGAATGTGAGGAAAAAATGGAAAATCAAAAGATTTTCACTCATCCATACAAAAAAAGAATGTGGGGATAAAATGGGAAATCAAAAGGTTTTCACTCATCCACACTTTTAAGATAGTGTAGATAGATGTAGATAGATAAAGGACAATTTAAATATAAAAAAATAATTTTTTTCATGCGCTTGATTCTTCTTTCTTCAAGGTTCTAGTATGATATATTGATTCGGAGTGTTTGAGCTTGTTTGGTAATGTCAAAAATTTAATCACAATTTTTCAAATTCAATCTCAACCATTTATTCTTAGTCAAGCTCACAATTTTTGACTTTTCAAATATTTTTAAACCACACATCCATAAAAAAATAAAAATAAATAAAACCACAAAAAAACTCATATTACCAAACTGGCTCTTTGTGTCCCCTTCATCCCTTTATATGTAAGGGTGTGTTTGATAGACCACTTTTGCCACGGAAGTTGGAAATTAAATTGCAATTTTCCACCTTTTAAGGTGTTTTACATCCAATATTTTCGAGGGAAAAGATTTTCCAGTTCACCCTCACATGACTTGATTTTCCAGTGTTTCCTTGAACTGGTTTTCTCAAGTGCAAATGTGTGAGAAAAAATTGATTAAAATAAATAAATTTTATTTTATTTGCTGTGAAAAATAATGTTAATCAAACAACAAAACTTGAAAAATTTCCTACTTTTTTTCACCTAGAAAAATTAATCAAATCAAACACTTTTAATTGATATTTTTTAGGCAATTTAATTCTCTAAAAATTATTTTCTTCCTACCCATTTTCCATTTTTTCAATCAAACGGACCATAAGTATTTGTTCGGTTGTTTATTGGAAAGTGTACAAGGATTTTGCATTAATGGTTGTATAAAGAGAGAAGTTGTTTGATCCTATTGTTACATAGTCATCAAATCAAACTTGCACTTGCAAATACTGCAATTATTCAAGTTCATGTTTACACAGATGGGCAATTATGGTTTAAGATTCAAATAAAAAATATAAGAAAATTACACTCCATACTGTGTTCACATCCCTCAATAAAAATTTATTTGTAATAAAAATTTATTAATTATCACTTCCTTTTAATTTTTCTCTTCAAACACCACAATTTTCCCATCAACGCTGCGTCACCATCGCCGTGTTACTTCCATTTTCCTTTGAAGAGAGTCCAACGACCTATTTATGATGAGTGTTGTTGGAAGATATCATCATTGAACTTTCATCAAGTTTATAACGTGTTTTAGGAAATGTCGGACTGAATATAATGAAAAGCATAATAAAAAATTGAAAGTGCCAAGGTACAATTCTAAAATTACTCCTTAAGCCCATGTTTGGTATCCATTATTTCAACCCTCATTTTTTTCAACTTATTTTTACACACATATCTTACTAATAAAATATTTTATACATAAATAAAAAAAAGATTTCATATTTTTTAACTATACATTCTTCAAAATTTACTATTACAAACCACATTATTTTGAGATAATGAATCTCAAACAGGAGCTAAGTATCATGAAAACTTGAAAAAGTATCAGGTTTTGATACAAAAAATTTGAAAAATGTCATAAATATCATATTGTGCTACTTTCAAATTTTCATAACTATGATACCTTTTTTGAAGACCATAAATTTCATAAATAAATTTTTTTTGAAATATTAATCTCTTTGTTTTGATATCACAAGTTAGGTATTTGCACAAATGTTTCATCTCTTTGTTTGGTAAATCGTTTATAAATTGGTATTTATAAACATTTTTTATAAATAACGATATGATAACATTTCGTTGTTTCATTTTTTTTAACAGTAACAAATGGAAGGTAATAATTTTTTACCAATCAAAATTGTTAACTTTAAAAATAAAAATGTCCAATAAAATGTTATAACGTAACTATTTATAAACAAATTTTACCAAATTGAGGCTTGGCGTATCAGCCCAGGTTGGACTGTGTTGTTCTTGTAGATACAGAAAAAGTGAATTCACATAAATAGCACTAAATATAGAAAAAACAGATGAGTACCCATTTTATTTTTATTTCTTTTAATATAATAGATTAGTACTTTGTATCTCGAGGGAGATTTGTTAGATTAGCCTTACCAAACATACGGTTTTTCAAAATGCCCACTTTTGCACATTGTCTTTATTACTCTTAATGAAGTGAATTATTATCTTTGCAAGATATGCCCCTTAACTTAGTTAGATTGATTTAATTCAGTATTTCTTATTATATTCATATTTTTTAATCTTTGAAATTCTTCTAAAAACGTTTTATATTGTAATAATTTTTCAAAAGCTTTGGGATGTTCTTTTTTAGTTATATATCCTAATGTTATTCCTTCCGATACTTCTTTTTCTATATCTTTGTATTCTTTTATAATTTTATGAAATGTATTTATATTTTTACCTGTTTTGTCAGAATCAAATTGTATTCCATTTAAGCAATTATAGTCAATATCTTTGTATATATCTTTTAGTTTAGATTGTCCAACAGAATTTATATTTTTAGATTTTTCAGCAATAGCTAATAAAAAAGAAATATCTTTGTTTTCTAAATACAGTTTATGATCACAGTTATTAGAAGTTGATGCTTGTGAAGTGTCCATAAACTTAAACTTTCAAGTTGATAAATTGTTATACAAACTTTTTGCGTATAAGTCCATTCTTTGATCTAGCAAGATACAATAATCTGCAATATATAGTTCATACTTTTCTAAAAGTCTAAATATTTTTTAGAAGATATATTCTCATTTTTCATTTAATGTTTAATATCTTCCATTTTTTCCTTCAATTTATCCAACAGGTTATCTAATCCTTTGATTGTATATTATGGTATTATATTAAGATTGTATTATCATCGGTCATGATTTATTATATAAATTCATTCTTTGTTGTGATATATTAGAATAGTCTATAATGTATTGATCACAATTTTCTGAAAGTATATAATATTCTTCAGATGATTCATCTGTTTCCATTATTTGAGATGTAATTTTATTTATTTTTTCCATTATTCTTACTAACAGATTATCTAGTTCTGTAATTGTATATCCAGGCATTTTTAAAAATCAAACTATAAACACAGAGGTATCAAGTAGTTGTAAAATAATTTATAAAGTTTCAAGTAACTTTTCAAATTTTATCAGTGTTTGAGAGTTGATAATATCCATATTAGTCATGATATTCAGACTAGGTTCAAATGGTATATTATATTTTGAAATGTTCTTCTTTCTTTTTTCTATTTTATCAATTATATTTTGGATATCTTGTATTACTATAAATCTTACAGTACCTTTAGCAAAATTTTCTATCAAATTTTCTTTAAATTTTTTTAATATCTCTTGTGATGCATAAAGTTGCTCTTGGTATTCTATTTTATCAATTTCATTTTCATATTCAATTACTCTTTTATTTTTAATATTCTTTTTAACTTTATATGGACCTCTTTTATATATGAATTTTCTCATGATGTAATTTTCTTCATTCATGATATCATAACTTTTTAAAAACTGGTAAAGAAAGTTTCGTCTCTTCCATCACTGTCATAATCTTTTATAGGATCACAATCATTATCGCTACTAAATACATATTCTAAATATAACTCATTATTTATTACAGTATTATCACTATCAAGTCAAAAGTAAATAATTGATTTTGTAATTTCTATTCCTAATAATTCTTTTAATTTAGGAAAATTAGTTAACAAACATGGCATATAGACATGATATAATTTTTTTATTTCATTATTGGGTCTAGTAAATTGTTTGTGCATGAATAAATGTTCAGTTATGCTATGATATTCATTCTTATAAGGACTGTTTTGATAATTAAACTTAATAATCCTAAATTCTGACATGATAACTTGTTTTAGCAGTTCTTCTTTCTCCTAATTCCATAAAGACAGATATATTAAGAATACTAACCACTTTTCCTATTCTTATACCTTTTTATTCTCATTTTGATGCTAGTGACCTTCGGGCTCATAGGTTCCTACTATCATTCCCTTCAACGGCCTTCTGCTTTCATGGGTAATTAGCCACCTGAATCCATGCCTTCACTGTAAAACATTCTTCTGGAAAATAATTTGGACAAAGTGTAGGGAGTTTTCTTAATAATATATCTTCTTGTAGGATATTAGGATTCAGAAGATAGAAATTTAGAAACTCATCATATTTTTACAAATTGATTGGAATTTTATTGATAATATGAAGATTGATACAATGTTGGTATGAGAATTTTTTCAAAGACAGAAGATTTCTTTGGCTTTTCTCACAAATTAAGTGCTCAAGTGATCTCTGCCTTTCAATTAGCCCGGAGGCCTCTATTTATAATACTACATTGGACACGATTACATCACTGCTTACATCATAAACTTAATAATTTTACAGCTTTACATAATATCACAAGGATACACTTGTCCTCTATTATTTATTACAAGGACACACATGTCCCTCTATCATTTATTTCCTCACATGGCCCTTACATGTGGCTTTCTACTTTTGACACACTACATCTTTCTTTAATAAAGTAAATTCCAGCTGTCCATCAATTTTGTTGGCATGCGGGACAATTTCTAATAATGCACGCCTCTTGTAAGGTTGCAAAACTTCCATGGATCTGATGAGTGTCAAACTTGTTGATGTATTCCTTCAAAATTGTTGACTTTTCTTTTCTTCCATTAGTAAGGAGGGTCCATCCATTATATTGACATATGCATTTGGATTTTTTATCATAAAAGTTTTTGGCAATGTTGTAGAGAATTTTAATTCCCAACACCCTCCAAGATATAAACCATGATGTTGGATATTTGGTATATGTTTGGTATTTTTTCCAACTTCTATCTGGAAATTTCAAGCAACATATCTAATTGTGAAAATATGCTCAACAGGATAATACATCCTTCCATCAATTTCAGGACTGATTGAATAATATTTTAAATATATAGATCTTCCTTGGACGAATTTTGAAATTTCTCCTTTTAATAAATCATCAAAAAATTTAATTTCTTTCAAATCTTACAGATCTTTTCGACTTTTCCTGGATAGATAAGATTTAAAAATTCATAATCCGCTGCCATTTTTGTCATAACGAGATCTCCTCCCTGAGTAACAATCAATTGTGGGTATATATGATTTTCAGACGAAATGTAATAACAATCACATTATTTGAGTTCATGTATAATTCTAGCAGTAGTTTTATATTCGTCTTCGCTTGGTAAAAAAGGGAAATCATCTTCCTCCTTGGCCTGAATTTTAATTACCCTTGTATGTTCGTCTTTGGCATTGATTGTTACTTTTCGAGGATTGACTTCATTTATGGTCACTTTCTTCGGACTTGGACCTGATTTATCTCTTTTAATCGTTGGTCCACCACTGCTTCCAGAGGATGTATGATGCGAACCCCTTTGGTGATTAAACAAAAAATTCCCACAACAAAATTGTATCAACCCAAGAAAGCTAAAATAGGTAATAAATAAGGAATCTTGACCCAAGTTTAACCTAAACAAAATTCTAAGGAAAGTTAACCCTAGCCCAATGGAGAGATTAAGACAAATACCAAGACTTGTGGAATGAATATCAACAAATACACAAGAACAAACTCTCAATATATAAGTTGAAATAAATTCCAAGAAAAGTTACAAGGGAAGAAAGGATTTACCTCTCTCAAATGCTCTCAATGGAGTCTTCAATATTCAACCAAAACTATCTAGGGTTTGGGCTTTACAAAGTATATACAAGAAATGAAAGACAAAAAGTTTGGAAAATTGCACAAAAAATCCCGTTTTTTTCATTCGGGAAACTTTCGGTCGACCAGGTGGTCGACCGAAATGGCATTTTCGGTCGTACGGAGGTCAGCCGAACCCGCCTGAAGCTACGTCTCAAAATCCTGCAGAGTTTCGGTCGACCGGAGGAAACTTTCGGTCGACCGAAATGTCCTGAGCTTTCAAACTTAGGTAATTGACCTCGATCTTACTATCTTCCATGTGGACTTGATTTCGGAGCTTAAAAATGAGTCCCGCCATCGACTCTTGGACCTCTTTAGCCTTGGATCTTGTCATGGGCCCCACCGGTATTCTGATAGAGGGTTGACCTGTTTGACTTTGACTCGATTGACTCCCTGGATTCTCATCATCCCCTCCCTCTTGAAAAGGATTCGACCTCGAATCTTCACCTGCATCAAAAGGGGATAAGTCAGAGACGTTAAAAGAAGCCGATACATTGTACTCACCAGGAAGGTCAAGCTTATAGGCATTGTCGTTGATTTTCTCTAGGATTTGGAAGGGGCCATCACCACGTGATTGTAATTTTGATTTTCTTTGAGTCGGGAACCGTTCCTTCCTCAAATGCAACCATACCCAATCACCGGCCTCAAATGTCATTCGTTTTCTACCTTTGTTGGCACTGGAGGCATATTGTTCATTCTTCTTCTCGATTTGGAGTTTGACTTTCTCGTGGAGAGATTTTACCAACTCCGCCTTTCTCTTCCCATCTAAACTACCTCTTTCATCAATAGGTAACGGAATCAAATCCAAAGGAGTTAAAGGGTTAAAACCATAAAAAATCTCGAATGGAGAAAAGGAAGCAGTAGAATGAACACTTCGATTATATGCAAATTCAACAAAAGGTAAACACTCTTCCCAATTCTTTAGGTTGCCCTTAAGGACGGTGCGAAGAAGTTGTGTTAAAGTTCTATTAACCACCTCAGTTTGGCCATCGGTTTGGGGATGACAAGTTGTTGAAAACAAAAGTTTAGTTCCCAATTTCCCCCACAGGACCTTCCAAAAGTGGCTAAGGAATTTAACGTCCCTATCCGACACAATGCTCCTAGGAACCCCATGGAGTCGCACTATTTCCCTAAAGAATAGGTCGGCGATATGAAAGGCATCATCGGTTTTATGACAAGCAAGGAAATGCGCCATTGTACTAAACCTATCTACAACCATGAAAATGGAATCACTGCCTCTTTTTGACCTAGGCAATCCCAAAATGAAGTCCATAGAAATTTCTGTCCAAGGTTCACTAGGGATAGGTAGGGGTGTATATAATCCATGTGGTTCTACCTTGGACTTGGCCTTCCTACAAGTTATACACCTAGAACAAATTCTCCCAACATCTCTTCTCATTTTAGGCCAAAAGAAATGTTCTTGTAGGATTTCCAAGGTTCTCTTTACCCCAAAGTGACCCATTAATCCCCCGCCATGGGCCTCCCTTACCATCAACTCTCTCAATGAGCAATTTAGCACACAAAGTTTACCTTCTCGAAACAAAAACCCCTCCTGCCTATAATACTTACCAAATCCAACCCTCTCACATGATATAAATATACTAGCAAAATCCGCATCATGCGCATACAAGTCCTTAATGCTCTCAAAACCCAACAATTTAGCACTCAAGGTAGTAATAAGAGCATACCTTCGAGAAAGGGTGTCGGCTACCACATTCTACTTACCTTGTTTGTATTTGATGACATAGGGAAAAGTTTCTACGTACTCCACCCATTTGGCATGCCTCTTGCTCAACTTCCCTTGCCCCTTTAGTGCTTCAATGACTCATGGTCGGTGTGGATGACGAACTCTCTAGGCCACAAGTAGTGGTGCCATGTTTCTAACGATCTTACCAACGCATAGAGCTCCTTGTCATACGTAGGGTAGTTCAGGGCGGCTCCACTGAGCTTCTCGCTAAAGTAGGCAATTGACCTTTTCTCCTGCATCAAAACTGCTCCAATACCTGTGCCTGAAGCATCACATTCAATCTCAAAATTTTTATCAAAATTAGGCAAGGATAAAACCGGGGCGGTGCACAATTTGTTCTTTATTTCATTAAAGGCCTTTTCTTGCGCCTCCCCCATTTAAATCCAACATATTTTTTAACAACCTCGGTAAGTGGTGAAGATAGTGTGCTAAAATCTTTGACAAAACGACGGTAAAAACTAGCTAACCCATGGAAGCTTCTTACCTCGGTGACACTTGTGGGAGTGGGCCATTCCTTAATGGCTTTGATCTTCTCCTCATCGACCACTATTCCCTTAGTACTAACTACAAATCCAAGAAAGACCACACTTTCCATGCAAAAATTACATTGGTTGAGGTTAGCATACAATTTTTCTTCTTTTAAAACCAAAAGTACACTTCTCAAGTGTTCAATATGCTCATTCAAATTTTTGCTATAAATCAAAATATCATCCAAGTAAACTACCACAAATTTTCCAATGAATGCACGCAAAACATGGTTCATTAATCTCATATAAGTGCTCGGTGCATTAGTGAGACCGAAGGGCATAACCAACCACTCATATAAACCATATTTAGTTTTAAAAGCGGTTTTCCATTCATCTCCTTCTCTCATCCTAATTTGGTGGTATCCACTTCTCAAATCGATTTTACTAAAGATGCAAGAACCATGCAACTCATCTAACATATCATCTAATCTAGGAATGGGGTGTTGATACTTTACTGTTATGTTGTTAATGGCTCGGCAATCGATGCACATTCTAAAGGTTCCATCCTTCTTGGGCACAAGTAGCACGGGAACGGCACAATGACTCATGCTCTCACGAACATATCCTTTACTCATCAACTCCTCAACTTGTTTTTGGAGTTCCTTGGTCTCCTCCGGGTTGCTTCGGTATGCCGGTCTATTTGGAATGACGGCTCCGGGGATGAAATCAATTTGATGCTCGATGCCTCTAATGGGTGGAAGCCCACTAGGCATCTCCTCCGGGAAGACATCCTCGAACTCCTGCAACAAAGAAGTAGCTAAAGTGGGGAGGGAAGTGTGAGGGTCGTCAAGTGTAAGGAGGGACTCCTTATACACCATCAAAAGAATAGAATGATTTTCTTTTAAAGCTCTCTCCACATCACCTTTACTCGCATAAAAATTCATTATTTTCTCAATTTCTTTTGCTCTCTTTCTTTTTTCTTGCATCCCCTCTTTTTTTTCTCACTATTTTTTTCCCCTCTTTTTTTTTCACTTTCCTTTTGTCCCTCACTCAACTCCATCTTTTTTTTTTCTTCTTTCTTTTTCCTCCTCCTTCTCCTTCTTGAGTTTCAATTGGTCCTTGTAAACTTCTTCCGGACTCAAAGGTAGGAGTGTCACGGGTTTTCCATTCATTTGGAAACTATACCGATTTTTCCTACCATCATGCAATACCCTCCTATCATATTGCCATGGTCTCCCCAATAATATATGTGTAGCTTGCATGGGCACCACATCACATAGTACTTGATCCTCATAGGTCCCTATGTTGAAAATAAGTAGTACTTGCTTGCTTACTCTCAACTCACCATAATCACTCAACCATTGCAACTTATAAGGATTAGGATGTGGCATTAAAGGTAATCCCAACCTCTCGACCATACTAGTGCTAACTACATTGGTGCAACTCCCCCCATCAATGATGAGACTACACGCTTTGTCCTTAACAAGACACCTAGTATGGAAGATATTCTCCCTTTGCTTAGCCGCCTCATCCACCTTGGCTTGGGTGTTGAGAGACCTAATAGTGACTAAAGACTTGGGTGGACTAACAATTCCCTCCACCTCTTCTTCCTCGCCATCACTATCTCCTCTACATGGGAACCCCTCTTCGTCCTCTTCATCTTCCGAGTACCACTCCCCATTTCTAATAATCATCACCCTATTGTTAGGGCACTCTCGAGCATAATGCCCCCGTCCTCTACACTTGAAGCATTCTATATCCCGACTCCTAGAGGTTGTAGGAACAACCTTTGGTTTATCCTTGAGGAAGCTAACTTCCTTTCCCTTGGAGGTTTCAATATTGTCCTTAACTGGTGCCTTATCAACCCTTTCATTCCCCCACTTAGACTTCTAATTGGAACTAGGACCCCCCAAGAATTTTTCTTGTCCCTTTCTTTTAAATTGCTCCTTCTTCTTCAATTGAGCCTCCACTTTAATAGCCATGTGGACCAACTCCTCCATCTCCACATAATGGTGTAATTCAACCACATTGGCTATCTCCCTATTCAACCCACTCATAAAACAAGCCATAGTGGCTTCTCTATCCTCCTCTATGTCGGCCCTCATCAAAGCTTTCTCCAGCTTCTTATAATAATCTTCAACACTCTTTGTTCCTTGAGTAAGGGTTTGTAGTCTTTGATAGAGCCCCCTATAGTAGTGACTTGGAACAAATCTTTTTCTCATAAGGCTCTTCAACTCATCCCAAGTATCCACACTACCCTCGAAATTCCTTCTCCTAGTGAGTAATAAATTATCCCACCAAGCTAAGGCATAGTCGGTAAACTCCACTACCGCTAACTTAACCTTTTTATCCTCGGAGTACCTATGACACTCAAAAATCAATTCCATCTTCCTCTCCCATTCTAAATAGGCATCCGGATCACTCTTCCCATGGAAAGAAGGAATTTTCATCTTAATACTACCAAGATTACCATCCACTCCATCCCTACCCCTAGGGTTCCTCCCATGTCCTCGACCTACTCCCCTCACATTCCTACCTCCTCTATTCCTACCCATGTTCCAATTTTGGTCACTACCCCCTTCACTCTCCAATTCATCATCATCCTCATACTCATCTCTAGGCCTTCTCCTATCACCCCTCCTAACATTATCATCCCTTGGAGGTGGAACTTCCCTCCTAGTCTCCAACCTTGCTAATTGTTGTGCATTTGAGATCGTAAGTGTACGATATCGCAATCAAGTAATAAAGTGGACCTTAGAGTCCAGATTATCGTTCCCACGAGGACTGTTTACTAAGTACCGAAATGTTTTAGTTCTAATTTTATTTGAACAGACGAAATAGAATTTGTGGTTTTAAATTAAAACTACGAAGATGAATTAAATAATTAAATTGTGAAATTGTTTTGTTTTTAAAAAATGATTGTAAAGTGGTTGGGATTCACGATTTCACCTAGCTAATTAAATCAATTCCAATTCCAGTTTTATTTCCTATTTGTGTGTTCGGTCGAATTCACTAATTTAAATTGAGATTCCTCTCTCGAGTTTAAATCAATCCTACCTAAATAAGTCAACCTTGTATCTCTACAGCGGGTCCGAATATTCCTTAACTAGATGCATTACACACAAGAATTCACACACGACCGCAATAATTACAAGAGTATATCTCTATCTCTCGTTCAATTACCGGATTTATTACCTAGATCTATGTTATTAACTCACCTCTCGGATTATGGAAATAAAACATGAAATCATGAATAAGTGGCCAGTTCATTCACGCATTAAATGCAATAATAAATCAACACATGCATTAAAGCGTTAAAACAAGGAATATGGCATTAAAATAATTAACTAGGCTACATCGTTCATCCCAACATCAAATTTAGCTACACATCATATTTAAATAGCAAAAACAAAATATAATGACGGTCATTGAAAATAACAACGAAGAATGGAAAGATTGCACCAATTATCAATTCTTCAAGTATCTTCAATTCACGCCCCTCTGCGATGCTTGAATCTCCAAGAATTTGATGTTGAATTCTCTATTGTGGCTCGTTCTATGGAGAGGCAAAGGTCTCGTTTTCGTGCCTCTTATGTTGTATATATAGGTTTTGGAGAAAACCTAGGTCAAAACAAGAAAAGTCTGATAAAAATCGCGAGAAAAAGCCCACAGTCGGCCCAGCCGGAAAGCCACGCGATCGCGTGGCTTACACCCTAGCGATCGTGTGCTTAACCCTAAAACTCTCGGGTTAAGATTTTGCAGCATCTCGCGATCGCTTGGTACACATCCAGCGATCGCGACTTCATCTTTCTTCCGGCTGTGTAAGTTGGTCCTTGACTTTTAATTGCACCTTCAGTCCTCAACTTCCGATTGTTGCAATTTAGTCCCCAAACTTTATCTTCTTCTCGATTTGCTCATTTAAGCTCTTAATTCATTCAATTAGGTCCTCCAACCTCTGATTTAATCACTTTGGCACCAAGCATGTTTCCCGGTTGTTGTCACAAACTCCTCACTTGTCCAATTTAGCTCCAATTACCATCCAATCGTGTCATTTTTCCATTAATTGCTTCATTCTTCTTCAATTGGGACATTTTCTGAAAAGTAAACAAATAAACATAAATTAAATAGCAAATATTCCCAAACGACAATACTTAATCCTAATTTAGACATACAAATAAGTGTATAAAATACACTTATCAAATACCCCCAAACTAGAATTATTGTTCGTCCTCGAACAATGTAAACTAAACTACAAAAATTAAAGAAATAAGAGAACAAATATTTTTGTTTTGTCAACATGTTTACCATATGCCTCCAAAGTCCAAACCAATTTAAGCTTCAGCAAGCGTCATGAACAACAATGCAAAATATTTTCTAGTTATATCCTGCCAGAGTTTCAAGTGTGTGTGTGTGAATAGTAGTGATGGCAATGGGTCGGGTTTGCCAAACCCGTACCCTACCCACTAAATATTTACAACATCCATACCCTACCCATATACCCATTTAAAAATTGCGGGTCGGGTGCGGGTCGGGTGCGGGTCGGAGGCGGGTTTGCTTCTATACCCATTTAAAACCTATTACTAATTATTTATTTTTTTATTATTTTTTTTTAGTCTATAAATAGGTTATAGGTGCTCCGGATTAACTTGAATCAATTAAATATTGGGCTTCACTTGAATTTGAGTTGAAAAAAGCTTGTTATATGTTGAAATTATACAAGCGAACTTGAACAATTTTTTAGACGTTAACAAAGTCAATAGTTTAAACATATTAAGGTTTAGATGATAACAATGTCAATAGATATTTGAGTTCTATCTTTTATTTATTTATTTATTTTTTTAAACAATCACTTTTATTTTAAATTCTATAATTTTTAAAGAAAATTAATGGGTATGCGGGTCGGGTATGGGTATTGTAGTAAAACCCACACCCGACCCATACCCATGTCGGGTTTTAAAATTTACCTCCATACCCTACCCACGAACCCATTTAGTCGGGTAATCCCCGCCCATTTATGTCGGGTCTCCATCGGGTATCGGGTTTGTGGGTATTATTGTCATCCCTAGTGAATAGCCAATGTCAAAGGCATACTTATGCAAAGGATATACTCAACACTGTGTGGCTCATTATGCATAATCCAGCCCGAATCCCATGTGGTCAATCTATGATTTCTAATAAATTTCCTTTCAACGCTCATGGATGATCACCACTTTCTGCTTTTTCTCTCGCATCCCAGGTTTTTATCTATGTGGGTTCTAAAAATATTCTTAGCTTTTTCCACACAAGGCAGTCAAAATCAGAAATATGCATGCACAACTAATCAAAAGAAAGCAGTCCCCAATTCTACAACCTCAACCACCACAGTTTAGTCAACAAAGCTTATACCATGCAATATCTTTTTTTTATGGACGACTTTTTCTTTTAATTGTCCCTGTCTTTTACCATCTTTGTGCAGAACTTTTCATACGGGCTTTCTATATGACCCCTGTAGCGGGCTTTCAGATCGGTAACTCCCAAACCAGACGGCTTTAGGGTACCAGGTTCAGAGAACCCCTCAGACGTACTTGCCCGAGTCATAAAGGCTTAAACAGAAAAGTTAAAGATGTTATAATGTCTTATGTGTAAGTCCACTCTCCGTACTTGCTTTCTAATTGACCCATGTAGCGAGCTTTAGGTCGATGACTCCCAAGCCAGTTGGCTTTAGGGCACCAGGTTTGAAAGACCCCTCGGACTTACTTACTCAAGTCAAAAAGGCATTTGAAGAACGGAATAAGACCTTCAGCATTTTTCTGTTTTTATGCTGGAAATGGTTTATACCAGTTGACCAAACTGCAATGACTAAAGTGAAAAACCAAGAACCACAGACCTCCAACCCGTCAATACACACAAATTCCAACAATTTTACCCCCAAACTTGCCTTTTAGCATGATTGGTTCTAATTTAGGGGTGAGATGTCTAACGATCTAAGTTCAGGGTTTTTTGAGTCATTCCTAAGTTCAAATTGCATAAAATCTGCCCCACATGTATTAAACAAAATCCCTCACACAAGCAATTATCTAACACTGGCTATGTGCGCAATAAGTATGAATCTAGCAAAACATAACTAGTTCAAAAATAAGTTCATGCTTTCATGTTGTCCAATTTTCAAGCTTAAACACAAATTGATTCATACTATATCCTAGGCAATAAACATGTCAACAAAGTTTTCAATTTATTTTTTTTTTTTTTAATCCCAATAAAATAGAATGAAAAGTAATAATATGGAAATAATGAGATCCACCCCCAAACTAGAAATGAACATTGTCCTCAATGTTTTGCCACATAAATAAGTAAGAATATGCAAAACTTGACAAAAGAAAGAGAACGAGAACTTCCCAAGTGTAGAGGAGATGTCTCATTGTAGTCTTGATGCTTCAATTTGAAATGATGTTGGATGAATTTGACCCTATTTCTTACCTTGCCCAACTTGATCAGATGTGTCTTGCCTGATGTTTACCTTGCAAATAAGAGATAAGTAATATTAAAAGTCATAAACATCAATAAGAAATAATGGAAGTTTAGTAGCACACCCCCAAACTAAAGTTAAAGCAAAATTTTGAATTTTCAAAATTGGTCGACCACACACATTCAAGCCTTGACGTCGCCTAGAAAAACATAAATTTTCCCGAGCCATCTTTTGATATGTTAACGTTCACAGCATGGTCTACAACTTATTAAAAATTTAGGTCATTTTGAGTTCTATAGGGTCATGTAAAACTATGGCAAAGTTGGTGACGTGAGTGGATTTTCAGGTGCAATGGCCTGCAGTGGCCTTGCAATGAGGCTGTCATGGTGCAAACATTGTTTTAATGGATTTCATGCCATGTAGTGTACTAATTCATGAACTAAACACACTTAATCAATGATAATCATGTCATGAAGATAAATGCTCGGATGAATTTCTAAAATTAGCACAAGAACACCTTTGTAGCATTTCATCAAACACTTAATGGGCATTGCAAAAATCAATGGATATGCATAGGGTTGGAGGCATGAATGAACCCAAAATTTTTGTCTACTAAACCACAAATCACAATCTCCAACCACTAACCTAAGCCCACTCTTCACCATTCACAATTTCAAAATCCAAGAACTCAAAGAAAATAACAAGTTTTTGAGTAAACATGGATTTAAATGAAGAATTTCATACCTTTCGTTGATTTGGATGTGAAGATAGCAATCAATTTGGTGCAATGAAGTGTTGATTACATGCATGATAGATGAAAGATCAAATATGAGGTGATTAGAGGAGAGAAAACAAATTCATGTTGTTTAAAATTGAAAGAATTAAGTGAAGCACTTAAACTGCCGAATTTGGTACCAGATTAGCCACGCGATCGCCTGGCTGGAGTTCCAGCGATCGCGTGGTCCAAGGTTTTAAAACCTGTTGATTTTTAAATGCAAACTCGCGATCGATAGAGCTTATAGGCCCGCGATCGCGTAGTTTCCGGCAGTAATGGAAATTTTCCTATTTTTTCGATTTTTAAAATCATTTTTACCCCCCTAATCACTTCATGATCGATGCAATGATTTTCCAAACCTTCACTTCATGATCTAAACTAGTGTGTTTAATATGTGGGATGACAAGTAAAAGCTTAGTTTAACAAAAATATGCAAAATTAAAATTATACCTAAATATGCACCAATAGACTAATATGCAAAAATGTCCTAACATGTATCATGCTAAACACTCAAACACATTTCCTACCATGCATATATCTAAAATTTCAATAATAAAATAAATAATGAAAGAGTAATAAGTGAAAGGGAAGAAAAATTGGGTTGCCTCCCAACAAGCGCTCCGTTTATAGTCTAAAGCCCGACTTTTTACCGTGATTGTTCAAGGAACTCTAAATAAAGCTTTTGATGACCTTCTTTGTTTGTGCCGATTGAGCTTGCTCCAATTTGGATTTATGCACCAAAATTCCACTTTGCCCATGTCATGTATGTTGACATCTCCACTCAATTCAAACTTCAATATGAACACTTCAATCATCTCTTCAGTGCCAATCATGAAATCAATTTTTCCCCAGTGATTGAAGTTAGAGGATTGCATTATAAAGTCTGCACTTTTAAGTGTCTCCTTGTTTATTTGCTCTTCTGAGATCAACTCCTCCGTTTTTATTGAAGTTTCTTTAAGCTTGATATCCGAAATTTGAGTTGTTGACATTTGGACAAAGATATCTTCATGGCAGTTATTTTCTTCTGGTTGATCCACTCTTTTAGGTTCTTCCTCTTTTCCTTCAGTTGTTTCAACCATTTTTTCTGGCTCATATGATCTTTTCACAAAAAACTGTTCTAGTGGATACCCCTGCTCTGTTAGATAAAAATTCCCCACACAATCAATACTCCACAAACCATCCTGGGGTGCAATAGGACAATCATATAAAGCATGACTTTCCCAGCAGAAGTCACACATCAGATAAGTCTGAATTGCAGTTCGATCAAAGAGCCATTGATTATTGTTTGCTGCCATCTCGCTATGTTGCTTCCAACTGTCTGAAAATTCATTCAATACCTGAATAGGAAACAATTCACAGCTTAAAAAAAAATTCCCAAACAAAGACTAAGAAATAAAATAAAAGTAAAAACAAAAAATAAAGTTCAAACTAAAGTAAGAACTAATTGGTATCGATATTAATTTAAAAACAGTCCCCGGCAACGGCGCCAAAAACTTGTTGTGCATTTGAGATCACAAGTGTACGATATCGCAATCAAGTAATAAAGTGGACCTTAGAGTCCGGATTATCGTTCCCATGAGAACTGTTTACTAAGTACCGAAATGTTTTAGTTCTAATTTTATTTGAACAGACGAAATAGAATTTGTGGTTTTAAATTAAAACTAAGAAGATGAATTAAATAATTAAATTGTGAAATTGTTTTGTTTTTAAAAAATGATTGTAAAGTGGTTGGGATTCACGATTTCACCTAGCTAATTAAATCAATTCCAATTCCAGTTTTATTTCCTATTTGTGTGTTCGGTCGAATTCACTAATTTAAATTGAGATTCCTCTCTCGAGTTTAAATCAATCCTACCTAAATAAGTCAACCTTGTATCTATACAGAGGGTCCGAATATTCCTTAACTAGATGCATTACACACAAGAATTCACACACGACCGCAATAATTACAAGAGTATATCTCTATCTCTCGTTCAATTACCGGATTTATTACCTAGATCTATGTTATTAACTCACCTCTTCGGATTATGGAAATAACACATGAAATCATGAATAAGTGGCCAGATCATTCACGCATTAAACGCAATAATAAATCAACACATGCATTAAAGCGTTAAAACAAGGAATATGGCATTAAAATAATTAACTAGGCTACATCGTTCATCCCAACATCAAATTTAGCTACACATCATATTTAAATAGCAAAAAAAAAAATATAATGACGGTCATTGAAAATAACAACGAAGAATGGAAAGATTGCACCAATTATCAATTCTTCAAGTATCTTCAATTCACGCCCTCTGCGATGCTTGAATCTCCAAGAATTTGATGTTGAATTCTCTATTGTGGCTCGTTCTATGGAGAGGCAAAGGTCTCGTTTTCGTGCCTCTTATGTTGTATATATAGGTTTTGGAGAAAACCTAGGTCAAAACAAGAAAAGTCTGATAAAAATCGCGAGAAAAAGCCCACAGTCGGCCCAGCCGGAAAGCCACGCGATCGCGTGGCTTACACCCTAGCGATCGCGTGCTTAACCCTAAAACTCTCGGGTTAAGATTTTGCAGCATCTCGCGATCGCTTGGTACACATCCAGCGATCGCGACTTCATCTTTCTTCCGGCTGTGTAAGTTGGTCCTTGACTTTTAATTGCACCTTCAGTCCTCAACTTCCGATTGTTGCAATTTAGTCCCCAAACTTTATCTTCTTCTCGATTTGCTCATTTAAGCTCTTAATTCATTCAATTAGGTCCTCCAACCTCTGATTTAATCACTTTGGCACCAAGCATGTTTCCCGGTTGTTGTCACAAACTCCTCACTTGTCCAATTTAGCTCCAATTACCATCCAATCGTGTCATTTTTCCATTAATTGCTTCATTCTTCTTCAATTGGGACATTTTCTGAAAAGTAAACAAATAAACATAAATTAAATAGCAAATATTCCCAAACGAAAATACTTAATCCTAATTTAGACATACAAATAAGTGTATAAAATACACTTATCACTAATCTACCCTCCAACCTTCCCCCCATATCCGCCATAGTAACCGTGAGAGCTTGTATCATATCCCTCAACTCTTGAGTTTGTGCATTAGAATCTGTTCCGCTGGAAGTATGTGCATTAGCCATGGAGTGTAAGTGTGCAAGTGTCTTCACAAAATATTTTCACTCGTGTTTCACTCAATTAGGTTTTTCCCTCTAATGAGCTCACCACTCTTGCCTTTTACCACTCCTCACTTTCTTACCCAAACTTTTCAAGGAACGTAATTCAACTATATTGAGAATTCAACTCTTGTGTAGCACAAATTCCACAAACAACAAAGGAAGCAAAGGAAAGGATTGAAACAATAGCAAGTAGAATTTAGTTGCTTGCTATTATACAAGGAAGTAAGGAATTTAACTTGACCGATAAGATTTTCAAGGATATAGTCACAATAACTTGATGTAAGACACAAGGAATTTACTTAGGAATGTGTTTGGTAGTTGAATGGTAGGTTTCAATATGAAAACACTTTTTGAAACATTTTATCAAACACTTAGGATGCAACTTGAATAGTTTGGAATTTTCAAGTGTTTGTTCAAATGTATCCCCAAGAAACTTTCAAATTGATGATAACAACAATGCCCAATATGTAGGAATCATGAAATAATCATGGGCAACTAATTTTCCCCAATTTCTTTTGTAATTTTCGTTTTTTTTTTTTTACTATCAAGAACAACAACAATAAATGTAAAGATAGGATTACCAATTTTAGAGCCAAGCTCTGATACCAAATGATGCGAACCCTTTTGGTGATTAAACCAAAAATTCTCACAACAAAATTGTATTAACCCAAGAAAGCTAAAATAAGTAATAAATAAGGAATCTTGACCCAAGTTTAACCTAACCAAAATTCTAAGGAAAGTTAACCCTAGCCCAATGGAGAGATTAAGACAAATACCAAGACTTGTGGAATGAATATCAACAAATACACAAGAACAAACTCTCAATATATAAGTTGAAATAAATTCCAAGAAAACTTAAAAGGGAAGAAAGGATTTACCTCTCTCAAATGTTCTCAATGGAGTCTTCAATGTTCAACCAAAACTATCTAGGGTTTGGGCTTTACAAAGTATATACAAGAAATGAAAGACAAAAAGTTTGGGAAATTGCACAAAAAACGCCGTTTTTTTCATTCCGGAAACTTTCGGTCGACCAGGTGGTCGACCGAAATGGCATTTTCGGTCGTACGGAGGTCAGCTGAGCCCGCCTGAAGCTACGTCTCAAAATCATGCAGAGTTTCGGTCGACCGGAGGAAACTTTCGGTCGACCGAAATGTCCTGAGCTTCCAAACTTAGGTAATTGATCTCGATCTTGCTCTCTTCCATGTGGACTTGATTTCGGAGCTTGAAAATGAGTCCCGCCATCGACTCTTGGACCTCTTTAGCCTTGGATCTTGTCATGGGCCCCACCGATATTCTGATAGAGGGTTGACCTGTTTGATTTTGACTCGATTGACTCCCTGGATTCTCATCATCCTGTTTGTATTTTTTATATAATCTATTTGGTATCAGCCTGTTTGATAATTAAACGATTCAAACTGAGATTCAATCTCAATTATGTTATCGATCAATTCTTTAGTATAATTCTAATGAGAATTTGAGATATTCATCAACTGGTTGAAACTTTCTTGGAGAGTCTCTGCTAGTTGCTCAATTCCAAGGTTTATATCTTCTGTTTCCTCTATGAGGAAGTTTATTCGCTGTTTGGCGTCTATCAAGGATTTTTTGATATTATCCATTTTTAAATTAAATATTCCTGCTTAAAAAATCTACAAGATAATTACCGATACCTTTAATATGAATTATATCAAAATTATAAAATGTCAAATAGGCTTACCATCTATGGATAGTGATGGCAATGGGGCGGGTTCTGTTAGGGTCGGGTCTCCCCGACCTGCCACCCGCCCAACGAGATTTTTTGAAACCCGAACTCGCCACCCGCCCCGAGAATTTTGGGGCGGGTCGGGGTCTGATTCGGGTTCGGGGCGAGTCACCCCCGCCGCCCCGTTTAATTTTTCTTTTTTGTTTTTTTTTTTGTTTTTTAGTAGTTTTTAAATTTTTTCCTTATTATTTTTTATTAATTTATTTATTAGGGACGGGTTCGGGTTGGAACGACTAAACCCGTACCCGCCCCGCGACCCACTCGGGTCGGGGAAAATCGTCCCATACCCGCCCTGCGGGTCGGGGAAAAGGGTTTTTTTCGCCCCATTAGGGCGGATTCGGTTCGGGTCGGGTTTTTTTGCCATCTCTATCTATGGAGCCTCCTATATTGAGGTTTTGGTGATAACTTATTTTTTACTAAGCCTACAATTTGAAAATTATCGGTTTCAATAATGAATTTTTTGGATAATAAAAATAATGAAAACTTTTTTATTCCTCTGATAATTGCTAACAATTATTTCTCATAGGTAGTATAATTTATTTTTGCTTGATTAAATGTTCCACTAGAATATCTGCAAATTTCATTAATATCTGTTTTTAATATTGCTGTCCAATATTTATTTGAGGCATCAGGATTAAATATTAGATTATCTTTTTCATCTGGTAATCTTAGTTTTGATAAATTTTTACATTATTCCTTGAGTGATTTGACAATTTCTGTGTGCTCATCATTTGGTATTTATTTTTCTGAGTAAGATCTGAATTTTATGTCTCTTTTTCGAAAGATTTTCAATAAATCCTTCCGCACAGTTTAAACATCCTAAAAATTTTTGTATTTATTCTTTTGATTCTAATTTATCTAAAAAAAATTCTATTTTTTTTATATATATGGGTTTTTAGTTTTATTCCTTTTTTTATTTGTTGATAATCCAAGAAAATCAATTTCTTATTTTTTCTATTATAACTTTATTTTTTGAAAGAACAATTCATTCTTTTTTGCATTCATTTATAATTTTATTAAATGGTTTCTATGTTCTTTTCTAATATTAGAACATATTAATATGTTATCAACATAGACAATTAAGAATTCATTAAATTTTCTAAATATGTTATCTATTTTCCTTTGATATATTTGTAGTGCATTTTTTAAATCAAATGGCATAACCATCCATCATACTTGCCTTGTGGTGTACTAAATGTTATATATTGAATACTATCTTCCATTTTTACTTGCTACAATCCTGATTTACAATCAATTTTAGAATAGTATTGTTTTTCTTTTACAAGGTTTATTAATATTTCTTTATTTGGTAGAAAGTATCCATCAAATTTGGTATATTTGTTTAATTCTTTATAATTTATCATCATTCTAATTTTTCTTCTTTTTTGTTCGGAATGTTTCATTACCATGAAGGCTGGACTACTATAGTGTCCATTACTTGGTCTGATTAATTTTTGGTTAAGCAATTCTTTTATTTGGGCTTTAAATTCTTGTGTATCTTGAATAGTATACATCATTGGCCTAACTCTTATACTGACATTTTCTGTTAGCTCTATTTTAGTTTTTGGATGATGTGATTTTCAAAATAATAACGGATTTTCTCTACAATTTTTTTTTCTAATTGATCAATAATTTTTTCCATGCTTGTTTGTATATTTGTTTTCAAAACTTTTTTATACATTATTCTTTTATTTTTTATTTCATTTTGTGTAATTGATTTTTTCTCCCATTTATCACCACATTATGTTGGTTGAACTCTATAAGGTCTAAATTCTCTTGATATTTTTAATAAATGTACGCAAGGTGTTTGTAACATTATCATGTAATTATTTTGTTTATCATATTGCAATTGTTATATAAAGTCATTTCCTAGTAATATGTCACATTCTAATTTGTTATAACTATATATCTTATTTACAACTATTTATTTACTTCCAAATATTATATCAATTTTATCAGCACTATTAATTATCTGGGTACTTTCTCCTATTACTCCTGTAATTTTTATTTTTCCACTTCCATGATTTTATTAAGAAACTTTTGAATATTGTTATATCGCTTCCTGTGTCTATTAATGCACAAGTTGTTTTATTTGTTTCAACAATGGTAACTTGTGTATAGACAGCTAATGGAAAACTTATTTGGTTATTCATTTATTCAGTTTTTTTTACATAATATAGTTTGACTATTATGGGTTATGTATAATCCTTCACGTTTTATATTATAATCTTCTAGTCCATTTAGGAAACTCATTACTAATAATATATGAAGATTTACCATATTTTTATCTACATGACATGGTACTAAGAGATTTATTCCTCTTATCTTTATTGGTACTTTAACTTCATGTTCAGATGACATTCATTGGCTCCTGTGTCAATTAATATATTTGATCATTTCACATGTTCTTTTTCATTGAAATATTCACCTTCTACTTTCATATTTCCAGCATTTCTATGAAGTTTTCTTTCTCTTGTATTACTAGTTTCTCCTAATTGTTTAGGTACACTTGCTGATTTTCTAATTAATCTTCCATCTTCAAATATTATTTTATTATTAAGGTATTCTTTTTCTCTTAAATCTATTATTTCTGGTTTATTTTTTGTTATAGTAAATTCATATTCTTCTGGGATTAAATTTATTTGTTTACTTGGTTCCACGATTTTACTAATATCTTTACATTCTCTATGAACCTCAATGTATGATTTTTTAGAGTAAATATTTACATAATTAGAATTAGTAAATGTTTATAACGTTCTATATTCTATAGTCATGATTTGGTCTCCTGATTGCATTATATCATTTGTGTAACATGAAATATAATCCTTAAACTTCATTAAAGTTCCTATCTTTTAATGAGACACGATATTTTGAGTAACATGTAAATATTAGTTTCTGATATGCTAGATTTCCTTCCATTATTCCTAAATGACTATCTTTTAGATTTAATATTCTTCCATCATGTAAACTCACAGTCAAAGGTGAGTCTATTCCTTCCCTAAATAAGGATTTAAACATTAATTGTATACCTGCTAAATAAACATATTGAATATTTTCACTTTATTTTTTATTAATCTTTGTTAATAATTCTGTAACAGTATTTTTTGTTAAAAGATTTAATTTATGTGTTCTTTAGGTTATTCTAACATCTATTACTTTTTCAATTTTATGATATTCGTTTATTGTTACTCTTTCTCTTCTCCATATTCTATCTAATATTTCCCATTTTCCTATTTTCAAATCCAAAGATATTTTTTGTATTTTCTTGAATTTATTATTATCAAAAGTTACTTTTAATCAATAACCAGATATTCCTTCATATTCTTGTACATATATATTATTGTTTTCTATTTATTCTATTTCTCTATTCTGATTCTGATTCATTGCCTCCTGAATCTGTTTCACTTATATAGACTTCTTAATCATAGTATTCTTCAATGTCAGATATTTTACTTAGTGCACTTTCTATTTATATATATATATATATTAAATATTTTCACTTTCTTCTTGATACAATCAGGGCTTATATGTTCAATTTCTCCACAATTTCAACATTTGCATTAATTTTTGTCTTTCTTAGAAGTCTTGTTTTTTTGTTTTTTATTTGGATTATATCTCTTTTGTAATATCTTCTCTTAGGTTTTATATATTTTTTTCTAAAGTTTCTGAATTTTTTAAACTTTCTATTTTTATATCTTCTTTTATTATTTTTTCTCCTTTCAAGGTTACATCTCAATTGGGTAGGATTTTTCATATCTTTACAACATATTTTAGTTAATTTTCCTGATTTCTTTAATAATTGTCTTCGTTGACATATATATGCTAATCTTTCAAATAGAAATTTTATCCTTGATCCTAATGTTCTAGGGATTTCAGGGTTATCTGTAATAAATTTTTCAAATTCTATTTTAAAGTATATTCCCCATGAGACTGGTAATTTATTGTAATACATATCTCTGTATACTTTTTTTTATTTTCATTACTATAGAATTGAACATAATAGTATTCTTTCAATTCACAAGTGTATTATCTGATTTTACACATATCAAATATTGTTAAATTTATTAATCTCATTCTTGCATTATCTTTTTCTCTAATTGATTCTGTTTTAGTATTACTTATCCAATTTTCTCCTAAAAAGTCATCCGCAATATAATCTACTAACTTTCCTATACCTTATTTTTATCTGATTTTATTATTTCTGTTTGTACATTCCTTTTTATTAATACTTTCGTATCACTACTTATTCATTCCCACCAATTTCTAACATGTCCTTCAAAAGATGCTGTTAAAAAATCTATCCTTCTTTCAGTATTTTCCCATGTATCATCTTTATTGTATAAAAAGAATAATATCATTGAATATGTCCAAGTTAATAAGGCTTTTTAGTGTCTATTTTACAATCCAAATCTAATTTTGTTCCTCCATGATTAATATGTTTATCATAATTATTATTTGGTTCAAATATATTTCTGTATTTATTACTTTTAGGTGGTTGTCTATCACTTATTTTATCATAATATTGTCTATGTGGTTTACTATATAAAGGTGCATAACTTTCATCTGAATCTGGTAATTCTTGTTTAGAAGTTCCTATTCGAGTTAGGTTAGGTGCTCCTCCAGTATTCATTAAAACTTGGTATTCATTAAAATTTTCTGGGCTTAATTGGTCAAAATTTTCTATAAGCAAGTCTAGTTCTTCGTTCATTTTTATCTTGTTCTTCTTCAGTTTTTTCTTCAAGTTTTAATTCCCCTACAAAATTTTCTATAGATTTTTGTAATTATAATTCTTCTTCTAGTATTTTTGGTAATATATTTTTTCTAAATTCGTCATCCATACTTCATACTTCTATTATAATTTTTTTCTTGCTTAAAGTGTTTCTTTCCTATTCAAACCATTTCTTTTTCTATAAGTTTTTTGTCTATCTTTTTATCTTTATTTTTATTATTTTCTTTTAATTTTCTAATCTCAAGTTCTAGTATATTTATAGCATTTTTTGTTTCTTTTAATTCATTTTTTACTTCTTGAACATCACTTATTAATGATTTTATTAATATCTTCAGGTCTTCAATATATTCACTTATCGATATTTTATACTCTTGGTTTAGTGGTTTGAGTTTTTTTTACCTTAAATAGTCTTTCATACATATCATCTATTTTTATTTCTAATTTTTTTTATTCCTTCTTCTATTGATATGATTCTTTCATTATCATTTTTCCTTATTTTCTCATTTAACTTGTCTATTTTTTCTATAATTATTCCAATTTTATCTTAATTAATTAATTCCCCTGATTTTCTTTGGAATTCTTTTAAAATTTCTTCATCTATATTTTTAATTTCTCCTATCATATCTTTTAATTCTTTAAATTGTATTGTTAGTTTATTTTGAATATTTTGTAATTTTTCTTTGATATTCATTTCTTGTATATTTCACTGTTGTAATTCTTTAATAGCTAACTTATCTTGTAAATTTATGTTTTTATATGTTTGCCATAAAAAGGCACTTATCCAATTTAATTGTTTGTTAAGAAATTCATCGGATTCTCCCCATGAGCTTAATTGTTGAAATATAGTTGTATTAGCTCCTTTTATTTTATAAGATCCAACTGGAAGTCTTATATTTTTATTATTTATTTTTCAAATTTTATTTCTGGAAATTCCGTCATTAATTTCTTTCTTCGATATATTCAATTTCTAGAATAAGTTCTATTTCATATTTTGCTTCTTTATAATTCATTATTTGATATTCATAAAATTCTTCAATTGCTCTAAGCATTAATTTTCTATGATATACTCTATAATATTTCTGATAGTCTTTCAATATTCTTGTTTCATCATATTTTTCTTTATTAATTTTTTCTTTGTTTTCTAAAATCATTTGTATTTTAGGTAATTGCTATAAAATTCTATTATGATTTTTTTTCGTTTTCTCTAATAATTTTAATCTTAGTTTTTCTTGTCTTTTTATATTTCTTTCCTCTCTTATTTGATCAATTAGATTTCGTCTTTGTTCTATTATTAAGTCTAATTTTTCATTTGTTTCTATGTCTAGATATCTAGTTAATTGAGGATCTGTTCTATGAAAATCCATATCTATATCTTTATAATTTTTCTAGTATGTCTTTGTGTATTAAATCTAATATTTCGTTTGTGGTAAAATCTTCCTTTATTATATCAAAATTTATTAGATCATATATATCTCTTTTTATATCTTTGTCTAGTCTTTTAAAGTTCTCAAGATTTTTATTTTATAATTATCGGGTAATGTTAATGCATGCATAATTATAAATCTTGGTGTATATATCATGTATTTATTTTTATATTTTGTTATATAATATTTATCTTTTAAATCTGCCATATGGCTCTGATACCAACGGAAGGAGCGTTACTATGAGCGAACAAAAATCAAATACACAAAAATCAATTAAAATCATGTATAAAAAATATAAGGATTTAATTGTAGTTTTTCTAATCTTTAATGACCATAGTTAAAATATTATATACAAGGGTATTCTTGGTAGTTTCTAATGTTTAAGGTTATTTTCAAAAGTTATAAAATTGTTTGAGTATTTTCAAAAATTGGTATGTTTATAAGGATATTTTCCCTTTATTCCTCCTGATTATTTCCTTTCGTAAATATTCTCGCTTCAATTCAATGCATAATTATGTCAAAACTAGCAGCAGATGCGCAAAATTTTGTCTCTATCAAGTACGCCATGAACCTTTTCAAACTCACTTATTTTCTCCCCCTTTCTAATAAACGTGAAATAAAATATCTATTCACTGTTGGAATTTTGTGTATGAAAATTAATTATGCGTAAATACGCGTAATTTATAGGAAATAAGTTAGAATATTCTAAAATTATTTAGAATCATTTTCGATGGAAAGTCTTGTCTCTATAGATAAGCACTACAAGAAAAAAGGTCTTTTGCAACATGCAAACGGCAACATTCGTTAATTGAATGTTGCTAAAAGTGGTCTATCGCAACATTCAGTGGTTGCATATTGCTATTGATCCATTTATTTGACCTTTAGCAACATTCAGCAAGTGAATATTGCTAATAATAACTTTTTGCAACGTTCATTGCGCGTTGCAAAAAAACTAGTCTTTTGCAACGTTCATTGCGCGTTGCAAAAAGATTTATCTTTGGCAACATTCGTTGCGCGTTGCTAAAAGATACCCTTTCGCAACGTTCTTCTGAATGTTGCGAAATGGTACCCTTTGGAAACGTTCATTGCGTGTTGCCAAAAGGTACCCTTTTGCAACGCGCAACGCGCGTTGCCAAAGGGTACCTTTCGCAACATTCAGAAGAACGTTGCAGAAGGGTACTTTTTAGCAACGCTCGTTGCGCGTTGCAAAGGGTACCCTTTTGCAACGCGCAATGAATGTTGCCAAATGGCTTAATTGGAGAAAAATTTCATAATACCTAAAATTGGAGGGCCAAATTGCAAATTCCTAAATTTAAGACCTAACCTGTGACCTCACATCTCTCTCCCATTCACAGTCCCGCCCCCAACCTCCTCTCCTCTCCTCCCTCCGTCTCTCCTTTCCTTCTCGCCGCCGCCGCCAAAGACCACCAACCACGCCACCTCCAAACACCGATAAGTCCTTCCCTCCCCTCTGGCCTCCTTCCACTACGAACCACACGCCCAAAATGTCACGTTGTTTGGTTTTGATGTCTTTTTTTTTTTTCTTATGTTTGATTCATGGAGGAAAGGAAGCTCCTTTGTCATTAGATCAAATGGAAATCCAAGATATGGATAGAATCGGCACAACAACAGAACCGGAAAATTGTTTACTAATGCAGTAGTAGTTAGTTTCTGATCTCTTTTTCTGTACATATGTAGACACGTATTATACTTCTATCGTGTCAATTTCCCACCTCTTCTTGTAATCTTTTACTGTATTCTTTTGATTTTTGTTTTGAAATTTATTGTGGAGCACGTTCAGTACTTCATAGCTCAAGGCCCCTAGATATTTTTGTCTGGCTTGAAATTCTAAGAAAATATTTAAATCTTTACAAAATATTGCATTGATTAATAGTAGTTCAAACTATTGGATGAATTGTATTACTATTTTATGGTCTTTGTATCACTTTTTAATTCTGTTTTTTCAACTTTTATCAGTCATACAAAAGGTCATATTAGCTACTAACTCACGGGTAAAGAAGACGAGGTTCCTGCTGTCTTCACTGGAGACACATTGGTCAGTGATGATTTGTTTAATTTCTGGATATATTACTATTATTTTTGTTCCATTAGATTGATTCAAATTGACCAGGAGAGTTATTTGTTCATTAGATTTTTGTTTCACATTGTTCACTTTCTAGCTAGCGAAAAGTCCTAGAGATGGATTTTGATTAATTTGTTTCTTCTGCTTATCATTTTTTAGTTTATTGCTGGCTGTGGGAAGTTTTTTGAAGGCACTGCAGAGCAGATGTATCAGTCTCTATCTGTGACCTTGGGTTCTTTACCAAAGCCAACTCGAGTTTTTTGTGTAATTTTTTTTGTCTAATGTAATTAAAAAATCTGGGGTTGAATCCACACAGTTAATTTATTGAGTGAATAATGAGTCTTTTTAGAATTTTTTATCTCTCATGATCTATTTTTTTAGTTACGTATTTTGATTTTGATTTCAGTTGATGAGCTACTAAAGCAAATTTCCAGGTTTGCCATTTTTTACTTTTGTTATGTACTTTTATTGAATTAAGAAAAAAAATAAGTTTTTAATCCTTTTGAAGTTCAGTTTGGTCTAAGTCCCAGTAATTATTATCATATTGTTCATTTTTGGCTTGATTGTGGAAATGGGATGGTCAAAAAACTGCAATTATCTTAAGAAAGAAATCAGGAGAACTAGAGGGGAAAGGGGAGGAAGCTAATGATTCTTCTTATTCTTATATTAATGAGGAAAGTCGTGCTGAAAAAGCAACTGGTACAAGAAAGCGAACTCGTGCACAAAGTTCTAAAATGACAGAGAGTGAACTCGAGGCTGATGATAGTGAAGGACGATCTAAAAGTGTCATAGCAGGTGGCATCAAGAAGAGGCGCCAATCTGGTGCTGTAGCTGTGCAAAATGCTGGCGAGAAGCGTTACAATCTACGGCAACGGCAACGGCACCGCAAGACGTAAGTCTATATGATCCAATTTTTATGCAAACAGCTGATATTGAATAGAAAGAAAGGGTAATAATCTGAGTAGTAAGTGAATAAGTTTGCCTTTTAACCTCACTTAATCAGTATTAATTCTTTTTTCTGTCTTTTTCTCATTTTATTTTCTTGCCATTCTTTTTTTACATTGTCCCCTGTGATATGCTTTGTCCACTTCTGAAGTGTCCATTAATCATGCCTCGCTCATTTAATGATGAAATAGATGCACAATTCCTTTTGAGTACACGATCTGTATACTGCAGGTATCTAAATAGCATCCAGGGTACCTAATAGCATCCATCATTATGTTGAACGGATAACCTACAGTTAAAATGGAAATGATGACAAAAACTTTGGCCTTTGATTTCTAAATAGGATGTTAGAATCAAGTATGATTTATAACTTTGGTCTTTGATTTATAATTTGTTCATTTTTCGCTTGATTTACCAAAGTATGTATTCAATTGTAGTTAATAGGCTTAATATAAAAATAGAAATGAACCGAAAATATTTTAGGAATTATTTGTTCTGGTACATATTTTAGGAAATTACATTTCCTTTAATTAAGATATTTTTTAATTAATTATGCTTTTGTTTTTCGGTATTTTTTATACTTTGATTTATTGAATTTTTAGTTGTTTGACTTGAAAAACTACATGCCTTAATATGCATGGTACTGTCGATTAACTTTATGCATGTTTCAGATTCTCATGGTCCATTGTTTTCATGTTATTTTACTACATGATTTACTATAGTTAGAAAGAAAATAGAAAGTATTTTACATGCATAAAATTAGAAATGAACTGGAAAACTAAGAGAACATGTTTTCAGTAATCCCAAAACAAACAATCAAAATCCAAAATTCAAAACAAAATCCAAAACTCAAAATCCAAAATCGAAACACAAAGAGAACGGCCTCTAATTTTTTACATTTATCAAATGATTAAAACATAATTCAATTACACTAGCACTAGCAAAAATGAACTTAACAATTTATCTTTTAGTTATATCTAACTTCTTAATAGCTTCTTCTCTTTCGATTTACTGTTACACTACCTACAATAATGTAATTATAGATGTGTGATAATAAAATAGGAATTGGCTTTTAGTTACTTTAATTTTGTATTTTTGTTTTCACTTGATTTGGTTGTGAAGATGTGTTGATGGGTATTGATTATAGATTATTATTGTTGTGGAGTTGGGGATGATTTGATATTGTTTTAAAGTATTATGGTGTTTGTGATGTTCCCGTACAGGTTGGTTAAGTCCATTTTATAGGGAGACTGTGTCAAAATTTATTTAACGGACTGTTCGGCAGCAGGTAAGTCAGAATTTTTTTTATTTTTTGGTATTTTTTAGGTAAGATGTGTGGGTAAAAATTAGAAAGAGAAAATGTGTGGTTAAAAAGTTGTTTGAAAAATTGTGTTGTTTATAAATTGTAATCATTGCGTAAAAGAACGGTGTGTAAAGTTTTATGATAGAAAATGATAATTCTAATATTTCGTATGATTTATTTCTACATTTTTGCATTTAGTGGAGTTAGAGTCATGATAATTAGACTTTCATAATATTTTTGCAGGTAAAAATAAATTTTGTAGCCCCTTACAAGATGGTTGTCATAGGCCCAATTCAAACTAGACTTCAGAAGTCAAGGAAGTACTCATCTTCTACGATGATTCATGTTGAAAATTGGTGATAGTAGTTCCTTTTTGTACGATCGATAGTCTGCTAGAGATATTTTTGCAATGTAGAGGGATAATAAATGTCAAAATTTAGATGTGCAATCAAATAGGTGAAAAACTATTGTTTCAGATTTTGTTTTAATGTAGGAGAACAAAGTATCGGTGTATTTGTTTTGTATAAATATATGTGATTTAATTTTCTTTAAAATACTTGTACTTTATTTTGAGTAGTTGATTTATTTATAGTACACGTGTTTCATATTTTACATATTATGTATATGTTTAAGAAATTTATTGATTATCAGTGGAAATATCTATATTGATTTGCGAAAAATTAAAAAAAAAAAAGTAAAAGATAAACGACAACGTTCAATGAGTGTTGCCAAAAGTATTAACCGCAAGGCGCAGTGAGTGTTGTCAAAAGTATCAACAGCAACGCGTAGTGAACGTTGCCAAAAGCATCTACCGCAACACGCAAAGAACGTTGCTAAAAGTATATATTGCAACACGCAAAGAACGTTGCTAAAGGTCTACCGCAACATGCGTTGAATGTTGCCAAAAGTATTAATCGCAACACGCAACGAACGCTGCCAAAGGTCTACCGCAACACGCATTGAACGTTGCTAAAGGTTTACAGCAACGCGCAATTCAACCTTTTGCAACACGCAATGAACGTTTCCGTATCCTTTCCCTCTATGGCAACACTGCGATTTGCAACATGCACACGAACGCTGCAAAAGGCCTTTTGCAACATTTTTTGCGCGTTGCCGTAGGCTATTTTTGTTGTAGTGAAGAAATCGTGACTTTCGAATATATTTATTTCTTAAGGATTGTGTCTCTTCTCAAGACATATTTCTTGTTGTGTAGACAATAGAAGTAATGAACAGACAACATATCGAAATATATCCCCAAATACGAACAATAAATAATTAAGCAACTAACAAAGAACACAAGGATTTATAGTGGTTACTCAATCGATGTGATTGAGCTAATCCACTTTTGGAGCCGGCAAAGAATTCCACTAATTGGGAGAAGGAGAGATTAAAGTCAATATTCAACATTTCTGCATCTATATATTGGATGCTTCATTTGAATTTTTTCATTAATTCACTTTGCATCGCATATTTACATAAAGATGTCATTTCATTTATCATTTATTTGAGTATGTATCGTTCATGCGAAAGGAGTTCAAAATACAAGTTTGGTTCGCTGGTCTACGCAAATGAGAGTGCTCCAATTACAAGACGTGTTCTTTGTTTTTTGAGAGATGAATGTCGAATAACCGTTAACATCCTTGCGGGACATTATCATCTTAAGGATAAAGAGCCCAATTTTTGCCTTGACCGAATTCATATCTATGCAATTTTTTGCTTTCTACTTCATATATTCAATTTCTTTATGTCGAGCTTCTATCCAATTATATCTACAAAAGTATGTTATTAGAATATAATTATGTACATCATAAATCTTTAGATGTTACCAACTTAAAAATATTGCAAAGGTATGCATAAATCTTTCTCGTTCTATTCCTATTATTATATTATTTTGTCTTTAATGATATATTCCATATTAATATCAAAATGGGGAATTCAGATGTAAATTTGATTTCTCGGATTCCCCTTTAATGGATCACAAGTGAATCCGCTCACTTGTTTCTGGATCCGCGATCCGACTCAATTGGTGATTGTTGCTAATTTTTTTAATAAATCATATTACTAATTTTACTCTTTCGAGATTCGATTATTGATAGATAACATAAACAAATCATGGTTGTTCCCTTGGGTGGCATTGTTGAGGCTATGCTAACGACTTAGAGATCATATGTACACTGATTTTCTAAAGGAAATATATTTAGTGTACAGTCATTTACATTTATAGCAACAATGGATTGACCAGTCACAGGGTGTTGGTACTGGATTTGGATTCCAGCGTGTACATTTAAGAGATGAAAAATTGTTTGTCTCATATGCATCATGAAAGTGATGATTCTCACATGATGACTATTGTTATTTTCCAACGAGGAGGTATGTTTTGTAATCCAACAAACATGGTGTGACTTGTGATCTCAATTTCAATATATGTGAAAAGTGTTTTCATAATTATATGCCCCAATTAAAGTTGGGTCGATGACGAGATTAAATGGAAAAGTACATAGATTTTCACAAGGAAATGATATTCCTAGATTAAATGGAAAAGTACATAGATTTTCACAAGGAAATGATATTCCTACCGGCTGAATGAAATAAAACTATTTATTCAATGTATATAACCAATTATATGGTTGAACTTTAAAAGAGTTGATGAATTCTAAGTTCATGTCTTATCTAAAATTTGTATGGGGTAATGTTACTACTTAAGTCATAGAAAAATGTTCTATGAAAACTGAAATGTATAAATCCCTTATTCTAATTTTAGAAGTACGAGGATGGTTCAAAATAACAAAAAATGATTGAAATTGGAACAAGATCATATATTGCATAGATATCGTTATGCGATAATTAATAATAAATATTGAATAATCGAAGAATATTCGTAAGTTGAACTGCATTGTAATGATAGTGATTCATTGACATAAATTGAATATCAATTACCAAAGATTGAAGAATCCACTAGTTAAGAAACCTTGGTGATTTGATGAAAATGACTTGTAGTTGGAAATTTATAGGCCAAGGAACCTGAGTTGCAATTTTTCATTAAGGATTTAATTGCATATTGAGTACTCAAGGTCTTGGAATATGCAACTTTGGCCTTAAAAGTTTTCCAAAATTTTTTATTTAGTCCTTCGAGTCCTAGACTTCAAAATCTAAGTCCTTAAAGTTCTTGAATTTAAGATTTAATCCATATAGTGTTGGATTTCAAATCTTATCTCAAACGTGTAGAGTTGTTGTTCGAGTATATATCAAAACTTGAACTTGGGACTACCCGTGAAGTGTGAGGATGGCCTTACTTTCTTCAAATTATAATAACGAGATTTTGCACATTGTTGAACTGCATTATTCTCAAGAAAATTTGTTGATACCATATTGTGGCATGGACGTCCATTGTAAGAATTTATATCCACTAGTAAATGTGTTTACTATGCTAGTGCGGTATTTGAAAATGTTCGAAATCATTATGAATTTAAGATGAATTTTTGGAACTAGAGCTTTAGATAAAGTGAGAAATAAGTATTTTATTTCAAGAAATTTTGAAAACTAATTTTTTGATAACTTAGACGTGTGGGGGTTATAGATAACTGTAATGAAGCTTCAACTAAAGGACAAAAGCATGTTGGCTTCAAAGTTCCAAAAGTGACAAATCTATACCTATTACATTGATTGATTGTGTCTCAAACGGTATTGATCGTCTTTTATTGCAGTTGAACTCAGATGGTATTATTTTATGGATCCACTATATTGAAAAGTTTACCAAGAGATCATTAAACTGCTGATCGAAGGGAATGTGATTAAAATCTACTATGCATGTAATCTTTGTAATGATAAATCAACCATGCTGACTGGAGATCTCAAGAACTTGATTCAATGAGACAATTAAGTTACGAAGATTCAGTTAAGCACTTAGGATTAAATTTCTACACATTCCTATGGTCAAACCAAAGTGCTTTCTACAGAGTGTCTAGGTTAAGTTTAGCTTTTATTCCTTTTAAGTTTTAATGATTCATATATCTTGGATAATCCAAGTGGGGTAGAGCAGACTACTCATAATAGGAGATCACCTATATAAGTGAGAAGTAAGGCCGCTTCTATGAGAATTTTTGAGGATTGAATTCTCTAAAGCACTTACGAGACCCAAGAGTTGTTCAGGGCCAAAATGAACACAACCGTGAGAACCGAAAGTGTTAGGGAAGTTATTGTGTGGGTACGATTGTCTTGGTTTACACCAACGACTAACAGTTTAAGACATCATGTTCAATGATTAGCCAAGTAAATCCGATCATATTCTACTAAAGTAGGTTCAAAGCCATAAACTACCTCTCCTGATGCAATAGCTCTCCACTTAGACTCTCTTCACTGTTTGCATAGTCTTTGCATTGATTTTCATCCATGTGAAGATTGTTAGAATTTTGTGTACAAAAATTAATTATGCGTAAATATGCATAATTCGTAGGAAATAAACTAGAATATTCTAGAATTATCTAGAATCATTTTAGTTGGAAAGTCGCGTCTCTTTAGATAAAAAAATTGTGACTTTTGGATGTATTTATTTCCTAAGGGTTGTGTCTCTTCTCAAGACATCTTTCTACATCTATATATTGGATTCTCCGTTTGGATTTTTTCATGCATTCAGTTTGCATCGCATATTTACATCAAGATGTCGTTTCATTTATCATTTATTTGAGTCTATGTCATTCATGCGAAGGGATTTCAAAACACAAGTGTGGTTCACTGGTCCACGCAAATTAGAGTGCTCCTATTGCGGGACGTGATCATTGTATCTTAGGAGACGAATGCCGAATAATCATTAACACTCGCGCAGGACATTGTCGTCTTAAGGACAAAGAGTTAAACTCTTACCTCGACCGAGTTCATATCTATGCATTTTTTTTGCTTTCTACTTCATATATTCAATTTCGATATATCGAAATTATGTCCAATTTTATCTACGTAAAATATACGTCAATTTTTACCTCCAAGAGGCATAGCAATCTATTCATAAAATAAACAAACTTAAATTTAAAGTGCTACATGCATATAGTTGTGGACTCAAAATTCATATATTTCCACGTTCAGCCAAATGATTTTCTCTCTTTACAATACAGAGAAGATTTTTCACTAGGAGTAGGCCCGTAGATAACGTGTAGCGTGTCTAAAATTTGTTGTCAATGATTTTCAACTTTTTCAAAAATAAAAACAAATTTAGACACAAATACGTGTTTTGCTTGGCTTTATTCACTTCTACGTAGTGTTGACAATGTTGGGATATTTGATCCAAATTAAAAATGAAAATATCTTGGACAATTGATTTTTCTATTAAAGTGATTAACTTGGAGACCAAGTTAAAGATGAAAAGGAAAATAAAAGACTTTATTTTGGTATTCTACTTTAATAAGGAAACTTATTTGGACACGAATTCTACATATTCTAGGGGTTTGTTTTTACCTATAAATATGTATGTTAGGGAGCCATAATATTGTGAATCTTATGTGAGACTAATTAGAGAGATTTGGAGAGCTTTATCTTTGTAATTTCTTGAGAACTCTTTGTGGGATAATTCAAATGGTAGAAATTTGGGTTAGATAGAAGTTCATTATTATTATTTTTCCTGTAGTCTATGGGATTGAGTTGGTGAGTGAAATTCTATATAATTGTAACAATTTATTATATAGTAAAAGGCTTTGACGATCCGTAAATTTTGCGTTGTTATTTTATTTTCTTATTTGCTCAATTAACTCTTGAACATCAAAAGATCCTATGAGTTAAAGAAGGAGAATCAACGTGTAATTCCCAACAAGTGGTATCAGAGAGTCAGGTGGTTCGAAGATTTTATTGGAGCAAAAGAAAATATGTCTGTCAAGTACGACGTATATAAATTTGATGAAAGAATTAATTTTGGCTTGTGGCAAGTACAAGTCAAGGATATTTTAATTCGGGTGGGTCTGCACAAAGCTTTGAAAGGAAAACCAACCGAGAGTTCTGACAAAGGAAAAGAAAAAGAAACTGAATCAGCAAGAGTGATGAAGATTTGGATTTGAAAGCTGCTAGTACAATACGACTTTGTTTGGCCAAGAATGTTCTTGCAAATATTCATGTGATATCTGCTGCTAAGGAACTTTGGGAAAAACTGGAAGAGTTGTATCAGACGAAAAACTTGTCAAATCACTTGTATCTAAAGGAACAGTTTCATTCGTTGAAAATGAGCGCAGGTACAAAAATCTCCGACCATCTTAGTGTTCTTAACGGGATTGTTTCTGAACTGGAATCTATTGGAGTCAAAGTTGAAGATAAGGATAAAGTGTTTAGGCTCATCTGGTCTCTCCACGTTTGAGCACATCAAACCGATTTTGATGTACGGGAAAGAAACGGTGGACTTTGCAGAAGTTACAAGTAAGTTGATCTCTGAAGAACGGAGATTAGGTGGAGGCGATAATTCATCTGAAAATAATTTGCTTGTTACTGAAAAGTGGAAGAGGTGTAACTCCATGAAGAATAAAGTTGTATGTTGGAACTGTGGACAATCCGGTCACATAAGAAGAAATTGTCCAAAAGGTGGAGCAGACTCGGTTGACTACTCAAAGGTGGACAATGCGACTCTCCTGGTGGAGGGCGGTGATGATGTACTCTGAGTAGGATGTGACATCCTCATGGCATGATGCCAGTTGCCATGATGGAGGATGTGTTCTTACTGGGGGGTGCATGTGTTCGCACACAGCATTGGTTTGACTTGGATGTAAGGTGTGTGGTTGAATTGATGTCGATGGCTGATGAGCTTCCATGGAAAATCAAACAATGGAAGTTGCACTATAATTTTTCAGCAATTTTGTTTTCGACATGAGCCGGTGAAAAGCTCGGAGTTCGTTGATAATTCTGAGTGGTTATACTCATATGGTGGAGTATGGGATCGTCAAAGTGGAAAAAGCTTGCCTGTTTACGCAATGATTAATTTTTGAATATTTTTGCTCGAATGAATTTGTGTCAATGTGGAGATTGTTGGGATATTTGACCCAAATTAAGAATGGAAATATCTTGGACAATTGGTTTTCCTATTAAAGTGGTTAACTTGGAGATCAAGTTAAAGATGAAAAGGAAAATAAAAGACTTTATTTTGGTATTCTACTTCAATAAGGAAACTTACTTGGACACGAATTCTACATATTCTAGGGGTTGTTTTTACATATAAATATGTATGTTATGGAGCCATAATATTGTGAATCTTATGTGAGACTAATTAGAGAGAATTTGAGAGCTTTATCTTTATAGTTTCTTGTGAACTCTTTGTAAGATAATTTAAAGGGTAGAAACTTGGGTTAGATAGAAGTTCATTATTAGTATTTTTTTGTAGTCTATGGGATTAGGTTGGTAAGTGAAATTCTATATAATTGTAACAATTTATTATATAGTGAAAGGCTTTGGCGATCCGTAAATTTTGCGTTGTTATTTTGTTTTCTTATTTGCTCAATTAACTCTTGAACATCAAGAGATCATGTGAGTTAAAGAAGGGAAATCAACGTGTAATTCCCAACAGGCAATGGATCTGATCGAGCCGACTCCACCCTTTAAGCTCGCTGCTTAGCTCGTTCGAGCTCATGGCTCATGTGCTTCGACTCAGCTTGGCCCTTGAACTTGCGGCTCGTGGATCGAGCTGACCTCCACCCACTAGCCGTGTATATAATTATTACTTTTTTCATTTTTCTTAAAAAAAATAGCATTTTGTTTTAAAAAACACGAGCCCGTGAGCTCGGCTCGTGGCTCGTTGTCACGAGCAGTTCGTGAAAAACATGCAGTTTGTGAAAAACGTGCTCTGCTCGTTTTTTAATTTTCATATTTGCCTCGTATTCGAGCTCGTGAGTGAACTAACCAAACCGCTTGTGACTCGTGTTTTGACACTCATTTGCCATCTCTACTTCTACGCTCTTTTGGACACGTGTGTTTTCAATATAAAAATAAATTATTTATATTGAAAACAACTTTTTAAAGTTAGCCAAACTCAATCTCAGTGATTACTTCTCTACTACGAAGTACGTAGCGTAACTCAACCATGTTATGTTCAAATCCAAATGGCTGAAAGTTTTCTGTCATGCTGAAAATAACATTGATTTTGTTTGGCCAACCATTCTGTGCCCGCCACAATTCGAAATCTTTTATTTCCATAAATAATTTCGTTATCAAAAGCCAGGTAACATTATTTCTTAATATTAATATAGCGTGATTAACCCAACATTAACTTCACAAATATAAATAAATATCTACTATCATAAGTGAGTCGAAATATTTGAAGAAGCAGAAAGAAGCAACAGATCTTTCAGCTTTACTTCCTGAATAATCAAAGCCCGCCAGCCCGCCCGCCCACCCGCCCGCTATAAGTTAGGCCAACGCCCAACGGTTATGGTTATATATCCCAATTCACTTGGATTCAAAGCAAAACTGTTTGATTTTTGGTCACCATCTCATCTACTCTACTGCTTTTGTTAGTTGTACCCTTCTTCTACTTCTCAATCCTTTTATTCACAACTCGATTTCATTCATTTCCTTGTACTCTTTGTGTCCCTTCGAATCTTAAATTAAGAATCCGGGATTATATTCAATGAGTATAAGGTATTTCTTGATGAAACCAGATCGGTTATGCAACTCTAGCAGTGCAGTCTCTTCTTCACCAGTTTTGCCACGGGACGAAGAAGACAGAGATATATCAGCAAATAATTCGAGAAATAGAGCTGCTCTTTTTACTAATTTCTTGATAAGAATAGCCATGAGAATATCAAGATCAAGGTGTTACAGTTTCTTGAGAAGAGTTTTTCATTACCAAAATGGATCAAGATTGGATCTCGGTTCGAATCCATTCAATTCTCGGACTTGGATGTTGATGGAGTTTCTTGCTTTAACTGTTCAAATTACCCTCATTACATATACTCTGTGCATCTCCAAAGAGGAGAAGCCGGTTTGGCCCATGAGAATATGGGTTTCCGGGTATGCTTTTGGGTGTTTCCTTAGCCTTATTCTCCTCAACTGGCGCTATCTGTTTTTCTTTGTAACTCGAAGAAACAACAATCCCAGTTTTCCTGATGTCGAACAGCAAAGAAATGTTCAAGAATCAAGGTAAGTTTTAATGTAAAATCTGTTATTTAACATAGTATTAGTACTGATACGAGGTTGCCATAATCAGAAGTTTGCAGAACATGGATAAATGCAAGACATGGCTTGAGCTTCTATTTGCTATATGGTTTGTGATGGGGAATGTTTGGGTGTTCGATTCTCGGTTCGGGTTGTTTCGACAAGCTCCAAAACTTCATGTCCTCTGCATATCCCTACTTTCTTGGAATGCCTTCAGCTATTCATTTCCATTCTTACTTTTTGTACTACTTTGCTGCTGTGTGCCAATGCTTAGCAGCTTCCTAGGATATAACATGAACATGGCATCCCATGATAGAGGGGCAACTGATGAAGAACTTGCCAAATTGCAAACCTGGAAATATAAGGATGCTGGCAACAGTTTTGAGCTTGGGGATTCGACCATAGACGATGAAAATACAGTACGTTAGTCGTTACCTTACTTGGTTATAGAAATCCTATTTTGGTATGCAATATCGAACATTAACTCGAGTCCGTTCCTTAATGTTGTCATGTATATTTGTTATTTAATACGCCTTACCAAACATGCCACTGATATTTGGTAAAATCGTAAATAATAACTACCTATCTTTTCAAAATAGGTTTAAAAAACTCCGAATTTTCATAAGAAACACAGGGGTTTTAGCATTTAAAAGTATTGATTTTAAGAAGAATATCGAGGCAATGAATTTTCTATTTTTTTTAACAGGAATGTTGTATCTGTTTGGCCAAGTACAGAGATAAGGATGAGATTAGGCAATTGGCATGTGCTCATATATTTCATTTAAAGTGTGTGGATCAATGGCTCAAGATTGTCTCTTGCTGTCCTCTTTGTAAACAAGGACTAGAGGAATAACCCACAATGAAAAAGAAGAAAAATATCTACAGAAAGTTTTCTTGTAAAAATACAGATGAAAAGAGAAGGTTTGAATATACGATTGTGTGAATTTCACATGGTTACCAGCCACCAGGTGAGTGAATTTCTTATTTCTTGTACATTGAAGCTCAACTTGTAAGTAAAATTTATTTGCCATGGACTCGAGAAAAGAGAGAATTATGTTTTTGTATATAAAAAAGGTTCTATTCAAAATACATGGGTTGTTGTTGTTGTTATTGTTTAGCACCTTTGTGTTATGCTGAGTTTTTGTCTCGTCGAATTGTGTTATAGTAAACACCATTTTTGTTTTCCTCCACCCATCCCGTGAACATAAGTTTGCTCCTATTTTCGCATAGATTAAAAAAAAGGAAAAGTACATAATTATACAACTAAAACTTTCATTTTTAAACATAACAAACTTAAATTTTTTTTGTAAAAATCAGGTCTTAATATGTTAATTAATTAATACAATATTATAATTATTATAATGAGTTGACAAAGAAAGGTATAATATTAAATAATAAAATAAAAACAATATCTAATCCACAACCACTCCATCCCAATCTAACCCTCCACCCACCCCACCCCACCCCACTGGAACCCACCCCACCCCATAAAATAACTTTTTTCCTTATACTTTTCTACACTCACCCCCACCCCCAACACCACCTTACCCACCCCACACAACACTCCTCCCCAACCCCACCCACCCACGCACCCAACCACCCCGCCACCACTCACTCACCCACCAACCCCACCCCACCCCACCACACCACACCACAAGAATGATGTTACTTCTATTTTTTTCTCCCCCCACCCACCCACTCACCCACCCACCCACCCACCCACTAGTCTCATCCCATCACACCCACCCACCACTCCATCCCAACTCAACCCCGCACTCACCCCACCCCTATCCCACCCCACCCCACCCACGACCCCACCCACCCCACCTCAACTCAATAAATGAATTTTTTCCTTCTACTTTTTCACACTCACCCCGAACCCCGACACCAACTTATCCACCCCACCCCATCGCACCCCTCCCCAACCCCACCCCACCCCACTCACCCCCACTCACACACCCCAAGTCAAATCAATAAATGAATTTTTTCCTTCTACTTTTTCACACTCACCCCCGACACCAACTTATCCACCCCACCCCACCCCTCCCCAATCCCAACCAACCCCACCCCCACTCACCCACCCACCCCTACCAAACCACAACACAAAAATAATTTTACTTCTATTTTTTTCTCATCTCAGACACCCATCCACACGTCACATCCCACCCCACCCCACTGCTCCCCAAACCCAACCCACCCACCCCTAGTCCCACCCCACCCTATCCCACCCGCACCTCACTCAAAATGATTTTTTTCTACTACTTTTCCACAACTCGCCTAGACCCTACCATATCCTACCCCGCCACCTACCCCAACCCCACCCCCACCCAAAATTAATTTTTTTGCACTAATTTTCGACTCCCCAATCAGCCTTGCCCCAGACCCTACCCCAACCCACCTCACCCAAAATGATTTTTTTTTTACTACTTTTCCACTCATCCCCAACCCCACCCCACCCAAAATTAATTTTTTCTCCTAATTTTTCACTCCCCTACCCACCCCCGCCCCGACCCTACCTCGCCACCCACCTACCCACCCCATCCTACCCCACCAAAATATGATTTTTCTTCTATATTTTCACACCTCACCCTAACAACCCCACCAGACCCCACCCTAGCAACCCCACCACAACCCACCCCACCCAAAAATGATTTTTCTTCTATTTTTTCACACTTCACCTCAACCGCCCCATCCTATCCCACCATACCTCCATCCAAAAATGATTTTTCTTCTATTTTTTACACCCCTCCCAACCACCTCCACTCCATTCAAAAATAATTTTTCTTCTATTTTTTTACACTTCCCCCCAACCGCCACACCCCACCCCATCACACCGCACCGCACCCCGCCACCCACCATACCCCATCAAAAAATTGTTTTTCTTCTATTTTTTCACACTTCACCCCAACCACCTCATCTCATCCCACCCCACCCCACCCACGCACCCACCCAAAAAATAATTTTTTTCTTCTACTTTTTCCAACCCCCAACCCAACCTAGACCCCCACCCTACCCACCCACCCACCTCACTCCAAAAAATTGATTTTTTTTCTTCTACTTTTCCCCACCCTGACCCACCCTACCCTACCCCCACCTACAAAAAAATGATTTTTTTTCTTCTACTTTGTCAACCTCGATCTCCCCCACCAACCCACCCACTTCGACCCTACCTCACCACAAAAAAATGATTTCTTCTACTTTTTCTAGCCTCACCCGACCTCTACCCCACCATCCCCACCCCCAAAATCACAGTCAGTCACATAAGTTGACACGAGATCGCAGTTAAGTCACACAGAGTCACAATTACAAATTTAGTTGTAAAATCTCACCCCTCTAAAGTCACAGTTGGTCACATAAGGTCAAAGTTCAATCACACAAAGTCGCAGTTTGGTCAAACGTGGTCACAGTTAGGTCACGGGAGGTCACAATTAGGTCAAACGAGGTCACGATTAGATCACACGTGGTCACAGGTCGATCACATAAAGTCACACTTCGTTCTTATAAAGTCACACTTCGGTCACACATAGTCATATTTGACACAATTGTAGGTCACATCACGTCCTCGTCCAATGGTCACACCAAGTCACAGTTGGTCACAAAAAGTCACAGCTGATCACACAAGGTCACAGTTCCATCACACAAAGTCACAGTTAGGTCACAATTGGTCACACAAGGTCACAGTTTGGTCACACAAGGTCGCAGTCCAGTCACACAAGGTCGCAGTCCAGTCACACGAGGTCACAATTCGCTTACATAAAGTCACAATTCGATCACATAAGGTCACAGTTCGATCACACGAGGTCACAGTTGGGTCACATAAAGTCACAGTTCGATTGCATAAGGCCACAGTTCGATCATACGAGATTACAATTCGATCACACAAGGTCACTGTTAGATCATATAAAGTCAAATTTCGATCGCGGGAGGTTACAATTCGCTCACAAAAAGTCACATTTCGATCACACAAAGTCATATTTAACACAACTGTAGGTCACATCACATCATCATCAAATGGTCGCACAAAGTCACAATTGATCGCAATTAATCAATATTTTAGTCACATTTACCTAATAATTGGTCACATCCCTTACTCGTCACAAGTCGCACAAAGTCACAATTAGTCAATATTTTGATGACATTTACCTAAAAAATAGTCACAATCACCTATAATCGATCACAATATATCACCCCACCCCACCCCCACCCCCACAAACCCCCATAAAGTCACATTTTGATCACACAATGTCGCAGTTCGGTTATACAGGGTCACAGTTCGGTCACATAAGGTTACAAACCAGTCCCATAAAGTCACGTTCGATCACATGAGGTCACAACTCGATCACACAAAGTCACAACTCGATCACAAATAGTCGTATTTGACACAATTATAAGTCACATCACAGTCTCATCAAATGGTCACACAAAATCACAATTGGTCACAATCAACCATAATTGCTCACAAATTATTTATTTATTGATCACGACTTACGCATTTATTGGTCAAAGTTAGTCAATATTCTTATCACATTTACCTAATAATTGGTCACAATTAATCATAATTGATCACATATTATTTATTTATTATTTTTGTCATAATTAACTAATAATTGGTCAAATTTCGTATTCATCATAAGTCTCACAAAGTCACAAATTTTGATCACATTTACAAGATAATTAGTCACGATTACCTTACAATTGGTCACAATCACCCATAATTGGTCATGTGTACTATTAAAGTCACCCGCCCCCAATCCTGCCCCTTCCTAACCTAAACCCTTTCATCCACCACCACCACCACCCACCCCACATGCAGATACTCCCCACTACCAACTTGCCATCGCCAAACCACCACCACCTACCTAACCGTCATAGCCATACCCCCAACAAACCCACACCTTACCACCATGGAACCACCACTACGGCACTACCAAACAAAAAAACTCCACACCATTAACATCGCCGCAGCCTCAACCACCACCACCACCAACTCCATACCATATCCAAATTCAAATAAAAAAATTCATCCAACAACATAAATCAAGACTAATTCCTCACGTCCACCGCAATACCTTTAAATCACCATCAACATTGTACCACTACCGCACACTGCCTCACGTCCACCACAAATGAAAAAACACTGACCAAAGAACTGGTAAGCTTGGAGAACACGATGAGAGGGCCATTGCAGATTGAAAGAGAGCTCGAAATGTTTCTTCCAATAATATGAGCCTAGAGGGAATGATTTCTCCCCAAAAAAACTCTCCAATTAGACACTTTGCTATCTCCATTCATTCTCCCATGTACATGATATAAACGTACATCCTCATCATCTGCCTCTTCACTATCGATCTGCTCTGCTCCCAACATACATCCTCATCATCTCCTCCAGCGCCTCCACCTCAAAAACAATACCAACATGGCCAATCACCACTGTTCATTACTAATTCATCTGCTATTGGAGCTACTGCGCGTCATTATCATCATCATCGTCCATAGCCACAACTAGAGCTACTACCTCCTCAACCTACGTCAATGCTAGTGGCGATCTCGCCGATGGAGATCGCACATGCAACAACAATCTCGCTGCTGGATCGACCCTGCTACACCGCCTATCGTCTGAGTGGAACGAGGGTAAAGAGATGGTAGAGAGACATGTTGCCGATCATCGGTGGAAACGTGGGTTAGAGATAAGGCTAGGGTCGATTTCTCGAATTGGTACTCGGTGGGTTTCTGATTTGGTTGATTTGATTATGATTATAACTTAATTAGTTACTAGGATATTTAATTAATAAATATTAATTACGTATTTAGCACATGAGTTGTAAAAAGAGTTTTATCTATACTTTATTTTTAAAATAGGAACTTAGAAGGTAGGGTTTCATGTAATTTTCCCTTAAAAAAATGTCAATTAATGTAATTTGAAATATAAATTTTTCTTACATTTTACTAATATATCCTACATTAAATAACGTAATAAATATAATTATTTTATATTTGTTGAAAGCAATGGGCATTAAATTACTACCTCTGTCCCAAAAAGATAGTCCTGTATACTATTTTTGTATATCTCAAAAAGATAGTCTTGTTTCCATATTGAGCATGTATTAAATATTTCATTTTCATATATACTCTTATTTAAAGTATCTTGCTACAATACATACCAACTACTTAACTATTACATTTTCAAGTTTTTGTGGAAAACGAAGTGAGTTTACTTAAAATAATAAATAAGGGATAAAGGGTATAAATGAAAAACTTTAATAAAATTTTATACCTTAACTATACTAACTATTACTTCTTAATCCGTGTGAAAATTACTATAGGACTATCTTTTAGGACGGAAGGAGTAGGACATATTAGAAAACTTAAAAATATTTAACTCCTAATAAGAAAAATGACATACAATTTGAGACAAATAAATAAAGAATACAAGTCTATCTTCACGAGACGAATGAAATATATTTCATCACCTTACAAACCTTCAATTAGTGTTGGAGTCACATGGTGCCTTATGGGAAGATGGACCAAAAAGGTTTTTGATTTTTTTTTTTTCCCCAAAATTAAATTTTTATTCCTTCTCTTTTTCCTCGAATGCACAAATTTAGAATCACTAATTAATTTCTCATTCTATCAAAATCTAACGTTTGCCTCTCAACTAATCAACTCATCTACGACTAAACAGTGACAAAAAAGCGCTAGGACAATTGTTGCGTGGAAGTGCGAGTAAAACATTGCGAATGTACGTCATAATTGAGAAATATAAAAAAAGTGAATTACAATTACAACTTAGATTTAGGATTTAAAAGCTTTGTCTAACAAGAAATGAGGTAAAATATATAATAAATAACCATTTTGTCAATTTTGTTTTGCCCACCCGATGTAAGTCCTTCCAAATTTGTGATTAGTATTTTTTTTTTTATAAGTGGGAAAAAAATCACTGTGCAAACATATGAAATAATACTAGACTAGAAGACTACAAGAGGCAGGAATAAATTATAGAAACTTCAATATATGATAGCTAAAATCAAATACATTACAGCAAAACTGGAATTTTCATTTGGACTCCAGCCTAATCTGATGGCCTAATCCAGGTTGTTTCCGACGTCAATGTGTTTCCATAATAGACTTGCTTCGAAGAATTGTCCCAGTAAGCCTGAATAAAGGGAAAATGGAAGGGCAAAAGGGGCAAAAAATCAATGTGAATAGTAGAACAGATGTACAAAGGAAATATATCCCCAGTTTGATAAGGATTAAAATCAGATTTTTAGTAAAATTTGTTGAAATGTATGATTAAAAAGTTGCGAGTCTCATAAAATATATTGTTAAAATTAATTGTTGACTTTGCCTTCGATTGAAGTCTGAAGTTTAATTTCAAACAAGGGCATAATACACATCTCATGTAAAAAGCAGACTTGATCAAAGTAATTGAAATCAATTTTATAGAATCATTGGAGGGCCAAGAAAAGAGAACATCCAAGGAAGAACCCTATTGAATAGTTTTTTATCAAAGTAACTTTTTTTATGCACGTTTTGGAAATCATTTACCATCTGCTGCCAGCTTGCAGTAGATTTGGTTAACTACTGAAGTTTTGACTTTTAAAGCCAAGAATTAGCATAATCATAAAAGTTTTCATCTGAATAATTTTTGTGCCTCTTTTACATAACATTAGCGATTGACAAAAACCAAATGACAAAACACAAAGGAACTCACGTGCACATTTACGAGTCTTTCTGGAAAAATTCTGCTAACGGTTCCCTGAGGAGATGGTAAGATTTGAAGAATACCTGCCACCCAGATGGAAGACCTCCTGAGAGTGCCGCTAAATCAGGTTGCTGATTCCCCTCCTTTGCAACATCTGATTCACTATTTTCAGTCTCATTCAACTTTTGAGATCTCCTGCGTTTCACTCGTTCTCGCCTGTATCATAAAGAAACGTCACATAAAACTACAGGAATAGGTCGATGATGAAAAAAGGGTAAGGACCAGGTATCTAACAAATTGCGACACTCAGGCTAAGTACTAATAATTCCTATAATTTCATATACTAGTGCGATATCCAGAAAGTCCAGGCTCAATACCAATCACCCCTCAAGGGTTGAAAATTAACATTATCTTTAGCCTCTCCACTGGCAATCTGCTGCGCTCTCCATTCCTGCAATCACACAGAAGTTAAGGAAAAAGATGGAAAAACATTACTCATCAGTACTCAAAAAGATGCTAAGATTTAAAACCTCTATTTCACGCTGTCGTTTCTTCTCTAACATTTCATAGGCATTTTCAGGTTCTTCCTCCTCCTCTTCGTGCAACTCCTCTTTTGCAGCTTTCCACTAAAGAAACAGAATAAAAATAATCAAATACCTGAGATAAAAAAAATATATAAGCCATGTACAGATTCAAACACTGGGTTTAAAGGATTACCTTGTCGACCAAGCTGGAAACCTTTTTATTAGATCTCAATGTGGATACCACAGTAGCAGTCTTTTTTTTCTTACGTGAAACTGAGAACAAGGAGAAAATATGTGTAAGTTGTCTGCCTCAACGAAAATGTTAGTGTTAAATTATAACTACCTTTATGTTGTCCCTTGGAAGATGTTGCTCCAGCAACAATAGTAGCAGTAACTGAAGAGGCTGATGAGACAGACACACTTTTTGTGTTCGAAGCAGTTGATGGAGCTTCAATAGAGTGTTGAGAATCAGGAACCGCTGGCACCTTGTCTGTTACCTGGTCAGCATCAAGAACGTAAGATTTTGTCTGCGCTAACAAACTCGACCCCGCTTCTGCATAGGCATTGGAGGATCCAGCTGTTTCAGATCCAAGGCTTTTGAGAATAGTGTCACTATGAATCCCAGAAGACTCCACAGCTGTGCCACTAACCAACAAAGCAGGATGAGCTGTTCCATTTTGAAGGTCAAAATATGAAGCAGGCTCAACAGGGTTGACTATTAAGGGAGCAGCACCATATACATTCGAGACACTGTCATAATACTGTGGTAGATGAGAGACAGCTATCTGACCTCCCTCGGGATTTGTGTAGAGACTAGCACCAGAAAGTTCTGTGTTTGTTTGCCCATAGTATTCGAGACTACTGCCAGGATACGATAGATTGTACTGTTCAGTGTATGTAAAAGGTTGTCCCAAGTCTAAATGAGATGGTGGGGGGGCTGAGGTTTCAGGCGGTTCATCAGGTGGAGGGGGCGGAGGCTCAATATCTGACGGTGGGGGAGGAAAAGGTTCATCATCAGGTGGTGGGGGAGGAATCCAGTCATCATCAGGCGGAGGAGGTGGAACACTAAATACTAGCCCTGACACTGATAACTCCTGGTCACCCAGTAGATTATGCAAATTTGGTTGCTCTGACGGGAGGTGAGATTCAGCACCTGATGCATCTTGTATAGGTGGATTTGCTGAAGCAACTGTATCTTCAACTTCCATGTCCACATCCATGTCTACTTCCCCAGAATGAAGCAAAGTTTTGGGGGTTAATTCACTATGAATTGCAAGTCCATTGAATCCTCCTGAACCATTACCTGAATGTGCAGTAAGACACTCACTTGAGGGAACGTGTCCAGCAGTAAAGGCACCATCACCATAAGATTTAAAATATGAGTCATGGGCAGCATATTCAGAGGATTGAGGAACAATGACAGGAAATAATGGCTTCTTTTCACTAGAAACAACTGCGTCACCAATGCCTTCAAACGATTGATTTGTAATTGTGCCCTCAACTTCACTTGTCAGTGCAGAATTATATTGTGTAATAACATCATTTATGGCTGCTTCAAGTTGTTCTAGCTGACCTTTAGAGTGCAACCAAAAGGGAAGGAGAGATGACCCATGATTTGTTAATGCCTTGATATCAGCAAGCCTAATCTCAACTTCCAATGCAGATTTTGATATAAGATCACATGCTTGTGAACGGCAGCTTGAACTGTTTAAAGAGAAGGATCAGCAATGTGAACAACCTCATGGGAATAGCCAAATAAATACAGAATGCAATAAAATTCATGAGATGCTTTATACATAGTTTACGGCACAGAAAGAGTACAGAGTGAACATAATCGTAATGGAGATAAAGAAACAAGAACAGGTATGTCTATACCCTTTCGCAGAGTTCAATCGCTCCAACAAGATTTCACAGTCCTTCACCAGCTGAGAAGGAAGTTCGGTCCCAGTTTCGCATTCCTCAGAATGTGTTCCATGATTGATTTTGATACTTGGGGCAATCTCATTCCCCAAAAGATTATCAGCAAGCACCGAAGTTTCATTATTTTGATCAGCATCTTGACTTCCTTTTTCTTTATCTATAGAAGAATCATCATTACATCCTTCACCATATCCATGCATTTTTACCACTTGCTCACTAACAAAACCTGTTTTGTAATTAGCATCAGAGCCACCATTTAGTTTCCCAGTGGTGGAATCACCATGTTCCATGTCCAAAGGTATAATTGATCCAGATGTGCCCACTAAACCATTGCTTTTTTCTTCAGTACCAGTAGCAGCTTTCTCTAAACAACTCATATCAGTTGCCTGGGCCAAATCATCTGGTACTTCCCACGAAGTTTCACCTGTTGTAATGTTCCAATAATAATATTGATTACTCTCTTCATGCAACACGACCTTCCAGCCTGTACTCGTATCTCCAACAATTTGCACATCAGACACTACAGGATATGTAACTTCTGCTGGATTTGTTCCTCTGTCCAAATCACCAGAATCATTTGTTATCTCACCAACTTTCCCGAGTTTCTCCAAAGGATTCTGAGAAGTAGAATCATGATCTATCACAAGAACAGAAGTGTCGTTCCCATCGTTGTTTCCAACATCTGCAGTTTCTTTCCCAGCAGCAATGTTTGTCTGATAAAAAGAAAGAACATAAATCTAATGCAGCGAGAAAAGGTAAATCACAAGACACCTGCCACTGGTTCTCGTAAACGAAAAAACCTGGTTGTAGCTAGATTTTGCCACCATTGAGATAATGTCTTATGGGGAAAAATCTTGAAAATTAAAATCAAAAAGAGGGATGATCAGTTTGGGTGCAACTAATCTACAGAGAATGGAGCAACAGTGATGCAGAAAGCCTATAGAATCAAGATCCAAGTAAAACAGCATTTTAGAAGATGAATATGACACAGATTAAGCCAGCGTTTGGTAAACTTGAATATTAACAAGTTTTTAAACACAGCATTTTTCCAAACCACTTTTTAACCACCCACATTTTCCTAAATCACTTTTCTATCACATATTTTACCTCGAAAACATAACATTCTTTGTTTATATAAACAAAAAACTTTTACCAAACAAAGGCTAAGAAATCTAATAACCAGAAGTCAACAATAATACATAAGAAATTGTCCCACCAAACACAATGAGATGGATTGAAAGTATTGTTTCGCTCTCTGACTATAGAACACAACAGTTGCTATTTTAAACGCTTAACATTTTTTATGCCAGAAAAATAGATAACAATTGTGCAAATCACCTGGCCATCAGTGTCACCAGATGGGTCCTCAGAAACTTCTCGATTCCATCCTTCATTTGATTCCTCATCCAATTCTTCATCACTATACTGCTCAAGCAGCAGTAGAGGATTCCCAGGCTGTTGTCCTGTAAACAAATTCTAGAATGTCAAATGCCTCCGGAAAGAACATTACGAAATCAACTTGTAACAACCAACATCTCTTTAATAGAAAGAAAAAACATGCAGTTTGGCATGACACTATTCAAAAGCAGTCCAAAGAGTAAAATTAGATGGTCAATGAATAAAATAATATTCAATATTTATAGTATTCCGCATAAACATTCCACCTGCAACAGAAATTGAAAACCGTCAGTATGTTAAAAAGCAAAACAAGTCAAAGACATACGAACCAATGGGCAAAAATTCCTTGTTGAGATCTCCAAACTTCCTTTGATACCACCAAGAAGGGCATGATAGGTTGAAAGTTTACATAATAATTCACTGTGGCAAGGGCTGATGTAATCTGATTACCAATTCATTGTCCCCAATACCATAGCCACCCTACAATCAAAAAATTCTTTTGGGGGTGCAAATAACATGTCTTGTGCAAAGAAAAGCAATAATTTCCACCAATATTTATGCGGTCACATCATGTCTTCTCTACAAAGAGCAGTCCATTTTGAAGAAAACTGACGGAACCCACCTGAAGACGATGGTGAATTGGGTAACCCAGCATGATTTTCAGAGTCACCATTCTCTCCAACTTTATCCTGGGCAGAGGCACCCAAATCTCCTAAGAAAGGACAAGAACAGATACGTGTTAAGACCAAATTAGACATAGCCACACAGATACTGGGCCGTTTCCTCACCCAAGGAAAATTCTCACTGATGATAAAAATATATCAGAAGAATAAAGTTTTACCAATCTTGGAACATAGCGAGCAACATTCAGAAAGTAACTCGATGGAAAATCCAATTATTAGCATAATTAACGAGATAATGGAAAAATCCAAAGCCCGAAGTTCATAAGCTCCACAAAAAACAGTTCAACGTAATTCACAACGTACTATATCTAGTTTTAGCTTCAATGGGCCGAACAAATACCGGAAAAATCCAAATCCTCAAGTTCATAATATCAACTTCTTTGCCGCTCGAAAATAACTTTATTAACCCATCAAAACCGCAAAAAATGGAGAAATTAAAAAGGTTTGAATAGATTTCCTTACATGCTAAAAATAAATACATGCATATTCATATACACGTAATATTTAACCGATAATTACCAGAGGGTTCCGCGAACAGATCCAGTTTAACTCTACGACCAGTCGTACTCATGGCCGCGAGTCTACGCTCCTTCCTCCTCCCCATCGATTATGGATTTAATTTTCAGAACCGATAGGAAAGGTTGTTCACAAGTTAAAGATTCAAGTCTAAGCAATCTAAGGATCTTTTGAATTATTGAAGCCCTAGAGAGATACGGGAAAAACAGGAACACGATTATGAATTTTCATTTTGGGGCTTCTATACATAGTGCGGAGGATTGCGATCAATTTGATTGGATCAAATAGTTAACGAGCTAGAGGGCCATCTTCGGAGGCCCAGTGATAGGAAAATCAGCATCACTAACCCTACTTCAAATTTGGGTAAAATCATCTTCAATGGTACCCCAATTCACACCTCAAATTTGAAGTTGTGAATAGTGCAAACTTATTTATTTACCAAATTGTCATTTTCTTATTTAATTTAAATGTTAAATATTATTAATTAGTCCAATAATTTGCTGTTATAATAATTATCTTAATTGTAAATATTATAATTATTGTTGTAATTCTATAATTGTTAATTTAATTTTTCTTAGAAAAATTATTTTTGTTCTAAATAATAGTAATATTTCTGTTAATATTGTTACAAAATCAGCACGAATTGAATATGTTTAAAGACATAATGACAGTGTGCATTATTATGCATGACATGGTTATTGAAAATGAACGTGATCTTGAGGCACTCATTCAAGATTATGTTGAATCACCAACTCCAGAAGTTGAGATACTTGGCAATGAAGACTCTCGTTTTCAAGAATTCCTTGGTCGACATAGACAAATCAGAAACAGTGATGCTCATTATGAACTTCGTAATTCCTTAATTGAGCATTTGTGGGAGGAATGTACTAATTCTGAAAATTAAGTTTCGTCCATGATCGATCACATCATTTAATTTAGGAAATTTGTAGCCACTAGGCGTATTTTGTTATTCAACTTTGAGTTTTTTTCTCGAGAAAAATGACTATTTTTAATTTGGTCAATTTTATGCATTAGTTATTAATTTAAATTAAAGTTATTAATTAACAAATTTATAATCAGGGTATAATTATTTAAAAAGTACAAGAAAAATGGGTACTATTTACTTGACTCCAAATTTGGGGTCAAGCTTTTGGAGATGAATTTGAGTGCAATCCCAAAATTGGGGTAAAGAAAGATAAACGATTGGAGATGGCCTTAGAGAAATCTTGTAGGAAGTACGAAGAGGAAATTACAATCCGCCCTATATTTCAGTTTACTAATACAAAAATCAATTATAAAACTTTTATAGGTAATCATATCAGTTTTAATATTAATAATCATATTATTAATTTAATTTAAAACTAGTTGCACGGACAATTAGAAAAGGGACCCTATATATTTAACCAAGATTCATATAAGTTATGTAAATAATTTAATTTATTTGTTACTAAATCCATTTGTTCAAAATATAATAGGAAAAAAAAATTATTTGTGCCATTAAAAAAAAATAAATACTTTATGCAAGATATAATGTCCACGGAATTATCTAATTATTGTTAGAAAAAAAAGGGAAAAAACCTTGCAACCTTAATCGAACCATCTAGAAAGGGGTACAAATACCCTCTAATAACTACCCTAAATCCCCTCAGCCGCACAAAATGCTTTCAATTTTAGTCGGTCTCCTCCAATACTCTGTGAGAGAGAGAGAGAGAGAGAGAGAGAGAGAGAGAGAGAGAGAGAGAACCATTCTCCCTTCGGAAAATACTGTACGTCGTAAAATACATTAAGTAAAAAAATATGCTAATTTGGTTCTGTTTGAACCTTTTGCCAATGAGGACCATCATTCATCTGCATGTCGCCCTCGTCTAGCCACTTACTGATGACATGCAGATGCGCAATTATAAACTTGGGATTAGCATATACACTAAAGAACGATTTCACCACTATTTATTTCAAGGATGGACCTTACAATAGTCATAAAGAAGCTACCCTTCAATGTTTCATCTCTGAAATATAGTGCAAATAGTGACGAGCAATGACCACATTTTGAAATCTTACAAAATGTCATCTCCAAATCTAAAACATGGGGCTAACCCACAAAATAAATAAGTTATTAACAAAGTAAGTAAAATGTAGGCTACAGAAAATAATCATTTTGGTTGGAAAAACGATCAAATGGAAGCTAGATTGTGTCAGCATAACATATTTAAAGATAAGAAAGAACCTTCACTGAAGTAATATTCATCTCAAACCCAAAAGTAAACTCCTAAAGCCTAAAATGCGCAGAAGGATAATCAGCTTCCCAAACTTGTACGCTATTAAAACCAAGCATTACCAGGTAGATTATATGTGCTTATCATTGAGCCAATGACAAACCCATGCATGAAAATTGGGGGAAAAAAGAGAGAGGAAAAAAAATATGAAAAAAACAAATTGAACAAAATCAGCATAGTTTTCCTTCCCTTCACGTGCAATGAAAATGCCCCTAATAAACATGATCATAGGTAACTACACTTTGGGATAAACACTACCTATTAACTCCTGTGCGTTTACATTCTACGACCAAACAAAATGCCATTCACGAACATAAAGAACCAGCATTTCAAGTAATAACAACATTATGAGATGTATGCTTTCTTTCATGCTCAACAAAGAAGTGAAGATTATGGTTACATCATAGAACTCAACAACTATATTCACATTTATCACGTAATTATACAACTTATCTTTATCCCCTTCATCATCTTCCATACAGATGGTGCAACCAGAGTTTGTCACAATGCACAAAATAGAGACATCGAATCCAGTTTGATTTAAATAAAAACCACCTGCCATAGAGTTACCAAGTTTCTTGTTAGGAGAGCAATTCCAGCGATTTTTTGTCAATTTTTTCGACCTAGCACATTTGTACAGAAAAGCTTAAAAAAAATAAAAAAATAGTTCTCTTATCTTATTTACTAAAGAAGTAACATAATCCAACAATAATAATAAAGAATCACCTTAAAACATTTTAGTAAATGTGCATTAACTTAAACTCCTTGTAAAACTAAATAATGTTTAAATAGATATTTTGATGAAAATTATTGATTATTATGTTTTAAAAGTACAATCTAATAAATCTATCATTTTCATTTCAAGTCAAAAGCATCACTTGTAAGTACTAATTTTAGTCGAAATTCTTGAACTATATATACCTTTTAGGCAAAAATTTCACCATTTCGGCCCATTTGTTTCCGTATATTGCACAAGCATTTATGAGAGCTTTGTCTTCATCTTTGGTCAAAGCGCCCTTGTTTATTTTTGGATTCAAATGGTTGTACCATCTAAGTTAGTTGTAAGGATGTTAAACTTGTGATAAAAAAGCGATAGGGTGCAGTAAGGAAAGAACCATATTTGTACATGGCTAAACACTATCAAATAAGCCTATTCAACCATTTCAGATCATATAGATAAAGTGATTGAATTGGTTTTTGGAAACCTATCCCTACATTGCTTTCCTATACGGCCTGGAAGATGTTTTGCATGTGCATCCATCAAAATTAAAAAAGAAGAAAATAACTAAATTACTTTGACAATCTATTAACAAAGTCGAATGCCATTTTAAAATTTTGATGAGTGAAATCAAGATTTTTAGAATTACCCACAAGCAATTGCAATATCATTTCTAAATTTCTCAAGGGCTTTGTCCATAATCTCAAGAGAAGATGCATTTTGAAGATCCTTGGCCAATTTTCCGAAATCCTCTACCTCGACCTTTCCTTTCCAAACACCTCTGATAAATTTACAAAAATAAAAAAAATAAAAAAAAATAAAAAATAAATAAAAAAATCAAGTGCAATGCATCATTTTAGTTTTCAATATATATATATATATATATATATATATGTGTGTGTGTGTGTGTGTGTCCAGCCTAAGGAGTAAAAAAAATCCCTAAAAAAAAAAAAAAAATCCCAGGCCTGATCAGATTATTACTCCAATTTTCGTTTGGAAAAAGCGTGAAAAGATTGGACCGTCTGACGTGATTGTACTGACACAAGCCGCCCACTTTCATTTGAGTTTTTCAAAATCTGTTTCAATTAGTTTCTTTAACTAATTGGTTTCACATCATCAATTCATGGTTTGTTTGACTAACTACAAAGATTCAGAACACGTAGCCCCTGTTCGGCCGCTGGTCAACAAAAAAAAATGATTTTCTTGTTTTGAGGTAGATGAATGGTTAAAAAGTAGAGAGAGAAAATGTGTAGGGTTAGAGATTGATTTGAGGAATTGTGTAGTTTAAAAACCAAAAAAACATACTATCCGAACAGAAGCGTAATGTAGCAAATGTGGTTGGTAGGCTTTATAATTTATAATCAACATTTTCGAAAACATTTATTTATGCAATTTTGACATTTATTTGGTAACATTGTTTGATTTATAAAATGATTTATTTATGATCTTTTTGATAAAAAGTAGTGATTGAAAATTGGATAAAAAAATATGTGTGGTTAAAAAATAAATGTAATAAAAAGTAAAAATATATTATGTTCGAAATCAAATTAACTATTTTTTTGTCATTAAAAATTATTGCGAATTTTGAGATAAAATGTGTGGTTGAAAAGTAAAGAGAGAATATGTATGTGATTAAATAGTGGTTTGAAAAATTATGTGATTTATAAACTGTTTACAAATTATTTACCAAATGAAGACTAAATTGAAGAAGATTTAATCATTTCTTTTGAGTTTGACAAAAAATTGGCATATTTAAACAAATGATGAAAAAATGTTAATTAATATATATATATATATATATTGAAGTTAAAATATATGTAAGTAATACATTAAAAAATAAATTTAATCAAATGTTAAAGTATATTATGTTCAAAATCAAATTAACTAGAAATTCCTTTTTTCATTTTTGATAGCGTCATATGACATGACAATTAACAAGAGTCGGGAGAATTTATTCTCTTATGTTGTACTGTATTTGAGAAAAAACGTGCGTGTAACTATTAGTATTAAAATTATATTTTAATTATTAACAATTAAAATCATTTATTGTTCTTAATATTATAATTATATTTGTATTAAATATTTTTATTATTATTAATTATTTTAATAAATTAAGTCATCGGCGGCTATATTTTTGTCTATAAACAAAAATATTATTTTTGTGAAGATTTTTATTTATTTAAGAGTTGAAATAAATATACTATATATTAATGTGTTATGTAAGAAATGAAAAAATGGATTAATATATCATGAAAATAAAATCATTGAAGTTTTACTTCCTAATATGTTAATTTAATAAGTATGTTCTTCAATGTACATATTATAAGAATAATTTACTTGATAATATCAACTTTTTGTTACCAGTGCATAAATTAAATAAAATTTAATTATTTCTTTAATTTTGACAAAAAAATTAATATATATTTAAAAAAAATGATGAAAGAAGAAGAAATATTAGTTAATGTATGTAAGCAATACATTAAAAAATTATTATTATTCTTTTGATAATACGTAAAACTTTTTACTTTATATTTTTTACTTTTCTCAATATTTCATTCATTTTAAATTATTTCATTTAAGTTATATAATACTATCTATAGACTACTTTTTGTAATAATTATTATTCTTTTGATAATTATTGTATTATTTTGAAGTCAAGAAATATGTAATATAAGTGTCAAATTGAAGATCTCAATGCGAAGTTTAATACACGATAACAAGTGATAGCAAACTATAAATACTTCGTCCGTAAAAATGTCCCAAAATCAAATGTAAAAGTTTATTTTAGATTTTTTACTTTTCCTCAATATATCTAATTCATTTTAAATTATATCATTTAAGTTATATAATACTCAGTATTTAGAAAATCTGAAATCGATTCGACCCGAAAAAGACAACAGGTCAAGGTCTGAATGTCAAATCAGGCCGAACCGGGATGGAACCATTGTAAATAAAAAATTAATAATTATTTCAAAGATCACAGAATTTTCAAAAAAAATAAAATTATTATACAAATAAAGCAACATTTACAATAAAATTAAAATACACAAAAAATATAATAACAATATTTTTTAATTTCAAAATTACTAATTCAAAACAAATATATATTTATGATTGTTCATTTTATTTATTATATTTTATTTTATTTAAAAAAGTGTTTTAAATGTAAAAAAAATAAAAATAAATTATTTAGAAGAAGAAAGTCCAACAAACAAACAAATAATAAATAAAGATATTATTCTTAAAAGAGAAAAAGAATTTTAAAAAGAAAAAGAAAAAGGAAAATTCTATAAAGATCAGGATTTCCTATTTTGATTATTTTTGTCTTTTTTAAGTTTTGAATTCAATAATATTTTGTATTAAATATTATTGTACTATGATTTTATTTGATGTAATTGTATAATTAACATATTTTCATAAATTTTGATTGAAATCACTATCACAAATATAATCCCGTGAATCGCACGGGTGGAAAAGCTAGTATGTATATATATATATATATATATATATATATATATATATATATATAGACACACACACACACATCATAGAACTCAAAAAATATTTTCACATTTATCATGTAATTATACAACTTATTTTTATCCCCTTCATCATCTTCCATGCAGATGGTGCAACCAGAGTTTGTCACAATGCACAAACTTCAATTTTATACATTCAAAGTTGTAATGCAAGAATTGGAACCATTAAAATAACACCCACAAGGGGAAAGAAATACCATTTCCGCAATATTTCTAAAAGGGTTGCAAATGGATATGTAAGTTCACTAATCATTGATGGTTCTATAACAGCTAAACCTATATTACATGCAATAGTAGCAAGAGTTACCATATAAAAGATAATTGGACATGTGAGTTATTAGTAATAATTATGACCTGAACCTTGAGCCAATTTAGCTAAGGGAAGAAAAATTATAATGTGCTTGGCTAAGCTTTATAATAAATGGTTTCCAAAGATGCTTAGATAAAGTATTTTTTGGCTTATTTTCATTAAAATAAGTTATTTATTTCCATTTCTATCAATAAAAGAAATTATTTGAAAACTTGTTTATTTATAACTTATGAGAAAGCTTTTTTTATCTAAGCAAAAGCAAAACATGCAACAAAATCTCGACATCTGATCTTTCATTTTCCAACATATGAATTATTGCTAATTTACTATAAATTAAGAAAAAACAAATGAAGCAATCAATTGTCACAATACAGATAAAATTAACGAAATACGCATTTTCTAGTTACCCGAATCAACGCCCCTTGCTTGATGTGTGGTGCTAACATTACCAATGCACCAGAGCTTGTTGTTGATGCAGCAATTTTATGAAACCCTACAAATTAAAAAATGGTGCAAACTTTTTCTTCTTATCTTGAAAGATATGAAGAAATTAAAACCCCAAATATAGAAAAAGACACTAAACCGATCTCAAAATGTGATGCATTGAAAGTATCAATCAACAGCAATAAAAGAATTCAAGAAAAAGATCTTCTTTTCTTGAAATTGATTGAATTAAAGATATGTAAAATTAATTACACATGGAAAATGAGCATCAAAGATATTCGAGTATTTTCTTCATTTTTGCCAAAGTTAGCATCTGTAAGAGATTAAGGAGCAAATGCCACATTGAATATTGAGTAATTGACTACATTTAATATGATTCTTCTACCAAGATAATATGAAATAATATATATGGAGCACCTCTAATTTTCTTCATAATTATTCTAGGATCTTTAGTTGCTATAAATCTGACCATTGTTTTTGGACCCTGATGTTGTTTGTTCCGTATAGCTTCAAACCTATTTATTTTATAGGATTCCCCTATTTTCTCGTTAGTCTAAGAAACATAGAATATATCATCTAATATCTCAATGAGAAGATTGAATGAGAGGCAGTGATCATCATAGATCACAGCATATTGGAACATCATATAGTTGCATATGGAGTTCAATGAAGAATTCCTTATCATGATAATAAAACTGCTTGATATATGAAGGTTCAAGTTTGTCAGAAACTGAGTTGTTTATGTATGTATAGATTATTCGAGGTTTTACTGAATATGAAACATCACAAGACGGGTTATCATACCAGCCTTGCTATAAACTCTAAAAATCATAACCGGATAGTAAAGCATAATTACTGTATGTTTTAGTAAATTAAATTTGATTCAAATTCAATAGACTAAAGGTGGATACGAAATGCAAAGAAATTCTCACCTTAGAAACACTGCCTCCCTTGGACCATCCAAGGCCAAACCTTCCACTGTTGTTGGCTGATGGCAATAAATCATAAATCTCCAAAGCACTGACCTGCACAAATCTCCCAATCCCTATTTTCTCACCATTTATTTCTTAATCTTCCCCTAAAAGATCCATCAAATATTTGTAAATGATCTCGCACATCGAAACATCGTATGACTCTTGCCCAATCCGATAGGATTATACATCATAATAGTACATATGTTTCCCATCTTCACCCTTTAATCCTCGACTTAACGAATTTCCTGTAAAACCTATCAAGATCATCCTCTTCGGATAATGAAATGCCATCTGGGGGTAAAATCACTATACCAAATGTCGGTTTTCAGTCGTAGGCAAACTATGACAACTGCGGATGAGGAAAAATGGGTAATGTTAAAAAGAAAATATTATTTTTGCCCAATGCAAAAGGTAGAATAACCGTTACATTTCTCACATGAAGGTACAGCTAACTAAATTTTGGATCAATACTGGAAAACTGCCCACTACTTCCAGCAGTTGATAAACTACCCACCACATTTAACAGGAAACATGGGAAATGGGCCAAATAAAAAACCGTCCAGATTATATTTAGCCAAATTATGTTCACATTGAATTAAAGATTCCAAAATTGAATTTAAGTCAAAATAGGTCAATGACTTCTCTTATTATATATATAGATAATCTCAAATAATCCACCCACCCACCCACCTACTATGCAAACCCATGTAATTCATTTTCCCTAAACGAAAGTTCATCCCACTCCTCAGAACTTCTTTTCCCTACTGTCGATGCATCCCCAAAAGAAAGATGAGCTCCTTCAGTGCCACCTGTGTGTCCAGTCGCTGTAGGATCAGTAGGAAAATCATATCATCATCGACAGTGCAAGCAGTGAAATTTGTCGTCGATTAATTTTTCGTTTGCCTCTCTTTTCTCTTCCTCCGATCCGGTTCGATGTTGATATGTTCTGTATGAGATTTTTGTATCTGGTGGTGGTTTCTATGTGCATATTTGTGTATGGATGTGGTGATGGTGATTAGAGACGATGGTTTAGGTTTGTGGTTAGAGGCAGTGGTGTGTAGTGGTGATTGGAGTCAGGAATCTGTCTATGTTTGGTCAGATGATATTTGTGTTGGTGCGAGGTGTTGATGGTTGGCGGCGGTGGTGGTGGTGGTGAGGTGATGGTTGTTGTGTGACTATATTGGTTGTTGCATAACGGTGATGGTTGATAGGTCACATATTCAGGTTCTCAGTCACATGTTGAAGTTCTCAGTTCACATGTTTAGGTTCTCATGTCACATATTCAGATTCTCATGTCCAATGTAATAGTTTGTAAGTCACCAAACATGGGTTATATATGTGAGTGTGTGCGCTTGTGTATGCATGTGGTAGTGAAGTGATGATTATTATTGTAATAGTGGTGGCAGTGGTTGTTCGTAGAAGATGATGGTGAGTATTGGGGTGGTAGTGGTGGTGGTCCATCGTAGAACATGGTGATGATGGTTATTGTGATGATACATTGGATATTGTGGTAGTGATGGTGGTGGTTCGTCGGAGATGGATGTGGTGGTGGAGCGCTGGTCCAATTTGGGTGCACCGGCTATTAGGTTGGGGGTATATAAATTATAATATATTATGTATTTATCACCTGATTTTAGAAGTTTAAAATTTAGTTCTTTAAAGTTGAAATGGTGTAAAGTAAATAACTTATATATGTTATACACTAGAGGGGGAAAAATAGAGTTGTCAATAAACTTGTATTTTATTATAAATCAGAGCTCAATATATATAGGAGAGAAAATGGATACATAATGTAATAATTTCTAAGATTGCATGGGTACAAACTTCATTCACAATATAATATAAATATTTACAACACTCCCCTTGAATGATATATTACAAAATATCTAACTTTCGTTAAAACCTTGTTTCATAAAAATCCAATTGGACAAAAATATCAAATAAAGGAAAAAAGTACAATTATTCTTGGAATATTAAGATAAATGCTGCCTCATTAAAGTCTCTCCAGGAAAATTCAATGGGATAAAATCTTGACTAAGAAAAAAGAGTACAACTACTCTACATGATCATGATCACTATGAATGATTGAGTAAACGCATCCCAATCGTGTGAACCAATTTCTTAAATGTAGATGTTGGCACTGCTTTTGTGGATTAATTAGCTACATTTTCCTTTGAGTGAATTTATTGAAAATTTTGGAGTATTTTGATACTGTCTCGTTAAAATCTTGTCAGAAAAACCCATTGGGGCAAACCTGGCTAAGGAAAAGGAGTACAGCTACTCCCACTGATTCAATCTGTATTGAGTCATCCATATATTGATTTCTTCAAGAGACTTGTAGAGGAGAGTATATCAACAGATATATTGGGATGACTTACACATTATGATCATTCATATTAATCATAAAAACACTCTCCATGTAATATCATTGTATAAAGAATATACCACATTAATTAGTATTTACTTGAGATTTGTATATCACGTTTATCAATTTCTTAAGTGTCTTGGAAAACTCTTCAAGAGATTCAACTATATTTAAATTATCAATGATGATAATAACGAATACAAATATTGATCTTTGTATCATACAAGTACAAGTATTAAGTACATGCTTTGCACGTCTTGTGTATATGATGAATGATACGTGTAATATCTTTGAAATGTTAATTTTGATTTCGAGATCAGTTGAGATAATTGATATTGCTAAAGAAAAAGTTGAAATAGTTAATTGAATACAATATTTAATAAATTAATATTTTATTAAAAAGATTCATCGAATTCCTTGAAATATATATTAGATAATTGTTTAAAATATTACATGAATAAAGAAATCACGTGTGATATATCAAAAAGTAATCTAACAACTTAATATATTAGATAAATCGAAAATTCTTTCATAAATATTTATGATGAGTCCCAAAAATATGAAAAATTGCGCATAGACAAATCAAATTAATTTAAGATCATATTTTTGTAATGAAAAAAAATTCAACACTTTGTATTAGTTTAAACAAAAATTCATTTTTGATTTTCTTTTCAAAAAGAGTCTTAAAATTATTAATTTTATATTCTTAGGTAGACTATAATTAAAAATTAATTTTCTTTTTATATGAATTAATTAATGATTTTAATAAGAGTTTAAAAGTGTTATTGACAAAAGAGAAAAATATCTAAATACACCGTAGATTAATATTATTAATTAATTATTATTATTTTTAACAAAAATAAGTTAAATATTGAAGATAAAATGAATAAAAAATAACATGGTGTTATTGACAAATAGGAAAAATATTTAAATTTTTCATTGAAAAAAATTCAATACTATGTATTAGTTTAAACAAACATTCATTTTTTATTTTACTTTTTAAAAAGAGTCTTAAAATTATTTATTTTATATTCTTAATTAGACTATAATTAAAAATTAATTTTCTTTTTATATGTATTAATTAATGATTTTAATAAGATTTTAAGAGTGTTATTGACAAAAGAGAAAAATATCTAAATACATTGTAGATTAATATTATTAATTAATAATAATAATTTTTTAAAAAAATAAGTTAAATATTGAAGGTAATATTAATAGAAAATAACATGGTGTTATTGACAAAAAGGAAAAATATTTAAATTTTTCGTAGAGTAATATTATTAATTAAAAATAATAATATTAAATGAAAATAATTTAAACGTTAAGGATAATATGAACCGAAAACATAATAACAATATAAGTATAAAATGAAAAATCAAAAGTTTTTCACTCATCTTCATTTCTAATATATTATAAATTAATTTTTAAATTAAATTAAATTAACTGAAAATATAATACTATGAAATCACATTAAAACATTTTAAATTATTAGATAATTAAATTAATTTCTTAATAAATAAATAAGAAATGATAATAATATTATATTATATCATAACATTATATATTTTTTTATCATAAAGAATGTAATGAATTATTTAATGTTATTAAATAAGGAGTAAGGGTATATAGAGTATATAGCTAAATGAATAAGGATAAAATAGGTATTCAAAAGTTTCGCCTCCATCCCCTCTTTTTATAGATTGCAGAATTGTAGATGTAGATGTAGATGTAGATATAGATATAGATTGTAGATATTGTAGATGTAAATGTAGATGTAGATAGACATTATTGATCATTCTTGTATTCACTTAACATAATCATATTGATATATCCACATTGCAAAATATCAGTGTATTTTGATTAAACATTTTTTTTTTAAATTTGGACTATATGTTTCAAATATACTTAATTTTCAAAGATTACATACTATAGCAAGTTTCAGGCATCGTATATATTTCACATTACAATTATCGAATTGCTACCCAAATTTAAGTCATGAAACTTTAGATATGTAATAATTCCTATATTTAAGATGAATTTTCTCTAATCATTTTGTTGCAATCCCAGAGTATCGAAGTAATTATTGATTACCCTTTTTAATATCAATCATTGGTCCTTTAATGAATACTCTCAACGTACCGAGTTCTTGATCACACTGTTTGAACTCACTCATTTGTACATCAAATCGGCAAGCTAGTAATTAAAGTCAATCATCTTTGGCACTTATGATGCATTGTCAGGCAAATAAAATATTATATCTATAGCATATTGTTTCATATGTGATGCCAGATTTTTTAAACATTTGTTATGCAATAAGTCGTGTATTACGATTATATAATTTTGTTTTCCATTTGCAAATACATATCGATATTTTACGGGCTTTACTCTTTTAAGTGTTTAGACTCCAGGTACCAAAACTTCAGGTTTTATAGTAAGTTTAATTTAACTTGGATGCATACATTGGCCAATTATTTTTATGTTGATTTTCTTCGAAATATTTTCTTTTGTTATCCTCGTTATCATTCATATTGTCAAGTGCTTTCTTAACAAAATTTATGTACTTGAAGATTTAACGCACCATGAGGCTAGATTCATAATTTTCTTTTACATGAGTGCTTTATAAAGTGCGTCGAGACAATTATAATTTCAATTTGATTTCTTTCCCCACAGTGACATAAATATAGAGATCTCAATTTTCAATATCTCAAGTACTTGAACCTCTTCTAGAGATTTATAATTAGTTATGTCAGTATATACTCTCTCAAAGGAAATATGCTTCCTTAATGATACCACCATAATCATTTGTTCATTTTTTATGTATTTAGTGACTTTTGTTTGAGTCAGATATCGCTACGCTTTAAGCATACCATACACCAATATGAGATGGAGCATCTATAGCTAGTATATGAGATTTTTTTAATATCTTATATTGATATTGCATCTCGTAATTACGTTATTTTTTGAACTTTTCATTCGTATTTTCAATTGAACTTCTAGTTCGTATTATCAATCATGAGGATTTAGATAACATAATATGATGTATTTGTATGATTTTCAATTACTAATCATCTCCCTATTATTGAGAAAACTGTCTAATCAAATTGACAATCATTTTATTTAGCGCAATAAAATATTACCCATTTGGGATATGAGTTCAAACTAAGCATTTATTCTCAACATTCTTTATTTTTCATCTCAGTGCATTGTGGTGTATCAATTTTACATATACTGCACTATCAAATAAATAGATGGAAAATTAGGCTTTAATCATAAGCCAATTATAATAGGGAGAATTATGATATTGGCATGATGTGTAATAGAATTCCCTACACAAAAATGGGAAGTACATTGTTCTCAATTAAATGAATTCGAGACGTTTAAAAGGTAATAATGTTAAACCATTTATAGAAATCTCAACTAACACTTATTAAAATATTGAGATTCATGTTCACTAGCATTAACAAGACACGGTCACGAGTATATAACCTAAAAATTATGCTCATAATATAAAATATGAGACAAACTCTAAGCTGTGAACACCATGTAATCATCTAGTATATATATCAAATTTATTAGATACAAATAATAATTAGACGATTAACGTGGAGAATGGTGGGGGCCCATTTATCACCTTAATTAATTTTTCAGAAATATATAATATGGGGAATTTAATCACTATTTTAATTAGTGATGGTTAATGAAGAATCTTCATGAAAGAAAACAAACATCATATAAGATTGAATTGAAGAATCTTCTGATTTTTCATTGAGTATCCATTTAAGTTTTTATTTTTGCATCATTATTAATCCAGTGATGGACAACTGGTCATGCCAAATAACAAATCAAATTGAACTTCTGGTTCAATATAAGATATAGTTCAATCATTTAATTTCAAAGAATATGATTAAACATTATATAATCATATATCATTCAAGTAATCAAATTAATCAATGTCCTTATGACATTAGTTATATATTTTCCTCTCGGGATAAACATAAATTCAAAATGATATATTTTTCGAAACATGTGCTACTTCAAAAATATGTTGTATTTTATTATTGCTCATTCAAAATTAATATAGTAATAATTTTCTAGAATATTGAAAATTATAATTCAATATCTTAAGGAGCAATCAAATATTGTTATAATAAAACATACAAGAATTTACTCTTCATGAGTAAAAATATAATTTATGTTAGACTGTGTGTAATTATACTTTTCGAGAGCAAGTAAAGTCTAACTAGAATATTAATGAAAATTATAATGTGTTATGTCGATATTATGTTATATTTTATTATTGCTTCTTCTAGGGCAATAGATCAATATGAATATTGAAATTTTAATATCATGTTCTTTTGGAGCAAATAATCTTCACCTTTTAAAATATTCATAATGTTGTGTTTCTTCATGAACATCAACGAAATATATAATCTTCAAGAGTATAAATATAATATTCTTCTGAAATATTGACGATTCGTTCTAAGTTAACAATATAATATTAAATTTTGTGTTCTACATGAGTAACAATAAAATATTCTTCTAGAATATTTATATAACGTGGGTTGTATTTCTTCGAGAATCAATATCATATTAGTTTAAAATAAATATAATTTAAATTATGCTTTTTTAGAAGCATAAAGTCAATATTCTTTTGAATCATTAAAATGTAATATCATGCTCTTAATGAGCAAGTAATGTTATTCTAAAATACTAATAAAGTTGTGTTACTTCGTGAGCAATAACATGATTCATTATCTTTTTAAAATTTATGAACGAACATCAACAGATATTTAATCAAGTTAAAGAATATTGATTACCATATAAACATGATATGGATTTATATATAAAAATTAATTACCAAACATGCATTAGGAAATACAATTTCAATTTATAGAGGTTAAGAAAATTAACTAAATTTTTTGTTGGATAAATCTTTTACCAATATGCAAAAGATATAAATAATCTATTTGTGAATTCTAAATGACGTAGTGATTGTCCACGATAGAATAAAAAGAGTGAAGGAAAACTTAATGGTTGACACTGACACAAAAAACATAATTAATATAGGCAGAAAATGACTTTTATGCACTATATTAAAAAAAAGGAAAGATGATGACAAATTTTCAGTACATTTTAGAAAAAAAATTAATGGGCTGGAAGAATATATGTCTTCTAATGTTAATGAATTTATTTCGATTTTTCGAAAACAATAAATCAATATTCTTCTAAAATATTGAAAATTATTATACTTTTAAGAAGCAAATAATATTCTTTTAGAATATTAATTATAATGTTGTGCTATTTTAGAAGTAACAACAAATTATTTATAATAGTCAACTCTATGATTAATATTCATCTGAAATATTAATTATGTTGTTATGTTTTTTCAAGAGTCATAACACATAATTATTATTGTTAATTATTAAATCATATAGGTTTATTCTTAAAAAACAAACAATAAAATATTGAGTTTGCTCTTGAGGAGTATTACGTCAGTGTATTTGATATAAACAATATAATTTCTTTAGGAGTAAGTAATCTATAGGTAGGTGGGTGGGTGGGTGTGTGTGTGTGTGTGATGACAATCGAGATTCTGGCAAATTATTTTGATCAGAATCTCAATTGTTAAATATTCTAATTTCATCCATTAATTTCTGCATATAATCTATATTTCTACAATGTTCAAAATTTTTAATTTTTAGTTCTTTGCCCACGTTAGTGGAGAAGTGTAATGGGAAGTTATTTTAGGTGGTTTTCCAGAATTAAGCTATGAAATTTTATCCAAATTTCATTTGACATGATATTTTGACAGTTTCCAATTCCCCAGCACGATAAGTGGAGTTTATTTTCTTTTCTCTACAACTTCTATTTTCTTTCAATTTTTTCGGGTAAACAGTACAAATGGTCCCATAACGTTTGAGTTTCTTATGAAAATAGTCTCCAACGTTTAGATTTTGACATTTACACCCTTAAATTCACCAAACGTTGTGAAAATGGTCCCTGCCATTATATTCTGTTAATTTTGACAATTAATTGCACTATTTGCCCTTATTTTTCATATTTTCATAAGGGCATTTATGTCTTTATCTAATTTTTCCACCTATTTTACATCTAATTGAAAGGTTGTATGCAGATAACATTCCTGGAATGAAAATGTTTTGACGTATTAAGTCCCAAACATACAAACGTTTGGTATATTTAGTCCCTAATCTAGAAACGTTTAACATCTTTAGTCCCTAACATATTAATTCACTGTTTGAGACCCATTATTTCAAATAATGCTATTTGTAATTGTAATTTTTTGAAGAATTTATGGTTAAAAAGCAAGATTTTTTTTTTATTTACGTCTAGATTATTTTATTGATCAAAAACATCATTTTTTTAAAAACTCATTTTCAGCTGCACATTGTAATTTTTTTGAAGAATTTGTGGTTAAAAATCAAGATATTTTTTTATTTATGTCTAGATTAATTTATTGATTGAAGACATCATTTTTTTTCAAAACTCACTTTCAACCGCACATTATATCAATAAAATAATCTATGATTTTTTTTGAACTATTATTGTTGTGAATTTTTGTTAAATCTTTTATTAACTTTAAAATAAAGAATAAACTTCAATTTTTCCCTAAAAAAAAAAAAGAATAAACTACAATTTTTTCGTTTCGATTTCAATTCGATCGACTCAGTTCCCTGTTTTGTCAGCACATAAATGTTTTTTATTCAATTCCTATTTTTTTTTTTTATCCAAATCAAATAGTGTGACATATTGTTGTTGAATTTTAATTAATCAATCTCTGTAAATTAATAAACCAACTTTTTGTTAAACAATTTCTAAATTTATGTATAGATAATTTTATTTATTGAATGTGAGGTGTAAAACGAGTTTTAAATAAAAATGAAGTTTTTCAATCAATAAAATAATCTAGATGTAAATAAAAAAAATCTTACTTTTTAATCACAAATTCTCCAAAAAATTACAATTACAAATCGCATTATTTGGAATAATTAAAATTACAATGTACGGTTGAAAATGAGTTTTGAAAAAAATGATATTTTCAATCAATAAAATAATCTAAATAAAAAAAATCTTGCTTTTTAACCACAAATTCTTCAAAAAAATTAAAATTACAAATCACATTATTTAAAATAATGGGTCTCAAACAATGAATTAATATGTTATGGACTAAAGATGTCAAACGTTTGTAGGTTAGGGACTAAATACGTCAAACATTTGTAGGTTAGGGACTTAATATACCAAAACCTTTTCATTACAGGGATGTTATCTGCATACAACCTTTCAATTAGATGTAAAATAGGTGAAAAATTAGATAAAGACATAAATGCCCTTATGAAAATATGAAAAATAAGGTCAAATAGTGCAATTAATGGAATATTACGGCAGAAACCATTTTCGCAACGTTTAGTGAATCTGAGGATTTAAATGTCAAAATTTAAACTTTGAAAACTATTTTCACAAGAAATTCAAACGTTAGGGATCATTTGTGCTTTGACCATTGTTCTCACTCAATCACTTACTCTGCTAGCATGAGTCAGACTTCCACTTCCAATAATATTAGCACCAACTATAGCAAAACCATCAAATTCCTCTACTTTTATGGCAGCAAAATTGCCCCCCGCTCCACAGACGACAAGCTCCGGTACGTCGGCGGTTAACTCGAGTCCTCTCCGTTAATCGTTCCATCTCATTTATAGGTCAATTAGATTTAAAACTATTTCATTTTAAATGTTATGTTTGTTCTGATAATTTTTTTTATTAATTTTCTGGAAAACAGTTGAAGTATATTTTTTTATTTTGTGCAGATTTGATGGTGAGATTTGGGATTGTTGTAGTTCATCGACGAATTTGGTGTAAGTTACCGAGCGAAGATTTGGATGTGTTGGTTTCAATCAAATCCGATGAGGACATTAAGAACATGATTGAAGAATACAATAGAATTTCGCCAGGAACAAAAATCAAAGCCTTGTTTTTTCCCGGTGAACTCGAAGAAAATCTCACCTCCGTCTTCTCCCGTTTCATCTTTTGATTTCCCGTCTGTGCTGAAACCTTAGCGCAAAGCAGTTCCTTCCGCCGCATCTTATTATTACCCTCCTCCGCCTTGTGTCACGGCGGCAGTTGGATACCCTATCACTGTTGGGTATTTGACCCAAATTAATCAAGTGCCTAGTGAAACATAATGAGTGCCTAGTTGAAACAAAGGATGGTGGAGCTAATTATGGTATTTGAATGATAATTAGTCTTGACTAATTATGATGTCTTTGAATGATAATTAGTTTTGACTAATTATGATGTCTTTGAATGATAATTATTTTTGACTAATTATGATGTCTCGGAATAATGATTAGTTTTGACTAATCATGATGTTTTGGTGTTAAGAGAATTTCATGTAGAATTCTCTCTATAAATAGAGAAGGAATTCAAGGAAGAAATACACCACCACAAACATATTAGAGAGTGCTAATTAGTGTCACATTGTGATCAAAGAGAGAAAATTGTGAGCCTAGCATATTGTGAAGTTTCTTGTAACTCTTTGTAGTGTAAGTCAAAGGGTAGAAATTATATGTGGTAAAGCTCGTTTGTTGTATTTTCTCCGTGGTCTGTGGGATTGGGTTGGTGAGTGAAAGTCTATATATTTGTAACAATTTAATATATAGTGAAAAGCTTTGGCGAGGGTCCGTGGACGTAGGCATTTTGCTGAACCACGTAAATTTCTGTGTTCGTATTTATTTTCTTGTTTGCTTATTTTATTTTGAACATCGAAAGATCCTGTGGGAAGAAGAAAGTGGGAATCGACGTGTCGAAATTCCCAACAAGTGGTATCAGAGCTACAGGTGGTTCAAATAATTTGAAGCAAAAGAAAATATGTCTGTCAAGTACGATGTGGAGAAATTTGACGGGAGAATCAATTTTGGCTTGTGGCAAGTACAAGTCAAGGATGTCTTGATTCAGGCGGGTCTGCACAAAGCTTTGAAGGGAAAACCAACTGAGAGTTCTGACAAAGAAAAAGATATTGAATCCAGGAAGACTGATGAAGATTGGGAAGATTTGGATTTGAAAGCTGCTAGTACAATACGACTTTGTTTGGCCAAGAATGTTCTTGCAAATATTCATGGGATATCTGCTGCTAAGGAACTTTGGGAGAAACTGGAAGAGTTGTATCAAACGAAGAACTTGTCAAATCGCTTGTATCTGAAGGAACAGTTTCATTCGTTGAGAATGAGCGCAGGTACAAAAATCTCTGACCATCTTAGTGTTCTTAACGGGATTGTTTCTGAATTGGAATCTATTGGAGTCAAAGTTGAAGATGAGGATAAAGCGTCGAGGCTCATCTGGTCTCTTCCATCCACGTTTGAGCACATCAAACCGATTTTGATGTACGGGAAGGAAACGGTGGACTTTGCAGAAGTTACAAGTAAGTTGATCTCTGAAGAGCGGCGATTAGGTGGAGACGATAATTCATCTAATAATAATTTGCTTGTTACTGAAAAGTGGAAGAGAGGGAACTCCATGAAGAAGAAGGTGACATGTTGGAACTGTGGTCAATCCGGGCACGTGAGAAGAAATTGTCCAAAAGGTGGAGCGGACTCGGCGAACTGCTCGAAGGACAATGCGACTCTCCTGGTGGAGGGTGGTGATGATGTACTCTGAGTAAGATGGGACATCCTCATGGCATGATGCCAGTTGCCATGATAGAGGATGTGTTCTTACTGGCACGGGTACTGTGTTCGCATACAGCATTGGTTTGGTTTAGATGCAAGGTATGTGGTTTAATTTATGTCGATGGCTGATGAACTTCCAAGGAGAACCAAACATGGGAGTTGCACCATAAATTTCAGCAATTTTGTTTCGACATGGGCCGATGAAATTCTCGGAGTTCGTTGATAATTCTGAGTGATTATACTCATATGGTGGAGTATGGGACTGTCAAAGTGGAAAAATGCTTGCCTGTTACCCAATATTTGAATTTGGTTTTGGCTTGGACGAATTTGTGTCAAGGTGGAGATTGTTGGGTATTTGACCCAAATTAATCAAGTGCCTAGTGAAACATAATGAGTGCCTAGTTGAAACAAAGGATGGTGGAGCTAATTATGGTATTTGAATGATAATTAGTCTTGACTAATTATGATGTCTTTGAATGATAATTAGTTTTGACTAATTATGATGTCTTTGAATGATAATTATTTTTGACTAATCATGATGTTTTGGTGTTAAGAGAATTTCATGTAGAATTCTCTCTATAAATAGAGAAGGAATTCAAGGAAGAAATACACCACCACAAACATATTAGAGAGTGCTAATTAGTGTCACATTGTGATCAAAGAGAGAAAATTGTGAGCCTAGCATATTGTGAAGTTTCTTGTAACTCTTTGTAGTGTAAGTCAAAGGGTAGAAATTATATGTGGTAAAGCTCGTTTGTTGTATTTTCTCCGTGGTCTGTGGGATTGGGTTGGTGAGTGAAAGTCTATATATTTGTAACAATTTAATATATAGTGAAAAGCTTTGGCGAGGGTCCGTGGACGTAGGCATTTTGCTGAACCACGTAAATTTCTGTGTTCGTATTTATTTTCTTGTTTGCTTATTTTATTTTGAACATCGAAAGATCCTGTGGGAAGAAGAAAGTGGGAATCGACGTGTCGAAATTCCCAACAATCACCACCAGGAAAAACAATTGCTATGAAGGAAGGAGTCTTAGGAAACATTTGTACCATATCTGATGTCCCCGGCTGGAATTAGTGTCTTTCTCATTAGCTGTAGTTTGTACAAAAAGGAATTTCAAGTGAATTTTACATCTGGAAATACAAAAGTTTCTTGTATCAGATCAGAAACTAAGGGGGTTTATTTAATTAGAATTTGGAAGGAAATTTAAAGACTTTGATGGAATTTAAAAGTTTAGGGATATTCAATCTAGACTTTTTTAAATCCATGAAAATCTTGAGTTATTCAATCTAGATTTTAATAGACTCTTAAAATGTCTTTTAAAGTCATGATGTATTGTATAAAGACTTTTAAAAGTCTTTAAAAGTCCCGTGTTATTCAAATTATCAATGACTTTTAAAGACTCCTATGAAATCCTCTATGTACTAACTTCTAAACATAAAGTACAACCACAAAATCTCTTTATTTGACTCTCATTAACCTCCAAGATTTTGAAAGACTTTTATATAAAAAAAAAATTCTTTTAAATTGTAATTTTATTTATTCTATATTTTTCTTCTTTCATATTATTTTTAGAAACCTTAAACATTTGACTAAATAAATCATTATTTCTCTTCTCTTCAACTTTTTGTATTTTTTTATTTTAAATATTTTTTCTTTATATTTGGACTCTCTTTTTTTTCATCGTTTTTTTCGATTTTTTTATGAAAATAAATATAACTAAAATTCCATAAGATCTTATAGAAAAATAATAAATAAATTGTGTCAAAACAAATAATAATAAGTAAAGTGATTCAAGAATTTTCTCTAGAAATTTTTTTATGAACATAGTATAATTTTTATGTCTATATCAAATGCGATTTTATTTTCCCCCCATTTTTTTAATCACAAATGTTTCTCTGTCTTAAAACTATTTATATTTCTCACGCTTTTTTTTTTAAATTCACTTTACATATAATTATTATTAACGATTCATATTCATATCATATGAAAATTAATCTATTAGAGTTTATGTTTTTCAATTAAAAAATAAAAGTCTGTAAAAGTCTTTAAAAGTATTTGAAAGTCTTTTAAATCAATCTATAAAAGTCTTTGAAAGTATATGAAAGTCTTTTAAATAAATGTCCACGAAAGTCTTTAAAAGTCTATATAAATTCATAAAAGTCAATCAAATTCAATGAAGTCCATTAAAAAAAGTCCATCAAAAAAAGTCTTTAAATATCTTTCGAAATTTCAATTGAATAAACCCCCCTAAATAATTTCTAGTTTGCATTGCACCTCTATGATTTTTGCTATTTGGATATGAATCTAGAGTTCCGTTAGATGTTGTCGTTACTATTAAGTGCAGTGCACCGTTTGTCCAATTTCGCTGCAATTCCCGACTTCCCGTGCACCCCACGCCTGTTGCTGACTCTGAGCAATGGGTGGTTTGATGTTCAGTTTACACCGTCATTGTTCATTGTTTACGAGGGTAAATGCCCTGATTCCTTCTATATATATAACCATGGTTAGTGGGTACCAAGGAAATAACTGAAGATTATTAATAGCATAGGATTAGTAATCTATCTATCTATATAAAGCCAACTGAGATTCTGGAATCTTTTCCACCCAGAATCTCAATCGGCATAATTATCACTGACATAGAATCTGAATTTATATTTATATTTTTTATCGTGATTTTTGGTTTCTTTTTTCCCCCATTTTTCAGTTTCCAAGTAGTGGGCAGTTACCAGGTTATTGGGATTGTATTGTGCGTCATAACTGCAAACTGTAAAGAACTTCTTTCATCAAAATCTCACAATACTTCATCTTCACACCTCTCTCTCTCATTGAAAATCTCAGACTTCGAATTGCATTCTGCAAAGATGATCAAATCACACACATCATTCTAACTCCATACACTCCTTCCAATTCTTCTCGTGAATATTTTGCCTCCGTTTGCAGCTCCACTTCACATTTTCTGGTACCGTTTCCGGCGGCCCACCATTTCCCAGATCTATTCCCTTACAAATTAGGCGTACTCCGCTTCAGTCTGCCGTACACCTCCGCATCTGGGTGTTACGAAAATTTTGATGGTAAGTAATATAGCAAAACAGTTTGACATTTGTGAGTAACATTTTCCTTCAATGTAGGTTGTTATGCAATGTATGTAGAAAATCTCCATAATTAAGGAAATTATTATGGCCATATCATTCAATATAAATAGATATTTGCATCAATACTAATTTCCATAATCAAGTTGGCCAATATGGAAATAACCAAATCAGTCCATAATTTGAAAGATTCACGGTGATGGTCCGGGTCTATAAATGAAACAAGTTTGGGTCCCTAATGTCATTCCGACTAATACAAATTACACACCATCATTCAGAAGTTGGAACGAGGCATTGGAAGATCTCAAACTAGTGGAGCAGTCGTTCAAATTTCTATCAAATGGTCAATGGCGGGAGGTATCTCGATTGTTAAAACTTCCGCACTTTATTATATTTCCGTTCTTTAAGCATATAGGATGCTTACAGTTGGTATCAGAGCAGTATATACCTTTGCCTTGACATTTTCAAGAATCTGAAAAATTTTCGACAAATACTAGATCTTGTTTCAACATTTTTTGAAAATTTTTCATACTTCAGATTTGGAAATCATTATGTTATTAAGTTCTAAACATTCTTTGACTTTTTCCATTTAATTTGATGGTTGAAATCTGGACATGGAGTCGGGTTTTTGACTGGTCGTGAAATGGGTCGAAGAAACCCGTCTGAAGGTAGAAGACGACTTGGGTTTGAGATGGAAAGTTTTAGAATAATGCTAGAAGCACATCGGGGCTTACCCCCGAGGTGACTCCCTCCTCACATGGAGGGGGTGGAGCCCACTTGTCGAAGTGGGCTCCACCCCCTCCATGTGAGGAGGGGGTCACCTCGGGGGTAAGCCCCGAGGTGCTTCTAGCATGGTCCAAAGTTTTATTCTGACACGTTTGTACCCAAAATCTTCAGACTTTTAAATGTGTGATTTCTCTCATACCATGGGCCCCACCAGAATATATTATTCTAATTTATTGGGATATAATTTTGTAATTATTTATTACCATGCCTTTGGTCCCACATGTATTCCCATTCAATTTATGTTCCAAATTTGCACGCGAATAACACACACACACACACACACACACACATACTAGTTTGTGCACGTGCGATGCACGTTAATTGTTTCTAATTATGTATTTTATAGATTCAACAATTTATGTAAATTTAGATTCATTGACATTGAGATAAAAACATGTCCAAAAAGATGAAAGAAACTTATTTTGAGGTAATGTATACATGATGAAATAATTAAACAAGATCCTAAAAATAACAAATAAGATTGAAACACAATACAAAGCATTTAGAACATAATAATATAACATTTAAAACAAAAAGTTGACAACTCAATTTTAATGTCAATGTATTAGTACTAAATAAGCAGTTGAAAATAATAATTAAGAAGAAAATATTAGGGAACCACACATTTAGGAATTAGGTTTCTATCAGTATATATATGCTTGAATATCTTGGTATTGCTTTGAGTAGGAAAGTTGTTCACCATATTGGTAGTCTTGCCACTCCCCGTAATAATTGACAACCACCGGCCAATGTCTGTGCTTGCATAGCATCATAACCATTCTGAACATGGGAAAATAAATATTGAGAAAAAAGCTGAAAATGGAGAAGTCGCCATAAAAGGAAAAGAAATTAATAGTCAAGCGTCAACTGCTATTGGGAGAAGAGTAAATAATTTATCATATATAAGAAATTTCCAAGTCATGCAAAGGCTCATGATCAAGGTTACAGTAACAATACAAATATACTTCAATTGTGTAATGTATGTGTTTCACAAAAGATACATGAGAAATCCATATTTTTCAACAACTCAATCAAATTTGATACAAATATATCGCCTCTTAAATTCATGATATGAAACTATATATGCCTACCTACTTGCAATTCTTCAATAGATAAGATGGAAAGCTAGAGAAATTAATGCTGCTTAAGAAGTCTCAAGTTCCCTTTTTGAATGTCTGACATTCTATACCAAAATGAAAGAGATAAGGTTAAAGTTACGGGCTCCTCGTCAAAGATTGAACTGACTTGCCCCAAATGATTTCTAATATGAGACTCGTGGTGAGTTTGATGGTGATTGGCAAAAATTTGGTAAGATAATATGGTTGGGGTGAATGAGTTTTTGTTTGAGCTATGAGTATGAGGAATTCGCGACGCTCTTAGCAATCGTAGATCTTGCCAAATAGCCTGTAATGTGGCTTGAATTTCATAAATATGCAAATCATGACATCCCAATATTTTATGAACTTCATTTCGAAACTCATCATTGATTTTGTCGCAAGTGTCCATAATTGGAACCGCGCTTTGATACCACTGATATGTTTAGAATTTTTATGCGTAAGAAATGAAGATTAGAGACAGTGAAAGAAGAAAATTTCTTATAATTGAAGATGTTTATTCAATAATTCCTAATTGCTATTTATAGATCAACTATAACTTGATATCGAAGCAATTCGACCCAATAATTTAGAAATAAGAAATTACAATTTAACTAATTAATCAAGAACATGGAACAATAATTAAATATTATGAAGCAATTTTTAAGCAGTCACTACTCATTTCATGGCTTTCATTATTCATCCACAACAAATTACTTGCATAATGCACATATCATATTTAAAATCTTAAATTAACGACAATGAAGTTGCCAGTCCCATTAAAATAAAGATGGTAGCTTAAGATACGTCTCAAAACCAGATGAAGCAATACTGCATCTTTTTCACATTGAAATTTGGAAAGCATGTAGAAGCAATCAATTAACAATATCACCATGGGGAACTCGTAAATCAAACAGTCCATACCTGCAAAAAGTCACAAATAACAGAAATGAAGTCACGGAGCTTTTGCATAAAGAGGAACTTCTCACTGGCCGTAGCAAAAGAATTCTCCAGTGTAGTGACATTCACAAGTGAGGCAGATAAATTTTCATCAGTCTTCACCAGTGTCGCCATGGTTCGGCCATGAGATTCCTAAAACAAGGACTCATTGAATTGCATGTTATATTTTTGAACAAGCACAAAATCCAAAAGAAAGATCTGGTGCAGCAGACCAATATTGCTAGTGCATAAACCTATCATCTTCAAACTTAAAAGTGAGATACTATAAAAGAGTATAGGCTTGAAATCACAAACACATACCTTAAGTCTTGTCATGTTCTCGTGTAAGGCTTTCTTAGCGAGTTCATCCTGCTGAGCTATCGGCATCACATCTGAACCAAACATTCCCCCAATTGCTCCTCCAAAACTACTATAACTACTACCAACACCTACATTATGCGCAGAAGAATACACGCCAATAGACCCTGTAGCCGAGTACCCCAAAACTTGTCTGCTGAACACTCAGATGAACACTACTGCCGCTAACATTAGAACTTACTCCTTTACTTTCTCACCTAATCTTCTTCCCACATCTTATCCTCCTCATCCTCATCAATGTCACCAATTCCAATTCCCCTATCTTTTGGTACGGTCCTCTCCTCAAAATCCTCAAACACGCCTTTTTTGTTACCATCAACCTTGTCCCCAAAGAACCCTATCCTCCCCCGGAATTCTGGCTCCTCATCGCTCAACCCATCGGCAGCACCGTGATTACTACCTCCGTCCAGCGCTATAAAATATGGAGCTGTAGCTTTGGCTTGCCTTAACCTCTCCCTCTTCGCCCTAATCTCCTGTATCATTTCCTGGTCCGGAATCTCCTCCTTACCCTCTCTCGAATCCATTCCCAGCTCCATCGAACCAAACCGGACCACAACATCATCATTTTCCACTCCATCCTTTTCAAAGGGTTTTCCAGTGCTTATAGGATCCGAGTCATCCGGAACTGTAGGTTTAACAAGGCCTTTCAAGACTATCACAGGTTCAGGCTCGGGTTTCGGCTTTGCACGAGCAACAGAGCGGGAAGAGGCAGCGAGTGTTTTGGTGCTCTTCTGGAGCTCTAAGAGGGCTTCTTTTGTGTAGGTGCCAGCTTGAGGCAGAACATTGGAAGGGAGGGAGGTCGAAGAGGGGTGAGAGGCAATTCGGTCTTTCGATGAGGCAAGCTTGTGTGTCGATTTGGAGAATCTCGAAGATGAAGGTTTGGATGAAGGGCGAGTGAAGGGTGTTTCCGACGAGTCTTCATCGTCAGCGAAAGAAAGTAGGCTCTTGATTGGGGGTTGCGAGGGTGTTTTCTTGGGTTTATTGATGACGGAGGGTTTTTTTGTGGTGGAAGAATTGCCGTTGATTGGGGTGATGGTAAAAAGAAAAAAATATATATAATGACGTCATCAATACGACGTCGTTTTGGTCGAAAATTGAAACACTGTGCGGCCACTTCTACTCTTTTAATATAGTTAAGATATGAAAATATGCACATGAAATCTTATTTCCATTATTTACTTCTTGGAGCATATGATTTGAACAAAATATATGAAGGCGTAGCATTATTATTTTGCTAATTAATACGTGCAATTTTGTTTATGAGCAAAAAAAAAAAAAAATGGATTAAATGTCTGGTGATCCATATGATTTTAAATAATTAAAGATTAGCCACATCATCTTTAATTGTGCAAAATTATATATTAAGTTGTTTATGATCACATATAGTGAAATGACATTTATTGTGATTATTCATAATTGATATAGTAAATTTTGTCCCACGGGAATTTTTATTGTATTCATATGAATAATTAGGATAAAATATCAAATTATATTTCTTAATTTACCCACAGGAATTAAGAAAAAGGACATAATTTGATAGTTTTATCATAAAGTAATATGAATTTGATTAAATTAGAACACTTTAGCCCACACACAAGTTTTATGTCGCTAGGTTCTTATTTTAGATCATGATTTGCATTGGTAAAACATGATAATTTTTATTAGTCTCAAATTTATGTAAGCATGTACATTTAATTCTTATGCAGTTATACAATCTGCTAATTTCTCTGATATGAAATGTGACATTCCTGAGCTAAAAGGGGACAACTATAAGGTTTGGAAGGAAATAGTTCTCCTTCATTTTGGGTGCATGGATATTGATTATGCTATTAGGAAAGACAAACCAGTTGTTACTACGACCAGCACTACAGAAGAAGAGGCTCTTTATGAACAATGGGAATGATCCAATCGACTTAGCGTGATGTTCATAAAGACCAAAATCTCTGCTGGTATTCGTGGTTCTATCGATAAGCATGATGATGTCAAGGCGTTGCTGAAGGCCATTGATGAGCAATTTGTGACTTCAGATAAGGCACTCGCAAGTACCTTAATTATGAAATTCTCATCACTGAGGCTCACTAACGTGAAAGTTGTGCGTGATCACATCATGCAGATGAGGGACATTACGGCTCAGTTGAAAACTCTCGAGGTTGAAATGTCTGATTCTTTCCTTGTGCACTACATACTGAACACCCTTCCACAACCATATGGACCCTTCAAAATCTCTTATAACAAACATAAGGATAAGTGGTCAATTAATGAACTTTTGACCATGTGTGTTCAAGAGGAGTGAAGGCTAACTATGGAAATGGGTGAGAGTGCATTATTGGTAACCCACGAGAAGAATCAGAATCAAGCCAAAGAAAAGGGAAAAGGTCAAATACCACCCAAGGGTGAAATCAAAAAGGAAAATAAGTGCTTCTTCTGTAAAAAGAAGGGACACATGAAGAAAGATTGCACCAAATTTCAGAAATGGCTTGAGAATAAAGGTATATCAATCTCATTTGTTTGTTATGAATCTAATATGGTAGATGTTAATCATAATACATGGTGGATTGATTCTAGTGCTACAATCCATCTTTCGAATACCTTGCAGGGTATGCGAAACCTAAGAAAGCCAGTGGGAAGTGAGTAGAACATCTTATCAGGAAACAAGATAGGCTCACATGTGGAGGCTATTGGAACATTTAGTTTATTTTTGAATAATGGCTATGTTTTAGAATTGGAGAAGACATTTTATGTTCCAAGTTTTTCTAGAAAATTAATTTCAATTTCAAGACTTTTACCTTTAGGATATTCCTTTCATTTTTCGGATGCAACTTTGAGTTTGTTTTATAAATCTAATTTGATTGGGAATGGTATTTTGTCTGATGTTCTTTTCTCTATTAATTTACAACATAGTACCATTAATGATGTTATGCATGTTCACACTGGTAAAAAAACGTTGTATTATGAATGAAGATTCCTCTATATTGTGGCATCGGAGATTAGGATATATCTCCATAGAGAGAATTAAGAGATTAGTAAATGAAGGAGTACTTAGTACTTTAGATTTTGCTAATTTTTAAAACTTGTGTGGATTGCATTAAGGGCAAGCAGACCAACAAATCAAAGAAAGGTGCCAAGAGGAGTACAGATATCTTAGAAATCATACATTCAGATATTTGTTGTCCAGACATGGACATTAATGGTCCAAAGTACTTTATCACCTTTATAGATGATTATTCACGATATATGTATCTTTACTTGCTTCATAACAAAAGCGAAGCATTTGATGCCTTTAAAGTTTTTAAGGAAAAAGTAGAGAAAAATGCGGTAAGCAAATTGTGAGATCAGATAGACGTGGGGAATATTATGGTAGATATACTGAGGATGGACAAGCACCTGGTCCATTTGTGAGGTTTCTTGAAGAACATGGGATAGTTTCCCAATACACTATGCTTGGTTCTCCGGACCAGAATGGTGTGTCAGAAAGAAGGAATCGAACATTATTAGACATGGTGCGGAGTATGCTTAGCAGCTCCAAGCTTCCTAAATCCTTGTGGACTGAAGCTCTTAAAACGGGTGCGTATATATTGAATCGAGTTCCAACCAAGGCTGTCCCAAAGACGCCATTTGAACTATGGAAAGGTTGGAAACCGAGTTTGCGACATATGCGCGTTTGGGGATGCCCGTCTGAAGTAAGAATCTATAATCCACAAGAGAAGAAACTGGACCCAAGGACTATTGAAAATGAAAATTCATTCATTGCATTCTTCATTCATTGTATATTCATTCGATTCTTTAGGGGCTATTTATAAAAAAAATAAAATAAAAAAATAAAAAAAAAATTGAAAACCTTGTTAACATATTTATTGCCTAGGATATAGTATGAATCAATTTGTGCTTAGGTTTGAAAATTGGACAACATGAAAGAATGAACTTATTTTTGAACTAGTTATGTTTTGCTAGATTCATACTTATTGCGCACATAGCCAGTGTTAGATAATTGCTTGTGTGAAGGCTTTTGTTTAATACATGTGAGACAAAATTTTATGCAATTTGAACTTAGGAATGACTCGAAAATTCCTGAACTTAGATCATAAGATATCCCATCCCTAAATTAGAACTAATCATGCTAAAAGGCAAGTTTGGGGGTGAAATGGTTGGAATTTGTGTGTATTGACGGGTTGGAGGTCTGTGGTTCTTGGTTTTTCACTTTAGTCATTACAGTTTGGTCAACGGGTATAAACCATTTCCAACATAAAAACAGAAAAATGCTGAAGGTCTTATTCCGCTCTTCAAATGTCTTTTTGACTCGAGTAAGTAAGTCCGAGGGGTCTTTCAAACCTGGTGCCCTAAAGCCAACTGGCTTGGGAGTCATTGACCTAAAGCTCGCTACATGGGTCAATTAGAAAGCAAGTACAGAGAGTGGACTTACACATAAGACATTATAACATCTTTAACTTTTCTGTTTAGCCTTTATGACTCGGGCAAGTACGTCTAAGGGGTTCTTTGAACCTGGTACCTTAAAGCCAACTGGTTTGGAAGTTGCCGATCTGAAAGCCCGCTACAGGGGTCATATAGAAAGCCAGTATGAAAAGTTCTGGACAAAGATGGTAAAAGACAGGGACATTAAAAGAAAAAGTCATCCAATAAAAAAAAAAAAAATTTATTGCATGGTATAAGCTTTGTTGACTGAGCTTTGGCGCCAAAAACTTGTTCTCTAATATCTCGCGATGCGAGATATCCCCGCAAGTGCACGGGTCGTGAGAAGTAATAAAGTGGACCTAAGAGTCCGGATTATCGTCCCACGGAGACTGCTATTAATTACCGAAATGTGTTAGTTCTAAACCTTATTTGAATGAACAAAATAATTTGATGTTTGAAATCTAAAACAAAAAAAAATCAATTAAAGAGTTAAATTGCGAAATTTGTTTTGTTTTTAAAAACGATTGTAAAATAGTTGGGATTTACGATTTCACCTAACCAATTAAATTAACTCCAATTCCATGTTTTATTTCCTAATTATGTACTCGGTCGAATTCACTAATTTATATTGAAATCCCTCTCTCGAGTTTAAATCAATTCAACTTACATAAGTCAACCATGTATCTCTACAGCGGGTCTGAATATTCCTTATCTAGATGCAATAAATACAAGAATTCACATACGACCGCAATAATAACAAGAGTATATCTCTATCTCTCGTTCAATTATCGAATTTATTACCATGTTCTAAATTATTAACTCACCTCTCGGATTATGGAAATAATTCAATATATAATGAACTGGTGATCAAGCAATTCAAGCATTAAGAATAATAAGAAATCAATACATGCAACTAAACATTAAAATAACGGAATTTGGAATTAAAATAATATAACTAGGTTACATAGTTCATCACAATATAGAATTTAGTTACACATCATCAATAAAGAACAATAACAATAAAAATTAACGTTCATTAAAAATAATATAAAGAATGGAAATCTTGCACCAAGTTTTGATTCTTCAATTATCTTCAATTCACGCCCCTTTGCGATGCTTGGTTCCCCAAGAATTTGATGTTGATTTCTCGATTGTGGCTCGTTCTATGGAGAGGCAAAGGACCTATTTTCGTGCCTAATGAGTTGTATTTATAGGTTTTGGAGAAAACCTAGGTCAAAAAGCGAGAATGCTGTTGAAAATCGCGAGAAAAAGCCCATATTTGGCCCAGCCGGAAAGCCAAGTGATCACGTGGTATAAAACCTCGCGATCGCTTAGGTATAGGTAAAACTCTCTGTTGAAAAATTCAAGGTACCTCGCGATCACGCGGTAGAAATCCCGTGATCACGAGGAAGGACGTTGCAATGCAATTTTCCATCTTTTTCCGGCTGTGCAAGTTGGTCCTTGACTTTTAATTGCACCTTCAATCCTCAACTTCCAATTGTTGCAATTTAGTCCCCAAACTTTATCTTCTTCTCGATTTGCTCATTTAAGCTCTCAATTCCTTCACTTGGGTCCTTCAACCTCTGATTTGTTTACTTGAGCACCATGAACCTTCCCGGTTGACGTTACAAACTCCTCACTTGTCCAGTTTAGCTCTAATTAACATCCAATTGTGTCATTTTTCCATTAATTGCTTCATTCTTCTTCGATTGGAACATTTTCTGAAAAGTAAACAAATAAACACAAATTAAGGAGCATATATTCTAAAACGACAATAATTTATTCTAATTTAGACGTACAAATAAGTGTATAAAATACATTTATCAACTATTAGTGGGTATTTCATTGGATATGCCGAAAAGTCTAAAGGTTACAGATTTTATTGTCCATCTCACAGTACTAGGATTGTGGAATCAAGAAATGCAAAATTTCTTGAGAATGGCTTAATTAGTGGGAGTGACCAAATTCAGACCACAATCTCTGAAGGAGGCCAACCTTCCACATCAAGTGAAAAGTTAATTATCATTCATAATGCTCCTCAGGTTCAACCGAGTGTTGTGCAACCAGTAAATGAAGTTCCACAATCTGCCGATGATAATTTTGTAGATCGAGTCGTTCAAGAAATTCCAAAAATAGTCGAACAACCAGTTGGACAACATGATCCTCAAGAAAATGTGGAGCCAACATTAAGAAGATCTGCAAGAGAAATAAAGTCAACAATTTCAGATGATTATGTCATATATCTACAAGAATTGGACAATGACTTTGGAGTCGCAAATGATCCTGAAACTTTTTCACAGGCCATGGATTGTAAAGAATCTAATCTATGGTATGATGCTATGAAAGATGAAATGAATTCTAGGGCATCTAATGGAGTCTGGGATCTTGTCAAGTTGCCTAATGGTGTAAAATTCGTAGGATGTAAATGGGTCTTTAAAACAAAGAAGGACTCATTGGGCAACATTGAGAGATATAAAGCAAGACTCATAGCCAAAGGATTTACTCAAAAGGAAGTAATCAACTACAAGGAGACCTTTTCTCCTGTATCAAGAAAGATTCTCTTCGTATCATTCTAGCATTAGTTGCACATTTTGACTTTGAGTTGCAACAGATGGATGTGAAAACGACTTTTCTCAATGGGGAACTAGAGGAAGAGGTGTATATGAAACAACTAGAAGGATTCTCTTCTAATGATGGTGAGCAATTGGTGTGCAAACTTAAGAAATCCATATATGGATTGAAACAAGCCTCCCGTCAGTGATATTTAAAATTTCATGATGTTATCTCTTCATTTGGTTTCGTTGAGAACATTATGGATCAACGTATATATCAGAAGGTTAGTGGGAGTAAAATTTGTTTTCTTATTCTATATGTGGATGATATTCTACTTGCAACCAATGATAATGGTTTGCTACATGAGGTGAAACAATTTCTCTCTAAAAATTTTGATATGAAAGATATGGGTGACGCATTTTATGTCATTGGCATAAAGATCTTTAGATACAGATATAAGGGTATTTTAGGTTTGTCACAAGAAACCTATATCAATAAAGTTTTAGAAAGATTCCGGATGAAAGATTGTTCACCGAGTATAGCTCCCACAGTAAAGGGTGATAAATTTCATTTGAACCAATGTCCAAGAATGACCTTGAAAGGGAAAAAATGAAGAACATTCCATATGCTTCAGTTGTTGGAAGCCTAATGTATGCTCTGGTTTGCACAAGACCTAACATTGCATTTGTTGTTGGAATATTGGGAAAATATCAGAGTAATCCAGGTATGGACCACTGGAGAGCTGCAAAGAAAGTTTTGAGATACCTTCAAGGGACGAAGGATTACATGCTTATGTATAGACGAAATGATATTTTGGAGGTAGTTGGCTACTCTAATTCAGACTTTGCTGGTTGTGTTGATTCACGAAAATCAGCATCTGGATACATTTTCATGTTTGCCGGTGGAGCTGTATCATGGAGGAGTGCAAAGGAAACCTTGACTGCTACTTCTACTATGGAGGCTTAGTTCGTTTCGTGTTTTGAGGCTACATCACATGGTGTATGGATAAAGAGTTTCATTTCTGGGCTTAGAATTGTTGATTCTATTTCTAAGCTATTGAGATTATTTTGTGACAATTCAGCTGCAGTTTTTATGACTAAAAACAATAAGAGTGGTAGTCGAAGCAAGCATATCGACATTAAATATTTAGCCATAAGAGAACGTGTTAAAAATAAAACAGTGGTCATTGAACACATAAATACTGAATTGATGATTACTGATCCCTTGACAAAAGGCATGCCACCATTTAAGTTCAAGGATCTTGTAGACCGTATGGGACTTCGTCTTTTAATTTAATTTCATTGTAATTGTATGATACAATGTTATTTTAGTGAAATTCTATTTCAGCTATGATATTTCTCTTTTAATTATGCGCATTTATATTGTTGAGAAATATCAATTAAGTTTGGACCTAGAATAAACATAAGATTTATTCATTAAGTTTTATGGACTGAAGTTAAGACATAAATACACTGTAATGCGTGGAAGATATTACTCATTATAAGAGGACCTATCACCATGATTCATGTACTTATTTCTTACACCGAAAAATAATGGAATATATGGGCCAAGTGGGAGAATGTAGAAAATCTCCATAATTAAGGAAATTATTATGGCCCAATCATTCCATATAAATAAATATTTGCATTAATACTAATTTTCATAAATAACCAAATCAGTCCATAATTTGAAAGATTCACAGTGATGGTCCGGGTCTATAAATGAAACAAGTTTGGGTCCCTAATGTCATTTTGACTAATACAACTTACACACAATCATTCAGAAGTTGGAACGAGGCATTGGAAGATCTCAAACCAGTGGAGCAATCGTTCAAGTTTCTATCAAAAGGTCAATGGCGGGAGGTATCTCGATTGTTAAAACTTCTGCACTTCATTATATTTCCGTTCTTTAAGCATGTAGGATGCCTACAATGTAACCTTATTTGGCGATTTGGATTATAATTTTGTGAATCTTTGAAGTGACTGGGAAATTGATGTTCAATGTCTTTATGCATCATCTTGGGCTTATAAATAAGAAAATTGTGGCTATAGTATTCATTTGCACTGTCAATTTGGAGCTTTGTTTTTTAAATAATTTACTTATTTTTTTCATTGTACTGTTTGCAATTGGCAACTGGGCAGCTCACAACAGTTTCGAAAAAGATTATCTTCTGCATATCCACCAAAATGCTAATGAAAAATAATTTTGTGTACTCATTTCTAGGTTTGTCTGTGGTATACTTACCTGGTAGGCAATTTGCAAGTGCTCAACAATTTGGAATATGAAGCAGGGACGTAGCCAGGAATTTAATCTTGTGGGGGCGAAAATACCCGGGGGGGGGGGGGGTGGAGGGGGATAGCCCCCCTCCCGGGGTCCGCCCCCGAATTTTTTTTTTTAACTAAGAGGATTCAAAACGATAATTTTGAGCACCAAAATAGACAAGTTAATTTTGTAATGATATGGTTAAGTGATATGATCTTTTTGCTTAAAAATCCTCCCTCGACCTGCTCTATATAAATCAGTATTCTAAAAAGCGTGAAGCGTGACGAAGCGTGGAGCTCAAGAGTCAAGCTTTTGAAGCTTAAGCGGGAGTAAGCGTTAAAAAGCGTTTTTCAATTCCTAAATATTTGATTTAAATTTTACCCATACTTGAACAAGTAAAAAAAAAAAAAAAAAGGAAAAAAAAAAAATGGCCGAAGCGCGCACAGTGCATGCTTAAGCTCGCTTAAGCGCGCACTCTGCGCGCTTAAGCGCGCACTGTGCGCGTTTCGGCCACGCTTTTTAGAACAAAATTTTCAAAAAACGCGTTTTTCGCGCTTTCGGCCAAAACGCCGCGTGGGCATCGCGCATCGCGCGTAATGCGCGCGTTTTAGGCGCATTTTCGAACACTGATATAAATAAGTCATATCAGGAATGTCTATGTGTCTTGAAATACAAAATGACTTCACATTGTTCAATAATCTATCCCATCCATCTTCTCTATAGTTTTGAAGTTGAGTTTTCGTTGGCGGAGTAACTGGACTCGCGGCGTTGGTAGAGTAACTGGACTCGCGGCGTTGGCAGTGGCTGAGCTGCGGAGAGAAGTCGATTTGAGAAAGAATGAGTCCAAGGGTTCTGGGTTGTGAGGACTGAGGTGTGTAGGCTGATTAGGCGTAACAAGATTAGGTGGACTGGGTATATTTTTGGGTAATTGATTTGGGTCATTTGCTTTTGTATTGAATTTGGGCTATTTATTTATTTAAGTAACTATTGGATCTTTTTGTTTAGGTCTAAGATTTTTGTATGGTTAAATTTTAAAGTGTAAGTTATTGGGTCAATATTTATTAATGGAAACAAAAATACAAAATTTCAAAATTTTGCGGGGGCGAGTCCAAATTTTTTGCGGGGGCAAAATTGAAAAATATATTACAAATTAACTAGAAATAGTGGATCAACGAACAATGTTGGGGGGCGGTCCCCCCCCCCCCCCCCGGGGCCCCCCTCTATCTCCGTCCTTGATTATGAAGTAAAGATGATGTTGATTCATTGAGGGCATTCGCAGAAGAGCCAGGACTGGCTGACATCTTTTTGACATATCTTTGCTCTATTCACGTGCATGAATCTCTCTCTCTCTCATCTTCCAATTATTTCCTCTATATGTTACGCATTACAGTACGTTCATTTCCTTCACTGAATTTAACTAATGTCGGGCCAAGTTGGGGTTTACAAATAGAGTTGTTACATCAGATGTTCCTTAAGGAATATCAGATTCATCTGGTGGTAGGTATGTTGTTCAGTACATTTTTGATATAGTAGACTCGTAAGTTTGACTTAAGGATGATTTTACGTCTCTTTTAACATAAATAAGAATTGTACCTGTAAGGATATTAATTAATCGTGTGGGCTTATATGTGAATTATTGTGTATTGAATAAAAGGCTATCAATTTTGGTTAAGCCCATTTAAAGTGATCTAATAAGGATTTTATATATATCGGGCTTAAATGCATCTAAAATAATGTATGGACTTTTATGTGTAGATACCAGGCCATTACCTAATTCATGATGGACCGGATTAGGTTAATTGGCAATTCAGTATATAAAGTCGGTTATGGTCCCTGAATCCTACGTATTGTTCATTCCTTTTGACATCCCATCATCAGAGAGAAAATACGGACTACGTATCGATTTAGAAGATCCGACCGCCGAATCGTTTATCGTGAATCACGTTTGATTAAGGTACGCTTCCGCTTCAGTTATTTAATTCTTGATAATTCAGCATGATGATTTATTTTGGATCATAGATAAATAATTATCTGTGATAAATTTTCTAACAAGTGGTATCAGAGTCAATAATCAAGTTGAATTGTCAGATCCGTGTTTCATAATACGAGTTTGGATTTAGAAAATCTGTAAAATAGATACAGCCTTTATGCGTGTATATTATGTATATATATTTCGAAATCAGGTATAGTTTCTCTATTTTCGAATCTGTTATATTGGGTATATGTATATGAATATTTTTGTATCTGATTTTTTGTGGGTGTATATATATTCATTCCTGTGTATTAAGTTTTCGAATCAAGGCAGAAATTTTTCTGGGTTAAACATGTGGATTTTGATTTTGGCATTAAGATGTATGAATTCAAATTTTGGGATGGATTTGTGTATATGCGAAATCAGAATCTGTGTTGAATATGTGGATTTTCTGTGTGTATGCGTATGGCCGGTTGGGTTATTTTCGAATCTGATTTTGAATCTGATGGGTATAGTTTTCGAATATGATCTGTGGATTTGTGTTGAGTTTGGTTGTTGAATCATATTTGATTAAGCGGTGGATGAATTTGGTGTTGGAATCGAGATTTGTGGATGAAGAAGAAGGTATGGCTGGTGGTAACCGGCGTCGGCACCGGCGACAAATGCCGCGCAAGGGGCAGTCTGGCGCTGCTTGTGGGAGTAGTTCCTCTGCAGTGGAAGATTGCTACACTGGCTGCGCGCGGCACTTTTCCAGCAGCGCCGAATAATACGTTGCAGCCGGGACGGTCTGCCGGTTGTGGGCCGCGGCGGCAGCTAGGGTTTATAACCCTAGCTGTGCGATTTGAAGCAAGGGGCTTCCGTCCGGAAATTAGAAGTCTCCAGGGACTTCTATTGCAATTTTGGGAAGTTATGTAAATTGCTTCTCCGGTCCTTTTTTTTGTTATGGATTAATGTTTAATCCTAAAGTTACAGAATCTTTTAAGTTGGCCCTTCAGACTTCTGAATTTACAAAACCAGCCCCTACAGTTTATAAAACCATTTAAATTGGCCCTTAAAGTTCTGAAATTTATAAATTGATCCCCTAAAGTTATAAGTTAGTTAAGTCAGGACCCTTCAAGTTATGAAATTTTATGATTCAGTCCCTGAAGTATGAAAATTTTCCAATCCAGCCCCTAATGTTTGAGAATTTTCAAAATTGGTCCCTAAAGCTTGAAAATTCTCTAATTTGGTCCCTTAAAGTTTGAAAATTTTCATTTTCAGTCCCCTAAAGTTTGAAAATTTTCTAATACAGCACCTAAAGTTCTGAAATTCTTTAATTTGGTCCCTAAAGTTTGAAAATTTTCTAATTCAGTCACTAAAGTTTGGAAATTTTCAAAATTGGTCCTTAAAGTTTGAATTTTTTTTTAAAATTAAGTCCCTAAAGTTTGGGAATTTTCTAGATTGGCTCCTAAAGTTTGAAAATTTTCAAAATCAACCTTTAAAGATTGAAAATTTCCTATTTTGGACCTCTAAAGTTTGATTTTCTTTCAAATTGGGACGTAAAGTTTGGAATTTCTCTAAATTGGCCAATAAAGTTTTGGAAAAATTATAATTTAAGCCCTTCAAGCTTAAAATTTTACATAATTGGCCACCTAAGGTTTAAGAATATTGCAATTGACTCTCTCAACTTAAGGATTGCTTTATTCTAAAGTTTTGAATTCTATAATTTAAATCCTAAAGTCAAATATAGATGTAAATCAATGGATTTCAGTTTCAAATCTTGGTACATCGAAATCTTTTGAGAGATATAATATTCGAAAGTATGTTAGTTGAAACAACATGTTGCCAAAGCAACCTCTCTTGTGGATATTAATTAACTTTGAATATTAGAAGGTATTTGTGTGTGTTATTCATTGCGGATATTGATCGGCTCAAAGGAAGGTCAATATTTGACTCGAATTTCACATGCACCTGTGGTGATAAACACGTGGCAATTATTTGGTTTAACGTGTAACCAATAAATCGGTCCAAAGAAAGGTTTATTGGTTAACATGTCTTATTGCCGGTGTTTGATCACTACACTAAGGGAAAATTAGGTGTTTGTGTGTTATTTCATGCGGATATTGATCGGCCCAAAGGAAGGTCAATATTTGGCCCGAATTTCACATGAACTTGTGGTGATAAATACGTGACGGTTATTTGGTTTTACGTGTGATCAATGAATCGGTCCAAAGAAAGGTTTGTTGGTTGACATGTCTTACTGTCGTGTTTGATTACTACACCAAGAGTACCACTTACAAGTCAATATTTCTGTCCAAAGACTAAATATTGATGTTGTGCTAGGTATCTTGTGATGGGCCCTACCATTGTTTGAAAGTATGATTTGCATAATAAGGTATTTATGTGAGCTATTTTGTTTAAGTGTTCTCTATTCAGTTTCAAATTCTGCTAGTAGTATATCTACAAGCTCAAATTTAATCCATGTATTTATGGAACAAACTTCAAGGATCAAAACAAGAACATTAACTTTTCGTTGGCTGCATGGATCTAGACCGTGTACTAAGGATTGAGCTACCTGCTCCTCTTACGGATGAAAGTTCATCTAATCAAATGAGGAACTTTGAGAAGTGGGATTGCTTAAATTACGTAAGTCTCATGATCATTAAGTGCGGCATTCCGGAAGCCTTTAGTGACATAGTATATGAGGAGGTAAATGATGCCAATGAATTCCTTGCCGAAATTAAGAAACGTTTTGCAAAAAACGATAAGGCTGAAACAAGCACGCTTATGCAAAACTTGATTTCAATAAATTATAAAGGTAATGGGAAAATAAGGGAGTACATCATAAAAATGTCTCACACTGCTTCAAAACTTAAGGAACTAAAACTCGACTTGTCTAATGACTTGCTCGTGCATTTGGTATTGATATCACTTCCTGCACAATACAGTTAATTTAAGGTTAGTTATAACTGTCAAAGTAAAAATGGACTCTAAATGAGCTCATTTCATAGTGTGCAAGCTTCTTGCACAATTCAGTCAATTTAAGGTCAGTTGTAACTATCAAAGGGAGAAATGAACTCTAAAATGAGCTCATTCTATTTTGTGTGCAAGAGGAAGAAAAGTTGAAGCAGGACAGAACTGAAAGTGTTCACTTGGCAAACACCTCTAAAGATAAGGGCAAGAAAACAAATAAAGAAAATAAAGTTTTTAAGGGGCTATTAATTTTATAATCTCACACTTAAAGTCAATTTTTGAAACGGGAACTGCAACATTTTTGAGGAAGTTGAGTTTGGGGGGAGAAATAAGGTTAGAGATATTGTCTTTAAGGAATAAGTTGAGGAATGATCGGTTTCGATTCCCACTATTGCTTTTGACAATGTGCAAGTTTTTATGCATGTCATTGATCAAGAAGCATATCCGGAACCTCAATTAGACAATATTGAAGAACCTCCATCCAAAATAAGGTAAATTTCAGAAGTACAAACTCAACAACCTCAATAACTAAAGCCATTAAGGAGATCCACGAGAGAAAGGGAAGAAAAAATGCTATTCCAGATAATTTAAATAGTATTTTTTCAGGAACATAAGGAAATAATGGAATGGTGAAAAATTGTCCAATCAATTCCATCAGGCCATGCAGGGTTCTAACTCTCAGAAGTGGATTGATGTCGTAAATAGGGAGTATAAGCATATGCAAGACAATAAAGTTTGGGATCTTGTCCCATTACCAGAAGGTACGAAGCCCATTGGTCTTAAATGAATTTTTAAACCAAGAGGGATTTGAAAGGTAATGTGGAAAGATATAAAGTTCGTCTTGTATCTAAATGCTTTACATGGAATGATGGCATTGATTATAAAGAGATTTTCTCTTCGGTTTCAATGAAAGACTCTTTCAGAAAAGTTAGGTTGTTGCACATTTTGACCTCGAGTTACATCAAATGGATACTAAGGTGGCGTTTCTCAATGGTGACATTGATGGGACGATCTATATGGTGCAATCAGTAAACTTTGTGTCAGTAGACCCAAAGAAAATGGTTTGCAAATTAAAGAAATCCATTATGTACTCAAACCAGCTTCCCGTTAAGGGTAATACAAATTTCATCAAGTGATTATCTCATTTGGTCTTGAGATCGATGTTGTTGATGATTGTATGTATTACAAGTTCAGTGGGAGTAAGTGTATTTTCCTGGTTTTATATGTTGATTATTGCTTGCCACTAATGATATAGGTATGTCACATAAAATTATGAGATTTTTTGTCAAGGAATTTTGAGATTAAAAAAATCTTGGTGACGTCTCATTTGTATTAGGAATTCAGATACACCGGGATTGTTCTCGGGGTATTCTTGAATTGTCATAAAAGGGCTATATCGATAAAGTACTTAAGAGGTTTGGCATGCAAGACAGTAAATCAGGGGATAGCCCTATCTCTAAGGGAGACAAATTTAGTCTCGACTAATGCCCAAAAAGTTATCTTGAAGTTAAAGAAATGCAGAGGATCCCATATAGTTAAGTTATAGAAAGTCTGATGTATGCTCGAATTTGTATGCGTTCGGATATTGCATACATTATTGGGATACTAAGGAGATATTTAAGTAACCCTGGGATGGATCATTTGGAAAGCAGCCAAACATGGGTTATAAGGTATTTAAAGAGAACAAAAGATTACATGTTCACATACAGAAAATCGGATCAGTTGGAGATCATATGGTATTATGATTTAGATTTTTGCTAGATGCCAAAACAGTAAAAGATCCACATCAGGCTACGTTTATCTGCTAGTTGGAGGAGCTATTTCCGGAAGGGGTGCTTAACAAACACTTTAGCTTCTTTCACTTCGCAGCACAGTTTGTAGCAATTTTGGGGGCATCTAATTATGGAATATAGCTGCGAAATTTTGTCACTGGGCTGCATATTCTGTACAGTATAGAAAGACCACTAAAGTTATATTGTGACAATAACTCAGCAGATTTATATTCCAGTAACAACATGAGCTCAACTAAGTCAAAATACATTGACATAATAAGAGCACATTGGGACAAACTCCATAATTGCGGATCCGCTTACTAAAGTATTACAACCCAAGGTCTTTCATGAGCACAATACTCATATGGGTGTTGTATTTCTTAATGATATTCGGTTTCAGTGGGAGTTTGTATTTTGGGTGCATTAGACACATTTACTGTCCTTTTGGATACAGTTTAAAGTTAAAGTTATTTACAGCTGTAAAGGTTTCAGGTTTATTATCTCTGAACTCGTTTGAGGATGATCTCACTAAATTCGGACCAGTTGGAAATAGGCATGTTGAAGATTACATTACATGTAATTTCCATGCTACACATCCATACTTGATCCATGTCATTCAGTTATGTCGATATACGTGACCATTGAAGGTTTAGTTACGATTAATGTAGCGAAAGCCGTTTTGATCCTATGTTGATATAATTGATGGACCGGATTGTTTGGGGATGCATTCAGTAATGATAGCAAAATTTTGAGTACTCATAAGGTTATGATTGATACACAATTGTAAGGTTACACATATAGCCCAAGTGGGAGATTGTAAGGATATTAATCAATCGTGTGGGGTTATATGTGAATTATTGTGTATTGAATAAAAGGTTATCAATTTTGGTTAAGCCCATTTAAAGTGATCTAATAAGGATTTTATATATATCGGGCTTAAATGCATCTAAAATAATGTATGGGCTTTTATGTGTAAATACCAGGCCATTAGCTAATTCATGATGGGTCGGATTAGGTTAATTGGCAATTCAGTATATAAAGTCGGTTATGGTCCTTGAATCCTACGTATTGTTCATTTCTTTTGACATCCCATCATCAGAGAGAAAATACGGACTACGTATCGATTTAGAAGATCCGACCGCCGAATCGTTTATCGTGAATCACGTTTGATTAAGGTACGCTTCCGCTTCAGTTATTTAATTCTTGATAATTCAACATGATGATTTATTTTGGATCATAGATAAATAATTATCTGTGATAAATTTTCTAACAGTACCAGCTTGCAAGAACTATTACCATTGTGGATATAGATGTTTGTCAGTGTGACACTATGGAAAATACAAAAACTTGACTTGTGATAAGTTGCTTAAATGTACATGTAGCTAGAACCTGATTCCTAATTCAATGTTGCTTCTACGGTAGCTACCACCAACGTTGCAGGAACTATGGTCATCTCTTATGCTCGTGAACCATATATCAATGTTGATGCTGGACACGTGACTCGATTTTTGGGCCTTGCTCCAATGGGAAATATAAAACAGGTTTTAATTTTTCTCTAATGTTACTTCGAAGTTTATTAAGAAATGACATTGTGTTGTTTTTGCACAGTATATTTTCTTAAATATTGCTCGCATGCATGCTTTATAAATTTTCTATATTTCAAGGAAAGTATTGAATTTCTTTACAATTGCTTAATATGCTTCTTCAACACTGTGTTGAATCATTTCATATGGTTTCTTTCTTTCTTTCTTCCAGAATCATGCATGCAATTTCTCCAACTCCTGCTTCCACAATGTCGAGTTTCGAGCTTCGTGCTAAGCTGCCAAATTCTACAATTTTGGACAAAGTAAGCCCCACTGATGGAGCAACACGGCGACCTGATGATTCTGATTCACAATATTGGCGGTATGATGTCTCGCGGAAAAGGCAAAAAATGGAGATAGTGATGGTGATAAATTATGCTTTGAAGTGCCATGCATTTTTTACATTATATATGTAGATGCTAGGGAACATTATCCGTGTTAACTTTTTAAACAAAGGAAAATGTGAAAGAGGAATAATTCAATGTTGCTTTGAATTATTGAGATGTTACGGTTCATAAATTAAACCATCGATATTAAAATTCATTAATTCGACAAAATAATTTCACTTAAGGGTTTGGGACCGTATATAGTTTTAAAATAATAGACAAATTAGCTTAATTATAATGAGTATTGCAAATTCTACAATTTTTTGTGATGATTCCAATCCGTCATTAATAATTATGTATTTTCATTCATAATAACTCAAAACCACCGAAGTAATGTTGGATTTGTTGATAGAAATTAACAAGTATGATAATGGCCGTTACTTTGTTTCAAGTGCAATGAATGCTGGTTTTTTTGTCAAGTCCCAGTCTGGAGTCCCATTTAATCAATACAATAGAACACTAGTATTGTGCACTTGCTGAAGGACCATTAGTACAAGACAATATGTGAACATTCACCAAACACATTTTGTCTACCATCAGAATGTGAATTAAAGGAATCATCTAGATATGAATGATGAGATAAATTATCTTTAATTATAATCTTTAACTTTGCTCTCTCCTTGTATGTGTTGGGAATTAGGACGCAACTAATCCCGCCCAGGATCGATGTGACACAAATAAATTGGACTGAGAAAATATAAATACGCAAAAAATAAAATGCAAATACGAAACACAAAGATTTACGTGGTTCAGCAATTTGCCTACGTCCACGGACCCACACCAATATATTTCACTAACTCGAAATATGAGGAGTACAAAAATACTACACTGTATTTTTATCTGCCTATGCAAAGGCTATTCTCTCCAACTCACTTTTCTCCCTATTTTGTGAAATGCCTCTCTTGTGTTGCTCTCTACACAAGATCACTCTTTGTTGTGGTGGTGTATTTTTCATTGAGGTTTTGCCCTCTATTTATAGGGAAAGCTTGGACAAAGAATCAACAATGGAAGGAATAAAATAGGTGTGAACATATGAGGATTGTAGGCTAATGGTGTCTTACCAAATAGGTGTGAACATGGACTATTAATGGTGGCTTGCCAATTTCAACAAAGTTGGCTTTATTTTCCACATTTAGCTCCATTTTTCAACAATCTCCCACTTGGGGACAAATGTGGCTTCCCCTGAGATATCTCCTTCTTGCAACTCCTTGTGAAATATGGTGTGAGTCATTTCCTTTGTCTTCACTTCAGAAGACCAATTGAAGCTGAGCACAGCTCCAATTTTTCCTTTGTTACTGTCTTGGTCATCATGTCGGCTGGGTTCTTGCTACCCTGGATCTTCTCTAGTGTTAATACTTCATCCTCTAGAAGAGACCTGATGAAGTGATAACGGAGTCCAATGTGCTTGGTTCTAGAATGAAATGCTGAATTCTTTGCCAGATGTATCGCACTCTGACTATCACTGTGCAAAACATTCTTCTCCTGACTGAATCCCAATTCTGCCAACAAACCCTGTAACCAGATCATTTCTTTGCTAGCCTCGGTTACTGCCACGTACTCTGCTTCTGTAGTGGATAGAGCAACAATCTTCTGTATCTGCGAAATCCAGCTAACTGCAGTAGTACCTACTGTGAAAACATAACCAGTAGTACTTCTCCTGCGATCTACCTCGCCAGCAAAATCTGCATCTACAAAGCCTTGTAGAGTCACCTCGCCTCGTCCAAAGCATAAGCATCTATCAGTAGTTCCCCGTAGATATCTTAATATCCACTTTACTGCTTCCCAATGCTGCTTTCCTGGATTTTCCATAAACCTGCTCACAACTCCCACTGCATGAGCAATATCTGGTCTGGTACAAACCATGGCATACATCAAACTTCCAATGGCTGAGGCATATGGTATTTTAGCCATGAAGTTTATCTCGTCCTCTGTCTTAGGACTCTGATCACTAGATAGACGGAAGTGATTAGCTAGTGGTGTGTTGACAGCCTTCGCACTGCACATGTTAAATCTCTGCAGGACTTGACTAATGTATTTGGCCTGAGATAACTGCAAGATACCCTTCTGCTTATCTCTGAAAATCCTCATTCCGAGAATCTGCTTCGCTGCACCCAAGTCCTTCATTTCGAATTCTGCTGACAGCTGCATCTTTAACTTCTTGATTTCGTCCATATCTGAGCCTGCTACTAACATATCATCGACATAAAGTAGCAAAATTATATAACTGGACTCGAATCTCCTGAAGTAGCAACAATGGTCAGCATTACATTTGAAGTAGCCATTTTTCTGCATAAATCCGTCGAACTTCTTGTACCACTGTCTCGGGGCTTGCTTTAAGCCATACAGGCTCTTCTTCAATTTGCAAACGAGCTTCTCCTTTCCTTTGACTGAGAAGCCTTCTGGCTGCTGCATATATATTTCCTCCTCAAGGTCACCATGGAGGAAAGCAGTTTTTACATCTAACTGCTCCAAGTGCAAACCCTCTGCTGCAACAATACTTAAGACTGATCTGATTGTTGTCAGCTTCACAACTGGCGAAAATATTTCCGTGTAGTCAATTCCTTCTTTCTGCTGGAAACCTTTGACCACCAACCTCGCCTTGTATCTCTTTGATCCATCATGTTCCTCCTTGATTCTGTACACCCACTTATTGTGTAGAGCTCTCTTTCCTGTAGGTAACTCGGCTAGTTCCCACGTCTGGTTAGAGATGAGAGACTTTATCTCATCTTTCATTGCAAGCTCCCACTTGCCAGAATCACCGACCTGATATGCCTCATGATAGCATTCAGGTTCACCTGCATCAGTAAGTAACATGTAGCTCATGTACTTTCTATTTGGAACATGAGGTCTGGTTGACCTTCTAAGAACAGGAACTGGAGACTGTGATGCATCAGTCTCTAGAACAGGCTCCTGTAACTGCAGATCCTCCTCTGTCTGCTGCAACGTACTACTTTCTGGAGCATCATCCAACTCAACATATGTTGGACCATCATGTACTGTGTCATCGGACTGCACTGCATTTCTGTCCTTGTACATAACCTTCTCGTTGAATATGACATCCCTGCTTCTAATGACCTTTCTGTTCTGGTCATCCCATAAGTGGTAGCCGAACTCATCTCCGCCATATCCAATGAATGTGCACTTTAGTGATTTGGGGTCTAGCTTGCCCCTTGCCTGATCACTAATATGTGCATATGCGACACATCCAAAAACTTTCATGTGGGAAAGTTTTATTTCTTTTCCGCTCCATACTTCCTCCGGTATCCTGTACTCCAACGGTACCGAGGGTCCTCGATTGATCAAGTACACCGCTGTGTTGACTGCTTCTGCCCAAAACTGTTTGGGCAAGCCTGCATGTAACCTCATGCTTCTAGCTCTCTCCGTTAATGTCCGGTTCATACGTTCTGCAACTCCATTTTGCTGTGGAGTCCCTGGCAACGTCCTCTCCATCTTGATGCCATTCTGGTAACAGAACTTCTTGAACGCCATATCCGTATATTCTCCTCCGTTGTCGGACCTCAGCTTCTTTACTCGCAATCTTGTTTCATTTTCCACCATGGCTTTCCACTTCTTGAACACATCGAATACTTCGGACTTATGTCTCAAGAAATAAACCCACACTTTTCTCGAGTGGTCATCAATGAAAGTCACAAAGTATGACTTTTCGCCAATAGATGAAACTGCGGTTGGTCCCCAAACGTCTGTGTGGACTAACTCAAGCTTCTCTCGCTTCCGAGTTCTACCACTAGTGTTGAAACTCACCCTGGTCTGCTTCCCAAAGATGCAACTCTCGCATAAGTCTATATCAGTAGACTGAAGCTCTGGTAGTTTCCCCTTTGCATGCATATACTTGAGTCCCTTCTGACTCATATGCCCAAGTCTCTGGTGCCACAAGTTTGGGCCCTCCTTGCTTTCAGCAACTGCAATTGTCACACAAGCATCCGCCGTTGTGTAGAGGGTGCCAGTATCCTTGCCTCGAGCGATAATCATGGCGCCCTTGGTGATCTTCCAGTTATCACCAGAGAAGGTGGTGACATGTCCTTCTCCCGACAATTGCTTGACGGAGATCAAGTTCTTCCTCAATTCTGGAATATGTCTCACGTCCTTCAGCTTCCACACAGATCCATTGATCTTGATCTGTACATCACCCTTTCCGACCACGTCACACGGTTGATCATTACCGAGATAGACTCTACCAAAATCACCCCGCGTATAGTTTACAAAAAACTCCTTGTTTGAGGTAGCATGAAAAGATGCTCCGGAATCAATCACCCAGTATTCCGTTTTTCTCTCCAAAGAGCATATCAAAGCATCGTCTGCTTCCTCTTCCACAACATTGACTTCTGTCCTGTCCTCCTTTTCTTTTGGAGGTGCTGTGCACTGATTTTTGTAATGACCGGTCTTGCCACACTTCCAACATTCCACAACCTTTGTCTTGTTGGAATTGTTTGGATTTCTGGACCTCGATCTGCCACTTCTGAATTTACCGTTACCCCGCCCATTTCCTCTGTTGGAACTTCTGCCTCTGCTTTCCACGTTCAACGCCGATCCTGAAGTTGAGGCACCTTCTGATTGTCGTCTGATCTCCTCCGTTAAGATCATGCTTACGACATCATCGAACTTCAATTTTGACTTTCCGGCAGAGCCACTAATTGCTGTGACTGTACCATTCCAGCTGTCTGGCAACTGCCCAAGAATTAACAGAGCTCGAACTTCATCACTAAAAGTGATTTCGACTGTGTTTAGCTGGTCCGTCACTTCATTGAATTTATTTAGGTGCTCCCCAAATCTTCCGCCTTCGGCCATCTTCATATTGAACAGCTTTTTAATTAAGTGGACTTTATTTGCTGCAGATGGCTGTTCGTACATGCTAGAAAGGGCTGCCATGAGAGACTCTGTCGTCTTCTCATTTTTTATGTTGAAGGCCACTGACTTTGACAACGTCAGCCTGATTGTGCCGAGTGCTTTTCGATCAAGCAACTCCCAATCCCCCTGGCTTATATCTTCTGGCTTTTCTTTTAGTGGCTTGTATAGATCCTTCTGGTACAGATAGTCCTCCATTTGCATTTTCCAAAATCCAAAATTTGAACCATCAAATTTGTCAATTTTGGATATTTTCTCATCTGTCGACATTGCTCCCACTCGATCACAAAACAGTCTAAAGAAATCTTTTCTGATGTGGAAGATCAGTCAAAGCTGCAACCACAGAGCATACTAAGAATTTCAAAAGATTTTAATGAGCCAAAGCTCTGATACCAATTGTTGGGAATTAGGACGCAACTAATCCCGCCCAGGATCGATGTGACACAAATAAATTGGACTGAGAAAATATAAATACGCAAAAAATAAAATGCAAATACGAAACACAAAGATTTACGTGGTTCAGCAATTTGCCTACGTCCACGGACCCACACCAATATATTTCACTAACTCGAAATATGAGGAGTACAAAAATACTACACTGTATTTTTATCTGCCTATGCAAAGGCTATTCTCTCCAACTCACTTTTCTCCCTATTTTGTGAAATGCCTCTCTTGTGTTGCTCTCTACACAAGATCACTCTTTGTTGTGGTGGTGTATTTTTCATTGAGGTTTTGCCCTCTATTTATAGGGAAAGCTTGGACAAAGAATCAACAATGGAAGGAATAAAATAGGTGTGAACATATGAGGATTGTAGGCTAATGGTGTCTTACCAAATAGGTGTGAACATGGACTATTAATGGTGGCTTGCCAATTTCAACAAAGTTGGCTTTATTTTCCACATTTAGCTCCATTTTTCAACAGTATGAGCCTTCTTGTATTGTAAATAAATTGGAAATGTTGAGAATAGCCTATTTTTTACTGTAAAAATAAAGGTATTTTATCGATGTAATCTCCCAGAGAATGTTCTATATATAAATTCAAATAGGATCATTTTCCAGGAAATTAATATAGTTTTGTGACTTTGTCCATGATCAATGGAAACTGACACGTACATATGGTATATCTCCACTCCACAGTGATGTAATTGCTGTTACATAGCATTACAAAATCTCTCCAACTTTGTTTACAAGTTTGTCAATTAAATTTCAAATGTTTCCCTTCATTTATCAGGAAAGTCTTCAGCATCACAATTTCCCTGTCATCTTCTATGAGCTTTTGGAGCCACCTTTACTTTTTGCCAGGCTTAGCTTTGAATTAGAATAAAAATTACAACTTCTGCGAGTTACTGACTCCCTTTTTGGCCAATGACTCTCCCCAGTTATAAAGGGTTGTACTTGGAGAATCATCTCCAATAGACCATAGCAGAGAACTTATATATCAAATAAGGATTTCCTTTTCCAAGTCGCTGCTTTTTGAAACGTCACTCACAAATTAATTATTAGTTTTTTAATCCAAAATTAGATTATTTCCGTGGATTTCTTGGTTTTTTACTTTTGTAACTGTTGTCATTCCCCTTTTTCTTATTCTCTCTCTATATTTTGATTGGTGAAAATATATTTTTACAATTTATATATTAGAAAGTAGCATTTTTTATTTTTAAATGTCTCGGGTTGCATATTTCATTAGGTGGTATCAACCTAAATTCCCCATTGCTAAAAGCAATTGAGATTTTGTCTAATTTTGACTTAAATTTCAATTGTTAACAGAATTTGAATTTGTAATATTCTTGATAACAGAATTTCGTGGTTTTATTGACTTTTTCTTATTATTCCGTGTCGAACATTATAATTGTCAATGAAATATGTCCGTGCAACGCACGGGGTGTGAAACTAGTTGTTATAGAAAATATTTGTTTTAGTTTATAGAAGTTGGGGAGTTTTGTAACTTTCTAGAAAGTTTGAAATTTGTATTCAAGGGTTGAGATTATAAAAAGGGAAAAAAAAGAAAGATGGGGTTGATATCAAGAATACTGATGGGGATTATTTTCAGGATTGGATTGATAGCGGGTTCGCAGCAAATGATGCGTTACCCGACAACAAGCGAATTGTTAATGTTCTTTCTTTTCATTATTTTCCCGAATTTGGTTTCTTCATATATATGATTTTCACGATTTTAAAAATTACTTCTTAAGGTTTATTGGTGATAATTATGTTTTTCGACTCTTTGCTTATTTTTATTATTTTGGAAATTGGGAGTATAATCATTCTCGGCCCTTTTATTTTAAAACTGAATGATTATTTGTATTGATTGAATTCTGCTTTGTTGTACCTTTTTTTTTTTTTTTCAATTCTTGGGAAATCTTTAGATTTTTCATTGAAAATTAGATGATTCTAGAGTAAATTGAATTGGGAATTTTTATTTTAAATTTTAAATTGTCCTGAAATTTGTTTATTTGAGTGCAATTATATTGTTCATAAATTTGCAAAAAAAAAAAAAAAAATAAGCCTTTTTTTTTTCCAAGAAACTGCTTCCACTAGATTTATTTTTAGCCATAGTTTTCAATTTTTTGCTTATAAATTTCGGAAAATATATTAGCAAAATGTAGTAAATCATATTAAATATTCATTGTTCATGTTGCATTTATCTCCGTTCACTGAAACAAGCTTCAAATAAATTTGGTGTAGATGAATAACCAATGGTATTTATTTTGCAGTTCTCATATCATGTTGAACCCTCTTATCGAAGGTCGGAAAGGAGAAGGCTTGGAATTCTCACATTTGAGGAGGTTTTGGAGGAATGCCCAGTAATCGCAAGTTCAAGAAGAGAAAGTTTTCAAGCTTGTGCTAATTTTTCATCAAATATGAATCCTTTAAGTGGAGGAGGAGACATTTGGGAACCCAACAATACAAGCCTTAGAGGGACAATGCTCTCTCTGGTGTTTTTAGGTACAAGACTCGAGGCCAAAATTAGATGCTGAGGGCCAGAAATAGAGTTCCTCCAAGGTCAATTTACAATGGACTGTCGAGTAACAAAGCCTCAGCTTCAAATGGCAAATGATTTTTTTTTACGAAGCTTAATTGGTTGTACGAAACTGAGGCACCACACCAGAGCTGATAATAGCGAATTTGAAATCGAGAGGAGAGCTGATTACGTGCAAAAAAATCCCACATTACCAGTGGAAAAGAGAAGGCCGATTAGTATCGTTAGAGAAAGTGCAAGTCCTGGTTTCACAAGTCCTTTCGACAAGCAAACATACATTGGTGCTCATATTATGAATAGAAAAGAGATGGAATGTAATGTTCGATCCATTAACCGCCAAAGCAAAAATAGATAAATTGTCTTTGTGGCAATAATTGATCAATTATTTTTTATTTATTTATTTATTTGCCTAATTTTTTTTTAATCGTGCTTCTTTTACTTTTTATATATTTTCAGATTTTTTGGAATGTGTTTTGACTTTTGGTCAACATAAATTGGAAATATCATCCATACGCAATTAAATTGATGTTTTACAAAATTGAGTTCTTTGAATACACATATATGGTAACGATTTAAACAATCACATACCTTAGAATTGATGAATTAGCTTAATACAATGCCTGAATGAATATTATTTGAACTTACGGTATATTATACGTTGTCAATGAAATATGTCCGTGCATCGCATGAGTGTGAAACTAATATTAATATAATAAGGCTATGCTTCTTCTTGAGTAACAACAAATTGTTTTAAATATTCAACCTTATAGATTTGTTGTTTTAAATATTCAACCTTATAGATTTGTTCTCGTGGAACATATAATAATATTCATATACTTTGTACTTATTCAAGAATAACAAAAAATAAAATAAAATATTGAACTTATATAAGGATTTTCTCTTCGAGAGCAATAATATAAAATTATCATAATATATTACAAATAATTTATGAAGTGCGAAAATGAATTTTGGATATATGCAGTGCAATGGAATTCTAGTTGGATTTATATATTAAAAAAATTCATGTGTCATCAAATTAATTTTGGTACACATGACGGATGATTATACTTATAAAAAAGTATCACCTTCTAACTAATATTTTGAAATAATTGTGCTAATATAGTGTTACAAACTAGAGAGAAAAAGAGATAAGAATAAAAACAATAATAAATTTGTATTTTATTATAAACCAGAATCCCATATATGTAGGGGAAAATAGGGATGCATAAGGTAATAATATCTAGAGTTACATGGGTATAAAAGTCATTCACTATATAATATAAATATTTACAACAATATATGTATTGTTCTCAATGAAGAATACATAAACAAGTTATTTGAAAGAATTTTAAATTTAAGAAACTATAGCCTTTTTCCTTTGTTATTTTCATGTCGTTTTCGATTTTTCAAAATATCGAAACATATTCACTTTTGTATTTTCAAAAATACTTTCAAAAATAAATTTTCAAAAACAAGGAGATGGTTTGTAAAGAAACTCAAAACGATCTTTTTTGTCGTTTTGAGTGTTTTTGGTGTATTACGAAAAAAACACCAAAAATGTGGGAAAAAATTGAGAAATAATTTTTCAAATGACAAAGCAAGCTCATTTTCAAAATAAAAATATATACCCAAAATAAAAAACTAAAAATGAATTCAAAATTGAAAACTTAAAAAAGAGAACGGCCCCTTAAGTTTTTATTTCAAAAATCGGGTATTAATTAATAAAATAAATAATTAAAGATATTTTGTTGATTAAATAATTAATTAATGAAATAAGTTAATGTTACAATAATATCCTATGATAGTCATAATCACAAATCATAAAATTTAAAGGTCACAAATAATGAAATTAATTAATTATGATTTATTTCTCGATTATAAATCACAAATTTTGTAAGTCACGATTTATTTATCGTCACAAAACACAAATTTTAGAGGTCATGATTTATTTCTTAGTCATAATTATGAAAATAAAACATTGCAACTTATTTTGTTCACAATTTATAAATTTCTTAGGTCACAACTTATTTCTTGGTCATTAATCACAAATTTTAAAGTTAACTTGTTTCTTTGTCAAAATCTCAGATTTTATATGTCATAGTTTTTTTTGTCATGATTCAATTAATTTATAGGTCATAACTTATTACATGATCAAAAACTCAAATTAATTGGTCATTAACTAAAAAATTGTAAGTCGCAATCTCAAATTTTTTAGGTAACGTATTATTTGTTGGTTACAAACAACAAATTTATGGGTCATGGTCAATCTTAATCCATCAAATTCCACTTCACCTCAACCACTACTGACCACTGCCACCACAACAATTACACAAACACCTACACTGAATAGAGATGACCAAAAAAAAAAAAAAAAAAAAAATTCGACCCTGCCTGCACTAAACGAGGCCCCGAGCTTGCGGGACAAAAAAATCCGCCCCGTGGGTCGACGGGATGGGTGTGTTTTGGCTGCCCAATCTTGAACCCACGTTCGAATGATAATTGAAAAAAAAATATTATAGGAAAAATGAAAAAATAAAAATAAATAAATGGGGTGGCAAGGTTGCCCCGCCTTGAAATTCGAGGGGCTTGGGCGGGTTTGGCTATTTTTGCGGGCGAGGGTACTCGTCCTGTTACCATCTCTAGCACCACTCCACACATACCACACTCACTGCGCGTACACACCATCGTACCGCACTACACACCACAATCGCACCACGCACACAAACCACCAACACCACACACACATAGGGGGTGTATTCATTTGCGACTTTTAAATACTTTTAGAGACTTTAAAAGTTTAGATGTATTCAATTGAGACTTTTAAAGATTCTCTAAAAGTTTAGATGTATTTAATTGAGACTTTTATAGACTTTTAAAAAGTTTCTAAAAGTCACGGAGTATTCAATTAAAACTTGTTAGAAGTCTCCACAAATTTTAGGGTATTTAAATTGAGAATGACTTTTGGAGAATTCTATTCTTTCTAGACTTTTGGAGACTTTTTGTGAGAAATTATATATAATTCGTACCAAAAACAATCCCACATTCAACGTGAGATTTGGCAAAACTCCACCACTAGGTTATTATACCTACAGGTACGCTATCTTTTTCTTTTCTCCCCTGCATCTTGAATCCAATCAACAACAACGGCTTCAACTCTTCAAAATAATTCAATTTTTTCGTAAGAACCCTTTCATATCTTGAATTCTTAATAGTATTCTAGTTTTCAGTTTGTTGTTTGTTTCTTTATGGCTTTTGTGATGTGTGAGTCAAGAAGATTTTTCAGTTTTTTTTGCCCAAGAATTCAGTTTTGATTTTGAGGTTTTGTGCCCAAGAACTTTCATTTTTTTTCCTAATCTAATTGAATGAGTATTAACGAATCAAGGAGTATTTTCATTTTTTCCCCAAACTAATCAGTTTTGAAATAGTGCTTTTACAAATGGGATTTTGGATAATTTTACTGTGAATGAAATAGGGGCATTAATGGGTTGTTTAAGAAGTTGATTAGTTCAATTATAGACAACGAATTCAAGTTCTGGACTATTTATGTTAGATAATCTCAGAGAGTGCTTTTACAATTCCAAATTTGAACAAGTTCATGGTTCCTCGAGATTTTTAATTTTTTTTAGCAGTGATGTATATGGTGATTTTGATGTCAGTGCTAAAAATTCATTGTAGACGATGTGGTTTTTCATTGGAGTTCAGGATATTCATTTTCATCAGCATTCATCTATTATTCTTTCTGTATCTGCCATTTTTACATTAATCAGTTGTGACAGTATGAAAATCAAATGACTCAAATTTTCAAAAGGTTTTATCTTCTCTCCTTTAATGAGAATAATCACTTTCAGAACTAATTGAGTTGGAGACTGAAATTTCAAATGGTTACCCCTAATCCCTTTGCATATAATCCCACTGCTATGAAGAAATCAACGAAAAGGGTGGTAGCTCCATGTAATTCATTATTTGTTCTTGTAGGTTGTAATTATTCTAAATTCACTATTTGTGTTCTTTTGATATTACTAAATTATTGACATTCCATTTGCCTAATTATTTGTTTTACTAATGTTGCTATGCTAAGTGTAACTATGCTTCATTAATAGTATTAATGGAAGATTTAGCACAAGGGAATGACCAGGTTAAAGGAAGAGGTACAGAAAAATATGAAAAATGGTCATTAGAAGAGAGCAATGAGCTATTGAAACTCGTGGTTGATGCTGCTACTCGTGGCTGGCGTGATAATAATGGCGTGTTGAGCAAGATAATTGTAGAAAAAAATATACTTCCTCATCTTAACCAAAAGCTTGGGATTGAAAAAACTTATGCTCAATATAAAAGTCGTGTGAAGTGGTTTAAAAACCAATACAATAAATAGTCTAAGCTTATGTGTCATAACTCTGGCTTTGGATGGGACCATGTGACGAAGAAATTCATAGCTAGTGATGAAGTATGGGATGATTACTTTATGGTGAGCTTTTTTATTACTTGATTTAAAAACATATAAAATTTGAGAGCACAAGTTAGTGATGTATATTTTTCATGGGTAAGCACTTACAATATATATATATATATATATATATATATATATATATATATATATATATATATATATATATATATATATATTGCTTTAATAGTCTCATCCTGAAGATAAAAGTTACCGCACTGACACTTTTGCGGACTATGAAGATTTGCGAATTGCAGTTGGAAGTTGAACTGCTGTTGGGACACACTCAATTGCACTAGGGGAAGATACCAATGCAAGAACATATGAGACAGAAGAGACAGCGGGGGGTTAATAGACGACTTCATGTATGATCCTGATAGTGAGGCATTTATACAAACTGATAGACAAGACCAAATTCATCAGCCACCATCTCTTAGGCACTCTACTCAATCATTACCCACTAATCCTATAGGTTCAGAGGTTCCCCCAACAATTAGAAAAAGAAATAGAACCGAGTTTGAAGCAAAATCGAGCTCGCTAGATCCCAAATGTACCCAATCAGAAGTGGTTGATAAGCTTGCTCGTACAGTTGACAAGATCACTCAAGCTATTGAATCAATTGACACGAGAGAGCATAATTGTTGGGATGTTATCAAGGAAATCCCAAACCTGGATGATGATGATCGTTTCAAGGCTCTTGATTTGCTTAATACTAGAGCAAAGAAGTCTGAGTTCTTGAACATGACACCGGAAGAACGTTCTAAACGGATTATATATAAATTGAAATGAGGCATTTTCTGCACATGATCAGTAGTAAATTTAAAGTGTTGGATTAATATATTGTTTATGGATTTTTAAATTTTGAAATAATATTGAGTTCTACGCTTTTTAGTTGTTTATGGAATGTTTTTATTATATTAAATTTAAGTAGTTATACTTGATTTGTTTTTAAATTTATATATTTTAATTTTCTTTGTGCATGTATTTATTATTTAATCCTTTTGTTTTTAGGAGCTTCCAAATACATAATGTCTAATGTCAACATGCATGAAGATCATGACACAAAGATGGATGAGATTGAAGAAGATGAGAATGGAGAAGCATTATATGAAATCATTAAGTATTCAAGGATGACAATTCAAGCGATTCTCTACGTGTTAAACGATTATATAGCTAATATGTTTCGTGAATGTATTGAACCTTCAATGCACAGGCGACCAAAAACGAGACATGGATATGATTATATACATAAAATATTAAAGGAGGATCCAGAAAATTTTCGGCAAGTTTATAGAATGTATCCAGATGTTTTTCTAAAATTAAGCCACACCATAAGAGAAAAAACACCCTTACGGGATACAAGGTATATTTGTATTGAAGAAATGCTTGCAACATTTTTGCTCACTGTTGGTCAAAATAGTCGATATTGCTTGATTCGTCAAAAATTTGGTCTATCGCATTACACTACCAGCCGTAGTTTCAACAAGATTTTACAGACATTAAACAAGTTTGCAGTTGAAATGATGGTCAAGTCGGGATCTACTGTGCCAGAAAAAATAAGGGAAAGTACGAGATTTTACCCTTACTTTAACGTAAGTGATTAAAGTATGTTCATTATAATTATTTTTTATTGTTATCATTAGTGTTCTCATTATTTATTTGTATTATTTTATTATGTCAGAATTGCATTGGAGCTATTGACGGCACCCATATTCCAGCAATGGTAATTGGACGTGATACAAGCAGTTATAGAAATCGTCATGGAACAATTTCACAGAATGTTTTGGCTGCATGTAACTTTGATTTGGAATTTATATACGTGTTTAGTGGCTGGGAGGGATCAGCACATGATTCTAAAGTGTTGAGTGATGCTTTAATAAGGAGAAATGGACTTAAAGTGCCACAAGGTATTACCGTATAATTCTCTCTTGTCACTCAATTTTTTATTTAACTATACATATTAAAAATAATTTGCTAAACCTACAAGTATGTTATGTTCAGGTAAATATTTCTTGGCAGATTGTGGATTTCCAAATCGACGTCAATTTTTAGCTCCTTTTTGAGGTGTTCGATATCATCTTCAAGATTTTACTGGTCAAGGTCGTGATCCTGATAATGTAAAAGAGTTGTTCAATCTTCGTCATGCTTCGTTGAGAAATGTAGTTGAGAGGATATTTGGTATATTTAAATCACGATTCACAATTTTTAAAACAGCTCCTCCATTTCCATATCGTACACAAGCAGAACTAGTGTTAGCTTGTGCAGGATTACACAATTTTCTTCGCAAAGAATGTCGTTCTGATGAATTTTCAGCTGAACCTGATAATGAAACTTCATCGTCTCCTAGTGAAGGGGAAGACTTTAGACCATTTTTTGAGAGTCAAAAACAAGAAAGAGAGAATGCTAATGCATGGAAGGCTACTATAACAGCTGATATGTGGAATGATGCTGGGAATATGTGATATTTTATTTTTGAATATTAGTAAGATATTATTATTATTATTATTATTATTATTATTATTATTATTATTATTATTATTTTGTTAATCTAACTGATTCGACATATTTTTTTAAAAAAAAACAATTTTATTGATATTAGAATATGATTTATTTCTTTTTGATTGGTTTGAAGATATCAGAATTTGTTTATAATGTTTAATTTTATAGTATTTATATTTAACAAAAGAAGATTTTAAAAGTTCCTGAAAGTTTTCAAAAGTCTTTGAAAAAGTCTACAGAAGTCTACGAAAGACTTTTTGTAAATCTTAACAAATTCATAGAAGTTTCATGAAATTCACAAAAGTCACTCACTTAAAAAAGTCTCCAAAAGTATTTAAAAGTCTCAATTGAATACACCTCTCACAGACACAAATCTTGAATTGTTTGCAAAAGCATCATGTGAACCACCGGTAGATGCAAATCTCCTCTGTATTGATGCATAATGTGTTGTGGCATTTAAGTATAGTGGTGTAGCGACGTCTCTACGCAGGCAGCACTAAAGAAAGGAAAATGAAAAATGGCAAGGGCCAGGTTGGAGATTCACATATTTAGTTCTTGGAATAGTTTGGGATAAATCAATTAGGGTTTAGTGGGTTTGGTTGGGGTGGCGGCTGGGGTGGAAGTGGGGTGTGTTTGGGGGGTGGGATGGAGTTACTTTCATTTAATATTAAAAAGTGAAATAACACCTTAACTTTGGATTAGAAATTCTAAATTTGATTTTTGAATTGAGAAGTTAAAATGTAGGATTTGGTGTAATTTATTATAAAGCCTTCTTTCTTTATCAACCTATGTAAAATTATTAATATTTTTTATGAAGAACAATGGTAATGATTTTCATAAAATATATGTATAAAAACGTGTAATAGTAAAAAGTATGTTTTTTGTTATAAACTAGAGAGAAAAATATAGAATAATAAAGAAGTGAATAAACTTGTTTGTTATTAAGAAAACAGAGCCCCAATATATGTATAAAAACGTGTAATAGTAAAAAGTATGTTGTTTGTTATAAACTAGAGAGAAAAATATAGAATAATAAAGAAGTGAATAAACTTGTTTGTTATTAAGAAAACAGAGCCCCCCCCCCCCCCCCCCCCATACAGAAGGTAATAATATCTAGGATTGTAGGGGATACAAATGTGATTCACAAATGCATATAATATTTATAACCAGCAGCGTGAAGGTCAAGCGAGATCTCTGCAGTTTTATCTGCTCTTTCCTTCGTATCCGCCTAGCTGAAGCTATCCGAGTAGCGTCTTATTTCGTTACACCTCCTTGAATGACATTTTACAAAATGTCTGTCACGTTAAAATTTTGTTTGTTAAAAACCCTATGTAATAAAAATATCAAACAAATGAAAAAAAAAGTACAGTTATTTTAGAATATTAAAATAAATGTTGTCTTGTAAAAACCAGTGTTTCGGCCGGTTCAATTGAGAAAATCGGGAACCGGTCGAAAAATCGGGCTTTTAAAACTCGGTTTTTTTTTTTTTTTAAAGTTGTTTTAAGCTACTTTTTGTTATTTTAAGCTACTTTTGCATATGATTTTATTTTCTAAATGAGTAAATGTTGCTTTATTTGTAAAATATCCTTTTTTTTAGAAAGTTTTGTAAATTTGAAATAATTTTTAATTTTTTAATTGAAACCGGTTCAACCCTAATTCGACCGAGTCGAATATTTCGACTCTTGACCTGTTAGCTTTTCTGGTTCGAATCGGTTTCCATTTTTCTAAACACTGGTAAAAACCCTGCCAAGAAAATTCAATGGGACGAAACCTAAATTAAGGAAAAAAAGTACAGCTACTCGTCCTGATATTGATCACTGTAAATCATTGAGTCAACGCATCACAATCTTGTGAATCAATTTCTTGAATGTAGATGCTAAAAAAGGTTTTTTTTGAATAAATCAATAACATTGTCACTTGAGCGAATTTATTGAGATTTTTGGAGTAATTTGATGTGTCTCGTTAAAATTTTTTCAGGAAAATCCAATTGGAAAAAACATAAACTAAGGAAAAGAGTACAACAACTCACCCTAACTCAATTTGTATTGAGTCATCCATATCTTGATCTCTTCAGGAGTCCCATAAAAGAGAGTATAGCAATATATATATGGGGGATATATAACTTATATGTTATGATCATTTATATGTAAAAAAAAAAAAAACTCTCACATAATGTTATTGTACAAAGAATATACCTCGTTGTTACTTGAGATTTGTATACCATATTTACCAAGTTCTCAAGTATTTTTGAAATTCTTCAAGGGATCCAATAATATTTAAATTATCAATTATGATAATAACGAATATAAACATAGATCTTTGTATCATATGGGTATTATTGGTCATCCCTGTACCCATATTCAATAGATATTCACTTATGATGAACATATTGCATATATTTAGATTACAAAATATCTGTGTATTTTGATTAAACAAGTTTCTTAAAAACTTGAATTATATATTTCAAATATATTTAATCCTTCAATGATTATATTGTATGCTTCAGGATCGTATATGTTTCACATTACAGTCGTCAAATTGCTACCATCAAATATAAGTCGTGAAACTTTAGATAAATAAAAATTCTTGTATTTCAAATGAATTTTCTCTAATCATTTCACCGCAAATCCACAGTATCGAGGTATTGATTATTCTTTTTAATCTCACTTATTGACACTTTAGAGAAGACACCGTTTGATCTTAATAACTCGTATATTAAAGAGCGTAAGTTAATCATATTTCAAGATTTATTTTGATTATAATCATATATTTATTGGTTTATGCCGCATTTTCAGGCAAATAAAAATATTACATATGTTGTATATCGTTCATGTTCAATGTCAGATCCTTGGAAACATTCATTGTGCAACAAGTCGTGTATTATAACTATACAATTTTGTTTTTCATTTTCAAATACCTATCTATATTTTACTGACTTTAAACTTTGTGTTTAGACTGCAGGTCCCAAGACTTTAGGTTTTTGTAGTAGATTCAATTTAGCTTGGATGCATACTTTGACCAACTATTTTATGTCAATTTTTTTCAACATATTTTCTTTTATTATCCTCACTATCATTCATAATATGATGCGGAAAGTTTCGGTGTTTACTTTTGTACAAATGCTTTATAAAGTGTGTTGACACAATTGTCATTTTAATTCTATTTCTTTCTCCACAACAACATAACTACCGAAATCTCAATTTTCAATATTTCAAGTACTTGAACTTTTCTAGAGATTTACAAATAGTTATGTCAATATATACTCTCTCACAGTAGATGCCTCCTCTGTATGACCACCATAATAATTTGCTTAATTTTTTAGTTGGAAATCTTTGTTTGAATCGAATATTGCTACGCTTTAGACATGCCATACATCAATATGAGATGAGACATTTGTAACTAGCATATGAGATTTTATTAATCTCTTATAGATATTGAATAAATTCATTTTATAGTTACCCTATCTTTCGAACTTTTCGTTCGTATTTTCAATTGAACTTCTAGTTCATATTATCAATCACGAGAATATAAATAACATAATATGATGCATTTATATAATTTTCAACTACTAATCCTACCCTAATTCTGAGAAAACTTAGAGTCAGGAAAATATGTTACTAAATACCATCAGTTGAAGTTCATACTATTTTAATTTTAACTTTTGATTTCAAACTAAACATTTATTCTCACCACTCTTTTTTTTTTTTTTTGAGGAACCCCTAGCCGCTACCTACTGGATAAACCCTCGGGCTGATACAATAATCTATAAACCACGCCAGCCAGGTAAACTACACTAGGCAAGCCCGGTACAATATGCTTGATCGAGAAAGTGTTGGTAGGAGGAATCGAACTCGTGACCAAAGGCCTCCTCACTCACTTACTCCAATTTTCAAACACATATTTTATCTTGAAAACAACAAAAATTTATTTATAAATAGAATCCAAGTCGTCGAACAGGCTCTTTTATATTTTGATTCCGCCTGCAAGTTCTAATTCTTATGCTGGAGGATAAATCGGGGAGAGTTTCCCACCTTTTTTTTTCAGGTGATCAAAGCTCAAGGAAAATGTTAGGCTCTCGCTTGGAGCCTTATCTTGCCGATTTCAGCTTGGCAGGGTCCATCAACAATGCTGCTGATAATACTGATGCTTCAAAACAAGAGTCAAATGGCTCAATTGGCTGGTTCTTATGGTCGCATGGCACCTGGTATAATCCATTCTCACTTTGATTCATCACTTTTTACAATTTTCATTAAGTTTGTATATTTTCCCCCAGAACATGCTTCATCACAAAACGTCACTGAGAAGAGTGATGTGTACAACTTCGTTAACATTATCTCAAAGGTCCTGAGAGGAAGCATCATTAGGCCCAACAGTACCAGGGGTTGAGAACTTGGTTCAATGGGTTTCCGACCACTTACGCAGTAAGACCAATCCTGCAGACGTCCTAGAAGGCTAGAACTAAGGCTGCAGGGAAGGGCCAAATCTCGGATACACAAAACTCACCAAGCTTTAGCTGTTTCATTTCTCTGTGTGAGCAGATGTGCCAACGATCGCCCTATGATGTAGTAGCCATGCTCAAAGAAATTCGACATTTAGATCCTATAAGGTCAGATCTCTACTATCAATATGGTAAATGAAAGATGTCTGGCTGCTCTTTTGCATTCTCTCAAGATATATCAGTAAAGCCCAGAGATATTACAGGATTTTCGCTTGACAGCATATTTTTCCGTAACTGTAACAGAAGTGTACTGTATTTATTGTTAATGAGGTAAATTAGGAATGGTGCTTAGCTTTTTCTAGTTTAAATAATATTCTCATAACCATCTTTATCTGGACACAAGAATTGAAAGCATTAGAAGAGAAACCTATTCAAGATCCAAGCTAAAACAATGAAATACTACTAAATAAATAAACACAATGGCATTCATTATACATCTGCTAAAACTGACATGGTACTGAAATTTCCAGACCTGAAGTTTTCTCATTCAGTTTTCCAAGCATAAAGAAAATGGCAGAAATCCATGGAGGAAGACTGGTTTGCTAAATCTTCACCATTAAGATACATACTTTCTGGTTCATCTGTACCTTGCTTGAAGATAAATACGCCTGCTCCCGAATGCTGGCCATTATACAGCCAATCATGAACGTCCCACAGAATTTGTACGGGCAGATCATCCACCATAATAGTTTCATTGCCTCTAAATCTCCAATGCAAATTTGTTATGCGAATTGATGTTATCCCATCTATACTAATCCACATTTCGGGATCACAAGGGCCGGATAGAGCAGACTCAATTATTATATTGTGCTCTCTTCTACCCTGTCCTAATGTAGTTTTGGTGCAAAAACATTTCTTGGCAAACACAATTTCTTTCTTGTGCACCAAGGCAGCATCTTCTAAGGATGGTCTACATTTTGTCCTTTTGAATGCCTCTTTTTTCAGATCACCTAGCACTAAAACCACCTCTTCTTCAGAAACCAGTGCTACATAGAAATCTGAGGTTGGTTCTGGGCTGTTACTAAATTTTGCAGACTTTAAATCCCAGAAAACATCAACGCGTTTCTCATCGACTCTAAATGATTTCAGACCTTTTTTCCCCCAAAACTGCCATGTTTTAAGATCAATTTTGCACATGTAATGATCTTCCTCATAAGGGTTTTCTACCATGATATAAAGCGAATGGCTAATCATATTTTTGGCCCATGTTACAGTTATGTTTCGGAACATATCCGCCAGTTTGGCTCTGTGAATGAAGGTGACAAAATTCTGTGCAGGTTTATCTGTTGTTGGGTCATCCAAAGCCTTCTCTTCCAATTGTCCCTCATTGAAAGAAATCACAGATTCCACAGGAATTCTAAACATTCTGATCTATTCAATCGGCATTTCCTATCCTATCCTACCTATTCAAATGTAAGAACCCCAGAAAATTTTTGCAATAATTTTTTCCCCCCATAAAATCCATCTGGGGCTTTTGAAATTCAGATTCCAACTCAATATCTAATTTTTCATTTATCCCAAATAGACCTAAAGTTCAAGAAAATCATCTCGATCACCTTTCTGTCGAATCTAAAGACTACAATTTGGTAATTTTCCCATGCAAAGAAGTATATAAATAGAAACTAAATATACAGCCACATTTTACCTAGATTTTCTTGAACACATTGAATTCAAATGCTTGAAGGCCAGAGGATAAAATCTGCAAGAATTGCAGGTAAATCGTCCAACAATTTCTCTTAGTTTTGCACGTCAGAGATATACAATTTCTGTTTAAGAAACAGAATCAAAACCTAGGTAATCAATCTGAAAAAGAAAAATGGGGGTGTAAATGGGGTTTTGGGCAAATAAAACAGACATGAAAGGTCTCTCTTTTCCAGATAATGCGGATACCTTATGTCTATTGATAGATATTTCCCAATAGCAGATGTATAAACTGCCATGATATATTCTTGACAGTCTTTAAATTTCTATACTAAATTTAGTAAAAAAATGTCTAAAAATAAAAGTAGCATATATCATTGGTTGAATTTCACAGCTTAATCCCATCAGCATCTGAATCGATATTTCAGGTTCTAATACAAATAAATATACTAATCTCCATTGAAATGCAGTATTGCTACATTATATATACTGGAGAGGAGGCTCATATCTTTTGATAGAAATACATCATTCTATCCTTCAAAAGCTTATGTTTATCAATAGCTTAATTCATGCACTCGCATTCTTTTCTGTGTTTTTGTGGGGACAACAAGATCTTTCAGTCTAAATAAGGGAAAACTGTAAAGTATATCATATGAATTACACATCAAGAAAGACAAGAGAATCTCAAACAATTAGAGCATTGACTGTACAGAAGACTATAGCTTCAAAACTTATATTAAAGGAAGGAGCAGGTCTCTAATATTCACCTGATACCATTCAAGTTCCCAACCCTTAAGACGCAAAAAGGATCCAAAACTTAAAGGAGATTCTGTACAAACACTCTCATGATCACATACTCTAAACTTGTTTAAGATCAAACCATGAATTTTCCTCTAGGTGTAGATCTACTCCTCCGAAATTCAGGCACTGATGAATTGCCAGCTTCCTTTACATTCTGAAGCGCACTGTTGGGAAATTTATTTTCATGGTATCCAGCCAATGAGGGTTCCGCCATTTGTGCCGGTTCTCTGCTTCAGAAAAGAAAGTTATTCATGTCAACTAAAGCAAAACAGATGCAGAATAAAGCTACTCTAAAGAATTTCATAACATATTTCCGCCATACCTCAGCTCAAGATGTTGAGAGTTCCTCGAGAAGCTTCTATGAAGCTTATGTGTTCTAGTCGTACCACATACTGGCAACTGAACAGGCTCATTTTCAGGATTTGAAAAATCAGTTTTTTTAGCCTCCAGCATTTTGCCATTATCCATATCAGAAAGTGTTTCTGCCATGTCAGACTTTTGATTCTTAGCTGGAAACTGATGTTTGGACCTGACTTTACTCTCGGGTTTGCTTTTTCTGATGCCACCTTGCCGTACATTTAGAGCTTGCTTAAATTGTTCATCTTCCTTCTCCAGGTGAACTTTCCGAGTCGTGGCTCTTTGGAGGTTGCTGAATAAATCGGAAACATTATCCTGCTTTATTGGCTCTTGGGATCCCGGATTGAGACGTGTATTTGCTGCTGATGGGGTGATTGCAGGTATGTTGGTGACAGATTTATTGGCCGAAATAGAAGATGGAAAGACTTGTTTCATGACTGGCGGGTTATCAAGAGTATCGTGTCTGATTCTACTTCTGACAAGGGAACCTCTATCAGTTGATGTTGATCTCCTAATAGGAGGAGATGGAGATCTAGGCTTAATGGGGCCCCCTGATCTCTCTTCAGCTAGAAAAGGCATTTTCGGCACAATGTCCTTGTCTGTGAACTTGGAGGGAACTCTAGGCCTTCTCTGCTTACCTGTGGAACAGCTTCTTACCTGCATTTAGTATGAAAGAGATGAGATGCTACTTGTGGCTGAGAAGACCACATGAAACACAATATTTAGCACTTGTTTGGAAAAAAAAAAAAAAACTTATCAAGGAATCAGTTATGTAAAAAATATTTTTCAAACAAGCGCTTAGTTACATCTTATGAGACTCTGATTGGATATCACTAAAAATGCTATTAGCAATTTAGCCCGCTGTAAACTCCAAAATAATCACAACTTAATTTTAAAGTTCAAAGGTGACTTTTGAGCACTCAATTGATAAATGAACTGTTATTTGTGGTTTCAATACAACATGATTCCTGGCAGTTACCTCTAAGCCATGTTGTTGACCGGTCTCAGGCTTCGAATTGACACAATTGCCATTTTTCGATACCCGAAAAGGTGATAGCATGCCTTGAATATTAGTCCTACTTTTTAGTTGTTCCAATTCAGCCTCCTTTCTCTCCAGTGTGAGCTTAAGGTTTGAGATCTACACATTAACATGAAATAACAAAAGGAAGTAAGTAGCTAAATAAAAGCAGTGCAATCGAATAAGTGATAGAAGATTAATGGACCTCCTCTTTAAATTCTCTGAGCTCGCTGGCTTCTTTATTGGATTGAGCTGCACCAAGATCTATTGTGGCAACTCTCTCTGCAAATTTCAAGGTGCTAATTGTTTCCCCTATAGCATTAACCTCTGGGTTTATATGCACAAACATCAATGTCTTCGCATGGCCCCCTGTGAAAAAGAGTAACTGAATATAAGAACCATTCACTAAGCTTTAAGGGAAAAAGTGTTTCTTTCAATCTGTACTTTGAAAACTCTAAAAGTAAACTAATCAATATCTTTTCCAGAGGAAATGGTTTAATTCACTACCTAATGAATCTTGTAGTACTTGTGTCAGCTTGCTATTTCTATAGGGAACATGAGAACTCTTTTGTGCAAGAGCAGAAATGACATCCCCAAGTGCAGAGAGAGATCTGTTAATATGTTGAGCTTCTTTCAATCTCTCACCAACAGCTTCAGATTTATCTACTCGCTCGCTTCCAGCTAGATCTACTAAGTGAAGGCAACCCTTTAACATGGATCCAGATACTAGTTCTTTTCCTCGAACATGAATTGTTAAAATGCTGCAGAGAAGGGTCACAATAAAAAATCATTACGATAACAGTGAAGATTGATGTTAAGGGAACAATATGAACTGAAAAAAGAGAGAAAAGTTCACCTGTGAGAGCGGCTACTCCGCTCATTCAAAGCTGTGGCACCCACAGCACGATTTCTTAGTCCAATTTTCATCAATTCAAGAACATCTTTAGTACATCTAACAGGAACCAAGCTAGCATCAGGAACATTAAGACCATTTAACTGAGAATTGTTGCGGATGTCTAATGTGTCCATTATTAAGGTTTTTAAAAATTCTAACAAATTGAGGCTTAGAAAGTCTTCATTTAACAAGAAGAAAAAGAAATTTGACAAGGATATCTTCTATTACTCCCATGAACGACCAACAAATCTCGCACTTGTTCGTTGTATATCTCGATCATTTGGACTCCAACCTCATATTCTATGACGTCCATTCTTGCTTTTGAAATGCGAAACAAGTCACGTAGAGCACGATAATTCACCCCCCATGTATCCTCTGTTGTCAAATCTGGACCACTCTGTTATCATATTCAATTAGATATGAAATCAATTATCTCGGAAATCCACAATTTCTATACAAGGAGTGCAGTTTTATCATATTTGCATAAACACGATACATTCCTAAAAAACTCATTTTGATAGTGTAAAGAGTATATGTAAGCCTCCAAAGTTTTGGAATTAGTCTTCCAGATTTTCTTGTCAAAGCTTTGGAAAAAACATTTAATGGAAAGATAAATATTGTTTGATAAGATCTAAGCCCTTGTTTGTTTTTCTTTAAAATTTTCTCTTATTTCTACAGTATCCAATCTCAACCATCCACTAAAAGTTAAGTCCATAACATTTGACTTTTCAAAAAAATCTCAACCATCTATTCTCTTAAAAATTACTATTCATTTAAAATAAACTCTTTTTAAACAACATCAAGCACACACTAAATTTCTTGATTGTACTCCAGCTGGCATTCTAAAAAAAGAACTCAGAGACACAGAGATTCAGTCTCAAGTGTATGTACATAAACTTTACATACCACCACTTTGTGCAAATAAATTGTTCCTTTAAATGATCAATTATGAACATTAATCTCACAAAAGTATCATGTCTTGTCCCAAATTGTAACTCTCGAAACATAATGCTAATATGCCATACAAGGTTATGGAACCTACTGAAAGCAACAATCAGATAGATGTGCTTTTGCTTACCATTGTATATGTCTTCCCTGAGCCAGTCTGACCATATGCAAATATACAAACGTTATAACCATCGAGTACAGATCTGATCAATGGTTGAGTATCTACATATACTTGTTCTGCAAATTTTAAAACAAATCACAATGAGATGTTTTCAGAAGCTCAAAATTCTATATTGATGGTTATAGTGCTATAATACTTTGTAAACGTACAGATTCGTAAATAATAAAAATGTCAAAATTTTGTTCTCCCTTGCCGGTCAACAAGATTGTTGCTCGCTTGACTTTAACATCTCTAATTCTAAAGCCAGCCAAAGTAAACTAAAGCATTGGAAAGAAGATAAGTTGTAAAAAGGACGTACCTTGTGTCACATTTGTCCCAAAAACTTTATCAAACGTGAAAACCCTCCTTGCATCTTTACCCTGCTTTTGAGGATTAACAATCATGATGTTTCCATTTTCTCCAATATAATCAACTGTAGATTGTCCATGAGACTGCCCTGGAAGGAAAGGCCTTACTCTACAGAAAACTCTAATGGTCCCTGCAGACAACGTATTTATTCAACTTCAGTTTTACAAAATTGACAGTTCAATTTTATTCAAATTTCAAATGAATCACCTTTCAGGTCTTGGACTTGATTGTAAAGCAGTCGATTCTCTTCCAAAACTTTGTGATAGGAAGAAGCAGCCACTTCAAGGCTCTTAAAATGGTGTTCTGAAAAGAGTAGTGGCCATGGTAAAGTTAAAGAAAATATTGATACTAAAGTATAACAATAAAATGTAGTTGCGCACTGAACGATGCCAGCCTTTAATCGAAGCAGTGGTCCGTATCTCACCGAGCCTTTGAAGTTCTTTCCCCCATCCTAACTGAACCCACTGGACTTCTTGTTTCGTCTCTCTAAAAAGAGATTTAAGGTCCTGAAATGTAATATAGTGAGAGAATAAAACGACAATGTCAGGAATAGAAGTACAATTTTCGTGCAAGAAAAATTTAAGCTCATAATTCATAAAAGTTGACACACAGAATAATCATAAACCTAGGAAGATATATTTTCACAAATACACTATAATGTTAGCACGAAATTCAGATAGCTTTCACCATTCAACAAAGCCTTATTCATATAATTGCAGACTGAAATATATGACCTCAATTATCCTTAATCTACATTTCACAGTCCTCTCCTACTACACATTCTTTTCATCTGCTTTACTTCTTCGAACTTATTTTACGAAGTTTATAAGATCTATTAGCGTGCCAATGAAATCTTAACGAATGTCCCCAAGGTGTCATGTCTGATTCTATACCTCCTGAACTTCAGTTAGCAAATCAAGAGGAGCAGCAAGTAGACAACCAATTGAGTGAATGACAGAAAAGAAAATGGGGGTGTGGGGGGATTTATAAGTGAAAATTGCAGCTATCGATGGTGATACCTCTAGGTGTTTCTGTTGAAGGTCAAGTAGTTCCCCACTACCACCCGAGGAAATATTCTTTTGCCATATTCCTTCAGCCTTTCCACCACAGATGCAGAAACTGGAGATATCCCTTGATACTAGACTGGACCTTTTACTGAGGTAATTTGATATGGCTTTGAGGAGTTCAGATTTTGACAGATTAACACAGTCAGTGCACAGAATTTTCTTCAAAAATAATCCAAGCTGCAGGTTACAAAAAGGAAGGTTTTACTTCATTAAATTGCAGATATTGCAAATATATTCTATTACAAGACTAAACTGGAAGCAATTACTGAATTAGACTAGTCAGTATAAACCATCATTGCAATTACCTGGTTGCTTTGAGAAATCAACAATTCTGAGAAATCCTTAACTACCTTCCTGAACACAACATCAATGACCTACATATTGATACACTTAAACTGCATTAGTGGTAGACTAGTTTGAAAATACTTAAAAATTGACATAGTAGTTTCTTATAAAGATAAACCATTATGACAATATGATACAAGTATGAGTAGCTTAATGCACAAAAGAACAGAGCTTGGACCAAATCCAACAAAAAAGCGTCTCTTTACTTTTACTGGGTGGAGAAAACAAGGTGGCTAGCTGCTATTTAGACTCGGCGCCAACAATTAATATCACTAAACAAGCTCCAGAGTAGAATTGCTAAAATCATGACATAAAAACAATATTTGGGCACCACGTACATGACCTTTAACTGTACTCATGAATCTGGATCACTGATCTGATGTCAGCTATGCAATTGTGTTCTTTACATTGATGATTCTTACCAAGTGAAAATACATTTTCTTTCCAAAATTGGATTTAAAAAATCATTTATTCACTTTTATACATATATGCGATTTATTTTGTCATGAGAAACATCCGAGAGACTGCAAAGATGCTTTCAAATATACTATATGAACAGGAAATAAATTTCACGCAATTAGTTTTTTAGTCTATTTGTGAACATCTGAATGTGATACAGTCAAAACATCTGATTTTTCTGTGCAGAAAAAAAACATCTATGTTCAGCCCAGAATAAGACGCCATGATGTTTTTGCATACATGGATTTATCTGTTTATAAAATATGAGTTAAACTAGCTCATGACCCCAACATTATATAAGAATTCCATGGTCCAAACAAAATATATTAACCAAGATCAGGATTGTTGGAGTAAGCCAACAAGGAACTTGAGGTCATGCATTAAACAGACTTATCTTAATTCTTACCTACCATTGGACTTAAGGGCAAGTTGTCAAACTCAATGCTTTCTCTCAGAAAAGCCTGTAGAAGACCAAGACTGAAATGATCAAAAATGAAGGTGAGTACATTGGTCGCCTTGGATTCCTCAACTGAAATCTCAGTAGAAAACTGGAGGAACTCCATTAGTTGTTCATATTGTGATGATTCAGATTCATCTAGTGATTCATCAGCACTCTCACTTCCGACTAAAGAAGATTGTGATTCCTTTGGGAAGGATGTAATTCTCACGGTTCCACCATATCTCCACACTCCGATTCCTCCAGATTGCTTCCATTCATGGTATCCTTTCAAACAAAGAATACAATCCACAACTTTGCTTGATGATCCTCCCTGTGGATTAAAACATTACTCAAGTTCAGTAATGTACATTACGATGTCAACTATATATTTATAAAGTGCATTGATAACATTATATTGTGAAGACCACGCGCATTCATTGAGCGGCTACATGATTAATCAGTGAATAACAAGGACTGATATATAATACTAAACAAATGGTTAATATCGTTCTATACATGGACTTAAACCCAGCCCCTTATACCATCCCTCGGCATTCGGCAAGTCACATATTGGAATCTGCGAACACTTTGCCGCACGTGATGCACTTTTTAAATCAATGTAACTTATAGACTTGCTTGTAGAATGCTAACAGTAGTAATCTCAAAGATGACTGATGTTTCAGCTTTTCAGGTTAAAGCAAACATTACTGCAAATTTTGTATATGATTTTCAAATGCTATAAAGCTTTCACCTTTTCAAGATCAGACGCTTCAAAAGTGAGGAGCTTCATTTTGCCAACTGCTACAAGAAAATTCCTCATGTTCTCGAAATATTGAATAGCGGATTGAGCTGCACCTTCTGTGGCCAGTACATCTTGCACCGGATTCTCCACCACCTATAAAAGGGGAAAATCAGTACAAACCTGAAACAAACGAGTTCAACATATTCATGGTAATGTATAAAATTACTACCTTGTAAACAGCGCCAGGATTGACTTTGTTGAGAACGTTGCAAAGAACGAGGCCATTGCGGAGTGCCAAACAGAATTCTTCCTCGGCTGGTTCTTTTGGGAGCACCCCTGATGCACCGTGGTCCATCTGCCGGAGCCATTGCGCTGCCTGGTACCTCCTTGCCGCTGAAATATGGAAGACCAGTCAGAACTCTCGTGCAGCTTCGTGTAGTTTGACAGCTTAACATAAGCCTACGCTCGGTGGTTCATAAAAAAGTTTATAAAAATACAATTTTCAATCACATACGTTTTAAAAAACTGCTTTACAATTACACCATCCCTCTCATATAAGCTGTATTTTCTTTTTTGATTATCTTAGTTATATAAACTTATTTCTTTATTAAAAATATTTATTTTATTTGTTTACCAATATACATCTATTTATTACTTTCAATATAATAATTTTGATATTAAGCCTATGTTTGTTTTTATAACTTTTTGAAAAAAAAAGAGAGTTTTGAGAAATCGTGTAGTTAAAAAAATAAAAAAATTGTAGGCTTGACTTTTTTGAATGGTTGAGATTGATTACTGTAGGAAAAAGTTATTTTTTTGTGTGAAATTTATAGAATCAAACAAGGGCTAAATAAGGATAAGTTGAAAATTTTCATTACAAAAATTACTTTTTTAATAACATTAAATATATTTTCTTAATCTTTATGAAAAATCAAATAAACCTATATAATTGGGACTGAGAGAATATATATTTTACATCGAAAACATAACATTTTCTATATATAAATTTCTTTTTACACCAAATGGAGGCTAAGTCAGGGGTGAAGCCAGGAATTTATGTCAACTCGAAAAATTTTCGATGTGGGAGGGGCTAAAGAGGGTTCGTGGGCAACGTCGCTGAAAATTTTTCTGAGAAAAATTAAAATAAAGTAAAAACATAATTTCATAAATGACAAGTAAACAAATTCTAACTTACAAGTAACATATAAAACTTCAATTTCTCAAAAGTTAAGTATCAAAAAATTAATTTCACAAACCACAAATCTCAAATTAAATGAACTTCACAAGTCATTCGAGTATAAGGCTACGAAGTATGAGCTAAAAATCAATTGAAGTCAAATAATTTTGAAATTTTTTTTGACCAAATTTTTTGGACTCAATTATTTATTTATTTATTTTAAGTAAGTGGGGGGCTTGGGCCCCATTGAGCCTATAAGGGATCCGTCCCTAAAGTCACGAAAAATTGACATTGTTTGGTTTTCATAAAAATTTTCTTATTTTTCAATAATACCCAATCCCAACCATCCATTAAAGGTCGAGCTTACAATATTTGACTTTTCAATCAAATTTCAACTATCAATTATCCTAAAAATTACTATTCATTTTTTAAAAAAACTCATTTTAACTAGAATTAAATACATTCATTGTCTTGTTAGATTATTTTTTAAAAATGTTAATAATTTCGGTAAATCAAAATTTTTGAAACACAACTTTTTATTTAGAAAAATGAATAATTTAACGAAATGTAATGTATATTTATAAATATTATTTATAAACACAATCGTTAATTGTCAAAAATATTATAGTACTTATAAATAATCGTTCATTTATTAACCACGTATTTCATAGTTCATTTTAATAATTTTACCTAAAACAGTATTTTGATGAGCCTGGAGAACAAGATTTTCACCGTTAGGTGTGTTTGATTAGGTATGGGCGTCGGGTAGGTCGGTATGAGTATTTCTATATTCGAAATCACCCATTATACTTCGAATATTTCATTAATTGAACCATTCAGGTCCTTGTAATTGTTGGAACAAAACCCAAACCCAAACTCGAACCTTCGATTCCAATTTGGACGATTCTACCCATAATATTTTATTTTTGTATACATTTAATAAATATTTTCATAGTCTATTTCGACACAAATACGTAACATAATACAACTCAACAATAGTTGTGTAAAGGAAAAAATTCTGCTAAGAAAGTAAGCTACTTAAATAAATAGTGGAGACTAATTATATTTCAAATAAGAACATAAAATTGAGATAACAAAAAATGTACATTATAGTCCAAACTATGAATATATCAGGTTCAATCGTAAAATATTATAGAAAAAAAATACTTAAGTTTGTAAACAATGCAATGCAATTAAAATAAAAAGTATGAATTGCAAAGAATGAAAACTTTAATTTATCAACTTAAATCACAACCCTAACTTGAACTTTTTGATTCATAGAAATCTCTAATTGCAAAGATTAAATTAACTCATGAAATGCAACAATCTATTGTGAGACGAGATACAAAAGAGTATGAGTAAGTCTTGATTTCTTAGTGTTATACTCTATAGTTTTAAAAAAGTTACTACTTAAATTAGATTTTAAGTTTTGTAATTTTTTGTTCATCACATAAATTGTAAAAAATAACAAACTATATAAAAATTGGTTCCATTCCGATATTCACGGTTCTGCTTCAAGAACCAAGAACTTACACGAATCCAATTAATTTTCGATTTTTGATTTCAGTTCCAATTATTTATTTTTTAGAATCGAACCAGAACCATAAATTTTGGATCGGCTTCGATTCTAGAGGTTCAGTTCCAGTTAAAATGTCCAGGCCTATCTTTGATTTATCAAATTTTTTCATGAAAAATGCAGACATTTTCCATCTTCCCCCATTTTCACATGTTTGATTGCAAATATTTGGGAAGGAAACCTCTTTTTTCCATTATTTCCCTAACTCACACCCATTTTCTTGGAAATGAGGAAAAATTTTCCTTCGCCATTTGCTAAGAAACTATTTGGAAGGTGAGAGGGGAAATGATTTTGCGTCACATTTGATCAATTTTGTTGTAGTTAATTGACATGTTATTATTATTATTATTATTATTATTATTATTATTATTATTATTATTATTAAGTACAAATGTGTTAAAAAAAGATTAAAATAACTAATTTTTACTTTATTTGTAATGAAAAATAATGTCAATCAAACAACAAAATTTGAATTTTTTTTCCCACTTTTTTCACTTAAAAAATTAAATCAATCATTTACTTTCAATTAATATTTTTTACAAAAAAATAATTCTAGAAAATTTTTTCCTTGAAAAATATTTTTTTCCACTTATTTTTCACTCTCATAATCAAACACACGACTATGTTTGATTGGTTAAATTTTCCATGAACAATATCACTTTCATGGAAAATATTTTCCAAAATTGTGTAGAGATGATTTTATCCCCGTTACGGGGATGTGGACGGGAATGAGAATGAGATCCCTAATCCATCCCCGTCAAACTTAAAAACTAGTAAAAATTTAGAATTTCAATATATTTTGAAAAATTATACATTCTTTTAAATCAAGTTGGATGATTTCAACCTAGATTACTAATTTAAAAGTATGAGATAATAAGTTTTAGTATTTTTTAAAAAAAAGATTGATCCAAAAAAAATATAATAACGATGATTTAAAAGGGAAATTTTTAATTCCCACCCAACCCCCGTCTCGACCCTACCTCGCATGTAACGGGGATAGGATGGGGATAAGATCCCCGACCCATATTCGCCCTATTGCCATCACTAAAATTGTGTTTGATTGTAACAATTTTTTAAGCATGATTAGCCCAGAAAATTTTGGTTTCTTGGAATTTGTCATTTTACTTATCAACGGCTCAGAATTTCGCAACTCGATTGACACGGACCGAATTTATAAGCCGTTGATTATCCAATAATCTAACGATAAGAAAACATCCCCAATCCCAAACGATTAGCATATATAACTCCCCTTCTCCTCAACAGCGAAATCAGATCAGTTATTGACCAATTATCTTCTTCATTTCAATTCCTCACATTGGAGCAGAGGAAAAATGTCTGGAAGAGGAAAAGGAGGCAAGGGTTTGGGAAAGGGTGGAGCCAAGAGGCACAGGAAGGTGCTCAGGGATAACATCCAGGGCATCACAAAGCCGGCGATTCGCCGTCTTGCTCGCCGTGGCGGAGTGAAGCGTATCAGTGGGCTCATCTACGAGGAAACTCGCGGCGTCCTCAAGATCTTTCTCGAGAACGTCATTCGTGATGCCGTCACCTACACTGAACATGCTCGCCGCAAAACCGTGACGGCGATGGACGTCGTTTACGCGCTCAAGAGGCAAGGCCGCACTCTTTACGGCTTTGGTGGATAAGAGATCTTAGCATTAGGGTTGGAAGATTAGGTTTTTCGTTACTCTTGAAATCTTGTATAAATTGGGGTTCTTTTTCGTTATTAGGGTTTTTATTGAAATCAATTGGAGATCTAGTGGATTGTTAGGTTCTTTTGCTGCTTCAGATGATTTTTCCTTGATCATTCTCACATTTGACATTCCAATGTTTGAATCAGATTTTCATATTTTTGCTGTCTAGATTAAACTAATCACTTTTAAATTGATAATTTCGGATAAAAACAATTGGATTTATCGATTATAGTTGTGGGTAATATTGTGTTATAAATTAGTTTATAAAAATGTGTGAAGTTAAAACAATAATTTGAAAAATTGTATATTTTATAAATATGAACATATTTATCGCTATTTTATAAATTCAATTTTCTTTATTTTGTAGCCAAACACAGGTTATATATAAATTATGAAAATTTTGAAAAGATTTATGTGTGAAATTATTTTATTAATATCCTATTTGGTATAAATTAAAAATTATATTTTTATTAAAGTTAACAACATATACTTTATGAGTTCTACAATTTTTTAACTATACATTTCATTAATTTTTATCAAAATTACTTAAAAATCTGATTTTAATCTCAATCAAATAGGAGCTAAAAGAATTTGTTATTGAAGCTAAAATTTAAAGGAAATAAATTTTGAAAAATAGGACTCGGGACTGAATTTATTTTAATTCTAAATCCAATTGTAGGAACGAACAAATGTGATAGTGAAACTGCAACTAGCCCATTAGATTGGAACATCTCATTTAAGTCTTATTTGATTTTCATTAAAATTTTCTCATTTTCCTACAGTATTCAATCAAAATCAATCAAAATCGCCCATTAAAAGTCAAAACACAATTTTACTTTTCAATTAAGTTTTAACAATACGCTCTAAATAAAGTGAAAGCTAAAGCATCCCAAAAATAAGAAGTGTAATTATGCTTGTCACTCACAATGATGTCCATAATTATGAGCGGTGCCAAATGGAATAATTAAAGAGTGGATTTCAAACAATGATGTCCAGAATTCTTTAATTATGCACATTACTGGACCCAAAATGGCAAAAACTAATCGAGTACCAGCACCAATAGGAATTTTTTTTTTTTTTTTTTTAAATTCTAGCTTTTGAACACGAAATCAGGATTATCGATGCAGTAAAGTAGTAAAGTTAGATAGATGCTACTTTTGACTTCATAATTTAATTTTCAATCTTATATTAATTTTTTGGTTTTGGTTAAGTCATAGAATATTACCTGCTTCATCGGCTTTTCTCTGCGCTAATTCGCGATCATCGATGATCTCTTCGGCTTCATTATTGTTGCAGACCAATCCCTTTAATCCCCACAGGCTCTTGCTGGGACTATTGAATAGTGAATTGGAGTTGCTTTCTTGTGGCATTTTTGCCTCAATTCTCTTCAGACCAAGTTCCTTAATATGACAAAAATTAAGTATGCGGCAATACAAATCACTTAATTTAAATAATTATAATAAAAATATAATTTTAACTGCAGGCTAGAAGATTTTCTTCATTAATTAGATTATTATTCGTTCATCACAATATTGATAGAGAAGTTGATGTCGAGTTGAAAAAGGCACATGTATGTCTTGATCTTGATCTTGATCGCATATAAAAACTGGGATGACATTAGAAGTATCTCGCAGTCACACACATACATATACCTAAATTTCAGGAAAATGCACCAAAAATCAAATATTTGGGGCTCAATGAGAGTACCTAGAGATGAATTTACATTTGATCATATGTTTAATAGACTAGAGTAGAGAGTCGGGAATGAAGTACACACAATCAAAACGATCGAATTACCTGGTTTTGGACTATTTGAGAAAAGTGAGCGGTGGCCGGGGACGTACTTGAATTCCGGTGGAGAGGAAAAGGAAACACCAGATATAGGATTGGATCTGAACTAGAAAATGGGAAATGAAACGAGCTTCTCGTGACTTTTAGATTAGCCTCCGAAGCTCATTCAATGCAATATAAAGAGGGAGAGAAAGTGGGAGTTAATTTGAAGAATCACAGAGAAGATAAAAGGACCCTGAAATAGATGTCTCGTTGTCTCTGCTTTCTTGGATTGGAGTTGGGTCACAGAAAAAATATATTCACGCTGCACTTAACGGAGTTACTATAATTTATGCTACGTTCGGCTGCTCCTTATAACCCAATTTAAGCCAAAACTTTAAATTATACAATTTTTTAAATCACTTTTAAACTAAATATATTTTCTTTCTCCAATTTTTAACTATACATTTTACCTATAAAACACAAATAGCCGCCGAACGCATATTTTAATCACACGTATTTTTTTATCTAATTTTTAACCACACATCTTTCCTTGAAAAAGGAAAAAAAAAATATTGGTTTTTAATTATCTTGGGTGATCCGAACAGAACATAAATCTTACCTTGAAAATATTACATTATTTGTTTTAAAAAAAAAGAAAAACTTAATCAATCAGGGTTAATACTGGCAGTTAATGATCCGACGCAATTTCTACGCACTGGAGGTGATACAAACGGTGGAATTAAAATTGAAGTCAGTGTAGAGTCAGGTTATGTTTTACTTTATAATAGTACCTCCTTCCACGTGGCAAGTCATGAGGTCAAACTGAAATCTGACAATTCGAATCCCAGTGGGACCTTTCGAACGTTGGACTAGGCAGCAAGACCTGGCCACTATGATTAGCATTGGAGTCGCTTTTTTCTTTGCCTTTTGCCTTTGCCTTTGGACTGCCATTCTTTTTATTTGAGCTTTGGAATGTATGCTTCTTCTAAGAAATTGTGCCACTAATTCCTTAGCAGATCGCGTAGCTGTCAAGAGTCACTGGGAGTAACATACTGTCACCTCGATAAACACCAATTTCCTAGGTGTTGGGAACATGAACCAATCGTTAATCCACGAAGGCCTCGAGACATAACTTCATATGTATCAAAACTTCTCTAATAAATTTTTTATATTTAAAGAACATATTTTACATAATAGTGAACATAAAGAATTTATTGATGTTTAGAATAGCGAACCTATTGATGTTTAAGACGCGATATCATGATGAGACGGTGAAAGAATCATTGAAATGATGTCAAGTGTCAAGTATTCAAGAAGCACAATCCATTTCTCTTGTCTACAAATGCTCACAATTAATATGTTCAAAAACTACGACTATTATCACTCTATGTTAAAATGCATATCTGACTCAAAATTTTATTCTCTTCTCTAAGTCCATCTCTCGCACTATATATATTTTAATATCCTTCTTGTCACTGACTTAAGCTATAGAGTGCGTGCAACAACCTTCCCTTCCCTTTTGTATTTGGAGAAGTCCGATTTTGCACGTCTAATGTGTGCAGGTAACATACACTTAAGATGTGTGGAGGTGGGATTTATTAGTACGTCGGATCTCAACTAGATTTCAGATGTCAACAGAAACAATGATCAATGCCCTAAGGATTTATGTATAAAACTAAACACTATTGTATAAAATAAAGCTTATACAAGCTAAAAATCTTAAAGATTTTATTTTTAACTATGCTTTCTTCATTTTTGTCAAACCTAATATCTATTAGACTCTATCCATTTGCATGGACACTTGTTAGGGATGTCGAGTTGCTTCTTCCTACCTCGTCATATTTGGTCGCCCAAACTTTCATATTTTTTGATGGCCTAAAATATGTCTCTTAAGGATTTTTTTTTTTCATGAGAAATGTACCTACATTCAAATATTTGTGCACAGAAAATCTATAGTTTTTTTTTTTTAAAAAAAAAAATTAAAAGCAATGAGTTACACAAATCAGGGGACAGATTCATATAGTGGCTTCATGAAGTAGATATACGAACATATCTCAAGCCAAGCTTGTCTAGATGGATGATACCTTGCACCAAGCTTTTGAGTTCCTTATCCTGGATCAACCTAAAACAGTTAGACTAATATCCTAAGTTAGCTAGATAATCTGCCACACCATTTCATTCTCTCCAAATGTGGGAGAAGTGGACCTTCACTTTTTTGGTGAGTTCCTTCAAGGTATATTGGACTGACCACGAATCTTTGTAAGCCTGAGTGCAGAGCAAGAAAGCAACTTGGGAATCATTCTCAACCCAAATCTGTGTGCGGTTATTATTCCAGCATAAACTGAGCCCTTTAGAGATGGCCTTGATTTTTACCTCGTGGATGGGGTAGATGATAAAAAAATCATGAAAGATCCGTAAGACATTTCCAATTTTATCTCTAAGAACATGCATCCATTTTATCATTCTTTAAAGAACCATCAGTGTTGAGTTTCATCCAATTAGCTTTAGGTTTAATCTATCTGAAAGTAACGGTATGTAGCGCCTTGGACTTACTCTTATTCTTAATATTAAATATGGATCTAGATAAGGAACCTACCCTCTTGATCACCATGGTAGGATTCATTTTAAACTCCTGGTGCTTAGAAGAATTCTTTTCACACCATAGAAACCACAGAATAATTAGAGGTGTAGCATAAAATAAAGAACCAATAAAGCCTGTTTTTGTGTGAGCCATAGCATATAAAGAGCTCTAGGAAATTTTTCCATCAAGAAAAACATGGTTGATGGTTTCTTCAGCCTAGCAGCATTGAAATTTAGAACCCAATTGAGCTCCAAATTTAAGCTGAGTAACTTCATCCACAGATAACCAATTGTTCCACAAGTTCCATATAAAGAATGATATCTTGGGGGTACATTATTATTCCAATTTGAGGGGATTGGTATACAATGTACTTCCAATGCCAACCAGAGAAGGAAGCGTATCACATTTGATCCGGGTGGATGGATGTGTTTCTATTCGTGGAAGGAGCAACTCCTGATCAAATAAGATCCAAATTATTACCCTGTGGTGATGGCTCATTTCAAACTCTTGGCAAGACCAAAGACAACGCCTACAAATTGATCTTACCCGGTGAGTATAAAATTTCAGTTACAATTTTTGTGCCTGATTTTTCCTTTTTTATTGTAGGTGTCGATTCGTGGTCGGATCTTTCTCGAGGTGGAGGGGATGATTAGAATCGAGAAAGCCCAACTTCATTGCACGTAACCATGGTCCACATTACAAGGTCAAAAGTCAAGGAGTCTCAGGACAATGCATTTAAGCAAGATTCGAGGTCGAATCTGCGAATCATTTTCAAGAGGGAGGGGATGATGAGATATGAGAAAGTCAAACTTCGATGCACATGTACGTGGGACCCATGATGAGATCCGACGTAAAGGATGTTCAATATTTGAGGCTAAATAAAGTGATTAAGTCGAAATAGGAGCCAAGAATCAAGTTGGAGTTAAGATAATGAAGAAGGCGCTTGCAGTCGATTTCGGGATTTCGGTCAACCGAAACCGTTTGAGACTCAATTCTCCGGGGTTTTTGTACAATTTGCAATTTTCTTTATTTCCTTTATTATTTGTACTATTTATATCACACTTCAAGCAAACCATAAATAGTTTATGATTTATGAATATTGAAGTCTCCATGGTGAGCAAATTAGAGATAAGAATTCCTCTTCAAATCTTGTTGCTTCTTTGAGGTATTATTCTCAACTTCATTAGAATGTTGTGATTCTTGTATTGTTGGAAGAAACTTTTGAATTGCTTATTTTTCTCCATTGGGTTAAGGATGTTTCCTTAGAATTTTGGTTAAATTAAGCTTGAGTTTATGTTTATTTTACCATTTTAACTTTATTGGGTTAATACAAAATTGTTATGAGAATTTTTGTCCAAACATCAAAGGAGTTCACATCACATTCTTCCTAAAATAAAAATTTCTTCCAAAATCTCCTACACCAAAGAAATATGTCATTTACTTTCTAGTTTATATACTTAATAAAAATGTAAACTCTCATTCTTTTCTATGTTTCTCTTTTTTCAGTTTACAATTTCTAATGTTGTGCTCTAGCAAAACATCTGAGACATACTTGGTATATCGAATTAGAAAAGAGAAAGATTAATCTAGAGTTACAATCCCTAGCTCCACTCACTTATACTATGATTATAATAATTTGTCCAGTTGATTTATGTTAAGCATGAAGTGGTCCTTATAAGTACTAGGCGTGAGTTTTTTTTAATGAATGGGCATATAAGGAATGGTCCAAACCATCATATGACCTAAGAAAAAGTGTAGACATGCTTGTGGGTGTCACATCTTTGAGCCTGAAATGTATGTGTAAGAACTTGGTCATTTTTTGTTTAAGATGTTTCTATTGCAACCACTAACATGCGAAATATGTACAACGTAATTAATTCTTTTCAATACATTTCAATAAGCCGTAACGTTGTTTTTGCCTTTTGTGATACTTTAATTATTACGGGGACAATATTTGTAATGTCAACCAAGAGAATAAGGAACAGGTGATATTGATTACATTTGAAAAAACCGATAATCAAGATGCGCCAACAATTGAAACTTTTCGGCGCATCAATTTCTTGTTTTTGTTAATTTCAAAAGAATCATGGAAAAACATTAATAGTTGAAATTCATAATATGTTGTTTCAAATAAAAAAAAAGGGATATATTTCTTACTCGTGTCGAATCTTGTACGGGTTCTTAAGAAAATGAATTTGTCCATTTTTCGGGGTCTCAAGTGACGTGAATATACAGAAGATTTCTTGAATGGAAATGAAAAAAAAAATTAACTCGAATTCTTTCGAAATTTCTAGTTGATTATATTTTCGATATGACACACAATTTAAGGCCTGTGTTCGATCTTGAATGCGGGCAAGATTTGATTGTGATCAATAATACGAAGATTATAGTTCCAACTAACAAATGTAATTACCTGTTAAGACTTAGTCATTGGTGGGGTAGTTATGGTTCTAACACAAGTTTAAATTGACATCTTAATATATATATATATATATATATACTAGTTTCACACCCGTGCGTTATACGGAATATTTGATAGTGATAATATTTTATTATAAAGAAACATAGAATCACAATATATAATAAAAAATATTATGAACACAAGAATTTATAAATTTTTGTATTTCTAAATTGATGTTAATATAAATTTTGAAAGACTTCCTTAAATACGACATTTGTAGCTAAATTGGTTGATTTACCTTCCTCGTCACATATAAGTGTCTTCAAGACAGAACGACTTATAATTCTAGATATTGTTACATATAGTTGTCAATTACTAAACATTGATCTTCCCTACCCTGCATTACTCCCCGATAGAATTGAGGCCTCCAAAACATGGTGTCCAAGCCTAGAAATAATTAACCTTGTTCTGTTGCACAATCTCGAAGTATGATCAATATTTCTCAACAACATTATCAGAACATCGACTCTCAGCTTCAACTCGTGGTCATACACACCAAAACATCTTATTCCGTTTAAGAACTATGTGGAATGTATGTCACCGAACAAACATCTCATGTTGTCCGATTTACAAATTGCATTTAAACTAAGATATATATTTTATTCAGCGTGATTTAGTAGAAATCGTGTATCTATTTATGTTTTCAACATCATTCAATGTTGGAGCAAGAATGACCATTCCTTGAGGGGTATGTGCTTTCAACTATTACTTTATATTAGATGTTGAGTCTTTATTAGGATTTAAAGGGTTTGCAAACTTGGTCCCGATATTTCAACAAAAGACTTTGAATTGTAAATTGTTTGAGGGAAAAAATAGTCAGCTGTTGGCCAAACGAAGTCTTGCAAACAAAATAAAAAAATAGAGTTTGAACTTATGGCTTGTTATTGGCTAATTTCCTAAGTTTTCAACAATTGTGACGTGTCGAATGCAGTAAATTTCATGTTCGCGCAATAGATGGTTGTAAGTATTAATGAGATGGCCCTTTACTATAGCTTGAATCCTGTTACTCTGAATACAAATTATGTTGGTAAATAATGCCCGTAGATTATAGAACAATGTTGTCAACACAAACTGAAATACAATTAGAAATGTAAAAAACGTGCGTTAAATTCGGGACCATAACACATCTTTTTCTATAAAAATCATTTACATCTGCCGACCGTCTACTCATGGTCTTTCCACTCCCCCCCCTAGTCGTCTTGCTCCTCAAGGACTGGCAGCCTCGTTTCCAGGAAGTGGATTTTTGCCTCCCCGGGGATTCGAACCTTGTACTTAGGGGTTAAGTACAAATTTCATGGAATCCCTGGTACCATTATACCACGTACAAACCATTTTCTTGCCCAATGGAGTTTTAACATCAAGTCTGCATGATGTTTGTTAAGATCTTTCAGGAGTGCAAATGTTGAAGCCATGATGCAATGTATAGAAGCAAAATATGAAGTATTGCAGGTAAGATAACTTTCAATATTTGCGGATATTTAAAGAGAAACTGAGTACTTTGGCCTTTACCATTCTCAATTGTAGACTTTTAAACTTCTAATACCAGCAAATAAGAATTCGGGATACTCATGCAGTCTAATTAACAACTATTAATGTGGAATATGTTTCAAACAAAGAATAAGTATATATGTATATATAAAAACTAAATAATAACTATGCGGTGTTAGTAACTATAAAAATTTGTAATAATTTCTAATTGTATTATAATAATAATAATAATAAAAAAACGTTTTTTATTTATTATTTTTTCATAATATAAGACGTGCTTTCGTTATAAGAAATTATAAACATTTTTTTTTGTGTTAGTACTTTTAATAGTATAAGACATGTTAATGTTATTATATCTAATAACAATATTATTTTCAATATATAAACCGTAAGTTGATAACAATTATTAAATACTGAGATATTTAAAATAATAATTAATATTATAGGTAATTATACAAACAAAATAATTACTTTAGGAAGCTATTTTTATACCATGCTTATGACAGTTCAAATTGATTCAAAGCGTATCCTATTCATCTCAATGCAATTAGTTATCATAAATAATGGTAACATTAAAGAAGCTTTACTTGGACCTTATTTTGTGATTATAATAGAATTATTATGAGCAAAATGCTTGTCTTATTTCAATCTTCTTTACAATGACATGCTTTTGTGATTTTTTTTAATATATAAAATAAGAAATTATAATTGATCAAATTATTATTATTAGAAGCATTATACATTTTATTGTGTGAATTTTACTATTATTAGTAGTAACATCTGGCATGCTTTAGTGAGAATTTTGTTATAAAATAAGAAATTATATGATTTATCAAATTATTATTATTAGTAACACTAGACATACTTTTGTAAGACTTTAATATATAAAATAAGAAATTATGTTTGATCAAATAAAACAATAATCATAATAAATAATGTAAAGTTTTACAAACTGCCAAAATTGAAAAGATACAATAATAGAAACTATCAAAGTTTGAAAATTTAAAAGGTCAATCTTTTTCAATACAATTGTCAAATTTTTTTGATTGGCTTATTTAGCCGTTACCACTCTCAATAGTACAATTAAATAAAGTAAAGAGAATTCCTAGAATTTAATGAATTTGTTATAAAGATATAAAAATGAATTTTTATTTTGCAATGGCCTAGATGTGTGTATAAAGATTTTAAAAAACAAATATTATAGATTAAATCTTTGAGTTTTTAATAACTTATTTTTATTTGGTATTTCTTTAATTAAATTTGCACGATTAAACATCTCTTTATAGTTGATTTATTTTAATTTGTTTATATTATTACCATTCATTTAATATAGATTAAGAAAAAATGTCATGCAAATTAATTGAAATCATTTTTCAACCTCGTAATCACAATTTTCATGGGACAAGAAGAGGCAAACAAAGAGTTAGGATATCAATGTATAAACATTAATATGTTATTGCATATTTTATTATGAAATGAATTTAATAAATACACAAGAAAAATCAATAATATAATATATATTAGTTGTAAATTATGCATAATTAATTAGTGAGTTTGGGCGGGAAAATCTGAATTGGGACCCGTTCCAACTCAAGAACTTTAATATATAATATATAATATATATATATATATATAAAAACAGAATGCTGTCAAAAAAATTTTCCCGCCCATTTTCAGTTTCTATTTTTGGAATTTTTTTTTTTTAATTGAATTTCCGGAATTGGAAAATGAGTTGTTGACAATTAATGAGACATTTAATGTGGGAAAATGTGTAATGCATTGTAAATAAGCACTTGACTACATGTATTGAATGCTAATAATTTGTCTATTCGTACTCTCTCTCTCTCTCTCTCTCTATATATATATATATATATATATATATATATTTCCTGCAATTTTTATGAATCCTACAAGAAATAATTGTTGACATAACATTTATTTATATTCCAATTCATTCATTTCACTCATTAATCCATCCAAATTTGTAATTGTTTTAACACCGATGAATCATTTCACTATACGTGTTTTTCATATTTTGAAAATCAAGCTAATTATATTTAGGTAACAATATTCATACAACACATTTTTTTAAAAATTTACACCATATTTTAATTGCAAGATAGATCTTCTATATTTGTTTAGTTTTGCTTTTATATCCTTAACTTTTTTTAATCGCATTGTTATTTATAACATTCAATTAATTAATAAATTTTATTTCTAATCACAAATTCTATTCAAATATTCTGCTAATTTGCATTGAAAGGATGTGCAAATATTTTTTTAACTTTTGCATTAATTATTTATTTTGATTATTTAAAAATATGAGAGATAAATAAGTTTTTTTCCCCAACAAAACAAATATATTGAATGAAAATCGTCTCAAAAGACAAGATGTGAAAATTAATAAAGAGTTGATGATAAAAAAATTACAAAAAATTTTAATATAACTATTATAATTTGAAATAGTTTTATTGTTTGTTCTTTTTTGTTTAGTTAAAAATATTAGTGACAAATAAGTTTGTTTGAATTAATATTCATCATTAATTGCTTTATAAAAAATAAATTTTATAAAGAAATTAATACATTTGGAAAACTACACATTAACTTTGAAAAACAAAAATAACTTTACTTTTTCGTGCATTAATTAGATTAATATTTTATTAAACTTTAATATTTGTTCTTTTTTGTTTAGTTAAAAATATTAGTGACAAATAAGTTTGTTTACACTTTTTAATAGATTTTTTTTCCAGAAAACGGTAATTTTATTTTATTTTATTTATTTATTTTTTTTTAAGAAAACGGTGACTATTCATTTTTTTTAATTATTTGAATTAAACTTGCTAAATCAACGTAAGATGTACTGATGATAATTAATAATTTATTGAAACTAAAACTAATTATTATGTCATCACATTAATAAAACTTGAATGGTATTATGGAAATCATTTTACGTAGTGAAATTAATTACTATGTTATGGATGACGTGTTGACTGTATTTGGCTCCTGTTGGAGACCCATTATTTGGAATAATGTGGTTTGAAATAGTAGATTTTTTGGAGATGTGTATTTAAAATTTGGAGAATATTTTTGGACTTATGTGTAGATTATTTTATTGATATAATGTGTGGTTGAAAATGAGTTTTTAAAAAATGAGATTTTAAAATAATATGTACCAAACAGGGGCTTGATGATGCGTTTAGTGCAATGGGAAATGAAATTGAAATTATTAAGGATGTTCATTTTAATACTTAACAACGCAACTCCAAACAATGTGCAAATATATGTTATTTTTGATAAAAAAAAATAATATCAATTTTTTCTTGAACAACAACTTCAATTTTATTTATTTTTTATTTTTATTTTTATTTGTGAAAAAATGTGGAAAACTTAATAATCATTTACTACTTAAAATCAATGATTTTTTTTTTAATTCGTAAAGATAAAAAAAAAAAAAACTTTGTCAATATCGTATAAATATTTTTATTTAAAAATAGAAAATGAAAAATGAAAAAGGATAAAATAAGAACGTTCATCAATCTATGTTTCTTTTTCTTTTTCTTTTCGTTTTAACAAAATTCTGAGCATATATCACAGATAAATCTATTTTTTTCACTTATTACAAATTTTATTTAAATGTAATTTTTCTTTTCCATTTTAAGTTTTAAATCAATTCAAATTACAATATTTAAAGAAATTTCTGGAACGATAAACATACGAATCGTAAAAAAATTAAAAAAAAAATTAAGTTATGTGTAATGTACATTTGTAATTAATTGTCTTCATTACTTTCTCACTTTTAATTAAGTATTAATTTCATATGTTAAAATATAAATTTGATATATGTAAATAACAAATGGCCGTGCATCGCACGGGTGTAACATTAGTCTTACTGTTCACTAATATCTCGCTAAGCGAGATATCCCCGCAAGTGCACGGGTCGTGAGAAGTAATAAAGTGGACCTAAGAGTCCGGATTATCGTCCCACGAGGACTGCTATTAAGTACCGAAATGTGTTAGTTCCTAACTCTATTTGAACGAACGAAATAATTAGAGGTTTTAAATTAAAACTAAAGAAATTAAAATTGCTAAATTGCTTTTGTTTTTAAATAAGATTGTAAAGTAGTTGGGATTCACGAATTCACCTAGCCAATTAAATCAACTCCAATTTCAGTTTTATTTCCTATTTGTGTACTCGGTCGAATTCACTAATTTAAATTGAGATTCCTCTCTCGAGTTTAAATCAATCCTACCTAAATAAGTCAACCTTGTATCTCTACAGCGGGTCCGAATATTCCTTAACTAGATGGACACACAAGAATTCACACACGACCGCAATAATTACAAGAGTATATCTCTATCTCTCGTTCAATTACCGGATTTATTACCACGTTCTAAATTATTAACTCACCTCTCGGATTATGGAAATAACTCAATAAATCATGAATTGGTGATCAAGCAATTCAAGCATTAAGAACAATAATAAATCAATACATGCAACAAAACATTAAAACAACGGAATTATGAATTAAAATAATATAACTAGGCTATATCGTTCATCCCAACATTAAAATTAGTTACACATCATCATGAAATAACAAAAACAGTAAAAATAAACGTTCATTGAAAAACAATATAAAGAATGGAAAGATTGCACCAATCATCAATTCTTCAATTGTTTTCAATTCACGCCCCTCTGCGATGTTGGAATCTCCAAGGATTTGATGTTGAATTCTCAGTTGTGGCTCGTTCTTTTGAGAGGCAAAGGTCTGATTTTCGTGCCTCTTATGTTGTATATATATCTTTTGGAGAAAACCTAGGTCAAAACAAGAGAACTCTGTTGAAAATCACGAGAAAAAGCCCACAGACGGCCCAGCCGGAAAGCCACGCGATCGCGCAGGCTTATGGCCGGCGATCGCGTGGACGACCCACAAACTCTCGGGTTGTAATTTAACACCTTCTCGCGATCGCGTGGTCTGCAACCAGCGATCGCGACTTCGCTCTTTTCGCGACTGAACAAGTTAGTCCCCGTTCTTTAATTGCAGTCGTAGTCCTCCACTTTCAATTGTTGCGATTTAGTCCCCAAACTTTATCTTCTTCTTGATTTGCCCATTTAAGCTCTTAATTCCTTCAATTAGGTCCTCCAACCTATGATTTAGTCACTTTGGCACCAAACATGTTTCCCGGTTGTTGTCACAAACTCCTCACTTGTCCAATTTAGCCCAATTAACATCCAATCGTGTCATTTTTCCGTTAACTGCTTCATTCTTCTTCAATTGGGACATTTTCTGAAAAGTAAACAAATAAACATAAATTAAATAGCAAATATTCCCAAACGATAATAATTAATCCTAATTAAGACATACAAATAAGTATATAAAATACACTTATCACTTACTTAATATTAAAGGAGGAGAATTTCCCGCCAATTTGACACAACTTTTTGTGATTTTTTTTATACAATATTATATATTATATATTTCATTTATTTTCACACTCAACTTTTATTACTTTCACACTCCAAAGACCAAAACTCAACTTTTATTGTGTTCACACTGTTACTTCCATTTAAATATTTTTATGGAGATTTTTTTTTTACTTATTTATATTTGATTATTTGTGTTTAAACCTCTCTTTTCATAATTTTTTTTTTATCTTTTAATGTTTTGAATTTTGAAAATAAGTATTTGTGTGCAGTCATACAAATTCAATACAAAATTTTCAGTTCAAAATTATATCGAAGTTGTATCACGCATCTAATACTAAATAAATCTTATTGTATAAAACTTTTTATAAATAATCTTATTTTTTTAGTTATTTAGTACATCTAAAAATTTGAGCTCCTTTGTATTGCGTTCTATTAACTTAATTAGTATTTTTATAGAAAGTTACATTTAATACGTAAATAATTTTTTTCAATAATTGTGATATTTTATTGGTATCAATCTTATGGATGAATAATTTCGTTCTGTCATACAAATCTAATATCAACTCCTCGCGCCAATTTGACACAACTTTTTGTGATTTTTTTTATACAATATTATATATTAATATTTCATTTATTTTCACACTCAACTTTTATTGCTTTCACACTCCAAAGACCAAAACTCAACTTTTATTGTGTTCACACTGTTACTTCCATTTAAATATTTTTATGGAGATTTTTTTTTACTTATTTATATTTGATTATTTGTGTTTAAACCTCTATTTTCATAATTTTTTTTTTATCTTTTAATGTTTTGAATTTTGAAAATAAGTATTTGTGTCCAGTCATACAAATTCAATGCAAAATTTTCAGTTCAAAATTATATCGAAGTTGTATCACGCATCTAATACTAAATAAATCTTATTGCATAATTTTTTTTATAAATAATCTTATTTTTTTAGTTATTTACTACATCTAAAAACTTGAGCTCTTTTGTATTGCATTCTATTAACTTAATTAGTATTTTTTATAGAAAGTTACATTTAATACGTATATAATTTTTTTCAATAATTGTGATATTTTATTGGTATCAATCTTATGGATGAATAATTTCGTTCTGTAATACAAATCTAATATCGAATTTTCATTTATATTTATATCGAATATTTAATCAATTTGTATTAAATTTTGTTTTAAATAATCGTACTTTTAATTCAATATTTATGATTCTTAAATTTTTACAACAATAAGTAAATTGTCTCCTAATTTACTTAACTGATAATTGATATGATCAATATTATATTATAATTTCCATCAAAAAATAATTACGTTGTCTAAAAATTGCAAAAACTTATAATACCATGAATTTGATGCATCTTTGTCAATCACAATTTTAGTTTTTTCTTTTTTTATCATTATCGAATTCGTTTCTTATACGTGTTGTTTTTCATTGTCAATGGTTAAAACAATAAATCTTATCTTTTATAACATGATCTATATTATTAACTTTTTCATCATTTGTTTGATTGTTCAGAGTATATGGACATTGGAGATCCTACATTTAAATATTTATTTTGCAAAGCAATATTTTGGTGCGAGGAGAAAGTGAATAAACATTATAAAATATGTCGTAATTCGAAGTTCTCATTTTGTTGTGGGGTGAACATGATTTTTAATAATATTTCAAACCAAACCATTTAAAACGGTTTGAAATTTTTTCAAGCCAAACTAAACCATTTCATTTTTTAAACAAAATAAAATCAAACTATTTTTTGCGATTTGGTGCGGTTTGAAATCACGGATTGTCGATGAATAAATTAATATATTTCAAAGCGAGTTCAAAGACACATATTCATCTAAAATTTCGAGTTGAAACTAGCTCAAAAATAGTATTAGGTTTTTAATTGAGTGCTTTGTTGTGAATCGATCCATGTTGACAAACAAACTAATTATATAGAAGTAAACTATCGTTAGCTCTTATATTAAAAATTTTATTTTAAGAAAATATATTGGATAATGATAATGAATTGTAGGAGGAAAAATATTTTCAAATGATTGTGGATTTGAACAAATTAATCTTTGTCTCCTCAATTTTGATTTTTTGACAACAAAAAGTATATTGCTTATATTTTTTTTTTAAATTGAACATTTGTCTTTATTTTTATTTTTTAAAATTTGGCGGGTTGGCTGTTTGAAATCACGATTTTGACAATTGAAACCTAAACCAAATTGTTTAAGGTGGTTTGGAATTTTTACAAACCAAACCATTTGTTGCAGTTTAATTCGATTTTGCGGTTTATTTGTTCACTTCTACTTTGTTGTATACAAGAGAAAGTGAATATTTCTCTTATGGAAGATCATCCTCTAATTTTGAAAGATTTGTTGTATGACAGGGAGACAGGATTAAAAATTCCATTGAGAACATTCGGACATATAATATGATGTTTTCATTCACTTCTATGGGGGAATAGATAATGAGCTAAATGATGGTAGAGGGCCCCCCCTCTTCAGATTACACGATCAAAATTGTCATAAGATTGAGAGTCTATTGCCTGATGACGGTTCAGCTTTGCAATTTGCTCACTTTACATTATTGACAATGTGAATGAGGTTGAAAGCAGAAAAAGGGTCGTGAGGTACGTATTATGTATTTATTGCTTTTATATTTATATTGTTTACGGATAATTTTGTTGTGATATTCTAAAATTTAATTTATGTTTTTTAATGTCCCAGAGTAGGAGTGAATTATGCGATTCTATGTTGCATGATTTAATAGTTTCTGATTCGAAGGATATGCTAGACAAATACAACAAATTGTTAAGGCAATTTAGGTCGGTTTGAGAAAAGATGATTGAGGAAACACTTCAAATTAGACTTATACTTATTGGTTGGTGGGCGACCAATGATGGCCAATATGATTTTTCTATTGTCGATGAAATTGCCGAATTGATTGTCGGTGGATTTTGACACACTACCTAGACACATGGATATCACTATTGCACCACGTGGTGGACCTTTGCAACAGATAAGTGAGGACACAAGTTCTTTCTGAGAAATATTGATCATACACAGGGATTGAGTAATGGAACAAGGTTGATAGTTACAAAACTTGACGACCATGTTCTAGAAGGTCAATTTTTTTCTGGCATCAATGCAAGACACAAGTTCTTTATTACAATTTTATCGTTGAACCCTTCTGATTCTAGGATACTTATTAGATTTCAAAGAAGACAATATCTATTGATGGTGTCATATTCCATGACTATCAATAAGAGTCAGGGACAATCATTCTTGCATGTGGAACTTCTTCTTAAAACGCTGGTGCTTACACATGGATAACTTTATTCCTGGCGTGGATATTGGCAGGAATTGATTGAAACTTTAGCATGGGCTCATGAACGCACACCTTTGGCCAATTTGTTGCGATTTCTAGGGTGACAAATCGTTCCAGATTAAAGATATTGATTTGTAATAAGAAAGGAAGAACAACAAAATCAACAAACAACGTTGTGTACAAAGAAGTATTTCAGAATTTGTAGTCATATGAAATCAATAAATGATGATATTATCTCTTATTTGCGAAATTTATTTATTTTATGAAAATGATTTATCTAATTTTATATTGAATTATCTTTATCCAAACGTTTCTTCCCGTGCATCGCACGGGTGATTAACTAGTATATATAATAATAGTATAGCAGCCAAAAAAACTCACACATAGTTTCCCGCCATTTTCCCTGTTATTTTAGGAAACTTTGTAATTTTATTAATTATTTTAATAATTGATTTAGGAAACTTCAATTAATGCAAAATTAATTATAGGTGACATGTAATAAATGACTTATTGATTGTAAAAAATAAAAAATCTATAAAAAGATCAAATTGTATATTATTTTTATTCTTTTGATAATTATTGTAATATTTTGAAGTCAAAAAATATGCAATATAGGTGTCAAATTCATGATCTTAACGAAAAGTTCAATACAAGTTAAAAAATGAGAGCAAACTCTAAATATATCATTTTTAAAATTGCCTCAAATAATAAAGGTAAAAGTTTTACTTATACTTTTTATTTTTTCCAATATCCAATCTTTTTAATTTATCTCGTCTAAATCATAAAATGATATTGATCATTTCTTACCTAACTTCAATTTGACATAAATGATTAATTTCAAATTTTTTTTCTTATCAAATTAAAAGAAATAATGATATACGATCTTTCTAAGTAAATTCAATTGAATCATTTTAATTTCTACAACTTCAGGTTTCGATAAACTCTTTGGTAATTTTGAAATTAATTTTATAAATTTACTCATTTTGTTCATTTATCTATTTTTTAATTTTTATAAATTTAAAATAACATCAATTTGTAAAATATATACTACAGACTTTAACAATTAATTCAATGAATTCTATAGAAAATAAAAATATAAAGTTTTATCAAACTTATTATATTTAAAAATAAAATATAGTCCATACATTTATTTAACATGGACAAAAAATAGTTTTGTGTGTGTATGGGTAATATGACCATTTTCAGTACTTGGTGAAAAATAAAATGTCACATTGTATTTGAAACCATTGAATATGAGTAAGTTTGATATAAACTATAGAAATGGTTTTAAATGTGTGATTGAAAGTGAAAGAAGGTAATATAAAAAATAAAATAATTGTCAAATCAATCAATTGAGTGGTTAAAAATTGATTTTCTTTTTTTAGAATATGTGGTTAAAAAGTAGTATGTGCAATTGTGAAAAATTAGTTTTTAAATAATATGTGGTTGTGAATGAACATTAAAAAAAAATTATTTTTAAATAATTTCTATATGAATAAATAAACCAAGGAAACTAGATAATGAACAATTAACTGTTAAAAAAATGCAATTCATAACTTTCATTTCTTTTTTTTTATATTTTGATTGTATATTGAATATACAATTTATGTATTAAAGTAAGAAATCTTATATGGAGAAATGAAATTACAAATTATTCACAATTTGTGTATGCAAGTTATTATTATTATTTTTTTATTGTGTTATTTTTATCGGACATTGTATTTTTATAACTTATTCAATAAATATTATTTATTTCGTGCATCGCACGGGTGCAATTACTAGTAATAATAATAATAATAATAATAATAATAATAATAATAATAATAATAATAATAATAATAATAATAGTATAGCAGCCAAAAAAACCCCCACATAGTTTCCCGCCATTTTTCCCTTCTATTTTAGGAAACTTTGTAATTTTATTAATTATTTTAATAATTGAATTATGTAACTTCAATTAATGCAAAATTAATTATAGGTGACATGTAATAAATGACTTATTGATTGTAAAAAATAAAAAATCTATAAAAAGATCAAATTGTATATTATTTTTATTCTTTTGATAATTATTGTAATATTTTGAAGTCAAAAAATATGCAATATAGGTGTCAAATTCATGATCTTAACGAGAAGTTCAATACAAGTTAACAAATGAGAGCAAACTCTAAATATATCATTCTTAAAATTGCCTCAAATAATAAAGGTAAAAGTTTTACTTATACTTTTTACTTTTTTCAATATCCAATCTTTTTAATTTATCTCATCTAAGTCATAAAATGATATTTATCATTTCTTACCTAACTTTAATTTGACATAAATGATTAATTTCAAATCATTTTTCTTATCAAATCAAAAGAAATAATGATATTCGATATTTCTAAGTAAATTCAATTGAATCATTTTAATTTCTACAACTTCAGGTTTCGATAAACTCTTTGGTAATTTTGAATTTAATTTTATAAATTTACTCATTTAGTTCATTTATCTATTTTTAATTTTTATAAATATAAAATAACATCAATTTGTAAAATATATACTATAGACTTTAACAATTAATTCATTGAATTCTATAGAAAATAAAAATATAAGGTTTTATCAAACTTATTTTTAAAAATAAAATATAGTCCATACATTTATTTAACATGCGCAAAAAATAGTTTTGTGTGTGTGTGTGTGTGGGTAACATGACCATTTTCAATACTTGGTGAAAAATAAAATGTCACATTGTATTTGAAACCATTGAATAAAAGTAACTTTGATATAAACTATAGAAATAGTTTTAAATGTGTGATTGAAAGTGAAAGAAGGTAGTATAAAAAATAAAATAATTGTGAAATCAATCAATTGAATGGTTAAAAATTGATTTTCTTTTTTTAGAATGTGTGGTTAAAAAGTAATATGTGGTTGTGAATGAACATTAAAAAAAAATATTTTTGAATAATCAATTATATATGAATAAATAAACTAAGGAAGCTAGATAATGAACAATTAACTGTTAAAAAAAATGCAATTCATAACTTTTTTTTTTTTTTTTTATATATTTTGATTGTATATTGAATATACAATTTATGCATCAAAGTAAGAAATCTTATAGAGAGAAATGAAATTACAAATTATTCACAATTTGTGTATGCAAGTTATTATTATTATTTTTTATTGTGGTATTTTTATCGGGTATTGTATTTTTACAACTTATTCAATAAATATTATTTATCCCGTGCATCGCACGGGTGCGATTACTAGTTTTTGATATAAAAACAAAATAGAATAGTCGAGGTGCAATTTGGAACACTGGATTCCCTTATTTATAATGATTAATGTTAAATACTTTTCCAATAGGTATTAGAAGAAGATCTATAATACCTGCTAGTTGGTTATTTATGATTCACAAAGGCTAATTACAACTATCTAACAATAATTTTGATTTATAATAATTTAGAATGAAGTTATTCAATTTCATTAATATTTAGCACCCCTTCATCAGTCTGTCTATATTTATGTAACATTGGGGATTCACTACCGATGCTGTAAAAAATCCTAATCTTATCGTGGCAGGATCTGATAATACTTGATTGCTGGAAAAGATGAATGAATTCGCCTTGGATGACCTGCAAAAAAGGCGATGATGATTCTCCCCGTCGTCCCTCCGGTGTGAGAATTAGTAATTTGGAGAAAAGTAGAGAGAGAAAATATTTAATTGAAAAACGTAAAGAATAATGAATGAATTATTCGTTATCATAAGAACTGTATTTATAGAGCTGAAAAGTCCACAACCTTTTTTGGTTGAATAAGAAGTCCTTTTGACAAAAACTTACCTTTTATAAAAAATTCTATTATTACCAGAATTGATTTCCCCTTTTTCGGGAGGTTTCCTCATTGGTTATGAATCCTTTGTTTCGGGCCCAAGAAGGGGGGCCCATTGACAAGACCCATAAACGAAGAATACTTAGATTCCTATTTGTGTTGGGCTTCTTAGCCTAAAGTGACCGGGTCAAGCCGGCCATATACCATGTCATGAATGAAGATTCTGTTGAGGTCGGGTGTGCCCGACCTTAACTAGAGATAAGCCCTGGCTTATACGCCGACCTGAGAAAAACATACTTGATAAATTAACGAGGTTGAGAAACAATTGATCGGGGAATAGGGTCGACCATATCATCAAGATGGGCCGACCCGATGTATTCCAAATCCACGGCCTGCATTAAGATGACGTAAAAATGTACCGATCAACTACCACATTTAGAATTTCTATAATTCAATTGCTTCTTGGATTTGAGACAAAGAAACATATGTTTGATAATGTTGGATATTGGTTTAATAATGTGAGAAACTGGTTAAAGTGTTGAAAATCAAATAAAGGGATTTTGTGTTGACTTCGGCTAAGTATTCAAACCCGGCCCAATTTGTTTAGGCAAAACAGTTTCCCACTTTGCCGCATCGAGTCCCCTGAAAGAGAATTCAGATTTCTCTACACGTGTTAAATGTTATATTTGACATCTCGAAATCAATAGCGGATAAATAAGAAATTAAGGAGAAGGGAAATTTTTGGTCGAATTTTGACCATGCGATCACATGGTATTGATATTATTTTTTTCATGTAAAATCATGTGATCACACGGCTGTTAACCATGCGATCGCATGGTATTCCTAAAAGTCATGTCTTTTCAAAGTGATGCATGATTTGATTTCACACCACTTCGTTCCCAATCCTTCTTCATCTATAAATAAGACTATTGGGATCTCCTAATCCTCATAGCAATGATAAGCAATCAAAATATCATTCTCTCCTCTCCTCTTAAACAAAATTCTTGCATTCTTGTTGCATAATTTTGATTATTCATCTTTATTTTCATTTTCATTTTCATTTTGGAGTACAAAACCACATTTTTGTTCGTTGTGCTTGTGTTTTGGAGTGCTATAAATACAAGTTGTAATCGTTGTATATTGAGAGTTGATTGTTATAAATCGTAGGTACCGTTACAGAGCAAATTTAACTTAAAGACAAAGTGTTCAACACTTGCCTCGACTTTTGCTTCTTTTTCTTTTCTTTTCTTTTTTCGTGCTTCCTTACCGTTACTCTGTCCATTTGTCGGTACAGTTTTTTTATAATTATTCTATTTCTTTGGTGTCACTATACACAAAATATTCCATCAAATAAATCGTATTTATGTTGACCTTAAATTTGAACAATTGAAAGTGTTTTAGAGTATGTCGTTGCTAAATTGTGTATTTAGGTAGTGTTTGATTGACATGATTTGCCTAGGAAGTAGGAAAACCTTTTGCCATTTTCCATCTTTTTGATTGTTTGATTGCATTCTTTTGCTTAAGAATTAGTTTGCCTCATTTGGTTGGGATTTGTGCAATTCCTGATTTTCAAGGCAAACCAATTCTCTACACTTTGGTAAGAATTGGTTTGTCACCTTAGGTGGCAAATCATTTTCATCACGTTTGATTTTTTTTTTTTTTTTTGTTAATTGATTTATTTTTTTTCAGAAATTAACATTATTATTATCAAGTACAAATGTGTGAAAATTTTAATAAAAAATTCATTAAATTATTTGTCGTGGGAAATAATGTCATTCAAATAACAAAACGTGAAAAATTCTCCAATTTTTTCACCTAGAAAATTAAACCAATCAAACATTATAAATTTCCAATTCCTAAGAAAATGAATTCCAGTGAATCTCAATTCCCTGGAATTCATTTCTTTTCCACTCCAATTACACCATTGCTATCAAACGGACCCTTATTTGATTTTTCTCTGTAAAAACTCGAAATTGGGTGCCTTTGGTGGCTTGACGAGGGAAAAAGGATCAAAATCGTGCAAAAATAACAAAGTGGGGACCAAGCTGCAAAATTTACGAAGTTGAAGCACTAGTGGTGAAATTATAAAAGGGTCAATTTGATATAAATTAAAATATAGGAACTTAATTAAACAAGTCAAAAAGATGGAGGATTGAATGTACAATTATGCAATAGCAAGTTGAAAATAACGGATTAAGGGTAGCCTATGCGATTGTGTAGGCTGCATGCCTTGCAATCGCAAGGCAATCCATTAACAAAGCAGAACTAAAATTTTTAAAACCTTGCGATCGCAAAGGCTAAAAACATGCGATTGCAAAGGCTTACCGTGCAGTACAAAGTCAAAATTTTAAGATAATAACTAAAATTTTATTGGGCCTATTTTTGGACTTTGAATTTTGTCACGAAATTAGGGTGTTTGGGGACTTGTAAATTCATCTTCTCATTCAACATTAGGGAGGTTGGATTCACTATCATAATACACCACAAAATAGAGGAGAATTAGAAGAAATCATCAAGCAATTCAAAATTTTTCTAGATTTTAAGGGAAATCAATTCTTGGTACAAGATCTTCATCTTCTTCTTGAATTATAGTTAAAATTTGGTTATGTATTCAATTCTAATGAACTTGATTAATAAAAAATTAATATTCAAATAAAATAGTTTTCATGGGATCAACAATTCGAACATTTCCAATTCACTTTACTATTTGTTAGGGATATTGTACACTTGCAATGTTTTTCCAACAATGTTCACGTGATAAATATCAGATGATCAATTGATTACCTCCTTCATTCCGATTTTTCTGGCTATTTGTTTATAGAATGAATTTACAATGTACCAAATGGCCGGTGACAAAAATTTTATTTTTTAGCTTTGACGTGCTAGCTCGATGTCCACCGTCAATGACTGAAGTTTGAATAATTTTCAAATCAAGTTGATGATAGTATTATAGAAAAGAAATTGAAATATTGAGGTTCCACTTTAAAATCCTTAGAAGGGTTAGTTCATCCATTATCTTTCATTTTCTTTTAATTTGTTTCGAAAAATCTAAAATAATAAATACCCCGTAACCACTAAGAATACATAACCGTACTAGTAGAAGGCCAATTCCTTCTGGAGAGAGACCACGCGCGTGCTCATACGTTACTTATCAACGGAAATGACACCCTCTATCGATCTTGAACCGCCACTACGAGCATGATGGCTTAGATGAGCTGCGAAACAAGATAGGCGAGACAAAATGATTTACTTAAGGTGAAAAAGGTAGGTTGTCCCCCACATGCATAGCATGCGACGTTTTATATTTGTATTGATTCGAGTGAGAATGAAAGTTAAAAAGTTGTTGTTTGGACATAAACAATTAGTGTTAAGATTAGATAATTGGACTTGGGTATTTAAGTTTATATATTATAGAGTACCTTTTGTGAGATCAAATTGGTGTGAGGATTTTAAAGAAACTGAAAAAACTGTAATTTGAATATAGAATTGACTACTAAAATAATTAATTTGATAGAAACACATTTCTATTTCTGATCTTGAAATTGGTGTTGGTGTTGGTGTGTTTACTTAAATATAGCACCAGTGACGGTCAAAAGTTCACAAATCCAGCCATGGCATATTTGGTCTTGTCTTCGACCACTCTAAGTTGCTAAAAAGAATATACTACAGAACAGAAAACACAAGATCAAAAATAGATATGAAATGGAAATGGAAATGGAAATAGAGATTCGGATTCTTTCTTACCTTGCAACATATGTAGCATTGTCAACAATAACAAAGATAAACATTAGATGATTCAGCCCCTACATCAACGTATTAGGATAGTTCCCAAAACAACATATACAATCGGATGTTGTTTCTAATTTACATGCATGTGTCTAGATGTTAGAATGGTAAAATATTTAGGACATTCATTTAAAAAACATCTTTCCATGAGTTGAATGCACTAGCACAGTCCACGAGTTGTTGTTCAGATAGGGATATACCCTTTTCAAACGCCTTCGCATAAGCTGTATTAAAGGCTCCAGTAGTGCACTGCTGCATACTCACACATTTTTGGTGATATTTGTGATGCATCTCATATATTTATTCAAACAACGTTTACTAATATAAACTTCAATATCAATCTGGCAGATGCAATCTTACCTGAATGTCCAGCAGGATCCACGACGACCTTGATTTTTAACTAAGCTCACTATGCCAGCTTTCCTCCAGTATCTTTATATTTATATATATTATAACAATAAAATAGTCAAATATAACAAACACCACACAGTTTCCTACCTTTTTTACACTTGCCTAAAATGGAAATTCATGGTTTGTAGAGATAAAAAAAAAAAAAAAAATTGTGATTATCTATATAAATTTCAAAATTATTGTTATCTAGAGAATATAAACGGTAAATGGTTTTACATCATTATTATTACAAAAATTTGAAATTTGACATGTTAAAGAAAAATTCAAAATTTGCTCAACACAAAACTCAAGATTTACCATGAACAATCCAAACATATTTTAAGCATCTTGTACCATGATCTATTTCTTATCAACTAACAAAAGAAAAGTAAAAAGAACGAACGAATGCTATATATTGAAAACGAAAAAGAATCGAAAATATTATATGATATATTGCCATGTAGTGTCTATTCCAACACAAAGAACGTGACATAAAATAAATATTGTTATGCATTTATTCCTATAAATTGAATAACCAATGTTTTATTTTATTTCAAATTTCGAATTCAGGTAAAATAATGAATTCTAAATTTGAAATAAAATAATGAGCCTATGAATTATTGCCATCATTTGGTAAATTGTTTTATTGATAAAATGAGTAGTTAAAAATGATTGCTTTACAATAATAATAATAATAATAATAATAATAATAATAATAATAATATATTAAACTATTTATCTCTCAAGTCACATTTTTTATTCACTTGACATATGATTATTATTATTAACAATTAATATTCATGTCATAAAAAATTAATATATTAATATTCAAATTTTTCAATTGAAATAATAGAAGTCAGCAAAAGATTTTAAAAGTTTATGAAAGTTTTTTAAATAAAAGTCTACAAAAGTCTTTGAAATTCTATGAAAGTCCTTTAAATAAAATTGTATACAAATCCATAAAAATTAATAAATTCCAATGAAATCCATTAAAAAAAAGTCCATTAAAAAGTCTTTAAATGTCTTTCAAAATTTACATTAAATAAACCCCCCTACAAGTACCATTTCTGGAAGGAGAACAGGAGATTAGTAGTTAAAATCATACAAATGCATCATATTATGTTATCTATATCCTCGTAATTGATAATAAAAATCAGAAGTCCGATTGAAAATACAAATGAAGAGTTTGAAACGTAACATAATTACAAAATGCATTTATTCAACATATATATATATATATATATATATATATTTATTTATTTATTTATTTATTTATATTTATATATATATAAGAGACTAATAAAATCTAATATACTAGACGTAGATGCTCCATCTCATATTGATGTATGGCAAACCTGAAGCATAGCGACATATGATTCAAACAAAGATTCCCAAATAAAAAATGGAGCAATTATGATGGTCTTGTTGAATATGCATATACTTGTGAGAGAGTATATATTGACATAACTAATTACTAATATCTATAAGAGGTTTAAATACTTGAAGTATTGAAAAAAGACATCTATAATTATGTCATTGTAGGGGAAGGAAATCGATTTGAAATGATAATGGTGTCGAAACACTTGATAAAACACTTGTGGAAAAACAAACTGCGAAGCTGGCCGTATGGTGTTTGAAATCTTCAAGATCATGATTTTTTATAAGAAAAAGTTTCATAATATGAATGATAGCAAGGATAATGAAAGAAAATATGTTGAAGAAAATTGACATAAAATAGTTGGCCAAAGTATGCATTCAAGTTAAATTGAACTTACTACAAAAAACTGAAGTTTTGAGACCTACAGTCCAAATCTTAAAAGTGTAAAGTCGGTAAAATACGATTGCACATTAATGTTTCAAATATCTGGCATTGGATATGAAACGATATGCAGTAGATGCAATATTTTTTTTACGTGTAAATGCATAATAAATGCTAATAAATATATGTTTATTATCAATGTAAATTCTAAAAGATGATTGACTCTAAATACTAGCTTGCACTCTTTTGATGTGTAACGATCGAATTTTTTATTTATTTATTTATATAGAATAGTTTTTATCGAAAAAACGTGTCGCTAAGATTTAACCCCAAATTTTGTTTTAAAAATGAAGCGAGTTCGTCTAGCCATTTACAAGTGAAATTAAATTTATTTTAATCCGAGTCCAATTCCAAATTTATTAAAAATATCTCAATTTTCCTTATTAAATTATTTTAAGTCCAAATACGAAATTCAATTTTATCTCAAAATTTATTTATTCTCAAATTTATTTTCAGTTCAAAATATATCAGTTTTAATACATTTCCTAATTAAATTTAATCTAATTTTTAGTTAATTATCCTAAACTAATCCTACCTAACTAATTCTACCAAATTATTCTTCCCATGTTAGCTCCTTCTTTCTTCTTCTTTTCCACCTCATTATCCAATCACAAAGTATCTCCAACTAATACTTTACACCACTTTCCACTCCATTCCAACCTAATTTCTTCACTAATTCATTTCATTTCTTTTTCTTTTCCCATCACTTTATCATTTTAAATTATTTTCACTCCAAATTGTCCCCCCCCCCCCCCCAATTCGCACTATAAATAGAGCATGACTTAGAGAGGAAAATTCACCAATACAAGAGAGAAAAATAGTAGAGAGAAATTTGTGAGTAGAGAGAAAAATAGAGAGAAATATTTGTTTTCTCGTGATTTTTTTAAAATCTATTATTTCAGCCCTATTGTTTAATATTCGTTTTGAGTTTCAACTCAACTTTTGAAAATTTACATTTTACTCCCTCAACTTTCAAAAGTATTCATTTTAGTCCCTCAACTTTCAAAAGTATTCATTTAGTCCCTCAACTTTCAAAGTATTCATTTTAGTCCCTCAACTTTCAAAAGTACTCATTTTAGTACCTCAACTTTCAAAAATATCCTAGAAAGTCAATTCATCATTCCTCAACATAACGATTTCAAATCATAGGTTCCGATATCACAATATCACTTCCTTCAATACATTAATTGGCTCAAAAGACTACTCATACTTATAAATATATGCCACAAATCATAATCCCAAAATTTAATCACAAGGCCAAACTACATTATAAATTTCTCTCGAAATAGAGGAAGAAATTACTTACTCAAACACAATATCAAGTCCTTAATTCTCAATTATTAAGAGACAAGTCTTTAAATCTCTAACTTCATAATTCTTCTCATAAAAGTCTCAATAAAATCACATCACTTATAATCTCAACATCTCATCACAACTTCATAAAATTGGCTTGCTATTTCTCGTTTAGTCTAAACGATAGATATTCCGAAAATATTGTCTAATCCTTTCTGGTTGAGCGGGAATGACTTCAATTTTTCAAATCTCCTTACGCCTCGTCTAGCCAATAAGTTACATTAATCTTTCGAAATTTATAGTTTAAAAATGATAATTTACAATTTGGGGATTGAAATTGATGATTTGAAAGTTGAGGGACTAAAATGAATATTTTTGAAAGGTGAGGAATTAAAATGAATACTTTTTGAAAGTTGAGGGACTAAAATGAATACTTTGAAAGTTGAGGGACTAAAATGAATACTTTTGAAAGTTGAGGGACTGAAATGAATACTTTGGAAGTTGAGGGACTAAAATGAATACTTTTGAAAGTTGAGGGACTAAAATGAATACTTTTGAAAGTAAGGGACTAAAATGTAAATTTTCAAAAGTTGAGTTGAAACTCAAAACGAATATTAAACAATAGGGCTGAAATAATAGATTTTAAAAACACTCACGAGAAAACAAGTATTTCTCTCTATTTTTCTCTCTACTCACAAATTTCTCTCTACTATTTTTCCCTCTCTATATTTTTCTCTCTTGTATTGGTGAATTTTCCTCTCCAAGTCATGCTCTATTTATAGCAAGAATTGGGGGGGGCAATTTGGAGTCAAAAGAATTTAAAATGATAAAGTGATGGGAAAAGAAAAAGAAAAGAAATGGATTAGTGGAGAAATTAGGTTGGAATGAAGTGGAAAGTGGTGTAAAGTATTAGTTGGAGATACTTTGTGATTGGATAATGAGGTGGAAAAGAAGAAGAAAGAAGGAGCTAACATGGTAAGAATAATTTGGTAGAATTAGTTAGGTAAAATTAGTTATGTAAGATTAGTTTAAGATAATTAACTAAAAATTAGATTAAATTTAATTAGGAAATGTATTAAAACTGATATATTTTGAACTGAAAATAAATTTGAGAATAAATAAGTTTTGAGATAAAATTGAATTTCGTATTTGGACTTAAAATAATTTAATAAGGAAAATTGAGATATTTTTAATAAATTTGGAATTGGACTCGGATTAAAATAAATTTAATTTCACTTGTAAATGGCTAGACGAACACGCTTCATTTTTAAAATAAAATTTGGGGTTAAATCTTAGCGACACGTTTTTTCGATAAAAACTATTCTATATAATTTTAAAAAAAAAATCTCGATCGCTACAACCTTACCTCCTTAAAATAATTTCGTCCTCGAAATTTAAACTTACTTGATCTATAATATCTGAATATTTAGCCAAAATTTCTTCTTCTTTCTCCCAGGTAGCCTCATTGCTACCATGTCTATCACACTGGACTTTGACTAGTGAAATTTCTTAAGACATGGACTTTTCTATCAATAATGAACATAGGTGTCTCCTCATAAGATAAATTTTTCTGAATTGTAATTGACTGAAAGTTCACTACTTGACTGGATTGTGAACGTATTTTCTCAATAAAGAAATGTAAAAGACATTGTGCACAGCCGAGAGTTCGGGTGGCAATGCCAAGCGATAAGCCACATTTCCCACTTTCTCCAATATTTCAAATGGTCCGATAAAACGACATCTTAATTTTCCTCTCTTGCCGAACCTAACAACACCCTTCATAGGGGCTATCTTTAAGAACACTTTCTCTCCAACCTCAGACTCTAAATCTTTTCTCCTTTGGTCGGCACAGCTTTTCTGTCTGTCTTGAGCGACTTTAATCCTTAGTCTGATTTTCTCGATAGCCTCTACAGTCTTTTCAATTAATTCTGGACCTAATAATTCTCTCTATGTAGTGTGCCCAATAACATGTTGTTCACTAATCAACATAATATCATCAGCTTATCTTTTCCAATATTTGTAACCAAAACGTATTGCAGAATTCATTATAAATTAACAATTAGCTCCAAATAACTAAGATTCTTCACTCAAATGTCACAACACTTCCTGCAAGGTATTTCTTTCACTTGTACATATATATGAACTCTGATTCAATACGGTCTTCGTTTCACTTTTACGTATTCCCGTATTATCTCACTATACCTTGATTACTATTATTATACCGAAAAAATATCAGTACCAAAATCCAAGAAAATATTCCATATCTCAAATCTTATCATCAAATCTTCCTTTATCGAGAAAGTTAACGGCGCATTAACTCTTGTTCCCACTTTTCATTATTCTATTCCATGCTTTCTTGCTGGAATCAATATCACGTGGATCTACTCAGGTCCTTTATGCCTTTAAATAGATCGTTTTGGGAAGAAGGTTAGATCCATAAAAAATGAATATCATACTTTCAAAAATTCAAATATTGAATCACCGAAAGGTGAAATCCTTGATACGATAAAATAATCAAAAGTAAGATGATTTTGTCAAAAGTAAATCTTTACTTTTTCAAAAGACCAGCGGAAATAGTGAAGTTTTTCGGTTTTAAATAGCCAAACATTTTTCATAGTTCATGCATCCCAAAATAACATTTTCTCGTAAGTTTTCCCTTCTTTACTTTCAAAAATGGAAGGACCAAAATTTCGACAGATCAAAACTATCTTGTGGATCAAAAGTGGGGAAAGGTTTTGGGTATCTAGAAAAAGCAGTGGATCTTGGAAAGAAATTGGGGGAGAAAGGTATCACTCTTGTGTATGGGGGTGGTAGTAGTGATTTGATGGGTTGTGTTTCCCAATCTGCTCTCATAGAGGGAGTAAAAGTGATCGGTGTTATACATGTCCCTTTGGTAGAACAAAGGGACATGAAGTACAAACCTTATCTATCCACGAAAGCATAACTTGCATACTATATGGTTCTGATGCTTTTATAGCCCTGCCCGGAGGTTTGGTACTTTAGAAGAAATCTTTAATATTACTCCATGTGCTCAACTGGATCTCCATACTAAGCCTATTGGGCTTTTAAATGTTAACAATTTCTTTGACGGTTTGTTAACATTTATTGATTATGCTGTGGAACACGGATTCATCTCTCAATTTTTCAGAAGAATCCTTATTTCTGCTCCTACTATCCATGAACTACTGGATAAGCTGCATTTATATATCCCAATACAAGATCCAGCAGGAGTTAAGATAGATTGGTCGCAAGCAAGGGGAATCAAGGGAAAATGGAGTCCGGTTAATGTAAACTTAACTTTGTGAACCCTAGAATACGTGGTGGTAGAGTACGGAGTATTCTCACTCTTGAGGCACACCTTAAATTTCTAGGATTTTATCAATGTTTAATCTTGTGTACCTCAAAGATTCAAGGTGGTAGAGTACGGAGTATTCTTACTCTTGAAACACACCTCTTTGAATGTTTTTTTATTTCCTCAAAAGATCAGAGGTGGTAGGATACGGCTACTCCCGAAACACATCTCTAATTTTGAGGATTTTTTCCATGTTTCTCTCTTTTGTTTTTTTTGTGTGTTTTTCATGTATTCCTTTTCCAGTGTGACCCTTTTGTGTTTCTTCATGAGAAATGATAATATCTCTTTTTATCATTTACTATACTAAATCTCGCTTGTGATGTAAATGAACTTGCAAGTCTAACCTCAATTCCCTTAGTGGGTGCATACCATATTATGCTCTTAATTTCAAATGATAAAATTCTAGGCAGAGTCTCCCTTATAATTTGGACTTATCCAACCCGTAGGTATACTTCATAACCAACAATAACAAATAACTCCACATTTGACCACAACGATTTATATATTGACAACATTTTCAACAAACTTCAATATCACCAAAAATATCCCAGAAAATCAATTCATCATTCCTCAACATAACAATTTCAAATCATAGGTTCCAATATCATAATATCACTTCCTTCAATACATTAATTAGCTCAAAAGACTACTCATACTTATAAATATATGCCACAAATCATAATCCCAAAATTTAATCACAAGGCCAAACTACATTATAAATTTCTCTCGAAATAGAGGAAGAAATTACTTACTCAAACACAATATCAAGTCCTTAATTCTCAATAATTAAAAGCCAAGTCTTTAAATCTCTAACTTCATAATTCTTCTCATAAAAGTCTCAATAAAATCACATCACTTATAATCTCAACATTTCATTACAACTTCATAAAACTAGCTTGCTATTTCTCATTTAGTCTAAACGATAGATATTCCGAAAATATTGTCTAATCCTTTCTGTTGACTTCTCGTAAATGGTGTCATGTCTAAAATCAATTATGCAAAGTCCAGTTAGAGTTCATCATTTCTAAACTCGAGGAAAAAATTATTATAAAATCATTCTTAAATCATATTATTCCCATTATGCTCAACACTCGTTTTCTTCCTTTTCTTTTCTTTCTGAAATTTTTTTCGTTATGCTCCAAAACTCATTTCTTTCTTTCTTATTCGGATACCCTCTCTATCTCTTTCTTCTAAATCTAATAAATTATTAAATAGGTATCCGAAATACTGAAATAACGTTAAACATCATAAACTTCTTTACCTCGGAGTTGGTGGATCGAATGATGGCAGTGGCAATCTTCATTAATAATAATTACATAATGGAAAATGTTTCTTGAAAAATTATTTTTGAAAATTTTCCAGTCTACAGAAACGCAGACTGGCTCTCATACCAAACTGTAACGCCCCGAATTCCGTGAAACCCGGAACGCTACTTCGTCTCTCTTTTGAATATATATTTAACAAATATTGCGGAAATAAATGAATTTTAAGAAAATCCAAACATCACATTCATTTGAAAAACTTCAATGGAACTCACATTTAAATAAATTCACTTGAGAAACATTCCATAAAATTCCCAAAAACTCAGATAAATAAACAAGTTCCTAAAATCTCAAATTTCAAAATAATTTAAAAATAACTGTTTGCCATCATTTTCCACCGCTTCCGATCTTTGCAAATGTTGTTAAAAATGGAGTGAGCATTTCAAAATGAAATACTCAGTAGACTCGCACACAATAATCCTTTAACATCATAAATTAAAACACATAATCATGATATTCAAGTCTCTGGTGTCTAACGATCACCAGTATTCTCATGAACATACAAGTTCAAATCTCAGGTGTCTAACGATCACCAGTATTCTCATGAACATAAAAGTTCAAGTCTCAGGTGTCTAACGATCACCAGTATTCTCATGAACATAAAAGTTCAAGTCTCAGGTGTCTAACGATCACCAGTATTCTCATGAACAAGTAAGTAAATACAAGTTCAAGTCTCATGCTCAGAAAGCAAGTAATTCTCATGAACACAATCATACATGCTAAACTTATAATCAAAATAATTATTGATGCGCACTTTTTGAAAAACGTAAATTTGTAGATAAGAGTCTACCTTAAACTTAACGAGTGTGGTTGAGTGGGAATGACTTCAATCTTTCAAATCTCCTTACGCCTCGTCTAGCCAATAAGTTACATTAATCTTTTGAAATTTATAGTTTAAAAATGATAATTTACAATTTGGGGACTGAAACTGATGATTTGAAAGTTGGATTATAAGTTCAGCATGTATGATTGTGTTCATGAGAATTACTTGCTTTCTGAGCATGAGACTTGAACTTGTATTTACTTACTTGTTCATGAGAATACTGGTGATCGTTAGACACCTGAGACTTGAACTTTTATGTTCATGAGAATACTGGTGATCGTTAGACACCTGAGACTTGAACTTTTATGTTCATGAGAATACTGGTGATCGTTAGACACCTGAGACTTGAACTTGTATGTTCATGAGAATACTGGTGATCGTTAGACACCTGAGAACTTGAATATCATGATTATGTGTTTTAATTTATAATCTTAAATGATTATTATGCGCGAGTCTACTGAGTATTTCTTTTGAAATGCTCACTCCGTTTTTAACAACAATTACAGAGATCGGAAGCGGTGGCGAATGATGGGCAATGATGGCAAACAGTTATTTTTAAATTATTTTGAAAGTTGAGATTTTTGGAACTTGTTTATTTATCTGAGTTTTGGGAATTTTATGGAATGTTTCTCAAGTAAATTTATTTAAATGTGAGTTCCATTGAAGTTTTTCAAATGAATGTGATGTTTGGATTTTCTTAAAATTCATTTATTTCCGTAATATTTGTTAAATATATATTCAAAAGAGACGAAGTAGCGTTCCAGGTTTCACGGAATTCGGGGCGTTACAGTTTGGTATGAGAGCCAGTCTGCGTTTCTGTAGACTAGAAAATTTTCAAAAATAGTTTTTCAAGAAAAATTTTCCATTATGTAATTATTATTAATGAAGATTGCCATTGCCATCATTCGATCCACCAACTTCGAGGTAAAGAAGTTTATGATGTTTAACGTTATTTCAGTATTTCGGATACCTATTTAATGATCTATGAGATTTAGAAGAAAGAGAAAGAGATAGAGAGGGTATCCGAATAAGAAAGAAAGAAATGAGTTTTGGAGTATAACGAGAAATTTTTCAGAAAAAAAAGAAAAGAAAGAGAACGAGTATTGAGCATAATGGGAATAATATGATTTAAGAATGATTTTATAATAATTTTGTCCTCGAGTTTAGAAATGATGAACCTTAACTGGACTTTACATAATTGATTTTAGACATGGCACCATTTACGAGAAGTCAACAGAACGGATTAGACAATATTTTCGGAATATCTATCGTTTAGACTAAACGAGAAATAACAAGCCTGTTTTATGAAGTTGTGATGAGATATTGAGATTATAAGTGATGTGATTTTATTGAGACTTTTATGAGAAGAATTATGAAGTTAGAGATTTAAAGACTTGGCTTTTAATTATTGAGAATTAAGGACTTGATATTGTGTTTGAGTAAGTAATTTCTTCCTCTATTTCGAGAGAAATTTATAATGTAGTTTGGCCTTGTGATTAAATTTTGGGATTATGATTTGTGGCATATATTTATAAGTATGAGTAGTCATTTGAGCCAATTAATGTATTGAAGGAAGTGATATTGTGATATCAGAACCTATGATTTGAAATTGTTATGTTGAGGAATGATGAATTGATTTTCTGGGATATTTTTGGTGATATTGAAGTTTGTTGGAAATGTTGTCAATGTATAAATCGTTGTGGTCAAATGTAGAGTTATTTGTTATTATTGGTTATGAAGTATACCTACGGGTTGGATAAGTCCAAATTATAAGGGAAACTCTGCTTAGAATTTTATCATTTGAAATTAAGAGCATAATATGGTATGCACCCACTAAGGGAATTGAGGTTAGACTTGCAAGTTCATTTACATCACAAGCGAGATTTAGTATAGTAAATGATAAAAAGAGATATTATCATTTCTCATGAAGAAACACAAAAGGGTCACACTGGAAAAGGAATACATGAAAAACACACAAAAAAAACAAAAGAGAGAAACATGGAAAAAATCCTCAAAATTAGAGATGTGTTTCGGGAGTAGCCGTATCCTACCACCTCTGATCTTTTGAGGAAATAAAAAAACATTCAAAGAGGTGTGTTTCAAGAGTAAGAATACTCCGTACTCTACCACCTTGAATCTTTGAGGTACACAAGATTAAACATTGATAAAATCCTAGAAATTTAAGGTGTGCCTCAAGAGTGAGAATACTCCGTACTCTACCACCACATATTCTAGGGTTCATAAAGTTAAGTTTACATTAACTGGACTCCATTTTCGCTTGATTTCCTTTCCTTGCGACCAATCTAACTTAACTCCTGCTGGATCTTGTATTGGGATATATGACTGCAGCTTATCCAGTAGGTCGTCGATAGTAGGAGTAAAAATAAGGATCCTTCTGAAAAAGGGAGAGATGAATCCCTATTCCACAGCATAATCAATAAATGTTAACAAACCGTCAAAGAAATTGTTAACATTTAAAATCCCAATAGGCTTAGTATGGAGATCCAGTTGAGCCCATGGGGTAATATTAAAGATTTCTTCTAAAGTACCAAAACCTCCGGGCAGGGCTATAAAAGCATCAAAACCATATAGTATGCAAGTTATGCTTTCATAGATAGATAAGGTTTGTACTTCATGCCCTCATGTTTTGCCTGCAATATCTACCAAAGGGACAGGTATAACACCGATAACTTTTACTCGCTCTGCGAGAGCAGATTGGGAAACACAAACCATCAAACCACTGCTACCACCCCCATACACGAGAATGATACCTTTCTCCCCCAATTTCTTTTCAAGGTCCACTGCTGTTTCTAGATACCCAAAACATTTCCCCACTTTTGATCCAAAAAATACACATATAGTTTTGATCTGTCGAAGTTTTGGTCCTTCCATTTTTGAAAGTAAAGAAGGGAAAACTTACGAGAAAATGTTATTTTGGGATGCATGAACTATGAAAAATGTTTGGCTATTTAAAACCGAAAAACTTCACTATTTCCGCTCGTCTTTTGAAAAAGTAAAGATTTACTTTTGACAAAATCAGCCTACTTTTGATTATTTTATCATATCAAGGCTTTCACCTTTCGGTGATTCAATATTTTTAACCAACCTTTATCAAAACTCGTGAAAGGAAACAGAAAAATATTTTGTATGTGCATATATATCAAATGATTTACCTTATATCAATGCTGATTAGCCAAAACCTCATTGTGTAAAACAGATTGGCAAACATGATCTTTCGATATTATATTTTTGAGACTATAACAGTTTTTATCCTTGTTAAATTGAGCATATAAGGAAAGGAGTTCACGTTGCACATACCCACTTAGGTGCGTCACAAGAGTTAATCGAATATCATCCAAAGACTCCTTACTCAGTCCACCCTTAATGAAATCGATTTTATCATCTCGATTTCTAGAAGAATATCCTACTGATTTGCAACGAGTATCACATGTCCAACGAGCACATTTGTAACAACCGTTCAATCTTTTTGCTCTTCGTTTCTTTGCAAAAGTACTTTTTCCTAAACCAGGCATGTGTTTAGGAAATGTCAATGGCAATTCCCCAGTTAATCGAACTATTGCTTCGATCAACCAGCGAATATCTTTTGGGATGCCATGATCCATCAGCAACCTCAATCTTTCGAGCCTAATTCGATAAATTTTTCTCAAATAATTTATTGGAAGATTGGAATAATATTTACGAATAATTGAAAGTATGATATCCATTTTTGATGGATCTAACCTTCTTCCCAAAACGATCTATTTAAAGACATTAAGGAGCTGAGTGGATCCATGTGATATTGATTCCAGTAAGAAAGTATGGAATAGAATAATGAAAAGTGGGAACAAGAGTGATGCATGTCGCAATGCACCAAACTAATAAATAATTCCTTACTCGTCAAATATTAATTAATAATGTAGTAGCGAGAGTAGGGGTCGATCCCACGAGGAATTGAAACTAATTTTAATTGTTCAATCAATTAGAATGGAATAGGGGGTTTGTTGTTTGAAATTGTTTGAATAAAAAATATGCATAAAAATAACAATTAAATATGACAAGAGAAATAATATGAGAATAAATCTTGTTCTCGGGTTCGGTTGTGCCCTCAATTAATGTTATACTTTTCCTTGTAACGTGTTTATATCTCTATTCAATTATCAATCATAAATAATCAACAAGCTCTGATTATCTAAATTCTTCCTGATGTGTATTGATTCAAAACAAGTTTTTTGAACCAATTCTAGCCACGGACAATCCTAAACAAGCTCTTAGGATTTAATGCACGACTAGTATGAAAATTTAGAAGAATAGATTGAATTGGATCGTTAATTACACGAGCTCAAATTTATCAATCCAAGTTGAATTATTACTAAACCTGCACGAGATTTATTTGCTACTAAAGTAAAGATTCAATGACAATTACGGATCAATAATCTAAATATAGCATATTCATGAATCCAAAGATCAATAATCCAATTGGCCAAATTAAACTATTAATCAAATAAACTCAATTGAACATTCAAAACATAATAATCCAACAATTGAAATAAAGGAATAAATTCACGCTACTAATTTGTAGGAAAAGAAAATAACATAATCAAGTTAACACAACTTCTCCTTTGAACATGACATAGAATTTAGCCTAACATGGTTGTGGTAGATTCTTCAAGTTGCTTCATGAATTTCATTGTTGTTGATATTCTTGCACTTGAAAATCTCCAAAGAATGCTCTATATTTTGCTCTCAATTTTCCTCAATGACCAGCCTCCTTTTTGTGGTGATTTTGCTCCTTTAATACTCCTAAAATCGTGCACTAGCTTTACCCCAAAGATATACCAAAGATAGACCTTGAATCAGATAAGGAAATTTCTTCGTGAGCCGTAACTTTCCTTATTACGGCCGTAAGTAAGCTACTGAAAATTTTCAAAATTCGGAAGTTACGGCCGTAACTTTACCATTTACGGCCGTAAGTGCATTTCTGCCGAGAAGCACCTGTGTTCGATGTTTTGGTCATAACTTTCTCTCCCGAAGTCCAATTGGAAGTTACGGCCGTAACTTTACCATTTACGGCCGTAAGTGCATTTCTGCCGAGAAGCGCCTGTGTTCGATGTTTTGGTCATAACTTTCTCTCCTGAAGTCCAATTGTGGTGATTCAAGTTGCGTTGAAAAGAAATATCAAATATCTACAATTATTTGTGAAATAGATCTTCCAAAATTCGAAAGTATTATATGACAAAATAGAGCTTCAATCTATAACTAAAATTCATAATCACAATCCTTGCGGGTTTTTGATTTCTAACTTCACTCCAAACCTTCTTTGACCATAATTTTTGCATCTAATCTTCTTCCCACATGTCATTATTGATTTGGAGCTCTTTGAATATGCCATTGAACCTCACTTCTTGATTTTTTTTTGTATTTCTTTGGTCTTGTTTCCTTTCTTTATCTTCTTTTTGACCTTACATAGCACAATAAGTGAAAATGCATTAAACGTTGCTTCAATAGGATCAAACCAATAACAAAATAAGATAATAAGTGAATTAAATACGTGCTAATAAAGCACTTATCAAAGAGTTAATGCACCGTTAACTTGGTGATCGTTAGACACCTTAGAGTTGAACTTTTATGTTCATGAGAATATTGGTGATCGTTAGACATCAGATACTTGAACTTGTATGTTCATGAGAATACTGGTGATCGTTAGACACCTGAGAACTTGAATATCATGATTATGTGTTTTAATTTATAATGTTAAATGATTATTATGCGCGAGTCTACTGAGTATTTCTTTTGAAATGCTCACTCCGTTTTTAACAACAATTGCAGAGATCGGAAGCGGTGGTGAATGATGGGCAATGATGGCAAACAATTATTTTTAAATTATTTTGAAAGTTGAGATTTTTTGAACTTGTTTATTTATCTGAGTTTTGGGAATTTTATGGAATGTTTCTCAGGTGAATTTATTTAAATGTGAGTTCCATTGAAGTTTTTCAAATGAATGTGATGTTTGTATTTTCTTAAAATTCATTTATTTCCGCAATATTTGTTAAATATATATTCAAAAGAAAGACGAAGTAGCGTTCCGGATTTCACGAAATTCGGGGCGTTACATGATGTACCAATGAATGATATCAAAATGTATGATCATCAACTCTGTACGTTTGGAGAATTCTTTGAAGTACCATTGAGTGAGATTAGAAAAGGTAATCAATACCTCAATACTTTGTGATTGCAGTGAAATGATTATAAAAAATTCATTTGAAATACAAGAATCGTTACCTATCTAAAGTTTCACGACTTAAAATTAGTGGTAACAATTTGAAAATTGCAATGTGAAATACACACGATGCCTGAAGCATACAGTGCCTATTTGTTTCTAATTAAAAATCAGATTTTTATCAAAGTCAAAATCAAGAATTATCACCATGATATATTTCAGGGGTCCCACAACTTTTTAACTAAACATCTCATAAACTTTTATCAAAATCAGTTAAAAATCTAATTTTAATATCTATCAACAGGGGCACAATATAATATTTGAAGGATTAAATATGTCTAAAACATATGGATCAAGTTTTTAAGAAATTTATTTAATCAAAATATACAAATATTTTGCAATCTGGATATATGCAACATGATTATCATATGAGAATATCTATTTAGTATGGGCACAAGAATGATTAATAATGCCTATGTGATACAAAGATCCATATTTGTATTCATTATTGACATCATCGATAATTTAAATATGGTTTGATCTCTTGATGAACTTTCAAAGACGCTTGAGAAATTGACAAACATGATATATAGATCTCAAGTAATAACGGAGCATATTCTTTGTACAATAACATTACATGGAGATTGCTTTTATGATTAATATTAATGACCACAAATACTGAATAACTCAATAAATACTGAATGACCATATATTGTTATATTCTCCTCTATGAGTATCTGAAGAGATCAAAATATAAATGACTCAATAAATACTGAATTATGTAGGCTAAAACGAGATGCATTGAAGATGCTCAATGCTCTCAATATGAAGATTGACTTAGTTGACAATAAAGAGAAAATAGGTAAGGAAAAATAAATTGAAGTGAAGTGAGAAAATGAAAATTGAGGAAAGAGAAAGAAATAAAATTAAAAAATAAAATAAAATAGAGAAATTAACGGTGTATTTGGCAGCATTTTTTTTAGTTTATAAACATGTTTTTATCACTATTTCTCAAATCACTTTTTAATCATACAAATTTTTCCTCTTCAATTTTTAACTAGATATTTTACCTAGAAAAAAATGGTTTCTACTGTCACTGAACATAACGTAAATTAAAAAAATAATAATTAAATAAGACTCATAGCCATGAGAAATATTGTCTACTTATGGACAATCCTTTCTACAATTATTTCGTAGATTTTTCATTGCTGCACTATTTTATTTTTAAGCATTTATTTTGTAACATTGTTTTGTTTATAAACTGATTTATTTATAATTTTGAGGTAAAAATTAGTAATTGAAAATTTGAGAAAAAAATGTGTGTGGTTCAAAAGTTTAAGAAATTGTGTACTTTATAAACTGATTAAGCCTATGTTTGACAAAGATATTTTTAAACATATTTTTAACAACACAATTTCAAAAATCACTTTTTAACTATACATATTTTCTCTCTCCATTTTTTAACTACATATTTTACCTAAAAAATATAAAAACATATATTTTTAAATATAAAATTTTTAACAAACAAAATTTTATAAATCAGTTTATTTTGTTTACCAAACGGACAATTATTTCTTAATCTTCATATTCAAAATTGACTGTTTATTGGAGATTGGCTAAATATATTCACACCACATTTTCTTATATGTGCACCATATTTTAATTGCATGAAATGTTCATATCCTTTAGAGAATATCACAACTAGTTCCCTAACATTTTTTCATTGTATTCTTATTTTGCGTCTTTCATTAATTACTACATCTTGTCTCTTCTATCGAGCTCTAAAAAAAAATTCGTTAAGAAGAAATAAAAAGATTTATTTATCCCTCGTAAATTTAAGTTAAAAAAAAATTAAAATTATGATTAAATACTTGTCCATCGTTTTAAAGCAAGATAACAAATTTTTTTTTTTTTTGGATAAAAGCAATGTTGAGTAGAAGATTTGCTAATTGTTGAAAATTTAATGATAAGAATGTGACAAATAAAATTAAGAACACAAATATAACAATCTATAAAGATTAGGACCAATAACACAATTAAAATGTGGTTTGTTTGCAAGAAATTGTATTGTTAATATAACTAGTAATCGCAACGGAAGATACAATTGACAATAATTTATTAAATAAGTTGTAAAAATATAATGTTTGACATAAATTATGCATTCATATATAATGAAAAATACTTAGAAAAATAAAACATAAAATTGCGACTTGCATAATTTTTTAATAGTTGTCAATTCTCTAGTTTTCTTAATCTATTTAGGCGAAGTAAAATATGGACATGTGACTTATTCTATACTTTACAATTTTGATTTGATGACTGAAGTCTAACTTATGATTTTTTAATGTCTAAAAATTGAAATATATACAATTTTAAAATAGTAAAATGAAATATAGAGGCTAATAGAAATTTATAGAATTAATTTATCGGTTCCTCGCATAACACTATAAATATTTGTACTAACTATCTTAATGCAATAATTGATATTTAAATATATTAAACAAATATTTTAATTTTATCACATGTAAAAAGGCAAATACATTACGAACAAAATTTACCAAATATTTTAAAAAATAAAAAATTGCTAAAACTTAAATTAAATATTGCAATTTGTTAAACTTACAAGTGATAAACTTATACGCAGTCCTATATTTTTTTTCACAAATCCATAAATCATTTACTACATGCATTAATTGAGTTTTTCTAATTCATGTATTAAAATAAATTGATAAAAATAAGAAATTTCCTAAAATAGCCAATGAAAATGGGCAGGAAACTATGTGTATAAAATGATGACGGTTATTCTATTATTATATATGTATAGATGGATGGATGGATGGATGGATGGATAGATAGATAGATAGATAGCTTTACTTACACCCTCTATTTTACGAATTGATCCAATGATTTTATCGGAACCTAAAGTTGTAGAAAATTAAATTATTTAATTGAATTTATTTAGAAAGATCAAATATCTTTTATTTCTTTCATGTTGATAAGAAAAAATATTCAAAATTAATCATTTAGGTCAAATTGAATTTAGGTAAGAAATGATAGTTATCATTTTAGGACTTAAATGAGATAAATTAAAAATGTTGAATGTTGAAAAAGGTAAAAAAGTATAAGTATAACTTTTATTTTTAATATTTAAGATGATTTTACGAATGATATGTTTAGAGTTTGCTCTCACTCTTAGTTTGTATTAAATTTCTCGTTGAGATCTTGAATTTGACACACATATTATTTATTTTTCGATTTCAAAATAATGCAATAATTATCAAACGAAAAAAAAAATCTACAATTTGACTTTTTGTAAATATTTTTTTTCTTTCATAAATTCATAAATCATTTATTACATACATTAATTGAACATTCTTATTCTATGTATTAAAATATATTGATAAAAATAAAAAATTTCTTAAAATGAAAATAAGCGAAAACTATGTGCGTAATGGTGACGGAGATTATTCGTTGAGATGCTCAGGGCCAAACAGGTAGACCGTAGTTGAGTCTATGGGACCGGCGTCGATGGCCTAATCTGAGGAATGATATGTTTCCCACAGTGTGAAACATAATCCATTCCTACAAACAATTTAATTGGTTGGTGGGGTGGGCCCCACTGCACCCCACTGCCCATCAATAGGGTGTGAAACATAATCCATTCCTACAAACAATTTAATTGGTTGGTGGGGTGGGCCCCACTGCCCATCAATAGGGAGTTTATCATTTCCAGGCCTGATCTATGGTGGATCTGCAATTTTATTCGTGGCAACCTTACAACCCATCGCGTTATCCTCCCTGGACCACACCTCCAATGTGGTGCCAAGCTGTCACTTCCATCGTCTTATCGCTTAACTTTCACTGCGAATGCAGACCGATTTTTGGAGTAATGATCTCAAGCCCCATTTTTGGGATTTTAACATCGTCTTTCCCTATGAATACTTCGTGTAAATCGTGTTCGTATCAGTATCACCACCTGTGAATCTTTACTGGATATTTTTACTTCTATATTTCTAATATTTTACTATTCAGAATCGAAAATATCAGCGATATCACCTGCCAAAAGATTTTTGTTTTTCGTTTACTATATTCTTGAAATCAAGCTAGGAGGTATATTCTTGAATATATGTAAATGAATCTTCGTGAACATACAGTTACATTCATGTGAATGCTAGACTGTCATCTTTCTCATATTTTAACTGCCTTTTTTATACCAAAACACCATGTCTCATATCAAATATGTTTATGTGCGGAACTATGTGTATAGTGCTGGAATCTGTGAGATTTAATTGTTTTTATTTGATCAACGGGTTAATACTCATTATATGTTGTATGCGATTATGCGAATAAACACTACTTGTGTAGAAAAATCCCCGGACAGTAGTAAATGTTTGTGATTTTCGTAGAAGATGGATTTTAATGCCAAACTTTATATTGGTTGATGTTGTTATGATTAATCAGCTCCATTTCATAACACTATAGCGATTTATAAACTAGTTTATTTATAATTTCAGTTGAAAGTTAGATTGAGAAAATATGTCTGGTTAAAAAAAAAAGAAAAAAAAAAAAGGTTGAACTCCAACCTTAAGAGCTCCTACAACCCTGTCTTGGGAGGAATTTGTAGAGAATGTAAATTGTAAGATATGCTTTAGTGGTTACTGTTGAGAATGTAAATTGCGGATGTGTCTTAGGCTCTGTTCGGTTGGAGTTCGACCAAATTAAATTTTGTGTTGAATTTATTTGTGTTTTCTAGATAAGATATGAGGTTAAAAATTGATTTGAGAAATTGTGTAATTGGAGAAAGAAAATATGGATGGTTAAAAAGTAATTTGAAAAATTGTGTAAATTAAATTTGTTGTCTTTTTTGTCTTTTAGCCAATTAATTTGACAAATTAAAAGAAACTGAATAGAGATTTAATGGTTAAAAAGTAATTTGAGAAATGCCTGATTTATAAATCTTTTACCGAACACTTGCTTAGTAATGGAACTAATGGTTGAGAAGAACCTTTGATATGAAAAGGCACCTAATAAGACAATGTGCTGAGGAGAAAATATCTTATTAAGCTTTTCTGCTTTTGATGGAAGGCAAAAAGTATAATTAGAATAGTGTGACAGAGACACTTTCTTTTGGGTGCTTGAGATGTAACTTCCCTATTTTGGAGGTAGTGCCCCTTTTTACACTACATGATGTCGTAAAGCTTATCTTGAGGGGCATGAACAAATTTTTTCTTGTTTGGCAAAAATATCTTGACAGAAAAGACTTTGCTTTCTAATGTGATGGATAGAAAAGAATAATCTTCATTGAATTTTCATCAGCATTTGTGTTATTCGGCTAAGAAATTGATGTACAATGATATTTTCTTTTGGCATCTTGCAATTATCTCTATATATAAGCCAGAAATACTTGCACCGAAGCTTGTTTGTAATATAATTTATTTTCTTTTCTCGTTGTTTGATCCGGTAGCAAAAGCACTTCCAATGGGTTCAAAAGCCGTTGAAGATTTGATAGAGGCTTCATCAAGTGCCCATTTTTCTGGATTTCACTTGGATAGTGGAGAGCCAGGTATCTCACAAGTGGAGCAAACAAATAACTCTACAACTGAAAATGTCAAGCAACCCTTCGTAATTGGTATGTGCTAGAACTATCATAATAAGAGTTTTATTTTCTTGTTAACAATGCCCAATCTAAAACGAGATTGTCATGATTTCATCATAATATGCTAGAGGGAAATGGGAAATGAATTCTTGTAGTATCATATGATGCTGCAACTCATTCAATGCGCATTCTCAATATTATGCCTTGAAGAGGACTCGAACCTCCATGCTCTTTAGCATGAGATTTTGATCCGGGTTGTCTTGATAGCGTGATTTTTGGATATACCATCTATAGATATGCTGTTGGTCGTTTCCTTTACTATTATCGAAAATCATACTGTATATATTTTCCATTTTAATAATTTCAGTTTCATGCTCTTGACCTCGACTGTTTTAAATTTTGCAGGAGTTGCTGGAGGTGCAGCTTCTGGGAAGACTACAGTCTGTGATATGATTATTGAGCAACTACATGATCAGCGTGTTGTACTTGTTAACCAGGTATGGTCTTTACAACAACAAGCTAAGCCTTTTGGACAATACAATTGGTGTTGGGCCTGGCTACATGAATATCATTTTACCACTTTTCTTTCAAAAAAACTTCAATGAAATCATATCTTTACCATATGTCAGTATTAGCTTTGGTCTATCTCTTTCTCTCACACTCCATCTATTTGGATTGTATAGCTATTTTGAAAAAGATCTTCTTTAGGTTTACATACGGAATGGCCTAACTATCTAACCAGTCATTCTCTTAATGGGTCCTTGGTGCCACCTCCACTTGTTGGCGTATATATACATTTTTTGTTTTTTATAATTTTATTCCTTATATTATGACCATTCATCCATCTTAATCGCCTTATTTCCGCTATCTTACCTTGTGAACGCTTTGTCATTCAATAAACCTATACTAGTTATTTAAAGAATGATTGGTTAATGGCCATTTTCTAAAAAAATATAGTCATATTATCTGTCCAGCTAATACACTTTCCATATTAATATTTTGGCAGGAATCCTTTTATCACAATTTGAACCCAGATGAACTTAAAAGAGTTTATGAGTACAACTTTGATCATCCTGGTGGGTTTGGTGTTAGATTTTCTAACATGCATATGCTACCTTTTTTAGTCCAGTACTCTTTACGTCCATGAATAGGTTCCCATTTTCTTTTGAAAGTCTTTAACCATACCATTGGCATCGGATCCTGATTATATTTTTTTAGAGAAGTCTGCATTTGACCCTTCATGTGCAGCTCTCGTGCTATTATGTGGAAGTTCTTTCCTCCTTCACTTTGCTATTTATTGCACATGTTTCCTTGTTTCTCAGTTATATTTAGTTACATTTTAATACTGAGTAGTGATAGCTATGATGGTGATCCAGCCAAATTAAATAGATATTGTTCCACTGCAGCTCTGTTTTGCATGTCTCCTTTGGTGATAAGATTTCTAGCTCTTAGACAGCATGGTATTGTGCAACTATTATAAAGGCTTTGATTCTCTAGAAGAGAAAGGGAAAGGAAAAAACTACTGATAAGGCACATAAATAAATATAATAATAGACAACTAAATAATGTCTATTTGAAAATTTCTTATTTTCTTGTAGTAGGTAGTGTCGCTCAATATTAGATTTGTTATCTTCGATTTCACAGTATCATTTTTCATCATTTTGCTTCTTCTTTTTTCAAGTGCAGATGCATTTGACACCGAGCAATTGTTACATATTATGGAAAAACTGAAGCATTTTCATGCTATAGATATTCCAAAATATGACCTTAAGAGTTATAAAAGTGACGTCTTCCCTGCTCGAAGGGTAATATCTTTTTCCTATTTTCCCTTTCTCTATTGAAAATGACACCCCATGTTACAGTGAGCACATAATGTATAAAACGATGACTGTGCTTGCTAAAGGGAGTTATTTGAGTCAGTAAACATAATATGCAAAGAAAATAAGATATCGTTGTTGGGCACATGCCTTTCGTGGTGATGTATCTCTGATTTGCTAATTTCATTTTCCTCTGGGTTGTTGATAAAATTATTATGCTATCCATTAATAAATATTATTATCTTTATAAGAGACATAAAATTTCATATAAATGAAAATTCAGGAAATACATTCCTACATAAGAAATATATCAATATTATTAAGGATTTTCAAGATTCAGCTTTCCCGCAATGTGATTTTCGCGGATGCACACATATATGCAAACCATTCACCTGTAACTTGACCTCTGTTTGGTAAAAAATTAACAAAGAATGTGTCAAAAAAAATTAACAAAGAATGTGACAAAAAGTGTCGTTTATAAACAAGTTACCAAACAGAGGCTTATAAATAGTTGCCTTCACTATGAACTATAATAATAGTAAAAATTTATTAATGATAAATAGTCTGCATTATACTTTCCCCTTACTTTTCTTATTTTTGATTATTTGATTTGCATGAAAACACCCTATTGCTGGCATCTGGCAGGTAAATCCTTCTGATGTTATTATTTTGGAAGGTATACTGGTTTTTCATGATCCTCGTGTTCGAGATTTGATGAACATGAAGATATTTGTTGATACAGGTTCTTTCTCTTCCTTTCCATATTTCATATATTTTTTTCCCTTTTTTTAATCCAAAATGACTTTTTCTTGATTCCTTTAGTGTACAACAATTTTAATATGAACTTTTAATATAGTGGGGTTGCAGTCTTGCAGACTGTCAATATATATTTAAAATTGTGTTATTCAACTCTCATCATGTCTTTGTATTGTACTTATCTACATAAACACACACGTATGTATTTGCTTATATTTATTTTCTTTATGATAAGGCAAAAATTAATTTGAAAACAGCCCAAAGGAAAATACTGGAAACCTGGACATAGACCATATATAGGAAGATATAGCCAAAGTGTGCTGGAAAACCAAGAATGAGCCAAACTATCAACAAATTCTCCCTGGCATCAAGCTGCAATGAAATAGCTTCAAATTGATATTTTTGCTGTTTTCTACTCTACCTGATTGGAGCCATGTTGGTTAATTTATTATTTTTTGGTTAGTGATAGATGGACCTGACCTGAATGTGGGGCTTTTCTATTTTGTACATTTTTTCTTTTTCATCTTATCCTTGTTGACTTTGTACTTTGCTCTATTCTTGTGATGTTCATGATATGAATTTTCTGTGCAGATGCTGATGTACGCCTGGCAAGGAGGATAAGGCGTGACATAGTCGAAAAGGGTAGAGATATTGGTACGGTACTTGATCAGGTAATAAAATATTCAGCAAATATTTCATGTTTTTGGGAATATACATTGCACGTGGCTAATTTTGATAAATTCTCACCTGTTAATTCATGTAAATATCTTTCTCCCTGTTCTAAGAAAAGAGTGAAATAAAAGTGACTGTTATTAACCAAAGCACATAGTCCAATCACAACACATGAAAAACAAAGAGAGAAGATTAGTCGAAGACCAAGTAGATTATCACAACATAAGCTAATTTACCTGAAAACCTAATGAAATACATTCTAAGGAAACTGGACTTCCATCATTACAATTTCCATTTCTCTAAACCATGTAATTATTTTGCAATCTTAAAATTTGATATAGCTTTGGTGGAAGACTTCAAAATCCATTATATAACTACCTAATGCTGACAGGTATAGTGACATTGATTCTTGAAAGCTGCATTGTAATTCTCTCTACAATTTTAGTTCTTTTGAAGTAGGAAATCTACTTGCATAAACTTCATACCACTTGTGCATGTTGTTGATTTTCACTTTGTTTATTTAGTGATAAATTTGTCACATGATGCTTTTGAATTTTTTGATGTTGCTCATGTCACGTGACTACATATTTCTACAACCCTCGGGTACCATGAGCTTTTATTGTGAGCATGGAAATTAGTTATTTTGAGGAAATTTTTTTCTGGATGTAAGTGTGTCATCCCTGACAGGTGTGACTATCTTATCTGGTCTTCTTATCGAAGCTGACTTGTGATATTTTGTAAGATAATGGTGAGTTGGGGATCATACTTTTGTTCAGCAGTTTACCACAGAAAGTTTGTCTGATACAAGTGCTCTATTTAGGTTTAGCTGACATAGGACTTGATATTTAGCAGGAAAAAATCCCAAAAATTTGGCAAAGACCTCTCATTAAAAATCTAATTTGAAGCTAGTTGTTTATGGTCTTTTATGTTTAGAATTGATATGAACCCACGTAGCAATAGTAGCTACGAAACTCATACAAGATTGAATAACAAACCTAATAAAGCCAAAAATTAACATTTAGAGTTTGATTCAAAATTATTGAATCAAGCAACCAACATAATTGCTACGATATGTCTACCTCCCGACCACAAAACTTCGAAATCTCACCCGGAATTATTTGAATGCCTCGAGACAATAATCTTGACAAGTTCGGAGTTAGTTCAATGAAGAACAAGGATTGAAAGCAATATGTCTTTCGAATTATAATCTCAAAAATTGTGTAAATAAAAGTTACAATGAAAAAGCCTTTAAATAGGCTACAAAATAAAATCCCGTTCTACTTAGGAAAGTAGATAAGAATCTAATTAGTCGTTAATCTAATTAAGACAAATAAATCAAATCCTAATCTAATTAGGAAAAGCAATAAGATAAACCATTTTATAACAATAAGGGTTGAACTAGAATTGTATCTAATAAAAAAACATAATTTAATTGAATTAAAACATAATTAATTTGAAAATTTGCGAATTCTCGGTTATGGAAAAGCAAGCGATATCTTGGTATGATCTCGTGTGATTGCTTGGTAATGCTAGTTTACTCTCTGGTTATCAAAATTGGTCTCGTGCGATCGTTGCACGTGCGCAGGCTTCATGCTTTTGCCCTTTCTTCAGTTGCCTGAATGAGGTTGTTTAACTTTGTTTCTTGACTTGGGTTCAACACGAATTTTGCACCTTTGTTCGTCAAGATTGTGGTTTCATCCAATTTTGCTTGAATAAGTAGACCAATTGCTTCATTGACCCTCTTTGCTCTCAATTGAGTCATAGGGCCTTCTTCCACGATCACGGATCTTTGTTCGGACTTGTGTTCGGGCTCTGGATCACATCAAGAATCCATTAAGAACACAAACTATTGCAAAACAAACTATTGGGGTGTGACAGGCAGAATCCATGTCTCAGCTGTTGAAGTTATAAATACATTATCATTTTATTTCTTGCCTCAGAGCCATTTTAATCCCAAATTGGGAAAACTGGAGTACGGGTTTGGTGATCAACTCTGGTATTCCCTAGGCAAGATCTGCATAGCTGTGCCTGATCTTTCTTGCCCTTTATGCCTAACTTAAAGTGTCCAAATACTCTGCACATTGTTTGTTGATGGGACTCGATTTTGAATTATTTAGGAACTTTATTTTATTATTATTATTTTTGGATAATTATATTCGATACATAAATTCTTATTGACTCTGTCGTTTTTTTCTTCTATTTTTTTGTGTTAGTACCTTTTGAATTCATTTAACATTTGGGTTTTTCCCTTCTTTTTCCATTATCCATGTTGATACTCATGTGATTATGCTTTTTGTTTCCTAGTTCCATTTCCTCATTTATAGCTGCATTTCATCTGATGCAGTACTCAAAATTTGTAAAGCCTGCTTTTGATGATTTCATACTTCCAACAAAAAAATACGCTGATATTATCATTCCTCGGGGAGGAGACAATCATGTTGCTATTGATTTGATAGTTCAACATATTCGGACTAAACTTGGTCAACACGATCTTTGTAAAATATATCCTAACCTATACGTCATTCAATCAACCTTCCAGGTATTCTTCTCTGGTTAACTTTATATATTGACTCGCCATATTATTTATATATAAAACTTTGGTATTCTTTATTCTACAGATCTATGGCACATCATTGAATTGCGAAGTCCTAATGCCCCTTGCATTTATTTTTAATTTTTCCTCAATGATTTTTTAATATATCCAGATAAGTGGCATGCACACGCTAATACGTGATTCTCAGACAAGAAAACATGATTTTGTCTTTTATTCCGATAGGTTGATCCGCTTGGTAGGTATTTTCCATCTATGAATCTGTTCAGTTGACAGCTGTACAACTACAATATCTTGAATAGCAGCTACTGCTCTTTTGTTCATTTCACTTTTCAGTTGACTAGAATTGATGTATATTAGGTTGTTGAACATGGTCTCGGACATTTGCCATTTACAGAAAAGCAGGTGATCACTCCAACTGGTAAGTACGAATCAACATCTCTAGGTCTCTTTGACTCCTTTCTAACTCATTTTCTTTTGTTATCTTCAAATCTTTTCCTCTCTAACTAATTTCACGATTCTAATCATAAACATGCACAGACACATGCCCATCTAAATATATTAATCTTCATTATGGAAATGAATATGCTTCTCTTGGTTTTCTATCATACTGTCAGTTAAGTGGTATATTGAGTTTTTTTAGCTATAGAAGCAAGGCACCAACTCTTTACTTGTTTACATGCCATATTTACGTGGGAGAAAGTGTTCTCTTGAAATGGTGAGTTTTTCTATTTGGAAAGTACTGATTCTTGCAATGGACTTCCCAACAACCTCAATGAATTGAGTAACTCAATTATCAATAAAAAGTCTGAAATGTGTGTTAAGTATGCATCTCTTGGCTGAAAATGTCTACTTAGCAAGTTGTTAAAAGATTTAATAACTGATCTGTTGGTTCTATGCTTGTTTATCTCTATCTTATTTCCGTCGATAGTAATTATTACATCTCAGCTTAGATTCTTCATTATTTCAACATAACACCTTTCTTCTCTCAAATACAGGATCTGTATACACTGGAGTGGACTTCTGTAAGAGGTTATGTGGCGTCTCTGTAATTAGAAGGTAAAAAGGTTGCACGACAATCATTCCCACTGGCAACTTATGTTGTCACTAATTTATAGTTCTGATTTGGAGTAAAAGATTGTTCAAATGTTTGCAGTGGTGAAAGCATGGAAAATGCCCTGCGGGCATGTTGTAAAGGTATCAAGATTGGCAAAATTCTAATTCATAGAGAAGGTGACAATGGTCAGCAGGTTAGGAAGCACTATCTTGTTCCTGTGTAATCCTTTTCTCTCTCTTTTTCTGTCCTTTTTTCCTAATTTCCTCTTGCACTAAATGCCTCTTTTGCAGCTGATCTACGAAAAACTGCCAAACGACATCTCAGATAGACATGTACTGTTATTAGATCCTATCTTGGGCACAGGTTAGATATGTGTATCTTGTCTTGGAAAAAATGTCTTATCTTATATAGCGATGCAAGTATTATGTTGTGAAACGCTTATCTACTTATTAGAAAATACGTGTTAGTTGGTGTTATTGCTAAGCCTCTATTCTTTAACACAATTATTACAATTTATAAATCAATTTATAAACAATTTCAATCACTTTTTAACTACACATTTTATCTCAAAAACATAAATAAACCAATTTATAATTGCTTTAGTGTTGCTGAACAGAGCTTTCTAATGTCGTGATTTTAAATCCAACTTCAGGGAATTCTGCCGTTCAAGCGATTTCCTTACTTATAAAGAAGGGAGTACCTGAGTCGAATATCATATTCCTCAATCTCATTTCTGTAAGTTAATTACATTTTGCAGTTTTTGCTTTCTTACATAAAAATAAAACATGCTCATTTACTATTATTCAGGCACCTCAAGGAGTGCATGTAGTCTGCAAGCATTACCCCAAAATAAAGATTGTGACATCTGAGATTGAAATTGGTTTGAATGAAGATTATCGCGTTATCCCTGGCATTGGCGAGTTTGGTGACCGATACTTCGGCACTGATGATGAATGAAACATAACAAGAAGATGAAGTCGGCTGAACTTGGTTTACTATAAATCTGCTGCATTTCAGTTTCGAATAAGAAGCGTGTGATATTGGACCCGTGGTTAGTTTGTTACAAATTTCAAGGACCAGGTTATGAAAATTTTCATTTTGGTAATTGCTAGTCAAAATTGAAATGAAAATGTATTTTCAAAAAAAAAAAAAAAAAAAAAAAAATTGAAATGAAAATATAAATTGAGCTATTGAATCAAAAACTCGAATATAAATGGGCCGGTTAACATGAAACAAGTATAACAGTATATGTAATTTGGTGACCTCTAGTTAAAATTACTCGATATTATTTTATGCTCTTTTGTAATTATTATATTATTATATTTTTATTTCTTACCTTTTGTTCTTTCATGTATACCGGAAAAATGCAGTTTTCACATTACAAGTGTATTCAATCTAAAATTTTAAAGATTTTAATCGACCATTTTTTTTAAATGTTTATCCATATTTTCTACGAAAGAGGTCTCTCCAATTTCCCTACAATGTTTCTTCTTGCTTTTTTTTATGTACAGCAGACAAAATAACTATTTCTGTATCTGTATTTCATAATTATTTGTTAATTTTTTTTTATCAGAAAAAGGGAAAATATTTTTTATTATTTTTTATCCTTCTGGTCGGAATAACGAGTTGAACCCATAATTATTAAACTTATGTTTATAAATCTTGGATTGATTGTTGAAGTTTAGTATATTGAGCTTTGACCATTAAATTTATGAGATAATTGCCTCAATAATCATTAAATTACGTCCATATTTTCGATTGATTATTGAAATTTAAAGTTTAAAAATTATGAGTTAATTGTTTCAATATAATAATTGAATTTATATTTATATCTTCGACTGATCTTTGAGATTCAAAGTATCGAATTGCGGTCATTAAATTTATCAAAATGTTGAACGTTAGTAATTGATTGAACTTTTGTAACGAAATTGGTGATGTGATAGATCAAATGTACGTGTGGTGACACGTTACCTTTAATCGATCAATCATAACACATCAAATTGTGACATAAGAAATTTTTTAAAATGTCTTTAATTAGTAAATATACTTTTAAAAATATTTTTCGATTGTTAACTAAACTTTAAGATGATGGATTTTGGTAACTAAACATGGAAAAATGACATGATTGACATGTAAATTTAAAAATATTCTATCAAATTATCATTTATAAAACTAAATCAACAATCGAATATATTTTTAAAAGTTCAGTGACCAATGAGAGGCGTTTTAAAAAAAAAAATGAGAGGCGTTTTAAAAGTTCAGTGACCAATGAGAGGCGTTTTAAAAATGACGTGACATCGGTGCCTATCATCCATTTGCCACGTCACAAATTTCATAACGATAGTTAAGTCAATAACTAACGCCAAACATTTTGATAGGTTAGTGATAAAAACTCGATGCTTAAAATTTTAGGGGGCAATTGAAGACATATATATAAGTTCAATGATTATTAAGATATTTAACTCATAAATTTAATAGTCAAAATATGATACTTTAAATTGTGGTGATCAATAGAAGATATGATATATAAGTGTAATGATAAAAACTCCATACTTTAAATTTTACTCCCTCCGTCCCGTAAAGATAGATTTGTTCATATTTTCGCATAAATTAAGAAAATGTCAATTAATGTAACTAAAAATATAAATTTTTCTTACATTTTACTAATATATCCTATATTAAATAACATAATAAATATGATTATTTTATATTTGTTGATAACAATGAATATTAAATAAGAACATATTAGAAAACTTAAAAATATGTTGACTTTCATATCTTCTTTTGTCAAAAGAATCTTTTTTGTTTATAAATAACATAATTTCTCAAATCATTTTTTAATCACGCACATATTCTTCCCCTCAATTTTCAACCATTACTTTTAACTTAAAATCTTAAATAAATAAATTTATAAATCAAACACTATTATCAAACGGAGGCGAAACATAATTGTAGAACTTGTTGCCCTCTGGGAGGCTGAAAATGCAATAGTTCCCTTAACCAAGAAATTTTGTCATTTCTCATAAATTTCTGGTTGAACTTGCGTCCCGAATGTCCTCTCCCTGGTCATGATAATTGAGAAAATAATTATATTCTCACTCGTCGGCCCTCTCCTCTTTCGAGTCTTTACCCGCTGTCCACAAAATCACTGCTCAAAAAATTATTCTGTAAATTTATTAACACAATTCTCAATCGGACATCCAAAATCCATGTCGATTTCTACTAAAATCCCGCACTCTCTCCTGTTTCAAGGCTCCAGGAATCAATTCTTGAAACCCATAAAAATCCCGTCTTCACCCTCTTCAGCCACAAAATTTTTCTTCTTGTCCAAGTCAATTACATTTCAAAGAATACCCACAAAAGATTCCGTTTCTTCGACCCCATCTTCACCTTCCCCTTTAGTTTCTGTCCAGCCAATTGTAGAGTTGCCTCCAAAGCTTCAAGATATCATCAAACTGTTCCAGGATGTTCAAGAACCAAAGGCCAAGTATGAACAGTTATTGTTCTATGGAAGAAATTTGAAGCCTTTGGAATCTCAATATAAAACAAGTGAAAATAAAGTGCAGGGCTGTGTTTCGCAGGTGTGGGTCAGAGCATATCTTGACAATGATAAAAATGTGATCTTTGAGGCAGATTCTGATTCTGTGCTCACTAAAGGGCTGGCTGCTTTGCTAGTCCAGGGTCTTTCTGGCCGGCCCGTGGAAGAGATTTTGAGGGTTTCACCTGATTTTGTGGTGCTTCTTGGGTTGCAGCAGAGTTTGACTCCATCTAGGAATAATGGGTTCTTGAATATGTTGAAGTTGATGCAGAAGAGGGCTCTGCAATTGTATGTGGAAAGTGAAAAGGGTGGCGATTCAACCAATGAAGTTGCAGAAAAAAACTTGGCTGAGAATTCGGATTTGGGGTTGAAGAATGATGGTGGAAATGGTAAATCAAATGTTAAAGAAAGTCGTGGTGCATTGGACTCTGGTATGGGAAATGGTAGTGTATTAGGGAATAGAGGGACCAGGATAAAGGAGAGGTTGGAGAAAGAGCTGAGACCTATTGAATTGGAAGTTGAGGATATATCATACCAGCATGCTGGTCATGCCGGGGTTAAGGGAAGCAAAGGGGAGACGCATTTTAATGTGAAAGTAGTTTCTGAAGAATTTGAAGGCAAGAGCTTGGTTAAGAGGCATAGATTAATTTACAGCTTGTTGCAAGACGAATTGCAGAGTGGACTACATGCATTGTCGATTGTAGCAAAGACCCCATCTGAAGTTGATCCTCAGTGAAGCGCATACATCAATAGAGGTTATTTATTTATTTTTTTCTCTTATCGAAATTCATATATTAAATTATTAAATTCTGATGTATGTATATTTATTTAAGGATATAATAGAAGTGAGAAAACGTGTCTTTAATCTTTGGCATGCATAATAAACTTTATGGTAGGCGTAGCGGGTGATGCAATGACTTCCATTTTGGTTTTTTGCTTATAAAAATCACTAGTTTATTCAAACGTTTGGTTATCTATCTGTTTTCAGCTACATATTGCATAATGTTATTGACATCTATTGGTTACAGACTCAGAGTTTGTCAAGGAGATTGAGAGCACTTTCCTCATTAGACTTGTTATGAGTGAAAATAAAGCATGGTCACTCAGAATTTCATTGCAATCGGCATCTATAATCTGTCCTTTGTTAGTGTTTGAAGCTCAAGACTTTATTAAGCATACCAAATTCTTGTTTACTCCTGAGAATGTTATTTGATACTGTGACGAGAATGATATTTGAAGAATGTCGAGAAGTTGGATATTTAATCTCTGGGACAGAAGCATGCTGATGGGGGTTGAACTGTCATTAGCCTTGAATCCATTGTGTACTTTCCTCGACGTAGTTCAAAATTTTGATAGCAATTTGAGAATAATGCTATCCTAGTGAAAGTGTCGCCGTACTATTATTTTCTCTACTTTAACTGTAATCTGATATTTGGAACATTGCTTTACTCCTGCCTCTTCGTTTTTCCTCCTCTCTGAATGCTACTCCTTTAGTATCTCTTTCCATAATTTTTTTTAACTAACTCAGGGAATTGCACTGCAGAAGGGTGGAATGGGGCTGGAAGGCTTCCTTTTAAGCTTTATTTACACTCTTAATTTAGTACTTCCGTAGGTTTCCAACTACAGATTGAAGCATCCTAGTTACATTAGGATAGGTTTTGGACTTCAAGATTTGAAGAGCATATAAATAGCCCATATTATTCCACCCACCCACCACCATCACCACCACCTAAATTTCTAATCTTTTCTGTCGAGATCATATTTAAGAGGGAAATGCAAAGCCTTTTCTCATTTTGAAGGCTTAGTAAATAAGACAGATGGCTAGAGACAGTGAGACGGGTAGTCGAGTATCTAGCAGAATTTCAATATTCCAAAAGGACTTTTAACGTGCCTCCAAAGAAGTTAAACACTACCAAGAGAATAAAGATGCCGCAGTTAATGAGCGAAAGACAAAGGAGAGATTGTAGCAGCTTTGGCGAAAAGCTTGGACAAAAACATTCCGAATGAAATTGTAGAGTTCCAAGCTCTTAGAGTGAGACTGTTGTTGGCCAAACTTCAGCGACTCACTATTCAGTCAATTAAAGTTAATGCCATTGTGATTGTAGCTGAGGTGAATCATCCTGTTGTCCACAATGGTACATCGAGTACAGGGGAGGATCTATGTAGGGGCTAACTCGGGCAAGTGCCTAGGAAAAATTCAGCAATTTTTTTTAAAAATAAAAAAATAAAAAAAATACTTAATTGAATCAATTTGGGCCGTTCACCTTTGGCCCATTCACAATTCCCACAAGAGGAATTTAGTTCCTATACCACCCCAGTAGTACTATTAAAACTGAATTTTGCCTTTTCTTAAAAACTATTTTGTAATTTACAACTTAATATTTAAATCGAAAGATAGCAATAAAAAACAACCGCCCCTAATTTCACTCCAAAGGTAATAATCTCTTATTTCACTCAAAAGATAACAATCAAGAACAAATAGAGAGGGGAGAGAGAGAGAGAGAGGACCAAAATCTCGGCGTTAGTGGTGAAGTTTTTGAAACCAAACAAGGTGGTGATAATCCTCCAGGGCGGTAACTTCGTCGTGACCATTCGCAACTTCAACGACGGCACCAGCGATCTTGCTTACGACAACTGACTGGTGGCTGGTCTAGCCAAGTACCCACGCAAGGTCATCCACAAGGACTCCACCAAGAAGCAGGCCAAGAAATCATGAGTGAAATGCTTTATCAAGCTGGTGAATCACAAGCAAATCATGTCGACTCGTTACACCCTCACGCAGACCTAAGGGATATGGTATCAGTTGAATCCCTTCAGTCCAAAGAAGAAGATGACTACAGCAAAAGAGGTCAAGGCACAATTCGAGGAGTGGTTGATGACTAGGAAAAATCGCTGGTTCTTCACCAGTCTCAAGTTGTGAGAAGGACGTTCTAGTAATTTTAATTTGATCTCGTAGTAATCCTTTGAAAAAGAGAGATTTTGTTTGTTTTGTTATGTTTGAGAAATAACACTGCATTTGAAGTTGATGTTTATTTAAAAGTTACACTCTCAGTATTGTTTATGCTAAGAAAATTTCCTGGTATCATCACCATTATCAATTGAAAGGCTGGACTTTCTCGCTGGTCACCACCACCACCTTCCTTACGAGAAACTATTATTCAATCCCGAGTTTCGAACTCTAGCATCAGTTTCATATCACCAGCAATATTCTGGATTCATCTTAATTTTATCTATATTCAAAGTATGTTTATTTAAATCATGCAGTGGATTCGAGAGGCCTGCAGAGTGAAAATTTTGTAGTATCCCATATTTATGAACTCAAAAAGCTTCTACTAGTAGTGGGTCCATGGTTTCAAAATACATCGGTTACCTTGATAAAGGGCAGATTCCTCCCAAGGTATTATACAAGGATTTGCCTCGAGACATTTATGGTTTCCAAACATTTTTTTTTAAACATGTTTACAGTACTAGGATGAAAAGTTTGAATCCTTTTTTAATTACTTCAGAACTTGACATTGCTAGCATAAACCAACTAGGTAAAATACAGTTTCCAGTTCAAATATTTTTTACTTAATACAGTATTCATCAAAATCTTATTTTCTATTGTATCTCTTGTTTGGCACCTATTTAATTTATAAAAAATAATTGAAACCTACTTTTTTCTATATAGTAAATCCGTTATATATATATATATATATATGTATGTATGTATGTATATAACTCCCATAGGAGTACAAATCTAATAGGTGATGGCAAGCAATAGATCCAACAAACAGGGCCTTTAACAATGAATAAACAGTGAAATTAAGCAACATAAATGAATATTTGCCTCTATTTCCTTCACGAAGAGCCTTTGCTACACGAAGAGGGGTTGTTCATAGACATTCTCGTTCGATATCTTCACCCAAAGCTTGCAAGAGGACAGAGGATTCTCGCAGCATCTTCAGTGTCTAGAGTCTCAGGCTCCTCCGCAAAACTTAGTTTAACAAAACCCCCACGCTTCATTCCATTCTCTAGCTCCGGATAGTAATGTCTCTCATCTAAAGCATCCATTACAGAAATTTTCAAATTCCAAGTAAATTCTCATTATAATCGTAGTGCACGTCCCTTAATCATAATGATGACGCTAATGTTAAAATATTTAGACTTTAGAGTGATACCCTGCTATGAAACTATTTTTTGATAAACGTTTATAGCCAACACAGTAGACAGAATTGACTATTACATTAAGTAATGATTATACTGAGATACGATACTTATGGGTAGATAAAAATAAGAATGAAATGAAACGAGTTTGATATTGTAACTTAACTCTTGATACAGAATGGATTGTTCTTCCAATTTTCTATATGAACTGTTATTAGATTGAAAAAGGTGATAAAATTTCCTGGTTGCACGGTAACAAGCAAAATGCAAATAGAAAGTGGATATATAGTCTATAAATACTTAACTGATAATGGATTTTCTGGTTTGACAGGAGAAAATTTATTGATAAAATATATTCTATAAATATTAAATAGATACTGATAATTTATGGTTAGAAACGAATAAGAATGAAATTGTGTATTTGATACTGTAACCTCTTCTTTTTTGGGGAATGGCGTGAGTTTTGAAATATCTAAATGCACCGTTAATTGGTCTGTAACTGAAATTCATTTATTGGTTAGTATCTCCTAATTTATCTCATGATTTGTTAAAAGGTTATTTTCACAAATAATATTGTAGACATAGACATTTTTCATTAATAAATGTTTTGACTGGTAAATTTCATTCAAGGGTTTCAATGGATGGTATCACCCTAAATTCCCCGAATGTATATTTAGAGTATTGTACTCAATTTTATGCTTAAATTTTGAGTTCAAATTCATAGATTTAAAGTTATTGATTATGGACAAAATATTTTGAGTATATATAAAGATTTTTTGATATATCATTATTTATGACTATCCTTATATTAGATTTGTTATTATTCAAAATCATTGATTTCAATATTCTTGATTCCTCTCCACCCCCATTTTTCTTGCTCCAGTAATGTATAATTCCTAGTTCTGCCATTGATCGAGTATCCTTGTCGAGGATATCCAAGCCTTATGTAGAGAACTTTGGGTTACAAATGTAAGGCAATTCCTAGACAACGAAACAGTCTTGATCATAACCTGGCTTCTTGGGTTAATAGATGTAATCATACTTGTAGTCGGGAAAATAGTTGTCATGTACATTTATTACCATTCTGGTTAATGGATTTCATGTTTTTATCCTAAAAAAAAGGACAAATGGAATCCCGTGTTTTATTTTAAAGATGTTAAACAACAATAGGCCGATTGCCAAAAGGCTTCGATCTGCATGTGATGGTTGTTTTCTTCGACTATGCTGTTTCGATTATAAATTAGTAATTCCTAAGTTGTCTGAGTATTGGTTGCTCTCTTGATCTACTCTTGCTGTTGTGCTGCAATTCTGGTGTCAAACTCTGTTGGCTCCAGGATTGTTTCGATAAGACAATCTGCTGGAGAGGAGATTATTTGGGGATGTGGAAGTGGAGGCATTTTAGGAATATCAAAAGAAGACATCCTTAGCACGAAGTTATGAGGAAGGAAATGCACATAATTCTTAGCACTTGAATAAAACTTTGAAGTGTAGAATCAAAAGTAAAGAGAAAAAGAAGCTTTTAATAAAGTTATGGAGCCATTTGGTTCTCTGGAACAGGAAGAGAAGGGGAATAAAGTTGACAAATATAGATGTAAAGAGAAAAAGAAGCTTTTAATCAAGGAAGGGTCAAAAAATAATTGGAATATGCAGGAAGGAGTGTAGCGATAATTCCTTTTTTTTTAATTGTTTTCAGCAGAAAATGTGCTTGTTTGATGCTCCAAAACTGTTGCGGAACGCGTAAATTTTATTTTGTTTTTCGCATTTTTGCTTATTCTTGATTATTATACAAAAAAATTTATTCCCTTTGTGGCATTTCACTCATTCTTGATTATACAGAAAAGTAGCTCACGAAACATCACCTCACATGAGAAGCTCCCGTAAATTAGAAACCGCCTTAGGTTGACATCCTCCTAGTTTATCTCAAATTATGAACATTCTTTCCTAAAAAACCGAACACTTCAAATGAGAAGCTCCCGTAATATATGAAAATTAAGCCTCCGTTCGGCCAGTGGCGGATCTAGAACAAAACTTCAGCTATAGTGGCGGGACGTTGACGATGAACCGTTGACTGATGAACTTTAACGATTGCAATAGCGAGATTATTTATTATTAATTAATTAAATAATATTAAAAATTAATGAATCGATATAAAAATACACTAAAATGTAAAAATATAACTTACATTAAATACAAATGCGAGTCTACTTCTACTCCAAAAGTTCATCTCATTTAAAACTCTAAGGCTGCGTTTGATTCGCTATGGAAAATATAATTTTCCACGTGATTTTCCAACTTTGCGCTGTTTGGTTACCTAAGTTTTCCATGGAATTCATTTTTCCATTTGCCTCGAAATCCGGTATTTTCCTTGTTTTGGATGAATTCGTTTTCCAAGGGGGGAGGGGATGAGGTTTTATTTTCCATGAAAAATCTTATATCATTTTTGTTACGTTTGATCATTTTTGTTATTGTTAATTGATTTATTTTTTTCACAAAAATTAATATTATTATTACTAAGTACAAACTTGTTAAAAAATAAAAAAAAATATTATAATAGCTAAATTTTACTTTATTTTCCATGAAAAATAATGTCAATCAAACAACAAAAGTTGGAAAATTCTCCATTTTTTCTACCTAAAAAATTAAACCAATCAAACACATTAAATTTTCAATTCCCAGGAATTCATTTTCTTTCCACCCAAATTCCACCATCGTTATCAAACGCAGCCTAATACTACTATTCAAATCTATCATTTAATACACAAAGATTGAATGAATAGTTATTATTTTTTCAAGCACTAAAATTTCTTCCCTACCAACAGCAGGCAATTATAGTAGAAATATACAAGTTCATACTAATCAAGAAGCATTGACCTTCAAGCTAAAACTTAATGTCAAGTAACGAACCAACCCGACCAAAAAAATAAAAACAAGAGAAAATAATAGGAAGATAAAAAAAAAAAGACATTATTCTACGAATCATGAAGCAAGAGGGAACTAAATTCTATTAACAATGAAGTTGTGTAATTAAGAAGTCCTCTTACTTTAACAAAAGTTTAGCAACTAGAATGAATTAGATTGTATTATCATAAGCAGAGCCAAATAATAGCATCCTAGGAAATTCAATTGACTTTACAATGTGAAAAGCATCATGAACATCAAATCCATTAAATCTAACTTCATAATTGCAGTTAATTAATATATATCGTCCAATAACTAATCGAGCAGCTCAAAACTTCAACATCTAAAACTCCAAACGTCTCATTAACAATGTAGCCCACACACATCAAATTAAAATCAAAGGTTGAATCAAGCAAATTAAAAGAGAAAACATTATTTCCCATTCTAAACAGTTAACTGGCTTTCTTCAGATTTCATGCTATGTATGAATGTATCAAGATTGAAAAAAGAATTCTAACCTAGTTAGATTTGCAGCTTGCAGGCAGACGACAATGAAGAGAAGGGGACTGATTTTTCCGGATTCGGAATCAGGACAAATGAACGGCGTCACGATGGATATTAGGGCATCCAGATGCGGAATGGGACTGTAGTGCCACTCCGACTGCAAGCGGTGAAAGTGCGACTAGGGAGTAGACTATAGAGTAGGGATCTATTTCTGGGATTGGGATTGGGAGGAAATGGGGTATTACTACGGTAGGGTTTTCTGAAATTGGGTTGTTTATGGGCCAACTCTTAACATCCCAAAAAAAAAAAAAATCTGAAAACTTGGCGACAGTTGGTGGTTTGCCGGCAGCCAGCTAGTGCGACCGCGCTATCTCGCTGCACGGTGAATCCGCCACTGTATTCATCTACCTCTTTAATGGGTGATTAAACTACACAATTTTTCAAATCACTTTTTAATTACACATATTTTCTCTCTTTAATTTTTATCATACATTTTACTTCGAAAACAATAAAAAACTTCTCTTTCCTCTTTAATAATCCACCGAACACACCCTAATTGTTAAACTCTTACTATGTTATGCTTGCACTTGTACAATAAAATAAAATAATTTCAAACTATGAATAATGTTGGAAAAATCAAAATTTCCGACCCCAAATCAAACAAACGCAAACAAGTCAATCCAAACAATATAATACTGTAATGCGATAACATATTAATTATTTAACATCATAAAACCCTCCAATGAGAAGAGAAAATCGACGGGGCAAACCGACAATTCCATTATTACCAAATAATAGGAATACAATATTTTTCTTTCCTAGATTTTTGTCCTAAATCTAGAGATAACCTAATAAACACATTCAAGAATAAATCTTAGCAACCACAATATACATCATCTAATCAATAAATGAAACCCAACAACAACAATAATAGAGATTAAATGGCACCTAAAAATATTCTAAGATAAAACTTAAAGAAATTCAACTATTGAAGAAGAAGAACTCATCTATAACAATACTTTCCTCCCCAAAGAAAACTAGAAAAATATCACCTTTTAGTTCATTATTGTTGTCTGTGTGTACGTGTCAAGAAAAGGAAGCTTTCTTTTTTCCCAGTTGTTGTGCATTCTCAGTATGTATGTATTTGCACTGCCTATTTTGTCCTAGCAAAAGTCTTCTTAATTCAAAGGCATTAGGTTAGACTTTTGACTTAACTCAAATTGCACCAAGATCCTTGAAGTTCCATTCTATAATTTACATGGGCTAAAACTATCTATTAATATAATAATGGACCAATTTCAAAAAATTCCCGCACGTACCCTAATGGGCCAACTTCAATTACCCCCCAAAACAATAGGCCTATAAATTATTTTGAGTAAAAAACCCAACAATCTCCACCTTGATCCAAAAATTCTAATAAGCATGAACAATATTCAAAGATTCATGAAACATTACCTTTCGTTTTGACATCTTTGAACTATTTTCTTCAACCTTTGTGCCATTTGCTACAAATCCCATCTTGGCCACTTAACAAAGTTTAGCAATAGTAGAAGATTCCCCTCGGTGCGACTCCAACCTGACAGTTTCACATAAAATTGTCTTCCCTATTAGCTTGTACAAAATATCAATATTTTCACCTTTAGTTATTGATACATAATTTTTCTTCACAATCATCACACCACATATGGCAGAATATTCATAACCCAACGTGTCTAATGCTTCCAACGATATTAAACTTTACTTCAATCTTAGGACATGCAAAACGCCTATTATTCTTCTCACCACCCCATCAAACATCTTCACCTTCACAGTACCCGAACCCTTAACTTCAACTTTTTGATTATCAGCAACAAAAAAATGACGCTCATCAAATGACTTATAGTTCTCAAACCAATTTCTATTTGGACACATGTGATAAAAGCATCCAGACTCTAGAAACCAATCATTAACTAAACTCCTACCATTAGCAACACATAAAACATCTCCATGGATATAATTTTTCTCCACCACATTTGTAGAATATGAATTCTCTAAGCTTTCCCCGATTCAAGATGTTTTGTCAATTCTTCACAATCTCTTCTAACGTGATTCTTCTTGTGACAATAATAGCACTCCACGTCTCTTCTTAGACGAGATTGAGAACGATCCCTCTGACCATAATTTCTTTGTCGCGATTCACCTTGACCATACCTAATATCAGAAGTAGTCAACAGAACCCGATCACCATTCACATTACCACTTGACTTCTTCATGTTGGCTATCGCTAAAAAAGCAGTCGACACCTCGTTCACCGTCAAAGTTGATTTACCAACTAACAAAGTGGTCACAACGTCTTATATGATTTGGGCAAGGAAGACAAAAAATAAAAAAATTGCCTTATCTTCATCCTCAATTTTAACATCCACATTCAATAACTCAGTCACACACTTATTAAACTTATTCAAGTGATCCCTAACATCAACATCATCATCTATTTTCAACTCATATAATTGTTTCTTCAAGTAAAGTCTATTTGTTAAGGACATAGATCTATATAAATCTTCTAACATTTTCCATAACTTAGAGAAGCAGATTTATTGTTCAAAACACTATACTTTACCTCAGGTGCAAGAGCCATTCTGATTGTACCGACGGTCTTTGCTTCCAGCTCTTCCCAATCTTCATCTTTCATCCCTTCTGGCCTCTTACCCTGCAAAGATTTGTAAAATCCCTGTTGCACAATAACATCTTCAACTGTAATTTTTCAAATATTAAAATTATTCTTTCCGTCAAATCGCTCCACCTCAAACTTGGAACCCATCATCATCTTCGCAATAATCCCATAGTTTGATCCTTTATCTCTGATACCACTGGTGGGAAAAATCACCCCAAATCAACCAAACGCAAACAAGTCAATCCAAACAATAGAATACCGTAATGTGATAACACCAATAATTATTTAACGTCGTAAAACCCTACAATGAGAAGGAAAATGAGAAGGAAAATCCAAGGGGTAAACCTACAATTCCACTTTTACCAAATAATAGGAATACAATATTTTTCTTCCTTATATTCTTGCCCTAAATCTAGAGGTAACCTAATACACACCTTCAAAAATAAATCATGACAACCACAATATATATTATCTAATCAATAGCTGGAACCCAACAACCATAACAATAATGGAGATTAAATGGAACCTAAAAATATTCTTAGATAAAACTTGGAGAAATCCAAACATTGAAGAAGAAGAAAAAGAACTCATCAATAACAACACTTTCTTCCCCAAAGAAAACTAGGAAAATATCACCTTTTAGTCCATTATTGTTGTCTGCGTGTGCGAGTCAAGAAAAGGCCAGAAGCTTTCTTTTTTCCCAGCTGTTGCGCATTCTCAGTATGTATGTATTTGCACTGCCTATTTTGTCCCAGCAAAAGTCTTCTTAATTCAAAGGCATTAGGTTAGACTTTTGACTTAATTGAAATTGCACCAAGGTCCTCTAAGTTCCATTCTATAATTCACATGGGCTGAAACTATCTATTAATATAATAATGGACCAATTTCAAAAAATCCTAGCAAGTGCCCTAATGGGCCAACAACAATTATCCTCAAAACAATAAATTTGACCCATAAATTATTTTTTGTAAAAAAACCCAACAAATAAGAACAATCAAAGGACCACCTTAAAATGTGACAACATTCTTAGTCACCCGGGAGGAGGGCCAGTGGTGGGGGAGGAGACATTCCGTTTGAACTGAAGAATGTGACATTTTTTGTAATTCAATTCTTTAACTTTGAATAAATTGATTAATCTCCAACACTAACAAAGGATTATTTGAGTAAAAATTCATTTAATAATCAGGATCAGGCAAGAAACAAAGAGTATTATTTTACTTAATCAGCAATCTAAAATTCTGCTTGACCAACAGCAAAGCAAAAAATACAAGATGACCAACAAACAGGAAAATGAAACTCCATGAACATTCTCTACAACAATACTTGATGATAATTGATGAGCATCGATTAAAAGATTTCTCGAGCATGACCATGGAGCAACCCTGACCATACACACCGTTCACATTCCGAATGCGACAACCCCGAGGATACAATCACCCCCGAGGGACTACTTCGCATATTCAAGCGCACATGTTGGTTGGGGTCATAACTGCTCGAGGTTGTCCTCGCGACCGGTTGTGGGGTCCCCTATCTGAAGTGGAATATATGTTTTCTACGAATGCTATGAATTATCTCCTAATCCAACATCTGATAACACAATCCCAAAAAGTAGGAGGATGATTCCTAACAGGACTCATGCAATGAAGGTATTTCAGTCCTATTATAACTCGTCTAGATATCTCTATAAATACGTGGCTCTCAATCACAATTCAAGTACACAATAATTATTTCTTCCAGTTTATAGCCTCTTGCATAAATTTTTCCCTTCCTCTTTACTGACTTAAGCATCGGAGGGGCTACGAGGACACTCCTCCTCGCCTTTATTGCAGGTATTCGAAGTTCCAGTTCGTGCTAGCTTATTTCTCAAGCTCGGAATATTGAGGTACGATTTTTTGCATCATTAATAATCTTCTTATTACCTAATCTTGTCCATATATATAATCCATATTCAGATGAATCAGATTCAACAATCCAAAAAAAAAATAAAAATCATTACACATACATATACATGCCGACAATCTGCAAAGGTTCGAATTTTAATTTAGGAAATTCATATGCATAATTACACCTATGGCAGTGAGGGATATTGTGGCAAATTTGTATCCATTATTTAAATTGTGCCATGAAAATTTCAAGTTCTCGTATTTTTTTTTTTTTTTTTATAATTTTAGCAAATAACAATAAGCAGTATGGATCCCCAAATGCAGTCGGAGTAGGTATACGAAAATGGTGGAATTCTAGATCTTAAATTCAGAGGTCAATATTTCCTTTTTTGAGAAAAAAAAATTGCAATCACAATATAAGAGGAGACGAGAGGACAAGGGAGGGGGAAAGAGATGATGCGCCACTGGGAGGGAGACGGGAGGAGAGAAGAGGGCATGGCAACGGAGGGTAGGAGAGGGAATGAGTACCTGAAGGTTGTCATGAGATCGGCTACTGGTAGTGGCTCTTCTTCTGCTAGTGACGACCGGGTGCAAGATTACGGGGGAGGAGAGGAGCGGGGAGGGAGAAAATGAGGATGCGGCGCTGGGAGGTTAGTTAGGTTTAGGTCTTAAAAGTTGAATCCGAAATTTAAATAAAAAAAAGGCTAGAAAAAGTTTCATTAAAAAGATTCAAAACAATGTTTTTTGCATTTTGCCTTTTGTTTGTAATTTTTTTTTTTCCATTTTGCAAAATTCGTTTTAAAAAAAGGTAAAGAGAATTCTAGACCCCAAATGCAGTCGGAGTAGGTATACGAAAATGGTGGAATTCTAGATCTTAAATTCAGAGGTCAATATTTCCTTTTTTGAGAAAAAAAAAAATTGCAGTCACAATATAAGAGGAGACGAGAGGACAGGGGAGGGGGAAAGAGATGATGCGCCACTGGGAGGGAGACGGGAGGAGAGAAGAGGGCATGGCAACGGAGGGTAGGGGAGGGAATGAGTACCTGAAGGTTGTCATGAGATCGGCTACTGGTAGTGGCTCTTCTTCTGCTAGTGACGACCGGGTGCAAGATTACGGGGAAGGAGACGAGAGGGGAGGGGAGGAGAGGAGCGGGGAGGGAGAAAATGAGGATGCGGCGCTGGGAGGTTAGTTAGGTTTAGGTCTTAAAAGTTGAATCCGAAATTTAAATAAAAAAAAAGCTAGAAAAAGTTTCATTAAAAAGATTCAAAACAATGTTTTTTGCATTTTGCCTTTTGTTTGTAATTTTTTTTTTTTCCATTTTGCAAAATTCGTTTTAAAAAAAGGTAAAGAGAACGCGTTTTAGATATTTTTGAAAATAAAAACAAAAAATAGCTCCAAAATAACAAAGAGAACAAGACATTTGATTGTACATTGAGAGCTTCTCATCATCAAGTGTCGTTGCTAGGTGCAGTTTTCTTGATTACTCAAGCAGGAGAGAGTTTCATGTCAGAAGAAATTCTTTGGCCATATCTACTAGGCCTAGCCAGTTTTATGGTAGTTAGCAGAGCCCAGTGGGCCTCTATTTACATGTCGAATTAGACTGGACTAGGAGCATGTCTAGTTGTCAAGGACATCAGCTAATACTTAGCCCCTTGACACACTAGCATTCATAGTTTGCTTCGACAGTACTTTGTAAATATTATTTCAAGTTCTAATTTTCTTTCAGTTGTAAACATTGATTATGATTCCTCATCTTTTAAATGTTTATTCCTATCACATAATTTTTTTCTATTTAAGCTATTATAGGGTGTGATAAGTATTCAAAACTTTTCAAACTTACTGATGTTCGCCCCTGAGCCAGCATTTGTAATTTACTGCTTTCATCAATCATGAACAATTAAATTTCAATACATTCAAGTTGTGTTGTAAAGCTTTCTTCAAATTGTATTCAAATATTTTTTTCATCCCAAAGAGACCGAAAAAGGTAGAAGGTAGTTTAGTGGAGCAAACTACTGCCGCACGGTGCCCCTATCGGTGCTATGAAGAAAGACGCCACTTAAATATATCTAATTTAAACTTGAGAAAGGTAAATTAGATAAATGCGTGAATTCGATCAAATACAATTTTAAAAAATAACTTGAGATGCGAAATTAAGTTAGAATATTATTTCGAAATTATTAATTAATCCCGATAGTCATTTATTTTTAAGAAAACTCATCGTTCAATTTCTCACTTTTATATTTTAATTTAGTTGCTTTTATTTTAGTTTTCTATTTCTTAGTTATTGAAGTTGTTTATTTCTTTAATTTCTCAACTTATTGTCGTTTTTGGATATCTTTTGCAATTTTATTTTCTTAGTTATTTTTTATTTTAGTTTAGGAGTTTTAGAATCAAATTGAATTGATAGCAAATAAATAGTCCTCGTGGGATCTAAAATCCAGACTCTAAAATTCACTTTCCTATTTGTTAACGATATCGTATACTTGTGATATTCAAACAACAAAATAAATAAATAAAATTTTTTGTGCATATTTGCATTAATTTAACCAAAAAAAATCTAGTTACATGTGTATGTTTGTGTGTGTGTGTGTGTGTGAGAGAGAGAGAGAGAGAGAGAGAGAGAGAGAGAGAGAGAGAGAGAGAGAGAGAGACTTTCTAAACAAGTAATTGTTGATTATTATTAAGGCTTTGTTTGATTCAGTCGTATTTTCCAGGAAAATGTCAAATCATGGAAAATATTTTCCATCTTTTGCATTTGTCGGGTGTTTGGTTGGAAAAATTTGCCTTTGAAAATATTTTCTTTGGTACAACCATTTAAAGCACAACTACCTTATTTGCCTTGAAAATATTTTCTTACCTATTTGTTGAGAAAATATTTTCCAGTTAAGATGGAAAATTCTTTTGCGTCACGTTTGATCATTTTTTATTATTATTAATTGACTTTTTTTTTCTTCAGAAATTAACATTATTATTATCAAGTACAAATGAGTGAATTTTTTTTTTTATTAAATTTGTTAAATTTTGATTATTTGTCATGAAAAATAATATCAATCAAACAACAAAATTTGGAAAATCTCCCACTTTTTCCCCTGGAAAATTAATCTAATCAAACACTTCTAATTAACATTTTTCAAGAAAATAATTTCCAGCCAAATCAATTCCTAAAAAATATTTTCTTACCATTTATTTTTCATTTTTTCTATCAAACACAGCCTAATATTAAAGACAAGAAAGTTATTTATTTTAAAATAGTTATTTAAAAACAAAAATAATAGGATAGGTTTTTACTGTTTAGTCACCACAGGATGCCTTTGGTCCTACTTTAACATGATTGCAAGTTTTCTTTTAGGATTAGTGGGCCAATATTTGGGTTAATTTCTGTAATTCAACAGATAAAAAAGGCAAGAAAGGGGTATAATGACGATCAAGATTTTGACGACCCATCGTGATCAGTACACGCACCTAATAAATTTTTGGATAATATTTTTTAAAAACTAAAAAATTGTTGTAAAACTACTAATTTTTATAAGATAAGAAAGAAAGGTAGAGAGAATTAAGAGGAGAATTATTTCTCATTAGCACTTTTAAATTGTTTAGGCCCCTTTATTTATAGAGATGGATAATGATACAATCGTAATAAATAAAGTTTACAGTGATATAATGGTAATGTCACACACACACACACACAACACCCCCATATTACGCAATTGTCTGCCTCGTTAAAGGCTTGTTAAGAAAATTCAGTGGGATAAAATTTGAAGGAAGGAAAAAGAGTACAATTGCACCCCCTGATGTTGGCCAGCATCAATCTTTGAGTCTAATGTTCGAGTAGAACAAATCATGTACTGAATCTTGAAGTTCTAAAGTACTGCCTTGTTAAAACCTTGTCAGTAAAATTCAGTGGGACAAAACCTGGACGAAGGAAAAAGAGTACAGCATGATTCTCCCCTGAAGTATGCAATCGAAGATTCATGAACTTCTTGAATATTGATATAATCTTTCGTCTGGAATATGTATATATATGAATCTCCTTGTGTAGCTGATATCATGATATTCTTCATAGGATGTCTATGATTTTCTTCATTTGTTAATATTATTCAAATACAAAAATGTGTTGCTGAATTATAGCTCGTAGATAGCTATGATAATGCCTCAAAAACCTTGTTAGGAAAACCCTGTGGGACAAAACTTTAGCGAAGGGAAAAAGAGTACATTATTCTCATTAATTCTTATTAATACGCTTCAACCGCTGCCTCATTAAAAAACTTGCTAGGAAAACCATGTGGGACAAAATCTCAGCTAAGGGAAAAAAGAGTGCAACGCGTATTTATTCCTTTCATGGAATATCACAAGTATATTGATGCAATCACGAATCTTTTTATCAGACATATCATTTATGATGAGCTTTATATAAATCATTCATAACTCATTTATGATGTCATAACATGTTATATTAAGCAACGTTTTACTAATTTATCGATTGCATCTTTCACTTCTGGTGAATAATCATCTAAAATTCACTTCGGGCGAATAATCAAATCTAGAATTCGTTTCTGGTGAATAATTAAACATATTCATTTCACTATTCACTTCTGATGAATAATAAAATATTCATTTTCAAATTTACTTCTAGTGAATAATCAATTTCTCAGATGTCATAAATAGTAAACTCCGATTTCAATTTCAACATATAATATCATGAAGTCATTTGTATCATTCTATAGTAATACTAATCTGAGTATATTGAATCTTTCAGTGATTATACATGTATGTTCTTGCATCTCATAAACCACAATTTCTGATTTGTATAAGTATAATCAATCATTGAAATATATATCAATTTCGACATATAATCTACAATCATTTTACTTGAAATCCCAACGTACCGAGATCAACTGGTACATCAAAGAATACTTCAAAAGTACCGAGATGAGAATCATACATTTTGATCTCACTCATTGGTATATCAAAGAGCTCAAGCTAATGATTTCGATTATAGTCTCATCCACCATATATTAAGCCCGTTCTTTGGAAAATCTCGTGTGCAACGAGTCGTCTTTTACGACTGTATAATATTTTCATTGTACAAATAATTACTGCCTTTACACATTTAAGTGTTTGGACTTCAGGACCTTTAACAATAATCCTTACATTGGGATTTTTATATTTGGCTAAAGTATTACAATTTCATCAACTTCATTTTCACAAGAGAGTTGTGTATGTATTCGATTTATTTATTGATTCCATTTCATCTCAATATAACATATAGAGATCAAAAACATAAATCTCTTATCATTTAACTATGTCCCTTTTACTCACCATGAGTATTTAGCCTCAAAGGGATCATCTCAATTATTCAAGAGATATTTATTTTTGGAATCAATTGTCATTATGCTTCAGGCATAATTACGCTTCAGGCCTGTTTTCTCCATAATGTTCACAAATCTTATATTATATCAATCAGCTAAAATGCCGCAACACATGTCATCCTTTTAGGGATGTAATCTCAATCATATATCTAAGTGCGCTTTGGTGGATTGTATACATATCGTACTTTTTACAAATCATAAAACTTCTTGAGCTAATCCCTATTTGACATAGAATATTATTGTATGATAAACAATTTCTAAACAAGTTAGCAAATAGTTTGAAGCTTTTAATCGGGATTATCTAACCCTTCATTATAGAACTTCTGGTTCAATACGGTTTTATTTCACTCCTATGTATGAATATTTGGTTCAATACAATATTGATGAACTTCTGGTTCAATACAATGTATATTTCAATTATGAATTTCTAGTTCATACTATATACATACTTCACTTGTACGTATGAACTTCTGGTTCAATATAATATTTACTTGTTCAGTATACCTTGATTTATTATATCTAAAAAGGTGATTAGACCGAAATCTCAGAAATGATCATTGTCCCCATCCTTTTGATTACAAATCTTTTCCTCGTGGAATCAATGACATGCGGAGCAACCGCTCTTTTACGTGTTAAAAATGCATTTAAATAGATCATTTGGGAAGAAGATTAGATCCATCAAAATGGATGTACTCTAATCATCTGGTAAATGTTTTAAAAAAGATTTACCGAGTTCGACTTGAAAGATTGAAGCGCTGATGGATCGGGGTATCCTAGAAGATGTTCGTTGGTTGATCGAAACAAAAGTTCGATTATCTGGTGAATTATCAGATTTATTTTCTAAGCACATGCATGGTTTAGGTAAGAATACTTTTGCAAAGAAGCGAAGAACAAAAAGATTGAAATGTTGTTATAAATGTGCTCGATGGACATGTGATACCCGTTGCAAATCAATTGGGTATTCATCTATAAATCTTTATGATAAGATAGATTTCATTAAGGGTGGATTGAGTAAGGAGTCTTTGAATGATATCCGATTGACTCTTGAGACGCATCCTTGTGGGTATGTGCAGCGTGAGCTACTATCTTTATGAACTCAATTCAACAACGATAAAGACCATTATAGTCTTAAACATATAATAGCAAAAGATCCTGTTTGCCGGGCTGTTATAAACAATGATGTTTTGGCTATTCAACATTGATACAAGGTAAATCAGTATAGTGTATATATGTATAGATATATATATTTTAACAAAGTATTTTGTATTTTCATTTTTCGCGTATTAACAAATCATCTCTGAGAGATCATCGAAAGATTGTACATTATGGAACATTAAATTTGCTGTTAGAGATATGATCAAAAGTGGTGTCATTTAGTCAAAAGTAAATAGTAACTTTTTCAAAAGACGAGCAGTAAATAGTGAATATTTTTGAGTTTAAAAAGCCAGATAATTTTGCAGTTTAATGCATCCAAAAATAACAATTTCTTGTAAGTTTTCCTTCCTTATACTCTTAAAAGATGGAGGGATCAAAACTTCAACGGATCAAAACTTCGACAGATCAAAACTATCTGTGTATTTTGTGGATCAAAAATCGGGAAAGACTTCGAATATCTAGAAGCATCGGTGCTTCTAGGGAAGAAGTTGGGAGAGAGATGTATCAATCTAGTATATAGAGGTGGTAGCAGTGGATTGATGGGTTGTGTTTCACAATCCGCTCAAATAGAGAAAGCGAGAGTGATAGGTGTTATACCTGTTCCTTTAGCTGATATCGTAGGCAAAATATGAGGGCATGATGAAGTACAGACATTATCTATCCATGGACGCATAACCTGCATGTTATATGATTCTGATTCCTTCATTGTCATGCCTGAAGGTTTTGGTACTTTAGAGGAAATCTTTAATATTACCTCATGGGCTCAGCTGGGTCTCCATACTAAGCCTATTGGACTTTTAAATGTTAACAACTTCTTCGATGGTTTACTAACATTTCTTGATTATGCTGTGGAATAGGGATTCATCTCTCCATTTTCTAGGATGATCCTTATTTCTGCTCCCACTATTGATGAACTGCTAGAAAAGTTACAATCATATATTCCGATATAAGATCCAGCAAGAGTTAAGATAGATTGGTCGCAAGGAAGGAGTACCAAGTGAAAATGGAGTCCAGTTAATGTAAATTTATCCTTGTGAATCTCCAAAATATTGTGGGTGCTAGAGTACGGAGTATTCTTACTCTTGAGACACACCTCTAATATTGATGAATATTTGAACTTAATCTTGTGAACCTCAAAAAGATTATGAGTGGTAGAGTACGAAGTATTCTTACTCTTGAGACACACAAAAAGATTAGGGGTGGTAGAATATGTAGTATTATTACTCTTGATATACACATCTACTCTTGAGGATCATAAATGTTTTCCTCCTTTTGTATGTTGCATGTATCTCTTTTCTTGATATGTTTCAGTATGACTCTTTTATGCTACTTCAGGAGTTATAATAATAATAATATAATTTCAGTATGTTTAGTAGCTATAATAATAATAATATGATTTTAGTATGTTTAGATGATAATATTTACTTCTTCTGGAGTAAATATGTACTTATTCTGGAGTACATAAGTGCTTATGCAAGAACTTGATCAAATCTGTTTATCTCAATCATATAATATTTATCTCATAATACTGATGAAATTATTTTCACATTAGTCATGTCTGTGCTATCAGTGATACTATCTTATCATAAGTCAACATTTTTCTTGTTAAATAATTTATTTTCATCTATCATACAGATATTGGTAACTTCTGGTACTATTTGATAAAATATTTTCATTAAAATCCAACAATCTTTTGGTAATGGTAACTTCTGGTACCATTTATTGAAATATTAAATAACAACAATATATCAAATTTATATGAATAGAAATATTTAAAACCAGTAGAACCAACTATATAGGTGGTAACGTAATATGCTTAAAATTGGTAGAACCAACCATATAAGTGGTAACGTAATATACTTGAAACTTGTAGAACCAACCATATAGGTGGTAACGTAATATGTATATTTAAAGCTGATAAAACCAACCATATATGTGGTAACGATATAATGAAATAATTACATTTCATAAATGAGAAAATCTTATCTCCAAATCCAGTCAAGGTATTTATAATAGTCAAGTCTATTATGATAATGAATTATATTTAATTAATAACTCAATACATCACGACATGGTAACTATTATATTACTTGTACCTTGTTTTAAATCTTTTAATTTATCTTATTGATCACATAGTAGTGTTAAGTGATTGAGAATATATATTCTATCAGCACTTTTCATCATATCATTAATCATGATTGATCAAAGTCATTAAATAACGATTAATATACTTTAACGTATTATCAAGGGCAAAATCGTCCATATTTTAATATATTGATCATATGAGTAAATGGAAACCGTCAATAGGTTTGTGATTTGATTTAGAACAAACTTACTTTTGTTCCAATGTTCAAAATTTCACCGGAATTGCTTCAAAAATAATTTTTACGAAGCCGCCACGTTCGACCGCCGGAAAATATCCAAAACTGCATCAAACAGAAAAGTAAGACCATAGAAAAATAAAAAACATCAATATTAAAAAACTGCCTTTTGACACCGTCGCCGAAAAATGCCGTACGCGCCGTCTCAACGTCTGTGCGTAGGCGTCACGCACCGCCGCACGTTTTGCCGCAGTCGTAGTTTCAGATCTGGTCTCCGATCGTCGATTGGATGTATAGTTTTGCGTGGATTGGCTTTGAAAGTTTCAAATTATACAATTTTTCCAACTTTTCCTTTTGCACAACATCGAGACTATGTTTCTTTCCTCGTATGAAACTTTTTGAATCATACAAAGATGAAAAGTTTCCATCTTTCTTGAAGTTTTCAGATCTACAATATATGAGTTATTTTATAAAGCTAAAAGTGTTTAATTTGGGAAAGGAAAACATTGATTAATAGTAATTAAGTTTCTGATATATAGGTTCATCATTTAGATGCAACTGTAAAGCATACTCTCATCGTATTACTCAACTGACTAGAGACTCATGTTGATAACGTGTTGTAAAACTACCAATTTCTAGAAGATAAGAAAGAGAGGTAGAGAGAATTGAGAGGAGAATTCATTCTCATTAGCACTCTTAAATGAATTGTTTAGGTCCCTATTTATAGGGATGGACAATGACACAATCATAATAACATAAAGTTTATAGGGATATAATGGTAATGTCATTCATATATATATGTATGTATGTATGTATGTATGTATGTATGATTTATAACAAAAATAAATCCCTTCGAGTGCTCCAATGATCATATTTTGATGGATTAAGTAACAACAATCACGTTAACATGTTACTTTTATATGTCCGATTTACCCACCGTAAAAGGAATTTATTAGTTTCTATTTGGTTCAACTTCGAAAGTAAATTAAAATTTTAGTCAAAGTCAATAATTAATTTTAATTATAATTTTATAGGACTCGCAAAAATTCATTAATTTTTATTAAAATTTACTAAAAAATTAATTTTTATCGAAATAAATGGGACTTAGGGAAAAGGCATAAACTATATATTAAAAATGATGAAATTCTAAATTCAAATCTTATTAGTGTGCTTTGGTGATGTCTATACTTTGCTTAGATGTTGAGCTCTATTTTATTATCTAGTCACGCTTTATGCTTTGTTTGACAATTCGTAAAAGTTTGAATCTTGACCTTATCATTTAACCATACTTTTAAGCTTGCTTTTTAGAGCATTGTTATTGCATAGTCCTATTTATTGTTTGTTATAATTGGGTACATAGCATGAAACATTCCTAAAGTTTGCACGTCTCCTAAAATCGTTTATAATCTTTCAATTTTGATATTTACACCTTAAAATCACTTTTTTTTTTTTTTTTGCGAAAATCGTCATTCCGTCAAACATAGTTAAATTCTATAATTTAAAAAAATGCGTAATTGACCGATTACATCTCTAACGTTGCATACTTTGTACAATACATTCATATCCTTTTATTTTGGTACAAAACATCCCTAAATCACTCAAATCTTACTAAATATATCATTTTCCTTATAAAATGACAAATTTACCTTCCTTCTTTAAATAGAAAAAGAAAAAAAAAAAAAGATATTGACATTTTCATCCTTATTTCAACATTTTCTTGTTGATTTGGTCATCCCTTGCATAAAATATTCTCATTATTTGTCTTCGTTGCGCAAATCGTCCATACATTTCAACTTTGACATTTGGACAATCTGATCGATCTTTTTTCCCCCCCGCAAAACTCATTACAATCTATTTTCCCTATTGTAAAATGACTTTTCCTTTCTCTTTCTAAATAAACACAAACCCCTATAATTTTACATTTATTTTTATGTAAAGTTTTTCTATTTCAATTTCATTTTCCCTCTGCAAATTAATTTTTTGTAAAGTCTCTTAATTACATTGTAAAAAGTGTAAAAACTCTTGTTATTTTCTAATTAATTAATGTTTTTTGTCCAATAAGTAAAAATAAAATATATAATCAAAAGATTTATAAAAAATATTAATTTGTAGAGAGAATGAAATCGAAATAGAAAAACTTTATGAAAAATAAATATAAAATAATGGGGTATGTTTAAAACAATCATTTTACGATTGAAAAATAGAAGGCAATGAGTTTTGCGCAAAAAATGGGTCGATTGGAGGTTCTAACGAAACAAAATTTCCGTGTTTTAGAATTCACATTCAAATCTTGACTTAAATCATTGCAAACCAAGTTCTAATTAAATAACAAGTAAATTTTATTGATAATGAATCATTTTAATTTTGGATCAATGATCACTGAATTCAAAATTGGTTATTCAATTCCAATTTGATATAGATTAAATCAGATTTTTATTACATTTTGATAAAAGTTAATAAAATATATTGTTAAAATATTATGAATTCCATAAAATGTATGGTTAAAAATTGTTAATTTTGACTTGTGACTAGAATTAATCTCCCCCAGACAGGATCTAAATTCAAATTATATGTGAAAATTATAAATTAATGATCTTGTCAACATATTTATATGATCTTAAATGAAAATATGAAAGTACCTTATATTTATTTATTTATTATATTTAACTTTTATAATTGTTCAATTATATATGACTCTATGCACTTTTTGTAAAATTTGATGTTGTGGGTGAAATTGTTTTTTACATTTTTTTTCTTTTATTTAAAGATGAGGGGAGATTTGTCACTTCATAAGGAAAAATGATGTATTTATCACGGGTCGAGTGATTTAAGGATGTTTTGCTCTAAAATAAAATGGTAAAGATGTACACAAAGTATGAAAACTTTATGGATGTAATTTGTCACTTACCCATTTTTTTAACAATGAAATTTAAAAATATTTGACGGAATAACAATTTTCACAAGAAATGTAATTTTGAGAGAGTCAATGCCAAATTGAAAGGTTAAGAATAATTTTCGAAAGACATGCAAAGTTAAGTACTTTCTTTGCTATTTACCCCAATTTAAATATGGTAAGATGTCTCTATAGTGACTCTCTGTATATGAATAACCATTAACCTCCATGTAGTAATAGTAATAATAAAAAAAAATTGATTTCAAGTTGAGCCAGCTATAAATAAGAATAGACTCAATATTGTAGTAAGCTATAATTCTTTTCTTTTTTTTTTCTTTTTTTGTTTTTTTTCCTTTTTTGGGTGAAAATTGCAGTCACTATCCCAAATTTTTTCTCAAATTTTATCAAAACTTTCACTTTGTAACCCATGGTCCCAACATTTAAAATAGTAGCGCCAGAAGGACAAATGGACGCTTTCTATCCATTTGACTGTTATTTAACTGAAATAATGGACATTGACAGCGTTTGAATAATTTTTAAAGGATAAAATTGTAAAGTCATATTTTTTTCCCACAAAATACACAATTATATGAATAAAAAAATAAGGAAAAAAAAAACCAAAACCACCAAACTTCTCCCGCCCCGCCCATTCCCTTCCCTTACCCCAAAACCATCGCTGCCTCCACATTTCCAACGTCCATCGGCTCTGTCGCCAGCAAGAGTTTCATGCCACCCAACATCAACCCAAAACACATATGTTATTTTTTTAAAATATGAACAAAAGGTACGTTCTTGGGATGACTAGAAGATGGCAACGATAATGATAGCTAGGGATAGGGTTTTAGGGGGTTTCAAAGGGTGTTTCCTAACAGAGGTTAAGAATTATCATTATATGTAAAAAAAATGACTAAATTGAACAAGTGTAAAATTTAAGGAGTTAGTTGCAGTTATATATAATTGGATAAGATAGGTTAGGGTCCGAACTCGAAAAAGGAAAGAAGACTCGCAACAAAAATTCTCGCCTCCCACTCGCTTCATGCTTGAGTGTGATTAACAGGAGAAAAGACGCTTGAATACCGCTCGAGAGAAGAAGACGCTCAAATCTCGCTCAAGTTCCGATCGAGCGATCGACCTGTATTTTGACATGTTTTGCTCGATTTCAACTGTTTTGTCCAGTCCATTATACCTAAACATCCCTAACTATAAATACCTAGGCCATTGGTGGAAATATTGTGGTTTTTCAACAACTCCTTGATTTTTATACATATTCAATTTAGTCCTTTTGCACATAGAGTCGCCAATACATAATTCCTAATGAACTTTCCATTTGACATTCTATGATAAAACTATACAATAAATTCAAGAGAAACAAAACAAAGACAAAACAAACTAAATCAACTAAGCTCTGTTTCTTGCATTCCTTGTTATTCCTATTTCCTGAAATCAAAAACTCAAACACCCCTGTCGTTGACGTAAAAAATGACAAGACATCTTTCTAGTCAACATAATAGAAATTTAATAAAAAGTACATAAATTATAAGACAAATTGCAATTGGACTCATGATCCAACTTGGATACATTTTTTTTTTTTTTTTGTATTGTATATAATAAATTAAAAATTTACATGAGGGGAGAAGATAACTCTCTTCTCTCTCTCCAGCTTCTCTTCCCCAACATAAGAATGAGACATCTTTTATAGGGAGAAATTGATTACACTAAGTAAGGTAAATTGCCACTAAGTAAGGTAAGTTATAATTAAGTAAGGTAAGTTACCACTAAAAAAGAAGTCAACCTCCTAATCTTCTATTTTCCAAATGATTACAATAATGGCCATAAAAGTCTCAATAAATATTTTTTACTTTTAATATATTTATGGTACAACAATTGCCCCCCAGGTCCGGATTTAAAAGTATTTTAGATTCGAGCCTTGTCAATTTGAAATCAAGGAGGCCATTTTCTGATTGATAGCAGCGATGGCCCAGTTATCTACCATTGTTGATTGTCTTTGTACTGTGATCGTAGTGATCCTGTTGTTTATTGTGGTCGGGTGTCTTGTATTAATGGCCGTAGTGACCCGATTTTTATCATGGTTGGCCTTGGAGAGTTGTTGGCGTTATGACCCAATTTCTATCCTGGTCGGCCCTGGAGAGTTGTTGGCCATTGTGACCCGATTTCTATCGTGGCCAGCCATGTAGAGTTGTTGGCCGTAGTGACAGGATTTCTATGGTGGTTGGCCTTGGAGAGTTTTTGGCCGTTGTGACCCGATTTCTGTCGTGGTCGGCCTTGGAGACGAATGGATGTAGGTGTTGATATCTTGATGGATGCTTTAATTGCACAGTTCTATCGTCCAACATTTTGGTAGACGCTTTAATTGCATCATTGCTCATGCCCTGTCAAAAGAAATCCGAACATCAATTAAATATTTCTATAAGATAATAACAAGATTCAAATTTGTAGGAAACATTCCCTCGAGCCCTCTAGTTATGATGGTTTTATGTGCCCATTTACCAAGCTTTAAATAGCTAACTGAGAAAATTTATGATGAGTTCACCTCGAGAAAATGTCCATTTTACCTCGAGATTTATCTAATAGAGGGAATCGAAGATGCTTCAATATTTTTTTTCCCAGTAGAATTGTGGTTTTTCATGTTCTTAGAAGAAGGTGAAAGTGATAATGGATACATACATATCCCATGAAAAGTTTAACATAGCAGAGGAGTATTTGGAATATTTCATCATTCCATGACTTGTATAAATTGTTGTAGAACTAGCATGAGGATCAAATACGACATGACACAAATACAACATGATAATTAGAGTGTTGGAGTGACATAGGAAATAAGAAAGTCCTAAATGTTTCAATAGGCAGACTAAAAAACTTGTCAGCAAAAAAATAACACGAGCCAAAAAAAAATGTCATAGTCAAAACAAAGCTCAATTTCACAACAGTACAAGATCATTTCACTTTGCTCTGTTGTGTAATCCAATAACATAGTGGATCTTTCAAAATGAATTTACAATCAAGATTCCACTGCAGCATGATTTTTCATTTGGGAGGAAAGAGAGCAAATTAAAGATAAAGTAGGAAATATAAGTATTGATATTAATCAAGCTAGATTCATTACATCCATCGCGAATATTTTATTCTCTTTTCTTTAGAATGTTGCATAAATCTGATTTTGTTCTCCAAGTCATATAACTCAAAGAAAAATGAGCATGAATGTATAATTCACAGTAGAAAAGAAAAAAATATCTTATAAGGGAAATTGATGATAATTAACAAGACTCCTCTGAACCTCCAACGAGAATCCAGAACATTGTTAATCTTATCCACATATGACTGATCTCCTACGATTTCATTAATAGGAAAATCAGGAAAAAGATTGAATCAATTTTCTTTTCAAAAGGAAAATATGGAAATCCATACAGACTTTCATATTCGATTTTGATGTACCAATATTCTTATCGAGAGAAAATAAAATATGGAAATCCACCCAAAAGTATGGAGTCCCTCCAAAATTTTTGCTTATTCGCTTAAGAATATGGAAATTAATACAAAAATTTGGAAATCAAAAAGAAAAAATATGGAAATCGACAAAAGTGTGGAATCCCTATAGAATCTTTGCAGATCCACTTAAGAATATGGAGATTAATCCAAATTTTGGAGACCAATAAGCAAAAAATATGAAAATCCACCCAAAAGTGTGGAATCCCTCCAAAATTTTTGTCGATCCGCCTAAGAATATGGAGATTAATCCAAAATTTTTGAGACCCAAAAGAAAAAAAAAAAAGAAAATCCACCCAAGAATGGAGATTAATCCAAAATTTTGGAGACCCCCAAGAATGTGGGGATTCATCCGAATTTGACAAAATATTCATTTTGACGGAGAATTATTCTCCACCAATTCATATTTATATTTTTGCCATGTTTTTTGAACACTCTTGATCTCACTTTCTGGCACATTCTTCATGGCCTTTGGTGGTCATACGTGGTTAATGTACAATTTTCACACAGACGGCGCCAAACTATTGACGTAAAAAACGGCAAGACATCTTTCTAGTCAACATAATAGAAATTTTATAAAAAGTACAGAAATTATAAGACAAATTGCAATTGGACTCATGATATGACTTGGATATATATATATATATTTTGTATTGTATATAATAAATTAAAAATTTACATGAAAGAAGAAGATAACACTTTCTCTCTCTCCAGCTCCCATTCCCCAACATAAGAATGAGACATCTTTTATAGGGAGAAATTGATTACACTGAGTAAGGTAAATTTCCACTAAGTAAGCTAAGTTATAACTAAGTAAGGTGAGTTACCACTAAAAAGAAGACAACCTCATAATCTTCTATTTTCCAAATGATTACAATAATGGCCATAAAAGGCTCAATAAATATTTTTTTACTTTTAATATATTTTTTATATTTATGGTACAATACCTGTAAAAGCACGTGATACAAGAATATAACAATTGAAGCACGTAATCATAAATATAGGAAAGCTAGTTTAAGATATGATAATAATGTCAATCAAAACACCAACCAAAATATTAACATCAAAACTCAAACAAATATGCATTATGAAATGTAAATGCAATGAGAATTCAAATTCTTCACCTCACTGCAAACTCACTTTTTTATGCATTATCAAAATGTTTCTATGTCTCTCCCTAGACCTCAAAGACATAAAACGCAACTGTAACTCTCGCGCCCTTTTTTCACAAACGAGGAATGGTGTAGTGTCAAATGCAATTTTAGCAACAATATGGAAAAACTAAAAAATTCTTTGATAGCAGGCAGATGCATAATCAATGATTAGTAGAGTTTTTCACGTACTCATTTCAAGTTAAAATGGAGTAAATAGTATATGTTACCTATGTGTGTAACATACCATTAATCCTTCGTAAGTGAGACTTAACCGTGTGTGTGAGATTTGAGATGTCAATCACTTGTCTGTAAGATGACTTTGAACATGAATTGAACAAATTTTTTAGACCTAAGCTTAAGTATATTCCCTCAAAATAAATAGCTCAATATCTTATGTTCTTCTTCGGAGCTTATTTGACTCGAGCAATTAAGTTTGCAGAGTGTCTCAACACCTGGTGCCTATGATCAACTAACTTGGGTTAAGTAGCCTAAAGCTCTCTGCAGGGGTCATCTTAATCACTTAATAAAAACGAACATGTACTTAAGATAAAAAATTGATGTGTTTCAAAAATTATTGATATTTGAGAAAAAAAAAATGTATGATAAAAGTTAGGGAAAGATAAGAAAAGGTATAGTATACTTGCAAAATGAGCTTCAATTAAATGTCCTACTATACTAAGTGGTTTGTTCGAAATTAGGTTTCTCCATTATCATATTCGTGTTCTTTACTTTTTATTATATTATAAGTGTGGTACTCAAACTTAGGATAATTTGAATTGCTTGATTAATCATCTAGAAATAATTAATAAGTGACGTGTTTCTTTTAATTGTGTTTATTTCGCACGTAGGGTCGAACTAATCTAGAGAGTCTAGATCTTTCAAGAGGATTTTGGTCGTTTGGAATTTCAGACTTCTATGCGTATTAAGGGAAATGATGAAAATTGCTGGCGAAAATGGATACTGGAATCTTAAAAGAATGAAGTGTAAACTAAGGTGAGAGAGAATTCGTTTTCAAAATTCTTGTCTCTTTCACTGGCTCTCTCGAAATTGTCTATTGTTGGGTTTTGCAATTTTACGGACGATAAACAAATAAAATCAAAAAAAATATCATACATAAATCATCAAACCTGACTATTTGTTTGATTTTTCTGATTTTAGCTTGAGAAGAAGATCCATCCGGAATTGAAATTTCAGATTAGGTTAATCGGAGCCCTATTTCAACAAACGACCACCATAGCTGCGTCCATGAGGTCAAGACACTGCTCTTGATGGTGGCGCGATATTTTTCAGTGGAGATTCAATGATAGTAGGTGAAGATGGTTAGAGAAGGTTCGGTGGGTAAAGAATATAAACAATTCTTTCTTTTTTTTTTTTTTTTTTTAATTTAGTTCTTTATTTTACTATATGTTAAAACTACAAAATTATTATTTTGCCCCCATTATATTTGATCAAAGTTAATTTTTATAATCAACTAAGAGCAATTTTGAAGTTTTCCATCCATTTATCTTTCTGGTGCGACTATTTTAAAGGTTTGAGACCGTAGATGGTACAAAGTGAAGGTTAATATGATATCTGTGAAAAAAAGGTTTGGGACTGTAACTACAATTATCCCTAATGTTTTTTTAGTTCCATTTTAAGAAACTTGCCCTTCCGTAGTATAATTATGTGTGTGTGTGTGTATTAAAAGAGTTTATCTTGAAAACCATATAGAATATATACTAGTGTTTTGAACCTATGCCTATTTCTTTTATCAATGTTCATTCCTTGTATTTTACATGTTTACGATTTGAATTTTTTTTTTTCCATAAATAAAGAATGTGATGTTTTCGAGATTACCTTATTTATAAACAAGTTACAAAAATAATTTTTGTATACTTTACCTTTACACTACTTTCGGCTAAGGATAATTAAATCACAATAATAATTTTTATATTGTATGTATGGACGTACATTATATTCTTCCATGATTGTACGGAACGATATTGTGCATACTTCATTTTGGCCAACTAACAAAAGCAGGAACAATGATTTGCTTATCTTTGTAGTCCAAATTCTAAAGTAGCTTTTATCTATCTTTCTCGTGAAGTCTTGGTCACTCTCCCATCTTCGACAGTACTCGGCTTCCGGCCGGAAAATTCAGCTGTTAGCGATGGTCGATGATCAGACGGTGACTATCATTTTGCTGTGATCTAATTAATATGGTAATTGTGTTCTAGCCTCTACTGATCTTTTGATGTAGATTGCTTTCTCAGACTGTACTGAGTTGAATTAGTGACTAATTATTTCAAGTGAAAATGCATTTTGATAAATTATGTGTGGGTTTAGGCTTCTGTTTCTCTTTTGCTTCTTGTAAAAGATCTTCTTCTAAAAACTCCCTGAGATTCTCATTTTGGACACAGCCATTCACAATTCTTTGGAATAAGAACGGGAAAAAGCAGATGTAAGGATTCTTGGGAACTTGCATAAGTTACTTTCGAGAATAAAATTTGATTTTTAAAAATTACATTGACAGAAACTCCATTATTTTGATCGAATGCTTTACACATGAAAAGATTTGAAGATCAAGAAAATGGGAGTTCTGCAAAGTATCTTCAGATCTTTGGGCAGTAATGGAGAAGATGAAGTTCATGCGAACTAAACCCTATCTTTGTTCATTACCGAAATCCCTGTAATGGAGGTTCTTCGTTGTGTAGTATTTTCAAGAACATTCAGTGGAGGATCTCCAACATCCTTTTATTCGCAAAGCTAAAAATAACCAGAACCTATACTTCCTGTTGTAAATCCTGAAGTATCAACCAGAAATCATGGACGAATCCAGCCCGTTGCGTTGCGATCGCTTGTGCGTCAAATTTTTTTTTTTTTTTTATTGGGATTATAATTGGGCTTAATTTTTTTTCCCCCTCTTAGGCATATGCTCCTAGATTCAAAAATCCTGCTTATGCTCCTAGATTCAAAAATCATGGGTTTTTGCAAATCCAAGAGGTTTCTTCTCCGAGTTCAGACTCGTCTTCGGACTCGAGCCCAGATGCCACATATGTGCCCCCTTCAGATTGGGGGTCGCAGAGGAATTATTCAGAACGAGAAGTTGAATTGCATTTTAATGCTGATACGTATAGACCTAGATTCGTCCCTGCCAGAAATCATGGGTTTTTGCAAAACCAAGAGCTTTCTTCTTCGATGTCAGATTCATCGTCGGATTCGAGCCCGTGTGCCACATATGCCCCCCCTTCAGGTTGGGAGTGGCAGAGTAATTATTCAGGCCGAGAAGTTGAATCGGATGTCAGTGCTGATACGTATAGACCTAGATTCGTCCCTGCCAGAAATCATAGGTTTTTGAAAATCCAAGAGGTTTCTTCTCCGAGTTCAGATTCATCTCCAGACTCGAGCCCAGGCGCCACATACGTCCCCCCGTCAGATTGGGAGTGGCAGACGAATTATTCAGGCCAAGAAGATGAATCGCACTTTAATGCTGATACATATACCCCTTCTTTAGATTTGGAGTGGCTGAGTATTTATTCCGACACATATATTGAATCGCGGCATGTTAATACTGATACATATGCCCCTCCTTCAGATTTGGGATTGCCATGGGATTACTCAGACACAGAAAATGAAGTGCATGCTAATGTTGCAGAAGGGAAATGGAAATCACATTATAATAGTAACCACTGGATACTGCTTGTGGGTGAAGGAGACTTCTCTTTCTCTGCTAGTTTGGCTGTGGCTTTTGGTTCTGCTCCCAACATCATTGCTACTTCTCTCGATTCTGAAGGTACAAGATTTTCATAAATTGTTAATAATTCAGTTTCTGCTGGAAAAGACAACTACATATGATTTGGTTAATGTTAATTGTAAGTTGTACTAGATTGTAGTGTCAATTTTGGGTAAAACATTTATGAAGAAAATGAGTTCTCATTTTAAAGTGGCTCATCCTCAGTCATCCTGCAAATTGTTTCTGTGAAATTTTCAGATTTTCTGAAGAAAAATTATACTCATGCAATGTCCAACATTGAGAAGCTTAGGAGTAGGGAGTGCCTTGTCATGCATGGAATTGACGCTACTGAAGTTGCAACTCATCGTCGGCTTGGAGGAATGACATTTGATCGGATAATTTTCAACTTTCCCTTTGCTGGATTTTTCAAGGACTTACCTCGCGAGGATCAACTAAGGCCAGTTATCACTAATTTGTTTTGTTTTTTGACGTTTCCTGTAATTTCATTGATATAACTTTGATTCAAAAACACATTTTCTCCATCTACAGAAAGCACAGAAGACTAGTGAAATCGTTTCTTAAAAATGCTAAGAAGATGATTGGTGAAAATGGTGAAATTCACATTTCGCACAAGACCAATGATTTTCATATAGAATGGAACTTAGAGTCATTGGCCTCTTCCCACGGACTTGGACTCATTGAGGCTGTGGAATTCAATCGATATGATTATGAAGGTTATAACACCAAGTGTGGATTTGGGGGTAACAATAATTTCAATTGTGACCCTAGCAAAACATACAAGTTTGGTCTTAAAAGGTAACAACAAGTTCAGCTGTGGAGTTAGTATTTGATATGGTAAAAATATAAAATAAAATACATTGGTACTGTTATGTAAATATTATCTCTGAGTTGCGAGTGTATAAACAATGAGACAATGTTTGTATTTGGTGTAGTCTTCTACTTATGTATATTGTGTTGAAATTTGGCCTATTTCATAAGATCAAACGCTGTTTAGTAGATCATATCTCCTTTAATGAGTTGCTTCGAAGTATTTCCTTTATTTTTTCGATTGCAAAGTAATCTTGGCATACTTCCGCGTAATATAACGTTTTACTTTTTTTTTTTGATCGAAAATGTAAAAATTAATAGATCAAAAATGATTACAAAATCGCCAGGCATTCCTGGGATAGACCGTGGCCAACATGCCAAATCAGCCTACTGCAAGCGCGGGCATACCCGGCAAAACAAAAGAAGTATCAATTAGTTACAAAATACACCGGGCATACCCGGGCAAATGATGGATAACTACAACTCATTACTTGGAAATTTTTTTGGATAAATAGCACAAATGGTCCTCAACCTTTGGATTTCTTGCGAAAATGGTCCCTAACGTTTAGATTTTGATATTTATACTCTCAGAATCACCAAACGTTATGAAAATGGTCCCCACCGTTATACTCCGTTACTTTCCACCGTTAAAAAGGTGTAAATAGCATAAATGGTCCCTAATATTTGAGTTTCTTGTGATAATAGTCCCTAACATATTAAAGTCATGTTTCGCATATTTAGTTTGTAACCTCCAAATGTTTGACGTATTTAGTCTATAACATATTAAGTGTGTGTTTGATATTGTTTAAAAAGAATGTTTTTGAAATTAATAGTAATTTTTAGGAGAATAGATGGTTGAGATTTGGTTGAAAAGAAAAATATTGTGAATTTTACTTTTATTGGATGATTGATATTAATTATTGTAGAAAAATGAGAAATTTTTAAAGATTACCAAACAGGGGCTAAGTCCCTATACGTTTGGCGTATTTAGTCCCTAACATATTAAGCCTCTATTTCAGAACAATTATTTCAAATAATGTGGTTTGTAATTGTAGTTTTTTGAAGAATTTGCTTTTAAAAAGTAAAAAAAAAATTTAAATTTATTTGTAGATCATTTTATTGATGAAATGTGTGGTTAAAAACGAGTTTTAAAAAAAATAAAATTTATTCTAGATTTCTAAAGTGCACAATAAAATATTTTACAAAAATTCACCGCATTAATATTTCAACCTATTGGTAAAAAAAAAAAAAAAAAAATTCACGGAATATAAACAAACAAATACATTGGATATCATTTTAGGAATTGAATTAAAAATATATTTTTATCAGTTCTATTTTCGATTTTGAGAATAGATAGATTTGAAAATTAAGTTTGGATAATTTGGGTTAAAAAGTAATTTTTTTTTAAAAAAATTATGTATAAATTAAAAAAAAAATATTAATAGAATGTGTGGAAGAAAACGAGTTTTGAAAAAATGAAATTTTGAAAATTGATATTAATCGGTTCTCAAAATCGAAAATAGAACTGATAAAAACATATTTGTTATTCAATTCCTAAAATGATGTCCAATGTATTTGTTTGCTTATGTTCCTTGAATTTGTTATTATTATTTTTAACCGGTAGGTTGAACTGTGAATGTAGTGGATTTTTGTTAAATATTTTATTGTACACTTTAAAAGTTCAGAATAAAATTTGTTTATTTAAAACTCATTTTCAACTATACATTCCATTAATAAAATAATCTACAAATAAGAACAATTTTTTATATTTTTTTTTACTTTTTAATCACAAATTCTTTAAAAAATTACAATTAAAAACCATATTATTTGAAATAATTGATCTGAAATAAGGGCTTAATATGTTAGAGACTAAATACATCAAACTTTTGGAGGTTACAAACTTAATATTCCAAACATGACTTTAATATATTAGAGACTATCATTGCAAAAAAACTCAAATATTAGGGACCACTTGTACTATTTATACGTTTTTAACGTTGGAAACGAACAGAATCTAATGGTAGGGACCATTTTCGCAACGTTTGGTAATTCTGAGGGTATAAATGCCAAAATCTAAATGTTGGAGGACCATTTTCACAAGAAATCTAAAGGTTGTGGACCGTTTGTGCTATTTACCCAAAAAATTTCTTCCTTCCAGCCACATGTGCCCATTTTCCTTCAAAATGTGGAAATTTTTTCTTAAGCGATGAGAAAATCATTTTCATGTTAAATGAAAAATGTTTTCTTCATGTTTGATCAATTTTATTATGGTTAATTGACTCATGTTGCATGGAAAAGGTTTTTCGTCGTGTTCGATCAATTTTATTATGGTTAATTCACTTTTAAAAAAAAAGAAAATATTATCATTATCAAGTATAAATTTGTAATTTTTTTTTTTTTTTTTTTTTTTAAATAGCTAACTTGCATAATTTGTACGTACGAAAGAGTTTGTCATGTCAAACCAGGCAAATTAGAATTTTCAAGCTCCTTTTGACTTCTATGTAGACCTAAAAGTCAAAAAGTGCTTGTTGATAATTAAAATAATAATAATAAAAAAAACTTTGTTATGATTGTTTGCGACTTGTTCTAGTGCCATTGAAGATCATCCTTTATAATGTCCTTCAAGACACAAAATATGGGATCCAAGGGCATCGATCATAGCCTATTTCTTTTATCTATGTTCATTCCTTGAATTTAACAGGATTTTAGCTACGTTTGATCTATTTTATTGTTATTAATTAATTTATTTTTTAAAAAAAAAAATAATATTATCATTATCAAGTACAAATGTGTTAAAAAAGTAAAAACTTTTTTTAAATAGAATAGCGAAAATTTACTTTATATGTCATGAAAAATAATATCAATCAAATAACGAAACTTGAAAAATTTCCTACTTTTTTCACCTACAAAATTAAACCAATCAAACACTTCAAATTCATATTTTACACCAAAATAATTTCCAGGCAAATAATTTTCGTGAAAAAATATTTTCTTTCCACCAATTTTTCACCATCGCAATCAAACACACCTTTTTTTATTTTTATTTAAGGAAGCACTTTGTCTTTTAATTTACAGAAAAAGGTAAATAAAATTTTATGAATAATTTTAGGGAAACGTTTTAAATTGACATTTTTAAGTGACATGTCGAATATACATTGGATGTTGTAAATAACTACTTCACTACTTACTTTTTCACCACCCAATATATGTACGTCATGTTAAAATATCACTTAAAAATGTCTTCCTAGAATTAATCAACTTTTATACATTGACTTGATATTAGGATGTTCTATTCAAAGAAGCTTTTATATTTTGATTGATAGAAAGACACAAGAAATAAATATATCTCCACTATTTCACTATTTCGGAGGTCAATTTTTCAACCAATTTTTGTAAATTTACCAATTAAAATCCACATTTCATAAGATAAATGACTTTTTAATCACCCATTTCATCAACTTATATCAAAATTTACTAAAAGTTCAATTTTAATCTTCACCAAACATGGCATAATTTCTATACAAACCAAAAGGGGCCAAGTCTTACACCATGTGGGTGTGTTTGGATATTATGTTAAGATCCTGTTTGGTGTAAGAGAAATTAAATGATTTTTTGAATGTATGGTTGAAAAGGGTCCCATGAAAATGCGTGATTGAAAATGAATTTGAAAAGAAAAAAAATGTTGAATTTATCCAAGACCAAACAAGGCCTAAAGGTCAACAAGTGCTTGTTGATAAAAAAAACTTTTTCGTGCATGTTTGCGGCTTGCTCTAGTAACATTGAAGGACACCCATTATAATGTCCTTCAATAGCAAAAATTTCTCACTACGGATTACTTTGCTCCTGGATATTTTTTTTTTGGATAGTTCTAATTACTAATCTTGTTGCTGCAGATTAATTTATAATGTTTTTATTGTTATTATGAATTTATATGATATCCATTATCTATTTTTTGTATTGTTTCTCTAAATACTACATTGCTCCTACACCGCTTGTGTGTAATTATATTTCAGAAGTTAGTGATGTTGAAACTCAAGCCATGTAGTAATTTCATAACCTTCCGTCCTCTTTTATACTCTCTTATTTTATTTTATGTTTGATGGATACTTATCCATATGAATGGGTTTATGGTTGCAGATACCAAGGGGACCGAAACGTCTAAAAATAAAAAGAAAAACCGTAGAAGGAAAGACCATCAAAAGACTTCTTCAAATTGCATTAATACTGCAAACAACAGCTCTTCTTCTTCGAGAAATGCAACAGATACGCATAAGGTTGAGATTGATTTCCCTCTCCCGAATTATTTTTGCATCTAGGATTTAATTTTAGTTTAAACTTACTGGCAGTTGGTACACTAACGTGGCACTACCAGCTTTCAAGTCCCCCCTTCTCACGCCATAGAGATACGTATGCACTATGCATGTTTACAAGTTGTCTCGTTATCCAGCTTGTTTTACCCTGTCATTAGGCATAACTTTTAGTTTTTGCACCTTTCTGTATTATGATTTGTCAAAAGGTTTGTGTATTTTCAAAGACATGTAATTATGCTGATAAACATAGGTCATTTATATCTATTATGTTTATTTACAGTTTTTAATGTTTGGATATGAAGACAGTTTTATATTACATTCCTTTCGGCTTCAATTTTATTATAATGAAGTTGTGAATTTCTTATTGTGTATGCTTGAGCATTGTTGACTAACTAAAATTGAAGTGATTCCTTCAGCTCATATTATATAAAGACTCACTTTAAGTTCCAAGTTAACAAAAGAAGGATTAGAGGTCATCATGAGGAATGCGAACAAAGCTAAGACCTCGGCTAGTCTTCCATGGATTAGAGGTCATATCGACAGGTCTTCCACGGATGACCTCCCACCTGAGACCTCGGTGGTATTCCACAGATGACCTTTTACCTGAGACCTCAGCAGGTTTTCCAAGGATGACCTCCCACCTAAGGCCTCGATAGTTCTTCCACAAATGACCTTCGAGCTAGGAGAACATTGAAAATAAGAAGACCCGGAAGTACCTTGGAAGACATAGAAGTCTAAATTAAGGTTTTGGGAAAGTCTAAAATTAGGTGTTGAAGTTAAGATCATCACATTGAGAACACGAGATTCAGCTCTCCACCTACCTCAGAGATAGAAGATTTATCCAACTAAGCATTAAAGTGTTAAGTGGATCAACTTATCTCACTTGATTAAATATATTCTATCTTTCACAATTCACAATTCATATTCTTGGAACTTACAACCATATGGGAATTGCAAATTTGCAATAGCTAAATAATGCAACAAGTTGACATTATAGTTGATTAAAATATTAGTAACTGTTGAAATTATGGTTGGGTCTTCGATACACCTCCGGGCTCAGTAAGCTCTCCAATACGACACCTTGATTCCAAGCTCGACTCGACAAACACACAACCTTGGTTGCTCCAAATGTAGATGAACTTTATCACCAAGGAAGAAGATGAACAGTGAAGGCAGCAGTAAGCCAGCAGCCAGAATGGAAGTGGCGGTTTCCTCCTTTTTAGCCTTAGTTCAAATTTCTTTCTCAGACCACACAGTCAAAATGGCAACGGTAGGGAGTATTATAGGGTGGAATGGGCTAGGTCATGGATTGGGCTAAACTCCCATAGGGCCCAATACACAAACTAGTTGACAACCACTCTAATGGGTCGACTACCTAAGTCCAAGGCCTTTATCCAAAATGTCCACAACAAATGAGCCGTCCAAGTGGGCCACGAGCGATTACCAATTTAATCACTTCGAGTGGCCCCGAGTCGTTATCGAGCCGAACTATCTATCGAGGTGTCGTTTTATTTCCATAACTGTTTTACATCATCGCCCGGATTTATTGGGTATCAAAAAACCCAACAAATCTCCACCTTGATACCCAATCAATCTGGAAGAAAAAACAACACAATGTTTATACTTGCGCAATCAAGGTAATCCAAACAAAATTGGAATCACAGACCTTACCTCGTGTCTCGTACTTGAAACACACACCATACCTGCTCCATTTACTCGCTAGGACTAAGGTCAAATATATCCAAGCAGAAAACAGATAATCACAGTAATCAATCAAGAACATACAACATGCGATGACAGATATAACCATAAGATAATACAGAAATCTTTTCAAACATGCTCACACAAGAACATAAGACTAACTGCTAGTTAATCAAACACTATGGCCAACACATATACACCATAATGCATAAATGACCTCATGAAAAGACCTCACACAATTATCCTATCCCATTCCGTGTATCTCCCTCCTCGAGAACACATATCACACACACTGCCACATATGCTCACTAGATTGGTCACCACACATGCCTAAATGGTAAACAAGAATAAATCCTAAATCTATGGGATGCTCCTCTATCAATACATCACTTCTCTCAACCTAAGGGGATAATGGGTCTCCACCTAATAGAAGTGATCAAAGTATCTCTAACACTCCACCCGGCCAGGATTTTCATATAGAAGATTTACAGGACATTCAAATGTCACACTCACCCCCCGTACATCTCATCAATGCACTATCAGGCATCTACTCCACACATTACCAAAAGACATACACTCACACACACTCACTACTAATGCATCACAAACCCACTATGCATGCCAACACATTACACTAAGTAAAGACTGATTACACACAAATTCATGCAAAATAACACATATCAAACAACGTGAAATGTTACACAAAACAATGCATCGAATTAAGTAATCACACACATGCAGACACGATCACACAGATGCACATGCAGTAACTAGGATCCCTATCAATAAGGGTCACCCTCAATCACACTAGGGTCATAGCTAGACTCAATCACATTCGCCTCACTTCTCCCCTTTTTCTTCTTCTTTGGACAGTCTCTTATAAAGTGTCCACTCTTACCACAGCCGAAACATCGTTTGCCACCCATGCTGGACCTTGACTTGTCCCAACTCTTACCTTTATGCTTACCACCATCCTCACTCAAGTCATCACTCGAGTCACCACTGTTTTGAATATGACACTTTTGCTTAAAATGACCCCTCAACATATGCAATTCACCACTCCTCTTAACCTCTTTCTCAGCCTTAATTTCCATCTCCTTATTCCTAAGGGAATCTATGACAATCTCAGGTGTTAAGTTGTCCTTACCATACTTAATTGCATTCTTAACCTCTCTAAATGATTCAGACATAGAATTAAGTAAAATAATGGCCTTGTACATTTCAGACACCTCTTCATCACAGTTAACAATATCTTGCACAAGTTTGTTAAACACATCCAGATTGTCATCTAAATCCTTTGTAGGATCAATTTTAAAGCTGAAAATTTTTTCGAGTAAGTAAATTTTGTTAGAAGTAGTTTTAAGCAAATACAAGTCCTGTAACTTTTTCCAAAGTTCTTCCGTGGTTTTAAGTTTACCAACTTTTCTCAAAACAACATCAGATAGGTGTAAAATAATTGAAGTGTAAGCAAGCTCATCTAATTCTTCTGTTTGTTCCTTTGATAAATCAGCGGGATAAATGCCAGTGATAGCTTTTGAAACTTTTTGTTGAACCAAAATTCCCTTCATTTTTTGTTGCCAAATGGAAAAATCCCCTTTCCCATCGAAAATCCCCAAATCAAAACGTGCAGTCATTTTAAGACACGAAATGAGCAAGAAATCACAAATTGACAATTAACCACAACAAGTAGTCCTAAAGTCAAAAGAAATCTAACAGGATTAACAAAAGAGCACAACAAATAGGAAATTCGTCAATACACAATCAAAAGACCGAACAAACAATTTAGAGTAGCTTAACACCTCAAGCACGTAGGCAGGTAAGACAATTAAAACCTAAATTCTAGCAACAGGCAATGGTTGTCAAGCAATGACAACCCCCAATCCTAATGACCAACCCACACGATGGTCTGCTATTGCAGGAATTTAAACAGTTTCAGCCAATTTACCAGAGCGGACTTTTCAATGTCCGTATAATCGAGAGTTGATTTTGCAAAATGGACTTCGGAAATGGGATGAGCAGGTCGAGCTGAAGATTCTGTCCGGAAACACCTCGCTGGACCGCCGCCGCCCCTGTCGCCGGAGACTGGAAAATGCCGAAAAACACAGGAAGCTTCTCCTCCTCGTCACGAACCCAACAGTGGTGACCGTTTCGCGATTGGAGCTCCCGTTTGGCCGAAATCGCGGTTTTTCAGTCCGCCAGCATTTTCTTCTCCGGTGAATAACTTTTGTTTCAACCGTCGGATTGCCCCCAAATTTCAGGAGAATCTTCTCCTCGAAGAGCCCGTTCTGATGGCGGTGGCCGATCGTCGATCGGAGTTCTGGATCGTCTGGAATCACCCTTTTTCAGTCCGTTTTTACCTTCTTCTCCGGTCCAAAAGTCGTTGTTTTCTGTCCAAACTCTAGCCGAGTGTTCACCTCAACACGGCGGTGCTTGTGGTGGTGTTATTTAGCCGGTTGGTGGCCGGAGTTAGAGTTGTGAAAATGGTCAGTGGCTCTCTTCCTCTTCCAGTCGGCACCACAACCTCTCTCTCACTGCCTTCGATTTTTAGCTTCTTCTTCAACACACCTTGAAGCCCATTTCAGCCCTTAAATCACGCCTAGCTCTGATACCATGTTGAAATTGTGGTTGGGTCTTCGATACACCTCCGGGCTCAGTAAGCTCTCCAATACGACACCTCGATTCCAAGCTCGACTCGACAAACACACAACCTTGGTTGCTCCAAATGTAGATGAACTTTATCACCAAGGAAGAAGATGAAAAGTGAAGGCAGCAGTAAGCCAACAGCCAGAATGGAAGTGGCGGTTTCCTCCTTTTTAGCCTTAGTTCAAATTTCTTTCTCAGACCACACTGTCAAAATGGCAACGGTAGGGAGTATTATAGGGTGGAATGGGCTAGGTCATGGATTGGGCTAAACTCCCAAAGGGCCCAATACACAAACTAGTTGACAACCACTCTAATGGGTCGACTACCTAAGTACAAGGCCTTTATCCAAAATGTCCACAACAAATGAGCCTTCCAAGTGGGCCACGAGCGATTACCAATTAAATCACTTCGAGTAACCCCGAGTCGTTATCGAGCCGAACTATCTATCGAGGTGTTGTTTTATTCCCACAACTGTTTTACATCATCGCCCAGATTTATTAGGTATCAAAAAACCCAACAGTAACTTCTCAATATAATTTTCCTATAAATACCAATGTATTGTAAACAAAGAGAGGAAGATTTTTCCCCACATAAGTAGAAGGAATACACTCTCAAACCACTTGTATTCTCTCAATTTGTCTCCTGATATATACAAGAGAAAAATCAATTAAGGTCGGACTGTGAGTCCGGCCCTACCATGTGTTCAACTTTCTTTACTTTTACCTCCTGCTTTTTTCGTTTAAGTTGATTAAAAGAATGCCACGTCTTTAAGTCATTTTTTGACGTCAACAAACATAATCCAAGTTGTCTTCTATTGTCAATGGTAGGGAAGTGTTACTCTTGATGGTTTTTATGTACATGATCATCTAATAGTTATAGAACATCCATGTCGAGTTCATTAACATGCATGTGGACGGTTTGGATAAGGAATTACTTGGACAAACACAACGCACATGGCATCGTATAAATTAAGCTATCAAGCTGCAACTATCCATTTAGCAGTGTACTTCCACCTTGATAAATAGGTTATACTTGAGTTAGGCAGATGGTCTAATTTAGTATCATCTCAATTTCTATGTTACTATTAATGCATATCCTTGAGGAGAAACCCATAAAACCCTCTGCAGTTAAGCCTACATATGGTTGGTTGCTTGTGATGGCTAAAATAGAAAATTATATTATCTGATGTGGAAATGTCTAAGTTTGACTATATGACAATCTTATGATAATTTTGTGATGCCCACATTAATGAAATGTGTGAGTTTTATTTTACGATAATTATGAAATTGGTTCATGTATTTAACGTGGTTAATTGTTATTAACTGACAACATATTTTGATGCTTTTTTTTCCTGTAATTGTCAATGAAATATGTCCGTGCATCGTACGAGTATGAAACTAGGTACTTTAAAAGTTAAGATGGGTTCACATATTTTCAAAACTATATTGATGTATATACTAGTTTTTGAACCTTTGCCTATTTCTTTTATCAATGTTTACTCTTTAATATGGGGTAAACAAAACAAATGGTCCCCAACATTTACGTTTCTTGCGAGAATAGTCTTCAACGTTTGAATTTTGACATTTACATCCTTAGAATCACAAAACTTTGCGAAAACATTCAACACCGTTAAAGTTTGTTAATTTTCACTATTAAAAAGTGTAAAAAGCACAAATAGTACCTAACATCTGAGTTTCTTGCGATAATAGTCCATAATATATTAATCGCTCCCCTTTTTTTTTTTTTTTTTGAGCATTACAAAAGGGGGAATTGAGGGGTAGGGAGTGACTCGAGCTCGAAACCACACCCGATAATGTGGTCTATAATTGTAGATCCACAAATGATATAGATCTGTTGAGGGTGGAAATTGTGGGGAAGAAGAATAGTTGGGATGGCGGTACAGTAGCGGAGCTAACGGTGACATAGGAGAGAGAGAGTGAGAGAGGTGGAGTTTGGCTCATATACTGGCGTAGAGACAATGAGATGTTGTTGATGAAGGGGAAGACGAAGGAGATGACAAACAGTCATAAATTTTTTATTTTATTACATAATTTTAAGTTAAATAACGTAAAAATACTTTTTGTCCTACATTAAAATGGTCAAAAGATGATTAATTGGTCAATTAACGAATTTTTAGACGGTAATAAAATCATGATTAAATGGTTAGTTCACACATTAAACACAATAATAAAATCAACATATAGTAATGAAGTGTAAAACTTGAAGTCTGAAATTAATAAAATAAACATTGGCTACATCGTTCAAAAAAATTACTTACACATTAATCCAAATAAAAAAATAAAAAAAATACTTTTTAATGATCAATTCTTCAAAAAATTACAATTACATGCCATATTATTTTAAATAACTAGTCTCAAATAAGGGCTTAATATATTAGGTACTAAGTGTGCTAAACATTTGTAGGTTAAAAACAAAATACACCAAATTGGAGTTAATATGTTAGGGACTATTATCACAAGAAACTCAATTGTTATGGACCATTTGTGCTTTTGACATGTTTTTAACGGTAGAAATTAACAGCCTTTAACGGTGGGGGCTGTTTTCCCAATGTTTGGTGATTCTGATGGTGTAAATGTCAAAATTGAAACATTTGAGACTATTTTCACAAGAAATATAAAGATTAGGGACCATTTGTGTTGTTTACCCCCTTAACATGCGATAGTATACTTTATCTCTACACCAAGGATCAGAGTCAGCAAAATAATCAATTGTTTGGTAACATTGTTTGATTTATAAATTATAAACTAATTTATTTATGATTTTGAGATAAAAAAAACAGTGGTTAAAAATTGAAGAGAGAAAATGTGTGTTTAAAAAGTAATTTGAGAAATTATGTAATTTATAAATTGATTTATAATTCAATTTATTTTGTTTACCAAAGATTGCTAACCTCTTTTTTTAAAAACTTTTATATAGAATTTTTCTACTTGTACAATAAGTATGACAAGGAGGTTGACAATTAGGCATCTATTCGATGGCAGGGTCAAAGGGAATTGAATTTATTTTGTTGATTTATTTGTATTTTCTAAATAAGACGTGGGGTTAAAAATTGAAAAGAGAAAATGTATGTGTTTAAAAAGTAATATGAAAAATTGTGTAAATTAAATTTTGTGTCTTTTTCAATTTTAATGTGTGCGGGTCTAGATAATGTGAAAGCAGATTACAGATTTAAAAGATGACGTAAAGTTCGAAAAAACATGATTTTGCCACGTATGCTAATTGTCAATTTCCTTGTCAAATTACGTCCGTTCAGTTGGGATTTAATTAGGAGAGAGAAGGAATTTAAATTATTTTGTTGATTTATTTGTATTTTCTAGGTAAAAAGTGAAGTTAAAAATTGAAGAGAGAAAATGTGAATTGTTAAAAAATGATTTGAAAAATTGCGTAAATTAAATTTGGATAATCATTACAAATTAATGGGGGCAACCGAACGGAATACAGGTAGCACACAAGATTGCTACTTAAATATGTACGGACGTACAACATATTATTTTAAGATTGTACGGAACGATGCTGCTGCAGTAGTAGGATCGATTTGCTTTTCTTTATCTTTGTATATGTCCAAATTCTGAAGTAGCTTTTACATATCTTTCTTTCTCGTTAAGTCTTGGTCACTCTTCGAAATAACTCGCCTTCGGCCTCCTGCCGGAAAATTCAGTGGTTGATTTCAAGCGATGATCGCTGATCAGACGGTGACTATCATTTTGCTGTGATCTAATTAATACGGTAATTGTGTTCTAGCCTCTACTGATCTTCTGATGTATATAGATTGCTTTTTCATAATGTACTGAGTTAGATTAGTGACCGTAAAAATGCATTTTGATCAACTATGTGTCAGTTATGTGTGGGGTTATGAAGGACTAATGTCTATTATTTGAATCTGATTGATCTTTGTGAATTCCGATTTTTATAGTCTACTATTTTCATCTTTTAAGTGCATGTATGATTAATTGGAATAATAATTGGAATAAGTGATTACACTTATCCTAAATAAAAAAGTCTCAAGAATATGATTATGTTCTTTCTGCTTCCTCTCCTCTCGAGATTCTCAAATTGGAAACAACCCTTCACAATTCTTGGAACTAGTATTTCACCCGTACGATGCACAAAAATTGTTATCCACAATATTAATTTTAATAAATATTCATAAATTTAATGCTTATAAATAATCAACACAATTACAAATGACATAAAATTTCAAACGGATACGTGGAAGTATCTCATAATCATTGAACAATTTTTTTAAAAATTAACAATTTTGATTGATCAAAGATTCATGTCTATCATTTTTTACTTTTCAAGAAATTAGTTCAGAGAAATATTGTCCCGTTACTATTTGAGTTGTAATCAAAATTGTAACTTAAAAAATTGTCAATAATGTACACATAATTTTTCCCCAAGTGTTTTCCTTTCTCTTTTTTTGACACAAACACACTTATTAAACGTTTTTCTTTAAATCGTTTTTGTATGAGATTTACAAAATATATTATGTTAATTTCTTAAAATCTTACAACATGCATTTTAATTTAATAAGTTAAGAACGTATTAGAAAATGTAGAAAAAAACATCATTTGACTCTTTCAACGTTATAAAAAAATATATAAATTCCTATATATTATATGCTAATTAATATATTTTTCCAATCAAAAAATAAATTAACATTAGTTAATAGATTTTCAGCTACAATCTTTATTAATTTTAAGTTGGGATCAAAATTGTACCTTAAAAAATTGTCAAGAATGTTTACATAATTTCTTCCAGAGTGGGTTTTCTTTACATATTAAAGGGGTGAGAAAAAATTTATATATTCTTAATAATATATATTTAGTGTAAAACTAATAAAATAATAAAAAATTACAAAAAACGTAATTCAAGGAATATATATACACACACAAACACACACTTACCAATTATCATTTTTTTTTTTTTGCATTCACACTTATCAACTATCTTTATTTGCATTCACGCTTGCAAACTAACTTTATATATTTGCATTCACACTGTTAGAATAATTAGCACATTCTAGAATATGCTTTTGAATATGCTTAGAATATGCTTAGAATATGCTTTATATGCTTTAGAATATTCTAAGCATATGCTTTTGTTTTGTATGTATATATAAGATTGAGTATTATAATGAATGGTGTGGTTTTAAGGGTTGTCTCTTCTCTCTTTCTCTTCTTCCATTCTTTCTTCTTTCTCTTAATTTATTTGTAGAACATATATAAGGATATATATGTTATTGTGTTTTCTACATGGTATCAGAGCTATTTGATTCACATTGCCTTCGAAAAAAAAAAAAAAAACGAAATCAGCGTGCATCTTTCTTCTTCGCAAAAAACCCTAAACCGTACTGTTTCACGAATTTCGAGGCACTTGCAGTAGGAATTCCGGTGAACTAAGACCATATTCAGAATCTGCAGGTGGAGCCGCGTCGACCGGAGTGGCGCGTGATATTACACGCGCCTGTGTAAGGCGGCGCGTGAGTCAGGCAGTCGGATCTTCTGGTGGCGCGTGGGGGCGCGTGCGGCAGTTCCTGGCGGCACGGTTGACGGATTTGCGATCGACTATTCATCCTCTATCTGCTTGTGGTGTTGGTTTTCAGTTATCCATTCTTTTTACACACTGCTTTGCTTGACTTTGTTGGTTAGTATCGTTTTCTCTCTTTTAATGGCATCCGATGATTCTCTTCAGGCTATTAATGTGCGTTTGAATGGTAAAAACTATGCTTACTGGAGTCATGTTATGAAACACTTTCTTAAGGGTAAAAAGTTGTGGGGTTATGTCAGTGGAATAGTTGAGAAACCGGAAAATAATGATGCAAATTATGCAACTCTGTTAGATACCTGGGATTCAAATAATTCAAAAATTCATACATGGATAAATAATTCTGTAGAACATAGTATTGGTACACAGCTGGCTAAGTATGAAACGACAAAGGAGGTTTGGGACCATTTGCAGAAGTTGTACACTAAATCTAATTTTGCAAAACGATATCAGTTAGAGATTGACATTCGAGCATTGCAACAAAAGAATATGAGCATTCTGGATTTTTATACTGCTATGACATCAATTTGGGATGAGTTAACTCTTACTGAACCGGCAGGTCTGAAAGCAAGTGCGGATTATATTATTTATAGAGAGGAGCAACGATTGGTTCAGTTTTTGATGGCACTTCGTAGTGATTTTGAGGGACTCAGAGGTTCTATTTTGCACCGTACTCCTCTTCCATCTGTTGATTCAGTTGTTAGTGAACTTGTTGCTGAGGAGACACGGTTAAAATCCCTTACTGAAGATGTATCTCTTCCACATTCTGGGACTTCAGTTTTAGCTTTACCATCTACACAGAATCGAACCAAAGGACATACACGGTTCCCAAATGATGTTTGTAGTTTTTGTAGACAAAAGGGACATTGGAAGGCTCAATGTCCTAAGTTATTGAAGTCCCAGCAGTCTTATAGATCCAATGCCCACACAGCAGCGATTGTTCCACCTGTTGGCTCCTCTATACTTGGTCCACCGCCCTCATCTGATTCCCGATTGACTGATCTTAGTGAGCAGTTTCAGAAGTTTTTAGCCTCACAGTCACATGTCATGTCAGCCTCTACTCATGTAGGTTTGTCCTCTCAGAACTCCTCAGGTAAAACCTCCTCGTGGATTTTTGACTCGGGTGCTTCTAAGCATATGTCTCCTAACTCATCACTTTTTGATTATTTATATCCTTCTATGTCATCTTCACCTGTTATGACTGCTGATGGCACCCCGTTGTCCTTAGCAGGTGTTGGTTCTGTTCATACTTCTAATCTATCTTTATCAGATGTCTATTGTGTTCCTGACCTTACTTTAAATCTTATTTCTGTTGGTCAATTATGTGATTCTGGTAATTCTGTTCACTTTACTTCTACTACTTTTTATGTACAGGATCCGCAGTCTCGGAAGCTGATTGGGATCGGCCATAGGCAAAGAGGAGGACTTTATGTTCTAGATAATCTGAGACCAGCGCATGTTGCAGCCTCTAGTACTGATTTATCGTCTTTCCATTTGAACTCTTCTTTTTCTAATTTCTATTTATGGCATTCTCGCCTAGGACATGTGTCTGCTTGTCGTTTGAGATTTTTAGCTTCTAAAGGTTGTTTGGGAGACTTAAAACCTCATGATATTTCTGATTGTAGTGGATGCAAACTTGCTAAATTTTCAGCTTTACCTTTTCCTCGTAGTATTTCTTCTTCAATTGCATCATTTGATCTTGTACACTCAGATGTATGGGGCCCTGCTCCTGTTTCTACTAAAGGAGGATCCCGATATTATGTTTCCTTTATTGATGATTATAGTCGTTACTGTTGGGTATATCTTATGAAGCGACGTTCTGATTTTATTTCTATTTATCGTTCGTTTCGAGCACTTATTAAAACTCAACATTCTGCTGTCATTAAATGTTTTCGATGTGATTTGGGTGGGGAATATGTTTCTAATGATTTTCGTGAGTTGCTTGCTCTTGATGGTACAATTCATCAAACTTCTTGTACTGATACTCCTCAACAGAATGGTGTTGCTGAACGTAAGCATAGACACATTGTTGAAACTGCTCGTTCCCTTCTCCTATCTGCCAAAGTACCTAGTGAATTTTGGGGGGAGGCAGTTCTCACTGCTGTCTATTTGATAAATAGGATACCATCTTCTCATTTATCTGGTTTGTCACCATTTCAAACCTTGTTTAGTTATTCTCCTGATTACTCTCTCTTAAAAGTCTTTGGGTGCACTTGTTTTGTTCTTCGTCCTACGGCAGAATGTAGCAAATTAACTCCACGCTAAGCTATTTGTGTCTTCTTAGGATATGGTGAGGGACAAAAAGGTTATCGATGTTTTGATCCTGTCAGTCACAAGTTATATGTCTCTCATAATGTTGTGTTTCTTGAACACATTCCCTTCTTTTCTATTACAGATAATACCTCTCACATGACCACGTCAGATCTCATTTGTATTGATCCTTTCACTGATGATATTGATAGACCATCTACATATGTCCCTACTATTTGTTCTCCATCTTCGTCATCTGCTACAGGTACACATGCGCCATCTCAGAATGTCCTTCCTTCTCCTATGGATCCCCAAGCACCGTCTGAGGCTGAGGATTCGCAGTCTCCTCCTCCTCGATATCCTCAACGTATACGTAAGTCTGCTCACTTACCCGAGTTTGATTATTCTTGTTATTCTGAGTCCTTTTGTTGTTTTTTGTCTTCCATTCATAAGCTTTCTGAACCTTCCTCTTACAAAGAAGCAGCTTTAGATCCTCTTTGGCAACAGGCTATGACTGATGAACTTAATGCTCTACATAAGACAGACACTTGGGAATTAGTTTCTTTACCACCAGGAAAACATGCTATTGAATCTCGTTGGGTCTATAAGATCAAGACCAAATCTGATGGTTCAGTTGAGCGTTACAAGGCTCGATTGGTTGCTAAGGGATTTTCTCAACAGTATGGCTTGGATTATGAGGAGACATTTGCCCCTGTTGCAAAAATGACTACTGTACGTACACTTATTGCGGTTGCTTCTATTCGTCAGTGGAGTCTCTCTCAAATGGATGTTAAAAATGCCTTCTTGAATGGAAATCTTCAAGAAGATGTTTATATGGTTCCTCCACCTGGTGTTCCTCATTCTCCTGGATTTGTTTGCAAACTTAAGAAAGCTCTATATGGTCTCAAACAAGCACCTCGTGCCTGGTTTGAGAAGTTTTCTACAGTTGTGCTCTCTCTTGGTTTTACATCTAGCCATCATGATTCCGCTTTGTTCTGTAGATGTACTTCCACTGGTCGTATTCTCCTTCTGTTGTACGTTGATGACATGATCATTACTGGTGATGATGTTGTAGGGATAACCAATTTAAAATCAGAATTGGCTCGTCTTTTTGAAATGAAGGATTTAGGTCACTTAACTTACTTTCTAGGGATTGAGGTTGCTTCTTCTCCTCGAGGTTATATGCTCTCTCAGTCTAAATATGCTGTAGATGTCGTTGAGCGTGCTCGTCTTACTGATACTAAAAAAGCTGATACTCCTATTGAGGCTAATGTTCGTTACTCATCTTCTGATGGTGAACCACTGTCTGATCCTACTTTGTATCGTACTATTGTTGGTTCCCTTGTTTATCTTACCATTACTAGGCCAGACATTGCTTATGCTGTGCATGTTGTCAGTCAGTTTGTTTCAGCACCTACCATGGTTCACTGGGCAGCGGTTGTTAGAATCTTGCGCTATCTTCGTGGCTCTTGCTTTCAGAGTATTTTATTCCCATCGACCTCCTCCTTAGAGCTTCGAGCTTACTCTGATGCAGATTGGGCTGGGAACCCAACTGATCGTAAGTCCACTACTGTCTACTGTGTATTTTTGGGTGACTCTCTTATCTCATGGAAAAGTAAGAAGCAGACAGTAGTTTCTCACTCATCAACTGAAGCAGAATATCGCGCTATGGCCTCCACTACTACTGAGATTGTGTGGTTACGTTGGCTACTTGCAGATATGGGTGTTTCTATTTCATCTCCCACCTCTATGTATTGTGATAACAAGAGTGCCATCCAGATCTCACATAATTCAGTGTTCCATGAGCGCACGAAGCACATTGAAATTGATTATCACCTTGTTCGTCATCATCTTCAGCATGGGACTATTGCCTTACCTTTTGTCTCTTCATCATTGCAGCTTGCAGACTTCTTCACCAAGTCCCATCCGACTTCTCGCTTCCGATTCTTACTTGACAAACTCTTGTTGCTTCATGCTATAGCATCGTGAGTTTGCGGGGGATGTTAGAATAATTAGAACATTCTAGAATATGCTTTTGAATATGCTTAGAATATGCTTTATATGCTTTAGAATATTCTAAGCATATGCTTTTGTTTTGTATGTATATATAGGATTGAGTATTATAATGAATGGTGTGGTTTTAAGGGTTGTCTCTTCTCTCTTTCTCTTCTTCCATTCTTTCTTCTTTCTCTTAATTTATTTGTAGAACATATATAAGGATATATATGTTATTGTGTTTTCTACACACACTTGTCAAATTGGTTTTATATATTTTCCCAATCAAAAAAAAAAAAAAAAAAAAAAAACATATAAAATAAATTAATATTGGTTAATAGATTTTTATCTAAAATCCTTGTTAATTTTAAGTTGTAACTTAAAAAATTGTCAAGAATGTACACATAATTTCTTCCGAAAAATTTTTCTTTATATATTAAAGGGATGATAAAAACTTTTCATATTTGTAATAATATATAATTTGTGTAAAAGTAATAAAATGGTAAAAATACACTCGCTTACCAATTACAACTATTCTTATTTTTACATGTGGAACCAATTTCATATATTTTTGCATTCACATTTATCAAATCAGTTTCACATATTTTGCATTCACACTTATCAATTATCTTCCTTTTATATATAGCATGATATGGATAAGAATAGGAAAAAGGCAGATGTAAAGATTCTTGAGAACTTGTATAAGTTACTTTCGAGAATAGAAACTTGATTTTATAAATTAATTCCAGTGACAGAAACTCCATTATAAACCACATAGTTTGATCGAAATTTAGGAATGCAGTTCACGTGAAAAGACTTGAAGATCGAGAAAATGGGAATTCTGCAAAGTATCTTCAGATCCTTGGGCAGTAATGGAGAAGATGAAGAAAGTTCAGGCGAACAGTACCCTATTCTTGATGATCATTACCGGAAGCCCTGTAATGGAGGTTCTTTTCGAGAATCGTTGTGTAATATTTTCAAGAATCATTTGCTGGGGATTGCCAGCATCCTTTTATTTACAAAGCCAAGAAAACCAAAACCTATACTTCCTGTCGTAAATCCTGAAGTACCAACCAGAAATCATGGGTTTTTGCAAACCCAGGTGATTTCTTCTCCTAGTTCTGATTCTTCTTCGGACACGAGCCCAGGTGCCACATATGTCCCCCCTTCAGATTTGGAGTGGCAGAGGAATTATTCAGACAGAGAAGTTGAATCCCACGTTAATGCTGATACATATACCCCTCCTTTAGATTTGGAGTGGCAGAAAAATTATTCAGACGGAGAAGTTGAATCGCTAGTTAATGCTGATACATATGCGCGTCCTTTGGATTTGGAGTGGCAGAAAAATTATTCAGACAGAGAAGTTGAATCGCACGTTAATGCTGATACGTATACGCCTCCTTTAGATTTGGAATTACAGAGCCACAGAGGGATTACTCAGACACAGAAAAAGAAGTGTATGCTAATGCTGCATGGCTGCAAAAACCTCAAGTAGTTTCTTCTGCAATCCAAACAGAGTCCGTCGAGGATGAAGACTCGAAATATATTAAACAGGTGGATGTGATAATTGATGTACCTACCTTTAATTTCTCTCTTGCCCACAAAAACGCATTCGACATAGTGGATTCTGCTGTTTTTGTTGAAAACGAGAAGAATCAGCACGGCCCGAGGGACTCTGTAGAGAGAGTTGAGGAAGAAAAGGTGATAAAAAGTTTGGTGGCAGAAGGGAAATGGATAACACATTATAACAGTAACCACAGGATACTGCTTGTGGGTGAAGGAGAATTCTCTTTCTCTGCTTGTTTGGCTGTGTCTTTTGGTTCTGCTCCCAACATCATTGCTACTTCTCTCGATTCTGAAGGTATGAAATTTTCATAATTCTCTACCTTCCGTTTATTATCTGTGGGATTCATGTATATGATAATTTGTATGTCTTTGTTAATATTTAGGGTACTAGATTATTTAAATCAATTAGGTTGACATATTTTTTATTGTCCCATCTGAATAAAGATTAATGGAAAAAATAAAATAAATTTTACTTGAACTATATCATGAAAAAAGTGTAGTGAATTAGTGATCATCACTGATATATTGTTGAAAATCTTGGGTAAAACCTCGTGTTTCTAACACATTAATGTCATTCATAGAATACGAAAATCTATCGACTATGTAATATTTGATTGTGGTACCCATTATTTATTGTTTTTATATTTTAAGTTTTATGGCACATATTGGTGAGCTTTTCAGATTTTCTGAAGAAAAATTATAAGCGTGCAATGTCAAACATTGGGAAGCTTATGAGTAGGGAGTGCATTGTCATGCATGGAATTGACACTACCAAACTTGCAAGTCATCACTTGCTCGGAAGAATGACATTTGATCGGATAATTTACAACTTTCCCTTTGCTGGATTTTTCAAGGACTTAACTCGTGAGGCTCAACTAAGGTCTGTTATCATTAATTTATTTCATCACCTTCCTAGCTATAATTCTGTCGGTTATTAATTTTTTTTTTTTTTTTTTTTTGACTTTTCGTGCGATTTCATCGATATAACTTTCATTCAAAGACACATTTTCTCTTCATCTACAGAAAGCACAGAAGACTCGTGAGTTTGTTCCTTGAGAATGCTAAAGAGATGACTGGTGAAAATGGTGAAATTCACATTTCCCAAAGATCAATGATTTTCATATAGAATGGAACTTAGAGTCATTGGCTTCTTCCCACGGTCTTGGACTCATTGAGGCTGTGGAATTCAATCAATCTGATTATGAAGGTTATAACACCAAGTGTGGATTTGGGGGTAACAATAATTTCAATTGTGACCCTAGCAAAACATACAAGTTTGGTCTTAAAAGGGGACAACAAGTTCAGCTGTGGAGTTAGTACTTGATACGGTAAAAATATAAAATAAAATACATTGTTACTGTTATGTAAATATTATTATCTTGAGTTGCGAGTGTTTGATCAATGAGACAATGTTTGTATTTGGTGGTCTTCTACTTATCTCTAACTTGTTGAAATTTGACCTATTTCATAAGATCAAACGCTGTTTAGTGTATCATATCTCCTTTAATGGGTAGCTTCGAAGTATTTCCTGTATTTTTTCGATTGCAAAGTAATCCTGGTATAATTCCACGTAATATAACATTTTACTAAGAGCATGTTTGATTGCCCTTGTTTTTTCATGGAAAAAGAAACATTTTTTCACCTTCCCCATTTTCTTTTGTTGGATTGGCAAAATTTAACTTGGAAACATTAATTTTCTTCTTCCAGCCACACGCGCCCATTTTCCTTCAAAACGTGAAAAAACTTTTCTTACGTTTTGGGTGAGAAAATCATTTCCATTCTACATGGAAAAGGTTTTTCTCCACGTTTGATCAGTTTTGTTATTATTAATTGACTTATTTTTTTTCAAAAAAAATAACATTATCATTATCAAGTACAAATGTGTTAAAGAGGTAAATTTTTTTTTAATAAAATAGTTAAAATTTACTTTATTTGGCATGAAAAATAATGTCAATCAAACAACAAAACTTTAAAAAAATTTCACTTTTTTTGCTTAGAAATTAAATCAATTAAACACTTCCAATTCATATTTTTAATGAAAATAATTTTTAGGCAAATCTTTTCCATGAAAAATATTTTATTTTCATCTATTTTTCACCCTCACAATCAAACACGCCCTAAGTCCACTCTCTCTCTCTCTCTCGCTCTCAGGAAACACTTTGATCTGTAATTCGCAAAAGGATAATTCTATTTTCACAATCTCACCCACATTATGGATGAGATTGTAATTGTAGCATTGCCATTTGCAAAATACCCTCTCTCTCTCTCCCCCCTTTCAGGAAACAATTGGTCCTTAAATTTGCAGAAAAGGGTAAATAAACTTTTATTCATTGACCCTCACCCCCTTCAGGAAACACTTTGTCCTTTAATTTGCAGAAAAGGGTGAATAAACTTTTATTCATTGACTTGATATTAGGTAGACCTGCTCTGTTATTCGACGTGGGCAACACCCTTCAATGAGGATGCGCCAAGTGCGCTCCAATGTCAGACATTTGGCATACCTTCATTGGACGTCGGACAACAGAGCAAGTTCATGATATTAGGATGTGCTATTCAAAGTAGCTTTTATATTTTGAGATTGATAGAAAACTTTTTGGCTATGTTTGATAGCACAAGTTTTTCATGAAAAATAGAAATTTTTTTAACATTTTCTTATTTTTGATTGTTTGATAGGTAAGATTTTCTTGGGAATTCTAATTCCAACTTTTGAGCACGTGAGGTTGTTTTCTTGGTTTTGAAGGAAAACATTTTCCCATAGGTAGTGGAGATTTTATTTTCTTGGCAACTTGTTTGGTTGTTTTTGTTACGTTTGATAATTTTTGTTGTTATTGTTAATTGATTTATTTTTTTTCAAAAAATCAACATTATTATTATTAAGTACAAATGTATGAAAAAATTAAAAATATTTTTTTTATTAAAATAACTAAATTTTACTTTATTTTCTATCGAAAATAATGTTAATCAAATAACAAAAGTTGAAAAATTCCCCACTTTTTCACCTAGAAAATTAAACTAATCAAATATATTAAACTTTCAATTCTCATAAATTCAATTCCTTAAAATTCATTTTCTTTTCACTAAAATTCTACCACCGCTATTAATCACAGCCTTAGAGAGTGCTATAAATAAATCAATAATTCTAGGGAAATATTTTATTGACACATTTTTAAGTGACATTGTGACATGTCACAAATTTATTGAATGGTAAAAAATTAATTGATGGGTAATTATTTTCATCATTCAATAAATGTATGACATAATTTAATATTGCTTAAAAATGTTCCCAAAAAACGTATACCTAAAATTACTTGAAATAAATACATCTCCACTATTTTGGAGGTCGAGTGGAGTTGTCTGAGCCCCATAACCAACTTCTATTGTAGACTTGGGAGTTATCATGGGTTATTCAGTTATTCTACTAAGTTGCATTATTTGTACGTACGAAAGAATTTGTCATGTTAAACAAGGCAAACTAGAATTTTCAAGCTCCTTTCGGCTTCCATTTAGAAAAATTATTTATTTATCAAATTTATTTTCAATTATACATTTTATGCAATTCACAAATTTTATCAATTTTTCAATCAATTTTTGTAATTTTTTCAATTAAAATCCACATTTCACATGATAAACAACTTTTTAATGACACATTTCATCAACTTCTGTCAAAATTTATTAAAAGTTCAATTTTAATCTTCACCAACCATGACATAATTTCTATATAGAAACCAAAAGGGCCCCTGGGGAATAGCTCAACCGGCCAAAGCTTAGGGGACATAATTTCAATTTCGCTGACAATCCACAGGATTGAGAGTTCGAATCTTAACAAGAATGCTTTGGACTTAACTTCTTTGTGGATTTGATCAGTGGTCAAACTCTCAGTCCATGACCCGTTGTGGTATATCCCGCGATTTACATCATCAACCAAGTCCCAGGACAAGGCACCCAAGGTGAGGGCTTCACTTTTTTTTTTTTTTTAACCAAAAGGGGCTAAGTCGAGAAGTTAAATAATTTTTTGAATGTGTGATTGAAAAGTTGTTGAAAAGTGTGTAAAGTGATTGGTCTCAAAGAAATGTTTGATTTAAAATGAATTTAAGGAAAAAATGTTGAATTTATCCAGGACCAAGGAGGGCCTAAAAGTAAATAAGTGCTTGTTGATAAAAAAAAGAAAAATGAAAAAACTGTTGTAAACATTATTATGTATTAGTAAATGACAATTATACCCATGTGATCCTAGTTATCATTATTTTGTATATCCATTTCTTTCCCTATATATATGAGGCTCTGGTTCATAATAAAATATACAAGTTTATTGATATCTCTACTTTTCTCTCTAATTTATAACAAAAACAACTTTGTTGTCCATGTTTGCGACTTGCTCTAGTTCCGCTTAGAGGTGAGCATTAATCGATCGAACACGTCGAACCGACCCAAATCAAGCTGACCAGATCGGTTTGGGTAGATTTTTCATGAAAATTAGGTTGTGTTCTGATTTTTTTAAAAAAATTTAGTCGGATTGGGTCAAGTTGCGTGTTGGATGAAAAATCCAACCCAAATAAAAAATCTTTTTTTCTAATGAAACTTAACGTATTTAAATATTGATTGAGCATATTTTAATTTTATTAGTAAGTGTTCAATTTATTGTATTTGGAGTTATTGTAGTGTACATAATTGATTTGAGTTAAAGATTGATTCATGAGTTTTTTTTTTTTTTTTTTTTTCAAGAATTTTACTAATTGGGCCAAAGTCCAAACCGTCCAACCCTACCCAACATGGCCGAAATTTGGTCAGTTGGATTGGGTTTGAACTCGTAATTGGGTTGGGTTTGGTTGATTTTTTATCAACCCGACCATAGTGGGTTGTATTCGAGTTGGGCAAAAAATCGACCCGACCGACCTAACCCAACATAACCTAACCTAACTCAACTCACGTCCACCTCTAGTTCCATTAAAGGACATTCATTATAATGCCCTTCAAGATAAAAGATGTAGGGCTCAAGGGCATCATAGCATTTTTGTCTTTGCATAAACTTAAAAAATCTACTACTTATATGTAACAATACTTCTTTAACTATGTAACTTTCAAAACAAATAATTGTTATTGTTAATTAATATTAAAGACATGAAAGTTATTTATTTTAAAATAGATATAAAATCAAAAGTAATAGGATATGTTTTTAGTCACCACAGGATATTGCTTTGGATCATACTATTCGTACAGATAGTTGTACAGACAGGTGTACAGATAGTCTAATAAGGCCAAAATTGTAAATAGTTTTTGACAATTTTATCCTTTTATCAAGTTTTATGGGATTAATCCTTCTATTTCTGACTAATTTCATGTTGTAATTCTTTGTTTTATATTTTGTAGTCTATTTTTTAATAGATCTATTTTTTCTTGAATTTCTATAATATTTTTCCGATTTATTTTATCATTTTTAATAAGATAAATTATATCATTCATTATTACTTCAATAATTTCAATTTCTCTTTTAATAGTTAATCCTGGCATCTATCTTTGTTATTATTTTGAATTGCTTTGTATAAATCCATTTTTCGATCTATAATATCAGAATAGTCTATCATAAGTTGATCATAATTTTCTAAGAGTATGTAATATTCTTCAGATGATTCATCTATATTCCTTAAATGAGATATAATTCTATCCATTTTTCCTAATACTTTTTCTAAAAGTTTGTTTAATCCTTTAATAGTATATCCTGACATTTTGTTGAATAAAACAGTTCAACTTGGTTTTATAAAGTTTCAAGTAATTTTTCAAATTCAATTAATGTCTGAGAATTAAAAATATCAATGTCAGTTATGATATCTATACTTGGTTCAAGTGGTATGTTATATTTTAAAATATTATATTTTTTCCTTTTTTCCAATTTATCAATTATATTTTGAATATCTTGAACGACTATAGATCTTATAGTTCCTATAGCAAAGTTTTCCATCATATTATTTTTAAACTTTTAAGTATTTCTTGTGATGCATAAATTTGTTCTTGATATCCTACTTTATTAATTTCATTTTTATATCCAATTTTATATGTTCCTCTTTTAGATCTGGGTTTTTTCATAATATAATTCCTTTTATTCATGATATCAAATTTTTCAAAAATTGGTAAAGAATGATTTATCTCTTCCATCATTATCATAATCTATTACATGATCATAATCATTATGACTGATAAATACACATTCTAAATACAATTCATTATTTATCTCAGTATTATCACTATCAAGCCAAAAATAAATGATTGACTTAGTAATTTCTATTCCAAATAGTTCTTTAAATTTATGATAAACAGCTAATAAACATGACATATAAACATGGTATAACTTTTTTATTTCATTGTTAGGTCTGGTAAATTGTTTATACATGAACAAAGGTTCGATTATACTATGATATTCATCTTTGTATGGACTGTTTTGATAATTAAATTTAATAATCCTATGTTCTCCCATGATAATTTTCTTTTTTCAAAAATTCTTCTTCCACCTAATTCCATAAGACAAATATATTAAGAATACTAACATCTTTTCCGTTTCTTTGTACCTTTGTATCTTCCTTCTTTTCTTAGTGACCTTCAGGATTGCAGGTTTCTGCTATCACACCCTTCAACGACCTCTTGCCTTCACGGGTAATTAGCCTTTCCTGACTCCATGCCTTCACTGTATAACAACTAAATGGAAAATATTTCTGGACAAAGTGTATGGAGTTTTCTTAATAATATATCTTATTCAAGGAAATAGGATTCAGAAGACAGAAATTTAGAAACTCATAATTTTTTATGAAACGTTTGAAATTTTATTGATATCAAAAGTTTGGTACACAGGTTGGTATGAGAATTTTTTAAAGACAGAGAATTGGCTTTCTCACAGACTGAGTGCTCAATAGACTAACTCCTTCCTACTCTGCCCTTATCCTAACCCTTATGCCTCTATTTATAATACTTACCTGAGGCTCAATTATTTACTTATTACATCATTGCATACGTTACATAAATAATGGAAAACTTTATATCACATTACAAAGGACACCTGTCCTTCTTTCTTATCTTCTTTTCTAAAGCAATCACATGGTATTGTCTTGGCTTGTTGTAAAAAGTAGATTCCATTCTATCTTCATTGTCAGCATCTTCTTTGTCGATTCTTGCTGTCCATCATCTTTTTTGTTGAAATGTGGGGCAATTCCTGGCTATACATGCTTTTTGTAAAGTCAAAAAGCTTCCATGGATTTGATGAGTATCAAATTTGTTGATGTAATCCTTCAGAATGGTTGATTTTTCATATCCTCCATTTGTAACAATGGTCCATCTTTCGTATTGGCATATGCATTTGAATTTTTTATCATATAAATTTTTGGCAATATTGTAAAGGACTTTAATTCCCAAAACTCTTCGGGATCTAAACCATGATCTGGTAATGTTTGGTACTGGTCTAGTATTATTTCCAACTTCAATCTGAAAATTTCTTGCAACATATCCGATTGTAATGATGTGTTCAACAGGATAGTACATTCTTCCATCAATTTCAGGGCCGATTGAGTAAAATTTTAAGTAAATAGGTTTTCCTTGAGCAAATTTTGATATTTCACCTTTTAATAAGTTATCAAAATTTTCAATTTTTTTTAAATCTTTGCTTGGGTAAATGAGATCCAAAAATCCATAATCGTCTACCATCTTTGTCATAACTGGGTCTCCTCCTTGGGTAACAATTAATCGTGGGTAAACGTGATCTCCTGAAGAAATGTAATAGCAATCACTTTCTTGGAGTTCATAAATGATTCTGGCAGTTTGCTTATATTCGTCTTCTCTTGGTAAAAAATGAGAGTCATCTTCCTCCTCAGCACGGATTTTTATAACTCTTGTATGTTCATCTTTGGTATTGATTGTCAATTTCCTTAGACTGGGCTCATTTATAATAACCTTCTTTGGACTTTCATCTCTTTTAATCAATGGTCCACCACTGCTTCCATATGATGTACCTGGTTGTATTGTACATGTTTGTATTGTTGGTAAAATCTGTTTGGTAAATAAGGATTCAAACTGAGATTCAATCTCAATTATATTATCGCTCAATTCTTTGGTATAATTGTAATGAAAAGTTGAGATTTCCATCAGTTGTTTAAAACTTTCTTGGAGAGTTTCTCCTAATTGTTCGATTCCCATCTTTATATCTTCAGCTTCTTCATATAAGAATTTGATTCGCTCCTTGGCATCTATCAAGGATTTCTTGATATTATCCATCAGCAAATTCAGTATTCCTGCTTAAAAAATCTGCAAGATAGTTATTAATACCCGTAATATGAATTATGTCAAGATTGTAAAATGCCAAATAAGCTTGCCATCTGTATAATCTCAGTATTGGTAAATTTCTGCATTCTTCTTTAAGTGATTTAACAATTTCTGTATGTTCATTACTCCATCCTTTAGTATTTGTTTTCCTGAGTAAAATTTGAATTTTATGTCTCTTTTTGAAAGGTTTTCAATAAATCCTTCTGCATAATTTAAATATCCTAAGAATTTTTGTATTTGTTCATTTGATTCTAATTTATTTGGAAAATTTATTATCTTTTTAGATATGTGGGGTTGTAGTTTTATTCCTTTTTTATCTATTGATAATTCAAGAAAATCAATGTCTTGTTTTTCTATTATAGCTTTGTTTTTTGAAAGAACAATTCTTTCTTTTTTGCATTCATTTATAAATTTTATTAAATGATTTATGTGTTCTTTTTTGTCATTAGAACATATTAATATATCATCAATATAAACAATTAAAAATTCATTAAATTTTCTAAATATATTATCCATTTTTCTTTGGTATATTTGTGGTGCATTTTTTAATCCAAAAGGCATAACCATCCATTCGTACTTACCTTGAGGTGTACTGAATGCTGTATATTGTATGCTGTCTTCTTCAATCTTGACTTGGTAAAATCCTGATTTACAATCAAATTTGGAGTAATATTGTTTTCCTTTTACAAGGTTTATTAGTACTTCTTTATTTGGTAAAAAGTATCCATCAAATTTGGTATATTTATTTAATTCTTTATAATTTATTACCATTCTTGCTTTTCCTCTAACCTGTTCAGAATGTTCCATAACCATAAAGGCTGGACTACTATGAGGTCCGTTAATAGGTTGATAAGTTTTTGATTTAGTAATTCTTTAATTTGGGTTTTAAATTCTTGTATATCTGGTAAAGTATACATCATAGGTCTGACTCTTATGATAACATTTTCTGTTAATTCTATTTTAGCTCTAGGATGATATGACTTCCAAAATGATAATGAATTTTCTCCATAAATTTTTTCTAATTGTTCAATAGTTCTTTCCATACTAATTTTTATTTCCGTTTTTAAAACCTTTTTATATATAATTCTGTTATTTTTTATTTTATTTTGTATGATTGGTGTTTTTTCCCATTTATCACCACGTTGGGCTGGCTGAACTCTGTATGGTTTAAATTCTCTTGGTATTTTTAGTAAATGTGCACAAGGTGTTTGTAACATTATCATATAATTATTTTGTTTATAATACTGAAATTGTTGTATGAAGTCATTTCCTATTAATATATCACATTCTAGGTTATTATAATTATAAATTCTATTTATTAATATTTGTTTACTTCCAAGTATTATATCAATTTTATCAGCACTCTTTATTATTTGAGTAGTTTCTCCAGTTATTCCAGTTATCTTTATCTTATTTGTATCATTCCATGATTTTATTAAGAAACTTTTGAATATTGATATATCACTTCCTATATCAATTAATGCACAAGTTGTTATATTTGTTTCAACAATAGTAATTTGTATGTAAAAAGTTAATGGAAAGCTTATCTGATTATTCATCCCATTTTTTACATAGTATTGTTTTTCCATCTTGAGTTATATACAATCCATCTCTTTTTATATTATAATCTTCTAATCCATTTAGGAAACTCATTCTTAATAATATATGAGGTTTTATATCCATACTGTTATCTATATAACATGGTACTAAAAGGCTAATTCCTCCAATTTTAATTAATACTTTAACTTCAAATTCACTAGTATGTTCTTGTCCATCAAAATTAATGTATTTATATGGTTTGATTTTATGGGCTATTAACCCTTTATTTCTATTTGCAGCTATGTGACATTCACTAACTCCTGTATCTATTAATATGTTTGGTCCTTTTATATTTTCGTTTCCATTAAAATATTCTCCTTCTATTTTCATATTTCCAGCATTTCTATGAAGTTTTATTTTTTTTTGTATTACTAGTTTCTCCTAATATTTCCTATTAGGTAGACTAAGACTCCGTGATCTTCTAATTATTCTTTCATTTTCAAATGTTATTTTATCAGGATAATCTTCTTCTATTAATTCTATAATTTCAGGTTTGTTTTTTGTTATATTAAGTTCATAGTTTTCTAGTGTTGACTCCACCAGCCTCTGGGGTACTTACGGCTCGGCCAACACACGGATTGTCCACCGCATGGTGTGAATTTGTTCCACGCGAGGTGGACGCGTCGCCAGGGGGTTTCAAACCTTGGACCTTTGGAATATATGAATTCCAAAGGCCTCCCTGGTAACTAATAGCTTAGTGGTTACCAGGGAGGCCTTTGGAATTCATTTATTCCAAAGGTCCAAGGTTCGAAATCCCCTGGGGACGCGTCCACCTCGCGTGGAACAAATCCACACCATGCGGTGGACAATTCGCTGTGTTGGCGAGCCGTAAGTAGCCATGAGCCTGGTGGCGTCAACATAAAAACGAGCGTTTTTATGTTGACGCCACCAGGCTCATGGCTACTTACGGCTCGGCCAACACAGCGAATTTTCCACCGCATGGTGTGGATTTGTTCCACGCGAGGTGGACGCGTCCCCAGGGGATTTCGAACCTTGGACCTTTGGAATAAATGAATTCCAAAGGCCTCCCTGGTAACCACTAAGCTATTAGTTACTAGGGAGGCCTTTGGAATTCATATATTCCAAACGTCTAAGGTTCGAAACCCCCTGGGGACGCGTCCACCTCGTGTGAAACAAATCCACACCATGCGGTGGACAATCCGTGTGTTGGCTGAGCCGTAAGTACCCCAGAGGCTGGTGACGTCAACATCTAGCATTAAAGTTATTTGTTTTTCTGGTCTTATTATTTTACTAAAATCTTTACATTCTTTATGAACTTCTATAAATGGTTTTTTAGAATAAATGTTTCCATAGTTTGAATTAGTAAATGTATATAAGGCTCTATATTCAATAGTCATGATTTTATCTCCTGGTTTCATTATATCATTTCTATGTAATTTGAAATGTAATCCTAAAACTTCATTAAAGTTTTTATCTGTTAATGATACACAGTATCTTGGATAGCATGTAAATATTAATTTTTTATATGCGAGACTTCCTTCTACCATTCCTAAATGACTATCTTCTAAATTTAGTATTCTTCCATCATGTAAACTTACCGTTAGTGGTGAATCTATCCCTTCTCTAAATAGAGATTTGAACATTATTTGTATTCCTGCCAAATAAGCATATTGAATCTTTTCATTATGTTTTTTATTAATTTTTGTTAATAATTTCACGACTGTGTTTTTTGTTAATAGATTAAATTTATGTGTTCCATGGATTGTTCTAACATCTATTACTTTTTCTATTTTTGGTAATCATTTATTGCTATTCTTTCTCTTCTCCATATTCTATCAAAAACTTCCCATTTGCCAATCTTTAAATCTAATGATAATTTTTGTATTTTCTTATACCTATTGTTATCAAATGTTATTTTTAATTCATAACCTTCTATTCCTTCATATTCTTGTTTATTAATATTATTATCTTCTATTTCTTTTATCTCTTTATTCTGATTCTGATCCATTACTTTTTGAATCCGTTTCCCTTATATAAACTTCTTGATTGTAATATTCATCAATATCATATATTTCACTTAGTTCATTTTCTATTTCTAAGTAATCTTTTTGTAATATTCTAACCTTTTTCTTGGTACAATTTGGGCTTATATGTCATATTTCTCCACAATTCCAATATTTGCATTTTCTTTTATCTGTTTTATATGGTTTATTTCTCTATTTTTGATTTGAACTATATTTTCTTTTATAATATCTTCTTTTATGTTTTATATATTTTTTCTTAAAATTTTTAAATTTTTTAAACTTCCTATTTTTAAATTTTCTCTTGATATTTTTTATTTCATTATGACATCCCCATTGTGTAGGTTTTTCCATATCTTCACAGCATATTTTTGGTTAACTTTCCTGATTTTTTCAATAATTGTCTTTGTTGACATATATATGCTAATCTTTCAAATAAGAATTTTATTCTTGATCCTAATGTTCTCGGTATTCCATCATTATCTCTGTAATATTTTTCAAAATCTATTTTAAAATATATTTTCCATGTGCCTGGTAATTTATTATAGTACATGTCTTGGTACACTTCCTGATTTTCATTACTTTAGAATTGGGTATAGTAGTATTTTTTAAATTTACAAGTGTATTCTTTGATTTTGCACATATTTAATAATAATAATAATACATAATATATATTTTAGAAAATATGATTTGTATTATTAAAGATAACAAATGATTTGACCATTAATCACTACAAGAAAAAGGAGCGAAAAAGACGAAAAATTAGAGAAGACACGAAAAGTCGTCTTTATTGGTCGACCAATAGAGACGACATTACAATGTCGTCCCTATTGATCGACTAATAGAGACGACATTATGGAGTCGTCTCTATTGGTCGATCAATAGACACGAGAAAAATGTCGTCTCTATTGATCGACCAATAGAGACGACATATTCTGTTTTTAAAATATTTTTTATTCTTATTTTTTAAAATTTTGCTATTTCTTGTTGACCTTTTTAATTATTTACATTTATATAATTAATATTAAAGTTAATTTGTTAAGAAAATATTATTAAATTAACTAATATATATTATTTAAAATAAAATTTAACACAAGAATTCAATTACCTTAGTGGTTGAGACATCACCACCCAACACTTAGGTCCCGAGTTCGAATCCTTGTCATGCACAATTATCATATATATTAAAGAAAATTCGCGGGTCGATAGTTTGGATCGAGATTTGAGTCGGGTTAAAAAGGGACTGAATCTGGTCAAAATAAATAAATAAAAAATTAATTAAATATTTTCATAAATAGAGACGACAATGTCGTCTCAATTGCCCCTATTGAGACCAAGCCCAAAAAGGAGTACAGTGAACCTCCATTTGGCCCATAGCTAAAGCTTAGGATATCACCTCGGGTCAACTGCCGAGGTGGAACAGCACATGAACTTCTTTAACCGAATTGGTTTATGTCTAACCGAAGTGTTTTATGTTTAGCCGGGGTGCTCCATGGTAACACCTCGGATGAGTGATGGGACAATGGATGGAGTCAGAGATGTGACACCGCCTTTATCAAAAAGTGACAGGCGTCCATCCCCTACCAAACGTAGCAATGATTACTGCCAAAAAGTAAGATCCTCCTCTCCAACAGTTAGGGTAAATACATGCGTAAAGTCCGCCACGTGTCGCAATCCAAAACAACAACTTCCTCTATAAATAAGACATTCCTTTCATCCAAAAGGGGTGAGCATTTTCATTCTCTTGACTAAATATTTTACTCTCACTCCCCTTTCTCTCTTTTACACACTTATATTTCCCGCACTCAAGTTATATTTGCTTGAAATGAGCACTGATTTTGGCATCGGAGTACAAACGGGAGCCACCTCGGCCCCCTTTGCAAACTGATTGTTTGTCACAGTGCGCAGGAGATCCGCGCGTTCAAGAGGGAGGAGCTGAGACGTGTTGATCCAAGGTCCAGCCGGATTTTATGTTTAACATTTTGGTGCCGTCTGTGGGAAACCATACTGCTAACCACAAAAATGCATGGTAAAAAGCCGCACAAAAAAAGGAAACCCTGAAAAATGGCGAGTAATCTCTTGCAAAAGAGCGGAGAACTACAAGAATTTTGAAATATAAGTTTATTAACCTTGAAAAAGGAGTGAAACTTTGAAACATAAGTTTATTAACCTTGAAAAAGGTACGAAACTTTGAAACATAAGTTTGTTAACCTTGAAAAAGGCGTGAAACTTTGGAAGATAAGTTTATTAACCTTGAAAAAGCGTGAAACTTTGAAACGTAAGTTTATTAACCTTGAGAAATGCGTGAAACTTTGGAATATAAGTTTAATAACCTTGAAAAAGGCTTAGAGCTTTGAGATAAAAGTTCACCTATCTTTGAAAGAAAAGGTATAACCAAGAAACTGCTTTGAACATGAATGAAAGTGACGATGATGTTAACCTTCGTAGGAGTAGAAATGACCAACACAGCGAGGAAGAGGCTCCCTAGAGGCCTTGTGAGAACACAAATGAGGGGGTGGCCCAACCTAACCCTCCATGTCGGCACCGAAATCACCGCATGCTGCGAGATATGACTCTCATGGCAGCCCAGATGTTGGAAATGCAGAAACAGCAGATAGAACAAACTGCTACGATGAATGCCTATATGGCTAGAGGGTATGTTATAAATGAACCCATAATGCCCCCACAATACTCCCAGCCACATTACTCACCATCTGATGCGGCTACTACCTCTTACTACTATTAAGATCCGCAGGAATATGACGAGGTGGAGTCTGTTCCTCTCTACGAAGAAGGTCCGGTGCATGAAGTACCAAGAGAACAAGGCCAACTCTCAATTAACCACAGGGAGGCTTCGCCCTCAAAATCTGGCAGTGTTTTTAGCCAAATAGGAGGGCTATTCAGGGGCAAGCGAGGGGGGCGAGCTGACCAAGGTCGGCACAATGCAGCTGAGCCTAGAAATAGGCGGGAGCGACGGGCTGAAGAAGCCCTGTCAGGAGCCAAATGCATAGAAAACGGTATGATACAGGAGCGGAAAAATTGAGCCCCACACATGATCCTAGGAATAGGCGGGAAAGAAGGGCAGAAGCAGCTCGGACCAAATCTCATGATGGCCTTCTGACCTTTGAAAGGCCAAACTACGGTCGAGTTTTGCCACCACGAAGGCAGGACTACGCTCAACAGCCCTACGACCAATACCATGACCCGACGCCCTCCGACCATGATGAGCTGGATGATGAAGAGGAAATAAGCCCCTTTACGGAGGGCATCCGAAAGTGCCTGGTGCCCCATGACTTTGAAATGCCAGAAATAACAAAGTATTCTGGCCGAGGTGACCCTGATGATCACCTGTTAAACTATCGCGCTAGCATGGAAATAGCCGGAGCCACTCCGGCACTGAAGTGCAAAGCCTTCGATTTAACCCTTGAGGGAAGTGCAATACGATGGTATAAAAAACTCCCTCCTGATATCATCTACGGTTGGAGAGATTTGAAGACAGCCTTAAAAAATGGCTTTGTCTCCTCCAGGCCCGGCCAGCTCCCACTCCAGCGTCTTCAAGACTTACGGCAAGGAAGGGAGGAATCTTTAAAAAGCTACCTAGCTCGGCTTACTGAAGAGATACACATTTGTGAGAACATCACCGAGGCGGAGATGTTTTCCTCATTGAAGGGGGGCCTAGACATGACGAGCATGTTTTGGAGGGATGTCCGAAGCAGAAAGCCGAGGGACTACAATGCCCTAGTAGATCTAATGAAGGAAGAGATTGTCTCAGAAGAGATGGCTAGGGCCAGAGACAACCATCCTCAAGGGAGATACAATCTTGGGTACCCCAATGAAGCGAACCCCAGGAAAGGAGGTAATAAGGATAGGTTCGGCGGCAACCGAAGTGGAGTGCCACGTTCATTTTCGGGAACTTGGTCCAGCTATGCAGCAGAGATCACGGAAGCTATCCCTAACTTGCACTCCAACGCTCCCTCTTCGAATCCCCCCACAGCTCAAGGAAGAATGGAAGGTCGTCGAAGTGGAAAGCAACTCATGATTGGGGCTTACTGCGCCTACCACAGGTATTATGGCCACGTAACGGAAGATTGTAGGGAAATCCACATGTTAGCGGACCAAAAGGCACACGGAAGAAGGGGAAGCAATTTCTCTCCTGACAAAGAAAAAACGCAAAAGCCAGGAAACCATAAGTTGAACCGAGCTGATAGGCGAGCCCCATGGAAGAACCCAACAAAAGAAAGGATTGACGATCGTCAAAGAGACAGGGGCAAAGGTCAGAATAACTCCCCGGCACATGCAAAAGATACGAGAGAACCACCTATGCCTACAAATGATCCGCCGATTCGCGAAATCGACACAATATTGGGAGGCCCCCATCCAGGTGGAAGCACAAATAACTCTTAGAAGCGGTATATCAGAGAGGCCAAGCAGCCCGCCAATGTGAATTATCACATCCATTCACATCCTAATGGGATGCCTTGGACGGGATCTATCACATTTACCCAGGATGATGCTATTGGGGTGCATTTCTGGCATAATGACGCGTTGGTTATCCAGGTAGTGGTAGCTCGGAATGGATTGTCACGGATGATGGTGGATGATGGTGCCTTGGTAAACGTGATTTATGGAGTAACTTTTGATAAGATGGGGATTAGCACCCCACTCATTCCAGTCCCAGATCCAATATACAGATTCACTGGGGACAACATAACTCCCAGAGGATCCATAACCCTTATGACTGAGGTGGGGGCAAGCACCAACTTTCTCTAGAATCCCCATGGAATTCTTGATTGTAGACAAAATCTCCTCTTATCATGGCTCAATTGGAAGGCCGGGTCTCATTGACTTGGGGACTGCAACCCATACGAAATACATTTGCATGAAATTCCCCACGGAGCATGGCGTAGCAACTGTAAGGGGGAGCCAAACTGAATCACGGGCCTATTACACAAACGCTATTCGAAAATTTCAAGACCGAAGCTTGAACATGATCAACGATGTGGCAATGAGCGAGGCTGCTTCAGACCCTGAAAGACTGGGTGGAGGGCCCTCAGAAAGTGAAGATGTTACAATGACGTCGGAAGAGGATCTAGACCCAAGAATGGCCGGAGACAATTGCTCGACCCCAGTTGAAAGGCTGGAATGCTTTGGTGTTGATCCACTTGATCCAATCAAGGAGTTGCAGATTGGATTAGATTCGCCGGTTGAATACAAAGATCAACTAAGAGGCTTCTTACTTAAGAACCTAGACGTATTTGCATGGAAACATGATTGGAATTTATCCTAAAGTAGCCTGTCATAGACTCCAGCTTGATCCAAGAAGCCCTGGGCACAGGCATAAGAGAAGACCGATGAGTTCTGATAAATATGAGGTCTTGAAAGAAGAGGTGACGAAACTATTGAAAAATGGCTTTATCAGAGAGCCTCGGTATCCGAAGTGGGTATCAAATCCTATTTTAGTCCTAAAACAGAATGGGAGATTGAGAGTGTGTGTTGATTTCTCGAATTTAAACCAGGCATGCCCTAAAGACAGTTTCCCCCTGCCTCGGATTGATCAATTAGTCGACTCTACAGCAGGACATGAGATGCTGAGCTTTATAGATGCATACTCCGGATACAATCAAATCCCCATGCACGAATCGGATGAGGAGCACACCTCGTTTATTACGGATATGAGATTTTATTGTTACAAAGCCATGTCATTTGGCTTAAAAAATGCTGGAGCCACCTATCAAAGGTTGGTAAATCGTATGTTTTCGGAACAATTGGGAAACACCATGGAAGTATATGTCGATGACATGCTGGTCAAAAGTATGGTCGCCACAGAGCATATCCGCCATTTGTCAGAGGCCTTTGATGTTTTGAGGAAATATCGAATGAAGCTCAACCCAGCGAAATGCGCTTTTGGGGTAGCGTCCAGAAAATTTCTTGGATTCATGGTGAATAAGAGGGGGATTGAAGCCAATCTCGATAAAATCAAAGCTTTGCTGAACATGCGATCTCCTCGAAGCCCAAAAGAAGTGCAAAGCTTGACGGGAAGAATCGCGGCTTTAAATCGATTCGTTTCTAAGTACACTGACAAATGCTTGCCATTTTTTAATATCTTGAAGGGAGGGAAGCGATTCCAATGGACGCCGGAAAGTGAGCAAGCTTTTGCCGACCTGAAAGCATCCTTAGGATAGGCCCCATTACTATCAAAACCGAAGGCTGGCGAACCACTCTATTTGTATTTGACCGTGTCAAAAGAGGCTGTTAGCTCAGTATTGGTCAGAGAGGAGGATGAGAATAAGCTCCCAGTGTATTATGTAAGTAAAGTCATGCTGGATGCAGAAACACGTTACCCAGATATAGAAAAACTTGCTCTCTCATTGATCACAGCAACTCGCAAACTCTGCCACTACTTTCAGTCGCACTCCATACACGTTCTCAAAAACTTTCCTATGAGGCAAGTATTGCAGAAACCAAACGTATCTGGGAGGTTAATGAAATGGGCAATAGAAATCAGCCAGTACGACCTGCATTATGAGCCTCGGACAGCTATAAAGGGTCAAGCATTAGCAAATTTTATAGTTGAGTTCACGCATCCGCCCGAGGTGGAGATGATTGATAACTCGAAGGATAGTCGTGAGTGAAAATTGTTCGTTGATGGGTCCTCGGCTGAAGGAAGATCCGGGGCGGGGATACTACTAATGAGTCCAGAAGGATACAAACTGCACCGTGCGATCCGCTTTGGCTTTAAAGCCTCAAACAACGTTGCAGAGTACGAGGCGCTCTTAGCTGGACTAAGACTTGCGAAAGCTCTAAAGATTAAGTCTGTAGTGGCAAATAGTGACTCGCAGCTTGTTGTAAACCAGTTTAACGGACAGTTTTCTGCCAAAGAGCCAGCCATGTTTGCGTACTTGAAGAAAGTAAAAGATTTAGCAGTGCACTTCATAAAAATGGAGTTAGATCATATTCCTAGAACTGAGAATTCCAATGCAGATGCTTTATCTAAACTAGCAAGCATTAATGATTTCTAGCTCCACAATATGGTTCCAATTGAGCATTTTTCTACTTCTTCCATTGAGCCAGGAATGAAAATTTTGGCAATAGAAGAAGAAGGATCTTGGATGAGTCCTATACTGGCATACTTGAAGCATCAAACAATACTAGACGAGTCGAAAGCAGCTCAGAGATTGCAAAGATATGCCGCAAATTTTGTACTCTTGGATGATCTGCTTTATAAACGGAGCTACACCTCTCCTCTGTTGTGATGTGTTGAGCCGGAGGAAGGACAGTATATAATAAAAGAAATCCATGAGGGCATATGTGGCAACCACGTTGGGGCGTTATCACTGGCTCGGAATGCCCTTAAACAGGGATATTTTTGGTCAACTATGCGAAATGACTCTCATGACTTCGTCCGAAAGTGCGATAAATGCCAGAGTCATGCAACCATATCGCATCAGCCACAGACAAATTGACTGTGGTAACTAGCCCTTGGCCTTTCGCGAAATGGGGGATTGATATTATTGGTCCTGTGCCTAGAGGTGCTGGTAACAATTGTTTTGCAATAGTGGCAATTGACTACTTCACCAAGTGGGTCGAGGTGGAACCCCTGATGAGGATTACCGAGGCCAACACCACCAAGTTCATCTGGAAGAATATTATATGCAGATTTGGAATACCGCACTCGTTGGTTAGTGATAACGCAAAACAATTCAAAAACAGAAGCATTGATGAATTGTATGACGATTTGGGAATTTAGTGATAACACAAAACAATTCAAAAACAGAAGCATTGATGAATTGTATGACGATTTGGGAATTAAGAAATTATTCTCGTCTCTGCATCATCCACAAGCTAATGGGCCGGTAGAAGCCGTGAACAAAACCATAAAAAATACCCTAAAGAGGAAGTTGGAATCCAAAAAAGGCACATGGGTAGATGAACTCCCACAAGTATTATGGGCACTTCGGACCACCTCGCACACTGCCACCGTTGAAACGCCTTTCTCCCTGGCATATGGATCTGAGGCAGTATGTCCAGTTGAAATTGGGGTGCCTTCTCTTCGTCAAATCCATTATGACGAGGCGGGAAATGAAGAAGCACAAAGGACAAACTTGGATTTCCTCTTGGAAAAACGGAGTGACTCTCAATTAGTAATGGCCAAATACCAGGAAAAAATGGCCCGCTACTACAACAAAAGAGTAAAGGGTAGGCACTTTAACATTGGGAATTTAGTCATTAAAAAGGTCCTTCCCTCTACTCAAGAACCAGGAGTAGGGACTTTAGGTCCTAATTGGGAAGGCCCTTATAAAGTCACCGTCGAGGTGGTACCCGGTACGTACATGATCGAAGACCTATCTGGGGTACCTTTGTGTAATCCTTGGAACGCTGATCACCTTCGTCGCTATTATCAATAAAATCAAATTCCTCTTCAATGATTACAATATCTCTACGTAATTTTAATGAAAATTTGAAGTTTGTTACGTTAAGGATTGCATCAAATGCTGTTCGGTAAACATGGCAGATATTAAAAATGCCTAAATTATTTTGTTTATGGGAGATTACAACTTCATTATACTTGAACTTTTCTAAACAAGGACTCTTATAAGCCCGTACTACGATCACTGCGTATTGGTTGAACGTATTGACACCATCAGTAGGAGCTTGTCCAAACTAATAATCGTAAGAAGGAAGAATCGCAGCTGTGACAAAGTATAATTCAAACATGTTCAATTGTTTGTCAAAATCAGATCTAACTAGTAAACATGAATGCCTTAAAATACTTAGATCTGAGGGACTATCTTGATACAATGTGTTTGGTAACAATACGTCTAGAAGGCGTTTTGCGTTTAGAAGTGTTTAGAAAATTCACACTTAAACAAATGATGTTGTCCAAAAATTGAGTACAGAACTGTCGAATTTCGCAAAATGATCAAAACAGCGAGCTAATTGAATCATTACGTTTACAATTTAAAGCGTCATTGCATTTACATTTTGAAACATTCGAGAAATATACAATATGCAAAATGGCAAAGAATAAATACAAAAAGGATCATTGAGGAGGGACATCTTCTGAAGAGTTCCTGCCAGGTACATCCAAAGGATCAGTGGGATCATCAAGGGAACCACCCTTATCCGCATCTTGAGGTTCGGGGTACAGGGCTTCGATGGGGGATAGGTCCAAAGTTGGGAAAGCTTCCTTTACGTCCTCCAAAGCCATCATGGCCCCTATATTCCCAAAGACCCTTTGCATGGCCTTATACTCTGGCTTCTCTTCAAAAGTGTCTTTAAAATTCTGGATCGCCTCGGACACCTTGGCATTCAAAGCTCCTTCCACTCGTGTTGAAATGGTCCTCTCCAGAACCTCCGTGATCCTGGATTGCATATGCCGTTCTAGAGAGGCAAGGTCCTCCTCCACCTTTTTTCGTGTTTCCACCTCTCCCCAATTTCTCAGTGGCTGCCGCCACCTCAGTCTCCAGCTTAACTTTGGATGCATTGGCTGTTGTCAGGGCCTCGGAAGCTATGGACTGAGCCCGGTTGGAATTATCCAATTTCTTACAAAGGGACGCCACATCTACCTCGGAAGCGTGAAGATCATGCTTTAGCTTTTCATTGTCTTCCTGAAGGCGTCTGGCTGTTGCCCTATCTTCCAAGGAGGCCTTGCGAGCGATGGACAGATGCTCCTTGAGGTCATTAATTTCCTTCAGCATCTTGTCCGCATGGCGAAGTACCGTTTCAGCCTCCTTCTTGTCCCGTTGGGCCTCAAGAATGGAAGACTCCACTTCATTAATTAAAGCCAGAGCCCTAACACTCATGGCCTTAGCAGCAAGCAGTTTCCGAGCTGATGGGACACTTGAGGAAAAAGCAGACTAGCCCTCCGTCCAAAATTGACTTGTAGCTAGCACAGCTTTGGCGGGTGGAGAGTCAGGGGAGTCAAGGAGACTGGAATCGAAATCTACATCCTGGGAAGGACGTTGGCTTTAATTCCAGCGAGCTCGTCGGCTACAGCCTGGGCCACTTCATATTGAAGGCCCGGAACAGATACCTCAGGCTCCTTCATTGGGTTGGATAACTCAAGAGGAGGAGGAGGTAGTTTGAAAGAGGCTTCTGTACCCCTCTTTAACCTTTTCAGGGGGAGGATTTCCTCCTCTGAAGTGGACTCTGCAACGTCCTCGGAAGAAATGTCTTTTGATGTGCCCTTCCCGGTCACCTTCTCCCCCCTGGGACCTCCTCTTTCTAACCTCTTTCCTTTCCCTTTAGGGAGGCCTCTTTGGGGATCGCCTCCTTCGATCACGCTTGGAGGATGGGGGCCAATAGTTAGTGAGGCGGGGGGGGGGGGGGGGGGGGGGGCGGCATCAGGGCGGGGAAGGAACCCTTTGGCTCTGTAGTAGGCACCTAGAAAACTTGTTTAGCCGCCTCCCCATGGAGTGTGGCCAACATTGATTTTTGTTTCTTTTCCACCTCGCTGCCGTGACGGAGGAGGGGAGAGACCTTCTTAGCCATGAGCCCTTTCAAGGAATTTTTGGGGAAGTCCTTGGAACATGCTAGGAATAGGACTGATCAGTCTTAACAGGTCAAAATCTGAAATATATATATATATTGTAACTCCCCGGATTCCTGCGGAGCTCGGAACGCCACTTCGTCCTTTAAAATTGACTTTATTGCGAAAAATAAATTTAATTCAAAGCATCACATTCATCATTTGAAAATTTCAGCGAAAACTTTATTAATTTAAATATATAACAATTCATAAAAATTTCATCTCAATTATTTAAATGAAATTAGCGATAAATAATTTAAAGAGTAAAATTTATAAAATTTTCTAATAACATCATCATTTATTCAATTTGCCAATGCTGCCCCTTTCATTCGTCGCAATTTCCGAGATCTGCAAAAACTGTTAAAATAATGGAATGAGTATTTCGAAAAAATACTCAGTAGACTCATCGCTAATAATTAATTTACAGAATAATTGAACACGTAATTATGCAATCATACAATGACATCATCATCATATTCTTGGGCTACTTTACTTTGAAAATCAAGGCTCTTTAAAAATCATAGGGTGTGGGTAGTCTCGTCTCGTGCACTTAAGGCACATAAGTTATGCATAACATCATCATTTCTCATCTTATCTCATAAGAGATATTCTTTTCTCGTCTCATGCATCAAAGCATGTAAATCACGTAATTTCACATAAGACATGCAATTATAATTTAAACTAATTAGTGGGGGCGAGTCTACCTCAAATCACGAGTCTGAAAGTTGAGCAAGAAAATTCACGTTGTTCTTCTAAATGTCCAAGCGCCTCGTCTAGCCAATAATAAATAAATCTTAAAGTGGTATTTGAAAATCAAGTATTTTTGAAACAAAAGAGTTTTAAAATAAGAAAATAAAAGTTTAGGGATTAAAATTAAAACCAAACATAGTTGAGATTTATAAATATATAGATATCATTTTTAAATCAATATGGGAAAAATTAAAAAGTCTTTAAAATATGGGGGCTTAAATAATAACTTTTGAAATTTAGGGCTGGAGATATATCTTTTTAAATCAATAAGGACTAAAATAAATAACTTTTGAAACTTCAAGTAAGATTTAAAATATTTAAAACTATAGGGACTGATACAAAACTTTTTAAAACTTGTGGGACTAAAGTATAACTTTCAAATAAAAAATATATGAACAAAATATATACATATATATCATTTCATATATCTCTCTCTCTCTCTCTCGTTATTCTCTCTCTCTCCATCGAAGATCAACAGAGTGCGATCCACGTCCTCTCTGTCGGTGCTGCCGCGAGCCAAATGCCGGCGTCCGACCGGCGGTGGTTCGGCCATCATATGGCGGTGACTGGATCAGTAAATGGTGGCGATTTGAAGCGGATTTGATATGGAACCGATACTAAATCGAGGCTCGATTTAGATGATTTTCAGTTGAGAATCTAGTCGAACGAATTGAGGTTCGAGGTGAGTATTTGGGCTTATTTTGTTTTCTTGATTTTATGGCTGATTTTGGGAAAAATGATGAGGGATGGAAGTTGGGCAGTGGTGGTGATCGTTTGGTGGTGGTGGTTGCGTGAGATGATTTTGACAGCGGTTGCGACTTGGTGGACTGGGTGTTTAACAATAGCTACCCTTTTGTGATGGTTGGTGGTCGGTGATGATGATGATAAAGGTGAGATTTGGGTGGTTCCATTTTCGACAGTGTGGTGGTATTGTGGTGGTTCTTGGTTGGTGCAGACGGTGGTTGGGGTGGTTTCGAATATTGGCAGTGGTGATGCTTGAACTTGAAAGTGGTGATGTTTGGGCTGTGATGTTGAAGATGGGTTGAGGTAAAATCCGAAGTTGGCTGTTAGAGATGGGTTTTGTGGTTCAGCCACTGGTGGCGTTTAGGTGGTGGAGGCAGCGATGATGCTTTGCTTGTAAAATTATGGTTGAATTGTTTTCGTGTGGTGAGTAGTGGTGTTGATGATGGAATTGTGGTAGTAACCTGATTGGGCAGTGATGGATTCCGGTGGTGGTGATGATATACTTGGTGCTGCAGGCGATTGGGTGGTGGATTGATGATGATGATTCAAATGATGGTAAAATGGTGGATTGGAATTGCGGTTGCTTGGCTATGGTTCAGGTTTGGCAGCAGGGTGAAGAAACTCGAAATGTGTAAATTGTGGTTTGCAGTCTACATTGGAGGTTCTGGGATGAGTTTTCAAGATTGGATGGTGGAGGCAGGGACTTTTGGTTGTGAAATTGGATTGCAGATGAATGGGGAATTATTAACCTGTAGGTTGTGTTTTAATTTTGGTAAATGCGTGATGATTTATGATTGGGTGAGGGAGGATTGAAGGGATTTGGGCTGATTGAGGGGGTTGAAGGAGAGAATTTGGGCAAGGAAAATTGTGTGAATTTAGGAGGCTTATTGTAGAATGGCTGGATCGAGGGAAGAGATTGAGGGAAAATGGGAAATTGCCAATGAATTGGTTTAAAGATTAGTTGGAGATACTTTGTGATTGGATAATGAGGTGGAAAAGAAGAAGAAAGAAGGAGCAAACGTGGGGGAGAAAATTAGGTAGAATTAGTTAGGTATAAATTTGATTAGGATAAATAACTAAAATTGGACTAACTTCGATTAGGCGATGGAATTAAAATTGATATATTTTGGACTGAAAAATATATTTGAGAATAATAAATTTGAGATAAGATTTGAATTTGTGATTTTGGGCTTAAAAATAATTAAATAAAGAAATTGAGATATTTTATAAATTATGAATTGGATTCAGATCAAAATAAATTAATTTCACTTAAAATGGCTAGACACACACGAGTTTTAAAAATAAATGGGCAAAGTCGTAGCAACACGTTTTTAAAGATAAATAATATTTATTCAAAATCAATCACAAAAATTCTCGGTTGCTACGTATGTGTGTGTGTGTGTGTGTGTATATATATATATATATATATATATATATATATATATATATATATATATATATATATAAATGTGTGTGTGTGCTCAACACAACTTACCCATCGCTCGCATAAGACCGTGCTTGATGAACAGCTTATTTTGCTGGATAACTTGCTAGAAGGTGCCTCACCAGTGGTAAGTCCGTGTCAGAGAGCAAGGAAGCGAAGGTAGGCCCTGAGGTAATAAACAAAGCAAGGAAATGCGTCATATTATGAACAGAAGAGGAGAAACATGAATAGCACACCCAAATAAAAATAATAATAGCAAATAATCATAACATAAGACGATGGAGGTGTTGATGGTAAATTGAATGAAACAAGATAAAACTCAAGCGGAGAGGAAAGAGTTCAAGGAACGATGATCTCAGGTGTAGGGTCAACGGGCCAGCTTTATCACTCTCCTGTGACCTAGAACCATTGGCTCCTCCAGTTTTTTATGGAAGTGGGATGCCCATTAATGATGGGAGGGTAGGAGTATCGGGGAGATAGGTAGTACCAGTCTTTTACATCATCCCTCACATCCTTGTCCCTCTTGACGGACTTCTTTAAAGTGTATAGGGTGTGGATGATGTTTATGGAGATGGGAGAATCTGGATTGACTTCTTGCCACACCAACCAGGTACCAACTGCTTGTGTCCAGAAGTTTGGGGCCACTTGATAGGGGCACAGGTTGTAACTCCTGAGTAAGGCCCTGCAAAAGGGGTGGAGTGGAAGTCTCATCCCGCATGACAGAGCGTCATAACAAATTGCCACATAACCTGACGGAGGACTGCAGGGTCGGCAGGAAGGCTTCGGACGTATCAACTTGACCTCCTCAGGCAATCTGAACTTCGAGGGGGCGCCTACCAAATCGATGCTCCAGATTTCAGACGCTATCTCGCTACTCTCCCAAGAGTCTGGGTTTGATTCAGGGTCCACATGGTATCCCGACACCTTATTCACATAATCCACTCACTCCTCAACTTGCGCGATCTCCTCTCCAGATAGCCCCATTTCCTCTCTATGCGCCCTAAAAGGGGCTCTTGCGCCTAAGTCAAGATCCAGTGGGTCAGAAGAAGAGCCGGCTGTTCTTTCTCTCCCCATATCCCTATCATGTTTACTTCGGAGTTCTCTCAGCGAGGACTCCTCTTCGGCAGATAAGTAGGCCATGTAAGTTTGGCTCTCTTCTTCTTCACTGTCAGAATCATCCAAATACATTATATCACTGCATTTCCTATTCCCCCTCTTAATCTGCTCCCTAAAGAAGCGGGAACTAAAAACCGATAAAGACAATGGGCAGAAACCTCTGACAGGAATCGCTATTGCCAATAGTTCCTGTGAACCCGTTCCCCCAACTCTTTCCATTTATTCTTAAAAACAGGCCAGACTCACCAAAAGGAAAACAAAATGCAAAACAAAATTTTCAAACCCACACTCGAATATTAGAACTGGTAAAGTTTTGCACATACAAAGGAAAATAAATTTACCTTAAAAAACGGACGTTCAAGATTGTACACTCGAAGTGAAGAACACACCAATGGAAGGTGTTGAGCGGTAGAGACTGTTTGCTGGGTGGAAAACCCTTGAAGAGATGCTGAAAGACTTGCAAGAAAGGAAAAGGCACTGCAACTTCTTGCGAATGTGTTACTACGAAAATTCTAAGAATACGGTAAAGGAGAAACAATGAGAAGAAGGAGGCTTTATAGGGAACCCAATAAACCAAAACCCTTGGTCTTTAAGCCGCATGATTAACACGGGTAACCTGCGTCTCTTGGGGGATGGGCTAATCATAGCGCCAACTGTCGGAAGGAGGGAGAAAACCATTCAGTTACCACAGTGTGTGTCACGCGCGGTAAGATGTCACCCTCCATCCCTTTCATATTTCTTGGGAACCGATATCAGTAGCCCCCTTATATTAAATGCGCCACCTAAGAGACATGCTAGTATAATCCCGATTTCGCCTGGGAGGGAAAATTGGAGTAGGAGGTCGACTTTACTTTGGATTCGAGCTTTCCCTAAGGAATGTCATTCCGAGCCTTAAGCTTGCAGCGTCATATGATGATTCCTAGCTAACGGATGGTAGAATAATTATAAAATATTGGATGTAACAGATAACGAAATTTGGGCAAAACCGCAATCCTATAGCTGTCTAATTACAGAACGTTATCAGAACAAGATTAGTGCTTCGAACCTATAACAAATCCTATCCGCCCATGAATGACCACATTGGATTTGAGGGACTAGTGTTGAGACCAAACCCAAAAAGGAGTACAGTGAACCACCAGCGAGGGTCCAATAGAGGCCCAATGGACCTTGGCCCATAGCTAAAGCTTAGGATATCACCTTGGGTCAACTGTCGAGGTGGAACAGCACATGAAGTTCTTTAGCCGAACTGGTTTATGTCTACCCGAAGTGTTTTATGTTTAGCCGGGGTGCTCCATGGTAACACCTCGGATGAGTGATGGGACAATGGATGGATTCAGAGATGTGACACCGCCTTTATCAAAAAGTGACATGCGTCCATCCCCTACCAAACGTAGCAATGATCGCCCATCCCCTACCAAACGTAGCAATGATTACTGCCAAAAAGTAAGATCCTCCTCTCCAACAGCTAGGGTAAATACACGTGTAAAGTCCGCCACGTGTCGCAATCCAAAACAACAACTTCCTCTATAAATAAGACACTCATTTCATCCAAAAGGGGTGAGCATTTTCATTCTCTTAACTAAATATTTTACTCTCACTCCCCTTTCTCTCTTTTACACACTTATATTTCCCACACTCAATTTATATTTGCTTGAAATGAGCACTGACTTTGGCATCGGAGTGCAAATGGGAGCCACCTCGGCCCCCTTTGTAAACTGATTGTTTGTCACAGTGCGCAGGAGATCCGCGTGTTCAAGAGGGAGGAGCTGAGACGTGTTGATCCAAGGTCCAGCCGGATTTTGTGGTCAACAGCCCCGGAGGAAACCATCGTTTCTAATTATCTTCAACCACAGACCTACAGAGACGACTCATTGAGACGACTTTGTCGTCTCTAATAATAAATAGAGACGACTTTAGATCATTTTGAAACGACTTTTGTCGTCTCTGTTGGGCCGAATTCTTGTAGTGAATAATTAAAACACAATTTAATTATTGATGGTTACACATAAAATTTATAATATTTAGAACAACAAATAAATAAAAAATCAATGATTAAGTAATAATTTTAATACTGATAATTAAAAATATTGATTGAACTCATTCAATATTAATGTTAATAATAAAAATAATAATAATTATAACCAAAGTGTAGAAATAACAATAACATCATATTAATTATTTACAATAATATTAAAACATAAAGAATTTAAGAATTAAATTTTGCAAAACTACTCTACTTTTATACATAGTATAGATTTCAACCAGTGCGATGAACTGAAATTGCTATCCGCAATATAGATAACTATTCATAAAATTTAATGATTATACATAATCAACACAAATACAAAAGATTAAAAAATAATTTTTTATTGCAACAATTATTAAAATTTAAAAACAACATAAGTAATCTAAATTATCAAAAACTTTATTGAATGATAAATGCAAGTTCTGTAGTTTTTTAATTGTATATCATGTTAGATGTATTATTATGAGTACAAATATTGATACTTGTTGACGCCAAAAAAAAATAATAATATTGATACTTGTTCAAGATATAAATATATTTATTATAATTTCTGCATTTGCCACATATTTAACTTTTCTCAATTTTTGTTCAAAAATCACAATAAACTATAAATATGTGTTTAATCTTAACTTATCAAATATAAGATAATTGAATAACATTGAAGACCAAGAAATTATTATATCATATAATCTTTGCACAACTATTAAAATAAAAAATTATTAAAAAATTTCATCACCTAAGACATATCAACTTAAACCTGATTCCTTCCTATAAGGTCACCACTGGCACTCCCTTACAAAATTCCTAAGTTAATTAATCCCTTTCTCCAGTATCAAAGGATCCTCAAAGGCTCACTCCGGCCAACAATCCTCACAACTCTGGGTCACTCAGGATTAACCTAGAAACAGTATGAATTCTAGAAATCAAGTTATGCTTTTATGATATACATAGGATGTAATGAATTATAATTCATCAGATAATTTACAACATATAAACAACTGAAATTAAAAACATGAATATAAAAATAGAAATGAAGATAATTTTTAGAGATTTATTAAAATATCTTAAAGATAATACAATTAAGGATTTCCCTTTCGGGAAATCCCCTAAAGGATTTAAATAAAACTTGGGAAGAAAAGTACCTCAGAGGTATTCAAAAGTTTCTATTTACTATACAATGATTTTTGGATCGAGAATTTTTCTGGATAAGGAGGTTTTCAAGGATTTAAGCAAGGAATACACAGGCTGCAAACTCTTGCCTTCATCAAATGAAAATGTCTTCCTTATATAGAGAAATTCTAGGGAGTAGGTTTACAAAAAAGTCCCTAAAGGAATCTGAAAAAGTAAAGCCTATCCTAAAAAGTCTTCACGCTTCTTCTTTATGTTTATTCTTCCTTTACAGTTGTTTGTCCTTTTATGACACGTGTTTCACCGAGAAACTTCTGGTCAAAAAGGATTGTCCTACCTTGGTCCACGACATCTTTCTTTATTAAAGTATTTTGTCTTTTTGTGTCGGCAACATCTTATGTCTTTCTACGTGTTCAGATTATGTTCGGCGATGGAAGAAAATGACACCCACTATCTGAATTATTAAATCCGTCTCTTTCATGTTCTTCAAAGTCATCACTGCTACCTTGGCTTGAATTATCTGGCTCTGGTAAATTTTCTTTTTGCGGGCATTCTTGAATCTCTTTTTCTTTTGTTAATTTGTCTTTTGCGAAAATTCTTTTAAAAACCTGGTTTATTGCTTTGTCCATTTTTTTCTTTAATATCTTTTTCTTTCTTTTTCTTAATAGTAATTTTCTTTTTTCTTCTTGATTGGCCTTCACTATTTTCTGTAGATTTCTGGAGTTTCTGAATTTGAGAAAGTAATCGATTAATGGAGACAACATCATCATCTAGGTCTTGGGCGTCTTGGAGAATTTCCTTTCCTTTGTCTTTACTAATATTCTGACTGGATTCTTCTTGGGCTGGGCTTGTGACTGGTTCTTGCGAATATCTTACTAAGTAATCAAATTTTCCACTGGGCTGGCCTAATGTATTCCATACATACTTATTCTGGGTCTGTGAAAATTTTTCTTGTTGGGCTTGAGAAGTAGGGAAATCAACATTTCCCTGAGTCTGTTGAACTTTTGGCAAGTCCACAGCCAAAAAGGGTCTTGATGAGTCTTTACCAGATGCCATTTGAACTAGACTAGCTACTGACTTCTTTGGCTCAGTAGTACCTTTGCTGGAACTTAACTTAAGGCTAATGATTTCTTTTTCAAGTTTGGTGATTTTCTTTTGTAAAGAGGTTCTTTCTGAAAGGAGGTTCTGGTTCGACTCATTAATAAAATTATTTTGCATGCACTCACAATGGCTATAGAAAATACTTTGGTCTCTGTTTGGCGAGAAATCAAGTAGAGGGTCTTGGTAATTTTTCAAAGATGGTGAAACATAAAAATTAATTCCTATGTGCTGTCTAGCTGATTCAAAAGCTTCTTGTAAATTTGTAAAACCTTTGTAAAGGGGATCTTTAAAATCTTTAATGCTATCTAAAACTTCTAACCATGTATGAAAGACTCCTAATTTTTTACCTTTGATTACCACATAAAACTTGAACCTAGTTTTGCTCTGATTAAAATGTTCTGATAATGCATTCATGGTTGCTAGAAAATACTTTTGATCTTTTGGATTTTTGTTGTTAGAAATACATAAATTGTCTAAAATACATTTTTCTTCTTTTGAAAGTGAAACGTGTGCAAGTGCTTTAAATGAAATATTACTACTAGGAAAACATATAAGTTCTTGTGCACCAAATCTCATAAGTTCTTGGTAATATGGTCTGTTCTGACTAGATGATGTTTGGAATGATGCTGTAGATGCATAAGAATTCCCTGGAGGAATTCCTAGTCTTGGTGGAGGTCTAGACATCTGTAAACAGTATATTAAAATAAGTCGAGATTTAAAAAATTCTTACTTTCTACCATCCTACTTAAGATATCTGCTGCTTTATTATCTACACCTTTTATGTGCTCAAATTCTATATTTATTCCAATATTTGTATTCTATCAATAAAATTTAACCACCTTCTTCTACTAGTCTTTTTTGAATCTAACTTTAGTTTATTATAAAAAGAAACTGTTGCTACACAATCCGTTCTTATTGTTATTTCTTTTTTGGAAACGATAAATAATTTAAAACTATCTAAAGCATAATTAACAGCTAACAATTCTGCATCTATGCTACTTAGATTTCCTTTTTCCTTATAACTACCACTATTATATCTACAAATTCTTTCAGTATTTTTGTCTGCATACTTATTGGGTTTACAATTCAAAATAGCTCCCCATCCTAATATGCTTCCATCTGTTTCTATAATTAAGTAATCTGTATCTAATGGCATTGCTAACTTTGGTAAATTTCTTATTTTATTTTTGATTTCTTGGACTAATTTTATATCTTCTTGGTTAAAGAATCTTTGTCCTGTTGGTAAGGTTTTTGAATATAAAGGTCCTGCAATTTTTCCTAAATCCTTAATAAATGGTCTTGCATAATTTACTAATCCTAAAAACTTTTGAATTTGTTTTAAATCTTCAAGTTTGTTTGGAAATTCTAAAACTTTCTGGGCTATATGTGATTGTAGTTTAATTTCTCCATGTCCTATATTTACTCCTAAAAAATCTATATATTCCTTGAATAATACCATTTTCTTTTTGCTAATAATTAATCCATGTTTAATAAATTCTGAAGAAACAATCTGCTAATGTCCTCTATGTTCTCTTCTATTTTTGCTAAAAACTAAAATATCATCTATGTATGCTACTATGAACTTACTATGTTTATTGAATATACTTTCCATTTTTCTTTGGAAAATACTTGGTGCATTTTTTAACCCAAATGACATTACTAGCCATTCATAATGTCCTTCTGGGCAAGTGAATGTTGTCCATTTTATACTGTTTGGATGCATCTTGATTTGCCAAAATCCTGATTTTAAATCGAACTTACTAAAAATCTTACAGTCTTGTATTTTATTTATTAATAATGTCTTATCTGGTATTTTATATGCATCATCTATGGTATTATCATTAAGTCTTTTGTAATTTATAACCATTCTACTTTTTCCTCTAACTATTTCTAAATGTTTTCTAACTATAAAGACTGCTAATCTATGTGGGCTATCTGATTTTCTAATTACTCCTAATTTTAACAATTCTTCTATATGCATTTTGAAATCTTCCAAGTCTAGATTAGTAGCTTCAATATTTTTGGTTCTAATAATGTATTCTGGATTTTTGATCTTTAATTCACAAAAAACTTTATCTTTTTCCCAATATTTTAAAACATTTTCTCCTAATATTTCCATCTTTTCTAATTTACTAATTAGATTTTCTATTTCTTGTTCTGTGATTAATGTATTATAAATTTTTTCATTATCTATAAGTTCAATTGGTCCAAAGTTTTGTTCTTCTATTTCATCTTCTAATAGTTCTTCTGTTTCTCCTTCTAATGGTTCTTTTTCAATGAGTTGACATTGTCTTTCTTTATTACAGGGGCAATTTTTTTCTTTGGGGCTTCCACCACACTTCTCAGCGCACTCTGATGGATAATGTATGGTTTGTGTAGGGGTGAATAATGTATGTTTTTGGAAATGTATAAAATCTTTAGTAATTTTAACACTACCATTATCTTCTAATAAAAAACTTAATCCTATAATAAAATCTGTTTCTTTTAAATTTAAAGGTCCGATCCATGTAGAATCTCTAGGTAATGTATATTCTATACTTAATCCACAATTAGTTTCAAAACTAATTTTACTATTAGGTCTTAATAATTCTGTGTATGTGTATAAATCTCCATCAATTTGTTGATCATCTATTGGATTCTTCTATGTATTTGTCTGGAATTAATTTTTTATTTATTATGCAATTACTACATCCTGAGTCTATTAACCCTAAACACTTAATAATGTAGTCTCCTATTCTTATTTGACATTTTACCTTAATACTTTTAAGTTTTTCTGAGTTACATACTACCTGAACATAATTTATTTGTAAACATCTAAATTTTGTTCTTGTTCTTCAATCATAATTCCTTTACCTTTGTTATTGGTTTCTAATATTTCTATTCTTTTTTACCAGTAATTTTTGCATTTCTTCTAAATTTTCGATTCTTCTCCTTAGAATTCTTATTTCAGAAATTTCTATTTGTTCTTTTGTAATTTCCAATTTTATTTCTTCTTTTTCTATTATCCCATTGTCTTCTAAACATTTAATACATGCTTCTTTATAACATTCTAAACATTTTGCCCTAAGTTTCCTAACAAGGTATCAATTACAAATAAAACATGGTATATTATCCGTTCCTATATTTTTCTGCCAATTATGTATACATGTTTCTACTAATGTTTCTACCAAATTAACTTCTTCTTCAGATTCTGAATTTTCATTTATTTTTAAATTTGAGAATTCATCTATAATTTCATAACCAGATTCTTCTTGTTCTAATTCTGATTTATCTTCTATCGAAATTATGCTGTAAATTGATTCTTTATCAGAGATATACTCGTCTAATTGTATGAGGTATTCATTTGTACATTCAATGAGAGTACTTTTTCTATCATAACTATTTATCCTTTTTGGGAAAGTTCTTGCTACATGTTCATTACTATTACAAACGAAATAACTAAGTTTATTTTTATAAGTTCTATCTGGTTTAAATTTCCTCACATGTCTTTTTTCATCTAAATAAGGTTTTCTTTTATTTGACTTTCTTAAGAAATACCTTTTCTTAATTAGTCTTTTATAATTTTTCTTAAATTTTTTCTTATAAGGTTTGGAGCTTGAGGCTCCATAAGTCTGTGGAGTAAAAATATTTTTACAGAACTTATAATTTGTCTTTTTTAGTTGTGTTTGAATTTGTATTTCTACGCACTTACCTTCTGAACATCTAATTACATGTTGAATTCTATGTCCTATGCTCCATTTCTTTTCTGGTTGTTCTCTTACTGATATTAAATTATTCCATGATTCTGTTATTTCTAATCCTAATGGTCTTGGTAGTTTATGAAACAACTAATTTCCTATTTCTTGATTAAATGTATTTCCTGAGATTGAAGTTAAATAATAAAACTCATTTTAAAATTTCTTAACATATTTTCCTTTAGTCCATTTATATAGATTAAGTTGTGCTAAGTCTCTCATAGCTTTCCTTTGTATACTCATGTGTCCTGAGTTTGGGTCTGCTCCAGTAATTAATATTTGTATTTTATTAACAAAATTATAAGGATTACTTCCTAAACTAACAAGCTGGTCAAATTCTTCTTTTCTTTCTGTTTTATAACCTTCCCACATTGCTTTAGTACTTTCTCCTAAAAATGTTTCTAAGTATCTATACATGTCTAAAGGTTCCATTTCTTGAAAATTCCTAATGTAGTGTCCTATAATTGTATTTTTCCAAACATCTATAACATTTGTCCAAGTTTGTGGATCATGTGCTGTTATATTTAAAAGCTGAGCTTTTGCGGCTGCTTGGAATTCTATTTTATTTTCTAAGGGTCTTTCACTTCCTTTAGCTACATACCTTTTATTTAGTGGGGGTTCGTTATATGTAGTATAAGCTGCTCTAGGGGGAAAACCATCTCCATAAATAATCGTCTCATGTTTTGTAGTTTTATCAAAAGGAGTTTCATCAAAAGTTCTATATGTACTTGTATCTTCCATGAGTTCTTTTATATAACTATAATTTGTAATATCTGATTTATTATCATTAAATTCTTCTTCTTCATCTATGGTTCCTATTCTAATGTTTTGTTCTGAATCATAATACAAATATTCATTTTCTTTTATTTGTTTTGAAATATACATTTGATCTTCCAATTCTAGTAATTCTTCTTTGTCTAGAATAATTTCTAATTATTTTGGTAAAATTATTTTATCAAAATTTTCTCCTATTAATTCTATGTGAACATTTTCTTGATATGGTTCATCCTCTGGTTCTTCTTCATCAGGTTCTTTTTGGATTTGCCTATAATCTATAAATCTTAGACTGGTTCTACCATGTGCATCTTTATATGTTAATGATTCTCTTGGTGCTATTGGTTTTTCTTCCTCTACTAAGAATTTATCCATATCCCTTCTAATCCTGCTAATTGTTCTGGTGAGAATTCTTTTGGTTTAACCATATGGATTCCTTTGCTACTCATTAATCCTACAACTTTATCCATATATACTTTATATCTGGTTTGTGAATTGAATGAACATCTTCCTAAAAATCCTATGCGTATTAATAACTTATCTCCACTATTTACATCTTCATATCCTTTAGTTTGTATACCTATTTTGATTTTTTCTGAAAAATCTTTAATAGTCATTGAAAAGTCTGGATTACTATTTGACTGTTTTCTATATTATTAAATCTTTCATCATAAATTGTTATTAATGTCTTACATCCTAAATTTTTTCTAGTCAATCCTTTTATCCCTATAACTATTAATCCTAAATGAATTAATCTATAGTCTCTTTTTCTAAGTTCTTTTTTAGATTCTTCTGATATTAAGTTTAATTTTACTACTTGATTACCTATGGATTGTATTGATATCTCCCTATGATGTCTAAAAAACTGCGTTCTTGATTCAAAGATTCCTCTATTATATAAAACATCTGGATTATGTATTCTTAAGCCATGTGTTTGGAATTTAGCGTAATCTTGATGTGGATCTATGATCTCTTCTATACTTTGGTTATGCTGTTTTGTTCTTCTCAAAATTCTATCTAACATATTTCTGTTTATTCCTGATGTACTAGGTCTAGATGATCCTTCACTAATTGTTCTAGATCTTCCTAAGAATGGTGTTGATAAGCTCATCTTGGAAACTTTAATTCTCTTGGTAGTCTTCTTGTAATTTTTTCTTTACCTATTTTTTCAAGATTTAAATTACCTAATCCTCCTATTATGAAATTTAAATCACTTTCTATGTCTGTTGTAGAGTTTGTTACTTTTCTTTTATCTAAAGTGTCAATCTTCTTATGTAAAGATATTAAAAGTGTGATTATCAAATTATTCTGTTTAATTAAGACTGCTTCTGTTGCTTTTGGAGAGTCAAGATTTGTAATTCCTTGTGGTTCTTTGTAAAAAGATAAATAGTAATCTAAGGCTTCAAGATAATTTTTATCTACTAAAATACTTTCGTTCATTAACTAAGAATTAGCTTTCTTAATTCTTTAACAGATTCTTCTGTTTTAATGATTATCCTTTTTATTTCTAGTTCAATTTCTTTAGGTTTATTAAAATCTAAAATTTTTGTTATTTCTGAAAAATCTAATTTTCCAGATATCTTTTCTTGTTTGGATATTTTTTCTAAAATAACACAATTTTGATTTTTAATAAAATCTAAATTTTCTTTGATTTTTCTTAATTCTGTACTTTTTGTTTTAAGATAATCTAAAACTGTTTCTAAAGTTTTACTAAATCTTTTATTTTCTTGTTCTAAATTTCTGAATAAATTTATGATTAAATCTATAATAAGATTTTGGCTTGGATCTTCTGAAAATAAACTATGTAATTTATGTTTTGTTTCTAAATTACAGCTAATTATGTTATTGTCTATTGTCTTTATTTTTCTATTATTACTACAAAGTTCTAAATCTAAATATTCTAAGTTTTTTCTTATTATCTATGGCTCTAATACCAAAAAGAGGGGGGGGGGGGGTATACCTAAAAGATAAACTCAGCCACTGGTGTGAAGGGGTCTATCTTAAAGTTGATTGCAGAGGTCGGCTTAGGTACGGAATTTTTACTGATCTAAAAGACTTTCACAGTCTTGTTTATAATATCCTGTATCTATTCTATATTATTCTAAATAGAAAGGATAATATTGACTATCTGTTTTTATGATCTTAGTTCACAAAATCCCTTCCAGTTCTTCTACTCTTTTATGTAAGTCCCAAATTCTTCTATTTTCACTAATTATATTTTGTCTGAAATGATAAAGATTTGAATGATGAAATTTTTGTTTATTTGCAAGATCAAGTAATTTATAATCTTGTTCTAGACTTCTATCTGTAAACCTTACTTCTCTTTTAATTTCTAAAAGCAAATATTCAAAGTCTAATAAAATTTTTGGAAAGCTTTTTTCAATTTCTATTTCGTTTGAGTTTGAAGTTGAAGTTGAAAAAAACAAAAGAATTTTATGAACTTGTGAATACCTCTGAGGTACTTTTCTTCCCAAATTTTATTTAAATCCTTAGTTGTATTATCTTTAAGATGTTTTAATAAATCTCCAAAAATTATCTTCATTTCTGTTTTTATATTTTTGTATTCATGTTTTTAATTTCAGTTGTTTATATGTTATAAATTATTTGATGAATTATAATTCATTACATCCTATGTATATCATAAAAGTATAACTTGATTTCTAGAAGCCATACTGATGAGAATCGGGAAAGTCAAACCTCGATGCACGTGCTCGTGGGACCCATGACGAGATCCGAAGTTGAAGAGGTTCAAGATTCGAGGCTAAACAATGTGAATAAATCAAGAAAAGAAGCCAAGAATCAGGTTGGAGCCAAAAATGAGAAGTTTGGAGTTTCAGCCAATTTCGGTCGACCGAACTTTCTTCCGGTCGACCGATCTTCTGCAGAGGAATTTTGATTCAGCCTCAGTCGCTTTCAGCTGATTGGCGGTCGATCGAAAGTCCCATTTCGGTCGACCCAGTGATCGACCGAAATAATTTCGGTCGACCAGTTTGGTTGACCGAAACACTCCGTTTTTCAAAAACGGGGTTTTTCTTGTAAATTCCGAAATTGCAACTTTTACCCATTTTGTACATTTTATACACTTTCCTTTTCATTTTTTAAGATAACTTTGGATGTTCATTTTAATGCTCTTGAGAGCTTGGTCTTGAAGACCCCCTTCTTGAGGTAAGGTTAAACCTCTTTGATCTTGTATTTTCTTGGAAGTTAATCAACTTTGCCTGAGTATTATTATTCTTGTGTAGTTGTTTATTTTCCGCCACCTTGGAATTTGTTTGGTTGATACCCATTGGGCTAGGGTTAGTTTAATCCTTGAATTTTGGGTTAGATTTAAACTTGGATTAATGTGTTTATCACTTATTTTACCACTTTAGCTTTCTTGGGTTTTGTATTAAATTGTTGTGGGAATTTTCGGTCAATACACCGAAGGGGTTCGCATCATTTGGTATCAGAGTCTGGCTCTAATTTGGTAAATCTATCATTTACATTTGTTGTTGTTGTTATTCAAAAAAAAATCCGAAAATTGAGAAAAAAAATTGGAAAATTTCATATGCCCATGAGTAATTCTTGATTCCTACATATTGGGTATATTGATTGTTGCATTGTTGGGGGTTTCCATTAGCCAAACACTTACAAAACCTACACTTTCCAATTGTGTACTCAAAGTGTTTGATCAATTGTCCCAAAGAAAAATACTCCATTAGTGCTTTATTGTTCAATACCCATATATTGCTCATTACTTGGGGCTATCCAATTCCCATCATTAAGATTGTGTTATCAACATTTTATTCTATATATCACTTGCTTCATCCATTGGATAATTGTTGATCATTCACTTCTTGCCACAATTTGAGTTGTTGGGGGTATTCATTTATCCACATTAAAACCATTCAAGGCCACTTCAAGATTGAGTACAAAGTGTTTGATAAATTACCTCATTGAAAAATTACACTCTTGTGCTTATTTGCTCTACATATATGCCTTGTCTAATACTTGTGGTTATTCAATCCCATTTTGAAATTGTGATCCTAGCATCTTATCCCACATAAATATTGTTCCTTTTGAGTATAGCAAGCACATAAATTCTACTTGCTATTTGTGTATACTTGTTCTAAATTCGTTCTTCCTTGTTTGTGAATTCTTTGACTCCACAAGAATTATACTTTGTGGTTTAGTTGATTACCTTCCTTGGAGAACTTGAGAAAGGAGATTTTGAGTGGAAAAAGGCAAGAGTGGTGAGCTCATTAGAGGGTAAAAGCCTAAATTGAGTGAAACACGAGTGAAAAATATTCTTGTGAGAACACTTTCACACTTGCACACCATGTCAAATTCCAATACTCAAACTCAAGACTTAAAGTACTTGTTACAAAATCTTTCAACCACCATGGCTAGACAAATTGAGGAGATTGGGGGTGAGTTGGAAAATTTAGGAACAAGAGGGGAGAGTACATCAAATAGGGGAGGTGAAGAAATGATGTGTAGTAGAAGAAGGTTGAGGGATAATCTTTGGGACATAGTGTATAGGGATGGAGTTAGAAAACAAAATAGGAGTTTGAATAGGAAAATTAGAATGGATATTTGGGATGATGAGAGGGATAGTAAACAAAATGGGAGTTTGAATAGGAAAAGACGAGAGTGGTTAGAAGGTAGGAGAAATGGAGTTGATGAAAATATTGATAGTGCGAGAGTGTAAAATTCATCACTCCATGGAATGGGTAGAATTGGAGAAGTGGAAGAAGATTGGAGTATGAATAGGAGGAGAAGAGAATGGGTAGATAGGAGTGGAGATGGGATGGATGAGAAGGATAATATTGAGCAAATGAAGACTTCATCATTCCATAGGAGGGACGGAAGTGGAAGTAGAGAAGTAGTGAAGGAGATGAATGCTAGGCTACCAAAATTTTTAGCCCATGATAATGAGAGGGAGAAGTATGGAGGAAATACTTTCTACACTAGATTCCTTGTGGGGGATAGGGCATGTAGTCTCATTATAGATGGGGAGATTGGTACTAATTTGGTGAGTGCTAGTAGGGTAGAGAAATTGGGGTTACCGGTTATGAAGCATCCTAATCCCTATGTATTGCAAAGGTTGGGTGATGATGGGGGAGTGAGAATGAGTGAACAAGTTCTTCTTTCCTTCAACATTGGAACCTATTGTGACCAAGTGATATGTGATGTAGTTCCCATGCACACTACACACATAATTTTGGGGAGACCTTGTCAAAGTGATATGGGTGTGACACATGACAAGAGGAAGAACCACTGTAGCTTCCAAATGGATGGAAAAAGGGTTGTGATCCTATCTTTGAGTTTAGAGGAAGTTCATAAAGATCAAATGAAACTCAAGAAGGAGTGGGAGGAAGAAGAGGAGAAAAAGAAAGACAAGGAAAGTGAAAATGAAGAAGAAAAGAAAAAGGAGAAAGAAATTGAAAATGAAAATTCAATTGAGAGAATTGAAGAAAATAAAAATGAGAGTAAGAGAGTTGGGGCTACGTCCCTAGAAAAAGGAGAGGCAATGAGAGTTGGAGCCACGACTCCAGAAAAAGGAGAGGCGAGAGAAGCACCGAGAGTTGAGGATACTACCTCAGAAAAAGGTGAGGGAGTGATGAGTGCCACAAAGAAAATTTAGAGGAGAGATCACACAAAAATGTTCTTTACTCTTGAATTTTCTAACAATGCCCTCCCTAGCTTGGTTACTTCTTTGTTGCAGGAGATCGTGAGACCGACTTATCAAAGTAATCAAGAACTAAAAAGTCATGCCGAGTGGAAGAAATTTATGGAGATATTTTCCTACCACAGCAAATACAATCAAGGTAAAGAAAATGTGGTAACCGATGCAACATCTAGGAGGTACGCTCCTAACACTTCTTCGAGAGCAAGGTTATTATATTTGGAATACATCAAAGGATTGTATGACATTGATGTGGACTTGACAAATGAAATTTTGTCATGTGGAAATGTTGCATGTAATGAAGGTCCTTGGCATGATAAATTCCTCATTTGTAAATTCAAATTTTTATGTGTGCCTAATTGTCTAAGTGTCAACTTATTTTGTATTGAGCATGTTAAGGGCATCCATGTTAATAATCCGAATTTGTTAAACATTTGTGAATCATGCTGTGAGCAATATTTTGATGGATTTTATGGGCATGATAACTATTTGTTTTGGAAAGTTGGATTGTTTGTTTTTAAATGTGCCATGCGCGAATTTTTAATGAGTGAGACACATGTTGGTTGTTTGATTGGGCACTTTGAAATCAAGGGGGCCGTGGAAATATTTTGTGATCACTTTTATTGGCCTCATTGAAAAATTGGTGATAAACATGTTTGCACTTTTGGTAAAGGCCGAACGTTCAAAGTGACTAAATATAAGTTTTTACCTCAAGTTTTATACACACATTTGCACATTCCCAGTAAAACTTGGATTAATCATTCTATGGAGTTTGTGTTGGGTTTACTTAGACTAAAGAAAAGAAATGATGCTAAGTTTGTAGATGTTGATAGGGGTATTAAACTTTCACATTTTACTACATGTCATGAAACCCACATTGCTATCAACACGATGAATCTTTTCTCTGGGGGAGTGGTGCATTTGCATAAAAATGATACTCAATTTGTGGTTGTTAAATTTGCTTGCAATAAAAGTGTTTATCCTAGTAGCAAATTTTCTCCACTTAATGTTGTTTTTGGCCCTAGCCTACTAACTCTTTTGAGATTGATGCACTTATTTATTGATGGAAATGTTAGTATAGGTGGGCATAACAAAGCAAATCTGGTTAAGCCCCTTCGCAGGAGGCTCGTGCCTCCATCTGAGAGGATTGACATACAATGTACTTCCCATGCCAACCATGGTAGGAGGCGATTCGTTTTTGATCCGGGTGGTTGGAAATGGTTCTTTTCAAGGGAAGAACGGGTTCCCGATCGAATAAAATCCAAAATGCTACCCTTCGATGTTGACACCTCTCAAGTTCTTCGCAACGCCTACAAATTGATTTTACACGGTGAGTATAACATTTCAGTTACATTTATTGTGTCTGAATTTTCTATTTTTATTGTAGGTGTCGATTCGTAGTCGAATCTCTTTCGAGATGGAGGAGATGATGAGAATCACAAGGGTCCAACTTCATTGCACGAACCTGTGATCCACAATGTTGAAAGATCAAAGTTCAAGGAGTTTCACGACAGTGCATTCAAACAAGATTCGAGGTCGAATCCTTTTCAAGAGGGAGGGGATGATGAGAATCGGGAAAGTCAAACCTCGATGCACGTGCTCGTGGGACCCATGACGAGATTCGAAGTTGAAGAGGTTCAAGATTTGAGGCTAAACAATGTGAATAAATCAAGAAAAGAAGCCAAGAATCAAGTTGGAGTCAAAAATGAGAAGTTTGGAGTTTCAGCCAATTTCGGTCGACCGAACTTTCTTCTAGTCGACCGATCTTCTGCAGAGGAATTTTGATTCAGCCTCAGTCGCTTTCGGCTGAGTGGCGGTCGGCCGAAAGTCCCATTTCGGTCGACCCAGTGATCGACCGAAATAATTTCGGTCGACCAGTTCGGTCGACCGAAACACTCCGTTTTTCAAAAACGGGGTTTTTCTTGTAAATTTCGAAATTGCAAATTTTACCCATTTTGTACATTTTATACACTTTCCTTTTCATTTTGTAAGATAACTTTGGATGTTCATTGAAATGCTCTTGAGAGCTTGGTCTTGAAGACCCCCTTCTTGAGGTAAGGTTAAAACTCTTTGATCTTGTATTTTCTTGGAATTTAATCAACTTTGCTTGAGTATTATTATTCTTGTGTAGTTGTTTATTTTTTGCCACCTTGGAATTTGTTTGGTTGATACCCATTGGGCTAGGGTTACTTTAATCCTTGAATTTTGGGTTAGATTTAAACTTGGGTTAAGGTGTTTATCACTTATTTTACCACTTTAGTTTTCTTGGATTTTGTATTAAATTGTTGTGGGATTTTTTTGGTCAACGCACCGAAGGCGTTCGCATCACATACTATTTCTAGGTTAATCGTGAGTGACCCAGAGTTGTGAGGATTGTTGGCCGGAGTGAGCCTTTGAGGATCATTTGATACTGGAGAAAGATAATTAATTAACTTAGGAATTCTGTAAGGGAGTGCCAGTGGTGACCTTATAGGAAGGAATCAGGTTTAAGTTGATATGTCTTAGGTGATGAAAATATATATATATATATATATATATATATATATATATATATATATATATATATATATATATATATATATATATAAGGAAATAAATGCATTCATAACTATCCAAATTTTACATTCACACAAATTCACTTTGCAAATAAATGCATTCATATTTATCCAGATTTTACATTTACACAAATCCACTTTGCATTCATACGAATCCACTTTGCATTCACACGAATCCACTATTCTGCATTTATATATAGTATAGATTGACTCTATTTTTGCTCCAATTCATTTGCATTCATGATTTTGAAATTATTTCTGAAATATAAACAAATAGTAATAAAATCAATAACAAATATTCTTAAACGAATATATAAAATTCTACTTTAGGACAGAAATAAGTGTATAAAATACACTTATCAATACTCCCAAAATAGAACTGTTGTTCATTCTCGAACAAAATAAAACTAAACTATAAAATAAAAATGCATATAACGAAATATTTTTTGTTTTTATCAACTTATTTACCATGAGCTTCAAGAATCCAAATTGATAATTCACTTTAGAAAAGAAACATGAATGACATAAAATATTTTCATTCATCTGATGATCGACTTCATCGTGTGTATGTGTAAATAACCAAAAATCAAATGCAAACTCATGTAAAAATATACTTGATACTATGAGGTGGATTATGCATAAATAAGCCTAAATCCCATGTGTCAAACAATTCTTTTTTTTTTCCCTTACAGCTCTATGGATGATAAGATGACTTTAGGGCACTAGGTTCAGAGAACCCCTTAGACTTAATTATCCGAGTCATAAAGGCGACAAAGAAAAGTTAAAGATGTTTTAGTGTCTTATGTGTAGAGATGTTAATGAGCCGAACCAAGCAAGCTCGCAAGCCGAAAATTAAGGCTCAAGCTTGACTTGAACTTTTAGGGGTCGAGCTTTTTCTGGCCCGAGCCGAGCCGAGCTCGTCCCCAAAAATAAGGTTCGACTCGAGCTTTAAGCTCGAGCTTTTCCAAGCCGAGCCAGTCCCGAGCTTTTAATTTTTTTTTTTTTTTTTATAACAAAAAATCCATAAATTATTTATTGAAAATGTATATATATATATATATATATATATATATAGCAACTTGAGCCGAACTCGTAGTCGAAATTCATGGCTCACGCTCCCATTGAGCTTTTTGAGCGGGTTTTTTTTTAGCTCAAGCCGAGTAGGGCCAAAGCCCGTCTCTCAAAACAAAGCTCGGCTCGAGATTTGGCTCGAAATCTCGAGTCGCAAGCCTAGCTAAGCCTGAACTTTTTTCAAGCTGAGTCCAAGCGGCTCGAGCCGACGAGACGTTTTGTCATCCCTACTTATGTGTAAGTTCTCTCTTCTTTTTGCTTTCTTATTGACCCCTGTAACAAGCTTCGGGCTGATAACTCCCAATTCAGTTGAATTTAGGGTACAAAGTTTGAAAGACCCTTAAAGCTTAGTTGTTCGAGTAAAAAAGGCTCCGAAAATAGGAATAAAACTATAAGCATTTTTCTATTTTTATGCTTTTGCCGGTTTATACCTGTTCATTAAAACCCCCCTCAACCAAAAACGTAAAACCGAGAACTTAAAACCCTCAATCCATCAATGCCTACTTATATTAACCTTTCCACCCCAAACTGCTCATTGGTTCTAATTACAGGTCAGGATCTAAAATCTTAAGGTTTGTAATTCTTTTTTCAGTCTCCTATGTTCAAATTGCACAAGGTAGCCACATGAATCAAGCGTTCGTTACATAAGTTATTATTTGACAATTGATAAGTGTGCGTTTTACACACTTATTGTGATTTTAAATGGACAATTTAATTGACAAATTGAGCAAATATCTACTTATATTTTGTGTTTATCTTGTACAATTAGGTACAACCTCAATTGGAAAGCAAATGGACAAGATTGGAGTGCAATCAGGCTAAAAGAGGAGCAAATTTGATGTCCAAGGACCTAATCGAAAGAAATCAAAAGTTCGGGGACTCAATTGCAACATCTCGAAAAGATGGAGGATCTACTTTGCAAATACTTCAGGGGCATATTTGTAATAAAAGTCAAAATGTGATGACTAAATTGAAGAAGACCAAAAGTTGGAGGACCTGGATGGCAATTAATTGAAGGACCAGACCACAAACACTCACTCGGGGTGAACCACGCGATCGCGTGGTTAGACCAGGTCGCGTTCGCAAAGTCAACCTATAATCCAACCGGAGAGATTTCAGCTTAGCCACGCGATCGCGAGGAACTCAGCCACGCGATCGCGTAGGCGACTTTCTGGCCAATTCCGGATTTTATTTTCTGTTTTTTTTTTATTTTGAGTTAAGGGCGTGTTTGGCTCGTAAGGGGCGCGTTTTTGGACCTTTTTTAGGTCAGATTTTTGGGGGTATATATACCCCCACTCCTCACTTCACCAAGGATCCCCAATTTTCTTAACACAAACCCTAGCCCCCTTTTCTCTCTTCTCTTCTTCTTTTCTTTTCCTTTCTTTTCTTTTCTTTATTTTTGTTTTGTTTGTAATTTAGTTTGTAGATTATATTTGATTTCAAAGTTCTAGTCACCATTGAAGCAAGGAAGCAAGAAGTGAGGTGAATATTCAAAACAAAGTTCAAGGAATTTTGGGGCAAAAATCAAGGGAAGTGATTTATTTCATTATCTTGTATTTTTAATCTTTGATTTCTATATTTTGTGATGTATTTTTGTAAACCTCAACTTTTGTGCAATATTTATATAATGGGCTAGTTATTTTATGTTGGGATGATTGATGTAGCTTAACTTAGTTTAAGTAATTTTAATGTTTGTTTATTCATGTTGAGCTTATTTCATGTGTGTTTGTTGTTGAGATTATTCCATGTGTTTGATTGATCACAAAATATATGTTTTGTGAAGTGTATGATAATCGAGAGATATTATGCATTTTAGACCAAATAACAAATGCTCTAGGTTCTTGTTAAGGATAGAGATATACCTTAAACCCTAGATGATCCATTGAGCTATTTTCACAAAGAGTTAATGCAATTGATTGGGCCTTAATCGACATAGAGATATAGTAGGTTAGACCAATTGATTAGGGTTGACTTCACTCGAGAGAGGTAATTAGCTAAGCTTGGAAAATCGGGTCTAACATTGTAAATGAGTAATTTATTAATTTGCATGTGTTGAGAAATTACTTAAGCGAGAGTTAAGTGAAATCATGAATCCCAACTATTTTATCTTTCATTTTCCTTATTTTAATTTGGTTTAAAATTAGTTTCTTTAATTTAGAATTTATAAAAATCCATCTTTTAATTGTGTGTTTCTCTTTGTTGTTAGAATTAAATTAATTAAAGTTTGAAGGAAGAGAAAGAAAAATTTTGATTTTGGGTGTGAAACCGAGGCACTGGAGGTCGGGGTTTTGGGGTTCTCCGACGATTTTAGCGGCGAATGGGGCGACGACCGAGGTAAGTCTTTGGCTTGGTTTATTCTGGGTTTTGGGTGGTTGTGATTTGAGGTCAAAATGGGAAAAATCTGAAAAAAGGCAGGGGTTCGATTTGGTGGTGTTGTGGTGGAATTGCTCAATCTTGGAGGTGATGACGGTGGTTTCGTGCGATGAATTGAGGACTTGGTTTAGTAATTAGTTTGATTAGTGTTCAAGGAAATCAGTTTGGAGGTTGGCCTGTATGGGTAGTGGTAGTGGTGATGTGGTTGAACATGGCGGCGGTGGTGGTTGTGGTGCTTGACTGGATTTATGCAGTAGGCGGTAGAGATGATGATGCATAGGTTTTTGTGGGTGTGGTTGCGGGCTGCAACGGATCTTGGGTGTAGGCGGTGGTCGAGGTGATGATCATGATGATGATTCAAATGGTGGATTGGAATTGTGGTTGCTTGGCTATGGCAGTGGCTGATTTGGTGTTGCCATTGGTGATGCTGGTTGGCTATGGAGGTTGGTGGTGATGGTTGATTGCGGTGTTTAACAGTGGTGATTTGGAGTTGGTGCATGAAGACGGTTTGCAGAAATGTGGTTTGGCTAAGGTTCTGAATTGTGGCAATGGGCAGGGGCTCGGTGGTGTGAATAGTGAGTTATAGGCTGGTTTTGATACAATTTTTGGTAAGCTAATTAAATCAATAATTGGGAGGGATTCAAGGGAAAATTTGAACAATTGATTCAATTATACAAGGGGAGATAGACATTGATTAAGGGAAGGTGATGGGGAAGAAAAATGTGCTTAATATGAAAAATGGAAGTTGGGGAGGAATTTTTGGGGAATTAACAATCATCCATGAATGTGTAGAGCTTGATACTTGGAAGAGGAAAATTTATAGGAAGAAAAAAAAGAAAATGTGAAGTGGAAGATTGTAGTAATAATTGGCCTTAAGGAGTGATCATGGGAAATATAGAGCTTGTTAAGAAATGTGATTGAATGGAGTTGTCAATTTGAATGAGTTTTGCAAATTAATTATGTAAGGGGAAACACAATTTGAGTAGGAGAGAATTATTGAATTTGATTGACTTAAATTGAGAAATTATAAAATTGGGAAAAATTATAGGAAACATGCAAGAATGGAATTTGATTGAGGGAGTTGAGGGAGAGAGTTAAGGATATTGTAGAACTGGTATGGACGTGTAGGGAGGTAAAATTTTGGAAAATAAGAATTTGTTGTAAAGTGGAAAAAGAAATGTGGGGAATAGATGACTAGGTGAATGGTCGTTTCTAAATTGGGATTAAAGAGAAATTAAATTAGTTTAAATTGGACAAGATATTAGAATTTGAAAATTTTGAACTAGGAAATAATAATTTGAGATTTTTAAAATAATTTAAAATTGGAGATTTAGCTAGAATTGGAAGTTTGAACATAAAATAGATAATGACATTGGGACATTTTTAAATTGAAATCGGAATTGGACTAACATTTTTAAATGATTTTGATTTCACTTAAAATGGCTAGACACACACGAGTTTTAAAAATAAATGGGCAAAGTCGTAGCAACGCGTTTTTAAAGATAAATAATATTTATTCAAAATCAATCACGAAAATTCTCGGTCGCTACAACCCTACCTCCTTAAAATAATTTCGTCCTCGAAATTTAAATTTTCTTGATCTAAAATACTTGGGTACTTCAAAATTTCTTCTTTCTTAAAATCTTAAAATAATTAATATGACTAGACGAGAGCGCTAGTTTTGAATAATAACCGTTAAGGTTGGAGAGTCGTAGCGACATATTTTGTAAAACAAGTCTTTTAAGTTTGAAAATTTCTCGATCGCTACACGAAAAATATGCAATATGGGTGTCAAATCCAAGATCTCAACAAATAGTTTAATACAAGCAGAGAAATGAGAGTAAACTCTAAAAATATCATTCATAAAATTGTCTTAAATACTAAATGTAAAAGTTTCACTTGTACTTTTTACTTTTTTAACATTCAATCTTTTTTAATTTATCTCATTTAAGTAGTAAAATGATACTTATCATTTCTTACCTAAATTCAATTTGATTTCAGTGTTCTAAAAAGCGTGAAGCGTGACGAAGCGTAGAGCCCGAGAGTCAAGATTTTGAAGCTTAAGCGGGAGTAGACATTATAAAGCGTTTTTCAATCCCTACATATTTTATTTAAATTTTACTCATATTTTAACATATCAAATTGAAAGAAATAATACATATTCGATCTTTTTAAATAAATTCAATTAAATCATTTAATTTTCTACAACTTTAGGTTCCGAAAAACTCATTGGTTCAATTTGTAAAATAGAAGGTGTTAGCAAAATCATCTATCTATCAATCTATCTATCTGTCTGTCTATCATCTATCCATCCATATATAATAATAGGATAACCGTCACTATTTCACGCACATAGTTTCCCTCTCATTTTCACCTGTCATTTTAGGAAATTTCTTATTCTTATCAACTTATTTTAACATGAATTGTGAAAATTTAATTAATGCATGTAGTAAATGATTTATGAATTTGTGGAAACAAATATCTATAAAAAGTCAAATTACAGAATTTTTTCTTTTAATAATTATTGAATTATTTTGAAGTTGAATAATATGCCATATGAGTGTCAAATCCAAGATCTCAACGAAACAAGCTAAGAAATGAGAGCAAACACTAAACATATCATTCGTAAAAATGTCTTAAATACTAAATGTAAATGTTTTACTTATACTTTTTACTTTTTACTTTTTCCAACATCCAATCTTTTTAATTTATCTTATTTAAGTTCTAAAATGATACCTATCATTTCTTATCTAAATTCAAGTTGACCTAAATGATTAATCTTGAATCTTTTTCTTATCAAATGGAAAGAAATAATAGATATTCGATCTTTCTTAATAAATTCAATTAAATCATTTAATTTTCTATAATTTTAGGTTTCGATAAACTTATTGGTTCAAGTAACAATTTTATGTTTTACTTTTTTGAATATATGGATTGACTCAATTTTTGCTCCAATTCCTTTGCATACATGACTTTGAGATTATTTCTGAAATATCTTAATCTTAATATCTTAATCTTGATATCTATACTATACTATACTATACTATACTATATATAAATAGAGGATAGTTAGTGAGCGTGAATGCAAAATTTATGAAACTAGTTTGGCAAGTGTGAATGCAAAATATATGAAGTTGGTTTGCAAGTGTGAATGCAAATAAGGATAGTTGACAAGTGTGAGCATTCTTGACAATTTTTTAAGTTACAATTTTGATCCCAACTTAAAATTGACAAAGATTTTAGCTAAAATTCTATTAACTAATATTAATTTATTTTATATGATTTATTTTTTGATTGAAAAAATATATTAATTAGCATCTAATAAATAGAAATTTATATTTGTCTTTATAACTTTGAAAGAGTCAAATAATTTTTTTCTACATTTTTTAACACGTTCTTAACTTATTAAATTAAAATGCATGTTGTAAGATTTTAAGAAAATAACATAATATACTATGTAAATCTCATACAAAATAGTTAATTACATTACTGTTATGGATGATGTATTGACTGTATTTGACAACACGTTTAGTGCAATGGGAAATGAAATTGAAATTATTAAGGATGATTAATTTTAATACTTAACAATTGTCTGTTTAATTAAATCTTGAATTTCGTGAAAAAAATGAATGATAGTTAATTATTGAAAGAGCCAATGTAGATTAGCCCGAGACACCCCTTACCACACCAGATAGAACACTTGAGTTCAAGTCTATAGTTGGGTTAGGTTGAGATTTGGGTCTTTTTGTATATATGTTCAAAGAATAATAAAAAAATAATTAAAAGTAGTAATAATTAAGTAATTTTCAGTGATATTATGAATGACATGTTTTGTCTCCAAAATTTCTATTAAAAAGGTGTTTATCGTTGTTAATTAATAATCGTTTACTATTAATTATCAATTATTTTTTTAAAAACGAAGCAACTCCAAACCGTGTGCAAATATCTGCTATTTTCGATAAAAACAATATCAAATTTTTTCACGAATAACTTCATTTTATTGTGAAAAAATTAATAATCATTTATTATTTGAATAGATAAATTGACTTTTATTATCCAAAGAATCTATTATAATTTGAAGTAGTTTTATTGTTTGTAAAATTTTAATAATTATTTTAATATAATATTATTTTTATGTATTTTGTATATGGGAAAAAATTATGTATAAGCTTTAAAATTTTACAAATACTTATTGAAATCGATATTTTTGAATATCAACTTTTGTGCATCGTACGGGAGAAATACTAGTACTAATATATATAATAACAACATAGCATGTAATGAAATTTAACCCAGAAATTGTACAAATCCAACATAAAATTTGTTGAAAAACACAAAGTATTTACATGTTACAACTGTAAACTAAATTTTTACAAAGATCGCACAAAAATTACTATGTTTCTGAAAAATTCGAACTATAGAAAAAAAACTGCAAACAACTCTCTTAAAACGTCGAACAAATTGTTCTTACAAAGAGCACTCAAACAACATCTCATAGATTACAAGAAATGAAGAAGATATCACAAGATTTCTTCAGAATCAGAGAGATTTGAGAGGAGTGAATAGCCAAAAAACAAAAAGGCATAAGGGAGAGACAAAGAGAGAAAAATATCAGTATCAATAATTGATTTGAGTCTTCTTTTGGACTCTTCATCTGGTCATATAGGGTAAGAGAGATCCAACAGCCTGGGATGCTCCACTTGGTTGATCTAACGGTTAGATAGAGTTAAGTTGAAACAGAAAAAATGTGCTTCCAAAATGCGAAACGAGCTCGGGTCATGGACTATGATCAGAGTTCAACAGCTTTGTGCGAGATGGGCCAACATATTCTGAATTCTTCTAACTGGGCTAAAAACGGACTAGACCAATTACTTAACAGATCTTCCCCTTAATTGGTGCAGTCAGCATCTGTGTCTGGTTTCCATGAGCATTCAGCTTCCTCAGTTGATTTCCTGCAAACATATAGAGAAGAAGTATCAAATTCAAGGATATTAAGCAATCTAAGTGCATCTTTAAACTTTGTTATAGGAATCACTTTAGTTCCGCATCTACTGAGTTGAGCTGAGTAGGGATTTTTACCAGTTTTCCAAGGCTTTTTTCAATGATATCTCTTATAAAATGAAACTTTACATCAATATGTTTTGATCTGTTATGAAAAACATGATTTTTACTGAGATATAAGGCACTTTGGCTATCAGTGCAAATTTCAACTTCAGATTCATTTAAACAACCAATTTCACTAAGTAATCCCTTTAACCACATGCATTCTTTTACTGCATCTGTTGCAGCAATATATTCTGCCTCAGTTGAAGAAAGGGCAATTAATTTCTGTAGTTGTGCTTTCCAATTGATGCAGGAATCATTTAGAGTAAAAAAGTAAGCTGGAATAGATTTTCTATTGTCAACATTCACAGCAAAGTCAGGATCTACAAAGCCTTTTAGTTTAAAAACATTTGCAGACTTAGAATATAATAGACTCAAATTTAAAGTTCCTTTCAAGTATTTCAGTAAGGATTTCAGAGCTTCCCAGTGTGGTTCACCTGGGTTACTCATAAATCTGCTTAAGACACTAACAGATAAGGCAATATCAGGTCTGGTTGAGACCATGAGGTACATCACAGAGCCTACTGCATTGGAGTAGGGAACATTGTACATCCTGTGAACCTCTTCAGCAGACTTAGGACACTAATCACTTGAGAGTTTGAAGTGACTGGGTAGTGGGAGTGAAACATGTTTTGAGTCAAAAAGATAAAACTTTTTCAATATAACCTTTTTTATTCAAAAAAAGTTTTCCAGCAGATCTATTTCTGAAAATATTAATTCCAAGAATTTTCCTAGTTGGTCCTCGGTCTTTCATTTCAAATTCATTTTTCAGATTTTCTTTAAGACAGGAAATGTCATGCAGAAGCTTACCAGCAATCAACATATCATCAACATACAGAAGCAAGTATATAAAGTTAGATTTATCAATTTTAAAATAAAAACAGGGATCATATTGACTTTTCTGAAAATTTAAACTTTGAATATAAGTGTCAAATCTTTTGTACCACTGTCTAGGTGCCTGCGTCAGTCCATAAAGGGATTTCTGAAGTAGGCATACTAGATCAGTTTTGCTTTTCTTTTCAAAACCTTTTGGTTGAGTCATGTAAATAGTTTCATCAAGTAAATCATACAAAAAAGTAGTTTTGACATCCATTTGTTCAAGTTCTAGATCATTATGAGCAACTAAAGCAAATAATATTCTAATTGATGTATATTTCACAACAGGGGAAAAAATTTCAGTGTAATCTATTCTTTCTTTTTGAGAAAAGCCTTTAGCAACTAATCTATCTTTGTATCTAGGTTTACCCCCTTCTGAATCCCCATCTTTTATTTTATAAATCCACTTGCAGTCAATTAATTTCTTGTTAGGAGGTTTTTTAACTAAGGTCCAGGTTTGGTTTTTTATTATGGATCTCATTTCTTCATTCATGACTGCAAGCCAAAGATTTCTATCTTTATATTCCATTACTTCTTCAAATGAGCAAGGTTCAGAATATAAAGTAGAGTACAAAGTAGAGGCAGAATAATATTCAAAATCATCCAATCTAACTGGAGGTCTAATATCCCTCCTAGTTCCGTCCCTAGCTAATTGGTAATCACAAAGATCAGTTTCATCATTATCTATATCAACAGACACAGCAGGTGGATTAGGTGCAGTAGTGTCAACATGTATATGTAGGGGTTGCTCAAACTGAATGTAAGTATCATCAAAGCTTACTTCAGTAATCAAAAAATCCTTTTCACAAAGTGGATTTTCATGTTTTTCAAACTTTCAGGGAAAAATATTTTCATTAAAAACAACTGACCTACTTAAAATCACTTTAAAACCTTTTTGGTCTTTAACCCATAGCCTGTAGCCTTTTACCCCTTCCCCATAACCAATAAAAACACATTTTAAAGATCTGGGATCAAATTTGGACTAAGACTGATGTGCATAAGCTGCACAGCCAAAAATTTTAAGAAAGGAGTAATTAGGAACTATATCATTCCAGATCTGATCTGGGATGTTATAGTTCACAACACTTGAAGGACATTTATTTATTAAAAATGATGCAGTTTTAACTGCTTCCTCCAAAAAAAATTGGTAAATTGGATTGGATTAACATACACCTTGTTCTTTCAAGCAAGGTTTTGTTCATCGTTTCAGCAACTCCATTTTATTGTGGACTGTATGAAACAATCCTATGTCTAAGAATACCTTGGTGTTTACAAAAATTTTCAAATTCAAAATTGCAGAAATCTAAACCATTATCAGTTTTGATTGTTTTAACTCTTTTATTTTTCAAATTTTCAATCAAGGTAATCCAATCTTTGAAAACAGAAATAGTTTGGTCTTTCGATTTTAACAAATGAACCCAAGATTTTCTGGAATAGTCATCAGCAATAAGTAGAAAATATTTATATCCAGAAACAGTACAAACAGGGGCAGGACCCCACAAATCTGCATGCAAATATTCAAGAATATCTTTTGATTTATGTATTCCTTTACCAAAAGATGAAACTTTTTGATTACCCAAAGTACATTCTTCACAAAATGGAAGATTTTGTAAACTGTCTTTACCAAATACACCATTTTTCTCTAGAATTTTAAGTCCCTTTTCTCCTACATGACCTAGCCTTTTATGCAAAAGTTTAGACAAGTCATTATTCAAGTTTTCAATAGTAAAAGAGGTAGGAGAAAAAGACTGCACAGAAAGAATGTAAATACCATTGGACTTGGCTGTACTGGCAATCAACAAATTATTTCTCATGATTTTTATGTATCCATTAGTGACCCTAAGGTCATAACCCTCATCATCTAAAATTCCTAAGGAGATGAAATTTCTCCTTAAATCAAGGACATGCCTAGTTTGATTTAAGGTCAAGGTATTATTTTTACGAAGTTTTAATATCACTTTCCCAACCCCTTTAATATCACAGGATACATCATTGTCAAGTTTCACAGAACCAGAGGCATGCACAGAGAAAGTATCAAATAAATCCCTGTAAAGGCATTTATGAAAAGTACAGCCAGAATCTAAAATCCATTCATCTTTCATTTTTGTAACAGTGGTAACATATACAACTCCACTATTATTCTGTATATCCACAGGTTCCTGTTGAGTATTCTTGCTATCCCTTATTTTCTTAAAACATTAATTAACTAGATGACCCATTTTTCCACAATAAAAACATTTCCTAGTAGCGTCAAACTTCTTATCAAACTTATCATACCTTTTAGCCTCAAATCTGTTATGGTCAGACTTCTTATTATCAAACTTATTATGATTATCAAATCTCTTATATCTAGGTTTGTTAGATATGTATTTCTTATTTTGGTAATCTCTGGTTTGCCTAGGATTGTGTAATGACCCGGGTCCCACTTAACTGGCTATCTTGACCGTTAGATGACGGCGTACTGTCCCCACTGTACCAAAACGAGTCTTTTCAGCATGCTTTGTCCTCACTCGCACCCTCCCCGAGAAAACTTCCCAGGAGGTCACCCATTCCAAAATTTCTCCAAGCCAAGCACGCTTAACTGTGGAGTTTCTAACGATGGACTTCTTGAAAAGAAGGTGCACCTTGTTGGTATGAGTAGTACCTATCATTTCTTTTAAGCTTTCTTAGTCGGGATATTACAATCACCCCCTGTGAGACTCGCGACGTCCTCATCGCGCTTAACCCATCTGAGGATCTGTTGCCAGGCGTTGGGATTCTAGAGGTGGCTCCCGCCCTATGGTGTAGCACTTAGTTCCCGATTTTCGGCTGGCGGCCGGCTCTGATACCATTTGTAACAACCCGAGACAGTTTGTCAAGTAGGACCTGGGTCGTTACAGATTGTTTCTATTATAGTTCCAGGTTTTATTATTTTTACCTTTAAATGAAGTCTTGCCTCTAGTGAATGAGGACTCTACATTATAAACTTCCTTAAGTTCAGATTTGGTCCCAAGTTCTTTATTCTTAAGGGATGTATGAATTATTTCAACAGTTAATTTTTGGACACCATACTCCAAAGAATTTCTAATATCTTTGTATTTATCTCCCATACCATTTAATAAACAGACAACTTTTGATTTTCAGTAGTTTTTTCACCAGCATTTAAAAGGTCTTGTGTTATCCTATTAAATCTGTCTATGTTTTCTTCAGCACCCAGGGAAGGATCAAATTTAAAGCTAAAGAATCGTTTCCACAAAAAAAAATTATTTGGAAAAGAGAATGTAAGAAAAAAGTTCTTCTAGTTCATCCCAAAGGTCAGCAGTAGTTTTAGTTTCTCCTACCTTCCTAATCGTAGTATCAGAAAGATGTAGAAACAAAGTACTCCAAGCTAATTCATCTAATTCAGTTCTTCTTTCTTCAATTAAGATTCAGGCCAGGATTAATCAATAGCCTCAGCACATTTCAGTTGGAGTAAAAGAACTTTTATTTTCTGATGCCATAAACTAAAATCTCCTTTTCCATTCCAAAATTCAACTTCAACTTTAGCAATAGACATTTTGAAAATGAATTTTGGAGAAAAATAAAATATTCAAATAATGCAGTCAAATTATTGTAGTAATATGCAAGACTAAAGATTACACAGGTCAAGTTAGTTCACAAAAATATATGGAAGCACAAAGTACTGGTTAAAAATAATATGAAAATAGGAAAGAATATCTTTCTTTTCCTCAACCCTACTTAGGTTGGCCCTAAAATCCCTCAAATTCTCTGATTCTCTAAAGGAATCCTGGACAAAGGAAAGTAAAGGGGTCCAAGAAGGACTTCAAAGGAGGAAACAAGAAAGATTAAGGAGAAGGGTTCAAGAAACCCTAGAGATTGTATGATATCACCTGATTGATGCTTCAATTCCTTTCTTTTTTAGGAATTTTTCAACAAAAGTAGAACCGGTTGCAGATCTTTCAGATCCAAACTCCAATATGCCAGAGAACCAACAGATCCGCAACTCAAATATACAGATCTTTACAAAAATCTCAAAGGTATCACAAGATTCAACCCTTAGTTTTTTAAAATTGGGATTTTCATAAGAATTTTTGCGAATTTTAAGAGAAAATTTCAAAATTCCCAAAAAACCCAAAAGATTTCTTTCGGGTATCAGAAAACCCTAAAGATCTGATATCACTGTGAAGAAATTTAACCCAGAAAATTGTACAAATCCAACATAAAATTTGTTGAAAAGCACAAAGTATTTACAGGTTACAACTGTAAACTAATTTTTTACAAAGATCGCACAAAAGTTACTAAGCTTCCGAAAAATTTGAACTACAGAAAAACTGCAAACAACTCTCTCAAAACGTCGAACAAATTGTGCTTACAAAGACCAGTGAAACAATATCTCATAGATTACAACAAATGAAGAAGATATCACAAGATTTCTTCAGAATCAAAGAGATTTGAGAGGAGTGAATCGCCAAAAACAAAGAGGCGTAAGAGAGAGAGAGAGAGAGAAAAATGTTAGGATCAATAATCGATCTGAATCTTCTTCTAGACTCTTCATCTGATCATATAGGGTAAGAGAGATCCAATGGCCTGGGACGCTCCACTTGGTTGATCTAACGATCAGATAGAGTTCAGTTGAAACAGAAAAAAACGTGCTTCCAAAATGCGAAATGGGCTCTGGTCATGGACTATGATCAGAGTTCAAAAGCTTTGTGCGAGATGGGTTGACATATTCTAAATTCTTCTAATCGGGCTGAAAACGAACTGGACCAATTACTTAACATAGTCATCATATAAATCCGCACATAGTTTCCCGCTATTTTTATTTGTCATTTTAAGACACTCAGTAATTTTATTAATTATTTTAATAATTGAATTAAGAAAGTTCAATTAATGAAAATTAATTATAAGTTACATGTAATAAATGATTTATTGATTTGTGAATAAAACATCTATAAAAAGGTCAAATTATATATTATTTTTATTCTTTTGATAATTATGTAATATTTTGAAAAAAAAAATATGCAACATATGTGTCAAATTCAAGATCTCAACGAGAAGTTTAATAAAATGAACAAATGAAGTAAACTTTAAACATATAATTCGTAAAGTTGTCTCAAATATTAAAGGTAAAAATTTTAACATATACTTTTAGATTTTTCAATATCCAATCTTTTTAATTTATCTTATTTAAGTCATAAAATGATACATGTCATTTCTTATCTAAATTCAATTTCACATAAATAATTAATTTCAAATCTTTTTCTTATCAAATTAAAAGAATTAATATATATCCGATATTTCTAAGTAAATTCAATTAAATCCTCGAAAACTCTTTGGTCATTTTGAAATTATTTTATTAATTTACTCATTTTGTTCATTTATCTATTTTTAATTTTATAGATTTAAAATAACCTCAATTTGTAAAATATATACTATAGATTTTAATAATTAATTCATTAAATTCTATAAAGAATAAAAATATAAGGTGTTAGCAAACTCATTCTATTTAAAAATAAATTATGGTCAACATGTTTATTTAACATGCACAAAAAATATTTTTTTTGGGTAATATGACCATTTTTACTACTCACTGAAAATAAAATGTAACGTTGCATTGAAAACCATTAAATAAGAATATGTTTGATAGAGACTATAAATTAAAATAGTTTTAAGTATATGGTTGAAAGTGAGGGAAAGTGGTATAAAAAAATAATTGTCAAATCAATCAATTAAGTGACTAAAAATGAAATTTGAAAAGTGATTTTCTTTTTTTAAATGTGTGGTTAAAAAGTAGTACGTGCAATTGTAAAAAATATTTTTTAAATAATGTGTAGTTGTGAATGAACATTAAAAAAAATTATTTTTTAAAAACCAAATCTATATGAATAAATAGATTAAGAAAACTAGAAAGATTATTTATGATTTGAATATTATTATTTCATAGGGTGCAATATACATTTTCCTTCTAATATTTATGTGGAATACACTTTCCAAATTTTCATAGAAGCATATCATTTGAAAAGCGAAAGAAAACTTCTTCATGACTTTAAAGTTTACCTTTTGCCTGAGTTGAAGAAGTTTTTGTGTTTGGCCTTTCTGCCCTTCTCTTATGTCTTGCGTTTGTTTTGAATGAATTTCTAATCTTTGTAACAATAAGGCTATATTACCTGATAGCTTTTAGTGCTAATGGATCTCTATTGGTCTCCAGATCTGAGGATGACATGATTCGAGTTTGGGACACTAAAGGCCACAACATGACTATTGTCTTTAAGTATGCCAAAGGTACTATAAATTACAACTAATATATTTAGGTAATTGGACTTCACACACTTTTTTTTTTTTTTAAATTAGCATACAAGTTGCCTCATTATCCAGCTTGTTTTACCCTGTCATGTTTTAGTTTTTGCACCTTTCTGTATTATGATTTGTCAAGAGGTTAGTGTATTTTCAAAGACATGTAATTATGCTGATAAACATGGTTCATTTACAGTTTTTAATATTTGGATATGAAGACAGTTTTAACTTACATTCCTTTTGGCTTCAATTATATTGTAATGAAGTTGTGAATTCCTTATTTTGTATGCATGGGCATAATTCAAGTTCTCTTCTGTTGCCAATGGTAGGGAAGTGTTACTCTTGATGGTTTTTATGCACATGATCATCTAATAGTCATAAAAGGTCCATGTCGGGTTCATTAACATGCATGTGGACGGTTTGGATAAGGAACTTGGACGGACACAAGGCACATGCATTGCATTGTATAAATTAAGTTATCAAGCTACAACTATCCATTTAGCAGTGTGCTTCCACCTTGAGAAACACGTTATACTTGAGTTAGGCAGATGGTCTAATTTTAGTATCATCTCAGTTTCTATGTTACTATTAATTTATATCCTTGAGGAGAAACCCATAAAACCCTCTTCAGTTAAGCCTACATATGGTTGGTTGCTTGTGATGGCTAAAATAGAAAAAATATATTATCTTATGTGGAAATGTCAAAGTTTGACTATATGACAATCTTACGATAATTTTGTGATAACCACATTAATGAAAATGTGTGAGTTTTAATTTACGGCAATTATGAAATTGGTTCCTGTACTTAGTGTGGTCAATTGTTATTAACTAATAACATATTTTGCTGCTTTTTTCCAATTTTACTTTTCTATAATTGTCAATGAAATATGTCCGTATATCGCACCTTTACGTTTCTTGCGAAAATAGTTTCCAACATTTGAATTTTGACATTTACTGATAGAGTGCATAATCGTTGTTTAATTAGTGATATTTTCTCTCAATCTAATAGTTTTAGATGTTTAAATTGTGGATTTGGATTATATTTCATGTTTTGTGTTTAGGTGGAGAATTGAGATCAATTGGAACTCAAACGGACACAATCAAAGTGGTTGCCCAACTCAAACCACTCCGAAGTCCAATTCCGAGCAACTCTCGAGCCCAACTCCAAATAAAGCCAATTGGGTTTTAAAAAAAATCAGATTTGAAGGCAAGAAAAATATATATTCTTTACTCTTTAACTTTGGCAAATGAGAGCAGCCGAGTGGGTTTAAAATTCCATATGTTTCAAGTCCATGATTTAATTAAAACTAAAGCCCAATTGGTGATCCCTCCAAGTATATGTATTACTGGAACGGAAGTTAGCTAGGGGTTTTGACAAGAGTTAAGTACACAAATAAACAAGTACAAGGACCTATATTATAAATATCAAATATTCTAATATATATTATAACTATAATTTTTTTTTTCCAAAATCAGGTATTTCGGAATTAAGAACGATTCTACCACTTCCTGTCAAACGATTCTACCAATTACAGTAAAAAAAAAATTGAAGCCACGATTTCATACCAAATTCACACAAATCTCATCCGCAGTTTCATACCAATTTTGATTTTATTCATCCTGTAATTGCGTCGCTTAATTGTTGTGCCAATTTTCTTTACACTGATCCACGAAATTCAAGCTTATATTTTATCTGACCGAATTTTTTCAATTCGAGGAGCAGCTTCTAGTTACACTAATTACAATAGTGTAATCACAACATATTTAGGTATCCGATGTAATTACAATAGTTTCTTCTACTATAATTAGATTTCAACATTGTGATATGCGTTACTGTAATTTTTGCAGAGCATTACAGTTTTTATTGTTGCATTACGTTACTTTCTGTAGATCATTAAACTTTTAATTGCTGAAATTAATTTGTAACTAAACTCTACCAGACTGTAGCTATATTGGTATCCAGATTTTTAATTAGTTATAATTTGTAATCAGTTGCATTCAAAATGATTGAGTTTTACATTATTTACATGTTGTAATTAGTTACATTTACTTTAATTATGTATTGTAATTAAAAAATTCATTCTGTAATTGCAATTGAAAATTTCATTCTGTAATTGCAATTTGTAATACTTTATAAGTTATGTAATTAGTTACAATGAGTAAAATTGCAAATTAATTTGTAACTAAACTCTACCAGATTGTAGCTTCATTGGTTTCCAGATTTGTAATTAGTTAAAATTTGTAATTAGTTACATTTACAAATGATTACAATTGCAATTGCACTCTGTATTTACAATTTTTTCCATTATTTAGAATTTGTAATTAGTTACAATTTCATTCTGTAATTGCAATTGAAACTTTCATTGTGTATGTACGACGAATTTCGAAGTATTATTAAAAGTACTGAAATTGTTACAAATTGAATTTGAGAAAATACAAGTGGACAACTCTTGTAAATGCAAAATTGCAAAATCATCTAATTAACGATCTGCGTGTTTGAAGGCAAGGGGCCACGTGACTTGATTCCTGGACCTCTGAATTTGCTGGAAAAAAAACTTGATTTGTTGAGAGATTGCTTGTTTGGCACTTGGAACTTGAAAATTGGATTTAAACTTGGGATTTGGACTTCGGATTAGACTTGCTTTGCCTTGAAGAAGGCTTTGATCTTCTTGGAATTGATTTGAACTTGCTTGATTTGAAGAAGACTTGCTTGATTTAAAGAAGACTTTGATCTTCTTGGATTTGGACCTAGCTTGAAACTTGAGAGGATTTTTGTATTCTTCACCTGCAATTCTTTTCACTTGCTTTTCTTTTCTTTTCTCCCCATTTTCTTCATGGACCAATGGTCCTATTTATAGAGAGGATTTTGTAACCACCTCATTTATTTAAATAAATAAATAAAATGGTTAGGGTTTTGAAAAGTAGGATGGGCCTCATCCATGGACTTCTTTTAGGTGGGCTTTACTATACTTTATTTAATGGACTTAATTGGATTAAAACAAAATTAAATTGATCAAATCCAATTAATATTTATAAATATATATATATTTTTTTTTACGTCTACAAATGCCCCCTTAAAATTTATTTATTTATTTATTATGAAAATAAATAAGTAAATAAATCTTGAATTTTGAATTTGAAATTTTTTGATACAATTTTAGTTGTACTCGGACACTTGAAATTTATCCACGAATTCAAAATTGGTTTGAAATCTTTTAATCCCGAAAAGATTTGACAATTTGAGTCCTATTAGGTTTTGTATGGATAAAATCCTTTTTTTTTTTTTTTTGAAAAAAAAAACAAAGAAATACCAACTATGTATTTAAATTAAATTCTCGTTAAACACAATAGTTCAAATTGGGTTAGATTTCAAGAAACATTTAAATAAAAGACCTCAAGATTTATTTATTTATTTATTTATTTTTGAAATTAATAAATAAATAAATCTTGAATATCAGATTTTGATTTTACAATTTAAGCTTATCCATCAAAAGGAATTTGAATCCTAATTAACTTCCATTAAGAACTCAAATTACGGATACTATAAGCACAATTCTACCTGGTAAAACTGAGTTTAGAAGAAAAGTAATTCAAGCCTTGGACTCTCCTCCGTTTCCAATTAAAGTTTGAATGAAAAGAATAATTTTGTTTGTGTTGGGACATAAAGGAAAGGAGCTTCCATACATACTCAGCATCTTTTTTTTTGCGAAGAAGGAAAAGAATAAATTGACGTTAAAAATCAAGGCACAAACAGAGAAGTCCAATTATTTCATCAAATTCAAATTTGTTTCCAGATTTGCATAATTTGTAGAATTTGTTTCTGCCGAATTAGCAGAAACAAAAAATTAATTTAATTTGTTTCTACTTTCAAATGCAGGAACCAATTCATGTATTTCTTCTTTTTTTTCTTTATTTTATTTTTTTGAAAACTCACATTTTTTGTTTGTTTGTTTGACAAGATCATCGAAAGCGGGCAAACAATTTGAAGGTTGAACTGTGTTTTGAACAAATTCCTTCTTCTTCTTTTTTTCTTAAACATGCACTTTGAAAATTTGGTAAATTTTCGGAATGTATCTTTTTAGATACCCCCCGTTAGATTTACTTTTACAGGTTGAAGATTTTGAAGACCTGAAAAATATGCAGAATGTATCCTTTTGGATATTCCCCGGCGTAGTAAAATTTTCAGGATTGAAATTTGAAGACCTAAAATATATGTGGAATGTATCTATTTGGATACTCCCCGACATAATAAAATTTTTAGGATTGAAGATTTTAAAGACCTGAAAAATATGCGGAATGTATCCATTTGGATACTCCCCGGCATAATAAAATTTTCAAGATGGAAACGTTGATTTTTGATGAATTATTATTATTATTTTTTTATCGGCTGATTTTTTTTTTTTTTTTTTTTTTTTTTTTCAGGGATGGCAAAACAAAATTCCAAAGACAAGAAAAATTTGAAATTACCTGAAATTAAGGAATTTTATGATCCTACACGGAAAAGTCAAATCATTTGCTTCCCCAAGGCTACTTTGAAGCTTCCATGCAACTTGACAGGAGACTTTAAACTTACCATCCATGAGCCAATGACATACCCTTTCGTCCATGCAGTTCTTTTGTAGGGTATGGACATGCGTATTCTCAGTGTCAGCCAGAGGAATTCAAATCGTACTAGACATCCTTGTTTGTGTCCTCCTCCGCATCACACTTCAGATACAACGTTCATTCCAAAAGCAATCATTTCTGAGAGAATTGATCGAAGGGAGATCAGATGGGGAAGTACAGTCCATTATCGTGGAGAGATTTCTTTCTTGTCGAAGTTTTGAGAATGGTCCCTTTGGATTCATAAGCTTCTCATCAAGAAAAATCTTCCTGAACTAGCTCATGCCGTTTACTCTGCCACTAAGGACTACTCTCGACCCGACTCTATTTATCGAGCTCTTTGCGAAGTTTGGTGCCCGGAGACCAACACTTTTGTAACTACCAATGGAGAGATCAGCATTTCGCTTTGGGATATGCAAGAGATTACTGGACTTTCCATCAGGGGTGATTATTACGAGGAGGTAGTACCAAGTCTTTTGGAACTAACAAACTCCCTCCCCAGATCTTGCTTATATTTATTTAAGGCCTTTTCACTGATCGTTGACAAAAAGAAGAGTGAGCGGGTCCGCCACAGCGACTGTATTGATTTCTGGTTCAAAACTGATGATTGTGTTCCGAATCCAAGGAAAAGCAAGGCGTTTAAGCAGGCTATGGAAGCAAACCCATCTTCAGGAGATCAGTCAGTAGCCAAAGAAAAATTACAGAGACCTGTTTGCACAGAAACATTGCACGATATTCTGCACAGAGACACGGACTACTGGAATATTTCTTTATCCGTTGAAGAACAAGAAGAGTTGGACATAGCAGCTTATATTTCCCTTTGGCTCTGCCGTTTTATTTTTCCTTCTAGAGATGATTGCCTCAGGGTGGGAACTTTTAAAGTAGCTTCCAGAATGGCTACAAAATCAACTTATAGCTTGGTACCTCCCATCTTAGCTTGCATTTATAGAGGACTTACCGAGACAACAAATTGCGTGACTGGCCATGACATTGGATCAGTCAAATATACATTTCCCGGACATTTGTTGTACGCTTGGACTGCAACTTATTTTGTTCGGGGCATCTATGCTAATGTTGACAAGAGCATTGGTCGTCCTATTATCCGAAGATATGCTGGGACTTTAAATGATTTCCAACATTGGGAGGTTGATGCATTTGATTGTCGAGAACTCCTTAGCGGAAAAATGGACTCTAATGATTTTTCGTGGAATTCGGTTTATTTACCTCATGGTGGTATACGCACAGATAACAATGAAAGATCTATAGAGACTTCAGAGTTCATGATGAGTATCCGACCAGGGTTTCTTTCTTACCGTCGTGGTAATAACCTGTTTATTCTTGAAGCTTACAATCCTCACAGATTTGCAAGACAACAAGGCTTTAGGTAAACGATTCTAGGCTCACCAAAACCAATGATGTTTACCGCCAATGCGTTGACCCTCTACCATGCTTGGTTATCTTTGACGCAGGTAGGGAGTAGATGCTTTTTCATTTTCCGGGGCGCATTGATGATATACAACTTCAAGTTGATCCATCATACGAAGCTTGGTGGGAAGATAAAGTATATCCTGGTCTGAACAAGATTAAAGTGCAAGATTTATTGTCCAGCGAAGATAATAACTTTGTACTTGGTAAATCTCCATCTGCCCCCGAACAAACAGGAAGTTATAATGCCCGTGAATTGGACTCCTCTTATGTAGATTGTCAAGCGACTCTTCGGAAGAGACCTCTGGATGTTCCAAATGAAAGAGGTATCAAGAAAATTAAAATAATACACTCTCGCATGGATCACACTTCCACTTCAGAACATGTAGAGAAGGTACATGAGCCCATTACAATTTCAGAAACTAGTAGCTCTATGGACCGAACACCTCAAACACTTGATGCCACACTTCCTTTAGAAACCAGGAGTCCTAGAGATCGGGTAAGATTTATTTATCATTTTTTTTTCGAATGATAATTTGCATCTCATTTTCCGTTTTGAATTCGAACTTCAGATTCCCCTTTCTCAAATATTGCGCCGGAAGCGGACAATACGACCTAAAGATTCTTAGGTTGTGGAGAATCCTAAGGAAGCTTGTTCTGAAACATTTAGACATGACTTGAGTATCCCAGACGTATCCTATGGCGATGAAAATTTGGATCTGTCGCCTCAAACACGAAACACAGGTATACATCTTCATTTTTAGCCCATTCAATGCCCTAATAGATTGGTATTTAATTTCTTCAACTTTCTATTTGTTGTAGGATTTCCACAAGTTCCTGAAGGGATGTTTTATTCAGAAGATCATCGCAATGAGAACCATGAGATTATTGGTGAACTTGATGAAATTTATGGCAACGATAGACATGAGCCTCCTTGCAAATGCCCAAGCAGTATTAATAATGGTGTCATATCACCTAATCAAGATGATCTTAATGATGAGGTGAATTCTGAGCCTTTGCGAGTTAGCAGTTCAGAGATTGGATAGGATACTTCGAATATCTCTCCTTTATTAGCATTACCAGCTCCAGGTCAGAAGATAAATAATTGTGAGACGATACCAATATGTTCTTCCATCTCTGGTCCTCCGCACAGATTTACCGAAGAATCTTCTTTCTTGAAGAATGCTCTACAAGAAGCTAAGATTAATTTCCTGTTGGCATTGTTTAAGGAAGCTTTGAAGCATGGTTTTTCCAACATTCGGACTTGGTGGAATGAAAGCAAATCAACTCTTCGGAATGTGATCATCAATCAATTCCGTGCAAATCCAATGCCTTTGATGAGACATATGGATGCATTTTTTGGAGGAGTTGACGTTTATCTTGCTAAAAGACAGCAGTACTTGGAGTGTTTGATTGCAGAAGAAAAGGCTAAGAAGTTGAAATCTCTTGATATCCAGATAGCAGCAGGGAATTCCACATGTTCTTCTTTGGAAGCTCGAATTAATGATTTGAATTCAGAGCTGGATAGACTTCGTGATGAACTCCAAACTTGCCAGGAAAATACCAGTTCACTTGAGACGAAGAAGACCTCATTGGAGCAAGCGCGGGTTAAAGATGCCACAATTGCAGGATCCATTGACCAAGAAAGGAAGACTCTTGAAGACAACTTCTTGCAGTTGATTGACAGTGATTGATTAAGATAGAATGAAGACTTCTTCTTCTTCTTTTTTTTTTTTTGCTATGTTGAATGAACTTTGATTCATCAACATCATTCTTTATTGGATTTTTTTTTCTCTTGCATCTCTCTTGTTCAATTTTTTTTTTTTTGCATAGAAAGATTAATACAAGAAAAATAGAAAGAATTTATTGATTTTGACTGAACTTGAATTTATAATTTTCATTCAAGCTGCCTACGTACCCAAAAGGGATCAAGTCAAAACATAGTTCATTACAACAATTTTTTTTTTTTGTTTATAGAGTTGTTCACAGTTTATCCTCTTGCGGCCAGGAGTAGTACATTTAGGTACAACAAAATTTAAAGAACTTTAAGCGTAAAAACGCTTTAGGAATTTTCTGTTGATAGGTCCAATTTGCAGTCCATCTTTGTCAACGATCTTGTATGCTCCATTTGTGAACACGTGAGTAACAAGAAATGGACCATCCCATATAGGTTGGAACTTGCCCCCAGTTTTTCTTGTGATTATGATTGGTCTGCGCACTAAAAGTACCATATCTCCTACTTGAAATGATCTTGGCCACACCATTTTGTTGAAGGACTTTGCCATATGAGCTTAATAACATTCCAAGTGCATTTGTGACTCTAATCTCTTCTCATCCAAAACTTCTAGCTCCTCGAGTCTAAGATAGGCATTTTCTTCTGTTGTCAACCCTTCTTGAATAGCAATCCGCAATGATGGAATTTGACATTCTAAAGGCAGGACAGCTTCTACTCCATACACCAAAGCATAAGGGGTAGCTTGTGTCGGGGTCCGGTAAGCCCACAAGGCTTCTCCAATTCTTTCATGTCACTCCCTTTTTGATTTAGACACAACTTTCTTCAACAGGTTGCACAGGATCTTGTTGAATGCCTCTGCAAGTCCGTTGGCTGCTGCATTATACATGGAGGAATTGTATTGTCTGAACCCAAATTCAGCACATAAATTATTTATGTGGCTATTGCAGAAAGGCTTTCCATTATCAGTGATGATGTGTCGAGGGACTCCATACCGGTAAATGATTTGAATATGAATGAAATCCGCAACATTTTCTTTCTTTACTTCCCTCAGCGGTACAGCTTTAGCCCACTTGGAGAAATAATCAGTTCCAGCAAGGATGTATGAATGTCCAGCTGAAGATTTTGGAGTTATAGGTCCAATCACATCAAGGCCCCAAGCATCGAAAGGCCACGAGGCTATCATCGGGTGCAATGGTTCCGGAGGCTGGTGGATGAAATTTGCATGAACTTGACAAGCTTCACATTTCATTGCATAGTTCATAGAATCTTGAACCATGGTTGGCCAATAGTACCCCATTCTTTTTATCCGAAAATGGAGCTTGGGCCCGGACTGATGAGCACCGCATATTCCAGAATGAGCTTCTTCAAGAACGTGTGATTTTTCCTCATTACTTAGCCATCGAAGGAAAACTCCATCAAATGAATGTCGATAGAGTGTGTTCTTGTAGAATATGAAGCGAGAAGCACGCCTTCGGACTTCAGTCCTACGACGGGGATTGTCCGGTAACTTCTGATGTTGAAGATAATCAATTATTGGTTGCCTCCAATCAGCTTTTTCTTCACCAGAAACTTCAACAATGTTGTTTTCTTGCAGATTCTCTGGAAATAGTGGTGGAATAACCCATTTTTGAACAATTGACACCTCGTGGATAGACTCTTCATCTGATCTGGCTAGAACAGCAGCTAAATTGGCTAATGCATCAGCTTCTTTGTTTTCATTTCTTTGAACAAATTTGAGTTGTATTGATTCAAATTGCTTCAAAAGTGTTGATGCGTACTCATGACATGGCTTTAGATCCAAATTTCTAACTTCATATTCAGATAGAAGCTGGTTGATTATCAACATAGAATCTCTAAAGACTTCTAATTGATTAATTCCCAGGTCCAATGCAGTCTCCAAACCAATAATGAGAGCTTGATATTCTGCCATGTTATTGGAACACTTTTCTGTCAAAGCAAAGGCGTATGGCATAACTTGATCATGGGGAGTGACAAATACGACTCCTGCTCCAGCACCGTACTTTCGAGCTGCCCCGTCAAAGAATAGCCTCCATGAAGGTACAACTTCAATGTAAAAGACTTCTTCATCCGGAAGGTCTTCAGAGAGCTCCCATTCTGCCGGAATCGGATGATCAGCGAGAAAATCTGCTAATGCTTGTCCTTTAACAGCCTTTTGAGGAATAAAGTTGATGTGGAACTCCGATAATAGAAGTGCCCATTTTCCTATCCTTCCAGAAAGAATAGGCCTTGACATTATGTACTTTAATGGATCCACCCTTTAGACTAGATTGATTGTGTGTGTTAACATATAATGCCTCAATTTCTTAGCTGCAAATATCAATGTCAAACACATCTTCTCAATTGGTGAGTACTTCAATTCAGCACCTACTAATGTCCGACTCAGGTAATAGAGCGCATTCTCGTTTCCTTCATCGTTGTTTTGGACAAGAAGAGCACCTAGAGAATATTCTTGAGCTGCAACATAGAGAGTCAATGGCTTTCCAGGATCCATTCAAATGGTACATCTTTCTTTACCAACCTGTTGAATGGGTGACAACGACCAGAAAGATTAGAAATAAGTCTTCGAATATATGCTAACCTTCCTTAAAGACTTTTTAGTTCATGTAAATTGCTGGGTTCACGCATGTTAATTATGGCATCAATTTTTGATTGGTCTATCTCAATGCCTCGATGTCGGACTATGAAGCCAAGAAACTTTCCAAAAGTGACCCCAAATGCACACTTTAATGGATTCATTTTCAACTGATAGCGCCGGAGTCTCTTGAAAACATCTTGTAAGTCTTGTAGATGATCGTCTCGTCTTTTTGTCTTGACAACAAGGTCATCCACATAACATTCAACTTTCTCATGCATCATGTCAAAAACCTTTTGCATTGCCCGTTGATAAGTTACCCCGTCATTTTTCAATCCAAACGGCATGACCTTATAACAGTATATCCCTTTAGGTGTGCGGAATGCTGTAAGCTCTTCATCTTTAGGATTCATTCGGATTTGATTGTACCCAGAAGATCCATCCATGAAAGAAAGAACCTCGTATCCATTTGTTGCATCCACCATTAACTCTGTTATTGGAAGTGGAAAATCATCTTTAGGACAAGCTTGATTTAGGTCTCGAAAGTCAACACAAACTCATAACTGTCCATTCTTCTTTCTGACAGGAACAATGTTATCAATCCAAGTCGGATACTTGACTTCACGTGTGAACCCAACTTCAATGAGTTTGTTGATTTCTACTTCAATTTGGGAAATCAATTCTGGACGAAATCTTCTCTGAGGTTGCTTGATAGGACGAACTCCATGCTTTACTGGAAGATGATGCACAGCAACTTTAGGATCCAACCCTGGCATTTCTTTGTAGGACCATGCAAACACATCCTTGTATTCTTGTAGCATGTTGAAATACTCAGATTCTTCTTTTGGACTCAGAAGGGCACTAACATAGATTGGCCTCGGCTCCTCTTCTGTTCCCAAGTTCAACTGTTTCAAATCGTCCACAGTAGCTTGTCCCCCTTCTTCAAATGTTGGCGGAGCTGGTTCAGGTTCATCTGATGTGTTTGAGTCTTCAACTTTAGATTCTGGGTTACCAACTTCTTCAAAAGCAATGTGGTTTATTGATACTTTTTCTTCATTTTCGTCATTCTTTTGAAGCTTGGAAGTCTTTCTAGTTTTGTGCCTTCTCCTGGAACGTTGAGTCTTTAAACTCGTATCTGAATTCTTAACTCCAAGTCGAGAGAAGGCAGACTGCTTAACCTATGGAAGACTGAGACTTTCTCTTTTGATTCAGTGGCTGTTGAAAATTCTCCCTTTATCCTTTCGAATACCGAAACTCTGACATTTTCACCTTGAATTCGGTCAAATACGGAAGGTCTCGACTCTTCGGATTTTTCTTCAGGAATCTCACATATTTGAATCATGATTGGGTTTGAGGAGACCTTCTTAACTTTAATCTGTTTCGGTTGATTTGGATTATATTGCAAGCTATATTTTGGTTGTGATATGATTGATCCATCCAAACTTGATGGGACACGTCCACCTGCAAGTACTGCGTCAAGATCACCTAATTTTCAAGGTTCTCCTCTTCCAAACCCAGCATTTTCAAACAGTTTATTGGCTCTTGGATTGTAACATCCTTTGAAAGCTCTCTTCATTTCGTCAACCCTTTTGCATGTGTCAAATTCTGTTCAAGTGAATCAGAGATACAAAGTCTTGATATACTTGGAATAGATGTTAAAGCTTCACCAACCTTTGCAACTTTCATAAGGTGATGTGGTATAGCTAGTTTTGTAATGTTAGGTATCGGAAAAGTCAATTCTTTCCTCGATAACTCAACACTTTTTGAAGTTTCCTGAGGCTGTTTATCTCTAGAAAACCTTTCACAAGTAAGTTTTGATTTACCTGTCATAAGTTGATGTGGTGGAACTACAACTTTCTGATTAACACTTTCCATTTCAAACCCCGCTGTAGATAACCCTGCTAATGAAATTCTTCATCTTCAAGGTAAAACTTGGCATCTGCGAAGTAAGCTTCTTCTTTCAAGAAGGGCTTGGTCTCAGCTACCACGCATTTGACTTCTCCATCTCGGCTGTACTTAAAACATTGATGCGAAGTTGAGGGTACCACTCCTGTTTCATGCATCCAGACACGTCCAAGAAGTAATTCATAAGATGTTTTGGCATCAATGACATGGAAGAGAGCTGCGAAAACTAGATCTGAAATTTGTAGCTTCAAGCGTATCATCCCAATGGCTCCTTGACCTTTCTGATTGAATCCCTGAATCATGATGTTGCTTTTGGATAGATCTCCAATCTTTATTCCAATTTTCTTCATAGTATTGATTGGTATAATGTTCACATCTGAACCACAATCAATCATTATCCGATGTATTTTGCACTCCCGGATATAACCACAGACATATAGAGGCCTGTTATGCAAACGAGATCCCAGCTGTAAGTCATCGTCATTGAATGTGATTGTGGCCATACAGTCTTGGTAAGTTGTAGAAATAATTGGTTCCAAGTTCCAACACTTTCCCTTGATAAGCTTCTGGATCAATCAATGTCGTGATCAAAGCCATCATATCATCAAAAGGTAGATCTAGAGCCTCAGACAAACTTGTGTTTGAAGAGATATTATTGAGACGTGATATTACTTTCTTCATCTTCGAACTCTCTCCTGAAACATTCTTTGATTTACTTTCTCCATCCAGACCGATGATGTTAGAAGTGAAACATTCTTTATCAAAGAAATCCTGAGGAAAATACTCTCCCAAAGTTATGGGTCTAGGAGGTAAACTTGTCTTAGCTTTGGACTTCTTCTTACTGTTTCTTGGCCTCCATCTTAGCCTTGATTGTTCATCACTTATATCAGGATTTGGTAGTTGTTGAGCTTTTCGGTGTCGTCTTTTCACGAGAGTCCATGGCATATCACTTTCTTCTGAAGGTGTTTCTTCAATAGGGGAAATTTCCATACTCAATGCCCCCAGTGTTGGTCCTGCAAGAGATATCAAAGATGGTATTTTATCTATTTTGTTGGGCATCTGATATTTCTCCTTCTTCCTTATGAATGTGGACCAACCATCACCAATTTCATCATCAGATTCCGAATCGGAATCCCAAACATCCAAGTCATCTGTCTTGATTTCATAAAATGTTGGACGGTTGGGAGCATGTGGTTTAACCATTTCTGGATATATGTATGTGATGGTGACTTCTCTGTCTACCTCGAACTCTACTGGAATAGCTCCTTTTGGAAGTTGAGGTCCAAACTCCGTTACCCCAGGCGAGAATTTGTCCATATCATATGCAATAGGGGCAAACTGCTCTTTATTTGCAATAGGGATTGGATCGAATGACCCAAAGGAAATCATCGAACAAGCAGCTGTTGGATTTTCACCAGTTTTCGAGTTTGATCTTATTTTCTTTGTCAAAGCGAACAATAAGATCTTTCAACACGAAACATCTCTCCACCGGATGACTGATTATTCTGTGGAACCTGCAGTACTTAGGATGATCAACTTGACTAGCCTCTTCTGGCCTCTTCGATGTTGGAAGTTCGATTATTCGTTGTTCAAGGAGTTGATCTAAAACTCCAGAAACTTCGTAGTCTAAGAATGGATACTCCTTTTCTTCAAGTTCTTTCAAACTTAGAAGACCTTTCTTTTGTGTTTGTGCCTTGTTAGGCCTGAACTCCTACTTTGGCTTCGGATTTGGATTTGGATTTGAACTTGATTTCTGAAAAGTGATTTTTGCAGGAGCGGTAGATATGGCCAGAGATTCTTTCAACTTACCTGGCTTACTGTCCTTTTTGACTTCCTTCTTGGGATCTTTTTTGTCACGTGGGTCGCTTGGCAAGTAAATTCCATGCCTTGTAATTTGAATTTCTAGATCATGAGCACATGTGGCCAACTCTTCAAAAGAGTGAGGAATATTTGCTTGGAGATTATAAAGGAGTCCCCAATGCATGCCTTGCACACACATGTCAATACAGGATGCTTCGCTGATACGTTCCTTGCAATTAAGGACGAGATATCTCCAGCGTTCAATGTATTCAACAACTGGTTCCTCCTTATTTTGCTTAGTTCTGGAAAGTTCTGGAAGGCTGACGGTCCGTCTGGTGCTATAGAAGCGTGTGAGAAACTCACGTTCGAGCTGATCCCAACTGTCAATTGACCCGACTGTCAAGTCTGTATACCATTCAAATGCAGCACCTTTGAGGGAGCGTACAAACTGATTTACCATGGTATCATTGTATGTGCCAGCATTGTTACACGTTTCAATGAAATGAGCTACATGTTGTTTCGGGTTGCCCTTTCCATCAAAATACTGAAATTTTGGTGGTTGGTAGCCAAGAGGCATTCTTATCGCGTCAATTCGACGACTATATGGTTTGGCATAAACCAATGAAGATTGCGGTGAGCCACCGTATTGAGCACGGATGGTGTCAGTGATCATATGTTGAAGTTGTTGGACGGACAAAGAGCCAACAGAGAGTTGAGTGGTGTCACGAAACACATTTTGCACAACAGTACGGTCATGCATATCTTGCTTCTGTTGGTACTCTTGGATTTCAGGATCTTTAACTTTGGAAGAGCTTGCATTTTTTGGGTTGTCTTTTTTCAAAGGACTTTGCAACTCCAGTCGATACGTAAGAGCGGCGATTTGTGCATCTTTTTCCTCCAAAGACTTTGTCAATTTTTCAATGGAGACTGCCATTTGTTGAGCTCGATCATCAGTGTCTGGTGACATTTCTGTTACCATCACTGGCTCGATTGATTCTTCAGAAGCGGTATAGTCTCCCCATTTTCGCGGGGAAGTAGCTTGAGTTGATCCAGACACGGACTTGCCACTGGAGATAGAACTAGAACGAGGACTTTTAGCCAAGTTCTTTTCTGACGAACGGGAGCCCTGCTTCTTGAAAGAAATTTTCATTTTGCCCTTTTTGGAGAACTTCCCTAATGGTGTAACTAGTTGAGTTTTCCCAGATTTTGTTTGGGCTCTGGTCACATGGAAAAGTTCAGCAAGTGTTTCTTCAAGATAGGTCACAGTTTCCTTCGCTTTTTCGCTTGCCATGTCTGATGTATTTTTTGAAACTTGAAAGTTTTGCAGAACCGAAGATGAGAGGCAAGAGAGTCCCATCGGGCGTGCCAAGAAATTTGTACGACGAATTTCGAAGTATTATTAAAAATACTGAAATTGTTACAAATTGAATTTGAGAAAATACAAGTGGACAACTCTTGTAAATGCAAAATTGCAAAATCCTCTGATTAACGATATACGTGTTTGAAGGCAAGGGGCCACGTGGCTTGATTCCTGGACCTCTGAATTTGCTGAAAAAAAAACTTGATTTGTTGAGAGATTGCTTGTTTGGCACTTGGAACTTGAAACTTGGATTTGAACTTCGGATTTGGACTTCGGATTGGACTTGCTTTGCCTTGAAGAAGGCTTTGATCTTCTCGGAATTGATTTGAACTTGCTTGATTTGAAGAAGACTTGCTTGATTTGAAGAAGACTTTGATCTTCTTGGATTTGGACTTAGCTTGAAACTTGAGAGGATTTTTGTATTCTTCACCTGCAATTCTTTTCACTTGCTTTTCTTTTCTTTTCTCCCCATTTTCTTCATGGACCAATGGTCCTATTTATAGAGAGGATTTTGTAACCACCTCATTTATTTAAATAAATAAATAAAATGGTTAGGGTTTTGAAAAGTAGGATGGGCCTCATCCATGGGCTTCTTTTAGGTGGACTTTACTAGACTTTATTTAATGGACTTAATTGGATTAAAACAAAATTAAATTGATACAATCCAATTAATATTTATAAATATATATATATTTTTTTACGTCTACAATGTAATTGCAATATGTACTTTAATTACGTATTGTAATTAAAAATTTCATTCTGTAATTGCAATTGAAAACTCAATTACATCGTGTAATTAATTACAGTGTGTACACTTTTTATGTGCAGCTATGGATTCACTGAATGTGTTCATACGTTATGGTGGATTTTGGGATGGGCTCAATAACTACACGGGTCAGAAGGTTGCAGGGATCCTCCTACCAACTAAAACTACATACTGCAGCATGTTGAATATTATTTTCACAAGATTGAATTTGGATCCAATGGTAAATAGATTGAAAATCAACTATACTGTGGACAAAAACATTGTGCCAATGACTATTGAAGATGACAGTTCTATGGCTTTCTATTTAGAGTTGAAAAGGAAAGACAAAAATCTAACAAGTTTCCCATTGTGTATAGAGGTTGAGCAACTTCATGATGACACATTACTTTTAACCCCAGCTCTTGAAGAATCTGACTGTACACTGACTACCTCTGGAGTGTCAACCATACTTGGTGTACATCTACATCAAACTGATGCAATTGAGATTCCAGCAACAATAATACCAACAGTAGATGAGGTTGCTCAAGAACTTTGTGAAATGGTAGAAACTACAAAAATTACCCCTATTGTTGAAGACGAGGAGGTAATAACATATCTGAAAAGTGATGCAATTGCAAAGGGGCATGTTTTCCGCAATAAGAGTGTGTTAAAGAAGAGTATGACACTTTATGCTATAAACAAAAAAATTCCAATTCATAGTGAAAAGATCAGACAAAAAAAAGTACGTTCTTAAATGTGTTTGTGCTGATTGTGAGTGGATTTTTAGGGCATCAAAAGTTTGTAGAACGGATATGTTCAAGATAAGAGAGATGGACAAGGGTCTAGAGATGGCAAAAAAATTCGATCCGCCCCGTCGATCCGTCGACCCGATCCGATCCGAAAAAATCCCGATCCGTGGATTTACGGATCGAAATTTATGTGATCCGCCCCGATCCAAAAATTCAAGGAGCGAATTTGGATCGGGGCTGATCCGATCTGCGATCCGACATTTTTTTTTAATATAATTTTTTTATCATGTATAAAAATCTAATATGTAAATTTTGTAGCAAACTTTAATTTCTGGGAATAACCTGCAATCTTTGCATTTTAAAGAAAACACAATTTTCATGTTCTTCATTTGAAGAAAGAATCCCAATAAGTGATGGGAAAAAAACTCGATCCATTGAATCGGCGAATCGGCCTCCATACGTCTCGTTTCAATAAAATAAGTAAAATTTAATAAAAATAAATAAATTTTCTATATTTTTTTAAAAATATTTAATTTAAAATATATTTTAAAAAATCTTAAAAAATTAAAAAAATTAAAAAAAATTAAAAAAATAATTCTGCGGATCGGTCCACATATCGGTGGACCGATCCGCCCCGACCCGACCCGAAATTTGACGGATCGCGGGGCGGATCCGGATCGGACCAAAAAAATTCGGGGCGGGGCGGATCGGGGTCCGATCCGCCCCGTTGCCAACACTACAAGGGTGAACATGTGGATTAGATGTAATGTTGGGAAATCATAGACAGGCAACAAGCTCAGTAATAGGTGATGTAATTAAGCATAAATACACATCTACGAAGACCATATACAGACCAGCTGACATAATACATGATATGTTGAACACATATGGTCTGGATTTGAGTTATCAAAAGGCATGGAAAGCTAGAGAACATGCCTTCTGTGCTATAATGGGGGATCCTGGAGAGTCTTATGGGAAGATACCCTCTTATTTACATATGTTGAAGGAAAAGAATCAAGGTTTTATTGTGAGATTTGAAACTACAAAAAACAACCAATTTATGTATTTATTCATAGCTTTAGCAGCTTCAATTGAAGGCTGGAAATTTTGCAAGCCCGTCATTGTAGTTCATGGTACATTTTTGATAGGACATTATTGTGGAACTTTATTAACAGCCTGTGGACAAGATGCCAACAATAATATATATCTACTTGCATTTGGGATTGGTGATTCAGAAAATGATAACTTCTGGGGATGGTTCTTTCTAAGGTTCAAAGAAACATACGGGGAAAGAGAAGATTTATGTATAATATCAGATCGTTGTCCTAGCAATAAGAGTGCAATTGAGACTGTTTATCCAAATGCATTTCATGGGGTGTGTTCATATCACGTGTTGAAGAACCTGAAGAAAAGATATTTAAAGAAGGCTAAAGAAATATCAAAACCATTCAACGCAGAGGTTAGAGCATACACGATAGGTGAGTTTGAATACCAAATGAATCAACTGGACAAGATAGACAAGGATATCCGACGTTACCTAGTATGTTTGTTTCTCATTATGATAATTTTAGAAATATATTTTCATTACAAAATGTAATTAATTACAGACGTTGAATCAGTAAATGCAGTAATAAAGATAGCTAAGAAACTAACAATTGAGACATTGTTGGAGTTCTTAAGGTGTACATTACAAATTGGTTTAACAAAAATCGTACAAATGCTGAGTCCACATTCACTAAGCTAGCAGCCAATCCAGAACAAGTGTTGAGGACAAACATTTTTGAATCTTCCAAGATGAAGGTATGAATTAAAATATTTTAATTAAAGCATTTTTTGTTGAGATGATATTGATAATTCTTCGTTCTTAATGTAACAATTTTTTTCTCCAGATTCATTCATCAAGTCAAACACTATTTGAGGTTATTGATGGCATGACATCTTATACAGTACATATACAAAATATGACATGCACATGTGGGCGGTTCCAAGTTGATGGACTGCCATATCCCCATGCACTCGCAGTGATAGGAAAACAAGGACTTGATGCATACAAGTATTGTTCAATTTACCATACAAAGGAGTCCTATATATCAGCCTATAAAGGGGATATTTATCCACTTGGTGACAGATCTCAATGGATAGTGCCTGAAGATATTGTACTTCCTCCATCTACAAAAAGACCACCGGGCAGGCCTACCGAGACAAGGTATAGATCAGTGACTGAAAGACATAATGCAACGAGGTGTACAAGGTGTGGTGAATACGCACACAATAGAAGAACATGCAGGGAGCCAATTTCAATAAAGATAAAAAAATAAGAAGAAATCTGGGATGCTAAAATGTAACCAGATTTAGTGTCTGACTCTTTTAATATTTACTCAAATGATAAACTTTTTTCCATAATAATGGAAAGGTTGACATTAGACTATTTTATTCTCATGTTTGTCATATATGACATGCAGTTTCTTTGATTAGTATTACTAGGAGTTTGTTACTAATTCCATTTTCTCAATAATTGCAAATGATTATAGTTTGTATTTAATTGGTTAACTAATTAGTTAATCATAAATTGATTAGAATTTGACAGTTTGTAATTAATTACAACATGTAATATAATACTCATTTACAAATATTTAACTAATTACTATATATAATTCAATGATGTCTCACATTTTTCAATATTTAAATACTCATTTAACTCAAACAGAAAAATTGCCACTTCAAATTCGATAGAAATTACATCTTGAAATTAATTACAAAGTTGATTAGAAAACGGGAGTCTTAATTAATTACATAGTGATTTATTGAGTGTAATTACTTATAATTACGACTAATTACAGGTTGTATTAAAATTCAAATTTGTTATTTTTGATTAATTAAATATACACTGGTTGATTGGAAAATTGCCTGTCTGTAATTAAATGTCAGGAAATGCCCCCTTTGTACAATTGTAATTAATTACAACGATGATTCTGTCATCTTACAAAAGGTTGTCACAAAGCTGTCATGTGACTTTCTTACAAACCTGTCATTTTCTATCGTTAGGACAAAAAAGATAAAACCAACTACCAGTTCAAAACATACACATGATATTGTTTACTATTACTGGTATTGCTTTACAGATGTTAACCCAGACTATCACTACTTAAAAACCTAAGTCATATGCTACTTCACAAAAAGCCTAAGGACATATTTTCAATTGCTTCACAAAAAGTTCTAGACCAATTAAAACTACTTCTATTCAAGTATCTGCTACTATGCATCTCCTATCTTCCTCAACCTCCTTCGATTACGTTTGGGCTGCACCACATTCTCATTACTTTTGGAAAATTTGTACAACTGGACTCACAAATGGTGTCTTGCCTTTTCTGCATCAAAGTCTTCAATAATCTTCCCATTAATGATGAATTCTGCAAACTTGATAATGAAGACGCCACAATCATGCCTGTACAATTCAGTAATCAGTAAAAAAAATTGATTAATCTATATTTCCATTTACAAAATTAAAAATATTGCATTTTATTGGATACTAACCCGTTATTTTGCTGTGGAAGTCCACCAACAATATTCACTTTTAGAGGCCTGGTGTGTTCTTTTCCATCAACATTTTCTGGTACCCAAATGTCAGTACTCACCATTATATGAGGGAGTATCTTAGCAAAAGGTGAAACATCCTTCATCACCTCATCGCCTCTAAATGAATTCTCCAAAGAGTTGTACACTTTGATGCACTTCTTGGAGATGTCAAACTCTCCTAGAATCCAATGTGCATGATCCTTCATGCACATCGGAATCAAAACAATGTCTACATTTATCCAGCTAGTCCCACTCAACAATTGCTCACCAAATGCATAAAAAATAAGTGCGTCTTGATCTGCAATTTTGGAATGATCCTTGGACCATTCAAGATAAATTCCCCTAATACACGAAGAAAAGTAACAATCGGTTGTTGTTAACCTAGCCTTCATGTTTCTTCCAAACTTAGCCATTTTTTGCAAATGGTAAAAGCATTCGTCAATGTGCTGCACATAAATTACACAATCATGTAGCCTTCAACCAAAAACTTGTCAACACATAAAAGTAATGATTACAGATTTTACCGTGCAGGTCAATGAATTCTCTTTCTCGCGCAATTCATACAACCAATATTTGGTTTCACTATCCAGTACACCAAGTTTCATAGGAGGTTTAATCTTGGGATTTGTGAACTTTTTGTTTCTACAAAAAAATTCAACAATTTATTATTTTTGTAGTGTTTTTATTAAAAATAATGTATAAGGGACAAAAGTTCCTAATTTGGCATTTCTCTTGAATCCAATATAAAACCATTCATCAAAAGCAGCAATATCTTCCTTGTTTGGATGATTTAAACCAAGTTGAAAAGTACATTTTGCTTCTTCGTTCAATGAACTTCCTTCCTCTTGTGGAGTAGACAAATTACCAGTGAAAGGAGATTGCAAGAGTCTAGATTTTATTATTATCCTTCTCACTGGGGGGGGTCTACAGATTCAGAAGGGGCTTCAGCCGCATTATCAACATCCTGAAAAAATATTAAAACATGAAGTCAGATAAACAAATGATTGAACAATAAGTAACATTCCCAAACATATAGAATTATATACATCATCAGATGCTTCTTTGGAAACTTGAGGTGAAATCACTCTAGGAACCATCTGATTGTCCCCATCACCCTACAAAACAAAACAAACAAGAACATAAATAAATAAATTACAAACAAAAAAAAAATGTATAAGAAAAAAAAAGACATACCAACTTCTTTTTCTCCATAACATCCTTCTCAGTTTTCTCCAGCTCTTTCAAAACCTCTTCTGTAAAAAACAAATCATAATCATCTGGTTCGCTGCCACGAACATCTTCCTCTATACTACTAATGCCAAGACTAAAATTAGGAGAAGGCATCTCACCATCTGAATTGGGATTTTCTACTACCACTGTCGAAGTGGGGACCTTATTCAGATCCTGTCCAGCAAAATTCTGCCAAAAATTTTACATATACAGATCAAACTGAATGTTTGCAATTGTAATTACAATTGAAATTAGACATATACAGATCAGACTGAATGTTTACAGATTTTTTCATTACAACCTTCATGGAATTCAGAGTTGCATTAAACAAATCCTTTCCCCAAGGAATTGAATCCATCTCTGTCGATTCAACCATTCTCATTACATAATCATCAACTACCTTCCGGGACTTACTTGTATAAAAAAAGTGAAGAAATATGATACAAAATAGCAAGTAAAATCATATCTTCATCACAAATATCAATTTCAGAAAACCGAAATTTATATTCAATGTCTTCCTTTGTCACACTGTCCATTCCATTGAAGTAAGCTTCTTTGATCCTACAACTCCCAGATTTGTACATAGACTTGTCAAACTCACCTGAACATCTCAACCTTGATATTATACAAAATTCCTCGATGCCAAACTTCACTCTTTTTCCTCCCAGATCAAACCACATTTCGTCTTTGTTTGGTTGCTTTACTTCCCTAAGCAACACAGCATGAATAAGCTGAGGTTGAAGAATGATATCCTTCATGTGAAAATATCTTCCAAAACAGGTGGACTGGAAGAGATTCTTCTGAGCATTGGTCAATCGAGCATTTAAATTACCAACAACATCGATATAACTAGCCACCACCATACTAGAACGAAACCAATGTTCTGGTTGTAATATAAAATCTCAATCCTGTGATAAAATAAAAACAATGTTTAATTATTTACTATTAGTAACAACTTGTAATTTGAAATCGAAAAAATGCATGATAAAGGTGCACATTAATCAAAATGGAAGAAGTTTATAATTGCTATTTAACAATTACGTCAATTTTACATGCACTAATGTGTGTGTAATTAATTACAGTTCCAAAAAAAAATGTCATGTTTCAAAAATGAATACCAAACTTCAGTTTCAAACTACCTAGTATTAAGAAAATGTGGACTTCACACTCTGTTTTTCGTTCTCATCACAAAAAGAGAGATAATAATCAATTACTATAATTCCCCTGATTTCCAATCCATTTTTCTACTCACAAAAAACATATGCTAGTAAAAAGTGTTTTATTTATATATATATATAAACCTGAAATCCAATGTTTAATTATTTACTATTACTAACAACTTGTAATCTGAAATTGACAAAATACATGATAAACGTTCACATTTATCAAAATAGAAGAAGTTTATAATTGCTATTAAACAATTACATCACTTTTAAATGCACTAATGTGTGTGTAATTAATTACAGTTTCCAAAAGGAAAAGGTCATGTTTCAATAATGAATACCAAACTTCAATTTCAACATGAATACCCATACTTCAATTTCAAACTACCTATTATTAAGAAAATGCGGACTTCAATATCGAAGAATGTTACCATAAATCCCCCAATAAATAATATAATGCTGAATACACAAAATTACAGGAATGTTCTTTGATTTCTTCAACAGATTTTTTTTGCGGCTCTTCTTCGATGCTTTTGATTTTGAAGAAGAGATGTCAATGACATCGGCATTCAACCTACGCCTCTTCTTCGAACCCATCGTTTTTCCCGAAGATAAATCGATAGCTTCTCTCGAAGTCTGATTTGGAGTTGAGCGGGTAATAGTCATAGCAACAAATACGGTTACTGTTAGACAAATCGAAGAAGAATAGATATTGATCAGATTCTGTTAGGGTTAGGGTTAGATACGAAAAAAAGGGGAAAAAAGGATTCAGTTAGGGTTAGAGATTCAAAATAAAGGTGAAATGGTAATTGGGATGTATTTATATACCTGATTTCGTTAAATATTTCAACTTAACCGGATTTAAAAAATAAACAGATTTAATGTCTTAATGGGCCTAATTAACCCTTTTGACGGAAGGGTTAAGTACACAAATCCAAAACTTTAAGAGGCTTATTTTTTAATATCAGGTATTTTAAAAAATATTATAAGAATATACAATATATTATCAAAATCAGGTAATTTGAAATGAATATCATCTTCACGTTCACAGTTATCCACAACAATTGGAATTTGCTTTTCTCCACCATACTCTCTCACCTTGATTTTGAAAACTGACGCAAATGTAAGTCATGATGGTCAGAAACATATCTTTTTATTTGTATTTTTGAACTCTTGGTTTCCATATGAAAGGCAAACACAAACTAATCAGCAATCACATCCATAGTACCCAATAGAAAGCTTTACATTTTCCTGTAGACAAGAGATGGTTCAAAGAGCAAGGAAATTCATAGAGAACAGGACAAGTTCATTTAGGGTCCGTTCTTTTATAAATTAATTTGTAATTATTTCATTACAAGACAAAAAAGACACAAAAATTAATTTACACAATTTCTCATACCACTTTTTAACCATCCACATTTTCTTTCTCCAATTTTTAACCTCACATCTTCCTAAAAAATACAAATAAATCAACCAAATAATTTTAGTTCTAATTTAAATATAGCCAAACAAAGGCTAAGTATTCAAGTACAGTGATGCACAATGATTTTGACGAAAAAAAATGATTAACGCATAGTGATTTTGAGTTTGAAAATCAAAATCAGATTTTCATTATAATTAATGAATTGTAACTAATCAATTTTAATTAACTTACAAATTGTAATTAATTATTATTTCAACTTATTGTAACTTAATTGTATATTATAAGTCACTCAAAATATCTTTTTTTTTTAAAATTAATTGAATTAGTTACAAAATGTATTTACTTACAATTGCAACTTAATTACATTTTTAATGAATTATAGTTTGTAATTAATTACAATTGTAACTTAATTTCAATTTTGTAATCAATAAAAAATATAACTAATCAATACTATTGTAACTTAATCTTATATTACAAGTCACTTGAAATTTTATTTTTCTTCTAAAATTAATGAATTAGTTATAAACTATAAAAATTTATTTTAATTTTGCAATTAATTACAATTGTAACACTAATATTAACAATTAGTTATTAATTATAGTTTATAATTAATAAAAATTATAAATTTATTTTAATTTTTTATTTATTACTAATTACTAATGTAATTTAATTGTATATTGCAAGTCACTCGAGATTTCATTTTCCTTTTAAAATTCATTGAATTAGTTACAAATTGTAATTAATCACAATTATAACGTAATCTCACTTGAAACTTAATTACATTATTTAATTAATTATAGTTTAATTAAAAATATATTTTAATTTTGCAATTAAATAACAATTGTAACCAGTGAATTTGTAAAACATGAAATATTTTTTTTTACTACAATTAATTGAATTAGTTACATTTACTTTAATTAAAACTGTAATTGTAACTTAATTACATTTTATAATCAATTACAGTTTACAATTAATTACAATTATAATTTTATTTCAATTTTGTAATTAATTACAATTGTAACTAATAAATTCGTAAAACATTAATGTAATTCGTAATTTGTAATTAATTACATTAGTGTAATTTGTAATTAGTTACAACCGTCTTCACCGTCGAACCACGGTCGAAAAATTCCTACGGTACACTATTTTGTTCTTTTCGACATCAATCTGGATTTCGTTTGTCGAGATAAGATCCGTTTTGTCGTGGATTTGAGAAAACAATTACCGATCAATCTTCTTCACCTCTACCGTTGTTTACCACCTACAACTAAAACCACCACCAGCCAACCACTACCAAAACATCCAGATTATATCTGAGAAAATTAGTCAACACCACAAAATCATATCTGAAATTTAGATCACAGTGTCAAGTGGAGTTAAACAAATATCGACTGGTCTATAAGAAATTAATTTCAACAAATATTCAACTTCATTTAATGGTGTCAATGATTTTTTTTGTTTGTTTTGGTATTATTTTGCCTTATTTCTATGGCTTTTTAGCTACTGATTCAGTTAGAAATTTTAATTTCAATGATCATGCATAGAGTCTCCTCATCATTTGAGAGTCAATGTTGTTTCTTCCTCATCCGATTCCAATTGTAGTTTTTTGAAATCAAAGAAAAAAGCTACATATTTGAATCTGACGCACAAATCGGATGGCAAGAATTTAATTCTAGAGATTGATTAGTGGGGTCTAGAGCAAAGGATTTGACTCAAATTCAGAAATTGCTCAAGAGAATTATGGAAAAAAGAACAGGCTGGAAAGTATGTTTTCTTGGCCGCTTATTCCTTATTTTAATGACACTTGATTTTTATAATTGTTTTCTAAACAACTAATTCTAAAACTTTTAAATATAAAAGTATGAATGAGCCTAATTTGCCCAATCAAATTAGAAGGTAATCACATAGTTAAAAAGAAAAAAAGAAAAAAACCCAAGCCCAATCGGTTGGGGGCTTCACGCAAAAACCTACTGCTGGAGGAGGGATTATAGAAAGAAAAAAAGAAAAGCTGGGAACAAGAAAAAAAAGAGGGCATCAACTAAAGAGGAGCCAGACACACGTCTTCGTCAATTTCTAGAGTTTGATTTCATTTTTTTTCATTATTATTATTTCTTTTAGTTTTTATTTTCCAAATGTTTATGGATAGCTAAATTTATTATTCTAGTTCAAGGATATTCGAAGTTTTGATTCACCAAGAATTGTGAGATCTAATTAATTTAATTGTTTTTTTATTTGTTTTCTACTTATATATCTTTTATTTGCATCGAAGTTGTTGTTTTGATTGATTAATACAAAGTGCACGTTGTTTTAATTGTCAAAACGATACTTAGTCAATTAGAAATCTAAATCCGTAATTGTTTAGGTTTTCTAATACAAGTGACAAATAATATAGTTGATTATAGACTGATTTTTGACTCATGTTATGAAGATATATAATCAAGCTTAAATGAATCACACGTGTGAATTTGTTGGTTAAAATTGGTCGTCTCTCTAAAAACTAATGCTATTGGTAAATTAAATCCTACAATCGTATCTAGGGTTGTTTATTGATTAGGGAAATAATTATCAAGCGTCTCTTGATTATCGATAAAGTAAGGAGATATAGGTTGTTAGATCGTATCGATGACCATAACCAATTTAGAAAATGAGTAAAATATTTTATTTTTGCATCTGTGATCAATTCCATGAATCAATACTGATATTATACCTTAGGCTGGATATTTATTTAACTTGATATTTTCATTAGTTTAATTTCGCAATTGTTTATTTACAATTTGATTTTACATTCGATCTTCAAAACCCCACTTGTTTTTAATTCATTGTTTTAATTTTCTTGAAGAATTAAATCTAACCAATCCGTGTGGATTCGACCTTCCTCACCACTATTGCAATTTATTTTAATGAGAGCAATAAATTATTATTTTTTAGATTCGACACCCATCATTTACACCCTCAGAATCAACAAACGTTGCAAAAACAACCCCCACCGTTAAAGTTCATTAATTTTCACTATTAAAAACATGTAAAAAGCAAAAATGATTCATAACATTTGAGTTTCTTGTGATATTAGTCCCTAATATATTAACCCCCTATTTGGTGTATTGTTTTTAACATACAAATATTTGCCGCATTTAGTCCCTAATATATTAAGCCCCTATTTGAGATCGATTATTTCAAATAGTTTGATCTATAATTGTAGATTCAGAAATGATATAAGATCTGTTGAGGGTGGAAATTTTGGGGAAGAAGAATAATTGTGATGGCAGTATGGTGGCGAAGCTAACGACGACGTAGGAGGGAGGGAGGGAGAGAGAGAGGTGGAGTTTGGTTCATATACTGGTGTAGAGACAATGAGATGCTGTTGATGAAGAGGAAGATGAAGGAAATGATGAACAATCATAAATTTTTTATTTTGTTACATAATTTTATGTTAAATAACGTAAAAGTACTTTTTTTTTTGTCTTTCATTAAAATGGTAAAAAGATGATTAATTGGTCAATTAATGAATTTTTAGACGGTAATAAAATCATGGTTAAACGGTTAGTTCACGCATTAAACATAATAATAAAATCAACACATAGCAATGAAGCATAAAACTTGAAGTCTGAAATTAATAAAATAAACATTGGCTACATCGTTCAAAAAAATAACTTACACATTAATCCCAAAAAAATACTTACTTTTTAATGATAATTTCTTCAAACAATTACAATTACATGCCATATTATTTGAAATAACTAGTCTCAAATAAGGGTTTAATATATTAGGGACTGAATGAGTCAAACGTTTGTAGCTTAAAAACAATACACCAAACATGTGATTAATATGTTAGTGACTATTATTTCAAGAAACTTAAATGTTAGATACCATTTGTGCTTTTTACACGTTTTTAACGGTAGAAATTAACAGACTTTAACGGCGGGGACTGTTTTTGCAATGTTTGATGATTCTGAGGGTGTAAATGTCAAAACTGAAACGTTTGAGACTATTTTTACAAGAAATGTAAAGATTGGAGACCATTTGTTTTGTTTACACCCTTAACATGCAATAGTATACTTTACCTTTACACCAAGGATAAGAGTCACAAAAATAAACATTTCTTTGGTAACATTATTTGATTTATAAATTAGTTTATTTATGATTTTGAGGTAAAAAAATAGTAGTTGAAAATTGAAGATAGAAAATGTGTGGTTAAAAAGTAATTTGAGAAATTATGTAATTTATAAAATTGATTTATAAATTAGTTTATTTTGTTTACCAAATGATTGCTAACTCTTTTTTTTATTACTAACTTTTATATAGAATTTTTCTACTTGTACAATAAATATGACAAGGAGGTTGACAATTAGGCATCTGTTCGACGGTAGGGTCAAAGGGAATTGGATTTATTTTGTTGATATATTTGTGTTTTCTAGATAAGATATGAGGTTAAAAATTGAAAAGAGAAAATGTGCATGATTAAAAATTGATATGAAAAATTGTCTAAATTAAATTGTCTCTTTTTCAATTTAATGTGTGCACTGAACAGGGCCAGGTAATGTGAAAGTAGGATGATTGCTGATTTAAAAAATGATGTAAGGTTTGAAAAGGCATGATTATGCTCATATGCTAATTGTCAACTTCCTTGTGAAATTACTTGTACATATGCTAATTGTCAACTTGATTGTGAAATTACTTGTACACGTATCAAGCTTGCTACTTAAATATGTACGGACGTACAACACATTCTTTTAAGATTGTACGGAACGATGCTGTGCATACTTTAGACCAACTACAGTAGCAGGATCGATTTGCTCATCTTTATATATGTCCAAATTCTGAAGTAGCTTTTATCTATCTTTCTTTCTCGTTAAGTCTTGGTCACTCTTCGACAGAACTCGCCTTCGGCCTTCCTGCCGGAAAACTCAGTGGTTGATTTCAATCAATGATCGCTGATCGATGATCAGACGGTGACCATCATTTTGCTGCGATCTAATTAGTACGGTAATTGTATTCTAGCCTCTACTGATCTTCTGATGTATATAGATTGCTTTTTCGTACTGTACTGAGTTAAATTAGTGACCGTAAAAATGCATTTTGATCAACTATGTGTCAATTATGTGTGGGTTTATGAAGGACTAATGTCTATTATTTGAATCTGATTGATCTTTGTGAATTCAGATTTTTATAGTTTACTATTTTTACCTTTTATAAGCGCAATGTTTGATTAATTGGAATAAGTGATTATAATTATCCTAAATAAGAAAATCTCAAGAATATAATTCTGTTCTTTCTGCTTCCTCTCCTCTCGAGATTCTCAAATTGGAAACAATCATTCACAAATCTTGGGAATAAGATAAGAATAGGAAATGGCAGATGTAAAGATTCTTGGGAACTTGCATAAGTTACTTTCGAGAATAGAAACTTGATTTTAAAAAATTAATTACTGTGACAGAAACTCCATTATAAACCACATAGTTTGATCGAAATTTAGGAATGCAGTTCACGTGAAAAGATTTGAAGATCAAGAAAATGGGAATTCTGCGAAGTATCTTCAGATCCTTGGGCATTAATGGAGAAGATGAAGAAAGTTCAGGCGAACAGTACCCTATCCTTGATCATTACTGGAAGCCCTGTAATGGAGGTTTTTTTCGAGGATCGTTGTGTAATATATTCAAGAATCTTTTGCTGAGTATCTCCAACATCCTTTCATTTGCAAAGCCAAGAAAACCAAAACCTATACTTCCTGTCGTAAATCCTGAAGTATCAACCAGAAATCATGGGTTTTTGCAAACCCAAGTGATTTCTTCTATTAGTTCTGATTCTTCTTCGGACACGAGCCCAGGTGCCACATATGTCCCCCCTTCAGATTTGGAGTGGCAGAGGAATTATTCAGACAGAGAAGTTGAATCTCATGTCGATGTTCATACATATACCCCTCCTTTAGATTTGGAGTGGCAGAAAAATTATTCAGACAGAGAAGTTGAATCCCACGTTAATGCTGATACATATGCGCCTCCTTTGGATTTGGAGTGGCAGAGGAATTATTCAGAAAGAGAAGTTGAATTGCACGTTAATGCGCCTCCTTTAGATTTGGAAATACAGAGGGATTACTCAAACACAGAAAATGAAGTGAATGCTAATGCTGCATGGCTGCAAAAACCACAAGTAGTTTCTTCTGCAATCCGAACAGAGTCCGTCGAGGACGAAGACTCAAAATATATTAAACAGGTGGATGTGATAATTGATGTACCTACCTTTGATTTCTCTCTTGCCCACAAAAATGCATTCGACGTAGTGGATTCTGCTGTTTTTATTGAAAACGGCCCGAGGGACTCTGTTGAGGAAGAGAAGGTGATAAAAAGTTTGGTGGCAGAAGGGAAATGGATAACACACTATAATAGTAACCACAGGATACTGCTTGTGGGTGAAGGAGACTTCTCTTTCTCTGCTAGTTTGGCTGTGGCTTTTGGTTATGCTCCCAACATCATTGCAACTTCTCTCGATTCTGAAGGTATGAAATTTTCATAATTCTCTACCTTCCGTTTATTATCTGTGGGATTCATGTATATGATAATTTGTATGTCTTTTTCAATATTAAGGGTACAAGATTATTAGGTTGACATATTTTTTATTGTCCCATGTGATTAGAGATTAATGGAAAAAAATAAAATAAATTTTACTTGAACTATATCATGAAAAAAGTGTAGTGAATTAAGAGATCATCACTGATATATTGTTGAAAATCTTGGGTAAAACCTTGTGTTTTTAACACATTAATTTAATGCCATTCATAGAATAAGAAAATCTATCGACTATGTAATATTTGATTGTGGAACCCATTATTTATTGTTTTTATATTTTAAGTTTTATGGCACATATTTGTGCGATTTTCAGATTTTCTGAAGAAAAATTATAAGCGTGCAATGTCAAACATTGGGAAGCTTAGGAGTAGAGAGTGCATTGTCATGCATGGAATTGACGCTACCAAACTTGCAAGACATCACTTGCTCGGAAGAATGACGTTTGATCGGATAATTTACAACTTTCCTTTTGCTGGATTTTTCAAGGACTTAACTCGCGAGGCTCAACTAAGGTCTGTTATCATTAATTTATTTCATCGCCTTCCTATAATTCTTTCAGTTATTAATATTTTTGACTTTTCGTGCGATTTCATCGATATAACTTTGATTCAAAGACACATTTTCTCTTCATCTACAGAAAGCACAGAAGACTCGTGAGTTTGTTCCTTAAGAATGCTAAAGAGATGATTGGTGAAAATGGTGAAATTCACATTTCCCACAAGACTAATAGTTTTCATATAGAGTGGAAGTTAGAATCATTGGCTTCTTCCAACGGACTTGGACTCATTGAGGCCGTGGAATTCAACAAATCTGATTATAAAGGTTACAACACCAAGCGTGGATTTGGGGGTAACAATGATTTCGATTGTAACCCTAGCAAAACCTACAAGTTTGGTCTTAAAAGGAAAAAAAATCAGCTGTTAAGTTATTAGTACTGTTATGTAAATATGAATAATGATATTTGAACATAGAGGGTGTCACCCTTATATGAATGTGTGTGGGGTCGGGCTCATAATAAGCGACTCCACCCCTCCATGGTGGCGCTCGGGGTGGCGCTCTCTATGTTCATAAAGCAAGATCCTGTAAATATTATCTTTAAGTCGCGAGTGTTTAAACAATGGGACAATGTTTGTATTTGGTGTAGTCTTCAACTTATGTCTGATGTGTTGAAATTTGGCCTATTTTATAAGATCAAACGCTGGAGTAGATCATATATATCTCCTTTGATGGGTAGTTTCGAAGTGTTCCCTAAATTTTTTTCAATTTCAAAGTAATCCTAATATATTTCCGTGTAAATAAAATTTTTATGAAGTCCAGCTTTTTTTTTGGGGAAACAACTTTTCCTTTAATTTGCAGAAAGAAAAGATTAAATAAATTTGTATTCACTGACTTGATATTAGGATGTGCTATTCAAAGAAGTTATTAGTTTGATAGAATACTTTTAGAGTCGCCAGAGATAAATACATCTCCACTATTTATGTTAAAGGGTAGAACTGCATATCAGACAAGAGAACTCATTTGTAATTATCAATCCAAAAAAGGGCCAAACTAATACTATACATTTCAATGAAATCCAACGTTTGATATAGTCATTTAAAACTTGACGAGTTAATTGAATTTTTATTTGGTAAACTGTTTATAAATATCATTTATAGAACAATCTCATTCAAAACCCCCTCACATATGATCAGGGGGTTTTGAAATGAGATTGTCATCCACATTATGATTATAGCTAAATTCTTTTTGAAAAATAATAAATAGTGGGTGAAAATCTTTGAACAATCGAAATTGTTGACTTTTATAAAAAAATTGTTCAGTAAAATATTTTCATGTTTTTATAAACAAATTTTCCCAACCAGAGGCTATGCCATTATGAGAAATCAAAATACTGCACAATTATCTGACTAAACCTGTTTGCCAAACAACGAAACTGACCAAACCTAAAATTACCATCAAATTCAGAGTATCTCGTACCCTCAAACATATTACTTGCGTCTAGCATGACAAGTGATATTTAATAATTATATTGAGCTCGATTTTAGTGATTACAACGAGGAGGGTCAGGTACTCCTGTGCCCATGCGCTGCCTCGCGATTTTTTTTTGCCAAACTTGCATGCTCGCCCAGTGAATTTCGTGTCGGGATGGGTCAACCCTGTTGTCCCACTCACCACCCCTTTATTTTATTATTTTAATATTTAGCATTGTTTTAATTTTTTCATTTTTTTTCCCTATTTTTCCCTACTTATTTATTTTAATTAATTATTATGGACGAGGCTACCAAAACCTGCCCCGTCGAATCGCAGGGTGGGTTTTTTCGCCCCATTCAGGATGGGTACTCATCAGGTCGGGATTTTTTGTCATCTCTAGTTCGATTCTCACACGAATGACGTGACCGACAAATCTCAATTCCACTCACGTTCATGTAGCCTTGCTCTTCCCCACTAGTACAAGTCAATCTACTAAAGAGTGTATAATTGGGTTGGACGTGCTAAATATGTACTCCGCTTGTACAAAAAGCGGGTTCGAATTTGAGATTTTATAAGAGAATAATATGAGAGAGAAATCTTACTTTGAGTGAGTAAAGTTGAACTACCTTCAAATGACACTAAATGTGAATTTTTATAGTAAGAGATGATGAATAAGTGTTGTTCGATGAAGGAACACATGGCCTCATCTTACAAATATACAATTAGAATACATAAAAAAAGATTTAGGCAGACATTATAAATTATTAGATTCGGCAATTAAAAATTATCCATATACAGATATTTATTACTTGAAAGAATTATCATAGATGGAGATAAATTGATTAGAGATTTAAAAGAAAAAAAACTAAAGAATTAGATATATTTATAGCATAAAAGACTTTAAAATATAATAGTAGAATTTATACATTTTATTGTAATACCAAATATATTTTATACTTAGACAACTTACCCGACGATTAGAAAACTAAAAAATTATAACTAACTAAAAGGATAGAAAGGTAATCATACATTTAAAAAAAAAATTGTCATCTAGTGAGATTGTCATACAGATTGTATGTCTAGCATGATCTCATATTTAATTAAGCTCCGGTTTGAGTTTCATTATTAAAAAACTCATTTTATTCCAAACTAATTTTTTATTATACATTCTATCAATAAAATAATTTGCTTGTAAACCTAAAATTCCACACAACTTTTTACAGCACATTCTTCAAAAACCCCATTATTCTTGAACTCATTTTTTATGAATAGTGAAGCTCAAACAAGTGCTAAGTTTCGGGTAATTTTTCTTGCCATTTTGTGCGCATGAATGACAATTGTTGCTGTGCCTAGTAACAGAAGTAGCAACATCAAACTGCTTCTCTCTTTTGCCTAATCATAATCATTAATGCAAATTACCAAGTTTATCTTCACTACTAAGTCACTAAGTCTCGGTCTTCTTCTCCATCATCCTACAAAAATCCTGTCTGTCTGTCATTCTGTTTTCATCCCGCGAAATCAAATGGCTGATTTCAAGCGATGATCGCTTTGATGCAACACGCTCATCATCTGGTGATTTTCGTTTTGTTACGATCTAATTAATGTCGCAAGTAAGTTCTACCCTCTTCTTCTCCTTCTTTACTAGTATTTAGATTTGATATTTGTAGAGAACCTGGCTGAAATTATCTAGATGGAGATTGCTTCACCAGTCTGTACTGAGCTAAATTAGTGAGTGCATTTTGATAAAAAGGGGTTTGATAAATGTGATACTTCACTTTTGAGTTTTAGCTCAAGGTTTTGATTTTTTAAGTACATATTTCGCTGATCGTAAGGAATTTACCTATACGTAATTATACTTTGGCATAAATAAGAAAAATTTCACAATTTTTTGTTTTTTGGTGAAATGGGAAATTGATGAATGCTGCTTAATTATCGAGTGAGATTCCCAATTTCGACTTCGCCACTCACAATTTTTCGCGACAAAAATAGGAAAAAGCAGAATTAAAAATTCTTGGGAAGTTGCATAAATTACTTTTGAGAGGAGAAATATGATTTCTAACAATTAATTATTGTAATGACATAAACTCCATTACAAAACTACGTAGTTTTGATCGAAATTTAGTACCTTCCACTGCAGGTGGCATGAAAATATTTGAAGATCAACAAAATGGGAAGTGTGTATAATATCATCAGATCATTGGGCAGTAAAGGAGAAGATAAAGAAAGGTCAGGAGAACCATATTCATGTTCTTTCAGTGCATCAGTATGTAAAATTTTCAAGAATCTATGGAGGAAGATCTACTGTATTATTTTCTTTGCAAAACCACGAAAACCAGACCCTATACTTCCAGTTGAAAATCCTGCAGTTTTACAAGTAGAAGAGATTTCTTCTCCTAGTTCAGATTCATCTTTGGACTCAAGCCCAACTGCTGCCTATGTCCCGCCATCATATTTGGAGAAGCAGAGGTATATCGAATCGCGCGTTAATGCTGATACATATACCCCTCCTTTAGATTTAGAATCGCAGAGTGATTACTCAAACACAGAAAATGAAGTGTATGCTAATGCTACATGGCTTCAAAAACCGCGAGTCTCTTCTGCAATCCGAACAGAGTCCGTCGATGAAGAAGATTCAAAATATATTAAACAGGTGGATGTGATAATTGATGTACCTACCTTTAATTTCTCTCTTGCCGACAAAAACGCATTTGATGTAGTGGATACTGCTGATTTTATTGAAAATGAGAAGAATGACTCTGAAGGGAAAGTTGAGGAAGAAAAGGTGATAAAGTGTTTGGTGGATGAAGGGAAATGGATAAAACATTATAATAGTAACCACAGGATACTGCTTGTGGTAGAAGGAGACTTCTCTTTCTCTGCTAGTTTGGCTGTGGCTTTTGGTTCTGCTCCCAACATCATTGCTACTTCTCTCGATTCTGAAGGTACGAGATTCTCATAAATTGTTAATAATTCAGTTTCTTCTGGAAAAGACAACTACATATGATCTGGTTAATGTTAATTGTAAGTTGTACTAGATTGTTGTGTCAATTTTGGGTAAAACATTTATGAAGAAAATGTGTTCTCATTCTAAAGTGGCTCATCCTCAGTCATCCTGCAAATTGTTCTGGGAAATTTTCAGATTTTCTGAAGAAAAATTATACTCATGCAATGTCCAACATCGAGAAGCTAAGGAATAGGGAGAGCAAGGTCATGAATGGGATTGATGCTACTAATATTTCAAATCATCACTTGCTTGGACAAAAGAAATTCGACCGTATAATATACAACTTTCCATATGCTGGTTTTTTTAAGGAATTATCCCGCAAGGCTCAACTAAGGTAAATTATCACCAATCTCGGTTAATGGCATCATTTTTCAACATCTATATGACTTCTGTGTAATGATGATATTTTTCTTCGTAAAATGCAGTAAGCACAGAACACTTGTGAGTCTCTTTCTCAGGAATGCTAAAGAGTTGATGAGTGAAGATGGTGAAATTCATATAACCCACAAGACCAATGGTTTCCATGCTGAATGGGACTTAGAATCCATGGCTTCTTCCCATGGACTTGGATTGATTGAGGCTGTCAACTTTAGTCACTTTGATTATCCAGGTTATCGCACCAAGTGTGGATTTGGGAGTAACAATAATTTTCTTTGTTACCCAAGCAAAACTTACAAGTTTGGACTTAAAAGGCGCTCAACTTCAGCATGTTAATTATTTTACTTGATAATGTTACGTGAATAGGTTTCGTGAATATTTAGAAAATGGGACTGTGTATAGTTTTGGCAATGTCTGAGTGTCCTAAAAAAAATGAACAAAAAAATGCAATGTTTGTAGTTGGTATATGGTGGAGCTTTGGATTATTCTTGTAGTTATAATTTATATTCCTGCCCGTGCCCGTCACAGACACATGGGGGGGTGGGTCAATCATGGTCACCGGTCAATAATTACCTCCTTTTCAACTTCCTTGTAATTTTTTTCTTTTTACTAAACTTCCTTGTAATTTTATATACACGTCTTTTGTTAAATTACCTTGTAATTGTGACATACACTCTACAACAAAATGAACTCTTGAAAGCATTAATAGGACCATATTAAATAACTTAAGATACGTGCTCTTTAGTCAATGTTTGCATAAAGTGTGAATAAATTTTTGTTCAATAAATCACATTCTACTGCATTAAATGTGTTAACACGTGAAGAAAAATGGTTAGGTAAACCTGAAGAGTATTTTCATCTTAGAAAATTTAAATGTGCAGCTAACAAACACCAAAATGAGGGAAAGATGGAACGTAGATTATGGAAAATGGTTTTCTTGAGATATTTGCGGAAATGTCAGTGTAGCGACCAAGAATTTTTACGCGATTAATAATTATTTTAATAGAAAATCGTGTCGCTACTATTTCACCCATTTTTATTAAGTAACGCCGCGACGTATTCGTATAGCCAAATCAAGAAATAATCAAGATCGTTCGATTTTAAATTAAATTCCGAATTTCTAAAAATATCTCCATTCTCTTGATTTAAAGTATATTAAGTCCAAGTACTTAATTCAATGTTATCCCAATATTTATTTATACAAAAATTATTTTTATTATTGAAATTAAGAAAATATATGCAAGCATGGGAGGTTCCATTATATGTAATCATGAAGAGCATAATATTTGTATAAATATGGAAAAGTATATGAATGATTTATATACTCCATTATATATAATCATGAAGAGCATAATATTTGTATAAATATGGAAAAGTATATGAATGATTTATATACTCCATTATATATAATCATGAAGAGCATAATATTTGTATAAATATGGAAAAGTATATGAATGATTGATAAGACTCCATTATATGTAATCATGAAGAGCATAATATTTGTATAAATATGGAAAAGTATATGAATGATTTATATACTCCATTATATATAATCATGAAGAGCATTATATTTGTATAAATATGGAAAAGTATATGAATGATTTATATACTCCATTATATGTAATCATGAAGAGCATAATATTTGTATAAATATGGAAAAGTATATGAATGATTTATATACTCCATTATATATAATCATGAAGAGCATAATATTTGTATAAATATGGAAAAGTATATGAATGATTTATATACTCCATTATATATAATCATGAAGAGCATAATATTTGTATAAATATGGAAAAGTATATGAATGATTGATAAGACTCCATTATATGTAATCATGAAGAGCATAATATTTGTATAAATATGGAAAAGTATATGAATGATTTATATACTCCATTATATATAATCATGAAGAGCATAATATTTGTATAAATATGGAAAAGTATATGAATGATTTATATACTCCATTATATATAATCATGAAGAGCATAATATTTGTATAAATATGGAAAAGTATATGAATGATTGATAAGACTCCATTATATATAATCATGAAGAGCATAATATTTGTATAAATATGGAAAAGTATATGAATGATTGATAAGACTCCATTATATATAATCATGAAGAGCATATTATTTGTATAAATATGAAAAAGTATATGAATGGTGCTTTACTTTAAGAAAAGGATGTGTTAAAATTAATAGAATTGAATGATTATGTTTACAATATGCCAACTTTATACATCTATTTAAACCCATCTCTTTTACACACAACTCTACACATATACACTTATTTTCAATCTCTTGACAAAATCCACAAGTAAGAGAAATTCAAGGTGGTCAAGAAAGTTTTGGTCCATTTACTACTACACTTCATTTTAATCTTTTAAAAGGTAAGTATATCTTATGTTTTTATGAAAAGTAAGTATGTTTTTATGAAAGGTAAATACACCTTATGTTTTTATGAAAAGTAAGTATGTTTTTATGACAAGTAAGTATATCTTATGTTTTTATGAAAAGTAAGTATGTTTTTATGAAAGGTAAATACACCTTATGTTTTTATGAAAAGTAAGTATGTTTTTATGACAAGTAAGTATATCTTATGTTTTTATGAAAAGTAAGTATGTTTTTATGAAAGGTAAATACACCTTATGTTTTTATGAAAAGTAAGTATGTTTTTATGACAAGTAAGTATATCTTATGTTTTTATGAAAAGTAAGTATGTTTTTATGAAAGGTAAATACACCTTATGTTTTTATGAAAAGTAAGTATGTTTTTATGACAAGTAAGTATATCTTATGTTTTTATGAAAAGTAAGTATGTTTTTATGAAAGGTAAATACACCTTATGTTTTTATGAAAAGTAAGTATGTTTTTATGACAAGTAAGTATATCTTATGTTTTTATGAAAATGTTTGGATCATTGCTATGAAATCAATCTCACAAGATTGTTATGGGTCCATATGATATGTTTATGATTATGCTAAGGGGACCGGAGTTTAGTAGCGCTACACATAAGAATTCTTGCCATTTAAGTTCGGTAAAATTCTTGTGTCTCCCTATGTTTATGAGTATTTCGATCCTATCCTATGTTATGATGAAAATGATCCATATGCTTTCAAAAGAAAATTTATGCTTGGTATACTTACTGGGATTTTATAAATCTCACTCCACGATATTTACCATTTTCAGATAATTGAAGGTTCGAGGCGGTCAACATGGAAGTGGCAAAAGTGGTTAAGATTGATGAGATAATTATGTTGAACTTTATGTAAGAAAATTATGTTCTATTTTTATTTACAAATAAAATTATGGGATTCTAATTATTCTTTTGAATAATTTTACATTACTATTTAAGTCTCGCTAATATGATATGAGTCACTTTTAGTGGCACTCGAATGGTCGAGATTTCGGGTCGTCACAGTCAGAGGCTAAAGACTTCGGGTGAATATAAATGTGATTTTAATGAGCACACTACACCTTCTGTTAAATTTTAAAATATGAGTTCTAATGGTTTTTGTTTGAAAAATAAATAATAAATAAATAAAAGGAAATTAAAAAAAAGGAAAAAAATTTAAAATGTTTGAAAGAAAATTAATTGTGCCCATCACTCAATGAGATGATAGTGGATCGATTGATTTATTACTTAATGGATTCTAAGGGCATCTCTAACCTATCTCAAATTTGGGGTAATCTTTAGTATTTTGAGCGAAATTCGAGCGTCATTCGAGCGATTTTTCGTATTTTTGGTTATAACATTCTCTCTCGATGTACGATTATAATGATTCAAGGTGTATTTAAAAGATGATTCAAAGGGCTACAATTCTTCCAGATGCAACATTTCTAAATCCAAATGTTTGCTATATGAAAACTGGGTCTCAACTTATGGCTGAAAATATGAATCATAATCCTTGAGGATTTTTGATTTTTTATTGATTTCTAATCGGATTTCAAGTCTTCTTGAATACTTTTTTTATCTTCTTGTATTCAAATACATAACAAACTCCATTATTATACTTTGACTCTAATTTAAACTTTATAAATGAGTCATTTTGTTCACAGAGTTGCGAATTAAATAAAAAATCCAACAACATATAGTTATTATATATTTAACTAAAGTAGTACGTGATGAGTGTCGAATTCAATAAATAATAATATTTTCTTACTCTTATAAAAATAAATTGTAATAGTGGTGAGCAATGTCGAATTCACAAGGATTGGTTAGATTTAATTCTTCAAGAAAATTAAAACAATAAATTAAAAATGAGGGGGGGTTGAATTTTGAATGTAAAATCAATTTGTAAATAAACAAGTGCGAAATTAAAATTGTTGAAAATATCAAATTAAATAAATATCCAGCCCAAGGTATAATTTCGGTATTGATTCACAGAATTGATCATTGATGCAAAAATAATATCCTTAACTCATTTTCTAAATTGGTTATGATCATTGATACGATCTAACAACCTATCTCTCCTTACTTTATCGATAATCAAGAGACGCTCGTTGATTATTTCCATAATCAATAAACAACCCTAGATACAATCATAGAATTTAATTTATCAATAAATCAAATTTCTAGAGAGACGATCAATTCTAACCAACAAATTCACACGCATGATTTATTTAAATTAGGTTATATGTCTTCATGACAAGAGTCAAAAATCAATCTATAATTAACTATGTTATTTGTTACTTATATTAGAAAACCTAAACAATTACGGATTTAGATTCCTAATTGACTAAGTATCATTTTGACAATTAAAACAACGCGCACTTTGTATTAATCAATCAAAACAACTTCAATGCAAACAAAAGATATATAAATAGAAAACAAATAAAAGAACAATTAAATTAATTAGATCTCACAATTCTTGTAAAATCAATACTTCAATTATCTTTGAACTGGACTAACAAATTTAGCCATCCATAAACATTGTAAATCAAAAACTAAAAGAAAAAGACAAATCAAACTCTAGGTTGAAAATGATGAAAAACGTGGCTTCCGCCTCCTCCAATTCTCCCTGTTGCAACGAAGAGTTTTCCCCTCTTTTTAGTGGCTCCCCCTGAATTTTTATTCATACCAATTTAAGTACTAACCCTTCCCAGCCCAATTGTCTTACAACCGCCAACTACTTCTCCTCTCTAATTCTTGGCTATTGGGCTTCAATTCCTGGGCTTCAATTCCAAGGTACTGCAGCCCATAATTTTTTTTTTTTATGTTGCTGTCTTTCAGAATCAATAAGGCATGTCCGCGTCTTATGCAAAGTCCTTATCTAATTGTGTACTTTTTGAGTTCCAAACTTGTTCTTTTAATTTATGATATTGAATCCATTTTGATCTAACCCTTCCATCTAATCCACAAAACATAAAATATGATTATTATCCAAAATTTAAGCATTTTAAGTCATTGAATTAAGAAGAAATATCACAAATAAAACAACAATTATGCACTTATCAAATCCCCACACACTTAGACAATGCTTGTTCTCAAGCATAAACTAACTTAAGTTAATGAATTGTTCTCATCATCATTCATTCTTCTATCTCCACCTATCTATCCACAATACAAACCATCATGCCATACAGATTAAATCTTAATACAAGCAAGAATGCCCTCAAAGTGTTTAGGGTGTAAAGTATATATGTACTCTCAAGTCAAAGCATAGAAAATTCTTGCCATAGGCTTGCTAATATATCACATCGGAGCCACCAATAGTTTTGAATGCAAAGTAAGGGTCTTAACCCTGGTTGTAATGAGGCTTGGATAAGGTGGGATAAAACTGATATATTTTTGGTTATTTTCATCGAAGGAATTATACAAACTTCTTCAATAGAGTTCACTCAGAATTCATGTACTTCAATCAAATCACTCCATACCCCCAGTGTATTCTATATCCTTTCACCTCTCGTGAGTATGCCCTCTACAACTATCAATGAATTACAACATGAGTGTTAGGTTCAATCAACTTGAAGGCACGAAATATTGACTAAGCAATTCAAACCACTCATAAGCACATGTAATAGGAGTTAACACCCTCACTAGGTATTTCTCTCTTCGCACAAAGTGTATAAGGGTGAGAATTTTCACTCAACTCACTGCATGGAGAATTCATTGCCACAGACTGATCAGATGTTATGACCGGAGCTAACAATAACACAAGTGCAAAATAAAGGTCTTTACTTGGTTGTAACGGGGCTTCGGGTCAGGTGGGATAAAAGGAAAATATTTAGGCTAAGTTGAGAGGAGAGTTCACAAGCCGACTTGATTCAAAATGATAACCTCTTCCTCCACCTTTCAATGTACTTTTCCGCAATTTCCTAGTATCCAATCGATTCAGCACTTGATTCTTATTGCGCACTTGGGGGTTTATTCTCTTCACCAGGGAATTTTCTTAATCCGGTAGCTTGAACAAATTTTTTTTTTTGGAACTTGTTTTCTTTTGACCCCATTACCACTTAATCCTTGATTAGCACAAAGTGAAATCACCCATCTTTTTGAAGCTTAGTCAATATCATACTTCTCAACCAATAAAAGCTTGTGAAATTCCTCTCTTGTGGGTTCAAGATAGAGGTAACATGAAAGAACGGGAATCCATGGCTTGTAGCGTGGCAACAAAATTTCAAAGACACGCTAAAGCTCAAAGAGGCTTCTATTGGTACATGTATCATGGTAGGCTCTTTTAGAAGGTCAAATTGGGTTTCACCTAATACCTTTACTATATTTTTGCACTTGAGTCAAGAAGCTACAACGGCATGCACAAGAGAGCACATCCAAGAACAAACTAACCATGCAGGACACACATCAAAGAATAAGAGCTTAATATTAAGAGTGAAAGTAGCACATAGACTCAAAAGCTCACGAAATATGGTTTATGTGTGTTGCTCCCATCCATTTATGAGATATAGGTCATTGCTCGGTCCTGGTTTCAAACTCAAAATTTTGTGACCAAAGATTAATGCTAAAGAGAGTGAAGTTAGGTTAATCGGGGTGGTGTTTCAACACATCAACTTTGATTTGACTTAATTAGGCATAGATTGCAACTCGACCACTTTATCCCTAATATTTCTTTCACATTACCACTTCTCAAAAGAATGAGGAGACTTACATCATAGACCTTTGATTCTCAATATCTTTTAGTCTCAACCAAGATAAATTGAAGCTCCAGTGAATAAGCATATATATTCCTTCAATACAAGGTTCAAGAGAATGGAATATTAGCAAAGAATAGGAGTTCTCATGGCTTGTATTGTGGTTGATTTTCAACAAAAAGGTTATGGCTTTCTAGGGGTACATTTCAAGGCAGGCATTTTAAAAAAGCTAAATTTGGCTTCACCTAAGTGCCCTTACTTATTTAGTGCATTTAATTACCAAGAGTCATCTCAACATGCATAAAAGAGTAAGTTCTAGAAGAAATCAACTACACTTGACAATCACACAATCAAATGAATAGAGTATGTCGTAGTGTTAAATGTAAATGCTCAAGATGCTCAAAAGCTCACAAAATAGGGTTTATATGCATCAAATCCCACACGTTCTTTATTCAATCCACCATCAAGAGCAATCAATCACTGTGTAGTAAATGAAAATTCAACTACTCTTGCAATTCCCCACTGTGCCTCAACTCATCTCAATAATGCACAATATTTCGAATCATAAAGGGATAAGCATCGATAAAATCCAAATTTAGGAAGAGAATGTTTAAAAAAAAATTCTTTGAAAAAGAGCAAACATAGATTATAATTGTAATTGATGTGCAACTAAAATGAATTAACTTTCAAAAACTAAGCAAAGCACATCAAAATTCAAAATGAATCAAATTTCACAAACCAAGCAAAGTACATTCAAATCTTCCCCCACACTTAACCCATACATTGTCCTCAATGTAACAAGTAAAAACTATAAATAAAAAGAATAGAGGACTCCCCTGAAAGAAACTCTCGTTTGCGCGCAGGGGACTGGAAATCAACCGGAGTTGTTCGGGATTCTGCACTGAGGGTTGGCCGAACAGATTTCTTGAAGTCTACACGGATGCTGTGAGTGCTTATATCCTGCCATAATGCCCAAATTTGGTTTTTCTTATTGCTGAGCAAAAACGGAATGGGGCTTGCTGTTTGTGTTATAGAAGGGAGAGGGGGACGGGCTGTTGAACTTGAAAAAGAGAGAGGTGGGTGACTGTCGACGGCTGCAGGAGAAGAAAGGGAGAGGAACGGTAGTGGTGTGGCAGTTGGGTTGAATGGTGGGGTACCAACGGCGACTTGAGAGAGAGAAGGGGGAGCTGTGGAAGAAGGTTGCGGTGGAGGTGCTGTGGAGATGAGAAGATGTGTCCAGAAACTGGAGGTTGCGACGGTATGAAGATGGAAGAAAAGGGATTGGCGGTGATTCTTTGGGAGAAGATGGAGGCTGCGAGTGAGTGAAGGAGATGAGGGAAAAGAGAGGGGGTGGTAGAGATTGGTTTTGTGCAAAACAGGCGGTGGTAGAGGTTTGTGGAGGTAGAAGATGGTGGTGGTTGGGTAGGCTGTTGAAGGTTAAGGAAGAGGAGGTGGTGGCGGCTAGTGGTGGTGTTATGGTTGAGAGAAGGGTTAATGGTTGAGAGAGGGAGACGAACTGTGACAATTTCTGAAACTTTTTTTTTTTTTTTGTGAAATAGGAGCCTTTTCTTTAAATTCGAGAAGCACATTGAATAAGGCGTGGGCACGCCTTATTTCAAGTTGTGAACAAAGACCTTGTAACACGAGATGTACTTTGGGTAAGGCATGGGCACGCCTTATTTCAATTTGTGAACAATGACCTTGTAATCCGAGATGCACTTTGGGTAAGGCGTGGGCACGCCTTATTCCAAGTGCTTCTTCAATATTTGAATCAATTGCTTTCTCCATAGAGCGTGCCCACGTCATAATGAAGATTCATATCTGCCCAAAAATCAAAACAATGTCAATTTCACTTCAAAAATTATGGAATCATAAAATAATAATAAAAAAATATTGAATAAATAAAAGCAAAAATTAAAAATTGATTGCTAAAATAAAATTAAAAAAAAAAATTGGATTGCCTCCCGGAAGCGCCTTTCTTTTACGTCTTTGGCTAGACTCATTGTTTTCTTTCTTCAACCGAGATCAATTGGATTCCCCTGGCCAAATTTTGTCATGTTCTTCACTTGGTGACCTTCACAGAAATGTTTAGGTCCATGGTAATCAACTTTGCGATGCTTACTATTGACAATTTTCAAGCTATCTTTTCCGCCACCTTTAAAAACTTTATGTACTAAGCAATCAATAACATCAATAAAATAGACAGAATTAACATCAACAACATCAATAAAATGGGACTGTGTCTAGTTTTGGCAATTTCTGAGTGTCCTAAAAAAAATGAAAAAAAAAAAATGCAATGTTTGTAGTTGGTATATGGTAGAGCTTTGGATTATTCTTGTAGTTATAAGTTATATTCCTGCCCGTGCCCGTCACAAACACATGGGGCGTGGGTCAATCATGGTCACCCGTCAATAATTACCTCATTTTCAACTTCCTTGTAAATTTTTCTTTTTTTGACTAAACTTCCTTGTAATTTTATATACACGTCTTTTGTTAAATTACCTTGTAATTGTGACATACACTCTACAATAAAATGAAACTCTTGAAAGTATTAATAGGACCATATATTAAATAAATTAAGATACGTGCTCTTTAGTCAATGTTTGCATAAAGTGTGAATAAATTTTTGTTCAATAAATCACATTCTACTGCATTAAATGTGTTAACACATGAAGAAAAATGGTTAGGTAAACCTGAAGAGTATTTTCATCTTCGAACATTTCAATGTGCAGCTAACAAACACCAAAATGAGGGAAAGATGGAACGTAGATTATGGAAAATGGTTTTCTTGAGATATTTGGGAAATGTCAGAGGCTAAAGACTTCGGGTGAATATAAATGTGATTTTAATGAGCACACTACACCTTGTGTTAAATTTTAAAATTTGAGTTCTAATGGTGTTTGTTTGAAAAATAAATAAATAAATAAAAGGAAATTAAAAAAAAGAAAAAACAAATTAAAATGTTTGAAAGAAAATTAGTTGTGCCCATCACTCAATGAGATGATAGTGGATCGATTGATTTATTACTTAATGGATTCTAAGGGCATCTCCAACCAAATTTGGGGTAATTTTTAGTATTCCGAGCGATTTTTAGTAATCTTTAGTATTTTGAGCGAAATTCGAGCGTCATTCGAACGATTTTTAGTATTTTGGTTATAATATTTTCTCTCGATGTACGATTGTAATGATTCAAGGTGCGTTTAAAAGATGATTCAAAGGGCTACAATTCTTCCAGATGCAACAGTTTCTAAATCCAAATGTTTGCTATATGAAAATTGGGTCTCAACTTATGGCTGAAAATATGAATTATAATCCTTGAGGAATTTTGATTTTTTATTGATTTCTAATTGGATTCCAAGTCTTCTTGAACACTTTTTTTATCTTCTTGTATTAAAATACATAACAAACTCAATTATTATACTTTAACTCTAATTTAAACTTTATAAATGAATCATTTTGTTCACGGAATTGTGAATTACATAAAAGAACCCAACAACATATAGTTATTATATATTTAACTAAAGTAGTACAGGATCAAATAAGTTTTCAAATTTCCTATCCACTAGAACATTCTTGTCTAAAAATGTCTTAGGTCATAAATTGGGGGTTTTTTTAGAAAAAGTTAGTCTAAAACTAAGGATATATTAGGAAAACGTTAATTACCTTATTGCTTCAATGAATCAAAGAATTATAGTTTTTTTTCCAATAATAATTTAATGGCTACATATTTAAGATTAATAGGTGAGTATGTATTCGATATGGGTATATTAGGAAAGATTGGTGTAAAATTTATTTTTTCAAATTACAATAATTGACATTTCTTAATCTATGTAAAAATAAGAGTTAAGTCTATTGCCACAAGACGGAGTATTTTTTTAAAAATAAAAAGTGTGGTAAAAAATGAATTGGGAAAATGTATTGTTGTAAATGAGATGGAAGTTTACTTGCGAATAAAATGAAAAATACATTGTTCAGAGACCATTTTAAAGTGCTATAAATTTTGCTATATTTGATGATTTTGTTATCCGAAAATAATACGGTAAAAATACCCTGTGAGAGCTTCAGATTGCATATGATCAATCAAATGTAAAATTTTGTCAATAAAATAATTTGCACATGTTAAGAAATCACACCAAGAAATCATCCAAACCATTAAACTCATAAAGAATTCAACGATTTTCTCTTTCAATTGCAAAACTTTGTTTGGGACTAATTTTAGCAGCCTCTAGTACATTGCAAAACTTTCCAAAAGAGAATTGAGGTAATGAGCGACGCACTTGTGATCGAAATTCACATGGATCAAAATCTCTCATTCTAATATTGATATTAATTCAAGCTAAGATCTTAACCTATTTGGATATTCCAAAATCGAGAGAGAGAGAGAGAGAGAGAGAGAGAGAGAGAGAGAGAGAGAGAGAGAGAGAGAGAGAGAGAGAGAGAGAGAGACCAGTTTCTTATTGTGTAGAATGATTAGGCATCTTAATCGCAACTTATGACCAAGTGACTTAAATAGGAGCCTAGTAACTAATCAAGTTATTAACCACCATTGATCAACATAATGGACATAATTGACTCATTAAACACATAATCAAATCCATTTAATCAAACATAACTAATTTACCAAAAGTGACAATTATAACCTTACCCAAAAATCAAATGTTGGTGAGATAATTCCATCAATTTTGGGTCACCAACATTACCCAATTATCTTTGGTTCCATGTGCATCACCATTTTGGGGTCTTACTATTTTTATCATAGCCCTCTTGAGGTTGTTTGGTACAAGACTCAATAAACCTCCTTGATGTCAAGAACATTTTTACAAGAGAATCAAATCTTCTTATACACATGTAACATCAAGCACATACCTACAAATGAAAGTAAATGAAACTACTTACAACTTAACAAAGAATCTAATAAAATTGGCATTCGCTTCATTTACCAATGCTCTAGAGATCCAAACAACTCTTGAACTTTAAAATGTTATGACTTTTGTACTCATATCTGACGGAATAATCGATATAAACATTTACCCAAGCTTTACTTCATCATGTAACACATCTCAAATAAAATGCACTTTTAGTCAAGGTTTCCTTCACCATGTGACACCTCAAATAAAATGCATTAAATCGCCTATATGTATAGTGCAATAATGAAAAACTAGATTTTTCATAAAACGTATAACATACAAACAATCGAAGTACATGATAATCACATCACCAACAAGAACATTAAAAGTTAAGATGAGTTCGCATATTTTCAAAACTATATCGATACATATACTAGTTTTTTGGACCTTTGCCTATTTTTTTTTATCAATGTTACTCCTTAACATGCTATAGTATACTTTACCTCTACACCAAGGATAAAAGTCACAAAAATAATCATTTGTTTGATAACATGTTTGGTTTATAAACTAGTTTATTTATAATTTTGAGGTAACAAATAGTGGTTGAAAATTGAAGAGAGAAAATGTTTGTGGTTAAAATGTGATTTGAGAAATTATGTAATTTATAAACTGATTTATTTTGTTTACCAAATGATTGCTAACTCTTTTTTTTTTTATTACCGGGGCCAGTCCTAACATTTTAAAGGCCTTAAGCGAAACTTTATTTGGAGCCCTATCAATGCATAAAAGAAAATTTATATATAACGAAATAAAAATAATAATAACAATAAAAATGAATCCATAAAAGTCACAATAGAATACTCAGTTACATTTCAATTCAAATTTACTCTTCTAGCAGTCTTGGATGCAAAATCAGTAACCAAACTATTAACATCAACTTGTTCTAACATGTTTTCTTCAATAGATATCATTGTCAATCCATTCAATCTATCTTGTGACATTGTTGATCGAAGGTAAGATTTTATCAATTTTAACTTTGAGAAGCTCCTTTCTGTAGAAGCAACTGTGACTGGTATGGTCAAAAGTATTCTATAAGATATCTCCACATTAGGAAAACAGCCACCCATCGTCTTTATATAGTCAAGAACTTGAGTTGCATTCTTGATCTCTTTTGGAAAGTATCTCACAACTTTCAACTCTAAGAATAATTCATGCCCATTAATAGCTGAATCCATTTCATGCCTCAAGAAGTCTTCAAATTTATCACATGAACTCTTTAAATAATCATCATCTGTAGAACACAACTTTTTAAATCAAATAGAAATCCAAAAACATTTTCAAATTCTTAAAGTTTTTTAAACCTACACTTGAGAGAAGAAAGAGCTTGATCAACTACGTATAGAAAATAATCAATTCTAAAAAATTCTTCAGTAGAAGGTGTTACTTCATCACTCACATTTTCATCAAACTGCTTCTTTCTATGAATAGTCCGCTTTTCATGAAATTTAAGTTTGATTTCCATTTAAGTGACAATTTCCTTAGCAGTAATCATGTCAGTCTCAAATCCCGTTTCTCTATATTTTTTTTTTAAAAGAATGAAATGAGTGCTTTCAAGTGACATATAGCAGCATCAACGACCATATCAGTACTTTGTAACATTTTGCTTACTCTATTGAGAGTAGATAATATATTATACCAATTAACCATCCCAAACAAGAATTCAAAGTTCATAATATCTGATAATAAATTTTTCACTCCCCTGAATGTCTTGGGATAATCACTTATTTCCATTAGGTGAGTAAAAGCATCTTTTATTTTTGGAGCTTGAAATCTTATAGCTTTAATATTTTCTACTTGATTTTCCCAATGTGTTTGTGATAGTGGCTAAAGTGTCAAGCGACCGCTTTCTAGAAGATGAAAACAAGACATACAAGCATTGCACAATTCCAAAAAAGATTTAGCCTTAGAGCCTGTTTGCTCCGGTTAAAATCTGCAAATTTTGGGAATTTTACCTACAACTGTGGGACCCATCCAATAAAAAAATTGTGAAAGCATGCCTACGTGACAATAGGAGTCAGAGCTTGCTACAAACTATTTTTGGTGGAAAAATATACCTTCTTTTCACTTATGATTGAAATAAGAATTCTGTACATTAGTGTAATATTTTTTAAAAGCAAGGATAGAAATGGAATTTTATGGGTTGATGAGTATTGTAGTTGATGTTGGTCACAATATTATATTTATTTTATTTGCATGGGTCTCATGTGTTGTGATTGATGATTTTTTTCTTGGGAGCAAATAGCCTCTTAATACAAGAATTTACCAAATCTCACATAGTGCAAGATTAAGGCTATGACAACCACATGGAGTATAAAAAGCTCTTGAATTTATATCTAACTAGTATTTCATCCCTGTGTTGTACAAAAGTTAATATCCGCAAAATCGATTTCAATAAGTATTCGTAAAATTTTAGTGCTTATACATAATCAACATATATATAAATGAATAAAAAAAATTCTCTATTACGTGAATATTAGAATTTAAAAAATAACATAAGTAATTCAAATTATTAAAAAAATCTTTGAATAGCAAACGTCAATTTATATATTTAAATAATAAGTTATTATTGATTTCAATAATTTTTATGAATTATTAATAATTTCGTTGAAAATGTAAATTTAGTAGTTTTTTAATGGTATATCAAAACTATTTTTCAACAACAAATAAATAAAAAATCAATAATTAAATAATAATTTTAATACTCATAACTAAAAATATTGATTGATCTCATTCAATATTAACGTTAATAATAAAAAAAATAATAATAATTATAACCAAAATGTACAAATAACAATAACATCATATTAATTATTTACTATAATACTAAAACATAAAGAATTTAAGAATTAAATTCTACCAAACTATCATACTTTTATATATAGTATAGATTTCCACCAGTGCGATGAACTGAAATTGCTATCCACAATATAGATAAGCATTCATAAAATTTAATAATTATACATAATCAACACAAATATAAAAGAGACAAAAATAACTTTTTATTACAACAAATATTAAAATTTAAAAACAACATAAATAATCCAAATTATCGAAAACTTCATTGAGTGATAAATGCAAATTCTGTAGTTTTTTAATTGTATATCATGTTAGATATAATATTATGAGTACAAATATTGATACTTGTTCAAAATATAAATATATTTATTATAATTTCTGCATTTGCCTCACATATTTAACTTTTTCTCAATTTTCGTTCAAAAATCACAATAAACTATAAATATTTGTCTAATCTTAACTCATCAAATATACGAAAGTTTAACAACATTGAAGATCAAGAAATTATTATATCATGTAATCTTTGCACAATTATTAAAATTAAAAATTATTAAAAAAATATTAACCATTGTTTAGTATAGTACACACACACATAAGGCGATAAATACATTCACACCAATCCAGATTTTGCATTCACACCAATCCACTTTACATTCACGCAAATCCACTATTCTCCCTTTATATGTAGTATATAGATACTCTTTTTTGCACACCTTTATGCTTACCTTTCATGTTAGAACCATTATGATACAAACCACGTAACAATTGTAGATACGCAACCCACAAAATATTGGAATCGACCCAAGAACGTCAAAGAACCACGATTTAGAGATTGATTCAAATTAATTGAACCAAGTAACCAACACAATCGATTGATATGTTGACCTCTTGATCACAATAAAAATAAATCTCACCCAAGTTTGAACAAACAAGAATAACTAGCAAGTTCGGAATTTATTCAATGAAGAATAAGGTTGTGAAAGCAAAAATAGCCTCTCAATAATAATATCAAAGTTGTCTCAAGTCTGTTTTACAATGAATAGAAAAAGCGTATAAATAAACAAAATAAACCTAGCCACTAATTGGGCTCAAAATAGAATTCTAATTAAATTAAAATAACTAAAACTGATAAGGAAATAAAAATCTGGGAAATTTGATCCGTTGAGCAGTTACGACCGTAAAGATGACACTTACGGCCGTAAGTGTGTTTCTGTTTAAAGTTACGGTCGTGACACTTATACTTACGACCGTAAATTTGAAAATCTTGGAATCCTGCGTTTTCACTCGAGGGGAAGTTACGGGCGTGATATATGTTTGTTACGGCCGTGAAAGCCTTTCTAGCCCTCAAATTTTGATCTTTCGACTCGGCTTGATCCGTTAGTCTTCTCGGCTCGACTCCAACATGGAAATTTTTCATTTTTCTGTGTAGAATGTTGCTGTGTCGCCCGTGACTTGACTTCTCCTTTAAGCTCCTATCTCGGATCACATCACATTATCATAACATTGTCCTCTCAAGTCACCAATATCAAGTTGAAGTTCTTGTAATGTATTATCAATTTATCAAACAATCCTTGCCCTGAAGTATCATTGACTTTAAGGAATTTAAAAAAAAAAAAAAAAAAAACTCTTCTACCTTGATTGGAACATCTACACATTGTATGACAAGAGACATTTGTTCTTCATGACTTATATTTGGTGTACAATCAAGAATTACTGAAAAATACTTTGCCTCTTTAACTTTTTTGATGATTGCACGTTTGATCTCACATGCTAACATGAGTATGAATTAATTTTTAATTTTGTGGCTAAGAAAATGATAACGAATTTCATTATGTTCGATACGTCTAACATGTTCTTTCATAATTGGATCAACGTCGGCAATGATTTCAATGAGACCTAAAAAATTCCCATATCAGTTGAAATTATCCGGACAAAGACTTCTCTCCAATGCTCTATATCTTTGTTAATATGATATTGTATAGCTTTATCAGTTGTTTCATTCTTTTTTAATCATTTCTCCAATTCAATCCATTTTTTCATGTTATCCATGTGCCCACTACTAATTTCTTGACTTTTAAGCGTCGAACTAAGATTTATCTAGTCATTTGTCCCTTCATAATCTAATTTCATAGTAGTTTGATTTGACTTAAACAACTTGCAACAAACGTAAAACACTTTGTCCAATGAAACCAAGTCTACCAACCATATTCTATCTCTCTTCTCTCCATTTGATAAACAACGATTGTAATGTGATGAAAAGAAATGCCTTTTTTTTTTTTTTTTTGGAATCTTTAGGAAAATTGTTCATATTTACTCTAATAAGTCCTTTCTCTACCAATAAGTCAATTAACTTTTGATCCACAATCGGAAAATTTCCTAAATCAGTAAGATATAAAGGCAAACTTGAGCATTCAATGATAGGATTTTCATGTCTTTCTTGCTCACCATGATTCTCTTGCTCATCTTTATTTTCTTCATCTCTAAAAGTTTCTTGATGATCACTTTGAACCTCTAGTTCTCTCCTTTATTTACCAAATTATGATTCTCTTCATCTTCTATTGTTTTACTAATTTCTCAGTGATAAGCTTGTCCATTGCTCCGCTTGAGATGAAATAAATTCTTGATCCATTTTTTGTTTTTTGTTTTTTGTTTTATCATGTCCAGGAAAATGTTTTCTAGTCGACATAATGACTAAATTCGAATACAATAGTAAAAGCAAATATCAAAATCAAAACCAACACAATGACCAATAGAACCTGTGTTTTTTATTCTTGTCTTTTTTGTTATCTCCAACACGAAATCTGCCATAAATGGGAATAAAAAGGAAATTATAAAGTGTTACTGTGCTAGTTAATCCAGACCTCGCAAGGAATGAATATTTCAAAGAAGAATTACAACAAAATTAAGTTTTTAAAAAAGGGAAAATTTAAAAAATAAAAATAAAAATAAATAATTAAATTTGAGTATGAAATGTTTTATTTTGAGAATGTAATATAAAAAATGAACATGAAATAAAAGAATAAAAAATGAAATAACGAAGACGTAATTCCCAAAACAGGTAAAGTAACTAAAGTTACAAAAGTGGAAACTGGAAACCATTATCAATTTCATTTCTCAAAGGTGTAGCCCACACTTTGAGGACCCTAATCAATCATGTCATGGGCCATTGGTTAAGGAGGTAAATGACAGATTATACATCCCAGAGCCAGGGTGGAGGTGTGGTAAGTCATAACTCCCGCTTGCTACATGGCACAAATCCATTATTTCAGGATTCGAACTCTGCACCCGACTGTGCTGAGCACTTTTCCATCCCTCCCTTTTACCACCAGGAGATGTGCCTTGGGGCGTCAATTTCATTTCTCTATCTTATAAGTACTAACCCCTAGCAACCTGCTGAAAACATGGATTTACCAATTGGCGGCAATTGCCATTGCCATTTACATCTAATTCAGATTCATCATTTTTTTTATGGGTTTCTTGATTAGTATAAAGAAAAATATATAACACAATTATGAATTACAATTTACAAAGAATCAAAATTGTCAAATTGAATATATAAATGCAAAGAAAAATTACCCGAAGAAGAAACAAAGAAATCAAATTCACAAAATTTCAGCCATGTCCATTGTCGAATCACGGAATCAGGATTTTTTATTTGAGAAGCAATTGTAAATTGTTCTATGTGACAACTCAAGAACAAGAAAAGAGATATTTAAACTCAACATATTACTTAGTTTCTTGAAGGGAGAAAGAGGTGATATAACTAATGTTTGATCTTCTTGAGGAATAGTCACTGTCGTTTGTCGAGAGGAGTTTGCCACAAATGCAAATTATGAAATTCAAGAAGGGTTTTGCAAATTCTTACAAAAAAAAAAAAAAAACAACTATGCTCCTGTTTGGCCCCATTTTTTGTAAACCAAATTTATTCAATACTCATTCTCAATCATCTATTTGAGTTAAGGGCCTGTTTTCTAATGGTGGAAATTTTACAATAACTTTTCAAACTCAATCTCAACCATCCATTTTTAGTCAAACCCATCATTTTTGACTTTTCAAACTTTTTTAAATCACACATCCATAAAAAAATCAAAACAATTACAAAAATCAAAATTTTGCATATTACCAAACAGGCTCTAAGTATATCATTTTTAACTTTTCAAACATTTTTTAACTACACATCCACCCAAAAATACTATTTCAGACCATAATTTTTCCCAAATAATGAGTATCAAACAATTGCTTATATTGATTATAGTGAGGGCCGACTTTGTTTATTACTAATTTTGATATAGAATTTTTTTGCTTGTACAAAATGTATGAGGAGGTAGTTGACAATTAGGTGATGAGAAAATATGATGATTATTGATTTAAAAGATGACGTAATGCTTGAAAAAACATGATTTTGTCCGATATACTCATTGTCAACTTCGAATTATTGTACATGTAACACACTTGATATTATATATGAACGGACGTACAACATATTCTAATTTCAAGATTGTACGGAACGATAGTGTGCATACTTTATTTTGGCCAACTAAAAATATTAGGAACATCGATTTGCTTTTCTTTATCTTTAAATGTCCAAAGTCTGAATTAGCTTTTATCTATCTTTCTCGTTAAGTCTTGGTCACTCTTCGACAGTACTCTGTACTCGCCTTCCTACCGGAAAATTCAGCGGTTGATTTCAAGCAATGATCGATGATCAGACGGTGAATATCATTTTGCTGTGATCTAATTAATATGGTAATTGTGTTCTTGCCTCTTCCTCTACTGATCTTTGATGTATTTATATTGCTTTTTTCATACTGTACTGAGTTAAATTAGTGACCGTAAAAATGCATTTTGATCAACTATGTGTCAATTATGTGTGGGTTTATGAAGGACTAATGTTTATTATTTGAATCTGATTGATCTTTGTAAAAATAATTCTGTTCTTTCTTGGGAACTTGCATAAGTTACTTTCGAGAATAGAAACTTGATTTTAAAAAATTAATTACAGTGACTGAACTCCATTATAAACCACATAGTTTGATCGAAATTTAGGAATGCAGTTCACATGAAAAGATTTGAAGATCAAAAAAATGGGAATTCTGCAAAGTATCTTCAGATCCTCGGGCAGTAATGGAGAAAATGAAGAAAGTTCAGGCGAACAGTACCCTATCCTTGATCATTACTGGAAGCCCTGTAATGGAGGTTCTTTTCGAGGATCGTTGTGTAATATTTTAAAGAATCTTTTGCGGAGGATCTCCAACATCCTTTTATTTGCGAAGCCAAGAAAACCAAAATCTATACTTCCTGTCGTAAATCCTGAAGTATCAACCCGAAATCATGGGTTTTTGCAAACCCAAGTGGTTTCTTCTCCTAGTTCTGATTCTTCTTCGGACACGGGCCCAGGTGCCACATATGTCCCCCCTTCAGATTTGGAGTGGCAGAGGAGTTATTCAGACGGAGAAGTTGAATGGCACGTTAATGCTGATACATATACCGCTCCTTTAGATTTGGAGTGGCAGAAAAATTATTCAGACAGAGAAGTTGAATCACATGTTAATGCTGATACATATACGCCTCCTTTAGATTTTGAGTGGCAGAGGAATTATTCAGACAGAGAAGTTGAATCGCACGTTAATGCTGATACGTATACACCTCCTTTAGATTTGGAGTGGAAGAAAAATTATTCAGACAGAGAAGTTGAATCCCATGTTAATGCTGATACATATGCGCCTCCTTTAGATTTCGAGTGGCAGAGGAATTATTCAGACAGAGAAGTTGAATCGCACGTTAATGCTGATACGTATACGCCTCCTTTAGATTTGGAATTACAGAGGGATTACTCAAACACAGAAAATGATGTGAATTCTAATGCTGCATGGCTGCAAAAACCGCAAGTAGTTTCTTCTGCAATCCGAACAGAGTCCGTCGAGGACGAAGACTCGAAATATATTAAACAGGTGGATGTGATAATTGATGTACCTACCTTTGATTTCTCTCTTGCCCACAAAAATGCATTCGACGTAGTGGACTCTGCTGTTTTTATTGAAAACGGCCCAAGGGAATCTGTAGACAGAGTTGAGGAAGAAAAGGTGATAAAAAGTTTGGTGGCAGAAGGGAAATGGATAACACATTATAACAGTAACCACAGGATACTGCTTGTGGGTGAAGGAGACTTCTCTTTCTCTGCTTGTTTGGCTGTGGCTTTTGGTTATGCTCCCAACATCATTGCTACTTCCCTTGATTCTGAAGGTATGAAATTTTCATAATTCTCTACCTTCCGTTATCTGTGGGATTCATGTATATGCTAATTTGTATGTCTTTGTCAATATTAAGGGTACTAGATTATTAGGTTGACATATTTTTTATTGTCCCATTTGAATAAAGATTAATGGAAAAAATAAAATAAATTTTACTTGAAACTATATCATGAAAAAAGTGTAGTGAATTAAGTGATCACTGATATATTGTTGAAAATCTTGGGAAAACCTCGAGTTTGAAACGCATTAATGCCATTCATAGAATACGAAAATCTATCGACTATGTAATAGCTGATTGTGGAACCCATTATTTATTGTTTTTATATTTTAAATTTTATGGCACATATTGGTGAGACTTTCAGATTTTCTGAAGAAAAATTATAAGCGTGCAATGTCAAACATTGGAAAGCTTAGGAGTAGAGAGTGCATTGTCATGCATGGAATTGACGCTACCAAACTTGCAAGTCATCACTTGCTCGGAAGAATGACATTTGATCGGATAATTTACAACTTTCCCTTTGCTGGATTTTTCAAGGACTTATCTCGCGATGCTACACTAAGGTCTGTTATCATTAATTTATTTCATCGCCTTCCTATAATTCTTTCGGTTATTATTATTTTTTTTTTGACTTTTCGTGTAATTTCATCGATATAACTTTCATTCAAAGACAAATTTTCTCTTCGTCTACAGAAAGCACAGAAGACTTGTGAGTTTGTTCCTTAAGAACGCTAAAGAGATGATTGGTGAAAATGGTGAAATTCACATTTCCCACAAGACTAATAGTTTTCATATAGAGTGGAAGTTAGAATCATTGGCTTCTTCCAACGGTCTTAGACTCATTGAGGCCGTGGTATTCAACAAATCTGATTATAAAGGTTACAACACCAAGCGTGGATTTGGGGGTAACAATAATTTCAATTGTTACCCGAGCCAAACTTACAAGTTTGGTCTTAAAAGGAAAAATGTTCAGCTGTTAAGTTATTAGTATTGTTATTATGTAAATATTATCTCTGAGTCGCGAGTGTTTAAAGAATGGGACAATGTTTGTATTTGGTATAGTCTTCAACTAATGTCTAATGTGTTGAAATTTGGCCTATTTTATAAGATCAAATGTTGTTGAGTAGATCATATCTCCTTTGATGGGTAGCTTCAAAGTGTTCCTTAAATTCTTTTCGATTTCAAAGTAATCCTGATATATTTCCGCGTAAATAAAATTTTATAAAGTCCTTTTTTTTTTCTTTTTTTGTGGGAAACAACTTTTCCTTTAATTTGCAGAAAAGGTTAAATAAATTTGTATTCACTGACTGACTTGATATTAGGATGTGCTATTCAATGAAGTTTTTGTAGTTCGATAGAAAACTTTTAGACTTGCTAGATATAATGTAAGACCGCTTTTCATTTTTCGTGTAATTTTAAATTTTACGTAATATTGTGATGAATGTTATTATAAATTATAAATTTATGATCTTTAATGTCTATAATTGGAATTATTTTGCAGTGGAATGATTTGGACGCCGTCTCGATCAATGTACCAATTCGAAAATTTATAAATTGGTTATTTTAATTATTTACGTGCAATTCTATGTGATTAATTGTTTTATTGCCTAAGCATGTTATTTTCTATTTTATTATGCCAATTTGAAATTTGGGGGAAAAATTTAGTGTCAATCGAGGGTAAATAGAACTTATAGACTTACTTAAACAAAAGAGGAGAGTTGAGGGACTAATTTGCAAATTCCAAAAGATTAAAAACTTAACCTAACCTAATCACTCTCTCACTCACGCTCTCTCCCTACGCGGTCTCTCTCTCACCTCGCTCTCTCTTCCGCCTCGCTCACGTCCCTCTCGACCTCGTTCTCCGTCTCTCTCCCTCGGCTCCTCCCTTCGATCGCCGACCGCCGCTCCCACCGGCAGTAAGTCCCCTCCCCCTTCCTCTTCACACACACACACACACATGAACCGCACGCGCACACACACACACACACACACACACACGGTTTCACACAATTCCCCACACACACACACACACCCATAATTCGATATATACACACATATATATATATATATATATATATATATATATATATATATATATATATATATATATATATATATATATATATATATATATAAATTCTAAGTAAATAACGTATGTACGCACCATATATGTATAAATTCAGATTTATGGGTTAATTTCAGATTTTTAAGTTTTGTTTAAATTTCGAATTTTACCTTAAATTAAGGATTTAATGGTGTTATGTGTGTGAGTATTGATGTATGGGAATGTGTATATTGTTATGTATGTATAGGTATATGTAAATATATAAATTTTAAATTTTTGGTGTGGGCATATGTATATATTCAAATTTTGGCGATAAAGATAAAATGTTTGGACTTGGGACTCATGAAATTTTGATTAATTGATGTGATATAATATCAAATTTGAGGCTGAATGTATGTATATATGATCATGTATATGTATATGAATATTTAAACGACATGTGTAATTTTGAAACTTTGAGATAATAACGACATGTGTAATTTTGAAACCTTGAGATAATAGTATAAAAGAGTAAACCTTAACATTTAAGGAACAAGTTAGTTTAAATTGAAGTTATGTTCAAAGTTATAAATTTTTAGTTCAAGATCATTTTTGAATAAGTGATGTCTGGCTTTGATTTGTGAAATTTATAAGTAAGATTTCAAAATTTTCCTTGAACATAATGTATTACTTCGAATATGATATGTGGTGTTAAATGTGGTTTTTCACTAAAAGTCATATTTTGTTAATGAATGAAAATTAATTAGAAGAAACGGTACATTGACGTCGCGGGCAACCAAGACTTCCACCTCCATATTAAGCAAAGTAACTACTGAGGACTACAGGTAAGTAAACTTCCCCTATTTTCATGAAAGTAGAAAGTTAATGTGAAATTAATGTGCGTAAGTGATCTCGTGTTAATAACTCAATGTTGATGTATTTGATTTATGATATGCAAGTATATGTTATTAAGAAAAATGTTCAAGCATGCACGTTACATGTCATTGCATCATCAAGCATGCATTGGCATCGAAATGGGAAATTCAAATGTTTTAATGAAAGGAATGTATCAAAGTGCAATTTTTGTCAAAAATTATGTATCCCAAGTTTCTTTTTTGAAAGAATGGGTGTACTTCTATGTCATGAAAGATGCGAGTGAGAAATGGGGCGCGGGGGACCGGCGTACCCGAATGTAATGAGCCGCTTTGCGGTGGAATGAAGTGAATGAGCCGCTTTGCGGTGGAAATGTGAAAGTTAATCTGGTTCCAAATAAGAATTGCCCACTGTTATCTGATTGACTAGAAGATACACCAAGTGAGCTCACGATGGAAATGAAGTGAAAGTTTTGAAATGTGAAGTGAAAGTTCGAATGTTGAAAGTTTTGAAAGGTTAAAGTGAATGGGGGTACATATTTCAAAGTTTAAAGCATTCATGTCATAAGCATGTATTCATGCATAAAGTTTACTTACTGGACTTTAGCTCACCCCAATCCCTCCCCATATTTCATGTGATGAAAATTAGATGATCAGAGGAGAGCATTTGGCGGCTGACTCAGACAGTACCCGCTGTCGCCATTATCTAATAAAGTTAAATTTATTTAAGTTATCATTTAACTTTATTCCTTAATTCATTATTATTGATAATTTTTTGGTTGAAGTTAGTTTTGATTAAGTATGGATGACGTATTAGAGGTTAAATTACCTCTTATTTCATTTGTCAATGTCCGTTGATATTTTGGAAAATCTTATGCTTGAGGAGTTTGGGGAATGAATGAATTGGTTTTGGCGATGATGAATGCGATTGAGATGTGATTGATGCTTTAAATTTTTAAAATGGTTTTGATGTCCCTCTGCAGGTTGGCTATGTCCAATTTATAGAGAAGACTCTGCCGAAATTTCTGTAAAATTTTATAATAGATAAATGAACATTTTTAATTGTGTAAACGAGTTAATTCCGTATTTAATGTGAATGAAAGTTAACACGCCTAGATTTTAGAATTTGAAACTTGGGGTGTTACATATAAATACATCTCCACTATTTATGTTAAAGGTTAGAACTATAAATCGGACAAGAGGACTCATTCGTAATGATCATCAGTCCAAAAAAGATCCAAATTAATACTATACATTTCGATAGATCCAACGTTTGACATAGTCCTCATTTAAAACTTGACAAGTTAATTGAATTTCTATTTGATAAACTGTTTATAAATAGTTGTTCATAAATATCATTTATAAATAGAAAAGTTATTACATTTCATTGATCGATTTTTTTGAAAAGTAAAAAGTAGTGGATGAGAATTTTTGACCAATCGAAATTGTTGACAAAAAAAAAAAAAAAAAATTGTCCTGTAAGATATTGTCATGTTATTATAAACAAATATTGTACAATTATTTGACTAAACCTGTTTGCCAAAAAAAAACTGACTAAAACTAAAATTACCATTAAATTCAGAGCATCGCGTACCCTCAAACATATTACTTGTGTCTAGCATGACAAGTGATATTTAATAGTAATTATATTGAGCTCGATTTTATTGATGACAACGAGGCGGATCGGGTACTTCGGTGCCCATGCCCGGCCTCACGATTTTTTATTTTTTTTTTGCCAAACTTCCACGCCCGCCCAGTGAATTTCGGGTCAAGACGAGTCAACCCTGCAACCTCGTTTACCACCCCTTTATTTTATTATTTTTATTTTTTAGCATTTTATTTTATTTTTTCAATTTTTTCCTATTTATTTATTTTAATTAATTATTAGGGATGGGACGAGCAAAACCTGCCCCGCCGACCAGCAGGGTGGGTTTTTTCATCCCATTCAAGTAGGGTACTCGTCGGGTTGAGACTTTTTTGTCATCTCTAGCTCGATTCTCACACGAATGACATGACCGACAAATCTCAATTCCCAAACAGAGGCTATGCCATTATGAAAAATCAAAATACTGTACAATTATCTGACAAAACCTGTTTGGCAAAAAAAAAATGACTAAACCTAAAATTACCATCAAATTCAGAGCATCTCATACCCTCAAACATATACTTGCGTCTAGCATGACATGTGATATTTAATACTAATTATATTGAGCTCGATTTTATTGATGGCAACGAGGCGGATCGAGTACTCCCCGCCCATGCCTCGTCTTACGATTTTTTTTTTTTGCCAAACTTGCGCGCCCGCCCAGTGAATTTCGGGCCAGGACTGGTCAACTCTGCCGCCCCATTTACCACCCTTTATTATTTAAATTTTTTAGCATTTTTTTTAATTTTTTTTTTCAAATTTTCCTATATTTCCCTATTTATTTATTTTAATTAATTATTAGGGATGGGGCAAGCAAAATTTGCCCCTGCCGACCAACAGGGTAGGTTTTTTTTCCCCCATTTGGATAGGGTACTCCTCGTGTAGGAGTTTTTTGTCATCTCTAGCTCGATTCTAACAAGAGTGACGTGACCAACAAATCTCAATTCCACTCACGTTCACGTAGTCTTGCTCTTCCACACTAGTACAAGTCAATCTACTAAAGAGTGTATAATTGGGTTGGACGTGCTAAAGATGTGCCCTGCTTGTACAAAAAGGGGGTTTGAATTTGGGATTTTATAAGAGAATAATATGAGAGAGAAATCTTACTTTGAGTGAGTAAAGTTGAACTACCTTCAAATGACACTAAGTGTGAACTTTTATACTAAGAGATGCTGAATAAGCGTTGTTGGATAGAGGAACATGTGGCCTCATCTTACAAATATACAATTAGAATACATAAAAAAAGATTTAGGAAGACATTATAAATTATTAGATTTGGCAATTAAAAATTATCCATATTCAAATATTTAGTACTTGAAAGAATTATCATAGATAGAGATAAATTGATTAGAGATTTAAAAGAAAAAATTGAAGAATTAGATATAATTATAACAGAAAAGACTTTAGAATATAATAATAAAATTTATATATTTTATTGTAATACCAAAAATATTTTATACTTAGAAAACTTACCTGACGATTAGAAAACTAAAAAAATCTATATATATATTGGTGCGCGTCGTTACGCACCGAAATTTAAATTAATATCTTACTTGCAAATTACCAAATTTGATTGTAATAGTGAAAGTAAGAGTCGATCCCACGAGGAACGGGAACTAAAGTAGTGATATGTCAATTAGAATAAATGGGGGGTTTTCGAGTTCAAATATTGTAAATAACGTGAAAATAAAATAAAAACGTAAATTAGATAGAATATAAATCAATTATTGGCAAACCCTAGTTCTCAGGTTCAGTTGTATTTTATCACAATGTCATCACTTTCCAAGTAACGCGAGTTCAATTTCTTCTTTGATTTATCACCCGTAAATAGTTCATAAGCTCTAACTATTCATAATCTTCCTTAAGTGCATTTAATTAGAATAAGCTCTCTAATCAAATATTATCCATTGAATAACCTAAAACAAGCTCTTTAGATTTAAGACAACAACTATATAATCGTTGAGAAGAATTAGGATGAATTAGGTTATAAATCACACAAGCTCGTGACAATTAACCTAAGTTGGAATTCTCTATGGAAATATTAAATTTCCAGTTGCTACTGTGATTTGAACAAAAAGACTATTACGGATCCAATCATTCAAAATAGCAAATCTCAATACAACAAATTAAATGACAAGGCCTTAATCGAATAAAGAATTGCACTGATTGAATTAAAGAAAACGCATAAGAATCCAACAAATCAAAGTAAAGAATTTAGAACTACGTTACTAGTTTGGAAAAGTGATAAACAAAGGAATTAAAATACAACATCCCCTTTGAACTATGTTGAGAACTTAGTCGCTTAAAGTCATGAAGAATTCTGAAATTTTCTTTTCTTGATTCACCTTCTTGAGTTGTTAAATTCTTCTTCCAATCTCCAAGCAAACCGCTCTTCTTTCAATAATTATTTCACACCTTTTCCTGTTATGAAATTCCCTTTTTATAGCCTCAATTTTGTGCCCTAGCTTTGGGATCAAGAAATCCCAAAATTATGGAAAGTTTTAAAATAAGGAAATTTTTGACTGGAAAGTTACGGCCGTGAGTTTTCCTTTACGGCCGTAACATTGTTTCTACATATTTCTCTTAATTTGAAGTTACGGCCGTGACATGTCCATTTACGGCAGTAAATGTGTCTCTGCGTATTTTTCACCATTGAAGGTTACGGCCGTAAAGATATGTCTTACGGCCGTAAACCCTTTTCTGCTGATTTTTTCTTGATTCAACAGCACTCTTACGGCCGTAACCCTTTTGCATTGCGACCGTAAATATATTGCACCCAAGGTCCCCCAATCTTCAATTTTACTTGTATTTTGGTCCTTTTTCCTTCTTTTCTTTTCCTTTATGATCCTATACCACATAAAATATAAGATGCATTAATAATACTTAAATAGAATCACATTATTGCTAATTCAAGGATATAAGTGCATAAAATAAACGTTAATATAATACTTATCTCATATATATATATATAGTAGCAACTAAGATTCTGGCTAATTAATTTTGACCAGAATCTCAATTGAACTGATTTTTAATTTCAACAGAATCTTTAATTTTTACATTAAATACAGTTTTTTTCCTTTATTATGCATGTTTACTGAATTTGGGGTTTTGTTAGTGGGTGGTTAATAGATCACGTAATTTTCTGGTTTACTTTCACTTCTCTCTTTCCTTAAACGTATTCTATTGAACTCAAGTCTCTCAACCGTCAAGCCATCTCCATTCCCATTCTCTCAGCCCCCAAGTCCCAACCTAAAATCATTTTTCATCAATCCCCATCTTCATCTCGACCATCGACCAATTCAGCCTTAGGCCCTCAACCTTCCATTGAAATCGGCTGCCTCCCTTCAGTCCACCTTCGTGATCTCAAGCTTCGCGCAGTCGAAGTCACAAACGCAGTCTCTGAGTCGGGTTTCTTGGTATCGCTGTCCTTTCTTTAGCAGGTTTATCAACGAGCTCATTCTCCAATAAGTGTTTCTAAATGAGTATTTTCTTTTCATTGATACTTTCGACTGGGTGCTTTTTGAGATCTTGTGTTATGTACAAATAGTTTGAATATTGATTTCTAATGTTGTGATTTATATCACTAAGCCAAGGATTTTAAGTTTTTATTCGAGACCTGAAGTTAGTTTTGGTAATCGTAAATTCTAATGTGTGCAGGCGTGCAACCATGTACAAAATTATTACGTGACGTTCTGTTTGTATTTTATTTTGTATTTTCATTTTCGAAAATATTTTATGTTTTTATTTTTGTTTTCCAAATTTGCTGAAAACGCATTTGGTTTGTCATTTCTAAAAACTGTTTTTGAAAATGAAAAACTGAAAAACACGTCCTGTTTGAAAATTTGCAGAATACTACTTAAAGCATTTTTAATTAATTTGTTTACAAAATACTACAGGCTCAAACTCAATTTTTCTTTCACAATACACTGAAAATATGGTTTACCTGCAATACACTAATGTGAGCATTAAGAGTTTATATTAACACAGTTTGGTCAGGTCTGGGATTTGAGGAAGCTTTGGTTCTATTAAAATCCAAAAATGCAAGTTCTTTCAAAACCACCAGAGTCTATTTATTAAGGCATTTTTTTAAATATGACAACAAGAATTCTCACTTAATTTTTTTTTTTTTTTTGTAATGTTTATATTGAATTCAATAAAACTTTATTTAGACCCAATGATGAGAATTCAGGGAGTCATTCGAGTCAAAGTCAAACAGGTCAACCATTTATCAGAATACCGGTGGGGCCCATGACAAGATCCAAGGCTAAAGAGGTCCAAGAGTCGATGGCGGGACTCATTTTCAAGCTCCGAAATCAAGTCCACATGGAAGAGAGCAATATCGAGGTCAATTGCCTAAGTTTTGAAGTTCAGGACATTTCGGTCGACCGAAATGTCCTCCCGTCGACCGAAACTCTGCAAGTTTTTGAGGCATAGCTTCAGGCAGGATTGGCCGACCTTTGTACAACCGAAACTGCCAATTCGGTCGACCAGGTGATCGACCGAAAGTCCCCAGAATAGAATAGCGGGGTTTTTTGTGCAATTTTGCAAACTTTCTTTTCTTTCAATTTGTATATCTTCTTGTAAAGCCTCAAACCCTAGTTGGTTTTTTGAAGATTGAAGAGCACTCCTTGAGAGTTTGAGAGGTAAAAATTCTTTCTTTATCTTGCAACATTTTCTTGAAATTTATTTCAACTTATATATTGAGGGCTTGTTCTTGTGTATTTGTTGATATTTATTCCACAAGTCTTGGTATTTGTCTTAATCTCTCCATTGGGCTAGGGTTAACTTTTCTTAGAATTTTGGTTAGGTTAAACTTGGGTCAATATTTCTCATTTATTACCTATTTTTAGCTTTCTTGGGTTGATACATTATTGTTGTGAGAATTTTTAGTTTAATCACCAAAGGGGTTCGCATCATTTGGTATCAGAGCTTGGCTCTAAAATTGGTAATCCTATCTTTACATTTATTGTTGTTGTTCTTGATAGTAAAAAAGAAAAACGAAAATTACAAACAAAAATTTGGGGGAAATTAGTTGCCCATGAATATTTCATGATTCTTACATATTAGGCATTGTTGTTATCATCAATTTGAAAGTTTCTTGGGGATACATTTGAACAAACACTTGAAAATTCCAAACTATTCAAGTTGCATCCTAAGTGTTTGACAAAATGTTTCAAAGAGTGTTTCCATATTGAATCCTACATTTCAATTACCAAACACATTCCTATTTGAATTCCTTGTGTCTTACATCGAGTTATTGTGTCTATACCCTTGAAAATCTTATCGATCAATTTCAAATCCTTACTTCCTTGTATAATGGCAAGCAACTAAATTCTACTTGCTATTGTGTCAATCCTTCCCTTTGCTTCCTTTGTTATTTGTGGAAATTGTGCTATACAAGAGTTGAATTCTCAATTTAGTTGAATTACGTTCCTTGGAAAGTTTGGGTAAGAAAGTGAGGAGTGGTAAAAGGCAAGAGTGGTGAGCTCATTAGAGGGAAAAAGCCTAATTGAGTGAAACAGGAGTGAAAAATATTTTGTGAGGACACTTGCACACTTACACTCCATGGCTAATGCACATACTTCCAGTGGACAAGATTCTAATGCACAAACTCAAGAGTTGAGGGATATGATACAAGCTCTCACGGTTACTATGGTGGATATGGGGGGAAGGTTGGAGGGTAGATTAGCAAGGTTGGAAACTAGGAGGGAAGTTCCACCTCCAAGGGATGATAATGTTAGGAGGGGTGATAGGAGAAGGCCTAGAGATGAGTATGAGAATGATGATGTTGATGATGATGAGTTGGAGAGTGAAGGGGGTAGTGACCAAAATTGGAACATGGGTAGGAATAGAGGAGGTAGGAATGTGAGGGGAGTAGGTCGAGGACATGGGAGGAACCCTAGGGGTAGGGATGGAGTGGATGGTAATCTTGGTAGTATTAAGATGAAAATTCCTTCTTTCCATGGGAAGAGTGATCCGGATGCCTATTTAGAATGGGAGAGGAAGATGGAATTGATTTTTGAATGTCATAGGTAATCCGAGGATAAAAAGGTTAAGTTAGCGGTAGTGGAGTTTACCGACTATGCCTTAGCTTGGTGGGATATTTTATTACTCACTAGGAGAAGGAATTTCGAGTGTAGTGTGGATACTTGGGATGAGTTGAAGAGCCTTATGAGAAAAAGATTTGTACCAAGTCACTACTATAGGGGGCTCTATCAAAGACTACAAACCCTTACTCAAGGAACCAAGGGTGTTGAAGATTATTATAAGGAGTTGGAGAAAGCTTTGATGAGGGCCGACATAGAGGAGGATAGAGAAGCCACTATGGCTCGTTTTATAAGTGGGTTGAATAGGGAGATAGCCAATGTGGTTGAATTACACCATTATGTGGAGATGGAGGAGTTGGTCCACATGGTTATTAAAGTGGAGGCTCAATTGAAGAAGAATGAGCAATTTAAAAGAAAGGGACAAGAAAAATTCTTGGGGGGTCCTAGTTCCAATTGGAAGTCTAAGTGGGGGAGTGAAAGGGTTGATAAGGCACCACTTAAGGACAATATTGAAACCTCCAAGGGAAAGGAAGTTGGCTTCTTCAGGGATAAACCAAAGGTTGTTCCTACCACTTCTAGGAGTCGGGATATAGAATGCTTCAAGTGTAGAGGGCGGGGGCATTATGCTCGAGAGTGCCCTAACAATAGGGTGATGATTATCAAAAATGGGGAGTGGTACTCGGAAGATGAAGAGGACGAAGAGGGGGTGCCATGTAGAGGAGATAGTGATGACGAGGAAGAAGAGGTGGAGGGAATTGTTAGTCCACCCAAGTCTTTAGTCACCATTAGGTCTCTCAACACCCAAGCTAAGGTTGATGATGCGGCTAAGCAAAGGGAGAATATCTTCCATACTAGGTGTCTTGTGAAAGACAAAGCGTGTAGTCTCATCATTGATGGGGGAAGTTGCACCAATGTAGTTAGCACTAGTATGGTCGAGAGGTTGGGATTACCTTTAATGCCACATCCTAATCCTTATAAGTTGCAATGGTTGAGTGATAATGGTGAGTTGAAAGTAAGCAAGCAAGTACTACTTATTTTCAACATAGGGACCTATGAGGATCAAGTACTATGTGATGTGGTGCCCATGCAAGCTACACATATATTATTGGGGAGACCATGGCAATATGATAGGAGGGTATTGCATGATGGTAGGAAAAATCGGTATAGTTTCCAAATGAATGGAAAACCCGTGACACTCCTACCTTTGAGTCCGGAAGAAGTTTACAAGGACCAATTGAAACTCAAGAAGGAGGAGGAGGAGGAAAAAAAAAAAGAAGAAAAAAAAAGATGGAGTTGAGTGAGGGACAAAAGGAAAGTGAAAAAAAAAAGAGGGGAAAAAAATAGTGAGAAAAAAAATGAGGGGATGCAAGAAAAAAGAAAGAGAGCAAAAGAGATTGAGAAAAGAATGAATTTTTATGCGAGTAAAGGTGATGTGGAGAGAGCTTTAAAAGAAAATCATTCTATTCTTTTGATGGTGTATAAGGAGTCCCTCCTTACACTTGACGACCCTCACACTTCCCTCCCCACTTTAGCTACTTCTTTGTTGCAGGAGTTCGATGATGTCTTCCCGGAGGAGATGCCTAGTGGGCTTCCACCCATTAGAGGCATCGAGCATCAAATTGATTTCATCCCCGGAGCCGTCATTCCAAATAGACCGGCATACCGAAGCAACCCGGAGGAGACCAAGGAACTCCAAAAACAAGTTGAGGAGTTGATGAGTAAAGGATATGTTCGTGAGAGCATGAGTCCTTGTACCGTTCCCGTGCTACTTGTGCCCAAGAAGGATGGAACCTTTAGAATGTGCGTCGATTGCCGAGCCATTAACAACATAACGGTAAAGTATCGACACCCCATTCCTAGGTTAGATGATATGCTAGATGAGTTGCATGGTTCTTGCATTTTTAGTAAAATCGATTTGAGAAGTGGATACCACCAAATTAGGATGAGAGAAGGAGATGAATGAAAAACCGCTTTTAAAACTAAATATGGTTTATATGAGTGGTTGGTTATGCCCTTCGGTCTCACTAATGCACCGAGCACTTTCATGAGATAAATGAACCATGTTTTGCGTGCATTCATTGGGAAATTTGTGGTAGTTTACTTAGATGATATTTTGATTTATAGCAAAAATTTGAATGAGCACATTGAACACTTGAGAAGTGTACTTGTGGTTTTGAAACAAGAACAATTGTATGCTAACCTCAATAAGTGTAATTTTTTCATGGAGAGTGTGGTCTTTCTTGGATTTGTAGTTAGTACTAAGGGAATAGAGGCCGATGAGGAGAAGATCAAAGCCATTAAGGAATGGCCCACTCCCACAAGTGTCACCGAGGTAAGAAGCTTCCACGGGTTAGCTAGTTTTTACCGTCGTTTTGTCAAGGATTTTAGCATACTAGCTTCACCGCTTATCGAGGTTGTCAAAAAGCATGTTGGGTTTAAATGGGGGGAGGCGCAAGAAAAGGCTTTTAATGAAATAAAGAACAAATTGTGCACCGCCCCGGTTTTATCCTTGCCTAATTTTGATAAAACTTTTGAGATTGAATGTGATGCTTCAGGCACAGGTATTGGAGCATTTTTGATGCAGGAGAAAATGCCGATTGCCTACTTTAGCGAGAAGCTCAGTGGAGCCGCCCTGAACTACCCCACCTATGACAAGGAGCTCTATGCGTTGGTGAGGTCGTTAGAGACATGGCACCACTACTTGTGGCCTAGAGAGTTCGTCATCCACACCGACCATGAGTCATTGAAGCACTTGAAGGGGCAAGGGAAGTTGAGCAAGAGGCATGCCAAATGGGTGGAGTACGTGGAAACTTTTCCCTATGTCATCAAATACAAACAAGGTAAGGAGAATGTGGTAGCCGACGCCCTTTCTCGAAGGTGTGCTCTTATTACTACCTTGAGTGCTAAATTGTTGGGTTTTGAGAGCATTAAGGACTTGTATGCGCATGATGCGGAATTTGCTAGTATATTTATATCATGTGAGAGGGTTGGATTTGGTAAGTATTATAGGCATGAGGGGTTTTTGTTTCGAGAAGGTAAACTTTGTGTGCCAAATTGCTCATTGAGGGAGTTGATGGTAAGGGAGGCCAATGGCGGGGGATTAATGGGTCAATTTGGGGTAAGGAGAACCTTGGAAATCTTACAAGAACATTTCTTTTGGCCTAAAATGAGTAGAGATGTTGGGAGAATTTGTTCGAGGTGCATAACTTGTAGGAAGGCCAAGTCCAAGGTAGAACCGCATGGATTATATACACCCCTACCTGTCCCTAGTGAACCTTGGACGGAAATTTCTATGGACTTCATTTTAGGATTGCCTAGGTCAAAGAAAGGTAGTGATTCCATCTTCGTGGTTGTAGATAGGTTTAGTAAAATGGCGCATTTCCTTGCTTGTCATAAAACCGATGATGCCATTCATATAGCCGACCTATTCTTTAGGGAGATAGTGCGACTCCATGGGGTTCCTAGGAGCATTGTGTCGGATAGGGACGTTAAATTCCTTAGCCACTTTTGGAAGGTCTTGTGGGGGAAATTGGGAACTAAACTTTTGTTTTCAACAACTTGTCATCCCAAAACCGATGGCCAAATTGAGGTGGTTAATAGAACTTTAACACAACTTCTTCGCACCGTCCTTAAGGGCAATCTAAAGAATTGGGAAGAATGTTTACCTTTTGTTGAATTTGCATATAATCGAAGTGTTCATTCTACTACTTCTTTTTCTCCATTCGAGATTGTTTATGGTTTTAACCCTCTAACTCCTTTGGATTTGATTCCGTTACCTATTGATGAACGAGGTAGTTTAGATGGGAAAAGAAAGGCGGAGCTGGTAAAATCTCTCCACGAGAAAGTCAAGCTCCAAATCGAGAAGAAGAATGAACAATATGCCTCCAGTTCCAACAAAGGTAGAAAACGAATGACATTTGAGGTCGGTGATTGGGTATGGTTGCATTTGAGGAAGGAGCGGTTCCCGAATCAAAGAAAATCAAAACTACAATCACGTGGTGATGGCCCCTTCCAAATCCTAGAGAAAATCAATGACAATGCCTACAAGCTTGACCTTCCTGGTGAGTACAATGTATCGGCTTCTTTTAACGTCTCTGACTTATCCCCTTTTGATGCAGGTGAAGATTCGAGGTCGAATCCTTTTCAAGAGGGAGGGGATGATGAGAATCCAGGGAGTCATTCGAGTCAAAGTCAAACAGGTCAACCATTTATCAGAATACCGGTGGGGCCCATGACAAGACCCAAGGCTAAAGAGGTCCAAGAGTCGATGGCGGGACTCATTTTCAAGCTCCGAAATCAAGTCCACGTGGAAGAGAGCAATATCGAGGTCAATTGTCTAAGTTTTGAAGTTCAGGACATTTCGGTCGACCGAAATGTCCTCCGGTCGACCGAAACTCTGCAAGTTTTTGAGGCGTAGCTTCAGGCAGGATCGGCCAACCTTTGTACAACCGAAACTGCCAATTCGGTCGACCAGGTGGTCGACCGAAATAGTTTCGGTCGACCAGGTGTTCGACCGAAATAGTTTCGGTCGACCAGTTCGGTCGACCGAAAGTCCCCTGAATAGAATAGCGGGGTTTTTTGTACAATTTTGCAAACTTTCTTTTCTTTCAATTTGTATATCTTCTTGTAAAGCCTCAAACCCTAGTTGGTTTTTTGAAGATTGAAGAGCACTCCTTGAGAGTTTGAGAGGTAAAAATCCTTTCTTTATCTTGTAACATTTTATTGGAATTTATTTCAACTTATATATTGAGGGCTTGTTCTTGTGTATTTGTTGATATTTATTCCACAAGTCTTGGTATTTGTCTTAATCTCTCCATTGGGCTAGGGTTAACTTTCCTTAGAATTTTGGTTAGGTTAAACTTGGGTCAAGATTTCTCATTTATTACCTATTTTTAGCTTTCTTGGGTTGATACATTATTGTCGTGGGAATTTTTGGTTTAATCACCAAAGGGGTTCGCATCACCCAATTTCAAGTTAGGATAATTCTTTAAAAAAAATTATTTAGGCTTAGTTCCAATTTAGGATAATTCAAAAAAAAAAAAAAAAAAAAAAACTTTATTTTAAGCTTAGTTTCAAGTTAGGATAATTCTTTATAAAAAAAAAAAAAAAAAAATTTCAAAATGCGTTTTCCACATTTTGAAAATTTTTAGTTGAAATACACACAAAACCGCGTTTTGAACATTTTTAGTTGAAATACACACAAAAAACTCAAAACGAGGTTTCAGGTGTTTTGCATTTTGTGTACAATTTTTTTTTTTTTTCCAAAATGCGTTTTCGAAAATGGTAAAGAGAACGCGTTTTTAGTGTTTTCGAAAATAAAAACAGAAAACGAAAACACTAAAAACGCCTTCTTTTTACCATTTTTGAAAACGCATTTTGAAAAAAAAAAAAATTGTACAAAAAATGCAAAACGCCCGAAACCTCTTTTTGGGCGTTTTGTATGTATTTCAACTAAAAATGTTCAAAACGCGGAAAATGTGTTTTGGGATTTTTTTAAAGAATTATCTTAACTTGGAACTAAGCTTAATATAAAGTTTTTATTTTTATTTTTTTTTATTTTTTTTTAAATTATCCTAACTTGGAATCAAGTTTAAATAAAAATAAAGATTTTTTTTGGGAGAATTATCTTAATTTGGAATTAAGTTTAAATAAAGTTTTATTGAATTCAATATCAACATTACAAAAAAAATTAAGTGATAATTCTTGTTGTTATATTTCAAAAAATGCTTTGATAAATGGACTCTGGTGATTTTGAAAGAAATTACATTTTCTGAATTTTAATAGAATTAGAGCTTCCTCAAATTTCGAACCTGACCAAGCTGTATTAATATAGACTCTTAATGCTCACATTAGTGTGTTGCATGTAACCATGTTTTCAGTGTATTGTGAAAGGAAAATTCAGTTTGAGCCAGTAGTATTCTGCAAGCAAATAAATTAAAAAATAGTTTTCCAGATTTTGTAAAATTTCAAACAGAACGCGTTTTCCAGATTTTCATTTTCAAAAATAGTTTTCAGAAATGACAAACAAAACTTATTTTCTGCAAATTTGAAAACAAAAATAAAAACAGGAAATACAAAACATTTTCGAAAATGAAAATACAAAATAAAATATAAGCAGAACGCCACCTTAGATTTTGATGCAAAATCTTAATGTTTCTGCCAGAAAAATAAACAAAAAATATTAGGTGGCGTTCTGTTTGTATTTTTTTTTTATTTTCATATTTCGAAAATGTTTTATATTTGCTGTTTTTATTTTTGTTTTCAAATTTACTGAAAACGCGTTTGGTTTGTCATTTCTGAAAACTGTTTTTGAAAATGAAAAGTTGGAAAACACGTTCTATTTGAAATTTTGCAGAATACTATTTAAACTATTTTTAATTAATTTGCTTCTGAATTAAATTAAACAATCTATATTATTTAACTATTTTTTTGAACTAATTAATAATGTCATTAATGTTCAACTCCAAAAAATATTATAAGAAATTAACAAATGTCAGTAATTGAACGTGGTAAACTGAAATTTTCATCCATGGAATAGACAGGGAAGAAAAGCACCGGCCTGAACTAAAAATGTCAGAAATTACAGTAATTATTTATTTAGTAAACATAATTTCTCAATTGAATGCAATTCTTTCCCAGATTACCTGCATCCAGCAACCCAAAGTCCAACCTTTTCCCAGTCTATCACCTTCTTCTATCAAATTCTAAACAATCTTATCATTCAATTTGCATTAATTACTTGCACATTAGCTGCTCTTTACAATTTGGCATCTCCAGAAAGAAAGATAAATAATGCTCCTTGCCCTGAATTTCAGTCTTTCCACAGAAAATGTTATGCACAACCATCACTGTTTACTCATATTTACCTATGGGTTGCCTGCTATGGCTGGTTCGGGTGCTGGTGCGAGAGAAGAAGAATCGGTCACTGCTGGAGATGGTGCTGGAGTGGGACTTGGAGAGAGATCTGATGTCAGAGGCACCGCAAGGGAGGCAATTGAGGGTGAAGGGGCAAGAGATGGAATCGGCGGCGGCGAGATGACGTCGACTGGTGGATGTGGAGATGGACTGGGGGAATTTTTCGGTGGATCTGCAGAGACCACTAAGTTTATACAAGAAATCTAGATCAAAATTACAATAACAATTATTAAAGAAGAATTGAGATTATGAGAAGAAAATGCAACTATTGTGTGTAAGAGAGAGGATTTAGAGGAAGAGAGAATTGAGATTATGAGAAGTCAATACCTGAAGCTAAAAAAGAAAAGAAAAGAGTTGCAGTGGCTGTGGATCGAACATGTGACCTCCCATGTAACAAGTTATAAGTTCACCAGTTGAGCTACACCGAGTAGTAGCCTAAGATAGCATTTTCCTCGTTTTGGATGTTTAGATTGATTTCCATTAAAAAAAAACCAAAATGATGTTTCCAGCATTTTGTGTTTTGTTTGTAAATTCTTTTCTCATTTTCTAGAACTTATTTTGGAAAATGGTAAAGAGAACGTGATTTCGATGTTTCCGAAAATAAAAACAAAAAATGCCCTCAAAACAGTAAAGAGAATAGGGCCTTAGATTTTGATACTGCTTTATGTATCGCATGAAGTATTAAAAGATAAAGATTTGAGTGAAGAAATGAGATTTTGCCAATTTTATTTGGATTCTTAATTTTGAACAAAATCTACAATGTGAACTGGAATAACAGCATGAAAGTTGTTTTGTGTGCTGCTCAAGGTCTCACATTCCTGCATGAAGAAGGGCATTTCCAAGTAATTAAAACTCCTTTTAAGCATTAAAAGATTAATGATTCAAGTTTGTCCCTTCTACACATAAGATAATTACACAGTTTTCTTGCTGCAACAACCAAATAAGAAGAATTTAGGTTTGTCTTAACTGAGTTCTTTCGATGCTTGACAGGAAATGTTCAATGAATTTTCGACTGCCAATATACAGATTGATTAGGATTTTAGCACCAAGCTTTCTAGATATGGTTGCATTAGCCACATATTAGAGGCTGATACATCCAACGCTTCCACTGTAAGTGTAATACTTGTGTGGCGCCAGCCTTTTGCTTATAGTGCTTTGGTTGGGTGGGATCATGACCTTATGCTTCTTTAATTAGCCTTATCTTACCTCTCTAACTACCTTACATGTTTTCAGGCTCTAGGAAATCTTTCAATGGAGACCCTAGGGAGAGGATTGCTAACACCTAAAAGCAATGTATGGAGTTTCGGGATTGTGCTTCTTGAACTGCTCAAGGGCAGGAAAGAATCTTGACAGTAGACATCCCAAGGAAGAGAGAAATTTAGTCAAATGGAGTCAGCATTTCCTTACAGACGACTCGAGATTGTCCCTAATTATGGATCCTCAGCTAAAGGGTCGTTTCCCAGCCAAGGCAGCTCGGATGGTGAATGTCTTCAAATGGATCCGTCTGAGATGCCCACCATGATAAACCTTGCAAAGCATCTAAAAACTATACAAGACGTCAAGTATACCTCTCGCCACTGCAAGAGCCAGGAACAGTTAATGGGGAACATATGTATAGATCGCTCAGCTTGAATGGGATTATTACCCTGGTTTCGAGGTCGAATTTCTCTCCACCTCCAACAAATAGACCATCAATTTCAATAATAAGCCTGCATTCACAGCCATTAACTCTTCCTCCACAAACATGTTCTTCTACCCTCTCCTCGAAGAAAATAGATCGACAGGAAACTCGAAGATCATTGTCATCAACTTCTAGAAGATCTAGTGTTGAAGGATTTTGATTGTTGTTGGAAAATATGAATGAACTTCAGCCATCAGTTTCAAATGATAAAAGCCAGCCATCAGTTTCACGAACCAGTCATCAATTTCATCGGTTTTTCCCCCATTTCATCAGTTTTTTCAAATTCTGAATAAATGGAATTCATTGCTGATGGCCTATAAAAGGTAGTATACACTTCTCGGTTAAAAACACAGACAACATAGCAAACACAGAATTTTTTTTTCCAGCTTCCTCTTCCAATATTCAGTAGCCTAAATCTTTTCCTTCTTCGTTCCTTGCCAAAGTTCTTCGAGAGATAGACACAGTAGTTCGATGGGCGGTTAACGTAGTGCAACACTAACCGACAACCGATTGTATCTTGGGAATCGAACACCGATCAAAACCTCGTGCACCCCGGTGAGGCAGCGAATTCGATTTAAGGAAACCGTGTAAACACAGGCCTTCGATTTGATTATATTTTCTTTGATTCTATAAATTTTCCCCAACAAGCTTAAATCGAATTCTTTGAAAAATTTTGAGAATTTGTTTTTTTTTTGTTTTCATCTTCTGTCAGTTTTTTTTCCCTCTCGGTTCTATTTACAGTATACATAACATTAACAGCATGTTTCAATAATAATATGTCTACTTAATTGCAGTATAGTTTAGTTGCCGAAAAAAAAAAGGAATTCAATTCCATTTTGAATTTTTAAAGAATCAGTTCTTTTTCCAGTTATGTTTACTAGTTAAGTTTCCTTTCTCAGTTTCAAGTCAATTTTAAAACCGCAAGTGTCGGGAATTCCTTTTGGAATAAGCTCATTTTCCTCTCACTTTTATCTACTGTCAGATTTTTTTTTAATTCTGTTACGAAGGAAAAAAAAATTAGTTTGCCTGGTTTCTCACCCTCCCTGCCATATTGTCTCTGCATGATTTTAAATTTAAAAGTGGTTTTGCATGGTTTAGGTGGTTTTGCATGCAATAGTAAGTGGTTGCAGGAATTTTAATGATTGTTAAATAATGATTGCATAATATAATTGCCTCATGATTACATAATTTTCTTTTCATAATTGGTTTGATTGGTTAATGATTTATATCATTATTTTAAATGATTGCAAAGTTGTTAATTATTTAACAAAATAAATTGTTCCTATATTTTAATCCTGTTGTTGATTCTGTTTTGGATAGATAATATAGATCTTGAATCTATTCTTACAACGTCATTATTATTACTATTATTCTAAATTTTTGTTGCTTGTTATAAGGTTAAATGATGTCTCATGGAAATGACGATATTAACAATGGAAGCAACATATTGGTACCGGTGTACCAAATCCTACAATGACTGCGGTTAACCCTGTTGAGACCTCGACTGGCGTTTCTCCCGTTGATGGGACACTTGGTGGTGGTATTCCTCATATTGGAGTGAACCCCACTTTGCCTACGGCTGCGGCCTCGGCAATCCAATTTGGCACAATACCTTTGCCAGTACCTAGGGCTGCGGCTTCGGTACCTTTGCCATCGTTTCCGGCTCCATTTCCTGTGAATCATGCGATTCGATCGGACAAGTTTGCGGGGACTGATTTTAAGACATGGCAGAACAAGATGATTTTTTATCTTACAACTTTGGGCCTTGCACATTTCCTCATCCAAGAATGCCCCTGTTGTGGCTGAAAACGAAACTGATTTGCATAGGCGTGCTGCTTGGGATGCATGGAAAAGTGCTGATTTTCTGTGCAGCAACTATGTCCTGGATGGCCTACAGAATTCTTTATATCACGTGTATGTGGTAAAGAAATCTGCTAAGGAGCTTTGGGAGTCCTTAGAAAAGAAGTACAAGACCGAGGATGCTGGGTCTAAGAAATTCTTAGCCAGTCGGTGCATGGACTTCAAAATGGTGGATTCACGTTCAGTGGTAAGCCAAGTGCAGGAGTACCAAGTGCTTTTACACGAAATGCATGCTGAGGGTTTGACTATGTCAGAATCCCTACAAGTGGCTACTGCTATTCACAAGCTACCTCCTCAATGGAAGGCTTTCAAAAGCTATTTGCAGCATAAGAGGAAAGAGATATCTTTCGAGGATTTAATTATCAAGCTGCGGGTTGAGGAGGATAACAAATTGGCTGAACGTAAATAAGAGAATTCTTACTCTGAAAAAGCTAATGTACTGGAGCAAGGCCAGAGTTCAGGTACCAAGAAAGGTCAATCTTTTAAAGCCAAATAGGGTAATGGGAATCGAAATGATAAAAAGCAGGCCATGAAAGGGTCTTAGATGAAGCCTACTGGTGGCGTAGGAAAGAAGGCCAAGTTCCAGTTCAATGGAAAGTGCTTCAATTGTGATAAAGTTGGGCACCGATCAGCCTACTGCCACCAGGCTTAGAGGGATAACAAGCTGCGTCCTCAGGCTAATATGGTTGGAAATGAGAGAGATCATCTCTCAGATGACATGTCTGATCTAAACCTTACAGCGGTGATTAATGAGATTAACTTGGTGGGATCTAACCCAAAGGAGTGGTGGCTGGATACTGGGGCCACTTGCCATGTCTGCTCCAACAGGAGCATGTTCACTACTTTTGCACCAGTTACAAATGGTGAAAAATTGTTCATGGGAAACTCCGCAACATCTGAAGTGCTGGGTAAAGGCAAGGTGATCCTGAAGATGACCTCTGGTAGAGACAAGCTGGTGATTACCAAGATAAAAGTTTATGTTGGGAAAGGCTATATGACTGATGGCCTATTTAAATTAAATGTAATTGCTGTAACCCCAACTATTATGAATAATGAGAAAACTCCTTATGTTTACTTGCTTGAGTCTCCTAATCTGTGGCATGGTAGATTAGGTCACGTAAATTATAATGCAATACGTAGGCTAAGCAAGCTAAACTACTTGCCTAGGTTTCAAATTGATTCGAATCACAAATGTGAAACCTGTGTTGAGACAAAGCTTACAAGGTCTTCATTTCATAGTATTGAAAGAAGTACCGAGCCGTTGGGACTAGTCCACAGTTATGTGTGTGACTTAAAATTTGTCCAAACAAGAGGCGGTAATGAGTATTTTATTACTTTTGTCGACGATAGCACGAGATATTGTTATGTGTACTTGCTTAAAAGTAAAGATGAAGCTATTGAAAAATTCATTCTTTATAAGAATGAAGTTGAAAATCAACTTAGCAAGAAAATAAAGGTGTTGCGAAGTGATCGTGGTGGTGAATATGAATCACCATTTGGTGAATTTTGTGCTAAACATGGAATAATTCACCAAACCACTGCACCTTATTCACCTCAGCAGAACGGAATCGCTGAGCGTAAGAATCGAATGTTGAAAGAAATGATGAATGCTATGTTGATTAGTTCTGGATTACCACAGAACATGTGGGGAGAAGCTATTCTTTCTGTGAATTACATTTTAAATAAAGTGTTAAGAAAAAATATGGATAAGACTCCGTATGAACTTTGGACAGGCCAAACACCTTCGTATAAATACTTACGAATGTGGGGGTGTCTTGCGAAGGTCGCAGTGCCTCCTCCCAAGAAGGTCAAGATTGGACCTAAGACAGTTGACTGTGTGTTCATTGGCTATGCACAAAATAGTAGTGCATATAGGTTTCTTGTGCATTATTCGAATGTACCTGATATTGATCCGAACACAATCATGGAGTCTAGGAATGCACAATTCTTTGAGAATATATTTCCTTGTAAATCTACTAAATAGTTAACTCCTATTAAACGGACTATGGAATCTTCTACTTCTGGCAGCAGTAAAGATCCAGTGGAAGAAGGTGAGGATGAGCCTAGAAGAAGTAAGAGGACCAAAACTTCTAAGACGTTTGGCCCCTATTTTCTTACATATTTGAAGGAGAATGATCTGCAAAGCTATAAAGAAGCTATATCTTCTCCCGATGGTCATCTGTGGAAAGAAGCCATCAAGAGTGAAATTGATTCTATCCTACAGAATCATACCTGAGAATTAGTAGATCTTCCTCCGGGCTATAAGCCTTTGGGCTACAAGTGGATCTTCAAGAAGAAGATGAAAGCGGATGGATCCGTTGATAAATATAAAGTTCGGCTAGTAATCAAAGGTTATAAGCAAAAAGAAGGCTTAGATTACTTTGATACTTATTCTCCTGTGTCGAGAATAACTTCTATCCGGATGATAATTGCTATTGCAGCCTTGCGAAATCTGGAAATACATCAGATGGATGTAAAAAAAGCTTTCCTAAATGGAGATTTGAATGAAGAAATCTACATGGAGCAACCAAAGGGGTTTTCGGCTCCAGGTCAAGAAAGGAAAGTCTGTAGACTGGTTAAATCACTTTATGGGTTAAAGCAAGCGCCGAAGCAATGGCATGAGAAGTTTGATAATGCTATGCTTTCTAGTGGTTTTAGAATCAATGAGTGCGACAAGTGTGTATATGTTAATGACACTAATGATGGATATGTCATATTGTGTCTGTATGTCGATGACATGCTCATTGTCGGCAGCTCTAATAAGATTATCAAAGCCACTAAGAATTTGTTAAACTCAAAGTTTGACATGAAAGATATGGGTCTCGCGGATGTCATTTTGAGAGTAAAAATTACTCGAACTCCGAATGGACTTGTGTTATCTCAATCTCATTATATTGATAAGATACTAGACAAGTTCAATAAATCGGATACCACTGTGGCTAGGACTCCAGTGGATTTGAGTCTCCATTTATCCAAGAATACTGGTGACGGCGTGTCATAGTTGGAATATTCTTGGATAATAGGGAGTCTAATGTATTTAATGACTTGTACGAGACCGGACATAGCATACTTAGTTAGCAGACTGAGTCGCTACACGAGTAACCCAGGTGCTATCCACTGGAAAGCCATTTTCAGGGTGTTACATTATTTGAGGTACACTCGTGATTTTGGACTGCATTATTCTAGATAGGGCTGGGCAAAAACCGACCCAACCCGCCCAAACCGACCCAACCCGATTGGTTTGGGTTGGTTTTTCATGAAAATTGGGTTGGGTTGGGTTTTTTTTTTAAAAAAAATTTCGGGTTGGGTCGGTTTGCGGGTTGGGTGAATACCCCGACCCAACCCAACCAAAAAAAAAATACAGTTTTTTTTTTTTTTTTTTGGTAATGAAACTTGACTTATTTAAATATTGATTGAATATATTTTAATTTTATTAGCAAGTGTTCAATTTATTGAATCTTTGGTTATTGTAGTGTACATAATTGATTTGAATTAAAGATAGATTCATGAGTTTTTTTTTTTTTTTTTTTTTCAAAAATTTTACTAATTGGGCCAAAGCCCAAACCGACCAACCCGACCAAAATTCGGTGGGTTGGGTTGGGTTGGGTTTGAATTCGTAATTGGGTTGGGTTGGGTTGATTTTTTATCAACCCGACCGTGGTGGGTTGGGTTCGGGTTGGGAAAAAAACCGACCCAACCCAACCCACGCCCACCCCTAATTCTAGATACCCAGCTGTAATCGAAGGGTATGCTGATGCAAATTGTATATCAGATATGTCGGACTCAAATTCTACAAGTGGATATGTCTTCACTCTTGGTGGTGCAGCTGTCTCTTGGAAATCGTCCAAACAAACTTGCATTGCAAGATCTACAATGGAATCAGGATTTATCGCGTTGGATAAAGCAACTGAGGAAGCAGAGTGGCTTCGGCATTTTGTTGAGGATATTCCAAGATGGTCAAAGCCTGTGCCTGCAATTTGCGTTTATTGCGATAATCAATCAGCAATTGGCAGGGCACAGAGCAATATGTATAATGGTAAGTCTCGACATATTAGAAGACGACATAATACCATTCGACAACTACTCTCACAAGGCATTATCATTCTGGACTATGTGAAGTCAAAGGATAATATTGTGGATCCGCTAACCAAAGGGTTAACTCGAGAACTAGTTGTTAAAGCATCGAGGGGAATGGGCTTGCAGCCTATGACGTTGAAAGGTGTCATGGTGGAAACCCAGCCTAGCTGAATGGAGATCCCATGATCTAGGTTCAAAGGGACAACTAAACCATGTATATCTGTATAAATCACTGAGAAGGTTCTCCTTCTACTCATTCCTATGGTGCTCACAGTGATTGAAAGATATAGGTTAAGCTATGCTTTTAATGACTCTTAAGCGTGGTGGTGAAACGCTGAATTAAGAGGTCACCTATGTGAGTGTGAAATGGGGCCGCTTCTATAAGGATTGAGAAGGCTACATCCTTGAACAAACACTTGCAGAACCAGGCGACGTGTTCATGGCCAAAACGAACACAACTTTGAGAACTACGTTGTGTCTAGAATGATCATGTGTGAGGTCTATTGTCTTGGTTTACACAAATGGCCAAACAGTTCAAGGCATCAAATCCACTGGTTTGCTAGTAATACCCGATAGGTTTCACAAGGGAAGGTTCAAAGTTAAACGCTACCTATCCTATGCAGGATTGATTCGTCTTACTCTCTCTTTCTCTTTGAGACTCTGATTTCTGCAAATTTTCATTCATCTGGGGGATTGTTGAAAAATATGAATGAACTTCAACCATCAGGTTCAAATGATAAAAGCCAGCCATCAGTTTCATGAACCAGCCATCAATTTCATCCATTTTTTCCCCCATTTCATCAGTTTTTCAAATTCTGAATAAATGGAATTCATTGCTGATGGCCTATAAAAGGCAGTATACACTTCTCGGTTAAAAACACAGACAACATAGCAAACACAGATTTTTTTTCCAGCTTCCTCTTCCAATTTTCAACGGCCTAAATCTTTTCCTTCTTCGTTCCTTGCCAAAGTTCTTCAAGAGATAGACACAGTAGTTCGATAGGCAGTTAACGTAGTGCAACGCTAACCGAAAACCGATTGTATTCTAGAAATCAAACACCGATCAAAACCTCGTACACCTCGGTGAGGCGGCGAATTCGATTTAAGGAAACCGTGTAAACACGGGCCTTCGGTTTGATTATATTTTCTTTGATTCCATAAATTTTCCCCAATAATTGTCAGTAGAGAGCATTACTTTTTTCCTTCTGGACTGGACATGTGATTTTGCATGAAAATATAAGTTAAAAGGACTGACTTCTCACAATAGATAAGAAGACGATCTTGGGGGTGATACAAATAAAGTTTGTTTTCGGGTTGGGTTAAAAAAACTCAAGGGAATTCCCTTCTTTGTTTGTATGATTTGAGGGGAAAGGGTTTGATGTGAGTCAGACCAAGAATACAAGCCAGCGCAAAGATCCGTTGATGATCAAAGGAGGACCGATGACTCGATTGCAAATGAAGAGGGCCAACGAAGTAATGGACAAGCTAGTACAAGAAACGGTGGACAAAACTATGTTCTTGGCGGCAAAAGAAGTAAGTTCTGTGTTGGAGACTAGTCGAGACGACGAGCGGATCAACCTCATTCAAGCCGTCGAAGGAAGTTGTGAAGTTTCAAAAATTACGGCCGTAATCCCATAATACTTACAGCTGTAACGAGTCCATTGCTGAAAACTGAAATTGCGAAAAGTTGGACTTACGGCCGTAACTCACATGTGTCACGGCCATAATGTGGCCTTGGGTTGAAATAAGATTTTCAGAAAAAAAATGACTTACGGCCGTAAATTCAGTCTCACGGCCGTAACTGTTAAACAGTAAGCTACTTACGGCCGTGAGGAAGGAAGTTACGGCCGTAACTGCTAATACGTGTAAATTTTAATATTTTTATTTCTTTCCAAATTTTGGTAATTTCATTCCTTGTTTAATTAGGGTTCCTAAACCATATTTGACCCTATTTATAGGGATGTAATTTTTATTATTAGATAGATTATCATTGACATTATTGTGAGGCAAATTTGCTTTCAAACTCTATTCTTCATTGAATACAATTCGAACTTGCGAGTTAAACTTATTTGTTCAAATCTCGGTGAGAATTTATATTGCTTGTGATAAAGAGGTCAATATATCCCTGTGATTGTATTGGTTGCTTGGTTCAATTAATTTTAATTGGATCCATAAATCGTGGTTCTTTGGCGTTCTTGGGTCGATTCAATATTTTGTGGGTTGCGTAACTACAATTGCTACGTGGTTTGCATCATTTGGTATCACAGCTTAGGCTCCAAAAATCAACGTTATATCTTTGTTTTGTTTTCTTGAGTTTTCTTAATCTTGTTCTTCGTGTTGTTCAAGTTCTTGAGTCTTTAATCCAAAAATTGTCACAAAAAATTCAAAAGTCATTATTTCCTTCGTTTGGTATTCAAATAAAATTTCATTTGTTTCATTATTCTCGTAGTTGAATTTTCGAGGAAAAATAAAATAAAAATAATCAGTCAAAAAAAATTTTGTTATTTGATTTCAAGAATTACCTTCTTGAATCAATCTTATTTCCCATAAAAGTGTCAAGTCCTTTATAGAGTCAGATTCCATTCTCTCAAGGTCTTCTTCGAGTTTTCCAACAAGTTAATAAATTCTCACTCATATTCGGTTTGAATCATTCGAGTTTAAACTTGTTTGCGTTCGGATTCGTTCTTTGAAGGAATTGGGGTGAAAGCCATTGAGTGGAAAAATTCCAGAGAGATGAGATCAATAGAGGGTAAAAGCCAAAATTGAGTGATACACGAGTGAAATACACGTGAGGCATATATTACTTAGTTTTAGGATGTCGGAAAATTCAACTACAACAAAGAACGGCGATCAAGTCAACATGATGGAAGAGATGGCACAACGCTTTGAGAAAATGCTTGGGGATATGTCGGGCAGAATTGAAAGGTTAGAGTGGCCTAGGGAAGCGCCCAATATGCGGAGACAATTAGGGCGAGGTCATAGGATAGAGACGGAGGACGAAGATGAATTTAATGGGTTTGATGATGGGACACTCATAGATAGAGAGGTTAGGCATGAAATACGAGGTAGAGAGGTTGTTGGGGATCGACCGGATCGTAGCATGAGTAATATCAAAACAACAATTCCTTCCTTTAAGGGTCGGAGTGATCCGGAACAATACTTAGAGTGGGAGAAAATGATTGAGTTGATATTCGATTGCTACAGCTATACGGAGGAGAAAAAGGTTAAGGTTGCGGTTCTTGAATTCATCGATTATGCACTTACTTGGTGGGATCAATTAGCAACTTCTAGGAGGCGAAATCGTGAGAGACCTATTAGTACATGGGGTGAATTAAAGGCTGTCATGAGGAAGAGATTTATCCATAGTCATTACCATAGGGAACTTCATCAAAAATTACAAAGTCTTTACCAAGGTTCTAAGAGTGTCGAGGATTATCATAAGGAGATGGAGATGTTGATGCTTAGAGCCAATGTGGAGGAGGATGATGAGGCCACTATGGCCCATTTCTTGAATGGGATGAATAAAGAAATAGCAAATGTGGTCGAATTGCAACACTATATGGAGTTAGAAGATATGCTGCATATGACCATGAAAGTGGAGAAGCAATTGAAGAGAAAAGGGACAGCTAAGTATCAGTCGGGTTCTTCGGGTTCTAATCCGTCTTGGAAGCCGAGGTGGGAAAATAAAGGAGCTGAGGCTGTTTCGAAGGGGAAAATTGAGGTACCAAAGGGAAAGGAGGAGTCTGTTAACAAATTTCCACCCAAAGGGGAACCTCAGCCATCTAAGAGTAGAGATATCCAATGCTTCAAATGCTTGGGAAGAGGACATGTGGCTTCTCAATGCCCTAATAGAAATTTCATTACCATGCAAGCGGAAGGAGCTTGGGAAAGTGGCAGCAATGAAGAGGACTACAGCGACATGCCCGCTTTGGAGGAAGCTAGTGATAATGAGAAATTGTTATCCGGGGAGCATGGACTGTTATTAGTAGTGAGGCGAGCCCTTAGTGCTCAAATCAACGTGGATGACGTGTAGCAACAGAGGGAGAACATATTTCATACACGGTGTCACGTCCAAGACAAGGTATGTAGTATGATTATTGATGGTAGTAGTTGTACGAATGTTGCTAGCACCACACTAATTAAGAAATTAGGATTACCATTGTTGAAACATCCATCACCTTATAGACTTCAGTGGTTAAATGATAGTGGTGAAATTAAGGTGAATAGGAGGGTGTTAGTGAATTTTTTGATTGTTAGCTATATGGATGAAGTGATGTGTGATGTGGTTCCTATGCAAGCCGGGCACATTTTATTGGGGAGGCCTTGGCAATATGATAGGAAGGTGACACATGACGGGTATAAAAATATATATAGTTTTACCAAGGATGGGAGAAATATTACACTTACACCATTGACACCATCACAAGTTTATGCAGATTAAATTAAATTTAAAAATGATGAAGAACAAAAGATAAGGAAACTTGAGAAAAAGAGAGTTTAGGCCACGATCTCAGAAAAATGAGAGGAAAAGAGGGTTGGAGCCAAGACTCCAGAAAAAGGAGAGGCGAGAGAAAAAAAGAGTGTTGGGGTACATACCTCAGAAAAAGGAGAGGGAGGGAAGAGTGCTAGAAAAGAAAAATCAAGAGTGAATTTCTATGCAAAAAGTAGTGAAATTAAGAAAGCTTTCGTGGAAAATCGACCAATGGTCCTTTTATTGTACAAGGAGTCATTCCTTGCCCTTGAGGAAACTAACATATCCCTCCCTAGTTTGGCTATTTCTCTCTTGCAGGAATTTGACGATGTATTTTCGGAAGATATACCTAGTGGGTTGCCACCCATTCGAGGTATTGAGTATCAGATTGATTTTGTACCTAGAGCAGTCATTCCAAATCGGCACTCTTATAGGAGTACTCCCGAGGAGACGAAGGAGCTTCAAAGGCAAGTGGAGGAATTGATGAGCAATAGGTACATAAGGGAGAGCACGAGCCCATGTGCCGTACCCGTATTACTTGTACTAAAGAAAGACGGGACTTGGTTGATTGTAGAGCCATCAACAACATAACGGTAAAGTATCATCATCCTATTCCTAGGTTAGATGATATGTTGGATGAATTGCATGGCTCTAGCATATTTAGTAAAATTGATCTTAAAAGTGGATATCACCAAATCCGCATGAGGGAAGGCAATGAGTGGAAAACTGCTTTTAAAACTAAATATGGCTTGTATGAATGGTTAGTTATGCCGTTTGGACTTCCCAATGCACCTAGCACTTTTATGCGCGTAATGAATCATGTTTTATGTGCATTTATAGGTAAATTCGTTATAGTTTACTTCGATGATATCTTGGTGTATAGTAAAAGCTTAGAATAGCATGTAGAACATGTTAAGTGTGCTTGTGGTGTTGAGGAAAGAACAACTTTTTGCTAATTTTAAAAAGTGTGGTTTTTACATGGAAAAAGTTGTGTTTCTTGGCTATGTGATTAGTGCAAAGGGAATAGAAGTAGATGAGGAAAATGTCAAAGCAATTAAAGAATGGCCAACACCTAAAAGCATAACTGAGGTTAGAAGTTTTCATGGCTTGGCTAGTTTTTATAGGCGTTTTGTTAAGGATTTTAGCACAATTGCTGCACCACTCACAGAAATTGTCAAAAAAAGTGTAGGGTTTAAATGGGGTGTAGAACAAGAGCATGCATTTGAGACCATCAAAAATATGTTGTGTAAAGCACCGATTTTATCACTCCCTAACTTTGACAAGGCTTTTGAGATTGAATGAGATGCCTTAGGGCTAGGTATTGGAGCTGTTTTAATGTAGGATTGAAGGCCAATAGCCTATTTTAGTGAAATCTAAAGGGGGTTGTCTTAATTATCCCACATATGACAAGGAGTTGTACTCATTTGTACGCGCTTTGGAGACATGGCAACATTACTTGTGGCCAAGGAGTTCGTGATTCACACTGATCATGAGTTCTTGAAGCATTTGATGGGTCAAGCTAAGCTGAGTAAGAGACATGCAAGGTGGGTAGAGTTCATCGAAACATTTCCCTATGTCATTCGGTACAAACAAGGTAAGGAAAATGTGGTGGTGGATGCATTGTCTCGAAGGTATGTACTTTTAACTTCTTTGAATGCTAAATTGCTTGGGTTTGAATACATTAAGGACATGTATGCTAATGATTCGGACTTTTCTAGTATTTATGAGTCATGTGGTAAAGGGGCTGTGGATAGATTATTTAAACATGATGATTACTTATTCCGAGAAAATAAATTGTGTGTCCTTAGGTGTTCAATGAGAGAGTTACTTGTGAGAGAGGCCCATAGTGGAGGCTTAATGGGTCATTTTGGGGTTAAAAAGACCTTCGAAATCCTAAGCGAACATTTCTATTGGCCTAAGATGAAGATTGATGTGGTTCGGGTTTGTAGTCGATGCATTACTTGCAAGAAGGCAAAATCTAGGATTAAACCCCATGGATTATATATGCCTTTACCCGTCCCTAATGAGCATTGGGTCGATATCTCTATGAATTTTTTTTTGGGATTACCTAGGACTAAGAAGGAAAGAGATTTGATTTTTGTGGTAGTAGATCGCTTTAGTAAAATGACACATTCCATACCATGCCACAAAACTGATGATGCTACCAACATAGCTGATATTTTCTTTAGGGAAGTCGTGTGCTTACATGGGGTTCCTAAAAGTATTGTTTCGGATAAGGATGTTAAGTTCCTTAGTCATATTTGGAGAGTCTTGTGGAACAAACTGGGAACAAAACTACTTTTCTCTACAACTTGTCACCCACAGACCGATGGACAAACCGAGGTAGTGAATAGGACCATGATTCAATTGTTGCACACCATAATCAATAAAAATCTGAAAACTTGGGAAGAGTGTTTACCATTTATTGAATTCCCATACAATAGGGCTATACATTCTACTACTTCTTGTTCACCATTTGAAATTGTTTATGGTTTTAATCCGCTAACATCATTGGATTTAATTCCTTTACTTGTGAATGAACGTAGTAGTTTGGATGGAAAGAAAAATGCTGAGATGGTTAAATCACTCCACGACAAGGTGTAGCGCCCCGAGTTCTAAATACCCGGTTCACCACATCATCTTCTGGTCTAAACTTTAAAATAATATTTTAGTGGAAGAAATATCTGAAATTCATTTTTGGCAACATTAAATAAACTGTAATGGTCGATAAAATTGAAAACATTTATGAAACAATTCGAAATAATAAATCGAGCTATTAATATTGTAAAGCAATTGAAAATGTCATAATTTCTCAATATACTGAAATTCTCAAAATTTTCCAATGTTTGGAAATACGGAAATTATTAAAATAAGATTTTCAACCATTTAACGACTATTGCCACAATAATCCATCACTTGCCACCCTCTCCGAAATCTGCAAATATTGTTAAAATAGACATGAGCATTTCATAGAAATACTCAGTAGACTCATCACCAATTAATTAATTTACAATATAACTGAACACATAAATGCAGGCTCTTTAGAAACATAGGGTGTGGGTAGTCTCTTCTTGTGCATTAAAGCACGGGGCTTCTCTTTGAAAAATCATAAGCTCTTTCAAATCATCGGGTGTGGGTAATCTCGTCTCGTGCACTTAAGGCACGTAAGTTATGCATAACATCATCATTTATCTTGCAAGATATTATCTTCTTTCTTTCTCATGCATAAAATCATATAAGTTATGACAAGCATAACAACATAATTATTTCCGAAGAAATACATTCTTGTCTCTTTTCATAAAAATGACTTTCACATAAGTCACATAACATACACATTCACATGCAATCATAATTTAAATCAATTAATAGGGGCGAGTCTACCTTAAACTTAACGAGTGTGGTTGAGCGGGAATGACTTCAATCTTTCAAATCTCCGTACGCCTCGTCTAGCCAATTAGAAAAATAGGTTAAATTAGTCTTTTGAAATTTATAGTTTAAAAATGATAATTTACAATTTAGGGACTGAAATGAATACTTTGAAAGTTGAGGGACTAAAATGAATACTCTGAAAGTGGAGGGACTAAAATGAATACTTTAAAAGTTGAGGGACTAAAATGAATAATTTGAAAGTTGAGGGAATAAAATAAATACTTTAAAATTTGAGGGTCTAAAATGAATAATTTGAAAGTTGAGGGACTAAAATGAATAATTTGAAAAGTTGAGGGACTAAAATGAATAATTTTCAAAAGTTGAGTTGAAGCTCAAAACATATATTAAATTGTAGGGCTTGAAATAATTGATTTTAAAAACGAAAACTTAAGGGCTGGAATGATTAATTTAAAACTATAAGGACTGATTTTGAAACATTTTAAAACTTGGGGACTAAAGTACAATTTTTGAAAATTAAAGTATAAAAATCAAATCTCCATTCTCTCTCTCTTTCCCATTTCCGGTACAGAGACGAGAGAGAGAAAGGGAGGACGCGACTGGACGTCGCGCCCCGCGCACGCCGATCTCCAGTCGGCACTTTTGCCGACGAAACGCCGCGCAGTGTGGCGGCAAGCGGTGGGCATGAAAAAAAAGGGGGTCAGATTTTGGGATCTAGGTGTGAAAATGGGTGCATAAACCGTGGCTAAGTTCGCGATTTTGGGAGTGCGATTTCCGGTGAAACTCCGGTCGAAGAAGCGGCGGTCGAAGGTTAGTAGCTTGGGTAAGTTATTTTTGGATTTTGGGTTTGATTTGTGGTTGGTTTGGGACTGGGCTGTTTGGGCAGTGGCTGACGTGCGGTGGTGGTGATGATGATATAGGAGGTGCTAGGTTGGGAGGTGTTATATTGGCTCCGGTGGTGCGAGCAGTGGAGCTTGGTAGTTAGTTTGCTGGAGGTTGACCGTCACTGTGGAGGTTGGTGGCGTGATGAGTGGTGTTGGGACGGTTTGTGTGGTGTTGGTGATGATGGTGCCGGTGGTGATGGTAGAAATTTTGCTGCAGGTGGGTTGTGGTTTTGGGTGGTGATTATGATGCCGGTGGAATGGGTTGGGTTGGTGCAGTGTTGTGAGGAAGCAGTGGTGATGATTCAAATGGTGATTGGAGCTTTCGAGTTTACCTGGCTGATTGAGCTGGTTGCTGGAAGCGTTGCTGGGAATGGAGATGGGGCTGGAGGAGAATGCTGAGGTTGGATTGTTGTGAGAGTGTGGGAAGGAGAGGTCTGAAAATGGAATGGGTGATAAAGAGAGTTAGGGTATGGTATTGATGTGATAGATGGAGTATTGATGTGATAGATGGAGGTTGGTAGTGTGAATACCTAGACAAGCATTGCACGTAGTTCGAGGTAAATTCGCATGCGAATTCAACTGGGTCGGAAGAATGAAACTGATAAAATGAGATTGACGAAATTTGGAATTTAAATGATTTTGAAAATAATAATTTAAATAAATAAATAAAATAATAAAATTTTGGAAATTCGAAATTTAATTTAAAATCGAATGAACTCGATATTTCTCGATTTGGCTAGACGAATACGTCGCGATGTTGACTTAAAAATAGGTGAGATCGCAGCGGCACGTTTTCATAAATTTAAAATAATTATTTAATCGCGTGAAAAATTTTGGTCGCTACACAAGGTGGGGTTGGCAATTGAAAAGAAAAATGAACATTATGTATCGCAGGCTAACAAAGGAAGAAAAGACGTCATATTTGAACCCGGTGATTGAGTTTGGGTACATTTGAGGAAGGAGCGGTTTTCGGAACAACGCAAATCAAAGTTACAACCGCGAGGAGATGGTCCATTCCAAGTGATTGAAAGGATCAACAACAATGCCTATAAACTAGATCTTCCTGGTGAGTATAATGTTTCGGTTACGTTTAATGTTTCTGATCGATCTCCGTTTGATGCAGGTACTGATTCAAGGTCGAATCCTTTCGAGGAGGGAGGGGATGATGTGATCCAGACCACGAATACAAGCCCGCGCAAAGATCCGTTGATGATCAAAGGAGGAACGATGACTCGATTGCAAACGAAGAGGACCAACGAAGTAATGGACAAGTTAGTACAAGAAATGGTGGACAAAACTATGTTTGTGGTTGCAAAAGAAGCAAGTTCCGTGTTGGAGACTAGTCGAGACGACGAGTGGATCAACCTCATTCAAGCCGTCGAAGGAAGTTGTGAAGTTTCAAAAATTACGGCCGTAATCCCATAATACTTACAGCCATAACGAGTCCACTGCTGAAAACTGAAATTGCGAAAAGTTGGACTTACGACCGTAACTCACATGTGTCACGGTCGTAATGTGGCCTTGGGTTGAAATAAGATTTTCAGAAAAAAATGACTTACGGCCATAAATTCAGTCTCACGACTGTAACTGTTAAACAGTAAGCTACGTACGACCGTGAGGAAGGAAGTTACGGCCGCAACTGTTAATACGCGTAAATTTTAATATTTTTATTTCTTTCCATATTTTGGCAATTTCATTCCTTGTTTAATTAGGGCTCCTAAACCATATTTGACCCTATTTATAGGGATGTAATTTTCATTATTAGATAGATTATCATTGACATTATTGTGAGGCAAATTTGCTTTCAAACTCTATTCTTCATTGAATACAATTCGAACTTGCGAGTTAATTTTGTTTGTTCAAATCTCAGTGAGAATTAATAATGCTTGTGATCAAGAGGTCAATATATTCCTATGATTGTATTGATTGCTTGGTTCAATTAATTTTAATTGGATCCATAAATCGTGGTTCTTTGACGTTCTTGGATCGATTCAATATTTTGTGATTTGCGTAGCTACAATTATTACGAGGTTTGCATCAGGGTCTATTGATTCTTAAGAATCAGAGTCAGTCCTTTTGCCATAACATTGTCTAATGATGCTTTTGTCATATGTTTATTTTCATTTACATTTAATAATGGTCTACTGAACGACCATTTCTGTGAAAGCTTATCAGATTTCAAGAAATTTGCTTTCATTGCTAGACTTGGCTTTTAATTTCAGTTACCAGGTCTTGTGTAGTAGGGTAGCTGCTTTTTTTGACCTTCCGAATTGTGTCAAAGTATATTTTATACACACTGCTCTCTGTTAAACCACATTAAGCTCTTATTTGATTCCCATTTTTTTTCATAAAAAATACAATTTTTTTTTAAAGTAATCAATCTTAATCATCCAAAAAAGTCAACTCCACAATTTTTTACTTTTCAAATCACTTTTTAACTATTAAATTTTCAAAACTCAATTTTTTATAAAAAATTATCTACATCAAACAAGGCTAAATAGCTTTTAATTATGGAATTGAATCATGGTATTGAAATGCCAGACTTGCTCAGCATTCCATTTTTCGCAGTCAACTTTTAATTTGGGTTTCTTGGAATTTGAGATGTGTTCTTGGAATTCGGAACATTGGTGATTGTGAAGATTTTATTCATAAAAAAGCAAAAGAAATTTTCCGTGTTATGGAATCCTAGATTTATTCCCTATTTGGTTTCTATTTTTTTATCTAATTTTTTTTACAGTACTCAATTTACATCATATATCTTACTTTTAACCTACAATTTTTGACTTTTAATTCAATCTACATCCCGCATTCTCTAAAAACTCAACTTTGGCAAAGTAATTTGATGGGAATGTGAATATTATTATATTAACCGACAATTACATTTACATGACAGTCTAGTCATGTTTTACGATGACACTTGCCCATGAAATGATCTTTAATCCACTTTTAGGAAATTTTGATCCTACTGTTGTTGCTTGGTGAAAGTACGAGTTTTTTTTAGAATAAACTTGATTATTTATCTACATGAATGGTAGTTTTAAGACGAGAGAATTGTTCCTAATAGTAACTACAATTGTTAAGATGAATCATGCTCTAACATAAAAAGAAACTAAATAACATAGAAGTCAATAATTCTATATAAATTTCTAACCAAAGATAAGTAAAGAGAAAGTAAATACTTGAACTCCTTATCCAAGAAATCAATAAGAAGGCTTAAAACTTACTATTATCCTGTTACTTGGGAGCTTCTTGCTTTCATTCTTCAAAGATCCTATTGTTTGTCTCTTCAAATAAGTGAAGAAATAGCTGGAAGTATTGCATTCTAAATTACCAATTGGTCATTATGGCTCAACATCATTACCATTTCTTTCTTTCCTCAATTCCGACTTCATCTTTTGCGTTTCCATTTCCTTTCTTTTGTGTCGTATCCTGTTATTTACTTTTAAATACCCATTGTGTGATTTTTTTTTTCAATTCTTATGTTTCAACACATTGATTTTTGTCAATGATAATATGTCCGTGCATCGCACGTGTTTGAAAATAGTTATAACTAAAAGGATAGAAAGGTAATCATGCATTAAAAAAAATTGTCTTCTAATGAGATTGTACATTTAGCATTATCTCAGATTTAACTGAGCTCCTGTTTGAGTCTCATTAATCAAAAACTCATTTTCTCCCAAGCTAATTTTCTATCGTACATTCTATTAATAAAATAACTTGCTTGTAAACCTAAAATTTCTCCATACTTTTTACTATACATTCTTGAAAAAATCCATTATTCTTGAACTCATTTTTTATGAATAGTGAAGCTCAAACAAGTGCGAAGTTTCGGGTAATTTTTCTTGCCATTTTGTGTGTACAGGGGCGGACCCACATAGGGGCCCGTCGGGGCACCTGCCCAGTAAAAACTCGACCTATTTTTTTTAAAAAAAAATCAGTTGATTCTTGAATATAGTCATTACCTGATTCCCTAAAATTATATTGGATTATTTGAGATTTTAGAGCTAATATGTATTTACAATTATTTATTTGTTTGTTTGTATCAGTTTTGAAAAAAATATTTTAAGCGTAAATCCACGTTTTCTTCTAATAAGCAAAGTAATGAAAATGAAGTTAGAAATGAAAGGATTGAGGAACTTGGTGAAGAAACTGATGTTGAAATTGAAGATATGTCTCAATATCGGGGATAATGTTGGAGATATTAGGAGTGACACTCTTGAATTTGATGTAGCAAATATTGAGAAGAATGTTGATAGGTGTCGAATCCAACAAATGATAATTTCTTGCTCCTATAAAAATAAATTGTAATAGTAGTGAGCAATGTCGAATCCACAGAGATTGGTTAGATTTAATTCTTCGAAAAAATTAAAACAATGAATTAAAAACAAAGGGGGGTTTTGAATTTCGAATGTAAAATCAAATTGTAAATAAACAATTGCGAAATTAAATTAATGAAAATATCAAATTAAATAAATATTCAGCCCAAGGTATAATCTCAGTATTGATCCATGGAATTGATCACGGATGCAAAAATAAAATCTTTTACTCGCTTTCTAAATTGGTTATGGTCATTGATACGATCTAACAACTTATCTCTCCTTATTTTGTCGATAATCAAGAGACGCTCGTTGATTATTTCTCTAATCAATAAACAACCCTAGATACGATCGTAAGATTTAATTTACCAAAAACATTAATTTCTAAAGAGACGATCAATTTTAACCAACAAATTCACACGTGTGATTCATTTAAGCTATGTTATATATCTTCATAACTTGAGTCAAAAATCAGTCTATAATCAACTATGTTATTTGCCACTTGTATTAGAAAACCTAAACAATTACGGATTTAAATTCCTAATTGACTAAGTATCGTTTTGACAATTAAAGCAACGTGCACTTTGTATTAATCAATTAAAACAACAACTTCAATGCAAACAAAAGATATATATAAATAGAAAACAAATAAAAGAACAATTAAATTAATTAAATCTCACAATTCTTGTAGAATCAATACTTCAATTAACCTTGAACTGAAATAATAAAATTTAGCTATCCATAAACATTGAAAATAAAAATCTAAAACAAAGAAAAATCAAAATCAAACTCTTGGTAGAAAATAACGTGTGCCCCCTCTCTAGTTGCTGTCGAGAGTTCCTTTTGTATTGTCGAGAGTTCCCTGCGTGGCTGCCCTCTTTCTTTTATTCCCTTCCCGCTTCCCTCTTTCTTTTATTCCCTTCCCGCTTCCCTTTTCAAATGTGTGCTGCCGACTTTTTAATCAACCAAAATGCCCTTCTTTGGTCCAAATCACAAGTCCAATTTCAACCCATTTATGCGCCTACTTCCTTTTTTTCTAATTGTTGTGTCCTTCCCTTAAAATCTGAGTGTGGCCTATGCCATTGTTGAGTTTTTTTTTTTTTCTCATCAATAAAAAGGCTCATCTTTGCTAAATGGGTGGTTACGTCTAGTGGGAATGAGAAGTCTCCAAATATGGAATAATTGAATATCTAGTTTCCACCTTATTAGTTAAATTCTAGTTTTTCTCCCAAAGTAAATAAATGAGAAATATTTCAATCACATAAATAATTTTTCTAAATGTTTTCACCCATTTATGAGATAAACATGGATTTAATGGCTAGCTTTTCTTCTTCAAAAATCCTTCCATGTAAATCAAGTCTTCCTGAAACAATAAGGCGTGCTCACGCCTTATGCTAAGTCCTTCTCTGATTGTGTTCGTTTGATTCCAAACATCTTCTTTCCAATTTGTTATATTGAGTCCAATTTGATCTTAATTCTTCACTTAATCCATAAAGCATAAAATATGATTAACATACACAATTTAAGCATTTAAAATCATTGAATTAAGAAGAAGTATCACAAATAAAATAACAATTATGCACCCTATCAAATGTGTACTTAATATTAACAATGATATAATTATAAAACATTATCAAAGTATGAAAACGCGTAGAAAATAATTGTAATAAAATTTCAAGTATTTTTTTTTCGATCTTCTTCCTAAAAAAAATTTCAGGAACACTGTCCCCTAATTTCCGTACAAATCGTCGATAAAAACACAAATTATCTCCCATTATTACAAAAAGTCAGCTTCCGCCACAGCGTGGGTATGAATGACAATTGTTGCTGTGCCTAGTAACAGAAGTAGCCACATCAGACTGCTTCTCTCTTTTGCCTAATCATAATCATTAATGCAAAGTACCAAGTTTTCTTATGTATCTTCATCACTAAGTCACTAAGTCGTGGTCTTCTTCTCCATCATCCTACAAAAATCCTGTCTGTCTGTCATTCTGTTTTCGTCCCGCGAAATCAAGTGGCTGATTTCAAGCGATGATCGCCTTGAAGCAACACGATCATCATCTGGTGATTATCATTTTGTTACGATCTAATTAATTTTGCAAGTAAGTTCTACCCTCTTCTTCTCCTTCTTTACTAGTATTTAGATTTGATATTTGATATTTGTAGAGAACCTGAAATTATCTAGATGGAGATTGCTTCACCAGTCTGAACTGAGCTAAATTAGTGGGTGCATTCTGATAAAAAGGGTTTGATAAATTTGATACTTCACTTTTGAGTTATAGCTCAAGATTTTGATTTTTAAGTACAATATTTCGTTGAGCTTAAAGAATTTACTTATATGTAATTATATTTTGGCATAAATAAGAAAATTTTCACAATTTTTTGTTTTTTGGTGAAATGGGAAATTGATGAATGCTGCTTAATTATCGAGTGAGATTCCCAATTTCGACTTCGCCACTCACAATTTTTCGCGACAAAATAGGAAAAAGCAGATTTAAAGATGGGGTTTTTAGTTAAATGAGTTTGGTATGTAATAAGATTAGTAAAATAGACCCCTCAGTTGAAATGTCAAAATTACCCTTAATGAAAAAGATTATTTAATTTGCAAGATATATCCCCGAACTTAGTCAGATTGATTTAATTCAGTACTTCTAGTTATATTTATATTTTTTAATTTTTTAAGTTCTTCTAAAAATGTTCTATATTGTAGTAATTTTTCAAAAGTTTTAGGATGATCTTTTTTAGTTATAAATTCTAACGTTATTCTTTCTGATACTTCATCTTCTATATTTTCGTATTCTTCTATAATTTTATGAACCGTATTTATATTTTTTGCTGTTTCAACAGAATTAAATTCTATTCTATTTAGGATAGCATAGTCAATATATTCGTATATCTCTTTTAGTTTAGATTGTCCAACAGAATGTATATTTTTAGATTTTTCAACGATAGTTGATAAAAATGAAATTTCTTTATTTTCTAAATATAGTTTATGATTACAGTTATTAGATGTTGATGTTTGTGAAGTATTCATAGATTATTGGGTTGGTAAATTATTATACAAAATTTTCTGGTATAAGTCCATTCTTTGATCTAGTAAAATACAATAATCTGCAATATATTGTTCGTATTTTTCTAAAAGTTTATTATATTCTTCAGAAGATATATTTTCATTTTCCATTTGATGTTTAATATCTTCCATTTTATCTTTCAATTTTTCTAAAAGATTATATAGTCCTTCTATTGTATATCCTGGCATTTAGGTTTGGATTGTATTTGTTACTATTTTATTTTCTAAATCTATTTTAAGTTGTAATATATCAGAATAATCTATAATGTATTGATCATGATTTCTAAAAGTATATAATATTGTTCAGATGATTCATCCATATCTATTAATTAAGATATAATGTTATCTATTTTTTCCATTATCCTATCTAACAAATTGTCTAATCCTTCAATAGTATATCCAGGCATTATAAACACAAAGATAAATAATTTATAAAACTTCAAGTAATTTTTCAAACTCTATCAGTGTTTGGGAATTGATAATATCTATATCAGCCATAATATCTATGCTTGGTTCAAATGGTATATTATATTTTGAAATACTTTTCTTTCTCTTTTCTAATTTATCAATTATATCTTGAATATCTTGTATCATTATAGATCTTACAATACCTCTAGCAAAGTTTTCTATCAAATTTTCTTTAAAACTTTTTAATATCTCTTGTGATGCGTAGAGTTGTTCTTGGTATCCTATTTTACCAATTTCATTTTCATATTCAATACCTTTTTTACTTTTGATATGCTTTTGAACTTTATATGGACCTCTTTTAGTTCTGGATTTTTTCATGATATAATTACTATTATTCATGATATTAAGATTTTCAAAAACTGGTAAAGAAAGATTCATCTCTTCCATCACTGTCATAATCTATTACATGGTCATAATCATTATCACTACTAAACACATATCCTAAATATAGTTCATTATTTATTTCAGTATTATCACTATCAAGCCAAAAATAAATAATTAATTTTGTAATTTCTAATCCTAATATTCTTTTTAATGTCGGAAAGATAACTAACACACATAGCATATACACATGATATAACTTTATTTTATTATTAGGTCTAGTAAACTGTTTATGCATGAATAAATGTTCAATTATGCTATGATATTCATCATTAATTCATTATAAGGACTGTTTTGATAATTAAACTTAATAATCCTGAATTCTGTCATGTTAAAAACTCCTCTTCCTCCTAATTCCGTAAAGATAGATATATTAAGAATACTAACCTCTTTTCCTGTTCTCAGTACCTTTGTATTTTCCTTCTATTATTAGTGACCTTCATGTTTATAGGTTTTTTTGCTCCACACCCTTCAATGGCTTCCTGCCTTCACGGGTTATTAGCTAAACCTGGATGCCTTCACTGTATAACCTTTTAGATGGAAAATATTTTAGGACAGAGTGTAGGGAGTTTTCTTAATAATATATTTTCTTTTTGGAAATATGATTTAGAAGAAAAGAATTTAGAAACTCATCATAATTTGATAAGTAGATTGAGATTTTATTGATAATATGAAGATTGAAACAGGATTGGTATGAGAATTTTTTCAGGACAAAAGATTTCTTGGCTTTCTCACAAACTGAGTGCTCAAGTTAGTTCTGTCTTTTCCTAGCCAGAAGGCCACCATTTATAGAACTTCACGAGGTATTACTATGCAACCTCTTACATCATTGCTTACGTAATAGTCACAATAATTTGAATAAAGCTACAAGGATATACAAGGATACACCTGTCCATCTATCATTTACTACAAGGACACACTGTCCATCTATCATTTACTACAAGGACACATCTGTCCCTTCATTTCCTCACATGGCTATATTATAGGGACACCTATCCCTCTATTTTCAGTCTTCACATGGCCTCTACATTGTGCTGTCTTGTTCCATCAAATCAGATTTATCAATCGTCTTCCATCTGTCCATCAATTATGCTGGCATGTGGGGCAGTTTCTGGCTATGCATGCATCTTGCAAAGTGGCAAAACTTCCATGAATTTGATGAGTGTCAAATTTGTTGATGTATTCTTGGAGGATTGTTGACTTTTCTTTTCCTCCATTAGTGAGTAGGGTCCATCTATTATACTGGCATATGCATTTGAATTTTTTCTCATACAGGTTTTTGGCAATGTTGTAGAGAACTTTAATTCCCAACACCCTTCGGGATCTAAACTATGATCTTGTAATGTTTGGTACTGGCTTGGTATTTTTTCCAACTTCAATTTGAAAATTTCGAGCAACATACCCAATCGTGATAATATGCTCAGTAGGATAATATATCCTTCCATCAATTTCAGGACTGATCGAATAAAATTTTAAATAAATGGGTCTTCCTTGGGCAAACTTTGAAATCTCTCCTTTTAGTAAATCATCAAATTTTTCGATTTCTTTCAGATCTTTTCCTGGATAGATAAGATCCAAAAATCCATAATCAGCTGCCATTTTTGTTATGACGGGATCTCCTCCTTGAGTAACGATCAATCGTGGGTATACATGGTTTCCAAACGAAATGTAATAACAATCACATTCTTGAAGTTCATATATAACTTCGACAGTAGTTTTATATTCGTTTTCTTTTGGTAAAAAAGGGGAATCATCTTCCTCTTCTGCACGAATTCTGACTACTTTTGTATGTTCATCTTTGGCATTAATTGTGATTTTTCGTGGACTGGCTTCATTTATAACAACTATTTGGGACTTGGTTCATCTCTTTTAATCGTTGGTCCACCACTGCTTCCAGAAGATGTACCTGTTTGTATTTTTGATATAACCTGTTTGGTAATTAACGATTCAAACTGAGATTCAATCTCAATTATATTATCGCTCAATTCTTTAGTATAATTGAGATGAAATGTTAAGATTTCCATCAATTGCTTGAAACTTCCTTGGAGAGTTTCTGCAAGTTGTTCAATTCCAAGTTTTATATTTTCAGCTTCCTCTGTGACGAAGTTCATTCGCTTTTTGGCGTCTATCAATAATTTTTTGATATTATCCATTTGCAAATTCAATATTCCTGCTTAAAAAGTCCGCAAGATAATTATTGACACCTTTAATATGAACTATATCAAAATTATAAAATGCCAAATAGGCTTGCCATCTATGGAGCCTTCTATATTGAGGTTCTGGTGGTAACTTATTTTTTACTAAACCTGCAATTTGAGAATTATCAGTTTCAACAATGAATTTCTTAGATAATAAAAACAATGAAAACTTCTTTATTCCTCTGATGATTGCTAACAATTCTTTCTCATGAGTCGTATAATTTATTTCTGCTTGGTTAAACGTTCCACTTGAGTATCTACAAATTTCATTAAGATCTGTTTTTAATATTGCTGCTCAATACTTATCCGAGGCATCAATATTAACTATCAGATTATCTTTTTTATCTGGTAATCTTAATTTTGGCAAATTTTTACATTCTTCTTCTAGTGATTTGACAATTTCTGCGTGTTCATCACTCCATCATTTGGTATTTGTTTTTCTTAGTAAAATTTGAATTTTATGTCTCTTTTTTGATAGATTTTCAATAAATCCTTCTGCATAATTTAAACATCCTAAAATTTTTGTATTTGTTCTTTTGATTCTAATTTGTCTGAAAAACTTTCTATCTTCTTAGATATATGTGTTTGTAATTTTATCCCTCTTTTATCTATTGATAATCCAAAAAAATCAATTTCTTGTTTTTCTATTATAGCTTTATTTTTTAAAAAAACAATTCCTTCTTTTTTGCATTCATTTATAAATTTCATTAAATGGTTTCTATGTTCTTCTCTATTGTTAGAACATATTAATATGTCATCCACATAGACAATTAAGAATTCATTAAATTTTCTAAATATGTTGTCCATTCTTTGATATATTTGTGGTGGATTTTTTAAACCAAATGTCATAACCATCCATTCATACTTACCTTGAGGTGTACTAAATGTTGTATATTGAATATTATCCTCTTCCATTTTTACTAGCCAAAATCTTGATTTGCAATCAAATTTAGAATAATATTGTTTTCCTTTTGCAAGATTTATTAGTGCATCTTTATTTGGTAAAAAATATTCATCAAATTTAGTATATTTGTTTAATTCTTTATAATTTATTACCATTTTAGCTTTTCCTCTTTTTTGTTCAAAATGTTTCATGACCATGAAGGCTGGACTACTATGGGGTCCATTACTAGGTCTGATTAATTTTTGGTTAAGTAATTCTTTTATTTGAGTTTTGAATTCTTATGTATCTTGTATGATATACATCATTGGTCTAACTCTTATAATAACATTTTCTGTTAATTCTATTTTAGCTTTTGGGTGATGTGGTTTCCAAAATAATAATGGATTCTCTCCAGAAATTTTTCCTAGCCGGTCAATGATTTTTTCCATGTTTGTTTGTATGTTCGTTTTTAAGACTTTTTTATATATTATTCTTTTATTTTTTATTTCATTTTGTGTAATTGGTTTTTTCTCCCATTTATCACCAAGCTGTGTTGGCTGAACTTTGTAAGGTCTAAATTCTCTTGGTATTTTTAGTAAATGTTCGCAAAGTGTTTGTAACATTATCATGTAATTATTTTGTTTATAATATTGAAATTGTTGGATAAAGTCATTTCCTAATAATATATCACATTCTAATTTGTTATAACTATATATCTTGTTCACAATTATTTGTTTACTTCCTAGTATTATCTCGATTTTATCAGCACTGTTAATTATTTAGGTACTTTCTCCTGTAACTCCTGTTATTTTTATTTTCCCATCAGTATTCCATGATTTTATTAAGAAATTCTTAAATATTGTTATATAACTTTCTGTGTCTATTAATGCACATGTTATATTTGTTTCAACAATAGTAACTTAAATATAAACAGTTAATGGAAAACTTATTTGGTTATTCATTTATTCAGCTTTTCTGCAGAGTATAGTTTGACCATTATGAGTTATATATAATTCTTCACGTTTTATACTATAATCTTCTAGTTCATCTAGGAAGCTCATTCCTAATAATACATGAGGATTTACCATACTACTATCTACATGACATGATACTAAGAGATTTATTCCTCCTATTTTTATTGGTACTTTTACTTCAAGTTCAGTCATATGTACTTGTCTATCAAAATTTATATATGTATATGGATCAGTTCTATGAGATATTAGTCCTTTATTTCTATTTGAAGATATATGACATTCACTAGCTCTCGTATCAATTAATATATTTGATCATTTTATATGTTCTATTCCATTGAAATATTCACCTTCTATTTTCATATTTCCAGCATTTCTATTAAGTTTTATTTCTCTTGTATTAAAGTTTCTCCTGATTATTTTCTATTAGGTAAACTTGCTGATCTTTTAATTAATCTGCCATCTTCAAATGTTATGTTATTATTAGGGTATTCTTCTTCTCTTAACTCTATGATTTCTGGTTTATTTTTTGTTATAGTAAGTTCATAGTTTCTTGGAACTAAACTTATTTGTTTATCTGGTTCCATAGCTTTATCAAAATCTTTGCATTCTTTATGAATTTCAATATATGGTTTTTTAGAATAAATGTTTCCATAATTAGAATTAGTAAATGTGTATAATGCTCTGTATTCTATAGTCATAATTTTATCTCCTGATTCCATTATATCATCTTTATGTAATTTGAAATATAGTCCTAAAACTTCATTAAATTTCTATCTTTTAATGATATACAATATTTTGGGTAACATGTAAATATTAGTTTCTTATATGTTAGATTTCTTTCTACTGTTCTTAAATGACTGTCTTTTTAATTTATAATTCTTCCATCATGTAAACTTACAGTCAAAGGCGAATCTAATCCTTCTCTAAACAGGAATTTAAACATTATTTGGATACCTGCTAAGTAAATATATTGAATCTTTTCACTTTGTTTTCTATTGATCTTTGTTAATAATTCTGTAACCGTATTTTTTGTTAAAAGATTTAATTTGTGTGTTCCTTGAGTGGTTCTAACATTTATTGCCCTTTCAATTTTATGATATTCATTTATTGCTACTTTTTCTCTTTTCCATATTCTGTCTAATATTTCTCATTTTCCTATTTTCAAATCTAAAGATAATTTTTGTATTTTTCTGAACTTATTATTATCAAAAGTTACTTTTAATCCATAACCTTCTATTCATTCATATTCTTGTTTATCTATGTTCTTATTTGTTTCTATTTGTTTCTATTTCTTTATTCTGATTCATTACATTCTGAATCTGTTTCACTTATATAGACTTCTTGATCATAGTATTCTTCAATATCTGATATTTCACTTAGTTCACTTTCTATTTCTAGATATTCTTTTTGTAATATTTTAATTTTCTTTTTGTTACAGTCAGGGCTTATATGTCACATTTTTTCACAATTCCAACATTTGCATTGGCTTTTATCTTTCTTATAAGTTTTATTTTTCTGTTTTTTATTTGAATTATATCTTCTTTTGTAATATTTTCTCTTAGGTTTTATATATCTTTTCCTGAAGTTCCTGAATTTTTTAAACTTTCTATTTTTATATTTTCTTTTATTATTTTTTCTTCTTTCAGGGTTGTATCCCCATTGGGTAGGTTTTTCCATATCTTCACAATATATTCTAGTTAATTTTCTTGATTTATTTAATAATTGTCTTTGTTGACATATATATGCTAATCTTTCAAATAGGAATTTTATCCTTGATCCTAATGTTCTAGGTGTTCCAGGGTTATCTCTAATAAATTTTTCAAATTCTATTTTAAAGTATATTCCCCACGAACCTGGTAATTTATTGTAATACATATCTCCATATACTTCTTAGTTTTCATTACTATAGAATTGGACAATAATAGTATTCTTTAAATTCACAAGTATATTCTTTAATTTTACACATATCACATATTGTTAAAATTTATTAAGCGTACTCTTGCATTATCTTTCTCTTATTGATTCTGCTTCAGAATTACTTATCCAATTTTCTCCTAAAAATTCATCCGCAATATAATCTACTAATTTTTCTATTCCATTTCTATCTGATTTTATTAGTTCTGTCTGTACATTTCTTCTTATTAATACTTTTGTATCACTACTTATTCCTTCCCACCAATTTCTGACACGTCCTTCAAAAGATGCTATTAAAAAATTTATCATTCTATCAGTATTTCATCTTTATTATATAAAAAGAATAGTATCATTGAATCTGCCCAAGTTAATAAGGCTTTTTTAGTATCTATTTTACAATCCAGATCTAATTTTGGTCCTCCATGATTAATAGGTTTATCATAATTATTATTTGGTTCAAATCTATCTTTATATTTATTTCCTCTAGGTGGTTGTCTATCTCTGATTCTATCATAATATTGTCGGTGTGGTTTACTATATAAGGGTGCGTAACTTTCATCTGGATCTGGTAATTCTTGTTTGGAAGTTCTTATTGGAGCTGGGTTAGGTGCTCCTCCAGTATTCATTAAAACTTGGTATTCATTAAAATTTTCTATGCTTAACTGGTCAAAATTTTCTATAAGCAAATCTAATTCTTCATTCATTTTTGTCTTGTTCTTCTTCAATTTTTTCTTCAGCTTTTAATTTTCCTAAAGTTTTTTCCATAGATTTTTTTAATTCTAATTCTTCTTCTAATATTTTTGGTAATATGTTTCTCCTAAATTCATCATCCATGCTTTTTGCTTCTATTATAATTTTTTCTTGTTCAAAATGCTTCTTTACTATTCTGAGTATTTCTTTTTCTATGAATTTTTTGTCTATTTTCTTATCTTTGCTTTTATTATTTTCTTTGAATTCTCTAATCTCTAGTTTTAGTATATTTATATCATTTCTTACTTCTTTTAATTCATTTTTTATTTCTTGAACATCACTTATTAATGATTTTATTAATATTTTTAGATCTTCAATATATTCGCTTATTGACATTTTATACTCTTGGTTTTTGAGTTCTTTGTACCTTAAATAATCTATCATACATATCATCTATTTTTATTTCTATCTTTTTTATTCTTTCTTCTATTGATATGATTTTTTCATTTTCATTATTTCTTATTTTTTTCATTTAATTTATCTATTTTTTCTGTAATTATCCCAATTTTATCTTGATTAATTAATTCTCCTGATTTTCTTTGGAATTCTTTTAAGATTTATTCATTTATATTTTTAACTTCTCCTATCATTTCTTTTAATTCTTTAAATTGTATTGTTAGTTTATTTTGAATTTTTTGTAATTTTTTTTTGACATTCATGTCCTGTATATTTAATTGTTGTAATTCTTCAATAACTAATTTATCTTGTAAATTTATGTTTTTATATGTTTGCCATAAAAAGGCACTTATCCAATTTAATTGCATATTAAGAAATTCATCGGATTCTCCCCATGAGCTTAATGGTTGAAACATAGTTGTATTAGTTCCTTTTATTTGGTAAGATCCTACTGGTAGATTAATATTTTCTATTATTTGTTTTTCAAATTTTATTTCTGGAAATTCCGTCATTAAATCCTTCTCCTAATGTGATCAACTTCTAATCTTAGTTATGTATTATATTTTACTTCTTTACATATCATTATATTATATTCACAAAATTCTTCAATCGATCTACATTGATTTTCTTTGTTGTGCTGTACAATATTTTATGTAATATTTTATTTCTCCAGTTATCTCATATTTTTCATATTGATTTTTTCTTTGTTATCTATGATCATAAGTATTTTATTATATCGAAATTTATTAGATCATATATTTCTCTTCTTATATCTTTATCCAAATCTTTTAAAGTGTTCAAGATTTCTATTTTATAATTATCGGGTAGTATTAATGTATGCATAATTATAAATCTTGATGTATATATTATATATTTATTTTTATTTTTTGTCATATAATATTTATCTTTTCGATCTGCCATATGACTCTGATACCAAGTGAGGGGGTGCTACTATGAGCGAACAAAAATCGTATAAACAAAAATCAACTAAAATTGTATAAACAAAATTATCTAAGGACTTAAATGGAATTTTTCTATACTTGAATGACTTATATTGGAAATCCATGTATGAGGGTATTTATGGTGGTTTGAATGGTCAAAGGTCATTTTTCAAATATTATGATTTCAAAGTCTATTTTGCAAACTATTATGGTTGTTGGATCCATTTATGGTTATTTTCCTTTAAAGATTTATGAGAAATTGCATAAATTACTTTCGAGAAGAGAAATATGATTTCTGCCAACTCTATTCTACCAAACTGGCGGTGGGACTACTCATTGGAGACTAGTCCCACACCAACGAATGTGAGAGAGGGCACCCGGTGTGGTAGAATGAAGTGGGTAAAGTAGTATAATTCTTATTATAATGACATAAACTCCATTACAAAACTACATAGTTTTGATCGAAATTTAGGACTTTCCACTGCAGGTCACAAGAAAATATTTGAAGATCAACAAAATGGGAATTGTGTATAGTATCATCAGATCATTGGGCAGTAAAGGAGAAGATAAAGAAAGGTCAGGAGAACCATATTCATGTTCTTACGGTGCATCAGTATGTAAAATTTTCAAGAATCTATGGAGGAAGATCCACTGTATTATTTTCTTTGCAAAACCAAGAAAACCAGACCCTATACTTCCAGTTGAAAATCCTGCAGTTGTACAAGTAGAAGAGATTTCTTCTACTAGTTCAGATTCATCTTTGGACTCAAGCCCAACTGCTGCCTATGTCCCGCCATCATATTTGGAGAAGCAGAGGTTTATTGAATCGCATGTTAATGCTGATACATATACCACTCCTTTAGATTTGGAATCGCAGAGGGATTACTCAAACGCAGAAAATGAAGTGTATGCTAATGCTACATGGCTTCAAAAACTGCGAGTCTCTTCCGCAATCCGAATAGAGTCCGTCAATGAAGAAGATTCAAAATATATTAAACAGGTAGATGTGATAATTGATGTACCTAGCTTTAATTTCTCTCTTGCCCACAAAAACGCATTTGACGTAGTGGATACTGCTGATTTTATTGAAAATGAAAAGAATGACTCTGAAGAGAAAGTCGAGGAAGAAAAGGTGATAAAAGTGTTTGGTGGATGAAGGGAAATGGATAAAACATTATAATAGTAACCACAGGATACTGCTTGTGGGAGAAGGAGACTTCTCTTTCTCTGCTAGTTTGGCTGTGGCTTTTGGTTCTGCTCCCAACATCATTGCTACTTCTCTCGATTCTGAAGGTACGAGATTTTCATAAATTGTTAATAATTCAGTTTCTGCTGGAAAAGACAACTACATATGAATCATAAAAAATCAGAAAAGATGATTTGAATGGTTGAATAATTGTTTTTTTTTAGTTGAATGAAGGTAAAGTTTCGACTTTGAATAATTAAAATTTATGCATATTGAATAGATTCTTTTAGATGAAATATATGTAAAAGATTGTAACATATATTAAGTAAATATAGCCTCTTTTTGGTATCAATTAAAATCTAAATTTTAATATTTGTCAAAATCAAAAATCAATCTCAACCATAGATTTCATAGGACCCATAACTTTTCAATCACGCATCTCATCAACTTTTATCAAAATCTACGAAAAATCTAATTTTAATCTACACTAAACAGGAATATAATTGATTAGAATTTGAATATGTTAATTGATTGTTTACTGCTATATAATCTGTCAATTTCTTTTGAATTATAACGTAAATTTTACTGAAAATAATTTAGCATATTTGTGAGATTGTATATTATTTAGTACATTGTCTTTTGTGAATTTGAATTTTATCATTATTTTCGATCTTTTCCTAAAAAAAAAAAATTTCGGGGGCGCTGCCCCCGAACCCCCGTAAAATCTACCACAAACTGTGCCCCCCTGCTACAAAATTTCTGCGTCCGCCACTGGATATGATCTGGTTAATGTTAATTGTAAGTTGTACTAGATTGTTGTGTCAATTTTGGGTAAAACATTTATGAAGAAAATGTGTTCTCATTTTAAAGTGGCTCATCCTCAGTCATCCTGCGAATTGTTCTGTGAAATTTTCAGATTTTCTGAAGAAAAGTTATACTCATGCAATGTCCAACATCGAGAAGCTAAGGAATGGGGAGAGCAAGGTCATGAATGGGATTGATGCTACTAATATTTCAAATCATTACTTGCTTGGACAAAAGAAATTCGACCGTATAATATACAACTTTCCATATGCTGGTTTTTTTAAGGAATTATCCCGCAAGGCTCAACTAAGGTAAATTATCACCAATCTCGGTTAATGGCATCATTTTTCTACATCTATACGACTTCTGTGTAATGATGATATTTTTCTTCGTAAAATGCAGTAAGCACAGAACACTTGTGAGTCTCTTTCTCAGGAATGCTAAAGAGTTGATGAGTGAAGATGGTGAAATTCATATAACCCACAAGACCAATGGTTTCCATGCTGAATGGGACTTGGAATCCATGGCTTCTTCCCATGGACTTGTATTAATTGAGGCTGTCAACTTTAGTCACTTTGATTATCAAGGTTATCGCACCAAGTGTGGATTTGGGAGTAACAATAACTTTTTCTGTTACCCAAGCAAAACTTATAAGTTTGGACTTAAAAGGCGCTCAAGTTCAGACTGTTAATTATTTTACTTGATAATGTTACGTGAATATTTAGAAAATGGGACTGTGTCTAGTTTTGGCGATGTCTGAGTGTTCTAAAAAAAATGAAATGAAAATGCAATGTTTGTAGTTGGTATACCGTATATGGTAGAGCTTTGGGTTATTCTTGTAGTTATATTCCTGCGCCCGTCACAGACACATGAGGGTGGGTCAATCACAGGCACCGGAGCATTTCTCCTTGTAGTTATTTGGGATAATGACCTCCTTTTCAACGTCCTTGTAATTTTATATTTACGTCTTTTTGTAGGATTAAAACTTTGAATAACTTTGATTCAATTCAACAAGCAACCAAGAATGTCAAGAACATCAACAAGTCGAATGCAACCGAGATGTAGGCTTACAACTTCCAATTTGGGAAACCAAAATAACAGTTTTATACCTCTTGACAAGTCCTACCACTCTATGTAAAAATCCTTCAAAGTTATCTTCAAATTCAAGCTTGATCAATGCAAAAAGATAAAGAACTATGGTCAAAATGAAAGAAATTTTTTCTTGTTGTAAAAGGAGGATGTGACGAAGGTAATTTTTCCAAGAAATTAGGCCTCGTACTCTTTGCTGTTTTCAGCCCGTTTTGAATTTTCGATTTTTGGAAATCTCGAAAACGCGTTCACTTTACCCATTTTTATAAACGCGTTTTCCAAAATACCAAAAAAAATACAAAAGGAAACTCAAAACGAGTTTATTACATTTTGAATATTTTGTGTTAAAAAATCCAAAACGACCAAAACGTGCATGTTGGATTTTTTTTTTAAAAATGTGAAACACTTCCTTCATTTGAAATTCTTATATTATTTTTCCATTATATATATAGATCCATGTTAAGATTTTTTATTTTTTTATTTTTATAATTTATTTCTTTATTATTATTATTTTTTTTTTTAAATGTGAGACACTTCCTTCACTTGAAATTCTTATGTTATTTTGTCATTATATATAAATCCATGTTAAGATTTTTTTTTTTTGTAAATTATTATTATTATTATTATTATTATTATTATTATTATTATTATTATTATATTGTAAAAGTGAGACACTTCCTTCACTTGAAATTCTTATGTTATTTTGTCATTATATATTCATGTTAAGATTTTTTTTTTTTTGTAAATTATTATTATTATTATTATTATTATTATTTTTGTAAAAGTGAGATACTTCTTTCACTTGAAATTCTTATGTTATTTTGTCATTATATATAGATCTATGTTAAGATTTTTTTTTTTAGTAAAAGTGAGACACTTCATTCACTTGAAATTCTTATATTATTTTGCCATTATATATAGATCTATTTTAAGATTATTATTATTTTTTTTGTAAATTTTTATTTATTTATTTATTATTATTTTTTTTTTGGTAAAAGAGAAACACTTCCTTCACTTGAAATTCTTATCTTATTTTGTCATTATATAGATCCATATTAAGATTTTTTTTAAAATTTTTAATTTATTATTATTAATATTTATTTATTTTTTAAATGTGAGACACTTCCTTCACTTGAAATTCTTATGTTATTTTGCCATTATATATAGATTCATGTTAAGATTTTGTTGGTATGTGGTAAATTTTTTGTTTAGCTGAAACAATATTAATGATGAATTTATTGACATAGAGAACTAACTGATTTATTAACATTAAAATTAATGTAATTCAACAAATCAACCATTTTTTACATATAAAATATCACAAAATAAATATATCAAAAAATTACAAAGTAAACGCATTTTTTAGTTTTTTATTTTTGAAAACAGTTTTCCAAAATTACAAAGAGAATATGTTTTCAATAATTCCAAAACAAACAACCAAAATCCAAAATTCAAAACAAAATTCAAAACTCAAAATCCAAAATCGAAACACAAAGAGAACGGTCCCTTAGTGTTGCCCTATTTCTACCCAAAAGTCAATCCCTTTTGTAAAATATTCAAGTCTCAAATAACTTGTAAAAAATCGTTTAACAAATTTGTTGGGAATTAGGACGCAACTAATCCCGCCCAGGATCGATGTGACACAAATAAATTGGACTGAGAAAATATAAATACGCAAAAATAAAATGCAAATACGAAACACAAAGATTTACGTGGTTCAGCAATTTGCCTACGTCCACGGACCCACACCAATATATTTCACTAACTCGAAATATGAGGAGTACAAAAATACTACACTGTATTTTTATCTGCCTATGCAAAGGCTATTCTCTCCAACTCACTTTTCTCCCTATTTTGTCAAATGTCTCTCTTGTGTTGCTCTCTACACAAGATCACTCTTTGTTGTGGTGGTGTATTACAAGTGAATTTTAGCCTTCTATTTATAGGCAAAATTCACAAGCATGCATGACAAATTTTCAACAAAATTAGGCCACATTTTAGCTCCATGTCTTTTGTCAAAAGTTGGCTCCTTTTGACTAGCTTTTGTCTTCCAATTTCAACAAAATTAGGCCACATTTTAGCCCCATTTTTCAACAATCTCCCACTTGGGGACAAATGTGGCTTCCCCTGAGATATCTCCTTCTTGCAACTCCTTGTGAAATATGGTGTGAGTCATTTCCTTTGTCTTCACTTCAGAAGACCAATTGAAGCTGAGCACAGCTCCAATTTTTCCTTTGTTACTGTCTTGGTCATCATGTCGGCTGGGTTCTTGCTACCCTGGATCTTCTCTAGTGTTAATACTTCATCCTCTAGAAGAGACCTGATGAAGTGATAACGGAGTCCAATGTGCTTGGTTCTAGAATGAAATGCTGAATTCTTTGCCAGATGTATCGCACTCTGACTATCACTGTGCAAAACATTCTTCTCCTGACTGAATCCCAATTCTGCCAACAAACCCTGTAACCAGATCATTTCTTTGCTAGCCTCGGTTACTGCCACGTACTCTGCTTCTGTAGTGGATAGAGCAACAATCTTCTGTATCTGTGAAATCCAGCTAACTGCAGTAGTACCTACTGTGAAAACATAACCAGTAGTACTTCTCCTGCGATCTACCTCGCCAGCAAAATCTGCATCTACAAAGCCTTGTAGAGCCACCTCGCCTCGTCCAAAGCATAAGCATCTATCAGTAGTTCCCCGTAGATATCTTAATATCCACTTTAATGCTTCCCAATGCTGCTTTCCTGGATTTGCCATAAACCTGCTCACAACTCCCACTGCATGAGCAATATCTGGTCTGGTACAAACCATGGCATACATCAAACTTCCAATGGCTGAGGCATATGGTATTTTAGCCATGAAGTTTATCTCGTCCTCTGTCTTAGGACTCTGATCACTAGATAGACGGAAGTGATTAGCTAGTGGCGTGCTGACAGCCTTTGCACTGCACATGTTAAATCTCTGCAGAACTTGACTAATGTACTTGGCCTGAGATAACTGCAAGATACCCTTCTGCTTATCTCTGAAAATCCTCATTCCGAGAATCTGCTTCGCTGCACCCAAGTCCTTCATTTCGAATTCTGCTGACAGCTGCATCTTTAACTTCTTGATTTCGTCCATATCTGAGCCTGCTACTAACATATCATCGACATAAAGTAGCAAAATTATATAACTGGACTCGAATCTCCTGAAGTAACAACAATGGTCAGCATTACATTTGAAGTAGCCATTTTTCTGCATAAATCCGTCGAACTTCTTGTACCACTGTCTCGGGGCTTGCTTTAAGCCATACAGGCTCTTCTTCAATTTGCAAATGAGCTTCTCCTTTCCTTTGACTGAGAAGCCTTCTGGCTGCTGCATATATATTTCCTCCTCAAGGTCACCATGGAGGAAAGCAGTTTTTACATCTAACTGCTCCAAGTGCAAACCCTCTGCTGCAACAATACTCAAGACTGATCTGATTGTTGTCAGCTTCACAACTGGCGAAAATATTTCCGTGTAGTCAATTCCTTCTTTCTGCTGGAAACCTTTGACCACCAACCTCGCCTTGTATCTCTTTGATCCATCATGTTCCTCCTTGATTCTGTACACCCACTTATTGTGTAGAGCTCTCTTTCCTGTAGGTAACTCGGCTAGTTCCCACGTCTGGTTAGAGATGAGAGACTTTATCTCATCTTTCATTGCAAGCTCCCACTTGCCAGAATCACCGACCTGACATGCCTCATGATAGCATTCAGGTTCACCTGCATCAGTAAGTAACATGTAGCTCATGTACTTTCTATTTGGAACATGAGGTCTGGTTGACCTTCTAAGAACAGGGACTGGAGACTGTGATGCATCAGTCTCTAGAACAGGCTCCTGTAACTGCAGATCCTCCTCTGTCTGCTGCGACGTACTACTTTCTGGAGCATCATCCAACTCAACATATGTTGGACCATCATGTACTGTGTCATCGGACTGCACTGCATTTCTGTCCTTGTACATAACCTTCTCGTTGAATATGACATCCCTGCTTCTGATGACCTTTCTGTTCTGGTCATCCCATAAGCGGTAGCCGAACTCATCTCCGCCATATCCAATGAATGTGCACTTTAGTGATTTGGGGTCTAGCTTGCCCCTTGCCTGATCACTAATATGTACATATGCGACACATCCAAAAACTTTCATGTGGGAAAGTTTTATTTCTTTTCCGCTCCATACTTCCTCCGGTATCCTGTACTCCAACGGTACCGAGGGTCCTCGATTGATCAAGTACACCGCTGTGTTGACTGCTTCTGCCCAAAACTGTTTGGGCAAGCCTGCATGTAACCTCATGCTTCTGGCTCTCTCCGTTAATGTCCGGTTCATACGTTCTGCAACTCCATTTTGCTGTGGAGTCCCTGGCAACGTCCTCTCCATTTTGATGCCATTCTGGTAACAGAACTTCTTGAACGCCATATCCGTATATTCTCCTCCGTTGTCGGACCTCAGCTTCTTTACTCGCAATCCTGTTTCATTTTCCACCATGGCTTTCCACTTCTTGAACACATCGAATACTTCGGACTTGTGTCTCAAGAAATAAACCCACACTTTTCTCGAGTGGTCATCAATGAAAGTCACAAAGTATGACTTTCCGCCAATGGATGAAACTGCGGTTGGTCCCCAAACGTCTGTGTGGACTAACTCAAGTTTCTCTTGCTTCCGAGTTCTGCCACTAATGTTGAAACTCACCCTGGTCTGCTTCCCAAAGATGCAACTCTCGCATAAGTCTATATCAGTAGACTGAAGCTCTGGTAGTTTCCCCTTTGCATGCATATACTTGAGTCCCTTCTGACTCATATGCCCAAGTCTCTGGTGCCACAAGTTTGGGCCCTCCTTGCTTTTAGCAACTGCAATTGTCACACAAGCATCCGCCGTTGTGTAGAGGGTGCCAGTATCCTTGCCTCGAGCGATAATCATGGCGCCCTTGGTGATCTTCCAGTTATCACCAGAGAAGGTGGTGACATGTCCTTCTCCCGACAATTGCTTGACGGAGATCAAGTTCTTCCTCAATTCTGGAATATGTCTCACGTCCTTCAGCTTCCACACAGATCCATTGATCTTGATCTGTACATCACCTTTTCCGACCACGCCACACGGTTGATCATTACCGAGATATACTCTGCCAAAATCACCCCGCGTATAGTTTACAAAAAACTCCTTGTTTGAGGTAGCATGAAAAGATGCTCCGGAATCAATTACCCAGTATTCCGTTTTTCTCTCCAAAGAGCATATCAAAGCATCGTCCGCTTCCTCTTCCACAACATTGACTTCTGTCCTGTCCTCCTTTTCTTTTGGAGGTGCTGTGCACTGATTTTTGTAATGACCGGTCTTCCCACACTTCCAACATTCCACAACCTTTGTCTTGTTGGAATTGTTTGGATTTCTGGACCTCGATCTGCCACTTCTGAATTTTCCGTTGCCCCGCCCATTTCCTCTGTTAGAATTTCTGCCTCTGCTTTCCACGTTCAACGCCGATCCTGAAGTTGAGGCACCTTCTGATTGTCGTCTGATCTCCTCCGTTAAGATCATGCTTACGACATCATCGAACTTCAATTTTGACTTTCCGGCAGAGCCACTAATTGCTGTGACTGTACCATTCCAGCTGTCTGGCAACTGCCCAAGAATTAACAGAGCTCGAACTTCATCACTAAAAGTGATTTCGACTGTGTTTAGCTGGTCCGTCACTTCATTGAATTCATTTAGGTGCTCCCCAAATCTTCCGCCTTCGGCCATCTTCATATTGAACAGCTTTTTAATTAAGTGGACTTTATTTGCTGCAGATGGCTGTTCGTACATGCTAGAAAGGGCTGCCATGAGAGACTCTGTCGTCTTCTCATTTTTTATGTTGAAGGCTACTGACTTTGACAACGTCAGCCTGATTGTGCCGAGTGCTTTTCGATCAAGCAACTCCCAATCCCCCTGGCTTATATCTTCTGGCTTTTCTTTTAGTGGCTTGTATAGATCCTTCTGGTACAGATAGTCCTCCATTTGCATTTTCCAAAATCCAAAATTTGAACCATCAAATTTGTCAATTTTGGATATTTTCTCATCTGTCGACATTGTTCACACTCAATCACAAAACAGTCTAAAGAAATCTTTTCTGATGTGGAAGATCAGTCAAAGCTGCAACCACAGAGCATACTAAGAATTTCAAAAGATCTCAATGAGCCAAAGCTCTGATACCAATTGTTGGGAATTAGGACGCAACTAATCCCGCCCAGGATCGATGTGACACAAATAAATTGGACTGAGAAAATATAAATACGCAAAAATAAAATGCAAATACGAAACACAAAGATTTACGTGGTTCAGCAATTTGCCTACGTCCACGGACCCACACTAATATATTTCACTAACTCGAAATATGAGGAGTACAAAAATACTACACTGTATTTTTATCTGCCTATGCAAAGGCTATTCTCTCCAACTCACTTTTCTCCCTATTTTGTGAAATGTCTCTCTTGTGTTGCTCTCTACACAAGATCACTCTTTGTTGTGGTGGTGTATTACAAGTGAATTTTAGCCTTCTATTTATAGGCAAAATTCACAAGCATGCATGACAAATTTTCAACAAAATTAGGCCACATTTTAGCTCCATGTCTTTTGTCAAAAGTTGGCTCCTTTTGACTAGCTTTTGTCTTCCAATTTCAACAAAATTAGGCCACATTTTAGCCCCATTTTTCAACAACAAATTTACTCAGCAACTAACAAAATGTGGTTTCGAATCGGTTTTATAGTTGTAAGCCTTATATTTATTTTTTCTCTGATTACTTGAAATCCCCGAAATGCTACACAAATTTATATAAAACGAGATAGCATTTCTTAAGGGCTTGTTTGTTTTTAAGCCAATAATCCCAACACTTCGGTTAAATTACTTTGTTTCTCTTCATTCGCAGAAAGCTAGAAAGCATAGAACGTCTCTAAACGGCTCGATTTGTTCCATTTAACACCCTAATTGTGACATGCACTCTACAACAAGATGAAACTGTTGAAAGTATTAATAGGACAATATTAAATAAATTAAGATACGTGCTCTTTAGTCAATGTTTGCCTAAAGTGAAAATAAATTTTTGTTCAATAAATCACATTCTGCTGCATTTAATGTGTTGACACATGAAGAAAAATGGTTAGGTAAACCTGTAGAGTATTTTCATCTTTGAACATTTAAATGTGCAGCTAACGAACACCCAAATGACGGAAAGATGGAAAGTATATAATGGAAAATGGTTTTCTTCAGATATTTGGGATATGTCAAAGGCTAAAGACTTGGGTGAGTATAAATGTTGATGTGATTCTGTTCAGGGAACACGACGAAAACGTGGAAGAAATGTCAAAAATTTTCAAATTCAGGTTGTGGATGGATGATAGGATCTTGACCCAAGCTTCACGACCCAGGAATTGACGTTGCGGAAGCAAAAAACAATATTTGTGAACGCCACAAGGAATATCCAGATTCTTGATAAGTTCAATTTGAACTCCACAAAAATGATTGATCTTTGATAAGTTCGGGATGAACGCCACAAGATGATTAATATTAATAAGTTCTAATTTGTAAAGTAAATCCACACATTTACTATTGAAAAACACTTGATATCTTTTTTTAAAATCAAAGCCTCACTATTACAATAAAGAAATAGCATATAAATAAGAAAAAAAATGACCTAACAACTAGGGTAGCCGCGCTATAGAGGCAAAAAAACCCTAACAAAATAATAAAAAACGGAAAATAATATAAAAATGCGCGAAAACCTTAATTCCCGTCTACATAATTGACTTGTTATTTTAAAACCCCAAATGATGGAATTTGGCCATAAAATCAGTGGGCTCAAGGGCTTTAGCCCATGAGTTTTGTACAATGACCCGTTTCTACTCCGAAAAAAACACATCATGCATCCAATTCTGACATGGTTGACCGGATTGCACTTTTGTTTGACTTGAATATTTAACTTTTCGTCAAACCCACTATGATCGATCGTATCATTCACTTCTTTTTCAGGATGATTCGTCTCGAATCATAGGTTTGTTCATGATGCAAAACTAGCCCACTAGGATCAAATGGAAAATTATTGCTTCCATGCAATATGATCAACCAATAATACATTGTAACTTGGATTATATGGATGACTTGAAGCAAAAACTCCCTTAGGCAGAGGCGGTGTGGCCCAAATTCCCAAGTGCAATTAACCTTCAAAAAAGATTTAAATAAAATGGGGTGGGAAATGTTAATTTCACAAAGTACAAGGTATAGATCTTTGTACTTATGATGAATCATCACCTCCAACTCCTCTTTGGAAACTACGAGAATTTTCTTTTCACCTCTTTCCTCCTTTGCAACTTCTTGCTCAATTTGTTTACTCTCAAGCCCAACCACATTTTCTAACTACACATTTTTATCAACATTCTTATATACTTCCTCTAAATTTTTGAACTCTACCAACACCTTCAAATTTTCGTTCTCAAGCACTTAAACTTTTAATGTTTTTATCTTCCCACTCATTTTTCAATCCTCCCACCTTCTCAATTTTCATATCCTCGTGATATCTCCTATTATACCACTTTTCACTCTCCTTTTTTACATTTCTCAGATCTTCTAATGCTTCCTCTAATGTCAACCCATATAGTGTGCAGGTTTTCCCTTTCTTAAGGAATCTGTATATGTGCATATTCTTACATAAACAACCTCCCTCCTATGTCTCCATGGTTTTCCAAACAAAATATGACAAGATTTTAATGGCACTACTTCACACCATACTTCATTACTATATTTTACATTGGTGAAAGTCACTAGAACTTGTTTGGTCACTTGGAACTCTCCAAACTCTCTCATCCATGTCATTATATAAAGCTTATAGTATGGTATTAGGGGTAATCCTAATTTTTAAACCATGAAGTTACTAACAAAATTAATAAAGCACTCTCCATCAATTTCCAAACTATACGCCTTATGACTTACATAACATCTAGTTTTCAACAAGGAGCTCTGATCATAACCCATCCCTTATGTGACGATTCAAAAATTCTAATAATATCAATACTAGAAATCAAATAGAAGAATAATTCGATAAGAGTATTAAGATGTTTAAGGAAACTCAAGAAACTGGTGTTTTTTTTTATATATAATTTTTTCCCCAAAAATTCGACAAGGAATTTAGCAGAACAGACAAGAATTAATTTGGACATGAAACGATCATAATATAGACTTTTGAGTTTTTTGGATGATTTTCTAGGATTAAATACTCAAGAAACATGAAGTGTATGAAGAATAAGAAAAATTGAAAAAAAAAAAAAAAGACTCAACAAACAAGATATGGATGATTCTCATGTGGACTCTATGATAAATACATGAAATCAAACTAGGATAGAATAACCTGAATTCAGAGTTCAGCTCTGATACCAGATGATGTGATCCCGTTCGGGGAACAAGACGAAAACGCGGAAGAAAGGCCAAAACGTTCCAAATTCAGGTTATGGATGGATGATAGGATCTTGACCCGAGCTTCACAACATAGGAATTGACGATGCCGAAACAAAAACCAAGATTTGTAAATGCCACATGGAATGTTTAGATTCTTGATAAGTTTGATTTGAATGCCACAAAGATGATTAATCTTTGATAAGTTTGGAATGAACGCCACAATATGATTAATCATGATAAGTTCGAATTTGTAAAGTAGATCCACACATTTACTATTGAAAAACACTCAATATCTTTTTTAAAAATCAAAGTCTCACTATTACAATGAAGAAATAACATATAAATAAGAAAACAAATGACCTAACAATTAGGGTAGCTGCTATAGAGGAAAAAAAAACCCTAACAAAGTAATAAAAAACGGAAAATAACATAAAAATGCGTGAAAACCCTAATTCTTGTCTGCGTAATTGATTGTTGTTTCGAAGCCCCAAATGATGGAATTTGGCCATAAAATCAGTGGGCTCAAGAGCTTTGGCCCTGAGTTTTGTTCAATAACCCGTTTCTACTAAAAAAACACATACTATGCATCCAATTCTGACATAATTGACTAGATTGAACTTTTGTTTGACTTGAATATTTAACTTTCTGTCAAACCCACTATGATTCGTATCAAATGTGATTCTAATGAGCACACTACGCAGTGACGAATGCAGAATATTGGTTGAGCTAAAGTAAACTTTGACCATTGACCGTTGACCAATGATCATCAGCGGTCACTACAACAAAAGTGACTTTTTACGATATTTATTTACGGCGTACATATAAGACATGCCATAAACTTAGATTATTTGCGGCATGCAAAAATAGTGTGCCGTAATAGTAGGAATTTCACGGCGGACAAAATTAGTACGCCGTAAAAAATTCAAAAATGAACATATACGTCGTGCAAGTGCAAGCCGTAAAAAATAACGTGAAAATTAAGCGGGCCTTAACCCATATATTTAACCCGTGCAAAGGTAAATTAGGGTGCGACTTCTTCCCCTGCTGCGACTACTTCTTCCCCCAGTCCCAATTTAACAACTCAGCCTTACAAGATTTCTTCTTCTTCCCAACCTTCCATAGTCCACCAGCGAGAAGCGAAGATTAGAGAGTGACCGATTAAGTGTGCAATGCTTTTCCAAATTGAAGGTCAATTTCTGGTTCTTTTTTATTTTTTGTTCATGAAAACTGTTCCTTTTTTTTTTGTGATTTTGAATAATGTTATGTGATTTGGGATTTTTTATATAATAACTTGATTATGCTTAGTCTCGACCAGTATTCCCTCTCTCACTCTCTGTTTGACGGATTCTATTTGCTTTTGATTTTGATATTCTGTATGGTTTTTCTTCAATACCAGGATTAGCTCGAACAAATTAGTAGTAGGAATTAGGAAATGTTACAGTGATTAGTATATATTGTTTTTAATTGGAATTCATGTTTTAGTGGTTGACATTCATAAGGTAATGATCACTAGAGTAATAATAGCTACTTTTAGGTTTCAATCTCCTACTTTATGAGCTAAAATTTCTATGGGAACATTTGAAAATACATCTGTTATAAGTTTAATCAACTGGTCATTAAATCTAGGATGTTTCCTTTGTGATGATGGTCAGGGGAGGAAAAAATGATTCACCACTAGCAGAAGTATGTATTGTTAGCCCAAGAGTAAACTAACCAAGAGGGGGGTGAATTGGTTTATAAAACTTTTTCGATAAATAATCTCAAACTTAAAAATCAATGGGTACAAGTATGAGCACTTAGTGTTACAAGTAACTAAATTATCAATGTAGTGTGCTATATATGTGTAAACTTAATTGATAAAGCAAGTATAGCACTTAGATATAGTGTTGCACAATATAAATTGATAGAATAGAGTAAGTGCAATGTAAGTAAGTAAAATGGATAAGAGAATGCAAACGCGATTTATGGAGGTTCAATCAACCAACATGATCTACTTCCCCCGTTACCGAGCTCTCCGTCACGAGCAAGGCCAAATCCACTATATTGATAACTTACAACAAGGAGTATTGAATCCTTAGGTGACTTTACAACAAGGAGCACCTATCCTTTACAATCGAGTTTTCACAAGGCTCTCGAAAACACAAGATATAATGAATTGAATTTACGATTGAAATAATTCTCTTGACAAATGATATACTCAAATTAAGTACCGAGAGAGTTAGGCTAACACTTCAATAGATAGCAATGAATTAAGCTCTAGTGTTAGAGAAAAACTTTGATGCAAATAATAATGAAAAGTTCAATGCAATCAAACAAAGTTTTTCAAATGATCTCTTGTTAAAATATTGAATCAAATTAAGTACCAAGAGATGCCACACTTGAATAATTAACAATGAGTTAAGCTCAAAGTATTTAGGCAATGGAACTTTGATGAATCAAATGATAATGAAAGATGTAGCACAAATAATCAAAGTTCCTTAATTGGAATTTCTCTCTTTTAAAAGATTAAAACAAGTTTAGAACAAAGAGAGATTTACACTTCAATTCCAATATAGTGTGAAGATGTTGAAGAAGTTTAAACAATATAAAACCAAGAATCTTCACAAAACTTTCTTCCAAAAACTTTGATGAATTTGATAAAACAAAGTTTAGATCAATCAAAATTTTATAATAAAAATAGATGAATATAAACCAAGAACAATGAATTTTCACAAGAAAGTTTATATAAAATCTTTTCTATGTGGTTCAAATTGAATGTAAATGAGATGGCTATTTATAGATCAAGAATTTGAGCTGCAGCCAGTTTCGGTCGATCAAATACATTTTCGGTCTGCAGCCAGTTTCGGTCGACCAAAGTTTCGGTCGACTGAAAATGGAAAAATTTGAGTTTTTATTTTTATATAAAAAAGTTTATTTTTCCAAAAACAATTTCATGTTATGATTTGAAAAATCATTTTTATGCAAGTGACGAATTTTCATGTAAGTTTCTTGATACATAAAAATCATTTTCGAGCTCGTTGAATTTCATCGCTAAAGATTGAGAGTGTTATACCTTTACATATGTTAAATCAACTCTTGAACTTGAACTCTAATCTTGTATGCTTGAATTCTTGATCTTCATGTCATGCTTTTCAACTTCAATTTTGATCTTTGAATATCTTCAATTCTTTCATGATCTTCTTTGCGTCTCATGTGCTTGATCACATAGTTTTGATTTATATCTTTAAGAGATGATTTGAACATAGAGTGCTTTGAATATTTATCATTACATGAAACACTTGAAGCACACTAGTTAATAACACAATATATTCTTGTTTTTTATGATCAAAACAATAAGGTTAAGTTAACAATAGGTCAACATGTATCGCATAGGAATTTTTTCAATTTTTTATAAAACCAGCAAGGGACGCCGGGGCAGAAGTTGCCCAGTGTTTTGCTGAAGCAGCCATGAAGGCCTTCAAATGCAATATTATCCGATGTTGACTTGCAGATGGCCACCACCACCACTTATTGCATCTCTGGATCTTGGTAGTGTTGGCAATGAACTGCCTATCTTTTGTAAATATGGATAGGGATGTAAATCAGGACTTCTATCCATAGATCAGTTTCTTTTTTTTTTCCATTTCGCTTTTCTTTTTTCATGACTGAGAGACTTATTTAAAACTATAAGTCAGTGTGTGAGAAAACTAAAAAGTCCTAATCACTTTCAGAAATTTGTGAGATGTTGGGCTCGGTAATTTCAAATGGTCATAACTTTGTCATACGGTGTCCATTTTGAGCCCATAAGTATTTTTCGAAAAGGTCTCAATGAGACGGATAAGACTCATCATTTTGCCATGATATATGCTGAATTTTGACCATTTGAGATCGTTTAGAGCGTCAAAACTACAATTTTCTATCTTTATTTGCTGATTTTTTGTTTTTATTTATTGTCGTCGTAAGCCTGGCTCGTTTAGGGACTCATGGCCCATTAGGTTTTCTTTATTTAAGACTATCTTGAAGCGTTTCATTTCAGTTGGAAAAAGCGTTCCATATAATTAAGTGTCGGGTGTCGAACTAGATGAACTAGGCTGTGACTTCCGTTTTAGTTGAAAAAAGCGTTCCATATAAATATATAATCAACAGAAAGTTTGCAATTTCCAAATAAATTCAAATTTATGTAAAAATCACACTACATTTCACCAATCACAATTAATGACATATTAATTCACAAATTTTCAATTTCGAAGCTAAATAATTGAAAATCCCCAAAAATGCACAATCTGAAAATTGAAAATAAACAAAAACATCTATTTGTGAAAAACTAGAACATTTGTACCCAATGTTGTCAAACCCAACCCATCCCGGTCGGGTCGACCTGCTCCAAAATTGGATCCGGTCACATTAAAAACTCAGTGGGGTCAAACCCGATCAAAGACCCGGGTTGACTTGGGAAGCCCGACTAATCCGGTTTACCCGAACCCATGTTTGAATTTTTATTTTTATTTTTTTTGAATTTTTTGAGTTTTTAAATATTTTTTAATATTAATAATTAATGCTCGGGTCGACTCCGGGTTGACCTTCTGACCCTTGACCCAATCTCTCGATCGGGTCAATGCCCCGGCCGGGTCTTAAAACATTGTTTGTACCACACAAAATACTCACAAATATAAAAGGGAAATATTGGGGCTCACAAGTGACTAGTAGAAATTAAAGCAAAATTAAGTGTTCACCATCTAGGGTTTTCTCAAAAGTCACTAACCTGTTAAATTGAGTGAGATTTGAGAATTGAGAGAAGCACCATAGTTGCGGAGCAGGCTGCTAGATTGAAGCCTCAAGGATGAAGTTTGATTGAAGAGCAGGGATGAACTTAAGTCGAAAGGTGGAACTTTGAAATGTTCAAATTAAGCGAACAGAGGTTATGAACGAGGAAGCTAGGTTAATTGATTGTAAATTATGAATCTAATTATTGCCGCCCGAGAGGAAGAAATCAGATATAGAGTTGAATTTGGGCTGGAGAATTGGAGTGGACTGGAACTAGAGAGAGTTAGATGGCTGGGAATTGGATTAAAATTTGGGCCTACAATATTTGGGCCAATTTTCAAAATAATATTAAATGGGAAAATTACATAAAATCTTGTGTTTCAAATATGCAATTCAAAAATCATGTGAAGGAAATCTTTTTTTTTTTTAAATTCAGGTGTTAATTCATTTAGTTAGGTGTTTAATAATTAAAAATAAATATAATGATATATATATAAGATAAACATAATTATCTACTATACATTATATTAAAACTAATATAATATTAAATCAAAATTTTAAATTTTGACGTCACAACCTACCTACCACCCCACCCTACTTTACCCTACCCCACCCACCCTACCGCACCCCAAACCCACCCCACCCAAAACCAAAAATAATTTTTTTTTTTTTTTATTCCTTTCGATGTTTTCCTATCATTCCCCATATCACTCTCATCCCAACCCCAACCCCACTGGACCCTACTCCGCCTCATTACAAAGTGACAAATTGATATCACCCTAACCACATCCCCGACCCCACCCACCCACCCTGCCCACCCAAATCTTGCCTACCCCAAAAATAAGTTTATTTTTATTTTCTCTCGATATTTTCTTACACTTCCCCATCCCACTAAACCCCAACCCAACCCTACTCGACCCCGCCCCACCCCACATCACCGTAAAGTGACAAATTGATCTCACACTCGCCACATCTCCAGACCACACCCACCCACCCACCCTGCCCACCCATACCATCTCACCACCTATATCCTACCACACCCTAAAAATAAGTTTATTTTTATTTTTTCCCGATATTTTCCTACACTTCCCCATCCCAACCCCACTACACTCGACCCTACCCTACCCTACCCTACATCATCGTAAAGTGACAAATGATCTTATCCAAGTCACAGACCACCACACCACCCCACACCAAAAATAATTTTTATTTTTTTCCTTTCGATATTTTCCTATCATTCCCCATCCCACCCACCCCACCCTACCCCACATCATCTTAAAGTGACAAATTGATCTCACCCTAACCACATCCTCCGACCCCACCACCCACCCCGCCTCACCACCCATATCATACCCCACCCCAAAAATAATTTTATTTTTATTTTCTCTCGATGTTTTCCTACACTTCCTCAACCCACCCCACCCCACCCCAACCCAACCCAACCTAACCCCACTTGACCCTATCCTACCCCACCTCATTGCAAAGTAACAAATTGATCTCACCCTAACCACATCCCCCGACCCCACCCACCAACCCCACCTCACCACCAATATCCTACCTCATCCCAAAAATAAGTTTATTTTTATATTCTCCCAATGTTTTCCTACACTTCCCCATCCCACCCCAACCCCACTCCACTCGACTCTACCCCACCTCAGTGCAAAGTGACAAATTGATCTTATCCCAACCACAAACCTCGACACACCCTGCCCGCCTCGCCACCCACCCTACCTCACCTCACCGTAAAAATAATTTTTTTCCTCTACTTTTTCACCTACCACCACCGAGCCGGACACCACCCTACCGATCTCACCCCCACCCCAAAAATGATTTTTTTCCTTCTACTTTTTCATGCCCCCACCAACCCCACCCCAAAAAATTAGTTTTTTTTATCTCTCCATGTTTTCCCTCCCTACTCTGCCATCCATCCCACCCAAAAATGGTTTTTTTCTTCCACTTTTTCACACCCCACCAAGACCCTACCCTTGCACCCACCCCACCATACCCACCCATCCCATTCCTACCCACCCCCCCAAAAATGATTTTTTCTTCAATTTTTCACACCCCCACCCACCTAGCTCCAGACCCTACCCCGCCACCCACCCAACCAACTGACCCCACCCAAAAATGATTTTTTTCTTTTCCACACCCCGTCTCGACCCTATACCCATCACCCACCAACCCCACCCCTACCCAAAAATGATTTTTCTTCTTCTAATTTTCCACACCCCGTCCCTACCCCGCTGCCCACCCAACAAACCGACCCCACCCAAAAATTATTTTTTTCTTATACTTTTCCTCGTCCAATGATCACAAAAAGTTATAGATGGTCACAACTTTTAATATAATTGGTTACAATCATTTATAGTTGGTCACATATTATTTATTTATTGGTCACAACTTACTCGTTTTTTTTTCATGATTTGTTAATATTTTTTGTCGTAATTACCTAATAATTGGTCACATTCCCTACTCGTCATAAGTCACACAAAGTCACATTTAATCGACATTTTGGTTACACTTACCTAATAATTCGATCACCCCACCCCACCCCACCCTACCCCACCCCCACATGCAAAGTCACAACATATCACACAATGTCACATTACAAATTTAGTTGAAAAACCTCACCCACCTACCCACACATTCCTAAAGTCACAGCTGATCACACAAGGTCATTGTTTGGTCACACGAGGTCACAATTAGATCACAATTGGTTTAGTTGCAAAATTCGGTCATACAAAGTCACAATTCGATCACATAAAGTCACAGTTGATCACACGAAGGCACGGTTCGATCACACAAGGTCATAGTTTGGTAACACATGTGACTGAACTATGACATCGTGTGATTGAACTATGACCTTGTATGACCGAATTGAGACTTTTTTTGATCGAACTGTGACCTTGTATGTTCAAATCGTGACTTTGTGTGATCAAGTACGGGATGTGACCAATTATTAGGTAAATGTGACCAAAATATTTGCTTATTGTGACTTGTGAGAAATGGGGGATGTGACCAAGAAAACTAAGAATACGGAATGTGACCAAATATTAGGTAATTGTAACAAAAATGTTAACTAATTGTGATTGAGGAAACGTGTAAATTATGACAAATAAATAAATAATACGTACCAATTATATGATAATTTTGATCAATTATAGGTAAATGTGATCAAAATATTGACTAATTGTGAGTTTGTGCGACTTATGATAAGTGCGAATGTGATCAAGAAAACAAGTAAGGTTTGATCAAACAATAAATAAATTGTGATCAATTATTGATGACTACGACCAATTATTAGGTAGCTATGACCAATAAATAAATAATATGTAATCAATTATGGATCATTGTGACCACTATATAGATTGTGACCAACTGTGACTTGGTGTGACCATTGGACGAGGATGTGATGTGACCTACAATTGTATCAAATATAACTATGTGTGACCGAACTGTGACTTTGTAAGAACGAAGCGTGACTTTATGTGATCGACATGTGACCTCGTGTGATCTAACCATGATCTCGTTTGACCTAATTGTGACCTCCTGTAACCTAACTGTGACCTCATTTGACCAAATTGCGACTTTGTGTGACCGAACTTTAACCTAACTTACGTGACTGATTGTGATTTCGGGGGTGGGGTAGTGGAGTACAGGTCGGGTGGGGCTAGAAAAAGTAGAAGAAATCATTTTTTGTGGTGAGGTAGGGTCGGGGTGGGGAAAAGTAGAAGAAAAAAATAATTTTTTGGAGTGGGGTGGGTGGTGGGTAGGTTGGGGTTGAGGTCGGGTTGGGGGTTGGAAAAAGTAGAGAAAAAAATTATTTTTTTGGTGGGTGGGTGCGTCGGTGGGGTAGGGTGGGTTGAGATGGGGTGCTTGGGACGAAGAGTGAAAAAATCGAAGAAAATTTAATTTTGGATGGGGGGTATGGTGGTGGCGGGGTGCGGTGGGATGGGGTGGGGCGGTTGGGGGGAAATGTGAAAAAATATAAGAAAAATCATTTTTGGACGAGGAGATGTGACCTACAATTGTGTCAAATATGACTATGTGTGACCGAACTGTGACTTTGTAAGAACGAAGTGTGACTTTATGTGATCAACCTGTGACATCGTGTGATCTAACCGTGACCTCGTTTGACCTAATTGTGACCTCCTGTGACCTAACTGTGACCTCGTTTGACCAAATTACGACTTTGTGTGACCGAACTGTGACTGTGGAGGGGTGGGATTTTACAACTAAATTTTTAATTGTGACTATGTGTGACCTTCTGTGACTTAACCGCGATCTCGTGTCAACTTACGTGGCTGACTGTGATTTTGGAGGTGAGGATGGTGGGGTAGAGGTCGGGTGGGGCTAGAAAAAGTAGAAGAAATCATTTTCTGTGGTAAGGTAGGGTCGGGGTTGGTGGGGTGAGATCGGGATCGGGGTTGGAAAAGTCGAAGAAAAAATCATTTTTTTTGGTGGGTGGGGGTAGGGTAAGGTGGGTCAAGGTGAGGAAAAGTAGAAAAAAAATCATTTTTTGGAGTGGGGTAGGTGGGTAGGTAGGGTGGGGTCTAGGTCGGGTTGTGGGTTCGAAAAAGTAGAAGAAAAAAATTAATTTTTGGGTGGGTGGATGGTTGGGTGGGTGGGGTGGGGTGGGGTGAGGTGAAGTGTGAAAAAATAGAAGAAAAAAACTTTTTTTAATGGGGTATGGTGGGTGGCGGGGTGCGGTGGGATGGGATGGGGTGGGTGGGGTGGTTGGGGGGAAGTGTGAAAAAATAGAAGAAAAATCATTTTTGGGTGGAGTGAGTGTGGTTGGGTGGAGTGTAAAAAATAGAAGAAAAATCATTTTTGGATGGGGGTAGGGTGGGATAGGATGGGACGATTGAGGTGAAGTGTGAAAAAATAGAAGAAAAATCATTTTGGGGTGGGGTGGGTTTTGGTGGGGTTGCTAGGGTGTGGTGTGGTGGGTTTGTTAGGGTGGTGTGTGAAAATATAGAAGAAAATCATATTTGGGTGGGTTAGGATTGGGGTGGGTGGCGAGGTAGGGTCGGGGTGGGGAAAATTTGGAGAAACAAATTTATTTTGGGTGGGGTGGGGTTGAGGATGGGTGGCAGGGTAGGGTCTTGGCGAGTCGTGAAAATGTAGTAAAAAAATCATTTTGGATGAGGTGGGTTGGGGTAGGGTATGGGGCGAGGCTGGTGGGGGAGTAAAAAATTGGAAGAAAAAAATTAATTTTGGGTGGGGTAGGTGGGGTTGGAGTAGGTGGCTGGGTAGGATAGGGTAGGGTCTGGGCGAGTTGTGGAAAAGTAGTAGAAACAAATCATTTTGGGTGAGATGGGGTGGGGTGGGGTGGGGTGGGGTAGGGTGGGTGGGTGTGATGGGATGGGATAGTGGGTGGGTGGGTGGGTGAAAAAACAGAAGTAACATCATTCTTGTGGTGTGGTGTGGTGGGGTGGGGTGGGGTTGGTGGGTGAGTGAGTGGTGGCGGGGGTGGTTGGGTGCGTGCGTGGGTGGGGTTGGGGAGGAGTGTTGGGTGGGGTGGGTAAGGTGGTGTTGGGGGTGTTGGGTGAGTGTGAAAAAGTAGAAGGAAAAAGTTATTTTATGGGGTGGGATGGAGTGGGGTGGGGTGGGTGGGTGGAGGGTTGGATTGGGATGGAGTGGTTGTGGATTAGGTATTGTTTTTATTTTATTATTTAATATTATACCTTTGTTTTGCAACTCATTATAATTATTATAATATTGTATTAATTAATTAACATATTAAGACCTGATTTTTACAAAAAAATTTAAGTTTTTTATGTTTAAAAAGTGAAAGTTTTAGTTGTATAGTTATGTACTTTTCCCTTAAATTTATGGGTTTGGACTGGTCGGTTGGGAATTGGACTTAAAAAGCAGCCTATTATAATTTAACAATTATTTTTTCTCTATTTTAATTAGTTGGGATTTATTGATTTAAATTTTTATTGTTGTAGAGTTGAGAATTGGTTAGAATGGCTTGGTTATGGTTGAATGTTGAATAAGTCGTGGTGTTTTCATTAATAGTTATCTTTTCTCTCTCTTAATAAGTTGGGATTTATCAATTTAAATTTATATTGTTGTGGAGCTGAGGATTGATTAGAATGACTTGTTTATGGTTGAATGTTGAATGAGTTGTGGTTTTATGCTTTAAAATAGTTGTGATGTTTCTTTACAGGTTGGCTAAGTCCAATTTATAGGGAAGATGCTGCCGAAATTTCTTTAGACTTATGGCTTGATATATAATTTGATTATTACTTTGGGTTTTGTGCAGATGCATCTAATTTCTTACAAGAAACGCCCTAATAGCTCACATGTACCTTCAACCCCGAAGATGTCTCGAATGATTAACACGGATGTGCCTTCGCTCCCTCAAATGTCGCGATCTGACACATCCACTAATAGATATGTACCTCCTCTTTCGTTGCGACAATCATTGCAAACCAATAGATTAGTACCTCCTATGTTTCAGTCATCTCAATCCTTGAACACTTCTCTACCATCCAACCACAAAATTGGGACTCGATCAACCACTGAAACTATTCTCACTTGCTCTGATCCGTCGATCAAGGCTATGTTTACAGCTGCACACACTAGGACACCTACTCAGACTCTTCCTAATTCAAGTGCAGAAAATGATATCTCTAGGAATATTCCTAATGAGCCAGATTCTCGTCCTATAAGTGCTATTCGTCGTCATCTAGGTGGTAAAAAAGGCCCAGGTACTATGCAATTTTTTAATTTTTTTCCCTGATCTATAATAAGTAGTGTATATGTTGATATGGTCAAATTTTGGTTACGAGCCGGATTATTATTTTTCTATTGGTTCTCTTAATGAGGTTTTTGTTGACGGCATTTGAAACATTGTTAATGAGGTTTATGTACAAATATATGCGTAATGATTAGCGTACCCACTGAACCACATTATTATTGATTTTGACAGAAACTGAAGGGACATTGGATGATGAAATAGAAGAGGTTGGAGGTAGGATGTTTATTTTTTAATAGTTAATTTTTGTACTAAATGAAGTATCATATATGTGTTTGAGGAATTACTATTATTGTCATTGAATGTGCAGGTGACAGACACTTGCCACAGACTCCTGATGATACTCCTACTCGAGGAGCATGCAAACAAATTAAGACTTCTCGTATAGTGCGTACGACTCAAGAAAAAATTCGAGTTTTATACAGCCCATTGAGCAGACGAGCAACATGTTCTAAAATTCATAGTTTGTTAGTTCATGATATTGGAGCCATCATTCGATCACATTGCCCGATGAATACGGGATATTGGCGGGCCATTCCTCCAAGTGGGAAGAAGGATCTTATGGATGAAATCACGGTAATCATATATGTTGGATATATGTTATGTGATTATTGACTTTTGTTTAGTTTTTAATTTTTTTTTTTTTGGTAATTGTGTGAAATCAATAGCTAAGTGAAACTTATATATATGTGAATCATTCAAATTCACATTAGTCATTTTTTTCTTTTTGTCATTTTGTTTCATTTTAATTATGTCAATGATAGACAAACTTCGAGATAGATTTGAAAGACTCGAGATTGGAAAATTATGTCAGTAGACTATACAATGGGAGATATAGGGAGTTTAAGGCTGAGTTGAGTACATACTATAAGTTGCGCAAGACACATGAGGATGCCTTAGCCACCCCTCCTTAAGAGATGCTTGATAGAAGTGTAGATCAATGGGTAGAACTGTGTAATCATTTCAACTCCGAGAAGTTCAAGGTATTATGTAGTCTCTTTTCATTGCATTTACTCTTAATTTTGTTATGTAATATGTATATTCTCCCGTAACAGAAGGCATCATTAGCAAACGTAGAAAATCGATCAAAGAAGAGGTACAATCATCGCACCCGTTCGCGTCCTCTCTCATACATAGTGGAGGAGATGACAGAGGTAATGAACATTATAGTATAACATATACTTAATTAGTTTGATGTGTTGCAAACGTCCTTTTTTTCAATATTAGGACGGTTCAAAATTCCCTGAAGTAGATGCATTTGAGTTCGCTTATGCGGGAAAGAACAAGTGTTGGAATGATAGTGCAGCTAAGGCTCAACATGTAAGAAAGTCCTACTTTGCAATTTTTGTTTAATTTCATCATGCTAGTTTTGAACATGTGAAAATTCTGAAATTTTCTTTCAATATATATGAATTTTTCCCAAATTTTAATGTGCAACTTACCTTTCTCTACTTATTGTTTATATAATGTTTCATAGATTGTGTTGATTTTTTTGTAGGATGAGATGCTTGCTAAAGCTGGTGAATATCTTACAGAGAGGGAAAAGGAGCAACAACTTCCAGAGGATATTCCTTTAGAGCAGATCCCTGTTGATGATCCAGATGCCGGACTTAAAATTATGACGTCCGTTCTCGGTGTGAAGCCCGAACGTCAAATTCGTGGATTTGGCGATGGTCGTCTTCGAGATATTGGGAGTTCTTCCAATGTGGGTCGTATGGAGAAGGAGTTGGAAGAAGAACGTGCTACTCGAAAGGCAGCTGATGCTGCTCGAATTGAGACAGAGCAAAGAATGCAAAAGAAATTGAAGGTTGTTGGGAATCAATTTAATTCTACACTGCAAACTTGGTACAATTCTATGCAACAACTTTGTAGTCATGTTCCTGGCTTTGTTCTACCACCATTTACTCCATTATCAGTAGATGATTATATTAATGAGGAAAATGATGATATTGGGGACGAAGAGAACGACTTGGATGAGGAGGATTACTTCGGTGACGATGAGTAACACATCTAATTTGTAATGATGAATGATTTTTTTTTTTTTTTTAAATATTGGATTGAAAAAGTTAGAAAGAATGTTTGCTAGCTATATTAGATGATTTTTATTTACATTTTGGTTCATTGTTATTTCAGGTTCGAATATTGATTGACATTAATTAAATGTTTAATTAATTTTATTTTATTTTTTGCATTTTTGTTTTATTTTCTATAATTATAACAAAAAATATATAATAAAAATAAAAATAAAAAATTTAAAAGCATTTAATTTCTCCCTACAAATTAAATTATTGTTGGGATAAATATGTTTTGCCCACAAAATTTGTCTCCCCCACAAATCTTTTTTGGTAGGGAAATGTAGGATTAAGCCTACAAATATTTTTTGACACAAAATAGTTTTGTAGGGAAATGTACGATTTATTTTTATCTTGTGCCAACAAAATCTATGTTGTAGGTCAAATTCATTTTAGTAGACGAATAATTTTGTAGGGAAATCACTTCGGCCACAAATTTTATTTGTCTTCAAAGGATTTGTATGGAGAGACTTTAGCCCACGAAATTTTGATCTTTGTCTTCTAATACCTTTCCCCACGATGTTTGCACTACAAATGTCGCTACAAATTTTTTTTGTCTCGAAAAGTCTTTCCCTACAAATAACTACCTTTCCCTACAAATTTAATTTGTATGCGGAATGTAAAATTCTTGTAGTGTATCATACTATGACTCTAATTGAAACTTTATAAATGAGTCACTTTGTTCACAAAATTGCGCATTACATAAAAAATCCAACAACACATATTTATTATATATTTAACTAAATTAGTATGGGATCAAATAAGTTTCCAAATTTCCTATCCAGTAGAAACTTCATTCTTGTCTAAAAATGTCTTAGGTCATATATTAAGGGTATTTTAGAAAAAGTGAGTGTAAAACTGAGGGTATATTAGGAAAACGTTAATTATCTTATGTGTAATTATATTGATACCACAACATTTGTTAATTAAACAACGTTTTATTTTTAATGAATATCCTTAAGCTTTTTTTATTTTTTATTTTTACAATTATGCTCGCAAGTTTTTTATATAAAAATTTTATTATCAACCATCTATTCATTTTCATATCTTGTTCATAAAGATGATTTTTGTATATTTCTTAAGAGGGCGAAAAAATCTTATTTATCTCTCGTATTTTTAAATAATTGAAGTAAATAACTAATCTAAAAGTAAAAAATAAATATTTTCCCCTCTTTTCAATGGAAAATAGTAGAATATTTGGATATAAAATTGTGATTAAAAACAAAATATATTAATTAACTGAAAGTTAAGAATAATAATGCTTTGAAAAAAATTGAGGACATAAAAGCAAAAGTGAGCAAATATTGAAAACCTTTCATGTAATTAAAATGTTGTATAGATATAAAAATTGTGGTGTGGATATAATTACCTTTACCTTATTTCTTCAATGAATTAAAGAATTATAGTTATCTTTTTCCAATAATAAATTAATGGCTACAAATTTAAGATTAATAGGGGAGTATGCATTGGATATGGGTATATTAGGAAAGATGGGTGTAAAATTTATTTTTCAATTACATTAATTGACATTTCTTAATTTATGTGAAAATAAGAGTAAGTCTATTGTCACAAGATGGAGTATTTTAAAAGATTTGATATTTTTCAAGATGAAATATGTGATTGGAAAGTAACTCAAAAAAAGTGTATGGTAAAAAATGATTTGTGGGAATGTATTGTTATAAATGAGATGGAAGTTTACTTGTGAATAAAATGAAAAATACATTGTTTAGAGATCATTTTAAATGGCTATAAATTTTGCTACATTTGATGATTTTGTAATTAGAAAATAATACGGTAAAATATTGTGCGAGGGCTTCAGATTGCATATGATCAATCAAATGTAAAATTTTGTCAGTAAAATAATTTGCACGTGTTAAGAAATCACCCAAACCATTAAACTCATCAAGAATTCACCGATTTTCTCTTTGAATTGCAACACTTTGTTTGGGGCTAACTTTAGCAGCCTTTAGAAAATACCTGGGTACTGGCAGTGAGCAGTTTATAACGAGAAGCCAGATTACTGTCTTAGGTGCAGGGCTATGGGGCATTAAGATGTTTAGTGTCAGAATTGGAGACCACCATCACCAGCTTACCCTACACCACCACCACCATCACCTACTTTTGCGCCAGCAATCACAGCACCACCACTCATACAGAATAAGATGTGGGTCCCAGTTTCCGCAGCCCCCTCTTTCTTCCCCACTACTTCCACTACAATGCCTTCAGTCACCCAGTTGATACCATCAGTAATAGAGACTGCACCCACACCTATAGAGGTTATACTAGAGATTAGAACACATATTCCTACAGCTATTAAGCCTACCACAGAGATTCTCCCAACATCTCCTAAGCAGACTATAGAGGCTCCTATTGTCTATTGAGGTATCTCCTCCTCCTATTGAGATCATACCAGAGGTTCACATAGAGGCTACCTAGACCATTCCTACATCTACTGAGCTTATTTTAATGGCATTTCCTACCATATCTGAGCCTCCTCTATGGGCTCCTATTGAGGTACCTCCATCTCTGTCACTCCTACACCTACTGGTCACTAATTTTTTGGTGAGGAGAAAGCTCCTCAGCCTTCCACCATTAAGACTTCCACACTGTCACCTACTAATACCCTACAATAGGATAAGGTGAAAGCATAGATCGAGAGTGATATTGATGGGATGGGTTTGGGAAAATGTATGCAGAACACAGAGGTAGACTTCTCATCACCTACTAGAGCATCTTCATCTAGATCGATCACACCACAGGTCCCTTTAGTTAATACGTCAGCAACGTTACACACAAGCCCCACCTTGATATCAGAGGCACCTACTTTTCATCCATCCTTTACTAGTCCTTCACCTAGGTAGTCTAATTCCAATAATTAGATCATTCACCAATGAGCGACTGAGATCATTCACCATTGAACAAACCTAACAAAGACTCTGACTATTCTGAGTTCTATGATCATTTTCAACCGAGATGGTCACGACGTACGACTCACTTTATGTATCACTCTAAGCCTAATATGAGGATTATACCCCATGAGGATCATTAAATGCTTTATACCTACTCCTTGTATTTACTTTTTTCCATAAGCTAATAATTTAGGAGCGTTTGTCGTTCTACCATTTACTGGACATCAGGTTTATGTCCCCCTCAATTTTCTTGTTTTTTCCTTGTTATCTAATAAAAAAGAAGCACTATAAAAAAAAAAAAAATTAGCAGCCTCTATTACATTGCAAAACTTTCCAAAAGAGAATTGAGGTACTGAGCGACACACTTGTGATCGAATATCACATGGATCAAAATATCTCATCCTAATCTTGCTATTATTTCAAGCTAAGATCTTAACTTATTTTGATATTCCAAAACCGAGAGAGAGAGAGAGAGAGAGAGAGAGAGAGAGAGAGAGAGAGAGAGAGAGAGAGAGAGAGAGAGAGAGAGACCACTTTCTTATTGTGTAAAATGATTAGGGTTCTTATCTCAACTTATGACCAAGTGACTTAAATAGGAGCCTATTAACTAGTCAAGTTATTAACCACCATTGATCAACATAATTGACTCATTAGAAACATGGTCAAAGCCATTTAATCAAACATAACTAATTTACCAAAAAGTGACAATTATACCCTTACCCAAAAATCAAATGTTGGTGAGACATAATTCCATCAATTTCGGTTCACCAACATTACCCAATTCTCTTTGGTTGCATGTGCATCACCATTTTGAGGTCTTACTATTTTCATCATAGCCCTCTTGAGGTTGTTTGGTGCAAGACTCGATAAACTTCCTCCTTGATGTTAAGAACCTTTGTACAAGTGAATCATATCTTCTTGTACTCCTCATGTAACATTAAGCCCATACCTACAAATGAAAGTAAATGAAACTACTCACAACTCAACAAAGAATCTAATAAAACTGGAATTCGCTTCATTTACCAATGCTCTAGAGATCCAACCAACTCTTGAACTTTACAATGTTATGACTTTTGTACTCATATCTGATGAAATAATCGATATAAACATTTATTCAAGCTTTACTTCACCATGTAACACATCTCAAATAAAATGCACTCTTGGTCAAGGTTTCTTTCACCTTGTGACACCTCAAATAAAATGCATTAAATTGCCTATATGTATAGTGCAATAGTGAAAAACTAGATTTTTCATAAAATGTATAACAAGCAAACTATCAAAGTATATGATAATCACTTCACCAACAATAACATGAAGTTTATATAGAAGATCATTAAATCTACAAACAATATTTAGTCCTTGCTTGATACCCATTAATAATTTAACACATTTTTTTCTCTTCTTTTCAACCATACATTTATTAATAAATTAATATTACACATAAACTCAAAAAAGATTTCCTACTTTTTAACTACTTATTCTCCTAAAAATCACTATTCAAACAACTATTTTTTCAAATAAACTATTTAAAATGTAAACCAAACAGGGGCTTAATGAATCATATGGTGTTAATATACACAGATTCAATCATGAAAAATAAAACTATATATATTAATCGAGCATTTCACATTTGAGAGAGAGGAAAATCCGAACTTTTTATTTGACTACGATACGAACTCGGATAATAGGATGTTTTGATTTTTTGGGTTGATTCTGAGTCAAGAAGGTCATATACCTTCTTCGGAGATGTCTTGGTGTTTATACAACTTATAGGACCATCATGTGCTCAATGAGAATCCCATTCATCAATGTAAACACCATGTCCAGACCATAATTTTTAGGTGCAGATTATTGAGGATGAGACGAACGAATCGTTTGTTTAGTTTTTATCGAAGTTTGTAGAAGCTATGCCAAACACCTGCTATAATAATTATCGATCAAGACACTTCAATTTCAATGAAAATCTCGATGGTATTGCCATTTGCTCTGCACTAGTATTGAATATGACATATTTTGAACAAGTTTTTGAAAAAATCAATGCCATATTATATAAGGAGTAGTATCACGGGATGTTTAATATTATTTAAGATTTTGAATCACCCTAAGAGTTTAAACAACAATGGACTCAGTAAATGGAGACCACTAGTTCTAGCAACAATAAATGGTTGATCAACATGTACGCAAAACAAAGTTGATGGGTACAATTGTATGTCAAACATGCATTCAATGCAAGAATGTCTAACAACCAAAGAGTTGAGAGTAGTCATTCATTGTTGAAAAGGTATGTTAACGAAATTTAATTACTGATGAACCTCATCACACATTTCAATAAGGCATTACCTCATCAACGCAACCAAGAATTATGTAACACTCAGGCCAGGAAAGCTTAAAATATTTGATAGGTATTACTCATACCAACAAGGTGCACCTTCTTTTCCTGAAGTCCATCGTTAGAAACTCTACAGTTAAGCGTGCTTGACCTGGAGCAATTCTATAATGGGTGAGCTCCTGGGAAGTTTTCTCAGGGAGCATGCGAATGAAGACAAAGTATGCTAAAAAGATCCATGTTGGTACAGTGGGAACAGTACGCCATCATCTAACTGCCGGGATAACCCGTTAAGTGGGACTCGGGTCATTACAAATGGTATCAGAGCCGGCCTCCAACCGAAAATTGGGAACTAAGTGCTATACAGGACAAAGTGCTACGTCATAGGGTGGGAGCCACCTCTTGAACTCGTAGGAGCCACCTCTAGAATCCCAACGCCTGGCAACAGATCCTCAGATAGTTTAAGCACGACGAGGACGTTGCGAGTCTAACCGGGGGTGATTGTAACACCCAGGCCAGGATAGCTTAAAAGATTTGATAGGTACTACTCATACCAACAAGGTGCACCTTCTTTTCTAGAAATTCATCTTTAGAAACTCCACAGTTAAGCGTGCTTGACCTGGAGCAATTCAATGGTGGGTGACCTCCTGGGAAGTTTTCTCAGGGAGCATAAGATGCGAGTGAGGACAAAGCATGCGGAAAAGATCCATGTTGGTACAGTAGGGACAGTACATCGTCATCTAACTGCAGGGACAGTCCATTAAGTGGGACCCGGGTTGTTACAAGTTAGTTGCTAACCATATTGATTAGGTTGAACACCGGGACTGACCTCGTTTATTATGATGAAGTAGCAGATGATACATATATACACGAGACATTTTTTTTTTGTTCTAGAAGAAAGTTGAGCAAAGTAACTTCTGCATTACTTCAACGAAATTAAATCCGGTAGATGCTAAGGTGTACATCATTCAGTGTTTTGAGCAAGGAAAAAGTTTTGATAGGCATTAAGAGGTGACTATTTGAGTTTGACAATTATCCATGCCGGCATATGAAGTTTTGTTGTTACCGGATAAATATATTTTAAAGGGCTGGACAAAGATGCAACTATTGGATTCAGACACGAGCATTTGGCTGGTTTATCAACTGATGATAGTTCAACCAATTAATGGCAAGGAATTGGTTACTATCACAAAAGGCTTCGTTGTTGGTAGACGATGCATCTTTAACATATGCTTTGCAACACTTTTGATGTGATCCAGACCACGGATACAAGCCCTCACAAAGATCCGTTGAAGATCAAAGGAGGACCGATGACTCGATTGCAAGCAAAGAGGGCCAAGGAAGCAATGGACAAGTTAGTTCAAGAAACAATGGCCAAGACAATGTTCGTGTCATCGAAAGAAGCAAGTTTCATGTTGGGGCCGAACCAAAACGAAGAATGGATCAACCTCATTCAAGCTGACGGAGAAAATTGCAACTTTTCAAAATTCACGGCCGTAACATATGGGAGCTCACGGCCGTGACCAACTTTCTGCTTAAAACTGATTTTGCGAGTTTGAGCATCACGGCCGTAAAAAAGTGTCACGGCCGTAAGAATTAAGGTTCACGGTCGTAAAGAAGTTTCTGCTTAAAATTGGAATTGCATGTTTTTGGACTTACGGCCGTAAGTCATATGTCACGACCGTAAGAGTAAGTCAGAAACAAGTTTACGGCCGTAAGGAAAGTGGTCACGGCCGTAAAAATGTATACGCGGAATTTTAGGTTATTTTTATTTCCTTATTTTTAGGTAGTTGTTTCCTTATTTAATTAGAACTCTTTAACCTAGTTTTGACCCTATATATAAGGATGTAATTTTCATTATTCAAAAAGACAACTTTGATATATTAATTGTGAGGCAAATTGCTTTCAAACTTCGTTCTTCATTGAACACAATCCGAACTTGCGAGTTATTCGTGTTTGTTCAAATCCCGGTGAGAATTAATATTCCTTGTGATCAAGAGGTCAATATATCTTAGTGATTGTATTGGTTGCTTGGTTCAATTAATTTTAATTGGATCCATAAATCGTGATTTATTGGCGTTCTTGGGTCGATTCCAATAATTTGTGGGTTGCGTAGCTACAATTGCTACGTGGTTTGCATCATCTGGTATCAGAGCTTAGGCTCCAAAAATCAAGGTTATATCTTTGTTTTTGTTTTCTTGAGTTTCTTATTCTTGTTCTTCGTGTTCTTCCAATTTTGAGTCTTTAATCCAGAAAAGTGTCACAAAAAAAAAATTCAATAGTCGTTATTTCCTTCGTTTGTTATCCAAATTAAATTTCGTTTGTTGCGTCTTTCTCGTAGTTGAATTTTCGAGAAATTAAAAAAAAAAAAAAAAACGAAAATTCCAAGTCAATTAAAATAGTTGATATTTGACTTCAAGAAATACTTTCTTGAAACAATCTCTAGTTTCCATAAAAGGTGACAAGTCCCTTATAGAGTCAAATTCAATTCTCTAAAGGTCTTCTTTGAGTTTTCCAACAAATTCATTACTTCTCACTCATATTCGATTTGAAGCAATCGGGTTTAAACTTGTTTGAGTTCGGATTCGTTCTTGGAAGCAATTGGGGTGAAAGCTATTGAGTGGAAAAAGGCAGAGAGGTGAGATCAATAGAGGGTAAAAGCCAAATTTGAGTGATACACGAGCGAAATACACGTGAGGCACAAAAACATTTAGTTTTAGGATGTCTGAACAATCTTCTACTACAAAGAACAACGATCGAGCCAACATGACGGAAGAGATGGTACAACGGTTTGAGCGGTTGTTTGGGGATGTGTTAGGTAGGTTAGAAAGGCTTGAGCAACCTCGGGAAGTGCCTAATGCCCGTAGGTAAGGTGGGCAAGGTCGTAGAGTAGAGGGGGTTGATGAGAATGAAGAAGGTAATGATTTTGACGATGGGGCAATTGTTGATAGAGCAGTTAGGCATGGGAGAAGGGATAGAGATCTTGGTGGCGAAAGAATGGATGGTAGTATGAGCAACATCAAAATGACAATTCCATCATTCAAGGGTAGGAGTGATCCGGAAGCATACTTAGAATGGGAGAAGAAGATGGAATTAATTTTTAATTGCTACACTTATTCGGAAGAGAAAAAGGTTAAAGTAGCTGTACTTGAGTTCTCCGATTACGCTATTACTTGGTGGGATCAATTGGTGACTTCTAGGAGGAGGAATCGCGAGAGGCCCGTTAGTACTTGGGATGAATTAAAAGCTATCATGAGAAAGATGTTCGTTCCTAGTCATTACCATCGGGAGCTTCATCAAAAGTTGCAAAGTCTATACCAAGGATCAAAGAGTGTGGAGGATTATCACAAGGAGATGGAGATATTGATGATTAGAGCTAATGTAGAAGAGGATAGGGAGGCTACGATGGCTCGGTTTTTGAATGGGTTGAATAAGGATATAGCTAATGTGGTTGAACTACAACATTACTTGGAGATGGAGGATATGTTGCACATGGTTATAAAGGTTGAGAAGCAATTGAAGAAAAAGGGAACAGCAAGGTATCAATCGGGTTCTAATTCTCCTTGGAAGCCGAAGTGGGAAGGTAAAGGAGATGTGGCTGTTTCTAAAGGAAAATTTGAAGCACCAAAAGGGAAGTTTGAGGCACCAAAAGGGAAGGAGGAACAAGCTAATAAATTCGTACCTAAAGGGGAACCTCAACCATCTAGGAGTAGAGACATTCAATGCTTCAAATGTTTGGGAGGAGGGCATGTGGCATCTCAATGTCCTAATAGGCGAGTGGTACTTATGCGAAAGGATGGAACTATGGAGAGTGATAGTGAGGAAGAGGATTATAGCGATATGCCAGCGTTGGAGGAAATATGTGAGGATGAAGGTGTGTTATCCGGGGAGCATGGCGAGTTATTAGTGGCAAGGCGAGCCCTTAGTGCCCAAATCCACACGGATGATTTGGAACAACAACGGGAGAACATATTTCATACTCGATGTCGCATTAATAACAATGTATGTAGTATGATTATTGATGGCGGTAGTTGCACTAACGTCGCTAGTACTATACTTGTTGAAAAATTAGGATTACCTTTGTTAAAACATCCTAAACCTTATAGGCTTCAATGGTTAAATGATAGTGGAGAAATTAAGGTGAATAGGAGGGTGTTGGTAAATTTTTCTATTGGTAGCTATGTGGATGAAGTTATGTGTGATGTGGTACCTATGCATGCCGGGCACATTTTGTTGGGTAGGCCTTGGCAATATGATAGGAAGGTCACGCATGATGGGTATAAAAATAGGTATAGCTTTACCAAAGGGGGAAAAACCATTACACTTGCACCATTGACACCATCACAAGTGTATGAAGATCAAATAAAACTGAAAAATGATGAAGAAAAAAGAGTAAAGGAAAATGAGAAAAAGAGAGTTGAGGCCACGACCTCAGAAAAAGGAGAGGAAAAGAGAGTTGGAGCCACGACTCCAGAAAAAGGAGAGGCGAGAGAAAAAAAGAGTGTTGGGGTACATACCTCAGAAAAAGGAGAGGGAGCGAAGAGTGCCAGAAAAGAAAGAAAAATGAGTTTCTACGCAAAAAGGAGTGAAGTCAAGAAAGCATTTATGGAAAAACGACCAATGGTCCTTTTATTGTACAAGGATTCATTCCTTGCCTTTGATGAAACTAACAAATCCCTCCCTAGTTTGGCTATTTCTTTATTGCAGGAATTCGAGGATGTGTTTTCAGATGATATACCTAGTGGGTTGCCACCCATTCGAGGTATTGAACATCAAATTGATTTTATACCTGGAGCAGTCATTCCAAACCGTCCAGCTTATAGGAGCAATCCCGAGGAGACGAAGGAGCTTCAAAAGCAAGTTGAGGAATTAATGAGTAAGGGGTACATAAGGGAGAGCATGAGCCCATGTGCCGTACCCGTGTTACTTGTGCCGAAGAAGGACGGAACGTGGAGGATGTGTGTTGATTGTAGGGCCATCAACAACATAACGGTAAAGTATCGTCATCCTATTCCTAGGTTAGATGATATGTTGGATGAATTGCATGGCTCCAGCATATTTAGTAAAATTGACCTTAAGAGTGGTTATCATCAAATTCGAATGAAAGAAGGAGATGAGTGGAAAACTGCTTTTAAAACTAAGTATGGCTTGTATGAATGGTTAGTAATGCCTTTTGGACTTACTAATGCACCTAGCACATTTATGCGTTTAATGAATCATGTTTTACGTGCATTTATAGGTAAATTCGTTGTAGTTTACTTCGATGATATCTTGATTTATAGTAAAACTTTGAATGAGCATGTGGAGCATGTTAGGTGTGTGCTTGTGGTTTTAAGACAAGAGCAACTTTTTGCTAACTTTAAAAAGTGTGATTTTTGCATGGAAAAAGTTGTATTTCTTGGTTATGTGGTTAGTGCTAGAGGGATAGAAGTAGATGAAGAGAAAATCAAAGCTATTAAAGAGTGGCCAACACCTAAAAGCATAACTGAGGTTAGGAGTTTTCATGGCTTGGCTAGTTTTTATAGGCGCTTTGTTAAGAATTTTAGCACGGTTGCCACACCACTCACAGAAATTGTCAAAAAGAGTGTAGGGTTTAAATGGGGTGTAGAACAGGAGCATGCATTTGATACTATCAAAAATATGTTATGTGAAGCACCGGTTTTATCACTTCCTAACTTTGACAAGGCTTTTGAGATTGAATGTGATGCCTCAGGGCTAGGCATTGGAGCTGTTTTAATGCAGGATCAAAGGCCAATTGCCTATTTTAGTGAAAAACTAAAAGGGGCTGCACTTAATTACCCCACATACGACAAGGAGTTATACTCGCTTGTGCGCGCTTTGGAGACATGGCAACATTACTTGTGGCCACGGGAATTCGTGATTCACACCGATCATGAGTCCTTGAAGCATTTGAGGGGACAAGCTAAGCTGAGTAAGAGACATGCGAGGTGGGTAGAGTTCATCGAAACATTTCCCTATGTCATCCGGTACAAACAAGGTAAGGAAAATGTGGTGGCAGATGCATTGTCTCGAAGGTACGTTCTTTTAAATTCTTTAAACTCTAAATTGCTTGGATTCGAATACATTAAGGACATGTATGCTAATGACTTGGATTTTTCTAGTATTTATGAGTCATGTGGTAAAGGGGCTGTGGATAGGTTCTTTAAACATGATAATTATCTATTTCGAGAAAATAAATTGTGTGTCCCTAGATGTTCAATGAGGGAATTACTTGTGAGGGAGGCCCATAGTGGAGGCTTAATGGGTCATTTTGGGGTTAAAAAGACCATTGAAATCCTTAGTGAACATTTCTATTGGCCTAAGATGAAAATTGACGTGGTTCGGATTTGTAATAGATGCATTAATTGTAAGAAGGCTAAATCTAGGATTAAACCCCATGGATTATATATGCCTTTACCCGTCCCTAGTGAACCTTGGGTCGATATTTCTATGGATTTTGTTTTGGGACTACCTAGGACTAAGAAGGGAAGAGATTCAATTTTTGTGATAGTAGACAGGTTTAGCAAAATGGCACATTTCATACCATGCCACAAAACTGACGATGCTACAAACATTGCTGAAATTTTCTTTAGGGAAGTCGTACGCTTACATGGGGTGCCTAAAAGTATTGTCTCGGATAGGGATGTTAAATTCCTTAGTCATTTTTGGAGAGTCTTGTGGAACAAATTAGGAACAAAATTACTTTTTTCTACAACTTGTCACCCACAGACCGATGGACAGACCGAGGTAGTAAATAGGACAATGATTCAATTGTTGCGCACGATAATCAATAAAAATCTGAAAAATTGGGAAGAGTGTTTACCATTTATTGAGTTTGCATATAATAGAGCTATACATTCTACTACTTCTTGTTCACCATTGAAATTGTTTATGGTTTTAATCCGCTAACACCGTTGGATTTAATTCCTTTACCTGTGAATGAACGTAGTAGTTTAGATGGAAAGAAAAAGGCTGAGATGGTTAAAGCACTCCACGACAAGGTGAGGTTGGCGATTGAAAAGAAAAATGAACATTATGCTTCGCAGGCTAACAAAGGAAGAAAGGGCATCATTTTTGAACCCGGTGATTGGGTTTGGGTACATTTGAGAAAGGAGCGGTTTCCAGAACAACGCAAGTCAAAGTTACAACCGCGGGGCGATGGTCCATTCCAAGTGATTGAAAGGATCAACAACAATGCCTATAAACTCGATCTTCCTGGTGAGTATAATGTTTCGGCTTCATTTAATGTTTCTGATCTATCTCCGTTTGATGCAGGTACAGATTCGAGGTCGAATCCTTTCGAAGAGGGAGGGGATGATGTGATCCAGACCACGGATACAAGTCCGCACAAAGATCCGTTGAAGATCAAAGGAGGACCGATGACTCGATTGCAAGCAAAGAGGGCCAAGGAAGCAATGGACAAGTTAATTCAAGAAACAATGGCCAAGACAATGTTCGTGTCATCGAAAGAAGCAAGTTTCATGTTGGGGCCGAACCAAAACGAAGAATGGATCAACCTCATTCAAGCCGACGGAGAAAATTGCAACTTTTCAAAATTCACGGCCGTAACATATGGGAGCTCACGGCCGTGACCAACTTTCTGCTTAAAACTGATTTTGCGAGTTTGAGCATCACGGCCGTAAAAAAGTGTCACGGCCGTAAGAATTAAGGTTCACGGTCGTAAAGAAGTTTCTGCTTAAAATTGGAATTGCATGTTTTTGGACTTACGGCCGTAAGTCATATGTCACGGCCGTAAGAGTAAGTCAGAAACAAGTTTACGGCCATAAGTCATATGTCACGGCCGTAAAAATGTATACGCGGAATTTTAGGTTATTTTTATTTCCTTATTTTTAGGTAGTTGTTTCCTTATTTAATTAGAACTCTTTAACCTAGTTTTGACCCTATATATAGGGATGTAATTTTCATTATTCAAAAAGACAACTTTGATATATTAATTGTGAGGCAAATTGCTTTCAAACTTCGTTCTTCATTGAACACAATCCGAACTTGCGAGTTATTCGTGTTTGTTCAAATCCCGGTGAGAATTAATATTCCTTGTGATCAAGAGGTCAATATATCCTAGTGATTATATTGGTTGCTTGGTTCAATTAATTTTAATTGGATCCATAAATCGTGATTTATTGGCGTTCTTGGGTCGATTCCAATAATTTGTGGGTTGCGTAGCTACAATTGCTACGTGGTTTGCATCAACTTTTCTATTGGATGAATTTTAAGTTTTTACATTAAGCTTAAAGATATTGACAATAGTGGGAATATCGGGTTGTATGGGATCCAGATGTCGTTAGAGAGAAAGAGTATGGAAAGCGATTAAGAGCTTGTTTGGTAACGAGAAAATTCTCACCTCAATTTTTCAAACTCAATCTCAACCAGTCATTTTTAGTCAAGCCCACAATTTTTTACTTTTTAAACCACAAATTCATCAAAAAAATAAAAATAAAATACAAAAACTACAACTTGTCACATTACGAAACATGCTCTAAAATCATCTAAAGAGAATGCAATGTCTTAATTGAAAAGAACATGCCGCGTTTGTAATTTTAGTGGTCATGACACGAAGACTTTTTCGACATTACATGACAGGTATGTATTTAGTTGGAAAGACATTTTTTGGGGTGATTTAAATCAATTTTAGACATTGTATTTCAACTCTAAAATTTCCATTTTTACCAATATTTGCAAGTCGAGTGTTACCAATAACAACTATGATCATATGAATGTGAATTTCAACAACTACTTCTCATAATGGTTCAATTTGTTTTATGTTGATGTAAGACTATTAATTTCAGCTGTTATGAATATTGTATGATCAACAAATTACTTCCTAATGGTTCTCTTTGTTTTTTGTCGACGTAAGACTATTAATTACCAATTTCAGCTATTATGAATATTATATGATCATTTGATCGACAAGAACTACTCTCTCCTAATGTAATTGTTATTGAGTTTAGATCTTAAGTAATACTCTCTCCATCTCAATTATATAGGCTACATTTCCTTTTTTCGTTTGTCCCAATTATATAGACTTATTTATTTATTGAAAATTATTTATTTTGTTTGTTTATCAATGTATTCCTATTTATTACTTCCAATATAATTGTTTTGATGTTAAATAAGGGTAAGTTGAAAAAATTTTTTACAAAATTTTTTTTTTCAATGACATTAAATATGTTTTCTTAATCTGTGTGAAAAGTCAAACAAGTCTTATATAATTGGGACGGAGGAGTATGGGACATGTTTGCTATAATTTAAACCCAATAAAAAATATGCTTATTTGTGTGTACTTATTTGCATATTTATCAAGTACTAAAAATTATTTTTCTTATAAATTAGGTAATGAAATTTCAAGTCAAATCAATAATAATATAAGGTAGATAAAAGGGGAAGGACCGGAGGATGGATGTTGGTGGAATAAAAATGGACGATAAATACTTTAATTAATTATTGTCTTTAATTCTAGAAAATAAGAATTTCCTTGTGCAATTCAATATTTTCTAGGATATCTGACAATTACTAACTTCCATCCAACAAAGATATGCTCTTTTTTTTTGTTTAAATTATAGGTCACTTTCTTTATTGAGAGTATATCTATTTATTAATTTTCTAATATATCTCTATTTAGTATATGTATTGTTACTATCAAATATGAACTACCCAATAATCAATGTAGGGGTATATTAGGTAAAATGTTAATAAATTTATAATTCCAACGTATACCACCTCCGTCCGGTGAAGATAGACTCTTATTCCTTATTTACCTGTCTCAAATTATATGTCATTTTCCTTATTGAAAATCAATATATTTTTAAGCTTTCTAATATGTCATTATTTAATATTCATTATTATCAACAAATATAAAATAATCACATTTATTACATTATTTAATGTAGGGATATATTAGTAAAATGTAAGAAAATCTATATTTTCAACTACATTAATTGACATTTTCTTAATCTATGTGAAAATATGAGCAAGCCTATCTTCACGGGATGGAGGAAGTATTAATTATATTTTCTTAATCTGTGTGAAAATAGAAACGAACATATCTTTATGGGATGGAGGGGGTACATGTTATAACTAGGACTGCACAAAAAAATCATCAAATCGCAAATCGAATTGAAATCGTTGGTTTTAAACCGTTGGTTCGGTTCCACGTGGACCCGCAAATATTTTCAAACCAAATCAAATCAAACCATTTCAAAATGGTTTGGTTTAGGTTTCAGTTTTTAAAAACCGTTTAAATTAACCAAACCAAACCAAACCAAACAACTAATTTTTTAATTAAAAAATTAATTTTTATTCATTTAAATTTAGAGTTTTTTCTCAAAAAAATTCAAATTTATCTAATGAATAAAAGTTCTCGTCTAGTTTTTTTTTTTTTAAAAGTTCTCTTCTAGTTTAATAAAAAAAAAATCTCGTCTAATGTCCAACCACAAAATTCCATTAATCTTTAACTCATTCCATCTTTTAACAACATACTCCAACCCTAAACTCCATTAACATATAAGCCACACCATCTTTAAACCACATACTCCAATCCCAAAAGCCCTTTTAATTGATATTCAAACCTAAAACGTTCTTACTTCCTAATTCAATCAGTAATTTTCTATTTTCATTCATCTTCTTTGCATCCTTCCAACTTCCAAGTTCATTTTCACTAATGTCAATTAGATTCTTAGAACAATAGACAGATGCGATAGGTGTTCTTCCAATTTCTTTCTGCATTTAATTTTATTTTATAGAGTCATGGAAGATTTTTCGATTTATATCAGAAGGTTCGAATCAGGCTAATAATTTGAATATCACGTGTTTAAGTTTCTTTACAAGCAATATCATTCGATTATTTTATTTTATTTTTTAAAATTTATTCCTTACTGAATTTCGAAATCTGGACAACAAAAGTAAGTCAGCAAGAAGAGAGGCAAGACAAATTGTAATTACTGTGGAAAATTATATAAGCATCATACTATAATTGTAGGACTAGTACTTTATCGAATCATATCAGACTTTTATGCAAAAAAGTATTCGTATATGATTTCAAATAAAAAGCAAAAAAGAATCACTAGCTATGGTATGTCTAATATTAGTGATTTTTTAAGAATTTTGATGATGAGGTATGTCGTGTTTGTTCGGAAAGATGTTATGGAACAAATACAATGCAATTACAAATTTACAATTGTTTTTTAACTTCATGTTTTTATTTTGAATTGAAAATAAATTTGAATGAATTTAACATCCAACATTTTTAATTCTCATATTAGCTTTTATATTAACTTATTTTATCTTTATATTAAAATATACGAATTAATTTAATATCTAAAATATATTATATTATGTCGATAGGTAAAAATCGCGGATTAAAACGGAACCAAATCGTAAAAAATGGATTGGTTTGGTTTGATTTGATTTCTAAAATGAAATGATTTGATTTGATTTGAGAAAATGTTAAATCGTTTGAAATTGTTTGATTTGAAATATATCAAAAATTACCCAAATCGGACCAAGTCAATCTCTGTTAGAACAATAGGTGGATTGAAAAAATGTGGAAATAGGTTGAATTATTGGGAACAGGTTTATGGATGCTGCTTATCGAGTGAGATTCCCAATTTCGACTTCGCCACTCAAAATTTTTTGCCACAAAAAATGGAAAAAGCAGAAGTAAAGATTCTTGGGAACTTGCATAAATTACTTTCGAGAACAGAAGATTTCTAACAATTAATTAATTAAATAATTATAATGACAGAAACTCCATTACAAAACTACATAGTTTTGATCGAAATTTAGCACTGCAGGTCGCATGAAAATATTTGAAGATCAACAAAATGGGAATTGTGCATAGTATCATCAGATCCTTGGGTAGTAAAGGAGAAGATGAAGAAAGGTCGAGAGAACCATATTCGTGTTCTTTCAGTGCATCAGTATGTAATATTTTCAAGAATCTATGGAGGACGATCTACTGTATTATTTTCTTTGCAAAATCAAGAATATCAGACGGTATACTTCCAATTGAAAATCCTGCAGCTTTACAAGTAGAAGAGATTTCTTCTCCTAGTTCAGATTCATCCTTGGACTCAAGCCCAGGTGCTGCCTATGTCCCGCCTTCATATTTGGAGAAGAGGATATATTCCGACATAGATATTAATGCTGATGCATATTCCCCTCCTCAAGATTTGGAATCGCAGAGGGATTACTCAAACACAGAAAATGAAGTGTATGCTAGTGATTCATGGAAGCAAGAACCGCCAGTTTCTTCTGCCAGCCGGACAGAGTCCGTTGAAGACGAAGACTTAAACTATATTAAACAGGTGGATGTGATAATCGATGTACCTACATTTAATTTCTCTCTTGCCCACAAAAACGCATTTGATGCAGTGGATTCTGCTGTTTTTATTGAAAATGAGAAGAGTCAGCTAGTCCCGAATGACTCTGGAGAGATAGTTGAGGAAGAAAAGGCGATAGAGTGCTTGGTGAATGAAGGGAAATGGATAAAACATTATAGCAGTAACCACAGAATATTGCTTGTGGGTGAAGGAGACTTCTCTCTCTCTGCTAGTTTGTCTGTGGCTTTTGGTTCTGCTCCCAACATCATTGCCACTTCTCTCGATTCTGAAGGTATGGAATTTTCATTAAAAATTCTCTAACCTGCATTAATTTATACTAATGTACTAGATTGTTATGCCAATTTGGGTAGCATTTTGAGAACCCTACTCATTTGAAGGAAGCTACGAAGAAAATGTGTTCTCATTGAAACTAGATCATCGTGCAAAGCATAAAGAACTAGGAGATGACTTTATTACTTTGAGGCCTTTTCATAGAATATGAAAGTTGAGCCCTAAGGACAAAGAGAGATGAACGTAAGTGGAATCATACTCCTCAAAAAGAAACTGATACTCGAATATATAGGAATGGAAACGGGCACACCATGCTCTCAGATACCGGCACACATGCAACATAGAGTGCCCGATTCGAGCAACAGATCATTTCTACTCTAATAGAATAATGATGTTTTCTTTTTTGTAAAAAAGTGTAAGTAACTGAGATGATATGGAATTTGCATGTAGTATTTGCAAATTGCAATGGCTCCTGTTGCTATCTATGTGTAAATTTCAAGTTAAATATTAGGAATTTCGTGAAATTTCCAGATTTTCTGAAGAAAAATTATACTCGTGCAATGTCCAACATAAAGAAGCTAAGGAAAAGAGAGAGCAAGGTGATGCATGGGATTGACGCTACTAAAATTTCAAACCATCACTTGCTTGGAGAAATGATATTTGACCGTTTAATTTTCAACTTTCCATATGCTGGTTTTTTCAAGAATTTATCCCGCGAGGCTGTACTAAGGTTAGTCTATATCACTAATTTTATTAACCTTCTTGTACGTAATTGTTTCGGTTAATAATGGTTTCCTTTCCTCTATTTAGTGATGTCCTTTCTCTTGGCATAAATGCAGTAAGCACAAAACACTTGTGAGTCATTTTCTCAGGAATGCTAAAGAGTTGATCAGTGAAGACGGTGAAATTCATATAACCCACAAGACCAATGGTTTCCATGCTGAATGGAACTTAGAATCCATTGCTTCTTCCTATGGACTTGGATTAATTGAGGCTGTGGAATTCAGTCACTTTGATTATCCAGGTTATCGCACCAAGTATGGATTTGATGGTGACGATAATTTTTTCTGTTACCCAAGCAAAACGTACAAGTTTGGACTTAAAACTTGATAATGTTACGTGATTCGCGTCGTGAATCGGTTTTGTGAATATTTAGAAAATGGGACTCTGTCTAGTTTTGGTGATGTCTGCGTGTTCTTAAAAAAATGAAAAGAAAATGCAGTGTTTGTAGTCGGTGTATGGTAGAACTTGGTTATTATTTCCAGGACCTTCCCTCACAATAGGGGGCCGTGGGGCCCCACGCCCCTCTTGTGAGGGGGCGGTACCCCCCGCGGAATGGCGGGAGGGGGGGGGTACAATAAGTATTTTTCTTATTTTCATCACCTTGTAGCATGTTCCTATTCAACTTTTCGTGACGACACAGCTTACTATGCCCGTATAGGACATCGGGTGGGCCTATCATTAGCATTTTTGCTTAGAGGTGTTGAGATGGGACCCGTGAAAATTGGCCCAGATCGACTCGGGACCGCGGATTGACCGGTGACTCGAGCGGGCAATTCATGGATCAAGAAGATGTGAATCACAAGTTTCGCGGGCCGTGGTTAACTGCCAACCCGTGAAATAGTTAAAAAAAAATTATTTTTATTAAATATGGTAATAATGAAAACCTCCACTCATTTACAAAATCTAGGACAAATTTTAAATGTAAATCTTCTATTTTCTTCCTGATAGCAAAAAAATGTAATATTCTTTAATAATAGTAATTAGAAATTATTGTAAAACTACTAAAATCATAACAAGAAATAGATGGAGAGATGGAGAGAATGAGAAAAGAATTCTCATTTGATATGTGTTTAATGAAATGAAATGACTCCTATTTATAGGAGTAAATAATGACACAATAGTAATATGTAAAGTTTACAGGGGTACAATGGTAATTGGTCATTCACATAATATATAATTTATAGCACTCCCTCTTGAATGACCTATTCCGCAATTATCTGCCTCGTTAAAACCCTGCTAAGAAAATCTAGTGAGATAAAACTTGAGTGAAGGAAAAATAGTACAGTTGCTCTCCCTAATGTTGGTCATCATCAATCATTGAGTCTAATGTTCGAGTAGAACAAATCATGTACTGAATCTTGAAGTTATGAAGTGCTACCTCGTTAAAACCTTGTCAGTAAAACCTAGTAGGACAAAACCTGAACTAAGGAAAAAAAGTACAGCATGATTCTTCCCATGAAGTGTGCAATCGAGGATTATGAACTTCTTGAATATTGATATCATCTTTTTTCTGGAATATGTATATATACGAATCTCCTTATGTAGTCGATATCATAACATTCTTCATAAGATGTCTATGATTTTCTTCATTTGTTAATATCATTCCAGTATAACAATGTGTTGCTGAATTATAGCTTGTCGATAGCTATGATAATGCCTCAAAAACCTTGCTAGAAAAACCCTGTGGGATAAAACCTTAGCGAAGGGAAAAAGAGTACATTATTCTCATGAATTTTCATTAGTATGCCTCAACTGCTGTCTCATTAAAAACCTTGTTATGAAAATCCTGTGGGATAAAACCTCAGGTAAAAAAAAAGAGTGCAACACGTATTTATTCCTTTCATAGAATATCATAAGTATATTGATGTAATCACGAACCTTTTCATCAAACATATCATTTATGATGAGCTTTATATAAATCGTTCATAACTCATGATGTCATAACATACTATATTAAGCAATGTTTTACTAATTTATAGGTTGCATCTTTCACTTCTGGTGAATAATCAAATCTATAATTCACTTCTGCTGAATAACTAAACATATTCATTTCCATATCCACTTCTGGTGAATAATAAAATATTCATTTTCAAATTTACTTTTAGTGAATAATCAATTTCCCAGATGTCATAAATAGTACACTCCAATTACAATTTCAACATATAATATCATGGAGTCATTTTTATCATTCTATAGTGATACTAATCTGGGTATATTGAATCTTTTAGTGATTATACATGTATGTTCTTGCATATCAAAAACCACAATTTCTGATTTCTATAAGTATAATCAATCATTTAAAGATAAGTTATGAGGTTTTGAATATCCATGTTCCTAAAATGTTTTAAATCCTCTTTCGAGCGATGCATAAAAACATATCTCTAAATGTCAATTGACTATATTTCTATGACAATTAACCAATTAGAAAAGCATTAAAGGTCAATGAACACTATATAGGATAACACAAAGCATATGGGTATATTTCTATCCCCTATCGGACTTTGTGGCAATTAAATAGCTTCTAATGAAATCCTACTCTTTCGAACATAGAAAATCATGAAGAAAATCACGCAAAAGCTGGTCAAACAATTGCATGATAATAATTGCACTTATTTAATTGCATCAAACCCATAAACTGCATATATTAAATAAATGGTAAAAACATGGAATCAAATAGTTAAAACTTCATCACAATTCTAACACAAGATTTCTAGCCTAAAAACATGATAAAAGATAAATTACAGTTATGATAATTGGAGTTCATCACCCTTTTCACCATGTTGTAAAATAATTTTCAATCATGTGCCAGTTGGTTCCTTGAAAGTTCGACAGCCCTTCGGGATCACCTTTGACAAGTTTGGAACCCCTAATTTCGTGCCCCAAGTTTCTTATTTATAGATGTTCACGAAGTATGGGTCAAAAATATGAGAATTTGGCTAAAATCCGCGCAAAAAGTCCAGCAGCGGCCCAGTCGGCACTACCGTGCGACCGCATGGTAGGAAATTTTGCGGTCGCAGCCTCGAAAAGCCAACCTTCAGTCGTCATTTTTTCAATCCGTGCGACCGCACGCTTTTTCAACCATTGCGGCCGCACGGTTATACCGGAAGCAACAATTTTCTTCTTTAAATTTCAGCAATTTGGTCCTCATCCTTTTATTGCACAGTATTTAATATTTTGATCATATCTTTCTATTCTCTTATCCGATTGAGATGATTCAATGTCCGTTAGAAAGATAACTTAAAGGAGTACAATTCTTCCTGAAATAGGATTTTCTCAATTCAAACGTTAACTGCCCCAAAATTAGCTTTCAAATATGACTAAAAATCTGCCCAAAAATCTTGTGTGATTGAAATGAATTTATGGTAATATTCTTATCATATTTCATTCCCTTTTGACTTTTAATTGCATCCAATTGACTCCTAAAAATCTTCAAGTATCGTATCATAGTCTGGATCAATCATTGAGTATTTGCAACTTGGTCCTTCTTCATTTAATTTGTATGCTTTAGTCCTTGAACTTCTAATTTCTTCCAGTTTGGTTCTTTCTTTGACTTTTCTTCCAATTGACCATTTGATTTACTTCATCAACTCTTGGTTTTCACACTTTAGCTCCTTTATCATCCAAATGACTTGTTTTTGCTTCATTTTCCTTTGTTTTCTTAACTTTGAGGTTTTTCCTGAAATACAAACAATACTAACTAAATAAATAGCAAATATTCTTAAACAAACACATAAAATCCTACATTTATGATAGAAATAAGTGTATAAAATACACTTATCAACACCCCCAAACTAGAACTATTGTTCGTCCTCAAACAAAAATAAAACTAAACTATAAAAATAACAATGCAATTAAAATAGAAAATTGTTTTTGTTTTAGTTAACTTATTTACCATGCGCTTCAACAATCCAAATTGATCAATCACTTTAGAAAAAGAAATATGAACAATATAAAATATTTTTATTCATCTGATACTCAACCTCATTGTGTGTGTGTGTAAATAGCCAAAATCAACCGCAAACTTATGCAAAAATAAACTTGACAATGTGTGACTTTTTATGCAAGAGTAAGCCCGAATCCCATGTGGTCAACAATGATTTTCTTTTGATTTTCCTTCCCCTCTCATGGATAAACACAACCTTACTGCTTTTCTCTCATATCCCGAGATCTTTCCTATTGATGTGGTTTCTAAACATGTATAAATTGCATTTTTCCACACAAGGCAGTTAGGACTAGACAAGTATGCACGACAGACCAAGAATAATTAACAAAGTGTTAGGAATTTCAACCAACAAAGTTTATACCATTTTATTCCATTTTTCTTTCATATGGACGACTTTTTCTTTTAATGTCCTTGTCTTTTACCATCTTTGTCCAATACTTTTCATACTTGCTTTCTATATGACCCCTGAGCGAGCTTTAGGTCGGCAGCTCCCAACTCAGTTGAGCTTAGGGTACCAGGTTTAGAGAACCCCTCAGACTTAATTACCCAAGTTATAAAGGCTTAAACAGAAAAGTTAAAGATGATTTAACGTCTTATGTGTAAGTCCACTCTCCGTACTTGCTTTCTAGTTGACCCCTGTAATGAGCTTTAGGTCGGAAGCTCCCAACTCAATTGAGTTTAGGGTACCAGATTCAGAGAATCCCTCAGACCTACTTGCTCGAGTCAAAAAGGCATTTGAAGAGTAGAATAAGACCTTCAGCATTTTTCTATTTTTATGCTGGTTATTATGGTTTATACCCGTTGATCGAAACCCCTTACGCTAAAAATGTAAAATTAAGAAGTTCAAATCCTCAATCTACCAATGCATACTCAATCTTACCGTCCCACAAATATCAAGCCTCTCCCTTCACAAGTTTTTATTCGAAAGTGGCTATGTGCTCAAATTTGATTAAAGTCTCACATGGATGAATGTTAAGAAAAAATTAGTTCGCATGTTGCCCAATTTTATAACTAAAGTACAAAATTCAATTCATATCGTATCATAAGAAATAAATAAATCAACAAAAATTTTCAAATTTTTCCACTTTTTATGAGTTTTCCAATTTTTCAAATTTTTTTTTAACCCCAAAATCGAATGAATGTGTACATGAAGCACATGAATGAGCCCATCCCCAAACTAGAACTATGCATTTTCCTCAATGTATTCAAAGCAAATAAAGAAAATAAACATAAAATAACAAAGAGGGTCAATGTAGTTCCCGGGTTTGGAGAGTTGGTGTTCCCATTTTTGAAGCTTTGACTTAAATGAAATGACCATCTACTTCCTTTTCCATGTTCGGCTTGAAGTGTGTCATGATTATATGTTCCTTGCAAATAAACATTAATAGTCATTAGAAGCATAATTATCATATAGGAACTGATGCAAACCACGTAGCAATTGTAGCTACGCAACCCACAAATTATTGGAATCGACCCAAGAACGCCAATAAATCACGATTTATGGATCCAATTAAAATTAATTGAACCAAGCAACCAATAAAATCACTAGGATATATTGACCTCTTGATCACAAGGAATATTAATTCTCACCGGGGTTTGAACAAACACGAATAACTCGCAAGTTCGGATTGTGTTCAATGAAGAACGAAGTTTGAAAGCAATTTGCCTCACAATTAATATATCAAAGTTGTGTTTTAAAGTCTGAATAATAATGAAAATTACATCCCTATAAATAGGGCAAAACCTGGCTAAAAGAGTTTTAATTATACAAGGAAACAAATACCTAAAAATAAGGAAATAAATAAAAATCCTAAAATTACGGAAATTGATTTTTACGGCCGTGACTAATTCTTTTACGGCCGTAAGAAGCTTTCTGATTCTCAGTTACGGCCGTGAGCCTTGATTTACGGCCGTAAGTCATTTTTCCCCCAAATTCATAATTTCAACAGAGACTTCATTACGGCCGTGACACTGTAAGTTACGGCCGTGAGTAATGTATGTTGCGGCCGTGAGTAGTATATGTTACGGCCGTGAATTTGTGATTTCACAATTTTCTTTGTCGGCTTGAATGAGGTTGATCCACTCGTCGTCACGACTAGCTTCCAACATTGAAATTGTTCATTTTCCTATGTCGAATGTTGTTGCTTCGTCCGTGACTTGACTTCTCCTTTGAGCTCCTATCCCGGATCACATCTCCTATCCCGGATCACATCATTCTCCCCTTCTTCAAGATGATTCGTCCCGAATCATAGCTTGGTTCATGGTGTTTCAGCGCACCGCCTGGATCAAAAGGAAAATTTTTGCCTCCATTACATAGGATCAACCAATAGCATTCTAATACTTGAATTGGATGGAAGAGTCGAAATATGAACTTCCTTGGCCATATGTGGAGTGACTCAAACCTCCAAGTATATTCAACCTGCAAGAAATATTTAAGCAAAATGGGGTGGGAAATGTTAGTTTCACAAAGTATAAGATATGGATCCTTGTACTCATGGTATATCATCTCCAAATCCTCTTCCCTAACAACGAGGTCCTTCTCTTCACTTCCTTCTTTTGTTGTAACTTCTTGCTCAATCTCTTCTATTTCTTTTCTCTCAAGCTCGTCCACCTCTTCTAACTCCACATTTTCAAGCTTAACCACCTCTTCTAAATTTTTGGCCTCAACTAATTCTTTCATGTTTTCATTCTCTACCCCGTCAACTTTCAATTCATGCATATCCTCATCAATAATTTTAACATCTTGTTCATCCACCTCTTTATTACCCAATTCCACATCTCCTACATTAAATTTTGGAATTTGATCAACCGTTTCTAGTTTCAGCTTCCCCTCCTTCTCAACATCCCTATCTCGAGGTTCCTCTTGCAATCCCACTACAACTTTCCTCTCACTCTCTTTTTTTACCTTCCTCGAATCGTCTAGTGCTTCCTCGAGTGTTAACCCATACAGTGTGAATGTTTTCCCTCTCGTAAGAATCCTGTATATGTGCATACTCTTATAATAAATTGCTTCCCTCATACGACTCCATGATTTTCCCAATAAAATATGACAAGACCTTAAATGCACTACATCACAAAATACGTCATCAATATATTTTCCACGGGTGATAGTCACGAGGACTTGCTTGGTTACATGAAACTCCCCAAATTCCCTCATCCACGTCACACAATAAGGTCTACTATGAGGTATTAGTGATAATCCTAATTTTTCAACTATGGTGATATTAGCAAAATTAGTGAAGCACTCCCTATCAATTGCCAAACTGCACACCTTCTGACCCACATAACATCTAGTTTGGAACAACGAACCCGGATCATAATCCATCCCTTATGATGTAGCTTTCAAAAATTTGAGAGACTCAAAATAAGATGGTCCAGATATTGACAAATATCAAGAAGGAATCTAATGTTGACTCGAAAAGGAAAAACATTATTAAGAATTTTAAAGAAATTCAAGAAAGTGGTTCTTAAATTTGACTCGAAAGGAAAGAATATCAAGAATATTGTAGAAATTCAAGAAAGTGGTTCTTGAATGGAAATAAATTTTTTTTGAATTTTGGGTGAATTTTCGGAATAAATAAAATAAAATAAAAATAATCTTTTTTTTTTTTTATAAATCCGAAAATTAGACAACGAACACAAAAAAAACAAACGGAACTTAATTCGGATAAGAATTGAGCAAAACAAACACTTTTGAAAATTTTTTGGAACGATTTTCTGGATTAAAGACTCAAGAACTGGAAGAACACAAAGAACAAGATTAAAGAAGACTCAAGAAAACAAACAAAGATATAACCTTGATTTTTGGAGCCTAAGCTCTGATACCAGATGATGCAAACCACGTAGCAATTGTAGCTACGCAACCCACAAATTATTGGAATCGACCCAAGAACGCCAATAAATCACGATTTATGGATCCAATTAAAATTAATTGAACCAAGCAACCAATACAATCACTAGGATATATTGACCTCTTGATCACAAGGAATATTAATTATCACCGGGGTTTGAACAAACACGAATAACTCGCAAGTTCGGATTGTGTTCAATGAAGAACGAAGTTTGAAAGCAATTTGCCTCACAATTAATATATCAAAGTTGTGTTTTAAAGTCTGAATAATAATGAAAATTACATCCCTATAAATAGGGCAAAACCTGACTAAAAGAGTTTTAATTATACAAGGAAACAAATACCTAAAAATAAGGAAATAAATAAAAATCCTAAAATTACGGAAATTGATTTTTACGGCCGTGACTAATTCTGTTACGGCCGTAAGAAGCTTTCTGATTCTCAGTTACGGCCGTGAGCCTTGATTTACGGCCGTAAGTCATTTTTCCCCCAAATTCATAATTTCAACAGAGACTTCATTACGGCCGTGACACTGTAAGTTACGGCCGTGAGTAATGTATGTTGCGGCCGTGAGTAGTATATGTTACGGCCGTGAATTTGTGATTTCACAATTTTCTTTGTCGGCTTGAATGAGGTTGATCCACTCGTCGTCACGACTAGCTTCCAACATTGAAATTGTTCATTTTCCTATGTCGAATGTTGTTGCTTCGTCCGTGACTTGACTTCTCCTTTGAGCTCCTATCCCGGATCACATCAGGAACTAAACAAAATCAACACAATACATCCAAACTAGGACTTAGAAAAAATTTTGAAATTTTTGAAAAATGGTCGACCACTGATTTTCAGTCCTTGACATCGCCTCGAAAAAGTGAAAATTTTTTGAGACATGTCCCGGGCGTACGAAAGTATATAACTCGATCTACAACATATCAAAAATTCAGCAAGTTTGAAGTTCATTTGGGTCATGAAAAGATGTGACAAAGTAAGTGCAGTGAAGCTGAAAACATGTACACTGGTGCCTGTAATGGCCTTGCAATGAGGTGCCATGTAGTGCAATGATGTTCAAGTTGAGTTTCATGCTTTAAATCAGTGTAAACATGGATTGAACGATGCACAAATGATATATAATATGTAATGAAGGTGATCATCCAAAAAGAATTTCAAAAACTCAACAAAACATTCATTGTGACATTTATTCAAACACCTTGCAGGCACATGAAGAAATCAATGGAGAACATAGAGTTGGAGACTTGAATTTACCCAAAAATTTTCACCTACAAATCACAATTCAATATCTCCAATCCTAGCCTAAATCCATCATCAACTATTCACAATTTCACAATTTACAAAAAGAATGAGGAACAAAAGATCATGCATGATTTTGTGAAATTGTGTAGAAATCCATACCTCTTGAATATTTTTGATGCAATCCAAGACATGAAATAGAGTTAAAATGATGGTCAAGTAATGGGGAATAATTGGGTACTCAATGTGGGATGATTTGGGGGAGGTAAAACGGGTTTGAAAGTGGTTAAAATGAGAGAATTCAACATATAAATGAGTCTGCCGAAACTGTCCAGTATTGAACTGTGTGACCGCACTGTTTAATCACCGTGCGACCGCACGGTATAAAAGGCAGTGTCCTGAATTTTTTTTTTTTTTCTATTTTGGACTCCGTTTTCGACCCCTAAACACATCCAAATGCATGCAACCAACTTCTAAACTATATGTACATGTCCTAAGCTAGATTCTCAAGTGGAAGATTGTAACGAAAAATGACAAAACAAATAATAATGCAATGGAAACTAGAAGTGCAAAAATGTGCAAAATAGAATACTAGAATTATTTAAAGCACATAACAACTCATTGCATGCATTCTAAATATACTAGTGCTCCTAAAATGCACTGTCAAGCAACTAAACAACAATTAAGCAATAAAATAGCTCAAAAGCAATAAACAAAATAACTAAATAAAAGGGTTTGAAAAATTGGGTTGCCTCCCAACAAGTGCTTCATTTATAGTCTAGAGCTAGACTTTTTGGCAAACATTTCTCAAGGTGGTTTTAGATTGGATGGTGTAGCCTCATCATCTGCCCTTACCTTGTATTCATACCTCTTCCAGTACGCCAATTCCAACTCGACATTATCCTGGAGCAATTTTCTAGTTCTGGTTCATGGGCATCAAATTGCATCATTGTGAAAGTCACCCCTTGATTTTCAGCTCGCGGTACTACATCTCCTTTTTCTACATCAATTAATGATCATGCAGTTGTTAGGAATGGACGACCAAGTATCAAAGGTAAATTCTCATCTTCCTCCATATCTAAGATGATAAAGTCCGCTGGGAATATGAATTTGTGAACTTTCACCAATACATCCTCCACAACTCCATATGGGTGACAGATTGATCGATCAGCCAGTTGCAATCTGATATTGCTTTCCTTTGGTTCACCCAGTCCCAATTTCTTGTATAAAGATAGGGGCATCAGATTTATACTTGCACCTAGGTCACATAAGACCTTATTGAATTTTAAATCACCTATAATGCAAGGTATTGAAAAGCTCCTTGGGTCTTTGAGCTTAGGTGACAGCTTGTTTTGTAGGATTGTGCTGCATTCTTCATTCAAAGTGACATCCTCAAGTTCTTCAAGCTTTTTCTTGCTAGACATCATCTTTTTTAGCAGCTTAGCGTAACTTGGGATCTGTGTGATGGATTCCAAGAAAGGAATATTTATGTGCAGTTTTCTAAGCATATTCACAAACTTGTTAAACTGCTTATCCTCATTTGTTTTCTTCAGCCTTTGTGGAAATGGAATAGGAGACTCATGAGGTTTAATTGTCGATTTCACCTCATGGTCATCTTCCCTTTCAACCATCTTCTCAACATTATTCACAACTTTTTCAGGAACTCCAGCTGGGTTTTTAGCATGAATCTCAGGAAGTTGCACACCACTACGCGTAGTGATAGCATTTATCTTATGTTGTACGACATTTATAGTCATTAGTTGTTCCTTTGGATTTACCTCAGTATTTACAGGTAATGTACCCGGAGCTCTAGCTATGATCAATTGTGCTATCTGTCCCACTTGAGTCTCCTGATTTTTGATTGAAGCCTGTTGATTTTGAATTGTGATTTCAATTTTTCTCAAAAACTGATATGTTCTAGACATGAACTATTTTGTCCTTTCCACAAACTTCCCAAGCATTTCTTCCAATGCAGGCTTTCTCTTTTTAGTGTTGAAATTAGGCGCAATGTGCCCATTAGAGTGATCTTTCCAAGAAAAGTTGGGATGATTGCGCCATCCTAGATTGTAGGTATTCGAATATGGATTATTCTGGCGTTGACCTCCTTGTACATAGTCAACTTGCTCCAATGGAAAAGCGAGAATAGGACAATCTGTAGTGGCGTGGTTTGCACCACACTCTTCACAAGTCATTTTAGCACTTTTTGATGAACGACTCACCAATGCTATGCCCTCCACTTTCGCAGCCAAAGAGTCTATTTTTGCTGATATGGCAGTGTAAGCATCCACTTCATAGACTCCTGATGCCTTCTTTGGAACAACCCTGTCTGATCCCCACATGACATTTGTATTGGCTATCCTCTCGAAGAGCTCCAATGTCTGCCCGATGGTCTTTGTTCCCAAAGCACCATTTGATGAGGAGTCAACCATGTTTTTAAAATGAGGAAGTAATCCTTCATAGAAAAACTTCACTTAGTCTCCTCTAGGTATCCCATTGTTTGGACATTTTCTCAGCATGCCCTTAAATCTATTCCATGCATCATCAAAAGATTCAGCCTCATACTGCTGGAACACAGTGATGTCATGTCTCAGTTTGGCAACCTTTGCTGGGGCATGAATTTAGTGCAAAACTTCTGAACCAAGTCGTTCCAGGTGGCTATACTCGCAGCAAGGCGAGAATCTAACCAGTCAACGGCTCTATCTTTTAGAGTGCAAGAGAATAACCTGAGTCTGATAGCATCATCAGACACGCCCTAATGTTGAAAGTGTTGGCATATGTCTAAAAATTTAGAAACATATGTGTGTGGGTTTTCATCAGGTCTCCTATGAAATTGTTGTCCATTCTGGAACATACTTATGACATTGGTTTTAAGTTGGAAGTTTGCCTGCCCAAATGGTGGATAGACTATGCTCGATTGAATTTGAACCACCTGAGGTGTCATGAAGTCACCAACCAACATGTCATCTTCATTTATTAGGTCAATAGGGAGTAGAAGTTTGTTATTGTTCGCCATTTGATTTTTTTTGATTTTTAAAATTATCTAGTTCTCTAACTTCTCTCAACCTACAGTGTAACGTACGTTCTATTTCCGGGTCAGCTTCAAAAAGATCCATGTTTTTCGAACGTAGCATACACAACTAAAAGAAAAACAACGAAACTAGTAACTAAACTAAAATTAGAATTTAAAGTCCTAAAATAAAATAAAAATAAGAAAAAAAATAAACAAAAATAAAATAAAAATAAATAAAAATAAAAATAAAGCGGTAAAAAGTCCGAATTAGTGAAAGTAATCAAAAAATAAATTTAATCTACAATCCCCGGCAACGGCGCCAAAAACTTGATACGCTCTGAAAGTGCACGGTTCGCGCAAGTAATAAAGTGGACGTGAGTCCAAGTATCGATCCCACAGAGATTGTTTTAAGTTGTATTTTAGACTATTTCCTTAACCGGAACAAGGAATTTGTTTGGGTTTCAAAATTTAGAATTTGAAAATTAAAATAAAGATTAAACTAAAAATAAGAAAATTTGATTTGTTAAAACTTATAAAAGCAAACGCATTAGAATTATGAATCCATTTTAACCAAATCATCCATGTATTTAACCAAATCATTTAAAGATAAGTTATGGGGTTTTGAATATCCATGTTCCTAAAATGTTTTAAATCCTCTTTCGAGCGATGCATAAAAACATATCTCTAAATGCCAATTGACTATATTTCTATGACAATTAACCAATTAGAAAAGCATTAAAGGTCAATGAACACTATATAGGATAACACAAAGCATATGGGTATATTTCTATCCCCTATCCGACTTTGTGGAAATTAAATAGCTTCTAATGAAATCCTACTCTTTCGAACATAGAAAATCATGAAGAAAATCACACAAAAGCTGGTCAAACAATTGCATGATAATAATTGCACTTATTTAATTGCATCAAACCCATAAACTGCATATATTAAATAAATGGTAAAAACATGGAATCAAATAGTTAAAACTTCATCACAATTCTAACACAAGATTTCTAGCCTAAAAACATGATAAAAGATAAATTACAACTATGATAATTGGAGTTCATCACCCTTTTCACCATGTTGTAGAAGAATCTTCAATCATGCACCAATTGGTTCCTTGAAAGTTCGACAGCCCTTCGGGATCACCTTTGACAAGTTTGTAATCCCTAATTTCGTGCCCCAAGTCTCTTATTTATAGATGTTCAAGAAGTCTGGGTCAAAAATATGAGAATTTGGCTAAAATCCGCGCAAAATGTCCAGCAGCGGCCCAGTCGGCACTACCGTGCGACAGCATGGTAGGGATTTTCGCGGTCGCAGGCTCGAAAAACAAACCTTCAGTCGTCTTTCACGCTTTTCCAACCGTGCGGCCGCACGGTTATACCGGCAGCAACAATTTTCTTCTTTAAATTTCAACAATTTGGTCATCATCCTTTTATTGCACAACATTTAGTATTTTGATCATATCTTTCTATTCCCTTATCCGATTGGGATAATTCAATGTCCGTTAGAAAGATAGCTTAAAGGACTACAATTCTTCCTGAAATAGGATTTTCCTAATTCAAATGTTAACTACCCCGAAATTAGCTTTCAAATCTGACTAAAAATCTGCCCGAAAATCTTGTGTAATTGAAATGAATTTATGGTAATATTCTTATCATATTTCATTCCCTTTTGACTTTTAATTGCATCCAATTGAATCCTAAAAATCTTCAAGTATCGTATCATGGTCTGGATCAATCATTGAGTATTTGCAACTTGGTCCTTCTTCATTTAATTTGTATGCTTTAGTCCTTGAACTTCTAATTTCTTCCAGTTTGATTCTTTCTTTGACTTTTCTTCCAATTGACCATTTGATTTACTTCATCAACTCTTGGTTTTCACACTTTAGCTCATTTATCATCCAAATGACTTGTTTTTGCTTCATTTTCCTTTGTTTTCTTGACTATGGAGTTTTTCCTGAAATACAAACAATACTAACTAAATAAATAGCAAATATTCTTAAACAAACACATAAAATACTACTTTTAGGATAAAAATGAGTGTATAAAATACATTTATCAAAAGGTATTATCTCAATTATTCGAGAGATATTTGTTTTTTTTTTTGAATCAATTGTCATTATGCTTCAGGTATAATTACGCTTCATGCATATTTTCCTCTTAATGTTCACAAATCTTATATTATATCAATCGGCTAAAAATGCCTCAACATATGTCATTCATTTTAGGGATATAATCTCAATCATATATCTAAGTGCGTTTTGGTGGAGCGTATACATAGTGCACTTTTAACAAATTATAAAGCTTCTTGAGATAATCCCTATTTGACATAGAATGTCGTGGTATGATAAAAAATTTATAAACAAGTTATTTTCATAACAATTATTTAACCGTTCATTATAGAACTTTTGATTCAATATGGTTTTATTTCACTCCTATGTATGAATATTTGGTTCAATACAGTATCGATGAACTTCTGGTTCAATACAATATTTACTTGTTCGAATTTATAAATTAGTACAACTTGATTTATTATATATAAAAAGATGATTAGACCGAAATCTCAAGAAAATGATCCTTGTCCCCATCTTTTGATTACAAATTCTTTCCCTTTTTTTGGTGGAATCAATGACACGCGGAGCCACCGCTCTTTTACATGTTAAATAATGCATTTAAATAGCTCGTTTGGGAATAAGATCAGATCCATCAAAATGGATGTTATACTATCAAATATTCGCAAATACTACTCAAATCTTCCGATAAATGTTTTGAAAAAGATTTACCGCGTTCGACTCGAAAGATTGAAGCTGCTGATGGATCAAGGTATCACAGAAGATGTTCGTTGGTTAATCGAATCAAAAGTTTGATTAGCTGGTGAATTACCAGATTCATTTTCTAACCACATGCCTGGCTTAGGTAAGAGTACTTTTTCAAAGAAGCGAAGAGCAAAAAGATTAAATGGTTGCTACAAATGTGCTCGATGGACATGTGATACCCATTGTAAATCAATAGGATATTCATCCATAAATCGAGATGATAAAATAGATTTCATTAAGGGTGGACTGAGTAAGAAGTCTTTGGATGATATTCGATTGACTCTTGAGATGCACCCTTGTGGGTATATGCAACGTAAGCTACTATCTTTATGGGCTCAATTCAACAACGATAAAGACTGTTATAGTCTCAAAAATATAATAGCAAAAGATCCTATTTGCCAAGTTGTTATAAACAATGATGTTTTTGCTACTCAACATTGATACAAGGTAAATCAATATAGTGTATTTTAACAAATTATTTTTTATTTTCATTCTTCACATATTAACAGATTATTACTGAGAGATCACCGAAAGAGTATCCATTATGGAGCAAAATATATGTTGTTAGAGACAAGATCAAAAGTGGTGTCATTTAGTCAAAAGTAAATAGCAATTTTTTCAAAAGAAGAGCGGTAAATAGTGAATATTTTCAAGTTTAAAAAGCCAAATAATTTCGCAGTTTAATGCATCCCAAAATAACAATTTCTGTAAGTTTTCCTTCCTTATACTCTTAAAAAATGGAAGGATCAAAACTTCGACAGATCAAAACTATCTGTGTATTTTGTGGATAAAAAATCAAGAAAGGCTTTGAATATCTAGAAGCATCAGTGCTTCTAGGGAAGAAGTTGGGAGATAGAGGTATCAATCTAGTATATAGAGGGGGCAGCAGTGGATTGATGAGTTGTGTTTCACAATCCGCTCAAACAGAGAAAACGACAGTTATAGGTGTTATACATGTTCCTTTAGTTGATATCGCAGGAAAAACACGAGGGTATGAAGTACAGACGTTATCAATCCATGAATGCATAACTTGCATGTTATATGGTTCTGATGCCTTCATTGCCATGCTTGGAGGTTTTGATACTTTAGAGGAAATCTTTAATATTACTTCATGGCTCAGCTGAGTCTCCATACTACACCTATTGGGCTTTTAAATATTAACAACTTCTTCAATGGTTTACTAACATTTCTTGATTATGCTGTGGAACAGTGATTCATCTCTCCATTTTCTAGAAGGATCCTTATTTCTTCTCCCACTATCGATGAACTGCTGGAAAAGTTACAATCATATGTTCCAATACAAGATCCAGCAGGAGTTAAGATAGATTGGTCGCAAGGAAGGGGTACTAAGTGAAAATGGAGTCCGGTTAATGTAAATTTATCCTTGTGAATCTCTAAAATATTGTGGGTGGTAGAGTATGGAGTATTCTTACTCTTGAGGCACATCTCTAATATTGATGAGTATTTGAACTTAATCTTGTGAACCTTAAAAAGATTAGAAGTGGTAGAGTACGGAGTATTCTTACTCTTGAGACACACAAAAAGATTAGGGGTGGTAGAGTACGGAGTGTTATTACTCTTGATACACACCTCTACTTTTGAGGATCATAAATGTTTTCCCCCTTTTGTGTTTTGCATGTATCTCTTTTCAGTATGACTCTTTTATGCTTCTTCAGGAGCAATAGTAATAATATCATTTCAGTATGTTTAGATGATAATATTTACTTCTTTTGGGGTAAATATGTACTTCTTCTGGAGTACATAAGTGCCTGTGCAAGAACTTTGATTAAATCTGTTTATCTCAATCATATAGTATTTATTATCTTATAATACTGATGAGATTATTTTCACATTAGCCATATACATGCTATCATGTGATATTATCTTATCATACATCAACATTTTTCTTGTTGAATAATTTATTTTCATCTGTCCTTTCAATACTGATAATGGTAACTTCTGGTACCATTGGATAAAATATTTTCAATAAAATATAACAATCTTTTGGTACCATTTTTGAAATATCAAATAACAATAATATATTAAATTTTATGAATAAAAATATTTAAAGCCAGTAAAACCAACAATATAGATGGTAACATAGTATGTCTAAAACTTGTAGAACCAACCATATAGGTGGTAACGTGATACGCTTGAAACTTGTAGAACCAACCATATAGGTGGTAACATGATATGTATATTTAAAGCTGATAAAACCAACCATATAGGTGGTAAAGAAATAATTACATTTCATAAATGAGCAAGTCATATCTCTAAATCCAGTCAAGGTATTCTTAATAGTCCAGTTCGTTATGATAATGAGTTATACTCAATACATCATGGCATATTAGTGTTAAATTATTGAGAATATATATTATATTAGCATTTCAAATTCGTTAAATCACGATTAATATACTTTAACGTATCATCAAGGGAAAAATCGTTCATACTTTAATATATTGATCATATGAGTAAATCGAAACTGTCAATAAGTCTGAAATTTAATTTAGAACAAACTTACTTTTGGTTCGAACTTCAAAATTTAGTCGGAATTGCTTCAAAAATAGTTTTTACGAAGCCGCCACGTTCGACCACCGAAAAATGTCCAAAACTGCACCAAACAAAAAAATAAGACCATAGAAAAATAAAAAACGTCGATATGAACAAACTTCCTTTTGACACCGTCGCTGAAAAATGCCTCACGCGCCTCCACAGGCCCAGTCGATGTCTGCGCGTGGGCATCACGCGCCACAGCGCTGTTCCACCGCCGTCGACACGTGTCGGTGCAAGAGGATCGTCTTGTGATAATCCTCCACACTCTTTGATCCTTGGTATAGACTTTGCAACTTTTGATGAAGCTCCCGATGGTAATGACTAGGAACGAACCTCTTTCTCATGATAGCTTTTAATTCATCCCAAGTACTAACGGGCCTCTCGCGATTCCTCCTCCTAGAAGTCACCAATTGATCCCACCAAGTAATAGCGTAATCGGAGAACTCAAGTACAGCTACTTTAACCTTTTTCTCTTCCGAATAAGTGTAGCAATTAAAAATTAATTCCATCTTCTTCTCCCATTCTAAGTATGCTTCCGGATCACTCCTACCCTTGAATGATGGAATTGTCATTTTGATGTTGCTCATACTACCATCCATTCTTTCGCCACCAAGATCTCTATCCCTTCTCCAATGCCTAACTGCTCTATCAACAATTGCCCCATCGTCAAAATCACTACCTTCTTCATTCTCATCAACCCCCTCTACTCTACGACCTTGCCCACCTTGCCTACGGGCATTAGGAACTTCCCGAGGTTGCTCAAGCCTTTCTAACCTACCTAACACATCCCCAAACAACCGCTCAAACCGTTGTACCATCTCTTCCGTCATGTTGGCTCGATCGTTGTTCTTTGTAGTAGAAGATTGTTCAGACATCCTAAAACTAAATGTTTTTGTGCCTCACGTGTATTTCGCTCGTGTATCACTCAAATTTGGCTTTTACCCTCTATTGATCTCACCTCTCTGCCTTTTTCCACTCAATAGCTTTCACCCCAATTGCTTCCAAGAACGAATCCGAACTCAAACAAGTTTAAACCCGATTGTTTCAAATCGAATATGAGTGAGAAGTAATGAATTTGTTGGAAAACTCAAAGAAGACCTTTAGAGAATTGAATTTGACTCTATAAGGGACTTGACACCTTTTATGGAAACTAGAGATTGTTTCAAGAAAGTATTTCTTGAAGTCAAATATCAACTATTTTAATTGACTTGGAATTTTCGTTTTTTTTTTTTTTTTTAATTTCTCGAAAATTCAACTACGAGAAAGACGCAACAAACGAAATTTAATTTGGATAACAAACGAAGGAAATAACGACTATTGAATTTTTTTTTTGTGACACTTTTCTGGATTAAAGACTCAAAATTGGAAGAACACGAAGAACAAGAATAAGAAACTCAAGAAAACAAAAACAAAGATATAACCTTGATTTTTGGAGCCTAAGCTCTGATACCAGATGATGCAAACCACGTAGCAATTGTAGCTACGCAACCCACAAATTATTGGAATCGACCCAAGAACGCCAATAAATCACGATTTATGGATCCAATTTAAAATTAATTGAACCAAGCAACCAATACAATCACTAGGATATATTGACCTCTTGATCACAAGGAATATTAATTCTCACCGGGATTTGAACAAACACGAATAACTCGCAAGTTCGGATTGTGTTCAATGAAGAACGAAGTTTGAAAGCAATTTGCCTCACAATTAATATATCAAAGTTGTGTTTTTCGAATAATGAAAATTACATCCCTATATATAGGGTCAAAACTAGGTTAAAGAGTTCTAATTAAATAAGGAAACAACTACCTAAAAATAAGGAAATAAAAATAACCTAAAATTCCGCGTATACATTTTTACGGCCGTGACCACTTTCCTTACAGCCGTAAACTTGTTTCTGACTTACTCTTACGGCCGTGACATATGACTTACGGCCGTAAGTCCAAAAACATGCAATTCCAATTTTAAGCAGAAACTTCTTTACGACCGTGAACCTTAATTCTTACGGCCGTGACACTTTTTTACAGCCGTGATGCTCAATCCTTTACGGCCGTGATACTCAAACTCGCAAAATCAGTTTCAAGCAGAAAGTTGGTCACGGCCGTGAGCTCCCATATGTTACGGCCATGAATTTTGAAAAGTTGCAATTTTCTCCGTCGGCTTGAATGAGGTTGATCCATTCTTCGTTTTGGTTCGGCCCCAACATGAAACTTGCTTCTTTCGATGACACGAACATTGTCTTGGCCATTGTTTCTTGAACTAACTTGTCCATTGCTTCCTTGGCCCTCTTTGCTTGCAATCGAGTCATCGGTCCTCCTTTGATCTTCAACGGATCTTTGTGCGGGCTTGTATCCGTGGTCTGGATCACATCACGATTAACTTAAGGTTTAAGCAAATTTTCAAAATTGATGGCTTTTGATTGGTCACCTAAGTGACCAATCATCACCTACCACTTGTTCTACTTGGAGTGAGTGACCACATGCAGGTCGACACCTCCCACTTGAAGCTCATCGACTCTTCCAAGCTATATGGGTAGGGAATGATAATCTAGGAATTTATGTTTTATTCTAGAGAATGATTAGATCGCCTACCATCTTTTTCTATAAATAGAAGTCACTTTCAACTGAAGGAGACACACCAAAATCATAACAATCAGTTAAAACTCCTTCCAAAAAAATTTCAATTTTCTAATTTTTAAAGGTATACTCAGTCATTTTGATTTTTGATTCTGAATTGGGGCATGTTCAAACTATAACATGATCTTGATAAGTTCTATACCTTGTCTGTAAAGATTCTACATCATTTGTTTAAAGAAAATGTCAAGAATCAAGCATGATCAAAATCAATTATAGGGGCAGAACTGCACGTATCAATATATGTTCATCATGTATCGATACATTAAGACATTGTTAGTAAAATAGAATCTTGATTCTTGATTTCTTTGTCATTTCAGGTCCGATAATTATAGGTTACACTTAATTCCTGTTTATATAATCTTAAATGCTACTTCGTACTTTATGCTTTAATACGTGATTTATTTAGATAATACTAAAAAGATTTTTGCATAATATTACTATCATACTATGTCCCATTTGTTATCTCGCTTATAGCGCTTTCTTGATATTCGTGTCACTATGTCTTTAATTTAACAATTTTTAGTTCATTATTACTTTGTACCTTTCCAAATTGTATTTATGCTTGGTCATCTTCTATAAATCTTCTTTATACAGTTAATCAAAATAAATCCATTTTTGAAATGTTTTTAACTGTGAAATCTTTGATTCGGACAATGTTTACCTCTAAGTATCAATACATCCATTTTGGTTTATCACAATCTTTAAAGATTTAAATGTTGACAGACTTTAACTATCATCATTGAATGTATCGATACATGCAGTCGCAATTGCAGTTTAACAGTTTCTAAAAATTCAATACTTCAACTTTTATGCCATGACTTTAAATGTTGTAACTCCTCTAGCTTTCTTAATGATTTTCCTTGTGCTATCCTATTCTTAAACACTTTACTTTATTTAATATTAATATAGAAAATTTAAAAATTATATGAAAAATCATGCACCACATCCGTCACCAATATTGAGTAAGAATTTAGAGAATAATGGATCTAATTGAGTTCTCATATTTTGAACTAATCTCACTTGTTTAAAATATGACCATAAAATATGAATATACTAAACTTACCTACATTATGTTGTCCTTTTCCCCCATTTTGATAAACGAATAAAACTAATCGGAATTCTTCTTCGAATACAATAACTTTTTCACCAAAGGTAAATCACATTCAATAATATCTCTAAACATTTTATCTACAGCTTCAATTGCATAACGATGTACCATTGGAACTTCATCTCAAATGATTAATTTCAACACTTTTAGCCCTTGTTTGAGCCCCATTATTTCTCTTTTTTTTTTACAAATTTTTTCTACAGTAATCAATCTCAACTATTCAAAAAAGTCAAGCCCACAATTTTTTACTTTTCAAACCACTTTTTAACCATTAGATTTTCAAAACCCAAATTTTAAATTAAATTAATGGGGCTCAAACAAGGGCTTAATAGACTCACTAATGCAATTAGCTTACTAATTGAAAAGTTATATTAGAATTGATTTCGGGGGAATTTTAAACATTGCATGTGCAGTTCGAAGTCCGGGTAGAGGCAGTGAGCCTAATGTGTTAATTCTTGATCTTATTGTAGTGTGTAAAACTTTATATAAATATACTTTTCATGTTCCACCAAGGCAATCTACTAAGAACATATTGCTTCCTTCATTAAAGATTTCTTTTAGCATTTTATAGTACAATTTTGCTACAAGTACTTATAATTTGACATATAGATTGACATATTGCATAGTTGGCAGAATCATATTAATTCACACATCACATCAAATTTTAAATCAACATTCATAAACTTGCCAACTCATTTTTTTGTCAACATATTTGTCATGTTCTAAGTACAACTAGCATTTTTGTTTATAGTAGGCAGTTTGTTATTCCATATTCGAACAATTAACACATAAAATATCAAATTTAGTAACACTTTCCATCTCTTCGACAATTATGTTAGCTAATATTTTCTTCTTCTTCTTCCATGTTTATTTCAAAAGGTAAAAGGTAATTTTCATTTATATTTTTACAAAATGATTCAGATAAAGAATTTATTAAGTGACGATAATTATTATGAACTTCAATTTTATTTTTTTTGTTTTTTGATAAAACAACCAACTTCATCAATTCAAATCTAATCAGACTAAGCTCGATATAAAGCGAGGAATACAGTCAAACCAAGAAAAATCAACACCAAAAATAGCACCAAACGTAGCTAGTGAGTGGGCCACTTCATTTTTGAGACGCTATTATTTATCAAATGCTAAGTTCTTGCTACTCCAATATGACAAAGTAAAATGCGCAAATAATAACTTTCACTCTAACCTAAATTAAAGTGTGTTTGGGACCTTTTTTTTAAAAAAAAAAAAATAATAATAAGTTTTGTAATAGTGATTTCTTTGAGAACGTGAGATTAAAAAGTAAGGATTTTTTTTTAGATTAACGTGTAAAATTATTTTATGGGAATATATGTGCTTGAAAATGAGTTTGAAAAATAATGAGTTTAATTTTAAATAATGGGAGTCAAACATGGGCTTAGCTGCAACCATTTTCCAAGCAATCAAGCATCTCTTTTCTTCTAGTCCATATTCGACTTTGTGTATCCCATATGGAAAAGTGGGAAATTCTTTATATAATAATGTTTTTGCTAATTCATCTATAATGATCGTTCGAATGAATTCAATTAGCATTGTTCGTTTTGTAAAATTTCTATTAACAATTGTTGATAAACATTTGGAATTTTTAAATAAAACAAACATGCTATTCTCAAGATGTAACTATAATGAAATAACTCGTATAGACATTTTATCTATATAAATCCATATATCCTCCACATTTCTTCAAGTGGAGAAATATACCTAACAAACCAGTATCTCTCAATTTCATCAACACCTTACTCATTCTGATTATTGTTAACAAAAAATTGATTCTATCACGTCTTTTATATACATATAAATATAGATACTAAAAATAATGAAAACTTTTGAATTTAAGTGTAATATTATTTTATTGGAGCATATGTTGTTTAAAAATAAAAGGAGAAAAATTAATTTTATTTTAATTGGGGCCAAACTAGGGGTAATTCACTACTTAGTGGAGATTTGAATCAGAATTTTAGTAAATATTAATAGAAGTTGATGGAATATGGTTGGAAAATTACTAGATCCATGAAATATGTGATTAAAATTAATTGTTGACTATGCTTATATTAAAATCTGAATTTTAATTGATAGAAAGCTAAGAAAAATGGTTAAGAAATAATTTGTTGCACGTTAAGAAAACTTCAATATATTTAACTTGTGTTCTGTAATAGTTTTATAACTCATAATTATAATCATTACAATTTTAAATATCACTTTTTAAAGCATGTTTGGTCCTATGCAAAATCTTCAATTTTTTCTTAAATTCATTTTCAACCATATATTTCTATGGGACATACCATTTTTCTTACCTTTCAATCACTTTTCAATCGCACGTTCTCCCAAAACTTCAAAATTCCTCAAAATTTTGAAAAAAGTACATAGACCAAACGGGCTCTATGCCACACATATATATTTTCCAAAACCAATTTTTAACCACAAATTTTATCTAAAAACACCAAAATTCAAAAAATAATGCCCGCCAAGCAGACGCTTATTTATGATATGCCTCTGTTTTGTAAAAGTTACTCATTCCATCCCGTGAATATAAATTTGTATTCCTTATTTGTTTATCCCAAATTATAATCTACTAACCTTATTGAGTTTGTATTTAATTTTCTCATTTCCCAATATGCCTTATTTAATGTGCTTTGTTATTAATCCAAATAAACTTATACTTTTTCAAATGTTTTGATAAATTACATAAATTTATTATACACTTAACTAAAGTAGTAGTGGTATAAACTGGTTTATTTATGATTTTGAAGTAAAATTAATGATTAAAAATTGAAGAAATAAAATGTGTGTAGTTAAAAAGTAATTTGGGAAATGACGTAGTTTATATAAACTAGTTTATAAACAAGTTTATTTCGATTACCGAACGAAGGCTAAAATTATTATCATTTACGGAAGTTTCTAGATATTTATAATATTTATATTTTACTTAAATTTTATTACGTATAATATATTTATTACTTCTAATCTATTTACTTAAACTTAGATTAACTTATAAGAAAGATTGCTCATGCATTGCTCTAAATCAGTTGTTATTTCTGAAACATAAAAAATAAAAATTAATTTGCATGACCACATGAAAATGTAAAGAATATATTAAGTAGTATTACAATTGCATGCACATTAGTCAATGAGTAATGCATCCACTATCATCACCAACTTATGTAGCAATAAGAATAGGTAACATTGTACAATAAAATTGAAATATACTTATATTGATTAGACAATATGACATTTTTCTTTGTCACATAAACAGATGATGATATTCCTCAATAATAAATAGCATGCTTCATAATCAATAGAGTTTCTTTAATAATAAGCTAGTCGATGTGATAGCATCAATTTAGTCTCTGTTAGGAGGCTTAGTTTTTTTTTTTTTTTTTTTTTATAAATACTACAATTGTCAATACAATTTTTTAACCACACATTTTTTCTCTCTCCAAATTTTAACCCTCCAATCACCTCGAGATACGTGAAAAACCAAAAAAACCAGTTTTTTTCCATACTGCCTTTGAACAGAGGCTTAGGTGAAACTATGCGAAATTAAAAATAAATTTTGCATGGAGAATATCATTATTTTGAGTATTTTCGAGTCACACGTAACTTTTAGACATTGCCCCACCTTTGTTTAATCTCATTTTTCTTTAAACTTATTTTCAACTACATTTTATCAATTTTTTAATTATTGCTTCAATTTTTATCAAATTCTCCTAAAAACTTGATTTTTAACAAAAACAAACAGAGAGTAATCTACAAAAAATGGAAGAGATAATAAATGAAAACCAATTTAATACATGGTTGAAAATTTCTTACTAATCATAGCAATTTTGTCTTTGGAGGGAAAACATGCAATCCTTTTTTTTGGTAGCTATCCTTCTTTTATACATTAATAAAGATTTTTAATTATTAATAATCTTCACAAAAAATTAATTTAATTTAACTTGATAATTATTAATATTTTAATATTACAATTATATACATATATTAAATATTAAAAAATTAATACTTGTTAATAAATTATTAGTAGTGAAAGTTTTGGAAAAATAACTCTACGAATACAAATAATAAAAAATATATATATGATTGAGAAAGGGAGTGTTGAAGACTTGCATATATTTCTATTGCATTAAAGTGTCATCCGAAATGTTGATAATAATTTTGGTAGAAAAATGCATTTTATATATATATATATATATATATATATATATATATATATATATATATATATATATATATATATATAAAGTTACAGACAAATCTAAGTCAAAGTCAAACAACTAATTTTTATCACACATATTACAGTTCTACAACTTTTCAATCATATATTTCATAAAACTAGTAGTAAGCACGTGCATTGCATGTCTTACGTATATGATGAATGTGATATGCAATGTCTTCATAGAACTAATACTATTTTTTGGAAGTTGCTGAGGTAAAATATATTATTAAAAGAAAAAAATTGAACTTGTTGAAACGTCATAAATGATTTTTTTTTTTTTTTTTTTTTTTTTTTTTTTTTTTTTGTATATAATGTGAAAATGTTGAATAAATCGAAATGTAATATTTTGACTACAATAACACTTTTTTTAAACAATATTTGCAATGTTTCAATGAAATAAAATATAATGTTATGGTTACAATAAATTTTTTTTTTTTTTTTTTGTGCAAAATAGTTTTTATTAACGTCCCAAAATTTTTGTTATAATCTTTTACAAAGATATTTTTTATTTGCTTTAAAGTTCCATGTGAAAGTGCAACATCAGGAAGATATATTCCATCTGACTTTGAGACTTGTTAATCGTCGTTGCAAAGCAAAGAAGTTGTTTACTCTTGAATTTGAATGTATATATGTTCGTGCAAATCCCGCAAGCGCACGGGATCGTAAACAAGTAATAATTGTGATGAGTTGAGCGTATCGTTCCCACGAGGAATAATGTTTAGTCCTAATTATTAGTCTATCGTTTATTCAATTAATGAAAACAATTAAAATAAAAAAGATGGTTTTGTTTGTCTATTTATTCTAAAAATTGCAATGAATAAAATCAAATAAAAACAAATGTTTGGGAGTAAAATATGAATTGGGAGCATGTGTTGGAATCCGAATCCACTTGTTATCCTCTATCTCAATTCAACAATTCTCTCATATAGTTCATGTGCTCGGTCAATATCTAATCTCATTACTGATCCCTCCGTCGAAGCATCAAGCATATTGCGGTATTCAAGATGCAATCATAAATAAAAAATGAGGGAAAAATTTCATGGTGAATTTTTGCACCATGTCATTCCAAGATACAATGCTTCCGGGAGCTAATGAGCGTAGTCATTCCCATGCATTATCTTTTAAAGTGTGGGGAAACAAACGCATTCGAAAAGCGTCAGCTGACATCCCTTCGTGACTAATTACATCGCATAGCATTAAAAATGCTTGAATGTGCTCATGCAGATTTTCAATCGATTTTCCAAAGAACTTGATGTCTTGATGATTTTGAAATAAATTAATGACATAAGGTCTTAGGTGATAATTTGCCTGCCCGAATGGTGGATAAACAATTGTTTGTTGTACAGGGGCGGGCGCGGGATTCACATAATCCCCAACCAGAGCTTGAGCATTATCGAGAACTGCTCCTGGTTGAATTTACACTTCTTGCTCATGAGGAGTAAGTGGCAATTGATTTTGATTAGGATTTTGATTATTTGCCATATCCATGTTCTCTCTTTGTTCTCTTCTACGTTCTCTAAATGTTCTTTCTATTTCAGGATCTATTGGTAATAGTTCAGGCTCGTTAAAACCTAGCATACACTACTCAATGACCAATATGAAGAGAAAAACAAGGAATTCTAAATAACCAAAACAAAATTAAAATAAAAATAAAAATAATTAAAACTAAAAATTAAAATTTAATTGAATTAAAGGTAAACTAATAATTATACTAAATTCATTATTCCCCGGCAACGACGCAAAAAACTTGTTCGTGCAAATTCCGCAAGCGCACGAGATCGTTGACAAGTAATAATTGTGATGAGTTGAGAGTATCGTTTCCACGAGGAATAATGTTTAGTCCTAATTATCAGTCTATCGTCGATTCAATTAATAAAAACAATTAAAATAAAAGGATGGTTTTGTTTGTCTATCTATTCTAAAAATTGCTATGAATAAAATTAAATAAAAACAAATGTTTGAGAGTAAAATATGAATTGGGAGCATGTATTGAAATCAGAATCCACTTGTTATCGTCTATCTCAATTCCACAATTTTGTAGTTAAAATCATCCATGCGTTTCTTGACAATCGATAATTCACATGCAATTAATTTTTTTTCCAAGACAAATTAAATATATCCTAAACATGAAACGAATATATTCCTAATCCAAATACGAATGTTTAGAACGCATTAAATCACACAATTACCAATTAGATTGCACATATCATAGTGTTATTCCTAACATCTAGTGTTCATGTGTTGATCATGCAATCTTCTAACTTATTGTGACTTTTTCAAGACTACAACAAGTAACGATATATTTAATTGGTGGCCAATCAATCAGATGATAATAATAATAATAAAGCATGTAAGATCAATCAAGACAATACAATAAATTTTTTAACTACTAGTTATCGAATTGAAATAAATTAATAGCAAGTTTCATCTTCATCCAATACATAATGAAATTTAGCGTAGCATATTGATATAAGGATAACGAGAAAGATAAAAGAAAGCCATCACCCAATCAAGGAGTCCAAGTTCTAGTTCTTGAATTTCTAGTCCAGCGGATTACACCAGTGCTTCTTCCAATTGAGAATTCTGCTGCCAACTCTTCGTTTGCCTGTAGTGATCGGAAAACCTTCTTCAATTCAGCCTACCACTACCTTGAATTATATATATTAGTCCCGTTTTAATTTCCTCTCACCCGAGCCGTGCACTTCCTTTCATTCAATCCAAGAAGTAGTCTTGTGTCTCTCCTCCCAATAAAAATGGCAGCCCGCTTCTCTAATATTAATTCCACCAATATGCACCTTTTATTCTCTAAACCAACCGAGAACTTCCTCCAATTCAATCACCTACCTTCCACTACCAAACGAAACAAACAAATCAGCCCTCCCAACTCTTCTCAATTTCAATGACCAGCGGCTCCTTCTTTTTACCACCAGCGGCACCAATTAACATCACCAGCCTCCACCTAATTAATTGTCTCCCTAATCCCAAAAAAGATGGCAGCCTACTCCTCTTTAATGTCCAATATGTATGTGTATATATTTTCTCCAATACTCGGCTGCCCTCTAAAGCTCACCAGTTAACGTGTGTATATATATATATATATCCTCCACTTTGTCTTCTCTACTCAGCAATGGTCGACCACTTTTTGATGATGATTGATAATGAATCCCTTCTCAATCCCTTGATTTATTGATATTAATTCCAAAAGAATTCCACTCTCCCTCTTTTTTTTTACTCTCCCGTCCACCCCTTTCAATTGGCACTCGACTGTGTATATATAAGGGGAGTTTTCCATTCAATTGGGTTGCAAGCCCAATCACAAGTGTAAATAGGTTTTAATTTCAACCTTCAATTTTTTTAAATAATTCAAGTTGATTTTTAAGTATTTAACTTTTTAGCCCATGTCTCCATTTATACCAATTCTAGATCTTCAATTTTTGGAATCTGCACTTGAGTCCCACTTTTCCCTTTTTTTTACTGTTTTAGCCCTTTTTTCGTTTTACATCCAAACGCATTCAAAATGGATGTTTTCCTAAAACAAATATATAATTAGCAATATAATATCCTAAAACACTTATAATTGTCTAAATTTAAAGTCAAGATAAGTACAAAAAACGTACTTATCAATATCCTTTATCATTTACTGGACTTAACGGGATGGAAGGAAAACTTATTTTCCAGTATGTTGCTCAATGGTTATTTCTGCATGGATAATATATATTTTGAAATTACGACAAATCATTCTTGTTCTATTACAAAGACTGTTTAACGGGTCTAAATTCCGTATAATAGGAAAATTCCTATTCAAGATCAACTTATTCAGTGGAATACCATTTGGTAACAATGTATTGAGCAATTCTTCTCGGAAAAATTTATTTATATCGTTAGTTGCTTGGTCAAAGCTCACACATTCTTCATTGTCTCCTAGAAATAGCCCGATCATTTTGTCTTTGATGTAGTCGACATACTTATTTTTCGTTGAAAGAGTTCCATGTTATGTTATATAATCAGGAGAATATGTATTGCCTATTAAACCTAGGAATACTGCATTTATTAATAGTAATTCCGAAGTTTCGACATCATCACATGCTTTAACTATCTCCTTTGGTAAGTTAATGAAGTAATCCTCTCTATGTAAGCTTATGATCCATAATGAGGACACATGTATTAACTTAGTTGGAGGTTTTCCATTTTCTCCCAAGATATGATCTAACCAAACTATAATTAATTGTTCATTATCTTATTGCTTGTCGAACGACATGGAGCATGATGTGATTCAAAAATGGAAGTCAAAGGAGTGATCAAATTACCGTAGGTGCAACAACAATCTCGAGGGAAAAATGAGCAAATTTCGTTTTTGACTAGAAACAAGGATCAGATTGGATCAATCCAATTCAAAGGGACGAAGAAGGAATCAGACTTCAACCATGCAATCGCATGGTGCAAATAGAGGGGCGATTGCACAGTGTCAAAAAAGTGAGCCGAGAGTAAATTGACCTTTCCACGCTGATTGATTTGGTCATCTAATGATTCTTTTCTAGCAGATGGCCAATAACAATACATTCCTAGAGGAGGGTCACAAAGAAATTCATTGACACAACAGATGCATGATCAGAAGTGGACAACATGTACAATTTCGAGTGTATTTGAAAAAAAGATAATTGAATTTTTTTTTTCCAGGAAGAGATAATTCAGCTTCAAATCTCGAAACTACATGCTTAGAAGTCCATTGAGTTTTCCTAAGGATGTAAGAATTTGGATATTGTTGAATAGGACAAGTAGAAAGTTAGAAAAATCATTCAAATTCCAATCATAATTTGTAAAGAAAATTCAATTATGTAGATTTTTCAATAAATTTCATAAATATTGTTGAACTTGCTATCAAATTTCATGCTTTGAATTGAGAAAATATGACGTAAGAAAAAAGTTTACCAACACACGTTTTGTGTGGTCTGGAGACATATGTGATTTTTTTATTCATTTTAACCAATTTTCTCTTTCAACAAATTCAAATACCCATCTTCAGACCTTATAAAGAAAACGATAATAGAATATTTAATTTAAAAAAATTTAGAGACTTGAAAAATTACTTATTTAGTCTATTATGCTATTGTCGTTTTCAATACAGTACAATTGATAACCAAAACAATAATAATTTGAAGAATTTTTAGAATGACAATAAAGAAAGAAATATTTTAGCAAAACGAGAAAAATGACCTGGAAATCTTTTAACTTAATTAATTACTTAATGGGCAGTAAATGAGGGTATAGTTGATTTAGAGCAAAAAATGTGAGGTGAAAATCATGATGTGAAATATTTTCTCATATCCATGCTGAAAGTTTGTAGTTGTCTAATTTTGTTATTAGTTAAACGAAACTAACCGTCATAGATTTGCCTCGACAGTATAGTATAAAAAAAATATGTGAAGTCATATTTAATACAGATGTAGATGAATCTAGTTATTACAGATTCATCTAGATAATAAATCGTGAACAAAATTATTAAGCAATACAAAATTGTAAAGCAACTGACACACAATATTTGAGTTTAACGTGTGAAACTCTTTCGGGGAAAATTCATGTACCCGCACCCTATGGACAAAAATTAATTACTAATAAGAAAAAGATGTTACACAGTTCAATAAAACAATAAGACAAATTTACACATAAATTTATCAAACACCCATGGAATTAAATGAATCATTCTCTAATTCTTCGATGTCATGTAAAGTGAGCTAGCATCCCACCACTATTCAATAGCTTCCCTTGACACTACACAATACTTCAGCAAATTAGAACTTCGGTTCGATCTTGATTCAAAACTCCCATTTGATCTTTATTGTTTGAAGGTCTTTTCTTATTCTAGTGATTGAGAGTTGAGACTCCTCTCAGATATCCTTTCAGATTTGTCTTTTGAAGATTGGTTTTTGCATGAACCACTAAATCTTTATGATGTTCATGCAGTGAAGAAGTTGCTAAAAAGGAAGCTTTGTATTGTTCTTGCTCTTTCACAGATTTTCGACTTCCAAGGCATGAAGAAAACGTCCCATGTTTTCTTTATTTATGCACACCAGGGTTGGCCATCCACCAAGAATTCTAGTTGTGCAAAATCTTTATTTCCTGCAAAATCAAAGATAATTGCAAATCAATAGAGATAAGGTAAGATAATTATTCATTAAAAACGATCCTACAAAAAATGAATCATTTACCAACTAAATGATAGAAACAAACTTGGACTCTAAGAAATAACCTCCTAGAATTTTCGGCCAACAAGAATATTGGTCAAGTTAAAATATTATCTCACACATAAACATTTATCATAAATAATAAGAAGTAAGTATAGTAAATTTATAATTGATCTCCAATTAATAAATCAATATCATTAGAATATGAGATAATTATAAACTCAAGTCAAAGTAAACAACTAGTAATTTAATTAAACATAATAAATTACTAAATAAAAAATATTTAGCAATTAAATTAAATTTACCAAATTACTAAACTGTACGAAAATAGAAAATATAAACTTAAAAACAAATTATCGCATACTTTTAAGATAGTGTAGTTAGATAGATTTTATAAAAATTTACTAATAAATCTGATTTTAATATCTATAATAAAATGGGGGACTAATAAAATAAATTCAAAAAGTGATACGCATCCAAATCTTCCCAAGGAGGCCAAGCTGAAAGGAAGCAAATTATTAGAACCGAAAAATCAGCAAATGCCCAAACCACGCACCCCATTTTTGTCATTACTGGCAAAAAAATGGCAATGCAATCCACACCATTCCCTTCAAACGTCGTTTCAAATAATTGCATAAGTTGGACACCTTTTCAACTCCCTTTTCATCAAGAACACATCCATGATCCATGTCAATATTATCCAATGACAAGTGTGAACCAGAAGGAAATAATTGAATTTGTGGAAGAAAAATGGATCAAACACTATTCATCGCTTCATCGGATACTATTAGTGGGGGAAGGAGACTTTTCTTTTTCTCTGTCTTTGGCTTGGGCTTTTGGCTCTGCTTCCAACATTGTTGCTTCTTCTCTCGACTCCTATGGTTTGCCCTTAATCCCTTTTCTTTTTCTTGAAAAATCACGTCATTAGTTTATCTTGTCTATTCTTTACTTCTTTCCCTCTACTGTACTGTGTTCTGTCGAGGGTTTGAGGGAATTTGTGAATGGATTTACATGTTTACCTGAAGTCGTTTTGTGTTTTTTTTTTTTTTTAAATATTTTCTGTAATCCATATGGTTCAAAGAATTTATTGGAACCCACATTCTGCTCTTGAATGTAAAATGCATCTTACTTTTGTGGTTAGTTGTTTCCTTGAGATTAATGCCTTTTCACTAGTTTGTTATCAATTAGCTAAAATCATTTTTTTCCTTTCAATTTTTTGGGGGCAATTTAAATTTCTAAGTAGTTCCTTTTGTTGAAACAGATGAATTAATCGCGAAGTACAAGAATGCAAAATCAAATCTGTCTCTTTTGAAATATAAAGGGGCTTCCATTTTACATGAAGTGGATGTAAAGAAAATGAAGCATTATCCAGGTCTTGACGAACAGAAATTCGACCGAATTATCTTTAACTTTCCTCATGCAGGTTTCCATAGGAAAGAAGACAATCCCCTTTTGATCGAGTAAGTCTATGTTCTCACTGTTTTTGTGATCAATAGTTGAACATTTCTAGTTTGGTTGCTCTATTTCTTCCCTTCTCTTTAGATGTTCTCTTCGACATAGTTCAAAATCGCTGCGTGTGCAAATGCTTGTGATTTTCTGCTGCAATGGAACACTTAATCTTATGCAATATAGATAGTTACCTTGTTGGTAGTCTGCAACAGGTTAGGATTATGCTTTCATGAACCTTTATTTGCAGGATGCACCAGAAACTTGTCTCTGAGTTTTTTAGGAATGCAAGTGGCATGTTGCAAGAGAATGGCGAAATACACGTTAGCCACAAGACGACATATCCATTCAACGATTGGAAAATTGAGGATCTTGCATCACAGTACTCTCTAAAGTTGATTGAATGTGCTGATTTCAAAATTGAAGACTACCCTGGTTACAACAATAAAAAGGGAGCAGGTTCCAAGTGCGATGAACCATTTCCTTTGCGTGAGTGCAGTACCTTCAAGTTCATGCGCTGCATTGCTGAGGCTGAAAAATTTCCGAGGGTACGGAAGAGGAAGTTGGACTTAGAGATCCCCATCTGGATGGAACATAGACGATTTATGAATGACATGCCTTTGCAGACTGAACTAACATTGCGCAAGTACGTTAGAAATGAATGCTTCAGAATATTTGGTGGTTATCTTAATCATGTAGAGGAAATGTCTGGAAGGAGTGGTTATGATGATGTTCGTGGTTCCCTTAGCGATGCACTGAGGCTCGGGTTTCAAAGATACATGTGTGAAGCCCATGGAAGATCGTTGAGCGGTTACATTGATATTTTGGAAGAGCTTCACCATCAGAGCGTTCTGAGATCTCAAAGGTTGAGACACAGGCTAGCAATTCTTGATATGCAGGTGTGAAGAAGCTGCTGTGTACACAATGCACAAGCCTTTTTGTCAATAGTAATAACTCTTTGTAAGTAGGATGCTTCCCATTTTCGAAAATGGTTGTGACTAATCGGGTTTTTGTTAATATTTCTAGATTGTGAAAGTGTTTTTGTGAAAATGAAGGGGCCGTTCTCTTTGTGTTTCGATTCTGAATTTTGTTTTGAGTTTTGGATTTTGGTTGTTTGTTTTTGGGATTGTTGAAAACATATTCTCTTTGAGATTTTGGAAAACTATTTTCAAAATTGGAAAGTTGGAAAATGCGTTAATTTTCTGAATTTTTTTTTTTTTTTTGATATTTTATATTTAAAAAATGATTGATTTGTTGAATTACATTAAGTTTAATGTTAATAAATCAGTCAGTTCTCTATTAAACAAACATTTGGTTATTCTAGCAACATGTAAAACTTGAAATCTAAAGTAATTAATATATATTAGTTCATATATTGGATAGTAGTTCAAATGTAACAACATCAAACCATTGTGAATGGGCAAAATAAGCACAATTCATCTTTGTTACAAAAAAGTTAATTCAAGAATGTTGTCAAACTTCCTCAGCAGCAATAACTTGATTGTTATTTGGATCACATGTTATCCCTGTATGTCCCAGCAGGTCGGAGAACATTTGATGAATAGACCGCAAGCGATTCCACTTACCCTTAAGTCTATCGATGTCATAATCCATTTTTATTTTTTCAATCATAGCTTAATTGATTCTACCCCATTCATCTTTCGTGAAAGTGGATGTCTGTAGTAGATCTGATTTAACACGATCATAAAGAATTCCAATGAAGGCATGCTCATTCTCATGCGACCATGCCATTGGTTCCTTTGTTCTATATATATATATATATATGATGAAATGAAATCCCACAATTCATGTGATGAAATGAAATCCCATAAAACTTGGATTTTAAGAAGACTTCATTGTCACATGAAGAGTATTCTTTCTTTTTTATTAATAAAAACACACAATTTAAATAAGATAATAAATCAACATTTCAATTCCTACATAAAAATACACAAGGAATATAGCAGTGGCATATATATAGCAGTGGAGCAGTGGCAGACTGCCACTGCTCCCTGTGTGTATATACATATATATACATCGAGACTTAAATATGCTAAAAATTTAAAAAACTTCACAAGAAATCGGTAGATTTACAAGAGATAAGGAACAAACAATTTCAACTGTAAATGCAAGAAAAGTGAGAGAAATAGAGATAACCTAAGACGTCGTCGACAGTGGGGTTGTGGATCTTCGACAGCGACGTTGCCGATCGTCGGCAACGGAGTACTGGGAGACGAAGGTAGCTGGAAGGAGAAGGGAAGTTGCAGAAGATTCGCTGGAGAGAGAAACAGCCTTTTTCCTTTTGTTTTACTTGGCTGACCATGAACAGTAAGGTTAATGTCCAAAACGCGCGTTTTGAACTTTTTAATCCAAAATGGCCAAAACGTGATAATTTGGTTTTGAGTTTTGTTTGTATTTTTTTTTTTTTTTTTTTGGAAAACGAATTTTTTGAAATGGGCAAAGTGAACACGTTTTGGATATTTCCAAAAACTCAAAACTCAAAACGGGCTGAAAACAGTAAAGAGAATGTGACCGAAAATTTTGGCTGCTGCTATATTTTCTGGGACTTTTCAAAGTTTCTTCTCTTCCAATTTGCAAGTAAAGACCAGATCTTTTGTTATGTAGATCAACTCATTTTTCTATATTATGTTCGACGATTTATTATTTTGCTAGAAGTCAAAAACAAAAATCAAAAACTTAATTTACACAATTTCTCATATCATTTTTTTAACTATAAACATTTTCTCTCTCCAATTTTTAACTTCATATCTTACGTAGAAAACACAAATAAATCAATCAAATAATTTACATTCTCATTTAAATGTAGCCGACCATACAATAGTTCATTGGCTTGGCATTCTATTTCATGGAAATTACATCATCGGATTTAAAATTCTTATATATGACAAATCTGCATCCTTCCTAGCCCCTAGACATTGAATCATAGTAGCAAGTTGATTCCTACTTGATACAGTTGGGCCAAAGTTTGATCAATTCCAACCAAATCCTTCTACGAAGCTACCTAGTAGAAAATGTAAAGGAGGACTTTGGCTGGCTTCATAAGAAGAAAGTACATGTTGGATTTATCTCAATGTTTGGTATTGAACTTATGTCAGATTGCGTAGAACAAATGTATGAAAAAAAGAAAACCAAGTTCCTGTTCGATAGAGATTAAAATAAATTTTTTTTGGTAGATTTCGATAAAAGTTGATAAAATGTATAATTAAAAAATTGTCCGAATTAAAATCAACACCAAACATGAACTGAATATATATAGGAATTTGAGGTTTCTTTATTTCCAATATATATATATATATATATATATATATATATATATATATATATATATATATATATATATATATAGATTTTGAAATTTTTTTATTCTATTTGTAACACCCAGGATTTTTCGTAAATATACTCGGATTGTTACTAAAAATAACTTGATTTTCTTTAGATAAATGTGAAAGCGTAAAATAAAATAAAATAAAATGATTCCGTACTTTAAAATAAATTGTATTAAAAAAACGTGCAAAACATGAAACTGACAAGTTTTCCTAATAATTCATGATAATTTAATTTAAGAAATAAACATGTCTTCAACATTAAATAAAATTGGAATAGGAAACTTTATTACTTTAATTTTTCAAAGTGAAAAATACACAAATAAAGTGTAATTATAAATCCAAATTTCACAATTGAGATCAAATTGTATAATTTCAAAAATTCGGTTTTAGTTAAAATTAATTAATTTCATTAAGTAATTAAAAATATTTTATTAAATATAAATATTAAGGTCGCAACTTTATAAAATCTCAGGTCACAAAATAAATTTTTTTAAGTCACAAACATCATTTTTAAGGTCACAACAACCATTTTTTAGGCCACAGATCATTTTAGAGTCACGAATGATCAAAATATTAGGTCACAGATTGAACTTATTTTTAGATCCCATCAACAATTTTAAAGTCGAGTAATTTCGAGGTCGCAATTTATCAAATCAATAGGCCACATAATGTTAAATTAATCGCTACTTATCAAATTTACATAATGTTAAATTAATCACAAGTCACAAATTTTATATGTTTAAGGTCACAATTCAGAAATTTTTATACTACACGTCGCCACCACCGTCACCCCTGCCACATCACCACCACTCCATGCCTACACCACCACCATTTCACACTTCAGCGACAGCCACCACCTGCACCTCCATAATTCTTGTCCAACCTAGCACTACCTACAAACAATAAATCCACATATTGCCAACTACCATCACCAAGAAATTGATCACAAAAGTTCATCATAGGATTTAACGAAAGAAGAAGTACATACTATTACAACACATCTTTTGATCATTAATGTCCAATAGACTACAAGGTTACCATCTGTTCTACAATAGAAGCCAATCCCTGCATCAGACGAACAAAATCCACATATTGCCCACTACAATCATCGTTGTCACTTCACTACTGCCTATACAGACTGGGAAGCGCGACAAAAATCACTTCCATAACTCTCCAGTTTTATCCATATAGATGTGCGCAAAGGCCACCACAGATCGATACAGCACAGTCGCGCCACAACCATAACACTGCCACCGCCACAGTCCTAACCACCACCAAACTCTAACCACCATAGCCTCAATTTTCGTTGCCTCCACCACCACCATACAAACTGTCAACACCTCTGCTGGAATCATTGCACCACGTCAACAGATCGCATATGCCAAAAAAAGATCGTAGTGCGTAGAAAAATAGATCAACTGGGTATGTAGAAAAACAGATTGCCTGGGCTGTAGGCCTGTAGCCCTGTTGCTCGGAAATGTGTATTAACCTGGTGGTGGCCGGTGGGAGAGATAAAAGAAGCAGAGTGCAAATGGTATTAACATGGCGGTGGGAGAGATCAAAGAAGCAGAATATGTGCGTGGGATGTGTTATTGGGAATGGATTGAATAGAGGGGGGGGGGGGGGTTAAAGTGTTGTTTTTGTGGTTTGAAATTGGGATACTCTGGATAAATAATAAAATATTATTATGTAAAATTTTTAATTAATTAAAATTAGAATTAACACTTGAATTTTGTTGTATAGTTTTAATCTTATTTATGAGCTTGGATCTTTAAAAATAGGGGTGAGTGTAATTTTCTCCTTTTCAAATCTCATGGCAGTCTGCATCACTATTTCGTCACAATCCAATCGACCCGAACTAGACTGTAAAAGTTTAAAGCATGAGCGAGTATTTAAAAAATACTCAGTAAGATACATGTCAATTCCAATTCAACATAATATAAATATAAGGTACATTAAAGTGTTGTTTTTGTGGTTTGAAATTGGGATACTCTGGATAAATAATAAAATATTATTATGTAAAATTTTTAATTAATTAAAATTAGAATTAACACTTGAATTTTGTTGTATAGTTTTAATCTTATTTATGAGCTTGGATCTTTAAAAATAGGGGTGAGTGTAATTTTCTCCTTTTCAAATCTCATGGCAGTCTGCATCACTATTTCGTCACAATCCAATCGACCCGAACTAGACTGTAAAAGTTTAAAGCATGAGCGAGTATTTAAAAAATACTCAGTAAGATACATGTCAATTCCAATTCAACATAATATAAATATAAGGTACATTAAATACAAAATATTTTTCCTAATTTAGAACAGCTGCTCGTGATAACAACTAGATCAAGGAATTACTTAAAAATCAATTGCCAACTATTCCTAGTAAATTTATCTCTCTGGTTAAAGACGTAAATTTGTGTATAGAAAATATATTTTCTCTTTTTCAAGGTCTGGTTGTGTTTGTGCGTGTGTGTGGGGGGGGGGGGGGGGGTAATTCCCTTTGTACAGGGGAGTTACCCATAGGCTTGTACAGGCCCCTCACTGTAGAGGGGGGGGGGTTATAGTGAGAGGGCCTATAAGGCCCCCTGTCATGCTCCTCGGCACCGGAGCATGACTCTATATATATTGGGAAGAGAGAGTACGTACTTTTAGTTTAAGACTAGTAATCGCACCGGTGCGATGCACGGAATAAATAATATTTATTGAATAAGTTGTAAAAATATAATGCCCGATAAAAATAACACAATAAGAAAATAATAATAACTTGCATACACAAATTGTGAATACTTTTTAATTTCATTTCTCCCTATAAGATTTTTAACTTTAATGCATAAATTGTATATTCAATATACAATCAAAATATAAAAAAAAAAAAAAAAAAGTTATGAATTGCATTTTTTTTAACAGTTAATTGTTCATTATCTAGTTTCCTTAATTTATTTATTCATATAGAATTGATTATTCAAAAATAATTTTTGTTTTAATGTTTATTCAGAACCACATTATTTAAAAACTAATTTTTCACAATTGCACATACTACTTTTTAACCACATATTCTAAAAAAAGAAAATCAATTTTTAACCACTCAATTGATTGATTTGACAATTATTTTATTTTTTATACTACCTTCTTTCACTTTCAATCACACATTTAAAACCATTTCTATAGTTTATATCAAACTTACTCTTATTCAATGGTTTCAAATATAATATGACATTTTATTTTTCACCAAGTATTGAAAATGACCATGTTACCCATACAAACAAAACTATTTTTTGTGTATGTTAAATAAATGTATGGACTATATTTTATTTTTAAATAGAATAAGTTTGATAAAACCTTATATTTTTATTTTCTATAGAATTCAATGAATTAATTGTTAAAGTATGTAGTATATATTTTACAAATTGATGTTATTTTAAATTTATAAAAAATTAAAAATAGATAAATGAACAAAATGAGTAAATTTATAAAATCAATTTCAAAATTACCAAAGAGTTTATCGAAACCTGAAGTTGTAAAAATTAAAATGATTCAATTGAATTTACTTAGAAAGACCGGATATCATTATTTCTTTTAATTTGATAAGAAAAAAGATTTGAAATTAATCATTTATGTAAAATTGAAGTTAGGTAAGAAATGATAAATATCATTTTATGACTTTGATGAGATAAATTAAAAAAATTGGATATTGAAGAAAGTAAAAAGTATAAGTAAAAGTTTTACCTTTATTATTTGAGACAATTTTAAGAATGATATATTTAGAGTTTGCTCTCATTTATTAACTTGTATTGAATTTCTCGTTAAGATCATGAATTTGACACCTATATTGCATATTTTTTGACTTCAAAATATTACAATAATTATCAAAAGAATAAAAATAATATATATAATTTGATCTTTTTATAGATTTTTTCTTTTTTACAATCAATAAGTCATTTATTACATGTCACCTATAATTAATTTTGCATTAATTGAAGTTTCCTAATTCAATTATTAAAATAATTAATAAAATTTAAAAATTTCTTAAAATAGCAGGAAAAAATGGTGGGAAACTATGTATTGATTTTTTTGGCTGCTATACTATCTATCTATATCTTTATCTTTATCTTTATCTATTTAATATATAATAGGAGAAGTCTGTTCCAGTTTTCCCGCCGAGACCCTCCCGCTCAAACCCATTTCTTCATCATATTTTGCAATCCAAAAGAAACTAGCAGAATACAAATAGGAAGCAGTAAAGTAAAAGGTGTCACTTTTGATTCAGATCTGACCATCAATATTTTGAATTCAAAGTTGTACATTGCAATGACATATTTGTCTATAGTTCCCAAAAAGGAAACAAGTATAGATTTTCCCTGTCTTAGAAAATAACATAGACTGCATAAAAAATCCTTTTACAATCACCTAATTAATGCCAAGATCAGACAAGTAAAATAATCAAGTATACATACACATATATACTCTCGAATAGGAAACAAAGGGGTCTACTTTATGCCCTTTGAAATGAGGATTATATTCCAAAAATGTGCCTATGAATGACCTGACCATGGAGCATTTATTGCTACCATCAGATTTTATCAGACAGAAAGAAGAGAAAGGGGTTTCATTTATGGCATTGCAATATCTTCCACCTCTTGCGATCAAGGAAGTAAATAGCAATACGACGAAGACAAAGGGGTTTCATTTCTTGCCTTGCAAAAGCTTCAGCCGTGCACCTTCCAGCTCTTGCCAAACTTGGAGATTAACAGTAATACAGTTACTATGGCAAACACCAGTTGCATCCAGAACATCAATGCTATAATGACATGTAAGTATGAAGCAGTTCATTTTGTTCATTTCTGCAATTGATGAAGTGAAATAAAAATGGAACTGCTATATAATGAATGTCACATTGTATCATAAGTTTAAAAAATATAAATGGACATGCTATATTTCTTAAGGCTATTGCTAAATAGACTTAAACAGAATCAAAGGGACAGGACAATGTCACCGTTGCTAAAAAACTTAAACAGAAACAAATGGATGTTTTTTTTTTTTTTTTTTGAAAGACATTTTAGCATGAAGCAGTTCATTTTGAACATATACAGATGCATAAAATGGGTAAGGACAGAAATGAGTGGTATAAATGTTTATTAGTAAAGAATTATTTATGATAGTTCAGTTATAATGTTATTATTTCAGGTATGGCCATGTTAGGTTGGCTAATAACTATTTTTTGATTATAGAAGTGTTTTATTTACGTGCAGAAAAAACTCAAGATGAAACCACGACAACGGCCACATATTTACTTCTCCAATTTGCACAAGAACACCATTGAGCAATGTCACAAATGGTAAAATTACATATACAAATCTTCACATTCTTATTTTACTATGGTTAATGAATAATGGTAATGATCATGAAATTTGATTGAATAAAATGTATTCAATGTCTCGGTCTTTTGACACCTTATATGTTAACAGCCTTTACGAACATGTGAATCTGTGGCACCTTCAAATTTGTTTCTTTTTCTTCTTTTTTTCCCCTCAATGTAGGTGAAGTTACCAGATCTGTCAACGTTTCAAGTACAGGTAAATATATGCGATCAATTTAAATAAATCGAAATGAATATTTGGAAATATCGTTAAAAAACTTTTAATTTGCATATATGGGTAAAATATGTTTAAATATTTTTCACATTGCTTTGTCTAGCAGAAAATGATGCGGAATCTAAGATTCTTTCAAATAGAGGTAATTCTCTTATGCTTTTAACATTTGATGCATTCTAATTGAATATAACTTTGATGTGATTACCTGAATATGAGTGAAATTATGTTAGGTTTTAGGTTTAGGACCCAGCTTGACATTTCATAAACTAATACTTGGTATAATAATTTTCTACATGCCTAGGGAAATGACATAGTGAAATGTAGTTTGTGTACCGTTAAAAAAAAAACTAATAAGTTAAATAATTTAAATTGGAGATATAGCTATAGATCATGAATAAAACAAATATTTGAACAGGGAAAAACACAATTTCATGTTAATATAATTTTTTTTTAAAATTAATTTATACTGGAAACCAACGATATACCTGACAACATACCATTTTATTGGACATCTTGACAGTAAAAATGGTCTGATTTGTAGGTCGATCTTTGGTTCCGGCTTGATTTGCAATGGTATTTCGTATCTGTTCAAGAAAAATGAAAAAAAAATTAATAATAAGTTGTATTTGTATATTTCAATTTGTAAGTTTAATAATCTTCTAGACTTGAAAAGAAATTACAAAATAAATTTCGGAAAACTTACCAAAGTATGTAGTACCACTACCTGCCATTTATGTGACCGTGAAATATTTGAAGTTCCCAATCCCATTTCCACTCCTGAGATCCAAGCATATCTCAAAAGAAAAATACAAATATATATATATTCATAAAAAAAACATACAAACAGCCAATTTCTTTCCAGATCTGGAGAAAATTAGTGTAAAAAAAAAATTGTGTACACTGTCTATCGGCATGTAGGATGCTCCAAAATTTGGCAGTTTTACGCGATGCTCCATGGTTGACAGTGAAAGTCAGTTGTGATGTGTTGTGAAAATAGTTTAGGGTTTGTAAATTGGAGCATTTTTTAGTACCTAAAAATATGAGGAGTGAATCGTTGGAGAGGAGTTAACCATCTAAATTTTTTAGCCACCAAGTTGGAGATAAATCAAGAAGTCTCTGGAAACTTTGATGGTGGACACGGATAATAGCCATTAGTTACTAATTAAAATAAATTGATTTATATATCAATTTATAAATTACATAATTTTAAAAATTACTTTTCAGGCATAATATTTTTTCTCTCCAATTTTTAACCACTATTTTTTACCTGAAAATTATAAATAAATCATCTTATAAACCAAACAGTGTTGCCAAACAAAGATAGACAATATTCATTTCATTGTGTGATAAAATATCTGTTTTTAGACGTTATTATTACACTATAAATCAATTTAGAAATTTGTTCGGTAACATTGTTACAATTATAGATTAGTTTATTTGTATTTTGATAAATGTGTGGTTATAAAGTGAAAGAAAATATACGTGTGTAAAAAAAGTAGTTTTATGTTGTTTACGAAACCCGTGTTTCAGACCCGTTATTTTGAATAATGGGTTTTGTAATACTATTTTCTTTTGGATAATGTGTACTAAAAAACTAGAGAATCCCCATAAACATTTATGTGCGAATTATTTTATTTATGAAATGTGTGATTGAATATATTTATTGAAATAATAAATTGAACAAGGTCAAATTTATTTTTAGACTTTGTAATGGTTGCTGTAAAGAAAAAGCCTTATAAACAACACAATTTTCCAAATTGAAGAATAGTGTGGACACTTACAAATAAATCAATTTATTAATATATTGTGCAAACTAAAAAACAGGTTTAAATACATAGGGTGGATACTTATGATCTGTTTGATAACCATTTTTTAACGATTGTTTCTAAATATTTTTATATACATAGTGACAAGTAAACATTTCATCGGTCCATTTTTAGCATGGGAAAACAATGGGAGGAAATCTTTGTGAATACAATTTTTGTTAGTATTCTTATATTCTCATATAATGAAATGAAATAAATGTAGTGGTTTGATCATATATATATATATAAACTAATTTTTTTATGGTCAACTTTATGTTGCAGTTTCTAGAATTACAAATCATTAAGGATTGAAGATACTAGCCTGCGATCTAGATGGAGTATCATCCAATTCAACTAAAATTATTGTCTTCAAAGAAGTTTTTCAAAATTTGAATTAGTCTATAATGTAATACTCTTTTACTTAAACATTACATATGTAAAGTTCATCTTGTATTCATGCATTTGTATTTAGCTTCCTCCGTTTGGTAACATTATTTGATTTATAAATTGTTTTATTTATAATTTTGAGATAAAAAGTAGTGGTTAAAAATTAGAGAGAGAAAACGTGTGTGGTTAAAAAATTATTTTGAAAATTGTGTAGTTTATAAACTTGTTTTTAAATTGTTTATTTTAGTTTACCGAACACATGATAAAATCCAAGTGTATGTTTCTCTTATTGAGAAATATTGATCCTTCGACCGGATTCTGTAATGCGACTAGATTGGTAATTACAAGACTTGATAATCATATTTTGGAGGCAAAGATAATTTCAGGAAGCAATGCCAGACATAAAGTTTTTATTCCTTGAATGACTTTAACTCCATCAGACCCAAGATTACTTTTCAAGTTTCAACGAAGGCAATTTCCTTTAATAGTCTCATATACTATTACTATTAACAAGAGTCAAGAATAATCTCTCTCGCATGTTGAACTTTATTTGAAAAAACCACTATTCAGTCATATGGACAACTATACGTAGCAGTGTCTCGAGTTACCAATCGTGCTGGAATGAAGATACTAATTTTTTATAAGGATGGACGTCAACAAGTTCCCATACAAATGTTGTTTTTAAAGAAGTTTTTCAAAATTTAGTTTGATTTTGTCAATCAGTCAATCTACCTAACTTGAATATTTATTATCAATATCCAATTTTATTTCTATGTGTTCATTACTTGATTATACTTTGTTCATTAATACTTCTCATTGCAAACAAAATATAAGAATAATGTCATCCGTGCATCGCATGGGTTCTGTAATGCGACTAGATTGGTAATTACAAGACTTGATAATCATATTTTGGAGGCAAAGATAATTTCAGGAAGCAATGCCAGACATAAAGTTTTTATTCCTTGAATGACTTTAACTCCATCAGACCCAAGATTACTTTTCAAGTTTCAACGAAGGCAATTTCCTTTAATAGTCTCATATACTATTACTATTAACAAGAGTCAAGAATAATCTCTCTCGCATGTTGAACTTTATTTGAAAAAACCACTATTCAGTCATATGGACAACTATACGTAGCAGTGTCTTGAGTTACCAATCGTGCTGGAATGAAGATACTAATTTTTTATAAGGATGGACGTCAACAAGTTCCCATACAAATGTTGTTTTTAAAGAAGTTTTTCAAAATTTAGTTTGATTTTGTCAATCAGTCAATCTACCTAACTTGAATATTTATTATCAATATCCAATTTTATTTCTATGTGTTCATTACTTGATTATACTTTGTTCATTAATACTTCTCATTGCAAACAAAATATAAGAATAATGTCATCCGTGCATCGCATGGGTTTATACTAGTCTTACTTAATATTAAAGGAGGAGAAGTTCCCGCCAATTTGACACAACTTTTTGATCAGTTTTTATTGTGTTCACACTTCAAAATTCAGCTTTTATTGTGTTCACACTGCTACTTCCACTTAAGTATATTTATAAAGAATTTTTTTTCACTTATTTATATTTGATTATTTGTGTTTAAAACTCTCTTTTCATAAAATTATTCTAATCATTTAATGTTTTGAATATTACAAATAAGTATTTGTATGTACTCATACAAATCTAATGTAAAATTTTCAGTTCAAAATTATATCGAAATTGTATTACGCATCTAATATTAAATAAATATTATCATATAAAACTTTTTATAAATAATCTTATTTTTTTAGTTATTTAGTACATCTAAAAATTTGAGTTCTTTTGTATTGCGTTCTATTAAATTAATTAATATTTTTATAGAAAGTTACTTTTAATACGTAAATAATTTTTTTATAATAATTGTGATATTTTATTGGTCTCAATCTTATGGATGAATAATTTCGTTCGGTCATACAAATCCAATGTTGAATTTTCATTTTCATTTATATCGAATATTTAATCAAGTTGTATTAAATTTCATTTTAAATAGTCATACATTTAAGTTCTTTGTTATATATACATAATGACCTTCTTTTCTATATCAGATTATTTATCAAAATAATTTTATTTACAATTACATTTAATTATTACATAATTTTTTATTCCAGAAAGTCTCATGTCACATTTTTTACATTAACGGTTAACAGATTTATTTATATTGTTTTGAAATTATATAGTTATTAATGGTTTTTTTTGTCATAATTGTTAAGTCTAAATTTTAAAAAATAATTAACCATGAAATGATATTAATTGTTATATTTTAATTCAATATTTATGATTCTTAAATTTCTACAACAATAAGTAAATTGTATCACAATTTACTTAACTGAAAATTGAGATGATCAATGTTATATTATAATTTTCATAAAAAAATAATTACGTTGTATAATTATTACAAAAACCTATAATATCATGAAATTTGATGCATCATTGTCAATCTCACAATTTTAGTATTTTTTTTATGATTATCGAATTCGTTTCTTATACCTGTTGTCTTTGATGATGATTATGAATTATAGGAGCAAGAATTATTTCCAAATGATTGTGAATTTGAACAAATTAATCTTTGATTCCTTAATTTTGATTTGTTGACAATAAAAAGTGTGTTGCATTTTTTTAATTGAACATTTGCCTTTATTTTAATTTTTTTTAATTTTTTAAAATTTGGCGGGTTGACTGTTTGAAATCGCGATTTTGACAATTGAAACCTAAACCAAATCGTTTAAGGCGGTTTGGAATTTTTCCAAAACGAACTGAACCAAACCAAACCATTTGTTGCGGTTTAATTCGATTTCGCGGTTTATTTGTTAACCCTTCTTTGTTGTATACAAGAGAAAGTGAAGATTCCTCTTATGGAAGATCATCCGCTTATTTTGAAACATTTGTTATATGGTAGGGACGACAGGATTGAGAATTTCGTTGAGAACATTCAGACATATAATATGACGTTTTCGTTCACTTCTATGAGGGATTAGATAATGGGCTAAATGATGGTGGAGGGCCTTCAGTCTTCAGATTATACGGTCAAAATTTCCATAAGATTGGGAGTCTGTTTCCTGATGATGTTTCAACTCTACAATTTGCTCGCTTTACATTGTTGACAATGTGAATGAGGTTGAAAGCAGAAAAAGGGTTATGGGGTACGTATTATGTATTTATTGCTTTTATATTTATATTGTTTGCAGATAATTTAGTCTGAAATTTAATTTATATCTTTTAATGTCCCTTGATAGGAGTAAATCATGCGATTCAATGTTGCATGATTGTATAGCTTTTTATTTGAAAAAAATGCTAGACAAATACAACAAATTGTTAAAGCAATTTAGGTCGGTTTGAGAAAAGATGATTGAGGAAAACATTTCAAATGTAAGACTTATACTTATTGGTTGGTGGGCTACTTGTGATAGCCAATATGATTCTCCTATTGTCGATGAAATTACCGAATTGATTGTCGGTAGATTTTGATACATGACTTGAACACAGGGATATCTTTATTGCACCACGTGGTGGACCGTTGCATCGGATAAGTGAAGGATACAAGTTCTTTCTGAGAAATATTGATCATACACAGAGGTTGTGCAATGGAACAAGGTTGATAGTTACAAAACTCGACGACCATGTTCTAGAAGGTCAAATTCTTTCTAGCATCAATGCAGGACACAAGTTCTTTATTCCAATGATATCGTTGAATCCTTCTAATTCTAGAAAACCTATTAGATTTCAAAGAAGACAATTTTCATTGATGACGTCCTATGCCATTATTATCAATAAGAGTCAGGGACAATCACGTTCGCATGTGAGACTTCTTCTTAAATGGCTGATGTTTACACATGGACAACTTATGTTGCGATTTCTAGGTGACAAATTGTTCCGGATTAAAGATGTTGATTTGTGATAAGAATGGAAGACCAACCAAATTAACAAACAATGTTATGTACAAAGAAGTATTCCAGAATTTGTAGTCATATGAAACCAATAAATGATGATATCTTTTATTTGCAAAATTTATTTATTTTATCTGAATGATTCATCTAATTTCACATTAAATTATCTTTATCAATACGTTTCTTCCCGTGCATCGCACGGGTGATTCACTAGTATATATAAAAGTAGAAGTGAGGAGAGAGAGTCATTTTGGAGGGAAATTTGCATTTAATGATTCTCTCTCCTCAATTCTACTTATATATATATAAATAAATAAATAAATAAAAGATAAAGACTTTTGTAGGAAAATTTATTATTTATTACATATTTAATAAGAGTTATAATAAATATATTATGTATAAATGTATTACATTGGAAATGAAAAAATTAGATTAATATATTTGAACATAAATAAATGTGATATCTATTTAATTGTGTTATGTAGGAAATGAAAAAATTGTATTAATATATTTGAACATAAATAAATGTCATATCTATATAAATGTGTTATATTGAAAATGAAAATTTTGGATTAATATATTTTAAAATAAATAAATACATGCTATATAAATTTGCTAACATAGAAATTAAAAATTTGAATTAATATATTTTGAAAATAAATGAATAAAATAAATATAGAAAAGATAAAGATTTTGTAGGAAAATTTATTATTTATTACATATTTAGTAAGAGTTGTAGTAAATGTAATATTTGTAAATGTGTTACATTGGAAATGAAAAAAATTAGATTAATATATTTAAATATAAATAATGTGACATCTATTTAAATGTGTTATGTAGGAAATGAACATAAATAAATGTGATATCTATTTAAATGTGTTATATAGAAAATGAAAAAATTGTATTAATATATTTGAATATAAATAAATGTCATATCTATGTAAATGTGTTATATTGAAAATGAAAATTTTGGATTAATATATTTGAAAATAAATAAATAAATACGTGCTATATAAATTTGTTAAGTTAAAAATGAAAATTTGAATTAATATATTTTGAAAATAAATAAATAAAATCATTGAAATTTTACTTCCTAATATGTCAATAAATGAGTAGGTTCTTCAATAAGCATATTACAAAAATAATTAATTGTTTGCAATCAACCTTTTATAGTTAATGATAAGTTGGTAGAAAATTTAATCCTTTCATCATTTTGAATAAAAATTGGTATGTTTAAAAAATAAGGAAAAATAAAATATATGTAAGCAACATATTAAAAAATAAAGTTAATTAAAAATTATAACATATTAAAAGAAAAATAGGTGATAAGGTGGGCAAATTTTCAGAGAAAAACGTAAATAAAAGTCAAAAGGAATTTAATATAAAAAATTTAAATAAATGTCAAACTTTGAATGGTGCAGTACACTGTGTGTGCACCATTTTTTATTTTGATTAGTTTGAAGAGACACCTTGAGCCTATCAATGGGAAATGACGGCTGATGGCGTTTTTTCGACGTTGTCAAACGTAGGCACTGGAGGCTAATGACACATGGCAACACCATTATTACTTGGGTTTTAATATTACTCATACAGGAGCTTCAGTAGGAGCGGATCAGAAATCCTTTCAATTCCACTCCTAGGGGCAATTGTTGATGGATAACCCAACCTGGGTAACAAAACGACGACTTTAATTGATGTCACTGGTCCAAGAGAGGTCGGAATGATCTGTAATGTGTCCAACCTGACATCATCAGATCGGACGACAGTGAAACTGTGCCTCGAAGTCCAAGGATGGTGTCCTCAACATAGTTCCGACGTGGTCCAGTAAGGTCAAACAAAGATAGGTTATTCCGATGTGGTTCAGTAAAGTCAGAGATTACTCACATGGATTAAATAAGACCATAACTACTTAAGAACATGGTGGTTGAGGCAGTTATCCCGACATACAATTAGTTAGGATACAAAAGTCAACTACATGGTAGTATGTAAGAATTCAGTTAGGTTAGTTATGTCTTAATTTCAGATAGTCAGGTATTGTAATAAGTCAGCTCACCCCATTCTCTCTATAAATATAGGAGAGGGTAGCTCACAAAAGGATCCCAACTTTGGCTATTCAAAGCTAATACTATATTTATACAAGAAATCATACGTGTAGTTCAGGTCATTCACACGATCTGGGATCCACCTCTTACAAACTATTTTTATTACCTAAGTGGAGTCCGGGTCATCCATTATAACCTGAGGTCCACCTCTTTCACATACAATTTTCGATTACATAACTAACATCCACTTATTCCTTGCTGACTTGGAATATTTCATATTTCAACTGTCAACAGGTAGCATACAATTCTTATTATAGGAATGAACAATATTGTATGCTCTATTCTTTTGAGTTTCACTCAACTAGTTTTCCTTTTTGAACCTAGACTTGGATTATCAAATAGTTAGTTTTGATCTCCACCAAGTTACTCATTGTATTGGCTTTAAGCCCATTCACCTCGATAAATACAATACTTGCTCCTTTAGTATACCCTTTGTAAGTTGTTCTGCAATATTCTCCTTTGATTTCACATAATCAATGGAAATAATGCCACTTATGAGCATATATTTTATAGTGTTATGTCGACGCCTTATGTGCCTTGACTTGCCATTATATATATGGTTTTTTTGCTCTACCAATAAACTAGTCCTTCTTTCTATTTTTATCCTATGTGGGACTAAAGAACATCCAAAAACTCATATTTGTGTACAAACTCCAACAATCCTTTTATTGCACTTAACAATGCCAGTTTTATTTATGAAAGTGTATGTAGTTTCATAATGTGCTTAAATGAAGGAGTATGTCCATTTAACTTCAAAAACCATACCTTTTGTGGTCTCTTTCACTTTTTCAAATATTAATTGAATAAAAGTAATTTCTCATGAAAAGTGATCTGCGTGTAAATTTCGGAAGAGAAAGTGGATGGACTTTTGTCGTACTAATTCATAAAAAGGAAAGAGGATTGCAAGTATAAGATCTTTGCTTCCAATCTCAATATGCTTTGGGTTAACAAGTCTCATTTGATTGAAAATAACATTGTAACTTGATTAAGTTACTACGATGAGATAACCTTGACAAAGGGCCTCGCAAGGCCTTAATACTAATTTCAAAGGGAGAAGAGGGGATGGAAGTGTTGAAGTTGTTTAACCTTTGATAACATCGATCCAGGCTCAGTTACACATCTAAATGAACACCAAACACACCAAGCTCGATTCTAATAAGCGGTATTCCTTGGTTACTCCACTATACTCTAATCCACATAAGGATTAGGGCCTGAATAACAATATCACAAAGGAAAATAAGAATGAAGAAGAAGCAATAATAGACTCATCAAACTCCCAAGAATGGCTGTCCCCCATTTCCCTCTATTGAGTTAAAATATCCAAGCCAAACAAAGAGACAAGTCTAGCATATATAGGTAATTGGGGGTAGGTCACACATAAATGGGCCACTCAACTACCCAAACCACCTAAGCCCAATACATAAGACCAACCTTAATGGGCCAGTACAAATAACCTAAGTCAATATGCAAACCAACTTTAAGTGGGCTTCCGCAAGTGGGCCAGGAGCAAATACCAATTAAGTTGTTTCTAATGACCCCAACTCATTATTGAGCATAGCTTATCATTTAGGTGTCGAAATATTTCTCCCACAATCGTTTTAATATCATCTCTCAATTTATTTGGTATAAAAAGCCAACAATTCTCCACCTTAATACCCAACAACCTGCAATCAAACAACACAACGCTTATACTTGTCCAATCAAGATAACCAATAAAATTGAAATAACAGACCTTACCCCGTGTTTCGTACTCAAAACACACTCCATACTTACTCCATTTAGTCACCAGGGCTAAGGTAAAAAAAACTCTCAAATAGAAGACAAATAACAAAAGTAATCAACCAAGAACATTTAACATAGCAATGACATATATAACACAATATGCTACTATAAAAATCTATTCAAACATGTTCACAAAAGAACATAAGAGTTAACTCCAAGTTAATAAAACACAACGGACAAAATATACAACACAATGCATCAATGAACTCACTAAAAGATCTCACACAATTGTCATATCTCATTCTGTGTAGCTCGTACCTCAAGAACATATATCACACACATCGCCACCTATGCTCAATAAATTGATCACCACACATGTCTAACTGGTAAACAACAATGAATCCTAAATCCATGGGATGCTCCTCTATCAATACCCCACTTCTCTCAATGTAAGTGGATAATGGGTCTCCACTAATAGAAGTGACCAAATTGTCACTTTTACATTTCACCAGGCCAATTTTTTAGATAGAAAATTTCACACACATTTAATCACATCTCAACTCATGATTCAAATTTCATACTCACCCCCACACATACATGTCACAATGCACCCTCAAACATTTATTCTACACATTACCAATAGACATACTACAAATGCACCCCCATCCACTATGCATACACATTACACAAGGTAAAATTGATCGAACAAAAATTCATGCAAAAACACGTAAAAAAAAATTGACATGCGACATAAAACAATGCATCGAATTAAGTAATCAAACATGTGGAAAAATTTCATGCAACACATGCAGTAACAATGGGAACTTATCCTCAATAATAAGCATCACTCGGACCTTATCGATCTAGTGCAATGAGAACTTATCCTCAATAGACCTCACTCGAATCTCACCTAGATCCAGTAGCACCGTTCACCTCACATATCTTCTAACACCTTCCACTCTCCCTTTAATATCCCAATTTGGACACACTCTCATAACAAAGTCCAAATATGCCGCAATTTTAGCACCTTACATTTTGCATTAACTAGATCTAAAACCTTGTCATCACACGCTCTAGAAAAACTAAATCACCATGCCATAAAAAAAATTGTCATCTTACCCAAAATATGCACAAACAAGACATGCGACGACCACAAGAAAAATATAGGCACACATCATACCGAATACAGTCAATCATACTTCCTAAGGTCGCAGGCATTTTGAGATGGCAATAGAACATCTAAAGCGCAATATATCAAATTTATACATAAATTATAGCAACCCCCATTCTTAATGATCACCCCCACACGATGGTTTGGTACTACGATAAATTAAAATGCTCTAGCAATTTACCAAAGTGGACTTTTATGTGTCTATAAATTAGGAGATATGTGAACATCACCACTTTAGGGATACAACCATACACCCTAAAGCATCCAACGAAAATTGCATCATCATGAACATCACCCATCGATCGAACGTTCAAAAAGGTAATTTGTCCAACTTTCAGTACAAATCTCAGAATTGAAACTCAACAATACCAATAACTCCAACACGACTAGAGAACAAACTTCCCAAAGAAAGTTTTGTCGAAAACTACCGCAGGTTCCAATAAGAATCATCAAGCGTCGCCACAGAAAGCCACGTGTCGACATCTTTTTCTGTCTGCTAAGCATGGCAGTGGTCTCAGATTCTCCGCCAAGTCTCTGGGTTGGCTGAAAACTACATTTTTTGTCAGATCACCACTTCACATTTTTGGTCAAAACCACCGCTACAGTTGCCAGAACCGCACCAAATTTTGGTCGAGTGTTCTCCTCAACAATAGTTTTTAGATGGTGATCTTATGTTACACAACCAACAACTTTTTTTTGGCTGAAAAATGCAAAAAAAAAAAAAAGGTCCGGGCAGTTTTTCAAATTCTGGACGATTTTTAGCTTCCTGTTTCTACTGATTTTATGCCTCTATTTTTGCTCCTTTTTGCTAAATTTCTCACCCAAAATCATACCCAACCTTGCTTTGATACCATTTTGAAATTTTTGGACCTTTGATTACACCGATCTAGGCTTAATTACACATCCAAACGAACACCAAACACACCAAGATCGACTCCAATAATCGACACTCCTTGGTTTCTCCACTATTCTCTAATCCATATAAGGATTAGTGGGATGAATAATAATAACACAAATGGAGGGGAATGAAGAAGAAGCAATGGTAGACTCCTCATACTCCCAAGAATGACTGATGTGATCCAGAGCTAGAGCCCAAACACAAGCCCGAGCAAGGATTCGTTAATTGTGGAAGAAAAGCTAATGACTCGTTTTCAAGAAAAGAAGATTAAAGAAGAAATGGACAATGTTGTGCAAGAAGCAATGGACAAAAACATGTTCTTGGAAAATAAAGAAGCAAGTTTCATGTTGAACCCGAGTCCGGAAGCCAAGTGGATCAACGTGATTCAAGTGGACGAAGATTGGAGCCAGCCAAATCCCTGCGCGATCGCGCAGTGACAAGGAGTCGACGATCGAGTGACTATAGAAAATTAAAGGCAGAGCTTTTTAGGGTGCTCCACAGGATCACGCCTGATTTCTCCATGCGATCGCATGGCTCAATCGCGAGGCTCTAATCGGAATTTTTGATTTATTTTATTTCCTTTTTCAATTATTTAGTTTCCTAGTTTATTTCCAAGACCTAATTCTTCCCTTATGAGTATATTAGGGTTCAATATGTTTGTTTTTCAATTAGACAACTTTGATAGATTATTGTGAGGCTATTTTCTTTCAAAACTGATTCTCCATTGAATAAAATTCGAACTTGCGAGTTTAATTTTGTGTGTTCAAACTTGGATGATATTTATTATTGTTGTGATCAAGAGGTCAATTTATCGTTTGATTGTAGTGGTTGCTTGGTTCAATTAATCTTGAATCAATCTCTAAATCGTGATTCTTTTGGCGTCTTGGGTTGTGTCAATCTTTCGTGGGTTGCATGGTTACAATTGCTACGTGGTTTGCATCAATTTGTATCAGAGCTTAGGCTTCAAAAAAATCAAGGTTATATCTTTTTTGTTTTCTTGAGTTCTTTAATTTCATTCTTCGCGTTCTTCCAATTCTTGAGTCTTAGATCCATAAAAGTTTCCAAAAAAATTCAAAAGTCATTATTTCATTCGTTTGTCATTCAAATCAAATTTCGTTTGTTTCGTTGTTATCGTGGTTGTATTTTTGAGCAAAAAAAAAAAAAAACCTTTCAAGAACTACCTTCTTGAATTAATTCTAGTCTTCAATCAAAAGTGTCAATTCCTTCATTGAGTTTATTCCAATAAATCTTTAAATTCTCACTCATACCTAGTTTGAATTCTTCGAGTTTAATACTTGTTTGAGTTCGATTTGTTCTTTGAAGTAATTGGTGTGAAAGCTATTCAGTGAAAAAAGACAAGAGATGTGAGATTAATAAAGGGAAAAGCCCAAATTGAGTTATACACGAGTGAAAACACGTGAGACATATTAGTTTTAGGATGTCAAAACAATCTTCTACTACAAAAAACAACGATTGAGCCAACATGTCGGATGAGATGGTACAATGATTTGAGCGGTTGTTTGGAGATGTGATAGGTAGCTTAGAAAGATTAGACCAACCTCAGGAAGAGCCTAATGCACGTAGGCAAGGTGGTTGAGGACGTAGTAGAGTAGAGGTGGTTGATTAGAATGAAGAAAGTAGTGATTTTGACGATGGGGGCAATTATGGATAGAGAAGTTAGGCATGGAAGGAAGGATAGAGATCTTATTGGGAATAGAGTGGATAGTAGCATGAGCAACATCAAAATGAAAATTCCTTCATTCAAGGGTAGGAGTGATCCGGAAGCATACTTGGAGTGGGAAAAGAAGATTGAGTTGATTTTTAATTGGTACACTTATTCGAAAGAGAAAAAAGTTAAGGTAGCAGTACTTTAATTCCCCGATCATGCTATTACTTGGTGGGATCAATTGGTGACTTTTAGGAGGAGGAATCGCGAGAGGCCCATTAACATTTGGGATGAATTAAAAGCTATCATGATGAGGAGATTTGTGGTAAGCCATTACCATCAGGAGCTTCATAAAAAAATTATAAAGTCTATACCAAGGATCCAAGAGTGTGGAGGATTATCGTAAGGAGATGGAGTTGTTGATGATTAGAGCTAATGTGGATGAAGATAGGGAGGCTACTATGGCCAAGTTTTTGAACGGATTGAATAGGGATATAGCTAACGTGGTTGAGATACAACATTATTTTGGAAAAGCAATTGAAGAGAAAAGGGATAGCAGAGTATGAAGTATCAATCAGGTTCTTTGAGTTCTAACTCTTCTTGGAAGCCGAAGTGGGAAAACAAAGGAGATGGGGCTGTTTCAAAAGGGAAGTTTGAGGCACCAACGAGAAAGGAGGAACTTGCTAGGAAACTCACACCTAAATGGGAATCTCAACCAACTAGGAGTAGACACATCCAATGCTTCAAATGTTTGGGTAGAAGACATGTGGCATCTCAATGTCCTAATAAGCGGGTAATACTTTTGTGAAAGGATGGAACCATTGAGAGTGATAGTGAAGAAGATGATTATAGTGACATGCCCGCATTGGAGGAAGCTTGTGACAATGATGACATATTATATGGGGATAGTGGAGAGTTATTAGTTGCAAGACGAGCCCTTAGTGCTCAAATCAACACGAATGACTTGGAGCAACAAAGGGAGAACATTTTCCATACACGGTGTGACATCAATGACAGGGTATGTAGTATGATTATTGATGGTGATAGTTGTACTAATGTTGCTAGCACCACACTTGTTGAGAAACTAGGGTTTCCTATCTTGAAACATCCTAAACCTTATAGGCTTCAGTGGCTAAATGACAGTGGGGAAATTAAGGTGAATAGGAGGGTATTGGTGAGTTTTTCTATTGGTAGCTATGTGGATGAAGAAATGTGTGATGTGGTTCCTATGCATGCCGGCACATTTTTTTGGGTAGGTCTTGACAATATGATAGGAAGGTGATGCATAACGGGTATAAAAATAAGTATAGCTTTACCAAAGGAGGAAAAACTATTACACTTGCACCATTGACACCATCACATGTGTATGAAGATCAAATAAAGTTGAAAAATGATGAAGAAAAAAGAGTGAGGGAAAATGAGAGAAAGGGAGTGGGGCCACGACCTCAGAAAAATGAGAGAAAAAGAGGGTTGGAGCCATGACTCCAGAAAAATGAGAGGTGAGAGAAAAAAAAAGAGTGTTGGGGTACATACCTCAAAAAAATGAGAGGGAACAAAGAGTACCAGAAAAGAAAAAAACAAAAATGAGTTTCTTTACGAAAAGGAGTGAAATCAAGAAGATCATCATGGAAGAGCGGCCAATGGTCCTTTTATTGTACAAGGATTCATTCCTTGCATTTGATGAAACTAACAAATCCCCCTAGTTTTGCTATTTCTTTATTGCGGGAATTTGAAGATGTTTTCCCGGAGGACATACCTAGTGGGTTACCACCCATTCGAGGTATTGAACATCAAATTGATTTCGTACCCGGAGCAGTCATTCCAAACCGCCCCACTTATCGAAGTAACCCAGAGGAGATGAAAGAGCTTCAAAAACAAGTGGAGGAATTGATGAGCAAAGGGTACATAAGGGAGAGCATAAGTCCATGTGCCGTTCTTGTGCCCAAGAAAGACGGGACTTGGAGAGTGTGTGTTGATTGCAGGGCCATCAACAACATAATGGTAAAGTATCGTCATCCTATTCCTAGGTTAGATGATATGTTGGATGAATTGTATGGTTCTAGAATATTTAGTAAAATTGATCTTAAAAGTGGTTACCATCAAATTCGAAAGAGGGAAGGAGATGAGTGGAAAACTATTTTTAAAACTAAATATGGCTTGTATAAATGGTTGGTTATGCCATTTGGGCTTACTAATGCACCTAGCACATTTATGCGTTTAATGAATCATATTTTATGTACATTTATAGGTAAATTCGTTGTAGTTTGCTTCGATGATATCTTGGTGTATAGTAAGAATTTAAATGAGCATGTGGAACATGTTAGGTGCGTGCTTGTGGTTTTGAGACAAGAACAACTTTATGCTAATTTTAAAAAGTGTACCTTTTGCATGAAAAAAGTTGTATTTCTTGGTTATGTGGTTAGTGCTAAGGGAATAGAAGTAGATGAAGATAAAGTAAGGGATATTAAAGAATGGCCAACACCTAAGAGCATAACTGAAATTAGAAGTTTTCATGGTTTGGCTAATTTAAGGATTTTAGCACAATTACCACACCACTCACTGAAATTGTCAAAAAAAAATGTAGGTTTTAAATGGGGTATAGAACAAGAGCATGCATTTGAAACTATCAAAGATTTGTTATGTAAGGTACCAGTTTTATCACTTCTTAACTTTGACAAAGCTTTTGAGATTGAGTGCAATGTCTCAGGGCTAGGTATTGGAGATGTTTTATGCAGGATTAAAGGCCAATAGCCTATTTTAGTGAAAAAGTTAAAAGGGGCTGCTCTTAATTACCCCACATACAACAAGGAGTTATACTCACTTGTGCGAGCATTGGAGATGTGGCAACATTACCTATGGCCATGGGAGTTCGTGATTCATACCAATCATGAGTCCTTAAAGCAGTTAAGGGGCTAAGATAATTTGAGCAAGAGACATGCAAGGTGTGTGGAATTTATTAAAATATTCCCATACGTCATCTGGTATAAGCAAGGTAAGGAAAATGTCGTAGCCGATACATTGTCTCGAAGGTATGTACTATTGACTTCCTTAAGTGCTAAATTGCTTGGTTTAGAACACATTAAGAACATGTATGCTAGTGACCCGTATTTTTCTATTATATATGATTCATATGGTAAGGGGGCTTTGGATATGTTCTTTAAGTATGATGATTATTTATTCCGGGAAAATATATTGTGTGTCCCTAAGTGTTCAATGAGGGAGTTACTTGTTAGGGAGGCCCATAGTCGAGGTTTGATGGGGGCATTTTAGGGTTAAAAAGACCTTAGGGATACTAAGTGAGCATTTTTATTGGCCTAAGATGAAGATTGATGTGAATCGGGTTTGTTGTAGATCCATCACTTGTAAAAAAGCTAAGTCTAATGTTATGCCCCATGGACTATATACACATTTACCCATTCCTAGTGAACCTTGGGTTGATATTTCCATGGATTTCATTTTGGGGTTTCCTAGGACTAAGAAGAGGAGAGACTCGATTTTTGTGGTGGTAGGAGAGACTCGATTTTTGTGGTGGTATTAGGATTTAGTAAGATGACACATTTCATACCATGCCACAAAATCGATGATGCCACCAACATAGCAGACCTTTTCTTTAAGGAGGTAGTACGTTTACATGGGGTTCCTAAAAGCATTGTCTTAGATAGGGATGTTAAGTTCCTTAGTCATTTTTGGAGAGTTTTGTGGAACAAGCTAGGCACTAAACTACTATTTTCTACCACTTGTCACCCACAAAACGATGGGAAAATCAAGGTAGGTAATAGGACCATGATTCAATTGTTGCGCACTATCATCAAAAAGAATCTAAAAAGTTGGGAGGAGTGTTTACCATTCATTGAATATCCACATAATATGACTACTCATTCTACTACTTCTTGTTCACCTTTTGAGATTGTTTATATTTTTAATCCACTAAAACCATTGGATTTAACTCCTTTACCTGCTGATGAATGTGGTAGTTTAGATGGGAAGAAGAAGACTGAATTGGTTAAATCACTCCATAAAAAGGTGAGGTTGGAGATTGAAAAGAAGAACAAGCACTATACATCTCAAGCAAACTGGGGTAGGAAAAAATGTTATATTTGAACCTGGTGATTGGGTTTGAGAACACTTGAGGAAAAAAAGTTTTCCAGACCATCGGAAGTCAAAGCTCCAACCACAGGGGGATGGTCCATTCCAAATCCTTGAAATGATCAATGAAAATGCATACAAACTACACTTACCTGGTGAGTATAAAGTTTTAGCTACATTTAATGTTTCTGATCTTTCTTTGTTTGATACAGGTACAGATTCGAGGTCGAATCCTTTCAAAGGAGGAGGGGATGATGTGATCCAGAATCAAAGTCCAAACACAAGCCCAAGCAAGGATCCGTTAATTGTGGAAGAAGGGACAATGACTCATTTTCGAGCCAAGAAGATTAAACAAGAAATGGACAATGTTGTGGAAAAAGCAATGGACAAAACCATGTTCTTGACAAATAAAGAAGCAAGTTTTATGTTGGACCTGAGACTGGAAGCCAAGTGGATCAATGTGATTCAAGTGGACGAATATTGGAGTCAACCAAACCCCTGCACGATCATGCAGTGAGAAGGAGTCGATGATCGCGCAACTATAGCAAATTAAAGGCAGAGCTTTTTAAGGTGCTCCACGCGATCGCGCCTGATTTCTCCATGCGATCGCGTGGTTCAATCGCGAGGACCTGATCGCAATTTTCGCAGATTTTTGATTTATTTTATTTATTTTTTCAATTAATTAGTTTCCTAATTTATTTTCAAGACCTAATTCGTCCCTTATGGGTATATTAGTGTTCAATATGTTTATTTTTCAATTAGACAACTATGAGAGATTATTGTGAGGCTTATTTGCTTTCAAAACTTATTCTTCATTGAATAAAATTCAAACTTACGAGTTTAATCTTGTGTATTTAAACTTGAGTGAGATTTATTATTGTTGTGATCAAGAGGTCAATATATCGTTTGATTGTATTGATTGTTTGGGTTCAATTAATCTTGAATCAATCTCTAAATCATGATTCTTTTGACGTTTTTGGGTTGTATCAATCTTTTGTGAGTTGTGTTGCTGCAATTGCTACATGATTTGAATCAATGACTTCCCTGCATTTTCCTCTGTTAAGATTAAAAAATCCAAGCCAGACAATGAGACAAGTTTAGCATATATGGGTAATTTGGCTAGGTCACACAAAAATGGGCTACTTAACTATCCAAACCACCTAAGCCCAATATAAGACCAACCTTAAATGGGCCAATAAAAATAACGTAAGTCAATACACAAACCAATTTAAGTGGGCCTTTCAAGTGGGCTACGAGCAACTACCAATTAAGTTGCTTTTAATGATCTCGAGCCATTATCGAGCCGAGTTTATCATTTAGTTGCCGAAAACATTTATCTCACAATCATTTTAACATCATCACCCGAATTTATTGGGCATAAAAAAAAAAACCAACGAGAAGCTAATTTTTTAATCACCAACTTGACGCGGTACTTGAAACATCAAGATCTCATGTTATGTCCAATGAACAAAGTACAATAAGTGACTGCTAGCACTATTCATCATGTCCCTAAGGTAATGTGCTTGGCAATGTAATATAAAAGCGTAGATCAAGTGTCTTGAGCTTTTAATTGACTCCCATTGATATTTATGGAAGAATAAATCAATTTGCACATAACAATGTTCAAATTGTACTATCAATTAATGTGTTGACAAATTTGCAGTTGTTGATTTTGTAGATGATGTGATGAGTAAGTTGATGAATATTTGTCAAATTATATATATGTAATTCAATTTATAAATTGCTATGTACGAATAATATTATTCCTTATGGAATGCTTTAATTACATGAGTAGTCTTTATAAGTTGACCTCCATGAATGTTAGGATGGTGCATCCAAGGGTGGATTGTCTAGCTAAATTCACGATGAAGACACGTGACCATTTCACATGTATGTTTATATGAACACGAGAATATGTAGGGATGGCAAAAAAATCCGACCGACGGGTACCCGGGCGAAAAAAACCCGCCCCTAATGGGGCGAAAAAAACCCGCCCCGCGGGTCGACGGGGCGGGTATGGGGCGACTTCCCTCGATCCGGGTGGGTCGCGGGGCGGGTACGGGTTTGGTTGTCCCGACCCGAACCCGCCCCGATTAAATAAATTAATAAAAATTAATAAGGAAAAAATTTTAAAAATACCGAAAAAAAAAAAAAAAAAATTAAACGGGGTGGGTAGGTTGACCCGCCCCGAACCCGAACCCCCCCTCGACCCGAAATTTGCGGGTCGCGGGACGGGTTTGGAATTGAAAAATTCTCGCGGGACACGGGTCGGGGGGACCCGACCCGAACCCGCCCCGTTGCCATCACTAAGGATATGATACTTGTGTTTTAGATGTTTCCGATTAGACATTTAAGTTCGTTGGTTTAAAGTTTGTCTATCGTGTTAACATTTTTGGCAAATTTTTTTTTTTTTAAAAAAAAAAAATAAATAAAATATTGCTTATAAATAAAGAATGCAATTTTTTTAAGGTAAAATATATGATTGAAAAGTGATTTTGAGAAATGTGTGGTTACAAAGACTATTTTTTGTTTAAAAACATATTTTTTTTATATTTTCTAAATAAAATGTGTGGTTGAAAAGTAGAAAGATAAAATATGTATGATTAAAAATTGATTTGGGGAATTATGATGTTAAAAAACATGTTTACCAAATAAATAGAGATGTGTTTTAAGAAAATATATTATTTATAAACAAGTTTACAACGGAGGCTAAAACATTTTCATTATGTGGAGGTTCAAATCTTAAAGACATCTTTATTTATGCATAAAAGTTTGTAAAGTCTATGAAACTTTTCAAAATTATTATTCAATTTGAATATGGTGAAGGGTTGTCGGAGTAATTTTCAGAGAAATATCAACTAAAAATTGGTAGATTAAATCGAAGATGGATATACATATCAAGAAACGTTGGGTCCAGAGGAAACTAGAGCAAAAAACGATGGATAGGCAAGCTTCTAGACGAGGTCAAGTTTGGGCAAGCTAAAGCTAGCACAAGTGCGCTGGCAGCATTATACATGAATTTTTGGCTGCCAAGAGGCACTCATTTTGTCTTTTCGTCCCTAAATTTATTTTGGCTATTAATATGTGATTTAATTTTTTAATTTTTAATTTAAATTCATGTAATTCTACTTCAAAAGACACCTATAAAGTGTTGTAACTTTTGGAAGAGGTGTAATCAATCGTTTTATGGTTCTTTGATCAATAGACATGAAAGAGAAATAAATATTTTGATGAGATCCCAGTCGAGGAATCTCGTCGAAAACGCGGAATAACGAAATTTAAAACCTTAGGATAGGGTTCTTGACCCAAGATTCACGACGCAAGAAATTGACGATGCGGAATCGAGATCCAAGGTTTTCGAAACACCACAGGGACTTGTCAATTTCCTTAATAAGATTCTAAATTGGAAACGCCACAAATATTCTCGCGAATATTTGATAAGTTCAACGCCACAAATATTTCACAATATTTGATAAGTTGGATTTGTTCTCGAAGAACACAAAAGGGACTCCTCAACCTTTTAATTGGAGAAAACTCTCTCAACTTTATTAATCTCAAAACTCAAACTTGCCTTTTTATAATGAATGGAAAGAGTATAAATAAACAAAATAACCTAACCTCTAATTTACTCAAAATAGAATTCTAATTAAACTAAAATACTAAATTAGGATAATAACAAAAAACTAAAGGAAATTAAATAATTGAAAATCCCCGGAAATCTGGCACTCCTCATTTACGGTCGTGAGGAACTCTCTTACGGCCGTAATGGCTTTTCTGATAAAAATCTGATTTGTTAGTTACGACCGTGACGAAACTCTTACGGCCGTGAAATGCCCCTTTTACGGCCGTAACTTCCAGGCTTACGGCCGTAAGTCTCGTTCTGCTTAATTTCTGTCTTTTCCTTCGATAATTTGTTACGGCCGTGATAGTAAGTGTTACGACCGTGAATATATGTATTACGGCCGTGAAGATCCTCTTTTACGGCCGTAAGGTATTTTCTGCCCAAATTACTTCTTTTTCTTGATTCGGCTCGATCCGTCCCTCTTCTCGGCTCGACCCCAACACGGAACTTGCTCCGTTTTGCACGTAGATCACTGTCATATTGCCGATGGCTCGACTTCGTCCTTCGATGCCTGGTCCGGATCACATCATACTCCCTCTCTTGAAAAGGATTCGACCTCGAATCCATTTTTGGTCGGCTTTTCAAATTTCTCCTGCTTTCCTGGGCTCGATGATCATGCTTATGCCTCGTGCTTTTTTCAACCTTTTGGACTGCCCATTTTTCTCCTTCAACTTTCTCGGCCTTTTGGGCTGTTCATTTGTGCCAACAAGTTTCTTTCTTGTTTTAAGCTCATGGTTTGACTTCGGTACCTGTAAAACAGATTTTAAAGAACTGGGGAGGGGTGTGTTAGGGTGAGTAAGTGCAAATAGACTCATTTTTGTGGTAAACTCTCTTTTCTTTTGCTTTTTGCACACAGTCTCTCCTTTTTCTGAGGTTTGAACCTCAACCCTCTTTTCTTTATTTTTCACTCCCTCTCCTTTTTCTGAGGTTGTGGCCTCAACTCTCTTTTCTTTAATTTCCACTCCCTCTCCTTTTCCTGAGGTCATGGCCTCAACTCTCTTATTTTTCCCCTCAAACTCACTTTTCACTTTCAATTGATCTTTCAGGGCTTTAGTTGGAGATAGTGGCATTAAAGTAAACTTTTTTCCCCCTTTTACCAAGCTGTATCTATTCGTATACCCATCATGTAGCACAGCCCTTTCATGTTACCAAGGTCTCCCCAACAGTATGTGACTAATTTGCATTGGCACCACGTCAGAAATTACCTCATCCGAATACCCACCAAAATAGAATGTCACCAAGGCCTGTCTCTTCACCTTAACTTCCCCTGACTCAGTCAACCATTGTAATTTATAAGGCGTTGGATGTTTCATTAAAGGTAAGCCTAATTTTTCCACCAACATTGTACTAACTACATTAGTACAACTTCCCCCGTCAATCACCATGCTACACACTTTATCATTTGCTAAGCATCTAGTGCGAAAAATATTATCCTTCTGCCCTTCCACATTATCCAAAGCATTCACCTTACGCCTAATGCTAAGAGCATGCCTATCAATAATTGACTTATCCACCACAATACTTTTCGTTCCTTCACTATCACACTTAGCCTTTTTACGTGGACAATCAAGTGCAATGTGACCCCGTTCCAAACATTTAAAGCACTTAATATTTTTATCCTTAAGAGGCTTGGAATCAGAATTATTTTTACCTTTGGTTGTCGGTTCCTCCCTCCTTTTGTGAACATGATCACTACTCTCCCGTTTTAATATCTCTTTTCGCTTCAATGTCCTTTCATCACCCCCATCTCCACCTCTAGAATTGGTTTCACGCCCCTTATGCTTCCTAGCCCTAGAATCCACTTGATATTGCTCCTTTTCCCATTGAGCAAGTTCTGCTTCCCTTCTATCCATCTTAGTCATCAATCTCTCAAGTTTTACCTTCATGGCCTCCATCTGTTTAAAATTCTTGTGGTCACCTGTTGATGGAGATTTTTCCCTGCGAGACACGGTTAGTTTTCAAAAACAAACAAAAATTCCTCTCGTGTTTATTTTCACTCATGTATCACACTCAACCCCTTCAAATTTCACCCAAGAACAAACCAAGGATCAACAATCAAGGAATTTATGGAAGATACGAAAAGTAAAAAAAAAAATATTAAGAAATTCTCGGAATATCCGAATTTTTTTTAAATCTGCCAGAGAATTGGACTCGAGTATGGCAGAAAAAACGGAACTGGATTTGGACGAAAAACGAAGAAGAAAAAAGCTTTTGAATTTTTGGGACTGACTCTTATGGATCAAACTGAAGAAAATTATGACTGACACGAAGAACGCGAAGAACACAAAAAAAATCAAGAAAATTCAAGAAACACAAGAATCTGAAATGGATCCAAGCTCTGATACCAGATGATGAGATCCCAGTGGGGAATCTCGTCGAAAACGCGGAATAACGAAATTTAAAACCCTAGGATAGATCTAGATCAGATCTGACACGAAAATAACAAAAATTAAAATACTGGAAAGATAAAATTGACGATAGGACCTTGACCCAAGATTCACGACGCAAGAAATTGACGATGCGGAATCGAGATCCAAGGTTTTCGAAACACCAAAAGGACTTGTCAATTTCCTTGATAAGATTCTAAATTGGAAACGCCACAAATATTCTCGCGAATATTTGATAAGTTCAACGCCACAAATATTTCACAATATTTGATAAGTTGGATTTGTTCTCGAAGAACACAAAAGGGACTCCTCAACCTTTTAATTGGAGAAAACTCTCTCAACTTTATTAATCTCAAAACTCAAACTTGTCTTTTTACAAGAATGGAAAGAGTATAAATAAACAAAATAACCTAGCCTCTAATTTACTCAAAATAGAATTCTAATTAAACTAAAATACTAAATTAGGATAATAACAAAAAACTAAAGGAAATTAAATAATTGAAAATCCCCGGAAATCTGGCACTCCTCATTTACGGCCATGAGGAACTCTCTTACGGCCGTAATGGCCTTTCTGATAAAAATCTGATTTGTTAGTTACGACCGTGACGAAACTCTTACGGCCGTGAAATGCCCCTTTTTACGGTCGTAACTTCCAGGCTTACGGCCGTAAGTCTCGTTCTGCTTAATTTCTGCATTTTCCTTCGATAATTTATTACGACCGTGATAGTAAGTGTTACAGCCGTGAATATATGTATTACGGCCGTGAAGATCCTCTTTTACGGCCGTAAGGTATTTTCTGCCCAAATTACTTCTTTTTCTTGATTCGGCTCGATCCGTCCCTCTTCTCGGCTCGACCCCAACACGGAACTTGCTCCGTTTTGCACGTAGATCACTGTCATATTGCCGATGGCTCGACTTCGCCCTTCGATGCCTGGTCCGGATCACATCATATTCTTTCTTCCATTTTTTAGTACACTTTTTTCGCATCCAAAATTCCAAATTCTGTGGATTCATTTCTTCCTAAACATTCTTTTTTGCTTCATCAAACTGCATAAAGGACAACTTCTCGTTTAGACTTCGAAATCTTTGATGTTTAGGTGGTGCAGACACGGACAATATTAAAAGTCTCAATTCGGTCATACAAGGTCACAGTTCAATCACACGATGTCATAGTTCGGTCACATGTGTTACCAAACTATGACCTTGTGTGATCGAACCGTGCATTTGTGTGACCAACTGTGACTTTATGTGATCGAATTGTGACTTTGTGTAACCGAATTTTGCAATTAAACCAATTGTGATCTAACTGTGACCTCGTGTGACCAAACTATGACCTTGTGTGATCAAACTATGACCTTGTGTGACTAACTGTGACGTTAGGAATGTGTGGGTAGGTGGGTGAGGTTTTTCAACTAAATTTGTAATGTGACATTGTGTGACCAATTGTGACATTGTGTGACATGTTGTGACTTTGCATGTGGAGGTGGGGTGATCGAATTATTAGGTAAGTGTAACCAAAATGTCGACTAAATGTGACTATGTGTGACTTATGACAAGTAGGGAATGTGACCAATTATTAGGTAATTATGACAAAAATATTAACTAATCATTTAAAAAACGAGTAAGTTGTGACCAATAAATAAATAATATGTGACCAACTATAAATTATTGTGACCAATTATATTAAAGGTTGTGACCATCTATAACTTTTTGTGACCATTGGACGAAGAAAAGTATAAGAATAATTAATCATTTTTGGGTGGGGTCGGTTTGTTGGGTGGGTGGCGGGGTAGGGAAGGGGTGTGAAAAATTAGAAGAAGAAAAATCATTTTTGGGTAGGGGTGGGGTTGGTGGGTGATGGGTATAGGGTCCAGACGGGGTGTGGAAAAGAAAAAGAAATCATTTTTGGGTGGGGTGGGTAGTGGTGGGGTTGTTGGGTGACGAGCATAGGGTCGGGATAGGGTGTGAAAAAGTAGAAAAAAATCATTTTTGGCTGGGGTCAGTTGGTTAGGTGGGTGGCGGGGTAGGGTCGGGAGCGAGGTGGGTGGGGGTGTGAAAAATTGAAGAAAAAAATCATTTTTGGGGAGTGGGTAGGAATGTGATGGGTGAGTATGGTGGGGTGGGATGGGTGCAAGGGTAGAGTCTTGGTGGGGTTTGAAAAAGTGGAAGAAAAAAATCATTTTTTGGTGGGGTGGGGTGGGGTCGATTGGTTGGGTGGGTAGCTGGTACGGTTGGGAGCGGGGTGGGGTGGGGTGTGGAAAATTAGAAGAAAAAAATCATTTTTGGGTGGGGTGGGTGGCGGGGTAGGGTGGAAGAGATAAAAAAAAAAAAAAGACTCATTTTGTGTGGTGGGGTGGACAGGGTGGTGTTGGGGTGGGGTTGGTGGAGGCGTGAAAAAGTAGAAGGAAAAAAATCATTTTTGAGGTAGGGTGGGATCGGTAGGGTGGTGTCGGGCTGGGTGGTGGTAGGTGGAAAAGTAGAAGGAAAAAAATCGTTTTTTGCGGTGAGGTGGGGTAGGGTGGGTGGCGAGGTCGGAAGGGTGTGTAGTGGTCTGTGGCTCGGATAAGATCAATTTGTCACTTTGCGATGAGGTGGGGTAGGGTCGAGTGGAGTGGAGTGGAGTGGAGTGGAGTGGAGTTGGGTTGGGATGGGATGGGGAAGTGTAGGAAAACATCGGGAGAATATAAAAATAAACTTATTTTTGGGGTGGGGTAGGATATGGGTGGTGAGGTGGGGTGGGTGGGTGGGGTCGGGGGATGTGGTTAGGGTGAGATCAATTTGTCACTTTGCAATGAGTTGAGGTGAGGTGGGGTAGGGTAGGGTCAAGTGGGGTTAGGTTGGGGTGGGGTGGGTTGGGTTGGGTTGGGGAAGTGTAGTAAAACATCGAGAGAAAATAAAAATAAATTTATTTTTATTTTGGGGTAGGATATGGGTGATGAGGCGGGGTCGGTGGTGGGGTCGGAGGATGTAGTTAGGGTGAGATCAATTTGTCACTTTAAGATGAGGTGGGGTTGGTGGGATGGGGAATGATAGGAAAATATCGAAAGGAAAAAAATAAAAATTATTTTTGGCGTAGGGTGGGTGTGGTGGGGTGGTGGTCTGTGGCTGGGATAAGATCAATTTGTCACTTTGCGATGAGGTAGGGTAGGGTCGAGTGGAGTGGAGTGGAGTGGGGTTGGGGTGGGCTGGGGAAGTATAGGAAAATATCAGGAGAAAATAAAAATAAACTTATTTGGGGGGGGGGGGGTAGGATATTGGTGGTGAGATGGTGTGGGTGGGTAGGTGGGTAGATGGGGTCTGGGGATGTTGCGAGGGTGAGATCAATTTATCACTTTGCGGTGGGGTGGGGTGGGGTGGGGAGGGGTCGAGTAGGGTTGGGTTGGGTTTGGTTGGGGTGGGGTGGGATGGGGAAGTGTAGGGAAACATCGAGAGAAAATAAAAATAAACTTATTTTTGGGGTGAGCAGGATATGGGTGGGTGGGGTCGGGGGATGTGGATAAGGTGAGATCAATTTGTCACTTTGCAATGAGGTGGGGTAGGGTTGAGTGGGGTTGGGGGTGGGGGTGAGATGGGGAATGATAGGAAAACATTGAAAGGAAAAAAAAATAAAAATTATTTTTGGTGTGGCGTGGGGTAGGGTGGTGGCGGCTCATGGGTGGGGTGGGGGTGGGGGTGGTGGTAGGTTGTGACGTCAAAATTTGAAATTTTGATTTAATATTATTTTAGTTTTAATATAATATATTGTACATAATTATGTTTATCTTATATATATTGTTATATTTGTTTTTAATTATTAAACAACTAACTAAATGAATTAACACCTGAATTTTAAAAAAAAAGATTTCCTTCACATGATTTTTAAATTTCATCTTTGAAACACAAGGTTTTATGTAATTTTCTCATAGGAGTGCATAACTCATTTTGCCCCTAAATTAGTATACCTAGTACTTTCAATTTTAGTTGTGCAAGTGGCACATATATTAGACCTAGCCCAATACCCCATATAAAAATTACCTTTTAGTCTCCATTTGACTAGGTGTTTGAAACAACAATAGAGGAGGAAATCTAGGAAGCAACCGTCTTCTTGTCTTGCAGTGTTGGCCATTGCCAATTTCTTCATTCTTCTCCTCCCTTTGCGGTTTTCCCCCCCTCAACCAAAGTGTGCGTTAGAGTATAATTGTGGCAATCAAGGTGGGTTCGTTGTAGACTCGAGCTTAAATTTTTATGTCGATTTTGGAGAGCTAATTGTGCCCGATTTGATGTTCAAGAGAAGCAACAATTTTCAACATAGTATCATAGCTAGTGTAGGTGATCAATTTGGACAAAAATCAGTCAAAAAGAGCCTGAAGCCAGGCTGAAAGATCGTCCAGAAGCTGTCCAGATTTTTGTTGAAAAATCGAGTCTAATAAAGTTTTTTCAGCCAAACGACTAACCTAGTGGAGAAACTAAGACCACCATTAGACTCTTTAGGTCGAGGTGAAGCTCCTTGGTCGGCTTGTGGGATTGGGCGGTGACGCATGTTCTTCCGATGGAGGCGCGTGCTGGTACTTATCACATTTCCGAGGAAGTTTTCCTCGCGCAATTTGTTATTTTTGACATTTTAGTATTTGTTTCTGATTTTGGATTCTAATCTGGACGATTTTTCCTTGGTGGTTCCGAAATCGATCATTGGTTGATGTGTTGTTGCAATGCTACAAGTTTTAGGACAAAAAGTAATAGTCCTAAAGTCAAAAAAATTTGCATTTCTGCTAATTTACAGACTGACAGATTGGTCCGTTCAGTAAATTGACTTATCCTTTTTAAATTCCTGCAATAGCAAACCATCGTGTGGATTTGTTATTACGATTGAGGTTACTGTGAAGGGGTAACCATTATCTATTTCTAGAATTTAGGTTTTAACAATCTTACCTACTTAAATGTCTTTGGTGTGAAACTGTTTATAAGTTTTGTTTGGTCTTTTGATTGTATGTTGGCATAATTCCTATTTGTTGCATTTTTTGTTAACAGTTTAGATTTTTTGGCTCTAGAACTAGTTGTTGTGGATAATTGTCAATTCATGATTTCTTGTTCCATTTGTGTTGAAAAATGAATGCACGTTTTGATTTGGTGTTTTCGATGGAAAAGTAATTTTTTTTTTTTTTGATCTGGCAATAGAAAGTGAGGGGGATTTTGGTTCAACAAAATGTCTCAAAAGTTGTTACAATTATTTTTTCACTGATTTGTCAAAAGAACAAAATGATCATTTAGATGAGCTAGCTATAACTTCAATTATTTTACACTTATACGATGATGGTTTGAAAAATGCTTGTAAACTTGATGTTACGAAAGAACTTTGAAAAAAGTCAGAGGACTTATATTCGCTTAAAATGACCTCTAACAAACTTTACCTATTTAAAAGATTTTTTAGCTTTAAAATTGATTCTACCAATGATCTCGACGACAATATGGATATGTTAAACAAACTTGTGTAAGATAACTTTATGTTTGCACTTCAATTTGCTTGATATGTGTTTTTGCATGAATTTGTGGGTGATCCTTTTTCTACTGTGTAATGTGTGCATTCATAGTTGTTGGGGTGCATTAGCAGTTTGTATGTCTTTTGATAATGTGTAGTATAGATGCTTTTGGGTGTATTGGTTAGATGTACGGGGCTGAGTATGACATTTGAATTACGAGTTGAGATATGATTAAATAAGTGTGAAGTCATCTATATGTGAGAATCCTAATTGGATTAAGTGTAAAAGTGACACTTTGATTACTTCTAATATGTGGAGACCCATTATTCACTTAGGTTGAGAGGAGTGAGGTATTGATTGAGGAGCATCCCATGAACTTAGGATCTATTGTGGTTTACCAGTTAGACATGCGTGGTGATCTATATAGTAAGCATATGTGGCAATGTGTGTAATATGTGTTCTCGAGGTGCAAGTTACACGAAATGGGATAGGATAATTGTGGTTGAGATATTTTTATGAGGTCATTTATCCATTGTGTTGTATATGTTGATTGTTATTTTTGATTAACGAGGTTAATCTCATGTTCCTTTCTTGGTGAAAATATTTGAAAATATTGTTCATTATCCTATAGTTATATCTTCATCGTATGTGTTATATGTTTTTGATTGATTATTGTGATTATATGTTTTCTATTTGATGTTCTTTATCTTAGCCTTGGCGAGTAAATTGAGCATGTATAATGAGTGTTTCGAGTTTGAGACATGTGGTAAGGTCTGTAATTCAAATTTTTATTGGTTACCTTGATCTAGCAAATATAAACATTGTGTTGTTTGTTTGCAAGTTGATTGAGTATCAATGTGGAGATTTGTTGAGTTTTTTGATATTCAATAAATTCGAGCAATGATGTTAAAAAGTTTGTGGGATTATATCGACACCAAAATGAGTAACTCAACTCAATAACGGCTCGAGGCCATTGTAGGCAACTTAATTGGATAGTTGCTCGTGGCCCACTTCAGGATGTCCAATTGTGTTAGCCCATTTAGTGGACTTGTGTCTTGCCTTTTGATTGTTTGTTGGGCCATTTAAGTTAAATAATTTTATGCTTTGGGTTTGGGTGGTTAAGTGGCCCAAGTATAAGACCTTGCCCCCATACCTATTTACTCCATCTATCCTAATTATATAGATTGTCTTTCCTTTTTCTCTTGTCCTAATTATATAGACCTATTTCTTTATTATGAAGTTATTTTATTTGTTTACTAATGTACCCCTATTCATTATTTCCAATAATAATAGTTTTGATACTTAAATAAGAGTAAGTTGAGATTTTTCTTTACAAAAATTACTTTTTCAATAACATTAAATATGTTTTTCTTATTCTGTGTGAAAAGTCAAACTAACCTATATAATTGGGACGAAGAGAGTAAAATTTACTTGAGTTTCCATTTGGCTTCGTGTTTGAAACAACAACAGAGGAGGGAATCTGGGAGGTAGCCATCTCGGTATCTTGGAATGTCAACCATTGCTAGTTTCTTCATCCTTATCCTCCCTTTGTGATTTTTTTTTTCATCCTTAAGGTGTGTGTTAGAGTATAATTGTGACAATTAAGATGAGTTCGTTGTGGAGTGGAGTTTGAAGTTTGGTGTCGATTTTAGAGAGTTAACTGAGTCCGATTTTTTTATGTTCAAGAGGACCAACAATTTCAAAATCCCCTATACCATGAGATTTGTGAAGACTCGAAGACCACAAATAACGAACATCTCTTTTCTTTCATCTATGGCTTTCTCGCGCCTCTTCCCATTCAAGTAAGAAATGGCAGTAATCCATTTTATATGTATATCTAGAACAAGAAGTAATCACTTTTGATTAGTTTAGATAATTGATTTATTTGTATGGTCTTGTATTTTGCATAAATTGATCCATATTCTCTTTTATATTGACTCCGCAGTGAATATGAACAAGTTGATAAGAATTTGATATTATTTTTAGGGTAAACAGCGCAAAACGTTCTGATCGTTTGTATTCATTGTGCAAATCATCCATATCGTTTCGAATTTGGTATTTACGCCCTCATTTCAATGTTTTCTTGCGGAGTTCGTCATTGCCGTCTTATTTCGTCAAGTTTTTCTGTCAAATATGTATAATTTGTGCCAAACGTCTCTATCGTTTACCTTCATTTTACAGGTTATGTGTAGTATTACCTGGTTTAAAAAAAAAAAAAAAAAAAAACTCAGAAAAAAAATCTAATATATTTTGTATATTTTCTTATGTTATCTTTTTAATCTTTTACCACATGTCTTTTTTGCTAAGAATATGGGTACAAATTAAAAAATTTAAACTGACTTTATTACATTATACCAGTGTTTAGAAAATAAAAAATTTGATAAAAATGATTTCATCTTCTAAGCGATCGAAGAGTGATGGCCCCTAAATAATCAAGCCAACCTAATATGCCCCCAAGTGGATGTTATGTACCGCGTGTTTTAATTTAAAAGTTGGAAGTCGTTGGCAGCGAGCCATCCCTAAAGATTTATAAATAATGCCAACCCAAAAGTATTTTATCGAGGTTCACGGTTTCATATATTTTACTCTTTAAAAAATTACATTAAGTTGTATAAGCTCCTATTTGGTATTGATAAAAATCAAATTTTTATTAGATTTTGATAAATATTGATAAGATATATATAGTTAAAAATGTGTGAATCCCAATAAATGTGTGGTTAAAATTATAAATGCTGAATTTGAATCATACTATATATAATAGTTGAGTAGTTTTCTAAACCATTTTTCCGCCCATTTTTCGTTTCCATATATAGTAAGTTCCTATAAAATTAAACAGTGTGAATGCAAAGTGGATTAGTGTGAACACAAAGTGGACGTATGTCAAATGTGAATGTAAAATCTGGATAAATATGAACGCATTTATTGCCTTATCATATACCTGTTTCAATGAAGTAAACATTTTTTATTAAAAACAAGTATATATCATAATATTCAAGAGGTATAAATAAAGAGGTAGAAGAGCTATACCAGTAATCTGATTCTTCTATTTTGTTTTTATTGAAGGCTTTTTGATTCTTCTGTATTGTATGAGTTTTGTTATTAATTAATATTCACGGGGTATAAATAAAAAGAGGTAGAAGAGCTGCAAAATCAGTAATCAGATATTTCTATTATCAGTCATGTCCCTTTTGTTAAAACAGTCTTGAAGTTGTCTGCCATGATGCACAGGTAAGTGTTTCCTGTTCTTCTTTTTCTTTATTTTGCCCATATACCTGTTTCAATGAAGTAAACATTTCTTTTTTTGAAAACAAGTATATATCATAATATTCAAGAGGTATAAATAAAGAGGTAGAAGAGCTATACCAGTAATCTGATTCTTCTATTTTGTTTTTATTGAAGGCTTTTTGATTCTTCTGTATTGTATAAGTTTTGTTATTAATTAATATTCACGGGGTATAAATAAAAAGAGGTAGAAGAGCTGCAAAATCAGTAATCAGATATTTCTATTATCAGTCATGTCCCTTTTGTTAAATGTGTTTGATTTTTAAAAAGTATATTATAGTCATGTCCCTTTCACTGAAGGCTGATTCTTCTGTATTGTATAAGCTTTGTTATTAATTGAAAACAAGTATATATCATAATATTCAAGAGGTATAAATAATAAAGAGGTAGAAGAGCTATACCAGTAATCTGATTCTTCTATATCGATCATGTTCCTTTCTCTGCTATTCATGTATTTCATTTAGTCCTTGTGTATTGAAAGTTTTGTTATTAATTAATATTTTAAGTTTCTGTTCTTTTTGATCTGTTATTGTATTATCATTTATCTGTTTTGGAAGATGGATAGGGTGCATTGTTCTGTGAAAAAGTGCCTTATTAATCATTTTAAACCCTTACTAAAGGAAGGACACTTATATCTTATTCGTGACTTTATTCTTGCTTCCAACGACATGACCTTCAAAACTACTCCCCACAAGTATAAGGTTAATTTTTTGTCTAAAACAAAAGTTACTGAATTTAATGACGAACATTTTCCTACGAGAATGTATGAATTCAAGCCATTCACTGATATATTGGAGTCTTCTGAATCCAATGAGACAACAATGTTTGGTAAGTAATATTTATTGCTTATTGTGTATTATTAAATCTATTAATTTACATTTAATAGATTCTAATGTATAAAAATCATGTTTTCAGATGTAATCGGTGAGGTTGTTGCAAGGGACAATGCTAAGACTAGGAACTCGAGCACTTTATTAGATCTGATAATTGAAGACACCGAGTATGTTATCTTTATTTATTATTATAAAGACAATCTATTAGTTTCTATTTTTCTTTTTGATTTAAATAAATATTCTTATTTGTTATATGTTATCTTTATTTATTATTATAAAGACAATCTATTAGTTTCTATTTTTCTTTTTGATTTAAATAAATATTCTCATTTGTTATATCTATTTAAAGGAAAAAGCGGCTGCCTATCACGCTTTGGGGGGGGGGGTTTGCAGATGAGGTCAGTTCTTATCTGGATAAGTCAAACTCAGAACCGGTTATAGTGCTGCTACAAATGTTTAGATCAAAGTCTTTCAAAGGTGCATATAACTTTGAAGAGTGTTCTTTTCCATTTTGTCCCAGTACGTTATTAATTTTATTTTTATCCAAATCTCTAGGCATTGTTCGAGTTTCAAACATTTACCATGTAAGCAAGGTTTTGGTGAATGCACCGATTGATGATATTAGGGAATTCCGAAACAGGTATATACTACTTTATAAGAACTGTAAATATGAAGATTTTTATTATGCAAAAGATTTGTATACTATAAAATGTTATATAGTTATAACATAAATAATTTGTTACAAGGTTGTTGGTTGGAGAAGATTCACAGATTAATAGGATAAGTCAATTTTCGTCTCCATCTGTCTACTCCGTGTCCAATGATCTTGCTAGCGGCATAATCGAACTAAAAAATATTGAACAGCTGCTGGAGTCAAATGAGGTATTTATATCAAATGATTTGATCTTTCTTTAGAACAATTTTTTATTATCTTTTTAAACATTTTATGTGACAGGTTGGCAGTTTTTGGGTGTACGCAACAATAGTAGCGGTTGAGAATGAACATGATTGGTGTTACTTATCATGCAAGAAATGCCCAAAAAAGTTAAGCCATGTGGGTGCAAAGTTTTATTGCGAACGTTGTGATCGCTACGAGATTTTTGGGAATTCAAGGTCATTTTTAAAGTTACAATGTTTTTTTTTTCTATATTTTTTATATAAACTAATTAATTATAACATATAATTTATTTATTTTTTTATTTTTTTTAGGTTTAAGCTACAGGTGAGGGTGATTGATACAAGTGGTAATACCAGTTTTTTGTTGTGGGATCGAGAATCTACAGAATTGATTGGTAAATCAGCTTTAGATTTGATGAGTGACATGGGCGAGGTAATTTCAACATATTTTATAATATAAGCAATTGTTTGAGAACTTTGACATCTTTTATTTACTTTCATTTCTATATAGAAATCACAAGATGGTGTACTTCCGCCGGAACTTGAATTGTTGGCTGATAGGAAGGCATTGTTCAAGGTTCAAGTGAAATCTGACAACATTAGCAACCGTTGTAAAGTTTACACTGTGATGAGGTTGACAACCGATGAAAATCTAATTTTAAAATATGCGATTTTTTTCTATCCTGGTCGTCAGGTGACATTTTCAGTTTTGATCTTATTTATAAATTTGTTTTTGTATTATTAGTTGTTTCACTTGAGTGTTCACAGTTTACATTTCATTCAGGAATCTGATATATTTTCAAAGTTGAGTAGTGTGGATGTTGAAGATGAGAAGGTTTAAGAAAATTATTTTTTTAATCTATCTTACACCAATTATTAACTTCTGTCAAGATTTTACTTACTAATAAAAATGTTTTAGGTATCTTCTTCTAATGATGAAATATCTTCACCTATGAAGACTACTCCAAATCTGACTGTTTCAAGGGAAGCTACCGAAAAGAATTCTGTTAAGAGATCCCTTCTAGGTGAATTTTCATCAACTGCTACTCCAAAGAAATGCCGTGTTGTGATTAAAAAGGAACAAGAGTGACGTTTTAGGCTTTCATTTTTCAAGGATTATGTTGCAATTATGATAATGTTTTAATTTTTTAATTTTGTGTATGACTTTATGTTTGTTTTGATGTTTTCATTTTTAAAAGCTTTCAACAAGTATGTGGCACTAAACATGAGTATGGTTTGATGGTTTTTACTATAATTAAGTGATTATTATTATTATTATTATTATTATTATGGATTATGGATGTTGGGTATTCTTTTTTTTTTTTTTAATTATGTAGTTCATTTAAGACCCGCCCAAGCTCTTCTTTATCTTTATTTATATGTTAAAAAGAAAAGAATTTGTTTTCCTCTAAATAAGGTGGTTTTTGAGGATATTTAAACACATTCTATTACAAGAAAACATATATATGGTTAAGTATACGAAGATTTACCTACTTAATATAATGATCGCTGTTTCAACCTAATAAGAGTATAACTTGAAGCAGATCAATACACAATATTTATATCTGTTGCAGCAAAGTAAAACAAAATGTAACTGAGATTAACTTTTTTAAAAGTATGGTAACGAAGCGTAAACTTAAAACTAAAAATTACACTGATTACCCCCAACATGAAACAAATTTGAAATATACCCTTTTAACTAATTAAACTTTCTAATCACTGTAAGTAATAATGTGTGAATTAAAACCAAACCAACCCCCCACCACCTTTCACTTTGCAAACCACCCCATGTCACTTGCTGCGTGCACATTCTTCGAATCACCCAAAAAGAAGAAAACTCTAAAATCTCTTCATTCACCATAAAAGCAATTACAGTAGATAACAAAAGACAAATAACTGAAATAAGTCACTTTTTAATAAAGTGACAAAATTATTAAAAAAGTGACAAAATCATTGAAAAAGTTGTATTCAAAATTTACAAAGTATTTTTACTCCCTAAAAATTCTAAAAGGTATTTTTGTAAGTAAGTGATCCAAAGATAAGGTATTTGTGTAAACACCCCATTAAAAAAATGCTAATTTATAACAATTTCAAAGGCCCATCTTATAAGGGAGATTCATAAGTTAACCATTTGAAATCCTTAGCATAATAATTTATTAATACTGTACAGGAGAAAAAAAATTGTTTATTATCCACAGGCATTAATTTATAAACACCATTTTTATTTATGATATCTTTCTTTGAAACACGTCTGTCAATTCTGTAGAATGGGGTGATATTAAAACTAAAATAATAGGTACATACTATTTATTTTACAGTCATTTACAAGTAATGGTTTTAAAACAATCCTTTAAAAAATGTAGTGGATAGCTGTTGCTCCTTGGAAAATTAGCATCAAGAAACTGTTCGTTATCCACACTCCCATTAAATGATACACATGGAGCCAATTAACAGCCAAACAATGAACAACCAGTCATTATATCATAAAAACGTGTAAGAGGTAGGAAGAGTAATTTATTTTCAGTTCAATAGCTGTTCTAAACTTAAGAACAAATCTGGTAAGGAAAAAAGTAAGTATCTAAGTGGGTTGTGCATCATATTGTCATCAAGGAAGATCATGGTGAAGCTTACCAAGTCAATAATAATAAACAATAAACGGGGAAGAGCATGCAATGAAAACGAAGGTACGTACTCTGAATTTTTTTTTTAAAACTATATTTTAAAATTTCAACATTTGTTTATGTATAGAAGCTTTCATATGGTTATAACCTCTTTTTGCTAATAACAAAAATCATGAATAGCAGAAATAGAAAAAATGTTACCTGCATTTCTTCAAATTTTATAGTAGAATAATTGTTGAAGCTTTTGAAAACTCTTGAGCTGCAAATTTACCACCTGAAATAGTTCCAAAAAAAAAAAGAAATTGAAATCAAACATGTAATAAAATAATCATTTTCGTTTTATCAGTAGAATAGAAAAAAAATAAACTGTCATTTGTCCACATTTATGATCTGAACTACTTTTTTTTCAGATTTATTTATGATCTACCCGAATAAATTTTCGTTTTTTCGATTTTAAAATCCCCACAATTTGCTTTATGGTTTATATAATTGCAACCATGATTCAAAAGTTTATAAGCTAAATAAAATATTAAAAATGAAAAACTTTCATTTTTCCATGTTTATGATGTAAAACTTGAAATCTACCATTTTTTCCGTTAAAAAAAAAAAATAAAAAAATCAAGATGCAAATTATTGAGGACTTATCTTCAATGGCTATTTGAATTTTCCCTTGATAAAAGGCTGAAGCCCATCGTCAAATGTTGAACTCCAGGCTTCTGTTACTAAAAGTAAAAATTAAGAAATTGCAGCCATATAAATGGAATTTGTCCATGACGATTTCGGAAGCAACTGATATTTTTTTGCAGGATCAAAACTCAAAAAAAATAGGGTTTTTTTAGATAGATGTCGAGGATGATGATGGATTGAAGAAGCTGCGCCTCATCCCTTCTGTTAGAAAAAATAGGTTTTTTTAGATATTATATATGTGGTATTATTGGGCTTTGTATGGATATTGGGTCACCAGGTATATTGGTATGTTGGGCCACTTAGAATAAAATACATATAACTTATTTTTCAGCCCACTAAATGAGCCTTTTTGCTTTAATGATATAGGATGTATTCTTTTAGATTTAATTTGGAATATTTTGTGTCAAATCAAGGAATTGAAATTATTTGTTGATTTATTTGTATTTTCTAGGTAAGATGAATGGTTAAAAATTGGAGAGAAAAAATGTGAATGGTTAAAAAGTGGTATGAAAAATTGTGTAATTTAAATTTTTGTAATGATGGCAAATTAAATTGCAAAAGAACACACCCATAATATATGGTTGATAGTTGATCTTATTATTTTATTTTTTTTGTTGGAATTTGGATGTGTTGATTTTTTTTTTTTAATTTTAGTCACTTATGATACATGATCAATTTAATCTGATTATTTTAATTGTATGATTGTATGTATTAATTAATTAATTAATTAATTAATTTTTATTTATCTTTTACAGAAAATATGGAATTCGCATTGAAGAAAAGTAGTGTCTATGTTGTGGACAATAGTAATCCTATCAGCACAATAAAACCTATGTCCAATAACATGTTAAACTTGAGTTCAAGTACACTTCCAAGTGATATCACAAATGGTATTACATAAATTCATCTTTGAAACTTTATTTCATATTACATGTGCTTAGTTTTTATACTAATAATACAAATCAAATGAAACAGCTATTGATAACCGATTACACTCAAGCCCGTCGCCAATTGAACTCGGTACTAAGAAAACATTACTTCCACAATCCTTGATCGGATCAACTGAACTTACTCCGAATAAAGATGTATATTGTCAGACGACAATGTGTAGTGGATTCGCAATAGCAAATGATAATCGTAGTACAAAATTTGGTAACGACAATGAACACCATGAACTTGATGTTCATGATATGGATGCTACACATTATTGTAAGTTTACTATGATCCAAATAAATCGTTTTGCTATCATATATTTACCTACATGAGTAATATTTTTTAAAATTGAATTTTAAATGAATTTTTTTTCCAGCAAATGCGGCAGATCATGTTGGTAATTCTGAAGATGTGGATTGCAGTTCCGGATATCCTACATTAGGTGAGTTTTATTTTGTACGTTATGTAGTGTTCAATCTTCTAATATATATATATATATATTTTCATTCAGTTTAAATTAAAATTTTATCTTACTATTTCGCATTTTAAAAAAAAAAAAATCATGTTCAACACATATTTCATTTATATTATATAGATTACTTTATTATACTCTTCTAATCTTGAATTGTGATAAATCTTCACGAAATCAACAATGAATAATATACCCAAAATTATTTAAACTTAGCAAATAGATTTCAAATTTTTTTTAAAATAATTTTTCAAACTTAAAGTATATTAACTATTTAAGCTTACTTTCTAAGAAAACATTACTTCCACAATCCTTGATCGGATCAACTGAACTTACTCCGAATAAAGATGTACATGGTCAGACGACAATGTGTTGTGGATTTGCAATAGCAAATGATAATTGTAGTACAAAATTTGGTAACGACAATGAACACCATGAACTTGATGTTCATGATATGGATGCTACACATTATCGTAAGTTTACTATATTCCAAATAAATCGTTTTGCTATCATATATTTACCTACATGGGTAATATTTTTTTAAATTGAATTTTAAAAGAATTTTTTTCCAGAAAATGCGGAAAATCGTGTTGGCAATTCAGAAGATGTGGATTGCGGTTCCGGATATCCTACATTAGGTGAGTTTTATTTTGTACGTTATGTAGTGCTCAATCTTCTAATCTATTTATTTTTTTCATTCAATTTAAATTTAAATTTTATCTTACTATATCGCATTTAAAAAAAAAAATCATGTTCAACACATATTTCATTTATATTATATAGATTACTTTATTATACTCTTCTAATCTTTAATTGTGATAAATCTTGACAAAATCAACAATGCATAATATACCCATAATTATTTAAACTTAGCAAATAGATTTCAATTTTTTTTCTAATTTTTCAAAATTAAAGTATGTTAATTATTTAAGCTAACTTTCTAATTTGTAGATGTTGTTATTTAGATTAATAATCATATTATTTTAATGTATTTGTAGAATATTTGGATTTTGGAGATCCTTCCCATAAATGTCTACATTGTGGTGCACTTTTTTGGTATGAAGAGAGATTGGGACGTCGATATAATGCACAACAACCAAAATATTCCCTTTGCTGTTTGCATGGAAAAATTCACCTACCTAGAATGCAACAACCTCCACGTGTGCTTACTGATTTGATATACGGAACAAGCAACAAAAGCAAACATTTTATTGAAAATATAAGATCATACAATAATATGTTTAGCTTTACGTCAATGGGAGGAAAGATAGACTCGAGTTTGAATAAAGGGAAGTCACCACCTGTTTTTCATTTGCATGGACAAAATTACCACTTGATTGGTAGTTTGTTGCCACCTGAGGGTGCTAAGCCCAAATTTGCTCAGTTATATATTTACGACACTGAGAACGAAGTTATGAACAGAATTAAATCTGTAAGGTAATGATCCTGTTATGAAATTTTGTCAGTCATAAAAATGATTTTATTATATAATGATTGTATTTTAATTAAGCCATTTTCCCCCACAAGCAAAACAATGATATCAACACACTCCATGCAGAAATTGTATCTGATATAAAGTTAATGTTAGATGAGAGTAATGTATTGGTGAAGTCATTCAGAATGGTTAGAGATAGTTTGAACCAGGAAGACTGCTCAAATGTGAGACTCAGACTAATTGGAAGACGTGATCGAGATGCAAGGATGTACAACATGCCCTCTGTGTCAGAGGTTGCTGCACTTATAGTTGGCGATTTTGAGACATCTATGGGTGATCGAGATATTATTGTTGAGACACAAAATGGGGAATTGAAGCGGATAAATGAGTTAAATGCTGCTTATCTTGGGCTACAATATCCACTACTTTTTCCTTACGGGGAAGATAGTTATCGTGAAGATATTTCTTTTACAAATATGCATATAAGTGCATCTTCTGGAAGAAAAAAGGTTAGCATGAGAGAGTTTTTCGCATACAAGTTACAAGAGAGGGAATGTGAATCATCGCATATTTTGTTCACTAGAAGATTGTTTCAACAATTTGTTGTCGATGCTTACACTATGGTGGAATCTTCACGACTATCGTATATACGAACTCATCAGAAAGAGTTGCGGGCCGATATGAATAAGGGATTGTCGGAAGCTATTTTGAGAGGAGAAACTGATCCATCCACTCAGGGTAGACGTGTTATTTTGTCATCTTCATTCACTGGTTCCGCACGCTATATGATTCAGAATTATCAGGATGCAATGGCAATATGTAGATGGGTTGGTTATCCTGATCTATTTATCACATTTACATGTAACCCAAAATGGCCAGAGATAGTTCGCTTCGTTGAGAGCAGAGGCTTGAAGCCCGATGATAGACCGGACATACTTTGTCGAGTATTCAAAATGAAACTTGACCATTTGATTACAGATCTCAGGAAAAATAGAGTTTTTGGAACTGTGAGAGCAGGTAATTAATACATTATTGATAAGAATACCATTTGTGATATTTACATTATGATCAATCTTCTAAGTATCTATATTTTGTTATGTAGTTATGTACACAGTGGAATTTCAAAAACGTCTGCCTCATGCACACATCTTGCTCTTTTTGTCTAAAGAAGACAAGTATCCTACTGGAGAAGATATAGATCGTATAATTTCTGCTGAGATTCCGGACGAATTGTCTGATCCTAGCTACTACTCTGCTGTTAGGGATTTCATGGTGCATGGTCCGTGCGGCAGTATCAAGAAGAATTCTCCATGTATGTCAGATGGACGTTGTACTAAGCATTTTCCAAAAAAAAATTTCGAATGCACCATGATTGATGAAGATGGTTATCCTATTTACAGAAGAAGAGACAATGGTAGAACTGTTCAAAAAAATGGAGTTGAACTTGACAACAGATATATTGTACCTCACAATCGTTATCTGCTACTGAAATATGGTGCTCATATGAATATGGAATGGTGTAACCAGTCTAGATCTATCAAGTATTTGTTCAAATATGTCAACAAAGGGCATGATCGTGTTACAGCATCTTTTTATCAGAACAACGATGATGGTGATTCGGGGAAAAACATTGATGAGATCAATATGTACTATGATTGTAGGTATATATCACCATGTGAGGCAGTTTGGAGAATATTTGGATACGAAATCCAATACAAAGACCCTCATGTTGAACGTTTGAGTTTTCACCTACCTAATGAGCAAAACGTTATCTTTTCAGATTTAGACCCAATTGATGAAGTGTTAAATCGACCGTCTGTCAATCAAAGCATGTTTTTAGCATGGATGGATGCTAATAAAAAATATGAAGAGGCAAAGGAACTTACATATGCTGAATTTCCTCATAAATTTGTTTGGAAGCAATCGACGAGAGAGTGGCAACCAAGAAAGCGAGGATTCTCAATTGGTCGTATTTTTTATGTTCCCCCAGGTAGTGGAGAGATGTATTACATGAGAACACTTCTCAATGTTATTCGTGGACCGACTAGCTATGACGAATTGAAATGCGTAAATGGTGTTCAATACAATTCGTATAGAGATGCTTGCTATGCACTTGGATTGTTGAATGATGACAAAGAGTATATTGATGGCATTGTTGAGACAAGTCAGTCGGGTTCTACTAATTCTTTGAGAAGTTTGTTTGCAACTTTGCTGTTGTATGATTCTTTATCTAGACCTGAATATGTTTGGAAAAAATGTTGGAATCTACTCTCTGACGATATTTTGTATAAACGTCGACTCGCGATGCAACACGAAGGTACCCATTTATTTATTATCACTTTAATATATATTTTAATTAGTTAACATTTTTTTATACCTCGAAAAAAATTTGACATGATGTTTTATTTGTGTAACTTACAGAGCTTGAGTTGAGTCATGAAGAAATTAGAAGTTATTGTCTTGTGGAGATTGAAAAGATTTTGAGAAGCTGTGGAAGGAGTTTGAGAGATTACCATACAATTCCATTCCCAAGTGCTGATTTTTTTTCAAATTGTCATAATAGACTTATACAAGATGAGCTATGTTATAATAGAAAAGCTTTATTTGATGAGCACAACAGATTGGTATCTAACTTGACAGATGAGCAGCGAGGCGTCTATTACACAATAATGCATGCTGTTGAAAAGGATAATGGGGGGTTATTTTTCGTTTACGGTTACGGAGGAACGGGTAAAACATTTATTTGGAGAATACTATCTGCAGCTTTAAGATCGAAGGGAGATATTGTATTGAATGTTGCGTCAAGTGGTATAGCATTTCTGCTTCTACCCAACGGTAGAACTGCTCATTCAAGATTTGCAATACCACTTAATCTAAATGAAGACTCGACATGCAACATCAAACAGGGGAGTCCGCTAGCAGAGCTGATTGTGAAAACTAAGCTAATAATTTGGGATGAGGCGCCTATGATGAATAAATTCTGCTTTGAAGCTTTGGATAGAACAATGCGAGATATTTTACGTTTCAACAAAGAATCGAGTTGTGACTTGCCTTTCGGTGGGAAGATAGTCGTTCTTGGAGGTGATTTTCGACAGATTTTGCCTGTCATACCAAAAGGGAGTAGACAAGATATAGTGCATGCAACCATTAATTCATCGTATCTATGGAGAGACTGCAAGGTTTTGAAGTTGACAAAAAATATGAGACTTCAGAATATTGATTCGAATGACGAGGCAGCTCAGCTTCAAGAATTTTCAGATTGGATATCGAAGATAGGAGATGGAACACTGGGAGGTCCGAATGATGGTAATGCAGCTATTGACATTCCGGATGACCTTTTGCTAAATTCGTCAGAAAATCCTATTGCGTCAATTGTTAATAGCACATACCCGAACTTTATTGGCAATGTTGGTGATGCAAGTTATTTGCAAGGTCGAGCTATACTTGCACCAACTCTTGATGTGGTTGAGTCTATCAATGTTTACATGATATCATTCAGTGCCAACGAGTCGAAAACTTATTTAAGTTCTGATGAGACTTGCAGCTCCGAATCCGGTGTTGATATATTATAGGATCTTCACACACCTGAATTTTTGAACAGTATTAGGTGTTCTAGTGTTCCTAACCATGAACTGAAATTGAAGGTTGGAACTCCAATCATGTTACTAAGAAACATAGATCATTCTGTTGGATTGTGCAATGGTACCAGAATGGTTATTACAAGACTTGGTAATCATGTCATCGAAGCGAAAATTCTCTCCGGAAGTAATGCTGACCATAAGGTTATATTACCAAGAATGACTTTAACTCCGTCTGATCCTAGACTCCCTTTCAGATTTCAACGCAGGCAGTTCCCTCTCATTGTATCATATGCTATGTCAATTAACAAAAGTTAGGGTCAGTCCCTTTCTCATGTTGGTCTCTACTTGAAGCAGCCGGTATTCAGCCACGGACAATTAAATGTTGCCGTATCGAGAGTTACGAATCGTAAAGGATTGAAAATACTTATTCTGGATGGGGATGAAAATCAAACAAATTCAACTATTAACGTTGTATTTAAGGAAGTCTTCCAAAATTTGGATTAATTTCTTTATGTTAATTGAAATATATTGAATATGTAACAAATTATGATGATTATTTTTCAAGCTTCTATTTATTTTATAATTATTTTTACATATCAATTTTTTAAATCAATTTTGAATATGTATCTATTTTATAAAAAACCGTGCATCGCACGGGTGATGCACTAGTACTATATATAATAATAAGGTTGTTTCCTAAACCATTTTCCCGCCCATTTTCAGTTTTCATATATAGTAAATTCCCATAAAATTAAGCATTGTGAATGCAAAGTGAGTCGGTGTGAATGCAAAATGAATGTATACCAAATGTGAATACAAAATCTGGATAAATGTGACCGCATTTATTGCCTTATATATATATATATAATTTTAATTTTATTATTAACAGTAATACTGAATGAGTTCAATTAATATTTTTACTCATCAATATTAAAGTTATCATTTAGTTTTTTTTTTTATTGTTCTTAATATTATAAATTCTATTTGTAGTCATTAATATAAAAATTGTGTTTTAATTATTTTAATGGTCAAATCATTTATCATCTTTAATATTAAAAATCATATTTTCTAAAATATATATGTGGTTAAAAAAATGTGCTACTTATAAATAATTTATAGAAAAAGTTATTGAACGAAGACTAATATTGAATAATTAATGCTTTGATTTCTTTTTAATTAATAATATCAATAGAATGATTTAATATTTTTTAATCATTCTTAATTTTAATAAATTTTTAATGATTATAGGATATAAGATTTTTCGTATAATTTCGTGATCTCCAGCTTTACTCGATTTTTGGCTATTTGACTTTGATTTTTTGAGAATTGTTTTTTTGAAAAAGTTATTTTTTAGAATGTATAATTAAAAAATAGTATGAAAAATTGTAAAAAAATAATTTTTTTAAAGAATGTGTGATTGAGAATGAATGTTCAAAAAAATTGATTCTTGAAAATTCAATTCCATATGGATAAAGTACTATATGTTGTGAGTAAAACAACCGCTCCGCTTTTATAGATCAAGATCCATAGATGATTTCTTAATATATAAAGTTAAATGTATTTATGATATACATTCATTAAAATTTAGTCAAAACTAACATTTCATGTTGCTTAATTTGCTACATTCATTTAAATATATGACCACATGTATTTAGTTTGTAATATTTAAGTAAATATGAAATGAAATATTTGTTTACTAAATTTAAATATCAAATATTGTAATAAAATAATTAGTATCAATTCTAATAATACTATCGGATAGTGATATATTATTTGTGATAATCTAGAAATTATATTTTGAAAAGATTAATTACATCAATAATCATTAAAATTGAATAGTTATGCAAATGGTTATTGAAGTATTTTTTTTAAGTAGTAAGTTATTTAAATTCCTAACTATTACAATTATGGGAACTTAGTAAATAAATAAATAAATAAATAAGAAATAATAATAATAATAATAATAATAATAATAAAAAATAAAAAATGGCCCCTATTCAGTACACTTTATTCAAACCCTCATTTTTTTAAAAATCATTTTCAACTAACATTGTAGCGCCCCGAGTTCTAAATACCCGGTTTACAACGTCATTTTCTGGTCTAAACTTTAAAATAATATTCAAGCGGAAGAAATAACTGAAATTCATTTTTTTCAACATTAAATAAACTGTAATGGTTGATAAAATTCGAAAACATTTATGAAACAATTCAAAATAACGAATCGAGCCATTAATAATACAAAACATTCGGCAATACCATAATTTCTCAAATAATTGAAAATCTCAAAAATAGCCAAAGTTTAGAAATATGGATCATCAAAATAAGATTCTCAATTATTTAACGACTATTGCCACAATTATCCATCATCTGTCACCCTCTCCGAAATCTGCAAATGTTGTTAAAAATAGACATGAGCATTTCATAGAAATACTCAGTAGACTTATCGCCAATTAATTAATCTATAATATAATTGAACACGTAAATGCAGGCTCTTTAGAAATCATAGGGTGTGGGTAGTCTCTTATCGTGCATTAAAGCACATGACTTCTCATTGAAAAATCATATGCTCTTTAAAATAATCGGATGTGGGTAGTCTCGTCTCGTGCACTTAAGACACGTAAGTTATGCATAACATCATCATTTATCTTACAAGATATTCTCTTCTTTCATTCTTATGCATTAAAGCATATAAGTTATGACATGCATAACAACATAAATATTTCATAAGAAATATATTCTCGTCTCATTTCATGAAAATAACTTTCACATAAATCACATAACATACACATTCACATTCAATCATTATTTAAATAAATTAATAGAAGAGAGTCTACCTTAATTTCAACGAGTGCAAAATCGAGCGGGAAATGACTTCAATCCTTTAAATCTCCGTACGCCTCGTCTAGCCAATTAGAAAAATAAGTTAAATTAGTCTTTTGAAATTTATAGTTTAAAAATGATAAATTACAATTTGGGGACTGAAATTGATGATTTGAAAGTTGAGGGACTAAAATGAGTACTTTGAAAGTTGGGGGACTAAAATGAACACTTTTAAACTTGAGGGACTAAAATATATATTTTCAAAAGTTGGGTTGAAGCTCAAAACGAATATTAAACTATATGGCTGAAATAATTGATTTTTTAAAAATGAAGTGGCTGATTAAATCATTTAAAAACTTAAGGACTGATATTATAAGTTTTAAAAATAACATGACTGATTTGAAACATTTTAAAACTTGGGGACCAAGTGGTAATTTTTGAAATTCAAAATATTAAAATCAAATCTTATTGTTTTCTCCCTCATTACACGAACAGAGAGGAAGAGATGGCAGAGGCGCAGCGGAATTGGGGAAGAACCGGTGCTAAAGCCGGCGATATGCCGGCGAAACGTCGCCGGCAGGTAGCGGTGAGGGACGGCAAGGGAGTGGTTCAGGTTTTGATAGGTTTGGTACGAGTTTAGGTGCGAAAATGGGTGCAAAACTGAGGTGCAAAATGTTGACCTATGGTCAATTTGACCTTATTGTTTTGATCATAACAAACAAGAATTTATTGTGTTGCTAACAAGTGTGCTTCAAGTGTTTCATGTAATGATAAATATTCAAAGCACTCAATGTTCAAATCGTCTCTCAAGGAAATAAATCAAAATTATGTGATCGAGCACATGAGACGCAAAGAAGATCATGAAAGAATTCAAAGATCAAAATTGAGGTTGAAAAGCATGACATGAAGATCAAGAATTCAAGCATACAAGATTAGAGTTGATTTAACATATGTAAAGGTATAACACTCTCAATCTTTAGCGATGAAATTCAACGAGTTCGAAAATGATTTTTATTCATCAAGAAACTTATTTGAAAATTCATCAATTGCATAATTATGATTTTTTCAAATCATATCATGAAATAGTTTTTGGAAAAATAAACTTTTTGACATTAAAATAAAATTCATGTTTTTATACTTTCGGTCGACCGAAAGTATACTTGATCGACCGAAAGTCTGGTGGACCGAAAAAGCCTGATCAACCGAAAGTTAAACGGCTATAATGCAACGGCTAGTTTATAACTTTCGGTCGACCGAAAGTATAGAATCGGTCGATCGAAACATGGCTGAACTTGAATTTTTTCATCTATAAATAGCCATCTCATTTGCATTCAATTTGAACAACTTAGAAAACATTTTATACAAACTTTCTTGTGAAAATTTATTGTTCTTACTTGGTTTATATTCATCTATTATTTTCATAAAACTTTGATTGATCTAAACTTTGTTTTATCAAATTCATCAAAGTTTTTGGAAGAAAGTTTTGTGAAGATTTTTGGTTTTATATTGTTTAAACTTCTTCAACATCTTCACACTATATTGGAATTGAAGTGTAAGTCTCTCTTTGCTCTAAACTTGTTTTAATCTTTTACAAGAGAGAAATTCCAATTGAGGAACTTTGATTATTTGTGCTACAATTTTCATTATCATTTGATTCATCAAAGTTCCATTGCCTAAACACTTTGAGCTTAACTTATTGTTAATTATTTAAGTGTGGCATCTCTTGGTACTTAATTTGATTCAATATTTTAACAAGAGATCATTTGAAAAACTTTGTTTGATTGCATCGAACTTTTCATTATCATTTGCATCAAAGTTTTTCTCTAACACTCGAGCTTAATTTATTACTATCTATTGAAATGTTAGCCTAACTCTCTCGGTACTTACTTTGAGTATATCATTTGTCAAGAGAGTTATTTCAATTGTAAATTCAATTCATTATATCTTATGGTTTCGAGAGCCTTGTGAAAACTCGATTGATTGGTTTCGAGAACCGTGTGAAAACTCGATTGTAAAGGATAGGCGCTCCTTGTTGTAAGTCGCCTAAGGATTTGGTACTCCTTGTTGTAAGTTACCAAAATAGTGGATTTGGCCTTGCTCGTGACGGAGAGCTCGGTAACTGGGGACGTAGATCACGTTGGTTGATTGAACCTCCATAAATCGCGTTTGCATTCTCTCATCCATTTTACTTACTTACATTGCACTTACTCTATTCTATCAACTCATATTGTGCAACACTATATCTAAGTGCTATACTTGCTTGATCAATTAAGTTTACACATATATAGCACACTACATTGATAGTTTAGTTACTTGTAACACTAAGTGCTCATAGTTGTACCCATTGGTTTTAAGTTTGAGATTATTTATCGAAAAAGTTTTATAAACCAATTCACCCCCCTCTTGGTTAGTTTACTCTTGGGCTAACACAAACGAGGCTTGAATAGCGATTTTCCGGCGATAAATCCGGCGGTCGAGGTAGGTAAGTGTCTGGGTAATTTGTTTCTTGGGTTTGGGTTTGATTTGGTGGTATTTTTGAGTTGGGACCGTGGCTGGCTGCGTGTGGTGTGCGAGTTTGGATTGGGTACGGTGGTGGTTTGAGGTGAGTGGTTTGTGCAGGTTGAGGTGGTGATGTTTGGGTTGTGATGGAGGTGGCTACGGTGTATTGGTGGTGGCTGCGTTGGTTTTGCTGATGATGGAGGTGAGTTAGAGGTGGCGGTGGTGATGCACGGTGGTGGAGGTATACTGCAGTGGGGGTGATGGTGATGATTCAAATGGTGGTGCTAGGTGGTGTGAGTGGTGGTGGTGCTATGAGGAAGAAGGAGGAGGAAACATTACTTGGCTGCGGAGGAGGCTGCAATGGAGTTGGGAGGAGGCTACTACAATGAAGTTGGGAGGAGGCTGCTATGGAGTTGAGAGGAGGCTGCTGCAATGGACTTGGGAGAATGAGTCTGAGGCTGGATTGTCATGTGAGAGAGAGAGAGAGAGAGAGAGAGAGAGAGAGAGGGCTGAAAGTGGAGTGGGTTGGTGAAGTAGAGCTAGGGTATGGTATGAGATTGATGTGATAGGTGGAAGTTGGTAGTGTGAAAATCTTGACAATCAATGCACGTAATTCGAGGAAAATCGTACGTGAATTCAACTGAGTCGGAAAATGAATCTGATGAAATGAGTTTGACGTAATTTGGAATTTAAAACGATTTTGAAAATAATAATTTAAATAAAGAAATAAAATAATAAAATTTTAGAAATTCGGAAATTTATATAAAATCGAATAGGCTCGACATTTTCGACTCGGCTAGACGAATACGTCGCGATGTTAATTTAAAAATGGATGAGATTGCAGCGGTACAGTTTTTATAATTTTAAAATAATTATTTAATGCTTGAAAATTTCTTGGTCGCTACAAACATTCTATTAATAAAATAACTTACATATAAATTAAAAAAAAAACATACTTTTTAATAGCTCATTGTCCCAAAATTTAATGTTATGAACTACATTATTTGAAATAGTAAGTCTCAATCAGGTGCTTAAGTATACATTATCTACAAAATCATTAAACTCATTTCCTAAAATGGTAATTAATAGTATTAATTCACTATATATTATTCATTTTGGATAAAATTCAGATTTAAAATAATCCAATTGAATGCAGAATTTTAAATAGTTGCATTTTTCAAGTCCCGAAAATTTCTTGGTCCGTCTTCCCTCTTGAAAATTAATTACAATTTTTTTAAATTCGTAAAAATAAAAAATAAAAAAACTTTGTCGATATTACATAAATATAAATATTTTTATTTAAAAATAGAAAATGAAAGAGGATGAAATAAGAACATTCATCAATTTATTTTTATTTTTCTTTTCATTTTAATAAGATTTTGAGCGTATAGATATATCTATTCTTTCTATTTATTACAAATTCTATTTAAATATAATTTTTCTTTTCCATTTTAAGTATTAAATCAATTCAAATTAAAATATCTAAAGAAATTTTTGGAACAACAAACATACGAACCGTAAAAAAAATGAAGGTATGTGTAATGTACATTTGTAATTAATTGTCTTCATTCATTTCTCATTTTTAATTAAATATTAATATCATATGCTAAAATATAAATTTGATTTATGTAAGTAACAAATGACCGTGCATCGTATGGGTGTAACACTAGTATATAATTAAATAATGGTTGATATTTTTTTAATTAATTTTAATTTTGTTATTAAAACTAATGTTGAATGAGTTTAATCAATATTTTTAGTTATCAGTATTAAAGTTATCATTTAGTTATTATTATTTTTTTATTTGTTGTTCTTAATATTATAAATTCTGTGTAGCCATCAATATAAAAATTTTGTTTTAATTATTAATAATCCAATTATTTGTTATTTTTAATATTAAAAATCATATTTTCTAAAATATATATGTGGTCAAAAAATGCACTACTTATAAATAATTTATAGAAAATGTTATTGAACAAAGACTAATATTGAATAATTAATGCTTTGATTTCTTTTTAGTTAATAATATCAATAGAAAGATTAATCTTTTTTTAATCATTCTTAATTTCAATAAATTTTTAAAAATTATAGGGTATAGGATTTTTCGTATAATTTCGTTATCTCTAACTTTACTCAGTTGTTGTCTAGCTTTACTCAGTTGTTGACTATTTTACTTTGATTTTTTTAGAATTGTTTTTGTGAAAAAGTGATTTTTTAGAATGTATAGTTAAAAAGTAGTATGAAAAATTGTAAAAAATAATTTTTTAAAGAATGCGTGATTGAGAATAAATGTTCAGAAAAATTGATTCTTTAAAAATCAATTTCATATGGGTAAGTGATAAAGTACTATGTCTTGTGGGTTAAATAATAGCGCCACTTTTAAAAATCGAAATGCATAGATGATTTCTTAGTATATAAAATTAAATGTATTTTTGATATACATTCATTAAAATTTAATCGAAACTAACATTTCATGTTGTTTAATTTGCTACATTCATTTAAATATATGACCATAAGTATTTAATTTGTAATGTTAAAGTTAATATGAAATAAAATATTTGTTTAATAAATTTAAATATCAGATATTGTCATAAAATAGTTAGTACTAATTCTAATAATACTATTTGGATAGTGATAAATTATTTGTGATAATCTAGAAATTATATTTTGAAAAGATTAATTATATCTATAATCATTAAAATTGAATAGTTATGAAAATGAGTTATGCAAATGGTCATCGAAGTATTTTTTTAAGTAGTAAGTTTTTTAAGTTCCTAACTATTACTATTTTGGCAACAAAAGTAAAATAAAATATTTGTATCTATTCAGTACACTTTATTCAAACCCTCATTTTTTTTTGAAAAATCATTTCAACTAACATTCTATTAATAAAATAATATGCCTATAAATTAAAAATATTCATACCTTTTAAAAGCTTATTGTAACAAAATTTACTGTTATGAATTACGTTATTTGAAATAATGAGTCTAAAAAATGTGCTTAAATATACATTCTCCACAAAATCATTACTATTAAACTCATTTCCTAAAATGGTAATTAGAAGTATTAATTCACTATTTATTATTCATTTTGGAAAAAATTAAAATTTAAAATAATCCAATTGAATGCAATTTTTTAAATAGTTGCATTTTTCAGGTCCTGAAATTTCTTGATCTGTCTCTCTCTCTTGAAAATCAATGATTTTTTTTTTTTAATTCTTAAAGATAAAAAAATAAAACTTTGTCAATATCGTATAAATATTTTTATTTCAAAATAGAAAATGAAAGAGGATAAAATAAGAACGTTTATCAATCTATGTTTCTTTTTCTTTACCTTTTCATTTTAATAAAATTCTGAGCATATATCACAGATAAATCTATTTTTTCTACTTATTAAAAATTCTATTTAAATGTAATTTTTCTTTTCCATTTTAAGTTTTAAATCAATTCAAATTACAATATTTAAAGAAATTTCTAGAACGATAAACATATGAACCGTAAAAAAATTGAAAAAATTAAGCTATGTGTAATTTACATTTGTAATTAATTGTCTTCATTCATTTCTCATTTTTAATTAAGTATTAATTTCATATGTTAAAATATAAATTTGATATATGTAAGTAATAAATGATCGTGCATCGCACGGGTGTAACACTAGTTAGATTAAAATCTAAATATCTAATACTATCAAACAGGGGCTAATTTTTTTTTTTTTTTTTTATATAAAAAGTTCAACTACTTGTATGCATATTATGGTACCTGCATGTTGAAGGTGAACCCAAAAATTTAGCTAATGCAAAACACACTGCTATTCTAGTGACAACGTAGGGCATACACTGGTGCTTTTTAAGGCATAAGAACTGAGCCCCACCAATACGCGACCCCAGCTCTTGTGCCTTGAAGGGCACCATAATGTGTGCTCTTTGGTGGCACCAGAAAAAATTTGATGCAAAATATACATTAATATTTTAATTGATTTTTAATAGTGATGGGTGAAGAATTTACAACGATTGTGGCGTTTTCCGGTGAATGTGATTGGTGGTTGGAACAAGGTACCGAGGTAGTTTGATGATTTCTATAACTTTCTCAAGAAGTTGTAAGTCTCCATTAATTCTTTTTGAAAGAAATATCTTTTATTTTTGGGTAAACAATACAAATGGTCCAATGTTTTATTTTTTGAAAAAATAGTCCACAACGTTTAGATTTTAGCATTTATACCCTCAAATTCACCAAACATTGCGAAAATGGTCCCTGCTATTATATTCTGTTAATTCCAACCGTTAATTTCACTATTTGACCTTATTTTTCATATTTTCATAAGGACATTTATGTCTTTATCTAATTCTTCATCTATTTTACATCGAATTGAAAGGTTGTATGCAGATAGCATCTCTGGAATTAAAAGGTTTTGACGTATTAAGTCTATAACCTACAAACGTTTAGCGTATTTAGTCCCTAACTTACAAACATTTGACATATTTAGTCCCTAATATATTAATTCACTGTTTGAGACCCATTGTTTCAAATAATGCAATTTGGAATTGAAATTTTTTGAAGAATTTGTGGTTAAAAAGTAAGATTTTTTTTTTTATTTACGTTTATATTATTTTATTGATTGAAAACATCATTTTTTTCAAAACTCATTTTCAACAGCACAGTGTAATTTTTTTGAAGAATTTGTGGTTAAAAATCAAAATATTTTTTTTATTTACATCTAGATTATTTTATTGATTGAAAACATTATTTTTATCAAAATTCAATATTAAACCACACATTCTATCAATAAAATAATCTATAAATTTTAGTTTTTTATCGATGTGTTGAATTATTATTGTGGTGAAATTTTGTTAAATCTTTTATTAACTTTAAAATCAAGAATAAACTTCAATTTTTTGATTTCAATTCGATCGACTGAGTTCCCTTTTTTTCAGCCTCTAAATGTTTTTTATTCAATTCCTAATTTTTTTTATCCAAATCAAATAGTGTGACGTATTGTTGTTGAATTCTAATTAATAATCTCTGTAAATTAATAAGCAACTATTTGTTAAGCCATTTTTAAATTTATGTATAGATAATTTTATTTATTAAATGTGAGGTTTAAAACAAGTTTTGAATCAAAATGAAGTTTTTCAATCAATAAAATAATCTAGACGTAAATAAAAAAAATCTTACTTTTTAACCATAAATTCTCCAAAAAATTACAATTACAAATCGCATTATTTGGAATAATTAAAATTACAATGTGCAGTTGAAAATGAGTTTTGAAAAAAAAGATGTTTTCAATCAATAAAATAATCTAGACGTAAATAAAAAAAATCTTGCTTTTTAACTACAAATTCTTGAAAAAATTACAATTATAAATCGTTTTATTTGAAATAATAGTTCTCAAACAGTGAATTAATATGTTAGGGACTAAAGACGCCAAACATTTGTACGTTAGATACTAAATACACCAACGTTTGTAGGTTAGGGACTTAATATACCAAAATCTTTTCATTTTAGGGTTGTTATTTGCATACAACCTTTCAATTGGATGTAAAATAAGTGGAAAATTAAATAAAGACATAAATGCCCTCATAAAAATATGAAAAATAAGGTCAATTAGTGCAATTAACGGTTGAAATTAACAGAATATAACGCCAGGGACCACTTTCGCAACGTTTGGTGAATCTGAGGATATAAATGCCAAAATCTAAACGTTCGAGACTTTCTTCGCAAGAAACCCAAACGTTATGAACTATTTGTACAGTTTACCCTATGAAAAATAAGGTCAAATAGTGCAATTAATGGTTGGAATTAACAGAATATAATGACATAGACCATTTTCGCGAAGTTTGGTGAATTCGAGGATATAAATGTCAAAATCTAAACGTTGATGACTATTTTCGCAAGAAATCCAAACGTTACAGACCACTTGTGCTGTTTACCCTTTATTTTTCATTGAGCCTTTGTTCGGAAGGATTAAAATCAACTTTTTTGGGGGGGTTTCACGGAATTCGAGGTAGATCTAGGGTTGAAAATTATAGAGAGAAGATATGTAGTTAAAAAATTGTATTGAAACTTGAAACAATTATAAACAAAAAAAATACATTTTACCGAACGGAGGTTGAATTTTATGTCACTCATATCAATGCAACTATGTACCAATTGACACAAATTTTCATTATGAGTTATGACATGATAGAAGATATTGCTTCAAACAATTGATTGAGTCCTATTGAGCGAGGGATTCCTATGCTAAATAAGGAGGTAACTGTACACCGACATTGTACAAGGGGCGTAGCCTAGTGATAAAGGCAAACCTTTTACCGGACTTGATTCCTAGTTCGAGTCACAATTCACCCCTCATATTCAACCTTTGTAATGCTCAAAAAAAAAAAAAATGATGATGTACACCAACATTAAGCCCCTCTTTGAGCTCCATTATTTAAAAATAATGTTTTTAAAATATTCAATCTCAAATATTAATTATTTTAGTCAAGTCCATCATATTTGATTTTTAAAATAAATTTTAATTACAAATTCTCCCAAAAATATTATTCAAAACTGCATTATTCTCAAATAATAGGGCTCAAACTGAGGCTAAATTTTCGTTATGACGGGACATAAGATCTCTTCTCAAACAATTAATTGATTGAGTCCTATTCGAACAATGGATTCCTATGCTAAGGAGGATCCCTGCTTTTGACCCGGTCGATCGACTCTTAAAAGCACAAAATTAACATCTGGAAAAATTGATGACAATACTCTTTCTTGGTAATATATCAATGTTTTATTCAGTAATAGATAAAAGTGAAATTTGAAAAATACAATGAATGCAATTATGAGTCATTTTCATATTTCTGTACAAAAATATTCTGTCCATGATGGACCAATACAGACCATTTATATGAAAATTGAACCTAAATCACATGATGGAGCAATTAGATGGATTTGGATCACTGACTGGGCATTCATAATATGCATGGTGTGGACTCGGACAGTAATATGGTGGGCACGGCGATGGCGGACAAGGTGAAGTCAGGCACAGTGGCGAAGGCGGTGGCGAAGGCGGTGGCGTTGGCGTTGGCGTTGGAGGCTTCACTTCTTCCACGCTTACAATTTCAACATTGCAAAATTTCTTCCTGAGTGCCATAATCAAGCGAGCAGCATCAATTCCTTCTCCAGTTACAACCATTTTATCATCTTCATTTTCTATAGTCACCGACATTACCCCTGTACCACAATTAAAAATAATATAAACAAAAATATTACAGAAAAATTAGTACAAAATGTTATGGTCTTATAAGTATATATATACCTTGTTCAGCCACAACAATCTGCATGGCTTTAGATTTCATCTTTTCGTTTTGCATCGTCATATTGATCACCATTGTTTGCTAAAAATAAATTCGAACCAAGATTAATACCACTCTAAACCTATTTCTGAAAACTATTTATATTGTAGTTATATAATAAAGTCTAAATAAATAAAAATAGAGAAATTAAAGACCAAAAAACGTCATTTAACTTGATTGATTTCTTGGAAAAAAAATGATTTAATGGCTTACGTACCTTCATGTTTAAATTTGGCAATAATTCACATCGATCGAGTGCATCAGATTAATTGAGGGATCGAATCGGGTTTATTTATATTGAACAGAAAATTATATTTATTTATATATAATTGCTAGTGCATGGAAGAATCTACGTGGAAGCAAGTGAAGCAACTAACTGCTACGGAACCCGTCAACAAAAGAAATAAAAAATTAAAATTAAAATAAAGAAGAGAAAAGATATCCCAGGATGCAGATGACCGATTATTGAAGTAATGATTTGAATTAATCGAGTGTATGTTAAACAAAAAAGGCATAATATTAAAATTTGAGGTTTCATTATCTTATTAATATTAATTTATGGAGACAATAATTTTTGATTGTGTGGTGAAGTTTGCTGGCGGACACAAATATTTACAGTCATTAAAGAGTAATTCAAAAAAAAAATTGTTGTAATAATAAAATAAAAGTCTAATTTAGAACCTTTTCAGTTATGGTGATTTTGAAGAATTTTGAGTTTCAGGTAGAATGTGTAATTGAAAATTACTCTGGAGAAAAATTGGAAAAAAACTTAAGGAACGAAACGGGTTCTTAGTACTAATTAAATCAAACACAAATACAAACACAAAGTCGAAGGCAAATAAGAGAGGGAAGATAGAAAGTCAAAACAATATATTCTTATTTTTTTAAAAAAAAAACAACATATACTGATAACAACTGAGTTCCCAATATTATTTTGATCAGGCGCATACATGTTTTCCAAAAATAAATTTAAAATGAATTTTATGAGTAGAAATGTGTGTTTCAATTAATTACAATATTTTAATGTAGAACAAAAAGTTGCAGTTTTTGTACGATGGGCACAACTTATGGGAACATGTTACCTAACGTTGAGGTGTGACGTGATTGGTGTGCATTATAACGTTTTCTCAAAAAGTTGAAAGGATGACTTGGAGTGTACGGAAGACTTCAAAATTGAGTAAAACTGTTTTATTAATTTCCACACATCCATTTGATTTGAAAATGGGGAGATTCATCGACGTTGTCGAACAATTTACACATCACTGTTTTATGCAATGATTATAATTTATAAAAATTACAATTTTTCAAACTATTTTTTAATCACACACATTTTCTTTCTTTAATTTTCAACCACACATCTATCTAAAAAATATATATAAAAAAAAAAAAAAATTGTTGTGCCAGCCGCTGAACAAAGCGTAATATGTCCACTTGGCCACTTGGTCTCTGCTCTCGACATATTCTTGTACTAATTAAGTCTGGATTTAGGAGTGAAATAATCGTAGCTAGAACTTTGCCAGGCACTTTTTAGCATTATGTCTAGATTAGGGGTAGTTAAAAATTAAAGTGTGCAGTATTAGTTGCGAAACAAATATGAAAAAAATAAATTAAGATTCAATTTCTCAAAGGAAAGTAATACATGCTTAAGAAATTTGCAAAGATGATAACAAGAGCAGTGACGGAGGCCTAATTACCTCAGCAAAAATAATTTTTTTTTTTTTTTGGAAAATTTTTTCTTGAAATATTAAATTAGGGTCTACTGAAATTCGAATTTTGACTTCGTTACTAATCATGAGGAACATACTAGGGGATGTACTCAATACGATTAGTTAATTGCTTTGTATGTATTTTAAGAGCATCCACAATGAATAGACGAAAGAACATATTAGTGAAATAAGTTAGAAAATATGTCTACAATGGACATGTTAAAACAAATGTTAAAGAAATATTTTTTAACACATGTTAACTTGTATGTTAAATTTGGCTAGCAATTTAGTAGATGATATGACAATATTAACTTGAAAAATTTTCCCAAAATCTTATTCTTTTTTCTTTTCTTCTTTCTTCTTTAAATTTTTTAATATTTATAAATAAAATAAATTTTTTTGTTAATTTCATATTGTATAATTTAATGAGATCATCAAAATGAGTACCATATTAATATATAAATTTTGCTATTTTAAAAATAAATATTTATTCTATTCTTGAAATTAGTTAAAAATTAACATATCCATTGTAGCAATTTGTACATGTTAACTTTAACATGAGGATGTGGCATTTAACATGTAACTTTATGCTTATATGATTGGTTATTTTTAACATGTTCATCGGAGATGCTCTAATAATTTAAAAATGTCCCAACTCAATAATTTTGAGACATTAATTCACCTACTAGCCAATTTGCATTTTGCCTATAGATTTAAAAGCTAGGAATGAGTCTTAGTCAATATCTCAAATCAAAATATAATTTCTATAAAAATATTAATTAAGTTGAATTTTCTAGGGCAAATTGCATTTATAATAATGAAACGTGAGGCAAGCACATGGACATGGATTAAAAATCTCATAGGTCTTTACTCCATTAAGTCATTATCACTGTGATCGGTTTACGTAACTATAAGAGCTTTATTTGCTGAAGGTAAAATTTTTAAAATTTTTCTTAAATTCATTTTCAATTACACATTTTCATTAGAGTCATCACTTTTTAATAACTTTTCAACCACACAATTCCAAAAACTCAAAATTCTTTCAAAAACTCCTAGACTAAGAGTCTGTTTGATAATGTGAAAAATTTTGATTTTTATATTTTTTTTTTAATTTTTTGATGGATGTGTGGTTTAAAAATGTTTGAAAAGTAAAAAATGGTAGGCTTGACTAAGAATGTATGGTTGAGATTGAGCTTGAAAAATTGTGGTATAAATTTTACCACTACATACCAAACAAGCTCTAAATAGACTATAAGTAATGTCAACATGTTGGATTATAAACATATATTCTATAACCAGTTTTTCGCATGTATTTAGTGCATGATTGGATGAGCTTAAAAAATTAAAAATTTGTTTTTTTTTTTTTTTTATGTTATTGAAGTAAAATATGTAATATGTAATTGAAAAATAGAGAGAGAAAATATGAAACATTTTTTTTTTTTTTTTTTTTTTTTTACTTTTTAAACAGAGGCTTATAAATTTGAGTGCTTTTACTAAGCTTAATACTAAATAAAATTTACCTTTTAAGATTTTTATTTTTCCATACTAATTTATTTGCAAATTAGTTTATTTATAATTTTGAGTGCTTTTGTTAAGCTTAATACGAAATAAAATTTACTTTTAAGATCTTTTATTCATATATAAATATAAATTTAAATTTCAAACTTAGCCAATCATGTTTTTAAATTCTAAAATAATTAAGTTATTGTAAAAGAAATCTCAAACTGAAAAAGAAGTAACATATTTATTAGAAGTAAAAATTTACTTAAAAATTTTAGATTGTGATATTAGAGTGTTAGTGCATGCATGATTTGATTTCTATGAACTCTATTATTGTCGAAATTCAACGAGGAGTTTTCGTTTATTAAGCTAAGTGTCCATGTATGATAACATTATTTAGTTTATAAACTGATTTATTTATGATTTTGAGGTAAAAAGTAGTATGTGAAAATTAGAGAAAGAAAATGTGTGCGATTAAAAAGTGATTTGAGAAATTTTGTAATTTATAAATTGATTATAAAAAAAATAAAAAAATAAAAAAGTTCTTCAGACAAAATCATCTTCAGAATCTGAGCAAGAATTTTGTTTTCAATACATATTTTCTCTCTCCAATTTTCAACCACACATCTACCTAAAAACACATCTACCTAAAAACTATCAAAATAAACAAAAAAAAGTCAGCTGCAAAGCAGCCGAGCACTCATCTTCAGAATCTGAGGAAGAATCTGTTCCTTTTGACCCTGATCTTAATCTCACTGTCATCATGTGTACACTATTGAGGACAGTGAAAAGGAACAGATTCTTGCTCGAGTCTGAAGATGTTAGTCATCAATAGTGCGTGTGTATGATTATCTCTCTCAAGATTCCAAAAGTATCTCCATTTAGTAACGGAATCTTTTTTGTTTATAAATAAATTTATAAACCAAATAGTGATATCAAACGAGGCGGTATCAACTATCAATTGAGACCCAGTTTTCAGAAGTGTCAAGTTAAGGTTTTTAGTTTTAAATCTTCGATAATTTGAAAACGAGTTGAATTTCAAAGGTTTTAAACATTCACACTCTTGCAAATCAAAAAGTGCACAGCCAAGAGATGAGAGTTAGTACGTTGAAAATGCGATAAAACGACTGAACGTCGAAAAATGAAAATGCTATTTGTGTTTAACTGTAAGTTCATATATGATAAGATATTTTAATTAATATTTTTAATTGACATGTGACATGATGTAAATATATTGTATAGTGTAAATAATTACACAATCACTTACTTTTTTCACCACCCAATGTATGCGCGCCATATCACAATCACTACAAGAATTTTACATTCCTCATACAAATTAATTTTGTGGGAAAAAGTTCTAATTTGTGGGGAAAAAATTTTTGAGATAAAAATTTTTAGGGACATTTGTAGCGCAAACGTCGTGGGAAAAGGTATTAACGACAAAATTTAAGATTTTGTGGGATAAGGTTTCTCCCTACAAATCATTTGGAGACAAATGCAATTTGTCTCTTAAGTTATGAAGTGTTTGGTAACACTGTAACAATTTTTAAATTGTTTTTGTTATTTTGGAGGTAAGATATATGGTTGAACAGTGGAGAGAAAAAACTTGGATGGTTAAAAAGTGATTTGAAAAATTGTGTTGTTTATAAATTAGTTTATAAATTATAATTATTGCATCATAGAATAGAGTGCCCGACAAAATTATTCGTCTACTAAAATCAGTTTGAACTGCGGCATATGTTTCATGGGCACAAAATAAAAATTGAATCGTACATTTCCCTACAAAAATATTTTGTGTCTAAAAATATTAGTAGGCCTAATACTACATTTCTCTACCAATTTTTTTTAGGAAGCATATTTGTGGGCAAAATATATTATTTATACCAATAATAACATAATTTGTACATAGAAATTGAATCCTTTTAAATTTTAATTTATATTATATAATTTTGTTAACCTTATTGAAAAAACAAATAGAAATGCAAAAAGACAATAAATTAAACAAATTAGACATTTAATTCGTAAATCAATCAATTTTCATACAAGAAACTGAGGAGTTTCAACACAAGCTCGTTGTACAAAAGTGGCTAAGCCGAAGGCCACAAAAGAACATGGAGAGGTTAAATGATCTCCCAAACGAAACAAAAGTGGTTGCGCCACAACTGCTTCGAACTGGAAGTAGGACTTTTGCAGGCGAAAAAAGAGCAAAAGCTTTCTTCTTTGGATTCAAGCATTTATATGACTGTTGTGAGCTTAATTTATGTAGCACGAGTTGTAGCTGACCAAGAACTTTGCACAATCCCTGTTGCACATCGGAAGTGAAAATGAACGATTAAGGAATAAAAATAAGCTAAAATCAAGTTCATTATACTGTTTATTCCCATCAAGTTATGTAAACTGAACCGTATGATAATTAGGTTGTCACCTTAGTTGATCTTTTGGATAGCCAGTATGATGCTTCAAAGTTTTGGTCCAGAGAGAATTCTTAAAAGTGCAATGAGCAACATAAGCCAAAGATGCAGCTAGTGTTGATGGGCATTATGGTACAACGGTCGAGTAGCTCATCATACCAAGTTCAGGGAAGAAAAATGTCATGTTCTCCACCTATACATCAACAGAAACCAATCAGTCATCTTAGCTTCATTAACTCGGAAAAGAAAATAAACTGAACAGCCTTCATCGACAATAAGCGATCAATTATATTAACTATCAAGTAGAGAGTATCAGGCATCAGATCAAACTTCTTGTGGACGTGACAGACGTCCACCAGCCAATCTCCTAGGATTGCTCTCATTCTAGAGTTGATCTTAGGTATGGATGGCAATGGGGCGGGTTCGGGACGGGTCGGGGCCGCCCCGCCCCGCCCCGGACCCGAAAACGTCGAGACCCGCCCCGCCCCGCTCCGTGACCCGCGAAGTCGCGGGGCGGGTCTCGGGGCGGGGCGACCTCCCGCCCCGCTAAGGACCCGGTTTTTTTTTTTAAATAAATAAATAAATCGGTAATGAAATTTTACGTGAAAAATTTAGGCGTTAAACTAGTTAGAGTTTTTAAGTTTGAACTTTAAAAATAATATGTATATACTTGAAGAAAAAAATCAATAAACAATATAATGGTATAGTGGTTGTATATTCTCATATCCCTAAATTCCACCAATGTTCAATTCTTCTGGACTTCATCAAATTTATTTTAGTTTCTCATTTCATTATTTAAAAAAAAAAAAAAAAAATTAATTTACCGGGTCACGGGGTGGGGCGGGGCGGGTCCGCCCCGAACCCGCCCCGCGGACCCGGCGGGGAGGGTAATTTTCGGGGCGGGTCAATTCGGGTCCTCCGAATTTTTTTGCCATCCCTAATCTTAGGCTGTGAATCCATGTAGTCATGAACTCGACTATTGTACTGAATCAAGAACAACAACAAACTTAAGAGTACTTTATGCTAAAACTTGAAAGAAATTGTTCTTCCAGCAAAATAATCCACTTCTTATCCACTGTCAGTATGTCACTAAGTCTTCCTCATAATTAGAGGGACAATTTTACTAGAATTACAAAAAATAAAAAATTCGTTCTGCAAAAAAAGGAATCCATTAGAGAGATATGCAGTCTCGACAATAGTTTTTTTTTTTTTTTGGTTAACATTGCAATAAACTAGTTCACCAAATCAGTCACTTACCCACTACCATTAACATCATCAATTCAATACCGACAATCCAACAATATTCATCAATCGATTCAGGTAGGCTCAATTTGGCACAATCAGAAAATAAGGCAATGGAAAATTAGGGCAAAATAATCAATTAAAGCAAGTTCAATTTATTAACATCAACAAATAATCAATTCATTAACATGATAACATCATCTCAATATCAGAAATTGGGTCAAATTTTGAAATTAGGCAAAACAAATATACCTAAATTAGAACTCTGACGAGTGGAGAAGCAGTACCCCGGCAAGGCAGACAAGCCTTGACGGTGGTGGCGTGGTGCTAAGCATTCAGTAGCAAAGGGGCGATGCAATCTGGGACTAGCAGGGAAGGCTTGACTCGATAGCGGTGGGAACTGGGAATAATCAATAACTGCATTTGATTTTCCAATTGGGGAAGTTTGAGTGAGAGAACGACAGCAGCGGAGGCGATTCGCGTACAGGTGATGCTGGTAACGGAGCGTGAGTAATTTCTAAAATTGAGAGAATTGGAAAATTGGATGGGAGTGAAGAAGCGGGAGAATGGGAGTTCAATTTCCGCTAAACTGGAGGTGAACGTAGTCCTCGAGGGACCCACATTATTCAAACCAAACATTCATTTCTTCTTCCTTTTTTTTTTCCTTTATTATTTTTTTAAAGATTTTGCGTCAATTTTTTTTTAATTATTATTTTCGAACTTTTTTAAAAAAAATATATTTGAAGCGGTAAGGCTTTGTTCAGCGGCTACTATAATCAGTTTAAATTGATTTAACTTTTTAAGGTAAAATGTGTGGTTAAAAATTGGAGAGGAAAAATATGTGTGGTTAAAAAATAGTTTGAACGATTTTACATTATAGTAAAAAAAATTAAGTCTCTGCTCGACTCCTTCATTATAAATGAATATTTAAACAGCAATTTTTTTCAAATCACTTTTTAACGACACATATTTTACCTAAAAAACCTAAATAATCACTTTAAACTGATTATAGTAGCAACCGAAAAGAACCAAAAAATTTGGGAATATTTTTTTTCATTTTTATTTTTGGGAATATTTTTCCAAAAGTTATGGCGAATTTTTTTTAAAATTTTCCGTACTTTTTTTTTTATAAAGTTTTTTGGCTCTTTTCGTCGACTACAATAATTAATTTAAGTTGATTATTTGGGTTTTTATGTAAAATATGTGGTTAAAATTGGAGAGGAAAAATGTCCTTAAAAAGTGATTTAGAAAATTTTGCAGTTTAAATACCCATTTATAATGAAGGAGTCGAGCAGAGCCTTAATTCTTTTAGTATATTGTAAAATTGTCTAAACCATTTTTTAACCACACATATTTTTTTCTCAAATTTTTAACCACACATTTTAACTAGAAAATTCAAATCAATTTAAACTGATTATTATAGTAGCTACCGAACATAGCCTTATCGCTTCAAATACTTTTTTAAAAAAAGTTTGAAGAAAAAAAAAAAAAAAAACTAACAAGAAATCTTAAAAAAATATTCAAGGAAAAATGAAAAAAATAAAAAGAAGAAGAAATGAATGTTTGGTTTGAAAAAGTGGTCCCCCTCATTTGTCTTATTGGACGGTTATGTTCACCCTCCTTTTGAGGGTGAACAAAAGTGGACTCAGAGAATGAAAGTGGTGAGAGGTCAAAATGAAATATTTTGTGCATTACTTGTGAGGAGGGTGAACAAAATTGGACTCGGAGAATGGAAGTGGTGAGAGGTCAAAGTGAAATATTTTGTGCATTATTTGTGGTTTTAAGTGGATCTTTAATAAAATGATTTTTCTACAGAATACTATTGTTTCTTTGTTTACCATTAAAAATGAAATTTTTTGGTAAATATATTTTGAAATAATGATTTTTTGAAGAATGTGTAGTTAAAAAGTAAATGAAAAAAATATATTGAAAAATGTTAGGTTGAAAAAAAGAAAGAGAAAAATGTGTTAAATTATAATGGAGGACAAACAATGGAGAAATTTAATTAACCTGTAATTTATATTTTATAACATTAGAATAAATAGTTTTAATTTTATAATAAAGTGCTATTACTTTATTGTATTGGTTAATTGAAGAAATTTTTGTCTCTCTTTTTTCGTTTAATTACCTTCTAAGTTATATTTTATAAGAATTTAAAAATTTAAAAACTTACAAAAAAATTTAGACCTATGTTAGTCTACGAATTGGTCAAAATTTGTGCTCATCAAAAGATATATCTTGTCTTATAAGTTTGTTGTCTAGAAAAGTGATTAGGCCCCCCTTTGTATATTGACCAAAAACTCTCACAAAAACTTTGTATCAAACCTAAGAAAGTTAAGATGGTAAATAAAGCGATAAAACAACCCAAATTTAAATCTAACCCAAAATTCATTGATTAAAGAACCAAACCCAGTGGATATCAACTAAACAAATTTCAAGGTGGTGAAAATCAACAATAAATACAAGAATAATAATATTTACAATATAGTTGATTAATTTCCTAAAGAGTTAACAAGAGATAATGAGGATTTTACCTCCAAGTTTGCTCCCATGGAGACTTCACTATTCATACATCCAAATCTGGTAAGGTTTGAAAGAAAATGAGTATTAATAGTACAAATATGAAAGAAAATAAAGAAAATATGAAAAATACTAGAAAACGCGCATTTTTGAATGTTTTAGTAACTTTCGGTCAACCGAACTCCATTTCGGTCGATCGAAAAATTGTCAACCGAAATTGACTACAAGCGTCGTTTTCAGTATTTCGGTCATAACTTTTGATCCCGATGTCCGATTGAGACGATTCAAAATGATGTGGAAACTAAATGAAAAGAGCTACAATTATTCTAGAAATAAGCACCTCAAATTCGGATTTTATCTAATTCAAAACTTCGACCGAATCTCGAACTTGATCCAATCTTCATGTCTTTGCTCCTAATTTGATTCTGGGTTCTTTTCTTGGCTTGATATATTGTTTAAGCCTTGAATATTCTTAAAAAATGGTCCTTAATTTCCTCGGAGTTCCACAAAAATGTACTTCAAAATTGTTTTGGCTCGAACGATAAATTTTCTTTGTCGAGCCTCCTACGATTCTCATCAGACCCTCCTTCTTCAGGATGATTCGTCCCGAATCATAGGTTTATTCATGATATCTCATAGCACCTCCTTGATCAAATGGAAAATTATGGCCTCCATGTAGCTTGATCAACCAATAGTACTCCATTGCTTGGAAGAAACGAATGCATTGTATTACAAGCTTGATTGGCCGAAGTTGGTGCGACTCAAGCTTCCCGTTATGATCAATCTGCAAAATTTTCTCAAGCAAAGTGGGGTGGGGATCGTTAGTTCCTCCATGTACAAGGTAGGGGTCCTTGTACTCATGATGAATCACCGCCAACTCCCCTTTCCTCACCACGAGGCTCTTCTCCTAGCTTCTTTCAACTACCACTTCTAAATTTTTATCCTCAACAACCTCCTCCACAATTTTAAGCTCATGTCACACTTCAAAATTCTCATACTCAACCTCATCTCCCACATTTTTAAGCTCACCCATTTTTTCCATACGTGTAGGATCATGCATCCCTTCATCAACAATTTTAGCCTCCACAATAAGATTCATTGTTTGATCAAATACTTCTAATTTTAACTGTCCTACCTCAAATTTTGTAGTTTGATCAACTGCTTCAACCTTAATCTCCCCCTCCTTCTTCTCAACTTCCTTATCTTGGGACTTTTCTTCCTCAAACTCCTTCTTGAGTTTCATTTGATCTTTGAGCGTTTCCTCTAAACTCAAAGGTAGGAGCACAACCTTTTTCCCATTAACTTAGAAGCTATACCGGTTCCTCTATGTATTATGTCTCACATTCCTATCTCTTTGCCAAGGTCTCTCCAAAATTATATGAATAGTGTGCAATGGAACAACATCACATAATATTTGATCACTATAAGTACCAATGTGAAAAGTAAGAAGAACTTGTGTACTTACCCTCACTTCCCCATAGTCACTCAACATTTGCAATTGATAAGGATTGTGATGCTTCATAACCGGTAGCCCCAACTTTTCAACTCTACTAGCACTCACCAAGTTAGTGCAACTCTCCCCTATTGTTTATTTTATTTTTAAATTACTTTCACTAAATCAAACTTTATTTGTTTTATTTTCCATTTTTACTACACTACTTTTATTATTTCTCCTCGAGATTGTTTAAGAGAAGTTCAAAATGGATGGAGTTGACTTCAAAAAAATTTCTGTACGTGATATTCTTTATAAGGTAACTGTTGAGACCGTGCCCAAAAAACATAGTACGTTGAACCACCAGCGAAGGCTCAATAGGGGTCCAATGGACCTTAGCCCACGATTAAAGTTTAGGGCATCACCTTGGGCCAACTGTCGAGGTAGAATAGCACGTGAACTTCTTTGGCTGAACTGATTTACGTTTAGCCGAGGTGCTTTATGTTGACGCCATAGATGAGTGATTGGACAACGGGTGAGTCAAAAATGTGACACCGCCTTTACCACAAGTGACAGGCGCCCATCCCCTACCAAACGTAGCAATGATTACTGTTAAAAAAAAGATTTTCCTCTCCAACCGCTAGGGTAAATACATGTGTAAAATCTACCACGTGTCTCATCCAAGATTATAAATTCCCCTATAAATAGAGCACTCCTCCAGCCTGGTAAAGGGTTAGCATTTTCACTCTCTTAACTAAATATTTTACCCTCACTCCCCTTTCTCTCTTTTACACACTTATATTTCCCGCACCCAATTTATATTTACTTGAAATGAGCACTGACTTTGGCATCGGAGTGTAAACGGGAGCCACCTCGGCCCCTTTGCAAACTGATTGTTTATCAAAGTGCGCAGGAGATCCACGTGTTCAAGAGGGAGGAGCTGAGACATGTTGGTCCAAGGTCCAGCCGGATTTTGTGGTCAACAGTAACAACAATTGATAGCTCAAGGAAATGATGAGGGAGATATGCTATTGGGATATTATATCATAGGGCAACGATTAAGAGACATAAAAGATTAATATGAAATTGATGAAGCTGCCCTGGATGCCTTACCTATTGCATTGTTTTTCTCACCGAAATTTGATTTGGACAACTTACCCGTGAAAATAATCCTTCCACTTAGTATAAATATACATAAATTAAGGGAATCACCTCCACTAGGATTTCAATAGATATAACACAAGGAAAATATTTTCCATGAAGATGTCACTGTCTCATTGTCAACAATTTAAGGTCTAGACACCGAGCTCAGCGAAACTTCAATTAAAGAAGATGACCTTGTGGAGAAGGAGGAGTTGGTCACAATAAAGCAAACCAAAAAGGAGAATTTTAATGATTCTGACCTTATCAAGCAATCATCTGACTCCATTGATTGGTTAATAATTGATTTTGTCATTGACACCAACGAGATGATTAAAGTTTACATATTGAAGTTCGAATCAAGTAGTCAAGTCAGGATATATTTTAAGGACATAGGCAATGTGAACTATTGGAGAATAAACGAAGATTGGCAAAAGTTTAACCTACACAAGCAAAGCAAGTTATCAAAAGCATTATTCAAAGTTCCTTGTATAAGAGTTGTGAAATTGATTATTTCATTGACATTGAATAAACTTTACATCATGGGGTATTTATACAAGAGCAATCCTATAACTAGTAGGAGATCTAAAATATTACAATATATCTGGAAGATTACAATATCAAAGATTACGATATCAATGTAAACTAGGAAGATATATACAAGATCTCCTAATTAAATCTAGTTACTTAATGAACAAGAAACTAATTAGAAGATTCCAGTTGGGAAGAGCCACGGTTAGCACTACTAGATTCATGACCTGTGATAGCCTCGAGTTCATGTTTCAGATCATCATTTGATCTAATATGCCCTCACAAGATGGAACTCCCATTGGAGAGACCGATCTGGGATCGAAAACGAGAATACGGAACGTTGGATAGAGGTTTGGTAAGAATGTCTATAAGCCGATATTTGGTGGAGATTTAAGAGACATTGAAGGACTCGGTAGAGACATGGTTTTGCACAAAATGAAAATCTATGGCAATGTGTTTCATGTGGAAGTGAAATACCGAATTGACCGAAAAATTTGTGGCACTAAAATTGTCATAGAAAATGGTGGGACGAGAAGGAAGAGAAATGCGAAGCTCCTTTAGAATATTATTAATCCAAAGAACTTCAGGAGCACGTGACTCTTTTTTTTTTGAGCACCAGGAGATGGCATTGGTGCCAAGATAGACTATAGAGGATGTGTACGTACGATCATTGGAATTGCCCGTCCAATCTGCATCAGTGAATGCAGTGAGAGAGAGAGAGAGATATATGGATATGGATTTTTTAGGAAGCGATCTATCTCTCTATGGATATGGATTTTTTAGGAAGCGACCATGATAGATAGTGGATTTGAGATAGCGAAGGACCTTTTTAACTGCATTCCAGTCAGTTTCAGTAAGCTTGTGCATGAATTGAGATAGCTTATTGACTGTAAAGGAGATATCGAGGTGAGTGATGGATAAGTACTGGAGGACATCGTTGGTTTTGACGGAAAAATGTAGGATCACAAGGGAGAGATCCGTCATGGAGGGATAGGGACGCAGACGAGCTCAAATTTGTGAAGCATCCCTAGGTGCCAAACAACTCAGTATGGTGAAGAAGATCATGAATGTATTTATGCTGAGTGAGAATAGAGCCAGATGGGGATGGGAGAATCTCGACACCAAGAAAATAGTTTAAATTTTCCAAGATCCTTAATGGAGAATTTGTGGGAGAGAGCAAGAATAAATGTCTGAAGCGAGGAATTATTGTTTCCAGTGAAAAGGAAATCATCCACGTAGACCAAGCATGAGGTTCTTGTTTGAGGCTATAAATTGCTTTGTAAAAGTGGCAGACATGAGAGGGTAAAATAGGTTCAATAAAACCAAGGGGCTGACACATAAAGACAGTTTTCGTCAAGGCACCATTTAGGAAGGCATTATTAACATTAAGCTATAGAATTAGCCAATTTTGAGAGAGAGCAAGAGAGGATGATTTGGATAGTAGTTGACTTGAAAACTGGACTAAAGGTGTTATGAAAGTCAATGTCAGGACGTTGATGAAAGCCCTTGGTGACAAGATGTGCTTTATATCTGGAGATGAATCCTTTGGATTTCGCTTGTTATGAAAAAACCATTTGCATCTGACTACATTATGAGATTGGGAGAAAGGAACAAGAGATCAAGTAATATTTCAAAAGAGAGCATTGAGTTCTTCTACCATAGCATTAGCCACTAATGAATTTTGAGTGCTTGTGAAATACATGTCCATTTGATGGAGTTGGGGAGTGGATGTTTGGTCGTGGAGAGATATAGTTTTGGCTTAAAAATATTGTTTTGGCCACGGTTCTTCATAGAGTGAGTCTGTAGTGGAGGAGGTGAAAGATATGGCGAGGACGGAGTAGGGGAGGCCATTGATGCGGCCAAGGATGATGGAATTTAGTGCGCCGATCTGACTGGTGATAGCGGAACAAGAGACCCTTCAGTGACAGGATGTAGAGCCATGACCAAGGAGGGGCTGCAAGGGGAGTGAGGCTCAACTAAGGACGGATTTGTGCGTAGATGATGGATGAAGAGAGACAAAAGGCACAGATGCCGTAGGGCACAGATCAACAAAGGGGGAGGACGATTAGCTAAGGGAGGAGAATTTAAAGGGGAATGTATGTTCAAAAAACTGTACACGGCATGAGGTGTAGATTTGAATGATTTTGGGTCAAGATAGAAGAATGCATGCTGAGTAGATGCATATCCTAGGAAAACATAAAGTGTGGATTTGGATTCGAACTTCTTGTGAGTGTAAGGTGTAAGGCTTAAGCCATAGTAGCAAAGACATCCAAATATCCGAAGGATAATGTAAGAGGGGGGAATGGAGGGGGGATTTTTAGGGCGATTTAAGGCCCAGGATGGGAGTGGGAAGGCGGTTGATTAAAAAAGATCACAGTTTGAAGGTCTTATGTCCAATAGACATGTGGGATGCCTGACAGATGAAGTAGGGTAAGTCCGATTTCGACAATGTGATTGTATCAACCCGAAAATTTTGTACCTTAGTTAATTTATTTAGAAAGTTGGATGCAAGTATTTTCTTAAGAAAATAGAAAATTCCACGTTTTTTACAATGAGATAGTATAGAATTTATGAGAAAAGAGGAGAAATTGACATAAAAGAAAGTTATATACGATGTTTGAACTCAATTGGATTGAATTTCATGGTTGAGGACTAAGATGGAAATTTTAGGAAGTCCTATTAATTACAGGTTTGCCATTGGGATGAACATGACTTTAGGATTATTTTGTGGATTATATAGTGATCTTTAGTCATTGTAAGTTATACTATTTTATAGTTCATGATGAGATCTAAGCATTGATATCAAATTTGGATACAATTGAGTTCAAGAAATGTTTCAAAAATCAAGCTAAAGTTACATGTGAGAAGTAATTGGAATGTTGAAAATCTTAAAATAATTCTAAGTGTAAATTGGTGGTCGAGTAGCCATGTTTGAGAGGATAGTACGAGCAACATGATAATCTAATATCTTTCCATGTTATACTACCTTATAGTACACAATGAGATGTACGTATTGGTATCAAATTTGAATACAATTGAGGCCGGGAAGTACTTCAAATATCGAGTTGAAGTTGCATGCTTGAAATGGTAAAATTGCTAAAAATTCCAGAAATATGGTTAAGTGTAGGAACCTAGCGAGCAACCATTTTTGGATGAACGGTACGGGTGATATAATGATCCGTTTTCTTTGTATCTGTAACCTTTGCGAAGGTTGAAGTATGAATTTTCCAACGGTATAAAGATTGACCAAAATGAAGCTCGTATTGACCTTCAAATATTGATCCGAGAGTGGCACCTTGAAAAGACAAAATTGGAATTTTTAGTATTAAAATATTATTGGAGAAAACACTTGTCATGTTTTATCTTAAGGGATGTTTGGAAACCAACTTATTTTGGTGAGAAGTAATTATTTATCATAAGTAATAGAGCTTGGATGATAGAAAAGATGGGCTGTTTTGTAAAATTTTCATATATGTGTATATATAGAACGAAATTTCAGCATTTCTCCTCTTCAAGTAGGTGGAGAAACAATGGAGAACGAGAGAGAGAGTGATACCGAGAGTAGAGGAGGAGAGAAATTGAGAGATTAAGAAGGGAAATTTGAGATGATGAAGCGATGAAGTACAATCTAGTTGAGCAAGAAAGGAGTTCTTGAGTTCCTATTTCAATTCTTAAGGTAAGAAGTAATCTCTCCTTCATGTTTAATGTATAAATTAGAGTTTTTGATTGATTTATCAAGTTTAAAGCTAGTAAAGTTGAAGATGATTGAAACAATTGAATTTAGGATCACTTTAACCCATTCCTTCTTCATTTTCAAGAGAGAACCGAGAGGCAACTAAGGGACACAGTTTCTGGCCGAATTGGAGGGGAAAAAGGAGAAGAAAAAGAGGGAAAAAGAGAAGGAAAAAAGGAAATGAAGGGAAGAGGTAGGAGAAGCTTTGCTTGAAGTTTAAGTTCTCAAAACATAGTTTTTCCTTCCTAGAATTCAAGAGGTGAGTGAAACTTGATTTGTGTAATATTGTGTTAAGTTTTTCATATTGTGTTGAAGTATTATCTTTAAATTTCAGATTCTTATATGTTTCTTATGGGTTATGATTGATTGGATAAACTATATTTAACATTAAAAGTAAAGAACAAAATTGTCCTCTAAGTGTTTGATGAATTGTTTTAGTAAAGCAACAATGATTTTGTTGAGTTATGTTGATCTTGTGCTATATTTTATATGTTGAGAATTACATTTTAAGGATGATAACAAACATTAGATACATTTTGAATATGATTATAAGTGGAGAAATGGTTGGATGAATGTTAGGAAGTATTAGAAGTTGAGCTGGGCAGAGAGTTTAAGTGCTATCCTTGATGTTCTAATTGATGTTTTTGATATTTAATCATCTCAAATCATCACTTATTGATGGATTTATTTATGTTTGAAATCTGATTTCTAAGGGGACTCATAGATTAAGAAGTTAAATGAGATTTGAACATTATTTGTGATTCATTTAATGATTTATCTTGCTTAGGAAGTTGCAAGTATTAAATTCAGCTTTATAGTTGATCTTGTTGAGTTGAATGAACCTAATACTTTTGAAGGAGTAAACGAAGTTTTTGGAAGGAGTTTTGAGGCTAAAGATGTTGTTGATCTTATGACTAAAGATTGTTATTAGTTTAAGTTATATTCTATATTCAAAACTCATGTTTCAAAGTATGTTAAGATGTCTAAAAGAGTTTCTTAAAGATCTGCTGAAACCATTTGCTTAAAATGGTAGTTTGCAAGTGTTTTAAATATAGAGTTTGAGATTAAAAGTTATTGGACTTGATGTCTAAAACATGTGACTGGTTTAAGTTAAATTATAAGTTAAATACCTATGATTAGAAGGGTGTAAATAAACATCAAAAGTAGTTTAAAAATCTTGTTGAGTTCCACATTCAAAAGACCACTTTATAATAAGTGTTGAAACGTGGAAATTTGATGCTAATTGATGTTGACTTCATGTCTAAGACTTGCCATTAGCTTAGGTGTTGTTTTATATTCAAAATACAAGATTAAGAGTGTGTTAAGATGTCATAAATAGGCTTTGAAATTCTGTTGGGAATTCTCATTCAAAGTTATCACTTTACAAAGTGGTTAAAAGTAGATTTTTAGTTGAAATGTTGTTGGACTTGATGATTAAAACTTGTTAAAGGCTTTTGTTATGTCTTATGTTCAACACACATGATTATAAGTGTCTTAAGAGACATTTAAAATGATTTTAAAGTATGTTAGAAATCCTCATTTAAAAATGCCACTTTACAAGTGTTTAAAACTTGATTTTTAGGTCAAGTGATGTTGGATTTCATGTCTAAAACTTATTAAAGACTTAAGCTATGTTTTATGTTCAAAACACATGATTAGAAATGTGTTAATAAGCATTAATTGTAGTTTACAAGGCTGCTGAAATTATTTAGTTAAAATGTTCCCTTGTATATGTTTAAAAAGAGAATTTGAGACTAAATGATATTAGACTTGATCTTGATCCTTTATATGTTATGTTTTAATATGTGATTGAATGTTATTATGTAAAGTCTTTCACATGATATTTGATGAATAACATTTCATCTCATCATCACAAGCATGCATGTCATTTCACATAAAAGAGCAAAGTATGTATTTTTAAAATGTAAAGAAATGATTATGTATAAGATCTTTCAAATGATGTTTTAAAGAAAAGATCATGAACAATTAAGAATGTTCCTATTTAGGTCGTTGCATCTAGGAAAAAAGTCCCTAATTGGTCACAAGTTGTGAGGTACCCTTCGGGGTTAAGTATCTCACGAAACACCATTTGGGGGTAAGTGTCTCTTTTATATATATATGCTAGCAAGCCGAAAGAAAGAAGGCCAAGTCTTTTGTACTTGGAGGCGTAAAAGCACACCAACTATTTATGAATAGTGACCTTTTGTCGTAGGTACACATATGATGCGCGCGATGCACGACCCTAATACGAGAAGAACCCCTAAAGTAAAAGACATGAAAGAAATGCAAAGAGTGAAAAGTCATACTCATTCATGTCACTTTTCATAGAATAAGAAAGAAAGAAAGGGAAAAAAACAAACAAAGAAAGAAAGCATGAGAAAGTGAATAACATCATCACTCATGCAAATCACTTCATGCATTACAGTCATGTCATAAATATGAAATTGATTAATTGAATGTAGTTATATGGAAGTAAATGTTGTGAAGTGATTACAAATGATACGTTGAATTGATTATGATTTCTTGTACTATATGAAAATTAATGTTAAGATTAGAAAGTAGTACAAGAAGCAAATGTAAGAGAATAAGTAAATGATGCTTGTATTATATCAATCTCCATGAACTTTTTTATCGCGATTGAATTGAATATGATCTTTAGAGTTGCTTGAGTTGGTTAGCAAACTAAATTTGCTATTCGAATGCTCAAATTATTACTTTAGGAAACGATGGAAGTTGAAGTTAAGAGGTAAAGTTTATGATTTATATTCATTCATGAAAATGTGAAAGTTTGACAAGAAAATAATGAGAATGATAGATGCTTATATGACTTCATACACTTTATGCTGAAATTAACATCTTATTACATGCATCAAGTTTTATTCGGTGAACCATGTGATTCATAGTTGTTTCATATCTCTTTTTATAGGCAATGGAGCATTAATTCTTGTATTGTGGATTCCCTATGGAGAATGCCAGTCGAGAATGAAGAGTACTCATTGGTAACCGAAGATAATGAGGGATTAAGCTTCTCTATAGCTTGAACTAATTTTGGAATGTAAATATTATTCTCTTTATATTTTTAAGTAAATTATTAGTTCGGGTTTAATTTTGAGATGTAAAGTGTATGAAAAGAATGAGCCTTATATTTTAAAGTTCCGCTTAAAGTTTTAAGTTTCACTCCTAAGAAATATTGATATTGAAACTATTTTTACTCGATTGTTATTAAAATTCTAAAGTCAAAGTAAGGATAATAATCCTAAATGTGTAACAGGGTAAACAAGTTTAGAAAGAGTTTTTAGTAAATGTATTAAATCTGCCATGTTTCTGAAAGTACACTACTAGTAGCCACCTGTAGTTACGTTTTCAGTTCATTTTATGCTATTAGAAGCCATCAGCAGAATTGAAAAAAAGAGAGCTTGAATTTTGGGGTCATGACAGTGATGATGCTGTCGTTTGAAAACACCATTGTGTTCGGGAGTGAGGTGTTGTTTTAAGATGTTCAATCCTAAAAGTTTCAAGGAGGGACTTCAAGGCTGTGAACTCACCCCTACCATATGAATATGAGGTGTGAATTTTTTGGTTTAGTAATGTTTCAACCATAGTTTTGAATTTAGGAAAAATAGCGTGCACGTCGAATTTGAGATGTAAGGGATAAAACCAAATAAATTTAGAGTAGTGATCAATGAAAATAAGATAATATTTAAAACCTTCTTTGATGTTACAGGACTTGGACCATAGACATCGGTATAAATAACATTAAGTGGACCTTTATTGACTAGATAGAAAGACCAAAATGTACCTTATGACTCTTAATGGAATGACATGACTAACAATGAAAAGCAGATGGAATTTTAAAGGACTCTAAAAGAACTCCTAGACCGAGGAGTTGCTAGACTATTTTTGATTTAGGATGACCCAGCTTGTTGTGCCAGGTTGTAGTGGACGACAGAGAGGAGTGGTGGACGGTTGGAATGGACACAGTTGAAGGAGGTCACTCATAGATGTCATTGCAATTCCGACCTCGGACGAGCGGTGCCCCGTGCGAAGATCCTCAACAACAAAATAAGAAGGAACGAATTCAAATGGTGTGTTGAGATTTAGTGAATTTGGAGACAAAAATTGTTGGACCAATTTGCTGATCCAGAGCCTGCATTCTTTTCACTTTTCTGGACCAATTTTTTACTTTGCCCAATGTCTTGAAGCTGAGACCATTTCACTCTATCCGGTACTGAGGTCCATGTCTGAGAACCGGGTTACAAGCCCATTATCATCACCGCCTTATTTGAAGCCATTGGATCATATTGGATCAATCCCAGCCATCCACCTGTGGACATAAGGACGCTGAGTTGATCTGAGGAGTCATTCAGACACTTCCATTCTTCTTCAAACCCTACTTTTCTCTCTGAAAAGGCGATTCTTACCTTCACCGTGATTCTTCACATTTTTCTTCCAGAAATTCATAGATTTAGCCTTGTTATTTCTTAGTGGTTGTTTAGATACTGATATTCTGTAAATCAGTATACATTTTGTATGAGTTTTGACAGAGTTTTCTGTAACTTATTTGTTCTTTGTGGTTTTATGTTGTGCGATTTCTATGTTTCTGGGAAGATTTGTATACTTTTGAGTTTGGATTTTGATTTCTGTACTCTTACGTTTATTCTATAAAGTTTTTGATTATTTGTGTTTAAACGTTTGTTCTTGTTCTTTGTAGTGCGATATTGAGCCTTTAATCCTAACAGAAATGATATTTCGTTGTAAGAAGGAGATGCAAAGAACATTATTAAGAGAAAACCCATCACCCAGCACAATGTCATGTGGTTCTTCATACTGTTAAGGAAAAGAGAGATTGACATATTAATGTGGTGAGAGGCACGGAAGTCCATAATCCATTGTTGGGGGAAATAGAAGAAGCGTGATTAATCAAACCACGGTGAGGTTTGAGATGCAGTAGAGATCCCAACAGTCTTGTGCAAATAAATCTTCCTTAATCAATTGCACTATAGTTGTCCAAATAAATCTTCCTTGATCAGGTCAACTTGTATGCATAGAGGATCTTGCATGTTTATGAAATATGATAAATATTTTTTTTTTGTCCATTTGCTTTTAATTTACCTTTAGAAAAGATCGATTTTCCCCATGAGAGAGCAGAAAAGAGAATGCTCTAAAAAAGTTACTGTATAAATTGATTTTGATTCTGTTTAATAATATTTTCTTCTGGAGTCTTTTTTAACGTAAAAGAGAAGGGTTGACAGTAGCACATATTTTCGTTCATTAATGCCTTCACTTTAATCACCAAAATTTTATTTTATTTTTCTATTTATTTTATATTATTTGAGAGTTAATATAACAAAATAATTTTGGTAATCGAAGATTTTTTATTTTTTTTTATTTCTCGATAGCAAGTTGACAATATTTAAAATTGAGGTGGCAATTATTTTAGAGAGAGAATGTTTTGCCATACAAATTTGAAGATTATTTTGCCTGTCCAAAAGATGCAGATATGTTATGAGCCTACACAGCATTTTCTATAGTTTACAAATTTCCTTTGTAAGTTTTGAATTTGAAGATTGTATACTCTTTTTTGCTCTTCTCAATATAAAATGATTTACATATTTGGGCTACAAAGAAAATATCAATTGTTTTTCTTTGAGTCTAGTTGAACTCTCTTCGCTGCTTTTAAGTACCTACATTTTTCCTCATAATTGAAGACAGAGTCTTATGGTATGAGATTATGAACAACTATTGAAGAATTTGTTTCAGATCACAATTAAAGAAGTTACCTATGCATGTTTTACGGGTGAAGGGCAGTTCGCATGAATATCCCACCATCTATCAGGAAACTATATCATGAAATTATGAAGAATATATATGTGTTAACAACTATATGATCCATTTTCGCCACTTTAACTTACATGCATGTGATGTATTTGAATGTAGAAATGACTTGCAATTACTTTTCTAGGCCAAGATCTTATCGATCTTGTTATGATAAGAGATTCACATTATTGTTTGAATACTATATTAAGAGGAATCACTATAGCTTTTAGACATTTGAAATGGACAGGATGGAAATCAAAGATGTAGATGCCCCCAGTAAACTATAAATTTCAGAATTTGAAATTTAGCTTGTTGTGGACAACCGATTGGGATTGTTCAGTTGTCCTTGAATCATTTTTTAAGCTCTTGGTTGTTACACCATTTTTTATTTACGAGGGAACCTGTAGTCGCTAATCATTGGGTGCTCACTAGGTAAACCCTCCGGTTGACCCAATAACTTGCAAACCGGGTCGACTAGATAAACCGTACTAGACAAGCCTGATTCGATAGACTTGACTGGGAAAGTGTTGGTAGGGGGTGTTGGCTATTATTGATTATAGTGGAGATTGTTGGCCATTATTGATTACAGTGGCATCAATTAATCAAAAGTTTGGCAACAAAATGATGAAAGTTATTCTAGTGGAGCACTTGAATTTCCACCATACAAGTGGAAATCAAATTGATGGTTGTGATTCATTCTCTTGGCCTATAAATAGGCATGCTTCATTTGTGTTTTAGATATCAAGAAGAAGAGAACAATTCCTTTGTTTTCTCTTAGGAGAGTTTGTAGTACTTGAAAGTTGGAGAGGTGCTCAAGTGCATTTGTAAATTGTTCTTCTTTTATAGTTTGTAAGAAAGAGTGTTTTTTGGTGAGGTCGAGTTATTTGTATTCCACATTTGTCATATTAGTGGAAATTTGGAATCTCCCTCCGTGGACGTAGGCAATTTGCCGAACCACGTAAATCTTGTGTTGTTCTCTTTCTCTTTCACATTCGTTATTTCTATTTTTGCATTGGTCGAACCGTCGGTTAATTCGCTTCCGCACAACAATTGGTATCAGAGCCTTGACTCTCTTAAAATTCTAAGTATGCTCTGTGGTTTCAGCACTGACTGATCTTCCACATCAGAAAAGATTTTTTGAGAACAGGGATCTTGGTATATATTTTTTGAGATTTTTTTTAAAAAAATGTCTAAAAATTCCTCGACTACACCTACGGAGATTGAGGACCCACCTCCAGCCATTTTAGATGGATCTTCAAGGCCCACTGTGTCTTCAACAAGAACAGTGGTAACTAATGCAAAAATAGACGTGGAAAAATTTGATGGCACAAATAACTTTACTATGTGGCAATGTGAAGTTATGGATGCGCTATTTCAACAAGAGCTAGACATTGCTCTTGAAGAAGATAAGTCAGCTAACATGGATGATCTAGAATGGACAAGAATCAATCGGAGTGCCTGTGTGATCATCCGTTCGTGTCTCACCAGAGAGCAAAAGTTCCCATATATGATGGAGAAATCGGCAAGCAAATTATGGAAGGAGTTGGAGAAGCAATTTATATCAAAAAGCTGCCAAAACAGACTCTATTTGAAGAAGAAGTTATTTCGCTTCCGATATCAACCTGGCACAACTATGTACAACCATATTACTGAGTTCAAGAAATTGGTAGCTGAGTTGATAAATCTTGAAGAATCTTTCAAGGATGAAGATAAGGCCATGTTGCTCTTGACTTCTCTTCCCGATGAATATGAACACCTTGTCACTACGATACTTCATGGAAAGGATGAAATTACTTTTGATGAAGTATGTACTGCTTTGTACAACAATGAGATCCGAAAGAAGGATCAAAAGGAACATGGAAGTTCAGCAGGAGAAGCCTATACTATAAGAGGTCGTGCTCAAAGTCGTAATCCCGGGAGAAGGGGCAGATCTCGTTCGAAGGGCAAGCCTGCTAAAGATGAATGCGCCTTCTGTCATGAAAAAGGTCATTGGAAGAAGGATTGTCCAAAGCTGAAGAACAAAGACAAGGTTAAAGGTATTGCTGGAGCTACTTCAGAAGCCAATATAGCCAAGTGTGAAGATGATGAGTCAGAATTTGTCCTAGCTAGTACATCAAGTATATCTCACTCCGACGAATGGATTATGGATTCGGGTTGCACTTATCACATGTGTCCCAACAGGGAGTGGTTCTTCAAACTCGAAGAACTAAATGGTGGTGTTGTTTACCTCGGCAATGATGAGATCTTGCAAACAACAGGGATAGGTTCAATCCGTTTGAGATGTCATGATGGATCAACTAGAATTCTGACAGACGTAAGGTATGTACCAGATTTGAGTAAGAATCTCATCTCCGTGGGAGCCTTAGAATCTAAAGGCTTGTTCGTGACTATACGAGATGGAGTTCTGAAAATTGCTAAAGGCGCACTCGTGGTAATGAAAGGCATTAGGAGAAATAATTTGTATTACTTCCAAGGTAATACAGTTATTGGATTGGCGGCTACAGCATCAGGAGAAGACGAAGATTCAGAAATCACAAAACTTTGGCACATGCGGTTGGGACATGCTGGTGAAAAAGCTATGCAAACTCTGGTGAAGCAAGGCCTATTGAAAGGAGCAAAAACATGCAAGATGGATTTTTGCAAACATTGTGTTTTGGGAAAACAGACAAAAGTAAAGTTTGGTACTGCAATCCATAATACAGAAGGTATTCTGGACTATGTTCACTCAGACGTGTGGGGACCTACAAGGACATCTTCCTTGGGAGGTATGCACTATTTCGTTACTTTTGTCGATGATTTTTCCAGAAGAGTTTGGGTGTATCTGATGAAGACAAAAGATGAAGTATTAGATCGCTTTCTTATATGGAAGAAGATGATGGAGACGCAGACGGGCAGAAAAATCAAACGACTCAGATCAGACAATGGTGGAGAATACAAGAGTGATCCGTTTCTTAAAATCTGCCAAGATGAAGGTATTATGCGACACTTCACAGTCAGAAATACACCACAGCAGAATGGGGTGGCTGAACGCATGAATCGAACATTGCTGGAGAAGGTTCGATGTATGTTGTCTAATGCTGGATTGGACAAGAAATTTTGGGCTGAGGCAGTAATATATGCGAGTCATCTCATTAATCGTTTACCATCTGCTGCCATTGGAAATAAGACACCTATGGAGGTTTGGTATGGAAAACCTGCTACTGACTATGATTCTTTACATGTTTTTGGTTCCACTGCATTCTACCATGTAAAAGAATCTAAGTTGGATCCAAGAGCTAAGAAAGCACTGTTTATGGGGATCAGCTCTGGAGTAAAGGGATATCGCTTATGGTGTCCTGATATGAAGAAGATAATTCATAGCAGGGATGTCACTTTTGATGAATCTGCTATGTTGAAAAAGGTGACCGAGGGTGCTCAGCAGCAGGTGGAGCAAGTTCCGCAACAGGTGGAGTTTGATGCAACTTTGATTGACCCAGCAGGTGAAACTCCAATAGCAGAGGAGTATGTTGAAGAACAACAAGAAGAGGAGGTTTCAACCCAAGAACCTCCATCGCAACCGAGATCAATTGCAGTTGATAGGCCACGAAGAGAAATTCGAAAACCTGCTCGATTTGTTGATATGGTGGCCTATGCACTTCCAATTGTAGATGATGATGTTCCTTCTACTTACAAAGAAGCTGTTAGAAGTTCTGGAAATGATCAGTGGAAGGAAGCTATGGCAGATGAAATGCAGTCCCTTCAGAAGAACAAAACGTGGGAGCTAGCTCAACTTCCGAATGATAAAAAGGCAATTGGGTGCAAATGGGTATTTACAAAGAAAGAAGGATTTCCTGACAAGAACGAGGTTCGCTTCAAGGCACGGTTGGTGGCTAAAGGCTACGCTCAGAAGGAAGGAATTGATTATAATGAAGTATTTTCTCCAGTTGTGAAACATTCTTCCATTCGTATTTTATTGGCCTTGGTAGTGCAGTTTGACTTGGAACTAGTTCAACTTGATGTGAAGACCGCCTTTCTGCACGGTGATTTGGAAGAGGAAATCTATATGACTCAGCCAGAAGGATTCAGGGTTGCTGGAAAAGAAAATTGGGTTTGTAAATTGAGCAAATCGCTATATGGACTTAAGCAGTCACCGAGGCAGTGGTATAAACGATTTGACAAGTTTATGTTGGAGCAAAAGTACACACGAAGCAAGTTTGACCATTGTGTTTATTTTCACAAGCTAAAAGATGGATCTTTCATATATCTACTCTTGTATGTTGATGATATGCTGATTGCATCAAGGAGCCATGAAGAAATTGACAGATTGAAGGCTCAGCTAAACCAAGAGTTCGAGATGAAAGATCTCGGTGAGGCAAAGAAGATTCTTGGCATGGAGATAAGCAGAGAAAGAAACAGAGGTAAGCTTTGTCTGACTCAAAAGCAGTATTTGAAGAAAGTATTACAACGTTTTGGTCTAGACAATCAGTCAAAACCTGTAAGTACTCCACTTGCCCCTCATTTCAAGCTTAGCTCTACGATGTCTTCCAACACCGACGCGGAACGAGAATACATGTCAAAAGTTCCTTATGCAAATACAGTTGGAAGTTTGATGTATGCAATGGTGTGTACAAGACCTGACATTTCACATGCAGTTGGAGTGGTGAGTAGGTATATGCATAGTCCTGGTAAAGGACATTGGCAAGCTGTGAAATGGATTTTAAGGTATATTTTGAAAACCATTAATATTGGTTTAGTGTTTGAGAGGGATGATTCACTTGGTCATTGTGTAGTTGGATATGTTGATTCTGACTATGCTGGTGATTTGGATAAACGTCGATCAACGACTGGATATGTGTTTACTCTTGCAAAAGCTCCAGTCAGTTGGAAGTCCACTTTACAGTCTACAGTCGCTTTGTCTACGACAGAAGCAGAATATATGGCAGTTACAGAGGCTGTTAAAGAGACAATTTGGCTGCAGGGGTTACTTGGTGAATTGGGAGTCGTTCAGAAACACATCACTGTGTATTGTGATAGCCAGAGTGCTATTCATTTGGCAAAGAACCAAGTCTACCATGCACGAACGAAGCACATCGATGTTAGATATCATTTTGTGCGGGAAATTATTGAAGAAGGGGAGATCCTACTTCAAAAGATTCTAACAGCTGAAAATCCTGCAGATATGTTGACCAAAGTGGTAACAGCGATCAAGTTCAATCATTGTTTGGACTTGATTAACATCCTGCGAATTTAAACACCTACGAGGTGTGTGGTGCCAACGGGCACAATTGAAGACACTCTTTCTCATTTTGTTTGGAAGCAATTCATTTGAATCAAGATTGAAGCCAAGGTGGAGATTGTTGGCTATTATTGATTATAGTGGAGATTGTTGGCCATTATTGATTAAAGTGGCATCAATTAATCAAAAGTTTGGCAACAAAATGATGAAAGTTATTCTAGTGGAGCACTTGAATTTCCACCATACAAGTGGAAATCAAATTGATGGTTGTGATTCATTCTCTTGGCCTATAAATAGGCATGCTTCATTTGTGTTTTAGATATCAAGAAGAAGAGAACAATTCCTTTGTTTTCTCTTAGGAGAGTTTGTAGTACTTGAAAGTTGGAGAGGTGCTCAAGTGCATTTGTAAATTGTTCTTCTTTTATAGTTTGTAAGAAAGAGTGTTTTTTGGTGAGGTCGAGTTATTTGTATTCCACATTTGTCATATTAGTGGAAATTTGGAATCTCCCTCCGTGGACGTAGGCAATTTGCCGAACCACGTAAATCTTGTGTTGTTCTCTTTCTCTTTCACATTCGTTATTTCTATTTTTGCATTGGTCGAACCGTCGGTTAATTCGCTTCCGCACAACAGGGGAAATCGAATTCGTGACCGAAGGCCTTCGTGCTCACCTGCTTCACCAAGTTGGCCACCTCATAAGAGGTCACTTGGTTATTACACTTGAATGGCAAAAGAGTGGAGTGAGACCAAGTGAGAAATGATTGCAATTTGTTTATTATTTCTTAGTTTGAGTTTATAACAGATTAGGCCTCCATTTTAGAAGAATTTATAAGTGGTTTAATTATATTTTTGCTGAAGGATGGTAGAAGCGAGGCTTAGGATCAAAAATCTTGTTGGAGAGTTTCACGCTATAATACCATATAAGAGTTGTGATATTGATTCTTTCATTAACATTGAATAACTTTACGTCATGGGGTACTTATACAAGAAAATCTTATAACTAGTAGGAGATCTAAAAGATTACAATATCACTAAGGTTACAATATCAAAGATTACGATATCAATGTAAACTAGGAAGATATATACAAGATCTTCTAATTCAATATAGTTACTTAATGAACAAGAAACTAATTAGAAGATTCCAATGGCCGAGCCGCTAGCACTACTGGAGTTGTAACCTATGATAGCCTCGGGTTTATGGTTCGGACCATCATTTGATCTAATACCTTGAACGATCAATGCCATCAAAAGTCGAGCGTAAGACTATAAACAGAACGCTTATTGGGAGGAAACAAATCTACTTTCCCTTTTTTTATTTACTAAAGTTTTATTGCTTTTAATTATTTTGCTCTCTAGAATATGGGATATAGTGAGTTTTATTGATTTTATTTATAGGGTATCATCATCCAATTATGTTTCTCCCATAAGGCATTTAGTTTATTGTTGGTTATTTTGATTGTTTGAGTTATGTATAATATTAATGTTTAATTTGACCGTTATAAGTAGGACCATGATGTCGCAGAACACTCAAACCAACATCAACAATGAGAAGAGCATGAGATAAGAGATTGTCACCCATAGTGCCATACACGTCACACAAAAATTCTGGGAGTACATTCTTCCTTTTTATTCCTCATCCCCTTATATTCTTATTTGTGTTTTAAGACATTGAGGACAATGTATATTTTAAGTTTAGGGGTGGGTAGTCCATTTTTCGTTTTTCTTCAGCATGCTCCCAAAAAAAAAAAAAAAAAATCGAGTCTTTTGCATTTTTGTGTGTTAGGTTAAATAGTCTTGCCAGTTGATGATGTTATTTATTTGAAACTACGTGATGGATGTTATACTTATAATAATTTGATTCATGCTAGATTATATATCGAGCATGTTGTTAACTTAATTATTGCGCATATAAGTGGCATATGAATAGAGAAATAAGTTGTCAGTATGGAATTAAAAATATATATCAACCCAAAAAAAATTTACTCAATCACTTGGCCTATTAGATAGATAAGTTTGGGGAGTAGAAATAATAGTAGTGACTAGTTGGGGAAGTGTTTATTCCATGTGTGAAAAAATGATGTATGGAGTGATCTTGACCAATGTGAAACTAGGTAATGACAAAATGCTGATAGTTAAATCCCCACTTTTCTTTGATTTATTGCATAAAGTAGGAACATGTATACATCTATTACCTATCTTTGTAGCTTTTTTGACTTGAGTTAGTAGTAAGTCTTTAAGGGTATTTTAATACCTATTATCCTAAAGTTATCTGGCTTGTGAGTCACTGACATAAAGCTCGTTGCATAAGTCAATTAGAAAGCTTAAGAGAGAGAAGTAACTTATTTAAATTTATTTTGAGGGGAAAAAAAAGAAAAAAAACTAGGATATTGCATACATCTGACACCTTTCTTCGTAATCTAGTTGACTCGAGTCATTAAGCATGTAGGATTATTTCTATACCTAGTGACCTAAAGTCATCTGACTTCGGAGCCATCGGCCTATAGATTGTTACAGGGGTCTTCTAAAGACTTAATGAAGATAGGAACTGCATGAAAATAATGTGTAGTTGATAGTCAGCATTAAAGGGATTTAGATGGGTTGTAGGTTTGAATTACCCAGTGGATATTTGAAGATTGAGGCATTCAAAATAAAGGAGAATTGGCACAAACCTAGACATTGGCTATTATTAGTTAGACTTAGCCAAACTTTAGCAGGAAATGAGTAGTGATTTAGAAAACAACTTTAGCAATTATACCCCAGGTTAGAAAGAAAATAACAAGTTGGGGGGAAGTGCATCTCTCGAGAGGGAAGTGAAATTTTGACCACTAATGATTGGGAGATCATGTAACGGTCCGAAAATCTTGACCTCCTTAAATTTTCATTATGGTGTAATAAAAGTATTTGTAGAGTTTATTTGATTAAAGAATGAAATTTAAAGAGGGAAGTGCATCTCTCGAGAGGGAAGTGAAATTTTGACCACTAATGGTTGGGAGATCATGTAACGGTCCGAAAATCTTGACCTCCTTAAATTTTCATTATGGTGTAATAAAAGTATTTGTAGAGTTTATTTGATTAAAGAATGAAATTTAAAGAAAAATGAAATTTTATAAACAAAAAGTTACGTCAAAAATATATTTAAGTGTCCGTTTTCTCGAGACTTTTTCTATCACTCCTGACCTTATTTGATTACATGTCATATATGTAAGGGCAAGTTCTCAAAGTAAACTTCGAGAATATGAAAATGGTTTGTCATTCTGACAAACAGATAACCCTCGGTGAATTCTTAACGTTAGGACGGTAAAACGGTTAACCCGAAAACTGTTTTGAGTGTGGTAAATTGCTCGTTTAAGTACTCCATGAGTACTTTAAAATGGTACCAAGCGGGAAGAGAATGAGTGCAAGTTTTAAGAGGTATACCTTTCAAACCAGGAAGGGATTTCAATCGAGATAATTGAATGGGGCTTCCCTATCTGCTGTCATGCCCCCTTAAAGGCTGTGTCAAACTCCCGATAGTTGCTTTTCACTTCCTTTCCTGACCCAACTCGGATCAAGATCTTGACTCCTTTTGATACCTCAAATCAGAGCTCAAACATCTGACACCTCCTGCCTCGCATGCCTCAAATCATCCACCTCTTGCTAGCTTGGTCATTCTTAACCATGAAGAAAGCATTTTAATTCCATACGGTCAGATCCTATTTCATTTCCACGCAATTAGTTTTCCCTATAAATAAGTCACGTCTTGTAATATAAATCACATAATGAAATGAAGCCAAGAAAAAACCATAGGAAAATATTGGTATTATTCCTCTAAAAATTATAGAAATTAAGTTAAGATCATGTTTTAGGAATAAGACATGTTAATCTAATAACAAGATCTTCATATCCTAAAATGAAATTCTGTTCGAATAGATAGTTAAAAACCTGAAGAAAATCCTAGAAATGCAGTTGACAATACTGAACCAACTGCATGTATTGATACATGTTCATAAAGTATCGAGACATCAATAAGCAGAAAGTACAGAAACTCATTTCAGGAACTTCTGGACTGAAGTGAGTGGGATATGTTTAATTGTTTACTTGATTACATGATCTCATTATAATTTCATATTATTTAATATGATATTGTTATTATTATCGTGATATTATCATGGTCTTGTTATAAGTCCGATATTATTATCATCGTGACATTATCATAATCTTGTTATAATTATTTGTGTAATCTTGTTATAAGCATTCCTCATTTAATACGTGAGTATTATTATTAACATTATCTTGACATCCATAAGTTTAACTTAATGAAGATGACTAACTAGGTTATTATCGCTATCTTTATATCTATATTATACTTGTAAAAGATTAACACCGTGTATCGATACATATAAGTTTCTGCTCTCTTATGTATCAATACATGAGATACTAAACTAGTATTATTTGGGTGTTTTAAAGTAATCCTTGTTTTTTACATGATTTTAAACTTATCGAGTTCGTAGAGGCAGTAATAGGACCATGACAATGATTGGTACATCATATACTTTTTAGGTGATGTGATACATGATTATGTGAACATAGAGAAATACATAACTAATGGTTCTTGGCTTGTGATCTACTTGTAAAAATGATTATCACGATATAACAATTTAAAGCCCTAATCAATATTAGTTGCTTTGGGTAACCCTTGTTCTTTGAACAACACTTGCACTTGTTTATGTGATGTAATCCTTGTACTTGACTATGTGATCTTATGCTATTTTGAAATATGTGTTCATTATGCAATGCAGTAAAAGGATTTTCAAGCTTTTCCTTATGCATAGAAAATAACTTCTTACATGATATTACAGTCATACTCTATCCAACTTGTTGATATGCCTATCCTGAGGGTCGAGGCGACCCACCAGCCCCGCCAATGACCCGAATTCTTTTTTTTTTCCCCGCAAAATTGGTAATGAGATTTTAGGCATTGAACTAGTTAGAGTTTTTAAATTTGAACTTTAAAGATAACATGTATATACTAGAAAGAAAAAGAAATCAATAAATAACATAATTGAATAATGGTTGTGTATACTCATGCCCCTAAATCCAACTAAGGTTAATTCTTCTTGACCCCATTAGATTAAATTTATACTTTTCAATTTCACATTCCACAATAAATAAATAAATAAATAAATAAAATTTCGAGTTTAGGGGCGGGGCGAGTCCGCCCCGAAATGCTCCAGGGGGACGGGAAACCTACCCCGAACCCGCCCCGTGGACCCGATGGGGCGGGTCGATTTCGGGGTGGGGCGTTTCGGGTCCTCCAAGTTTTTTTGTCATCCTTGGTTATCAACAATTAATTAATTCGAAAAGTATTTAATTATATATTTTACTACTATTTTATTTTCTCCATTTTTACCTATCGAATATTTAACTTTTAAATTTTAATTACGAGCAATTTTATTTTAATATGATCATTAGTTGTTACTTATACTATATTAAATACATTTATTATTTTAATCAAAATAATAATTAAATTAAAAATAACACAAATAACTTTTAATCAATAAAATAATTAAATAGGAATTAACAATGGATATAGAATGAAGAAAAACGTTTTGTATACAAAATATAGGAAAAGTTGGAAGTAACAAAATTTCCAAATTCTAATCTAAAGTCTAAGGGGTTGTCCCCTATGGAATTTGTGGGAATTTAGAATTTCAAAACATTCTGAATATCCTCAAGTTGGAATTTTAAAGAATCTATCAAAATCCAACGTCTTCAATATGGATTTCAATTAATTCCATAAAATTTTAGTGTCCTAAAAAATCTATGAATTTTAGCAGAATTGAAAAGATTTTGGTGGATTTGAAACCATAAATCTGAAGAAAAAATCTTGAACAAATCCAGCCACGACACCTGGATTTTCAATTCCACGACCCCTAAATATATTAATACAACAAATTCTACTAAATGCACCATATTATATTACCACCACTAATAAAATATATTTTATTATAAATACACCACAATACATATAGAAATATATCCTTATGTAATTATAAAATAAATAATCATAAAGATTTGTCCACCACAACCCCAAATTATTCATGAGTTGTCTTCTCCCTCAACTCACCCCTAACATCCGCCAAAATTAATTTTTACACTAAAAATGAAAATAAATTTTAAAAATTAAATTAAAATATTTTAAAGACTAGAAATAAAAGTATAAATTATTTACACTTTAAAAATCTTAAAAATTAAAAAAATATTTTAATATTATTACAAATTGACTTCATGCTAGAAATGAGGTCTTTTGTGGCATATGAGAATAATTTCCTCTAGAAGTTCCATTATCATTCCTGTAAAATGATAAGAGGAAATAAATGAATTATCTTAGATCAACAACTTGACTTCATTTTTCACATGATTACAATAAAGAAGTCCGAATCGCCTACCTTTTAACAAGTGCCGAGTATTTGGACAGTTTATACCGCCACAATTTCACCCAAACCCAGAAAATTAAAAAAATAAAAATAAATTAATGCTATATATACAAATATTCATGTTATCAAACAAAGAGGTTTCTGAATTAGAGAATAAAAAATGATAGAATATTTTGCTGGTTTTTAGGTAATTAAATTTCAATTGAAAAGCAAAACTAAAAAAATAACAAGAACAACAAGAAGATTTAGAAAAATAAATATAGAGAAGAGAAGATACTTATTTTAAATGAAATGCTTGAATTTCTTTTTAATCAAAACTAGATAAAGTTGTATATTTGATTTTTTAACGAGACAGTTCGAATTTTTTTTCTTTTTTTATTTGTTGATGATCAAGTAAGAAATCGTGCTAATTTTTAACTTGTGTCTCAAGTTGACTCTCAACTTGCATAACAAAAAATAATAAATAAATTATTCGACATGAGGTAAAAGTAGATGAAATTCTAAGATCCTTTAAATTTCGTAACGATGACACATTTAACAAATTCCATCAAAATCCACTAAACTCCATGAAATAGAATTCCATTAGAATATGAGAGATTCTATGAAATTATATTAAAAGACAATCCATGAATTTAAATTACACTAGACAAGTCTACTGCCTATTGGGTGCATACTAGGTAAATCCTCGAATTGACGCGATAACCTACAAACCACGTCAATAAGATAAACCGCACTAGACAAGCCCGATATGATAGCTTAAGCAAGAAAGTGTTGGTAAGAGTATCGAACCTGTGACCAAATGCATTCGCGCTCACCTACTCCACCAAGTCGGCCACTCCATAAGAGATCTCCTGGTTATTACACTTAAAAAAAATAATAAAAAATAATAATAATTAGTGGAGTGAGCACAAAGTGAGAAATGACTGTAGTTTGTTTATTGTTTCTTAGTTTGAGTTTGATCAGCATAATTCATCTACCTCCTAAATTAAGGGAAGGTCCATGGACCATGGGCTATTACGACACAAGTCTTCCATGACAAAACCTATAACCAGGGCATGTTAATCGACCTTCCTGGATCTCATCTTTCATAGGCCCAAAGGTCGGCCCATATGGCCAAGCTACTTTCGAAACTAGTGGTCGGGTCTTGATCGACCATAGATCCTTCCCGTTATATTCTGGGGTCTCCTCCAATTCTAGTGAAGCAAAATCTGGGGGATGATCTATTCCTATACCAGGGTCCGCCAATCACAAAGTCGATGCCCTGTCAAGACTAACTTTCTCCAACTTGGATAACTTGGAAAGGATTGTGTTAACAATTCATGAGCCCAGTATCATACAACAACCCAATGTCATGGATATTTCAGAACATGAGCCCAGTTGGATAGAACCAATCATTAAACACTTGAAATTGGGAAATTACCAGATGACAAAGCAGAAGCCAGAGGAATCAAATCAAGAGCTCTAAGGTACACCATCATGCAAAACACTTTATTCCGAAAAAGTTTTACACTTCCCTACCTTCGAAATCTGACCACGAGAAAAGCAGCCCTTGCTATGGCCGAGGTTCATGAAGGAATTTGTGGAGGACATCAAGGAGCAAGAGCTCTGGTAACTAAGTTGGTGAGAAACGGTTACTACTGGCCAACCATGAGGAAAGATACACTCAACTATGTGAAAACTTGTGATAAATTCCAAAGGTTTGCAGCTCGATTACATCAACTAGCGTAAGAGCTCTCTTCAATTATGTTCCCATACCCGTTTGCATAGTGGGAAAATTGACATACTTTGGCCATTTCCAGTAGCTCGTAGCCAAGCTAAGTTCTTAGCAGTGGCTGTGGAATACTTCACAAAATGGGTAGAGGCAGAGCCTCTTGCCATAATCTTTGAACAACAGTTGGAGTCATTTGTTTAGAAGTCAATCATCTGTTGTTTTGGCCTTCCCAAGACATTAATCACTGACAATGGACAACAGTTTGAGTATCAAGCCTTCAACCTATTCTGCAAGAATTTAGGGATTGAACACAGGTTGACTTTAGTTTCACACCCGCAAAGTAATGGATTGGCAGAGGTAACAAATAGGCTTATCTTGCAAGACCTGAGGACTCGCCTTGATAGTGCCAAAGATGATTGGCCCAATATCCTCCTAGAAATTCTATGGACAAATCGAACAACATTCAAGACAGCAATGGGGGAAACCCCATTCATGTTAGCTTTTGGAATGGAAGCCTCTATTCTAGTAGAAGTGACGATTCCTAGCTTACGCTCAATGACTGCAGAATCGCTTGATCATATTGAAGGGTAAAGGGAAAGTCTAGATCTCTTGGAAGAAGTCAGGGAAAATGCCGCCCTAAGAATAGCTGTTTATCAAAAGGTCATGTCAAAGAAGTTTAACCTCTAAGTAAAAAAGAGGGATTTCAGAATGGGTGATCTCATCTTACGCTGAAGCGAAGCCGTCGGTCATCAACCTGGGAAGCTCGAACCTATTTGGGAAGGACCATACGAAGTCATTCGAAAGGTTGGGAAGGGCTTATACAGTCTCAGAACCATGAACTCCAAGCCCCTTCCTTGACAATAGAATGTCAAAAATCTGAAGTCTTACTACAAATTAGGTTCCATTCTTCCGTAAATTGTCCCTGTCATAGAAGAGTCAAGTCTGCAAACCCATTTTCTTTTATTTTAATTATGGAATTGCACGTCCATCTACATTTTTGTCAGTAAGGTCGGGCCTACGCGCCCATTTCATCTGCTTTCAGATTCAGGGATGGATACTCATTTTCCTTATCCAGATTTTTTCCCAAAGGGTTTTTTTTGGGTAAGTTTTTAACAAGGCCCATAGTTCAGTCCCCCATTAATAAAAGTGTTGCTTCCGAAGAATGAGCACCAGAAGATCGAGCACTGGAATAACCTATAAAGTCAGCTAAATGACATTACAAGTTACTCCTCTACAAATAATTTACAATGTCTCATATGGAAAGACGTTACAAATTATTTCCTTACAAATAATTTACAATGTCTCATATGGCAAGGCATTACAAATTATTTCCTTACAAATAATTTACAATGTCTCATATGGCAAGGCGTTACAAATTATTTCCTCACAAATAAATTACAGGGTCAACCATCATGTCCGGCCTTACAGATTGCTTCCCTACAAAGAGTTTACAAGGTCGACCTAAATGCCCGACCTATCAAACTATTTTTTTTTTACACAAAGTCAAGGGCTTGAGCCCTTCTTTGTACAAAAGTTACAATGTCGACATTTATGCCGACCTATCAAACTATTTCACGAAGTCAAGGGCTTGACCCTTCCTTTATACAATAAGTTTCCAAGGTCGGTCTACATGCATGATCTGGCCAACTATTTCCTTAAACTGCAAAGTCAAGGGCTTCACCCCTTCTTTGTACAAAAAGTCTATTAGGTCAATTTACTTTCCCGACCTTGTAGTTATTTCTCTAAAATTGCACGAAGTCAAGGGCTTGACCCTCTCTTTGTGCAAAAATTTAAAAGGTCAGCCACCATGCTCGACCTTACAAATAAAATCCTAAGAATTTACAAAGTCAAGGCTTGATCTCTTCTTTGTACAAAAATCACAAGATTGGTTTAAACGCCCGACCTTTACAAACAATTTAAAAATAAAATGCAAGTGAAAAATAGGTACTTTGCAAAAACTTGTAAATTCATGATGAAAAAGTTACAAGCTGTCTGCGGGGCATACCCCGGGTAGGGAAAATTTTTACAGAAATTGTAGAACAAAAATCAAATTCAAGTCTCGGGCTCACTCCCATCCTTAGCGTCCTCGACCACTTCACAGTCCTCTTCTTCACCCTCCTCAAATGGGGTGAGGTCAAGTTCATCGGCACCCAAGGGAAACTCCGCCATGGGACTAGTGTCGAGTTCGAGGGCTTTTAGAAGACACCAAGCTCACGCTTGCTTGATAGCTTGAGTATAAGAATCAAGTGCATTGTTACCAAGGGCGAGCTTAAACTCTGCTGAACCCTTAAACGCTTCCACTGTGGAGGCCTGGACTTGGAGTTCCCTCCAGAGCTTGTTTGAGCTCTTCAGTCAAACAAGCATTTTCCAACCGGGCTGACTCGCGGTCTTGGATGGAAAATTCAAGATCAGCCCAAGTCTTCCTCAGCTCTTCTTCAGCAGTAGCAGCTCGGGTTGCTTCATGCTGAATGAAATGAACAAGCTGACTTGCAGTCTTACCCTGCTCAATGCTCTGGTTAGCAAATCCCTGAGTAATGTTGAGCATCTACAGATCGAGAATATTAGTTAGAAAAGCCTTATGCAAAAAGGTTAAAATATAAATAATACCTCAGCCCTTACGTGAAGCGCTGCACTCATAATGCGTTCAACTCCCCACTCCAGACCAACCTCGTACTGGTACTTCTTTACAAGGTCCGGATGCAGGGAGTCTTGCATCTTCTTATTGCTGTCAGCAAGAGTCGGATTCTCCGCTTCCAACTCAAAGTCATAGGGTGGGGGAGCCTGAACCCTTTGTTGTCTCTCCTCCTTGGGGTGCTGGACTTCCGTATTGGAGTGAGAGGGCTGACCGGGGCCCTAGGATGTAACCCTTGTCCTTTTTTGGGGACACTTACGAATTACCCCGTCTTTAGCTCGCTTGGCATGGGCAGTATGGGCCTTGGATATGGCAGCTTCCTTCAACGCTTCAGGGTCAAAAGCCATCCCTGAAACAAAACAAGATCACGGAAGTTAGATCTCCAGAAAAGGGCACGCGACTAAGAAGAGAAAGAAAAATCAAGGTAATTTTTATTAAAGTAATGTAAGAGGCCAAACCCTACCGGGCTAAAGGTCAAGGCCGGCTTGGTCAACAATGTCATTATTTACAAGGTCATTGACTTCCTCCGCCAATAACCTAAAATCACACAACCTTACTGCATTAGCCATAAGCTCGACTATGGCATCCTCACTCAAGTTATCTACCCTATTGAAACTATCTATATCAGGCCTTCTAAAGGTTAGGAAAAATATGTTCACTCCCTCTCCCGGTTTGATAAAAAGGAATTTCTCTTTTCAATATTTAATGGAGGAAGGAACCCAGGGAACCTCAAATCGGTCTTTCCTGCACAAATACACAAAGCAATTGCATCGGGCAAATACTTAAGCTCTAAAAGGCATTTACCCAGGTTAATTATTGGTTCTATTTCTAGACTCCTACAAAAGATGAAGAAGTATACAAGGATCCTCCAACCATTAGGAATGAGCTGACCTGACAATATGCTCGCGGTTAGCAAGAAATCCACAAGGAAGTGATGCAGAGAAAACCTAAGCTCGACCATTAAGGCCTCATGATACACAACCATCTCCCCTTCCCGGCAATGGTAAGAGTACTCATCCCTGTCCAGAACCCTAGCCATATACTTATTTTCCAACCTATACCTCCTCATGTCTTCCTCGACCATGTGTTCTTTCATTTTGTTGTAATAGGTTAGGAGTTCAAGTTTGGCTTGTCTCGATTCCCTACCTACCCTAAGATTATCCCCAACGTCTTCTCCACTATCAGATTCATTACCCTGAGGACTGGGTGGGGGTTGGTAGAAGCTTAAATGCTCGACCTCTTAGGGTTCATCTAAGTTCTCCACCTCCCTGAGATCGCTCACTGAAACTTGTCTCACCATGACTTCAGATAATAAATAATAAAATTAAGAGTGGTCAGGAAATGTCGAGCTTACCTAAGTGGTAAGAAATTTTTGTTGAGGAAAAGGTCGTGCTATTTTCCCGAGGACTTCTCTGATCTCTCAAAATTCGGAAGTAAAAAGAATGAGATTATGAGGACCACCTATATATAGACGAAATTGGCGGGAAACATTTCAAAAATCTCCACCCTAACTCTTGCCACATGTCACATATCTAAAGGAGTTCTATTCATTACACCAAAGCATTTAAGTCCGTTAGTTGGTAAAAATGCGTAATAGCTGTCAAAACATGCACGCGCCTAGAGATTTTGTCTCAATCTCTAACACACGGGGGCCAATGATCAGCATAATTCCTCTTCCTCCTAAATTATGGGAAGGTCCATGGACCATTGGCTATTACGACACAAGTCTTCCATGACAAAACCTATAACCTGGGCATGTTACTCGACCTTCCTGGATCTCATCCTTCATAGGCCCACATGTTGGCCCATATGCTTGAGCTACTTTCGAAACTAGTGGTCGGGTCTTAACCGACCATAGACCATCCCGCTATATTATGGTCTCATAGGTCGACCCTCATGACCAGACACATTCCCGTAGAGAGCCCCACCACTTCCAAATCTTGCTGCATCATGGGTTTTTCAAGTCAGTCCTTCCCAGCCTGTCATGCCAAAAAACCCATACAAGCAAGCCTTAAGTCATCCTTTGTCTATGGGCCTCATAAATGGGCTACATCCTTGGGCCCTAAGGTAAAGATGTTTTCTAGAAGGAAAGATCCCCAAAAAAGCACTACTGGAAAACAGGGTTTCTTCGACGGATATTTTTCGACGGCAGTCGGTACCATCGGAAATTTCCGACAGAAAATTTCCAACCGAATTACTACTGTCGGAATTTTCCAACGGAAAATAAATTATCATCGAAAAAATTCTCCTGTCAGAAATTTTCAACGGAAATTAATATTCCCGTTAGAAATCTTCGACGGTAATTTATTTTTCGTCGGAAAATTTCAATGGAAAATAATTACAAAAAAAATGAATAGCGTATTTTTACAAATTATAACCATATTAAAAAAAAATAACACCATATTACTAACATAAATAACTAATATATTTTTATGAAAAAAACTCATTTACAAAAACTCAATTGTTCTAATGGTTAGGTTGCTTCTTCACAACCCTTTGTTCAAGGGTTCAAGTCACGAACTATACACTTTGGAAAAAATAATTTATCACCTAGAAGGCTTAGCGGGTTGGGTTAGTCGGGTATGGAGGGTGGGCCGGGCCGGGTTGGGTGGGTGCTTAATAATTTTTTTTCCCGACGGAATGAACATCGTCAAAAATTTCCGACGACAGTGAAATTCCGTAGAAAATTCCCGACGGCCGTAATTTTTCCGTCGGAAAGTATTGCTGACCAGGGTTTCTCTGACGGATTTTTTGACGGGTGAAGTCTGTCGAAAATAAGGTATTTCTGACAGAAAATGACCTTTTACTTACGGATTTTTCCGTCGAAAAAAGCCTCTTTTTGGTAGTGAAGGGGAGTTCAATCTCTATAAGAAATCTTCTCTTAAAAGGTAAGCTTATGCAAAGATGACTCCTTCTTATAATAAAAGAAGGTTACAGACTTTTAAGCCCTATAAATACAGCTCATCCGATCGAATATTATTCATTGACAACATATTTTCCAGTTATATATTTATCTCTACTTTTCTTTCTCCAGAAAACTAATTCTCACACCGGAGGGGAGACATAGATAATCCTCCTCACCTTTTTTACATGTCATTCAACGTGAATCCATTCATCTTTTTCAGTGATCAAGCAACTCCAGATCTTACCAAGTCAAGGTTAAGAATTTTTACAGTATCAGAGTTTATAACATATTAGACCTCCATTTTAGAAGAACTCATAAGCGGTTTAATTATAAATAGAAATGAAATGGGTGTTGGATAAGTGGATTGTATTTTTGAGCATGGGCGGACCCATGTAGTGTCGAGTGCAGGCATATGATTGCACTAACCTTTTAGATCAGCCCATTTAATTGTCTTAAATTTTTTCTTTTTCTTTTTCTTTTTTTTTTTTTTCTTTTTTCTTTGTTGGGAAATGGATCAATTTTAGCTACACTGATTTTTACTGTCAGCCCTTTAAACTTTGAAACTCATTTATTCTAAAAGAATAATTGAAATGGACCAAATAATTGGTCCAATTTTAATTTAACTAAATTTGTAATTTACACCCAATTCTCACCCAAAGTTACAAACGTGAAATGTGAAATATGAGACTTAAAATTGTGAGTGCATTGAGATGCATTGATGAAAATTAAGTTGACTATTTATAAATGATTTATATATTTCTCCGAAACGAATTCTAAAATACATATGATCTGACTTAGAGCATGTTTAGTGTTGGGGGAAAAAATCCAAATTTTCCCCCTAGATTTTCCACTTTGACAAATTAGTGTGGGGGGGGGGGGGGGTGGAATGGAAATAAGGTGCTAAATTTGGACCCTTCTTTACAGGTTAGCCCAACAATTTTGTTCAATATTTTATTCACCAAAAGAAAGTTGACTAATGGTTGGCAGGCAGTGAAGAATTATTGTTGCTGAATTGCAACAGATCAATTCAACGGTTAATTTACAAAATTATTGTTGCCCAAAAAGTCTTCCAATTCTCAATCTCGGATTGCAAATTCTATGGAGGCAATGGCAACACAAGCCTTGAACCGAAATATCTCAAGATCCACTTTTTATGAACATCATTCAAAGATGCAACGACTTAACTGGGAGTTGAATATTATGAACAAAGACATCTCCACGTTAAGTCCAAGGAGGGCAAAATATTTTCGGCTGAAGCAAGATGAAATCTTAGCTTCATTGGAAGCTTCAGAAACCCCACAAGATAATCCAAACACTGAGAATAGCAATTGGGATTACATGCAACCATACATTCCTAGTCCACCGCGTTCCCCATAATAAATATCTTTTGTATCACTCTTATTTTACCAATGTCACTCCCCCTCATCCTTCTTTATGTAATTTGTTGAAGAGATACGTTGAAATCTGTATCACTCTTATTTTACGTATGTATTTGTGATGACATTTTAACTTAAATTATAGATTAAATTATAGATATGAGAAAACGTTACATAACGACAACTAATAATAATCCTAATACAAGACAACGAGCTAAAATACAATAACATTTGTAAATAATAGAGGACACACAACGAAACATAATGTAACGCCTTATTCAGTACAAACGGATTACCTAACTAGAAACGTGCTACAATCCCATGAAAAGAAAACTAGTGAGCGTCACCTTCTAATGTCCATACACGATCAACAAGATCTGCTTGAAGAGCGGTGTGAATAACATTTGATCGAACCATACGATAACGAGCTAAATGTTGTGCTATGAGATTTCCACCATGTTCAAATTGTAAGTCGATATCAGGATTAACATCATACATTCGTGCACGTACTCTCCTTGACGATCGCGGGTCTTCATCTTCTTCGTCGGATGACTCGACATCTATATCATCATCTCTTTCCTCTTCAACAATCATATTGTGCAGGATGATGCATGCCATCATGATATCGGTAACATCTCTAATATCGTGTAGTCGGGCAGGCCTCATGATTATTCCCCCATCCAGCTTGAATAACCCCAAAAGCTCGTTCAACATCTTTGCGGTACGCCTCTTGCTTGGTAGCAAATAACTTTGCTTTCACACTCCCAGGTCTCGATATTGTCTTCACCAGTGTCGCCCACGACGGGTAAATACCATCGGCGAGGTAGTATCCCATGGTATAATGATTATCGTTTACAACATATTCACAAGCAGGGGCATTTCCTCGCTCAAGCTCGTCGAATAAGGGAGATGCCCCAAGAACATTAATGTTGTTGTGGGAGCCAGCCATTCCAAAGAAAGCATGCCAGATCCAAGTATCATATGATGCCACTACCTCAAGGATGATGGTTGGCCTTCTCTTGCACCCGGAGTACTGACCCGAAAATGCCGATGGACAATTTTTCCATTCCCAATGCATGCAATCTAAGCTACCGAGCATGCCAGGGAAACCTTGCTGATTTCCTTTTCGAAGAAGCCTATCAATATCTGCACTATTGGTTGCTCGAAGGTACTGAGAGGTGTAGATATTCCTCACAATTTAGAAGAATTTCTTCAGTGAAATCATGGCAATGCTCTTACTCATTCGAAGGTACTCGTCTCCCTTATCTGCAGCTTCACCATATGCAACTTGTTTTACTGTCGCAGTAATTTTTTGATAAGGTGAAAATCCTTCACGGCCAAATGCATCATGTTCTTTACGAAAATATGGTTCTGAATTTACAACATCACGGAGTATTCGGTCGAACATGGAATGACTCATTCGAAATTGAGTTCAAAATTCCTCTTCATTATAAATAGGGCGTGGATCGAAGTAGTCCTTCATGAGTTGAGGATAACCTAATTTTCAACCAAGATCTTTATAGTGACGATTACTTTAACTCCCTTCATCTATGTTTCCGACCAGTGAGCTAGATTGCCCCATCACCATTTGAAACTCTAGATCGTCTTCTTCATCTTCATCTTCGATTACCATTTGAGTAATCATCTCGTTGAAAGGATCTTCCTCCATGATGAATGATGAGGGTGAAATAATCGTGAGAGGATGAGATATTTAAACTAGGAGATGTATGTTTCTTTTAGGTTGAAGATAAGATTCCGGATAGGATATGATAGGAGATGAGGAGGAGGATAAGATTTTCAGATAAGGTGAGATAGAAAATGAGAAGGAGGATAAGATTTCTGGATAAAATGAGATATTTGTAGTTTATACAAACTAGCATCTGGAAAAGAGTTAACGAGGATAAACTTTGAAGATAATATGAGATAGGGGACGTTGGGTTTACATTTAGTAGCATAGATTAAAAAAAATTGAAACAATATAAACCGTCCAAAGTATAATGTGTTATAATTTAGCACTTTATTTCAATTAATGTGTAGCCTGAAAAACCTAAAAACCTATATCCAAAATTTTCCCCCACATTTTCCCCCTTGCACATTATTTGGGAATAGGTTTTTTCCCCCCGAGATTTTCCCCCCACATTTTTCCCCCTACATTATTTTTTAATTTTTTGGGAAAATGTTACTCTTCAGTTTATGTCTTTACCTTAGATACCCCTAGCTTAATTTCCCTGTTGTATTAATGTTGGATGATGTTACTGTGTCAAATATAATTGTACAAGTAAACGTGTTGGAATTAATCTTTTATGTGGGCTACATAGTTAATTACAATTATGTTGGGCTATCTAAATTAGTAGGGCCAATTAAGTAATCTAAATATTTGGGCCCTAAAAACATTTATTGGTATGAACTTTGCAATGTGTAGAGACCCGATAGCCTAATTAGGGTTGATGGAAACCTAATTAACTATCATAAATGGACGTCTTATGTGGTTATGGTTCCCAAGTCAAATTATATAACTGTGCACGTCCTTCTTGTGTCCATCGCTAGAGGAAAACATGTTGAACAATAAGGAATTTGGCTGTGGAAGATCAAACCCTCGTTTAATCAGATTCAATGGATCCAGATATGCTTCCAGTTTATTATTCTTGGTAATTTAGCATGATTGATCTTGGGCTATATGAAGATTTAATTCTAACAAGTGGTATTAGAGCCTCAGTCATGTTGAATTATTAGATTTTTAATGTGATATATGATAACGAAAATTATATTTTATAAGTGTGCTTATTGCCGGATTAAATGTATATTTTTGTAAGATACTCGGCATGAAATAAAGTATTAATTCGGTTGAGTTTACTGCCTCAACTGAAGCAATTGGATTTATATAAATGCGTTCGGTTTTATGTATGTATCTATTGAAAATTCGACTTTGGTTCTCCTCTCACTGCCGACATGTATATCTATCTATATATGCATGAATTTCTTGAATCTTGGTTGGTGGAATTGGGTGTTGAGCATGTGGATTCAGAGATTCGATGTTAAGGTTGTGATTATTTGGATGAAATTTTGGTATATATGAAATTCTGTATGTAAATATGGATTTTGGCTTTGGTGTTGATCGATTGAGGCGTTAACTTTTGAACTTTTGAAGAAAGGATGTGGATCTGGTGTTGGATTCGGCTTAAGGAGGTTTGGCCGGAAGCTGTGGTCACCATCGGCACTAGCAGCAACAGGTGGAGTTGTAGCGCCTTCAAGTGCTACAACTGAGTTCAGCGTTGTCTTTGCACGGTTGCTTCTTCAAGCAACCGCGAACTGCACTGCGGTGGCACCGGTCGACAGCCATTTTAATGGCGACGACCGGTGTCTTGGAAGAGGTTCGCGACTGCCGGGAGGCGGCTAGGGTTGAATAAAACCATAGCTCCATTCAATTTTGGGGCAGGGGCTTCCACAGGAAATTTGATGAATTTAGGGACCCTTGTGCAATTTTCCTTATTTCGGTTTATTGCTCTTCCTGTCGTCTAAGGTTATAAAGATATTGATTTTAATCCCTAAAAATATGGAATTTAAAATTAAGCCCCGTAATGTTATAAATTATTAAAGTTGCGCCTTTAAAGGTAAGGGTTATAAAATTCAGCCACCAAAGTTTGAAAATTCTCCATATTAGCCCCTAAAGTTTGAAAATTTTCTAAATTGGCACTTTAAGTTTGGAGATTTCGTAAATTGGCACCTAAAATTTTGGAATTCTTCTAAATGGGCCACTAAGGTTTTGTTGAATTGCAATTAAGCGCCTGAAAATAAAGATTTCTTTTGAATTGGCTACTAAAGTTTTATAAAATTTCAATTTAGCCCCCAAATTAAGGATTTCTTCATAATTGGCCTCTAAAGTTTTGATTTATTCATATTCGATGTATAAAGTTTTGGATTTTATAATTTCAAATCCTTAAAGTTTTGAAATTTCAAATTTTAGGCCCTCAAGTCTCAGATCCATAAATTCTTGAATTATTAACCCTTACATCCTTAAAGTATCAGGAATTAGAATCAAACCCTTAAAATTTTTGGAATTAAATATTAGGCCCTTAAAGTTCCAGGAATTAAGAATCTGGCCATTAAAGTTTAGGATCAATTGAAACGACATGTTGCCAAAGTAACCTCTGTCGTGTAGATTTATTTATTTTGAAATATAAAGATGAGTGTGTCTGTTATTTTATGCCAGCAGTGATCGGCCCAAAGGAAGTTTACTTTTTAGCCAAATGACAGACACACATGCGGTAATAAATATATGATGATCATCAGATTAATCATATGAACAATGAGTCGGTCCAAAGAAAGGCTTATTGTTTGACAGATTGAATGGTATCTACTATTTATGCGAACAGTGATCGGCCCAAAGGAAGGTTACTATTTGATCAAATGACAGACACACATGCGATTATAAATATATGATTATCATCATGTTAATCATGTGGACAACGAGTCGATCGAAATAAAGGGCTATTGTCTGATAGATTGAATACCGATATTTGATTATTGGGTTAAGAGTATCCTGGCCAGATGAAATATGAAAATTGTCTTATATTTCGAAATTAATCAATTGAAATGACACGTTGACAAAGTAACCTCTATTGTGTAGATTTGTTTAATTTCGAAATATAAAGATGCGTGTGTTTGTTATTTATGCGAACTTTGATCGGACAAAAGGAAGGTCACTGTTTGGCCAAATGACAAGCACACCTGTGGTAATAAATATGTGATGATTATAAAGTATATCATGTGGATAATAAGTCGGTCCAAAGACAGGCTTATTGTTTGATAGATTATTTGTCTATATTTGATTACTGCATGGAGAGTACCACTTACAAGTTGATATTTTTGTCCAAAGACTAAATATCAATGTTTAGCTAGGTATCTTGTAATTGGGCCCACCATTATGTTATTTTTTCTGATTTCGATTCAGTTATTAATTCTCCTACTACAATATCTGTCAATTAACTCCATTCTTGTGTTTGATGGCATGAAATTCAAAATTAGAAAGAGGATGTTATGATTGTTCTCTGTTACATGGATCTTGACCTTACACTTTGAACGGAGCGACCACATGCTCTCAATGATGTAAGTCTATTGAGACTAAAAGGGATGTGGAGAAGTGGAACCGTTCTAATCGCACGAGTCTTATGATCATGTAATGTTCCATTTGGAAAATTATAGTGTCTAGTCTCGCTTTCAAATTAAAGGCACTAAAGGTAGAGCTATTTGGGGACTTGCTCTTGCATCTTGAGTTATTTTTCCTTCATGCATAATAAAGTAAATTTAAAGTGAGTTACAACACTCAACTTGATAAATGGACTCTCAATGAGTTCATATCTCACTGTGTGCAAGAAGAGAAAATAATTAAGCGGAATAGGACAAAAGTATTCACTTGTCAACAACTCATCAAGATAACAACATGAAAATGGGGAAAGGAAGCTGCAGTTGAGGTACTACAAAATTGCAAAATAACAAGATAAGAAATTTACATATTAATTTTGTAATAAGGGTGGACAGTAAACAAGAAATGCCTCAAACTGGGCGTTAAGAAACTTGTGCTTCTCGTTTGATTGATTTAAAGTTAATTTAACTTATGTACCTATACACACTTGATGACTGGATTCTGGTACTACCACTCACATGAGTGTGACTATGCATGGTTTCCTGTAAAGTTGACATCCAATTGATGCTGAAAGATTCATCTGTTAGGGAAACGGTAATACAGTTACAGTTGAGACTATAAGAAATTTTAGGTTATTATTAAGGACTGGTCATTATTTGATTTTAGAAGAAACTTATAAAGTACCTTTTTTTAGACGAAATTTGATTTATGTTCTCATATTGAACAAATTCAGTTATTATTATTCATTTGGAAACAATAAATTGTCTTTTCATAAATCAAATCTTGTTGAACCGATCATTTATCTTTGAATGATAACCTATATTTATTGGATAAACTTGTCTCGTATAATGAAACTTTGCATATCAGTCAACATGGTACAAAACATAAATTAACTAATAAAGATTTCGTCGCATTGTGGTACAAGTACATGGATATATCTCTAAACTGAGAATTGAGATAGGCTTGTGCCCTACGGGATTCTTGAACCCTTTGACTTGACAAACTCCTGAGTTTTTCGTATCAAGTACATAAAGAAAAACAGACAGATATTAGGAAATTGGGTGCCAATGACAATTTTTGTGTCTTAAAACTAATTCATACAATATTTGTTGACCATTTTCTATGGTTTCTTTGAATGGGCAGTAGTATTTTATTTTGTTCACAGATGATTATTTGAACTTCGGCTACCTATATTTGATTCACTAGAAGTAACAATCTATGGACGTTATAATGGCCTTCAAAGCTAAAGTTGAAAAATCAACATGGCAAGAAGATTAAAGTACTAATTTGACCATGGTGATGAATAATCTGGAAGGTATAATGAATTCATTAAATAACGTCTAGGACCTTTTACTAAATTCCTTAAGGATATTGAGCTTGGAGGGGAGATAAGTTTAGAGACATTGTCTTTAAAGAGGAATTTGTTTTCTCTTGTTGTTGTTGCTATTGACAATGATCATAATCTGACATTGTTTAAGATGCAAATTCGGATTATCAAGACAATGTTGGGTATTTCTCAATTCAGAATGAATGAATTGTTTCTGAAGAACAAGCTCAACAACCTCAAGAACAAAATGTCATTGAAAAGATCCATTAGAGAAAGGAGAAGTGTGGTTTTCCAAGAACATGAGTTTGACATAAGGTAATTAAAATGATCCAATCAACTTCTTTTTGGCCAAACAAAGTTCTAATTCTCAAAAGTGGATTGATGCCATAAAAGATGAGATAATCCATGAAAGACAGTGACATTTGGAATCTCCTCAAATTGCTTGAAGGCTTGAACCCCAAAGGTTTCAAATAAATATTTAAGATCAAGAGGGACTCAAAAGGCAATGTTGAGAGATATAAGGCTCGTCTTGTTGTCAAAATTTTAATCAGAAGGAAAACATCGATTAGAAAGAGAATTTCTAAAGTTTTATGGAAAGACTTTCAGGATAATGATGGCATTTGTAACTAGATGGATGTAAAAATTATGTTTCTCAATTGAGACATTGGAGATATAATATGTACGGTGCAACAATTTTTTTTTTTTGTATTATGTAATACAAAGAAAATGGTTTGAAAACTAAATAAATTCATCAATTGTATTATGGTCCCCAAGTCAAATTATATATCTGTTCGCGTCCTTTTTGTGTCCATCGCTAGAGGAAAACATGTTGAACAATAAGGAATTTGGCTATGAAAGATCAAACACTCGTTTAATCAGATTCAATTGATCTAGGTATGCTTCCAATTTATTATTCTTGGTAATTTAGCATGATTGATCTTGGGCTAAGTGGAGATTTAATTCTAACAAAACGCACTTAGGTCAATGCTTATCGCGAATTGAAACTTCTTCAAGAATTACCGGATTTTCCCAATGATGCTCGCATCAACTTTCCTCGCTACAATTCAGATGAAGCTGCTTCTATTTGCCATTAATATCTAAGGTTTGCTCAACTGAATTCATTACTTCCTTATTGGAATTATTTTGGTAATTTTGTTATTAGCATACACAAGAAACAATTAAAATCTTATATATTGTCCGAGTGAACCACTATCACTTGCTGTCTGCTAATCAATTGTTTCTTGTGTCTACACCTGCATGCATTTGGTCCTTTGATCCTTTTGTATAGTTATTATTTATGATGGGTTAGTTAAGCTAGTCTAATCCGGAACTTTACTTCATCTGCGCAGCCTAGTGAATTGAGATTAGTGAAACTAAAAATGGAAAGAAAACCAGTCATAACTATCCAAAATCGATCTGACAATTAAAACTTGTATTAATTGCTAATAAGTTTGCATGTTGCGTGGTAAGTAATTTACTGGACTTGCAAAATACTAATTTCGTAACCTTGTGTCACCATTTAACAGTCTCACATATATTGTGTAGTATGGAAATTGTAGAAGCAATTGAACCAGACGAATTTTGCAGTCCAAATTTTGAAGCCCAAAAATCAGAGAGCCCAGCCAGATGAATATTGGAGCCCAAGTCCAAGTGAATTATTTGTCTTCAACCCAATGCTGGAGCCCAACTGAAACCGGGTCGAGCCGAACCTCAAACACCGCCCTTTCTATATCAACCGTTAGACCTTCAAGATCAATCCTAACCGTCTACTTGGTGATAAGGATGCGTCGAAATGCTAACTATTCACTTTTTCTAGACACTTCTCTCTCTCTCTCTCTCTCTCTCTCTCTCTCTCTCTCTCTCGGTTCTTCGTCTTCTTTGTTGTTTTGTTTCAAAGAGAAAAACTTATCTCTCTTGCACATTTCTTTGTGGTTTTTATTTTGATTCTTAGTGGTTAATCACAGATATACTTTGTGGTTTATTGTTACAGTTTGATCTGTAAATTGTGTGTTGTTTCTTAATGGTTTTGTGGTAGATTTGTTCATATTTTGTAAAACCTTTTAATTATTGTATTTTTACTCCAGATTAATAAAGTTTTTTGAGGTTTTATGTTTAGAACTTTCTTTGTGGTTACTTTGTAGTGATTCTGAGCCTTTAATCGTAACAGTGGTATTAGAGCATTAGGGTTCTTGAGATTACGCTTTTTTAAAACTCAAATCGTGTAGATCAGAATCTTTTTCGGTGGATTTTCTATTTTCTGGAAGATTCTTTGTGGTTTCTCAAAACGGTTTTAGGATTTTCTGATTTCTTAGTAGTCTCTTAAGAAACTTTTTGATTTCTTGCGTTTTTTTGAAAAATCCATACTAAAACGTTTTTGATCTCCAAAAAACCTTGTGAAGATTTTCAGATATGTTGGATTTTTCAAATTTCTTTACTGAAAGCTTCATGGTATTTTTACTTTGTGGAATTTCTTGTAACCCTAGATTTTCAAATACGGGTTTTCTTAGTTTCTTGGTGTCTGGATCACCTAATTACTGAGTCTACATCAAAGGATCATATAACTCAATATATTTTTTTTTTTTCTAAAATACATTGAGAGTTCTAAAAGGATCCCATATTTTCCTAGTAGTTGAACTTCGTGGATGCTGATTGAACTTGGTGGTATTGAATCTTTGTGGAAAATCTGCAGTAACCTTAGTTTTGCAAAGAGGTGACATCTATTATTATTTTTTTGCATATTTACATTCTTATTCTTTTTCAAATTTTCTGTTCTCTCCAGAATCTCTCTATTTTTGAAGCCTCTTCTTGGACCCCTTTACTTACCTTTGTCCAGGATTTCTTGAAAATTCGAAAATCCGAGGGAGTTTTGGGCTGACCCAAATTAGTTTGAGGGATATACTGGAAGAACAATTTTCAATACTTTAGATTCTTTGTGGTTATTACTTAGTGTAACTATTCTTTGTGGATTGTGATCACCTTGATTTCTATACTACTTAGTGTCTGATCTTGATACTGTGTGACATATTATATATTTCTTGAATCTGTGGATTGCCTCTAATTACTTGAAATACTTTATGAATCTGTCCTGCATTCCTCTTCTTTATTTTGCTTGCCTGATATTTTTTGAAGAAATAAGGATTCTGATTTTTTAAAATTATTTGGCCATTATTTTAATGTCTACTATAAAAGTAGATGTTGAAATCTGGAATGGCAAAGGAGATTTTAATCTCTAGAGCCAAAAGATGAAAGCCTTATTACTTCAAATGAAATGTGCTAAGGCAATTGATCAATCTTGGTCTGTTAACCTAGTTCAGGATAGACAGATTAAAATGGATGAAACATGCTGGATTACTTTGTTTCTTCACCTATCTGATAATGTCATTAGACAAATAGGTGAGACTAAAACTGCTATGGAACACTAAGATAGATTAGAGGAAGTTTACCAAACTATTTCTTTACCTTACAAATGTTTTCTTTGAAAGCAATACTTCAGTTTTACGTTTGATCATTCCAAAGATGTAGATGACAATATGATTAGGTTTAATAAGATCACACAAAGCCTACTAAATTGTGATGAAATATTTTTTGATGACTAGAAAGTTGTCTGTCTTGTAAATGCTATGTGAGATAAATGTAAAGACCTTAGAAATGGCTTAGAATATGGTGGGCAGAAATTGACTACTGAAATAGTTGATACTTCCCTTAAGAATAAGGAGCTAGAATTGAGAAACAATCATAAAGAGACCTATAATGTTATTGGAACTTCGAAGAAAAGGAACTCCTTTAGGGATAATAAGTCTGTGAACAATTTCAACAAAAATTGGAATGCTCTTAACAATAATAGGAACTGGAATAACATGAATAGTAAACCTGTTAGGAGTAACTATCAAAAGAAAGACAACTTTTATAAGCTTAAGGATAATACCTTCAGAGGTCAATACAAATTTAAAGGTCAAGATAACTCTAGAAGTCAAGACAATTTTAGAAGTCAAGACAACTCTAGAGGTCAAGATAGTATTCTCATACCTAAACCGTGTTATTACTGTGGTAAACTTGGATATCATGTTAAAGAATGCTTTAAGAAACATCATGAAACTGGAACCAGTAATCAAACAAAGGCTGCAACATAAGATAATAATGGTGTTGTTTATGTCACTACTGAATCTGATACTAAGCATTAGTGGATACTCAATTCTGAAAGTACATTCCATATGTGTCCTGAAAGGGATATATTTGCTAGTTTCAATAATGATTCTTATGGTTCTGTGAAGTTTGGAGATAATTTGACTTGTGATATGAAAGGCACTGGTAAGGTTCTGTTGAAACTTGAAAATAACATTACACTTGTTTTAAATCAAATTAGATATGTGTCTGATTTAAAAAGAAATATGATTTATCTGGGTGTGCTTGATTTTGAATTTTATGGTATTAGATTACATAAAGGTTACCTAAGTATCTTTAAAGGTAATCTTTTACTTTGTACTCTCAAAACAAATGGTATATATGTTTTAAAAACTTATCCTATCTGTACCAATTCTTTTAATGCATTTTCTGAAAATAATAAAACTGTTTTATGGCATAAAAGACTTAGACATTTAGGTGAAAGAGGTTTAAGATTACTTGAAAAGAATGGTATTTTTGGTAAAGATGTTTTACAAAAACTAGATTTCTATGAAAAATGTGTTTTGGGAAAACAGAAAAGAAGTTTCTTTGGTAAAGGCATTTATAAGTCAAATAATATACTTGAATACCCGCATACTGATTTGTGGGGGCCTGCCCCAATTAACTCTGTTTCTGGTTTTAAATATTTCCTGCTCGTAGTTGATGACTATTCTAGGAAAACTTGGATTCATTTGCTGAAGTCTAAGGATGTTACAGTGTGGATGTTTAAAAACTTGATTACTTTGATTCAAAATTTAAAAGATAGGAAGGTCAAAGTAATTAGGACAGAAAATGACCTAGAACTTTGTAATCTAGACTTTGATTCTTTTTTTTAGTAATATAGACATTCTTAGACATAGGACTGTTACATACAGTCCACAGCAAAATGGATTGCTGAGAGGATGAATAGGACACTGTTAGAAAGAACAAGGTGTCTACTGCTTGATTCAAACTTGCCAAAAATTTTCTAGGGGTGAAGCAGTTAAAACTACTTCATATCTGATAAACATTTCTCCCTGAAGTGCTATTGATTTTAAAATACCTGATCAGATTTGGAACAATACTCTTCCTGATTTTTCAAAACTAAAATTTTTTGGGTGTGCAGCCTACTCACACCAAACTGAAACCAAACTTGATTTCAGGTCTTTAAAATGTGTATTTCTGGGTTATGGAGAAGGAATCAAGGGTTATAGACTATGGGTAAAAGAATATGGAGGTTACTGGGTTATTATTAGTAGGTCTGTTGTCTTTAATGAAAACTTTTTCCCTTGTAAAGATAAAATTTTAGAAGATCCTCTTAGTGAAAAGGATTTCCTCACTTCTGAGTTCAGTGCAGATCATTTGTGTGAAAAAAATGATCTGCCCAATACTCAGTTTTAGGTGGAGCAACCCCCACATTCTTCAAATAACATTCCTGAACCTGAGTCATCCAATTCTGTCCCTATTTCTGAATCTGTTCCTAAAATAGAAGCTGAAACTAAAACTGATTTTAATCTTGATAATTACCAGCTTGCTGGGGATATGACTAGAAGAGAGATTAGACCTCCTCCTAGATTTGAAGATCCTAATTTTGTTTCTAAATTCATATATTCTGAACCTCTACAGAATGAACTTAAATCTTTTGAAGAAGCTACTTTTTCAACTGATTCTAAACTTTGGCTTGCAGCAATGCAAGAAGAAATGGACATTCTTATTAAAAATGGCACTTGGATCTTAATGAATAAGCCTAATAATAAAAGAATAATAGACTAAAAATGGATCTTCAAAATAAAGGAAAGTGAGTCTAAAGAAGTAAAACCTAGGTACACAGTTAGGCTTGTAGAAAAATGGTTTTCACAAAAAGAAGGGATATGTTATAATGAAATTTTTCACTAGTTGTTAAGTATACCTCTATCAGTATTCTATTTACTTTAGTTTCTCAAATTGATTTAGAACTAGAACAAATGGCTGTTAAAACTACTTATCTGTATGGGCTTCTAGAAGAAACCATTTACATGCATCAGCCTAAAAGATTTGTAAAGAGAGGTAAAACTAACTTGGTGTGTCTACTGAAAAAAATCCCTGTATGGTTTGAAACAAGCCCCAAGGCAATGGTATAAGAGATATGACTCTTCTATGCAAAGCCTTAATTTTCAAAAGAATCAATATGATTCTTGTTTTTATTTTAAGTCTGGTGAAACTGACTTTATGTACCTTTTGATGTATGTTGATGACATGCCCATTGTTGGCCCAAACATGCATGACATTAACCTGCTTAAGCATAAATTGCATTCCGAGTTTGAAATGAAAGACTTAGGGCGTGCTAAAAGAATTCTTGGAATGGATATGTTTAGAGATAGGAAATCTAGAAACCTGTTTTTGAATAAAAAACATTACATTGAAAATGTTTTAAAAAGGTTTAGCCTATCTAATTCTAAAATTGTTTCTTTACCTCTGTGTGCACACTTTAAATTGTCCATTGATCATTCTCCTAAATCTGATGAAAAAGAATTTAGGATGAAAAATGTGTCTTATTCAAATGCTGTAGGATCTATTATGTATCTTAATGTGTGTACTAGGCCACATATTGCCTTCTCTATAAGTGTGCTTAGCAAATTTATGAGTAATCCTGGTGAATTGCATTGAGAAGCTATTAAATTTTTATTGAAATATCTTAAAGGTTCTGCAGGACTTAGTCTGGTGTTTTCTAAAACTAAAAATGATTTTAAATTAAAAGGTTTTATTGATTCTGATTTTGTTGGGAACATTGATAACAGAAAATCTACTTTTGCATATTTCTATACTTTAAATTGTTCTTCTATTAGTTGGAAATACAGTTACAAAAACTAGTTGCCTTATCTTCAACTGAGACAGAATATATAGCTGCCACAGATGGTGTTAAGAAATGTATGTGGCTTAAAGGATTACTTTCTGAAACTGGTTACATTGATAACTCTGAAATTGAGATATGTACAGATGGTCTTTGTGCATTACATTGGTGTAAAAATCTTGTGTTTCATAATAGGTCAAAAGACATAGATGTGAAATTCCACTTCATTAGAGACATAACTGAGAAAAGTATTGTGAAACTAGTTAAAATACCCACTTAACTAAATTCTGCAGATGTTGGAACAAAGGTTATACCTATAAATAAATTCAAAGTTGCTTTAAAGTTTCTAAATTTGTTAGAATTTTGATACTACTTAGTCTTTGTTCGGTACACAAGATTCCAAAATTTAAATTTTGTGTTTGATTTATTTGTGTTTTTTAGGTAAGATGTGTGGTTAAAAATCGGAGAGAGAAAATGTGGATAGTTAAAAAGTGGTATGGGAAATTGTGTAAATTAAATTTTGTGTCATTTTTGTCTCACAGTGAAATAAATGGCCATTTAATTTGTAACCGAACAGGGCCTTAGTTTGTTTTCGTAGGTGCTGCTGATCCAATTGAGGTGGAGATTGTAGAAGAAATTGGACCACACCAATTTTGCAGTCCAAATTTTGAAGCCCAAAAATCTGAGAGCCCAGCCAGAGGAATATTGGAGCCCCAATTCCAAGTGAATTGTTTGTCTTCAACCCAATGCTGGAGTCGAACTGAAACTGGGTCAAGCCCTACCTCAAACACCGCCCTTTCTATATTAACCGTTGGATCTCAAAGATCAATCCTAACCATCTACTTGGTGATAAGGATGCGTCCAGATGCTAACTCTTCACTTCTTCCAGATGCTTCTCTCTCTCTCTCTCTCTCTTGTGGTTTTATTTCAAAAAGAAAAACTTATCTCTCTCGCACATTTCTTTATGGTTTTTACTCTGATTCTTAGTGGTTAATTAGATATATACTTTTTGGTTTATTGTTATAGTTTGATCTATAAATTCTGTGTGGTTTCCTCTGTTTGGTAAAAAATGTTTTTAAATTTTGTTTATAAACGATTACATGGCAACATATCATTGGCCTATTTTTTTTAAGTCAACAAGTTCGGTTGGTCAAAGATTCTCGTCCACCACTTTTTACTTTTCAAAACAATTGACGAACAAAATATTGATACGTTATTTATAAACAATCTATCTACACTATCTTAAAAGTATGGATAAGGGAGAATCTTCCACATCACTATTTTACACTCACATTATATTGTTCTAAACCAACTATACCCTCCTTTATTGTCCATTAACTAATTAATTAAGTTAAACAAAATAAAAACCCATTAGTATGATCCCACAAATGTATAATGATAACCCAAAAGCTCCAAGTTAAAATATGCACATTACATTACACAATCAAAAGATTTCGAGGTCATTTCTCACACCTTGCTTCATCCCTGTAAAATATTTCTCTCTTTATTGTCATTGTAGAAAATTTTCAAATTATTATTGTTTGGATTATCAATTGTACTAAAATGAAAACGAAAAGGCCATAATAGACTAAATAAATAATTTTTTAATTTGTCTTTGAAATGTTTTAAATTGAATATTCTTTAATCATTTTCTTTATAATTGAGAAGGAAAATTGGCTAAAGTTAGTAGTAAGGAAGTTTTTCAAAATTTTTTAACATCCAGACCGCACAAAACGTGTGTTGTGGTAAACTTTTTTCTTACGTTATCTTTTCTCAATTCAAAGCATGAAGTTTGACATCAAGAACAATATTTTGAGAAATGTTTTATTGAAAAAACTAACTGCATAATTTAATTTTCCTTACAAATCTCTAGTTAAAAAATGATTGAAATTTGAATGATTTTGTAACTTTTTACTATTCAATACTCATTGTCCTATTCAATAATATCTAAATTCTTACATCATTTGGCAAATTTATTGGAGAAATAACATCATTTCCTATACAAGACATGTAACATAATTTTTTCCAGATTAATTATCAAACACACTACTTACAATATATTTCTTTGTTCAAATTTACATAGTTTTTTTTTATTTTCTATTTCGACTGATTACTTCCCATATTGATATCTTGTGGAGATGAATAAAGTATTCAAATTCTCTACATCAACTAAAAAATCAGCAAGTCTTAACAAAGGTGGGACACATCCTTCGACATCGTCATTCTCCTTGCTAAAGTTAGCTTGCTTCTTTTCGATTTAACATTCATCTCAGCATAGTATTTTTGAACAATTCTCATCACCAACTGAAAATTAATTAACATTAGTGATGAGATCATTATAATTTTTTTTAAGTGTCCATGTAGAAATTATGGTATCTTCTGCAAAATTTAAATAAACAAATTGGGATTGTTCTTAGTTCAGTGTATTCCAATATATTAAGGTTATTTTCATGCAGTGATTTAAGAGTGGACTCGGAAGTATACAGTTCCAAAACTTGAAGCTGAATTATCTCGTGAAAAATGATAAAATTTCAATTATTGTTGTTCAAATACACTTGAAAATGGATAACATGTTTGAATTGGGTGCAAAATTTTACATGTTATCCACTTTTGATCATGCATCCGTTATGTCAATCAACCTCTTTGTGGGCTTCCTTTGGGGATGCATTGTTATTGGCCATATACTGGAGGAGGATCGTTGGATGAACGAATCAATCACGGCCCTCATCATCGTTAGTTTTACTCTCATTTTTTTTTTTCAAAGTACTTATTCAAAACTTAAATAGTGATACGAATGAATGTATCATATCGACTTGGCCCATTAAATAATTTATTACATTAATATATTATCTAATAATTTACAATGGTAATATAATTTATAATTTATAATTTCATACAATTATATTTTCTCATTTATTTAGTATATTAAGAAAGGAAGAAAAAATATTTCGTCTTTTAATAAATATTATTATTACTATAGTATATTAATATAATTATTAAAATATTACATCCAAAAATTATCAAATTGTATAGTCTATACAAATTCCATAGTTTACAATATATGAATATAATAACCACATGGCCTTTAAATCTGAAATGATACAATTTGATTAACCTAGGACTTTTAATTCCATATATTACTTAAAAGAAATATTTTATGAATTTGGTTAACAATTCGTTTCATTTTCGGATCAACAGAACTTGGCTCAAGTTGTTCTTTCAGATTATGTTACAAGAACAATGTTAACAGAGTATTTTGAATCGTGTAAAAATTTGTCACAACAAGAAATATTTTGTATAGAGAATTTCCAAAATATTATGTGTGGGATAGGAGATGTTGAAAGTGGACAAAACGAAAGAAAGGACGTGTTATCTCTCAAATTGCAGCTGCAAATCCCGTTAATAGAACTTTTAGAGATATCTTAGAAAATTCGAAAATATTTGGTGGAAAGGTTTTTGTCTTTGGCTAAGATTTACGTAAGGTTCCCCCCGTCGTTCCATGCGCAACAAAACAATGAACAATTAATTAGAGTTTGGTTAGATCATATCTTTGGGAGAAAATGGAAAACCTCCAATTAAGTCAAAGCATGCGTCCTCACAATGATAATCAATTTGCTCAATACTTGATCCAAATTGGTAATGGAACAGAAACTTATATAGAGGATGACTTCATTAACTTACCAAAGGAGATAGTTATAGAAAATGATGATATCGAAACTTTAGAGTTACAATTAATAAATGCATTATTCCCAGGTTTAACAGAGAATGCATCTTCTCCTAATTATATAACACAAATTGGAATTCTTTCAACAAAAAATGAGTATGTCGACTACCTCAACGACAAATGATCGGGCTATTTCCATGAGATAGTGAAGAATCTTGGAGCTTTGACCAAGCAACTAATGATACAAATCAATTTTTCAAGAAGAATTCCTCAATACATTGTTACCAATTGGTGTTCCACCGCATAAGTTGATCTTTTTAAAAGAAATTGTCCCATGAAACTCTAACGGAATTTAGACTAGTCCAACAGTCTTTACAATGTAACAATAATGATTTGTTGTAGTTTCAAGAAAAATATTATCCGTGCAGAAATAATCATTTGGCAACATGCTGGAAAAAAACTTTCCTTCTACGCATCCTGTTAATTCCAGTAAATGATAAAGGATATCCATCCAAATTCAAGAGGAAACAACTTCTGTGCTTTGCAATGACAATCAACAAGGCTCAAATTCAGACAGTACCTAATGTTGGAATATATCTTACTGAAGATGTATTCTCTTATGGACAACTATATATCGTACTTTCACATAGAATTTTAATATAAGCAACAAAGGTCTTTGTAAAAGCCGAAACACAAAAACAACAAAAATTGTGACGTTAACAACTATTTTGTACAAAAAGTTTTATTGTAACCATAATGTTACATTTTAATTTATTGAAACATTACAAATATTGTTTAATAATTGTTTATTACTACAAAAATTGCACAAATTATTCATCCTTTACATAAGATGTGTAATGTACAAAAAAGTATTGTAGTCAAAACAAAACAAAATATTACATTTCGATTTATTCAACATTTTCTCATTATATACAAAAAAAAAAAAAAAAAAAAAAAGAATCATATATAACATTTCAACAATTTCAGTTTTTTTCTTTTGATAATATCTTTTACCTCAACAACATTCAAAAAATAGTATTAGTTCTACAAAAGACATTGCTCATCACATTATCTTATACGTAAGACGTGCAATGCACGTGCTTACTACTAGTCATTTATAAAATGTTTAACAAACAGAGGCTTAGTGGTTTTGTGCGAGATTAGTCAAAGTTGTGAGATTTGTTCATATTTTGTTAAACCTTTTGATTCTTGTATTTTTACTCCAGATTGATAAAGTTTGTTGAGGTTTTATGTTTAAAACTTTCTTTGTGGTTACTTTGTAATGATTCTAAGCCTTTAATCGTAATAGAAATTTTACGCCTCAACTCAACGTATAAATAGTTTGGTTGAAATGGCTTAAAAAGAGAAATAAGAATAACCACACGATAAAATTGTTGGTATCAATCTACCCTCTAAATTTTCCTCTGACCCACCCACGTCGAAAAAACTATGTCTGAAGTTTTGAGAAAGATGGTGACAAAATAAAGTAGAAAAAAACCTCAAGTTATAGCTATTGCTATTGAAAATCCGGCTATCCATCTAGAAAACTACATGGAAAGTCACCCGCTGAGTTTGGAATTCCAGCATTTAGAGAAGCAGCCAATGGACATAAAAAAGAGTAGACAACTAACTATATCACTAGAAGAAGATGGATTTTGCCTTTCACCTCTAAGAAGCACTATAGAACAATCACAAAGTTATGTTTAATTTTTGCTAAAATCTCTTAATCAGTTCTCATGATCACTTTCCAAAATTATGTAATATAGATAGGCCCACTTATTACAATCGACTCGTGGAATGTAATCTAGAGTCTACCCTTGTATCTAGATGCAGGTGTGGTAAAAAAATGTTCCAAATATGGTTTTCAGCTTTTGTAACCTTAACTTTTGCTGAAAAAGTGATATATATTATATATTGGCTTTGTGATAATTACATACATATGCTAGCTATATTGGAAAAAGTACCATGATGTACATTTTTAGTTTACATGGTAGGATAAGATAGTGCTTACCGTTTCTCTTTCGACCGTTCATTTAGGGTAAAGTGAAATATAACAAGATAGTTACTTTCCTATTCATTAAAATTTACAATTTTGATATTGCAATACTTCACACTCAAGATTACTTCGGAATGTAGAGATCTTAGTGTACTTGTATTATTGTTACTTATTGGGCACCGTCGAGCATTATGGGACCCATCTATGACAAATGCCATGATTTTCTCACTGAGCTACTCAAATTTGTGTTTCGCAAAGCAGTTTCTAGTTTATTTCTTATTACTTCGTGGAACTATAATTGTAATTTTGCCTTTAAAAATGAAATAGAACTATTCGCATTAGGATTTGAACTAACCTACTAAGCTTGCTCGAGCATTTTTCATCCAATGTGGGCCCTATGGGGAAGGATTTGGAAGTTTTTTATTTTTATTTTTTTCAGATATAGAAAGTTAGAAATAATGTTTATTATAATAAATGATTTTTATTTTTATTTTGTTATATTATTATGTCGGGTTCAAATATTGATTGACACTAATTAAATATTTAATTAGTTTAATTTATTGTCTTTTTACATTTTTTTTATATTTTCAATAAGGTTAACAATAATTATATAATATAAATAAAAAAAATTAAAATATACAATTTCTCCCTACAAGTTTATATTATTATTGGGATAAATAATATACTTTGCTCACAAATATGCTTTCCCAAAAAATTCTTTTGGTTGGAAAATGTATATGACTAAGCCTACAAATTTTTTTCAACACAAAATATTTTGTACGATTTAATATTTATTTTATGTCTACCAAACCTTTTTTGTTGGTAAAACTAACTTTAGAACACTAATAATTTGTCAGGAAATAACTTAAGCAACAAATTGCATATCTTTAAAGGGTTTGTAGGGAAAGACCTTAGCCCACAAAATTCCAATCTTCGTCGTCTAATACTTTTCTCCACGATGTTTGACCAACAAATGACCCTATGTAATATATGTGTGTGTGCGCTCACAAATAAGAACGTAAATTTGTACGTGGAACGGAAAATTCTTGTAACGATATAGAATAATATATTGGAACCAGGACGGCGAGAAGAATTGCAATTAGTACAAAAAGTGATCTTGGAGTTGTGCGAGTAGGGCTAGCTATGTAGATCGTCGGGGGGGGGGGGGGGAATCTGAAAATTTAAAAGTTGTCTTAATTTTATAAACAGACTGTCACAGATAAGTTTAGACAGTAACCAATTAACAGTAAATCGTAAAACTGTTTTAGCGCAATACCAGATGAATCTTGCTGAAGCAGATTCGTCTGGATAGTGAAACGTAAATGGACAGAATAAATTGTGCAGAATTGAAAATGGACAAGAACACAATAATTTGAGCTTAACATGGGAAAAAACCCTAACATGGAAAACTCACGGCCTGCATCCTACGGACAAAAATCAATCACTATATAAGGAATCAGTTTATACAAATCAATCAAAACTACAGGATAAATCTACGCATTGACTTATCAAATATCCAAGAAATAGATCACTCTTTAATCCTTCTATGACATGTAATATGAGCTGGTGTCCACCACTCTTCAGTAGTTTTCTTTAAATCTACAACACTTTTTCAACAACCTCGAACTCCCGTTCGAACACGATCCAACCTCCCATTTGATCTTCATGCTGAAATTATTTCCTTCTCTAAGTGATTGATCCCTTCTCCCAGAATACCGAAGTAACAACACAATTGAAGCCTTTAATATTTGTGTACAACATGAAAGTTGGCTTCTTGACTCCTTTACCAAAGTGTAGTGGACGTGTATGGTTAAGCTCCACATCAATTATTGGATTCTACACGTCTTAAAGAAATCATCTCGTTCTCTTCTATTTAAATGCAACTAAGTTACTTGACCTCCAAGTTTCCTTATTGCAAAAGATCTCTATTACCTGAAAAATATAGCAGAGATAATTAGAGAAAGGTAAGATAATTATTCTTGAATAAATCTTACCATAAAATAGGGTAAAGATAAATAATGAAGGATCTTACCATAAGTTAATCATTTACCAATCAAGTGATTAACATAAACTTGGACACCAAGAATAGGGACCATATTTTTTGCCCTATCAAGAATCTTTACAATCAAGATTTTCGACCAAACAATCTTACCATATGTAGATAAGCTTGAATAAGCTCGGCCCCTATCAAGATGATGATCTTACCATATGCAAAGATAAGATTGAATATTCTCGACCATATCAAGAAGAAACTTACTATATCTAAGGATAAGCATGAGTGCCAAGAATAATCTCAAAATAGATCATCAATAAATTTATCAAAATCACAAGATATCGAGATCAAGATTACAAGATTATGATCCTAATCAAATCAATATTTCTTGATCATTATCTACCAATAATAAGATGATTTTCTCGAAAATAAGAGATATATTTTTCTTTAATAAATATTTGCGTAATTTAATTAAACTTAATACACTACTAAATACACATATTTAGTAATTGAATTAAGTTTTCTTAAATTACGCATTTGTGGAAAAATAGGAAATGCCAATAATATAAAGTTAAAAATCTCCCCCTTTGGCTTTTTCTATTTTTCTGAAACAATCATCTTTTTATAATCACAAGAAATCAATAAGCTCCCCCTATCAAAAATCTTCCCCTCAAGTTATGCATCATAATAAACACAATCGAATAATGCATGTAAAGGGAATCAACACAGAGAGCATTAACCATAAACATAGAGAGCATTAAAAAGATGATATGCCAAGCTATTCTCCCCCTTTTCGGAGAAAGAGGAGAAGCCACCTGCATGCAAAATCCAAACACAACCTAAAGTTGATCACAAGAACAATGGTGTTAAAGCAAAACATAAGAACAATGTTTCAAAATCACTGAAAATAAACAGATGGAACTGGAAGGGTGGAGATTAGTCCTAGGTCTTCTTTTGCTTCTTTGAGGCAGGGAGCTCTTGGCAGCAACCGTCCTCTTTTCCTTGGCTTCCACTGGAGCCACATCTTTGGAAGACCTTCCTAGCAGCTAATCTAGTGTGTCTTTAAGACGTTTGACACGCACTCTGAGGTCAGATATGTCAGCCTTCAACCCAACATTCTCCGCTTCCAGCTGGTCAATTTTGGCATCCTTACCAGCTGAATCCTGATTCCCAACAGTCTCATCCACAACCTGTTTCTTGTGAGCGGTCTGTACCTCCAGAGTCTTTCTGCATCTGGACCTGTTTAGCACTTTGGGAGTGATCACCAGATCATCCTCCAGCGTATGGACACCCTGATAACTCAGAAACTGTGAAATATTCAAAGGGTAAACCAACAAATAAGTATTCCCCTATCGAGGGCCACTCCCCGAGACCCTACCAATGATTAAGTTCCAGATACGTACAACAAGGTCAATGTTTCGTTTAGTCCCAAGGAGAAACAAGGTTCTGGCAGACTCTCTCTTAAAACTTGAGTCATGGATGAGTTGGTCAAAATTTGCCTTCAAAATTTTGTGAAGAATTTGGTATTTCTTAGACATCTCTGACCTAGGTAATTGTTTTAACCCCATCATCGACCACGTGACCTTACCCCCTGACAACTCCATTGTAATTTCATCATTAGTGGCTTCCATGGACTCATCCTCATCAGCCACATCCTCATTCAATCCTAAACACTTTCTAAGTTCTTTTGCAGAAATCTTAATCAATTGTCCCCTAACAAATAGTGAAGTGGTAAACAGACATTTTTTGGAGTTAAAGTCAACAGGGATATTGGCATTAAATTCTTTAACCAAGGTCTCATTGATCTCCCCCTTACATTCAGTCAATTTCTTCAACCCAAAGTGTGACACAATATCATCTATCTCAAAATCATCAAATTCTCCAACAACCACTCTAGATTCATAATGCAGTCGTTTACCCAAAATATGCTTTTGAAAATCAGAGTATGCCTTAGACGACCAAAATTTAAAATTAAATGGAGGTAAACATACCTCTAGACGTCTGCATGGGGGTGCAGATGAATGAAGTTACATCAGATTTGGATCTCACTAGACCCGCAGCTGTGTCTCTCTTTTTCTTTTTCGAACTTTCAGTGACTTCTGCTTTCTGTTTTCCTTTTCTGTTAGGGATTACAACCTCTTTCTTAGTCTCCTCTTCTGGCTACTCAGATTCGTCTACATCCTCAGATTCCTCTGTTTCTTCTGGTGGTGCTTCACCCCCAAACTCATCTGCTTCCTTGTCTTCCTCAGATTTTTCATCCTCCCCAGACACTTCCAGCTCTTCTGATTTTTCTTTTTCATTACCAGATTCAGTTTCACCAGATTCGTCGCCGCCTTCTTCTTTCACAACTTTCGCATCTTTTGCCCTTTTCTTAGTTGCAAGTGTTCTTGCTCCCTGCAACTCACTGCGAATATCCAAGGGAGAAATATGACGTTGACCAAGATTAGCTGATATGGGTGCCAAGTTTATAGCCATGGAGTGTGGAATGATTGGCGTGCCTCGGCTCAATTGAGCCATAAGGAGAGCAGGCGTTGGAGTAGTACCGGTGGTAGAGAGTGAGATCGGCGTTCGACTGGTGCCGAACGTTGGTACAGGTACAATGGCGCCGGCGGTTGGAGTTCCAATCTCCGATGGGTTTGGTTGAGATGATGCTACATTGCCACCGCTGCCTCTAGTGACTCTCCTCCTTCCGACTTGCTTACTTCTGACCATGTCTGGAATGGGTTTTGGATTTGAGAGAGTAAGAGAGACGAAAGTTAGGGTTTAGATGAGAGAAATTGGGGTTTTGGAACTTTTCGACGTGAGGTTTATGAAAAAGTGTGAGGATTTTTGGGTTTAAGAGAGATTCTCATATAAAAGGAATTAGAGTTTATTATGGTAACTAGAGAATCCTGATTCCTGCCAACTTTTTTCCTTAAAAATAGATAAACATAAGAACAGAATATGTTGAGAATTAGGAAACAAATAAATTACCAAAATTAGGATCCATTATCAACTGACTTATTCTGCAAGATTTGCACATATTAGCCCACGATAAACTGCCTTAAAAATAAAGATTTTTCGAATAAAATCTAAAATTCGTGAATAATAAAAATTTAAATGCATCTGGATACCTAAGACACATCTGAGCACTTGTTGGCATCTGTTGAGTCAGATACATCTGGCAGTATACAATCCACCACGTACATAAATAAGTTGATTCATGTGTGTGTGTGTGATCCGAGCAACCCTTAGTCATCCACATACTGTCAAAAATCATATGATTGCCCTGACTTCCTGATTTGTCACCGTAGTGTACAATAAGACTGATCCATATCTATAAGAAATGCATTTTCTCAAATCCATCTTACCGACTTTTACAATATTATGGCAATGTCTTTTGGAGGTGGAAACGGCTTCACACAATCCCCAGAAGTTGTCTTACAATATGTTCTCCTTTAGATTAGAAGAAGGGTATGAACTTGACTTGGATTGGTAGATTCACACAATCCCCAGAAGTTATCTTACTAGGTTTTTCCCTTACTTCTATAATATTTCCACATTTACCTCAATTCATCATATTTTGAAGCTAAAGGGTATGAACTTGGCTTGGATAGGCAGCATTCTTTTCCAATAGCCCTGCCTTTGGATAATAAGAATATGCGTGCAATGCTATAAGCAAGATTCAGATCATAGGTCTACACACAGAATATGAAATCTCATCTAGTAACAACCATATGACTTAGATAGCAGTGACGTATCCTTTGGATTTTCCAGAATTGAGTGCTAGTTAGATTCATCCGGAGACATGTTGACTGCTTTCAGCCAGATGTATCTGTCTCGTTATCTTCCACAAGCACTCAGATATATCTGCAAGCAAAAACATGATCTACTTAGAATAGGATAAATGCAATAAAAAGAAAAGAAGAACAAAAAATGCATTTTTTTAAATATGCATGTTCCTATTCAGGAGGAGATGATACTCCAATTTGTTTCCTAAGACTTTCAAATTTTACAGTATCGAGGGCCTTAGTAAACAAATATGCAAGCTGTAGATCAATCTGTATGTGCTCCAGATGGATAATCTTTTGTTCCACCAATTCTCTAATGAAGTGGTGTCTGATGTCAATGTGTTTTGTTCTGGAGTGCTGGACAGGATTTTTTGAGATATTAATGGCACTAGTGTTATCACAATACATAGTGGCTTGTTCTGTAGAAATCCCATAGTCTTCCAACATTTGTTTCATCCAAAGGAGTTGTGTACAACAGCTGCCTATACTCAGCTTCGGCTGTGGAAAGTGATACTGAATTTTGTTTTCTACTTAGCCATGCCACCAAGTTGTTCCCAATGCAAAAACATCCTCCGGATGTACTCTTTCGATCATCCAAAGGATTTCTGTAGAAATCCCACAGTCTTCCAACATTTTTTTCATCCAAATGAGTTGTGTACAGCAACTGCCTATACTCAACTTAGGCTGTGGAAAGTGATACTGAATTTTGTTTTCTACTTAGCCATGCCACCAAGTTGTTTCCAATGTAAAAACATCCTCCGGATGTACTCTTTCAATCATCCACATTCCCAGCCCAGTCTGCATCTGAAAAACCTGCAAGATGGGTAGTGGTATCTCTTGTAAACCAAATTCCGTAATTCAATGTACCAGTTACATATCTAATGATTCTTTTCACAGCAGCAGCATGAGACTCCTTAGGTTTGGCTTGATATCTTGCACAAACTCCGACATTGAAGGATGTATCTGGCCTACTGGCAGTAAGGTATAGCAGACTTCCAATCATACTTCTGTAGAGAGATAGATCTACATCCTTGCCATTGTCATCATTTGAAAGTTTTAGAGTGGTTTTCATGGGAGTTGTCATTGCCTTTGCATCTTCAAGTCCAAATTTCTTCACCATATTTTTAGCATATTTTGCTTGAGATATGAATATGCCAAATTCATCCTGCTATACCTGCAAACCAAGGAAAAATGTTAGTTCACCGACCATACTCATTTCAAATTCTCTTTTCATTATATTTATAAATTTATCAATTTTGGACTTAAATGTAAACCCAAATACAATGATATCAACATATATCTGAGCTACAGTTAGTCCAGGATTTAGATGCTTAATGAAAAGAGTTTTATCAATTCCTCCCCTTTTGTATCTGTTGCTTAGCAAGAATGATGTGAGCCTTTCATACCAGCTATGGGGGCTTGTTTCAACCCATATAACGCCTTTTTTAGTCTAAAGACATAGTTCGGGTGAGATGAATTTGTGAATCCTTGGGGCTGCTCCACATAAGCTTCCTCATTCAGCACACCATTCAAAAAGACACTTTTGACATCCATCTGAAATAATCTGAAATTAATGTAGCATGACACAGCTAGCAACAGCCTTATGGATTCCAGTTTGGCTACCGGAGCAAATGTTTCTTCAAAGTCTATCCCTTCAATCTGGGTATAACCTTGAGCAACAAGTCTGGCTTTATTTCTTACCACATTTCCTTGTTCATTTGATTTGTTCTTGAAGATCCATTTGGTTCCAATTACATTACCTTCTTTAAGACGTGGTACCAGCTCCCAGACGTCGTTTCTTTCAAATTGGTTGAGTTCCTCCTGCATATCCTGTACCCAGTGGTCGTCTGTTAAAGCTTCCTTGACATTTTTTAGTTCAATTTGAGACAATTGACAGATGTTTCCCATCTCGGAAGCAAATTTTCTTCTGGTCACATTTCTTTTAGACATATCAGTGAGAATGTTATCAAGTGGATGAACATTTTAAATCCTAGCAGGTGGTTGTCTTGATACTTCCGATTCTGTAATATTAGGTGTATCTGGGTAGTCAAATGCGTCTAGATCTGCAGATATTACTTGGTGCCCAGACTTATCCTAATCGTATTCTTCAGCATCATTAAGACTTCCAGCTTGGTGCTGTTCTTCTGCTGATTTTTCAGTTCCAACTTTTTCTTTTGGTGGAACTTCCAGTTGATGACCATCTGCTTCCTGCAAATTCGAGTTTAAACTATTAGTGGCATCCACTTTCACATTAATTGACTCAAGAACGGTTTGGGTTCTTAGATTGTAAACTCTATAAGCCCTACTATTTTCAAAATAACCCAAAAATATTCCTTCATCCGATTTTGAGTCAAATTTTCCTAGGTGTTCCCTATCTTTTAAAATTTAATATTTACTTCCAAAAGCATGAAAGTAATCAACCCTAGGTTTTCTACCCTTCCAAATTTCATATGCAGTTTGATTTGTTCCTGATCTAAGCATGACTCTATTGACAATATAACAAGCAGTGTTTATGGTTTCTGTCCAAAATTTTGTAGCAATTTGTTGCTGTTTAGCATGACACGAGCCATCTCTTGTAGAGTTCTGTTTTTCCTTTTCACCACTCCATTCAGTTGAGGAGTCTTCGGAGATGAGTATTCATGCTTGATTCCATATTGGATACAGAAATCGGCAAACTCTGAGTTTTCAAACTCTCTTCCATGATCACTTCTGATTCTTTTGACTCTTACCTATTCGTCTGCCTTTTCATTGCTCAATTTCTGAAAAAGATTCGAAAATGTCAAAGGTAGTAGATTTATCACAAATAAACATGAACCAGGTGTATCTGGAGAAATCATCAACACACACATAAATATACTTCTTGCCACCAATACTTTCCTTTCGGATAGGATCCATCAAATCCATGTGAATTGGTTCAAGGTTATGAGAGGTATTAATAGATGTACCTGATTTGTGTTGACTTTTGATTTGCTTACCCTTTTGACAATCACAGCAGATTTCATCTGGAATGTTTTTTATGCTAGGCAAGCCTCTCATAGTCTGTAGTTTGGTCAGCTTCATGAGATCATGGTAGTTTAGATACCCTAATCTTGTGACGACCCGAAATCTTGACCATTCGAGTGCCACTAAAAGTGACTCATATCATATTATCGAGACTTAAATAGTAATGTAAAATTATTCAAAAGAATAATTAGAATCCCATAATTTTATTTGTGAATATAAATAGAACATAATTTTCTTACATAAAGTTCAACATAATTATCTCATCAATCTTAACCACTTTTGCCACTTCCATGTTGACCGCCTCGAACCTTCAATTATCTGAAAATGGTAAATATCGTAGAGTGAGATTTATAAAATCCCAGTAAGTATACCAAGCATAAATTTTCTTTTGAAAGCATATGGATCATTTTCATCATAACATAGGATAGGATCGAAATACTCATAAATATAGGGAGACACAAGAATTTTACCGAACTTAAATGGCAAGAATTCTTATGTGTAGCGCTACTAAACTCCGGTCCCCTTAGCATAATCATAAACATATCATATGGAACCCATAACAATCTTGTGAGATTGATTTCATAGCAATGATCCAAACATTTTCATAAAAACATAAGATATACTTACTTGTCATAAAAACATACTTACTTTTCATAAAAACATAAGGTGTATTTACCTTTCATAAAAACATACTTACTTTTCATAAAAATATAAGATATACTTACTTGTCATAAAAACATACTTACTTTTCATAAAAACATAAGGTGTATTTACCTTTCATAAAAACATACTTACTTTTCATAAAAACATAAGATATACTTACTTGTCATAAAAACATACTTACTTTTCATAAAAACATAAGGTAATACCTTTCATAAAAACATACTTACTTTTCATAAAAACATAAGGTATATTTACCTTTCATAAAAACATACTTACTTTTCATAAAAACATAAGATATACTTACATTTCATAACAACATACTTAATTTTCATAAAAACATAAGATATACTTACATTTCATAACAACATACTTAATTTTCATAAAAACATAAGATATACTTACATTTCATAACAACATACTTAATTTTCATAAAAACATAAGATATACTTACATTTCATAACAACATACTTAATTTTCATAAAAACATAAGATATACTTACATTTCATAACAACATACTTAATTTTCATAAAAACATAAGATATACTTACATTTCATAACAACATACTTAATTTTCATAAAAACATAAGATATACTTACATTTCATAACAACATACTTAATTTTCATAAAAACATAAGATATACTTACTTGTCATAAAAACATACTTACTTTTCATAAAAACATAAGGTGTATTTACCTTTCATAAAAACATACTTACTTTTCATAAAAACATAAGATATACTTACTTGTCATAAAAACATACTTACTTTTCATAAAAACATAAGGTGTATTTACCTTTCATAAAAACATACTTACTTTTCATAAAAACATAAGATATACTTACTTGTCATAAAAACATACTTACTTTTCATAAAAACATAAGGTGTATTTACCTTTCATAAAAACATACTTACTTTTCATAAAAACATAAGATATACTTACCTTTTAAAAGATTAAAATGAAGTGTAGTAGTAAATAGACCAAAATTTTCTTGACCACCTTGAATTTCTCTTACTTGTGGATTTTGTCAAGAGATTGGAAATAAGTGTATATGTGTAGAGTTGTGTGTAAAAGAGATGGGTTTAAATAGATGTATAAAGTTGGCATATTGTAAACATAATCATTCAATTCTATTAATTTTAACACATCATTTTCTTAAAGTAAAGCACCATTCATATACTTTTCCATATTTATACAAATAATATGCTCTTCATGATTATATATAATGGAGTATATAATTCATTCATATACTTTTCCATATTTATACAAATATTATGCTCTTCATGATTACATATAATGGAGTCTTATCAATCATTCATATACTTTTCCATATTTATACAAATATTATGCTCTTCATGATTATATATAATGGAGTATATAATTCATTCATATACTTTTCCATATTTATACAAATATTATGCTCTTCATGATTATATATAATGGAGTATATAATTCATTCATATACTTTTCCATATTTATACAAATATTATGCTCTTCATGATTACATATAATGGAGTATATAATTCATTCATATACTTTTCCATATTTATACAAATATTATGCTCTTCATGATTACATATAATGGAGTATATCAACCATTCATATACTTTTCCATATTTATTAAATTAAGATTCTCATAATTATTATATATAATGGAACCTCTCATGCTTGCATATATTTTCTTAATTTCAATAATAAAAATAATTTTTGTATAAATAAATATTGGGATAACATTGAATTAAGTACTTGGACTTAATATACTTTAAATCAAGAGAATGGAGATATTTTTAGAATTTCGGAATTTAATTTAAAATCGAACGATCTCGATTATTTCTTGACTTGGCTATACGAATACGTCGCGGCGTTAACTTAATAAAAATGGGTGAAATAATAGCGACACGATTTTCTATTAAAATAATTATTAATCGCGTAAAAATTCTTGGTCGCTACAAACTTACCCCCTTAAAATAATTTCGTCCTCGAAATTAAACTTACTTGATCTTATGATTTCTGAACACTTAATCAGAATCTCTTCTCTTCTTCTCTTAGGTAGTATCATTGCTACTATATTTAACCCACTGGACTTTGACTAAATGCATATCTTTGTTTTTCTTAAAAACATGGACTTTTCTATCAATAATAGACATATGTGTCTACTCATAAATTCTGACTCAAAAGGAAAATTTCCAATCGTATGTGATATTTCATCATGTCTTGTAGTACTCATGTAACCTGTCACTTATCATCGTATCATGTGACCTCAAATATTCGTATTAATATCTCTAAAATTTCAATAAATCTTTACTAACATATCATACCATAATAATTAGTCATTTCTTCTTATCACCAAATATCCCAAAGTAAATAAAATGGTTACCTGAATATTCCCTATGTAATATATACAAACATATTATTCATCAATCAACATAATATCATCAGCTTATCTTTTCCCATATTTGTAACCAAAACGTTCTGCAAAATTCAAATAAATAATTAGCTCCCAAATAACTAAAATTCTTCACTTAATTGTCACAACATTTCCCGCAAGGTATTTCTTTCACTTGTACATACTTATGAATTCTGATTCGATACGGTCCTTATTTCACTTTCACGTATTCCCGTATCATCACACCATACCTTAATTACTTATTATTATACCAAAAATATCAGTACCAAATCCAAGAAAATATTCTGTATCTCAAAATCTTATCATCAAATCTTCCTTTATCGATAAAATTAAACAGCGCATTAATTCTTGTCTCTTCTTTTCATTATTCTATTCCGCGCTTTCTTGCTGGAATCAATATCAGATGGATCCACTTAGTTCCTTTATACCTTTAAATAGATCATGTTGGGAAGAGGTTAGATCCATCAAAAATGGATATCATCCTTTCAAACATTCGCAAGTATTATTCCAATCTTCCTATGAATGATCTGAGAAAAATTTATCGAATTAGGCTCGAAAGGTTGAGGTTGCTGATGGCTCATGGTATTCCAGAAGATGTTCGCTGGTTGATCGAAGCAAAAGTTCGATTATCTGGTGAATTACCTATGACATTTCCAAAGCACATGCCTGGTTTAGGCAAAAGCACCTTCGCAAAGAAACGAAGAGCAAAAAGGCTGAATGGTTGCTACAAATGTGCTCGTTGGAACTGTGATACTCGTTGCAAAACAGTAGGATATTCTTCTACTAATCGGGATGATAAAATCAATTTCATAAAGGGTGGACTGAGTAAGGAGCCTTTGGATGATATTCGACTGACTCTTGAGACGCACCCAAGTGGTTATGTGCAACGTGAACTTCTCTCCTTATACGCTCAGTTTAACGAAGACAAAAATCGTTATAGTCTCAAAAATATAACTGCAAAAGATCCTGTCTGCCAGTCTGTTTTACACAATGAGGTTGTGGCAAATCAGCATTGATATAAGGTAAATCTCTTGATACATATTTAAAATATTCTTCTGTTTCCTTTCACGCGTTTTGATAAAGGTTAGTAAAAATATATTTTCCTTTCTCGAGGTTTGATAAAGCTGGAAAATAAATCACCGAAAGATGAAAGCTTTGATAAAATAGTCAAAAGTAGGCTGATTTTGTCAAAAGTAAATCTTTACTTTTTCAGAATCAATCAAAAACAGTAAATTTTTTCCGGCTTTAAATAGCCAAACATATTTCATAGTTCAGGCATCCCAAAATCACATCTTCTTCGTAAGTTTTCTCTTCTATACTATCAAAGATGGAAGCACCAAAACTTCGACAGATCAAAACTATTTGTGTATTTTGTGGATCAAAAGTGGGGAAAGGCTTCGGTTATCTAGAAGCGGCCGTAGATCTTGGAAAGAAACTGGGGGAAAAAGGTATCACTCTTGTGTATGGGGGTGGTAGCAGTGGTCTAATGGGTTTGTGTTTCCCAATCTGCTCTTGCAGAGAAATCAAAAGTAATCGGTGTCATACCTGTCCCTTTGGTAGATGTTGCAGGAAAAACACGAGGGCATGAAGTTCAAACCTTATCCATCCATGAACGCATAACTTGTATGCTATATGGTTCTGATGCCTTTATAGCCCTGCCCGGAGGTTTTGGTACCTTAGAAGAAATCTTTAACATTACCTCATGGGCTCAACTAGATCTCCATACTAAGCCTATTGGGCTTTTGAATGTTAACAATTTCTTTGATGGCTTGTTAACCTTTCTTGATTATGCTGTGGAACAGGGATTCATCTCTCCATTTTCCAGAAGGCTTCTTATTTTTGCTCCTACTATTGATGAACTACTGGATAAGCTGCAGTCATATATCTCAATACAAGATCCAGTAGGGGTTAAGATAGATTGGTCGCAAGGAAGGGGAATCAAGCGAAAATGGAGTCCGGTTAATGTAAACTTAACTTTATGAATCTTAGAATAGGTGGGGGTAGAGTACGGAGTATTCTTACTCTCGAGACACCCCTCTAATTTCCTAGGATTTTCCTTAATGTTTAAATCTTGTGTGTACCTCAAAGGTTCCAGGTGGTAGATTACGGAGTATTCTTACTCTCGAAACACACCTCTTTGAAGGTTTCTTTATTTCCTCAAAAGGTCAGAGGTGGTAGGATACGGCTACTCCGGAAACACATCTCTCAATTTGAGGAATTTCCCATGTTGCTTTCTTTTGCTTTTGCGTGTTTCATGTATTTCCTTTCTAGGGTGACTCTTGTGTGTTCTCCTTATGAGAAAATAATAATATCTCTGTTATCATCTACTAAATCTCGTTTGTGATGTAAATGAACTTGTATGTCTAACCTCAATTCTCTTAGTGATTGCATACCATACTATGCTCTTAACTCCAAACGATAAAATTCTAGGCAGTTTTCCTTTGAAATTTGGACTTATCCAAATCATAAGCATACTTCATAACTCACAATAATAACTAATTGTACATTTGATCACAATTTCATCAAACTTCAATATCATCATAAATATTCCAGAAAATCAATTCATAATTCCTCAACATAGAAATTTCAAATCATAATTTCTAATATCACCATATCAAGTCCTTATTTCTCAATAATTAAGAGCCTAAACTTTAAATCTCCAACTTCATAATTCTTCTCATAAAAATCTCAATAAAATCATATCACTTATAATCTCAACATCTCATCATAACTTCATAAAACTGACTTTCTATTTCTCGTTTAATCTAAACGATGAATAATTCGAAAATATTATCTAGTCCTTTCTGTTGACTTCTCATACTTAGTGCCATGTCTAAAATCAATTATGCAAAGTCCATTTAGGGCTCATCATTTCTAAACTTGACGACAAAGATTATTTTGAAAATCATTCGTAAATCATATTTTTCCCATTATGCTCAACACCCGTTCTCTTTCTTTCTTTTCTTTCTGGATTTTTTTTTTTTTTTTTTCAGAATTGAAACTTGAAGAGTGGTACCAATAATCATCCACAGTTTTTCCTTGCTTTTAAGCAAAGGTAGTGATAAAGGGATAAATTATTGAACCGAAAATTGAAACTTGAAGAGAAAGTACTAATAATCATCCACAGTTTTTCCCTTGTTTTTACACAAAGGTAGTGATAAAGGGATAAATTATTGTACAAATTCATTATCAATTTTGTTTGTTTAATATATTATTCCATATATTTTGGGCAAAAGTTACAACCCAACTTAATTTCTAATTGAGTCAATCTTACTAAGCTTAATATGCACCAAAATTCATATAAATATCCTCTCTGTCTCATGATTCTACATTGAAAAGAATAAAAAAATTGAGTCTTCTATCAATTTATATCATACTTGACATGTATATTATGTGTAACACATAAAGATTCATAACATATGAATATTTCATACTTAACATGCTTCAATATAATCATAAATGCCATGTAATTGCTATTATACATAACATACCTGGTTCGAGGAGTCAAAACGTGGAAGGTGACATAGTAGAGTGATGAGTTAAAATATTTCATATAATCTTATTTTCCTTTAATCAACAATAATTTAATGTGGTTGTATCCAAATCAACATTTTCTTGAATCATAATTCCTATTTAATCACAGTCTTCAAAACAAATCCAATATCGATATAGTAATTATCTTCCCATCAATAATTAATAACTTAACCTAAATAAAATTTATCGTCAAATCTTATTTTCCTTTAGTCCCCGAACTTCTAGAAATTTATCAAAGACATCAATATAAACATCATATCACTAACTAATTATATTCCATAAAATTTTCAGGACATTACAAACTCCCTTGCTTAAAATGAATTTTGTCCTTGAAATTCGCACATCAAATTTCATCATGCTTTTCAAAATCATAACCATACTTGACATGTGAAAATTCAACTTTTTTTTTTTTTAATGAATAGTGATTTCGTTCACTGTTCATCATGAATAGCACGTCGTTTTACTGTTCACGTGAATAGTGATTTTTTTTTTTTTTTTTTTTTTTTTTAAAAGAAATAAAATTTCAAAAATCTACAGAATCGTTTTTAAAACTCTTAGCTCTGATACCAACTGTGACGACCCGAAATCTTGACCATTCGAGTGCCACTAAAAGTGACTCATATCATATTATCGAGACTTAAATAGTAATGTAAAATTATTCAAAAGAATAATTAGAATCCCATAATTTTATTTGTGAATATAAATAGAACATAATTTTCTTACATAAAGTTCAACATAATTATCTCATCAATCTTAACCACTTTTGCCACTTCCATGTTGACCGCCTCGAACCTTCAATTATCTGAAAATGGTAAATATCGTAGAGTGAGATTTATAAAATCCCAGTAAGTATACCAAGCATAAATTTTCTTTTGAAAGCATATGGATCATTTTCATCATAACATAGGATAGGATCGAAATACTCATAAATATAGGGAGACACAAGAATTTTACCGAACTTAAATGGCAAGAATTCTTATGTGTAGCGCTACTAAACTCCGGTCCCCTTAGCATAATCATAAACATATCATATGGAACCCATAACAATCTTGTGAGATTGATTTCATAGCAATGATCCAAACATTTTCATAAAAACATAAGATATACTTACTTGTCATAAAAACATACTTACTTTTCATAAAAACATAAGGTGTATTTACCTTTCATAAAAACATACTTACTTTTCATAAAAATATAAGATATACTTACTTGTCATAAAAACATACTTACTTTTCATAAAAACATAAGGTGTATTTACCTTTCATAAAAACATACTTACTTTTCATAAAAACATAAGATATACTTACTTGTCATAAAAACATACTTACTTTTCATAAAAACATAAGGTAATACCTTTCATAAAAACATACTTACTTTTCATAAAAACATAAGGTATATTTATCTTTCATAAAAACATACTTACTTTTCATAAAAACATAAGATATACTTACATTTGATAACAACATACTTAATTTTCATAAAAACATAAGATATACTTACATTTCATAACAACATACTTAATTTTCATAAAAACATAAGATATACTTACATTTCATAACAACATACTTAATTTTCATAAAAACATAAGATATACTTACATTTCATAACAACATACTTAATTTTCATAAAAACATAAGATATACTTACATTTCATAACAACATACTTAATTTTCATAAAAACATAAGATATACTTACATTTCATAACAACATACTTAATTTTCATAAAAACATAAGATATACTTACATTTCATAACAACATACTTAATTTTCATAAAAACATAAGATATACTTACTTGTCATAAAAACATACTTACTTTTCATAACAACATAAGGTGTATTTACCTTTCATAAAAACATACTTACTTTTCATAAAAACATAAGATATACTTACTTGTCATAAAAACATACTTACTTTTCATAAAAACATAAGGTGTATTTACCTTTCATAAAAACATACTTACTTTTCATAAAAACATAAGATATACTTACTTTTACTTGTCATAAAAACATACTTACTTTTCATAAAAACATAAGGTGTATTTACCTTTCATAAAAACATACTTACTTTTCATAAAAACATAAGATATACTTACTTTTACTTGTCATAAAAACATACTTACTTTTCATAAAAACATAAGGTGTATTTACCTTTCATAAAAACATACTTACTTTTCATAAAAACATAAGATATACTTACCTTTTAAAAGATTAAAATGAAGTGTAGTAGTAAATAGACCAAAACTTTCTTGACCACCTTGAATTTCTCTTACTTGTGGATTTTGTCAAGAGATTGGAAATAAGTGTATATGTGTAGAGTTGTGTGTAAAAGAGATGGGTTTAAATAGATGTATAAAGTTGGCATATTGTAAACATAATCATTCAATTCTATTAATTTTAACACATCATTTTCTTAAAGTAAAGCACCATTCATATACTTTTCCATATTTATACAAATAATATGCTCTTCATGATTATATATAATGGAGTATATAATTCATTCATATACTTTTCCATATTTATACAAATATTATGCTCTTCATGATTACATATAATGGAGTCTTATCAATCATTCATATACTTTTCCATATTTATACAAATATTATGCTCTTCATGATTATATATAATGGAGTATATAATTCATTCATATACTTTTCCATATTTATACAAATATTATGCTCTTCATGATTATATATAATGGAGTATATAATTCATTCATATACTTTTCCATATTTATACAAATATTATGCTCTTCATGATTACATATAATGGAGTATATCAACCATTCATATACTTTTCCATATTTATTAAATTAAGATTCTCATAATTATTATATATAATGGAACCTCTCATGCTTGCATATATTTTCTTAATTTCAATAATAAAAATAATTTTTGTATAAATAAATATTGGGATAACATTGAATTAAGTACTTGGACTTAATATACTTTAAATCAAGAGAATGGAGATATTTTTAGAATTTCTGAATTTAATTTAAAATCGAACGATCTCGATTATTTCTTGACTTGGCTATACGAATACGTCGCGGCGTTAACTTAATAAAAATGGGTGAAATAATAGCGACACGATTTTCTATTAAAATAATTATTAATCGCGTAAAAATTCTTGGTCGCTACAAATCTGTTATGCCATAGTTTCTCATTTTTTGTTCTAACAGAATTGCAAGTTATGTGACTTTCAAGTATATAGAATTTGTCTCTGGATCTAACTCCTTTAAACAAAACACTTTTTAACGGATTAAAATTCTTGTCACAACTTAAAACCTTGCAATATTCTTTTGAAAAGATGACAAGCAAGTTATCATCACACAATTGTCCTACACTGATCAAATTTTCCTTAAGTCCTATAACATATAAGACATTTGTTAATGTAGGTAATCCCTTGATGTTGATGATATCAGATCCATTTATCTTACCCTTTTGTCCATCACCAAATATAACAGCACCTATCTCGCCCTTTTCAAAATGTGTTAGTAAAGAGAGATCACCCGTCATGTGTCTAGAACATCCACTATCAAAATACCATGTGTTAGAAATCAGAGCACTTAAAGATAATTGAACTACATAAGCATTAGTTCGAATTTTCTTTTCTTGTCTAGAGACAAGTCTTCTTTTGTGTAAATCAATTTCAAGTTCTCATGACACCTAAATACATCATGACCAAATTTGGCACAAAAATTACAAAATACCTGGAAAACAGATGTATCCTGCCGACTTTGTCGATGTTGAAATTTTCTGCCGTTCTGACGGACATATTCATCTGGCTTGTACAGATTTGGCTGAAATTGTCTTCTTGTGTAGTTCCTGACTGGATGTGAGTTTTGAGTTTCAACAGCATTGTATTGATGATGATGAGAGGTAGATGCATCTCTATAATCTCTACTTTGTTCCTTGCATCTGTATCCAGATTCTCTTATAAAATTTATTTTATGGTCATGATTTTTACCATTACCTTCATATCCAAGACCTGTTTTTAAGCTGACAGGTTTTCCACTGTTCAGGATTTCATCAAGTTGGACAGATCCAAGTGCCAGTTTCTTGATTTTGTCTTGTGCTTTAGCAAGTTCTGAGCTTAACTTGCTTACCTCATTTTGTTCAACGTCTGTGAATGCAGATGCGTCCAGATGTCGTTCCGTGCTGTGTTCAGCAAAGGCCTGCAATAATTGGATCTTCTCTTTTGCATCTTGAAGTTCCTTTCTCAAGTTTTCAGTGTTTGGTGTAGATTCATCTGCATAAGAAGAATTACCAGATTCAGTACCAGATAACTGTAAAGCAGTAAAGCTAGTTACCTATTTTTCAGAATTGCTGCTGTCTGATTCTGATTCTGATTCAGATTCATCTGAGTCTCCATTGCTCCGTGTAACATTCATGGCCTTCCTTCCCTTGGTCTTCTTTTGAGTATTAGGACAATCTGCTGCAATGTATCCATATCCTTCACATTCTCTGCATTGAATTCGACTCTTAGGCTTTCCTTCAGACGGGTTAGCATTATTTTTGGGATAGAAATTGTTTTTCCTCCATTGTTGTTGTGTTTTTTTTTATTCTGGCCTTGAAGATTTGTGGATATTTCTTTTTGTTTGCTTTTTAGGAACCTTTTAAATTGTCTGTTGAGAAGTATGAAGTTTTTGTCTTCATCTATCTCGCCAAGAATAATCTCAAAATAGATCATCAAGAAATTTACCAAAATCACAAGATATCTAAATCAAAATTTCGAGATTATGATCCTAATCAATTCAATATTTCTTGATCATTATCTTCCAACAATAAGATTTTCTCGAAAATAAGAGATATATTTTTCTTCAAGAAATATTTGCATAATTTAATTAAACTTAATAAACTACTAAATACACGTATTTAGTAATTGAATTAAGTTTTCTTAAATTACACATTTGTGGAAAAATAGGAAATGCCAATAATATAAAGTTAATAAAATCGAATGAGGGGTGAGAGATTGGAGGTAAGACCGTAGAGAGTGATCGCAACTGTTTCATCTTCCGCAGCGGACGAGTGATTGTTTGAGATAATGGAGAAGAAGAGCCATCACAGTAGCAGTAAGGGACGACATCGCCCGACTACCGGTGGAAAAGAGTAGAACGTCACACCAGAGTGGAGAAATTTGATGAGATGATGGGAAGAGAGAGGCGAGGTTTGGAATCAATCGAAGAAAAGAAGCGGAGCGGAGATGTTTCAAGAAAGAAGAAGAGAGCGAAATGCAGCTAGATAAATGAAACCTTTTCAAAACCTACAAAAATCTTGTGGAGAAACGATACTGTTTTACGTCATGGTCAAACGACAGTGTTTTGTATGGAAAAATTCTAATACAACTTCGTTTTAGGATGAAGTGGATGAACATCAATTTTACGGTGTGGATCTTTTTTTTTTTTTTTTTTTTAACAGGGAAATTGTATACAAACATTGAAATGAATCATTCCCCGGCAGAACAAAACAGGGAGATGAGATGAGACGAAGAATACAATCGACCCAAGTCTGATTACATGTACTAACGACAGAAAGCGCTTCCAACTTGTGGGCTACCAAGTTCATTGCACAAGGAATACAATAACATGAACCAAAATTACAACGGATCAGAAGATCACAAACAACACAAAAGATACCGTCATTTGGGGCGCATCTATCATGCGTGATCAATCCTTGAATAACGTCTCTCAAAGCATCACTCTCCAGTCTCCACTGCTTTGACTAGAAGCTGTTCTCTATTGCAAATTAGATACCCTCTTTGATGGCTAATGCTTCGACAACCTCGGCATCAGCAAAGCTACAGGCCTGAATTGCAAAAGCCGCATGCACAGTGCTAACCCCATCTCTAAACCAACCCCCGAGGCCAAGGTACCCATTTTCCTTCCTAACAGCAGCGTCGGTAGCCAATATCAGACCATCCGGACTTGGACTGGGTCCTTTCCACATAATCTTGCTATGATCCTTTTCCCTTCTGAGCTCCGCATTTTTATTATTCGCATCTTTAAAATCCTGAATCAGCAGCTCAATGCCCCCACTAGCATAGTCAGTAGATTGATTCTTCCCTCCCATGCAGGAGTTCATTCCAGGATTTCCATCAGGACCAAAGGCCAACACAAACCTTTTCGATCAAAACAGTAGGAAGTCGAAGCAGCATGTACGCCACCAATTCACAAAACTCCGCCTTTTGACCTGCAATCCGAGCCACCTTCCAAGAGTCCCAAATTTCGACGACCAAAGCAGAGGCTATGAAAACAAGAAGCACTTTTCGAAGCAAGAAGGGAGTACGAACTGAATATTCTGGAAAAGAAATGACAAATGGGTGTTTGATTTTGATTCTCGAATTAACAAAAGAATTGATTTTGTTTCTCGAATTAACGTAGGAATAAATTGATAAGAATTGATAAGCCGAGAGAGAGAGAGAGAGAGAGAGAGAGAGAGAGAGAGAGAGAGAGAGAGAGAGAGAGAGAGAGAGAGAGAGAGTAGTTGACGTGAATGGTGATGTAAAAGTAAGAGTAAAATTGCTACAGTAAATGAATAGTACTTTTTACTTGAGCTCTTTTAAAGTAGTAGGATAGGAAGTAGAGATACGCCAATTGAAGCAAATGAAATTATTTATCATCCTTCTAGAGGGCATTATTAAAATGAATTGGGACCCCCATAATTAGACAATGAATATGAAGTTCACGGTCACCTAGAATGATAATATTTCTAGTAAAGTAAAGATGAAAAATAGCTTGCTCGATTTAAAACCTTTATTCAATCAGTAAATTTGTGGTATTTAAACATTCTAATTGAATAGACTGTCTTCCAGTGAAGCCCTTGGAAAGAAACAGATTGGAGAAGAACTATCCAAATAACCGCTCCTACAATCTTGCCATAAATCACATTGACAAGCAACTAGGTGGACTAAAATCGTAGTCTTGACAACCAGAATACGTTTGGCATGGACTTGGAATATAAAACAGCAGAGGCGGGCATGGTGGACATGACTTAGGCGGACACGTAATTGGATACTTTGTTTCCTTTGGTGGAGGAGGCGGAGGCGGGGGAGGCTTGTCCTTGACTTCTTCGACACTTGCCAATTCAACATTACAAAATTTCTTCCTAAGAGACTTAACCAAGCAGGCAACATCAATTCCTTCTCCAATTACAGTAATTTTATCATTTTCCTTTTCTATAGTCATCGAGGTCACTCCTTGTTCTCCAACAACAATCTGCATGACTTTTGATTTCTTCTTTTCATTTTGCATTTTCACGTTTATCACTATCTTTTGCTGCAAAATATGTTTTAAAAAAACATTAATTCCATAAAAATCAAAATAAAAATTATTAATTTCTTGGGAAGAGGCTTACCTTCATGTCTTGTGAAATGTGAACGAGATTAATGGATGAGGGCTTTAACCTATTTATAATGTTTATGGTGGAAGGAAACTAGTGTCACCCAACTATTCTAAGGTTCCAACCGCAGGAAAAGACAAAACCAATTTTAAAAATCCAGAAAAAAAAAAAAGAAAAAAAAGAAAAAAGAAAAATAAAACCCTACACTATGCATATGATCGTGATCTAATTGGAGCCGCGAATTAATTAGAAATAAAATAAGTATGGTCTATGAAAAACTGAAGAGGACAAATTCAAAGAGTAATTAACATGTTTTTATGTCATGTTGTGCATTTAGTTTTTTATTGTGTGGTGAAGTTAGCTACCGGACATCAATATTCCCGGACTAATTAATTACAAAAATAAAAAAAATCCCAATAAATCTTGTTTTATTTATTAATTTTTCGAGTGATATAATTGTTGTAAAAAAATGACATGGACACGTGACATTTTCCTAACCTCTGTTCTAAAAAACTCGCATTTTCTCATTTAAGCGACGCTTAGGCATAGAGTTTGTCATTGTCGCTTACCACACTTTACACTTTCTACGTTTTGTTTTCATGTCTACTTCATACAACAATGTGCTCTATTTATAGGGTAGTAATACACTATTTTGCTCTATACCCAATACTCTTGGAGCGAGGATATAAAATTGGGGTAAAAGTAAAACCCACTGACACCCACCCCATTGGGAGGGTGGATTTTGTGTTTTATGGGTAAATAAGCCTCCTACTCATCAGTGGTTGGGGAGTATTTTCATAGTAGTACAATCATTGTAATAAAAGTTGTCTTATCTTCAATCAAGGCTAATGATTGTTAATTGCTAAATTTAGGCTTTCTTGTAACTTGTGGTGGGTCCCTATAAATTAGGCCCCTCTTTGGCCTCTAATTTTTGAGAAAAATTGTGGTCTGAAATATTATTTTTGAGAGAATGTATTATTAAAAATTGTTCAAAAGGTCAAATATTGTAAACTTCACGAAAATAAATGGTTGAGATTGAATATTTTAAAAACTTGATTTTTAAAAACTGGGGGTCATACAGGGGCTAGATGAGGCAAGCCACTATCTGCGACGCTTCTTCATGTAGTGCAGGCAGTCATGACTCATGTCTTGTAAAAGTATGGAAGATTTCCATATTTAGGGGCTCAGGCAATCTACTTGCATATTTTGAGTTCTTCGAAGAATATGAGCCATGTCGAACCGTATTGTCTGATGAGTTCGGATGTTGTCGAACTGTCATTGAGGTCGCCTCATCGAATAGTGAGTTCTGCAATACTAAGGTCAGTTGCCATTCAGACCCGAGATCGGAATTTTCTTAAGTGTTGTGCTCACTACAAGGGCCTTACTTTGTTGGGCTCATATTGAATTGTAAGGTTTACTGATCTCATGACTTGCGAATAACAACAAATAAGATCAACATACAAAAATTTAAATGATTTGATAATGTTCCCACGTATACGCACAACGCAAATAATCGACTTCAAATAATTATCCTTACAATCCTGGCTCAACAAGGGTGTTGTGTCACCGTGGAGAATGTATCACGGTCCAATAAGATATATGAGCCACCAACATAGCTTTTAGTCAAATTATGTGTTGGGATGCAAACAATCCCACATCGGTTGTGAGGAAGGAAATAAACCACCATATAACCCAAATGAGCTACTCTACCCATTACCAATTGGTTTTGGGTTGGAACCTCACTTGGGCCTGGGGTTTGGACTTGAGATTGGGCAAAATTAAAATATTCATGATCCCAACAGTGGTATCAGAGCCGGAATGATTGTATAGTGGACGCACGATCAAGTGGATGTACGTGACTCCCTAATAACGGCGGATGAATTGAGATGATGAGCCTCAAGATGAAGAATTCCTGTGATTTCTCACGAGATGGAAGATCCATGGTAACATAGTGTGCAGCGACTATGGTGGATTATCTCGGTGAATGGTGATCTCCCTGGACATGAGGAGATGTGATAAGATTTATCTTAAGGGAGGGCTAAATGGGCCATGTGTACCTTGTGGGCCTTATTTGAGGGAGGGATTGTTGGGATGCAAACAATCTCACATCGGTTGTGAGGAATGAAATAAACCACCATATAACTCAAGTGGGCTACTCCACCCATTACCAATTGGTTTTGGATTGGAACCTCACTTGGGCCTTGGGTTTGGGCTTGAGATTGGGCAAAATTAAAATATTCATGATCCCAATATTAGTTTTGATAGTGGTGTGGTAATAAATATTTTTATCATTTTCTTTAAGTCGGGTACAAATTATATCTTTGACAAACATGTTTCACCACGTTAGATTTGAAAAATAATTTAGTTTGTGAGTCACTACATGTGACAAAAAAAAGTAGTTTGAGAGCATCAATTAAGTCAATTCTAATATTCAAGGAAGACAGAAAAAGTTTTGTGTGACGAAAAAGTACGTTGAGAGAATGACTTACCAAGTACGAAAACTTCATTTCTAAGACTCGACTACCGTGTTTCAGACAAAGACAGTAAAACTTTATAAAGAAAGTTTATCATTTTACAAGTGTCATTAAGTTCATAAACTGGATTAGGGTCATTAAAATATTTGATGTACGGCCTTTTTGAGGATAATTAATATTTTATCAATACAATATTTGAAGCATATCTTTATGGCCTTACAAGTTCAAAAACAACAAGACAAAATGCTTACGCACGTACACGAAATTCTGCGATGGTGACAGCCATGCAGGACATGGACTAGAGAGTAGGGATCGGCACCAGTCAAATTGGGTCGGGTTCAAGCCACTTACTCAAATTCAAATGAACTTTAGACGATGTATGATTCACAAATTGGAAAAAATAAATAAATAAATTAAGTAAGTTGGAAAAAATTATCTTAGTGAAATGGTTGAAATTTTTTTTTTCAAGAAAATGATCTTGATGCCTTGAGTGATTGCATCTAGAAAATATTTTCTAGGTTAATTAATATTACAATCAAACGTAAAAAATTAGAAAATATTTTCATAGATTGGACATTTTCCTAGAAAATTCTTGTAATCAAACATAACTTTAAAAAAAGGGTAATTGCTAAGTAGAAATTACTTAGGTAGAGACATTTAGATGTGATTCAAGTACCACAATCAGTTCCCTCATTCCCGTTTTTTAACTCCGTCCCTAACCACAATACATTTTTTGGGGGCATAAAGTGGATTTCCCTACTCTTACTTTTGTGTGTGACACAAAATTTGAAATAAGATTCGATGTCCATGTTACAATCACTTTAAGGAGTCCGTTTGATATGCACATTTTTCATGAAAAATAAAAGTGATCCATTCGATTGTATTTTTGGTGGCTGAAAAAATTTTCTGACTTGCCTCGATCTTCATGATTTCCTTCGAACAAGGAAAATATTTTCTTGAGTTTAATTGAGAATTCATTTTTTACATTTATCACACTTTCAATGGCAATTTCACTTTTAATAAAACACAGACAAATTCTTTATTTTGTTTTCCGTGTAAAATACTTTTTTAAAAATTAAGCTCCTGTTCTCTTTACTGTTTTGAGGTCGTTTTCTGTTTTTATTTTCGAAAACGCTAAAAACGCGTTCTCTTTACTATTTTCGAAAACGCATTTTGGAAAACAAAAACAAAAAAAAATTGTACACAAAACGCAAAACGTCCAAAATCTCGTTTTGGGCGTTTTGTGTATATTTCGACAAAAAATGTCCAAAACGCGGAAAACGCGTTTTGAGAATTTTTATTTTTATTTTATTTTTTATTTTTTAAAGAATTATCTTAACTTAGAATTAAGCTTAATATAAAGTTTTTATTTATTTATTTTTTTTAAAAAAATTATCCTAACTTGAAACTAAGTCTAAATAAAGAATTTTTTTATTTTTTATTTTTTTTTTGAGAATTATCCTAACTTGGAACTAAGCTTAAATAAAGTTTTATTGAATTCAATATCAAAATTGAAAAAAAAAATTAAGTGAGAATTCTTGTTGTTATATTTCAAAAAATGCACTGATAAATGGGCTCTGGTAGTTTTGAAATGACTTGCATTTTCTGGATTTTAATAAAAGTAGAGCTTTCTCAAATCCCGAACATGACCAAACTGTGTTAATATAGACACTTAATGCTCACATTAGTGTGTTGCATGTAACCATGTTTTCAGTGTATTGTGAAAGGAAATTTGAGTTTGAGTTAGTAGTATTCTGCAAGCAAATTAATTAAAAATAGTTTAAGTAGTATTCTGCAAAATTTCAAAAAGAACGTGTTTTCCAGCTTTTCATTTTCAAAAACAGTTTTAAAAAATGATAAACCAAACGCGTTTTCAGCAAATTTGAAAACAAAAATGAAAATAGGAAACATAAAACATTTTCGAAAATGAAAATACAAAATAAAATACAAACAGAACGCCACCTAAGTTCTCTGAGACTTATTTTCTTCTAACTCATTTTTCATCCTTGCAATAATATTCAAACGAATCATAAGCTAATTTTGGTTAAATTCTTGGAAAACGAATTGTTTAGTAGGGCTTGAGAAAAAGTTGCTCAAACTTCCATAAAATTAAAATTCTTTGGAAAACGATTTTTGTACGAATATTTTTGTCCAAATTGGATTACAAATATGCGTGGACGATTTTGTAATTCTTAATTTTGGAGATGTTATAAGTAAATAATGAATTTTTGTAAAGTGTTCAATCTGTAATGTAAGCCAATCTATAACATATACAACTAGCATGATTCAAATTCTTTTCCTCAAGACGAAAATTCATAATCAAAAACTCAAAAGATAATTTATATATATATATATATAACACGACAAAAGTCACCAACATCTTATTATTCAACAAGTTAAAATACTATGAAAACCAGACCACTATTCATAAATAAAATACTACATATATGGCTTAGATAATATTATTGTTTATTGAACAGTTGTGGATCGTGAGAACTGTTGTGATCACAGTCCTCGTATTATTGAACTGTTGTGGATCATGAGAAGCTATGTGCTGTGTGCAATATGATTTGGATGTTGAAGTTGGCTTTTATAGATGTAATGTGTTTTGTTCTTGCTCGACCCCTTCATTTCAATTTCAGCAAAGCAGAATTTCTTCCTTAGTTTAAAGGCTAAGTTAACATAATCAACGCCTTCATCAATTACCACAAAATGATTTTTCCTTAGTCATTCTCAACGATGGAACATTGGAACTAGTTCATCAATTTTTTTTTTTTTTTTTTAAACGATAGAATTTTCCACAGAAATTTTGAGATACAAATTTTCCAATAAAAACTCGGTCAACTTCTCGGTTAAGCTCGAAGTTGCATAGCTACTATTTATGGGGTAATTTTTAAGGTGTTTGGATTAACAGTCAAATTATATATGTATATTCCTTAAATATTCATTCAATAATTACATAGAATAAGAGAGAACGTCGATCTTTATAAGATGAAACTCCGTTGGGAATGTGTATGTAAATACGTTTTCCTGAACTTAAAAGGAAAAAAAAGAATATGATGGTTTTCTTTTGCACTCTGTAGATCTGGAACTCAGAATACACAAAAACGCATAAACTTTATTTCAAAATCACAAACAATTTCAGATGAAAACTGTGTAAAATTTTACAAAGAATCTCAAGAATCACAAATTTAGATCGTACAAAAAATTGATAAAAACGTAAAGAAAAACTCTCAAATCCTCAACAAAGTGTGCTAACAAATCGCACTGAAACAATACTTGCAAACTACCAACAAGATGAAGAAAAGATCAAATATTTCTTCAAAACAGAAGGTTTGCGTAAATCAGTATGAACCGCCTCAGAGAAAGAAGCGAGAGGAGAGAGAGAGAGAGAGAAATCAAAAAAGTATGCGCATGATGTGTCTCTCCAGATCCTTCTAATGCCCTAGATTTAGGATTTTGATCTAACGGCCTCAACTCCTCCAAGTGGTATGAATCAATGGCTGAAACAGATTCAGTTGCAAAGATAAAAGCGTGAATTAATAATACACGACTTTACACCGGGTTGAAGAGTGAAATGGGCTCATCATGTGGATAAAAATAAGAGGTCCAGGTTCTGATTTCTGGGCATAATAATGGGCTGAAGAAATGGACTGATGGAATGGGCCAATTGACTCTACAAATCTTCCCCTCAATTGGTTCAGACTGCAGCTTTGTCATTCCAGCTCCTGTGATCAGTTCTGAAATCCTTCAGCATCTTCAGGCTGTTTTCCCAAAAAAACTTAGTTCCCTGCAAAGATATAATAATGCAGTATCAAATTCCAAAATATTAAGAAAATTCAGTGCATCTTTAAATTTTGTAATAGGTATGATTTTAGTTCCAGCATCTGCTGGATTTAACTGAGTAGGAATCTTAATCATTTTCACAAAACCTTTTTCAATGATGTCTCTTATGAAATGAAATTTGACATCTATATGTTTGGACCTATTATGAAACACAAGATTCTTAGAAAGATATAAAGCACTCTGGCTATCAGTACAAATCTCATACTCAAACACCCAATTTCAGAAAGCAGACCCCTCAGCCACATGCATTCTTTAACTGCATCAGTGGCTGAAATATATTCTGCTTCAGTTGAAGAAAGGGCAACCAATTTTTGAAGTTGTGCTTTCCAATTGATGCAGGCAGAATTTAGAGTAAAAAATTAAGCAGAGGTAGACTTCCTGTTGTCAATATTTCCAGCAAAATCAGAGTCTACAAATCCTTTAAGTTCAAAGGCAGTTTTGGATTTAGAAAACACAAGACTCAAATTCAAAGTTCCTTTCAAATATTTTAATAAAGATTTAAGAGCTTCCCAGTGGGGTTCCCCTGGATTACTCATAAATCTACTCAGAACACTGACAGAGAATGCAATGTCTGGTCTGGTTGAGACCATTAAGTACATGACAGAACCTACAACATTTGAATAAGGAACATTTTTCATTCTATGAAATTCTTCTGCAGTTTTAGGACACTGATCACTAGAAAGCTTAAAATGAGAAGGCAGTGGAAGTGAAATAGATTTAGAATCAGATAGAGAAATTTGTTTCAAAACTTTTTCAATGTAACTCTTTTGATTCAGAAAATTTTCCCTGCAGATTTATTTCTAAAAACATCAATACCAAGAATTTTCCTAGCTGGTCCTAGGTCTTTCATTTCAAATTCTGTTTTCAAATTTTGTTTAAGACTAGAAATAGCCTGCATGTTCTTACCAGCTATGAGCATATCATCCACATACAGAAGTAGATACATAGGATCAAAGAAGTCATTTTTAAAGTAAAAACAGGAGTCATATGAACTTTTCTGAAATTTTAGGCTTTGAATGAAATTATCAAATCTTTTATACCATTGTCTAGGTGCTTGTTTCAGACCATAAAGAGATTTTCGAAGCAAATACACTAGATCAGGTTTATTTTTCTATTCAAAACCTTTTGGTTGGGACATATAAATGGTTTCATCAAGCATACCATACAAAAATGTAGTTTTCACATCCATTTGCTCAAGTTCTAAATCATTTTGAGCAACTAAAGCAAACAGAATTCTAATAGAAGTATATTTCACAACAGGAGAAAATATTTCAGTATAGTCTATGCCTTCCTTTTGTGAAAACCATTTAGCAACTAACCTAGCCTTATATCTAGGTTTACCCCCTTCAGAATCCCCATCTTTAATTTTAAATATCCACTTGCAGTCAATTAGTTTCTTGTTAGGGGGTCTATTTACCAAGGTCCAGGTCTTATTCTTAATTAGGGAATTCATTTCCTCTTGTGTGGCTGCAATCCACAAGTTTTTATCTTTTGATCCCATAGCTTTGTCAAATGAACAAGGTTCAGAATCCAAGAAGGTAGACAAAACAGAAGCAGAATAGGATTCAAAATCATTAAATCTCACAGGGGGTCTAGTTTCTCTCCTAGTTCTGTCTCTGGCCAGTTGATAATTATCTAAAACAGGTTCATCATGTTCAGATAGTGTGGGTGAAGTGGGTGCAAGTGATGCAGGCACATTGTTATGCAAATGTTGGGCTGCTCAGGTTGAAGGTAAGAATCATCAAAGCTTACTTCAGTTGTCAAAAAATCTTTTTCACAAAGTGAATTTTCATTCTTTTCAAACTTGTAAGGAAAAATCTTTTCATTAAAAATAACAAACCTGCTTAAAATAACTTTGAATCCACTTTGTTCTTTGACCCAAAGTCTGTAACCTTTAACCCCTTCCCCATATCCAACAAAAACACATTTTAAGGACCTAGGTTCAAGTTTGGACTGAACCTGATGAGCATAGGCAGAACAGCCAAAAACTTTTAAGATAGAATAATCTAGAACATCATCATTCCATATTTGATCTGGAATGCTGTAGTTCACAGCACTAGAAGGATACAAATTGATTAAAAAACATGCAGTCTTAACTGCTTCCCCCCAAAATTTTTTTGGCAAATTTGATTGGATTAACATGGACCTTGTTCTTTCCAACAAGGTCCTGTTCATCCTTTCAGCAACCCCATTTTGCTGTGGACTGTATGCAACAGTCATATGTGTAAGTATGCCTTGGTGTTTACAAAACTCATCAAATTCAAAATTGCAAAACTCCAAACCATTGTCAGTTCTGACACTTTAACCCTTTTGTTTTTCAAATTTTCAATCATGGTGATGAAATATTTGAAAACAATAACATTTTGGTCTTTGGATTTCAACAAATGAACCCAAGACTTTCTGGAATAGTCATCAACAATCAACAAGAAATATCTAAAACCAGAAACTGTGTTAACAGGAGCAGGACCCCAAAGGTCTGCATGAAAATATTCAAGAATTACCTTGGATTTATGAACAACTTTACCAAATGAAGAAGTTTGTTGTTTTCCCAAAACACATTCTTCACAAAAACTAGGTTTCTGAAAAACATCTTTTCCAAAAAATCCATTTTTCTCTAACCTTTTAAGTCCTTTTTCTCCTACATGGCCTAATCTTTTATGCCACAAATCAGACAGATTAATGTCAACAGTTTCAATAGTCAGAGAAGTAGGAGGAGAATATTTCACAGACAAAATATAAATGCCATTGGTCTTGACTGTACTTAAACACAACAAATTGTTTTTCAAAATATTTACGTATCCACTCCCGAGTCTTATTTCATAACCCTCATCATCTAAAATACCCAATGATATGAGGTTTCTTCTTAAATCAGGGACATACCTGGTTTGATTTAAGATCAAATTGTTATTGTCAGCAAGTTTAAGAGTCACATTTCCAATTCCTTTTATATCACATGATACATCATTCCCTAGTTTTACAGAACCAGAGGCATGCACAAAGAAGGTATCAAATAATTCCCTATAAGGGCACATACGGAAAGTACAACCTGAGTCTAGAATCCATTCATCTTTCATATTAGAAGTAGTTGTAACGTAAACAACTCCACTATTGTTTTGAATGTCTGCAGGTTCCTGTGGTTTATTTCTAGAATCATCTCTTAACTTCTTAAAGCACTTCTCAACCAAATGACCTATCTTACCACAATAAAAACATTTTCTAGTTTCATCAGGCTTCCTATCAATTTTATTATCATACCTTTTAGTTTCAAACCTGTTTTGATTAAAAATTTTATTGTCATACTTCTTATCCCTAGGTTTGTTTGGTATGAAATTTCTATTTTGATAGTCTTTCGCCTGTCTAGGATTGTTTTTATTTTAGGTCCAGGCTCTTAAATTTTCTCTAAAGGAGTTTCTGCCCCTATATGATGTGAACTCAACATTATAGGCCTCTTTGTGCTCAGACTTAGATTCTAATTCCTTATTCTTAAGAGATGTATATATTATTTCAACAGACAATTTTTGCCCTCCATACTCTAAAGCATTCCTAATGTCCTTATACTTATCCCCCATGCCATTTAACAAACACACTACCTTCTGGTCTTCAGTGGTTTTCTCTCCTGCATTTAGAAGATCCTGGGTTATCCTATTAAACATGTCTATGTTTTCTTTAGCACCTAAAGTTGGATCAAAATTGAAGCTAAAAAATTGTTTCCATAAAAAACATTTGTTTGGTAAAGAAACAGTAAGAAAAAGTTCTTCAAGTTTGTCCCATAGGTCTGCAGCAGTTTTGGTATCCCCTACTTTCCTAATCACTGTATCAGATAGGTGAAGGAATAGGGTACTCCAGGAAAGTTCATCTAATTCAGTTCTTCTTTCCTCAATCATAGTTTCAGGCCAGGTTTCATCTATGGCTTTAGCACATTTTAGTTGAAGTAATACGGCTTTAATTTTCTGTCTCCATAAACTAAAATCCCCTTTCCCATTCCATATTTCTACTTCAACCTTAGCAGTATTCATGTTTAAGGCAATAATGGGAGTCAAAGAATGCACAATTAAGAGCAGGTACTGTACAAAGTAAGCAAATTATGCAAACAAGTGTAAAACAGAGTTTTACTAGTTTCAAATTGTTCAATATACAACACAAGGCACAAAATTAATACTACAAATAGCAAATTATACAGTAGTGGATCAAACTATGTGCAATAATCAGTAATGGTGACTTTCTTTCCCTCAACCCTACTTGGGTCGGCCAAGAACTCCCTCAGATTCTCGGATTCTCAAAACGAATCCTGGACAAAGGTGAGTAAAAGGGTCCAAGAGGGCTTCAACGAAGGGAAAAAGAAAGAAGGATAAAGGAAATTAAAGAAAACCCTAAAGAACTTTCAAGATATCACCTGATTGCTGCGATTTTCTGAATTTCTTTTTGAAATTTCCAAGCAAAGTTAGATCTGACTTCAGATCTTTCATGATCAAGTACCAAGATGCCAAGATACCACAAGACGCGTAGCCAAAATATACAGATCATTTAAAAACTCATAGGTTTTAGAACAATCAACCCTGAGTTCGTAAGATCTGGGGTTTTTCACAAAATTTTTGAAGTTTCAAAAGGAAGAACAAAAATCCCAGAAACTCAAACGAAAAAATCCACCCAAAATTTCCCGTATCAAAAACCATAAGGCACTGATACCACTGTAGAGATCTGGAACTCAGAATACACAAAAACACATAAACTTTATTTCAAAATCACAAACAATTTCAGATGAAAACTGTGTAAAGTTTTACAAAGAATCTCAAGAATCACAAATTTAGATCGTACAAAAAATTGATAAAAACGTGAAGAAAAACTCTCAAATCCTCAACAAAGTGTTCTAACAAATCGCACTGAAACAATACTTGCAAACTACCAACAAGATGAAGAAAAGATCAAATTCTTCAAAACAGAAGGTTTGCGTAAATCAGTATGAATTGCCTCAGAGAAAGAAGCGAGAGGAGAAAGAGAGAGAAATCAGAAAAGTATGCGTATGATGTGTCTCTCCAGATCCTTCTAATGTCCTAGATATAGGATTTTGATCTAACGGCCTCAACTCCTCCAAGTGGTATGAATCAACGGCTGAAACAGATTCAGTTGCAAAGATAAAAGCGTGAATTAATAATACACGACTTTACACCGGGTTGAAGAGTGAATGGGCTCATCATGTGGATAAAAATAAGAGGTCCAGGTTCTGATTTCTGGGCATAATAATGGGCTGAAGAAATGGACTGATGGATTGGGCCAATTGACTCTACACACTCAATTTTATTAAACATGATTTTGAAAGTTACCTTTTTAACAGAAGTTTTTAAATAATTTTGCTTTTCGAAAAAAAAAAAGCATTATAATTACGAAAGGGTCAACTTTTGGCTTTCTAATTTAAAAATAATTAATTGTCTCCTTTCAATTAAAATATTTTGTAGCCATCATCATAATTATATTCTCGCTTTCACATATTAGTTTACAAATGAGTCAATATTCGATTTGTGCAATGCCATTGCTATCAAATTGTGGACGAACTCTGAATTAAAAACAATTGATACTGTGTACATATATACTTGTCGTTCAGTTGTCCCATTTGTTTGTTAGAATAATACAAATTAAAATCGACTTATTTTCTAATGAAGAGTCACGAGACGAACTATTACCAAGTGCAACAATATTTTAAACGTAATGATTGCTAAATTTCGCACGTGTATAATATCTAATCATGTAATATAGTGCGAGTAAAGCATCATTCAAACGACGATCAAGTGCTTAATTCGATTTTAATTAATAGTAACTCTAATTGAATAGAAAAATATGATTGTTTTAATGAATGATTAATTATCCTAGAGTTATCTAGAAGTTAAACTAATGAGCAACAAAAAAGTGTTTTAAACGTTTCAACAACAATTCAAGTAAAGGTTTCAATTAGGGTGGTCCGGGCTGGGTCGGCCAGCCAACATAAAAGCATTGTAACGACCCACTTGAAAAAAGCCCACCTGCTACAGGTTCCGGGCCGTTTCCAGGCCAGCCCACAAATTTCGAACTACAACTCAGGCTTGCCCGCTGGCCCATCCGGGTTGAGTCTATGCGGGTCACAGTTCGTTTTGATTTGACCCGTTTGAATAAAAAATAAATTTTTTCATATTTACAGCAATTTTATTTGTCAAATTTGTAAATACAAAATGATCAATTCATATTTATACCATAAAATGTTTACATAGAATTTAAATTTATATTTTATGTTACTTGAATTACTTCTAAATTTGCAAATTTAAATAAAGTAGAAACAAACAACAATTAAATGCTAAATATATTTCTAATTACTATTATCAAAGAATATTACGTTTCTTAGTCATTAGGGAGAAAAAAATAAGATTTTGCTTTAAAAGTTGTATTTGAGATTATAGAAAAAAAGAGATTTTCAATGTTATCATATTTAATACAAACAATTATTTTTTCACGGGCCAGCGGATTAACCGCGGCCCGCGAAGGTTTGATCCACGAAACCCACAGTTTACAACTTCTTGACCCGTGAACCGCTCGCACGAGTCACATGTTGGCCCGCGGTCCCAGGTTGATCCAGGCCGATTTTCACGGGTTTAGTTGGCCCATCTGTCTTCACGCATCTAAATTCAAGACAATGACAATGACAATACTTGTTTAATCCGAATGTATAATTAGCAAACTCTCTCGAGTAATATTGACCATATACTCATATGTAAACATGTTGGGGAAAATTTAGAGAATCAAACGAAATGTAACCAAATCGAAGTCCCGTGTTTATACTCTTTCCTTAAATCGAATTCACCGCTTCACCGAGGTGCAAGAGGTTTTGATCAGTATTCAATTCCCAAGATAAAATCGGTTGTCGGTTCGCGCTGCACAACGTTCACCTCCTATCGAACTTGTTGTGTCTATCTCTCAAAGAAATTTAGCAAAAAAGAAAAGAGCTAGGTTGAAGTTGCTGTATAAAGAAAAGAGGAAGATGAACTTTGAGTTTCACTTTTTTCCTTGTCTGTTGTATTCTATTCGAGAATGGAGATGGCTATATATAGGGTAACAACAAATTGATCAGTTAATCACGATTCAAGGATGACATTTATATAAATTGAAAATGATAATCCGAAAACTGAAAATTTATTTTCATTCAGCTGAAAACTGATGGATTTTGAAGAATTAAAACCTGTTGAAGTTATGACATTTGAAACTGATATCAAATTTTGAAACTCATCAGTTACACTGACCAAACCCAGACCAGTCAGTTTTCCAACAATCCCTCACATAAATGAAAATTAGTGGAAATCAAAGACGAGAGAGAGAGAGAGAGAGAGAGAGAGAGAGAGAGAGAGAGAGAGAGAGTAAAATGAATCAATCCTGCATAGGATAGGTAGCATTTAGCTTTGAACCTTCCCTTGTGAAACCTATCGGGTCTTAGTAGCAAACCAATGGATTTGATGGCTTGAACTATTTTGTCATTTGTGTAAACCATGACAATAGATCTCACATAGGATCATTCTAGACACAACGTAGTTCTCCAAGTTGTGTTCGTTTTGACCATGAACACATTGCCTGGTTCTGCAAGTGTTTGTTCAAGGATGTAGCTTTCTTAATCCTTATAGAAGTGGCCCCACTCCACACTCACATAGGTGACCTCTTAACTCAGTGCTTCACACTTAAGAGTCATTAAAAGTATAGCTTAACCTGCATCTTTCAATCACTGTGAGCACCATAGGAATGAGAAGAAGGAGAACCTTCTCAGTGATTTACACAGATATGCGTGGTTTAGTTTGTCCCTTTGAACCTAGATCTTGGGATCTTCATTCAGCTTGGTTGGGTTTCCACCATGATTCCTTTCAACGTCATATGCTGCAAGTCCATTCCCCTCGATGCTTTTACAACTAGCTCTCGAGTTAATCCTTTGGTTAGAGGATCCGCAATATTATTATTCTTTGACTTCACTTAGTCCAGAGTGATAATACCTTGTGAAAGTAGTTTTCGAATGGTGTTATGTTGTCTTCGAATATGTTGAGACTTACCATTATACATATTGCTCTGTGCCCTGCCAATTGCTGATTGATTATCGTAATAAACGCAAATTGCAGGCACAAGCTTTTACCATCTTGGAATATCTTCAACAAACTGCCTAAGCCACTTCGCTTCCTCAGTTGCTTTGTCCAAAGAAATAAACTCTAATTCCATTGTGGATCTTTCGATGCAAGTTTATTTTGATGATTTCCAAGAGACAGCTGCACCACCAAGAGTGAAGACATATCCACTTGTAGACTTTGAGTCTGACATATCTGATATCCAATTTGCATCAGCATACCCTTCGATTACAGTAGGGTATCTAGAATAATACAGTCCAAAATTATGAGTGTACCTCAAATAATGTAACACCCTAAAAATGGCTTTCCAGTGGATAGCAACTGGGTTACTCGTGTAGCGACTCAATTTTCTAACTGAGTATGCTATATCCGATCTTGTAAAATTCATTAAATACATTAAACTCCCTATTATCTGAGAATATTCTAATTGTGACACACTGTCACCAGTATTCTTGGATAAATGGAGACTCAAATCCACTGGAGTCCTGGCCACAGTGGTATCTGACTTGTTGAACTTGTCTAGTATCTTATCAATATAATGAGATTGAGATAACACAAGTCCATTCAGAGTTCGAGTAATTTTTTCTCCCAAAATGACATCCGCGAGACCCATATCTTTCACGTCAAACTTTGAGTTTAACATATTCTTAGTGACTTTGATAATCTTATCAGAGCTGCTAACAATGAGCATGTCGTCGACATACAGACACAATATGACATATCCATCATTAGTATCCTTAAAATATACACACTTGTTTCACTCATTGACTCTAAAGCCACTTGAAAGCATAGCATTATCAAACTTTTCGTGCCATTGCTTCGGCGCTTGCTTTAAACCATAAAGCAATTTAACTAGTCTACAGACTTTCCTTTCTTGACCTGGAGCTGAAAATCCCTTTAATTGCTCCATGTATATTTCTTCATTCAAATCTCCATCCAGGAAAGCTATTTTTACATCCATCTCATGTATTTCAAGATTTCACAAGGCTCCAATAGCAATTATCATCCGGATAGAAGTTATTCTCGACGCAGGAGAATAAGTATCAAAGTAATCTAAGCCTTCCTTTTGCTTATAACCTTTGATTACTAACCGAGCTTTATATTTATCAACGGATCCATCCGCTTTCATCTTCTTCTTTAAGATCCACTTGTAGCCTAAAGGCTTACAGCCCGGTGGAAGATCTACTAATTCCCAGGTATAATTCTGTAGGATAAAATCGATTTCACTCTTAATGGCTTCTGTCCACAGATGACCATCTAGAGAAGATATAGCTTCTTTATAGATTTGAGGATCATTCTCCATCAAATATGTGAGAAAATCAGGCCAAACATCTTAGAGGTTTTGGTCCTTTTGCTCAGTAGGCTCATCCTCATCTTCTTCAACTGGATCTTTACTGCTGCCAGAAGTAGAAGATTCCATAGTTTGTTTAATAGAGTTAACTGTTTAGGAGATTTACAAATAAATATATTCTCGAAGAATTGTGCATTCCTAGGCTCCATAATTGTGTTCGGATCAATATCAGGTACATTTGATTAATGCACTACTATTTTGTGCATAACCAATGAACACACAGTCAACTGTTTTAGGTCCAATCTTGACCTTCTTAGGAGGAGGCACTGCGACCTTCGCAAGACACCCCCACATTCGTAAGTATTTATACGAAGGTGTTCGGCCTATCCAAAGTTCATACGGAGTCTTATCCATATTTTTTCTTAAAAATTTGTTCAAAATGTAATTCGCAGAAAAAATAGCTTCTCCCCACATGTTCTTTGGTAATCTAGAACTAATCAACAGAGCATTCATCATTTCTTTTAAAGTTCGATTCTTATGCTTAGCGATTTCGTTCTACTGAGGTGAATAAGGTACAGTGGTTTGGTGAATTATTCCATGTCTAGCACAAAATTCACCAAATGGTGATTCATAATCACCACCATAATCACTACGCAACGCCTTTATTTTCTTGCTAAGTTGATTTTCAACTTCATTCTTATAAAGAATGAATTTTTTGATAGCTTCGTCTTTGCTTTTAAGCAAATACACATAACAATATCTCGTGCTATCTTCAACAAAAGTAATAAAGTACTTATTGCCGCCTCTAGTTTGGACAAATTTCAAGTCACATACATCACTGTGGACTAGTCCCAATGGCTCGGTACTTCTTTCAATGCTATGAAACGAAGACCTAGTAAGCCTAGCCTCAACACAAGTTTCATATTTATGATTTGAATCAATTTGAAACCTAGGAAAGTAGTTTAGTTTGCTTAGTCTACGTAATGTATTATAATTTACGTGACCTAATCTACCATGCCATAGATTAGGAGACTCAAGCAAGTAAACAGAAGGAGTTTTCTCATTATTTATAACAGTTGGGGTTACAACAATTACATTTAATTTAAACAGGCCATTAGTCATATAGCATTTTCCAACATATACTCCTATCTTGGTAATCACCAGCTTGTCATCCTCAATGACCATCCTGAAACCTTATTGCTCTGAAGAGACCTAGAAACTAGATTCTTGTGAATCTCTGGCACATACAACACATTGGTCAGAGTAAGCTATCTGCTAGAAGTCATCTTCAGGATCACCTTGCTTTTACCAAGCACTTCAGATGTCGCGGAGTTTCCCATGAACAACTTTTCACCATTTGTAACTGGTGCAAAAGTAGTGAACACGCTCCTATTGGAGCAGACATGGCAAGTGGCCCCAGTATCAAGCTACCACTCCTTTGGATTAGACCCCACCGGTTAACCTCACTAATCACCATTGTAGGTTTAGGTCAAACATGTCATCTGAGAGATGATCTCTCTTATGTCCAACCATATTAGCCTGAGGACGCTGCTTGTTATCCCTCTGAGGCTAGCGGCAGTTTGCTAATCGATGTCCAACTTTGCACAATTGAAGCACTTTCCATTGAACTGGAACTTAGGCTTCTTTCCTACCCCACTAATAGGCTTCAACTAAGACCCTTTCATGGACTTCTTTTTATCATTTTGATTCCCATTACCTTGCTTAGGTTTAAAGGATTGACCTTTCTTAGTACCAGAGCTCTGGCCGTGCTCCAATACATTAACCTTCTCAGAGTAAGAATTCTCCGATTTACGTTCAGCAAGTTTGTTATCCTCCTCAATCCGTAGCTTGATAATTAAATCCTCGAAAGACATCTCTTTCCTCTTATGCTGCAAATAGCTTTTGAAAGCCTTCCACTGAGGAGGTAGCTTGTGAATAGCAGTAGCCACCTGTAGGGATTCCGACATAGTCAAACCCTCAGCATGCATTTCCCGCAAAAGCACTTGGTACTCCTGCACTTGGCTCACCAGTGAACGCGAATCAACAATTTTGAAGTCCATACACCGATTGACCAAGAACTTCTTTGAACCATCATCCTCGATCTTGTATTTCTTTTCTAAGGACTCCCAAAGCTCCTTAGCAGACTTCTTTACCATATACATATGATACAGAGAATTCTATGGGCCATCTGAGATATAGTTGCAACACAAAAAATCAGCACTTTTCCATGCATCCCAAGCCGCACTCATATGCATATCAGTGTTGTTTTCAGCCACGACAGGGGCATCCTCAGTGAGGAAACGTGGAAGGCCCAAAGTTGTAAGATAAAAAATCATCTTGTTCTGCAATGTCTTAAAATCAGTCACTGTAAACTTATCTGGTCGAATCACATGATTCACAGGAAATGGAACCGGAAACGATGACAAAGGTACCGAGGCAATAGCCCTAGGTACTGGAAAATGTATTGTGCCAAACTGGATTACCAATGCCGCAACCATGGGCAAAGTGGGGTTCACTCTAACATGTGGAATATTGCTACCAATTGTCCCGTCAATGGGAGGAATGCCAGTTGAGGTCTCCCCAGGGTTAACCGCGGTCAATACAGGATTTGGTACACCGATACCAATAGTGTTGCTTCCGTTGTTCAGATTGTCATTGCCATGAGACGCCATTTAACATTAGAACAAGAAACAATAATTTAGAATAATAACAAGATTGTAAACTAGAGACAGATTCAAGATCTATGTTATCAATTCGAAACAAAATTAAAACTACGGAATTGAAATATGAGAACAAATTATTTTGTCAAATTATTAACAACTTAACATGAATTAAAAATTCATTAGCCAAAATTAAATCATTATTGAATAATTGAATCAATCATTTCAAGATAATTTAGCCAATCATTACAAAATGATTTTGGACCTTAAAATAATGCAAAACCACCTTCTTTAACCAAAAAACATGAAAACCATGCATAGAGCAAAATTTAACAGAAACTTAACGATTTTGTTTTTCTTTTCTCAAATCTTACACAAACTAAGTATCAATCTTAAAGTGATTTATGTAAATGGTGAACAGAACCGAAAAAGTACATGAACTGATGAAAAAATATACTAAACATGACTGGAAAAAAATTAGATAGAACCAATTTATTTATTTATTTTTCTTTCAAAGATTCAACCTACCATCCTACTGTTAATTCATGCAGGGACATAAATCATTCAAAGCATATACATGCAAAACAAGACAAGGAAAAAAAATCACGCCGAGAAAAAAACTTTCGGTAGCCCAACATATAAATTTCTAAAGTATTCATGCAGACATATTCGAACTATAACCATGCAAACAATCATAAACCAAAATCCATGCAGAGTGAAGTACATTTATGTAGGTATAAGAAATTCATGCAAAACCATATTAATACAAACCCATGCTCATACAAACCGTAAAACCATGCTGATATAAAACTCTCAGCTGACCTTTTTTTTTCTTTCAAAACTTACAATGACACGAGTATCTACCTTAATGCAATTTTATGTCAATGGTAAACTAATGAAATATTTAAATGGAAACCGATCGGAAAATAACCAGAAGGCAGAAGTTGATGGGAAAAAAATAAATTCGATTTAATCTTGTTAGTAAAAATTTATAGAATCAAATGAAATGTAACCAAATCGAAGTCTCGTGTTTACACGGTTTTCTTAAATCGAATTCGCAGCCTTACCGGGATGCAAGAGGTTTTGATCGGTGTTCGATTCCTTGGATAAAATCGGTTGTCAGTTCGCACTGCACAATGTTCACCGCCTATCAAACTTGCTCTCTATCTCTCAAAGAAATTTAGCAAAAAAGAAAAGAGCTAAGTTGAAGTTGTGGAAAAAGAAAAGAGGAAGATGAACTTTGAGTTTCACTTTTTTCCTTGTCTGATATGTTCTAGCCAAGAATGGAGATGGTTATATATAGGGTAACAGAAAATTGATTAGTTAATCACGATTCAAGGATGACATTAATGTAAATTGAAACTGATATTCCAAAAACTGAAAATTTATTTTCATTCAGCTGAAAACTAATGGATTTTGAAGAATTAAAACCTATTGAAGTTATGGCATTTGAAACTGATATCAAAATTTGAAGCTCATCAGTTACACTAACCAAACAAAGACTATTCAGTTTTCCAACAAAACTACAATATTTCTATGACGATTGCGGAAGTGTGTTGATGCATTTAAACACTTGACAAATCATGCAAGACATAGAAGTAAATTTCTACCTTTTATATGGACCCCACAAATATTGTTATCATATGTTAACACATAAGAAATACACAATTCAATGGCCCAACATGAAGGCCCAAATGTAAGAACCTAAATCACAAGTATCAGGACGATGCGGACAAATCTGGGCAATTGAGCAAATTGATCAAGATCTAGGTGACCAAATGTTAAACGATGAACAAGAGGTAGTTTTTCAAATCCACCCACAATCCAATTGAGGCATTGTGAGTAGTTATCATAACGTGCAAAGTTACTGAGAATGTGGGACATTATTGCAGTTTAACTTATGGGATTATTGTAGTTTAACTTATGCAATCCCACTACGGAAACGCTACGAAGAACGCAAAATAATAAACAAACACAACTAGGAAAGATCTAAAATAGATTCAACACAAGAAATAAGAAATAAACAATGAAAATAAAGATATATTTTGACGGTAGAACCTTGACTCAATATTCACCGTGCGAGAACGATGCGAAATATGAACCAAGATTGGTGAATGCCATAAAGGATGTCAATTCCTTGATAAGTTCTAAAAATTAAAGGGACTCCTCAACTTTTAACAAGAGAAACTCTCTCTCAAAATATCAATAATCATCCAAAACTCATGTTCAATAATGGAAAACAAGATAATATAATATAATATAAAACGCTTCTAACCTAGCCCTAGTCGCAGTTAGGGTTCAAATTATGGAAATAAATAATTAAAAATGGAAAATAATTAACAATTCGCGAAAATCTGAAAAAGATAGTTACGGCCGTGATCATGTCATTTACAGCCGTAAATGTGTTTGTGTCGAGGTTTACAACTGTGAGAACCAAACTTACGATCGTAAGTATAGTTTCGTTGGAATTCTTCAATTTCTCCTGAGAGAGTATTAAGACTATGAAAAATATTATTTAAGGCTGTATTATTAATTTTGGTCTTCAAAATTCGCCCCTTTGATTAATCTTGATCCATTCGTCTTCTCGGCTCAACTCCAGCATGAAATTTGCTCTGTTTTCCACGTAGATCACTATTGTATCACCGATAGCTCAACTTCTCATTTGGGCTCCTACTTTAGATCACATCACTCCCCCTCTCTTGAAAAGATTTCAACCTCGAATAAACTTCTGGCCTACCTTTCATGCATTGTTGGCTTGAGAGTCATGCTTATGGCTCGTGTGATCCTTCAAACTTTTGGGCTACTCATTTATGCTAATGAATTTCTTCCCCACCTTAAGATCATGGTTTGACTTAGGTACCTGCAAAATAGATTTAACAAAAATAGTGAGGGGTTTGTTAGCACGGATAAGTGCAAAGGATGGTATCTTGTAGCTCAACCATTGTGCAAATAAGCTCATTTTGTAGGTGGACCCTTTTTTCTTTCTCTCTACATTCATGATTAGCTTTTTCTGAGGTTGTGGTCTCAGCTCTCTTATTTTCATTTTTCTATACCTCACCTTTTTCTGAGGTTGTGGCCTCAACCCTCTTATTTTTCCCCTCAAACTCACCCTTCAACTTTAATTGGTCATTTCATTTGGGTTGGGGATAGTGGGCATAATTGTGAATTTCTTTCCACTCTTCACAAAACTATATTGATTTTTAAATCCATCGTGTACTACCCTCCTATCATGTTACCATGGCCTTCCCAACAAGAAATGCCCAACATGCATAGGCACCACATCACAAACCACTTCATCAGTATACCCACCAATCGAAAAACTCATCAAAACCTGTTTGTTCACCTTAATTTCATCGACTCAGTCAACCATTGTAACTTATAAGGCCTAGGGTGTTTCATCAAATTTAAACCTAATTTTTCAACCAACATTGTACTAACCATATTAATACAACTTCCCCATCAATCATCATTCCACAAACCTTCTCACTCACCAAACACCTAGTGTGAAACAGGTTATCCCTTTGTTCACCAACTTCATCGATTTTAGTTCTAGAATTTAGGGCACACCTATTGACAAGTGATTCCTTCACAGCATAAGTCCTTCCTTCCTCATCACTACTACTAGCCCCAATATCTTGTAATCTAGGCATCCCTTTAAACTCATCCTCCGAACTAATATCTACATTGTCACTCAAAATCATAACCCTTTTATTTGGACACTAGGATGCAATATGAACCGAATCCAAGCACTTAAAACATTTTATATTTCTATCCTTAGTAGATTGGGGATCAGCAACATTTTTACCTCTAATTGTTGGTTCATCCCTCCCTTTCGGGACTTGATCGTCATTGACTTCCCATTTTGGTTGAGAAGTAGGATAAGAACCTGGAGATTGTCTTGTTGCTCCCTTTCGCCTCAACTATCTTTCCACATTCATGGCCATGTGTACTATTTCCTCCAGTTCAACATAATGTTGAAACTCAATGATATTGGCAATATAACTGTTCAACCCGCTCAAAAACCTCGCCATTGTAGCCTTCCAATCCTCTACCACATTGGCCCTAATCATTGCCACCTCCATGTCTTTATCATAATCCTTCACACTCTTCAACTCCCGAGTCAAACCCTGCAGCATCTGATAAATATTCCTATAATAATGAGTTAGCACAAATCGCTTCCTCATGTCTCCACTGGCCTCTCAAGGTTCCTCTTCCTACTCGTCACCAATTGATCCCATCGAATAATTGCATAATTCGTAAATTTAGTCACTACTAATTTCACCTTCTTCTTTTCAGAATAATTATGACAATCAAAAAGTGGTTCAACTTTTGATTCCCAATCCAGGTACGCCTTGGGATTACTCCTACCTCGGAATGAAGGTATTTTCATTTTGGGTTGTGTTTAATACAACTTTCTTTTCCATGGAAAATCAAAATTCCACTTTTTTTTTTTTCTTTCTTTGCATGTTTGATATGTCTAATTTGAAATGGAAAATGATTTCCAACTTTTCATATCACGCACCTGAGTTTCAGCAATTCAAGGAATTTGTTTTCCAACCCAACCAGTAGAATTTATTTTCTAGGTAAAATATTTAACTATTTTCGATACGTTTGATCATTTTTATTGTTAATTGATTTATTTTTTCCCAAAAATTAACATTATTATTAAGTACGAATGTATGAAAAAATAAAAAATAAAACAAATATTTTTTTTTTATTAAAATAGCTAAATTTTGCTTTATATGTCAATCAAACAACAAATGTTGAAAATTTTCCCATTTTTACCACCTAGAAAATTAAACTAATCAAACACATTAAACTTCTAAATCTAGGAATTCAATTCCCTGGAATTTATTTTCTTTCCATCCAAATTTCACCCTCATGACTATCAAACGCGGCCTTAATGTTCCCAAGGTCTCCATCCACAACATCTCTACTTCTACGATGTTTCCTATCATACCTCCTCCCATACCTATCTCCTCTATCCCTCCTTCGCACACTTGCCACCGAAGATACACTACCACTCTCACTACTCATGCTCTCATCATTCATACCAACCTCATGCCTATTACCTCTCCTAGCCCTGAACCATTATGAATTTGATCTCGGTGTCGTTGATCATGTTCTGCATCCCATTTCTCCATTTGAGCTATCAATCTCTCAAATTGTACCCACATCACTGTAATCTCATCATTATCCTACTCAACTTTCCTATCCACACCTTTGGGTTCTTTGTTGTCACCCATAGAAGATGATGATGATGACGACGACGACGAGTATGGTAGAAAAAATGAAGTTAGATTTGGATGAGAAACAAACATGAAACACCCTTTTGAAATTTTTGGAACGAATTTTTTTGATCAAAAACTAGAAAACTTTACTGATGCGTGTTGCAATGCACCAAAATGTAATAGCGGAAGTAAGAGTCGATCCCACGAGGAACGGGAACTAAAGTAGTACTTTATCAATTAGAATAGATGGGGGGGTTTTCGAGTTCAAGTATTGTAAATAACGTGAAAATAAAATAAAAATGCAAATTAGATAAAATAAAAGTCAAGTATTTGCAAACCCTAGCTCTCAGGTTCAGTTGTATTCTATCGCAATATTATCACTTTCCAAGTAACGCGTGTTCAATTTCCCTTTTGATTTATCACCCGTAAATAGTTAATAAGCTCTAACTATTCCCATTCTCCCTTAATTGCATTTAATTAGAATAAGCTCTCTAATCAAACATTAGCCTTTGAATAACCTAAAACAAGCTCTTTAGATTTAAGACAACAACTATATATTGGTTGAGAAGAATTAGGATGAATTAGATTATCAATCACACAAGCTCGTGACAATTAACCTAAGTTGGAATTCTTTATGAAAATATTAAATTTCCAATTGCTACTATGATTTGAATAAAAAGACGTTTACGGATCCAATCATTCAAAATAGCAAATCTCAATACAACACATTAAATGATAAGGCCTTACTCAAATAAAGAATTGCATTGATTAAATAAAAAATGCATAAGAATCCAATAAATCAAAGTAAAGAATTTAGAACAACGTTACTAGTTTGGAAAAGCAATAACAAATTGATATGAAATACAACTTCCCCTTCGAACTAGGTATGGAAGCTTAGCCGAGCATAGTCATGAAGAATTCTAGAATTTTCTTTCTTGATTCACCTTCTCGGGTTGCTTAATTTCCTTCCAATTCTTCAAGCAAGCCGCGCCTCTTTCAAAAAAATAAAAGTCTCTTTTTCTTGTCATGAAATTCCCTTCTTATATCCTCAATTTCGTGCCCTAGCTTTGGGACCAAGAAATCCCAAAATTATGGAAAGAATTGAAATATGGAAATTTTTGACTTAAATAGTTACGGCCGTAACATTCCCTTTACGGCCGTAGTTGAGTTTCTGCATATTTTTCACAAATTGGAGTTACGGCCATAACTTCTGATTTACGGCCGTAAAGATGTTTCTGCGCGTTTTCACCTTTTGAGGGTTACGGCCGTAAGGATATGTCTTACGGCCGTAACATCTTTTCTGCTTATTTTTTTTTCTGCGCTTACGGCCGTGATGATTTGTCTTGCGACCGTAAATCTATTTGCACCTAAGTCCCCAAACTTCAGTTTTTAGTGCATTCTGGTCCTTTTTTCTTCTTTTCTCCTCTTTTAGGATCCTATACAACATGAAACATAAAATGCATTAATAATACTTAGATAGAATCTCATTATGACTTATTCGAGGATATAAGTGCATAAAATAAACGTAAATATCACACTTATCATTTACTGGCACGGAAAACACAATGAATAAGGAAAAATCAAGAAACAAGAAAAATAAAACAAGAAATTGAAATAGATCAAGCTCTAATACCACCTGATACAATCTCACTCCGAAAATGCTACGAAGAATGCAGAATAATAAACAAACACAACTAGGAAAGATCTAAAATAGATTCAACACAAGAAACAAGAAAAAAACAACATAAATAAAAGATAGATTTTGACGGTAGAACCTTGACCCTATATTCACGAAGAGAGAATGAAGCAGAATATGAACTAAGATTGGTGAACGCCATAAGGGATGTCAACTCCTTGATAAGTTCTTTGGGTGAACGCCGCAAAGATCGGATCTTTGATAAATTCTAAGAATTAAAGGGACTCCTCAATCTTTAACAAGATAAACTATCTCTCAAAATATCAATAATCACCCAAAACTCATGTTCAATAATGAAAAACAAGATAATATAATGTAAAACACTTCTAACCTAGCTCTAGCCGCAGTTAGGGTTCAAAATATGGAAATAAATAATTTAAAACGAAAAACAATTAAAAATTTGCGAAAATCCGAAAAAGATAGTCACAGTTGTGATCCTGTCATTTACGGGAGTAAATGTGTTTCTGTCAAGGTTTACTACCGTGAGAACCAAACTTATGACCGTAAGTATGGTTTCGTTGGAATTATTCAATTTTTCCCGAGTGAGTATTACGGTTGTGAAAAATATTACTTACGACCGTAATATTAGTTCTGGTCCTCGAACTTCGCCCCTTTGATTCAGCTTGATCTATTCGTCTTCTCGACTCGACTCCAACATGAAACTTGCTCCATTTTCCATTTGGATCGATGTTGTATCACCGATAGCTCGACTTATCCTTTAGGCTCCTACTTTGGATCACATCATTAACATTATTGAGAACGTGGACGACTTACATTTTATCTCCATAGAAAGCTGCTAGAAGTTAATCAGTGCAAATTGGTGAACATTTGTAAGAAATTACAAATCTCGTATTCCAAGTTGGTTACAAAGCAAATGAAGCAATTTAGGGACTCAAGACAGTTGTTGTATATAATGTAGAAATTTAAACATTTAGACCACTACAAAATCAACTCTCAAATTGAGAATATTATACTTTTCTCTTAGATTTTTATAGAATTTCCCTTAGTTAAATTTGTGCATTTGCACCCCTTGGAGGCATACTGTAAATTAATTCTTTTCAAATGCGAGAGGTGTTGGTGAAATCGGTTCTACAGGAAATTCCCATTTATATCATTAGCATTTTTTCAACTCCCAAGCTCTCTCTGCCATGATATTCGTGGTATGATTCGTATTTTTTGGTGAGATGGTTCGAGTTCTGGAAAGAAGGTTTCTTGGATGGGGTGGTGCAAACTATGTGAACATAAGGTGAAAGGTGGACTTGGCTTTCGAGATCGTGAGGCCTTCAATCAGTCCATGGTAGCCAAGAAAGTATGGCGTTTGCTCCAGCATCTTGAATCTCTTGTTAGTAGACTTGAAATTTAAATACTTTTAAGATGTGGACTTTCTTGATGCCCGAAACAATTTGGCACTCCCAGTAGGACACTAGGTGTAAGAAATGTTTGAAGTATCATGCTGCATAATAATTCTGACAATGAGCCGGTAACACAGCTATATGTTTCTTTTCTGATCGAGTAATTTGAGGGTCATCAAAGCACCTAAAGGTAGAAGAATCTTACATTCGTTATGAACCAACAGCAGAGTTAAGCCCACGTACCATGCGTGCACTATTGCACGAACTCACTCAGGACATTGTTGAGCTGGTAAACTTGCAAAACATTCATACTTTAGAAAAACATGCTCAAAATGAAAAATTGTATTATTACAAAATGATTATACAATTAGGTATGTTAAATGAACTTATGAACAAATTGGTAGGCCAAATATGTTAATCAAACTCTATGAGAGGGGTAATTAATTTCAAATAGGAGTCTAATGGGCAATAGTTCACCAATTGCAAACACAAAAACTGGTTAGCCAACCATGAACACGAGTCAAGGCCTAGAAACACTACATATTGGACCATCAAACATGGGGGGTCTTGGACATTCAAATGCGAGAGGTGTTGAAACATCTGATATGGGTTAATTCATAATATAAAGGAGAATGTCCAAAACATATGATCAAATGCTACATGTACTACTAAAGGAGTGAATCCAACCTTCAGTGGTAACAATGAACCAAATGATAAGTACTTTATTAGCACGTATTTAATTCACTTATTATCTTATTTTTTTATTGGTTTGATCCTATTGAAGTATCGTTTAATGCACTTTCACTTATTGTGCTATGTAAGATCAAAAAGAAGAAAAGAAAGGAAACAGGACCAAAGAAATACAAAAAATCAAGAATTGAGGTTCAAGGGCATATTCAAAGAGCTCCAAATCAATAATGGCATGTGGGAAGAAGATTAGATGCAAAAATTATGGTCAAAGAAGGTTTGGGTGAAGTTGGAAATCAAAAACCCCCAAGGATTGTGATCATGAATTTTAGTCATAGATTGAAGCTCAATTTGGTCATATAATACTTTCGAATTTGGGAAGATCTATTTCACAAAGCATGTAGATATATGAGTTTTCTTTCCAACGCAACTTGAATCACCACAACCGGACTTAGGGAGAGAAAGTTATGACCAAAATATCGAGCACAGGCGCTTCTCGACAGAGATGCACTTACGGCCGTAAATGACAAAGTTACGGCCGTAACTTCCAAATTCCAAAAATTTTCAGTAGCTCACTTACGGCCGTAAATGAAAAACTTACGGCTGTAACTTACTCGCCAAGAAATTTCCTTATCTGATTCATTGCATAATTTTGGTATATCTTTTGGGTAAAGTTAGGGCACGATTTTGGGTGTATTAAATGAGCAAAATCACCACAAAAGGAGGCGGGACTTTGAGAAAAATATAGAGTATTCTTGGGAGATTTTCAAGCACAAGAATATCAACAACAATGAAATTCATGAAGCAACTTGAAGAATTTACCACAATCATGCTAGGCTAAATTCCATTTCTTGTTCAAAGGGGAAGTTGTATTAACTTAATCGTGTTATCTTCTTTTCTTACGAACAAGTAACTTTGTATTTATTCCTTTATTTCAATTGTTGGATTATTATGTTTTGAATGTTCAATTGAGTTTATTTTATTAATAGTTTAATTTGGCCAATTGAATTATTGATCTTTGGACTCATGAATATGCTATGTTTAGATTCTTGATCTGTAATTATCATTGAATCTTTACTTTAGTAGCAAATAAATCTCGTGCAGATTTAGTAATAATTCAACTTGGATTGAATAATTCGAGCTTGTGAAATTAACGATCCAATTCAATCTATTATTCTAAATTTTCATACTAGTCGTGCATTAAATCCTAAGAGCTTGTTTAGGATTGTCCGTGGTTAGAATTGGTTCAAAGAGCTTTGCAATGAACAACCAATTTTTTTTTACAAATAAAAAAGAATGAGTATATAATGTACAAAATGAGCAAAAGGTCCAAATTCGGAATTTGCAAGAAAAACCCCGTTTTTGTGAAATGGAGTGTTTCAGTCGACCGAACTGGTTGACGGAAATTATTTTAGTCGATCAAAGGGTCGACCGAAATGGGAATTTCGATCGACCATCACTCAGCCGAACGCGACTAAGCCTGAATCAAAAATTTCTCTGCAGAAGATCGGTCGACCGGAAGAAAGTTCGGTCGACCGAACTTGGCTGAAACTCCAGGGCACGTGCATCGAGGTTTGACTTTCTCGGTTCTCATCATCCCCTCCCTCTTGGAAAGGATTCGACCTCAAATCTGGCTAGATTGCACTAGTGTGAGATTCCATGACCTTTGATCTTGAAACATTGCGAACCACAAGTTCATGCGATGAAGTTGGACCTTCGCGATTCTCATCATCTCCTCCATCTTGAAAGAGATTCGACCATGAATCGAAACCTACAATAATGATAAAAAAATAGAAAATTCAGACACAATAAATGTAACTGAAATTTCATACTCACCGTGCAAAATCAATTTGTAGGCATTGCCAAGAACTTGAGAGGTGCCAACATCGCAGGGTAGCATTTTGAATTTTATTCGATTGGGAACCCGCTCTCCCCTTGAAAAGAACTATATCCAACCACCTGGATCAAATACGAACCGCCTCCTACCATGGTTGGCATGGGAAGTACATTGCATGCCAATCCCCTCAGATGGAGGCGCAAGCCTCCTACGAAGGGGCTTAACCAGATTTGCTTTGTTACGCCCACCTAAACTAACATTTCCATCGATAAATAAGTACATCAAGCTCAAAAGAATTAGTAGGCTAGGGTCATAAGTAACATCAAGTGGAGAAAATTTTCTAATAGGATGAACACTTCCATTGCAAGTAAATTTAACAACCACAAATTGAGCATCATTTTTATGCAAATGCACCACTCCCCCAAAGAAAAGATTCATCATGTTGATAGCAATGCTGGTTTCATGACATGTAGTAAAATGTGAAAGTTTAATACCCCTACCAACATCCACAAAATTAGCATCATTTCTTTTCTTTAGTCTAAGTAAACCCAACACAAACTTCATAGAATGATTAACTCAAGGTTTATTGGGAACGTGCAAATGTGTTTATAAAACTTGAGGTAAAAACTTAGATTTAGCCATTTTGAACGTTCGGGCTTTACCACAAGTGCAAACATGTTTATCACCAATTTTCCAATGAGGCCAATAAAAGCGATCACAAAATATTTCCACGGCCCCCTTGGTTTCAAAGTGCCCAATCAAACAACCAACGTGTGCCTCACTCATTAGAAATTCGGGCATGACACATTTAAAAACAAACAATCCAACTTTCCAAAACAAATAGTTATCATGCCCATAAAATCCATCAAAATATTGCTCACAGCACGATTCATAAATGTTTAACAAATTAGGATTATTAACATGCTCAATACAAAATTAGTTGGCACTTAGACAATTAGGCACACATAAAAATTTGAATTTACAAATGAGGAATTTATCATGCCAAGGACCTTCATTACATGCAACATTTCCACACGACAAAATTTCATTTGTCAAGTCCACATCAATGTCATACAATCCTTTGATGTATTCCAAATATAATAACCTTGCTCTCAAAGAATTGTTAGGAGCATACCTCCTAGATGTTGCATCGGTTACCACATTTTTTTTTACTTTGATTGTATTTGCTGTGGTAGGAAAATATCTCCATAAAGTTCTTCCACTCGGCAAGTTCTTGGTTGCTTTGATAAGTTGACCTCACGATCTCCTGCAACAAAGAAGTAACCAAGCTAGGGAGGGCATTGTTAGAAAATTCAAGAGTAAAGAACATTTTTGTGTGATCTCTTCTCTCAATTTTCTTTGTGGCACTCATCACTCCCTCACCTTTTTCTGAGGTAGGAACCTCAACTCTCGGTTCTTCTCTCGCCTTTCCTTTTTCTGGAGTCGTGGCTCCAACTCTCAACTTCTCACCTTTTTCTAGGGTTGTGGCCCCAACTCTCATACTCTCATTTTTGCTTTCTTCAATTTTCTCAATCGAATTTTCATTTTCATTTTCTTTCTCCTTTTTCTTTTCTTCTTCATTTTCACTTTCTTTTTCTCCTTTTCTTCCTCCAACTCCTTCTTGAGTTTCATTTGATCTTTTTGAACTTCCTCCAAACTCAAAGGTAGGAGCACCACCTTTTTCCCATTTATTTGTAAACTATACCGGTTCTTCCTCTTAAGATGTACTACACTCCTATCACCTTACCAAGATCTCCCCAAAATTATGTGTGTAGTGTGCATGGCAACTACATCACATAACACTTGGTCACTATAGGTTCCAATGTTGAAAGTAAGAAGAACTTGATCACTCACTCTCACCTCCCCATAGTCACCCAACATTTGCAACACATAAGGATTAGGATGTTTCATAGCCGGTAATCCCAATTTTTCAACTCTACTAGCACTCACCACATTAGTGACAATCTCCCCATCTATCATGAAACTACATGGTTTATCACTCACTAGGAACCTAGTGTAGAAATTATCCTTCCTATGTTCCTCCATCTCATTAGCATGGGCCAAAAATTGTGGTGGTCTAGCATTCATCTCCTTCTTTACTTCTCTACTCTCACTACCTTCCCTCCTATGGAATGATGAAGTCTTCATTTTCTCAATATCAACCTTCTCATCCATCCCATCTCCATTCATATCTACCCATTCTCTTCTTCTTCTACCCATTCTCCAACCTCCTTCAACTTCCCCTTCATTATCATCCCTCCTATGGAATGATGGACTCTTTATTTTTGTTCTATCAATATTATCATCAATTCCATCTCCATTCCTATCTACTCATTCTCCTCTTTTCTTATACATGCTCCCATTTTGTTAACTCTCCTTTTCATTATCCCAAACATCTATTCTAAATTTCCTATTCATACCCCCATTTCGATCCATACTCCAATCTCTATACATAATGTTCCCAAAATTATTCCTCACTCCTCTTTGATTATCCCTTCTTTTTTCCTCTCTACTAGTTGATGTTCTTCCCTCTCTTGTTCCCAAACTTTCCAACCCACCCCCAATCTCCTCCATTTGTCTAGCCATGGTGGTTGAAAGATTTTGTAACAAGTACTTCAAATCTTGAGTTTGAGCATTGGAATTTGACATGGTGTGCAAGTGTGAAAGTGTTCTCACAAGAATATCTTTCACTCGTGTTTCACTCAATTTAGGCTTTTACCCTCTAATGAGCTCACCACTCTTACCTTTTTACACTCAAAAACTCCTTTCTCAAGTTCTCCAAGGAAGATAATCAACTAAACCACAAAGTATAATTCTTGTGGAGTCAAAGAAATCATAAACAAGGAAAAAGGAATTTAGAACAAGTAGACACAAATAGCAAGTAGAATTTATGTGCTTACTATACTCAAAAGGAACAATATTTATGTGGGATAAGATGCTAGGAACACAATTTTAGTAATAGGATTAACAAACCACAAATATTTGATAAGGCGTAGATGTAGAGCAAATAAGCACAAGAGTGTAAATTTTCAATGAGGCAATTTATCAAACACTTTGTACTCAATCTTTGAATGACCTTGAATGTGTATAATGTGGATATATGAATAAATCCCCAACAACCCAAATGTGGTAAGGAATGAATGATCAACAATTTCCCAATGTATGGAGCAAGAGATATATGAAATAAAATGTTGATAACACAATCTCAATTATGGGAATTGGATAGCCCCAAGTAATTAGCAATATATGGGCATTGAACAACAAAGCATTAATGGAGTATTTTTCATTGGGACAATTTATCAAATACTTTGAATACACAATTTGGAAAGTGTAGGTTTTGTAGTGAATGAATATGGAATTCCCCCAACAAACTTACAATCAATATACCCAATACATGGAATCAACAATACACATGGGCATATAAATTTTTCCCAATTTTTCTCAATTTTCGGATTTTTTTTTAACAACAACAAGGTAAAGATAGGTTTACCAAATTAGAGCCAATCTCTGATACTAAATAATGCGAACCCCTTCGGTATATTAACCGAAAATTTCCACAACGATTTAATACAAAACCCAAGAAAGCTAAAGTGGTAAAATAAAGGATAAATACATTAACCCAAGTTTAAATCTAATCCAAAATTCAAGGATTAACAAACCCTAGCCCAATGGGTATCAACCAAACAAATTTCAAGGTGGCGGAAATAAACAACAACACAAGAATAATAATACTCAAGATAAAGTTGATTAATTTCCTAGTAGATACAAGATCAAGAAACAAGGGTTTACCTCACCCATGGGGGACTCTCTCAAGAGCTTTGCAATGAACAACCAAGTTTTTTTTTTTTTTTTTTTTTTAACAAATGAAAAAGAATGAGTATATAATATACAAAATGGGCAAAAGGTGCAAATTAGGAATTTGCAAGAAAAATTCCGTTTTTGTGAAACGGAGTGTTTCGATCGACCGAACTGGTCGACCGAAATTATTTCGGTCAATTATAGGGTCGACCGAAATGGGACTATCGGTCGACCGTCACTCAACCGAACGGACTGAGGCTGAATAAAAAATTTCTCTGCAGAAGATCGGTCGACCGGAAGAAAGTTCGGTCGACCGAACTTGGCTGAAACTCCAAGCTTCTCATTTTTTGCTCCAACTTGATTCTTGGATTCTTTTCTTGATTTATTCACATTGTTTAGCCTCGAATCTTGAACCTCTTCGACGTCGGATCTAGTCATGGGTCCCACGGGCACATGCATCGAGGTTTGACTTTCTCGATTCTCATCATTATTTCTCTAGTCATATTTAATTTTTTATTTTTATGCATATTTTTATTCAAGCAATTTCAAACAACAAACCCCCCATTCCATTCTAATTGATCAAACAACTAAAATTAATTTCCGTTCCTCGTGGGATCAACCCTTACTACCGTTACTACATTATTAATTAATATTTAGCGAGTAAGGAATTATTTATTATTTTGGGACATTGCTACACGCATCGAATTTTTGGCGCCATTTCCGGGGAACGGTTAACCAATTTAGTGTTTAATCAATTAGAATTTTATTTCTTTTCTACATTTTAATTTATTTATTTTATTTTCACTTTATTTCTATAATTTTTAAAAAAAAAAAATTTCTTGCATGTCTACTTCTTTGCTTATATGCGTAAAACTCGATCAACTAATTTTGAATTTTTTGATTTTGACCTAGAAATTGAGAGAATTTTTCAACAGCAAAGAAGAGCTACACAACCAATGGCAGTAGCTAACAATAATCTGACTCTCAAGCAACTAGCTACCCAGAATGTTGCTCAACAACCGCTATGCATCACTTTTCCGACAGTGGAAGAAGGCAAAACTTTTGAGCTAAAATCCAGACTGATCCATCTTCTGCCAACCTTCAGAGGACATCCCGGTGAGGACCCATACAGACATCTGAAGGAGTTCCATGTCATTTGTGATAGCATGAGACCCACGGGTATTACTGAGGAACAAATCAAGATGAGGGCCTTTCCATTCTCGCTGAAGGATGCTGCTACTGACTAGTTATACAGTCTACCATCTGGATCAGTTACCACCTGGAACGACATGAAGAGGATATTCCTAGAAAAGTACTTTTCTACATCGAGAGCTGGAACGATCAGAAAGGAAATATGTGGGGTGCGCCAAAATAATGGTGAATCATTATATGAGTACTGGGAGTTCTTCAAAAAGCTCATATAGAACTGCCCCCATCATCAGATCAGTGGGCAACTCTTGGTGCAATATTTTTATGAAGGTCTAGCACCGATGGATAGAAGCATGATAGATGCCGCAAGCAGAGGTGCACTGATGGACAAGACACCGGAACAAGCACGAGCTTTAATCTCCAATATGGATGAGAACACTCAGCAGTTCAACTCCAACAGGGATATGCAAGTTCGGCGCGTAAATGAGGTGGGTAGTTCCAATATTGAAAGTAAACTTTCTGAACTAACAGATCTTGTAAAACTACTTACTATGGGGAAGTTACAACAAGTCAAGACCTGTGGGATATGCGAAAATCTTGGGCATCCAACGGACGCGTGTCTGGTGTTGAAAGAGGGAAATGGTGAACAAGCAAATTCTGCAGAGGGTTTTCCATTCCAAAGACAGCAGTACAATCCATACTCCAATACCTATAACCCTGGATGGAGGGATGACCCAAATCTTAGTTATGGAAATAACAAGCCCCCGAGTTTTGTCTCTAACAAACCGCAAGGGAAATTTCAACAACAAGGGAATTTTCAATCTCAGGGCCAGTATCAGCAAAGACCCCAAAACTCAGTCAGGTATCTCCCTTGAAGATATGGTTAAAACTTTGGCTTCTAACACACTTCAATTTTAATAGGACACCAAGTCCAGCATTCAAAATCTGGAGAACCAGATGGGTCAAATGGCTACAGCCATCAACATATTGGAGGCTCAACCTGGAGGTAAATTGCCATCTCAACCTGAGATAAATCCTAAAAATGTGAGTGCCACAACCCTTCGGAGTGGAAAAGTGATTGAAGGTTCGTGAAAGCAGGCCCCAGCTAATGGAGAGGAAGAGGAGAAGGAAATTGAAAAGGAAGATACAAATTCACAAACCCTGCAGGTAAAATCCAACTCTAACTCAATTGCTAAATTGACTCCACCTCCTTTTCCTAGCAGGTTAGCAAAAGCGACTAAGGAGGGCAAAGAAAAGGACATACTAGAGATGTTTAGGAAAGTGGAAATCAACATTCCACTGTTAGATGTAATCAAGCAAGTGCCCCGATATGCGAAGTTTTTGAAGGATCTGCGCACCAATAAGAGAAAGTTAAAGGGAAATGAGATGGTAAGAATGGGGGAATCCGTGTCTGCACTTTTTCAAAGAAAATTGCCTCCCAAGTGCAAGGATCCAGGTATGTTTACCATACCCTGTCAAATAGGTAACACTAGGATAGATTGTGCATTGATATACTTAGGAGCATCTATAAATGTAATGCCTAGATCTACGTACGCTTCATTAAAACTTGCCAAACTGACTGAAACTAATGTTATAATTCAACTAGCCGATCGTTTTAATGCTTATCCTGACGGGGTAGTTGAAGACATTCTAGTGCAAGTAGGTGGGTTAGTATTTCCTGCAGATTTTTATGTATTGGACGTGAATGATGAACATTCAACAACTCTACTCCTATTTTGTTAGACAGACCATTTCTAAAAACATCTAAGACCAACATAGATGTTAGTAGTGGCTCACTTACCATGGAATTTGATAATGAGATTATTCAATTCAATATTTATGATTCCGTGAAAAATCATGATGATGATAATCCTGTTCAGTCTGTTAATGTGATTGATTCTTCAGTACAGGAAATTTTTGAACTTGGTGGAAAGGACTATCCAAAGTCACCACAATCAGGTAAAATCTCTCAGGTCACATCACCAATTTCTAATGAAGAGCTTCTACCTCCTATTTTACAGGCCCTATTGAAGAGCATGAAGAAGAAATTGAGCTTTGGGAGTCCAGTTGATCCCGGATGAAGAAGGAAGCAACCTGTCGAGCCAACGATAGTAAACAAAGGCGCTGCTCGGGAGGCAACCGGAGAGGGGAGTTTCTTTACTCCCTCAAATTGTTATTTTTTATTTTCATTTTTGTCATTTTTCTTATTAGTTAATTTAATTCACAAAAAAAAAAAAAAATTCAGTGGCCTTTGTTACGGCTTTAAGTTAAAACTTTACTACTGTAACACCCCAAGTTTCAAAACCTAAAACCTAGGTATGTTAACTTCCATTCACATTAATTGCGGAATTTAAATCGTTTACACGACAAAAATGTTCATTTATCCATTATAAAATTTTAGCGAAATTTCGACAGAATCTCCTCTATAAATTGGACATAGCCAACCTGTAGAGGGACACCAAAACCAATTTAAAAATTTTTAAAGCATCAATCACATTCATTATCGTCAAAACCAATTCATTCATTCCCCAAACTCCTCAACACAACATTTTGTATCAATAAGCTTCAATTAAATGCAATAAGTGATAATATAACCAATATTAGAAATTCCATAACTAATTTAAAACTAATCTCAACCAAACAATTATCAACATAAAATGAATGAATTAAGAAATAATTAATTATAAACTTAATTAACTTCAAAATTTAACTTTATTTTCTTTAAAAACTTGAAGCGGTGTAGCCTGAGTCTGTCACCAAGTGCTCTCCTCGGATCACCTAACTTTCATCACCTGAAATGTTGGGGAGGGATTGGGGTGAGCTAAAGCTCAGTAAGTAAACTGTATGCATGAATGCATGCTTATGACATGAATGCTTTAAAAATTCATATATGTATCCCCATTTACTTTACTTTCCAGAACATTCAAACTTTTCAAACTTTCACTTAACATTTCAAAACTTTCACTTCATTTCCATCGTGAGCTCACTTGATGTAACTTCTATTCAATCAGAATACAGTGGGCAATTACTTATTTGGAACCAGATTAACATGCGCATTTCCACCGCAAAGCAGTTTAACATTCACTTTCCCACCGCGAAGCGGTGTAACATTCACTTTCCCACCGCAAAGCGGTGTAACATTCACTTTCCCACCGCAAAGCGGCTCATTACATTCGGGTACGCCGGTCCCCCGCGCCCCATTTCCCACTCGCATCTTTCATGATTTAGAAGTACACCCATTCATTCTTTAAAAACTTGGGATACATAACTTTTGAACAAACTTGCACTTTGACACATTTCTTTCATTTAAAACATTTGACTTCCAAATTTCGATGTCAATGCATGCTTGATGATGCAATGACATGATAATGTGCATGCTTAAACATTCTTCTCAATGACATATGCTTTCATAATGTAAATGCAATTCATCAAAGCAAGTAAGTTGCACGACAGTCATTTACACATAACTTTCACATTTACATTCAACTTCTATGAAAATAGGGGGAAGTTTACTTACTTGACGTCCTTAGCATTTACCGTTATCTGGATTTGCAAGTGGAGGAGCTTCGACTGCCCGTGTCGTCAATGTACCAAAAGTCCTAATTATTCACATTCATCAATAAATATGACTCTCAGTTCACAAACACATTCGTTATTCATTTTAATACTAATCAAACATTGACTGAGATTAAAACTTCAATTTAACCCATGCGTGACTTTACATAAATTTCTCGATTAAAAATCTCGTTATTAAGAATTTGAAGATACTCAAATATGATCGTCAATTTAACTCTAGAATCAAACAAAACCTCATAACCATAATTTCAAAGGTTGAAAATAAACATTTATAATTCAAAATTTAAAGTAAAATTTCAAACAAAGTATCATAGTCTTAAAATCCCAATTTTTTTTTTTTTTGAAATCCAATACACAATTACATAATTTTCCACAATGTCAAAAAGTACAATTATAACTCAATTTAAACTAAGAATTTAATTCAATTAATTAAACATATCACATTAGAAGTATGAAAAGTGCATCATATATACCAACATTCATGCCAAACAGTCGACTAACCCCATTAAAAATCTGAAAATCTCAAATTAACTCAACATTAAACTAACGGAAATCTAATCTTCATAAATTTGAGCATTTCATTTCAAATTGCAATTTAATCTAAATCTATCAAAATTAACCTAGAACATTTAAATCTAAATCTGAAAATATACATATAATACATATGCCTATATATATATATACACAATCACAATACCAACTCTCCAATTGACAGTTAAATTCAAAATTTAGAATAATTAACATTCTGAAATTAGTTTTAGTAATTTGGAAATCTAGAACAAATCACACATATACATACATATACCTATCACCCAATTGTAAAAATAACATCTATGTATGAGATATAGATACACACACATCATATACATGTTTTTCGAGTGTGAGTGTGTGTGTGTTGAGTGCAGTCCGCGGGTGTGTGCGTTCGTGTGTGTTTTGTGCGTGAGAGGGGAAGGGAGAGTGTGCTACCGGTGGTCGGCGACGGTGGTGTGGTGGTGGCGTGTCGAGAGACAGAGAGAGAGCGCAGAGACAGAGAGAGCGACGTCGAGAGAGGGAGAGAACGAGAGACGAGATTGAGAGAGCGCAGAGGCAGAGAGAGCGTAGAGTGAGAGGGTGAGAATGAGGGTTAGGTTAGGGTTTAAGAGTAATCTTTAGGATATTTGCAATTTAGTCCCTCATTCTCCCTAAGTTTCAAAATTAAGTACACATCTATCATAAATTTACAAAATATCCTAAAATTTACCACTTATAATAATTTGACAAAAATAGGAATTGGCAAGCTTTGGAAATAAAACAATTATTCACATAAATTGCAAGTAGACAAATTTATAACTTTCTAATTGGCACATTGAGCGAGACGGCGTCCAAATCCTTCCACTGCAAAACAATTCCAAATCATTGACGTAAAATTAATTAAATTTCAAATTTCAAATAACATTAACATAAATATGACGTGAAATTTAAAATTGCACGAAAAACGCAAAGCGGCCTTACAACTGCCGTAACTATACTCCATCAAATTTATCCAAAGGCCTAATTACGGCCGTAACTATATTGTTTACTGCCGTAGTTGATTCTTTCAATTTTTTCTGATTGTTACTTATGACCGTAATTAATATCTTCAATTCCGTAAATTTCGCAGACTTTTAAAATTCCATCTCTTCTTCTGATTCCATTCACATTCCCCTCTTTTGTTTTGTATTGTCACGCTCCACATTGAGGACAATGTGGAATTCAAGTGTGGGGGGAATGATTATCTACTATCTTTTGTTATCCTTATTTTATTCATCTTCATTTAGTTTTGTGTTAGTTAGCTTTAATTGTGCTTAGACCCACATTTTGGTATAATAGGAAGTGGCCTCACTTCTGATAATTTTTGAACTATCAACTTCTTAAATTGCATAATTGAACAAACAATGAGTACATAGAGATGCGTTTTTCAATAATTTCTGAATTAGTTTGAAAATGGGGAAAAGTTGAAAAATTTCTGCAACCTAATTGAGTCAAACCAAAATAAATATGATAAAATACACCCCGAGTAACTTCATTCTATCATTATCCACTAGATTTTTGAGTTCGGAACCAAGACTGAGTAATGACCTATAACTCATAATTGGATGGGAGAAGCACATACAAACCGTAATTTGTGAGCTTTTGAGCCTATGAGCTACTTTTACTCTTTATATTAAGCTCTATTTTTTTATGTGTGTCCTGTATGGTTGGTTTGTTCTTGGATATACTTTCTTGTGCATGCCGTTGTAGCTTCTTGGCTCAAGTGCAAAATATGGTAGAGGCATTAGGTTAAATCAAATTTGACCTGCTAAAAGGGCCTACCATGATACATGTACCGATAGAAGCCTCTTTGAGCTTTAGCCTTTCCTTGAAAGTTTGATGCCACACTACAAGCCACGAATACCCTTTCTTTCGCATTGTCTCTGTTTTGAACCCATAGAGAAGCGATTCACAAGCTTTTGTTGATTGAGGATTGTGCTGTGGTCTAAGTCTAAGAAGTGCAATGGTTATCTTGTGTTGGGTGACGGTTGTGTGATGGACTGAATTCAAGGGAGTGTAATTCTATCTCATACCAATTAGTGACTGTGTAATGATTTGAATAAAAGAGAAAAAGTTGCAGTCTGTACTCGAAAAAAAAGAAAGAGAAAAAGCAAAGAAAAGAAAGTTTAGTCAAGAAAATTAGTAGTCAAACACTCAACTTGTGAAAAAAAAAATCGTGTTAACTAAGTTGGGTAGCGGGAAACAATGAAGTTCATATTGAGAGTGAAGGAAGTAATGTCATTTTGAATTGACTTAGCTTGTGAAATTCCTTCTCGACTCAGCCTAAATATATCCTTTTATCCTACCTGACCTGAAGCCCCGTTACAACCAAATAAAGACCTTTACTTTGTACTTATGTTATTGTTGGCTCCGGTTATGACATTTGAGCAGTCTGTGGTAATAGATTCTCCATGCAGTGCGTTGAGTGAAAATTCTCACCCTTATACACTTTGTGCGAAGAGAGAAATATCTATTGAGGGTGTTAACTCCCATTACATATGCTTATGAGTGGTTTGAATTGCTTGGTCTATATTCTATGCTTTCAAGTTGGCCAAAAACTAACACCCAGGTAGTAAATCATTGATAGAGGTTAAGAGAGAACTCACGAGAGGTGGGAGGATACAAGCCACATTGGGAAATGAATTGGGCTGGGGGTATTGATTTTCATTTCTGTTCAGAGGATATTGGATGATGTATCTCTTGCACACACTAACACACTCCTGTTATACAATTGAATTTTCATGCTAAAAGAGAAGTGGGCTGTAACCTTGACTTTTCGATTGTAGGTCTATCTTTTTGTTTGAGTTATGTTTCCTTTCTTTCACATCATTATTCGAGGACGAACAATGGTTTAAGTGTGGGGGATTTGATAAGTGCTTTATTAGCATGTATTTAATTCACTTATTATCTTATTTCTTTATTGGTTTGATCCTATTGAAGTATTGTTTAATGCACTTTCACTTATTGTGCTATGTAAGGTCAAAAGGAAGAAAATAAAGGAAATAGGACCAAAGAAATACAAAAAATCAAGAAGTGAGGTTCAAGGGCATATTCAAAGAGCTCCAAATCAATAATGGCATGTGGGAAGAAGATTAGATGCAAAAATTATGGTCAAAGAAGGTTTGGGTGAAGTTGGAAATAAAAAACCCGCAAGGATTGTGATCATGAATTTTAGTCATAGATTGAAGCTCAATTTGGTCATATAATACTTTCTAATTTGGGAAGAGCTATTTCACAAATCATGTAGATATTGGAGTTTTCTTTCCAACGCAACTTGAATCACCACAACTGGACTTAGGGAGAGAAAGTTATGACCAAAACGTCGAGCACAGGCGCTTCTCGACAGAGATGCACTTACATCCGTAACTTCCAAATTCCAAAAATTTTCAGTAGCTCACTTACGGCCGTAAATGAAAAAGTTACGGCCATAACTTTTTCTCCAAGAAATTTCCTTATCTGATTCATTGCATAATTTTGGTATATCTTGTGGGTAAAGTTAGGGCACTATTTTGGGAGTATTAAATGAGCAAAATCACCACAAAAGGAGGCGGGACATTGAGGAAAATTGAAAGAAAAATATAGAGCATTCTTGGGAGATTTTCAAGCACAAGAATATCAACAACAATGAAATTCATGAAGCAACTTGAAGAATCTAACACAACCATGCTAGGCTAAATTTCATATCTTGTTCAAAGGGAAGTTGTGTTAACTTAATTGTGTTATCTTCTTTTCTTACAAACAAGTAACTTTGTATTTATTCCTTTATTTCAATTGTTGGATTATTATGTTTTGAATGTTCAATTGAGTTTATTTTATTAATAATTTAATTTGGCCAATTGAATTATTGATCTTTGGTCTCATGAATATGCTATGTTTAGATTCTTGATCCGTAATTGTCATTGAATCTTTACTTTAGTAGCAAATAAATCTCGTGCAGGTTTAGTAATAATTCAACTTGGATTGATTAATTCGAGCTTGTGAAATTAACGATCCAATTCAATCCATTCTTCTAAATTTTCATACTAGTCGTGCATTAAATCCTAAGAGCTTGTTTATGATTGTCCGTGGTTAGAATTGGTTCGAAGAATTTGTTTTGAATCAATACACATAAAGAAGAATTTAGATAATCAGAGCTTGTTGATTATTTATGATTGATAATTGAATTAGGGATATATCACATTACAAGGAAAGGTATAACATTAATTGATGGCACAACCGAACCTGAGAACAAGATTTCTTCTCATATTATTTCTCTAGTCATATTTAATTGTTTATTTTTATGCATATTTTTTTTATTCAAGCAATTTCAAACAACAAACCCCCCGTTTCATTCTAATTGATCGAACAACTAAAATTAGTTTCCGTTCCTCATGGGATCGACCCTTACTCTCGTTACTACATTATTAATTAATATTTAGCGAGTAAGGAATTATTTATTGTTTTGGTGCATTGCGACACGCATCACCAAATAATGGTTTGTTTATTGCTAATATAGGGGCTAATCATGTTATGGGGGGTGTCTACTTTAGAACACATAGGGCGTTTTACTTTACAATGCGATGAAGTTACTGATTACCATAAAATTAGATTGTTCCTAAAATCACTCACTAGGGTTAATTCTTATGGTTCCTTAACTTGCTAGTGAATTATGTCCAAAGTTGACAGCAGTTGGAACAGTTGTTCCATGCTTGATTTTATAAAACTGAATCAGAAGTCACTTTGTTAGATTTGACAAATTCAAGTCAATTGCCTAATAAATGGGCTAGGGATTTTCTTCTAAGATTTAAAATAGTTAGGAGCAAATGTTTTGTTTCCTTGCATGAAAAAGAATTCGTCAAAATCGCCCAAAATTATTTCAGTTTTGAATTTAAAAAAAGTTCCTAGATAGAATTTCCTAATCTCTTCCAACATAGTGCGGATGTCATTAATTATGAACAATTATTAAGAGAAGAGGAACAAATGAAGAATGCTAGTCAAGGGACTTATTATAGAGACCCTAGTTTTGACATCCACGCCTCTGACACTAGTCAAAATGAGGCTGAAGTATGTCTAGTAGAATCGGTCAAATGAGACACTTATGGATGACCCATATTGACACTAGTACAGAAACGGCTATTCGCGTCGGTTGTAAAGGGATATTCGCGTCGGTTGTAGCAGCGACGCCTATGGAAGCGACGCACAATGTTCAGAGTTTAGGCGTCGGTTGTGAACTGACGCGTAAAACAAAAAAAGGCGTCGGTTGTAGGTGCACAACCGACGCCTAAAATATAACTATGGGCGTCGGTTGTGCCCCTACAACCGACGCGCATAGTAGCATCGTGGGCGTCGGTTGTGCCCCTAAAACCGACGCCCATGAGTGCATTCTATTGCATCGGTTTAAGGACACAACCGACGCCTTTTATTGATCTAATCCCGCCAAACCTCCTATACACGCGCGCACGCACGCACGCAACTGTATATTATATTTTGTCCGCATTGTACATCCCATCAATAATCAACAATCATCAATCAATATATATATATAGAAATGCATAAAAAAATTAAATAACTCAACAAATAGAATTTTAAATTAATTTGTCAACAAATTTGTTCATACATAACATTAAAAATCAAAATTATACACAGTTTTTGACAAAGTATTGAGCCCATAAATTTCGAACCTCGTCGATTTCCTCCATTGAGTAAAATTCCTGAAATGCCTAAAAACAATTAAAAATAATTAATAATTATTATGTTTATAAAATAGAAATCGTATAAATAACTTATACCTTGTCTAGAGAAGTAAGTTGAGAATGAGCCGTGACTATCTCCAACATGTTTCTCATAACATAGTAGCCACACTCATCTCCTCCAGGTTGTTGAGGACACTGAAATTTGAACCTTTAAAATTAATATCTAATGAAAGTGAATATATATATATATAATTCAAAGATTTGTAAAAACTTGGAAAGCTTAGCTAGTTTTCATACCGAGATTTTTTTCCAATTTACATTGGAATGTGTCCTCTGGCCTTCTAATGACCAAAATGCTCGGAAGGCCCTAAAATATCGATGGATATCATGAATAAGTTATAGAGATAATAATGAAACGCAAAAATCCTAAAAAAAATTTGACAGAGTCTCCCCTAAAAATTGAACTTATCCAACCTGTAAAAAGACCTATTATTGAAAACTATCCTAACAACTATCATAATCACAACATATACACATCAATTTCACATCAAATTCTCCACGATTATTCTATGAAACTAGCCCAACTTATATATCAACCTTGCACTAAACTAAAAACCATGAAAAATGCAATAATTACTTACATATTCAATGAAGGCTTGATTTCTATGGTACGCTTACAAGATTGAGCTGAATCTATGAAGTACACCTTGTTGGCTTCGCAACATATCACAAGCAACATCCAATGATTCCTACGTATTATGAACGTGTAAATACACATTGAAATGTCTAATGGTTCAAATTTTAAGTAAAAATGATCTTACTCCTGGAAGTACGGCGCTAAAATGAATTTCTTAGATCTCAGTGCTGTCATTGCTTCAACCATGTAACTCACAACACTATCTTCTTGTGTTTTTACTCTGATTGACGCAATCTTTGACGGACACATAAATACAACTGCCTGAACACCGATTTCCTCACACAACCCATGAAGGAACCTAAAAATAATAATCAATGAATAAAATGAAATGAAAATTTAAATGAGATATATATATATATATATATGCATTAAACAGTCTTACATTATGAATACTTGCAAGATAGATATATTCAGCCATCTCATTGAAAGCAAGTCGGTGATGTCGTCGATTGTAACATAAAGACTTTCATCGTCCTTGTGATGAAGCACAGATGCATCTAAAGGCAATTGGATGTAGTCTGTACCAACAGGCAATGTAAGGATCAGAGTGTGTAGCCGCTTGCAACTATCACCCAGACGTTGTAACGTTGCATCATCAACGAGCGGGAGTCGTCGGGTAGATGATAGATCAAAACTCTGGGTATTTTTACATTTTCCAATTTTTTTTACTTTTTTTGTCAACTCTTCCTACAATTACAGAATTTTTATCATCATAACACGTCTAATATAATTTTAAATGTGAGTAAAATTCGAAAGAAACGTCATGTAAATAAAAATTATTATTACCTCTCCTAAAATCACCAAATTTTTAGGCCATTGACAGAAGCTTCCAATAGCTTCCCCCACCCTATTGAAGTATGGAGATGGCACTGGAAGAAGGGACTCTTCGGCACCTTGTACAACATCATCAACTGACACTTTAACATGATCAACCAATAGTTGTTGATGGTGCACAACAATCTCTGGTCCGGATGGAAAAACCATTCCCCTAGCCACTATTTGATTCTCACCATTACAACTTACGGCGAGACGACAATGGATCGGCTTCTATTGTTCAACATGATTGAAAGTAAATGTTACCCCTAATAATTGGAATATAATCGATAATATTCAAAAATAATTTAACATTAAATACCTCAAGCTCGTCAAATGGATCTGGATTAACTGAGTAGCAACTACTGCGAGTTGGTGGTCGGGGATGTGGAGTTATGTCCATTTCAGCATCAACATTTAAGCCCATGCGTTGGAGGAGAGCTTCGTATTTCTGCTGCATACTGTCGATCTTACTCTGTACCTCTGCTGCATACTCTTTTCTGACCCGCTCGGTAATACCAACCTCCACCTCCTTCATGATAATATCCTTAATATCATCTACAGACACAAGTCCACTCGATCGTCTGCTGGCCGCATCAGGTTTTCCATATACATCCCTCACCGTGACGTAGACACCATATCCCCTAACCCGACCAGGATGATCCTGTTTTCCAAGGGCTTCAGATAAGACGTCGTGGTGTCTCTTAGGGACAAAGGTCCCTTGAGTTGCTTCCTCAGATTTTTCAATCTGTTTTCAAAAAAAAAATGAAAACTAAATATAGGTACTGAAGTGAAATTTAATTCATATTACGAACAAAATTGGGAGGCTATGCTTACAATTTTTGCGTAAACCTCCCTTGTTTTTTCATTGGGGATGTAATAAGATCCATCTTTTTTCTTCTTTGATCTAGCACGCACCCAATCTAAGCTACGATCATCGCTTAATATGGACGAACTAATTGTCCCACACGAAGAGGCCGAAGACAGTGGGTCTGATAAAAGCCACTGTGGCCTCATCCCGGCATAACCAGCGGAGCCTAGAAAATGTGGATGCTCGTTGTGCGACTGGCTTTCCCTGGCCTTTTTGCTTTTTTCCTTGAAAAAATAAAGCATTACATTCATTAGTTTTCAACTCAATGATAAGAAATTAATAAGAATCATCACACTACAATTAAATATACCTTGAAAGTCTCAGTTTCACGCTCTTTCTTGAACTGTTCCCATTTCTCTTCGGTCACGTAATCATATAGCAGAGTAGGTGATGCATATTTCGGGTGCGTATTGTTAATGAAATTATGCACCAACCTAGTCTTAAAATCTTTCCATCGCATCCCCGCCACTTTTAAAATAATTTGTTTCCTTTCGTCACCGGGTATGCTGAACTCCTTCTGAAATACAACAATAATATGGGATGTTATACCACGCTAAAAAAAAATATACAAGATTGATTAATTTTAATATGTTTGAAGTGATCTAATACCTTTATGTCTTCCCAAATCATATCTTTAAGGCCTTCAGGGACATTATGCCAATCACTAATATTTATATCCACATGAATACGGACCACAGACCCTATATAAGACCTGAACTTCTTCTTATGGGGTCCGATCGGCCTATTGCGATCATCAAACTCAATAACCTTTACTTCATCCCCCTTCCTCCTCATCTTTCTGCACGTTGTTGGTCCTCTAGTCTTTCTCGGTTGACTAATACTCTGATTATCAGATGAACTGGTAGAATCAGCCATGACTTTCACGGGACTGTGCACGTATCTGCGTATATAAATAAACAAAAATCTATAAACAAGTTAGTAAGAATAAATAAAGCATATATAAAGAATATTAACAATGAGTAGAGCACATATGAATAAAATTAAAAAGTACTAAGTATGAAAGTAAACAATCTTACACAATTAATTAATCACGAGCGACGGTCAACCCACAATCCTTCTTCATGATCCTCACGCATGTAATTTGTGTCAAGATTATCTTCCCCTATAATCGCATCTGGTTGTATACCAACTGAAAATGGAGGAGTTTCGTCAAAATGATCGTACTCTTCTTCATCCACCACATCACCAATGCCAACAATATGTCTCTTGCCCTGAAGGAAAACTGACCACTTAGTATTGGCAGGATCAAGAACGTAAAATATCTGTTTTGCTTGTGATGCTAGTATGAATGGCTCATCAAGATAACCCAACCGACCAAAATCCACCAAAGTGAAGCCTAATTCATCCACCCGAACACCCCGTCGATTATCAACCCATTTACATCGAAAGAGAGGAAACTTGAACTCCCTGTAATCAAGTTCCCAAATATCTTCAATGACACCATAATAAGACATTACAGCTTCTATTGGGCTAGTATCTTTGGCACTGGAAAAATCTTTTGACATTGCTACTTGAGTTACTCCACTATTTTGCATCGTGCTCTTATCATCTTGACGTTTTGTATAAAATGTATACCCATTAATGTCATATGCTTCATAAGACCTCACAAGCATGCCAGGGCCGTACGCTAACCACTTTATAGTTTCAGAAATTTTATTCGGCATTTGTGATAATTCTTGCATCACTCTATCTTTGAACCATTTGGCAAATGAGCGATTATGTTGATTAGTAACCCACCTTTCAACTTTTGAAGGATTCTGCCGCCTTAAAATGGACATGTGCTCGTCAAAATATGGATGAACCTCAGTAACGTGTTGCAATACAAGGAGGTGTGCTTTGTCTCGCAATTCAACACTGGGCACAATTGTTTGGCATCCAATAGTACCTTTACCTTTCAGTCTTCCCTCGTGAAAAGATTTAGGAATACCGATAGCATCAATATCATCCAAGTAATCAGTACAAAAGTCAATAACCTCCTCAGCAGCATAACCTTCAATCATACTGCCTTCTGGTCGAAATCTATTTCTCACATATCCTTTTAATATACCCATGTATCTCTCAAATGGATACATATACCTCAAGAAAACTGGACCACAAATCTTAATTTCTCTCACCAAGTGAACAAGTAAGTGCACCATAATGTCAAAAAATGATGGAGGAAAATACATTTCAAATTGACATAGAGTGATAACAATATCAGCTTGCAAATCATCCAATGCCTCTGGATCAACAACTTTACTACAAATTGCATTGAAAAAAAAGCAAAGTTTTATAATGACATTTCTAACATGTTTTGGGAGTATGCCACGAACTGCAACTGGTAACAAGTGTTGCATTAAGACATGACAGTCATGAGACTTCATACCAACCAATTTCAAGTCCTTCATCGACACAAGACTTTTTATGTTCGATGAGTATCCAGATGGAACCTTAACAGATTTTAGGCACTCACAAAAACTTGTTTTCTCCTTTCTAGACAAAGTGTAACAAGCTGGAGGTAAATAGGTACGCTTTTCCAACTCTTGGGGTACTAACTTATCTCGTATTCCCATTTCTACCATGTCTTTTCTAACTTTGATACCATCTTTTGTTTTTCCTTGAATGTTCAATAATGTCCCGATGACACTATCACATACATTTTTCTCCACATGCATTACATCAAGACAATGCCTTACCTGTAAGTGTTCCCAGTAGGGTAGATCCCAAAATATGGATCTCTTCTTCCAAAGACTCTTCTGAGGAGGTTTAAAAGGTTTGCCAAACACGACATCAATATTTTTAACTCGTTCATAAACCTCTTTTCCTGTTAACGGTAAGCGGGAAACTCGAGTCTCGACTTTTCCATTGAAGGGCTTTTTCTTCTTTCGATAAGGGTGATGAACAGGGAGAAATATGCGATGACTCATATACACATTTTTCTTACAATTTTTCAACCAAAAATCAACTGTATCTTCTTCACAAATAGGACATGCTTTAGCTCCTTTGTTAGTATAACCCGACAAGTTACCATAAGCTGGAAAATCATTTATGGTGCAAAATATCATAGCACGTAATGTGAAATTCATTTTGCTATGTGCATCAAATGCCAACACATCTTCATTCCACAACAGTCTTAAATCTTCAATTAGGGGAGCTAGGTAAACATCTATGTCATTTCCCGATTGTTTAGGCCCTGAAATTAGCAACGACAACATGATGTACTTGCGCTTCATACATAACCAAAGAGGAAGATTGTAATTCACCAAAAGAACCGGCCAAGTACTATGTCGACTACTCATGCTACCGTGCGGGTTCATCCCGTCTGTACATAGTCCAAGCCTAAGATTCCTATCTTCCCCACCAAATTCAGGAAACATCCTATTAATGGTCCTCCATTGAGGAGAATCCCCCGGGTGTCTTAGCTTTCCATCTTCTTTCCTCCCTTCGGCATGCCACCGCATGTTCTTTGCATCCTTTGCATTGGAAAACAAGCGTTTAAATCTTGGTATTACGGGTAGATACCATAACACCTTTGCTGGAGATCCTTTCTTATCCTCCTAATTATCTTTTGCTTCCTTTCGCTTATACCTCGATGCCCCACATTTTGGACACAGGTGCAAGTCCTTATACTCATTCCGATACAATACACAATCATTTGGACATGCATGTATCCTCTCGATCTCCATACCCATCGGGCACAACATTTTCTTTTCCTCGTAAATTGAACAAGGAAGCTCGTTATCCTCCGGAAGCATCTCTCGTAAAAGTTCCAAAAAAGCCGTGAAACTCCTATCAGTCCACCTATTCTTCGCTTTCAAGTTATACAACTTGAACACAGCAGACAATTTTGTGAATTTCTTACAACCAGGAAATAAAGATTTTTCAGAATCATTAAACAAGCTATCGAAAATATGAGGCTTTTCGATGAAATCCTCTTGTATGTCACACAGCATTTCATCTATCCGATCATTATCCATATCATTCTCATCATTATCCACATTATTCTCCTCCTGATCAACCTTATCATCACCGGTGCTCGTCCTAGGAAGTATACTCTCACCGTGCCATATCCACCGTGTATAACCTTCCTTAAACCCACGATGAATCAAATGACTCTTCACTTGCTCAGAGCTACGAAATTTTCTCAGATTCTTACAATCAAAACAAGGACATAAAAGCATTTCTTCACCTTCTTTTATTTTGTTTTCCTCAGCACGTTTCATAAATTCTTCAACTCCTTTCACATATTCATTTGTATTACGTCTCCCATACATCCAACCCCGATCCATATCTAATAAACCTATATATAAAGATATTCACCACGTGTTAAAACAAATGAAATCGCCATAATTTATTATTTTCATATTTATTTATAAATTCCTACATAAATTTTGACAGAATCTCCCCTATAAATTGGACTTAGCCATCCTGTAAGGGGAATCAAAATACCATAATAAAACTAAAATAGTCAACCTCAACATATTCAAAACTCAAAAAAAAACTCCCAATCAAACTTCAACATTATCATCTATTCTAAAATATTCAACCTCAACATGTTAAAAACTCAAACATTTTTAGCCTCTTAATTATTCACTATATATGCTCATATCTCCAAATCATTACAACATAATCATCTCAACTCACCAAAACATCCAACAAGTACAAAACATTTCAAATAATTCATTTGTAAATACCTCACAATCATTACTTATCCGTAACTTCGAAAATCAAATAAATTTTTTTAACATTCTACAATTTCAATAAAACTCTAATAATTGAAAAATTGAATTTATACATCTACTTACTCAAAATCAATAATCTACATTAACATTCAAACTAGAGTAATAAATTCATTTAAATCAATCAACATATTAAATCATAAATAATAAATTCAATTATAACCTAAAGAAATGAAGAAACTAGTTTAAACTTAAAATATGAAAATGTGTGGGTTGTATGTATTGAAGCTTGTATATACACATTTGATGAAAAATCATGAAAAAGCTTGTATATAGAACATGCATTACATAAACGGCAATTTTATTGCCACTACATTTTAATTAATACACCACATTTAAAATATGTTTTTAATAAATACACCACAACAAAAAAAAATGAAAAAACAAAAAAAAAAAAAAAAACGAAAAACAAGAAAAAAAAACGAAAACTACTAACCGCAGTCGGTGGACGCAGCGAGGGGGTGGGGGCGGCGGCGGCTGTGCGGCGTCGGTGAGGGTGGTGGCAGCTGGGCGGCGGTGGCTTGGTGGCAAACGGAGACGGGGGCGGGCGGAGGGAAGAGAGGTGGATAAAGAGAGGAGTTCCACTTAACCAGAAAGAGAGAACTCGTAGGGCTACGACTAGCTGAAGCTGACGGGCGTGACAAGAAAATAATAGTGGAGCGGGGGTGGGTTGGCTCGCGGAGGGTGGCGACGGAGTTTGGGTAGGAGGAAGAATGGCGCGCGGGTAGGAGGAAGATGAAATTTGTACTGAAGAATAAACCTAGCTGGGGAATTTAAAATCAGTTAAACGCGTCGGTTCTTACGTTGAACCGACGCCCATTATTTAAAGGCGTCGGTTCAACGTGAGAACCGACGCCTATAATAGGAACATAGGCGTCGGTTCTTTACCTAGAACCGACGCCCATTCTGCGGCGGTGGCACCCGCGTCGGTTGTTTTATAACAACGGACGCGTTTTAGATAACTCTTATTTACAATTTTGCCACCGCGGTTTTATAGGCGTCGTTTTTTTCATTTTGAAAAAAACGACGCGAATAGCTTCTTTTTTTTAGACTATTTTGTACTAGTGTGACCAAATTAGAAATATCAGACATTGATGAACTAGACAAACAAGAAAATAAAACTACTAGAATATTTTCATTTGATATAACAAAAGCTAATGCAATTTTTGATCAGTTATATAAAGATAAACAAACAAAACTAAGTAACAAGCATAAATTGCCAACCTCTGAGCAAACTAAGGGCAAAAACATTGTAAGAGGCATAATGCGAAGTCTTATATTATTAATTATTGCTTGGTTTTTTCGTAATGTTTTACAGGAAATCATTGAGTCAGGACCTTTGAACCAAAAAAAAAAAAAAAAAGAAGAAGAAGAAGATGGAAGCGGATGAAAAACTGTTCCCACAGCCAGAGGAGTTTGATAGGGTTATTCCTATATTTGACAAACTTGTTCTTCCAAAGTTCAAGTTAGTTATAGATAGGAAGAGGATGAACCATGTCACAATGTCTTTTAACATCTTAAAGGAAAAGCTATTGAAGAAAGAGAGGAAGATCCGTGTTCAAGATGTCAGAAGGAAATTTGCAAAGAAACAGATGAAGTGAAGAAAGGCAAGCAAATATGGCACGCAGCCAATGTTAATGAATCTCAACTGTTTGGGGGGCAAGCAAAACCACATCATAGGAGGTCTGATAAGTAGTTTTTGTACTTATTTTTATCTCAAATTTGACAATTTTGATTATTTTAGAGTTTGATATTGCTTAATTATTTATTTATTTTGATTATTTTAGGAAAAAACTCGAAATTGAACGCATTTGGAGGCAAAACAAAGAAAATGGACCAAAATCGTACAAATTAGCACTTTGGAGACCAACTTGTAAAAACTTCAGAAAGTTGAAGGACTTGGGTTGCAATTAAAAAGTACCAAACCGAAATAAAATTACAATGTTGTTGACTAAATTGAAGAAGTCAGAAACTCGAAGGACCAGGACTACAATAAAATGGGGACTAGAATGCACGGGAATAGAAATTAAGCCGCACAAGATGCGGTTCATTGGCATGCATGAAATGTCTATTTTTCTTGGTCATCTTCGGTTCGGTGGCTCACCCAACTGTAGCGAATTTCAAGAATTTTGACCGATTTAAGTATGTTTCTTTTTTCTTTTTTTCTTTTAATCTCTTTTTAAGCTCGACTATGATTAAACTACTTTCTTGACTTCTAAACTGTAAAAAGACATCCAACACCAAAGAAATCAAGGGGATTTTCAAGAAGCCAGATAAGAAATCTAGATTGAATTGAAGATTGGATCTTGGTTCAAGAATTCATTCCGCTTCTCAACTTAATTCCTGAAATTAGTGATGTTATCAATTCTTTCATCTTCTTGTATTTATTTTATTATGTGTAACTAAATCTAAAGTTGGGGAGAACGATGTAATCTTAGTTTAATTATTAATTTCAATTCTCATGTGTTTATGCTTTAATTTGATGTATTTAATTTATTTCCAATCTTAAAGCATGAATTGATTAGTCACTAATTCATTGATTTGTAGATTGTAACGAGCCAAGAGGTGATTTTATATCTAGACCACGCGGCAATTTAACAAAAGTGTAGATATATATGGTTTTGGTTGTTGTGATCTTTTTGAATTCTTGTGATTGAATGCATTTAATTAGGGCTTTTTCTGACTCAACATAAAAATATGCGGTTGGCCTAATTAAATAGAATTAATTTAAATTTGAGAGTGGGATTTTAGATACAAATGTGAATTCGATTAAATACTACTTTAGAAAAAAAACGTGAGGTCAGAAATTGAATAAGAGAACTATGATACATTTATGAGTCCCAACACTTTTAATTTATAAAAGGAAAAATAAAATATTTTTATTTTCTTTATTTAGTATAATCTGATATTTATTTATTTCCACTAGTTTAGGAGTTCAAAAAATAAATCTTTGGGTTTATTTGTAGCTTATGATTTGATTAATCGAAGCTAATAATATATAAGTTCGTCGTCATGAAATTGACAACTCGAACTCTAAAAGTCTACTTTTACTACTTGTTCACGATATTGTGCACTTGTAATATTTGAGCACCAATTTTTTTTGCAATATTTTCTCAAATTTTTTTGGCATCGTTGTCGAGGAATAATTTTTATTTATTATAAGTTTAGATTAATCTCTTTTATTTTTATTTTCTATTAGTTAGAATAAGTCTTTGTTACTTTGATTTTCTCTATATCTTTTTACAAGAAAAAGGTGTTCGTTTTATGCTCCGTTCGCAAGGCAAAGATCTTGAACCTCTAGATCTCAGGATTGAATGTACTTAAATAGCAAAATAAAAAATTTGGAAGATTTGTAACAAAATCCAATGTCTGAAGTATTCTTTATCCACCAATTCGGGAGGAATAATTTACGGATTCGAGGGGATCTCATCACCTTTTTAGCAACAACATGTAGTTCTATGGAAAAGTACATGAAGACTCACATTGTAACGATCCACTATTTTCCCAATTTTTAAGGAAATTAAAATTCTCTAAATTTTTTATTCATGTATCGATAAATGCAAAAACTCAGGTAGGACATGGATGAGTTGTGATTTGCTGGAAATAACAATTCATGCCACTTATCCTCCATGAACATGTCTCCTTCATGCAGACTACCAACACCTGCTTGTAACCTTGATGAATTGTTAGGTCTAGTTTAGGTACTCATGAAGCTTGAAATCTTTTTTTTTAAGCCAAAGTTATCTGATTTTATTCCATAATCTGAGCTATAAATAGGACTTCATTCGTGGATCTGGAATACAGAGTGAAATACTGAAACATCAAGCTAAAAATGTAAGAGAGATTGAGAGTTTTGGCGAGTTTCAAAAATTTCTAAATTTTCAAAGGTAGTCTTTGATTTTGATCTATAGCTTTGTGGAAATCTATTAGAATAATGTTCATGATGATGGGGAAGTTCCATAATGATTCTGAATTAACAATTCAAGGAAAAACAAAAAAATTCTATTGAAATCAGAATCATTTGCAGGAATAGTTCCTCAAGTATCGATCCTATGTATCGATACATGATGAACCAGAGTGTGAACATGTATGATACTTTCATCAGTTTTTAGAATAAATAGACTTCTGATTTTTTATTCTTTCTTTGTTTTCAGGTTATAAACAAGGTAAGTAATACTGCAATATTGAAAATAGTCTTAAATGCTACTTCGTACAAAATTACTTTATATTTAAACTTGTTCTTGTCTTGTTAAATTATTTTATTGCATTATTTTATTCATTATGTTATCATGCTTGATATTACACCTTACGGCACTTGACTTGCTGTGCTTGAATTACGGGAAGTTTTTTCTTGGTCGAAATACATGATACTTGTATCATGATTTCAAATCCTACTTGAATTCTTGAGAGCATGAGATAACATATGTCTTATAATATGGGCCCTCTTGAAATTCATATTTAAGGAAAAAAAACATATTACTTGATGAATGCTTTTGTATTCATTATTTTTTAATGTTTTAAAAATTGCAGCTGGTTGACCGTACTACATTTAAAGTTGTCTCTCGTGGGTGGAAAACTTTTGATGATGGGCTGACCTAGATGTTTATCATGGAAACAGATCTTTGGAGCTATCATCCACAGTTCCCAACCTTGTCTCGATACAAGTATACAAAAATAAAAACAAAATATTATGATATAAATACTTTAGAACTAGTATTTACAAATGTTTTTATTTTTACAAATATGTATTTAGTTAGAAATACAAATTTTTATTATGATAACTGTAAAAACCTCATATAAGGCCTTAAAATAAAATAGATGTGTAAATTACACACGTTTTATAAAAGTTAATGTTTCTATGTATCGATACTTTTGTATAGTTTTATTTAACGAACCAACTTTCAAATACTAATACTCACTAATCAACTGCCATGAGCACGACTGCGTAGTTCAAAATCATGCAGCCGTGCGGTAAATTCGAAATGACACTTCTTAAATTATTGACATTCATGCGACCGATCACCTTCAAGTTGTACGACCGTGCAGTTCTCCGTCTAGATGAAATTTTCACCTTTTGAATTCATTTAAGTTGGTCCTCATAATTTAATTGCAGTCTAACTCCTTCATCTTCCGATTAGCTCAACTTGGTCTTCAAATTTACAATTTCATCCAATTGACTTCTTTCTTCTCTTAATTTGTTTGATTAAGCTCTCGATCTTCTTTATTCTTCCAATTTAGCTCCACTTTGCACTTCGAGTGACTTCATTAGCTCCTCATGTGTACACTTTAGCTCATTTATCATCCAATTTGTTATGTATTTGCTTTGATTCCTTAATTTTTTTGACTTTGGGATATTTCATAAAATATAAACAAATAATAAGAAATCAACATCAAATATTTCTAAAATGATAACAATAAATCCTACTTTTAACATGAAAAAAGTGTATAAAATACACTTATCAACACCCCTAAACTAGAACTATTGTTTGTTCTTGAACAAAGTAGAACTAAACTATAAAATAGAAATGCAAATAAATATTTTTGTAACTGTCAACTCGCTTGCTACATGCCTCAGGTTCAAATAAAAAATCCACCCCTGAAAAGAAAGATGAACAACATAATAAATTATTTCTACTTATGTGATACTCGACTTTTCATGTGTGTTTGTGAATAGTCAAAATCAAGCGCATACCCATATAAAAGATACTCAACATAGTGTGACTTATGATGCACTATGGACCCTGAATCCTATGTGCTCAAACAATGATTTTCTATTTATTTTTCTTGCATCTCTCATGTATAATCACAATTTTATGCTCTTCTCTCAAATTTCGAGGTTCCCTCTTGTTGTACCATAAATATAAATAAATTTATTAAAAGTAAAAAATATTTATTGAGCCTTTTATGGCCATTATTGTAATCATTTGGAAAATAGAAGATTAGGAGGTTGTCTTCTTTTTTAGTGGTAACTCACCTTACTAAGTGATAACTTACCTTAGTCATAATTTACCTTACTTAGTGTAATAAATTTCTCTCGATAAAAGATGTTTCATTCTTATGTTGGAGGTGAAGGGCGGGAGAGAGAGAAAAGAGCTATCTTCTCCCCTCATGTAAATTTTTAATTTATTATATACAATAGAAAGAAAAAAAATATCCAGGAAGGATCATGAGTCCAATTGCAATTTTTCTTATAATTTATGTACTTTTTAAAAAATTTCTATTATGTTGACTAGAAAGATGTCTTGCCGTTTTTTACGTCAACAGTTTGGCGCCATTTGTGGGAAAATTGTACGTTAACCACATATGACCACATTTCAAAGGACACAAAGAATGTGCCAGAAAGTGAGATCAAGAGTAGAAAAAATATAAATATGAATTGGTGGAGGATAATTCTCCATCAAAATGAATATTTTTCCAAATTCGAATGAATTCCCACATTCTTGGGGGTCTCCAAAATTTTGGATTAATCTCCATTTTTGGGTGGATTTTCATATATATATTTTTTTTCTTTTGGGTCTCAAGAATTTTGGATTAATCTCCATATTCTTAAGCGGATATGCAAAAAAAAAAATTGGAGGGATTCCACACTTTTGGGTGGATTTCCATATTTTTTCTTTTTGGTCTCCAAATTTTTGTATTAATCTCCATATTCTTAAGAGGATAAGCAAAAATTTGGAGGGACTCCACACTTTTGGGTGGATTTCCATAGTTTTTTCTTTTGATAAGAAAATTGATACATCAAAATCGGATCTAAAAGTCTGTATGGATTTCCATATTTTTCTTTTGAAAAGAAAATTGACTCGATCTTTTCCCTGGTTTTCCTATTAATGAAATCATGGGAGATCAGTCATATGTAGATAAGATAAACAATGTTCTGGATTCTCGCTGGAGGTTCGGAGGAGTCTTGTTGATTATCATCAATTTTCCTTATAAGTTATTTTTTCCTTTCTGTTGCGAATTATACATTCATACTCATTTTTCTTTGAGTTATATGACTTGGAGAACAAAATTAGATTTATGCATCATTCTAAAGAAAAGAGAGTAATATATTCGTGATGGATCTAATGAATCTAGCTTGATTAATAATCAATACTTATATTTCCTACTTTATCTTTAATTTGCTCTCTTTCCTCCCAAATGAAAAATCCTGCTGTAGTGGAATCTTGATTGTAAATTCATTTTGAAAGATCCACTATGTTGTTGGATTACACAAGAGAGCAAAGTGCCATGATCTTGTACTATTGTAAAATTGAGCTTTGATCTGACTATGACATTTTTTTTTTGCTTATGTTATATATATATATATATATATATATATATATATATATATATATATATATATATATATATATATATCCATCTATCAAATATCTCCCTCAACAGTTATCTAGCCTTCATCCCTCAACTCCCTCAATCAAGAAATTATTCTTGCAGTTTTCCAAAAAAATCTGTATCCCCTCTTTCAGCCCCTCAATTCCGCATTCAACTTATTACACATTCCTACAATTCTCCCCAAAACAGCAAGACTCCCTCAACTTACCAAATTCAGCAAATGAACAACAACATATATCCCATTTTTCCTCCCACACAAACTCACCCAAGCCAGACAACCTTTCTGGTAATTTTCTACTGCATTGCTTCAACACCTCACTGCCACAACCACCGCACCTTTCGACATCTTACCCATAACCTACTACCTATGATTCGAATTCATAGCCAACCACCATCAGCCGCTCAATTTCAGATTCCCAATCTGATCATCACCATTTTTGGAAACCTAAAAAACTGTAGCCTTCATCCACAACCACCACCACGTTTGCCTCCTTCGTGGTCAACAACCGGACCACCATCACCTACCAACCCAAACCTCAGCCGGACCACCACCACCTACCAACCCAAAACAGCAGCCACATCCCACTTTCAACCTCAATCCACACCATTTTCCCCAAAATCAAACCCAAAAACCAAGATTAAAACAATACCCATAACTTACCTCAACCTTCACCGGAGTTTCTTCGCCGGAAAACCCATGAACTCGATCCCCCACAGCCTTGGTTACCTTCATTTTCACAGCCAAAATAACCCAAAAATCTCTTCTTTTTTTCACACACTCACACCCACGCCTTCATTGCCGCCACTCGACTACGAATTCGCGCAGGCGGTTGCAGCAGAGAGGGGTGGAGCCCCTCCCCTCCTCCCTGTCGCCTCTCCCTCGGTCCCTCCCTCTCTCTCTCTCTCTCTCTCTCTATCTATCCAAACACTTTGAGAGAGAGAGAGAGAGAGAGAGAGAGAGAGAGAGAGAGAGAGAGGAATAAGAAAAATTTATATATAACATTGTTTCCGTTGTTTCTTTTTCTTTTTTCCCACTCTCCCGTGTGAGTTTTTCTGTTGTTGCAATATCATAAGTGAAAAAGGTATCAATATTAGATCTTGTGCGAGACATCAACATTACGAGGACAAATTGGGCACTTAAGGTTTGTATTATTCGTGTTTACGAACTGCCAATGTTCACAAATCCAAATTAAATATATAGCTTGGAATTCGTTGCACATGATCATGAGGTATGTTTTCGGAGACCATCTCACATTTTCCTACTCTTTGATTTTTACATAATTATCCCCATTTTTTGTTTAATATAAGTTGTTTGTGATTGGGGGGACATAATTAATTTTCACGTCATTTTGTCTATCCATTTGAACATTTTATGGAGATTTTGATAATCTGCCAAAAACAAAATGTGGGTAATTTATAATTTCCTTTCTCTCTACAATATTTCTTAATTAGTCTAATATCCTTGTATGTCGAATATCATAAATTTTCATAGCACAAAATGAAGTAACAAAGGTGAGTAACATGCATGCGTAGATTGTGCAATCATATATAATAAAAAATACTCAAAAAAGTAAAACATAAAGTTGTGACTTCCACATTTCTTTTAACAGCTAATTGTTCATTCTCTAGTTTTCTTAATATATTTATGCGAAGTAACTTTTGGACACGTAACATATTCTATACTTTACAATTTTGATTTGATGACTAAAGTTGAGGTTACAGTTAATTTATTTTCAAAAGTTGAAATGTTTACATTCAAATCATAAAATGAAAAAAAAAAATGCTAATAGACAGTCACAGAAATAATTAATCGACTTTTCGAATAATACTATAAGAATTGGTACTATCTATCTTAATCCGATAACTGACATTAAAATATATTAAAAAATATTACATTTCATTACGTTACATGTAAAAAATAAAATACATTACGACAATAAATTACGAATACAAATAACTTTATATACAAAAACATTATCTATACATTTCAATTTATAAATGAGAGCTTAACCCACAAGACATAAGACTTTATCATTTATTTTTATAGAATTAATTTTTCAAAAACAATTTTATTCAAAGTTCATTCTAAACCATACATTCTCTAAAAACTCATTGCACAAACTACTTTTTAACTGTAGATTCTAAAAAAAGAAAATCAATTTTCAACTTTCATTTACAATCATTCAATTGATTGATTTGACAATTATTTTATTTTTTTTATATCACTTTTCTTCACTTTCAACCACACGTTTAAAACCATTTTAATTTACTATAGTCGCAATCAAACAGACTCTTACTCAATGATTTTCAATGTAACGTGACTTTTTATTTTTCATTGAGTACTCGACGGGTCATGTTGCCAAAAAAAAAATGTGCATGTTAAATAAACGTGTTGACCATATTCCATTTTTAAATAGAATGAGTTTGCTAACACCTTTTATTTTTATTTTTAATAAAATCCAATTAACTAATTGTTAAAGTTTGTAATTCTATTGCTACAAATGTGTCATGCAAAGGGTTTGAATGGTATATGTGTTGTTAAAAAGTGGTTGAAAAATGAGTTGTCTATAAATAAATTTGTAGATCAAGTCCCCTAACGAAGGCTAATATTGAAGACTTGATGCTTTTTCCATTTAGTTAATAATATTAATCTATTAAGAAAAACATTTTGTAAAAGAAAATAGTTGGTGTTAAAGTAACTTTGAAGAATCTTATTTTGGTAAATCAGATTTTCTTACTTTCTGGTAATTTTTTTCATAATATTAGCACCTTATGGAGTAGATTAAATTTAGAATTTTAGTAGATTTTGATAAAAATTTGATCAAATATGTGGTTTAAAAGCTGTGAGTACCATAAAACGTATTGTTAAAATTAATTATTGAGTTTTACTTGAGATAAAAAAATAATATTTTAATCAGAAACAAACAAGGGCCTAATATTCATATTCTAATTTAAATTTCAAATGAAGAGTCGCGTGCCATTAAGTTTTGCAGCTAATTAGTGTCGAATACTATTTTAATTTAAAATTAATGCTATTTCAAAAGAAAAATAAAACTATTGCTATTGAGAAATTAAATTAAATAGTGCATTATATATCTTAATCTTAATATATATAAAAATGATATGTATTAAACTTCCATTTTCGTTCAATTTTTTTTCTTGTTAACAGTATGTTAACTAATAGATAACAATCATGTAGAAGCAATGTTTGGTTTGAGTTGGTTAACTTCAAGCGCGATTTAGAAAAATATCGAATATAATGTTATATTGTACAAACGATATATAGAGTGTGAACCCAATTTGACAGTAGATATTGTTTTGTTAAAAAACTGCTGTAATTTATTATTTACAGTTTCGTTGCTGGACTTGGCTATATATACAAATGTAATAAATATTATTCTTCGGTTCAAGTAATTACATTATTATCAATGTCAAATTCGTGCATCGTATGGGTGATGCACTAGCTTGTAACAATCACCTTACTTTCTATCTAAAATTGAGTAAATTTAACCAATGCTCATCAAACTTTACTAGACATTTCTACTTGCTCACTGATCTTTAAAATATAACTGATTGCTCACCCATCTTTCCATAACATTACTCGTTCAGCACTCGTTTAATTTCCATCCGACTCTACTAACGGAATTTGCTACGTGTAAGATGGAAATCTTACGTGGCAATAATACACCGTGAAAATTGCCACACAAGTAAAAATCTCTCTCCTCTTCAAATGTCTGCTGGCAAAACACAGCTTGCACCAGAAAATCTCCCAAATCATTTGAGGAACCCTAAATATTTCCCCTCAAATTTGCTCAACTAGAAATCGCCCCCAAAATTCGTACAACCCCAAATCTCTCCCAAAAATCTCCCCCCAAATTTCCCAAGCCGTATGTGAATTTGCATAGACCCGAACTTCCCTTTTGAATTTCTTGAAGAAATTTTAGTCGAGGCTGAACTGAACTGTTCAATTTTTCTTCATTTGAAGCTAGTTCCAACATAGTTGGAGACGGATTCAACTCAACAGGCTGCTTACCAAATTGCAAACTTATGTTGAAGTCACAATAGGGAGATTGGCTTCGTTGAACTGAAGTTGTAAATGTTAAATGGTTGAACTGCCTGGGTTCATCAACACATGTGAATTCTGCATAACACAGCTCTGGGACAGTGTGAATTGGTTGAAGCGGTCGAAGTGGAGCCTCTGGGACAATGTCATAAAAATATATGATTATAGTTAAAATTTGATGGCTCCTGTTTTCTGTGTATTTTGGTGGAGTCTCAAATTATTTTGGTTTTAGATTGTAGTAGGAAAAAATTGGGTTGATTTTGTTTTCAGTGTATTGAAGCCTTTAATCAAGGAGAATGTAAATTTTTTTTTTAAGTTATGGTTCAATTATTGCCTGATTGTCGATGGAGGTTGCTGGAGATTTGTTGTGGTTATTGGAAATGGTTTTTTTTTTTTTTTTTGAATTGTAGGACCAATTCATCAGTTTGCTGATGCATCAAATTTCTGGCTCTTAGTTTATCTTGACAGAATGCATAAATTTGGCTTGGGATGCAACAATTAAACTGATGGCATAACTTTTTAACAATACATCAAAAAATGGCATAACTTTTAAAAAAACACCAGATTAACAACACATCAAAACAACTTCTTCTTCATAAATAGTTAGCATCTGTCAAAATGTAAGAGGTTTTTACAAAAAGACTACAAATCATTCCACAAAAGAGCTAATTATAATCCAGCTAGTATGTTCCAAAAGGCAGAACTATAAAGTACAAAAAACAGTGTGCTGGGGGTGGATGAATTTCAGCATTTCATGAACCCAACTTGTCTTTTGTTGACTTTCCTTTCTCAGCATTTCTTCAACCCCATTCAGGCGTTGGCATGAATTGGTACTCGGATGTTGGTGGAGGTGGTGGTGGTGGATGAATTTCATTTCTCGAACTCGTATTTGATCTCCTAGGCACTAGCTTTGCCTATGCAACATGGAAAAACCAAAATGCAAACAATAGTCAGTTCCAATTGATATATTGCACATAAGATAGTATTATTGTAAACTAAGAAAACATGTTAGGTTACCCTTAAGCTATGGTTAGACATCTTACATGAATTTTCTTCAAATGTAGGCTCCTGTGGTAAATCAAGTCTCTGGTGGTAGCGCTTGTTGTGCCCCTTACCTCCACAGATACTACAAGTCATATGCATAGTCCCTTGTTTCTTCAACTTTTCCTTTGAGCCTAATCGGGTGATGAAATCTTCTTCTTCCTTGTTCTCAAAATTTCAGCGGCAAAAGACATAAGCAAGCCAAACTGTCACTCATCCGAACCCCCTATTAATATCTTAGCATATCTTCTAGCCCTCCAAATAGTAACATCACTAATTGTCAACTTCAAGTCATCCTTCATTGTTTTCCTAATCAATTAGTCTTCCAATCAAGGTCAACTTTGAAAGTCTCCAAATATCTCTCCGCTATATACCTGACAATACAATGTCTATTTGTTCTGTCTCTCATACATGTGTCTCTCATACATGTGTGCTCTGAATTCTTGGACTTTATTTGCATGCAACCTAACTTTTTATTCAAAGACGCCCAAATCCTGAATTTGCAATTGTCTTTTTTGCATATGGCCTGTGCTCTCTCGTCGTCATTTGGCCTAAATCTATAATTGTGAATATTTGCAACCCCATGATTCCTTACAGCTTGCTTGAACTCCTCAATATTTCTAACCTCTTTCCCAACTTCTAATTGTGAATCGTACTTTTCTTTTTCAGCATCATAAACTGGAAAGCGGTAATTCTTTTCATCACAAGAAGAATTATCAGTTTGCAAATTTTCCTCACTAGGACAATAACCATCATCTGAATCAAACTCCTCAAAACCTACAGCCTCAAATTCAAGTGTTGGGTCTACATTAAATCCCATAATAACACATTCAGGTGCACTCATTTCAAATTGAAAACTGTCATCATTAATCTCATTATCTGAATCATTCAAGTGGCATTCGATAGGTATCAAATCCTCTTCGACAAAGGTCGGGTCTGCGTTGAAAACGACAGAAAATTGTGATTCCAAAGATAATAAAAAGGCTCAAATAAGCATAAAAATGCAAGTTCAATAAGTCAAGATACAACTAATAATGCAAATTCAATGTGTTCCATAGATAAATCCCGAGAAAAGTAAAAAAAAAAAAAAAATGCAAATAGACCAAGATACAACTAAAAAAAGTTGTTGCCATGAAATAACTTTCAAAATACAATGAAAAAAAAGAAGTCAACCTACCATTAGGCAGTGTCTCCTCATCCATCAACATGATTGCTTCTTCTTCCACCATAGTTGCATTGCACTCCAGATTTATCTTGACAGAATAGTTGTTTCGATTTTGGAAATGAGAAAAAGAATCAGCAAAATCTGAAAAGCTGGTGAAAAACCTTGCTGGACGAATTCAATGTCTCAGTTCATTAATGGGGACACAGGCTTCATCTTGAAAGAAATTTTGGACACGATTTTGGCAATGAAAAATTCAAGATTTCGTGTGGATTTGAGGAGAGAAGTCTAGGGTTCTTCAGGTTTGAGGATTTGGGGCTCAGAATTTCACAGTCGTTCCATTCCTTTCTTTGGACTTTGACAGAAATTTCCCCTCCAAAATAGGTTGTTGTGCAATTTTCACAATATTATTGCCAGGTAAGATTTTCATCTTACACTTTGCAAATTCCGTTAATAGAGCCAGACATAAATTAAACGGGTGATGAACGAGTAATGTTATGGAAAGATGGGTGAGCAGTCGATTATATTTTAAAGATCAGTGAGCAAGTAGAAATGTTCAGTAAAGTTTGATGAGCATTGGTTAAATTTACTCATCTAAAATTATTAGACATAATTAATAGTATTTTATTTAATCTTAGTTTCACAAAAATACGATAAGAGAAACAATTAGAATATGCATTTTGGAATCGCCAAATAAATCTGATAATTGGAAGGACGATTTCTATAGTATTTCGAAAAACTTTTGACTATTACAACATTATTATAAGATCTTAAAACTTGATGCAAATAGATTGAGTAACACGGAATAGCATCTTTCTAGAATAAAAGGTCGATTAATACAACTATTTACATTAAATTTCTGTGCACATATTCAATTGTTTAATTTGTTTATAAACGATCACATAATTTCCAAACTACTTTTTAAGAACGCATATTTTCTCTCTTCACTTTTCAATGTTACCTCAAAATCATAAATAAATCAATTTATAAATAATATTTATAAACAACCGTTAATAAACGATTTATCAAAAAATCCTAAAATTTCTGTGCATGGATTCAAATTATTTGTGTGCAAAAATTCTCCCTTTTGTGCTGTGCATGGATTCAAATTATTTGTGTTCAAATTCTCCCTTTTATGCTGTCTTTATAGTTGCAGGTAGTCATATATACATATTTTAGAGCATCTTCAATGCAATAATATCGATCACAATACTTAACACTTTTCTTTTAGGTTGCACCGACACTCTGTCGGGAGTCAGTATGTCGTGTCCGACGCCGACACTCTCCGGACACGTGTCGGACCTACACCATATACGTCAAAATGAAAAAGGGGAAGGGGTGAAATTAAAAGATAAATCTATCTTACAAGTTTGTTTTTATTTGGTATCATCATTTTGATTCAATAAATATACAATGTGTTATTTGTAAATAAGATTAAAATAATAATAAATTAAAAAAATTAATTTTTATGTCCCCAACGTGTCATGTCCTAACTTTTTGAAAAGATCACGTGTTGAAGTGTCCGTGTCGTGTCGTATCCGTGTTGCGTGTCGGTGTCCGTACAACCTAGTTTTTCTTAACAAATGGTCAAAAAGTGCTTATGTGACAAAATTAATTCTAGAAGGTGTCTATCACAAAAGCTACCTCTAGACATTGTTTTGACAATTAATTTCTCTTCAATCAGTACATTTTTCTCTCTTTCCTTTTTTCTAGAAAACTAATACTAATTTGCAACATTTTTGTTGCATTGGAGAAGTTGTTTGATATATTTTGACACATATACAGTGGGTGTATTGTTGCATTGGAGATGATATTAGAAGTCCATTGTCACACTAGCATAGCTTAATTATTAACTAATTAATCACTATCTGACAATCAATTTTGAAAAGAATTATAATCATCTTAAATAATGTAATACATGTTATCCAAGACGTTTGGAAAATTCAATCCCCCGTCCCTCGTAACGGCACGTTATTACACCTAACAACAACTTAGGACTTGGTCTCCTGAACCGCGGAAGACAGAGTTAGGGAAGTTTACTTCTCAAATTTTATAATTCTTTAAGGTACTTAGGTTACTAGGTTTTCAATATTTTATCTCTTTACAAAGATTTACGCGCTTATTTTTATGGGATTTTGGTTTTTCCCTTATAAATACTAACTTCTTTCAAAGATTTATATACAGCTTGTATATATTTACACCAAAGGAAGCTCACCAAATATTATTAAGGTTTGTTATTTTATTTAAATGTTTTCCAAGAATATATAAATATCGGTATTTAGATATATATGTATGTCAATTCTTTGTTGATTAACATGGTTTTTCAGTTAAAATGCAGCAAATGATAGTAATTCATCTCCCATTAAATGGAGAAAAGAGTACATCCACAGCTCTGGGAATTGCTTCAAATCTTAAGGGTATGCATTATCGAAATATTTACTTCTGTATTTTATTCATTTATTAAAATTTGCTTTTTATTTATGGTACAGGCGTGACAGCAGTGACGATCGTGAAAGAGAAAAATCATTTGGTGGTAACTGGTGAAGGAATTGATTCTGTGAAATTGGCAAAATCACTGAGGAAGAAATTTTGCTTTGCTGATATTGAAACCGTGAAGAAAGTTGAATCAGAATGTGAAATGAATGAATCAAACGTCCAGTTTCTTGAATGCCAAACATATTATAAATATCAGAACCAATATTGTCCACCATCAAATTACATTGCCTACCCAGTTCATGACCAAAATCCTCCCTCTTGTTCCATCATGTGATTTCATAATTTCACATTGCAGATATACGTGATCATATATATATATATATATATATATATATAATAAGTCGATTCATGTTCCACTTCCGTGATTAGTCGATTTGGATTCGCAGCCTCGTACTTTATAGTGGAAATGTTGCTAAAAAAATATTTCACAGGACAGCTGATGATGAGGAGCGTGATAAGGGCACACGAAGGTAAAGTGATAATTTTCTTGTTCGTCAGCTTCAAGTTGGTTATGTGTATCTTTGTTTCTTGTATTAACCCACGTCACGTTATTTCATGTATGTTGCGTACTTTTTTTAGTATTATTAAATAGTTCGTCTTGTGACAGTTATTTACAAAATAATGTTGGGTTGAAATTAAATTAAAATAAGATTTTTATTAGATTTTGATAAAAATTGATGAAATGTGTAGTTGAAAAATTGTATACCTATAAATATATGATTGAGATTAATTATTAACTTTGAATTTGATAAAAATATATATTATAATTGCTATCAAACAGGACATAATTATCAATAGTTTTAAATTCAGACTCCCTCCTCAATTTGGTACCAATGGAATTGCACAAATCTGACATTTTGAAATTTGTAAACTAATTAATATAAGTAAGCGAGAAGTTAGGTATAATATAAGTAAGCGAGAAATTAGGTATAGAATACAATTGAGTACAAAATGATTTAATTAAAACAAGACAATTAAATAGTTTTAAATTAGCAAGCCAATTAAAAGTTGGTGACCTTCCGTTCAATACGTCAACTGGTTGGAGTGAGTACAGCATAAGTTCAATTAAAAGTTGCAAATAAGTATTATTAATTAACCTTGCTTTTGGTAAAATTTGTTTATAAACAATCACATGACATTATTTTACTGGACAATTAATTAATTTTTTTTTTAAAAGTCAACAATTCTGGAAAGTCATATTTGTGGCGTGTTGTAATGACAAAAACTTGCAGTAATTTTGATATAGATTTCAAAGCACGTAAAAATTCCGTTTCTTTAAGACTTTATTTGTCTCACATTATAGTGCACAATGGATAACAAATAAACCTGCAAGACACAATTTAATCAAAGTACTTTTTGTAGCCGAATATGTACTTTTTGACAACAAACCAAACACAAGGGCTTGAATAGAACAAATACAAAAGTCTTCGTATTCTTATTCTGCACTAAAAGAATATAAAGTATGATTTTTGAATATGCAAGGAGAATATTATTATCAAGTATAAAAATAGGGAGAACAAAGAAGGAAATAAATCAAGTAGTATTCATGTCTTTAATCCAAGACATTCAATTCTATTTATAGAATTAGATACACCTCTTCCTAAGGTCACACGCATAGTTTAGGGAACAAATCACACTTGAAACTACTCAAAAATAAGTTAAAGGTTGAATTTAATAATGATTCCCAACGATCAGGAATCTTGCATTGGGCTAAGGCCATAACTTCACCGGCCTATACAAAGGCAGTGACGGGAAAAACGCCTATACTAGACGGTTGCCTAAAAAAAAAAAAAAAAAAAAAAAACACCACACACACACACATTTTCTTCTTCTTCTTTGTTGGATTTCTTTCATACACGAGTTTCATGTACATTTGAATTCAATTTGAATTCTTTTCAACATTTCTCCACCATTTTCAAAATGAATGAAGTTTTGAAAAAAATATCTTATGTTAGCTAGCCAAAATTTATACATAAATGAAAGTATCTGTTGGATTTGAATTTTCAAGTAGTGAAAATAATTCAAATGTCAATCAAGATGGCATGGTAGACAAATTTTGAACCAGCGACCTATGTGATTAATTGGAAATACCTCATGCACGAGTTAAGAATGTACTTATTGTGTTCATAAGCACCAACACGTGAATAGGCCACGTGTCCTATATCTTGATTTTTGTTTCATTAATATCTTAAGTAGTTGATCAAACTAATTTGGAGACGACATCATCTCCAATATTCATATAGGTAAGCTTATAAAAAAAAATGCCAACGTATCTAAAGCATTTTATATACATTCACTGGTACTATAAAATTGTCCCAAAAAATGGGGAATACACGTCGATTTTCAGTAAAATCGACGCGTATAAAATGGCAGTGGCATTTTTGTAAATATATTTGAGATATATGCGTCGGTTGTATAGATGAAACTGATGCAAAAAGTTGAACGTTATATATATATATATATATATTTCAAATAGTCAATTAATTTAATTTGTTAGTTTGTGATTGAATTTATGATTTTATATGCTAATTGGTTTAAATGAATTTTTTATTAGTTTAGTTTGGATGTTAATTTTATATTGTTGGTTTTGAGTTAGTAGATGGATATATCGTAATATTTGAATTATTGGAGTTCTATTGAAATTATGCGATGTTAAGTTATGAAATCTTAGCTCGACTTTTTTTGGATTGAGAATGGATTTTAGATTAATTTTGGAGTAGTTGATGATGTTGAAGTTTGACTAGAGTTGTGTTTGAGTTTTGAATATGTCGAGGTTGAACATTTTGGTTTTATTTTGGCATTTTGATTCCTTCTACAGGTTGGCCAAGTCAAATTTATAGGAGAGATTTTGCCTAAATTTTTATAGGAGTTTGCAAATAAAAAATGAAAATTATAATTTAAGGTGATTTTCACTAGTACAGAATTGACCATACTAAATAAATAACTAAATAAAATATAATCATTCTAATAAAATTATGAAGTTTCCAACCTAATAAATTATCGTATTTGATTTCAATTATTATTAATAAATATTTGGTTTAAGGTTGTATCATGAAAAATATTAACTCAAAACAAATATATATATTTTTAATTATATCTTCACATATAGGTCATTAAATATGGATCGGGGTTTGATGTATGACAGATGTAATATACATGAATATGTAAAATGTGTTGAAGAGTTTATGAAATGTGCGGATGAACACAAGAGAAAGAAAGGTGAAACAATGATTTTTTGTCCTTGTTATGATTGTAAGAATTTGAGAAAGTTTCGTAGTTTTGAGCAAGTGAAGAGCTATTTGATTCGTCGTGGATTTAAGGAAGGTTATACACGATGGATATGACATGGTGAGAGTATGCTTCACAGGATGAGCACTAGTGATGATGTTGGTGATCAGTAGGAGAATAATTTGAGCAATATTGGTGAGAATGATGTGGAAAATGACGAGAATGATATGATAGATGAAATTATGTGTGATATACAAGGGGAGTTCATTGAAAAGCCTCATTTATTAGATAGCTTGTTCAATGATTCTAAGAAGCCTTTGTTTTCTGGTTGTAATAAATTCATAAAATTCTTTGCTATACTGAAATTGTATAACTTGAAAGCAAACAATAGGTGGAGTTATAAGAGTTTCAAGGCATTACTAGAACTTTTACGAGAGATGCTTCCGGAGGATAACTAGCTTCCTAGTTCAATCAACAAGGTATAGAATTCATTGTGCTCGATGTGTATGGAGATCGAGAGGATATATACATGTCCAAATGATTGTATACTGTATTGAAATGAGTATAAGGACTTGCGTCTGTGTCCAAAGTATGGGGCATTACGATATAAGCGAAAGAACGTGAACAATAATTATGATCATAAGAAAAGCGCTCCGAAAAAGATGTAAGACTTCTGACCACAAATTATAACTTCAATTTAAATTATTATTTTATTTCTATTTATTGGTTTATTTATTTTTAGGTACCTTCATGGTTTGTGTGAGGAATACGGTATTGAATTGATTGGATTCATGTCTCCGACACACATTGCATCGGTTTCGGTAAGAACAAATGCAGATGGTGTTATAAATTATTTAGCTGACACCATGAAGGCAATGCAAACTAAGAAATTCATTATAGCATCGTATTTTCAGGAGTAAGACCACCGATACTCTCTCTCTCTCTCTCTCTCTCTCTCTCTCTCTCTCTCTCTCTCTCTCTCTCTCACCTAATTTGAATCATATGATGATTAAAGTTATATTTACACATTCATAATTCGTAGGAATCACTGGATGTTGTTAGTGATTTCTCCTCAGAAGAATACGATGTACTTCTTGGATTCAGTTGCAGCATTTAAGCGTGGCGTAGATATCAAGCCGATATTGAACACGTAAGTAATTATTTCCTTGGTTTTGCTTTTTTGTATAAGTTAAGATAATTTTCATGAAATAATTGTGGAGTTGTGATGAAATTAATTGTATGTGGAGTTGTGGTGAAATTGATGCGTTTATGTTGTGATTGTTGAGAAGTTGTGATAGTTTTCAATAGCAGGGTCTCTCTACAGGTTGGATAAGTTCAATTTAGAGGGGAGACTCTGCAAAAATTTCTATAGAAAATTTGAGTTTTATTATTATTTTATAACTTGTTCATATAATTTATTGAAACTTTAGGGCTTTCAAAACATATTGAGCATGTAGAGGCCTTAGGACGAAAGGCAATACAACGTGGCAAAATGTAAATGTATGGAAAACACAGATTTAAAATTTATTACAAATGTTTGAATTATTTCCGTATTTTATTTAGTTTAATTACTAATGTTAGTTTTCAATGTGAAAATTTCAGTATCCTCAGCAACCTGGAGGTTCAGAATGTGGCTAGCTACTACGTAATAAGAAATATGTATGAAATAGTCACAATATATTTTCAAGTTGCTTCTTTACAAAATGTATAAGTTATTGAAAAATGAGAATTTATAATTACGACTTTATATTTTATTAACGAATAACTAATAATTCATTTTAATTATTTGTAGGCATTTAAAGATTACTACTGAATGGAGGAAATCGTTAAATTCAAAATTTATGGGCAAAATACTTCGTTGATGTGTGTAGGTAAATCTTTTTCATTCAAACTTGCATTTACATATTTGTATAACAAATTAATAATTTTGTAAATATAATTTTTTTTATTTAATTTTATTACATATATGTTGATTATATATATATTCGATGACGATAGAATTGATGATGTGCACGTGAAGAACGTTCAGGTCACCACATCCCACGTTAAGGTGATTGCAAGTTATGAACTGGTCATTGCAGGCCACATCCAAGTGACTGCAGTTCATGAGTTGCTACGGCCTGGACGGAAGAAAAAAAATCAGCTTAGGCGTTGACTAACAACCGATGCGTAAAGTCAAGACTTTATGCGTTTGCGCCATATACATCACCTCTATAATCGACGCGTATTGCGTTTTACAACCGACGCGAATGAGTCTGTCTGTACTAGTGATTTATATAAGCCTGTAAGAGTAAATCAACTCATCATTTGTTACACATACGTTTACCAAACATTTCTACCTTAGTATTAAATTAATTTTTTGTCATCACACTACTTTACTCATTGAACCTTGATCTTGATGTTTCAAGTGTTAAGTTGAGTTTCCATCCTTAATGACTATGAATTGCAAAATAAATCTTCCGTGTGGTCGTCTTACTTTGTAGTGTTAGGTAGAGTTTCCATGAATTGCCAGATGTAGCTCATTAAGGGGGAGAGATAATTCACATAGATTTATTTCTTGCACCAAAAAAAAAAAAAATTCATTATTAGGACATTGCATACATCTTACACTTTTTTCGTAGTATAGTTGACTCGAGTCATTAAGCTCGTAAATGTACTTCCATACCCGGTGCCCTATATTCATCTGAGTACTCTGTAGTCACCGGCCTAAAGCTCGCTACAGGAATCATCTATAAGCTTAAGGACGAGAGGTATTGCATATAAAAAAAAGGGTGTTTAGTTTATAACTGCATAAAGGAAATTGAGATAACTAGTAGATTTGAATTGCCTAGTGGATATTTGAAGGTCGATGCACTCAAATAAAGGATAATCATCACAAACCTAGGTAGTTGCTATCATAGGTTAGACACTCCAAAATTAAGCAGGAAAATTATTAGTGATTTAGGAAATAGCCTTAGAATTATACTTCGGGATAGAGAGAAAATAACAATTTTGGAGGGTCCATATTACGAGAGGAAAATGAATTTTGACCACTAATTAAGGGTCGGAAGAACACTTATTAAGTGGACTCTTATGATTCGATTGACTAAACAGGCATTTGTCGAGCATGAATAATTGAGTTAAGAGGTGTATAAAATTGTTTGGATACTGTTCAAGGAATATTACTAGCAATAAACCATGAAGCAAATAAGAAAATTTATTTAATATATATAAGTTGTCAAGGATCTTAATTCAATTAGTTTCATTGCTTTCTTGATTATAAAGTTTATCTTTTTTGAGGATGAACAAGAGTTTAAGTTTGGTGAATTATTTATAACTTTGTTTGGTAGGCTATTAATAAAAAAAAAATAATAATAATAATAATAAATCTTACCCATAAACATTGGATAGATGTGCATTAGCAAGTAAAGGAACAATAATTAGTGACCTGTTAATTTTAATTTCACGTTGTACACATATTCATCTAAGTGTTTGTTGAACAGAAACTTAGTTTATTCACACAAATTGCAAATTGGGAAAGAGTGTGAATGTTTCAAAAAACCATTGTTTCAACTCGTTTTCAGAATATGAATCTATATGACAAGCCCTAACTAGGTCAGCTTGATAGCTAAATCAACTTATATATATATATATATATATATATATATATATATATATATATATATATATAAACAAATAGATATATGATCACAATTGACGTGAATAGCGCGGCAATGGAAGCGAAATAGGGGTCAAGTTCCTATAGATCATAGAACACAAGTAGTACTTTTTGAGAAATAATCAATATGCCATTTTTGGATTTAACCATAAATAAATAAAAAGAATCTATATTTTTTTGCTTCAAATAATTACATTTTATTTTTCTACCATTTGTAGCTTAAAATTAAACTGTACTTTTCTACAATTTCTTGCTTAAAATTCTTTAATTAACTTGACATAATAATAATAATAATAATAATAATAATAATAATAATAATAATAATAATAATAATAATAATAATAATAATAATAATAATAATAATAATAATAATAATAATAATGTTATGAATTATTAAGAAATTATTGTAAATTATTAAATGAACTTGTTAGGTGTGAATGACTTATGACCACTATTTATTTCTTAATGGTATGAATTATTTATATTTTATTCCTATTTCCATTCTATAAATAGGGCATTGATTTGTAACATTTCCTATACACCTTCTAATGAGTATTCTCTCCTCATTCTCTCCATCTCTTTCTCTCTAATATTTCTCTCTCTATTTCTCTATAGTATTATTCTTAGATTTTGATAGTTTCACAACACGTTATCAGCACGAGTCTCTACCCTATTGAGTAATATGACGGGAGCATACTCTACAGTTGCATCTAAATGATGAACCTCTGTATCAGAAATCAGATTATTACTAATCAACGTTTCATATTCCAAACCTAGTGTTTTTGGTGTTAGAAAATCATTTATACATCATAGATTATAAAATCAATTCCAAGTCTATAGAAAAATTTAGATTAAAGGCACGGCTACAGTTGTGATCATGATGTCCAACACTAACTTGGTGAAAATTAACAAAAGTCCACCAACTTGGTAGGTATAGTGATAAGATTTTAAATCGTTTCATTATAATTATGCATATTAATTATATAATTAGCATTAACAATATCCACAACTAATTAACGATTAATATGTGATCAACAAGATAAATTAAAGATTTTAAATAAGGTATAATTAATATAGTCATTGGCATACTGTGATGGACTGAGTTATTATGGACTGGATTTATACCTTAACTGGATATGACTCATTATCGTAACAGATTGGACTATTATGAATACCTTGACTGGATTTGACGATATGACTCGATCACTATTATGAATACCTTGACTGAAAGATATGACTCGCTCACTCATGAAAGGTAATTATTTCATTATGTTGACACCGCCTATATGGTCGGTTTACGGAATACTTTACATATATTCAAATTTTATATTATTTCAGAAACACCTCAATTGTTGGTTAATTCTAACATATTAGAGGTTGTTGTCAACATATATACGTGGTGGTAAAATTTCAGTATTATTATTGTTAATATATATACAATATTATTGTTATTTATTTCAATTAATGATACAAGAAGTTATCAATACTCAAGTTAGAAAATATTTTATCAACTGATACCAGAAGTTATCATTACCAAAAGTTGATAAATGTTAATAAAAATATTTTATCAAACGGTACCAGAAGTTACCATTATCTGTATTGAAAAGATAGATAAAAATGGATTATTCAATAAGAGAATGTTGATGTATGATAAGATAACATCACATGATAGCATGGATATGTCTAATGTGAAAATAATCTCATCAATATTATGAGATGAATATTATATGATAAGTGTTTGGAAAAGTTCTTGCACGAGCACTTATGTATTCCAGAAGAAGTACATATTTACTCTACAAGAAGTAAAAAATTATCATCTAAACATACTGAAATGATATTATTATTGCTCCTGAAGAAGCATAAACGAGTCATACATGTAAAATACAAAAGGGGGGAAACATTTATGATCCTCAAAATTAGAGATGTGTTTCGGGAGTAGCCGTATCCTACCACCTCTGATCTTTTGAGGAAATAAAGAAACATTGATAAAATCCTGAAATTTAAGGTGTGTCTCAAGAGTAAGAATACTCCGTACTCTACCACCATCTATTCTAGGGTTCACAAAGTTAAGTTTACATTAACCGGACTCCATTTTCGCTTGATTCCCCTTCCTTACGACCAATCTATCTTAACTCCTACTGAATCTTGTATGGGGACATATGATTTCAACTTATCCAGCAGTTCCTCGATAGTAGGAGCAGAAATAAGGATTCTCCTAGAAAATGGAGAGATGAATCCCTGTTCCACAGCATAATCAAGAAATGTTAACAAACCATCAAAGAAATTGTTAACATTTAAAAGCCCAATAGGCTTGGTATGAAGATCTAAATGAGCTCATGAGGCAATATTAAAGATTTCTTCTAAAGTACCAAAACCTCCAGGCAGGGCTATGAAGGCATCAGAACCATATAACATACAAGTTATGCTTTCATGGATAGATAAGGTTTGTACTTCATGCCCTCGTGTTTTGCCTGCGATATCAACTAAAGGAACGGGTATAACACCTATCACTCTTGATTTTCCTCCTTGAGCTGATTGGGAAACACAACACATCAATCCACTGCTACCTCCTCCATATACTAGATTGATACCTTTCTCTCCCAACTTCTTTCCTAAATCCACTGCTGCTTCTAGATATCCAAAACCTTTTCCTACTTTTGATCCACAAAATACACAGATAGTTTTGATCTGTCGAAGTTTTGATCCTTCCATCTTTGAGAGTATAAGGAAGAAAAAAAACTTATGAAAAAATGATATTTTGGGATGCATGAAACTGTGAAAATCACTGGCTTTTTAAACTTGAAAAACTTCACTATTTACTGCTCATCTTTTGAAAAAGTGAAAACCTACTTCTGACTAAATTACACTACTTTTGATAAAGCTTACCTTTCGGTGATTTTTCAAAACACTTTATCAATGATCGAGAAATGAAACATGAAAATATTTTATAAATATATGTGCAAATATAAACACACAATATACTGATTTACCTTGTATTAATGCTGCATAGCCAAAACATCATTCTTTATAACAGCCTGGCAAACAGGATGTTTTGCTACTATATTTTTGAGACTATAACGATTTTTATCCTTGTTAAATTGAGCATATAAGGAAAGGAGTTCACGTTGCACATACCCACTTGGGTGCGTCTCAAGAGTCAATCGGATATCATCCAATGATTCCTTACTCAGTCCACCCTTAATGAAATCGATTTTATCATCCCGATTTCTAGAAGAATATCCTACTGATTTGCAACGAGTATCACATGTCCAACGAGCACATTTGTAACAACCGTTCAACCTTTTTGCTCTTCGTTTCTTTGCAAAAGTACTCTTACCTAAACCAGGCATGTGTCTAGAAAATGAATCTGGTAATTCACCAGCTAATCGAACTTTTGCTTCGATCAACCAACGAACATCTTCTGGAATGCCTTGATCCATCAGCAGCCTCAATCTTTCAAGTCGAACTCGGTAAATCTTTTTCAAAACATTTACCGGAAGATTAGAATAATAGTTGCGAATATTTGATAATATAACATCCATTTTTTATGGATCTAATCTCTTCCCAAATGATATATTTAAACGCGTAAAGGAGCGCTCCGCGTGTCAGCTATATCGATTCCATCAAGAAATAATGAAATAAATTATTGAAAATGTGGGAACAATGAGATAATGCGTCATTACCTTTTTCGAAATAAGGGAAGATTTTGCGACAAGATTGAGATCATGAGATATTTCCTTGGATATTGTACCTGATTTTTTCGGTATACTAAAAGTAATAAAGGTATACTGATTTAAACTATACAGAAATATGTATTGATGAAATGAATACTGTATTGAACCAGAAGTTCATACATATGTACAAGTGAAATATCTTGCTGAACCAGAGTTCTGTAATGATTGGTTAGATTCCAATTCAATAATGAGATTTATTGAGAATGCAAAATGGCATTCATTAAAGAACCAGAAGATTGTTCAGGTTAACAAGTTATCATTGCTGCTTGTTCTGAAAAGAAAATTAATTATCTCACTAAGAAAACGAATGACTGATTATTTGCTCAAGTAATGATATTACGAACAAAGTGATAAATGCTAGCATGAATATATCTTAAAGTCATTAATGATTTTACGAATTAGTTGAGATAATAAAATATTATATTGCTAATGATTTAGCAGATTAATAGCCTCAAATTATTTGCTATAAGAACAACTTGAATATAAATATTTCTTATGCAGCAATATTCTACATAAAAACATGTCAATACGATGAAATAAAGATTTGCTTGTAAAGCTTTATGATTTCTAAGAAGTGCGATATCTATATACACTCTAACAAAACACACTTAGATATAATATTATGATTATATCCATAATTATGAATGACATGTGTTGCGGCATTGTTAGCCGACTGATATAATACAAGATTCTTGAATATTATGGAGAAATTAAACAATAACACGCATGAAGCGTGATCAAGCTTAAAGCGTAATTATGCCTGAAGCATAATGACAATCGATTCCAAAAACAAATATCTCTTGAATAATGGAAATGATTCCTTTGAGGCTTAATACTCATGGTGAGTAAAAGAAATATAATTAAATGTAAGAGATTCAGGCCTGATGATAAAAATACAAAGAGATCTCTCTATGTTATGTTTATATTGACATAAAATGGAATCGATAAATAAGTCGACTGCATACATACAACCCTCTTATGAAAATGAGGTTGATGAAATTATAATACTTTGGCCAAGTATAAAATCCCAATGTAAGGATTATTGTTATAAGACCTGAAGTCAAAACACTTAAATGTGTAAAGCCAGTAATTATGTGTACAAATGAAAAATATTTCACACTCGTAAAAGACGACTCGTTGCGTGCGAAATTTTTCAAAGAACTGGCATGAAATATGGAGTATAGACTATAGTCTAAATCACTAGTTTGAGCTTTTTAATATACTAATGAGTGAGATCAAATAGTATGATTCTCATCTCAGTACTTTGGGAGTTTTCTTTGATGTACTAGTTGATCGCGGTACGTTGAGATTTCAAGCGAAATGATTATAGATTATATGTCGAAATTGATATCTATTTCAATGATTGATTATACTCCTGCAAATTAGAAATTGCAGTTTATAAAGTGCAAGAACATATATGTATAAATCATTGAAAGATTCAATTTGCCCAGAATAGTATCATTATAGAATGAAGTGTGATTCTTAAAATAAAATCACATGAAGAATGATACATATGACCCCAAAATATATGATGAAAATGAAATTGGAGTGTACTATTATTATATTTTAATATTTGGGCATGCAATTGATTTTTAATATGTAAAATTATATTATCCACCGGAAAATGAATTTGGAAAATGGATATTCACCAGAAGTGAATTTGAAAATGAATATTTAATTATTCATCAGAAGTGAATTCTAGATTTTGATAGAAGTGAATCAATTCTAGATTTGAGTAATGCAATCAGTCAACTAACTAAACATTGCTTGGTATAGCATGTTCAGTACATCATAAATGAGCCATTACATTATAAATGAGTTATAAACTATTTATAAAAGCTCATCACAAATTATATGTTTGATGAAATGATTTGAGATTGCATTAATATACTTGTGATATTCCTATGAAGAGAACAAATACGCGCTGCAATCTTTTTCCCTTAACTGAGGTTTTGTCCCACAGGATTTTCCTAGCAAGGTTTTTAATGAGGCAACAATTATGGAGCAATTATGGCATATCAATGAGAATAATGTACTATTTTTCCCTTCGCTAAGGTTTTGTCCCACAGGGTTTTCCTAGCAAGGTTTTTGAGACATTATCACAGCTATCTGCAAGTAATAATTCAACAACAAGCTCTCTCTTTAAATTGTGCTGGAATGATATCAACAAATGAAGAAAATCATAGACATCTTATGAAGAATGTTATGATATCGGTTACGCACAAGAAGATTTTCACATATACATATTCCAGACGAAAGATGATATCATTATTCAAAAGGTTCATGAATACTTGATTGCACACTTCAGGGGGAGAATCATGATGTCATGTTGTACTCTTTTTCCTTCCACCAGGTTTTGTCCCACAGGGTTTTCCTGACAAGGTTTTAACGAGGCAGCGGCTGTACTCTTTTTCCTTCGTTCAGATTTTGTCACATTGGGTTTTACTGACAAGGTTTTAACGAGGCAGTACTAAAGTACTAAAGCACTGAAGCACTACAGCACTAAAGCAATAAAGCAATGAAGCAATGAAGCACTTCAGTACTTCATAATTCGAAGTTTCCAGTACACGATTTGTACTACTTATCATTGATGTCATTTCGGATATTAGACTCAATGATTAATGATGGCCAACATCAGGGGGAGCAGATGTACTCTTTTTCCTTAGCTCAAGTTTTATCCCACTGGTTTTCTATTCAAGGTTTTAACGAGGCAGACAATTGAGCAAGTGAGTAATATGTCATTCAAGGAGGAGTGTTATGAATTATTAAGAAATTATTGTAAATTATTAAATGAAATACCTAACTTGTTAGGTGTGAATGACTTATGACCACTATTTATTTCTTAGTGGTATGAATTATTTCTATTTTATTCCTATTTCCATTCTATAAATAGGGCATTGATTTGTAACATTTCCTACACCTCCTAATGAGCATTCTCTCATCATTCTCTCCATCTCTTTCTCTCTAATATTTCTCTCTCTATTTCTCTATAGTATTGTTTTTAGATTTTGATAGTTTCACAACAAATAATAATAATAATAAAGACATTGTAGACCATCCATCATAGATTGGGAACGGCATCCCGACCTTAATATATACATCTATTCAAATTTGTGTTTTTACATCTTTCCAGAATTTTATTCAGAATGTTCTGTGAATATTCATGATTCTGAATCTGTTAATGGTGTTCTAGGATAATATGCAATTCTAGAACATGGGCTGCAGTAATCAGTATAATTTTAAAATGTAGAGTCCGCTTGTTCCTTATAATGCAAGTTACAGAGAAAAAACTCGAGAATCGGTCTACTAAAGCGCTGGAGAGCATTGCTCTTCAAAATTTATAAATAATTCTCTAAAGTATTGCATCACTAGGTTTTATTTATTCCTTCCCATATAAATACACATTCAAATTAAATTCTTAAGCTTGTATTACTTTAGCAAACGAATTGAAGGTTGGCTTATATTATTCTGTTGGAAAATATATTTGGCAATTGATTTTCACTTGAGTAAATGTGAAATTGATCCCACATTGATTGAAAATTGGGATTTGAAGAGGAGTCTTAAAAGGGATTACAATCCCACATTGGTTAGAAATGGAAAAGTGGGAATAAGTGGAGGCTATAAATAATAGTTCCATCCCACATTGGAAAGTGGAAAAATGTGGAAATGTTGGGAATGCTTAAATAGTTATCCCACATAGGATAGAAATGAGTTTGTGGACCAATTTATATATGGTTAACAATTTGTAAGGTGTAACCATTTGTTGCATAGAGACTCCTCCATGGCCTACGCGCCCGCAGGGGGGGGTGCAAATCTTGGACCGACTTGGCCTTCGAGCCTTGAACTTGTGTGCGGGCGCGACCTGCGTACACGAATGTCGGACCGAACGAGTCAAAAATTGGCCACAAAGTACAAGCCACGTTTTGGAATTCTGTTTTGAATTTTTCATTTAAAACATAACTCCAAACTGATTTCCATTTAACTTGTAACTCCAAAAACGCCTGGAATTCAAATGCAGGAGTAAGTGCAGAATTCAAATGCAGTTGTAACTCCAAAACGTCTGGAGTAAATACAGAATTCAAATGCAGTACTAAATGCAAAGGCTCCTCCCTGCCTATATATACAGCAACAATTTCTTCAGTCCAGACAACACAACAACCACGAAAATCTCTCTGCATTTGTCTGTCCAGCTTCCTGCATTCCTTCTTCCAGTCTTGGTGATTCTGTTCAAGCACATTTTTCGTTCGCCTGCACAGCTGCAGTTCCAGCCGCTGTATCCTGGGAAGCAAGCGCTCGAGTTACTCCGGTGAGAGGGCGAATATTGCTTTAAGGACACTGTGTTGAACACAGGCCCCGGCTCCAGCGTTCATTTTGTTTACTGCTCAAGAACATTTTGTTTACTGCTTACTGTATATTACTATATACAGCTTACTGTATATTTTCTGTTTACTTACAATCTGCAAATACTTTGTTAGTAAACTGTTTAACAAGTTATGTTACATATTCCACGAACGTGACAATTAATTTTGCATATATGTATGTATTTATTAATTAGGTTTTGCTTCTATTTATGGTACAGGTGGTCAAGGCAATAAAAATTGTGAAGGAGAAAAATCATTTGGTGGTAATTGGAGAAGGTATCGACGCTGTTATCTTGGCAATTAAACTAAGAAATTCTGCTTCACAAGAATTGAAACGGTCGAGAATTTTGAATCAGAACGTGAAATGGAGGAGTCTAACCAGAGCCAAACACATTACAATTACAACTATACAAGTACGAGCCAACTTCAAGATCCAAATTATATTACCACCTATTCAGTTTCTGATCCACAGCCGGATTGTTGTTCAATTATGTGATTCAAATTAAGTTTGCAGATGTATGATATCATAATAAGCTGATTTTATTTACTATTAAATAGAATTTATAAGGTAGTTTATTTATACTATATTCATGTTGTTTTTTCTTGAATTATTTTCATCTGGCTAAATAATACGTGCTTGGTCTTGTTTGAAATATACAAATTATCTAATATCTATAGTGTCACGACCCATCTCGAAATCACCATAATGGACCAATGACATGACATGCTCTGATGATAGATACTAGGTGGAAACCCACTAAAAGAAATCGAAGAAATAGGGGTGACATATATTGCCCCTATAAACCAATATGTCGCTTCTGTTGATCTAATGTCGCCTCTAGCAGTCGTTCCTACATGTTTGTTGCTCAAAACGTCTATAGGGGCGACAAATGTTGCCCCTATAGCCTCGAACCGATAGCACCTCAAATGTTTAGATCTATAGCAATGACTCTATAAGGGCGACAATGTCGCCCCTGTAGATTAAATAGTCCGGGTTGGCGAAATCACCCTACCCTCTCATAGAGGGATAATCAAAATAGCCCAGGCCAGCAAGTACCTCTACATTATATTAAAGAGAAGAAATCTTAGCTTGAAGAGATGTTTGGGAAATAATGGAGAAGATTGAGCAGTTCATGGGACAAACAACTCAATTTATGGCAAAAACAGAGATTATCTTGCAAAATCATAAAGTCTCAATACAAAATTTGGAGACTTAGGTTGGGCAGATAGCCTATGTCTTAACAAAACAGAGCTCTAGGCACATTCCCTAGTAATATAGAGGTTAATCCAAAGGAGCAGGTCATGATTATAGAGGGAGTAGAGGAAGAAGATGTAAATGCAATCACAATGTGAAGTGGCACTTAGCTTCCCGAGATTCATGAGAAAAGATCAACTGAAAAGGGGTTAAAAAGAAGGATAAACATGTTGAAGCTTTTGGGAAATCATCTGATATAAATGAAGAGGGACATGAGATGTAATCAACAATATTTAATCCTCATGATTCCCCTATCCCAATCCCACAGAGGTTAAAGAAAACTAAAGAAGACAAGTAGTTCAACAAATTTCTTAATATGCTAAGAAAACTGCACATCAATATCCATTTCTCAGATGCCTCACACAAATTCCTAGCTATGCCAAGTTTTGCAAATAAAAGAAAACTTGAAGAATTTGAAGAGGTATCTCTGAACGAAGAATACAACACAATATTGCAAAAGAAGTTGCCCCCAAACTTAAGGATTCAAGGAGTTTTTCTACACAGTGCATCGTTAGAGATTTAAAACTTAATAGAATTCTATGCTATCTTGGTGTAAGTATTAATTTGATACCTCTATATGTTTTTAGGAAGCTAGGGTTAGGTGAGCCAATGCCAAACACAATTAGATTGCAGCTGTCTGATCGTTCTATTCGCTAACCATATGAAGTCATTGAAGATGTGCTGGTAAAAGTAGACAAATTTATATTTCCCGCTGACTTTGTGATCTTGGACATGGAGGAGGACAACGAAATTTCACTAATCCTAGATTGACCATTCTTGGCTGCTACAAGAGCTTTGATTGATGTGGGAAAAGGGAAGGTAACATTTCGGGTTGAAAAGGAGCATGTACCATTCATTATATCTCAGTTGGGTAATCACAATCGAACACTTGAAAAATGCTCCAAAATAGATGTGGAAGGAACTCTTCGCTTTTCAGAACATGAGTACAAGGTCAAAGCCAATGATGATACCTCAACATCTCATTTTATGCCACCTTGATGGATCTTGTCATAAAGTTTAGCTCTAGACTATAAATTAAACGCTTGTTGGGAGGAAACCAAATTCTCAAACCCTTTTATTTTTTTTCACTTTATTTATTGCTTTCTAGCGGTTTATTTAAATTGTATTTTAGGAATACTAACATACATAGATTGCATATTTTGACTTGTCATGTTCATTACGTAATTCATGTGTTCCTAATTTGCTTGTTTTAGCATTAGTATAGTTTAGCATTATTTTAGCTTGTTTTATAGCATATCATCATGATCACTAGCATGACACACTAGTCAGGACATGGAAACATTGTTTAGATATTGGATGCACGCATCACGAGCCATTTAGGGGTCGATCGAAAATAATTTTTATAAATCAGAAATGAAAAATTTTGGAGTCTGTCCAAACTAATCGCGGGACGGCTCAAAACATTTCAAGCGCGGTCACACGATATTAACATATTTAAATTTCCCTATAGTTTATAACCGCCCAGCTACACGGTTTTGAACCATGCAGTCGCACAGGTGTAATCTGGGCATTGAAAGCAGATTTATAAAATGCACGGAATTTTTGTTTAGTTCACAACTCACACATGTTTTCTCCCCCCCCAAAATTCATCCAATTTCAATCTCCAATTCACATCCTAAGGTTTTTACAGTGCACCAAGTTTAAATTTAGGGTCTTCGTCACACTTAATCCACTTCAAGGTATGCTTTCTTCACAATTTTATGGGATTATGTCTAACTTTTTGAGTTTTTCATTGTTTTGTAAATTTTAAAATTATGGATTGTTGGAGTATGGAACCAGGCTAGATTTGGAGTACATGAATTGTGATTGTTAGGTAAAAGTTTTTGGATCCATCCAAGTCTCTAACTCTATGATTTCTCGTGAATTTTCTATATGCACACTAAGCGTTTGATTTAATGTCATAATGAGTTTTATCTTCGAGTTTTTGCAAATTCTTTTAGACGATCATCTTTAGTGCATGATATACATCATATATTCATCATTCATCCATGAATTACACTAATTTAAGGTCGAGAACTCGAAGTGAACTTCATTGCAGGCCATTACAAAATCACTACAAACAGCATTGCACCACATCACCTAATTTCAGCTTCATGTCACCTACTTCACCACATCTTTTCATGACCCAAATGAACTCTGATTTCTCTAAGTTTTTTACATGTTGTAGAATAGGTTATGTACTTTTATATGTCTAGACATGTCTCAGGAAAATTTCACATTTTCGAGACGATGTCCGAGGCTTAACATCAGTGGTCAAACATTTTTCAAATTTCAGAATTTTGCTATATCCTAGTTTGGGGGTGTTGGTATTGAATTGTTTTAGTCCATATGTGATACTAATGCTTCTAATGTTGATTATTTCTCAATTACAAGGAACACACCATCATAGAACACTTCGAGCTAAACATGAAAAAGCAAGAAAATTGTTGAATCATCCAAGAAACATCGAAATCAAAGCTTCAAAAAGGTGACACCACATTTCCAAACCCGGAAAGTACTTGACCCCTCTTTGTTATTTTGAGTTTATTTGTTTTATCTATTTGACATATATTGAGAGAAATATATATTTCTAATTTGGAGGTCGGAGTTTCATTCATATACATGTTATAAATGCTCATTTACTTGATTTTTGGGTATATAAAAATATTCCAAAATTTCGTTGAATAGTTTGGTACCTATGATATCGTTCAGATTGAATCTTTTACTCTAGTCAGAATAATGGACAACATTTGAAATTGATTCTTCATTATCTATTTATCCATGTTAGACTTTATGGACATTTAGCGCAGATCCATTGTTGAGTTATTACTTGTGTGAGAATGTATATAACACATGTGGGGTATCTATATGCAATTTGACCTAGGAAAGACATATGAACCCTAACCTTAGATTTATAGACATCCTGATCTTTTAACTTAGAAACCAAACTTGCTTAAGAGAAGTTTGGGGGTGGAAAGATTAACATAGGTAAGTGTGAATGTTTGAGGGTCTGATGTTCCTGAAATGTATCTTTGGTTGAATATGTTTTGGTGGGCGGGTATAAGCCAGTACAAGCAAAGTATCAAAAGTGTTATTCTTCTCTTTATATCCTTTTTGACTCAAGCAACTAAGCTTTTGATAGTGTTAAATCCTGATACCATAAATTCATCTGAGTTGTGATTTATCAGCCTAAAACTCGTTACATGAGTCAATTAGAAAGTTTAAGGAGAGAGAGGATTTACACATAAGACACAAAACCATCTTTTACTATTTTTTGTAGCCTTAGTGACTCAAGTAAGTAAGTCTTTAAGGGTTCTTAGAACCTGGTGCCCCAACGTCGTCTGATTTGGGAATCAGCGGTACAAAGCCCACTAGAAGTGTCACTTAGAAAGCAAATAAGAAAAATATTGTACAAAAGATGAGAAAAGAAAACGAAAAACAGAAAGAAATAAAGTGCTTGGTATAAGCTTGAGACTAGAACTTTCGAGATTGATGGTGTGGATTAGGGAATTGATTACCATCGATCTTTTATGCATACTTGTCTAATTCTGATTGTCTTTGTGTGGAAAAATTCAACAAGCAATTGTTTAGACACCACAATAGAGGGAACCTCGAGACTTGAGAAGAGCATAAGGTTCTGATTATACATGAGAGATGCAAGAAAAATAAATAGAAAATCATTGTTTGAGCACATGGGATTTAGGGTCCTTAGTGCATCATAAGTCACACTATGTTGAGTATTTTTTATATGGGTATGCGTTTGATTTTGACTATTCACAAGCAGTATCAGATAAGCAGAAATAATTTATTATATTGTTCATCTTTCTTTTCTATAGTGAATTTTTGATCTGAACCTGAGGCATGTAGCAAGCAAGTTGACAGTTACAAAAAAATTTGTTATTTACATTTCTATTTTATAGTTTAGTTCTACTTTGTTCGAGAACAAGTAATAGTTCTTGTTTGGGGGTGTTGATAAGTGTATTTTATACACTTATTTCAATGTTAAAAGTAGGATTTACTTTTATTATTTTAGAATATTTGCTATTGATTTCTTATTATTCCTTTACATTTTATGAAATATCCCAAGGTCGAGAAAATTAAGGAATTGAAGCAAATACATGACAAATTAGATGATAAATGAGCTAAAGTGTACACGTGAGGAGTTAACGAAGTCACTCGAGGTGCAAAGTGGAGCTGAAGTGGAAGAAGGAAGAAGATCGAGGGCTTAATTGAACAAATTAAGAGAAGAAAGAACTCAATTGGAAGAAATCGGAAATTTGAGGACTAAGTTGAGTTAATCGGACATGAAGGACTTGGATTGCAATTAAATTATGAGGACCAACTTAAATGAATTCAAAAGGTGAAAATTGCATCTAGACAGAGAACCGCGTGGTCGCACAGCTTGAAGGTGCCCGGTCGCAAGACTTTGAACAGCGCAGTCGTGCGCGTGTACGATACATGACAGTTGATTAGTGAGTCTTAGTATTTGAAAGTTAGTTGTTCACCAATATCTCGCGATGCAAGATATGCCCGCAAGTGTACGGGTCCTGAGAAGTAATAAAGTGGACCTAAGAGTCTGGATTATCGTCCCACAGAGACTGCTATTAATTATCGAAATATGTTAGTTCTATACCTTATTTGAAGGGACGAAATAATTTGAGATTTTAAACTGAAACTAAGACAATACTTAAAGAATTAAAATTGTGAAATTTGTTTTTGGTTTTTAAAAACGATTGTAAAGTAGTTGGGATTCACGATTTCACCTAACCAATTAAATCAATTCAAATTCCAGTTTTATTTTCTAAATATGCATTCGGTCGAATTCACTAATTTAAATTGAAATTCCTCTCTCGAATTTAAATCAATTCTACTTAAATAAGTCAACCATGTATCTTTACAGCAGGTCTGAATATTCCTTATCTAAATGCAATAAACACAAGAATTCACACACGACCGCAATAATAACAAAAAAATATCTCTGTCTCTTGTTCAATTACTGGATTTATTACCACGTTCTAAGATATTAACTCACCTTTCAGATTATGAAAATAACTCAATATATCATGAATTGGTGATCAAGCAATTCAAGCATTAAGAACAATAATAAATCAATACAAGCAACGAATTACTAAAACAAAGGAACTTGGAATTAAAATAATTAACTAGGCTACATTGTTCATCCCAACATAGAATTTAGTTACACATCTTGATTAAAGAACAAAAACAAGAAAATAAAACGTTCATTGAAAATAACAAAAAAGAATGGAAAGATTGCACCAATTATCAATTCTTCAAGTATCTTCAATTCACGCCCCTCTGCGATGCTTGAATCTCTAAGAATTTGAATTGAAATCTCTGTTGTGGCTCGTTATATGGAGAGGCAAAGGTCCAGATTTCGTGTCTCATGTGTTGTATATATAGGTTTTGGAGAAACCTAGGTCAAAAAATAGAGAATTCTGTTGAAAATCGTGAGAAAAAGCCCACAGTCGGCCCAGCCGGATAATCGCGCGATCGCGTGGCTTCAACCTTAGCGATCGCGTGCTTGACCCTAAAACTCTCGGGTTATAATTTCGCACCATCTCGCGATCGCGTGGTATGTATCCAGCGATCGCGACTTCTATCTTTTTTTGGATGTGTAAGTTGGTCCCTGACTTTTAGTTGCACATTCAATCCTCAACTTGCAATTGTTACAATTTAGTCCCCAAACTTTATCTTCTTCTCTTTGGCACCATGAACCTTCCCGGTTGACGTCACATATCTCTCATTTTCTCAATTAAGCTCCAATTAACATCCAATATTGCCCTTTTTCCATTAATTGCTTCATTCTTTTTCGATTGAGACATTTTCTGAAAAGTAAACAAATAAATACAAATTAAGGAGCATATATTCTAAAACGACAATAATTTCTTCTAATTTAGACATACAGATAAGTGTATGAAACACACTTATCATTAGTTCATTAAATAAAACTATACCCAAGTATCGATATATAGAAACATTAACTTTTTATATAAAACATGCGTAATTTATATATCTATTTTATTTTAAGGTCTTATACGAGATTTTTACAGTTATCATAATAAAACTTCATATTTCTAACTCACTGCATATTTGTAAAACTAAAAACATCTGTATATAATAGTTCTAAAGTATTTACATCATAATATTTTATTTTCATTTTTGTATACTCGTATCGAGACAAGGTTGGAAATTGTGGAGGATAGCTACAAAGCTCTATTTCCGTGATATACATGTAGGTCAGCCCATCATCAGAAGTTTTCCACCCACGAGAGATAACTTTAAATGTAGCACGGTCAACCATCTACATTTTTAAAACATTAAAAAATAATGAATACAAAAGTATTCATCAAATAATATGTTTTTTTTTTTTTTTTTTTTTTAAATATGAATTTTAAGGGTGCCTGTATTACAAGACATATGTTATCTCATGCGCGCAAGAATTCAAGTAGGATTTCAAATCATGATACAAGTATCATGTATTTCTACCAGGAAAGAACTTTCCATAATTCAAGTATAGCAAGTCAAGCACCGTAAGGCGTAATATCAAGTGGGATAACATAATGAATGTAATAATGCAATAAAATACTATAACAAGACAAGAACAAGTTAAAATATCAAGTAATTTTGCATGAAGTAGCATTTAAGACTATTTGCAATATTGAAGTGTTACTTACCATGTTTATAATCTGAAAACAAAGAAAGAATAAAAAATCAAATGTCTATTTTTTTATTCTGAAAATTGATGAAAGTATCGATACATGTTCACACTCTGGTTCATCATATATCGATACATATGATCGATACTTGAGGAAATGTTTCTGCAATTGATTTCTGATTTCAATTGAATTTTCTTGTTTTTCCTTGATTTGTTAATTCAGAATCATTACGGAACTTTCCCAGCATCATGAACATTATTCTAACAGATTTCTAAAAATTTATAGATCAAAATCAAAGACTACATTTGGAAATTTAGAAATTTTTGAAACTCAACCAAAACTCTCACTCTCTCTCACGTTTTTAGATGGAGCCTGGATGTTTCATTATTTCACTCTGTATTCCAGATCTATGAATGAAGTCCTATTTATAGCTCAAATTATGGGATAAAATCAGATAACTTTTGCTTAAAAAAGATTTCTAGTTTCATGAGTACCTAAACTTGACCTAACAATTCATCAAGGCTACAAGCAGGTGGTCTACATGAAGGAGACACGTTCATGGAGGACAAGTGGCGTGATTTGTTATTTCCAACAAATCACAACTCAGCCAAGTATAAACCCTACCTGGGTTTCCACATACATGAATAAAAAATTCAGAAAATTTTAATTTACTTAAAAATTGGGAAAATAGTGGATCGTTACAATGTGAGTCTTCCTATGCTTTTCCATAGAATTGCATGTTGTTGCTAAAAAGGTTGATGAGATCACCTCGAATCTGTAATTTATTCCTCTCAAAATGGTGGATAAAGAATGCTTGAACGATTAATAGTTGGAGTAGGTGTCAGAAATTGAGCCATAGGAAAATTTCCCTCATCGTCTTCTTTGTATTCTTCACGTCACTGAATGTGTGGAACATCTATTTGAGCAGCGAAGGGGACACTCGTGGTTTTTTATTCAATATATATGCGAGTCGAATCTTCAACCATTGGGTTTTGTTGCAAATTTTCCTATTTTTTATTGTGCTCTTTGCATCTTCGTATGAGAGTACGTTCAATCTCGAGATCTAGAAGTTCAAGATCTTTGCCTTGCGAATGGAGCATACAACGAACACCTTTTTCTTGTAAAAAGATATAGAGAAAATCAAAGTAATAAGAAAACTAAATCTAACTAATAGAGATTAATCTAAACTTATAATAAATAAAAATTATTCCTCGAAAACAACGCCAAAAACGTTTGAGAAAATATTGCAAAAATACTTGTTGCTCAAATATTACAAGTGCACAATATCGTGAATAAGTAGTAAAAGTGGACTTTTAGAGTCCGAGTTGTCAATCTCGCGATGACTAACTTATCTACTATTAGCTTCGATTAATCAAATCACAAGCTACAAATAAACCCAACAACTGATTTTTTGAACTCCTAAACTAGTGAAAATAAATAAATATCAAATTATACTAAATAAAGAAAATAAAAAGATTTGATTTTTCTTTTTATAAATTAAAAGTGTTGGGACTCATAAATGTATCATAGTTCTCCTATTCAATTTCTCACCTCACGTTTTTTTTTTCCTAAAGTAGAATTTACTCGAATTCACATTTGTATCTAAAATCCCACTCTCAAGTTTAAATTAGTTCTATTTAATTAGGTCAACAACATATTTTTATGTTGAGTCAGAAAAAGCCCTAATTAAAAGCATTCAATCACAATAATTCAAAATATTACAACAACCAAAATCATGTATATCTTCACTTTTGTTAAATTATCAAAATTTATCACATGGTCTAAATATAAACTCACATCTCAACTAGTTACAATCTACAAATCAATGAATTAGTAACTAATCAATTCATGCTTTAAGATTGGAAATAAATTAAATACATCAAATTAAAGCATAAACACATTAGAATCGAAATTGAATAATTAAACTAAGATTATATCATTCTCCCCAACTTTAGATTTAGTTACACTTGATAAAATAAATACAAGAAGATGAAAGAATTGACAACATCACCAACTTCAGGAATTAAGCCGAGAAGAGGAATGAATTCTTGAACCAAGATCCAATCTTCAATTCAATCTAGATTTCTTATTTGGCTTCTTGAAAATCCCCTTGATTTCTTTGTATAATCTCTATGAATAATGAAGTGAAGATCCTTTTTTTGGTCTAGGATGTCTTTTTGTAGTTTAGAAGTTAAGAAAGTAGTTTAACCCTAGTCGAGCTCGAAAAGAAATTAAAAGAAAAAAAAAAGAAAAACACTTAAAAAAATTGAAAAATCAGTAAAAAAATCCTGAAATTCGCCACAGTTGGGTGAGCCACCGAACAACAGACTGACTGTGAAAAAAGGACATTTCATGGCCGCGAATGAACCGCAGCTTGTGTTGCTTAATTTCTATTCCTGCGCATTCCAATCCCCATTTTACTGTAGTCCTGGTCCCCCGAGTTTCTGATTTCTTCAATTTAGTCCTCAACATTGTACTTTTATTTCGGTTTCGTGCTTTTTTAATTGCAACCCAAGTCCTTCAACTTTCTGAAGTTTTTACAAGTTGGTCTCCAAAGTGTTATTTTGTACGATTTTGGCCTATTTTCTTTGTTTTGCCTCCAAACGCGTCCAATTTCGAGTTTTTTTCCTAAAATAATCAAAATAAATAGATAATTAAGCAATATCAAACTCTAAAAATCAAAATTGTCAAATTTGAGATAAAAATAAGTACAAAAACTACTTATCAAACCTCCTATGATGTGACTTTGCTTGCCCCCCAAATAGTTGAGATTCATTAGCATTGGCTGCGTGCCATATTTGCTTGCCTTGCTTCACTTCATCTATTTCTTTGCAAATTTCCTTCTAGCATCTTGCACACTGATCTTCCTCTCTTTCTTCAATAGCTTTTCCTTTAAGACGTTAAAAGACATTGTGACGTGGTTCGTCCTTTTCCTCATCTATAATTAAATTGAACTTTGGAAGAACAAGTTTTTCAAATATAGGAATAACCCTATCAAACTCCTCCAGCCGTGGGAACAGATTTTCATCTGCTTCCATCTTTTTTTTTTTTTTTTGGTTCAAAGGTCCTGACTCAATAACTTCCTGTAAAACATGACAAAAAAATCAAGCAATAATTAATCATATAAGACTACACATTATGCCTCTTACAATATTTTTTGCCCTTAATTTGCTCAAGGTTTGGCAATTTATGCTTGTCACTTAGTTTTGTTTGTTTATCTTTATATAACTTACCAAATATTGCATTAGCTTTTGTTATATCGAATGAAAATATTCTAGTCGTTTTTTTTCTTGTTTTCTAGTTCATCAATGTCTGATATTTCTAATTTGGTCAATATGGGTCATGCATAAGTGTCTCATTTAACCAATTCGGCTAGACATACTTCAGCCTCATTTTGACTAGTGTCAATGGCGTGGATGTCAAAACTAGGGTCTCTATAATAAGTCCCTTGACTAGCATTCTTCATTTGTTCATCTTCTCTTAATAATTGTTCATATCTAATGACATCCGTTCTATGTTGGAAGAGATCAAGAAATTATGTCTTGGAACTTCTTTTTTAATTCAAAACTTAAACAATTTTGGGCGATTTTGACGAATTCTATTTCATACAAGGGAACAAAACATTTGCTCCTAGCTATTTTAAATTTTAGAAGAAAATACTTAGCTCATTTATTAGGCAATTGACGTGAATTTGTCAAATCTATCAAAGTGACTTCTAATTCAGTTTTATAAAATCGAGCATGGAACAACTGTTCCAACTGTTGTCAACTTTGGACATAATTCACTAGCAAGTTAAGGAACCATGAGAAATTAACCCTAGTGAGTGAATTTGGGAATAATCTAATTTTATGGTGATTAGTAACTTCGTCGCATTGTAAAGTAAAACGCCCTATGTGTTCTAAAGTAGACACCTCTCCCATAAACCAGTAAAAAAAGAGAATTCAAGTACTACAAACCATCTTGGCCAATGATATGATTGATCTACTCAGTCTGGATAAAGCTTTTTGTATATTGGACGAATTAGTAGTCGAATTCAAAGGGCCAATTGATGTTGTAGGACTTTTGTTATATAATGGGATCAAACAAGACTCCTAATGGGTATGGTATATAAGGTACTACTGGTGGTCTAACATGATTAGCCCCTATATTAGCAATAAACGAACCATTATTTGGTTCATTGTTACCATTGAAGGGTGGTTTCACTCCTTCATTAGTACATGTAACATTTGGTCTTATGTTTTGGACATTCTCCTTTATATTTTGAATAACCCCATATTAGATTTTCCAAAACCTCTCGCATTAGAAGGTCCAAGACCACCCGTGTTTGATGGTCCAATATGTAATATTTCTAGGCCTTGACTCGTGTTCATGGTTGGCTAACCAATTTTTGTGTTTGCAATTGGTGAACTATTGCCTATTAGACTGCTATTTTGAAAGTAATTACCCCTCTCATAGAGTTTGATTAACATATTTGGCCTAACAATTTGTTCATAAGTTCATTTAACATACCTAATTGTCTAATCATTTTGTCATAATACATGTTTTCATTTTGAGCAAGTTTTTCTATATGAATGTTTTGTAAGTTTACCAGCTCAATAATGTCTTGAGTGAGTTCGCACAATATTTTACGCATGGTACGTGGGCTTAACTCTGTTGTTGGTTCATAACGACTATGAGATCCTTCTACCTCTAGGTGCTTTGATGATCCTCAAATTACTCGATCACAGAAGAAACATATTGTTGTGTTACCAGCTCATTGTCAAAATTCTTATACGGCATGATACTTCAAACATTTCTTACACCTTGTGTCCTACCAAGCGTGTCAAATTGTTTCGCGACGATTAGTGCTAATAATGAAAAAGGGATCAGACGATGTATAAGGGACAAGCCTCTTGACATAAAGCCTCAACAAGGAGTGTTCTATTCAAAATACTTAATTTATAATATGCATCCAAGGGGTGCAAACACACAAATTTAACTAAGGAAAATTCTATAAAAATGTAAGAGAAAAGTATAATATTCTCAATTTGATAATTGATTTCGTGGTGATCTAAATGTTTAAATTTCTACATTATATACAACAATTGTCTTGAGTTTCTAAACAACTTCATTTGCTTCGTAACCAACTTGGAATACAAGATTTGTAATTTCTCACAAATGTTCACCAATTTGCACTGATTGACTTCTTCTAGCAACTTTCCATGGAGATAAAACGTGAGTTGTCCAGGTTCTCAATAATGTTAAACTACAATAACTGTCCACATTCTCAGTAACTTCCCACATAATGATTACTACAATGGCTCAATTGGATTGTGGGTGGATTTTCAAAACTACCTCTTGTGCATCGTTTAACATTCGATCGCCAGATCTTGATCAATCCGCTCAATTGCCCTGATTTATGCATGGTCCTGATACTTGTAATTTAGGTTCTTACATTTGGGCCTTCATGTTGGACCATTGAATTTTGTATTTCTTATGTGTTAACATATGATAACAATAGTTGTGGGGTCCAATAAAAGGTAGAAATATACTTCTATGTCTTGCATGATTTGTCAAGTGTTTAAATGCATAAACACACTTCAGCAATCGTCATAGAAATATTGTAGGTTTACACGTGAGTATATTGTCAATATTACTCAAGAGAGTTTGCTAATTATATATATTCGGATTAAACAAGTATTGTCATTGTCTTGAATTGTTGTTGAAATGGATTAATAAAGGGAGATTTGAAATCACGGTGCTTTTCGTAAATTGAATTTAAAACGTTTTTTTGTTGCTCATTAGTTTAACTTCTAGATAACTTTAGGATAATTAATCATACATTAATACAATCATATTTTTCTATTCAATTAGAGTTACTATTAATTAAAATCGAATTAAGCACTTGATCGTCGTTTGAATGATGCTTCACTCACACTATATTACATGATTAGATATTATACACGTGCGAAATTTAGAAATCATAATTACGTTCAAAATATTGTTGCACATAATAATAGTTCGTCTTGTGTCTCTTCATTAGAAAATAAGTCGATTTTAATTTGTATTATTCTAACAAACAAATGGGACAACTGAACGACAAGTATATATGTACACAGTATCAATTGTTTTTAATTCAGAGTTCGTCCACAATTTGGTAGCAATGGCATTGCATAAATCGAATATTGACTCATTTATAAACTAATATGTGAAATCGAGAAAATAATTATGATGATGGCTACAAAATATTTTAATTAAAAGGAGACAATTAATTAGTTTTAATTAGCAAGCCAAAAGTTGACCCTTTCGTCATGTACTTGTACTGATCAGAAACAGCATAAGGTCATAATTATAATGGATTTTTTTCTTTTTTTTTTCCGAAAAGCAAAATTATTTAAAAATTTATGTTAAAAAAGTAACTTTTAAAATCATGTTTAATAAAAATTAAAAATGAGTGTAAAAGAAAACCAATCTTTTTTCCTTTAAGTTCAGCAGGCAAACGTATTTACGTACACATTCCCAACGGAATCTCATCTTATTACGATCCGCATTATCTCTTATTCTATGTAATTAGTGAATGAATATTTAAGGAATATACATATATAATTTGACTGTCAATCCAAACACTGCTTAAAAATTACCCCATAAATAGTAGCTATGCTACTTCGAGCTTAACCGAGAAGTTGACCGAGTTTTTATTGGAAAATTTGTATCTCCAAATTTTTGTGGAAAATTCTATCGTTTAAAAAAAAAAAAAAAAAAAAAAAAGAAAATTGATGAACTAGTTCCAATGTTCCATCGTTGAAAATGACTAAGGAAAAATCAGTTTGTGGTAATTGATGAAGGCGTTGATTCTGTTAACTTAGCATTTAAACAAAGGAAGAAATTCTGCTTTGCTGAAATTGAAATGAAGGAGTCGAGCAAGAACCAAACACATTACATCTATAAAAGCCAACTTCAACATCCAAATCATATTGGCTTCTCATGATCCACAACAGTTCAATAAAATATTGGGTTGTTGTGTCAAATTGTCAAAAGATGAAAGACTTTAATTGTAATTTGAGAATAAGTTTTGTAATTCAACTGGATTATGATACGAATTCTAATGGAAAGTAAAATATGAAATTTGTTGCTATTGATTACATGTCCTAAGTGAATTAAATCTTGAGAAGAGCAATTGGACAAGGAAATCTATTTCACAGTCCAGGTCGAAGTGAAATATAGTCATGACATGATTTGTTCTATATAAATACATGTATTATTCTCCTTTATTGTAAAACACATTGATTAGAGAGTATTGTGAGGAAAAATGTAGTATATCATCTTGATTTTTCTTGGGTTCTTTGTAGGTTGTACAAAGAAATACTAGAAATTGGTAGATGTGATAAAACTTGGTTATTTTTCCTATAATAATTAGAAGGTTTGGTGAGTGCATATTCTATATAATTGTAACAATTTATTATATAGTGAAAGTTTTGACGGTCCTTAAATTTTGCATTGTTGTTTTATTTTCTTATTGACTCAATTATTTCTTGAGCATCAAAATTTTTATGGGTTAATTAGAGAGAAAATTTGTGTTTAATTCCCAACATAAATAATATATAATATTATCTAAGACATTGTACATGTATTATTTTATTTATGAATAGTGGTCTGGTTTTCATAGTATTTTAACTCGTTGAATAATAAGAGGTTAGTGACTTTTGTCCTGTTTGATATATATATATATATATATATATATTATCTTTTGAGTTTTTGATTAAGAATTTTCGTCTTGTGGAAAAGAATTTGAATCATGCTAATTGTATATATTTGTTAAAGATTGGCTTATATATATATATATTATCTTTTGAGTTTTTGATTAAGAATTTTTGTCTTTTGGAAAAGAATTTGAATCATGCTACTTGTATATATTTGTTACAGATTGGCTTAAATTACAGATTCAACACTTGACAAAAAATCATTATTTTACTTATAACATCTCTAAAATTAACAATCACAAAATCGTCAACGCACCATTTGTAATCCAGTGTGGACAAAAATATTTATACAAAAACCGTTTTCCAAAGAAACTTAATTTTATGGAAGTTTGAGCAACTTTTTCTCAAGCCCTCCTAAAGAATTCGTTTTCCAAGAATTTAACAAAAATTAGCTTATGATTCGTTTGAATATTGCAAGAATGAAAAATGAGTAAAAAGAAAATAAGTCCCAGAGAAGTTAATTTTCAAAAAAGTATTTTCCACGGAAAACAAAATTAAGGAATTTGGGTGTATTTGATTAAAAGTGAAATTGTTGTTGAAATTGTGGGAAATGTAAAAAAATGAATTCTCAATTAAACTCAAGACAATATTTTCCTTATTTGAAAGGAAATCACGAAGATTGAGGCAAGTCGGAAATTATTTTTAGCCACCAAATATACAATCAAAAGGATCACTTTTATTTTCCATGAAAAATGTGCATATCAAACGGATCCTTAAAGTGCTTGTAACATGGACATCGAGTCTTATTTCAAACTGTGTCAAACACAAAAGTAAGAAAATATTTTTCTCGGATGTGACATTTTTCACGGAATTCACATACAATCAAAGAGATCTTATTTGTGAACCAAAAATAAATAAAAAAGAAAAAAAAAAGAAAAATTTTAAAGCGTTCATGAAATTTTTTGACAGCCAAGCCATGTTGTTGGTCCTGGTCGAAGATCAAAACTTTTCATGACTATTTTTATGAATAGTACCGAGACCAAGGGCTCTGTCGCGGTAGCTGCGTCATCCCATACCAAGTCCACGGACTTGGGTTCGAGTCTCGGGGGGGCGGGAATTGTGGGTGGGTTTAGATTTAGGTTGATTTGAAAAAAAATATATATATATGAACAGTACTAACTAGATCATTTGTGCTATACATTATTATTATTATTATTATTATTATTATTATTATTATTATTATTTAGCCCTTGTTTGATTTTATAACTTTCTCATAAAATTTATCACTTTTTTCTACAGTAATGAATCCCAACCATTCAAAAAAATCAAGTCCACAATTTTTTACTTTTCAAACCACTTTTTAACCACACGATTCTCAAAACTTTTCTTTTTCCCAAAAAGTTAGAAAATCAAACACACACTTAATCTATGTGTCAGTTTTGTTGTGCCATAATCATAATGGAATTACGCGATTAATTCAATTAAGGGTATCTTTGATGCACCCAAATTTGCCATGGAAAATCCAAACATTTTCCATACTTAGTCACTTTCTTTGTGTTTGACAAGCCAAATTTGAATGGAAAAATATTTTCTTGGAGACAACGCGCCTCATTTGCCAACTTCGGAAGGAAAATATTTTCTTGTATAAAGGGAGAGAAAAATTTCTAGGTTTGCAAATTTACTTTTTCGTCACGTTTGATCAATTTTATTGTTATTAATTAACTTATTAACATTATTATTATCAAGTACAAATATGCTGAAAAAGTTAAAAAAATGATTAAAATGGCTAACTTTTACATTATTTACCATGAAAAATAATGTCAATCAAACAATAAAAGTTAAAAAATTCTCTATTTTTACACCTAAAAAATTAAATCAATCAAACATTTTCAATTGATATTTTCTTTCTACCTTTTTTCTAGCATTGTAATCACACACACCCTAAATGTAAAATTATGTGAAAAAATGTAATCAGACATCTAATTCAGCGTCCCATGAGAAATGGGTGTTATAACATTAGTTGTGCTAATAGAAATACGGTTTTGAATTAAAAGTTATTTATTTTAAAACTTATTTTTTTACTAGTAGTTATGATTAAAAAAATTTAAGCATATCCAATCATGCAATTACAATAATATACAAGTGGATTATTATTATTATTATTATTATTATTATTATTATTATTATTACAGAAAGCTACAAGCGAGGAGTAAATTAATTAATTATAATATAGGGTGAACTATTTTTTTAATTAACACCAGTCACAGTTGCTGACATTTTCTTGCTAAGTCAACAGCGACAATGACGTAACGGACTAAAGAAACATCGTACTTTTTAATTCCAAGCGGTGACCCCACGTTTCAAAATGCAAATACTTTATCAAAATACATGGATCAGCTATGGGACAAGAGGTAATCTATTGAATTAGCAAAAATGACGACTTTAGAGATGATGATTGACAAGGAGATAGTTAAGAGCATCTTAGCAAATGATCAAAATGATAAAGTTGAACATGATAAATCTATTATAGAGCTCGTTTCGCGAAAATTTAGAAAGCCTTTGAATTGATTTGGATCAATTTACTCTTCTTTTAAATTCATTTTCATGAGGAAATCGTTGCAAGCTAAGTTTCAAGAGGAACTGATACACTCAAAAACTGTTAAGACTTCAGGCTTAAATAGTGGACATAGACTCAGCAAAGGAATCAAGAGTGAGTCTAACAGCCAATATAAGTTTTTGATCTTTTGATAACATCTCCTGGAGAAAAGAGAAGGGAAATCCACTTTATGCTCCAAAAATGGTATTCTAGTATGGGACGGAGTTAGAAAACCCGAATAGGGACTACAATGGAATGGAGGACTATTATTTGTATTTGATTGTAGTACTTGAATCACATCTAAATGTCTTTATTTAAGTAATTTCTGCTTAGCAATTATTTTTTCTTCAAGCTCAACTCAATAGGGGGCGCCACATGCCCCCGGTGGCGTATATCAAAAAGGCCGTACATCAAATATTTTAAAGATCCTAATCCAATTTATGAACTTAATGACACTTGTAAAATGATAAACTTTCTTTATAAAGTTTTACTGTCTTTGTCTTAAAGATGATAGTAGAGTCTAATAAATGAAGGGGCCGTTCTCTTTATTTTTCAATTTTGGATTTTGGTTGTTTGTTTTGGGATTGCTGAAAACATGTTCTCTTTGTAATTTTGGAAAACTGTTTTCAAAAATAGAAAATTGAAAAATGCGTTTACTTTGTAATTTTTTGATATATTTAATTTGTGATATTTTATATGTAAAAAATGGTTGATTTTTTTAATTACATTAATTTTAATGTTAATAAATCAGTTAGTTCTCTATGTCAATAAAATCATCATTAATATTGTTTCAGTTAAACAAAAATTTAACCCCATACCAATAAAATCTTAACATGGATTTATATATAATGGCAAAATAATATAATAATTTCAATTGAAGGAAATGTCTCACATTTACCAAAATAATAATAATAATAATAATAATAATAATAATAATAATAATAATAATAATAATAATAATAATAAATAAAAAATTACAAAAAAAATATCTTAACATGGATCTATATAATAGCAAAATAACATAAGAATTTCAAATGAAGGAAGTGTCTTACTTTTACAATAATAATAATAATAATAATAATAATAATAATAATAACAAATAAAAAATTTAAAAAAAATCTTAAAATAGATCTATATATAATGGCAAAATAACATAAGAACTTCAAGTGAATGAAGTGTCTCACAAAAAAAAAAAATACTTAACAGTAATCTATATATATAATGACAAAATAACATAAAAACTTCAAGTGAAAGAAGTGTCTCACTTTTATCGAAATAAATAAAAAAAAAAAAAAAAAATTTACAAAAAAAAAAAAAAAAAAAAAAAAAAAAAATCTTAACATGAATATATAGATAATGACAAAATAACATAAGAATTTCAAGTTAAGGAAAGTGTCTCAGATTTAAAAAAAAAAAATAATAATAATAAATAAAAAATTAAAAAAAAAAAAAAAAAATCTTAACATGGATCTATATATAATGACAAAAGAACTTCAAGTGAAGGAAGTGTCTCACATTTACAAAAAAAGTTCAAAACTCGCGTTTTGGTCGTTTTGGACTTTTTAACACAAAATATCCAAAACGCAATAAAATCGCTTTGAGTTTTCTTGGTATTTTTTTTTGTGTTTTGAAAAATGCGTTTCTAAATATGGACAAAGTGAACATGTTTTCGATATTTCCAAAAATCTAAAATTCAAAACGGGCTCAAAACAGCAAAGAGAGCGGGCCGAAGCTTTCATACTTGGTAAGTCATCCTCTCAGTGTAAAGTTTTGTTGCAAAAACTTTTTGTGTCTCCCTCGAATATTAGAATTGACTTAAGTCATGCTCTCAAACTACTTTTTTTGTCAAATGTAGTGACTCACAAATTAATTATTTTTCAAATCTAATGGGGTGGAACATGTTTGTCAAAGATATAATTTGTACCCAACTTAAAGAAAATGATAAAAATATTTTTTACCACACTACTATCAAACATAATTTGACTAAAAGCTATGTTGGTGGCTCCTATATTGTATTGACCATGATATAGTCCCCACGGTGACACCACACCCTTGTTGAGCCAGGATTGTAAGGATAATTATTTGAAGTCAATTATTTGCGTTGTGCGTGTATAAAGGAACATTGTCAAATCATTTAAATTTATGTACGTCGATCTTATTTGTTGTTATTCGCAAGTCATGAGATCAATAAACCTTACAATTCAGTTTAAGCACAACAAAGTAAGGCCCATGTAGTGAGCCCAACACTTAAGAAAATTCTGACCTCGAGTCTGAATGACAATCAACTTTAGTATTGCAGAGCTCACTATTCGACGAGGCGACCTCAATGTTAGTTCAATAACATTCGGACTCATCAGACAATACGGTTCGACATGACTCATATTTTTGAATCACTCAAAATATGCAAGTAGATTGTTTGAGCCCCTAATTATGGAAATCTTCCCACTCATCCAATTCAATTAATCATCATTACCCTTGATTGAAGATAAAACCACTTTTATTACAATGACTGTATTACTATGAAAATACTCCCCAACCCTTGAAAGGTAGGAGGTTATTTACTCATGAGGCACAAAAACCACGCTCCCTATGAGATTAGGGTCAGTGGGCTCCACTTTCACCCCAACTTTTTACCCCCACTCCAAAAGTGTTGAGTATAGAGCAAAACAGTGTATTACTAACCTATAAATAGGGCACAATGTTATATGAAGTGGACATGAAAACATTCTCCTACAAACACAACAAGAAAAAATGCTCTCGAAGAATTCACTTATATTCTTCCAATTTCTCTTTCAATGTATAAAAAGAAAGAACAATTAGGCCGAATACGCTATCCGGTCCTACTGCGTGTTACTATACCACTTATTTTACATACAATTTCAACACATTTATTCCTTTAATTGGCTAAGATTACAATGTTTAAAAAAGTGTAAAGCGTAATTAAGCGATAATACGAAGTTTCAAGCTTTAGCAAACATAGGTGAAAACAAAACGTAAAAAACTGTGAAGTGTGGTAAGCGGCAATGACAAACTTTGTGCCTAAGCGTCGCTTAAATGAGGAAATGCAAGTTTTTTAGAACAGAGGTTAGGAAAATGTCACATGTCCGTGTCATTTTTTTACAACAACATTATTATATCACTCGAAAAATTAATAAATAAAACAAGATTTACTGGGAAGTTTTTTATTTTTGTAATTAATTAGTCTGGGGATATTGATGTCCGCCAGCTAACTTCACCACACAATAAAAAAACTAAATGCACAACATGACATAAAAACATGTTAATTACTCTTTGAATTTGTCCTCTTCAATTTTTCATAGACCCAGACTTATTTTATTTCTAATTAATTCGCAGCTCCAATTAGACCACGATCATATGCAGAGTGTACGTAGGGTTTTATTTTCCTTCATTTTCTGGTTTTTTAAATTGTTTTTGTCTTTTCCTGTGGTTGGAAGCTTAGAATAGTTGGGTGACACTAGTTTCGTTACAGATTCCAGCATAATCATCGTTATAAATAGGTTAAAGCCCTCATCCATTAATCTCATTCACATTTCACAAGACATGAAGGTAAGCCTCGTCCCAAGAAATTAATAATTTTTATTTTGATTTTTATGTTAATATTTTTTTAAAACATATTTTGCAGCAAAAGATAGTGATAAACGTGACAATGCAAAGTGAAAAGAAGAAATCAAAAGTCATGCAGATTGTTGTTGAAGTACAAGGAGTGACCTCGGTGACTATAGAAAAGGAAAATGATAAAATTACTGTAATTGGAGAAGGAATTGATGTTGCATGCTTGGTTAAGTCTCTCAGGAAGAAATTTTGTAATGTTGAATTGGTAAGTGTCGAAGAAGTCAAGCCTCCTCCGCCTCCTCCACCAAAGTGTCCAACAAAGTGTCCAATTACGTGCCCGCCTCCGTCATGTCAACCATGCCCGCCTAAGTCATGTTCACCATGCCAACCTCCGCCATGTCAACCATGCCCGCCTACATTGTGTACACCATGCTCGCCTCCGCCGTGTTATAATCGAAGTCCATGCCAAGCGTATTCTGGTTGTCAAGACTATGATTTTAGTCCACCTAGTTGCTTATCAATGTGATTTACGGCCAGATTGTGGGAGCGGGTATTTGGATAGTTCTTCTCCAATCTGTTTCTCTCCAAGGACTTCACTGGAAGACAGTCTTTTCAATTAGAATTTTCAAATACCACAAATTTACTGATTGAATAAAGGTTTTAAAATTGAGCAAGCTATTTTCGTCTTTACTTTACTAGAAATATCATCTAGGTGACAGTGAACTCCATATTCATTGTCTAATTATGGGGGTCGCGATTCATTTTGTCGATAAATCTAACATCGCAAAACACAAAGTAATCGAGATTAATCACAATACAGCGGAAGAAAAGACAATATAGATTGACAATAATAGTTGAATCAATATTGAAGCAATTAAAGCAAAGGCAAGTAAAACTCCCTTTCGCACCGAAGTAGCAGACTGAAAAGGGTGAAAAAACGAGGGCTCAGATTCTACCCAATCTCTACAATGGTAACACCACTACAAACGGCTAGAGAACACTTCAAGACAACCCCCAAGCCCGGCCAAAACCACTGCCCATACACCCACAACCAACACCGAACAAAGCTGCACAAAGGAGCCCGAACAAAACGCGGTCCACAGCAAGGGTCGAACAGGTAACCCACAAGCAAGAACCAAACCGAGCAGATGGGGCACAAGCAAGAACCGAACATAGCAGGTTTGGCCATGGCAAGACACGGTCACAAGGAGGTCCGAACACCACCAAGCAAAAGCACCACAGAAAACTCACGGTGGTCACAAAGATGATGGGCAGATTTCAATCACCAAGAGAGGAAGAGATGGAGTGGGTCGGATCTCACTAAGAGAGGAGCCGCTTCTCACAGAGAGAGAGTAGAGAGGAATCGTGTATGAGTGTTCTGATTTTCCAAAGGGGGGGTGTGGGTAGATATATGTTTGGTACATAATTAGGGAAGCCCTAATTAAATGGGTCGTCTCTGAAGCCTACCCATCGAGCAATAGGGTCGAGACCCAATTAAAATCTCGAGGTGTGCAGTAAATCTCTTAGCACGTGGGCTGCCTAATTGTGGAGATTGGGCAATACTATAATCTTCGATCATGGGCCGAGGGCCTACGAAGCTTAATTAATCTGACGCTGTGTATCACCATTGCCCTCGAGGTTTGATTGGGACCAAAAAATCCCAACAAACCTCCACCTTGGTTCTAATCGAACCTACAACACCAAAAAACCTAGTTTATTAGTTGCACAAAACAATTTCAAATGAATTAGAACTCAACATACCTTTTTCAATGTTTCAAGTTAGAAACATATCTCATTCCTGCTAACAGTACTCATCGAGGGGCTAAGGTAAAACCCAAGAATACACTAGATCATAGCGAGCCAAACTATGCATTTATATCACATTAGCAAGTAATACAACTTTAGACAAACAACACATGCTTTCTAAAGACAAATGTAAACAAATTACATTTTCACATGAGTCAATCAAGAGCATTTAATAACAAAAAGTTATAGGTGACTCCACACATGCGATGAGAGCACATCAAAGGCAAACCACAAATCTTTTCACCAAGTTCACATAAAGAACATAACACCAAGTTAATCAAATATGGTCAATACAAGCAACGGATGCAAATGACCCCAAGAAAAGATATAATCACAATTACCCCATTCCAAAACCGATGTAGCTCTCCTCTCATCGCAATCTATGCTCACTAGACTACTCAACAATCATACCTAACTGGTAAACTACTAAAGATCCTAAGACAATGGATGTACCTCTATCACAACCTCACTTCTTACCCAAAGAAGATAAAACTCGAATCACCACCTCACCTAGAGATAATGGGAGCGTCCTCCACCTAATCAAGATCCTCATAGATAGAGTTTAACAAGACATTTGACAACCTCACCTCTCGTGATCTACATGTCAAAAAACACACATCCCCTAATATGTCACCAAATACACTCTTAGGCATCTAGTCCAACCTTACCAGCTAGCCCTCACTTCTAACACAACTACTGAATAGTCCCCACCAAGGAAACGACATCCCACAAATGAACACATATATACCATCTAAAGTGTGAGAACACACCAAGTGTCAAACCTCACACCAACCCCAAACCATCATGTATGTAACCATGTTATACACAAAATAACATATCACACTTAAATTCATGCAAATGTTGAATCAACGCAAATGAGATGCAACATAAAGAATGCAACCGAATAAAGTGACCACACACATGGAAAAGGGTAAAAAATCAATCAGATGAACACAATTATTCAGTAGTAACTACTAGTGAGATAAGAGCATCAATAAACTCCACTCGGATCACCTTCCGAGTAAGTAACTACATTGATCTCATTTCTATCCCCATCTCCCATTTTGTTTTTCTCTCCAGGGCAGTCTCTCTTATAATGGCCAGACCTACCACAACCATAGCACTTCCTTCCCTTCGCCTTACCCTGTGACTTAAAACTACTTCCACCCTTCCATCTATCACCCTCATTGTTTGAGTCACCTCTGTTTTTACCACGCCCACCTCGCATCATGTGGATCTCACCACTACCACCCCTCTCATCTCTTTCAGCTTTCACCTCCCTCTGCCTAATTTTCAAGGAATCAATGATAATTTCAGGTGTAAGAGTATCCCTCCCATATTTTATAGCATTCTTAACCTCTTTATGAGTGTCAGGAATAGTATTTAATAATATAACAGCTTTATATTCTTCAGGTACTTTTTCACCACAGTTAGTGATGTCTTGCACTAGTTTGTTAAAGACATCTAAGTTGTCATCTAAGTCCTTAGAGGGATCAGTTTTGAAGCTGAAAAAACTTTCAAGCAAGTAAAACTTATTAGGAGTAGACTTTGACACATACAGTTCTTCCAATTTGTCCCAAAGTTCTTTAGTGGTATCATGTTTTCCAACTTTACGCAGAACAGATTCATATAGATGCAAAATGATAGAAGTGTATGCGAGTTCATCAAAATCCTTTTTCTCTTCAGCAGTCACAGTATTTGGGAAAGAATTGTCAATAGCTTCTGAAATCTTTTGTTGTACCAAAATACATTTCATTTTCTGTTGCCATATAGAAAAACCACATTTACCATCGAAGATATTCAATTCAAAATGGTGTGCAGACATCTTAAAAAATAAGAAACACACAATGCAATATAAGCACCACACGGAAAGTCACACAGAAGATCCTAAAGGTCGTAATATACACCGTTCTAAATTGCCAGGATTCCGTGAGACTCAAAGATCTCAGGTCAAGAGAATTTTCGACACGGGAGTCTAGGTGACAGTTCTAACAATAACGCAACAAGCAAAATAATCACAAAAGATATTACAAGACAAACAGTTATGAAAAATACAGGTAATGCCAAATAATTCCTATAATTAGCAACAGGCAACCGCAAGCCTAATGGTCACCCCACACGATGACCTGCTATTACAGAAATTTAAAAGTGATCAACCAATTTACCAGAGCGGACTTTTCTGAGTCCGTAACAGGGAGAGATGCGAAATGATTTATCGTTTTATGTTTTGCAATTAGCGATCTTTGGAGTGTAAATCAGCACCAAGCTCAAGAGTCTCCAAAATAGTGCCTAACCAGCAAAAACGATAAAACACCAATTAAACGATAGTTTTAAATCACAAAGAATTTGAAAATATAATTGGAACCAAATAATTTCGAACGACAAAAAACAAAATTAACTTTAATGAAAATTAAAACAGGGAACTAAAAAACTCAATCAATGAGTTCCAGTATTGATTCAATTCAACCAATCAAGTCACCAAGGCTCTGATACCAATTGTTGATAAATCCAACCTCGCAAAACACAAAATAATTGAGATTAATCACAATACAGCGGAGGAAAAGACAATATAGATTGGCAATAATAGTTGAATCAATGTTGAAGCAATTAAAGCAAAGGCAAGTAAAACTCCCTTTTGCACCTAAGTAGCAGACTGAAAAGGGTGAAAAAACGAGGGCTCAGATTCTGCCCAATCTCCACAATGGTAACACCACTATAACGGCTAGAGAACACTTCAAGACAACCCCCAAGCCCGACCAAAATCACTGCCCGTACACCCACAACCAACACCGAACAAAGCTGCACAAAGGAGCCCGAACAAAACCCGGTCCACAGCAAGGGTCGAACAGGTAACCCACAAGCAAGAACCAAACCGAGCAGATGGCGCACAAGCAAGAACCGAACACAGCAGATTCGACCAAGGCAAGACACGGTCACAAGGAGGTCCGAACACCACCAAGCAAAAGCACCACAGAGAACTCACGGTGGTCACAAAGATGATGGGCAAATTTCAATCACCAAGAGAGGAAGAGATGGAGTGGGTCAGATCTCACTAAGAGAGGAGTCGCTTCTCACAGAGAGAGTAGAGAGGAATCGTGTATGAGTGTTCTGATTTGCCAAAGGAGGGGGTGTAGGTAGATATAGGTTTGGCACATAATTAGAGAAGCCCTAATTAAATGGGTCGTCTCTGACCCAATTAAAACCTCGAGGTGGGCAATAAATCTCGTAGCACGTGGACTACCTAATTGTAGAGATTGGGCAATACTATAATCTTCGATCATGGGCCGAGGGCCTACGAAGCTTAATTAATCCGACACTGTGTAGCATCATTGTCCCCGAGGTTTGATTGGGACCAAAAAATTCCAACACATTTTAATAATGCCCTCTACAAGGATGATAAATAATCTCATTTGTTTTAATTTGTGTATATTGGATAAACATTGTTAGTTGGACCTATAGGCATTATTTTTCTTATTTCAACATATTGCTAATTTATTCTACTTATATGTAATTTAATATGACTAATGCGGATGCTCTAAGATCTTTACATTCTGAATGAATCTTGAGTGTAAAGTATTGCATTATCAAAATTATAAATTTTAATGAATAAGAAAGTCACTATCTTGTTATATTTCACTTTACCCTAAATGAATGGTTGAAAGAGAAATGGTATACACTATCCTACCACGTAAACTAAATGCAATATAGCTAGCATATTATGTATGTAATTATCACAATGCCAATATATAACATCACTTTTTAAGCAAAAGTTAAGGTTACAAAAGTTGAAAACCATATTTGGAACATTTTTTAATAACACCTGCATCTAGATACGAGCATAGACTCTTGATTACATTCCACGAGTCCATTGTAATAACTAATAAGTGGGCCTATCTATGTTACATAATTTTGGAAAGTGCAAAAAAACATTAACTGATTTTAGCAAAAAAATTACTGTAGTGCTTCTTAGAAGTGAGAGGCAAAATCCATCTTCTTCTAGTGATGTAGTTAGTGGTCAACACTTTTTTATGTCCATTAACGGCTTCTCTAAATGCTGGAATTCCAAACTCAACAGGTGACTTTCCATATAGTTTTCTAGATCGATGGCCCGATTTTCAATAGCGATAGCTATAACTTGAGGTTTTTTCCTACTGTGTCACCATGTTTCTCAAAACTTCGGACACAGTTCTTTCGATGTGGCTCAGAGGGAAATTTACAGGGCAGATTGATATTGCAGCAGGGCAGCTTTATGAAGTGCATCCAAAAGTTTTTCAGTGTCGAGCCATAAGCGTCGTGTGGTTATTCTTATCTCTCTTTTCAAGCCATTTCAATTTAACCAAACTATTCATAGGTTGAGGCGTAAAATTTCCATGCTACACAATAGATGTGAGACTGTTAAATGGTCACACAAAGTTAAGAAATTAGTATTTTGCAAGTCTAGTAAATTACTTACCACGCAACATTCAAACTTATTAGCAATTAATACATGTTTTAATTGTCAGATCGATTTTGGATAGTAATGACTGGTTTTCTTTCATTTTTAGTTTCACTAATCTCATTTCACTAGGCTGCACAGATGAAGTTAAGTTCCGGATTAGACTAGCTTAACTAACCTATCATAAATAACTATACAAAAGGATCAAAGGACTAAATGCATGCAGTTGTAGACACAAGAAACAATTCATTAGCAGACAGCAACTGATATATAGTGGTTCACAATTGATTAAAATATATAAGATTTTAATTTAAAAATTGTTTCTTGTATGCTACTAACAAAATTACCAAATTAATTCCGATAAGGAAGTCACGAATTCAGTTGAGCTGCACAGAGACGGAGCTAGAGAGGGTGGAGACCGCCCCCAACATTTTCCGTCGATTCACTACTCCTAGTTAATTTGTAGTGTCTTTTTAGGCTTCGCCTCCACAACATTTTTCTTTCGCCCCCGCAAATTTTTTTATTTTTATTTTTAACAATTGGCAAATATTGACCTAATAACGTAAAGTCTAAAGCTTAATAATACAAAAGTCTTAGACTTAATTAAAGCTCAATTGGCAAATATTTGAAACTTTTTCAGTAGATTCTTGTATTGACGAGCTTGAAGAGATAAGGATTAAGAAAAACCAATTTCAAATGTCTAAGCCATCTCTACCATTTGTTATATAGATATGCAATTTGTTTTTTGTCTTTTTAATATCCATCTAATGTTCATGTTTATTTTCAATTTGTATAGCGTTAGACACATAGATGGGCATATTGTTTTTGTATCGACAAACTGATTTTGTCTTTTTGGCCAATCAATATAACTTGCCTATTTTGATTCTTAAAATTGTCATTTTCAATTATCTCGGTTATTAAAAAAAAAAAAAAAATCGGCGACGGAACCCTCGGAGGGGGTTCCCCCTCCACCCTCGTATTTTTAATCCCTGCAAGAGTAAAATCCTGACTACGTTCCTGTAGGTTGAGCAAACCTTAGATAGTAACGGAAAATTGAAGCAGCTTCATCTGAATTGTAGCGAGGAAAGTTGATGCGAGCATCATTGGGAAAATCTGGTAATTCTTGAAGAAGTTTCAATTCGCGATAAGCATCGACCTAAGTGCGTTTACCTGTACAATGATATTTGACACTGTAACATCATCCAACATTAATAAAACAGGGAAATTAAGCTAGGGGTATCTAATTAAGGTAAAGAACATAAACTGAAGAGTAACATTTCCCCCAAAAAAAAATAATAATAATAATAATAATAATTAAAAAACAAAAAAAAAACAAAAATTGATTCCCACCTCTCTCTAAGTCAGATCATATGTATTTTAGAATTCTTTTTGGAAAAATGTACAAGTCAACTTTATTTTTTCCCCCAAAAAAATAAATAATAATAATAATAATTAAAAAAAAAAACAAAAAAAAAAAAAACAAAAATTGATTCCCACCTCTCTCTAAGTCAGATCATATGTATTTTAGAATTCTTTTTGGAGAAATATATAAGTCAACTTTATTTTCATCAACGCATCTCAATGTACTCACAAATACAATTTACTTATCAAACACCCATTTCATTTCTATTTATAATTAAGGCTGAGGGGTTATAATACAAATTATAATCTATACATTTTTTCAAACTACTTTTTAACCACACATATTTTTTCTCTTCAATTTTTAACTACAAATTTTACCTAAAAAATAAAAATAACCTATACTATAATACAACTTGGGCCGGCCGAACAGGGTGTAAACCGCTTATAAATTCTTCTAAAATGGAGGCCTAATATGTTATTAACTAAAACTAAGAAATAATAAACAAACTACAATCATTTCTCACTTTGTGCTCATTCCACTCTTTTGCCATTCAAGTGTAATAACCAAGACATATCTTATGAGGTGGCCGACTTGGTGAAGTGGATGAATGTGAAGCATTTGATCACGGGTTCAATATTCCTTACCAACACTTTCTCGATCAAGTCTGTCATACCGACTTTGTCTAGTGCTATTTACCTGACGACGTGGTTTGCAAGCTATTACGTCAACTCGAGGATTTACCTAGTGCACACCCAATAGGTAGCGGGTTTTCTAGTGCAGTTTAAATTCATGGATTGTCATGAATTTTATAGATTTTAATATAATTTCATAGAATCTTTTAAATTCTAATAGAATTCTATTTCATGGAGTTTAGTGGATTTCAATGAATTTTGATGGAATTTGTTAAATGTGTCATCCTTATAAAATTTAATGGATTTTAGAATTTCATCTACTTTTACCTCACGTCGGGTAATTTATTTATTATTTTTTGATATGCAAGTTAAGCGTGAACTTGAGACAAAAGTTAAAAATTGACACGATTTCTTACTTGATCATCAACCAAAAAATAAATAAAATTCAAACTATATCGTTAAAAAATAAAATATACAACTTTATCTAGTCTTCATTTAAAAAAAAAAAAAAAAAAACTCAAGCATTTCATTTAAAATAAGCATCTTCTTTTTTTTCTATATTTACTTTTCTAAATCTTCTTGTTCTTGTTATTTATTATTTTTGCTTTAATTACCCAAAAACGAACAAAATATTCTCCACTTTTCATTCTCTAATTCAGAAATATCTTTATTTGATTACATGAATATTTGTACATATAGCATTAATTATTTTTAATTTTCTGGGTTTGGGTGAAATTTGCGAAGGTGAAATCTGTCCAGATACTCGGCACTTGTTAAAAGGTGGGCGATTCAGACTTATTTTATTGTAATCATATAAAAAATGAAGTCAAGTTGTTGATTTAAGACATTCATTTCTTTCCTCTTATCATTTTACAGGAATGATAATGAAACTTCTCAAGGAAATTATTCCATATGCGACAACAACACCTCATTTCCAGCATAAAGTCAATTTGTAATAATATTAAAATATTTTTTACTTTATTATTATTTTATTATTTTTAAAGTGTAAGTAATTTATATTTTTTTTCTATAGTCTTTAAAATATTTTAATTTAATTTTTAAAATTCATTTTCATTTTTATAGTGTAAAAATTAATTTGGGTGGATGGTAGGATGAGTTGAGGGAGAAAAGAACTCATGAATAACTTGGGGTTGTGGTGGAAAAATCTTTATAATTTTTATTTTATAATTACATAAGGATATATTTGTATATGTATTATGGTATATTTATAATAAAATATATATTATTATTGGTGGTAATATAATGTGGTGTATTTAATAGAATTTTTGGTAGTAATATATTTAGGGTCATGGAATTGAAAATCTGAGGGTTCATGGTCGGATATGTTGAAGATTTTTTCTTCATTTTTATGGTTTCAAATCCACCAAAAGCTTTCCAATTCCATTCATATTAGAAATCTGCTGAAACTCATAGATTTTTTAGGACACTAGAATTTTATGAAATTAATTGAAATCTATATTGATGTTATTGGATTTTGACAGATTTTTTAAAATTTCAAATTGAGGATATTCGAAATGTTTTGAAATTCTAAAATCCCGCAAATTCCATGTTGGGGACAGCCCCTTAGACTTTAGAATAGAATTTGGATTTTTTGTTATTTCCAACTTTGGCCTATATTTTGTATACATAACGTTTTCTTTCATTCTATATCCATTGTTAATTCCTATTTAATTATTTTATTGATCAAAAGTTATTTGTGTTATTTTTAATTTAATTATTATTTTGATAACATAATAAATTTATTTAATCTAGTATAATTAACAACTAATGATCATATTAAAATAAAATTGCTCATAATTAAAATTAAAAAGTTACATATTTGATAGGTAAAAATGAAGAAAATAAAATAGTAGTGAAATATTTAATTAAATACTTTTCAAAATAAATTAGTTGTTGATAACTAAGGACGGCCAAAAAAAAATCCAGAAGACCCGAAACGCCCTACCACGAAATCGACCCACCCCATTGGGTCCACGGGGCGGGTTCGGGGCGGACCCGCCCAGAAACTAGATTTTTTTTTTTCTTTTTTTGGAATGTGAAACTGAAAAATAAATTTAATTTAATGAGGTCAAGAATAATTAAACCTTGGTGGGACTTAAGGGCAAGAGTACACAAAACCATTATATCATTATGTTGTTTGTTGATTTCTTTTTCCTTCAAATATATACATATTATCTTTAAAGTTTAAACTTAAAAATTCTAAATAGTTCGACGTTTAAAATCTCATTACCAATTTTGCAAAATAAATAAATAAATAAAATAAAATAAAAATTTAGGGTCATTGGGGGGCGGGTGGGTCGCCCCGCCCCCGTAACCAATCGAGTCCCGGGGCGAGATCAGAAACTTCGGGTTCGGGGCAGCCTCACCCCGAATCCAACTCATTGCAATTATAAAAAATGATTTGTAAATATATAAGGGTTCAATTCTCAATTACGCAATTTAGCTAATTCATGCATTCATGACAATTGATAAAATTAATATATTTAATCCTCTTTTCCAAGGAAAATTAAATCTACTACAAACATGACCCAAATATATTCCTAGCCTGAATGCGAATGTTCATGATGCATTAAATGATATGATTATCAAAATAGATTGCACACTTCATATTGCTATTCCTAACATATAGTGTTCGTGTGTGTTAATCTAACCGTGTTCTAGACCTACTATGACTTTTCTAAGACTACAACAAGCAACTAATTATAACATAAATGCATGTCTTTTCATATTAATATAAGTTAACTCCTACAATCAACTCAAATCCAATTCATGTGTTCAAGTCTAATTAACTTATAATTTCAAGTCTGGTGTAAGTACACATGTTTCCAAGTTTATTTAAGTCATATAGACAAGTCAAATTAAGGCAAAACATATATTCAAGTTTAGTCAAGTTAATGTATTCGAGTTCATATGCATCTGTTTGCACATTAATTAAATCAAGTCAAATTCATATAATCATGACTGGTGTACATGCATGTCTTTTCAAAAGAACATAATGTTTAATGGTGCCCATATTACAAATCAATTACTATCTCGAGCGCGCATATAACAAGTAGGAAATTTAACTCCTAGTTCAAGAGTGAAGTTTATTCCATGAGTCCTTTTATAAGCGTGGTATTTATGTCGCGGGTTTCAGACAGGGAGTCGAGATTCCTGAAATTTATTAACAAGCATAACCACATCGTGATCTAGTTACTGTACTCCATGGCAAGTATATCAAAACAAGCGCCACATGCATATTAATAAGCGGTATATAGTATGACTGTAATATCATGTAAGAAGTTTTTTTCTATGCATAAGGAAAAGCTTGAAAATCATTTTACTGCAATGCATAATGAACACATATTACGAAATAGCATTTAAGATTACATAATCAAGTACAAGGATTACATCACATAAACAAATACATGTGTTGTTCAAAGAACAAGGGATCCAAAAGAACTAATATTGATTAGGCTTTAAATCGTTATATCACGTTAATCAAATTTACAAGTAGATGACAAGCCAAGAACCATTAGTCATATATTCCGATATGTTCACATAATCATGTATCACATTACCTAACAAGTATATGATGTAGCAATCATTTTCAAGGTCCTATTACTGCCTTTACTAAGTCGATAAGTTTAGAATCATGTAAACAAGATCGAGGATTACTTTAAACACCCCAATAATATCGGTTTAGTATCTCATGTATCGATACATATTCATATGTACAGCTACATGTATCAATACATAAGAGGGCAGAAACTTCTATGTATCAATACATGATGTTAATATTTTACAAATGTAATATAGATATAAAGGTAGCAATAATAACCTAGTTAATTATCTTCTTTATGTTAAACTTATGAATGTCAAGATAATGTTAATAATAATACTCACATATTAAATGAGGAATGCTTATAACAAGATTACGTTAACACCACGATGATAATAATACTGGGCTTATAACGATATCACGATAATATTAACAATATCATATTAAAAATGAAATTATAAAGAGATCATGTAATCAAGTAAACAATTAAGTGTGTGTTTGGTATTGTTTAAAATAGTTTTTTTGAAATGAATTGTAATTTTTAGGAGAATAAATGGTTGAGATTTGGTTGAAAAATCAAATATTGTGGGCTTAACTTTTAATTGATGGTTGAAATTGAGTACTGTAGAAAAAAGAAATAATTTTAATGATAATCAAATAAGGGCTAAATATATTCCACTCACCTTAGTCCAGAAGTACCTAAAACGAGTTTATGTACTTTCTGCTTATTGATGTATCAATACTTCATAAATATGTATCGATACATGCAGTCGGTTCAGTATTGTCAACTAGATTTCTAGGATTTTCTTCAGGGTTTTAACTATCTATTCGAACAGAATTTCATTTTAGGATATGAAGATCACGTTATTAGATTAACAGGTCTTATTCCAAAAACATGATCTTAACTTAAATTCTATAATTTTTGGAGGAATAATTCCAATATTTTCCTACGGTTTTTTCTTGGCTTCATTTCATTATATGATTTATATTACAAGACATGATTATTTATAGGTAAAACTAATTGCATGGAAATGAAAGAGGATCCAGCCTTATGGAATTAAAATGCTTGCTTCATGGTTAAGAATGACCAAGCTAGCAAGAGGTGGATGGTTTGAGGCATGCAAGGCAGGAGGTGTCACATGTGTATAGGTGACTAATCAAGTCTACAAAGGAGGTGGTGGCATTATAGATGAACACGTCATGCTTGAGACTTTGCAAAAATCCAGTTTCATGCAGTCATGTTTGAGCTCGGATTTGAGGTATCAAATGGAGTCAAAATCTTGTGTTCTTGGTACCATTTTAAAGTACTTAAGGAGTACTTTAAAGTGCAATTTACCGCACTCAAAAAAGTTTTTGGGTTAACCGTTTTTACTATCCTAACTTTAAAATTCACCGATAGCTATCCGTTTGTCGGAATAAAAAACCATTTTCATATTCTCGAAATTCACTCTAAGAACTAGCAGGTTAACTGTTTTTACTGTTCTAACTTTAAAAATTCACTGAGGGCTACTGTTTTTCGGAATGACAAATCATTTTCATATTCTCGAAGTTCACTCTAAAAACTAGCTCGTACATATATGACATGTAATCAAATGAGGTCGGGAGTGATAGAAAAAGTCCCGAGAAAAGGGACACTTAAATATTTTTTTGATGTAGCTTTCTTTTTACAAAAATTCCTTTTTTATTTATATTTCTTTCTTTAATCAAATAAATTCTACAATTACTTTTATTATAACATAATGGACAATTAAGAATGTCAAAATTTTCGAACTATTACATGATCTCCCAACCCTTAGTGGTCAAAATTTCACTTTCCTCCGTGAGATGCACTCCTCCCCCCCCCCCCCCAACCCTGTTATTTTCTATCTAATTTGGGGTATAATTGCTAAGGTTTATTTTCTCAATCACTACTCATTTCCCGCTAAAGTTTGGGTAAGTCTAACTAATAATAGCCACTATTCAGATTTGTGTCAATTCTCCTTTATTTTGAATAACCCAACCTTCAAATATCCACTAGGTAATTCAAACCCACAACCCATCTAAATCCCTTTAATGTCGACTATCAACTACACATTATTTTCATGCAGTACCTATCTTCATTAAGTCTTTAAAAGACCCCTATAATGAGCTTTAGGCTGATAGTTCCCAAGTCAGATGACTTTAGGGCACCAAGTATAGAAATATCCCTACAGGCTTAATTACTCGAGTTAACTAGACTACGAAGAAAGGTGTCAGATGTATGCAATATCCTAGTTTTTTTTCCCTCAAAATTAATATAAATGAGTTACCTCCCTCTCTTAAGTTTTCTAATTGACCCCTACAACGAGCTTTATGTCGATGACTTCCAAGTTAGATAACTTTAGGGCAGTAGGTATTAAAATACCCTTAAAGGCTTACTAACTCAAGTAAAAAAAGGCTACAAAGACAGGTAATAGATGTATACATTGTAACGACCCGGGTCCCACTTAACGGACTATCTCGACCGTTAGATCGACGACGTACTGTCCCCCATTGTACCAACATGAGCCGTTTCAGCATAATTTGTCCTCACTCGCATACTCCCCGAGAAAACTTTTCAAGATGTCATCCATCATAGAATTGCTCCAAGCCACGCACGCTTAACTATGGAGTTTCTAATTATGGACTTCTAGAAAAGAAGGTGCACCTTGTTGTTATGAGTAGTACCTATTAAATTTTTTATGTTTTCCTGGCTTGAGAGTTACAATCACTCCTCATTAGACTCGCGACGTCCTCGTCGCGCTTAAACCATTTGAGGATCTGTTGCCAGGCGTTGGGATTCTAGAGGTGACTCCTACGGGTTTAAGAGGTGGCTTCGATCCCATTGAACATGTACGGTTACTGAACAACCGTGGAAAAAAACCTCTCTATTTATAAATGACAAACTAACCACATATTTTTCCAAAGGGCACGCATGACCGTGTGACCGCAACTTTTTATCAAAGTACTGCTAATAATGAAAATAAAGACACGGTCAATGACAATGTGAACTAAACAAAGGTGGCAACTAATGTTATTTTTATTGATTTTTTTTCTATTGCCCCATATCAATAATTTATACTTTGTCAATGAAATATGTATGTGCATCGCACGAGTGTAAAACTCTTCTTCTTTATCCCTTTCTCTTTTTGACACCAACGGCATCCAAGCAAATTTGAAAGTTTTTGCTCATCTTTCCCTACTCATATCTCATACCCGAGTGTCGGAACGAGTACTTCTTTAAAAGTGAAGAGTTGCGCAACATAGGTCCTATGCTAATCTTTTTTTATTTTGTAGCAACTTTGATAATATATCTTACAAGTTCTGCCCTCATGTTTCCTGACCTGATAGTTTACTTATTTCTATTCAATTCTCTCTTTTGCCAGCTTTATTTCAAAAAATCTGCACGGCAATGCCAATGAGCGGAGGATTGGCTTGAGTTTTGTATTAGCAACAAAGTTGGATATACATTCTGATGTAACTTTGGTGTGACATAGTATGCAACTGTTGGCTGCTATAAGTGAAAATCCCTTGTGGAAATTTGAGAGCTTTGTCAATTCTGAACTATCTTATTTATAAGTTTGTTATAGAGAGTTTTTGTAACAACCCGGTTTTATACTAGTCAAAAAGTCAAGAAATTATTTTAGTCAAAGACAAATAAGGACCTAATTTGAACAAAGAATTTTATTGGGACTTAGATTGCAATTACAAAACTTGAGGTCTGAGATGATAGATTATAGAAATTCAAGGATTTTGTTTTCAATAATTTGAATTAAAGGATTAAAGGGTATGTGATATAAATGTATAAGGACTTGTATTGCAATTACATTATATATGTGTCAACTAAAAGGGATTAAACCCATTCTTTCCTCATTCTCGGTGGAAATAACAGAGGGCTAGTTCCAAAAAAAAAAAAACGAGAGAGAAAGAAATAAGAAGAAAAATGGAAGAAGAGAAGAAAGGAAGGGAAAGAGGAGGAAAAATGAGAAAAAGAAGAGGTCTGGATAAAGCCTTATTATTTTGGGCTCTTAATTTATCATTATTTCCAAGAGGTATGTTAATTTAATTTCTAGGGTTCATGGATTATTAGCTTAAATTTGAAGTTTAGCTAGTATTAAGCTTTATTGACATAGATATATGAGGTAATAAGCTAACTAGATTGCAAAGAAGTTGTGTATGTGGATTTTGATGATTAAATTGATTTATTTATGGAATGGGTTTTTTAACTAGTGCCTTGATCTTTGATTTTGGTATGATTATGTAATTCTTAACACTTGATTTGATATATATATATATAGGTGTGGATTAAGTATTAAGATTAAATAGGAAGAAAAGGGGTTGTGATAGGAAATGGCATTATATGATAATTGTGCCTAATCTCATGTTTTTGGTTATGGAAATGGGTTATTAATATATGGAAACAAATGAGTACATTTTCAAATGATATAATCTTCTATGTGTGCCAATCGTGAAGTATGTTGGGAATTTAATAAGTAAGGGCACGTGATTGGTTGAAAAATGGGGAACAAGGACTAAAAGAGAGCTTTGTGAGATTTTATATATTAATCATGATTTGGGAATTTTGGATTTTGATAGAAAGAAAAGCATAAAGTATAGAATTCCTTAATTTTAGTAAGGAGATAGATGGAAATGAAATAAGTTTATAGGGGATATTAAACGATTTTCAATGGTTGATATAGTTGATTTTAATACATAAGAATTATATTTTTTATTTCAGGAACGATGTGGAAATTTGACAAGCTTTTCAAAACAGGCAGATTTCAGTCAATAGCTCTGTGAGTGGAAAATACTTTTCTTAAGAAAATAAGTATTTGTTCAATGTATATTAATTCTAAAAGCATTATGAAATATTTATTTATTATAGTGCTTGTACATAATTATATAACTTGCAGAACTTGGTTATTTTCAAGTGTTAAGTTTACAGCATGATTTTTAGAATAAAGTGAAGTTTTATTAGTAAGCAACTCTTTATAAAGTTAGATTCAGTTCAGTTAAATCACGTTTTGAGAAATATTACATCAGTAGTAGATATTCCAATATATGTAAAGAGATTTTAAAAACCACCAGAAAGTACACAAGTGATTTTACCCGCTCTGCACTGATGTGAATCCGTTTCCACAGTGTATGACCAGATATAGTGATTTTACCTCTGCACTGATGTGAATCCGTTTCCACAGTGTATGACCAGATATAGTGATTTTACCCGCTCTGCAATATTGTGAATGCGTTTCCATAGTGTATGACCAGTTCATAGCCTTCGGGCAGCTCTGCGCGCGTATGACCAGAATTTCAGAAGTTCAGAATCTCAGAACTATCAGATTATCAGGTTTTGGGTACATTTGGTGTGATTTTTCAGCATTTATATAATTTATCAAAATTTAAGAATTCAGAATTTAGTTTTCAGTTTACAGAATCAAGACTTCAGCTTATAGTAGGATTCCAGTGATTTCAGTTTTAAAAAGTAATTATCTGATTTTCGAAATTTTTAAAGTTAAAGCATATAAATTTTCTAGCAAATATGTATAAATGAGAAAATACACGTATTTATGAACTGTCCACTCACTGAGTTATAAACTCATTATTTTCCCATATATTTTTATATAATGCAAGTGAATGTGAGTTGCGAAGCATTTGGAGCCTGTTGATTTGTCAAGTCGAGCCACGGATATAATAAGATAGTATGATTTATTTAATTAAGTATCTAAGTTTAAGGGCTCACTGCAATCTCTCAGCTTTATTTTCATTTGGGATGTACTGTAAATTATATTAAATGATCGAGTTGGTTACACTTAGTTGATTAGTATGTGCGTTAGGTGCAGATGTAGTTCCCACTATTTATGAGATATATGTATGTTTGGGAAATGTTGTTGCTATTCAGGTGACTTTAGTCTAATTTATAAGGGAGATCATGTCAAATTTTCAGTAAATTCTTTATAGTCATAGAAAAGTCAAGGTTGCCTTGGTAGTGGGTTCAATATCTAGCTGGCACTTGCTATCGGCACACGTCACGTTCTGGGTCTAGTAGGGTGATTCGGGACGGGTCGTGACAAATGGTATCAGAGCATGGTTAAGTTGGGAGAGGTAAAATATGAAGGGAAGGAGCTTGGAAATAATTGGATATGCAATTTTGATTCTTTGAGATGCTCAAAAGGGAGATATGATAAATTTAAGAATATAATCATTTTGTGATCATATTAGAATCTGTGAGATTAAATATTTGAGGTCATGTGGTATGCCAACGATTATGCAACTAGATGAGAATGTTATAAGTACACATTTGATTGTGTAATGATATATTTGAGTTTCGAAATGAATTAGTTGTTCTATGACTATTTATGGGATTTTTGCATGTATTTGGAGGAAATGTCTTGTATACATCTTGAGTTATGTTGTATATATATTTTCAAGGATAAATATTGGTTAATTTTTGGATATATGCCTAGATGGTGACAATTACAAGAGAGAACCATGATTGAATAAAGAGGATAAATGATTCTAGTATCATTGGAATTTTATGAAAAATGATTTTTATATGGTATATGGTGGATGATATGTGTTATAGATTTGGTTATTTATATGATACGTGATTATTTGGGGAAAATGCCAACTATTATTAATGGGAGATGTTGAATATATTTTATAGTGGAATAAGATAGGCATTCACTAAGATTGAGAATTTGGAGAACAGGTTGTTTGTTCTTAATAGTGCTAAGTTGAGGAAAGAGATTTAAGAATAAACTTCGCAGAAGTATTCACAAATCTTTCCAGTAGAACATTAAGTGATGATTGAGTATGGTGAAGGACGAGGTAGAATTTGTAGTCAAATGTCTCAATTATCATTAAGTGAATTTGATTATTGCACATGTACGGTACACTCCAAATGAATGAAGGTACATTACTATGGAATTTTATTAAGATTTCCCAGTGATTAGAAGCGTTGATTGATGTATATTAAGCATTTATTTTTACGTTATATTTGGTACTAGAATATCATGATAGGAGATTAATTTGATAGAATTAAAGATTTATTTGAAGTTGAGATTTTAGTATATATGAAATCTTATGGTATGTTGATGTATGATAGTTCGTGTGATTAATATGATGACTATTATTTTATGATATGATTAAATATTGAGGTCATACGATATGGTAATAGAAAGTTAAGTGATGGTATGATTGTTCTATAGAAAAATAGTGTGATGATATACTTCAGTTATTGAGTTAATTAATCTTCTCTTGATCATTTGATGGGTTATTGTGAAATATGCATTATGATTGAGAAGCTCCATTTCTAGTTATAAGATAAGAGGAATTTGTTTGAAATTTTTGGTTGATGCAGTTCTAGTTATTTATTGTCGGTTATACTTTAGATATGAGTAAAGTATTTTATTCTTATTAAGATTTATTTGCCATGGGATATGCATAAAGTGAAGTTTTGGGAGAATATTGAAAGTTGTATCTTGAATTTCAAATTGGGAAGTATTGAGTTTTTCTTAAGTTCGGTAAACTGAAAAATTGAGAATGACACATCTGATCCTTATGAGGATATTTAAACCCTGAGTTTTAATGTTATTAATGGGATAGCAAAGGGCTTATTTGGTGTTCAATGAATGTAATCACTAAAGATAAGGCTTAGCAAGGAGTATCAGGTTTAAACTATGTCCTAAGGTCACTAGCATTAATAAAGAAATATCGACTTAAAATAGATGATAAGAGCTTGATTTAAGAATCGAGGTAAGATAGAAAGATTGAGATCTATGTCCGGTTAAAGGTTCTTGGAGATCATTTAATGCAAAGGTAGTACGGTTAAGTGGATAATATAGGTGTTTAATACATTCATATGCTCATGGCTTAGTCAAGTGAATTTCGAGGACGAAATTCTTTGAAGGTGGAGAGATTGTAACAACCCGGTTTTATACTAGTCAAAAAGTCAAGAAATTGTTTTAGTCAAAGACAAATAAGGACCTAATTTGAACAAAGAATTTTACTGGGACTTAGATTGCAATTACAAAACTTGAGGTCTGAGATGATAGATTATAGAAATTCAAGGATTTTGTTTTCAATAATTTGAATTAAAGGATTAAAGGGTATGTGATATAAATGTATAAGGACTTGTATTGCAATTACATTATATATGTGTCAACTAAAAGGGATTAAACCCATTCTTTCCTCATTCTCGGTGGAAATAACAGAGGGCTAGTTCGAAAAAAAAAAAACGAGAGAGAAAGAAATAACAAGAAAAATGGAAGAAGAGAAGAAAGGAAGGGAAAGAGGAGGAAAAATGAGAAAAAGAAGAGGTATGGATAAAGCCTTATTATTTTGGGCTCTTAATTTATCATTATTTTCAAGAGGTATGTTAATTTAATTTCTAGGGTTCATGGATTATTAGCTTAAATTTGAAGTTTAGCTAGTATTAAGCTTTATTGACATGGATATATGAGGTAATAAGCTAACTAGATTGCAAAGAAGTTGTGTATGTGGATTTTGATGATTAAATTGATTTATTTATGGAATGAGTTTTTTAACTAGTGCCTTGATCTTTGATTTTGGTATGATTATGTAATTCTTAACACTTGATTTGATATATATATATATATAGGTGTGGATTAAGTATTAAGATTAAATAGGAAGAAAAGGGGTTGTGATAGGAAATGGCATTATATGATAATTGTGCCTAATCTCATGTTTTTGGTTATGGAAATGGGTTATTAATATATGGAAACAAATGAGTACATTTTCAAATGATATAATCTTCTGTGTGCCAATCGTGAAGTATGTTGGGAATTTAATAAGTAAGGGCACGTGATTGGTTGAAAAATGGGGAACAAGGACTAAAAGAGAGCTTTGTGAGATTTTATATATTAATCATGATTTGGGAATTTTGGATTTTGATAGAAAGAAAAGCATAAAGTATAGAATTCCTTAATTTTAGTAAGGAGATAGATGGAAATGAAATAAGTTTATAGGGGATATTAAACGATTTTCAATGGTTGATATAGTTGATTTTAATACATAAGAATTATATTTTTTATTTCAGGAACGATGTGGAAATTTGACAAGCTTTTCAAAACAGGCAGATTTCAGTCAATAGCTCTGTGAGTGGAAAATACTTTTCTTAAGAAAATAAGTATTTGTTCAATGTATATTAATTCTAAAAGCATTATGAAATATTTATTTATTATAGTGCTTGTACATAATTATATAACTTGCAGAACTTGGTTATTTTCAAGTGTTAAGTTTACAGCATGATTTTTAGAATAAAGTGAAGTTTTATTAGTAAGCAACTCTTTATAAAGTTAGATTCAGTTCAGTTAAATCACGTTTTGAGAAATATTACATCAGTAGTAGATATTCCAATATATGTAAAGAAATTTTAAAAACCACCAGAAAGTACACAGGTGATTTTACCCGCTCTGCACTGATGTGAATCCGTTTCCACAGTGTATGACCAGATATAGTGATTTTACCTCTGCACTGATGTGAATCCGTTTCCACAGTGTATGACCAGATATAGTGATTTTACCCGCTCTGCAATATTGTGAATGCGTTTCCATAGTGTATGATCAGTTCATAGCCTTCGGGCAGCTCTGCGCGCGTATGACCAGAATTTCAGAAGTTCAGAATCTCAGAACTATCAGATTATCAGGTTTTGGGTACATTTGGTGTGATTTTTCAGCATTTATATAATTTATCAAAATTTAAGAATTCAGAATTTAGTTTTCAGTTTACAGAATCAAGACTTCAGCTTATAGTAGGATTCCAGTGATTTCGGTTTTAAAAAGTAATTATCCGATTTTCGAAGTTTTTAAAGTTAAAGCATATAAATTTTCTAGCAAATATGTATAAATGAGAAAATACACGTATTTATGAACTGTCCACTCACTGAGTTATAAACTCATTATTTTCCCATATATTTTTATATAATGCAGGTGAATGTGAGTTGCGAAGCATTTGGAGCCTGTTGATTAGTCAAGTCGAGCCACGGATATAATAAGATAGTATGATTTATTTAATTAAGTATCTAAGTTTAAGGGCTCACTGCAATCTCTCAGCTTTATTTTCATTTGGGATGTACTGTAAATTATATTAAATGATCGAGTTGGTTACACTTAGTTGATTAGTATGTGCGTTAGGTGCAGATGTAGTTCCCACTATTTATGAGATATATGTATGTTTGGGAAATGTTGTTGCTATTTAGTCTAATTTATAAGGGAGATCATGTCAAATTTTCAGTAAATTCTTTATAGTCATAGAAAAGTCAAGGTTGCCTTGGTAGTGTGTTCAATATCTAGCAGGCACCTGCTATCGGCACACGTCACGTTCTGGATCTAGTAGGGTGATTCGGAACGGGTCGTGACAGTTTTAGCAATGTTAAAATATAACAATCTATACATGTACCCTTGCACTCTTTTCAAATGTTTTGATGTTCATTTTCTGTGCATGCTGACCTTTGTATTTCTGATGGTTTATCCAATGATGTCAAAGTCGGCCGGTAGGTCAGTTCGATCAATGGACAAACTGAGAAAATAAATATTTGTTTTTTTATATTTTAGTTTTTTATTTCTTAATTAAAATTGAGAACCTCGACCAGGGTTGAGGTTGAAAATTATTCCAATTTACACTTTTAAACTTTTTAGGAATTTATAGCAGAGAGAATGAATGGAGACCACTAACCTATGTGGAGATATTGACACATCACACGGTAAATTTTTCATTTTTTCCCCCCATGGGGAGACCCAGTAATGAAATTATATATATATATATATATATATATATATATATATATTCTCATATATTTATTTAATTGAGGTGATTTAGTCCCTGTTTGGTCCCCATTTTTTACAAATCAAATTTATTCAATACTCAATCTCAACCATCCATTTTAGTCAATCCCACAATTTTTGACTTTTCAAACAATTTTTAACCCTACATTCTTTCAAAAATACTATTCAAAACCAAATTTTTACCCAAAAAATGGGGGCCAAACAAGGGTTTATATTTTTAAAAATATATATATATATTTTTTATTGAAATGAGTAATATAATTTGGTTGTTATTTATTTCTAACAGAGCTGATCTAGTGCCCATATGGGCACTAGATATGGCACCCACTCGACAAGTGTCGAGTGAGTATTGGATATGGGTGGATCGGTTCTACTGCCCACCCACCCATAGGGGGGAGGGAATTGGGGCTTACGGTCCACAAGTGGGTTTGATAACAAACCCACTTGTGGGTTTTAGATCATTCCCTTTGTTTCTAATTCTGTATATCTTGAGTCAAATAATGTAGTGTATTCGAAATAAAATATGTAGTTGAAAAGTAATTTGAAAATTTTTGTACGATTCCAAAATAGGTTTGAGAAATGTGTTGTATATAAATTTACTTATAAAAAATTTGCCAAACGGAAGCTTTCGTGGAAGAAGAAAATGACGGGTGTATGCTAGAAGTTTGTGGCTTTGTGCTGAATGTGCTGTGGGTGGACGACTGGTTTTAGGTATAGATGCATTCAAATTGTAACCATTGTTTAATATGAGATTTTGTTTAATAGCCACGTATTTTTGTTTAATCTTTGGATATTAGTCTTGCTTGCATGAATGCATGTCTGCTATTTTTAAGAGCTTCATTTAACGTTACCTTCGCTGTATTCTCTCTAATATTTATTTCCTTGCATTACATAAAATTGGCTCTCCCCCATTGAAGCCTGCTTTGAATTTTAACTGTAAAATGACACCAGAATGGTATAATATTATGATGAAACTCTACTATCAATTGGGAAATCGGGAAAAGCTTGACGATTTAGTGAATGAAATGGAAGAAAAGGGTATTAATTCCTTTTGATTGATACACACTCACCATTCGTTTGAGTTCTTGTGCTACGACTTCTGATCTTACATGAATAGATAAAATCTTAAGTATTATGCAATCTGTGGTGAACCCAGGATTTTAGATTAGTGGGTGCGAAACAGAATAATGTAAAAAATAATTTCTAATAAGACAACGATAGTATTCAAAATGTAATACCTTTTTTTACAATTGTTCCTTCACTAGTACAGAAAGTGGAAAAGGCGTCGGTTGTAAAAGGGAAAAGGCGTCGGTTGTAGGGGCGACGCCTATAACGCAGACGCCTAAAGTTTTGACTTTAGGCGTCGGTTGTAAATCGACGCCTAAAGTTCGACTTTATGGGTCGCTTTTTTAATAACCGACGCTTAAAGTTTAAAAAAAAAAAAAAATTACTTTTAGGTGTCGATTCAAACTTTAGAACCGACGCCTAAAGTTCGACTTTATGCGTCAGTTTTTTAATAACCGACGTTTAAAGTTAAAAAAAAATAAAAAATTTACTTTTAGGCGTCGGTTCAAACTTTAGAACCGACGCCTAAAGTTCGACTTAAGGCGTCGGTTCTAAAGTTTGAACCGACGCCTAAAGTATTTTTTTTTTTTTTCCCGTTTTCACACCTGCAGTCCCATGCTGCTGCAGGTATTCATCTAAGGCCGCTGCAGTTCATGGCCTGCAGTGACCCAGGCCGCTGCAGTTCATGGCCTGCAGTGACCCAAGCCGCTGCAAGTCATGACCTGCAGTCATTTGGACGTGGCCCGCGATGACCTGAACATTTTCCACATGCGCATCATCAAATATACATATAATCGACATATACATAATAAAATTAAATAGAGAACAATTATATATACAAGATTGTTGTTTTATTATACAAATATGTAAATTTAAGTTTGGATACACGTCATTTTACACACACCTATCAACGAAATATTTGGCCCATAAATTTTGAATCTCAAAGATTTCCTCCGTTGAGTAGTATTTTTTAAATGCCTACAAACAATCAAAACATATTATTAGTTATTTTATAATAAAATATAAAGTCTTAATTAAAAACTCTCATTTAAATTACTTATACATTTTCTAACGAAGGAAGCTGGAAGTGTTCTGTGACTATCTCATACATATTTCTCATAACGTAATAGCCACACTCAGAACCTCCAGGTTGCCGTTGATACTTTTTGCAACACTCGTTGCGCGTTGCCGTTGATACTTTTGGCAACACTCTTTGCGCGTTGCCGTTGATACTTTTTGCAACATTCGTTGCGCGTTGCCGTTGATACTTTTGGCAACACTCTTTGCGCGTTGCCGTTGATACTTTTAGCAACACTCGTTGCGCGTTGCCGTTGATACTTTTGGCAACACTCATTGCGCGTTGCTGTTAATACTTTTGGCAACACTCATTGCGCGTTGCCGTTGATCTTTAACAAATTTTTTTTTTTTTTTTTGTAAATCAATATAGATAATTTCACTGATAACCAACAAATTTCTCAAACATATATGTAATATGTAAAATATGAAACACATGTGCTATAAAAATAAATCAACTATTCAAAATAAAATGCGAGCATTTTAAAGAAAATTATACCACATATTTTATTACTTAATAAAAATTACGGTACTTTGTTCTCCGACATTAAAACAAAATCTGCAATATAGATTTTTCATCTATTTGATTGCACATCTAAAGTTTGACATTTTCTATTCCTCTAAATTGTAACAATAACTCTAGCAGACCAGTAGTCATACAAAAAGGAGCTACTATCACCATTTTCAACACGAATCATCATTAAAGATGAATAATTCCCTGACTTCTGAAGTTTAGCTTGAATTATGCCCATGATAAACCATCTTGTGAGAGAACTGCAAAATTGGCTTTTACCTGCAAAGACATTATAAAAGTTTAATCATCAGGACTCCAACTGCACTAAATGCAAAAATGTAGAAATAAATCATACTAAATATTAAAATTATCATTTTTTATTGTAAAACTTTACAAAAATTTGGACAAAATCCCCCCTATAAATTGGACTTAGCCAACCTGTAGAGGGATATCACAACCACCATAATACTTTAAAACATCAAACTAAAAACTAAAAATGTAGTATTTCTCAAGTAAAATATGACAAGTAAATATTATTGGGGAAAAAAATTGCTTTTATGTACTTATACCTAAGCACTTAAAAATGAATAAAAAGCCAAGAAGTTGATAAAGAAAGATTGTAACTGTCATGCTCAGTCATGGTTAGTCTAGTTATCGAATCCCTTTTTTATCGGAACTTCTGCCATAGCCTCTTTAGCATGCTTGTGAATTTCCGGAAGTTCTTCATGTCTCTGAGTTTGAAACTGTGGTTCACAGCTTTCTGTAGAGTACCTGGCTTCAAATGTAACATGATATGCTTTATTTTCAGATTTTTCCTAGTCGACCTAAAAACTCGTTATGTTTTTATGTACTGCTCCTCCAAAAATCCTGCTAATTGCGTAATTTGCACTGGCATACCCAGTATTTTGTTATCCGAAACTCTGATGAATTATTCCTAGGTTAAAACTTCTTAAACACATTGAAAAAGAGAAAAATAACTCGCTGAAAATCCTTTAAATTTCGAAATTGTCTATTTTCTTCTGCACCAAATTCCTTGTGTGATTCCCAAATACGCTAAAAAATGAAGGGGAAAAAGAAGCTTTCTGATGAGATACACTTGATGTATGGTTCTGTCCTAAAGCTTTCTTATGTTGTAATTTTATATATTTTATGATATGTTATCAACAGGACGTTCTTCGTGTTTTTAGAACAATCAAATCTGAGTACTAGGTAAAGATATTTCTATGCTGTGAGGCTATATTAATTTTCTGACTGATATTGAGTACTAGGTGAAGATAATCAGTAACTGACTGCACTCTATTTTGTTTTAGCAAATGGAAAATGATCATTACAAATTTATACACGAGTTTCAGACTTTATGTTTCTCAATTCAGAAATGCAGGCTAACAATCTAACTATAATCAAAACCATAAGATAACATCTGCTAAACTGAGACTCCACAGTGGAAAAAGTACCTTGGAAATGGTGTGCTTCACTTCATTTTTAGTTAGGCTTAAAGAATTTCAGCTTAATTCCACTGTTCACCATACTCCAAATACCCCCAATGGAGAAGGCCAAGCTAAAAGCAATACCCAACCAACCAAGGATCCAGTTGAAATACCAATTGAAGAACAACTGAAATCTGAAGCTACAGTTTCAGCTACAGTTTTACAAATTTAACGGCCTAATTCCCATGACTGTCCAAAATATGCACACATGAAATTGAAATTATCCTTTAATATTTTATCAATTGGTTTCAATAGAAGCTTTGGTAACAACAAAAAAATAATCATATTCAAATTCCTCTGTTTCAAAATTAAGAACAGAAAAATTGAGAATTTTTCAAACTTGTGCTTACTTAAATCCACGTATTGCTAAGACTTAGTTTTAAATCCAAGCAGCATGTTTTTTCAGAATTTGTGTGCATTTATCTATTTAATATCTTTTTTTGCTTAACAAAATCCAATGAAAATTGCAGAATTTGGTAAATCTACAGAAGAGCAAACAATCAATCAAGGAAATCAAATAACAGAAAATCTCGTCACATTCAACATTACCTATGTCCAATCATGAAGTGGATGATGATCCCCTTCTCCTTCTCTAACTTGAGAAGCCGTTCCCCTGATCAAATCACAGAAATAGATCATTATATTGAAATGAACGTTAATCACTCACCATAGCTAAGACATGTACATCCAGGAACCAGCCTGCATATGTAGGACAAGCAACTAAATGAGCTACTAAATGAGAAATGGAGCATTATCAATTAGAATATATCAAATTTATGAGGCAGCAAGTTAGTGCCTATAGAACTCAAGGAAACTACACTAAGAATATGAACTCACACTCTACAATTTGAAAGTGAGATAATTTCCTTTTTAACATAGTTGCATCCCTTTTCGGAAGACACTTCCTGTCTTTTGTTCCATTCTCAAGTCCCTGATGTGAGGATCATTTATCTCTTAGTGGAGTGAGATAACCTAGAATTGTACAAAAGAAAAACTGTTGAGGTGCTTTTCAATGGTCCAACAAACACATATATTCAGAATTCACTCTTCAGCATTTGAATTTTGGTGTTCAGTGGACGTCCAAGTAAGTGATCAAGCGGTATCGAGTGCTGATCAAAGTCAAATTACAATCTTCAATATGGTACACAGTAGGAATATTCATTTAAGTAACATAGAGCATCTAAAGAACTGCAAACAACCATCCAACCAACCAACCAAAAATTAAATTTGTAATGCAGAAAATATATAGGACTATAATAACATAAATCATACCTGAAGATGATATGTAGTTGTCGATTCTAAGAATTTTCCAGAAGTATGAACTACCTCCTGCATATAGGGCTTTAAAGCGTTTTGTATTTTGTCAACGTGAGGTCTAGTTGCAGTGCCAACTTGATCAATATATGGTCTGCTGACTTTCACTAGTTCCTGCAATTCAATTAGGTTGACTTAAATTGGCTGAATATATGGATGGTAAAAAAAAATAGTTAAGTAAATAATCCCACCTGAAAATAAGAATCAGCAAGTTCCTGAAATTTGATGATATGTGGAGTTACAGTGTTCTTCGATACCTCATATATCTCAAGAGTTTTTGTCTTTAGCATTTGCACATGTGGTCCAGCCTTAGTAGTTATAACTACCCACTGCTCTTTTATGACCGGGATCCATTTCTTCACACAGAACGGGGATAAAGGAAGTCTCAAAATTCAAAGTCACAGGAAATTGAATGAACAAAATTCATATAAAACTAAAAAGAAATGATCAACCATGAAACCCAAAATCAAAACCCAACTTCAATCTACACTCAAATCAAACCCAAAATCAAAACCCAAAACAAGAAATAAGTGAACCCATTACCTTGCCTCAGTCACCGGATCGTTCGACCGAAGTTCCACCGGATTTCGCAACTAAAACCGAACTTCAAATCGCGATTCAAACTTCGGTCTCGCACGAAATCAGTCCCAAAAACCAGCCTTTTTGTTCCCCCATCCCTTGCCGCCGTCCGCCGCTACTTGCCGGCGACATTGCTCCGGCGAAACCGCCGGCTGGAGACCGGCACAGCGTAGTGTCACTCTCTCTCTGTCTCCGCCCTAGCGCGCTCTCTCTCTCTCTAACGATCTGAATGGGAGAAAGAGAAATGATATTTTTAATATTAATATTTTGATTTCGAAATTTTGCATTTTGGTCCCTGGGTTTCCAAAGTTATTTAAATCAGTCCCTGATGACCTTTGGCAACGCGCAATGCGCGTTGCCAAAGGGTAACCTTTTGGCAACGCGCAATGAACGTTGCCAAAGGGTAACCCTTTGGCAACGCGCAACGAATGACAACATGCAACTACTGAATGTTGCGGTAGACCCCCTTTAGCAACATGCAATTAACGAATGTTGCCGTTTGCATGTTGCAAAAGGCCATTTTTGTTGTAGTGTAATTGAACTTATCTAACCCGTAAAGAGGCAAGTTGCTATTGAAATAAATTCTCAACAATCACAACAGAAATTCATCAATTTTACCACAACTCCACAATCAATTTCACCACAACTCCACAATTATTTCATGAAAAATTATCATAACTTACGTATTCAATAGCGGCTTGATATCTAAGTCACGCTTACATGCACCAGCTGAATCCAAGAAGTACACCGTATTCTTACGAGGAGAAATCACTAGTAACATCCAGTGGTTCCTACGTATTATGAACGTGTAAATACAACTTTAAACATATATGATTCAAATTAGGTAAAAAAAGAGAGAATGTCAGTGGTCTTACTCCTGAAAATATGGTGCTATAATGAACTTCTTACTTTGCATTGCCCTCATGGTGCTGTCCATGTAAGTTACAACACCATCTGCATTTGTTCTTACCGAAACCGATGCAATGTGTTTTGGAGACATGAATCCAATTGATTCAATACCGTATTCATGACACATCTCATGGAGGTACCTAAAAATAATTAAACCAATAAATATAAATAAAATAATGATTTAAAGTCAAGTTATAATTTCTGATCAGAAGTCTTACAATGAAAATATTTGTAAGATAGATGTATCCAACCATTGCATCGTTAGCAAATCGGTGATGTCTCCGATTGTAACAAAAATATCATCGTCGAATGCACAGTTGAACACAGAGGCATCTATGGGCACCTGGTAGAAGTCATCACCAACCGGCAATTGAAGGACTAGAGTGTTCAACATTTTGCATTTGTCACCTAGACGTTGTAACGTCTCATCGTCGACAATTGCAGGTCGCTGGGTAGATGACAATTCAAAACTTTGAGGCTTTTTCCGTTCGTTAGATTTTTTTAGCTTTTTCGGTGCCTCTTCCTGCAAGAAGACAATTTTTATCATTATAAATTTCTAACACAATTTTAAAATAAATTAATATCGACATAATCTTTTATGTAACTAAACATTATTACCTCTCCAAAAATAACCAACTCCTTCGAACATTGAAAAAAACTTCCAATACCTTCCCCCACCGTGGTGTGATGTTGAGATGACACTGGAAGATAGAACGCTTCCGCACCATCTACTACATGGTCAACGGACACCTTCACATGATCAAGCCAGAGTGGTTGATGATGCACCACAGTGTCGGCTCCGGACGGATAAACCATTCCGCTGGCCACTATTTGTTTCTCACCATCATGACTTATGGCGAGACGACAAGGAATCGGCTTCTATTTTTCAACATATATAATTGAACATATAAGTCATCACTTTCCATTTGAAATGAAATAAGCAATATTAAAAAAAAAACTTAAATAATTTAGCATTAAGTACCTGAAGCCCATCAAATGGGTCTGGATTCACGGAATGACAACTGCTTCGAGTTAGAGGTCGGGGGTGTGGAGTTACGTCCACCTCGGCATCAACATTTAGGCCCAAGCACTGGAGGATAGCATCGTATTTACTCTGCATACTATGGTACGCACTTTGCATACTGTCGAATTTACTTTGCATCTCCGACATGGTTTGATGCCTGACCTTCTCGGTAATGCTATCCTCCATCTCGTGCCTGATTATCTCCTTAATGTCATCTACTGAAACAACCCCACACGATCGTCTGAGGTAATCGTCCGGCTTGCCGTAAACATCCCTCGTGGTGACATACTCACCATACCCCCTCACCCTACCAGGATGATCCTCCTTCCCAAGGGCTTCACTTAAAATATCATGTTGCCTACTTGCCACAAATGACCCCTGTGTGGCCTGCTCAGCCTTTTCTACCTGTTTAAAAAAAAAAAAAAACTGAAAACTAAATACAAGTATTAAAGTAAATTTGAATTGAAAATATGAAAAACCGGGAAGATATACTTACAATTTTGTCAAACACCCCTCTAGTTTTCTCGTTGGGGATGTAGTAAGTTCCATCTTCTTTCTTTTTTGATCTAGCTCGAACCCAATCTAAAATGCGATCCTCGCTTACAATTGAGGAGCTAATCATTTCACATGAAGTGCTAGAAGATAATGGGTCGTTTACTAGCCATTGTGGCTTCATCCCCACATAACCTGCTGAGCCCAAATAATGGGGATGCTCATTTCGCATTTGACTATCTCTAGCCTTCTTACTTTTCTCCTGAATAAAATAATATATTTTTAGTTTTTCAACTCAATAAATCATATGCGTACATTTCAATATACCTTAAATTGCTCCGTTTGTCGTTCTTTCTTGAACAACTCCCATTGCTCTTCAGATAAGAAATCATAAAGCTGCGTAGGGGATTTATATTTTGGGTGGTCATGTGTAATGTACTTATGAACCAGCATTGTCTTAAAATCTTTCCATCGCATCCCCGCAACTTTCAAAACACTTGATTTCAGACGACGATCATCGGGGATGTTGAACTCCCTCTGAAAGATAAGGATAATATGCGATGTTATAAAAAATATTACGATTAATGTTCTGATGTGATTCGGACCAGGCATCGAAGGGCGAAGTCGAGTCATCGGAAATATGATAGTGATTTACGTGCAAAACGGAGCAAGTTCCGTGTTGGTGTCCAGCCGAGAAGGCGAAAGGATCGAGCCGAGGCAGGAAATCAAACAATAAGGCAGAACTTGATTCACGGCCGTAACCTTCATTTTTACGGCCGTAACATTCTTAAGGCAGAATGTTGATTACGGCCGTAAAAAGTTTATCACGGCCGTAAAACTGAAATTGAAATATTTTACTGCCGTAACATGTTGATCACGGCCGTAACACCTAATTGAAATTTGAGACAGAATGTTCATTACGGCCGTAAGCTATATATTCACGACCGTAATTCAGGATTCCGGATTTTGCCAATTATTTCGTTTCCTTTTATTATTTTAGGTTATTTTCCTATTTTAGAATTTTAGTCTAATTAGAATTCTATTTTGAGTAAATTAGATGCTAGGTTATTTTGCTTATTTATACGCTTTTTCAATTCATTGTAAACAGACAAGTTTGAGTTGATTAATAAAATTTGTGAGAGGATTCTCCAAAATTGAGAGGTTGAGTTTGTTCCCTTTTTCTTGAACTTATCAAAGATCCGATCTTTGTGGCGTTCTTCCAGCAAACTTATCAAATATTCGCAAGAATATTTGTGACGTTTCCAAATTCGATACTTATCAAGGAAATTGACAAGTCCTTGTGGCGTTCACCAATCTTGGTTCTTCAATCCGCATCGCCATAAATTGCGTCGTGATTGTCGGGTCAAGGCTTTACCGTCGTTCTATCCTTATTTTTCGTTATTTGTTTTGTGTCGATCTGATCTAGATCTTTCCTAGGTTTTAATTGTCGTTATTCCGCGTGTTCGACGAGATTCCCTGACCGGGATCTCATCATCTGGTATCAGAGCTTGGATCTATTTCAGATTCTTGTGTTTCTTGATTTTCTTGATTTTTTCGTGTTCTTCACGTTCTTCGTGTCAGTCATAATTTTTTTTAGTTTGATCCATAAGAGTCAGTCCCAAAAAATTCAAAAGTGTTTTTCTTCTTCGTTTTTCGTCCAAATTCAGTTCCGTTTTTTCTGCCATACTCGTAGTCAAATTCTCTGGCAGATTATTAAAAACAAATTTCCGAAAATTCCAAATATTTCCCAAATATTCCGAATTTCCTTGTTCGTGTCTTAAAAATGTCTGATAGCGAGGCTTCTACATCTTCATCTTCTATTGGAGACAGGAAACAACACAGGGGTGTGAATAGAAGGGATGAACAGGGTAATAATGATATTGCAGCAATGAGGGCACAATTTGAGAGATTTTTGGCACAGATGGTGAATAGAGGTGCAGGGCATGAACAGAGACCTCGGGATCAGTCTCATGATGGTTCTTGGGTTAGGAGAGGTAATAGACGTGAGGTTGGTGTGGATAATGAAGACATGGGCAGTGAAAGTGGCAGTATATCTTTAGGTAGTATACGAAGGAGGGATAGAGGAGATAGGAATGAAAGGAGGCACGATAGGGAGCGTCGTGATGCTAGGAGGCATCGTGGGGGTAGAGATGTTGTTGATGACGACCTTGGAAAAATTAAAGTGAAAATACCATCGTTCCAGGGTAGGAGTGATCCGGAGGCGTACTTGGATTGGGAGACAAAGGTCGAACGGCTTTTTGATTGTAATAATTATTCAGAAAAGAAGAAGGTGAAATTAGCCGTGATTGAATTCACCGACTACGCAAATATTTGGTGGGATCAATTAGTGACGGGTAGGAGGAGGAACCTTGAGGAGCCGGTGGAGAGTTGGGGTGAATTAAAAACCATAATGAGGAAGCGGTTTGTGCTGACTCATTATTATAGGGATATTTATCAGAGGTTGCAGGGTTTGACTCAGGGGTCGAGGAGTGTAGAAGATTATCATAAGGATATGGAGGTGGCGATGATTCGGGCTAACGTGGTGGAGGATCGGGAAGCTACGATGGCTAGGTTTCTGAGTGGGCTGAATAAAGATATTGCCAGTGTCATTGAGCTGCAACATTATGTGGAGCTGGAAGATATGGTGCATATGGCCATGAAGGTGGAAAGACAGCTAAGTTGAAAGGGGGCAGCAAGACACTCACCATCTTATCCTACATCACACCCTAAGCAGGAATCCAACGTTGAACATAACCCGAAAGGGAAGGAGGAGCCTACAACGAAAGGTAAAAATATTTCTGATTCTCAAACTACTCGGGATAGAAATATTAAGTGTTTTAAGTGCTTGGGTATGGGTCATATAGCATCCCAGTGTCCAAATAGGAAGCTAATGATCTTGCGTGATAATGGTGAAATTAGTTCCGAGGATGAATTTAAGGGAATGCCTAAGTTAGTGGATGCTGGAGCTAGTAGTAGTGATGAGGAAGGATTGACCTATCCTGAAAAAGAATCACTTGTTAATCGGCGTGTCCTTAGTGCTAGGGCTAGGGTGGATGAAATTGGTGAGCAAAGGGATAATCTTTTTCATACTAGGTGCTTGGTGGGCAAAAAGGCTTGTGGTATGGTGATTGACGGGGGAAGTTGTACTAATGTGGTTAGTACAATGTTGATTAATAAATTGGGCTTAAGCTTGATGAAACATCCAAACCCTTATAAATTGCAATGGCTGACCGAGTCAGGGGAAATTAAGGTAAATAAGCAGGCTAGGGTCAATTTTGCCATCGGGGGTTATAAGGATGAGGTGGTCTGTAACGTGGTACCTATGCATGTTGGTCATATATTGTTGGGGCGACCCTGGCAACATGACAGGAGGGTAGTGCATGATGGGTTTAAGAATCAATATTCATTTGTGAAGGGTGGGAAGAAATTTACAATTGTGCCGTTATCTCCAAAAGAAGCTCAAAATGATCAATTGAAAATCAAAAGTGAGTTTGAAAAAAGAAATAAGAGTGTTGAGGCCACGACCTCAGAAAAAAGAGAGGGTGTGAAAGTTGAAAACAAGAGAGTTGAGGCCACGACCTCAGAAAAAGGAGAGAATGAGTGCAAAAAGAAAAGAGAGTCCACCCCCAAATTGAGTTTATTTGCACATAGGTTGGTGTACGGAGATCCACACCTTGCACTTAACCGAGCTAACAATTCCCTCCCCAGTTCTTTAAAATCTGTTTTGCAGGGACATAAATCAAGCCATGGATTTAAGACGGGGCAGAAATTTATTGGCCAGAATAAGCAGCCCAAGAGTCTAAAGGACTGCACGAAGCTTAAAAATGATCATCGAGCCCAGGAAAGCAGGAGGAGCTTGAAAAGCCAACCAAAAATGGATTCGAGGTCGAATCCTTTTCAAGAGAGGGAGTATGATGTGATCCGGACCAGGCATCGAAGGGCGAAGTCGAGCCATCGGCAATATGATAGTGATCTACGTGCAAAACGGAGCAAGTTCCGTGTTGGTTTCGAGCCGAGAAGGCGAAAGGATCGAGCCGAGGTAGGAAATCAAAAATAAGGCAGAACTTGATTCACGGCCGTAACCTTCATTTTTACGGCCGTAACATTCTTAAGGCAGAAACAGGCAGAATGTTGATTACGGCCGTAAGAAGTTTATCACAGCCGTAAAACTGAAATTGAAATATTTTACGGCCGTAACATGTTGATCACGGCCGTAACACCTAATTGAAATTTGAGACAGAATGTTCATTACGGCCGTAAGTTATATATTCACGGCCGTAATTCAGTATTCCGAATTTTGCCAATTATTTCGTTTCCTTTTATTATTTTAGGTTATTTTCCTATTTTAGAATTTTAGTCTAATTAGAATTCTATTTTGAGTAAATTAGATGCTAGGTTATTTTGCTTATTTATACGCTTTTTCAATTCATTGTAAACAGACAAGTTTGAGTTGATTAATAAAATTTGTGAGAGGATTCTCCAAAATTGAGAGGCTGAGTTTATTCCCTTTTTCTTGAACTTATCAAAGATTCGATCTTTGTGGCGTTCTTCCAGCAAACTTATCAAATATTCGCAAGAATATTTGTGGCGTTTCCAAATTCGATACTTATCAAGGAAATTGACAAGTCCTTGTGGCGTTCACCAATCTTGGTTCTTCAATCCGCATCGCCATAAATTGCGTCGTGATTGTCGGGTCAAGGCTTTACCGTCGTTCTATCCTTATTTTTCGTTGTTTGTCTTGTGTCGATCTGATCTAGATCTTTCCTAGGTTTTAATTGTCGTTATTCCGCATGTTCGACGAGATTCCCCGACCGGGATCTCATCATGTTCAATTCATTATGTATAAAGTGATAGTACCTTGATTTCTTCCCACATCATATCCTTAAGGCCTTGATCCACTTTGTACCAATCACTGATGTTTATGTCAACGTGAATATGGACCAAAGACCCTATAAAAGCTTTGAAATTATTCTTTCCTGGTCCGATCGGCCTATTTTTTTCATCGAATTCAATAACATTGATTTCTTGCCCTGCCTTCTTAATTTTCTTATACATAGTCGGCCCTCTTGTCCTTTTTGTTTGGGCAGTACTATGATCGTCTGAAGAACTTGAAGACTCCGTCATTATATTAAAACAATATAACACGTACCTGCACATATGACAATCAATATTCATGTTAGAAATATATATATCAAATTATTGTTATCAAGATCACAAATAATATTAACAATGTATATATAGCACATATATAAAGAATACAAGAAAGTTTATTAGTTGGAATCAAATAAGATAATTTACGACCTATATGTGAAGATATAATTAAAAAGATTAAAAGTTTACAAGGATGATTGTATTTTATATAGTTATTTTTTTAGTATGGTCAATTTTGTACGAGTGACAGTCACCTTAAATTATAATTTTCATTTTTTATTTGTAAAATTTTACGAAAATTTCGGCAGAGTCTCCTCCGTAAATTGGACTTAGCCAACCTATAGGGGGAATGAAAATACTACAATAAAACCAATTTATTCACCATCGACATATTCAAAACTCAAACGCAACTCCAATCAAACTTCAACATCATCTACTACTCCAACATTAATCCAAAATCAATTCTCAACTTTTAAAAATCAAACTAAGATTGCATAACTTAACTCCAATAAATCAAATATTATTGTATATCAATCTACTAACTTCAAATCAATAATATATATTCAAACAAACCAATTAACTTGAAAAATAATAAATCAATTATATATATATATATATACATACACACAAACATATACATACACACAGATATATATATATATACACACACAAAAACACACACACACACACATATATATATACACACACAAAGATATACATACACGCACATACACACATAGATATATATATATACATACATATATATACACAAACATTATATAAACACATAGATATATATATATATATACACACACACACACACACACACACACACACACACACACACACACATTTATACAAAAACTAAGTAGGGGTAGAGATTTAAGGTCACCTTGCGGTGCGGCGACTGGGCGGGGCGGCGACGGGCGAGCGGTGGCGGCGACGGGCGGTGGCAACGACGGGCGGGCGGTGGCAGCTTGGGCGTGGAGAGAGTGGAGAGAGTTTGGGCGTGGAGAGAGTTTCGTGTGTGAAGTGAGTTACGCGCGCGGATTATACAAATGAAAAGGGCGTCGGTTCCTCTTGAACCGACGCCCAAAACTCGGGTTTGGGTGTCGGTTTACGAGGAACCGACGCCTTTACTTAAAATTTATTTACAAAATTGCCACCGCGTTTTCAATTGGCTTCGGTTGTTACATAAAACGACGCGTATTCCCCATTTTTTATGCGCGATTTTGTACTAGTGTTACGACTTCTCATACTTTGAAAACGTTGTATAATAGTCTCATTATCAATTTTATTAAACACATCTTTTTCAACATATACCACTAAGCTATCATTCATCCATTGGTCTCTGATCCGATTGCCCAGTCAATTTTTCACAATATTCATAGCAGAAAATACCCTTTCAACTGTAGTAGTAGCAACGGGAAGAGTTAATCCTAAAGTCTCGAGCCTATAAACCAATGGGTACACTTGATTTTTTTTTGTTACAACCAACTTGATTGCAAGTTCACTAAGGCCCCGTAATTCTCTAAACTCCTTGCTAGAGCGCATATCAACAATATAGTTTCGAAATTGATCATCAAGTGCCATAAGCTGTACTTTCGAAAAATCTTCAGGATAATGGTTAGCAAGACTGATTAATTTCTCCTTGTCAAAAGTATAGAATGAATCATCGGGACATAAACATACTAAACAAAGAAGTAATTCTATACTTGCCTCAGAAAAATGATTATTCAACTTTTGAAGTTGCATATCAATGACAGAATAGAACAAATCCACATGAAAACAATGAAGATTTGTTGTTTCTTCAGTATTAAGCCGTGAGCGACCTGGGCGTATAAACACACTATCCATATCAGGAACACCAATATTATACTTCTGACAAAAAGTAACAACTTTATCCAAAAAAGAACCCCACTCTGTTTCCCTCATATCTTGGATTCTTTGTTTGCATACTGTCACTAAACTCATAGCATTAACAATATCCTGATCTTTTCTTTGTAATGCCTTAGACAATTCATTTGAGATTCCTAAGATGGTTCTCATGAGATGTAGATTAAACACAAACTCAAATGATTGCATCGAGTCTAATAAATTATCAGTCTCACATCTTTGTTCACGTGTTGAGCCATCAATAGAAATCATTTCAACGTACGATAATGCGATCCCCAACGTGCAATAGTACTTTGTTGATTAAAACCCCGTCCACTTGAAATCTCATCATTACCAAGTACTTCAGAAATTATGGCTTCTTGTTTCTCTCTAAGAATATCACAACGCTTTGAGGAAGCTCCAACAATATTCACCACACTAGAAACCAAATTAAAGAGTGACTGAACTTTCTTGTGCTTCTTTGCCACAACTACAAGAGCCAATTGAAGTTGGTGTGCAAAATAATGTACATAAAAAGAACTTGGATTCTCTTTCAAAATAAGTACTTTTAGACCATTGAACCCACCTTGCATATTACTAGCCCCATCATAGACCTGACCTCGCAATCTGGATATACTCAACCCATATCTTGAAAATAATTTATCTATAGCTGCCTTAAGTGATAGAACTGTAGTACTAGAAACATGTTCAATCCCAATAAAATGTTCAACTGCATGTCCCATCTTATTATCATAACGTAAAACAATAGACATTTGTTCCTTCACATAGATTTCTTGAGATTCATCAACTAGAATTGAAAAGAATGTACCAGCAATATCATTGATGATAACATCAATTGTTTCAATAGCTGCAGCACTTACAATATCCTTCTGGGTTTTTGGAGATGTTAGTTTGTGATTTTTTGGAGCGTTTTTCAAAGTGGCACTTTAATTTGCTCATTATGATCAGCTAAAAACTGTAATTGTTCAAGAAAGTTACCTTGGTTATTTTGAATCTTCACACTCATCATGACCATGAAAAGCATGTCCTTGTCGTAAAAGAATTCGAACACAATCAATTGATGCATTTAGGCGAACTCGATATGCACTCCGTGCTTCTTTTGTTTGCTTGAAGAAAACTGTCTCAATATGTTGCTCTTGATTTATCAATACTTCACAATTGCTTCGGGCTTGATTGTCTGCACTATTGACATCTACAACATGAACTCCAAGTCTATCCTTCTTTCTGAAATTCTGGAACCCTTCTTTCACAAAAACATCACCACCTCCTTGTTCCCCATTGTTTGGTCCAAACAAATAACAGTGTAAACAAAATGCAGCATTTTTACTTATACTATATTCCAACCAATCACCATATTCATTAAACCAAGCAGGAATGAATCTCCTTGTTTTGTTTCGTGGAAACACATGACTCCAAGGTTGACATGGACCTCTCTACAAGTATGCTCTTCTTATTTGACCTCGAAGATTAACATTATAATTCATAATTGGAGTTCTTAATTAAGGGTCAGTGGGAAGTTGTGCAAGTGTAACATCAATAGGCTCAATATCTGCTTTCATTACCTCAAAATTTTCTTGAAAATTAGTTCCATCTTTGTTTGCTTCATCGATTTCATCAATAGTTGCTTCCTTTGTTATTGCTTCATCGATTTCATCAATATCATCAATACTTACTTCATTAGCTTCAATTGTTTCATCAATATTTGCTTCATTTGTTTCATCAATTTCATAAACGCGTGATTTCTTTGCCTCGACCTCTTCTTCAATAGAATTTTGAGACATTCATTTAAAATATCTCAACATTTCTTCCTGCAAAATCAAATCAAACAAAGATAGCTTGAAAATCCCCTTCAATCCATGACTTAATTATGTGTTCTAATAATTTTATAAAGATTCTCTATTCAATATTCTGATATTATATCCATAATCCATCCATCCTCAAAATTCAAAACCAAAAGAATTTCAATTTTCCATCCTAATTCAATTAATCAGTAAAACTATATCTATATCTAATTATGTATTAAAACTTTACTATTAGAAAAAGAACTTACAACTTACAATTTACAAAACAAATGAAACAATTCAATACTTGAAATTGAAATTGTATAACCCATTAGTATTAATTAAGGATTACCCACTGTCCAGATTGACTCCAAGCTCCAAAAACATGAAATGATGAAAAGTGAAAACACACGCATTACACACAGAACCAACCAATGAACCAAAATACCAAATAAAGCTAGAATTCTGAAGCCTAGAATTAATTAATTAACTCAAAGAAATCTACTTAGTGCAACTCTGCAACAGTGGAAGTGCTTACAGCCGTGTTTCTGGTTTAAGTTCAACTACCGAGCGGTCGAGGCTTCAAAGTTTGAGCAATGTTGCTTGCTGCTACTGCGACTCTGTGGCGCCATGTGCATTTAAGGACCGAAGGTACTAGGTTTGATTGGCACCGTAGCGGGAGGACATCGAGGAGGTTGGACTTCTAGGTTGATGGGGGTTAGGTTGTGGTTAAGAAAATGATGAAAGAAAAGAGAACGAGAGGAGAGACAGAGTATTGGGCTTAGGTACTGAAGGTCTCTGGATGCGAAAATGAGAAGAAGGGGGGAAAAAGGCGCTGTAGCTGAAATGGGCCCAAAAAAAATCTGGGCTGGATCCGATGGGTGCGGTCGCACCCATTGGACCCTTAATGGGTCCGCCCCTATATCTAATCTGATTCCAACAATGTTCTGGACTGGAATGCGTATGCTATTGAAGCTCAAAAATACTTAAGAGAGGGTTTTATGGATAAAGCATTAGTAATTAATTAATCAATTAATCGAATTAACTAATTATTATTACATTGAATTTAATTAAAATCAAATTTTAATTAAACACCAAATTAGAGTCCAAACTCTAATTCTAAAATTAGGGCAAATTCAATTAACATTTCAATTCAGGATAATACTCTTAAATAAAATTCAATTCAATTTAGGGTCAAAGTTAAATATTTTGTTAAATCCCAATTTTAACAATTTAAAAGCTAAAGATTTTAAATTGGGTCAAAATAGTAAGTTGAGTAAAATCCATTTTAAAATAAAATTTAAACCCCTTTTAAATTTGTGATTAAAATCCTTCTTTTTTTTTTTTTGAAAAATTACAATCTGATCCATATTTAAAATTACACTTGAACCCTCGAATTTCATAAATTACATGAAAGGTCCTTCATTTTAAAGAAAATTGTATTTTGACCATTAAATAGAATATTGCAAGCAGGGGCTTGATATTTCGAGATTAGCAAAAGAGACCCTTGCTCCCGATATGAAACCCTAATCCATATATTGTAGCCAGGCCCTTGTAATTTCCAAAATTGCAAAGGAAGCCCCCGTCTCCAATCCTCCCAAACCCGATCGAAACCCTTTCTTGGACATTGGTTAACATGGTGGCTGAACAGCCAACGCCATCTATGCTTTCTACTATGAGAATCGTCGTTATGCAGCGGCGGAATCTCGTTGATGTGCAACAGCACAAGAGCGTTATTGCGTTGCTGCAGCAATTCTCCTACAGGAGAATTGCAGTGGTTACCATCGCTACTGCTATAATCCAGTCAGCCAAGCGTGCAGCTGGACCTACAACAGTGTTGTGCACTGCTGTGTGTACCAGTGCTGCTGCGCCCGCCACCTCCGACGATTTTTCACCGAAATTTTCCAATCCGTTTCTCGAACCATTTTTCGACCCAAAATTAATTTTATTTCTAAATCAGATTTTGAACAAGAAAATTAATTTTCTCAATAGCTAGAAAACAAGAAAACATTCATCAAAGCGTTAACAAACTCTAACAAGTAACAAGGTAGACTCTGATACCACTGTAAGGTTTCGGGTCATACATGTACAGCGAAAATTAAACAGACTCGAAACCATAACCCAGATCTACCTTGCACTTAGATAGAATCTAAGATTAGAATTGTACCTTGATGACATTTTTGAATCTAAAATTTGGCACAGGATGTAAAAATCTTGTCACCATTGTCGTCCAATAGTCCAAGATCTGATATTAATCCACATAGCAAGTTAGGATCTGGAAGAGGTTGTGCTAGCAACCAAAAGATAACTCAAATCCCTAGTTGTCTTTTAATTAATCCAATACTTATAGGTTTACGCTAAACCTAATTAGGGTAGAAATAGTGGACTTGGGCTAACCAAGTCTAGCCCAACTAATTGAGCTTTGACACTATTCCAAAATGATGGGGATGCTCGACGAAGGTGGGTGGAGGAGGAGGAAATTATTTAGGTTGATAGGGGAAGTGAGAGTGGGAGTGGGAGTGGATTGAGGATGGACCTGGAGGGGGTAAGGGTGAGAGTGGGTGACTTGAATAGTATCTGTGACCAATTATAGGTGGTTGTGACCAATAAATTTGTTATTTGTGAGAAATAATATGTGATTTGAAAATATTTGAGATTATGACTGAATTTGTAAACATGATTCACAATTTGTTAAGTTGTGATTAATTAACTTAAAGTTTGTGATCGAGAATTAAGTTGTAACCTATAAAGTTTGAGATTTGTGATTGAGAAATAAGTTGTAACCTATAAATTTGAGATTTGTCACTGAAAAATAAGTTACAACCTATAAAATTCGAGACTTGTGATCAAGAAATAAGTTATGACCTATAAAATTTAAGAATTGGAATGGAAAATTAAGTCGTGAGAGATTAATTTGATAATTGGATACCATTTTGACCTATAACATTTGTGATTTGTAATCGAGAAAGAAGTCATGACCTATAAAATTTTAATTTGTGACCAAAAAATAAATCGTGATTAATTAATTTGATAATACCGGTTGAGAAATGATTGTGACCTATAAAATTTGTTATTTGTGACCAAAAAATTTGTAGTGACTTGTGACCATAAACAACTTGTGACCTATAAAGTTTGTGATTTATGATAGAGAAATAAGTCATGACCTATAAAGTTTGTAATATGTGACCAAGAAATAAATTGTAGCCTATGAAGTTTGTAATAAATAAATTGCGATCAACTAATTTGAAAATTTGTGACCGAGATATAAATTGTGATCGATAAATTTGATATTTTTTTACGGAAAATAATTTTTGAAATTTAAATTTGTAATTTTTCAATGTGACAATAAATTGTACGTCAGTGTGACTTTATCCTATTCAACTACCCCTTTAATTAATAAAATATAGTTAATTACATATTTTTATTAATTGCCACCTAATTTTTAAAATAATTTTTTTAAGTTTATCATATTTTAAAAGTAGTCTTTAAAGTTTTGTAATTATTTATTTTTCCCTAAAGGAATTTGGCCTTCTTTGGTACCATTTTTCGGTGAAAAAATACATAAGCAAGGCGTCTATTATACACAATTTCAAATTTAAGAAATAAGTTTAGAATTAGACTTGGTTTGCATAATTGGGCCAGTAAGAGTTGCTTCCAACTCCCATCTCCGTAAAGTATATGACGGCGAGTCTGTTGCCAACTAGTTCTCAAAATTGGAATGTCAGAATATGTTATTGTCCAGAGAAGGCACTTCCTTCCCCATTTATCACGAAGAAACCACTTGGACAGGTGGTGCGGAGTGGCGATCATAGATTCATCAATGAAGGACGTCCGGAACCACTACAATGGACCTACCTTCGCCACTGAAACCACCACAATCCCCTATCCCAACAAACATACACACACAAATGTGCTATGCTTATGGCAGTGAGTGCCGAGATTGTGGTGTTGGGAACGCCAGTTGTTCGACTCACAAAAATTGATTTCTTGTGATAGATCCATCCCGTTACAGGATTTTTTGTACTATGTCTTGGAATAAATAATTTTGCACACAAAAAATAGTTTTGAGAAGATTACCCTTGTACCGTGGTTTACAATAATCTTTATCAACTGCTTCTTGATTCCACCAAAGCTTTAAACCCTCAAGCTTTCCTCGGTGTTCTCCAATGGCAGCTGCGCAAGTGTGTGGTCACATTTCTCAAGGCCTATGTTAAACTAGGATTAGGGTTTCTTTGTAAAGAGAAAACACACACTACACACTTTAGTGTGTGTCTCGTCACTTTGCCAATTAGGTTAAGAAAATAGTCTTGGAAGACTATTTGTAACCTCTTTACACTCCAAAACCCTACCAGGCCTAGTACCATAACCCAGGCTCATTTCTGCACAACTCAATACAGGTAATAAGCTTGTATAAGCCTATTACAGTGAAGCCACCGAGGGAACCTAATCGGACCCAATTAAACTAAGCTCCAATAAATTAATTATGACCTGGTCAACTCTTGATCAGTCAAAATCAATTTATCAATCACGTTCTATTCCACTAAAGAACGAGACTGCACTCTTAGTAAAATTGAAATTACTGAAACAATTAACCAAAATTAATCGTTCTTACATGTTACCCCCGTCGATCAACTCGAATATTCGGAGCAAGTTAAAATGACCAAAATGCCCTTCTCTGAATATTCATAAATTCTCAACTCTAATCTTCTATCTGACAGTTCAGTGTGATCCCATCACATCATAAAATTCAATAGTCACTGTTGAATTACTGAGCTCAGATTCAACTATCCACTAGAAGAACCAGTAAGATTATGATCATACCTAAAAGGTGTTAGATTCCATAATACGAAATTACGAATATATGTTCCTCGTTAGTTCACTTTAATTCCCAAAGTACCGAGATATTGATCAGCAATTTTCATCTCACCCATTGATACCTCAAAGAACTTCAAGTTAGTAATCGAAGTCCATTATCCGATTAGGATTAAGGTCCCACGTACGATAGTCAAGTGAAATTAAATTTGTGTGGTCAACGTTACAAATTAATTACACGTGGTCCCATCCAATACGTTCCCAACGTACTCTCAGTTTTATTACCAAAGTTAAAGATAGACTTTAATAAAACCAAGACGATCTTATTAAAATAAATTTTCCATATTTATTTATTTATCGTTAACGTTAATTTTAGATCGAATCACAAATTGAATCTTTCGGTGTTTAACGACTTTAACACTCAATTTGAAATATCAAATTGACCCGTGGACAAACGTAACTTCATATTAATACAATCAATTAATATTTTATTTTAAATGTCATGAATTATACTCTATGGGCATATATAATTCCAACAATTTCCCACTTGCCCTTATAGTATACATGAAACATCGAATCATCCATCTTGTCAACATCATCATTACATTAATGATTATGTTCTCAACCAAGATGATAACTCCTTTCGATGTAAGTCACGGTTGTATAACAAAAAATCCAAGATTGTGTTATACCCAACCAATTAACCTCATTATCTCCCAATTATATTCCAATTTTGACGACTCTCGAGAGTCCTAGTCAAATCAGATCTTAATTAGCTTTAATCCATCATATCACAACCTGAATAGATAAGCAAATATTTACTCGTTTTCCAGAAAATGCTTCAGTATATGCTTTACCTCTATTCAATGATCTGATCCTAGATCAAACTAATAATCACCAACAATATCCCCAACATAAGTTATGACCTATCTAGTGCAAAGTAAGACTTCCTATAGCTAGAGCATAAGGAACCTTCTCTATCTTACCATGAGTTTTAGGAGAATACTCATAAGATAGATAAAGTCCACAAAGAACATTATTCCTTTCAAGACTTCAATATTGCAAATGTGGATAGTATCTTATTATTACATGAAACTTCAGACTATTCTATTCCATTTTTCTCCCACTCCGAAAAGTACGGATGTCTAGATAAAATAGACAGTCATCTACAAGTCCTTCAAGTCTAATTGCTGGTACCAACTACTATTTGATGAAAATATTCTCACACATAAGTAGAGTGTCATTCAAATAAATAGTCGCGAAAACTGTCTCATCTTTCTGTATACACGAGTATACTTAAGATATATCAAGATTTTGATCAAGAACAAGTATCACAATCGTTCTATCAAATTCTATATTCCATATCTTGAACAATTACCCAAATCCAAAGTTGGAAACTAGTAAGTCATGAATTTTACTTTCATGGTCTTTAATATGAACTCATCAGATTACACTTTGTAAATGATTTCCTCAAGATGCATTCAAGAAACAACATCTTGATATCCATTTGTCGTACCTCATTTTCACAATGAACGACAATAGATAAAAGATCCAGGTAAACTTTTGCATGGCTATTGGAGAGAAGGGTTTCACAAACCCACAACCATAAGCCTTGCACTAAAGGCATCAACCTTTCCATCTACCCCTCTTTTATCATCTTAAAAATCATCACACCCTATAGGTTTGACCCCATTGGGTGTGTCTACAAATATCCAAACCTTGTTGGATTACTAGGAATCTAATTCCGAGTTCACATTCACCTTCCATGATTTCAAGTCTATAACTTCTACCACATCCCTAAATGAGGAGTTCTTCTCTTATTTCAGTAGAGACTATCTAAACAGACTCTCCGTAAAATAAGCGTCAAGAAGGTGGTCTTACAACCCTCCCACTCCAATTAGTCGCTGGAAGTGTATTTCCATTATGTCCAAACAGAGTCCCTTCCTCTCCTCCCACTACTTGGTATATCCCTAATTGGGATCAACCTCTTCACTACCTCTTTATGAACATAAAGACGAGACAAAATAGTGAAAACAACTTCGACTACAACCTTTGGTTTTCCCCTGTCCATTGGGATCACCATGCAAGAATAGTGGTTGAACCATTTGCCCAATTCTCCCACTAGGATCAGCAACCATCGGTTCCATAGGAAGTTTCAAATCATCAAGATTAATTCTATGAGAAAATCTGGAATCAAGTTGTTTGAACCACGTTCTAACATCTCATCCAATAGAATTTTACTTGTTGATTTGTATTCTTCTATACGCCTTATCCTCTAAGAAAGTCACATTTGTACTCAACAAACACTTTCTGGACCAGAGGACTATAGAAGAAATAATTTCTAGTTTCATTGTATACCTTATATATAATCAAACCTTCATTGTTGCCACCATCTCGTCAATCCTTCCTTTCAGCTTGTGTGCCAAAAGTCCCCAAATCTGAATGTGGTATAGACTGGGCTTGCACCCATGCCACAACTCTAGGGGTATTTCAGGAAATGTATTAATGGTACTAGGTTATGAAGGAACATGACTATCTCCGGTGTACATTCCCAAATGAAACTAGTAATGAGGATAACTCTTCGTCGATTTGGTATTACCTTGTTCTCATTTTCCGATAAATGGTTCCTAAACTCATATGAGAGATAAACAAACCTCGATCAAATCGAAGTATTTCGATTCTCTTAATTACTTTTCAACTTCTATCCAAAATTCTAGAATTTCTTCAACATTTCGGATTAATGAGATATTAAGTATATAATCGAGATCTGGAGTGATCATCAATAAAAGTGATGAATTACTCGTACTCTCTCGTATCTTGAGCACAAAAGAATCCATTCATATCGAAGTGTATTAATCCCCAAACTCTTAAGTCCATTTAATGTATAAGGACTCTTGGTTATATAATCCTCTAAACAAGATTCAGAAAAACAGTATAGATTCCACCTCAGATCCTTTTGATGTCCATCCCTTACTAGTATTAGAATCGAGTTTTGGATAAATGTAACCAAGCCTAAGATCTTAATCATTTTACCCTCTAAATAAAATTCAAAAGCCCACATAGATTCCACCTCCAAAATACTTAGAGGCTATCTTTACTAGTCTTTCAATCTTATTTAGACAAATATGATTATCTTAAGATCTTATCAAATAGTTCATTAATACAAGGAATCATCTATCCTTTATCACTTGTAGTAATATTACACTTAGAACCATTTACAAGGCTTTGAGATTGTTAACCATTTGTCTCGCAATAATAAGAGCATTATTTAACTTAATTCCAACTAATAACTGGAGATTAAGTGCTAAATAATTCCGCTAAAATAATAAAGAGGCAAAATAACAATCAAATTGTTTCGCAAACATAAAAGCCCAACGACTCTTTCCATATTACCGTACCCGTGCTTATCCTTATAGTATACTCTATCTCATTGTGTCATTTGGTCACCTAGGACCATATTGCAACAACTTGCAATAGTGATTAGTTATTCTAGAATCTATAATCAAGATAGACTCAGTTACTAACCATAACACAATTAATAGAGTCTTACTCCATTATAGAGTTTCCAGGGAAGCTACCTCCTCATTAATCCTATCTTTGCTCAAAAGCAAAAAGGTTAGAGGCCTACCATACTATCCGTCGCATTAAAATAATAGATTTCTCAAAGATTATGTCGTATGAATCAATGTTTGCAAGTGGAACCTCCACCACGTTAAAGTGACCAATCATGTTTTACCAAATGGTCTCTTGAAAAAACGCGATCGATTCATAAGTAGAGATATATTATAGCTTGATAGCATATTTTGTATAACTCCATAATTAAAATGTTCAAATTATCATAAATACCCTTCCATCGTGAAAACAAAATTGGTTATCCTATTCTGATGTTTTTATTGCAAAATACTTGATATGAGAATCAAAACTATGCAATAAATCATCTCATCAAAATAAAACCATTTTCATTGGAAGATTTATAATTATTTTTGAACAAGAATCTTCTAGCATGAACAAATGTCATAAGTGGAAAGAATTATAACGAGACATGTTACATTTTTCGCAAATTAGTTGGTGATGTCTAAATATATAACTAGTTGTGGAAATACGACATTCAAATAAAATAAATGTATTAAATACAAGTTACATATGTGAAGAATACTTTCATATATGATGCATGAAGAAAAATTATGCACAAGTAGACCCAAAACTACTATAGTATGACGACAACCTAAAACCCCAAAATCTTAAACACATTTCTCTATAGGAGAAATAAATATGATTTATGGCTAGGCTAGGACCTTCCCACTAAATTAAATATATCCAGCATCTCATGCAATATTTAATTTATAGTCGTTAAAATTTGGCCGTCATTGACATCGTTTGGATATTCTATAGGAAGTCTTGCGATGTCCTTGATTTAAGTGTATAACCCCTATATTGATAATATTTTAAGTACCAAATTAATTACGTCACCTATAGGGTAATCATAATTAATTCACACTTAAAAAATCATCACCTAATTGGGCCAAATCTAATAACCAAAACAGTGCAGTCCTCCTTAGGGAGACTAAATAGATTAGCACGAGGTATACACAAATTTTTACTAATGGGCTTATAGGGGAGGCTGTGGGTTCAAAATATTTTGCACCCTCACTCACTTAATATTTTGAACTGTTGGGTTTTAATTTAATAATTACCAATCAATTTTAACTCTTAAAATCGATTCAATTATTAGTAAACATATTTATTTTTCTAATCTAACATTTAGAAAATAAAATAAAATATAAAATAATACATGACAATATAGTACCTAGAGCGATGTATATGCGATCTACATGACATTTTATTTAATGACATTCATTCACAATTTAATTAAAGCAATAAATAAGAACATAATTTATGGCCCATACCTAGACACAAAATTACAAATTAATTAAAGAGTCTATTGAGCCACAAGTCGACTCAATTCTTCAATTTCTATTTGCAAGTGTCCAGCCCATTACTTGAACTCTTCAAATAATATTTCTCAGCCCATTACCAAACTGGTCCAATCTGTAAAGCTTCAATCTACAGCCCAAATGCCAAATACCAACATGAAGTTATCCAATTAAATATTCCAGCCCATTGTAAAATTTAGTCAACATTGCATTGGCCCAGCTAAACGATTTAGCCCACATTGCAATTAATTAAAATAGTCCAATTTTACAATTTCAGGACCATATTTAATTTCACATATATCTGGCCCAACTTATACAAACTTGTCCAAGTGAATAGGAGGCCCAATTGTATCAATCCATTTTTTCTCCTTTCTACATGGCGACGCAGAAACTGGATGGAATTTCAGTCGCCTTCAACCGAGTCTGCCAAGGACGAAAAATCCGACCTCACGGTGGGATTCAATAAAGTCTTCGGATACCATCTTTGTCGCCATGATGGCTGCTGTGCGACCACGACTGTACCACGCACGGGCGCGATGCCAAAAACGCAGCAGCACTGTGGCCCTCTGTCGTCGCCTTCTTCGTCACTCGCCGGAAAGAAGGACTAAGAGGAAACCGCGAGGAAGTCGCCAACAGCCTCCTCCATCATCGCGCAGCGTAGCCGCGACAAGCACAACGGAGCCATGCACAGGCGACTGAACCTCGACCGAAAATGTAACTTTGACCGTGTTCCTTTACCGACGCTATCCAGGGTAGATTAAGGTACCAAATGTGCCACTACGGTCACCGACAGTAGCGGCAGTCCTCACAGGCTCTGCCATTGTTCGTTACCTGTCTCCAACCCGGTTTGTTTTGGTTTTTGGTGATTTTGCAGTGAAGGTCCTCCTAGTTCTGTAGATGGTGAAGTTTAGCCCAGGCATTGAAATTTGTAAGCCAGGTCCTCCAAAATTGCCAATGCAGTCCCGTAATCAGAAAATGCAGAATTTGTCCCCCTTCAAAGTGAAATTACAGATCTGGTCCTTCCAATTTTACAATTACAATAGAAATAATACAAACCATAATTCTATTGCAAAATTTAAAATCAAAGGGGAAAACATGGAGTCGTAATCCATCTCCCCTTTGTTACAAGACTCGATAATACAAATACAAGAATTTACCACAAAAATTCTATGGCCATAAATTTGTTCAAACAAGAATATCATTCATCCAATAACAAATAAATCACATAATCCTAATACCGCTCAACTAACACATGCATAACAAAATTATTTAATCCTAAATACATAAAACAGTATAAAAAACCTGACACTCTGATACCAATTGTTGGGAACGCGAGTTGTTCTACTCACAAAAATTGATTTCTTGTGATAGATCATCCTGTTACAGGATTTTTCTATACTATGTATTTAACTTGGAATAAATAATTTTGCACACAAAAAATAGTTTTCACAAGATTACCCTTGTAGCGTGCTTTACAATAATCTTCATCAACTGCTTCTTGATTCCACTAAAGCTTCAAACCCTCAAGCTTTCCTCGGTGTTCTCTAATGGCAGCTGCGCAAGTGTGTGGTCACATTTCTCAAGGCCTAGGTTAAACTAGGATTAGGGTTTCTTTGTAAAGAGAAAACACACACTACACACTTTAGTGTGTGTCTCGCCACTTTGCCAATTAGGTTAAGAAAAATAGTCTTGAGAGACTATTTGTAACCTCTTTACACTCCAAAACCCTACCAGGCCTAGTACCATAACCCAGGTTCATTTCTGCACAGCCCAATACAGGTAATAAGCCTGTATAAGCCTTTTATAGTGAAGTCACCGAGGAAACCTGATCGGACCCAATTAAACTAAGCTCCAATAAATTAATTATGACCTGGTCAACTCTTGATCAATCAAAATCAATTTATTAATCACGTTCTATTCCACTAAAAGAACGAGACTGCACTCTTAGTAAAATTGAAATTACTGAAACAATTAATCAATAATTATATCCTTTGACTCATCGTTCTTACATGCTACCTCCGTCGATCAAATCAAATATTCGAAGCAAGTTAAAATGACCAAGATGCCCTTCTCTGAATATTCATAAATTCTCAACTCTCATCTTCTATCTGACAGTTCGATGTGATCCCATCACATCATAAAATTCAATAGTCACTGTTGAATTAATGAGCTCAGATTCAACTCTCCACTAGAAGAACCAGTAAGATTATGATCATACCTAAAAGGTGATGGATTCCATAATACGAATATATGTTCCTTGTTAGTTCACTTTAATTCCCAAAGTACCGAGATATTGATCAGCAATTTTGATCCCACCCATTGATACCTCAAAGAACTTCAAGTTAGTAATCGAAGTCCATTATCCGATTAGGATTAAGGTCCAGTGTACGATAGTCAAGTGAAATTAAATTTGTATGGTCAATGTTACAAATTAATTTCACGTGGTCCCGTCCATTACGTTCCAAACATACTCATAATTTTATTACCAAAGTCAAAGATAGACTTTAATAAAACCGAGACGATCTTATCAAAATAAATTGTCCATATTTATTTACTGATCGTGAACGTTAGTTTTAGATCGAATCAGAAATTGAATCTTTCTGTGTTTAATAACTTAAACACTCAATTTGAAATATCAAATCGACCCGTGGACAAACGTAACTTCATATTAATACAATCAATCAATATTTTATTTTAAATGTCGCGAATTATACTCTATGGGCATATATAATTTCAACATATGGCAGTGAGCGCCGACGATAATTTCATTTCGCCGATGACCTCATCTTCAAATTTTGTTTGCGGTCTACTTGTTTGGGATTATGGTTGGACTGAGGTGGGGGTGAGGGAGCATTTTTTGGGGTTATTGGTGGGTGTATGTTATTGATTACTAGTCTTGCCAGTGGAATGTGGGTGAGGCAGAGGTCCAATTGGATGGGTGTGGTGTAGCAAATGGATTGAACTAAGATTGACCTCAGTTGCTTTCAATTTTATGAGTAGGTTGGGTGGGGTTGGGTTGGGTGGGTTGTGGTTGGGCTGGAGGGGAGGGGGAAGGGGATTCGATGGGGGTTTGGGCGTGGTCGGAGGGGAAGAGGCAGAGGTGTGGCTGAAGGGGAAGGGATACATGTGTGGGGCTAGATTGAGATGTTGAGCGAGAAATGGAAGGTATAGCGATTGAGGCGGAAGTTATTATTAATTAATATTTTAAAGATAATTTAACACGTGATTATTGTACTAAAAATTTATAAACTTGTTTTTGAATTGTTAATTTAAAAAAACATGTTCAAGTGTAATTTCCACTTTTCGGTTGAGAAGACATTGGAAGTAGACTAGTAACGGGCTTTTGTTTTGAGCCCACATTAATAAATAAAGCTAGGGGAAAAAAAAAAAAAAAAAAGCTCATGCGGAACCAACATGGGCGGTTGACAGCCCTCGCCAAATGCTGGATCCTTAAGTGATGGTTCTCCCCTTCTAAGTTTATAAGTGTTGCTTTCAGGAGATTCATCATCCATGGTTTTCATAATGAAAGCACCATGGTTTTTCTCTTGTAAGGCGAAATCAACCTTATAACAATATTAATTTCCGGATAAAATTTTTACATTAAGTTATTGCTGTTGTTGACTTGGATTGTTATGAATCACAATAATAAATGTGGCCCATAGATTATCCCAAGTTGGACAAACCTACCGGCCAAGATTAGGAATGTAAACGAGAAGAGCCAAGGCTTACGGCTCGTGCACAATTCGAGTTTTTTTTTTTTTTTTTTGGCACGAGCTCTTTCTAGCCTGAGCCGAGCCAAGCTTGGCAAAAAAAAAAAAAAAAAAAATTTCAAGCTTTTGGTTTTTTTTTTTTTTAAAAAAAATTTATACAGTTTATTTTTAACAATGTAAAAGTTTTACACTGAGATAGGTTAGCCTGGCCCATCCACAATAATTCGAGAGCTCAGCTCAGGATTTTTTCGGATTGAGCCGACGAGCTTTTTTGTCATTCTTAGCCGAGATAGGTTATACATAAAGGCAGGTCAAGCTTGGACGACCGCACTAATTCCAGGGGTTGAGGTCATTTCCCCGAGTCTTGAACCATACGTCATTAGAGACTAGTATTGTATCACAGATTAATATAAGGACTGAATATAAACACTTTGGAATACCAAACTGGAGTGTTTATTAATTAGATTAGGCACTTAATTTTCGCTCTTTATTTTCTTCATATTTACAAATCGAGACCCAAACTATTCAATTTCTTAGATTAAGTCCCCCACTTTTAATTTTGTCAACTTGCTAAGTTTAGATCATGCCCAAGTTGGTCCCTCATCTTTCAAACTTTCAATGTGGTCTCTCGTTCGTTGTTTTCATGCAGGTTTAATGATCATGTTTTAGTACATTTTAGGTCTTTCAACTTCTATTTTCTTCAAATTTGATCGTCTAAAATGTTGAAAATATTCAAATTGCCATCAAGAAAATTTTTTCCTCCAAAACGTACTTTCCTATTTTAGAATTCTGCACATATTTTTTGTCTGAAAATTGGTAACGTTTCCTTCTATTGCCAGCAATTATTGACATTCAAATTCAGCATTTATAAATGTGTTTCTCACGCTTGGCTATTGAACCTCATTAAAGACTTGCTGCAAATTTCTCGGTATTGAACAGTCTCCTTATCCTAAATGTCCCTATAAAATTTCTTCCTCAATTCTCTGCGAGGATTATTTGTTGCACAACCATTTTTCTTACGGTTTGAAGGTACGTGTTTCACACTTACATACGATTCTTAGCAAGTTAATTTTTTACAGTTGAATAACCTTGTTTCTGTTGTTTTTCTCTCGTATACTGTTGGATAGTGTATGTCCGTCGAGTTAATTTATTTGTACTCGTGACATTTTTGGAATAAAATATTATTTTGATTAAATATTTGATTATATTATTTTGAGCTTACATTAGTCCATAGATCGATTCGACATTACTAATTGAGTGTTCAAGTTGTTAAATACAGAAAGATTCAATTTGTAATTCGATCTAAAATTACTATTCACTATCAGTAAAATAAATATGGATAATTTATTTTGATCGTCTCGATTTCATTAAAATCTATCTTTGATTTTGAAAATGAAATTGAGAGTACATTTCATATGTATTGAACGGGACCACGTGAAATTAATTTGTGACATTGACCGTGCAAATTTAATTTCACTTGACTATCGTACATGGAACCTTAATCCTAATTGGATAATGAACTTCGATTACTAACTTGAAGTTCTTTGAGGTATCAATGGGTGAGATCAAATTGTTGGTCAATATCTCGGTACTTTGGGAATTAAAGTAAACTAACGAGGAACATATATTCGTATTATGGAATTCGTCACCTTTAGGTATGATCATGATCTCACTGGTTCTTCTCGTGGACAGTTAAATCTGAGCTCAGTAATTCGACAGTGATTGTTGAATTCTATGATGTGATGTGATCACATAGAACTGTCAAATAGAAGATGGGAGTTGAGAATTTATGAATATTCAGATAAGGGTATTTTGGTCATTTAACCTTACTTCGAATATTCCAGTTGATCGACGGGGGTAACATGTAAGAGCGATAAGTCAGAGGATATAATTATTGGTTATTGCTTCAGTAATTACAATTTTACTAAGAGTGCAATCTCGTTCTTTTAGTGGAATAGAACACGATTAATAAATTATTTTGATTGGTCAAGAGTTGACTAGATCAGAATTAATTTATTGGAACTTAGTTTAGTTGGGTCCGATCAGGTTCCCTTAATGGCTTCAATATAACAGGCATATACAGACTTATAACTTGTATTGGGCCGTGCAGAAATGGGTTTGGGTTATAGTATTAGGGTTGGTAGGGTTTTTAGAGGGTAAAGAAGTTATAAATAGTCTTCTAAGACTATTTTTCTTAACCTAATACACATGTGAGCGGGACACACACTAAAGTGTGAAGTGTGTGTTTTCTTCTCTTGATTAAAACCCTAACCCTAGTGTAATCAAAACCCAGAGAAAAGTGACCACACACTTACATAGCCTCTGTTGGAGAACACCAAGGAAAACTTGAAGTTTGGAGATTGGTGGAATCAAGAACAATACAGATAATTGTCAAAACACGCTACAAGGGTAACGATTACTAAACTATTATCTGTTAAAAATTATTTAATCTAGTCAAATACATAAAACAGCGAATTCCTACTATGGGATGATCCAAATCATAGGAAATTAATTTTGTGATTAGATATCCTGTTGTTTTATTTTCCCAACAATGGTATCAGAAAGAGGTTTTTGATACTGTTTTATGTATTTAGGATTAAATAATTTTGTTATGCATGTGTTAGTGGAGCGGTGTAGGTTTTATGTGATTTGATTTGTTATTGGTTGAATGATATTTTAATGAACTGATTTATGGCCTTAGATTGTTTGTTGTGAATTATGTATTTGTTTTATCGAGTCTTGTAACAAAGGGGGTGGATTACGACTCCATGTTTCCCCTTTGATTTTGATTTATTGTAAAATAGAATTAGAATTAGTTTTTCAATTACTTTTTTTTTTGTAATCAAAATCTGAAGACCGAATCTGTTACTGCTGAAACATGGAGGACTCCAAGGCAATTTCGAAAAAGGGGACTAAACTTCATCTTCCTCAACACTTCAAGGACTTGACTTGCAATTTCTGGAAATCAACCATGAACGGCATGCAGGCAGTCGACGGGACTCGTGGGTGTTACCACTGTGATTGACGGTCGATGGCGGTGCTTTTGGCGCTGCTATCTTAGCTCGATCGCGGCGGTAGTGGAACCCACATATGTCGCTGCAAACGATCTGCAGCACCTGGGTGCTACCATTGCAACGGGTGGTTGATTGCGGTGCCCTTGGAGTGGTGATCTCACCCAGATCGCCGCGGCAGCGGCACCTGTGGGCGCTGCTGCCTGTGCAGCGCTACGGAAGATCGACAGCACCAACCGTGGTGCTGCCATTGTTGGTATATTCCACCTTGTTGGAGGCGGCGGCACACGGAGGCTGGTGCTGTGGTGACATGATTCCAGGCACTTCCGGAGATGGTATTTCAGTAGGCAGCGACTGAAATCTTTGAGTTCTCGGTTAGTAGGTTACACAGCAACCTTGCAATGAAGAGTGGATTCAGTTGGGCTGTTACTTTCAATTGGGCCTTGACTTCTTAATGAGCCGAATGGACTGAATTAAAATTGCAGATTGGACCAGTTTGTGCATGGGCCAGATTATTATTATTTGAAGAGTTCGAGTAATGGGCTGGACACTTGCAAATGGAAATTGAAGAATTGGGCCGGATTGTGGCTCAATGCAATCTTTAATTAATTTGTAATTTGTGTCTAGCTTTTGGCCATAAATCATGTTCTAGTTTATTTTATTATTGCATTTTATTATTGCTTTAATTGAATTGTGGATGAATGTCATTTGATAACATGTCATGTAGATCGCATTAACACCGCTCTAGGAACTATACTGTCATGCATGGTTTTATATTTTATTTTCTTTTCTAAATATTAGATTAGAAAATAATTTTGATATTATTAAATTGATTTTAAAAGTTAAAATTGATTATTTAATTATTAAATGAAAATCCAATAGTTTAAAAATATTAAGTGAGTGAGGGTGCAAATTCTTGAACCCACGACCTCCATTGTTAGCCCAATAGTAAAAATTTGTGCATGCCTCGTGCTAATTTATTTAGTCTCCCTATAGGAGGGCTGCACTAGTTTGGTTACTGGTTTGGGCCCAATTAGGTGATGATAAGTTTGAATTAATCATGATTACCCTAGAGGTAACGTAATTAATTTGGTACTTGAAAAATCATCAATATAAGGGTTGAACACTTAAATCAAAGATATCGTGGGGACTTCCTATAGAATATCCAAACGATGTCAATGATGGCCAAATTTTAACCACAATAGAATTAATATTGCATGAGATGCTAGATATATTAATTTTAGTGGGAGGGTCTCAGTTTAGCCATAAATCTCATTTATTTCTCCTATAGAGAAATGTTTTAAAGATTTTGAGATTTTAGGTTGTCGTCATATTATAGTAGTTTTGGGTCTACTTGTGCATAATTTTGTATTCATGCATCATATATGAAATTATTGAATGCATAGCTCATTTTCTTTATTTTATTTTATTTCAGAAAAAATGTCTGGAAACTGGTTGGAGAAAATTTCATTGATTGGAAACGTAATTTGATGATTGTTCTCACCGCTGAGAAGCATAAATTTGTGCTAACTGAACCCCGTCTCAATGCACCAACTCGGACTTCCACACCCAAACAGAAGGCCGCATATGAGAAGTGGATCCATTCTGATGAGATGGCCCGCTGCTACATTTTGGGTTCTATCTCAAATGTGTTGCAGCAGAAACATCAGAATATGGAAAGTGATGCTCTGGTTATGGAGAGCCTTTAGCAAATGTCCGAACATCAAGGTCGTCAGGCCCGCCAGGCTGCCATTAGGTCCATTATGAACATGCGTATGAAACCTGGTACGCCCGTTAGAGATCATATGCTTGTATTGATTGGTCAGTTTAACGTGGCTGAGGTTTTGGGGGCTAAAATCAATTCAGAGACGCAGGTTGACATGGCTTTGGAGACTCTCCCAGAGATGTTCTCTCAGTTCAAGGTTAGTTATAACATGAACAAGCTGGATATGTCACTGACTGAGTTGATGCAGGAGCTTCAGAATGCTGAGACTGTTCTTAAGACCAGGGCCAATGATGTGCTGGCTGTTGCTTCTGCTGGACCATCCTCTTCCAAGCCGAAAGGCAAAGGAGGCAACAAGAGGAAGAAGTCTAACAAGAAAGGACCACATCAGCAGGTTAAGAAAGCAAAGGCAGATGGCAAGCCAAAGGGGAAATGCTTTCATTGTAGACAGAAAGGTCACTGGAAAAGGAACTGCGAGGGATACCTAGCTTCCAAAAAGCAAGGTAATGGTGAGTTATCATAAATTGAGTCTTGTTTAGTGGTTGATTCTACGTATACTTGGATAGTAGATTTTGGAGCCACTAATCATGTTTGCAATTCATTGCAGGGGTTCCAAGTAACCAGACAACTCAGTGAAGGGAAGCGTACTTTAAGGGTTGGCACAGGAGCAGTGGTTTCTGCGAGAACTGTTGGAGAAGTTTATCTTTATTTTAATAATAAACATTTGGTTTTGAATAATTGTTATTATGTCGCAGATATTACCCGAAATTTGATTTCGGTTACATTACTTTTTAAACATGGTTGTTCTGTTTATTTCACTCGTTTGACGGTGAAAGTTGTTATGAATAAAGTTTTAATTTGTGATGGACATATGTTTAACAATTTGTATACTTTGAAACCTGTTGATAGCTCTCAATATCACATTGCATCTAACAAACGCGTTAAGTTATCTCCTACTAATGAGACTTATTTGTGGCACCTGAGACTTGGTCATGTTAACCTAAATAGGATTCAAAGACTTGTGAGGGATGGTCCTTTGAGTGACTTAAAGGTGGAATCCCTACCAATCTGCGAATCCTGTCTGGAAGGAAAAATGACCAAGAGACCTTTTACTTCAAAGGGGTATAAGGCCAAAGAAGTCTTGGAATTAGTACACTTTGATGTATGTGGACCCATTAATGTCCAAGCTAGAGGTGGGTATGAGTACTTCGTCACCTTCACTGATGATTACTCTAGATATGGTTATGTTTACCTAATGGCACGGAAGTCAGAAGCTTTTGAAAAGTTCAAAGAATTCAGGACTGAAGCGGAGAAGCAATTAGGTAAGAACATTAAAACACTTCGATCAGATCGAGGTGGAGAGTATCTATCCCATGACTTTAGGTCATGTCTATCAGAAAATGGGATTGTATCCCAATTAAGTGCACCAGGTACTCCCCAACAGAATGGTGTATCTGAAAGGAGAAACAGGACCTTGTTGGACATGGTCAGATCAATGCTAGGCTTCTCAACTCTCACAACATCCTTTTGGGGATATGCTCTACAAACTGCAATATACTTGCTTAACATGGTTTCATCTAAATCTGTCCCTAAGACACCCCTGGAATTGTGGAATGGGCGAAAGCCTAATCTGGCACATAAACGGATATGGGGATGTCCTGCACACGTGCTTAAGGGAAAGGTGGAAAAGATGGAATCAAGATCACAAGTATGCATTTTTGTAGGATATCCAAAGGGAACAAGAGGATATTACTTCTATAGTCCTCAAGATAATAAAGTTTTTGTGAGTACAAATGCAACTTTCTTAGAGGACAAGTATATAGAAGAATGTGAATCAAAGAGCAAGGTTCTTTTGGAAGAGATGAAGGGAAAAGTTCCAAGTTCATCAACCCCAGTAATCCGCATTGAACCTACTCAGGATGAATTCACGTCCCCACTAGTTATGGTACCTGAATTCAGTGGGAGACAAGTGGAGGTTATACCTTCCATGTCTGCTGGATCACTGACACGTAACTTGGAGGAGGAACAAGTCCCCATTGCATCACCACTTGGTATTGAAGTTGGAAACGAGGGACTTGATACCAGAGAGCCGGTGGTAGAACAAATACAAATTCCAATCAATCGGGAGCCTCCTCAACATAGACGAAGTGAGAGAGTCATTAGACCACCCTCCAGATACTTGCTCTATGGAGAGTCTTTCGAGTCAGTCTCCACTGAACAAGAGGAGGATCTTACTTCGTATAAAGAAGTTGTGGGGGATGTAGACGCTGACCATTGGAGGAGTGCCATGGACTCAGAAATGAAATCCATGTACACTAACTCTGTCTGGGATCTTGTAGATACACCTAATGGGGTAAAACCAATAGGATACAAATGGATCTACAAGAGAAAAAGAGGGGTAGACGGAAAGGTAGAGACCTTTAAAGCTAGACTGGTCGCTAAGGGTTTCACCCAAAGAGAAGGTATCGATTATGAGGGAACCTTCTCACCTGTGGCCATGCTTAAGTCTATTCGGATCCTCTTATCCATTGCAGCTCATTTTGATTATGAGGTGTGGAAAATGGACGTCAAGACAGCATTCCTTAATGGAAATCTTGACGAAAGCATCTATATGATGCAACCAGACGGTTATATCCAAAAGGGTCAAGAGCATAAAGTATGCAAACTGCGTAGGTCTATTTATGGACTTAAGCAGGCGTCTAGGTCCTGGAATATCATATTTGATCAAGCTGTAAAAGGTTATGGTTTTAATCAGAATCTTGATGAGCCTTGTGTTTATAAGAAAATTAAAAACAACAAGGTAATTTTTCTCATACTGTATGTAGATGACATCCTGCTCATTGGGAATGATGTAGGAGCACTAACATCAGTTAAAAACTGGTCGGCGCAACAGTTTGATATGAAGGACTTGGGAGAAGCCAATTATGTTCTAGGAATCCAGATCCTTGGGGATAGGAAGAACAGGAGAATTACGCTATCTCAAGCTTCATATATAGACAAGATTGTGGTGAGGTTCTCTATGCAAAATTCCAAGAAAGGTCAAACGCCTTTCAGACATGGAATTCACTTGTCACGGGAGCATTGTCCTAAGACTCCTAGTGAAGTGGAACACATGAAACAGGTTCCTTATGCTTCGGCTATAGGAAGTCTCATGTATGCTATGCTATGTACTCGCCCAGATATCTATTATCCTGTTGGGATTGTTAGTAGATATCAGTCAAATCCTGGACCAGAGCATTGGACCGTTGTAAAGCATATACTCAAGTATCTTCGCAGAACTCGAGATTATATGCTGGTTTATTCAGCTCCATATTTGGTGCCAACGGGTTACACTGATTCTGATTTTCAAGCTGATAAGGACTCCCGAAAATCCACATCTGGATCAGTGTTCACACTGGGTGGTGGTGCCGTTGTTTGGAGGAGTATCAAGCAATCATGCATTGCTGATTCCACCATGGAGGCAGAATATGTGGCAGCTTGTGAAGCAGTCAAAGAGGCAGTATGGTTGAAGAAATTCTTACTGGAGCTTGAGGTGGTTCCATCTGCATCTCAGGCCATTACTCTATACTGTGATAACAGTGGAGCAGTGGCGAATGCAAAAGAGCCCCGCATCCATCAACGTGGAAAACACATTGAGCATAAATACCACTTGGTTAGAGAAATCGTTCAACGAGGAGATGTGACAGTGTGCAAGATAGCATCAGCAGAAAATCTTGCAGACCCTTTTACCAAAAGCTTACCAGCTAAAAGTTTTGAGGGTCATATTGAAAATATGGGTGTACTTAACATGTCTCATTTACTCTAGGGCAACTGGGAGAATTGTTGGATAGTGTATGCCCGTCGAGTTAATTTATTTGTACTCGTGACATTTTTGGAATAAAATATTATTTTGATTAAATATTTGATTATATTATTTTGAGCTTGCATTAGTCCATAGATCGATTCGATATTACTAATTGAGTGTTTAAGTTGTTAAATACAGAAAGATTCAATTTGTAATTCGATCTAAAATTATTGTTTACGATCAGTAAAATAAATATGGATAATTTATTTTGATCGTCTCGATTTCATTAAAATCTATCTTTGATTTTGAAAATGAAATTGAGAGTACATTTCATATGTATTGAATGGGACCACGTGAAATTAATTTGTGACATTGACCGTGCAAATTTAATTTCACTTGACTATCGTACATGGAACCTTAATCCTAATCGGATAATAAACTTCGATTACTAATTGAAGTTCTTTGAGGTATCAATGGGTGAGATCAAATTGTTGGTCAATATCTCGGTACTTTGGGAATTAAAGTAAACTAACGAGGAATATATATTCGTATTATGGAATTCGTCACCTTTAGGTATGATCATGATCTCACTGGTTCTTCTAGTGGACAGTTAAATCTGAGCTCAGTAATTCGACAGTGATTGTTGAATTCTATGATGTGATGTGATCACATAGAACTGTCGATAGAAGATGGGAGTTGAAAATTTATGAATATTCAGATAAGGGTATTTTGGTCATTTAACCTTACTTCGAATATTCCAGTTGATCAACGGGGGTAACATGTAAGAGCGGTAAGTCAGAGGATATAATTATTGGTTATTGCTTCAGTAAATACAATTTTACTAAGAGTGCAATCTCGTTCTTTTAGTGGAATAGAACGTGATTAATAAATTATTTTGATTGGTCAAGAATTGACTAGATCAGAATTAATTTATTGGAGCTTAGTTTAATTGGGTCCGATCAGGTTTCCTTGGTGGCTTCAATATAACAGGCTTATAACTTGTATTGGGCCGTGCAGAAATGGGCCTGGGTTATAGTATTAGGGTTGGTAGGGTTTTTAGAGGGTAAATAAGTTATAAATAGTCTTCTAAGACTATTTTTCTTAACCTAATACACATGTGGGCGGGACACACACTAAAGTGTGAAGTGTGTATTTTCTTCTCTTGATTAAAACCCTAACCCTAGTGTAACCAAAACCCAGAGAAAAGTAACCACATACTTACATAGCCTCTGTTGGAGAACACCAAGGAAAATTTGAAGGTTTGGAGATTGGTGCAATCAAGAACAATACAGATAATTGTCAAAGCACGCTACAAGGGTAACGATTACTAAACTATTATCTGTTAAAAATTATTTAATCTAGTCAAATACATAAAACAGTGAATTCCTACTATGGGATGATTCAAATCACAAGAAATTAATTTTGTGATTAGATATCCTGTTGTTTTATTTTCCCAACATATACTCCCCCGCATCGATTTTCTACTTCTGCAATATCATAAGTGAAAATGGCGTCAATATTAGATCTTGTGTGAGGCATCAACATTACGAGGAAAAACTGAGTACTTAAGGTTCATATTATCCGTGTTTTACTAGCTGTCAATGTTCACAAATCCGAATGAAATATATAGCTTGGAGTTCGTTGCACATGATTGTGAGATATGTTTTCTGAGATCATCTCACATTTGCTTTGTTTTATACATAATTATCCCAATTTTCTGTTTATGTATGTTGTTTGTAAACATACAACTAAGAAATTTATGAAAATATGTACCTAAGAATGTAAATAATTTTCACGTCATTTTGTCTACCCGTTTGAACATTTTATGGAGGATTTGGTAATTCGTAAAAATAAAACTTTATGTTTCTTAATTTAATATGTGCTATTCTTCTTTTCATGATATAAAAAATAAGGAAAACACATAACTACGAAATTTAAGAAAATATGTAACTATGAATTGGTACATATTTGATAAATATTAAATTTGTGCTGATTAAGCCTCTGTTGGAAAACCAAAAAAAAAAACATATTTTTAACAATACAATTATCTAAATCATTTTTAACTACAGATATTTTTTCTCTCCACTTTGCAATCACACATCTTATACCAAAAACATAAAAAAAAAAAAAAAAAAAAAAAACACATTTTTAAACACAACTTTTAACAAATAGAGCATAAAGTTTTACCTTTCTTCTATCCGTTTTCGTAATATATAGTTACAATTTTAAAATTCAAATGTTAAATTTAAATAGATTCTTCATAGTCAAATCTGTAAATGTTTCATATATATTATGTTGTTGTTAATTAAATATTATTATTATTAATACATTTTTTTGCTATTCATCTATTGAAAGGTTTCAGATTATTATTATTATTATTATTATTATTATTATTATTATTATTATTATTATTATTATTATTATTATTATTATTATTATTATTATTTTTGTTGTTGTTGTTGTTGTTGTTATTATTTGTGAACTTTAATATAGGATGACCGTATACATGCAAGTATTAAGAGTTCTTTGATTAAGACGTACAAGTCATATATCAAAGAAGTACATTTATATATAATTCGACATTTCATTGTTGACGCCAACAACATGAAATTTAAGACTGCGTCTCACGAGTAAAATATTAACTTCATGACGAGGACACACGTTTTTGAAATCTCCGATGATAATTTTCCAAATCAGATATATATCTTCAAGCATTTCAATGATATTTATAATGCAAACAATGTTAATGAATCGAATTTGTTTAGTAACTTGTGTTCTACATTAATTTTTTGTCACTATTTTACTTCACACATTTTTGGAAGTAGTATACTGTTTTTCCTTTTTTTATTATTTCTTTTTCAATGTCATTCACTCGGATGTTATAAGAGAGATAGTTGCTAGTAGCTCGAGATGTTTCAAAAACAAAGGAAGTGGCGAATGGGAATGCACATAGACATTGAGCTTGAGAAGGTATTAATAGGGAGTAGTACTCTTTATTAATATCATTGTATCATTCTAGTTGGTTTAGATTCCTGCATGTATTAGGCATTCTCTTGGAGATACAGCGCTCGTCCCCCTCCTTTAGGTGTAATTGCTCTTTTCTTCAATAAAATGGTAGGGGCATCCTAACCCCCCCAATAGAGTAGAGGTGGAGGCATAAAAACCACACCAAAGCTCCTTTGGGATTTTATGGAAGAAAAAAAAAGACATTTAGCTTGAGGACCTTGAGTATGGATATTTTGCTACGACTACTTAGCATTTATATTTTGGTATAATGAGTCATTTTATCCTTAATAGGAAAAATTGACTGTCATGTACGTTGTGGGGTGATTTCGTTGACAAAATTGATGCTAAGTTAGTTGAGAACAACTGAGAAACTGTAATTCTATTGTTGCAAATGCGTCGTGCAAACAGTTTGAATGGTATTAGAGTTCCTATATTATTGAATTAGATACATACGATTTGAAATGGAATTGTTTGTTTCACTATCTCACTCTTTAAACTTTGAATAAATATACGTATTTATTCAAATCGTAATACATTTCACATAACCAAAATGTTAGTCAACGTTGGCTGTGCAGAGATTACCACTTTTCGTAGCAAGACCTAATCTCTATTTCCCTTCACCAGATAGTGTCACTAGTACAAAACAGCACAAAAAAAAGGGAATACACGTCGGTTTTCCAAAAAATCGACTGTAAAAAAGGACGATGGCATTTTGGTAAAAAACTTTTAGGAATACGCGTCGGTTCTATCTAAGAACCGAAGCCTAAAGTCGGACGGTCCGACTTTAGGCGTCGGTTCTTAGATAGAACCGACGCGAGAAACGTTGGTTTCTAGCGTCGGTTCACCTTGGACCGATGCCTAAAGTCGGGCCGGGCTGACTTTAGGCGTCGATTCAGGGTGAACCGACGCGATAAACCAACGTTTCTCGCGTCGGTTCACCCTGAACCGACGCCTAAAGTTCGAAGGAGAACTGACGAGAGAAACCAACATTTCTCATGTCGGTTCTCCTTGAACCGACGCCTAAAGTCGGACCGCAGTTGGCCGGTCCGACTTTAGGCGTCGGTTCTTAGATAGAACCGACGCGTATTCCAATTATATTTCCTTGCGAACATTTCATATCATCACTTTTTCACCTCTCTCTTTCCTCCACTACACCGTCCACCACCGAGCCGCCACCTCCCCCGCCCAGCACCACCTCCACCAGCCACTTGCTCCTACATTGTAAGACCCACTTCCTCATGTGTGTATATGTGTGTATATGTATGTGTGTGTGTATATGTGTCTATATATATGCGTGTATGTATATATATTTTTTGCTGTGTATATCTATGCGTACATATGTATAAATGTGTTAATTAAATATTTATATATATAAATTTGGATGTTAAATTTGTATTGTTGATTTTAAATTAGTAGATAGATACATTGTAATATTTCAATTATTGGAGTTGTATTTGAGTTTTGAATATGTCGAGGTTGAACATTTTGGTTTATTGTAGCATTTTGATTCTTCCTACAGGTAGCTAACTCCAATTTATATGGGAGGTTCTGCCGAGATTTTTGTAGGATTTTGTAAATAAAAAATTAAAATTAAAATTTAAAGTGATTTTCACTAGTATAGAATCATACTAAATAAATAATTACATGGAATATAATCATCCTAATAAAATTATGAAGTTTCCAATCTAATAAATTATCGTATTTGATTTCAAATATTAATATATAGTTGGTTAAGGTTGTATCATGAAAAATATTAACTAAAAAGTAATAATTTTTTTAATTATATCTTCACATATAGGTCATTAGATATGGTTCGGGGTTAGATGTATGACAGACGTAATAGACATGAATATGTAAACGGTGTTGAAGAGTTTATGAAATGTGCGGATGAACACAAGAGAAAGAAAGGTGAAGCAATGATTTTGTGTCCTTGTTATGATTGTAAGAATTTGAGAAAGTTTTGTAATTTTGATCAAGTGAAGAGTCATTTGATTTGTCGTGGGTTTAAGGAAGGTTATGCACGATGGATATGGCATGGTGAGAGTATGCTTCCCAGCACGAGCACTGGTGACGATGTTGGTGATTAGTAGGAGAATAATTTGAGCAATATTGGTGAGAATGATGTGGAAAATGATGAGAATGATATGATAGACGAAATGATGCGTGATATACAAGGGGAATACATTGAAAAGCCTCATGTATTAGATAGTTTGTTCCACGATTCTGAGAAGCCTTTGTTTTCTGGTTGTAATAAATTCACTAAATTGTCTGATGTACTGAAATTGTATAACTTGAAAGAAAGCAATAGGTGGAGTGATAAGAGTTTCAAAGCATTATTGGAACTGTTACGAGAGATATTTCCGGAAGATAACGAACTTCCTAGTTCAATCTACGAGGCAAAGAAATTGTTGTGCCCGATAGGCAGGGAGATCAAGAGGATACATGCATGTCCAAATGATTGTATACTGTATCGAAATGATTACAAGGACTTGCGTCTATGTCCAAAGTGTGGGGCATTAATAGGTCGTTTCCTGAATTTGGGGAATGACATAGATGTTTACCTAGCCCCACTAATTGAAGATTTCAGACTGTTGTGGGATGAAGGCGTGTCGGTGTTTGATGTACATACTCAGATGAATTTCACCTTACGTGCTATGATATTTTTCACCGTAAATGATTTTCCAGCTTATGGTAACTTGTCGGGTTATACTAACAAAGGACCTAAATCATGTCCCGTTTGAAGAAGACACGATTGATCTTTGGTTGAAAAACTGCAAGAAAAATGTCTTCATGAGTCATAGAAGATTTCTCCCTACTAACCACCCTTATCGCAAGAAGGAAAAGCCATTCAATGAAAAAATCAAGGCTCGAGCAGCTCGCTTACCGTTAACAGGAGGTGAGGTATATGAACAAGTTAAAAATGTTGATGTTTGTTTGGAAAAACTTTTAAGCTTCCTCAGAAGAGTCTTTGGAAGAAGAGGTCCATATTTTAGGATCTACCTTATTGACAACACTTATTTGTAAGGCATTGTCTTGATGTAATGCACGTGGAGAAAAATGTTTGTGATAGCATTATTGGGACATTGTTGAACATTCCAGGAAAGAAGAAAAATGGTATTAAAGTCAGGAAGGACATGGTAGAAATGGGGATACGAGATCAATTAGCACCGCAAGAGTCGGAAAAACGTACTTATTTACCCCCAGCTTGCTATACTTTGTCGAGAAAAGAGAAAACGAGTTTTTGTGAGTGCCTGCATACTATTAAGGTTCCATCTGGGTACTCATCAAACATTAAAAGTCTTGTGTCGATGAAGGACTTAAAATTGGTTGGTATGAAGTCTCATGACTGTCATGTCTTAATGCAACAATTGTTACCACTTGCAATTCGAGGCATTCTCCCAAAACATGTTAGACAAGTCATTGTAAAACTTTTTTTTTTCTTCAATGCAATTTGTAGCAAAGTTGTTGACCCGGAGGCGTTGGATGATTTGTAGGTCGATATTGTTATCACTCTATGTCAATTTGAAATGTATTTTCCGCTATCATTTTTCAACATTATGGTGCACTTACTTGTTCACGTGGTGAGAGAAATTAAGATCTGTGGTCCAATATTCTTGAGGTATATTTATCCATTTGAGAGATACATGGGTATATTGAAAGGATATGTGAGAAATCGATTTCGACCTGAAAGCAGTATCATTGAAGGTTATGTTGCTGAGGAGGCTATTGAATTTTGTACTGATTACCTGGATGACGTTAAGACTATTGGTGTTCCTAAATCTCGGCATGATGGAAGACTTGAAGGTAAAGGTACTATTGGATGCAAGTCAATCGTCCCCAATGTTGAATTGCGAGATAAAGCACACCTCCTTGTATTACAACACCTTCCTGAAGTTCATCCATATTTGGACGAGCATATGTCTATCATAAGGCAGCAGAATCCTTCAAAAGTTGAAAGGTGGGTAATTAATGAACATAATCATTCATTTGCAAAATGGTTCAAAGATAAAGTCATGAAAGAATTGTCACAACCACTGAATACCATTGTTGAAACGCTAAAGTGGTTAGCGTACGGTCCTAGCAATATTGTGAGGTCATATGAAGCATATGACATTAATGGGAATACGTTTTATACTAAACATCAAGATGATAAGAGTGCGGTGCAAAATAGTGGAGTGACACAAGTAGCACTATCAAGAGATTTTTCAAATTCTAAAGATACCATGCCAGTAGATGCCTCGATGTCCTATTATGGTATCATTGAAGATATTTGGGAACTTGATTACAGGGAGTTCAAGTTTCCTCTCTTCCAATGTAAATGGGTTGATAACCGACGGGGTGTTCGAGTGGATGAATTAGGATTCACTATGGTGGATTTCGGACGACTGGATTATCTAGACGAGCCATTCATACTTGCGTGACAAGCCAAACAGGTATTTTATGTTCTTGATCATGCCGATACTAAGTGGTCAGTCGTCCTTCAAAGCAAGAGACGCATTGTTGGGATTGGTGATATAGTAGATGAAGAAGATTATGATCACTTTGATGAAACCCCTCCATTTTCTATCGGTATACAAGGGAGTGCAACTTTAGGGGAAGATAACATTGAATCAAATTACATGCATTGGAATCATGAAGAAGGATTATGAATTGACCGTCGTTCCTGATTATTAATTGTGTGAGTTCATTTACACATTCTTGCTTATAACTTTCTTTTATTTTTTATATATGTTCTATACGTTGTTAATAATTGCATTTGTGATTTTGATAACAATAATTTGATATATATATATATATATATATATATATATTAATACGTTGTTATATGTGCAGGTACGTGCACAGTGGTCTCAATGTAATGGCCGAGTCTTCATCATCTTTAGATGATCATCGTACTACCAGCACAAAAAGGACTAGAGGGCCAACAATGTGCAAGAACATGAAGAAGGCGGCGAAAGTGAATGTCATCGAGTTCGATGAGAAAAAGAGGCCAATCGGAACAGGCAAGAGGAACTTCCAAAATTATGTCGGGTGTTTAGTCCGTATTCACATTGACATAAACATCAGGGATTGGCAAAAGTTTGATCCCGGCCTTAAGGACTTGACGTGGGAAGAAATAAAGGTACTATCACTTCATACATGGTTAATTGATAATGTTTCGTAATTTTTTTTATAACATCGGATATTATATTCGTCTTTCAGAGGGAGTTCAACATCCCCGATGACTAGGACAAAAAAAGAGTGTTGAAAGTTGCGGGGATGCGATGGAAATATTTCAAGACTCGGCTTGTTCATGATTATATACATCTCCTACGCAGCTTTATGATTTTATAACGGAAGAGCAATTGGAGTCGATCAAGAAAGAACACAAGAAGGAGAAATTTAAGGTATATTTAAATGTACGCATGTGATTTATTGAGTTGAAAACTAAATACATGATGTGACATTTTTCAGGAAAAAAGTAAGAAAGCCAGGGATGCTCAATTGCGAAACGAGCATCCACATTATATGGGCTCAGCTGGTTATGCGGGGATGAAGCCACAATGGCTAGTTATTGACCCACTATCTTCTAGTTCTTCATGCGACATGATTAGCTCGTCAATTGTAAGTGAGGATCGAAGTTTAGATCGGATTCGAGCTAGATCCAAGAAGAAAGAAGATGTAAGTTATTATATCCCCAACGAGAAAACGAGGGGGGTGTTTGATAAAATTGTAAGTATATCATCATTATTTTTTCATACTTAAATTCAAATTTACTTAAATATATACTTATATTTACGTTTCATTTTTTTGTTAATAGGTTGAAAAGGCTGAGTAGGCCACGCAGGGGACATTTGTAGAAAGTAGACCATCATAATATTTTAAGTGAAGCCCTTGGTAAAGCGGATCACCCTGGTAGGGTGAGGGGGTATGGCGTCTATTTGACCACGAGGGATGTTTACGGAAAGCCTGATGATTACATTAGACGTTCGTGTGGGGTCGTCTCAGTAGACAATATTAAGGAGATGATCAGGTCAAAGATGGAGGATAGTATTGCCGAGCGGGTTAGGCATCAGATCATGTCGGAGATGCAGAGTAAATTCGATACTATGTAGAGGGAGTACCATAGTATGCATACTAAATACGATGCTATCCTCCAGCGCCTGGGCTTAAATGTTGAGACCGAGGTGGACGTAACTCCACGGTCCCGACCATCAACTTGCAGCAGTTGCCACTCCGTGGATCCAAATCCATTTAATGGACTTCAGGTATTTAATGTTAAGTTATTTAGAATTTTTTAACATTAATTATGTTATTTCAACTGGAATTTGCTAACATATATGTTCAATGATGTTGTACAATAGAAGCTAACTCCTTGTCGTCTCGCCATAAGTCTTAATGGTGGGAAACAAATAGTGGCGAACGGGATGGTTTATCCAGCCGGACCCGACACGGTGGTGCATCATCAACCTCTTTGGCCTGATCATGTTAAGGTGTCCATTGACTACATTTTCGATGGTGCAGAAGCATTCTATATTCCAGTGCCATCTCAACACCACACCACAGTGGGGGAAGCTATTGGAAGCTTCTTGCAATGGCCTAAGGAGTTGGTGATTTTTGGAGAGGTAATAACGTTTAGTTATATAAAAGTTTCTATCAATATTAATTTCTTTTAAATTTGTATAACATGTTAAGATGATAAAAATTGTCTTGTTGCGGGAAGAGGCACCTCAATAGGTAAAAAAAATCTAACAAAGGAAAAACGCCTCAGAGTTTCGAAATGCCATCTACCTAGCAACCTGTGATTGTTGACAATGAGACGTTGCAATGTCTAGTTGATAATTGCAAAATGTTACACACTCCGGTCCTTTAATTTCCTGTTGGTGATGACTTCTATCAGGTGCCCGTAGATGCCGCCATGTTCAATTGTGCGTTCGAGGATAGTTTTTTAGTTACAGTCGGAGACATCACCGACTTGCTTACGATGCAATGGTTGGATACATCTATCTTACAAGTTTTTTCATTGTAAGACTTCAGATAAAAAAATTATAACTTCAATTTAAATCATTATTTTATTTCTATTTATTGGTATTATTATTTTATAGGTACCTCCATGAGTTGTGTAAGGAATGCGGTATTGAATCGATTGGATTCATGTCTCCGACACATATTGCGTCGGTTTCAGCAAGAACAAATGCAAATGGTGTTATAACTTACTTGGAAAACACCATGAAGGCAATGAAAACTAAGAAATTCATTCTAGCACCGTATTTTAAGGAGTAAGACCATTGATACTCTCCAATTTTTTTTACCTAATTTGAATGATATGATATTTAAAGTTGTATTTACACGTTCATAAAATGTAGGAATCACTGGATGTTGCTAGTTATTTCTCCTGAGAAGAATACGGTGTATTTCTTGGATTCGGCTACTGCATCTAAGCGTGACTTTGATATCAAGCCGATATTGTACACGTAAGTTAGGAAACTTTTCATGAAATAATTGTGGAGCTGTGGTGAAATTGATTGTGGAGTTGTAGTGAAATTGATTCATTGATGTTGTGATTGTTGAGAAGTTGATAGTTTTTTAATAGCAGGGTATTCCTATGGGTTGGATAAGTTCAATTTATAGGGGAGACTCTGCCAAAATTTCTGTAGGAAATTTGAGTCTTATTATTATTTTGTAGCTTGTTGATATAATTTATTGAAATTTTAGGGCTTTCAAAACGTATTGGACAATTGGAGGCTTGAGGACGACAGCCAATACAAGGTGAAAAAACGTAAAGGTATGAAAACACAGATTTAAACTTTATTACAAATCTTTGAATTATTTCTATATTTTATTTAGTTTGATTACTAATATTGTCAGTTTTCAATGTGAAAATTTCAGTGTCCTCAGCAACCTGGAGGGTCTGAGTGTGGCTACTACATTATGAGAAATATGTATGAGATAGTCACAGAACACTTTCAACTTACTTTGTTATAAAAGGTATAAGTCATTGAAAATGAGAATTTTTAATAATGACTTTATATTTTATGAAAAATAACTAATAATTCATTTTGATTGTTTCTAGGCATTTAAAGAATACTATTCAACGGAGGAAGTCATCGAGATTCAAAACTTATGGGCAAAATACTTCGTTCATAGGTTTGTGTAAATCGACACGTAATCAAACTTACATTTACATATGTATTTAATTTGTATCTTAAATTAACAATTTTGTAAGTATAATTGTTGTTAATTTTATTTTATTACGTATATGTCAATTATATATATATATTTGGTGATGCGCATGTTCAGGTCACCGCAGGCCACGTCTAGATGACTGTAGGCTAGGACCTGGGTCAATGCAGGCCACGTCCAGGTGATAGCAGTCCATGACATGCAGTGGCTTGGGTTACCGCAGGCCATGTTCAGATCACTGCAGGCTACGACTTGCAGTGACCAGGGTCATTGCACTGCAGGCCACGACCAGGTGACTGCAGGTCAGGCCACGACCAGGTGACTGCAGGCCACGACATGCAGTGACCTGGATCACCGCAGGCCACAACCAGGTGACTGCAGGCCACGATGTGAAGTGGCCTGGGTTACTGCAGGCCACATCCAGGTCACTACTTGCAGTGGCCTGAGTCATTGCAGGCCACGTTCAGGTGACTGCAGGCTACGACTTGCAGTGGCCTGGGTCATTGCAGGTCATTAAAAAAAATTAATTTAGAACCGACGCCTAAAACTACTTTGGGCGTCCGTTCAAAATTTAGAACCGACACCCAAAGCTGGTTTTTTTTTTTTTTTTTTTTTTTTTTTTTTAACTTTTAGCATCGGTTTGTACTTAGAACCGACGCCTAAAGTTCGACTTTAAGTGTAGGTTTCTAAACCGACGCTTAAAGTTGATCTTTAGGCGTCGGTTTACAACCGACGCAAGACTTTAGGCGTCTAGGCGTCGCTGCTACAATCGACGCGTATTCCGTTTTACAACCGACGCGTTTTCCAGTTTCTGTACTAGTGAAATTTCTTTAACGTATACGTAATATATAAAATATGAAACACGTGTACTATAAATAAATCAACTACTCAAAATAAAGTGCAAGTATTTTAAAGAAAATTAGATCACATATATTTATACAAAACAAATACACTAGTACTTTGTTCTCCTACATTAAAACAAAATCTGAAATAGTAGTTTTTCACCTATTTGATTGCGCATTTAAATTTTTAAATTTATTATCCATTTGCATTGCAACAGTATCTCTAGCAGACTATCGGTCGTACAAAAAGGAACTAATATCACCAATGTTCAACACGAATCATCGTAGAAGATGAGTACTTCCCTGACTTCTATAGTCTAGTTTGAACTGGGCCTATGACAAACCATCTTATGAGAGGGCTACAAAACTCACTTTTGCCTACAAAGACATTATGAAAGTCTAATTATCATGACTCTAACTCCACTTGTACTATAGAATTATAATAAATATTTTCAATATAAGCCTTATAAATAAATGAATAAGAATATGTTTAAATAAACTTAATAACTTTACTTCTAAATAATAAGTTCAATTAAAATACTTTTTGAATGATTAGGGTTTAAATTTTAAAATAAAAAGGTTACTTACTTGTAAATTTAGTTAAAGATGAATAAATCATTTTAATAGAGCCAAATAATGACTTTGTTAGTTTCTAAGAGGAATCAAATTCAATGATTGATCACAAATAAGAATTAAGAATCCATGTCACGCTTAATTTTACACCATGCATGTCCCAAGCTTTGAAGAGAGATGCACGTGCATGTTACTAAAGAATTAGGAATCCATGTTTCAAGCTTTCACGAGAAATGCTTTTATACTTGAGGAATAAAAATTTAACTTGAAAAGGGAAAATATTCATGGAACACTTGCATGTATAGAACATACAATTAGAAATGAGTAAATGATAATTGGATGATGTAACTTAAGGAAATAGAGTTGAACTAGATTATGATTGTGTTACTTTCTCATATGAAAAATATTCAATGATTGATCACAAATAAGAACTAAGCATTGATGTTAAAATTTATTTTACATCTATGTGTAACACGCTTTTAAGAGAGATGCATGTGTTACTAAAGAATTGAGATTCTGTGTCACATGCTTCCAAGAGAAACGGTATTTTGATGGATCTACTTGGCCATCAAATTGAATCCATGAACAAGCATAATCCTATATAAAAGTAACAAATCCCAATAAATTTCCATTATAGATTTAATTTTAACAAAATCTTCAAAGCATGGCACCCATAAATATCATTTTATAAATCATCAAAGCATGGCATCCATAGTTTATACGTATAATCACTAAATAATCCAAATATCATTCCAAGTAAGGCACAAAATACAAACTAAGTCAGCTTGTAAGGAAATTGTGTAATATGAAAAAGGAACACTTGAAAAATTTGTAATAGAAGTGATAAACTAATTTTCTAGGATGCATCTCCGTGCAAATAATCTTTGATGTGATTATAATTTACAGTAATAACTTCAATCCCAATTTCTTCATATGAACTTTCAAATTAAGGCAGAAATAGATATGTTCCACATAGTTAAGTTCAAGGTAAGAGAAGAAAAGAACCAAACCATACATGCACGTTCGACTGTGAGCAAAATCATCATGTGCAAAGGACATGGTTAACAAAAGATAAAGTCATTCCAAATACTACTCTGCTAAGAACAAATTAAATAATGTAACTTATATCATTTGGGTAGTAAAGTTAAAATGAACCTGAAGTGGATCTAAACCTATTTTAGCATTAATAGTAGAAATGTCAAGAGTATATGAACTAAAAATTTACTATCCACTATAGGAAAATTCTTGGAGTAAAACAACTCTCTCTTAGGAAAAAATCAAATCTCATAAAAGTATTTTTCAAATAAAAATCAATGCTAACATGACAATAACTATCACCAAATAGGTAACTCAAGGAACAATAACACTTATATTTTTCTCCCCTTTCCTTTCTAACCACCCTCCCATTGGAGGCCTTTGTAGTCTTATTTCTTATTCCCTATAGACACTCGTTGCGTATAGTACCTATTTCACATTAATTACCTTTTTACTTCTATAGCATGAGAGACAAAATTCGTCATACTACATGTTTTTTCTTTCACTTCTAATTAATATTTTACACTAAGGGGGAAAGCTATTAATCTACATAAATGGAAAAATGCGTAGAGAACTAACTGACCATAATTACAGCTGCCACACAAGTCCTCATTCCATAAGCATCGTAGCTAAATAATAAGGAGAAAAATCACAAACACTCCATATAACAATTTCATAAAACACAAGCATTAATAATTAATAAAATCTTTGAGTTTAAATATTTAATAAATATCTCAACATGTATAGAGGAAAGGAAGGGGGACATAATACCAATAAATTTATTTTGCTTTAAAATCATCACCTATTCTGGTTTTTTGGCTTTCCGTTGGATATTCTGTTACAAAAAAAAAAAAATCAATTAAAATAAAATGAAATTTGATTGACAACTTTGAACTAAAATAAAGTTGGATTACCAACAATACTACTAGTGTTTTATACCCGAAAAGGGGGAGAATATGTACGACTATTTACCTGGCCTTCATCAGCACAACACAATCGGCGATGACTTTGTTCCTTATCAGGACCACATATCTTTGGAGCCAAAGTAGTAGCAGCTCAAAATTTGTACCCTAATTTTGATAAGGCGAAGATGAAGATCAGAGACTTTGAAAGATCTAGAAAGTTAAGTGAACAAAAGAGAGGAAGCGTACTTTTAATTTTTGGTTGGAAAGGAGAAGTCATAACCAACAAAACTAACTGACGAAGAAAAGAGATAACCGGGAACGAGAAGAGATGAGGAACGGCAGCGATCATAGAAACCCTGGACATTAGAAGAGTCCGGAACACGATAAAGAGAGGATGAAAACCTGATAGTGATACATCTATCTCTTCTCCTCAGAAGAAGAGAGAATAATAAAAGTCGTGTGTAGCGAAGTACAACAGTGAAATAACGTGATTCTCCTTTGTGATAAAAACGGGTTTTTTGGGCCTTAGGAATAGTAACCTTTGACTCCCATTTATATATAGTGGTGATAAATAAATAATAGTGATATGTGTGTGTGTGTGGGGGGGGGGGGGAATAGTAGTGAAGTGATTGTGATAGTGAATAATAATAATAATAATAATAATAATAATAATAATAATAATAATAATAATAATAAAATGTAAGACAAGATGTAGGATTAGAGAAGGGAAGGGAAGGGATAAAGATAAAGATGAGTTACAATTTAGTCTTAATTTTTTATAAATGTAAAATTTAGTCCCAAAACCCTTTCGCGACGCGCAATGCGTTGCCAAAGCAATGCGCACTGCGCATTGCGAAAGAACTTTTAGCAACGCGCATTTTTTAGCAATGCGTAATGCGCGTTGCTAAAGGCTGAACTAAAAGTAACATTTTCTGAACGTTGCAAAAGCTTATTTTTAGCAACACTCACTTGTTGAATGTTGCTAAAACTCAAATAAATGAATCAAAGGCAACATGCAATAAGTGAATGTTGCAATAAACCCCTTTTAGCTACATGCAATTAACGAATGTTGCCGTTTGCATGTTGCAAAATGCCTTTTTCTTGTAGTGATAGACTTCAAAAGAGTAAAAAATTATTGAGTACAACAAAATATGATATTTGAATCGAAATTAGATACAGAAGATTGATAGATAAAGCACACATACTGAGTACAACAACAATATTCCTTCACATTTTGCCCCTCAAGTTTGTTTCCACTCACCAAATAAACAATGATTAGCAATTTCAATTAAATTAACATTGAAAATTTAAAAGTGTAGATTCTTTTTTCATAACAAATAAACTAATCTAATTAAGATAAATTCATTATACAACATTAAATATTAACTATTCAATCAAAACTTGAAATTAAAAGAAAGATTTACCAACTTTTTGTCCATAATGGATTCTGTAAAAAGTAATCCCCAAATTGATGATATTCTGAACTTGGAGGACCACACGTGCAATAAAAGTTGGAGGGTTTTTTAGCAACCATTTTCTGGATCGTTAGATCTTATCTAACGTGATGTGATCCAGACCACGGATACAAGCCCGCACAAAGATTCGTTGAAGATCAAAGGAGGACCGATGACTCGATTGCAAACAAAGAGGGCCAATGAAGCAATGGACAAGTTAGTTCAAGAAACAATGGCCAAAACAATGTTCGTGTCATCAAAAGAAGCAAGTTCCATGTTGGGACCGAGCCAAAACGATGAGTGGATCAACATCATTCAAGCCGTCGAAGAAAATTGCAAAGTTTCAAAATTCACGGCCGTAACCCGTAATTCTTACAGCCGTGAAGAGCTCACTGCTGAAATTTGAGAATTTGAAGAAATTGGACTTACGGCCGTAAGAAGCTTTTATCACGACCGTAACGAAGCCTCGGGTTAAAGAACGAGATTTTCAGAAATAAGAATTACGGCCGTAAATAATTATGTCACTGCCGTAACTATTAAACAGAAACCAAGTTACGGCCGTAAAGGGAAGGGTCACGGCCGTAAAAACATATACGCGTAATTTTAGGTTAATTTTTATTTCCTTATTTTTAGCTAGTTGTTTCCTAGTATAATTAAATCTCTTAACCTAGTTTTTGACCCTATTTATAGGGATGTAATTTTTATTATTCATAGATAACTTTGATATTATTATTGAGAGGCAATTTGCTTTCAAACCTATTCTTTATTGAATAAAATCCGAACTTGCGAGTTAGTCTTGTTTTGTTCAAATCTTGGGTGAGATTTATTTTCATTGTGATCAAGAGGTCAGCATATCAATCGATTGTGTTGGTTGCTTGGTTCAATTAATTTGAATCAATCTCGAAATCGTGATTCTTTGGCGTTCTTGGGTCGATTCTAATAATTTGTGAGTTACGTAGCTACAATTGCTACGTGGTTTGCATCATCTGGTATCAGAGCTTAGGCTCCAAAAATCAAGGTTATATCTTTGTTTTGTTTTCTTGAGTCTTCTTTAATCTTGTTCTTCGTGTTCTTCCAGTTCTTGAGTCTTTAATCAAAAAAGTGTCACAAAAAAATTCAATAGTCGTTATTTCCTTCGTTTGTTATCCAAATTAAATCTCGTTTGTTTCGTCTTTCTCAAAGTTGAATTTTCGAGAAATCTAAAAAAATAAAAATAAAACGAAAATTCCAAGTCCAAGAAAAAAAATAGCTGTTATTTGATTTCAAGAAATATATTCTTGACTCAATCTTAGTTTCCATAAAAAGTGTCAAGTTCTATATCGAGTCAAATTCCATTCTCTAAAGGTCTTCTTCAAGTTTTCCAAACAGTTCATAAAATTCTCACTCTTACTCGATTTGAATCATTCGGGCTTAAACTTGTTTGAGTTCGGGTTCGTTCTTTGAAGCAATTGGGGTGAAAGCCATTGAGTGGAAAAAGGCAGAGAGGTGAGATCAATAGAGGGTAAAAGCCAAATTTGAGTGATACACGAGCGAAATACACGTGAGGCATATAATATTTAGTTTTAGGATGTCTGAACAATCTTCTACTACAAAAAACAACGATCGAGTCAACATGACGGAAGAGATGGTACAACGGTTTGAGCGGTTGTTTGGGGATGTGTTAGGTAGGTTAGAAAGGCTTGAGCAACCTCGGGAAGTGCTTAATGCCCGTAGGCAAGGTGGGCAAGGTCGTAGAATAGAGGGGATCGATGAGAATGAAGAAGGTAGTGATTTTGACGATAGAGCAATTTTGGATAGAGGAATTAGGCATGGAAGAAGGGATAGAGATCTTAGTGACGATAGAATGGATGGTAGTATGAGCAACATCAAAATGACAATTCCGTCATTCAAGGGTAGGAGTGATCCGGAAGCATACCTAGAATGGGAAAAGAAGATGGAATTAATTTTCAATTGCTACACTTATTCGGAAGAGAAAAAGTTAAGGTAGCTGTACTTGAATTCTCCGATTACGCTATTACTTGGTGGGATCAATTGGTGACTTCTAGGAGGAGGAATCGCGAGAGGCCCGTTAGTACTTGGGATGAGTTAAAAGCTATCATGAGAAAGAGGTTCGTTCCTAGTCATTACCATCGGGAGCTTCATAAAAAATTACAAAGTCTATACCAAGGATCAAAGAGTGTGGAGGATTATCATAAGGAGATGGAAATGTTGACGATTAGAGCTAATGTAGAAGAGGATAGGGAGGCTACGATGGCTCGATTTTTGAATGGGTTGAATAGGGATATAGCTAATGTGGTTGAACTGCAACATTATTTGGAGATGGAAGATATGTTGCACATGGCTATAAAGGTGGAGAAGCAAATAAAGAAAAAGGGAACAGCAAGGTATCAATCTGGTTCTAATTCTTCTTGGAAGCCGAAGTGGGAAAGTAAAGGAGATGGGACTGTTTCTAAAGGGAAGTTTGAAGCACCAAAAGGGAAGTTTGAGGCACCAAAAGGGAAGGAGGAACAAGCTAATAAACTCGTACCTAAAGGGGAACCTCAACCATCTAGGAGTAGAGACATTCAATGCTTCAAATGTTTGGGGAGAGGACATGTGGCATCTCAATGTCCTAATAGGCGAGTGATACTTGTGCAGAAGGATGGAGCCATGGAGAGTGATAGTGAGGAAGAGGATTATAGCGATATGTCGGCATTGGAGGAAATATGTGATGATGAGGATGTGTTATCCGGGGAGCATGGCGAGTTATTAGTGGCAAGGAGAGCTCTTAGTGCTCAAATCAACACGGATGATTTGGAACAACAACAGGAGAACATATTCCATACACGATGTCGCATTAATAACAAGGTATGTAGTATGATTATTGATGGTGGTAGTTGCACTAACGTCGCTAGTACTATACTTGTTGAAAAATTAGGATTACCTTTGTTAAAACATCCTAAACCTTATAGGCTTCAATGGTTAAATGATAGTGGAGAAATTAAGGTGAATAGGAGGGTATTGGTGAGTTTTTCTATTGGTAGCTATGTGGATGATGTTATGTGTGATGTGGTTCCTATGCATGCCGAACACATTTTGTTGGGTAGACCTTGGCAATATGATAGGAAGGTAACACATGATGAGTATAAAAATAGGTATAGCTTTACCAAAGGGGGAAAAACCATTACACTTGCACCATTAACATCGTCACAAGTGTATGAAGATCAAATAAAATTGAAAAATGATGAAGAAAAAAGAGTGAAGGAAAATGAGAGAAAGAGAGTTGAGGCCACGACTTCAGAAAAAGGAGAGGAAAAGAGAGTTGGAGCCACGACTCCAGAAAAAGGAGATGCGAGAGAAAAAAGGAGTGTTGGGGTACATACCTCAGAAAAAGGAGAGGGAGCGAAGAGTGCCAGAAAAGAAAGAAAAATGAGTTTCTACGCAAAAAAGAGTGAAATCAAGAAAGCATTCATGGAAGAACGACCAATGGTCCTTCTGCTGTACAAGGAATCATTCCTTGCATTTGATGAAACTAACAAATCCCTCCCTAGTTTAGCTATTTCTCTCTTGCAGGAATTTGACGATGTAGTTCCCGATGACATACCTAGTGGGTTACCACCCATTCGAGGTATTGAACATCAAATTGATTTTGTACCTGGAGCAGTCATTCCAAACCGCCCCACTTATCGAAGTAACCCCGAGGAGACGAAGGAGCTTCAAAGGCAAGTGGAGGACTTGATGAGCAAAGGTATATAAGGGAAAGTATGAGTCCATGTGCCGTCCCCGTATTACTTGTACCTAAAAAGGACGAAACTTGGAGAATGTGTGTTGATTGTAGGACCATCAACAACATAACGGTAAAGTATCGTCATCTTATTCCTAGGTTAGATGATATGTTGGATGAATTGCATGTCTCTAGCATATTTAGTAAAATTGACCTTATGAGTGGTTATCATCAAATTCGAATGAAAGAAGGAGATGAGTGGAAAACTGCTTTTAAAACTAAGTATGGCCTGTATGAATGGTTAGTAATGCCTTTTGGACTTACTAATGCACCAAGCACTTTTATATGTTTAATGAATCATGTTTTACGTGCATTTATAGGTAAATTCGTTGTAGTTTACTTCGATGATATCTTGATATATAGTAAAACTTTGAATGAACATGTGGAGCATGTTAGGTGTGTGCTTGTGGTTTTGAGGCAAGAACAACTTTTTGCTAATTTTAAAAAGTGTAATTTTTGCATGGAAAAAGTTGTGTTTCTTGGCTATGTGGTTAGTGCTAAAGGGATAGAAGTAGATGAAGAGAAAGTCAAAGCTATTAAAGAATGGCCAACACCTAAAAGCATAACTGAGATTAGGAGTTTTCATGGCTTGGCTAGTTTTTATAGGCGCTTTGTTAAAGATTTTAGCACGATTGCCGCACCACTCACAGAAATTGTCAAAAAAAGTGTAGGGTTTAAATGGGGTGTAGAACAGGAGCATGCATATGATACTATCAAAAATATGTTATGTAAAACACCGGTTTTATCACTTCCTAACTTTGGCAAGGCTTTTGAGATTGAGTGTAATGCCTCGGGGCTAGGTATTAGAGCTGTTTTAATGCAGGATCAAAGGCCAATCGCCTATTTTAGTGAAAAACTAAAAGGGGCTGCACTTAATTACCCCACATATGACAAGGAGTTATACTCACTTGTGCGCGCTTTGGAGACATGGCAACATTACTTGTGGCCACGGGAGTTCGTGATACACACTGATCATGAATCCTTGAAGCATTTGAGGGGAAGCTAAGCTGAGTAAGAGACATGCAAGGTGGGTAGAATTCATCGAAACATTTCCCTATGTCATCCGATACAAATAAGGTAAGGAAAATGTGGTGACGGATGCATTGTCTCGAAGGTATGTTCTTTTAAATTCTTTAAATTCTAAATTACTTGGATTTGAATACGTTAAGGAAATGTATGCTAGTGATCTGGACTTTTCTAATATTTATGAATTATGTGGTAAATGGGCTGTGGATAGGTTCTTTAAACATGATGATTATTTATTTCGAGAAAATAAATTGTGTGTCCATAAGTGTTCAATGAGGGAGTTACTTGTGAGAGAGGCCCATAGTGGAGGTTTAATGGGTCATTTTGGGGTTAAAAAGACCATTGAAATCCTAAGTGAACATTTCTATTGGCCTAAGATGAAGATTGATGTGGTTCGGGTTTGTAATAGATGCATTACTTGTAAGAAGGCTAAATCTAGGATTAAACCCCATGGATTATATATGCCTTTACCCGTCCCTAGTGAACCTTGGGTCGATATCTCTATGGATTTTGTTTTGGGACTACCTAGGACTAAGAAGGGAAGAGATTCAATTTTTGTGGTAGTAGATTGCTTTAGCAAAATGACACATTTCATACCATGCCACAAAACTGATGATGCTACTAACATAGCTGAAATTTTCTTTCGGGAAGTCGTACGCTTACATGGGGTGCCTAAAAGTATAGTCTCGGATAGGGATGTTAAATTCCTTAGTCATTTTTGGAGAGTCTTGTGGAACAAGCTATGAACAAAACTATTTTTCTCTACAACTTGTCACCCACAGACCGATGGGCAAACCGAGGTAGTAAATAGGACAATGATTCAATTGTTACGCACGATAATCAATAAAAATCTGAAAAATTGGGAAGAGTGTTTACCATTGATTGAATTTGCATATAATAGGGCTATACATTCTACTACTTCTTATTCACCATTTGAAATTGTTTATGGTTTTAATCCGCTAACACCATTGGATTTAATTCCTTTACCTGTGAATGAACGTAGTAGTTTAGATGGAAAGAAAAAGGCTGAGATTGTTAAATCACTCCACGACAAAGTGAGGTTGGCGATTGAAAAGAAAAATGAACATTATGCATCGCAGGCTAACAAGGGGAGAAAAGGCGTCATATTTGAGCCCGGTGATTGGGTTTGGGTACATTTGAGAAAGGAGCGGTTTCCAGAACAACGCAAGTCAAAGTTACAACCGCGAGAAGATAGTCCATTCCAAGTGATTGAAAGGATCAACAACAATGCCTATAAATTAGATTTTCCTGGTGAGTATAATGTTTCCGCTTCATTTAATGTTTCTGATCTATCTCATTTTGATGCAGGTACAGATTCGAGGTCGAATCCTTTCGAAGAGGGAGGGGATGATGTGATCCAGACCACGGATACAAGCCCGCACAAAGATCCGTTGAAGATCAAAGGAGGACCGATGACTCGATTGCAAACAAAGAGGTCCAATGAAGCAATGGACAAGTTAGTTCAAGAAACAATGGCCAAAATAATGTTCGTGTCATCAAAAGAAGCAAGTTTCATGTTGGGACCGAGCCAAAACGATGAGTGGATCAACATCATTCAAGCCGTCGAAGAAAATTGCAAAGTTTCAAAATTCACGGCCGTAACCCGTAATTCTTACGGCTGTGAAGAGCTCACTGCTGAAAATTGAGAATTTGAAGAAATTGGACTTACGGCCGTAAGAAGATTTTATCATGGCCATAACGAAGCCTCGGGTTAAAGAACGAGATTTTCAGAAATAAGAATTACGGACGTAAGTAATTATGTCGCGGCCGTAACTATTAAACAGAAACTAAGTTACGGCCGTAAAGGGAAGGGTCACGGCCGTAAAAACATATATGCGTAATTTTAGGTTAATTTTTATTTTCTTAGTTTTAGCTAGTTGTTTCCTAGTATAATTAAATCTCTTAACCTAATTTTTGACCCTATTTATAGGGATGTAATTTTCATTATTCATAGACAACTTTGATATTATTATTGAGAGGCAATTTGCTTTCAAACTTATTCTTTATTGAATAAAATTCGAACTTGCGAGTTATTCTTGTTTGTTCAAATCTTGGGTGAGATTTATTTTCATTGTGATCAAGAGGTCAGCATATCAATCGATTGTGTTGGTTGCTTGGTTCAATTAATTTGAATCAATCTCGAAATCATGATTCTTTGGCGTTCTTGGGTCGATTCCAATAATTTGTGGGTTGCGTAACTACAATTGCTACGTGGTTTGCATCATAACGGCTGAGGTATTTTTGGCATTTGATATATTTTTGGCCTTGGCAAAACAGATTAGATTCTAATTCTCTCTTCCTCGCGCGCGACTCTGATTTTCTCCTCTCTGATTTGTGCTATTCTCTTGCGTCCTTTGTGAAATTACTTGTATTATAATCTAGGTCATTTTGTAGATTAGGTTATGGATACTCTTGTATAGTTTAGGCGTGGTGTTTGTTGTTGGAGAATGAGTCCATTGGTTGGTTTCTTCAAAAGAAATCGTGCGTGATTTCATTGGTTGATTCTTGTACTCAATAACTCTTATTGAAAGGTTGATTGGACAGGCCTAATCTCTAAGCCCCCAAATGTAGATGATTTATCACCGATCTGGGTCACCCAATCTGGTGTTTTCTTGTTCCTTTTGTTTGATTCTTGTTTTCTTTATATTTAATCCGCGATTATATTTAGATTAGTGTGTGATATCCCAATAAAACTGGTATCAGAGCTAAATTAGGGTCCCTATAATTAGATTCTAATATTCTGAAATTTCTAGGGTTTTGTGAAATTTGGGGATTATAGCATTCTGAGATTAATCATTGCACTCATTGCACTAATTTCTGTTTTGTTTGTTTCTTGTGGTTTTTTTGGTGAAATTCACACACTGACTCGCTGTTCAGTTGATTGGGTTTGTGAGTTTCCGACCATTCTTGGTGCTTTACTTGTCCTGGATACTTGGTGAGATTGTTCTAACTGACATTTAATTTAAGAATCAAATTCTTGTATTATTTTGGACATATAGTAATTGGATTGGCACGCTGTGATCTGTAGTTCACTCACTATTGATATAGTTTGTGAGAATTGTGCATGATATAATATCCTGCTATAATTGAATTGCCATTGTTTTGTGATAAGTGTTAAAAATTGTTGTTTGTTTGAAAATTGTTTTGTAAATCTTCATTTTTTTTTTTTTTGAAAAATCTTTTTTGTTATTTCTGAATTGAACTATAAGTTCGCAAATGGCATCAAGTAGTTATCAACTTTATACAAAAATCGTCACGAGTTCGAGGGTCAAATTGTCACAATTCAATGGAAATGGGGACTACTCGATTTGAAAACAGAAAATGAAGGTCATATTGGTCCAACAAAGAGTAGCTAAGGCTATTGAAGATTCACAAACACTTTTTGATGAACTAAAAGCTAAAACTATCCTCATTAGTAATATGAATGAGATTGATAATAGTTCTTTCATTTTGTACTTATCTGATAATATCGTGAGACAAGTTGATGAATATAAGACTGTTAAAGATTTGTGGGAAGCTCTTGATACTATGTTTCTAACTAAGACCTTGCCTCATAAGATTTAGCTTCTTCAGAAATTGTTTAGCTTTAGAATGGATCCCGGATAGGAATTAGAAATGAACCTAAGTAATTTTAGCATCATAGTAAAGAGTCTAGCTCATAGTAACAAGAAATTTGATGATGAGGACCTAGCATTTATTTTATTGAATTCTTTACCTGATTCTTATAAAGATATCAAAAATACCATAAAATACTCTAAGGATAAATTGACACAAACCATTATGATTGATGCTGTGAAATCCAAAGAATTTGAAGTTAAGAAAGAACAAAAAGCAAACCATATTAGATGAGTATGTATGTGAGAGGTAGACCGGATAAAAGAGACAATAACTTCCACTTTAAGAAAGGGAGAAGTAAGTCTAAAGGTAGGTCTAAGTCTAGAGAGAAATTTAGTAGAAAATGTTACCATTATGGGAAAGAGGGACACTTTAGGAAAGATTGCTTTGAACTAAAGAGAAAACAAAATAGAGATCAAAGTAATGAAGAAATGAGCAATGCTACTATTGGTCTAGACTTAGATAGCCTATATGTTATGAATGTGTCAAGTGATGACATGAGTGAGGAATTGATACTTGATTCGGGATGCACTTTTCATATGTGTCCTGCTAGGTCTTGGTTTTACAACTAAAAGAATATTTAACCTTGAAAAGTATACATGGGGGATAATAATACCTAGACTATTGTTGGCATTACTAACATTTCTATTAGGATGCCTGATGGCATTGTTAGGGTAATGAACAATGTCGGATATATTCCTCAACTAAAAAGGAATCTCATCTCGTTGGGAGTTGTTGAAAATGAGGGACATGTCTTTAAGTCTAACAATAATACTTTCAAGTTAATGAAGGGTTCATTAGTTGTGATGAAGGGACCTAAGATAAATGGCCTCTTCTTGGCAACTACTTTCTTCTGGTTGATCCACTTCAAGTTTTTCTTCTTTTTCTTCAGCTGGTTCAACCAAGTCTTCTGATTTTTATGATCTTTCCACCTAAATTTTCTGGCAATTGCTCCATCTGATTTATCCATTTTTCCATGTCTGCAGTTGATTTTGCAACATTTCTCGTTGATTTTTTAGCAACTGTGTTAGCAATTCACTGGTGCGATCACTTTGCGATTGTTGCATTTGGATATCCTGATTATTGAACCATGAGAAGTTCGGATGCTCTTTCCTGTTAGGATTATTAGTTTGGGAATGTGGATAACTCTGATGCACTAGATAATAATTTCTCAAACTATTAACCTTCCACATGCCATCTTAGGGTGCAATAGGACAATCATATTACACATGATTGCTATGGCATTATTCACAAATCAGATGAGTCTGCATCACATGCATTGGTTGTTTACCAAAATTGCTACTTTTTCTATTATAGCCTCTAAATACCAGTCAATTTTGGCAGACAGTGCTACGATCTTTTCCATCATAGGTGTTGGTCGATCAGAATACCATTGATAATCATCTACTGCCATCTTGCTATGTTGCCTCCACTATTTGAAAGTCTTTTAAATCCATGACAAAGAGACAATTCACAGCGTTTCAAAGTCCTTAAAATCAAAACTAAAAATAAAATAAATAAATAAAGACCAATAAAAAGTTCAAACTAAAACAAGAACTAATTGGTCTCGATATTTATTAACAATTCCTGGTAACAGTGCCAAAAACTTGATCACTGAATTAACACCGCAAGTGTACGAATCGTGACAAATAATATAGTAGATTTTTTGAGTCCGAGTTATCATCCCACAGAGATTATAATTAAATATCGAAATTGTTAGTTCTCACCTTATATGCACGGTAGAATATGAGTTTTTGAATATAACTACACTAAAAGGCAAAATAAAAGAAAAACATTTTAAGTATTCTAAATTGATTTTTATAAGCATTGGGACATCTGTTTCACATAGTCAATACTTTTAATTCCATTATCTAGTTTTATTCCTATTATAGTGCTCGATCGAATTCACTTATGCACATGAAATTATCCTCTCGGGTTTAAATCAACTCTATTTATTTAGTCAACCGTGTTAACGAACAGCAGGTCGTAATGACTAAGTACATGGAACACAAGAATTCATGTAGTAATCGCAATAATAAAGAATGTATATCTCTATCATTCATCCAATTACTGGATTTTATTCCTAAATCTAAGTGTTAGCCCACCTCTCGGATTATGAAAACACCAATTTAATCATGAACAAGTGATCAATTCATTCACGCATTAAATACAAAATAAAACCAACACATGCAATCATAAAGTGCAAAACTAGAAGCGTAAAACTAGGTACATCGAATATCCCAACTTTGAAATTAACAATTCATCAATAAAGAAATAAATATGCAGTAAAAGTAAATACTACACATGTTGAGTTTATTGAATTAAAAAGAGAAAAGGAAGTTTTGCACCAAGAATTCACTCCTCGTTGATAATCTTCAATTCCCAAGCATTTGTCCTGATCTTTGCCTCCAATAATTTAATGATAGAGCAATGAATTATGTGATTGGAAGGTTGTGCAAAGGTCCCCAATTTTGTGCATAAGAATTTGTATAAATAGGTGGTGAAGAGACCTTGGGCAACAAGGAAACAAATCAAGTTAAAATCAGCGCATGGGCCTAGGCTGGACAGTTGCGCGGTTGCATAGATCAAAGTCTGGTGGTTTCACAGTAGAACCTAAAGTAGTTCTGTTAATTTCGCAAATGTTGAGCAATCACCAGGTCTCGGGTCCGTGGCGCGCAGTTTAAATTCTGCAGTGCAATTTCATCTTTCTGGGTGCGCTTAAGTAGTTCCCTGAACTTTATTTGCACTTGAGTCCTTGATCTTATAATTGCAACAATTAAGCCCCTGAACTTTCCAAACGCTTCAATTCTTCTTCCAAACTTCAATCCATCGTCAATTAAACCATCGAGCTCTAATTTCTTCCACTTAGCTCTCATTGGAAATCCCGATTGCTGATGCCAACATTCAATTTCCTCTTTTTAGCTCCAATTTACTTCCAAATGTGTATTATTCCACTTTATTGCTTCATTCATCCATGTTTGGGAAAATCCCTACAATGTAAACAAATATAAATAAATTATGTAATAATTATCCAAGAATGTCAACAATTTACTCTAATTTACATATATAAATAAGTGTATAAAATGCACTTATCATAAAGAAGCAAAATGTTAAGGCTGATGAACCTAAAGCTATTAATATGACTAAAAATCTTGTAAAGTTAACCAGGTTGACTGATACCCATAATGATACTCATGCGCCTGTAGTTCCTCTAGAAGGAGATGATGGAGTTGGACTTGCCGAACATGTAAGTGATGGGGATGTTGAACCCCATGTTGAAATTGAAAATGAGATATCTAACCCCACAAAGAATGATACCACCACACAGGACTACCAATTGGTTACAGATATTGAAAGGAGACAGGTGAGACCTAACCCTAGGTATGAATTCCAAAACCTAACTGATTTTGCCTCAGTTTCAGGTGAATCCAGAATGTAGAACCTACTTCCTATGAGAAAACAAAACTTGGAGTCTTGTGAAATGCCTGAAAAACAAAAGATAATCTAATGTAAGTGGATTTACAAGTTAAATGAGGGATTAAGTCCTAGAGATCCTTTAACGTATAAGGTCATATTAGTGGCTGAGGGATTCCCTCAAAGGGAAGGAATTGACTATAATGAGATATTTTCTCCTATGATAAAATACATGACCATAAGATTGGTGCTTGCCTTGGTTGTTCAATTCAATTGGGAATCGAAACAATTGGATGTTAAGACAGTTTTCCTGCATGGAGAGCAAGAGGAGGATATCTATATGAGTCAGCCTTAAGGTTTTGAGGTGAAGGGAAATATTGACTTTGTTTGCAAACTTAACAAATCCGTATATGGTTTAAAACAAAGTCCCAGGCAATGGTATAAACATTTTGATTCTTATGTCTTTAAAATAGGTTTTAAAAGAAGTGAGTATGATTCTTACCTTTACTATAATAACAGTAAATATGGAAGTGAAGTGTACCTACTTTTGTATGTTGATGATATGCTATTGACTAGTCCTAGTAAAGGTAAGATCATGAGAATGAAGAATCTTTTAGAATCTGAGTTTGATATGAAAGATCTAGGTTGTGCTAGAAAGATCTTAGGTATGGTCATTAGTAGAAATAGAACTGAAAATGTGTTGACTATTCTCAAGAGACATACCTGGAAAAAGAGATATCTAAGTTTGACATGAAAGATGCTAAATCTATTAATGTTCCTCTGGTGGCTCATATGAACTTGTCATCAGCCCATTCTCCCTAGACTGAGGAAGAACTGAATGAGATAAAGCATATGGATTAGGTTCGGTTATGTTTTCTATTATTACTATCAGGCTTGACTTTGCTTAAGCTACTAGTTTTCTTGTTAGGTTTATGTCTAATCTAGGGAAACCACATTGAGCTAGGTTGAAATGGCTCTTAAGATGCATTAGTGGTATTTTGAGAGTAGGATTAGTGTATGGGAAAAGATTTGATGTATTAACCTTGAAAGGTTATGTGGATTTAGACTTTGCTTATGACAAAGACCAAAGGAAATCCACTACTGCATATTCTTTCACTTTAGTTGATAATTGCATTACATGGAAGTCTCAATTGTAGCCTATTGTGACTTTTCTAGTACTGAGGCTGAATATGTAGCATTATGAAGTTGTGAAAGAGAGTATCTGGCTTAGAGAGATTTTGAATGAATTAAATATTTTGCATGAACCTGTTACCATTTTTATTGATAGTCAAAGTACTTTGTTATTGAGTAAAAATCATGTATACTAAGGCTGGGCATGGATTGAGTTGGGTCGGTTTGGAGCCCAACCCGAACCCAAATTGATGACTTCGATTTAGACAAAATTCAACCCAACCAAACAGATTGTGGGTTAATAAACCATACCAAACCGACCCAAACCAACGTCGATCGGTTTGGGTTGGATTTGGGCCTCCATTTTGGGCCTTATGTTGAAATAATAATATTTGTTAATTTTTCGGCCCAACTTGTATTATTTGTTGTCATATTTAATTCTTGAACCAATGTTTTTGACTCAATTGTATTAGCAATCCATAGTCCATAGATTAAAACTCAAAACAAACTTGAAACTTAAATTGAAAAAATCAAAAGTTGATGAAATTTTAACTTTTAACTTTTTTTTTTTATAAATTTTTTATATAGTAACGGGTCGGTTTGGTTTGGGTTAGTTCAGTTCCTTTGCTTCAATCCGAACCAAACCAAACCGAGCTCAAATAAAATTTTTCAACCCACAGACCAACCCAATTACCTGAAAATTCGACCCAAAGTAATTTATTTGGATTGGGTCCATCGGGTTCATCGATTTGATTAGATTTTTGCCCAGCCCTACTATATACCATGAGAGATCTAAGAAAATTGAAGTTAAGTATCATTTCATTAGAGAAAAGATAGCTAAAAGTGAAGTTAATTTGGTTAAGGTTCATACTCATTTAAATCCTTCTGATATGAGCATGAAAGTTTTGAATGTTGGTAAGTTTAGAACTTGTTTATCTATGCATCTTATTGATACTGGTTAAATCTTTTGCAAGTATCGGGCAATGATGGAAGATTAGCCTAAAACACTTTGCTTTCAGCAACTATAAGAGTGAGAGTAGGGACAATTTGGAGATCAAGGTGAAGATTGTAAAAAGTGATCCCTAAATTGATGATATTTTGAACTTGGAGGACCACACGTCTAATAAAAGTTGGAGGTTTTTTTAGCAACCATTTTCTGGACGGTTAGATCTTATCTAACTACTGAGGTATTTTTGGCATTTGATAAATTCTTGGCTTTGGTAAAACATACTAGATTCTGGTTCTCTCTTCCTCACACTTGACTCTGATTTTCTCCTCTCTGATTTGTGCGATTCTCTTGTGGCCTTTGTGAAATTACTTATAGTATAATCTAGGTCATTTTGTAGACTAGATTGTGGATACACTTGTATAGTTTTGGCACTGTGTTTGTTATTGGAGAATAGGGTCCGTGGGTTGGTTTCTTCAGAAGAAACCGTGCATGATTTACTTGGTTGATTCTTGTACTCAATAACTCTCATTGGAAGGTTGATTACTAGTGGGACGGGCCTAATCTCTGAGCCCCCAGACGTTGGTGATTTATCACTGAATTGGGTCACCAAATTCGGTGTTTTCTTGTTCCTTTTGTTTGATTCTTGCTTTCTTTCTATTTAATCCGCGATTATATTTAGATTAGTGCATGAAATCCAACAGATTCAAATGCACTGCCATGCGTCTTTTCCCAACTCAACACATCTGTTTAAATTATAAAATAAAATCATCACCAAATGAAAAAACAAAAAATCCATAAATTTTTCAATACCTAGAGAGTAAAAAAAAATCATAGTAGGAAGACCTTTTTGAGTTTTCGATTTTCCATCCAGCTAATTATCTTGACTTCAAAAAGCAGTGTCCTTATTCATTTAAGTATAGGCAATTTGCGCCTAATACTCCTTTTTCAAATGATGGCTGGATTCCACAATGTGCCATAGTTGTGGCCTTGTTCATGGTTGAAGAAAGGAAAGAAAATGAGAAATGAAGTAGAAGAGTTTGTTTTTCTTTTGCTTGTACCAGAGAAGAAAGGAAGAGGAATTTAGGTGCCCCCAGGACATATCTCTAAGTGGAAAAGGGGACAGCAGGAAACTTGCTCAGCGTAGTCAGGTGCAGGGTTCGAATCCTGAAATAATGGATTTGTACCCTGTGGCAAGCGGGAGTCAACACCATTCGTGGGAGTTACCAATGTCCTTCACCCTGGCTCTAGGAGGCACAACCTACGATTTACCACTCGAATCAATGGCTCAGGGTAGGGGTTGGTTCGGGCCCTCAAGGCGTGAGTTACACATTTTTTTAGGAATTTAGGTGAGAGGTGAAGAGAAAGAAAAACATCAGTATAGACCATGACGAGAATAGTACCAATTTTAATGCTAGTAGGATATGATAGGAAAAAGATGTCCAATCTTATTTTTGAATTGTACAACTAAAATGTAGGAATCTCATCTGTAATTTTCCATTTAAGTGCTTGTTTGGTAAAGCAAAAAATTTTACCACAAATTTTCAAATTCAATCTCAACAATCCATTTTTAATCAAGCCCACAGTTTTTGATTTTCAAACATTTTTAAACTACACATCCATCAAAAAATCACAAAAATCAATTTTTTTTCACATTTCCAAATAGGATCTAATTTATGAAAATGGACCAAAAAGTGTAATCTTCTCCCTCTTCCTCAAGTTCATTTCCATTTCTAAACTACACATCCATAAAAAAAAATGGTTAAGCACACAATTATTCACATTTAGGTATGGAAATTTTTATAATCAGGTGATTTGCAACTAATTACACAAGTAAAAAAATAATTTTCAAAATTAGTTTTTTTTTTTTTTTTTAATTAGAATCAGGTTTGGTAATTAATTACATTTGTAATTTTATTTCAATTTTATAATTAAATACAATTGTAACTTATGAATTAGTAAAATATTAGTGTAATTCGTAATTAATTACATTAGTGTAATTTGTAATTAGTCAACGTCACAACTACCGTTATCGAACTACAATCGAAAATACAATTATAACTTTATTTAAATTGTAATTAATTACAATTATAAATTTATTCTAATTTTTAATTAATTACAATTGTAACTAATTACCACCACTATCACCACCGATCACCTCCTAAAACCAACGCTACCACCAGTTGCACCAACAAATTCACAACAATTTTCAGCCACCAAACAGTATATGTGTTTCACGTTCCTTTACCTGCTTTCCTTAATATATATCCAAAACATTTCCAATTCAAACTTCATAATTAGAAGACCTAATCCAAACACCCCTCAACTCAATTGGTAGAGAATACCTCATGAAATCCTTAGGAACTCCACTTGTCGAAATCCTAGCTATTGTTGACACAGACGGTGACTTAATGTGGACACCATTCCTTCCTTGTACGAAATGTGACGAACAAAATGCAAAGCTTTTTGATCCAGAGAAGTGAACCTCGTACAGGCAATTAGTCTGTGATTCTAATCTATTTTTGGCACAGGCGACCTACAGTTGCTAATGTTGAGAGAAGGCACGGTGGTGGTCGAAGCGGTGGTGGAGTCCGACGAGGATGGATCACTTGGGGAGAAGGGACAACGGATCTCAATTGATATGGAGAATTGGTTGCTTTGATCAGTGGCGTCGCTACTCTGCTTCGATTTGCTAGCAACGCCAATCTGGACTCCAATGGAGAAATGGTGCCGCTGGAGTGAAGAGAGTGAAGAAGGAGAGATTGAGAGAGAGGGAAGAAAGAGAGAGACGAAAAATATGAAGATGTTTATGATTTGGTTTGGGTTTAGTAAATTAAGTAACTGATTTGGTAAAATAGTTTTTATATACCTGATTTTAAAGATTTAAAATGTAATTGTCTGATTTCGCCTTAATTAATACATTAAAAAATTTAAAAATCAAAACTTTTTAGGTTACCAATCATGCAATAATTTATTAAAATGGGCCAAAAAGTGCCTTCAGTCCATTTCCATTTTTCGTCCCATAGTCAAGAATCCAGCACCCTTTGTCTCATTCCTTCCGCGTCCGCAATTGGCCACCCTCTCTGTCACAGTATCTGCGACTCCGCCATCCAGTAGTTGCAACATTAACGTGGTTTCTTCGTCAGTACGAGCATGAGTCCAATGTCCCAGATTGATTACAACTGACAGTGCGCTTCGAAATCTCACTTCTCAGGTTCGCCAAAATTTTCCTCCATGTCAAGGAAATGTGTTAATTCTTACAAGTCACTGTAAGGGAATTTTCGTGCCTATTTCAAGTGATTAACGCGGATAACATACAATAAACAATCAAGAATCGAAAATGAACGAAAATTAAAGAAAGAAACAACCTTGATTTGGTGTCCCAGTTCGGTGAATACACCTACCTCTGTGGGGCTCAAGACCAAACTCGTTTCACTAGCCAAAACCTTCCAAAGAGAGTCAAAAATTACAAGAACTCACGCACAATTTCAGCCCAAGAATACTGAAAATTACAGCCCCTGTTTTCGCACATAAATTACACCAATCACGCACAATAATACCCACAAGATGATCTACTCAATCACTAATCTAAGTAGATACAAATTTGGTGTAAAAAATGGAGCTAAAAAATCGAGACAAATCGTGACCAGAGAAGAAGGAGCTGCTGTGCATATTTAGAGAGAGAATGGTCCCTATATGCTTCTGCCAAGAATGAGGAATTAAAGCCTTTTTAACACATAATTGCACATGAGGTCCTCAAGGTTCTCTGGTTGCCATAAGTTGGCCCCTCCAAGTTTGAAACATTTGCAGTTTGGGGATCAAAATTTAATAAACTTCATCTTGATCTCCAAATTCCAATCTCTTACTCTCTTGGTTGCTATAGGCTAAGTGGGTGGGCTCGATCATTACCATCAGCGCCCGGTACCTGCACAAAGAATTCAACCATAATCAATTTTTAGCATTGATAAACAAGATTTAAATTTACAAGCAGATGTTATCTTCATCCCCATATCAAATGGGTTTCTTTCAGTATGTATTTTCTCAAGTTTTAAATCACCCGAAGCTATTTTCTCTCTTAAAAAATGATACTTAACTTCTATATGTTTAGATCGCTCATGATAAACAGGATTTTTACTCAATAGAAGTGAACTTTGACTATCAGTGTGTATCACAGGAGTATCTTGTAGAAAATTAAGCTCATTTAAAATGTTAGTTAACCATATACACTCTTTAACGGCTTCGGTGATCGCTACATACTCAGCCTCTGTACTAGATAGAGTAACTATGGGCTGCAGTTGGAATTTTCGGGTAACACAATTGTCTCCTAAAGTGAAGAAATAAGCCATAGTGGACTTTCACTAGTCTTTACCACTAGCAAAATCAGAATCCACGTATCCTTTAAGAGTCAATCTATCTACCCTTCTCTCATAAACTAACCCAACGCTCGTAGTACCCGCTATGTACCTCAACAACCACTTTAACCCAACCCATGAGGTTTCTCTAGGTTAGACATATATCTGCTTAAGAAAATTATGGCATAGGCTAACTCTGCTTCATTCTTGGGAGACTAAAGTGATGACAAGTTCATATGTGCAGTAAGAGGAACAGAGAAAGACTTGGCATCTTTCATGCAAAATTTGGTTACTACTTTCTTCAAGTAACCTTCTTGTGTAATAGATAGTTTGATCTCAGTCATATCCCTCTTAAAGTGCAAGGATTTTCTTCGCACATCCTAAGTCCTTCATTTCAAACTCAGATTTTAAAAGGTTTTTCATCTTCATGATCTCACATTTACTTGGGCTAGCTAATAGCCTATCATCCATATATAGAAGTAGGTACACTTCACTTCCATATTTGCTATTATTATAGTAAAGTCATGAGTCATATTCACTCCCTTTAAAACCTATCTTTATGGCATAAGTATCAAACCGTTCATACCATTGCCTCGGACTTTGTTTCAAACCATATAAAGATTTCTTGAATTTGCAAACATAGTCCCTTTTTCCCTTCACCTTGAGGCTGACTCATATATATCCCTCCTCTAACTCACCATGCAGAAAAGTTGTCTTAACATCCAATTGGTCCAATTCCCAATTGAATTGAACAACTAAAGCAAGCACCAATCTGATGGTCTTGTACTTGATCACAGGAGAAAATATCTCGTTATAGTCAATGCCTTCTCTTTGGGTGAATCCTTCGGGTACTAATCTAGCCTTATATCTCAAAGGATCACCGGGACTTAATCCCTCATTTAACTTGAAAATCCATTTGCATTGGATTATCTTTTGCTTATCCGGTACCTTGACCAAACTCCAAGTTTTATTTTCACTTAGAGATTTCATTTCTTCTCTCATTGCCTCTAACCAGTTTTCAGATTTAGGCCCACTCATCGCTTCCTCAAAGGAAGTAGGCTATACATTCTCAATAGCTTAACCTGAAACTAAGGAAAAATCCGTCAATTTCTGAATTTCATACCTAGGGTTAGGTCCCACTTGTCTTCTTTCCCTATCCCTAACCACTTGGTAGTCTTGTATGGTGGTATCAATATTTGTGGGGTTAGGTATCTCGGGTTAAACCTCAACATGGGGTTCTACATCCCCATCACCTACATGCTCATCAAGTGCAACTTCTTCCTCTCCAACCGGAGTAACAACAGGCTCGAGAGTCTCACTATGTGTGTCAGTCAACCTAGTCAACTCTACTACATTCTTAATCCCATTACTAGCCTCAAGTTCAACAGCCTTAACACTCTTCTTCAAACAAGGCATCTTCGATTCATTGAACACTACATCCCGGCTAATAATAATTTTAATACCCTGAACTCCAATCATCTACAACCTATACCCTTTTACCCGTACGGATACCCCAACATCACACACTTTGTAGCCCTCGACTCTAACTTATCCTCGTTCTGATGTGCATATGTAACACATCCAAATACCATAATGTGGGTCAGATCATGAGGTTTACCAATCCAAAACTCTTGTGGAGTCTTAAAATCGACATAACTCGATGGGGATCGATTGATAAGGTAAGTTGCAGTACTAACAGCTTCAGCCCAGAAGCCTTTTGCTAGGCCTGAACTAATCAACATACACCTAACCTTATTCATCAAAAATGTATTCATTCTCTTAGCCACCCCATTCTGTTGCGATGTATATTTAACAGTTTTGTGTCTTTCTATCCCATTTTTCTTACAAAAGTTGTCAAATTCAAAGTTACAAAACTCAAGCCCATTATCCATTCTTAAAGTTTTTAACCTTCTATCTATTTTATTTTCCACAACTTTCAACCAGACTGTAAATTTAAGAAATGTTTCATATTTAGCCTTTAATGGGAATACCCATACCTTCCTAGAGTAGTCATCAACCAGGGATAGAAAATATTTGTTCCCACCGAATGTCGGATGTTTTTCAGGCCCCCATAAATCTGTATGGATATAGTCCAGGGTCTCTTAGAACTGTGGGAACCAACTTTAAAAGACACTTTATGCTATTTACTGAGAACACGTCTCTCAAAAGTTTATGGGTTCAATTACTTCTTTGCCAAGTAATTTCTATTCATTTAAGAACTTCAACCCTTTATTTCCTACATGTCCCATCCGATTATGCCATAACTCAGACTTACTCTCAGTCACTGTGAAGGGATTGCAGTTCTATGAAGACACAACTTCACCTGCAAGGTAATATAGCCCATTTCTCTTAGGCCCCTTCATAACAACCATTGAACCCCTCAACACTTTCAAAGTGTTCCTGTCAGACTTAAATACAGGTCCCTCATCCTCTAGAACACCCAATGAAATGAGGTTCCTCTTAAGATGTGGAACATATCTGACATTGTGTATGGTCCTGACAATGCCATCATGCATCATGATAGCATGTCACCAATGTCGATAACGGTCTGGGTATTATTATCCCCCATATACACATTCTTAGGTTCAATATCTCTATAGTTATAAAACCATGACCTAACAGGACATATACGGAATATGCATCCTGAATCTAGAATCCATTCCTCACTCATGTCATTACCCGTCACTGTCATGACATGTAGACTGTCTAAGTCTAGACCAACAGCAGCATTACCTGCTTCTTCGCTACTTTGGTCTCTTTGTTGCTTTTGTTTCAATTAAGGGAAATCTTTCTGAAAATGTCATTCTTTCCCACAATGGTAACACTTTCCATTAAACCTCTCGATCCTCTCTCTTGATTTAGACCTACTCTTAGACTTACCTCTACCTTTCTTAAAGTGAGTGTTCTTGTCTCTTTTGTCAGGTCTGCCTCCAACAAACATACTCATGTATCTATGGCTAGTTTTTTGTTCTTTCTTCATTTCGAATTCTTTTGATTTTACAGCATCTATTACAATAGCTTGAGTCAGTTTGTCACTTAGGTTCGATTCTAGTTCCTTTCTAGAGTCCATTTTAAAACTGAATAATTTTTCAAGAAGGTAGATCGTATTGGGCAAGGTCTTAGTTAAGAATATGGTGTCAAGAGCTTCCCACAAGTCTCTAGCCATCTTATGTTCATCTACTTCTCTAACGATATTATCAGATAAGTGTAAGATAATAGAACTGTAAGCAATCTCATTCATATCAACAATAAGATCAGGTTTAGCTTTAAGTTCTTCAGAAAAATTATCGGGATCTTCAATAACTTTCGCTACTCATTGTTGGACCAAAATGGCATTCATTTTCTGTTTCCATATCGAGTAGTCACCCTTACCATCGAATTGTGACAATTCGACCCTCGATCCCATAATGGATTCGGCAAATGGGGAATGACTACTAGATGTCATTCGTGAATTTATAATTCAAATTCACGAATCAACAGAAAAGGATTTCAAAGAAATTTTTTCAAGATTTATGAATAATTTTTCAATTTTAAACAAAAATCCAACACTTATGAAAACAGGGCAGCCAAGTAATTACAACATCTACAATTCACAAATCACAATTTATGAACTAATCAAGAAAACAAAGATTATAGCATGCCAAATAAACACAATTACTATATGCCCTAATACCAAATAATACCAAGAATTTAATTCTTAAAGGGATGAATTGAAACAATCTCACCAGTAATCGAGACAAGAACTAAATAAAATTGCAAGAACTAAATAAAATCAGTGCAATATCAATTCAATAACATAATAATTCCACAAAATCAGAAAAGCCCTATTTTTCGTGAACCCTAGAAACACTGTAGAGAACTCGAAAATATTAAAGTAGTGGCTCTGATACCAGTTGTAAGGGGATTTTCATGCCTATTTCAAGTGACTAATGCGGATAACATACAATAAACAATCGAAAATCGAAAATGAACGAAAACCAAAGAAAGAAACAACCTCGATTTTATGACCCAGTTCGGTGAATACACCTACATTTGAGGAGCTCGGGATAGAACCCGTTTCACAAGCCAAAACCTTTCAAAGAGAGTCAAGAATTACAAAAACTCACGCACAATTTCAGCCAAAGAATATCGAAAATCACAGCCCCTGTTTTCCCACAAGATGATCTACTGAATAACTCAATCACTAATCTAAGTAGATACAAATTTGGCGTAAAAAATGGAGCTTAAAAACCAAGACAAATTGTGACCAGAGAAGGAGCTGCTGTACATATTTAGAGTGAAAATGGTCCGTTTATGCTTTTGCCAAGAATGAGGAATTAAAGCATTTTTAACACATAATTGCACATGAGGTCCTCAAGGTTCACTGGTTGCCATAAGTTGGTCCTCCAAGTTTGAAACACTTGCAATTTGGGGATCACAATTTAATAGTCACTTGTGAACCCTCTATTACCTTTTTTTTATAGTATAATTTTTTACAGGTAGAATGATTGGGATTGGTGATGTACAGATACATTGATAGGCGCTTCATGTTTTGTGATTTATTACATATTTAGCCTCTTTTGGCCCTCATTTTTTGTAAACCAAATTTATTCAACACTTAATCTCAACCATCTATTTTAGTCAAACCTACTATTTTTTATTTTCAAACATTTTTTAACCACACGTCCTCCTAAAATACTATTCCAAATCATATTTTTTTCCCAAATAGTGGGGCTTAGAAATTGATAATTTGTGAATTATGATTTATTAATCTTGATCGTTGTATTATTAATATATTGAATAGTTTATGGTGATTTGTGCATTGTGATATTTTCATATTATTTTTTTTTTATTGTATCTTAATCTTATCTTATCTTATATCTTATATAAATGTAGAATTATCGTCACCAAAATACACATATAGTTTCTCGCCAAAAAAAATTTCAAAATCTGGAAATCTTTTTCTAAAAAATAGTATATTAAATATTTTAGCAATTATTATTTTACATGTGTCATTAATTGCATTGACATCCATGCTATACTATTAATAACATCAAAATGTTATTTTTTTCTATTTTATTATTAATATTTTAATAATTATTGTATTATTTTGAAATCGAAAAATATGTAATATGGGTGTCAAATTAAAGATCACACTGAGAAGTTGAATTCAAACTAAGAAGTGAGAGCAAATTGTAAATATATTGTCCGTAAAATCATATAAAAAATTAAAGGTAAATTTTTTTTTTTCTCGATATCTAATTCATTTTAAATTATATCATTTAAGTCCTATAATATTATCTATAATTAATTAACTACATTCATTTTAGTCATAAATGATTGATTTCTGTTCTGATTTTTTTCATCAAATTAAAGCAAATAATAACTATACGAATTTTTAAGGCAAATCCAATTAAGTTGGGTTAATTTTACAAACTTAAGATTTCTTCAATTCATTCATCATTTTCACATTATTTTTATTTATTTACTGATTCTATTCATTTTTCTACTTTTTATTATAAATTTTAATAACTAAAATATGCAAAAATATATTACAGATTTTAACAATTAGTTCGTATAATTTCTATTAAATAATTGATCGATCAGCAATTTTTATTAAAATAATAATGTAACAATATGAATAAAGAAATTGTCAGTATGAAGAAATAAGAATCAAGTAATGTAACAATATTTGTTAAAATTAATGATTATATTTTTTTTTTAGAAAAACACTTGAAATTAATAATTAATGCTTAAAAAATCAAATTGTACCAAAAAAAAATCTATCTTACACTTCTTTTTGGGAAGAATATGATGAAGAATAATATATGAAAAGAAAAATATCGACTTTAAGGAAAATATGTAAGTTGAGTTTTGCACATATACTGAATGAGTCTAATTTTGTAGTTCAAAATTTTAAAAAAAAAAAAAAAAAAATTTCATTTATTGAACGTTAATTCTAGAAATGGAGTTGATATGTTTGCGGTACAATCTCTAAAACACTTAATTTATGACATGTTTTCCCATAAAAATGATAAAACAATTCAACGGTTTAAAATTTTATTAAAATATTAAAAAAATAATTATATGCCTTAAAAAATTGTGAAGCTTTATTTCTTAATTTTATTAACATGTATAGACAAAAAGACTCACTATATATATTTTATTTATAATTGCATTAATAATTTTTTATTGACATATAATTAAATATGCATTTAATTATCTTCAATTAAATGCATCGCATTTAAAAATTAAAAATTATTAATCATGCGAAGGATATCTTCAGTTGATTTCCACATTCGTACACCACAAATCTTGAGGTTAATTTTTACTTTCTTGCATAGTATTTATTTATATATAGGACCGCATATATTTAATTTGTTACAATTACTTTATTTTTTGTAAATTATAATATTTTCAGGGTTATTATTTGTATTCAAGTTAGTCAAAAATATTTGGAAGAAATTTTTTATTTATTCTATACAACATATATTTGAAAAATTACATTATTTAATTTAAATTTAAGCAATTGTTTAAATATGTTTTGTCTACAGCACCTTTCGTGTATCAAACAGATGTGAGCAACTACAAACTGTACAAACAATGTATTATTTAAAGAGGTTTTGCAAAATTGATGAGAATTGTAATTTATTTCTATTTTGAGCATTCGTTAACAGTCTGTATCATTAATCAAAGCAAATTATATGTTCAATTTTTTTCCTATTTTGTAATGATATTTAAAGTAAAATCATTTCGTATTGTTTTTCCGTGCAACGCACAGGTGTCATAGTAGTTATATATTTATATTACAGAAGTGCATTTATATATTGGTTGAAGAAATTTTACTATTGTTTAATTAAATAATAATAAACCATTTCGCTATTGCGGACATCGATGATTGACAGTAAATGATCAACAGTCACCCTAGCTCACCAAAAGTCCTGGATATGACCCTGAGCACCAGAACATGATGCTCAAGAGTGAACAGAGGCGGAGCCAGTTCAAGCCGAGCATAGGCTCGTGACCGCACCGACTTTATCTCCACCCATTGTAGACGAATTTTTGCTCACACTGAAATTTGAATGAAAAGGAAGAAAGAAGAAGTGAAAAAGAACAACAAGGGTTTTTCCCTTGATCTTCAGCTTTTCGTTAATTAGGGGTTTTCTCTTCAACTTTTGGTTACTGAGGGTGGGTTCTCTCTTCTTCAACTAATAAGAGCTTCCTATTTTTTATTAGAAGAAGAGATCGCAAGTAAATTTATATGTGTTTGTGTGTGTCTGATTGTGAGAGAAGGCAGTATGGTTCGTCTGCGAAAGAGAGAGAGAGGTGATTTTTGTAAACTTTGTATGTCTCTATTGATTTTGCATGGGATTTTTTAAAATGGTATTGATTGACTTTTTATATAATTAAACAATGCCCAAACGTTACAAATAAAACTTGTATATAAATGAGTCGTCTAATTTTCACGAAATAAAGAACTGAAATGCTTAGCTTTTCAGAAATTGATTTTTTTTAAATTTGTTATTTGGGAGTTAGAATTTGTTTACTTGTGATTTGTGAAAGTAAATTCTCTTTATTTTCACTTTTTCTCAAAAAATAAAATACGTGGCCAATGAACCCCTATCTTCCCATCCCAATTATTTTTCGCCCGCACTGAAAGGAATTCCTGTAAGTGTTATGCCCTAGGTCCAATCGTTTGATCAAACACTTACTAATATATTTGATTCATTTAATATATGGAAAATCTGTTATTTAATTGATTTATAATAATATTATTATTCTTGAAAATTAAATAAACAAAGTCTGTAGATTCAAATCTTGATAACTTGTTAATCACAAGGAGCTGTGATTGTGAGAAATAAGTTACAATTGAATCTTAAAAATTGTTGATCATAAAGTAACATCGAGATACAGATATATTTATTATGGATAGACCAACACGTGTGTCGTCACCCACTTTAGAAGTGAGTAGCTGATCTCACAAGCTAAGATGTAGAGACATGCAAATGAACATGTTGATGTTTTGTTAAGAGAACAAAACATTGGAGACCGGCAATAGAGATTCCACATGGATAACTATCTGAGTGGCGGTGGTTAATCTCTAATGTTCGTTAGTGGAATTGATCCTTTGACTTGATCTCATCATAGTACTTTATATAAGGGCGGTCATACTTTGGTGTTGTCATATGTTGCTCTGAAAGGAGTTGCTAATACGATGTCATTCAGGTATGTCAAGAATCACATGAAGGTTGTGAATGATCAAAATAGGATTTGTCACTCTTAGACAGTAAGACATTATGATCTACGTTTTATTTGGTTAAGTCAATATCGAAATCCTTGGTCAAGGTGAGTTCTTAAAGTTGAAAATAGTTTCGACGTTTATTCACTTGAGAAAGAAATAAAAGATATGATCAATATACGAGATTGACACATTTCCATATCACATAATTGATTGGATCATATTGACGAAGGGATTAAAGTTTCATGATAAACGAACTAATTTGGTTGTCATACTACGTGACATTTCCCATCACATAAATTGCCTTGACACATTGCTAAATGTCAATTTGGGACAACTAATGTGAATTAATTAATCTAGGAGAATAAATGTATTTTCAAATTACATGGAGATGTAGATTTAAGGTCAATTGATTTTGAATCACTTGACAAATGCAATTCATACCTGCCAGGAAAGATGACCAAGTCTCCTTTTATTGAAAGGAAGAAAGATCTGCACAATTAATGAACCTAATACACAATTATGTATGTGGACCCATATTAATTAATGTTAGAGGTTGTTTCTCTTACTTCATTACATTTACTAACAACCATTTTGATATAATTATGTATACTTGATGAAATTCAAGCTAGAACTAGAAAAATAATTTGATAAAGATATTCATCACTAAGATCTGATCAATTTGTAGAATATCTAAAGTGAATTTTAGATTAACTAATGGAGAATAAGATTCTCTAGTAGTAGTCTCCGACTTATACACCATAGCACAAGGATGTATTTGATAGGTGAAATTGTACATTATTAGATATGGTACTGATAAGTGTATTTTATACACTTATTTATCTATCGAAATTAGGATATTATAATATTTTTCTTGAACAAATTCTACGTAATTGTTATTATTTACTATTATTTCAGGTTTTATTCCAAAATCAAGAAAAGTGAGGAATTGAAGCAAATACATAATAATTGGATGAAAAGTGGAGTAATTGAAGACGTTTTGAAACTCAAGGACTAAAGTGTACACTCTCAAAAGTTGAAGACTCAAGGACCAACTTATTTTATTTGAAAGAATTGAGAGAGTTTAAATGATAAATTATTTGATTGGACTTAGGGCTAAATTGTGTATATATATATAAAAACATACACATTGATAAAAAGGAGAGAGAGCCGTGAGTTGAAAGAGAGGAGCCGCTGGTGGGGGAGAAAAGAGCTTTCTTGGAAAAATATACTCGGGTGCTTGGGGAGATAGAGAGATATATACACACAGAGCAGCCGAGTGGAATTGGGAATTCTAGTAGAAAAAGAGAGCCGACTCGAAGAAATTGCTTGGGAGAAAATATAGCCGATTGGGGAGCTTACTTGGAGGATATATATATATATATATATATATATATATGCTCGGCAGGTTGCACTTGGGGAAGGAGAGAATATATATACACAGCAACCTAGGGGAGAGATAGACTATAAGGAACGGCTGAACTAGGGGAGGAGAGAAAAGTGGTGGTCATATGTGAGTTTAATTTGGAAGAACTTGGTGGTGGTCCTGGGGAGAAAAAGCTTGTGAGTGGAGGTAGTGCAACTTTGGTTTGGTAGACATAATATATTAATTGGGGTAGTTGCCTGGGTGGAAGAAAAAGAGCTTGAGGCTGGTCGCAATTGAAGGACTTGGCTGGAGATTTACAAAAGATTGGCTGGGATTTATTGAAGAGGTGATACACATAAAAGATTAGTTCTCGACAACTGATAAAATGAGGCAATGCTAATTCTTCGACTCTTCAACATTCGGATTTTACTTTTATTATTTATTGCTTTTTCTTCCAAAAACATGCGTAGCTAAATTTTATAATCGGGATTGAAGATATAGATTTAATGTTTTAGTTTGATTTTAATTCTCAAGTTGGCACTTTATATTCATGTATTGATTTTATTATTGCGTTTAATGCTTGAATTGTCTGATCACCAATTTATGAATTAATGGTTGTTTTCATAATCCGAGAGGTAAGTTAACAATTAGATCACGTAATAAAATCCGACAATTTCAACAAAAAGATAGAGATATGAATTTGTGGTTGCTTGTGGTCACTTATGAATTCCTAGGAAAATTCATGCATTTAACTAAGGAAAACTCTGACCCGCTGTAGAGATACATGGTTGACTTAGTTAAATAGGCCTAATTTGAACTCGAGAGAGGTAAATTAGATATATACGTGAATTCGACCAAATACAATTTTAGAAAACAACTTGAGATGAGAAATTAAGTTAGAACGTTATTTCGAAATCGTTAGTCCCGATATTCATTCAATTGCTAGAAATCCCTCCACTTTGTTTCTTGCTTTTATTAATTGCTTTTAGTTTAATTGTCTATTTTTATTTTAATTGCATTTTTTATTTAATTGATTTCCAATTACTTGTCATTTTTTTATTTTGTTTTTATTATTTTGCAATTTATTTTCTTAATTAGTTTAATTTATTTTCTTAATTAGTTTTTTTTCTAGTTTAGGAATTCTATTGAATTAAAGTAAATCGATAACAAATAAATAGTCCTTGTGGGATCGATAATCCGGACTCAAAAGTCCATTTTTACTAGTTAGCGATATCGTACACTTGCGATAATTTCTCACCAACAAGTTTTTGGCGCCGTTGCCGGGGACTATTTTAATTTGTTATATATTTATTTTGATTTTAGTATTCTTAGACTTTTAGATTTAGTTTGCCTTTAATTGTTTATTTTATTTTATTTTTTCTTTTTCATATGATCTTCTTGCTTTTCTGTGTGACATTGTTGATAGTGATAGAAGAAAAGGTAAGAAATCAAGACATCACAGGAGGACATGAGCTATATGACAGAATATAATACTTTTGCCGACGTGGATGATGAGTACTTGCGCTTTGAACTACTAATGACCCAATCGATCATTATTAGGGACCCTTTGGAAATTCAAACAAGTTCAACATGTGAATACTGTGGAGCAATCCATAATACTACAGATTGTATACTGGTGGCCACATCAGAGGAAGTGAAGAACTTTATAAATGATGATACGTGTCTATTTTACAAGGCCGAAAAATACAAGACACAACTGCCAGAGATTCATTTGACAAGGCCAGAGGAGGACGAACCAGTGGAAATTAATAAAGAAGAAGTTAAGGAACAATCTGCACCATCAAAAGAGGAAGATGAGCATGTTGAGAATGAAGAGTTGATTTTAATTGAGAGCATAACAGTCGACAAGGGTGTAGCTATCAAGCAATCCTTGTACTCAATTGATTCTCATAAAATTGATTTTGTGATAGGACCCGAAGAAATGATCGAAATATACATAGTTGAGTTCGAATCTAATGGTAAAATTATCTATGATTTTGAACAGGACAGCATAAAGATTTGGAGCAAAAGTATGAATTGGAGCAAAGGCAACTTCAACAAATATAGCAGATTATCAAAGTCATTATTTCGGGTGCCTTGAAGTCATGTTCAAAAGTCGGGCTTTAGACTATAAACGGAGCACTTATTGGGAGACAACCCAATTTTCTATTCCTTTTATTTATTTTGCTTTATTTACAGCTTTACATTTAAATTTTTAGGTAGTACTTGCATTTTATGTTATTTTATTTTATTTTCATTCTTGGAGTTTTTGAAGTTAGCATCTCTAGCATCAACTTCTTTGATTTGATCTTCAACTGCACTCTTCATTTTAATTCATACATGATCCATGAGTCAACAATTTTGCATCACATTGTGTCAAAGTCATTACTCTTATCATATCAAAAACAAATCATATGCATGATTTTGCACACTTTGACCGTGTTTGAAAATTCAAATTTTTCTATGTTTAAGTTGGGATTGTTTGTGTTGATCTATTTCAATGGTGTGTATGATTCTAATGTTATTTATTTTTTACTTGCGAGGAACACACTACTTGTAACACTTCCAACCAAGCATGGAAACACAAGAAACGGGTCGAAATCATTCAAGTGGGATCAAAACCAAGCTTCAAGTTATCACATCGCTCCTCTAAACCTAGGAAGTACCTAACTCCTCTTTTATGTATTTTTATTAATTGATATATCTTTTCTTTTACATTGAGGACAATGTAACTTTCTAGTTTTGGGGGTGGTATCTCATTTCTTCATTTTACTCATTCGATACCTTGTTTTTGGGATTCACAAAAAAAAAAAAAAAAAAAAAAAAAAAAAGTGAAAATTTTGAAAAAAAAATTTTATTTATTTATTACTTATGACATGATTTGAAATGAATTTTGTGCTTTAGTTAGATAATTTGGGAAACATGTGAACTAAAATTTTTCTTGACATTTATCCATGTAAGACTTGTGGGATAAACTCAGGGAGATGCTTGATACTTGTGGGATAAACTTGTGCACTTTGAACATAGAATTGACTGAAAAATCCCAAACCTTAAGAAATTAAATCATGACCTGAAATGTAGAACCAAACTGCTCAAGGAGAAGTTTGGGGGGAAAAAGGTCAAGTACAAGTAGGCATTGACAGATTGAGGATCTGAAGTTTTTAATGATCCATCTTTAGTGTACGGGGTTTTCATCAACGGGTATTAACCATGACCAACATAAAAACAGAAAAATGCTGAAAGTCTTATTCTGCTCTTCAAATGCCTTTTTGACTCGAGTAAGTAAGTCCGAGGGGTCTTTCAAACCTGGTGCCCTAAAGCCGTCTGGCTTGGGAGTCATCGACCTAAAACTCGCTACAGGGGTTAACTAGAAAGCAAGTACGGAGAGTGGACTTACACATAAGACACTAAAATATCTTTAACTTTTCTTTTTAAGTCTTTATGACTCGGGTAATTAAGTCTGAGGGGTTCTCTGAACCTGGTACCCTAAGCTCAACTGAGTTGGGAGCTGCCGACCAAAAGCTCGCTACAGGAGTCATATAGAAAGCCAGTATGAAAAATTCTGCACAAAAATGGTAAAAGACAAGGAAATAACAATTTCCCACAAGTGTAAGACATTGCAGATCTACTGACAAAGAGTTTTCAAAGAATAAACATGATCGTCATGTGGACTCTTATGGTATTAAATAAATAAGTGATTGGATCTAGTGCAAGTGGGAGTTTGTAAGTGTTATGCCCTAGGTCAAATCGCTTGACCAAACACTTCCTAATATATTTTATGCATTTAATATGTGGTGTTCATTTAGATTGAAGGAATCAAGATTCTCAGATCCATCTGCAAATAATCAAGAGGTATTATTTTATCACGATTTCTATCTAAACATAAAGCAGATCCTCATTTGGGAATTGAAAATATTTGTGCATGATTAAATAAATTCCCAACAATTCCTAGCTCTGCCCTAGAGTGTGAAGACAGAAAAACGACATCTCATGAAGAAAACAACAATTTAGCAGTTGGCAAGCATTATAGAGAGGCATATTCAAAAACAACGAAAAATGTAAGTTAAGATAAATTGTAGTTCAAAAAATGATCAAATTTACTAAAAAGATCAAGTAAATTACATGGATATGATACAGAGATTCAAGTCTAGCCAGAGTACTAAAAGAGGAAATTGACTGTTGCAAGCTTGAAAACTTCATAACTAGATTCGGGCTGAACACATTGCAACCAGTATAATAGTTTTCATACTCTAGGAAAACAAGAAAGATTCTCTAATAGCCATGACTGGCCATTAAGGGTGAAAGAATGAATCAGAGGAATATGTTCGACCATCTCACGGTCTCTGCCACCCCTTCTAATTGAAGCTATAAATTCCTTGTTCATATCATACAGTGTCAGCTCTTCAACTTTGGCAAGTTTATCGATGCCCGATGGAGGCCTTTTCAGATTCTGACATCTACTGAGAGATATTTGTTGAAGTTCTGGCATTGCATTTTTTTCAATCACAATTATGTTTAGCAACGAGAGTTCTTCAATTACCAATTTCTTTAGTTTTTGGAAGCTCGAATGTTCAAAAACCAACTGGTTGCCCACATAACAATCTACCAGCTGAAGCTCCATGAGGTAAGTCATATCTAGAAGAGAATTCAGTGGACTGTACTGCAACCTGGACCACTTCAAAACAATTTTGAATAGATTACCAAGTGAGGAGATCCGTCTTGGGAATTCTTCAAGGCGTCCTTTCAAGTATAATCGCTGAAGAGAGGCAGGAGGATTGAAGAATTTACCTAGTTGAAGATATTCTTTCTTAGTGGTTGAACATAGATCCAAACTGGTAAGATTAGTCATCTGTTGGATTGATTCGCACAAGTCTCTGCCAAATTCTTCTCGGATCCCTGTAAGTCCCAGCTTCCTGAGTTGGGTCAAATGTTTTAACTCCTGTATGATCCTACCACATTCGTCAACCTTCACAAGAGACAATGTCTGTAGATTAGTTAAGTTTTTAATCCCATCAAATATGTTAACTCCTTGCACAGAGTGAAAATCTGTAAAGTTCTTCAGAGTTTTTTTGTTAGCCAAGATCAGATGCCGGAGTTTCTTCAGTACACGGATTTTTTTTGGAAGACCGATCACATTAGTCCGCTTAAGATCCAATGTTTCAAGGTAATAAAGCTTCTTTATGGACTTGGGAATCACCTTTATCTCAGTATCCCGTAAACTAAGATAATTTAGGAGGCCGAGATGAACAATTCTTTTAGGAAATTCCTTCAGAGTTGAACCTTGCCAGTCTGAGACTCTTAGAAATCTGGTGTCCTGAAGTTTCTTTTCAATAGCAGTGAGAGAATTGTTGTCGTGGCTGAAGAGGAACATGGAACGAACACCAGTGAGGTCTATCTGAATGTTGTGAGCGCTTTGAACAGAAAGGCGTCGCGCTTTCTGGTTTGGATGGTTTTTATCTGAGAAAACTGATACAAAATTCTCTTCCTCGCACTTCTTAACAATAAATTTAAGCAGAAGGTTGGGAACTCGACAGTTTTTGGGTCGACCATTAAAATTCCTTGTGGAAACTTGAACCAAATTCCTCATAATCAGTTCGTTGAGATAGTCCTCGGCTACCTCTTCAGCTGTTTTTCCATCTGTTTCCATCGCAAATCTTTCTGCTACCCACAAGCGTACGAGCCTTCCACAACCAACAGAGTAATCTTCGGGGAAAACGCTGAAGTGCAAGAAACAACGCTTAAGATCGCTGGAGAGATCCTTGTAGCCAGATAACAGCATATTCCCAATACCTGACAGATAAGAATTACTTATAATTTCATATCCAAGACTGTCGTGAAATTTCTCCCACACATCTGGATACTTGAGTTTCTGGGATAGCACACCACCCACCGCCAAAATACCAAGGGGCAGTCCTTCACATCTTTTCACGATTTTGTTAGAACAATCCTTCAACTCTGAAGGACATTCCCCATTGTTATCGTGAAAGGCCTTTTTACAGAAGAGTGTCCAAGCATCTAGCCATTCTAGACCATTCAGGTTATGTATAAATTGGTTCGAGGATGCAAACGAAGACGCCACATCATGAGCCCTGGTGGTAACAATTATTATGCTACCAAAGACATCATTTGGAAATGCATTCATAAAGCACTCGTAGTGTTCCACCCTCCAAATATCATCTAGAACAACAATGTATCTCTTTTCCACCAGGTAATTTCTTAGATTCGTCAGAATATCTCCACTTTCATGGTGATGTGGTTCCTTTCTCGATGTACGAAATTGATCTAGCATACTGCTTAAGAGTTCCTTGACGTGAAAGTGCCGAGACACATGGACCAAAGCATGGCAATCAAATTGTCCGAAAATTTTTCTTTTCCGGAACACATTCTTTACAAATGTGGACTTCCCTGAGCCACCAGGACCGACCACGGCTATTCTGACTGGTCCCTTTTGTCCCACGCCAGATGATGGAACTTCGTCTATCAATTGACGAATAAATTCTTCCTTGGGTATTTTATACCCAACCAGTTCATCGTCGAGGAGAAGAGGACTCGCATGAATTCGAGCAGCACTTGTGCCAGTACTCCTTGTATGTATTGAAGAGGGGGATCGAGCAGGCGGAGCCTTAAAGATTTGCATTCTTGAGCTGTTTTGTTTGATCTTCTCGTTGATGGTTGTGATCTTTTCGGACAACTCTTTAGGTTGAAGAGGAAAGCCATGCTTTATATTATGGGCCAACTTGTATGATTTTCGAGTGATTACATGGCTGTGAAATTCATGCATAGTGTGTAGGGGAATCTCATCAAGAACATCCTCTATCTCATTTGCAATTTCTCGAACTTGTTCAACTTCATTTTTGAGCAACTTCTTGTTCTCAATAAGGTCTTCATGATCTTCAATGAAGGCCCTCATCGTCTTCAGCCAAAGTTTGATATTCTCAAGTTTATTTTTTATATCAACTTCATCACGATCATTTTTCTTGGGATTAGGTTGTAGGCTCTGGCTGACGATTGGTAACGCCACCTGAAGTGAAAGCCATGCTGGTGAAAGAGCAAAGTCTGCCATTATTGTTGCTTCTTCTTTGTCGGAATGGAGGATCCTTAGTACATCACCGCTCTAAATAATTTGTGTTTGGTATTGTTTAAAAGAAATTTTTTGAAATGAATAGTGATTTTTAAGAAAATGAATAGTTGAAATTTGATTGAAAAGTCAAATATTGTGGGCTTGAATTTTAATAAATGATTGAGATTGAGTACGGGTAGGAAAAAAAATTTAAAAAGAACCAAATAAGGACATGTTGAGTTAAACGAGAAATTACTGAATATCTTGCACTAAGAATGAAAAAGAATATCATTCTCATTTTCATTTATACTACAACAGATGCATCACAGTATAAAGGAATCAAGTCGCCATACGAAACTTATAACATAATTACACGTTTTGTGGAAATTGAGAGACCCCATGAAGCTTCCAGTGAGTTGAACAAGTTGTAAGCATAACAAACTTGAATATGTCAAGATTCCAATAGACAGTAGACCGAAGACTTGGTTATAGATCCTGCAGACTATGAATAAAAATTCTAAAATGCCCTTAGAATTGTTATGATAAATAATAGTACATGTAAGCGCCGGACAAAATCCTCCTTTACCAGGAAGCACGAATCATATTGTCGATTAGCTTTTAGGTAGTTTCGTAGAAGGATTTTGTTGGAACTTGAAATTGATCAAACTTTGACCCCAACTGGCACTGTATCAAGTGGGAATCAACTTTATTTGAATAAAATAATTTGCACGTGAATTTATAAAACTTTTCTATTTTTTAATTTTATATTCTTCAAAGAATCATTTTTCATTAAATTTATTATCAATTCTATCAAAATTGAGCTTAAAAAAGCCAGAAATTTTATTGCTTAAATTAAAGTTAGATAAACTTTAGTTATAAGTGAAAATTTAAAGTTGTCTAACTTTTATGAACAGACTGTCACAGATATGTTTGAACAGTAACAGATTAACAATGAATCGTTAAGACTTGTTTTAGTACAATACCAGATGAATCTTGCTGATACAGATTCGTCTGGATAGTAAAGCGTATATAGATACTATTATGTATGCAGAATTATAGGAAGACGAGAACACGATAATTTGAGCTTAACGTGGGAAAAATCCTAACAGAAAAAACCCACGGCCCCTATCCTGTGGACAAAAATCAATCACTATTTAAGGAAAGAGTTTATAGGATCAATCTAAACTATAGGATAAATTTACGCATAAACTTATCAAACATCCAAGAAATAGATCACTCCCTGATCCTTCTATGACATGTAATATGAGTCGGTGTCCCACCACTCTTCAGTAGTTTTCTTTGAATCTGCAACACTTTTTCAGCAAACTTGAACTCCCGTTCGAATATGATCAAACCTCCCGTTTGATCTTTACACTGAAATTATTTCATTCTCTAAGTGATTGATTCCTCCTCTCGGAGTACCGAAGTCACAACACAATTGAAGCCTTTAAAATTTGTGCATCACACGAAAATTAGCTTCTTGACTCCTTAAGAAAAACGTCCTGTCTTTCTTCTATTTAAATGCAATTAAGTTACTTGTCCTCCAAGTTTTCTTATTGCAAAATATCTCTATTACCTGTAAAATAAAGCAAAGATAATTAGAGAAAGGTAAGATAATTATTCTTGAATAAATCTTACCATAAATCAGGATAGAGAAAAATTATGAAGGATCTTACCATAAGTTTATCATTTATCAATCAAGTGATTAACATAAACTTAGACACCAAGAATAGGAACCATATTTTCAGCCAAATCAAGAATCTTTACAATCAAAATTTTCGGCCATTCAAGAAACAATCTTACCATGTGTAGATAAGCTTGAATATGTTCAGCCCTATCAAGATGACGATCATCAAGAAATTTACCATAAGTGTTCAATGTTCCTTGATTCAAATCACAAGATTTCGAGATCATGATCCTAATCAAATCAATATTTCTTGATTCATTATTATCTTCCAACAATAAAATGATTTGCTCGAAAATAGGAGATAATATTTCCAAGAAATATTTACATAATTTAAGTTCAAGTTAATAAATTATTAAATACGCGTATTTAGTAATTATATTGATCTTACTTAAATTACATACATGTAGAAAAATAGAAAAACAAAATTTATACAAAGTTAACAATCTCCCCCTTTGACTTTTTCTATTTTTCCAAAATCAATCATCTTTTCACCATTACAATAACTCATTAAGCTCCTCCTATCAAAATTCTCCCCCTCAAGTTATGCATCGACAAATGCATGTAAAGGGTATCAACCCACAGAGAACATTATGATCAATAAAACCAAAAAGATGATAATGCATTTCACAAAAACTAAAAAACTACTCCTCCCCCTTTTCGAAATAAAGAGGAGAAGTCATTAGTCTCACAGAACCTGCATGTAAAACCCAAACATAGACTAAAGTTGTCACAAAAATAAATGTTTTAATGCAAAACATAAGAACATTGTTTCAAAATAATGAAAAAGATCAGATGGAACTGGTAGGGTGGAGATCAGTCCCAGGTCTTCTTTTGCTTCTTTGAGGCAAGGAGCTTCTTGGTAGCAACTTTCCTCTTTTCTTTGGCTTCCACTGGAGCCACATCTTTCGAAGAACCTGCAAGCAACTGATCTAATGTGTCCTCAAGTCACTTAACATGCACCTTGAGGTCAGATATGTCAGTCTTCAACCCAACAATCTCTGCTTCTAGCTGGCCAATCCTGGCATCCTTACCAGCTGAATCCTGACTTCCAGTAGTCTCATCCAAAACCTGTTTCCTGTGAGAGGTTTGTACCTCCAGAGTTTTTCTGCATCTGGCCTTATTTAGCACTTTGGGAGTGATCACCGGATCATCCTCTAGCGTCTGGACACCCTGATCACTAAGAAACCGTGAAATAATCCAAGGATAAACCAACAAATAGGTATTCCCTTGTCGAGGGCCACTATCCGAGACCCTACAAACAATTGAGTTCCAAATACGAGCAACAAGGTCAATGTTTCGTTTAGTCCCAAGGAGAAACAAGGTTCTAGCAGACTCTCTCTTAAAACTTGAATCATGGATGAGTTGATCAAAATTTGCCTTTACAATTTTATGAAGAATTTGGTATTTCTTTGACATCTCCGACCTAGTTAATTGTTTTAACCCTTTCACCGGCCACGTAACCTTTCCCCCTGACAATTCCATTGCAATTTCATCATTTGTGGCTTCCATAGACTCATCTTCATCAGCCACATCTTCATTTAACCCTAACCACTTTCTAAGTTCCTTTTCCGAAATCTTAATCAATTGTCCTCTAACAAATAAGGAAGTGGTAAACATGCATTTTTTGGAGTTAAAGTCAATAGGGATATTGGCATAAAATTCTTTAACCAAGGTGTCATTGATCTCCCCCTTACATTCAGACAATTTCTTCAACCCAAAGTGTGACAGTATCATCTACCTCAAAATCATCAAATTCTTCTATAACCACCCTAGATTCATAATGCAGTTGTTTTCCCAATATATGCTTTTGGAAATCAGAATATGCCTCAGACGACCAAAATTTAAAATTAAATGGGATAAACATACCTCTAGCCATCTGCATGGGGGTGCAGACGAATGAAGATATATCAAATTTGGATCACTCTGGACCCGCAGCTGTGTCTCCCTTTTTCTTTTTTAAACTTACTTTGACTTCTTCTACCTTCTTCTTTCCCTTTCTGTCTAGGATCACAGGTTCTTTCTCAGTCTCCTCTTTTGATTTCTTAGATTCGTCCATGTCCTCAGACTCCTCTGTTTCTTTTGGTTGTGGTTCACCCCCGGACTGTTTTACTTCCTTATCTTCCTCAGATTTTTCATCCTCGCCAGACACTTCCTGCTCTTTTGATTTTTCTTTTTTATTACCAGATTCAGTTTCACCAAATTCATCGCCACCTTCTTCTTCCACAATTTTCGCATCTTTTGCCCTTTTCATGGTTCCAAGTTTTCTTGCTCCCTGCAATTCACTGCGAATATCCAAGGGAGAAATATGACTTTGGACAAGATTACCTGATATGGGTGCCAAGTTTATACCCATGGTCTGTGGAATGATCGGCCTGCCTCGGCTCAATTAGGCCAAAAGGAGAGCAGGAGTTGGAGTAGTACCGGCGGTAGAGAGCGAAGTCGGGGTAGGGCTGGTGCCGGAGGTCGGTACCGGTACAATGGCGCCGACACTTGGAGTTCCTATCTCTGATAGGTTTGGTTGAGACGATTCTACATTGCCGCCGCCGCCTCTGGTGACTCTCCTCCTTCCGGATTGCTTACTTCTTGCCATACTCAGGATGGGTGTTGGATTTGTGAGAGTAAGAGGAGTAGGAAGTTAAGGTTTAGATGAGTGGAATTTGGGGTTTTGGAATTTTGGGACGTGAGGTTTATGAAGAAGTGTAAGGGTTTTTGGGTTTAAGAGAGACTCCAATATAAAAGGAATTAGAGTTCATTATGGTAACTTGATAGTCCTGATTCCTGCAACTTCTTTCCTTTTTAAAAAATAGATAAACATAGAAACTGAATATGTTAAGAATTAGGAAACGAATAAATTACCAAAATTGAGCCCCACAATCAACTAACTTGTTCTGCAAGATTTGCACATATTAGCCCACAATATACTGCCTTAAAAATTAAAGATTTACAGAATAAAATCTAAGATACGTGAATAAGGAAAATTCTAAATGTTTCTGGATACCTGAGACATGTCTGAGCACTGTTGGCATATGTTGAGTCAGATACATCTGGAAGTATACAATCCACCACGTACATAAATAAGTTGATTAATGTACGTGTGTGATCCGAGCAACCCTTAGTCATCCATATACTGTTAAAAATCATATGATTGCCTTGACTTCTTGATTTGTCACCGTAGTGCACAATAAGACCGATCAATATCTATAAAAAGTGCATTTTCTCAAATCCGGCTTGCCGACTTTTTCAATATTATGGCAATTTCTTTTAGAGGTGGAAACGGCTTCACACAATCCCCGGAAGTTGTCTTACAATATGTTCCCCTTTAGATTAGAAGACGGGTACGAACTTGGCTTGGATTGATAGATTCACACAATCCCTAGAAGTTATCTTACTAGATTTTCCCCTTTATTCTATGATATTTTCGTATTTACCTCAAATCATTATATTTTGAAGCTAAAGGGTATGAACTTGGCTTGATAGGCAGCCTTCTTTTCCACTGGCCCTGCCCTTGGATAATAAGAAAAATGCCTGCAATGCTAAATGCAAGATTCAGATCATAGGTCTACACAGAGAATATGAAATCTCATCCAGTAACAACCATATGACTTAGACAGTAGTGACTTATCCTTTGGATTGTTCAGATTTGAGTGTTAGTTAGATTCATCCGGAGACATGTTGATTGCAATCAGCCAGACGTATCTATCTCATTATCAGCCTCAAGCACTCAGATATATCTGCAAGCAAAAACATGATCTACTTAGTATAAGAATAGGATAAATTAATCCAAATGCATGCAATAAAAAATGTGTTTTTTTTTTTTTAAATATGCATGTTCCTGTTCAGGAGGATGTGATACTCCAATTTGTTTCCTAAGGTTTTCAAATTTGACAGTATCGAGGGCCTTAGTGAATAAATATGCAAGTTGTAGATCAGTCTGTATGTGCTCCAGATTAGGGGTGGGCGTGGGTTGGGTTGGGTCGGTTTTTTGCCCAACCCGAACCCAACCCACCACGGTCGGGTTGATAAAAAATCAACCCAACCCAACCCAATTACGAATTCAAACCCAACCCACCAAATTTTGGTAGGGTTGGGTCGGGTTGGTCGGTTTGGGCTTTGGCCCAATTAGTAAAATTTTTGGAAAAAAAAAAAAAAAACTCATGAATCTATCTTTAATTCAAATCAATTATGTACACTACAATAACCAAAAATACAATAAATTGAACACTTTCTAATAAAATTAAAATATGTTCAATCAATATTTAAATAAGTCAAGTTTCATTACTATAATAAAAAAAAAAAAAAACTGTCTTTTTTTTTTTTGGTTGGGTTGGGTCGGGTTATTCACCCAACCCGCAACCCGACCCAACCCGAAATTTTTTTTTAAAAAAAAAAACCCGAACCCAACCCAATTTTCATGAAAAACCGACCCAAACCGATGGGGTTCGGTCGGTTTTTGCCCAGCCCTACTCCAAATTGATAATCTTTTGTTCCACCAATTCTCTGATAAAGTGGTATCTGATGTCAATGTATTTTGTTCTGGAGTGCTGGACAGGATTTTTTGAGATGTTGATAACATTGGTATTATCACATTACATAGTGGCTTGTTCTGTAGATATTCCATAATCTTCAAACATCTGTTTCATCCAAAGGAGCTGTGTACAACAACTACTGGCTGTAATATACTCCGCTTCGGCTGTGGAAAGGGACACTGGATTTTGTTTTCTGCTTAGCCATGCCACCAAGTTGTTTCCAATGTAAAAATAGCCTCCAGATGTACTCTTTCGATCATCAACATTCCTAGTCCAATCTACATCTGAATAACCTGCAAGATGGGCACTGGTGTCTCTAGAAAACCAGACTCCATAATTCAATGTACCATGTACATATCTGATGATTCTTTTTACAGTGGCAACATGAGACTCCTTAGGTTTTTCCTGATATCTTGCCCAAACTCCAACACTGAAGGATATGTCTAGCCTACTAGCAGTAAGGTACATAAGACTTCCAATCATGCTTCTGTAGAGGGATGGATCTACATCCTTGCCACTGTCATTCTTCGAAAGTTTCAATGTAGTTGCCATGGGAGTTTTCTTAGCCTTTGCATCTTCAAGTCCAAATTTCTTCACCAGATTTCCTGCATACTTTGCTTGAGATATGCATATGCTAGATTCATCCTGCTGTACCTGCAAGCCAAGGAAAAATGTTAGTTCACCGACCATACTCATTTCAAATTATCTTTGCATTGTATTTATGAATTCATCAATTTTGGACTTAGATGTAGACCCAAATACAATGTCATCAACATATATTTGAGCTACAGTTAGTCCAAGATTCATACGCTTAATGAAAAGAGTTTTATCAGTTCCTCCCCTTTTGTATCATTTGCTTAGCAAGAATGATGTGAGCCTTTCATACCTAGCTCTAGGGGCTTGTTTCAACCCATATAAAGCCTTTTTGAGTCTAAAGACACAGTCTGGGTGAGATGGATCTGTGAATCCTTGGGGCTGCTCCACATAAGCTTCCTCATTGAGTACACCATTTAGGAACACACTTTTGACATCCATCTGGTATAGTCTGAAATTGATGTAGCAAGACACAGCTAGCAACAGCCTGATAGATTCCAGTCTGGCTACTGGAGCAAATGTCTCGTCAAAGACTATCCCTTCACTCTGGGTATAGCCTTGAGCAACAAGTCTGGCTTTATTTCTAACCACATTTCCTTGTTCATTAGATTTGTTCTTGAAGATCCATTTGGTTCCAATTACATTACCTTCTTTAGGACGTGGTACCAACTCCCAGACGTTGTTTCTTTCAAATTGGTTGAGCCCCTCCTGCATAGCATGTACCCAGTGTTCGCCTGTCAAGGCTTCCTTGACATTTTTTGGTTCAATTTGTGACATATGACAGATGTTTCCCATATCGGCAGCAAATTTTCTTCTTGTCACATTTCTCTTAGACATATCAGTGAGAATGTTATCAAGTGGATGAGCCTTTTGAATCCTAGCAGGTGGTTGTCTCGATACTTTTGATTCTGATATTGATTCTGCAATATCAGATGTATCTGGGTAGTCAGATGCATCTTGATCTGCATAAATTATTGCGTGCCCATACTCATCCTGGTCGTATTCTTCAGCATCATTGAGACTTCCAGCTTGGTGCTGTTCTTCTTCTGACTTTTCAGTTCCAACTTTTTCTTTCGGTGGAATTTCCAGTTGATCAGCATCTGCTTCCTGCAAATACGAGATTAAACTATTAGTGTCATCCACTTTCACATTAATTTACTCAAGAACGATTTGCGTTCTAAGATTGTAAACTCTATAGACCCTACTATTTTCAGCATAATCCTAAAATATTCCTTCATCCGATTTTATGTCAAATTTTCCTAGGTGTTCTCTATCTTTTAAAATGTAACATTTACTTCCAAAAGCATTAAAGTAATCAACCCTAGGTTTTCTACTATTCGAAATTTCATATGCAGTTTGATTTGTTTCAGATCTAAGCATGACTCTATTAATAGTATAACAAGAAGTGTTTATGGCTTCTGCCCAAAATTTCGTAGGCAATTTGTTGATGTTTAGTATGAAACAAGCCATCTCTTGTAGAGTTCTATTTTTCCTTTCCACCATTCCATTCTGTTGAGGAGTCTTTGGGGATGAAAACTCATGCTTGATTCCATATTGGATACAAAAATCAGTAAACTCAGAGTTTTCAAACTCTCTTCCACGATCACTTCTGATCCTTTTGACTCTTACCTGTTCGTCTTCCTTTTCATTGTTCAATTTCTGAAAAAGATTAGCAAAATTGTCAAAGGTATCAGATTTATCACGAATAAACATAACCCAGGTATATCTGGAGAAATCATCAACACACACATAAATATACCTCTTGCACCAATACTTTCCTTTCGGATAGGACTCATCAAATCCATGTGAATTAGTTCAAGTATATGAGAGGTATTAATAGATGTACCTGATTTATGTTGACTTTTGATTTGCTTACCCTTTTGACAATCACTGCAGATTTCATCTAGAATGTTTTTTATGCTATGCAAGCCTCTCACAACCTGTAGTCTGGTCAGCTTCATGAGATCGTGGTTATTATGGCATCGTTTCTCATTTTTGGTCCTAACAGAATTGCAAGTTATGTGACTTTCAAGTGTATAGCATTTGTCTCTGGATCTAACTCCTTTAAACAAAACACTTTTTAACGGATTAGAATTCTTGTCACAACTTAAGACCTTGCAATATTCTTTAGAAAACATGACAAGCAAGTCATCATCACACAATTGTCCTACATTGATCAAATTTGCTTTAAGTCCTATAACATATAAGACATTTGTTAATGTAGGCAGTCCCTTGATGTTGATGATACCGGATCCATCTATCTTGCCCTTTTGGCCATCACCAAATGTAACAGTACCTTTCTCGCCCTTTTCAAATTGTGTTAGTAAAGAGAGATCACCTGTCATGTGTCTAGAACATCCACTATCAAAATACCATGTGTTAGGAATCAAAGCACTTAAAGATAATTAAACTACATAAGCATTAGTTCGAATTTTCTTTTCTTGTCTAGAAACAAGTCTTCTTTTGTGTGAATTGATTAATTTCAAGTACTCATGACACCTAAATACATCATGACTAGATTTAGCAAAAAAATTACATAATACCTAGAAAACAGATGTATCCTGCTGACTCTGTCGAGGTTGAAATTTCCTGCCGTTCTGATAGACAGACTCATTTGCCTTGTACAGATTCGGCTGAAATTGTCTTCTTGTATAGTTCCTGGCTGGATATGAGTTTTTTGTTCCAGCAACATTGTATTGATGATCCTGGGAGGTAGATGCATCTGTATAATTTCTACTTTGTTACTTGTATCTATATCCAGATTCTCTTACAAAGTTTATTTTATGGTCATGATTTTTACATTTACCTTCATATCCAAGACCTGTTTTTAAGCTCACAGGTCTGCCACTATTCAGGATTTCATCAAGCTGAACAGATCCAAGTGCCAGTTTCTTGATTTCTTCTTGTGCTTTAGCAAGTTCTGAGTTTAACCTGCTTACCTCATTTTGTTCAACATCTGAGAATGTAGATGCGTCCAGATGTCGTTTCCTGGAGTGTTCAGCGAAAGCCTGCAATAGTTGGATCTTTTCTTCTGCATCTTGAAGTACCTTTCTAAAGTTTTCAGTGTTTGGTCCAGATTCATCTGCATAAGAAGAGTTACCAGATTCGGTACCAGATAACTGTAAAGCAGTAAGGGTAGTTACTTGTTTTTCAGAATTGCTACTGTCTGATTCTGATTTAGATTCATCTGAGTCTCCATCGCTCCGCATAACATTCGTGGTCTTCCTTCCCTTTGTCTTCTTTTGAGTATTAGGACAATCTGCTGTAATGTGTCCATATCCTTCACGTTCTCTTTATTGAATTTGACTCTTAGGATTTCCTTCAGACGAGTTAGCATTATTTTTGAGATAGAAATTGTTTTTCCTCCATTGTTTTTGTGATTTTTGATTCTGGCCTTGAAGATTTGTGGATCTTCCTTTTTGTTTTCCCTTGAGGAATTTTTTAAATTGTCTAATGAGAAGTACGAAGTTTTCATCTTCATCTATCTCCCCAGATTCGTCTGAATCTTCACTGCTGGCATTGAAAGCAATCCCTGGTTTTTTATCTTTCTTTCTTCGGGCCAGATTTAACTCATAGGTCATTAATGATCCTACAAGTTCTTCAACTCGCATGGTTGAAAGATCCTTGCTTTCTTCAATAGCTGTCACCTTTGCATGGAACCTGTCTGGTAGAGATCTCAAGATTTTTTGCACAATTTGCACATTTGAGTAAGTTTTCCCAAGAGCTTCAGCTGAGTTGGTGAGATCACTCAATTTGGTATAGAAGTTTTTGAAGTATTCTCGCTTATCCATAGATAGTTGTTCAAATTCAAGAGTGATCATCTGCAACTTGGAGGTCTTCACAGCATTGGTTCCTTCGTTTGCTACTCTCAAAGCATCCCATGCCTCCTTTGCGGTCCTTAAGGAAGAGATCAGCCTGAATTGACCTGGATCAACCAAAGAAACAATAGCATTAAGTGCTTTAGAATCCCAATTTGCATTTGCTAATTCATATGCAATATATGCACTTCTAGTTACAGGTGTTACAACACCTCCAGCAGTGACAGTGGGTGCAGTGTACCTTTCAAGGACAGATGTCCAACAACGTTCATCAATAGATTGAATAAAAATTTCCACACGAATTTTCCAGTAAGCATAGTTACTACTAGATAACAAAGGTGGCCTAAGAGATGCAGAATTTTCAATTTAGACAACCGGATCTCACTTTCTAGAAGTGAACCCGCTCTGATACCAATTGAAAATTTAAAGTTGTCTAACTTTTATGAATAGACTGTCACAGATATGATTGGACGGTAACAGATTAACAGTGAATCGTTAAGACCTGTTTTAGCGCAATACCAGATGAATCTTGCTGATGTAGATTCGTCTGGATAGTAAAGTGTGAATAGATAGTATTATGTATGCAGAATTATAGGAAGACGAGAACACGATAATTTGAGCTTAACGTGGGAAAAACCCTAACAGAGAAACCCACAGCTCACATCCTGTGGACAAAAACCAATCACTATATAAGGAAAGAGTTTATGCAGATCAATCTAAACTACAGGATAAATCTACACATAGACTTATAAAACATCCAAGAAATAGATCACTCCCTGATCCTTCTATAGCATGTACTATGAGCTGGCGTCTCACCACTCTTCAGTAGTTTTCTTTGAATCTGCAACACTTTTTCAGCAACCTTGAATTCCCGTTAGAATATGATCCAAACCTCCCGTTTGATCTTTACGCTGAAATTCTTTCCTTTTCTAAGTGATTGATTCCTTCTCCCAGAGTACCGAAGTCACAATAAAATTGAAGTCTTTAAAATTTGTGCACCACACGAATATTGGCTTCTTGACTCCTTAAGAAAAACGTCATGTCTTTCTTCTATTTAAATGCAATTAAGTTACTTGTCCTCCAAGTTTTCTTATTGTAAAAGATCTCTATTACCTGTAAAATAAAATAGAGATAATTAGAGAAAGGTAAGATAATTATTCTTAAATAAATCTGACCATAAATCAAGATAGAGAAAAATCATGAAGGATCTTACCATAAGTTAATCATTTACCAATCAAGTGATTAACATAAACTTGGACACCAAGAATAGGAACCATATTTTCGGCCAAATCAAGAATCTTTACAATCAAGATTTTCGGCCATTCAAGAAACAATTTTACCATATGTAGATAAGATTGAATATGGTCGGCCCTATCAAGATGACGATCATCAAGAAATTTACCATAAGTGTTCAATGTTCCTTGATTCAAATCACAATATTTCCAGATCAAGATTTCGAGATCATGATCATAATCAAATCAATATTTCTTGATTCATTATTATCTTCCAACAATAAAATGATTGGCACGAAAATAGGAGATAATATTTCCAAGAAATATTTACATAATTTAAGTTAAAGTTAATAAATTACTAAATACAAGTATTTAGTAATTATATTGATCTTACTTAAATTACATATTTGTAGAAAAATAGAAAAAGACAATTTATACAAAGTTAACAATAACAAATTTACAGCTAAATTTGTTGCCAGAATGCTCTCTTATCCACCGCCAACATAAAACAGTCAAGTGTCCATAATATTTAAAATTCAACACTGACTATTTTTCATTGAATGTTGGTAATTAGTATTTTGCTTATAGTAGACAATAGAGCGAGACTGAAATTTGTTGACTCTCATTTTTCACAAATATTGAATTTATAATAGTGATTTTTTTAGAAAAAATATTTTTATTGATAAAATATATTTGTTAAGATAAATTTGAAAGTAATTAGTTTATGAATAATAGACTTCAACGTGGCTTAATATTTCTAAAGCAAAAATAACAATATTTTGTGGAATTCTTTGGAGCAAAAATGATTTAACGGAAACGATAGAATGTTCAAAGCCACAAGTTTTGTCATGCATGGGGTATTTTTCCGACGGAATGAATGGAAAATAGATTTTCTAAGTTTCGTTTCAAAAAATTTCGGAATCAAAATGTTATTTCTAATTTCGTTTCAAAAATTTTGGAATACACAAACTTCATTTCAAATCGAAATTCGGAAATTTCGAAAAATTTCGAAATTTTTCAATATTTAATATTTTATCAAGAATTATAATAATTTTAAGTATATGAAAAAAGAATTCGGGGAATTGGATGTCAAAATTAAATGAGTTCAACATTTCAACAAGTAAAAAAATATAAATAAAGTTATAAGCCACAAAAAATAACAACATAACATGATGTGTTCCAGACCCTCGACAATCGGAGTCATAGCAGACTTGACGGAAAAAATTAAATATTCAAGCCAAATAAAAGTGCAATCCAGTCAACCATGTCGGAATTAGATGCATAATATGTGTTTTTCGAGTAGAAATTGGCCACTAAGCAAAACTCATGGGTTAAAGCCCTTGAGCCGACTGATTTTATGACCAAATTCCATCATTTGGAGCTTCAAAACAGCAAATCAATTATGCAGATGGAAATTAGGGTTTTTGCGTATTTTTAGGTTAAATTTTGTTTTTGATTATTTGTTTGCCTATTTTAGAATTTTAGTCTAATTAGAATTCTATTTTGAGTCAATTAGCGGCTAGGTTATTTTACTTATTTATATTCATTTCCATTCATTGTAATTCAGACTTGATTTTGATATAAACAGTTTTTATTGAGGATTCAATAAAAGTTATAGGTGGATTCCTACGTTTTTCGAACTTATCAAGAATATTTCTTGTGGCGTTCAAATATCGAACTTATCAAATATTTGCTAGAATATTTGTGGCGTTCAAATCAGAGACTTATCAAGGAGATTGGGCAAATCCTTGTGGCGTTTCGAAAGTCGTGGTTCTTTATTCCACATCGTCGAGCCATTGCATCGTGAATATCGGGTCATGATTCATCCGTCCAACTACAACCTGAGTTCGGAACTTTCCGGCGTTTCTTCCGCGCTTCGAACCTTATCATCTGGTATCAGAGCTGGACTCTGAATTCAGGTTTTTTTTCTATCCAGTTTGAATTTTATGTTTATCATCGTGTCCTATAAAAATTATTCATATCTTGTTGAGTGTTTTGTTTTCAGTTTTTTGCGTTCTTCTTGTTCTTGAGTTTGTTGAGTCTTTAACTCCAGAAAATCGTTCCAAAAAAAATTCAAAAGTGTTTGTTTTGCTTAATTCTTATCCGAATTAAGTCCCGTTTGTTTTGTCGCGTTCGTGTCGAATTTTCGGATTTATATATTAAAAAAAAAAAATTCCGAAAATTCATCCATTGTTCAAAAAAAAAAAAAAAAACTCATTTCAAAATTTAAGAACCACTTTCTTGAGTTTCTTTAAAATTCTTGATATTCATTTCCTTCCAAGTCAATAAAAGTCGTTCTTGCTATTTGATGTCTAAATCCTCTTCATTCTTGAATTTTTTTTAACGTCACATAAAGAATGGATTATGATCCGGGTTTTTTATTCCAAACTAGATGTTATGTGGATCATAAGAGGTGCAGTTTGGTGATTGATGGAAAGTGTTTTACTAATTTCGTTAGTAGCACCATGATCGAAAAATTAGGATTACCCCTAGAACCACACCATAAACCTTATAGGATGACGTGGATGAGGGAGTTTGGGGATTTCAAAGTAACCAAACAAGTTCTAGTGTCTATTACCCAGGGAAGGTATAGTGAGGATGTATGGTGTGATGTAGTGCCATTGAAATCTTATCATATTTTATTAGGAAAACCTTGGAGGCGTAGGAGGGAGGCTATTTATGATAAGAGTATGCACATATTACCAATTCCTTAAGAAAGGGAAAACATGCGTACTATATGGGTTGACATTAGAGGAAGCACTAGAAGATTCACGAAGGGTAAGGAATGAGAGTGAAAAGTGGTGTAATAGGAGGTATTGTGGGGATAAGGATATTGATAAGAAGGAGGGAGAGTTGAAATTAAAAACAAATAAACAAACTCCAAAATTTGATAAGGAGAGGTGGAGTTGGGTAGCGAGGAAATGATTAAGAATGAAATTACTGATAATGATGGGATCGAATTGGGAGTTGAGGTTGAAGTTCAAGATTTGAGCGTTGAATTGGAAGATCCACATTTGGGTAGTGATGAGGTAGTGCACGAGCATGGTGATAAAAGTGTGGAGTTAGGAGACGTGGTTGAGTTTGAACAACTCGGAATAACGAAATCTAAAACCCTAGGAAAGATCTAAATCAGATCTGACACGAAAAATAACAAGAACACGAATAATTGAACAGAAATTAAAAGATAGATTGACGTAGGACCTTGACCCAAGATTCACGACGCAAGAAATTGACGATGCGGAATCGAGATCCAAGGTTTTCGAAACACCACAAGGACATGTCAATTTCCTTGATAAGATTCTAACCGGACACGCCACAAATATTCTCGCGAATATTTGATAAGTACAACGCCACAAATATTTCCACAATATTTGATAGGTCGGATTTGTTCCTGAAGAACACAAAAGGGACTCCTCAACCTTTCAATTGGAGAAAACTCTCTCAACTTTTATTAATCTCAAATCAAACTTGTCTGTTTTTTACAATGAATTGAAAAAGCGTATAAATAAGCAAAATAACCTAGCATCTAATTTACTCAAAATAGAATTCTAATTAGACTAAAATTCTAAACTAGGAAAATAACCAAAACAATAAAAGGAAATAAAATATTTGAATATTCCCGAAAATCTGGCGCTGCGTCTCTTACGGCCGTGACAAACCTTCTTACGGCCGTAAAGGCCTTTCTGATCAAATTGTGATATTAGTTACGGCCGTGACACAATGTTTACGGCCGTGAATTTCCTCCAGTTTGAATGTTACGGCCGTAAGAATGGACATTACGGCCGTGAGACCCTTTCTGCTGAAATTCTGCCTTTTTCCTCGTTAATTGATTACGGCCGTGATTGTAAGATTTACGGTTGTGAACACATGTTTTATGGCCGTGAATAATTTCCCTTACGGCCGTAAGGCCTTTTCTGCATAAACAATTCCCTGTGCTTGGCTCGGCTCTCCGTTTTGCACGTAGATCACTATCATATTGCCGATGGCTCGACCTTGCCCTTCGATGCCTGGTCCGGATCACATCATACTCCCTCTCTTGAAAAGGATTCGACCTCGAATCCATTTTTGGTCGGATTTTCAAACTCCTCCTGCTTTCCTGGGCTCGGTGATCATTTTTATGCCTCGTGCGATCCTTTAGACTTTTGGGCTGCTCATTTTTGCCAACAAATTTCTTTCCTGTTTTAAGCTCATGGTTTGACTTCGGTACCTGTAAAACAGAATTTAAAGAACTGGGGAGGGGTGTGTTAGCGTGAGTAAGTGCAAATAGACTCATTTTTGTGGTAGACTCTCTTTTCTTTTGCTTTTTGCACTCAGTCTCTCCTTTTTCTGAGGTTTGAACCTCAACCCTCTTTTCTTTATTTTTCACTCCCTCTCCTTTTTCTGAGGTCGTGGTCTCAACTCTCTTTTCTTTAATTTCCACTCCCTCTCCTTTTTCTGAGGTCGTGGCCTCAACTCTCTTATTTTTCCCCTCAAACTCACTTTTCACTTTCAATTGATCTTTCAGGGCGTCAGTTGGAGATAATGGCATTAGAGTAAACTTTTTCCCCCCTTTTACCAAACTGTATCTATTCGTATACCCATCATGTAGTACAGCTCTTTCATGTTGCCAAGGTCTCCCCAACAGTATATGACTAATTTGCATTGGCACCACATCACAAATTACCTCATCTGAATACCCACCAAGAGAAAAATTCACCAAGGCCTGTCTCTTCACCTTAACTTCCCCCGACTCAGTCAACCATTGTAATTTATAAGGCGTTTGATGTTTCGTTAAAGGTAAGCCTAATTTTTCCACCAACATTGTACTAACTACATTAGTACAACTTCCCCCGTCAATCACCAAGCTACACACTTTTTCATCCACTAAGCATCTAGTGCGAAAAATATTATCCTTCTGCTCATCCACATTACCCACAACATCCATCTTACGTCTAATGCTAAGAGCACGCCTATCAATAATTGACTCATCCACCACAACACTTTTAGCCCCTTCACTATCACCTCTAACCTTTTTAAGTGGACAATCAAGTGCAATGTGACCCCGTTCCAAACATTTAAAGCACTTAATATTTTTATCCTTAAGAGGCTTGGAATCAGAATTATTTTTACATTTAGTTGTCGGTTCCTCCCTCCTTTTGTGAACATGATCACTACTTTCCCGTTTTGATCGGTGTGACTTTGCTTCTTCCTTTCCCCTTAATGACCTGTCATCCACCCCATCTCCAAACCTAGCATGACTTTCACGCTTACTGCTCCTCCTAGCCATAGAGTCCGCCCGCGATTGCTCCTTTTTCAATTGGGCAATCATCGCATCTCTTTTATCCATCCTAGCCATTACCTTCTTAAATTTTGCCTGCATCTCTGCTAATAATTCAAAACCCTGCTCCAACATCCTATCCCCTCTTTCGGGCCGTTTGTTGTCACCCATTGACGAATATCTCTCCCCACGAGACATGGAAATTTGGAATATGAAAAAAAATGAAATTTTCGAATTTTTTTATAAACTGTTAGACAATCTGACTACGAATATGACGAAAAAAACGGAATTGGATTTGGACGAGAAACGAACAAGAAAAACACTTTTGAATTTTTTGGGACTGACTCTTATGGATCAAACTGGAAAAATTTATGACTGACACGAAGAACGCGAAGAACACGAAAAATCAAGAAACGCAAGAATCTGAAATAGATCCAAGCTCTGATACCAGATGACGCGATCCCAGTCGGGGAATCTCGTCGAACAACGCGGAATAACGAAATCTAAAACCCTAGGAAAGATCTAAATCAGATCTGACACGAAAAATAACAAGAACACGAATAATTGAACAGAAATTAAAAGATAGATTGACGTAGGACCTTGACCCAAGATTCACGACGCAAGAAATTGACGATGCGGAATCGAGATCCAAGGTTTTCGAAACACCACAAGGACTTGTCAATTTCCTTGATAAGATTCTAACCGGACACGCCACAAATATTCTCGCGAATATTTGATAAGTACAACGCCACAAATATTTCCACAATATTTGATAGGTCGGATTTGTTCCTGAAGAACACAAAAGGGACTCCTCAACCTTTCAATTGGAGAAAACTCTCTCAACTTTTATTAATCTCAAATCAAACTTGTCTGTTTTTTACAATGAATTGAAAAAGCGTATAAATAAGCAAAATAACCTAGCATCTAATTTACTCAAAATAGAATTCTAATTAGACTAAAATTCTAAACTAGGAAAATAACCAAAACAATAAAAGGAAATAAAATATTTGAATATTCCCGAAAATCTGGCGCTGCGTCTCTTACGGCCGTGACAAACCTTCTTACGGCCGTAAAGGCCTTTCTGATCAAATTGTGATATTAGTTACGGCCGTGACACAATGTTTACGGCCGTGAATTTCCTCCAGTTTGAATGTTACGGCCGTAAGAATGGACATTACGGCCGTGAGACCCTTTCTGCTGAAATTCTGCCTTTTTCCTCGTTAATTGATTACGGCCGTGATTGTAAGATTTACGGCCGTGAACACATGTTTTACGGCCGTGAATAATTTCCCTTACGGCCGTAAGGCCTTTTCTGCATAAACAATTCCCTGTGCTTGGCTCGGCTCTCCGTTTTGCACGTAGATCACTATCATATTGCCGATGGCTCGACCTTGCCCTTCGATGCCTGGTCCGGATCACATCAAGGAGGGTATGATGTGTTCCAGACCTTCGACAATCGGAGTCATAGTAGGCTTGATGGAAAAAGTTAAATATTCAAGCCAAATAAAAGTGCAATCCAGTCAACCATGTCGGAATTAGATGCATAATATGTGTTTTTCGAGTAGAAATTGGCCACTAAGCAAAACTCATGGGTTAAAGCCCTTGAGCCGACTGATTTTATGGCCAAATTCCATCATTTGGGGCTTCAAAACAGCAAGTCAATTATGCAGACGGAAATTAGGGTTTTTGCGTATTTTTAGGTTAAATTTTGTTTTTAATTATTTGTTTGCCTATTTTAGAATTTTAGTCTAATTAGAATTCTATTTTGAGTCAATTAGCGGTTAGGTTATTTTACTTATTTATATTCATTTCCATTCATTATAATTCAGACTTGATTTTGATATAAACAGTTTTTATTGAGGATTCAATAAAAGTTATAGGTGGATTCCTATGTTTTTCGAACTTATCAAGAATATTTCTTGTGGCGTTCAAATATCGAACTTATTAAATATTTGCTAAAATATTTGTGACCTTCAAATCAGAAACTTATCAAGGAGATTGGGCAAATCCTTGTGGCGTTTCGAAAGTCGTGGTTCTTTATGCCGCATCGTCGAGCCATCGCGTCGTGAATATCAGGTCATGATTCATCCGTCCAACCACAACCTGAGTTCGGAACTTTCGTGCGTTTCTTCCGCACTTCGAATCTTATCATAACATATATAAATAGATTTAACATAAGTTTATCGATCATGATTCAATAAAATAAAAGTTAACAAGGATAATAATGCTACAATTCTTGCATTTTTTATCATAGAACTCCATGTGGATCTAACAATTTTTATTCAAAAATTTATTTATAGCAAACAAATAGTGCTACGTTTCAAAATCCAAATCCAAATATGATGATCATACAAACAGTGAATGAGTAAAACAAATTTTGTGATGATATCACAACTGACAACACATTTTGAACTTTTGATTTAATTTGAATTTTTTTTATTATATCTGATGTGTAAAGTATTTTTGATCATCAATTTATCTAACATTTTCGAATTGGAATATGTTCGAAATACTTCAGAATTTTTTTGATCGGAATTTCAAAATTTTTGGAATTTTGAAACTCGTTCTAATTCCAATTTAATTTTTTCAGAAAATCTCGAAGTTTGAAAGTTTCAAATTTCTGACAAGTCATAATCGGATTTTTTTTGGAAAAAATCGAAATTAGATTGGACGAAATCGGATGTTCCAATCCAATTTGTAGCCCAAGTCATGCGTAAGAACGTTGAATCTAATCATGTAATTTCTAAGAAACAAAATGCTAGGCTAATCAACTATTGTCAATGATTTAAAAAACGCTCTTAAGTATATGTCGATGCGCATTTAGGCACGAAGCACGCCCTTCACACTTCATCCTTGCTTTGCTCGTGCATAGGCACGCTAAAGCATGATGCTCGATTTCGTCACTTCATCACACTTTACGTTTTTTAGAATACTAACTAATGTATTTTAAAATTATAAACTGGTCTTATCCCACCCCAAACTTGATCCAATGCCATCCATATTCTTGTGCTTTTCCCCAGTATTGATAAATAAAATGAATCCGAATAAAGTTTGCACTTCAATTTAATAAGACCCTATTTAATAAAGCAAAAATGTTAGTTGTACTTAAAGCATGAAAAAGAAGTTGAAAGCCATCCCAACCTAAGCGAATTGCAACCGACACCCGGTCTTGTCCTTATTCTAAAGACCTTTGGCATAGGGGCCAGCGAGGAAGCGTGTGTAATCACTTACCAATCTCATGTTCCTATGATAATTATCATGTTTGTGTTTAATAAAGATACAATCAAATTTTTAATCGATATTTTATAAAAATTGATAAAATGTGTAGTTAAAAAATTATGAGTCTATTAAAATTAATTATTGACTTTGTCAGTCCCATTTGGACTCCATTTTAGGGGGGAAATGTATTTTTCTTTTTCTTATTTTCGATAACATTCTCTAATAAAACAATATTACACATAACTTAAGATTTTTCATTCTCCTTAAGTCATAGATTCTTTAAAAACTCACTATTTCAAAATACATTTTCCTGTTTGGCGGCTATTTTTGTATAACAACGAATTTGAATGTTTGAGGTAAAATATGGTTGAAAAGTGATTTCGAAAAATGTACGTGATTTTAAAGTGGATTGAAAAATGTGATGTTTATAAACTTGTTTACAAACAAAACACATTGTTAAACCAAATAAGCACTGACTTAATCAGATTTTTAAACATTTTCAAATTGGGGTTGAGCAATAATGCATTAATAATTACTTCAATTGAATAATAATATTTGTTATATTCCTGTTTGGCGGCTATTTTTGTATAACAAGGAATTGGAATGTTTGAGGTAAAATGTGGTTGAAAAGTGATTTCGGAAAATGTATGTAATTTTAAAGTGGATTGAAAAATGCGATGTTTATAAACTTGTTTACAAACAAAACACATTGTTAAACCAAATAAGCACTGACTTAATCAGATTTTTAAACATTTTCAAATTGGGGTTGAGCAATAATGCATTAATAATTACTTCAATCGTATAATAATATTTGTTATATTCCTGTTTGGGGGCTATTTTTGTATAACAAGGAATTTGAATGTTTGAGGTAAAATGTGGTTGAAAATGATTTTAAAAAATGTATGTGATTTTAAAGTGGATTGAAAAAATGTGATGTTTATAAACTTATTCACAAACAAAACACTTTGTTAAACCATTGCACTGACTTAATCAGATTTTTAAGCATTTTCAAATTGAGTTTGAGCAATAATGCATTAATAATTATTTCAATCGAATAATAATATTAGTTATATTTGTTTATATACACTAATTCTAGTAATGAAATTGTCAATTATAAACATATTGTTGTATTACAATATCGTGCAATTTGTCGACGAATCAATATCTGATGTCAAATTAGGTTCACGCTCTTGATAACGTGTGTATGAAATATTATTATATCTAGCGATGGCAACTGGTCAGGTTTGGGTCGGGTCTCCCCGACCCGCGCCCCACCTCGCGAAATTTTATTAAACTCAAACCCGCCACGCGACCCACAAGTTTCAGGTCGGGGCGGGTTCGGGTTCCGGGTGGGGCGGGTCGGGTAGGCTCTGCCGCCCCGTTTTTTTTGGGATTTTTTATTGTTTTTTTTTAATATATTATTTTAAATAATATAATCGGGGCGGGTTCGGGTCGGGATGGCCAAAACCCGTACCCGCCCCGTGACCCGCTCGAGTCGCTAAAACTTGACCCGAACCAGCCCCGCCAACCCGCGGGGAGGGTATTTTTCGCCCCATTAGGGGCGGGTACCCATTGGGTTCAGGTCGGGTCGGATTTTTTTGCCATCTCTACTTATATCCTACATTTTTCTTAACCGCGCTTGAAACTAATGGACTCGAACCAAATATTGCTTCTACATGATTATTGTCTATTAATAAACATATTGTTATGTAACGTAGGATTTTTTTTATTATTATTTTTTTTATATGAAATTTTGGAAAATGGGATATGAAAAGTACTAAAACTTTGAAGTTGTTATTTATAGAAATTTATCGATACCTTGTATCGTTACATTCATTTCTAGTTTTAAAATTTTAAATATGGCATTTAACATTCAGAGAGAACATATTTTTGATATACATAATTAATATGGTTTATTTAATCAAAGCATACCATTGCTTGAAAATCAATTATGATAGTATAGAAAGTACAACGGAAGGAAAATATAACAAATGAAGATGAGAAAGTAATAGAACATCCATATTTGGATCTACTGTTGAAATTTATTTGCATGCATCGATACAATTGATACATTTAATTCTGAAATTATAGATCAATTTTACTGATTCTGGCATCAAAGTTTTATAATAATTCGAAAATATTTGTATCGGTACACAAGTTGATTTTAAGTATATGTAAGGAAATTAATTATCATGATTTAAAATATATATATATTAAGAACTAATTATTGTATAAAACTGTGTAACCAAATTATAACTAATGGTGTAGATACATAGCATCGATACTTTCAGTTCTAGTTTGATGAATCAGAATTTGAGTTTTGGCGCTAAAGTTTATTCTACACGTATAACGGTAATTTAAACACATGTAACGATACACATATGAATAGTAACATTTTTAAGAGTAATATTTTGAAAACATAACATTATGTGCCTATTCACTGATATCTCATGATACGAAATATCCCCGCAAGTGTATGGATCGTGAGAAGTAATATAGTGAACCTGAGTCCGGATTATCGTTCCCACAAGGATTGCTCTTAATTATCGAAATATGTTAGTTCTATACCTTATTTGAACAAATGAATATGATTGGTTGTTTAAACTAAAAAAAATAAACTAAAGAACTAAAATGAAACAAAATTGATTTGTTTTTAAAAATGATTGTAAAGTAGTTGGAAATTCCGATTTCACCTAGCCAATTAATTTAACTCTAATTTCATGTTTTATTTCCTAATTATGTATTCGGTCGAATTCACTAATTTATATTGAAATTCCTCTCTCGAGTTTAAATCAATTCTACCTAAATAAGTCAACGATGTATCTTTACAGCGGGTCTGAATATTCCTTATCTAGATGAAATAAATACAAGAATTCACACACAACCGCAATAATAACAAGAGTATATCTCTATCTCTCATTCAATTACTGGATTTATAACTACGTTCTAAATGATTAACTCACATCTCGGATTATGCAAATAATTCAATATATCATGAATTGGTGATCAAACAATTCAAGTATTAAGAACAATAATAAATCAATACATGCAATGAAATCATTAAAATAACAGAATTTGGAATTAAAATAAATAACTAGACTACATCGTTCATTCCAACATTGAAATTTAGCTACACATCATATTTAAATAACAAAAAAAATAAAAATTAACGTTCATTGAAAATAATATAAAGAAAGGAACGCTTGCACCAAGTTTCGATTCTTCAAATATCTTTAATTCACGCCCCTTTGCGATGCTTGATTCCCCAAGAATTTGATGTTGAATTCTCTATTGTGGCTCGTTCTTTGGAGAGGCAAAGGTTCTGATTTCGTGTCTCAGGAGTTGTATTTATAGGTTAGGGAGAAAACCTAGGTCAAAAAGCTCAAAGCTTGTTAAAAATCGTGAGAAAAATCTGATCTGCAGCCCAGACGGATAACCGCGCGACCCTGTGGTATAAAACCGTACGATCGCGCGGTAGTAGTTGAAAACTTATGTTCTGATTTTCGCACCAACGTGCGACCGCGCGGCTTTAAAGGCCGCGATCGCATGGACGGATTTTTGTGCAATTTTCCATCTTTTCTCGGTTGTATAAGTAGATCCTTATCTTTTAATTGCATCCTTGGTCCTCCACTTTCAATTGTTACAATTTAGTCCCAAACTTTGTAATCTTCTCAATTTGATCCATTCAGCTCTCAATTCCTTCACTTGGGACTTTCAACTTTTAATTTATTCACTTTATCACATTGAATCTTTCCCAGTTGACGTCATCAACTTCTCAACTTCTCCAATTAGCATCCAAATATGCATTTTTCCCATTATTTGTTTCATTCTTCGCTTTTTGGGACATTTTCTACAAAGTACCAAATGAAACAAATTAAATAGCATATATTCTAAAACGAAAATAAATTATTCTAATTTAAACATATAAATAAGTTTATAAAATATACTTATCAAATACCCCAAACTAAAACTATTGTTCATCCTTGCACAATATAAAACTGAACTAATAAATCAAAATCACAACCTGCACTTATTTTTGTTGTGTCAACATGTTTACCAAATGCCTCAATAGTCCAAATCAATTCACACTTTCAGCAAGAGATATGAACAACATAGTTAAATAATTTCTTGTTATCTCATGCCAGATTTTCAAGTGTGTGTGTGTGAATAGCCAAAGTCATACTTCTACTCATGCAAAGGATAAACTTAACACAGTGTAACTTGTTATGCATATTCCAGCCCGAATCCCATTTGGTCACCTAATGAATCCAATGATTTCCTTGCATCGCTCATGGGTGATCACAACTTACTGATTTTCTCTCACATCCCTGGTTTATCTATAGTGGTTTCTAAAAATATTCTTTGTTTTTTCCACACAAGATAGTCAGAATTAGAAGTATGCATGTACAACAAGTCACAAGTAAGCACTTCCCAATTCTACAACTTTAGTCTCTACAATTTAAGTCAACTAAGTTCAAGTTGCATAATACTTGCCCCACATGTGTTAAACAAAATCCCTTACACAAGTAATAATCCAACACCGGCTATGTGCACAATAAATATGGAATCTAGCAAAACATAACTAGTTCAAAATAAGTTCATGATTTCATGTTGTCCAACCAAGCATAAGCACAAATTGATTCATACTATATCCTGGGCAATAAACAAGTCAACACACATTTTCAAAATTTTTCAATTTTTTTTTTAAATCCCAATCAAATCGAATGGAAGCATAGAATGAATATCATGAATAAGGAAGCAATTTGCATGAGTGAGATTTTTCACCCCCAAACTAGAAAGAAACATTGTCCTCAATGTTCATAAAAAAGAATTAAAAATGTAAAACAAGACAAAGAAGAGAGAACGAGAACTTCTCAGGTGCATTGGAGATTTTTGTTGCCTTGAAGCCTCCTTTAGCATTGCATTTGGATGAAATGGACCCCTTTTTTTGCTTTTCCCGACTTGGTTTGAGGTGTCTTGATTGGTGTTTACCCTGCAAATAAGAAATAAGTAACATTAGAAGTCATAAACACTAATAAGAAATAATGGAAGTTTAGTACCACACCCACAAACTAAAGTTAAAGCAAAATTTTGAATTTTCAAAATTGGTCGACCACACATATTCAAGCCTTGACATCGCCTAGAAAAACAAAAAATTTCCCAAGCCATCTTTTGATATTTAAATTTCATAGCATGGTCGACAATATATTAAAAATTCAGCTCATTTGAAGATCCATAAGGTCATGAAACAATGTAGAAAAGCAAGTGACGTGAGTCAATTTTCAGGTGCAATAGCCTGCAATGAAGCTGCCATGATGCACAAGTGGTTTTTATGATTTTAATGTAATGAAGTGAACTAATTCATGAACTAAACACACACAATCAATGATAAGCATGTCATGGAGATAAATGCTTGGAAGATTCTGTTAAATTTGAACAAAAATTTCTTTGTGGCATTTCATCAAACGCTTAATGTGCATTACAAAAATCAAAGTATATGCATCAATTTGGAAACATGGATTGGCCCAAAATTTTTACCTCAAAGCACAAACCACAATATCCCACAACTACCCTAAACTTAAACTTCACAGCTCCACAATTTGCTATTCAATGAATTGCAAGAAATTCTCACAATTTGAATAAATTTGAAACAAAATGAAGTACTCATACCTTTTGTTTGATGTTGAAGTGATCTAAGCAATGATATTGATGCAACAACATGTTGATGATATGCTGAAATGATGAGAGATCATATTGGCAATGATTTGGGGAGAGAAAACAAGTTCGGACAATTTAAAAATGAAAGAATGATAAAAAGCCTTTAAACTACTGTTTCTGTCAAAAGATGTACTGAGCGATCGCGTGGTTGTGAAACCAGCGACCGCGTAGTTCAATACTGTTTGGAAAATTTTTCAAAAATGCATTCGCGCGATCGTTCGAGCATACTGCCGTGCAATCACTTAGTTACTCCGGCATTACTGAAAATTTCTTTCCTGAAATTTAACCTTGTTTTTAACCCCTAACATTTTATGATTTACAACATGCACTCCTAAACATCATCTTCATGATTTAAACTAGTGTGTGTGTGTGTCTGTGTGTGTGTGTGTGTGTGATGACGATAAAAAAAACTAGTTTAAACTAAACATGCAAAATTAAAAACATACCTAAATATCCAACAATAGACTAACATGCAAAGTGTTCAACATAAAACATGTAAAACACTCAAACAAGTTACCTACCATGCATATATCTAAAAACAAGTAATTAAAATAAAACTTAAAGACAAATAAGTAAAAAGGTAAGAAATTGGGTTGCCTCCCAATGAGCGCTCCGGTTTAAGTTCCAAGCCCGACTCTTTGCACATTCAAATCATGGAGGCATAAATGATCATCTTGAAGCTTTGCATTGCTTGCAATTCCCTGCCTTGCATCTTTCAATCCGTTTTTTCACTTTCTTCAATTTTAAAGCCTCGTTTTTAGCTATTTGTTGAGGGATGTTAGGCTTTTCTTCCTTTTTGTCCCTCCACCCATCTTTTCCATTCACGAAATCATGTTTGGTGTTTAGAGCCTCCTCAATCTTAATACCATGCTTTGTCTTTTCTTCTGGTTTCTGGACCACTCCCTCCACCTTAAAGCAACTTTCTTTTAGAACTTCAAGATCTTGCCTTGGCTTGATACTAAAAGTGACTTGTTCCTTCTCGATCCTAAAAATGATTTCTCCATTTTCAATGTCAATTACCGCTCTTCCAGTGGTGAGGAACGGTCTTCCAAATATTAGAGGCATCTGAGTGTTTTCTTCCATATCAAGGATCACAAAGTCAGCTAGGAAGAAGAATTTGTCAAACTTCACAATCACATTTTCAACAATACCATATGGATACTGAATGGATCTGTTGGCCAGCTTCAGTGTGATATTGGTTGGTTTAGGCTCCCCCAAACCAAGTTTCCTATACACAGATAAAGGCATTAAATTAACACTGGCTCCAAGATCACATAAAACATTATCAAAGATGAAATTACCAATTGTTCAAGGGATAGAGAAACTCCTTGGATCTTTTAATTTTTGTGGTAACTTTTTCTGCAAAATGGCACTGCATTCTTCACTTAGAGCCACTGTTTCAAAATCCACAAGCTTTCTTTTATTTGAAAGCATCTCTTTCATGAATTTCAGGTGAAGTGACATTTGAGCCAAGGCTTCAGCAAAATGAATAATTATGTGCAGATTCTTAAGAATTTCCCAAACTACTGTTCCAACTTATGTTTCCTCTGTCATTATGGATATGGGATGGGAGGCACATAAGCATTGACGGAAGGTCGAACTTTAATAGGTTCTTCTTTGTTTTATGGCTCTTCTGAAGTAGATCCCTGTTCTTTCTCACTTTGCTCTTCCACCTCATTCTGCTTCTAACTCCTTTTCTTGTCATACTCTTCAACAGTCATTTCAGGTAATCGAACCCCACTCCTTGTTGTTATCGCATTCACATGTTCGTGAGGGTTCGTTTAAGTATTACTAGGTAACTGTCCTGGCTGCCTTATTGCACTGCTCGCTGCCAACTCCCCCATCTGTTTCTTCAATTTTTTTATTTCAGCAGCTTGATTCATTATTTCTCCATTTTGACTCTTGACCAGCTGGATTAATATCTCCATGTTCTCTGCCATCATTTTCTGAGATTGTTGTTGCTGCTGTTGTTGTAAACCAGGTGGACACTAAACATTCTGATTATTAGACTAGGAGAAGTTGGGGTGGTTCTTCCATTCTGGGTTGTAGGTCTGTGAATAAGGACCACCCTGTTGTCTATTTCCTGGATTTGATTGACTCTACTGCATAGGACAAAAAATTATAGCGTGATTTTCAAAGCAAAAATCACACAACGTTGTTTGAACTGAATTGACTGTCTGCACACCCATATTGTTGATTTTCTTCGTCAACGCATCCAGCTTAACATTTAATGATGTAATCTCATTGATGGCAATAACTCCCCCAGACTTTGGTGTAGATCTATCTGAGTACCATTGGTAAATGTTTGCATCCATCTTCTCAAAGATTTCAGGTCCTTCTTCATAGGTCATGTCCATTACTGATCCCCCGGCTGCTAAGTCAGTGTGCTTCTTATTTTCATTTGTCAACCAATTGTAGAATGTTTGAACTAAAATACAATCTGCGATTCCATGGGTAGGACACTGTCTGATAAGTTCATTGAACCTTTTGTAAGCTTCAAAAATGAATTCCCCCGGCTGTTGACTGAAGGACAGAATTTCACGTATGAGCTTAGACATTCGACCAAGTGGGAAGAATTTATCAACGAACTTCTGGCTCATAACTTCAAATGTAGTGATTGTGTGTAGGGGTAAAGTGTAGAATCAAGCTTTAGCTTTGTCTGCCAAAGAGAATGAGAATAACTTCAACTTCACAGCATCATCTGAAACTCCATTTATTCGCTGTATATCACACAATTCCAAAACAGATCGAAGATGTGGATGAGGATCTTCAGATGGCAATCCATGAAAAACACATGAGTTTTGGATCAGTGAGATTAAAGAGGTCTTGATCTCAAAATTGTTGGCTTGGATTGCAGGAGGTACTATGCAGGTTCCAATGATCCCTACAGGAGGAATCACATAATCTCTCAAAATGCGCTCCCACGATTTGGTTGCTGTTTTTGTTGTTCAATGACAGCTGCTGGCAGATTATTCAGATCAACCGGTTGGATTGGAATTCTCTCGTCTGCCATGTCTAAATCTGCTTGTTGAGCTGCTTCCAACTATTGTCTGTGCCTTTGTCGAAAGGTACGTTCAATTTCTGTATTAAGAGGAAGCGATTCACAAGACTTAGTCTTTCTTAACATAAAATAAATTAAAGAAAATTAAAACTTAAAATTAAAAATAAAAATAAAGCAGAAATAAAGTTCAAAGTAAAGATAGAACTAATGAGTATCGATATTAATATAAAAACAGTCACCGGCAACGGCGCCAAAAACTTATTCACTGATATCTCGCGAAGCGAAATATCCCCGCAAGTGTACGGGTCGTGAGAAGTAATGTAGTGGACCTAAGAATCCGGATTATCTTTCCCACAAGGACTTCTATTAATTATCGAAATATGTTAGTTTTATACCTTATTAATTATCGCGTGGACGGATTTTTGTGCAATTTTCCATCTTTTCTCAGTTGTATAAGTAGATCCTTATCTTTTAATTGTATCCTTGGTCCTCCACTTCCAATTGTTGCAATTTAGTCCCCAAACTTTGTAATCTTCTCAATTTGATCCATTCAGCTCTCAATTCCTTCAATTAGGACTTCCAACTTTTAATTTATTCACTTTAGCACATTGCATCTTTCCCGGTTGACGTCATCAACTTCTCAACTTCTCCAAATATGCATTTTTCCCATTGTTTGCCTCATTCTTCGCTTTTTGGGACATTTTCTACAAAGTATCAAATAAACACAAATTAAATAGCATATAAAACGACAATAGATTATTCTAATTTAGACATTTAAATAAGTGTATAACACTTATCAGTGCCGAACAGTCTTATAAAAGTACAAAAGCTGATTTGGTTAATAGCCTATATATCAGGTTCATTTGTAAAAGTACAATGTTCAGCATACAAAAACTCAAAAGTATCCGCATGGTAGTACTCGGTGTGCATACGGGTATATTCATAATGATATAAGGTTGGAAATTCCGATAAGTAACACCAAATTTTCATCTTGACAATATACATGAACTTTCGACCATCCGGAGATAATTTCCATCCTATTGGCGTAGTTTCAAACATCTTCAAATATAAAACATGGAAAACATGAATATAGAATATTCAGCAAGTAACAAGTTTCTTTGTCAAGAATATGACTTTGAATGGTGCCCATATTACAAATCAACTTCTATCCCTATGCGCACAATATAACGAGTAGGGCAAATAAATAATCTTGATTTCAAGCATGGTATTCTATGATTTCAAATAAGAAGTTCGAAAACCTATTTTATTCTATTAACAAGTGTAACCACATTGTGGTACGCTCAGGGGCGGATCCACCTCTATGCGAGGTAGCTCGGCCGTGCTACCTCGCCGCCAGTGGACCGCCGGCAGAGGCGCTGTGCGCCTGTGCAGAGCTTTCAATTTTTATTTTTATTTTTGTTTTTGCCCAAATTACTACCCAATCTCAAATCAGATACACGAAGTTGACCACCAGTGTCGCCACTAGCAGTAGCCCTGCCGCCGGATGCCGGTCGCTCCAATCCAGCTGCTTTTGCTTCTGACCACCAGTCCACGACTCCGACCGGTAATGCATTCTAAATTTCTTCTATAGGGTTTTACTCCACTCTGCAAAGCTTCAGTAGTTCAGCGTAAGAACTTCAAATTCTTCTCTCTTTAATCCGAATCTCAAATCTGATTTGTTTCTCTGTGGCTACTGCTTCTGATTTTGGTTTGAATTTAACTCTGTATTTTGTTAATTTCAACAGAGGTATTCTGTATTATCAATTAAAATTAAAATTATTTTTTATTTTTTTTAGAGTAATGAAACTAATTTATCGAAACTGAAACAAAAAGTTACTTGTAGTAATTTTTAAGCTTAGCTAATATTATATTTGATTTTTATTGTTCAATGTTTTTTGAGGTTGGTTTGGTCGTGTCATCTAATGTCTGTTGTTATATATATATATATATATATATTCAGATTTTTTGAGCCGTGAATGTCTAAGTTTTAAACATTTTAATCAGTAATATTGATATTTGATTTCTCAATTTTTTGGTTAGATTACTAGGCTCGATTGCCCATTGTCATTCCCCAATTTTTGATCCATTTGTGATTTCTCATTTCAATTATCAGGTAACGAGGCTAAACCTTGATTCGTTATAATTGATTTGGGAATTATGCATAAATGTTCCATTTAAGTTTTTGCAATTGTAATGCGTGTCGTGATGCACCAAAATAATAATTAAATTCCTTGTTCACTATTACTAAGAATATAGAAGTGGAAGCAAGGGTCGATCCCACGAGGAACGGGAACTAACTTAGTGTCATGTCAATTAGAATCGTAAAGGGGGGGTTTGTTTTGAGTTGTTTGTAAATGATTTAACTAATAAAATAAAGCAATTAAAATGATTGGAATAAATATCAAATGTTGACGAGTCCTAATTCTCAGGTTCAGTTGTATTCTATCACAATGTTATCACTTTCCAAGTAACGCGAGTTCAATTTCTTCTTTGATTTATCACCCGTAAATAGTTAATAAGCTCTAACTATTCTTATTCTCCCTTAATTGCATTTAATTAGAATAAGCTCTCTAATCAAATATTAGCCATTGAATAACCTAAAACAAGCTCTTTAGATTTAAGACAACAACTATATAATGGTTGAGAAGAATTAGGGTGAATTAGGTTATCAATCACACAAGCTCGTGACAATTAACCTAAGTTGGAATTCTCTATGAAAATTATTAAATTTCCACTTGCTACTATGATTTGAACAACAAGACGATTACGGATCCAATCATTCAAAATAGCAAATCTCAATACAACAAATTAAATGATAAGGCCTTAATCAAATAAAGAATTGCTTTGATTGAATTAAAAACGCATAAGAATCCAACAAATCAAAGTAAAGAATTTAGAACTACGTTACTAGTTTGGAAAAGCAATAAACAAATTGATATGAAATACAACTTCCCCTTCGAACTAGATATGGAACTTAGCCGCTTAAAGCCATGGTGAAAAGCCCAGAATTTTGTATCTCATTCATCTTCTTCTCCGGATTTATTTCTCTTCCACGCTCCAAGCAAGCCGCTCCTCTTTCAATATTTCTTCTCCCTTTTTCTTGTCATGGAAGTCCCTTTTTATAGCCTCAATTTCGTGCCCTAGCTTTGGGCTCAAGAAATCCCAAAATTATGGGAAGATTTAAATTATGGAAATTTTTCGCCTGGAAAGTTACGGCCGTATGTTTTCCTTTACGGCCGTAAATGTGTTTCTGCATATTTCTCAAAATTTGAAGTTACAGCTGTAACATGTCCATTTACGACCGTAAATATGTCTCTGCAATTTTTTTTCCCAATGAAGGTTAAGGCCGTGAGTATTCATTTACGGCCATAACTCACATTCTGTTGATTTTCCTTAATACGTTGAACACTCTTACGGCCGTGAGTATTCATTTACGGCAGTAACTCAATTTTGCACCCAAGGTCCCCAATCTTCACTTTTGAGTGCATTTTGGTCCTTTTTCCTTCTTTTCTCTTCCTTTATGATCCTATACCACATAAAACATAAGATGCATTAATAGTACTTAGATAGAATCACATTATTGCTAATTCAAGGATATAAGTGCATAAAATAAACGTTAATATAACACTTATCAAATCGCAATGTGGTTAGATTTGTAAATTGTTATTATTGAGATGAATCTATGATTTGATTTGTCATCGTTTGAGTCTCAATTTCTCATCATTTGAATCTCAGGTATGTGAGGCTGACCTTATTTCAGTTTTGAATTTGAAATGTTATTTGAAAATTTTGCATAAATGTTATGTTTTTGGAATGTGTTCATTGGTGAGCCCATATTCCCCTTATGTGAAATGAATTATATAGTGAATTGTGATTTGGATTTTGGTGAATATTTGACTTCTAAATTGTGATTATGTTTATTGGGATTTCAGATTTGTTGACAATTTGATTTGATTTGTGAATTGTGATAATTGATTTACAGATAATAGAACATTTTTTTTCAATCTAAACGGAATTCTCAACCTAGTAATTCTAGTTCTAGTGATCCCGCAATTACTTCTGGTATACGAAAACCATTATTAGACTTTGATAACACAACGAAATTTCGCACTGCATTCAATATGAATGATCTTGTGTCAAATTTAGGAAAAGACCCCAATCGATTCGTATGATCTTAACATTAGAGATGATGTTAGGGTGATATACTTATTGATTAGTTTTTAATATTATTTAATTAAATATTAAATAAAAAATCTAGCTATTGCGCCGTCATCCGTCATCGGTCAACTGTCAATCGTCGACCGCTCTAGTTGGACTTTCGTCCTGGATCCATCAATGGGTACGCTTATATGGACAAGCGTCATTTAGTCGATGTAACAAGAGGGATAGAGATTGATGGTAATATTATGCAAGAAAATCTTTTCGTTATGCAATATTGGAAATAAATCACGTAAAAGACATAGAATAGAATTTAAGAGCACATATATAAACAAGGATAAGTGTTACTTACAATTACCGAGACCTGAAAATAACAAAAGAATTAAAATTTGGAAATTCCGTTTTACTGATATTGCATAATGTATCGATACATGTTGAATATGTATCGATACACGTTATTGCATATCTTGAGATATCGATACTAAGTATCGATACGTTAAGCTCCATGTTCGTATCTAGATTCTGATTGTATCTGACTTTTGATAATTTCTTTAAACAAATGATTCAGAATCTCTATGAACAAGCAAAAGAACATATCGGAGTCATGTTATTGCATTAACATGCCCTAATTCAAAATTGAAATAGAGTGACTATATACCTCTAAAACTTTGAAAGTTAAAACGATTTTGAAAGAGTTTAGGAATAGTATTCTTTTGGAATTTTTTGCATGAAAAACCAGTTCAACATTACCTATATTTATAGGGAAGATTGGTGCAAGATTTTTAGATTTCTTTTAAGCATAAAATATTACTTCCATAGCCAATCATTTCCTATGCTAGCATTGAGGAGTCATAATGGTTGGAAGTAGGACGTGGCGGCTTACATGAGGGTGTACAATACATGAGGGACAAGTGGCAAGCCCTGATTGAAGATTATGGTGGCACAAGGGCCATAATTTATAAAAAACGTGTCTAAACCCTAAACTAGCCAACTGCAGGTATCGACACGCATAGAACATGTCGATATAAGAAGAAAAAATATCGATACATGAACATGTATCGATACAAGACTTCAATTTTCAGAAATTTCATTTTCTACAATGAGAAAAGTTCAGGGTAATTAATTTTCATTTCCTCTTCGCGTTCTCAGGTTTCTTTTTCGATGGCAGTGCCTTGCTACAACACCTGTACTAGACAGACTTCTTTGATTCGAAGTTTCTTGCTTCCTCTCATTAGAATCGATACGGGCTTTTCTTCGAAAGTTAAATTAGGTTGAATTTCTTTTAGAATTTCTGTTAAGACATGAGACGGATCAGAGATATATTTGCGGAGTGTATACACATGAAAGACACTATGCATTCAATGTAGTTGTTATGGAAAATCTAACTTATACGCTACTACTCCAATTTGCTCTATGATTATAAAGGGGCCAATATATCTGGATGTCAATTTTTCTTTCTTCCCAAATCATAGTAGACGTTTGATTGGAGAGATTTTTACAAAGACTTGATCACTAATCATAAACTCGAGCGGTCTTCTTCTCTTATCCGCATAACTTTTCTACCAATCTTCTGCTATTTTCATGCGAGCCTTAATCTTTTCGACGGCTTTTAACATGTTTTGTAGCATATCTGAGTTAATAATCAAATGCTCTCCCAAGGGGGATCGACACTTTCTCCCGTATAATGCTTCATAAGGTAGCATTCTTATTGAGGCCTGATAGCTGTTAGAAATTTCAATTGAAGGTAGAAAATGGTTCAATTTTTGTTTGAAGCACTAGTACAGATAGACACATTCGCATCGATTGTACCAGAAAATATGCGTCAATTGTAAATGCAATGTATTTGGCACAGACGCGTAAATTCTGGACTTTATGCGTCGATCGTAAAGCACACTTAAAGTTAGTTTTAGGCATCGATTGTACAAAAACTGAGTGAAAATCGATGCTTGAAGAACCGATGCCTAAAGTCTAGCTTTAGGCGTTGGTTCTCACTTTAGAACCATGCCTAAAACATTTTTTATTTTTTATTTTTTTGCACCAAATTCTCCTACGTCCAGGCCACTGCAGGTCATGACCTGCAATCACTTAAACGTGGCCTGCAATAACCCAGGTCATGGCAGATCATGACCTGCAATCACCTGAACATGACCTGCGGTGACCTGAACATTCTCCACGTACACATCACAAAATCGACATATATGTAATAAAATTAAATAAAAAAAAATTATATTTACTAAATTCTTAATTTATTATACAAGTATATACATACAAGTTTGAATGAAAATGATCTACATACACTCATCAACGAAGTATTTTGCCCAGAAGTTTTAAATCTCGACAATTTCCTCCGTTGAGCAGTATTCTTTAAATGCCTACAAACAATTAAAATAAATTATTAGTAATTTGTTAATAAAATATAAATTCATAATTACAAATTCTTATTCTACAATAACTTATATCTTTTCTAACGAAGCGAGTTGAAAATATTCTGTAACTGTCTCATAAATGTTTCTCGTAATATAATAACTACATTCAGAATCTTCAGGTTCCTGAGGACACTGGAATTCTTATATTGAAAACTAACATTAGCAATCAAACTAAATAGAACATGGAAATAATTCAAAGATTTGTAATAAATTTTAAATTTTGTTTTTATACCTTTACGTTTTACCACGTTGTATTGCTTTTCATCCTAATTCCTCCAAGTGCCCAATACATTTTTAAAGCCCTAAAGTTTCAATAAATTATATGAATAAGCTACAAAATAATAATAAAACTCAAATTTCATACAAAAATTTTGGTAGAGTCTCCCTTATAAATTGAACTTATCCAACCTTTAGAGAAACCCTATTGTTGAAAACTATCACAACTTCTCAACAATCACAACATAAATACATCAATTTCACCACAACTCCACAATCAATTTCGCCACAACTCCATAATTATTCCATGAAAATTATCCTAACTTGTCCACCATGCACTTATAAACAAAAAAGCGTGACCAAGGAAATAATTACTTATATGTTCAATTTCAGCTTGATATCTATTTCACGCTTAAATGCAGCAGCTAAATCCAAGAAGTACACTATATTCTTTTGAGGAGAAATCACTAGCAACATCCAGTGATTCCTACATATTATGAACGTATAAATACATTTTTGAACATCATATGATTCAAATTAGGAAAGAGAGAGAGAGAGAATATCAGTGGTTTTACTCCTAAAAATACGGTGCTAGAATGAATTTCTTCACTTACATTGCCTTCATGGTGTTGACTATATAAGTTACAATACCATCTGTATTTGTTCTTACTGTAACCGACGCAATCTTTGTCGAAGACATGAATCCAATCGATTCAATACCGTATTTGTTGACAACTCGCGGAGGTACCAAAAATAATTAAACCAATAAATAGAAATAAAATAATAATTTAAAAAGTTATAATTTGTGATCAGAAGTCTTACTTGAAAATACTTATAGGATAGATGTATCCAACTATTGCATCATAAGCAAATAGGTGATGTCTCTAACTGTAACAAAATTACCATTGTCGTACGTACAATTAAACACAGAACCATCTACGAGCACCAGATAGAAGTCATTACCAACAGGAAATCGAAGGACCGGAGTGTGTAACATTTTGCATTTAACACCCAGATATTGTAACGTTTCATCTTCAACAATCGCAGGTAGCTGGGTAGATGACAATTCGAAACTCTGAGGCTTTTTCCCTTCGTTAGATCTTTTTACCTGCTTTGGTGGCTCTTTTTGCAATAAGACAACTTTTATCATTATAACATGTCTAATACAAATTAATTTAAAAGAAATTAATATTGAAAGAAACGTTTATATAACTAAATATTATTATCTCTCAAAAATCACCAACTCCTTAGACCATTGAAAGAAGCTTCCCCCACCATGGTATGGTATTGAGATGACACTAGAAGAAGGAACACTTCTGCACCATCTATAACAAGGTCAACGGACACCTTAACATGATCGGTCTAGAGTGGTTGATGCAGCACCACAGTCTTGGGTCCGAATGGATAAACCATCCCGCTCGTCGCTATTTGTTTCTCACTATCAAGACTTACTGCAAGACGACAAGGAATTGGCTTCTACTTTTCAACATGATTGAACATATATGTCAGTACTTCCAGTTGAAATAAAATAAGAAATATTCAAAAACTAAATAATTTAACAATAAATACCTAAAGTCCATTAAATGGATCTGAATTCACAGAGTGACAACTACTGCAAGTTGGTGGTCGGCACTGTGGAGTTATGTCCACCTCGGAAATAACATTTACGGCCAAGCACTAGAGGATAGCATTGTATTTATTCTGCATACTATGGTATACACTCTGCATACTATCGAATTTACTCTGCATCTCCGACATGGTCTGATGCCTGACCCGCTCGAAAATACTATCCTTCATCTCTTTCCTAATTATCTCCTTAATATCATCCACTGACACGACCCCACACGATTGTCTAATGTAATCATCGGGTTTTCCGTAAACATCCCTCACAGTGAAATAGACACCATACTCCCTCACCCTACCAGAATGGTCCTCCTTACCAAGGGCTTCACTTAAGACATCGTAATATCTACTGTGCAGTGTTGGTGAAGGCGACGGTGGCAGCGGTGCGGTGTTTTGTAGTCGAAAGAGAGAGGGGGGAAGAGAGTAGTAAAAATAAGAGAACCCGCGTGGCTATGGGAAAATATATATGAACAATGGGCGTCTGTTCTAAAGAGTCGACATGTAAAAATGGGCAAAGAACCGACGCGTATTTTTTAACTTCCAACTATACGCGTCAGTTGTATAATTACAACCAACACGTATTTCTAGATTATATTTACAAAAATGCCATCATCCTTTTATAGGAATTGGTTTACTAAAAACCAACGTATATTCCCTTTTTTGGGTCAATTCTGTACTAGTGAAGTTTTGTACACATACTCTAAGCATATCTTCTAAGGTTTGAATCGTTTGTTCAGATTGTCCATCTGTTTGTGGGTGAAAAGATGTATGGAAGTTCAATCTTGTTCCTAGTTTTTTATGCAATTCTTTCCAAAATAAGGATAAAAATCAAGGGTCATGATCTGATGTGAGGGATAATGGTACTCCATGTAATCGAACAATTTCTTGATTGTACAAGTTTACCAATTGTTCCATTTTAAAAGAAAGTTGGGAGAAAATGAGCTAATTTCATAGGTCTATCTACTGTTACCCAAAATAGCATCAAATCCTTTAGACACCCGAAATAGACCGCTGAAAAAATCCATGGTAATCTTATCCCATTTCCATTCTGGTATTGATAAAGACTATAAAGTACCATTGTACCAGCTAGGCAGCAAGTTGTTGATGTTCAGCTTTGACATGTTGGAAAATTAAGCATTCAACAATAAAATTAATAATATCTTTTCTTATTTTAGGCCACCAATACTGATTTTGAATATCTTGACACATCTTTGTACTTTCAGGATGAACTGAATATGGTGTATTATGTGCTTCTTCAAGAATTTTTTGTCTAACTCCACATGTTGACAGGATGTAAATTCTTCCCCGGCATTTTAAGATTCCTACATCTGAAATTTTGAAATCAAAGGATCCTTGACTTATGCTTTTTCGTACCTAATCTGCAAAAATATCATTCTATTGGGCTTCTTTTATTAAATTCAATAATGTAGGTTGTATTGTCAAGGTATATATCTGAGCTTTTCCTGGATCTAGTATCTCAAGTTGTAATTTTCCAAATCTTGCTAAAGTTCCTTTGACAGATTTCCTTTTTTTGGTATCTTATTACTTACAGCATCAGCTACTACATTTGCCTTCCTGGATGATAGTTAATTTTGCATTCATAATTTTTTACCAATTCAAACCATCGCCTTTGCCTCATATTCATTTCTTTTTGGGTAAAGAAATATTTGAAACTTTTGTGGTCGGTGTAAATTTTGCATATTACTTCGTACAAATAGTGTCTCCAAATCTTTAAAGCAAAAACTATAGCAACAAGCTCTAAATCATGTATAGGATAGTTCTGTTCGGAAGGTTTTAACAAACATGATGAATATACAATCATTTTTCCTTGTTGCATCAGAACACATCCAAGACCATTTTTGGAAGCAACGCTGTATATAGTGAATTCCATATTCCCTTGTGGAATTATCAATATTGGAGTTGTTGTCAATCTCTTTTTCAATTCTTGGAAACTTTTCTCACAATCTTCCATCCATTTGAACTATATATTTTTTTCCACCTTAAGGTCATCGAACTCAATGACCTTCACTTCCTGCACCGCCTTCTTCATTTTCTTGCACGTACTTGGCACTCTTGTCTTTTTTTTTTTTTTTTTTGGCAGTATAATGATCATCTGAAGAGCTTGAAGACTCGGCCATTATTTTGAGAAAATTATGCACGTACCTGCAGATATAACAACATAGAAATATATATATTGAATTAGTGTTATCAAAATCACAAATGAATATCAACAATGATTAGAGCATATATAAAGAATAATAGAAAGTTATAAGTAAAAATATATACATGAACTCACACAATTATTAATCGCAAACGACGGTCAATCCATAATCCTTCTTTATGATCCCAAAACATGTTACATGTAATTTGATTCAATGTAAGGACCACAAACATCTCTTCCTATTTCTTGATGCTCAGCTTTTGTTGATGCACGTAATTAACTTTGCTATCTGCAATCTGAGCAAAGATTTTTTTTTTTTTTTTTTTTTTTTTTGTGGACAACTAGCCATGTAATGCCCACTTACACTAAAAAAAACCTCTGCATTTAGTAAAAGATTTTGCATTAATTTTTCTCTAACATATGTATCAAAATCATTTTGTTAGTACAAGCTACCAAAAAATGTCAAGTATAAACAAATACAAATTCCAATTATACTTTTTAACTACATATACTTTTAGAAACTAATTTTCAAGTCAAAAACAACAAATATTTAGAAAAAGAAGGCTTAAACAATATCTGAAGTTGTTGCATGGGATCCATCAGCTGAGGCACTCTGAGAATTTTTTTTTTTTTATTTTTTTTTTTTGTCTACCATAGATGAGCTAGTATGATCATCCTTTGTCTTACCCCATAGAACCAGGGACACCCACTATAACAATCACTCCTACAACCAACTAATAATAGATAACAATTTACAATAATACCTACCCATTTATATATAAAGAAGATTCAATAGAAGGTGCGAAATAATTAATACAATAATATTAAGAGACGAGAATGTTTACTTTCCCAAATCCATTTGCTCTGCTAAAATGAAACTGCTCATATCAGCAACAATCAATGTGGTTAGAGGATTATAAGATGTTCAGAAAATCGGTCCTCTTTCTTTTAATATATATCCAGAAATATATGCCAATATATAGGATATAAAGTGATATATCCAGATAAATCACCCGTTATATCCCAAAGCTATATATTCAAATCCACGAATTCATTACAGTCCTTCCTGTGATACTCCAACCTCCCCATGAATTGGTAGCCAGATTAGTCAACGTTCATATGTTTCGATGCAACAACAAGATATTATTCATTATGGAATTGATTAACAATATTTCCAAAGCCCATGGGGGCGTATCCGTATTTGGCGGAAGGAGTAGACTCAAGCTAAGAAGCAGAGGAAAACTGATGAGAATCCAGGAAGTCAATCGAGTCAAAGTCAAACAAGTCAACTCTCTATAAGAATACCGGTGGGGCCCATGACAAGATCTAAGGCTAAAGAGGTCCAAGAGTCGATGGCGGGACTCATTTTCAAGCTCCGAAATCAAGTCCACATGGAAGAGAGCAAGATTGAGGTCAATTGCCTAAGTTTGGAAGCTCAGGACATTTCGGTCGACCGAATGTCACTCCGATCGACCGAAACTCTGCAAGAATTTCAGAGATAGCCTCGGGCGGGTTTGGTTGATCTTTGTACGACCGAAAATGCAAATTTCGATCGACCAGGTGTTCGACCGAAATAGTTTTGGTCGACCGGTTCAGTCGACCGAAAGTTTCCCGAATGTAAAAGCGGGGTTTTTTGTGCAATTTCTCAAACTTTTGGTTTCTTCATTTTTGTATATATTTTGTAAAGCTCCAAACCCTAGTTAGTTTTTGGGCATTGAAGAACACTCCTTGAGAGTTTTTAGAGAGATAAGTCCTTTCTTCACCTTGTAACTATTTCTTGAAATTTTCTTCAACTTATATATTGAGAGTTTATCTTGTGTATTTGTTGTTGTTCATTCCACACAATCTTGGTATTTGTCTTAATCTTTCCATTGGGCTAAGGTTAACTTCCTTAGAATTTTGGTTGGGTTAAACTTGGGTCAAGATTCTTCATTTATTACCATTTTTAGCTTTCTTGGGTTGATACAAAAATTGTTGTGGAAATTTTCGGTTTAATCACCGAAGGGGTTCGCATAAAAAACAATCATAAAAAAAGAAGATCTGCTAACTAGGAGAAATATAACAAATATAAATTGATTACTTGGTGATAAAATATATAAATAATGTAAACTCAATGTCTTCTATATTTTTTTGTTGACATTCAAAAAAGCTTAACAAAAAAAAAAAAAAAAGGATACAAAAAACTTGAACCAGATGTCAGATGATGATGGAGGACTGAATTTTGTATTTTGATAGAAATAGTAATACTAGCCTTCCAGCTTCCAGGGCGTCAATCATCCTGATCCAATCAAAAAGTTGTTCGGTATAACACGTAAAGGTTTTGGTAATACTTTTTTTTTTTTTTGGTGTGTTAGGCTAGAATTTAAAATGTAAATTATAATTATAATGGGCACAATTTTCATACAATTTTTTAACCACACACATTTATTCTCTCCAATTTTCTTATCCTAACCATTATCGTTCACATTCTTTCGCTTATACTGTGATGCCCCACACTTTGGATACTGATACAAGTCCTTATACTCATTTCGATATAATATACAATCATTTGAACATGCATGTATCCTCTCGACCTCCATACCCATTAGGCACAACAATTCATTTTCCTCGTAGATTGAACTATGAAGCTTGTTACTCTCCAGAAGCATCTCTCGTAGAAATTCCAATAATGCCATGAAACTCTTATCACTCCACTTATTGTTTGCTTACAAGTTATACAATTTCAACACAACAGACAATTTTGTGAATTTATTACAACAAGAAAATAAAGGATTTTTAGAATCGTTGAACAAGCTATCGCATATATGAGGCTTTTCAATTAAATCCCCTTGTATATCACACATCATTTCGTCTGTCATATCATTCTCATCATTTTCCACATCATTCTCACCAATATTGCTCAAATTATTCTCCTGTTGATCACCATCATCTTCACCAGTGCTCGTCCTTGGAAGCATACTCTTACCATGTCATATCCATCATGTATAACCGTCTTTAAACCCACAAAGAATCAAATGTCTCTTCTCTTGCTCAAAACTATGAAATTTTCTCAGACTCTTACAATCACAACAAGAATGCAAAATCATTGCTTCACCTTTCTTTCTTCTAAGTTCCTCTACACATTTCATAAACTCTTAAACCCCTTTTACATATTCTTGTGTATTATGTTTGTTATACATCCAACCCCGATCCATATCTAACGACCTATATGTTAAGATATAATTAAAAAATATTATTAGTTTAGAGTTAAAAAATTTCATGATAGAACTTTCAACCAAAATTATTAGTTCTGTACTAGTGAAAATCAACTTAAATTATAATTTTCAGTTTTTATTTATAAAATCCTACAGAAATTTCGACAGAATCTACCCTATAAATTGGACTTAGCCAACCTGTAGGAGAAATCAAAATGCCACAATAAAATCAAAATGTTCAATCTCGACATATTCAAAACTCAAACACAACTCCAGTCAAACTTCAATATCATTAACTATTCCAAAATTAATCCAAAATCAATTCTCAACTCCTAAAAACTCAAACTAAAATTTCATAACTTAACATCCTAATTTCAATATAACTCCAATAATTCAAATATTTCAATGTATCCATCTACTAATTCAAAATCAATAATATAAAATTAATATCCAAACTAAATGGTCTTTTTCTCCACAACCATAAATGAGCATATTTTTTATGCACATAATTAATATGGTTTATTTAATCCAAATATACTGTTGCTTGGAAATCAATTATGACAGTATAGAAAGTACAACGGAAGGAAAATATAACAAATGAATATGAGAAAGTAATAGAACTTCCATATTTGAAGTTATTGTTGAAATTTATCTATATATATCTATACTCGATACATTAAGTTCTGAAATTATAGTTCAATTTTACTATTTCTGGCATCAAGGTTTTATAATAACTCAAAAGTGTTTGTATCAATACACAAGCTGATTTTATGTATATCATGACGGGAAATTAATTATCACAATTTAAAATATATATTAAGAAATAATTATTGTATAAAACTGTGTAACCAAATTATTATCTATACGTAGTATCAATACAAAATCTGAGTTTTGGCGCTAAAGTTTATTCTACACATAACGGTAATTTAAATATATGTATTGATACACATATGAAATAGTAACATTTTTAAGAGTAATATTTTGAAAGCATAACATTATGTGCCAAATAGTCTTACAAAAGTACAAAAAGTGATTCAAGATATTGTATGCATAATCAAATGGAACCCGAATCAGGTTATCTGCATGATAGATAGACTATTAACCATTTGTAAAAGTACAATGCTCAGCATAAAAAAAAATTCAAAAGTATCTAAATGGTAATACTAGGCGTGCATACGGGTATATTCATAACAATACAAGGTTGGAAATTCTGGTAAGTAACTCCAAATTTCTCTCTAGACAATATAAATGAACTTTCGACCATCCGGATATATTTTTTATCTTGTTGATGTATCTTCAAATGTTTTTCTTTCCAACATCTAAAAACATAAATTATGGAAAACATGAATACAGAATATTCAATAAGTAATAAATTTTCTTTTTCAAGAATATGAATTTGAATGTTTCCCATATTACAAATCTTCTTCTATCCCGTGCGCGCAATATAACAAGTAGGACAAATGAATAACCCCGATTTCAAGCGTGATATTCCATGTTTCCAAATAAGAAGTTCGAAAACCTCTTTTATTCTATTAACAAGCGTAACCACATTGTGGTACGAATACCAAGAAAAGCATCTTTAGGCGATGTAACAAGCAGGATAGAGATCGATAGTAATATTGCAAGAAAATCTTTTCATTATGCAATATTAGAGATAATAAATCACGTAAAAGACATGAAGTAGCATTTAGAAGCATATAAACAAGGATAAGTGTTACTTACAATTAATTACCAGACCTGAAAATAACAAAATAATTAAAACTAGAAATTTCGTTTTATTGAAATTGCCTAATGTATCGATACATGTTCTTACAATTCTTAAGGTAGCATCGATACGTTAAGCTTTGTGCCCGTATCCTGATTCTGATCATATCTGACTTTTGATAATTTCTTTAAACAAATGATATAGAATCTCTATGAAAAAGCAAAAGACCATACCAGAGTCATGTTATTGCATTAACATGCTCTTATTCTAAATTGAAATGGAGTGACAGTATACCTCTAAAAACCTGAAAGTTAGAACGATTTTGAAAGAGTTTAGGGATATTATTCTTGTGGAATTTTTTGCGTGAAAACTCAATTCAACATTACCTATATTTATAGGGTAGATTTAGTGCAAGATTTAGAATTTTTTAAGCATAAAATATTACTTCCATAGCCAATCATTCCCTATCCTAGCATTGAGGACTCATAAAGGTTGGAAGTAGGAGGTGGCGGCTTGCATGAGGGTGTTCAATACATGGGGGGACAAGGGGCAAGTTCTGATTGAAGATTATGGTGGCCAATCAAGAGCTGCAATTTATAAAAACGTGTTTAAACCCTAAAATGTCCAACTGCGTGTATCAATAAATATAGAACACGTATCGATCCAAGAAGAAAGGTAGAAAATGTATTGATATATGACTTCAATTTTCAGAAATTTCATTTTCTACAATGAGAAAAATATAAAATAATGGAAAAATGGAAATTTTATACATACATATATATATATATATATATATATATATATATATTAAGATTAATATAGATGAATGCACCATTTAATATTTCAATAGCAATAATTTTTTTCTTTAAGGAATAACATTAGTTTAAATTAGATTGTATTCGGCACTAATTATCTACAAAGCTTAATTAAAGTGCGCCTCTTCATCTAGAATTAAAATTAGAATATGAATATGAATATTAACTAGAAAGCAAAAAATCAGAATTAGGAGCAAGAAGATTCTTCCATTTTTCTTTACAAATTATTTCTTCTTAATAGATAACTGAGTCTAAAATCCTTGTATTTGGTGATCTATCAAATAATTTTTTGCATAAATTTTCTTAAAAATGATTTTTTTGCACAAATTCTAGCACCTTTATTTATATTTATATTTAAATACATTAATTTGTTTTTATAATTTCCAATGTAACACATTTATATAGAATATCACATTTATTTATATTCAAATATATTAATCCAATTTTTTTTTTCCAATGTAACACATTATGTGAATATATTTATTAAAACTCTTACTAAATATGTAATAAATATTAAGTTTTCTACAAAAAATTATTTACAATATATAGAAAGTGTATTTTGACGGAAATTTACGTTATTTTTGTGACGGCTCTTCTATTATAACACGCGCACACGCATACACACAAACACACACATACACTCTAGTTTCACACTCATGCGATGCACGAACATATTACTTTGACAAAGTATAATGTATCGACACGGAAAAATGGAAAAAAAATCGATAAAAAATAACAATAACGAATGTCAATTTAAGTTATAATAATAATTCTATTATCAAAAGTATTATATTTTGAAAACCTCCTTGTACACAACATTAATCGTCACATTTGTTGTGTTTTCATTGTCGTCGTATATCAATATATTCAGATAGGCATGATTCATAACTCTCTATTCTACTACATACAACTCTCCATGACTGAATACTTGTCTTTTTAGAATTAGTCTCACATGCAAAAGTAATTGAACTTAACTTTTATTGATGGTCGTAGAATATGACACAACCAACTGAAACTATTTTCTTTAGAAGTTGAAAGGTAATATCGCATTTGATAGAGTCAATGATATCCTTGGAATAAAAACTTTGTCCTCAGCATTGCTTCCAAAATGAAGTGGGGTCCTAAAAGACGGGAGAAAAAAGACCAAAATGCATAAACTAAAAATCAGAAGGAGAACAATTATGCCTATAGTACATAAAAGTGCTTGAGTAGAAGCAACTTTGATCTTGTGTACTCTAATTCGAACAATTGCTTCTTGTTCAACATGCAAAAATTGAGCTATCTCCTTCCTCATAAGCTTAAGTTGAGCATATCTTCTTTTATAACAACTTGATGCGTGAGATTGCCAAGGTCGAGCATGTTTTACTACAAAATCATCAATTAAAATCAATACAATTCCAAACATTAATAGAAATTCTTAAGTACTACTATTGATGTGTACAATGCCGCACAAATTAAAAACAAACAAAAGGCACCACACAAATTCAAATGGGAAAATGTTGGTGAGGAAAGTTTCTTTGATCATATATGTAATAAACATAGGTTGCTCTGTTATTTTGTGCAATTGAGTGCTTATAAATTTGATCCAAGATTGTTTTACTATGCCTACATTCACACAACTCACAATTCATCGATTCAAGTGGCAGTAAAAAATTGACTGAAATTTTAAATCACAACACATAAAGTTTCTTATTTATGATAATAAGAAACTAATGATCTTAATTTTTTAAGAGTCGCTAAATGGCAATAAACTATTAAAATCCATTTACATTTCAGCTTAACAGGTACTATGAATTATAGCATTAATGTAGAAAAATACTAAATGATATTTCACGAGAGAGAGAGAGAGAGAGAGAGAGAGAGAGAGAGAGAGAGAGAGAGAGAGAGAGAGAGAGAGAGAGAGAGAATTAATAAAAAAAGGTTGAACCCCAACCTTAGGGGGCTCACCTGCCCTGTCCTGGGCCTTGGTGAAGGATGTAAATCGCAGGTTATGCCTTCCAGAGTGCAGGGTGAGAGCTTACCTTTTAACTTGGCAAATGCCGGATTCGAACCCATGACCAAGCGAGTCTGGTCTTTAAACCACCCTCCCTTTCACCCTGGGAGATGTGCCCTAGGGGCGAGAGAGAATTAATAATTGAAGAAGAAAGAAGCAAACTTAACACGATAATTTAAAAGCGATTACACCGATTGAAGATACATGATGGGAGTTGACTTATATATCATCGTTTTCTTAGAACTCGACAGAAGATTTGATGTAAATGAAACCGAAGTTGCTTCATATTTTCTTTGACACTCGATCTACTCCTCATTAGGATCGCTATCAGCCACAATTCCAGATTCGATTCGAACGTGAGTAACACATATTCATATTTCCATGTTAAAAATTAAAAAATGGGACAAAATTTATCAAATTAAAAATGTGCAACAAATAATTCCCAGCAACAAACGCAACAAATTTTGTAGTAGATGGAAAAGATAGGATTACCTGAGCGAGAGGAGAAGGATTTTTCGCAACGAGATTTACATATTGAAGCATTGTATCCAAGAGGCAGTTGGCATTTTGAAAATGGGTACAATCGTGTGCTGTTAGCAAGCGGATTAAAATAAATTAAAACTAACTCAGTACTGCAAAAAATAATGGCTCCTAATTTGAGTGTTGACAATTGTGTAACGTCCCGGATTTTTCGTAAATAAACCCGAAGTGTTACAGATGATATCAGAATCAAGAGTTTTAAAATCGATTTTGTAGATTTTAAAAAAAATATTATTATTTTTTTCACGGAAAAAAAAGAAAAAAAAAGTACTTTACATATTCAGATTTCATTAAAGTACTAAATGTGATGGTGTAAATTTTGTATCTTGTTTTATACGACTTTTTAAATCGTAAGTTATTTATTCATGTTTTAGACTTTCTGGACATAGTAAGCGTATGATTCCTACATTTATTTTATTTTATTTATTTATTTATTTATTTATTTGGGAATTTGATGAGTTCTAAAATAAAGTTAAAATTCTGTAAATTTTAAACATGTAACAATATGAAAAATCCTTGTCATACAATGCGCACCATTCGATCAGTCTCCATGATCCAAGGTATAAGATTATTCTTTTAGCATGATTTTGAGTAATATTGCTTCATGTTATGAAATTTATAAGCATTTTTACCTTGCATAATTTATTTGTTGAAGATGTTTACAAGTGCAAATTTCGAGAAATTCATTTTAAGAAGTGGAGTTTGTAACGCCCTCACAAAAAAATACAAAAAGAAAAAAAAAATTAGAGCTAAATTATTTAATGGTTTTATCATTAATGAATTTTAATAATTTTGAGAAGTTGAAGGACTAAAATGTTTTTATGTGTAAACAACAAATTTATTGAGTCAAATAATTTATTTTGATAGATATATAATAAATATATCAATATTAGACTCGTTTAGTCCGTTTGGTAACACTGTTTGATTTATAAACTTGTTTATTTATAATTTTGAGGTAAAAAGTAATGGTTAAAAATTTGAGAGAGAAAATGTGTGTAGTTAAAAAATGATTTGAAAAATTGTGTTGTTTATAAATATGTTTATAAACAAAAAAAAAATTAGTTACCAAACGGAGGCTTGGAATCTTTGCCCAAGAAAATGTTGATTTTGATAACCAAGTTATGTTCAATTGAAGGAATATTAGGCTAAATAGAATTTGTAAAGAAATTTATTCAAACATGAGAATTAGATTTGTATCAAATATGTGAAATCATGCACCCATCCCCATCTTCTGCCATGTGTTTGTTTGACTTTATATTTGGTTTGACTTTATATTTGACTTTCTGGTGCCGTTTCATGAAACAGCTTTGAGGAATTCAACTCCTACGCAAATCTTAATCTTAATATTATATTAATATATATAATAACTAGTGCATCATCCGTGCGATGCACAGATATTGTATCGTATAAAATATATTGTAAAATTAGTGAATAATTTTAAGATATTAAAAAGAGTAATCCTACAGGTACAGGTCATGTACGAATGCAATTTTCCAATTGAAAATACAAATTTGATTTGTAATAAAATATGTCAATACTTTTCTTTTAAGTTTAGTATAAGCATTATAAATTCAATACTACACCATTTTAATCCACAAATAAAAATAAGTGAGATATTGAGGATGCTATGTTTGTCGGATACTTTAGTATTTTACTTAATACATTAATAAATAATACTGAAATATTCGCCAAATATAAATATATTGTGGAAGGTATCAATTGTTTCTCATGATTTATACCTCCCGTATTTATGTTTTTCCAATTTTGATTCAAAAATATAAATCACAATAATTATAAATGTGTGCTTAATCTTAAACCCACAAATATTTGTATTTAACCAATAAAACTATATTTTTAATTATAAAATCAAGTAGTCAAAATAATAATTACATAAATTTAGCAATTATCATGATATGACAACATGCTATGTTGGTGACAAAAAAATTATAACGAAAATGGTATACCATATAATCTTCACACAACTATTAAAATTAAGAATGATTAAAAGAATATTATTCGCTTTTAACCACAATTTTTGCATTTTCCTCGCGTATTTAACATTTTATGTAAATTTCTTTCAGAAATATCAATCACAATAATTATAAGCTTTTGTTTAATCTTAAGAGCAAATATTTGTATTTGACCAATAAAAATGATTGTTAATTTCAATAATTTTTATGAGTTATGGTCAACTTCAAAGAAAATCCAAATTTAGTAGTTTATTTAATGGTGTATCATGTTTTTTATTTAATATTATGGATACAATATTGATTATGTGGAATGTATCAATGTATTTCTAATGGTTTATTCATTCTCCTCTCGTATTTAAGCTTTAAATTTTTCATTCAAAAATAAGAATCATAATAATTATAAAAGCGTGCTGAATCTTAACCCACAAATATTTGCATTTGACCAATAAAATTATATTTTCACCTATAAAATCAAGTGGTCAAAATAACAATTTCATAAATCTAGCAATTATCATGATATAACAATCGACAATGTTGGAATAAAAAAATTATAGCAAAAATCGTACCATATAACATTTACACAACTATTAAAATTAAGAATTATTAAAAAAATATTATTCATTCTTAACCAATAACATTATAGTTTTACATATAAAATCAAGTAATTAAAATAATACTTACGCAAATCTTGCAATTATCATGACATGGCAACTGGATAACATTGAAGGTCAAAAAATTATACCGAGAATTTTAGATCATATATTTTTTAGACAATTATTAAAATTAATCTTATATTTTTTTTATTCAAAAAAATGTATTAATATTAATTAATACTTAAGCCAGCAAAAAATTGCATCGAGCATTTAATATGAAATGGAAAAATGAAAAGTCATTTCCCATCCACACCTCATTAATCAAATCAACATCAGCAAATGAAATGTCACTGGCATGACACGTCTTCCACCTATTCCAATACATATTCAAGTTGCTAATTAATGTTAAACAATTGTATCAGAAATCAGGAAAAAAAAATATAAAAAAACATAAGGTTTCCAAAAAAATAAGTTACAGTGGGCGGGAAATTTTTTTTACGGCTGTTGTGGTTTAATATATACTATAGATAATAAAATAATAATAATAATAATAATATATTATGATTAAGATAAGATTTTTCCCATACACAAAATGCATAAAAAATAATATATTAAAATAATTAATAAAATTTTACAAATAATAAAATTACTTCAAATTATAATAGCTTCTTTGAGTAATAAAAATCAATTTATATATTTAAGTAGTAAATGATTATTAAGTTTTCCACATTTTTTCACCAAAAAAAAACAAAAAATTGAAGTTGTTGTTCGATAAAAAATTGATATTATTTTTTATCGAAAATAACAGATATTTGCACATTGTTTGGAGTTGCGTTTTTAAGTATTAAAATGAACATCCTTAATAATTTCAATTTCATTTCCCATTGCACTAAACGCATCATCAAGCCCCTGTTTGGTACCTATTATTTTTAAATCTCATTTTTTAAAAACTCATTTTCAACTACACATTATACCAATAAAATAATCTACACATAAGTCCAAAAATATTCTCCAATTTTTAACTACACATTCTCCAAAAAATTTACTATTCAAAATCACATTATTCCAAATAATGGGTCTCAAACAGGGACCAAATGTAGTCAACACGTCATCCATAACATAGTAATTAATTTCACTATGTAAAATGATTTCCATAATACCATTCAACTGTATATCAATGTGATGACATAATAATTAGTTTTAGTTTCAATAAATTATTAATTATCATGAGTACCTCTTACGTTGATGCAAGCAAGTTTAATTCAAATAATTAAAAAAAATGAATAGTCACCATTTTCTAAAAAAAAAAAAAAAAATACTGCTTTCTGGAAAAAAATCTATTAAGAAGTGTAAACAAACTTATTTGTCACTAATATTTTTAACTAAACAAAAAAGAACAAATATTAAAGTTTAATAAAATATTAATCTAATTAATGCACAAATAATGCACGAAAAAGTAAAGTTATTTTTGTTTTTCAAAATTAATGTGTAGTTTTCCAAATGTATTAATTTCTTTATAAAATTTATTTTTTATAAAACAATTAATGATGAATATTAATGCATTCCAATTTTTGGAAAGTATTTTAGACTGGAAAACAAAAATGATCTACGGAAGTTTCAATTTAACAATATGAATTTTGATAAGTGCTTGTTAATTTTTAATGCTTATACATAATTTCTCCCGTATACAAAATGCATAAAAAATAATATTATATTAAAATAATTATTAAAATTTTACAAACAATAAAACTACTTCAAATTATAACAGTTACATTAAAAAATTTTATAATTTTTTTATCATCAACTCTTTATTAATTTTCACTTCTTGTCTTTTGAGATAATTTTTGTTCAATATATTTTTTTTGTTGGCGAAAATCACTTATTTATCTCTCATATTTTTAAATAATCAAAATAAATAATTAAAACAAAAGTTAAAAAATATATTTGCACATCCTTTCAATGTAAATTAGCAGAATATTTGAATAGAAATTGCGATTATAAATAAAATTTATTAATTAATTGAATGTTATAAATAAAAATGCGATTAAAAAAAGTTAAAGATATAAAAGCAAAACTAAACAAACACCGAAGATCTATCTTACAATTAAATTATGGTATAAATTTAAAAGAATGTGTTGCATTCAATACATGTAGTCAAGTGCCTATTTACAATGCATTACACACTTTCCCACATTAAATGTCTCATTAATTGTCAACAACTCATTTCCCAATTCCGGAAATTCAATTGAAAAAAAAAAAATTCCAAAAATAGAAAGTGCAAATGGGCGGGAAAAAATTTTGACGGCACTTCTGTTTTTATATATACTAGTTGTCTACCTGTGCGATGTACGGAATATATAATTTTTAAAATATCTTGATCTAATCATATCAGATAAAAAACATAATTTCAATAAAATTTCAATACAAAATATTTTTTAATTTGAAACTTTAAAAAAGACAAAACTATTCAAAATAAAAAAAAAATACTACATGTACACTAAGTATACCGTGTCACTCAAAATTTGGCACTCATTTAAATTTTTTATATAATTTTTTTTCTCTTAAAATTTGTCACCTTATCACCTATTTTCCTTTAAATATTTTATAATATTTTATTAACTATATTTTTTAATGTGTTGCTTACATATATTTTATTTGAAATCCAATAAATTAATTAATATATTTTATTTTTCCTTGTTTTTTAAACATGTCAATTTTTGTCAAAATAATGAAATGATTAAGCCTCCGTTTGGTAATAATGTTTGGTTTATAAACTTGTTTATTTATGATTTTGAGGTAAAAAGTAGTGATTGAAAATTGGAGGGAGAAAATATGTGTGGTTAAAAAGTTAATAGAAAATAATTAATTATTTTTGTAATATGCGTATTGAAGAGCTTATTCATTTATTGACAAATTAGAGAGTAAAATTTCAATAATTTTATTTATTTATTTTCAAAATATATTAATTCAATTTTTTCATTTCTAATTTAACAAATTTATATACCATGACATTTATTTATTTTAAAATATATTAATTCAATTTATTCATTTCCTACATAACACATGTTATAGAATTTGAAAAAAAATAAAATAAAATAAAATAAAATAAAATAAAATAAAACTAATCAAGGAAAAAAAAAATCTGCATGTAAACTCAGTGTACCGCGCCACTCAAAGTTTGACACTTAATTAAATTTTTTGTATAAATTTCTTTTTACTTTTATTTACGTTTTTCTTTAAAAATTTTCCCACATTATCACCTATTTTCCTTTTAATATGTTAAAATTTTTAATTAACTTTATTTTTTAATATGTTGCTTACATATATTTTATTCGAAATCCAATATATACTAATTAATATATTTTATTTTTCCTTATTTTTTAAGCATACCAATTTTTGTCAAAATGATGAAATGATTAAATTTTATAACAATTTATCATTGGTGGCAAAAAATTGATAGCAAATAATTAATTAATTTTGTAATATAATTATTGAAGAACCTACTCATTTATTGACATATTAAAAAGTAAAATTTTAATGATTTTATTTATTTATTTTCAAAATATATTGATTCAAAATCTTCATTTCTAACTTAACAAATTTATATAGCATGTATTTTTTATTTTCAAATATATTAATCCAAAAATTTCATTTTCAATTTAACACATTTACATAGATATGACATTTATTTATATTCAAATATATTAATACAATTTTTTCATTTCATACATAACACATTTACATAGATATCACATTTATTTATATTCAAATATATTAATCCAAGTTTTTCATTTTCTACATAACACATTTACGTAGGTATCACATTATTTATGTTCAAATATATTAATCTGATTTTTTCATTTTCAATATAATACATTTACACATAGTATATTTATTACAAATCTTACTAAATATGTAATAAATAATAAACTTTCGTACAAAAATATTTCTCTTTTCTTTATTTATTTTTATGTATTTTTTTATACATAAAAGTAGAAATGAGGAGAGAGACTCATTAAATGCAATTTTTCCTCCAAAATGGCTCTCTCTCCTCACTTCTACTTTTATATATACTAGTTGTCTACCCGTGCGATGTACGGAATATATAATTTTTAAAATATCTTGATCTAATCATATCAGATAAAAAACATAATTTCAATAAAATTTCAATACAAAATATTTTTTAATTTGAAACTTTAAAAAAGACAAAACTATTCAAAAAAAAAATACTACATATACACTAAGTATACCGCGTCACTCAAAATTTGCCACTCGTTTAAATTTTTTATATAATTTTTTTTCTTTGAAAATTTGTCACCTCATCACCTATTTTCCTTTAAATATTTTATAATCTTTTATTAACTATATTTTTTAACGTGTTGCTTACATATATTTTATTTGAAATCCAATATATTAATTAATATATTTTATTTTTCCTTGTTTTTTAAACATAACAATTTTTGTCAAAATAATGAAATGATTAAACCTCCGTTTGGTAATAATGTTTGGTTTATAAACTTGTTTATTTATGATTTTGAGGTAAAAAGTAGTGATTGAAAATTGGAGGGAGAAAATATGTGTGGTTAAAAAGTTAATAGAAAATAATTAATTATTTTTGTAATATACGTATTGAAGAGCTTATTCATTTATTGACAAATTAGAGAGTAAAATTTCAATAATTTTATTTATTTATTTTCAAAATATATTAATTCAATTTTTTCATTTCTAATTTAACAAATTTATATACCATGACATTTATTTATTTTAAAATATATTAATTCAATTTATTCATTTCCTACATAACACATGTTATAGAATTTGAAACTTTAAAAAAAAAAAAAAAAAAAAAAAAAAAAACTAATCAAGAAAAAAAAATATGCATGTAAACTCAGTGTACCGCGCCACTCAAAGTTTGACACTTAATTAAATTTTTTGTATAAATTTTTTTTTACTTTTATTTACGTTTTTCTTTAAAAATTTTCCCAGCTTATCACCTATTTTCCTTTTAATATGTTAAAATTTTTAATTAACTTTATTTTTTAATATGTTACTTAAATTTATTTTATTCGAAATCCAATATATACTAATTAATATATTTTATTTTTACTTATTTTTTAAGCATACCAATTTTTGTCAAAAAGATGAAATGATTAAATTTTCTAACAATTTATCATTGGTGGCAAAAAATTGATAGCAAATAATTAATTAATTTTGTAATATAATTATTGAAGAACCTACTCATTTATTGACATATTAAAAAGTTAATGATTTTATTTATTTATTTTCAAAATATATTGATTCAAAATTTTCATTTCTAACTTAACAAATTTATATAGCATGTATTTTTTATTTTCAAATATATTAATCCAAAATTTTCATTTTCAATTTAACACATTTACATAGATATGACATTTATTTATATTCAAATATATTAATACAATTTTTTCGTTTCATACATAACACATTTACATAGATATCATATTTATTTTTATTCAAATATATTAATCCAAGTTTTTCATTTTCTACATAACACATTTACGTAGGTATCACATTATTTATGTTCAAATATATTAATCTGATTTTTTCATTTTCAATATAATACATTTACACATAGTATATTTATTACAAATCTTACTAAATATGTAATAAATAATAAACTTTCCTACAAAAATATTTCTCTTTTCTTTATTTATTTTTATGTATTTTTTTATACATAAAAGTAGAAATGAGGAGAGAGACTCATTAAATGCAATTTTCCCTCCAAAATGGCTCTCTCTCCTCACTTCTACTTTTATATATATAAAGACTAGTTATCTACCCGTGCGATGCACGGAATATATAATTTTTAAATCATAATTTTGAAAATATCTTAATTCTATCATATCAAATAAAAAACATAATTTAAATAAAAATTCAATAAAAAATATTATTCAATTTGAAACTTTAAAAAAGACAAAAATATTCAAAATAAAAAAATGATACATGTACACTAAGTATATCGCGCCACTCAATTTGACACTCATTTCAATTTTTTAAATAAATTTTTTTTGACTTTTAATTACGTTTTTCTTTGAAAATTTGCCCACCTCATCATCTATTTCCTTTTTAATATGTTATAATTTTTTTATTAACTATATTTTTTAATGTGTTGCTTACATATATTTTATTGAAATCCAATATATTAATTAATATATTTTATTTTTCCTTGTTTTTTAAACATGCCAATTTTTGTCAAAATAGTGAAATGATAAAGTCTCAGTTTGGAAATAATGTTTAGTTTATAAACTTGTCTATTTATGATTTTGAAGAAAAAAGTAGTGACTGAAAATTGGAGAGAGAAAAATTAAAAAGTTGATTGAAAATAATTAATTATTTTTGTAACATGCGTATTGAAGAGCCTACTCATTTATTGACATATTAGGAAGTAAGATTTCAATAATTCTGTTTATTTATTTTCAAAATATATTAATTTAATTTTTTTCATTTCGATCTTAACAAATTTATATAGCATATATTTATTTATTTAAAAATATATTAATTCAAAATTTTCATTTTCAATGTAACACATTTACATAGATATGATATGATATTTATTTTTGTTCAAATATATTATTTAATTTTTTCATTTCCTACATAACACATGTTATTGAATTTGAAACTTTAAAAAAAAAAAAAAAAAGAATCAAAATAAAAAATTCTGCATGTACACTCAGTGTACCGTGCCATTAAAAGTTTGGCACTTAATTAAATTTTTTATATAAAATTTCTTTTGACTTTTATCTATGTTTTTCTCTAAAAATGTGCCCACCTTATCACCTATTTTCCTTTTAATATGTTATAATTTTTAATTAACTTTATTTTTTAATATGTTGCTTACATATGTTTTATTCGAAATCCAATATATTAATTAATATATTTTATTTTTCCTTATTTTTTAAACATACCAATTTTTGTCAAAATGATGAAATGATTAAACTTTTTACGAATTTATCATTGATAGTAAAAGGTTGATAACAAATAATTAATTATTTTTGTAATATACTTATTGAAGAACCTATTAATTTATTGACATATTAGGACGTAAAACTTCAACGATTTTATTTATTTATTTTCAAAATATATTAATTCAAAATTTTCATTTCTAACTTAACAAATTTATATAACATGTATTTATTTATTTTCAAACATATTAATCCAAAATTTTCACTTTCAATGTAACACATTTACATAGATATGATATTTATTTACGTTCAAATATATTAATACAATTTTTTTCATTTCCTACGTAACACATTTAAATAGATATCACATTTATTTATGTTCAAATATATTAATCCAATTTTTTCATTTCCAACTAACATATTTACATAGATATCCAAATTTACCCACTTTATCACCTATTTTCTTTTTAATATGTTATAATTTTTAATTAATTTTATGTTTTAATATATTGCTTACATATATTTCATATATTTTATTCAAAATTCAATATATTAATTAATATATTTTATTTTTCCTTATTTTTTAAACATACCAATTGTTGTCAAAATGATGAAATGATTAAATTTTTTACCAATTTATCATTGGTGGTAAAAGGTTGATAGCAAATAATTAATTATTTTTGTAATATGCTTATTGAAGAACCTACTCATTTATAGACATATTATGAAGTAAAACTTCAATGATTTTAGTTATTTATTTTCAAAATATATTGATTCAAGATTTTCATTTCTAACTTAACAAATTTATATAACATATATTTATTTATTTTCAAATATATTAATCCAAAATTTTCATTTTTAATGTAACACATTTACATAGATATGATATTTATTTATATTAAATATATTAATACAATTTTTTCATTTCCTACATAACACATTTAAATAGATATCACATTTATTATGCTCAGATATATTAATCCAATTTTTTCATTTCCTGCATAACACATTTACATAGATATCACATTATTTATATTCAAATATACTAATCTAATTTTTTTCATTTTCAATGCAACACATTTACAAATAATACATTTATTACAACTCTTACTAAATATGTAATAATAATAATTTTTCCTACAAAAATCTTGATATTTTATTTATTTATTTATTTTTATTTATTTTATATATAAAAGTAGAAGTGAGGAGAGTGAGTCATCAAATGTAATTTTCCCTCCAAAATGGCTCTCTCTCCTCACTTCTACTTTTATATATACTAGTTGTCTACCCGTGCGATGCACGGAATATATAATTTTTAAATCATAATTTTGAAAATATCTTGATTCAATCACATCAAATAAAAAACATAATTTTAATAAAACTTCAATAAAAAAATGTTATTCAATTTGAAACTTTAAAAAAGACAAAAATATTCAAAATAAAAAATGATAAATGTACGGTTTATTTAATTAGGATTTGGAAGGAAATTTAAAGACTTTGATGGAATTTAAAAGTCTAGGGGTATTCAATCTAGACTTTATTAAATCCATTAAAATATTGAGTTATTCAATATAGATTTTAATAGACTCTTAAAATGTCTTTTAAAGTCATGGTGTATTATATAAAGACTTTTAAAAGTCTTTAAAAGTCCCGTGTTATTCAAATTATCAATGACTTTTAAAGACTCCTACGAAATTCTCTATGTACTAACTTCTAAACATAAAGTACAACCACAAAATCTCTTTATTTGTCTCTCATTAACCTCTAAGATTTTGAAAGACTTTTATAAAAAAAAAAATCTTTTAAATTGTAATTTTATTTATTCTATATTTTTCTTCTTTCATATTATTTTTAGAAACCTTAAACATTTGACTAAACAAATCATTATTTCTCTTCTCTTCAACTTTTTGTATTTTTTTATTTTAAATATTTTTTCTTTATATTTGGATTCTCTTTTTTTTTCATCGTTTTTATCGATTTTTTTATGAAAATAAATCTAACTAAAATTCCATAAGATTTTATAGAAAAATAATAAATAAATTGTGTCAAAACAAATAATAATAAGTAAAGTGATTCAAGAATTTTCTCTAGAAATTTTTTTATGAACATAGTACAATTTTTATGTCGATATCAAATGCAATTTTATTTCCCCCCCATTTTTTTAATCACAAATGTTTCTCTGTCTTAAAACTATTTATATTTCTCATGTTTTTTTTTTTAATTCACTTTATATATAATTATTATTAACGATTCATATTCACATCATACGAAAATTAATCTATTAGCGTTTATATTTTTCAATTAAAAAATAAAAGTCTGTAAAAGTCTTTAAAAATATTTGAAAGTCTTTTAAATCAATCTATAAAAGTCTTTGAAAGTATATGAAAGTCTTTTAAATAAATGTCCACGAAAGTCTTTAAAAGTCTATATAAATCCATAAAAGTCAATCAAATTCAATGAAATTCATTAAAAAAAGTCCATCAAAAAAAGTCTTTAAATGTCTTTCGAAATCCCAATTGAATAAACCCCCTAAGTATAACGCGTCACTCAAAATTTCACACTCATTTAAATTTTTTTATATAATTTTTTTTTATTTTTTTTATTTTTTTTATTTATACTTTTGATTACGTTTTTCTCTAAAATTTGCTCACCTCATCACATATTTTCCTTTTAATATATTATAATTTTTTATTAACTATATTTTTTAATATGTTGCTTACATATTTTTTATTTGAAATCCAATATATTAATTAATATATTTTATTTTTCCTTGTATTTTAAACATGCCAATTTTTGTCAAAATGGTGAAATGATAAAATCTCGATTTGGTAATAATGTTTAATTTATAAACTTGTTTATTTATAATTTTGAAGTAAAAAGTAGTGACTGAAAATTGGATAGTGAAAATACGTGTGGTTAAAAGGTTGATAGAAAATAATTAATTATTTTTGTAACATACGTATTGAAGAACCTACTCATTTATTGACATATTAGGAAGTAAAATTACAATAATTCTATTTATTTATTTTCAAAATATATTAATTCAATTTTTTTCATTTCTAACTTAACAAATTTATAAAGCATATATTTATTTATTTTAAAATATATTAATCCAAATTTTTCATTTTCAATGTAACACATTTACATAGATATGATATGACATTTATTTATATTTAAATATATTAATCCAATTTTTTCATTTCCTATATAACACATGTTATTGAATTTGAAACTTTAAAAAAAAAATCTAATCAAAATAAAAAATTATGCATGTACACTCACTATAGCACGTCACTCAAAGTTTGACATGTAATTAAGTTTTTTATATAAAGTTTCTTTTGACTTTTATTTACGTTTTTCTTTAAAAATTTACCCGCCTTATCACCTATTTTCCTTTTAATATGTTAATTTTTAATTAACTTTATTTTTAATATGGTGCTTACATATATTTTATTCGAAATCCAATATATTAATTAATATATTTTATTTTTCTTTATTTTTTAAACATATCAATTTTTGTCAAAATGATGAAATGATTAAATTTTCTACCAATTTATCATTGTTGGTAAAAAGTTGATAGCAAATAATTAATTATTTTTATAATATACTTATTGAAGAACCTACTCATTTATTGACATATTATGAAGTAAAATTTAAATGATTTTATATAATGATTTTCAAAATATATTAATTCAAAATTTTTATTTCTAACTTAACAAATTTATATAGCATGTATTTATATATTTATTTTCAAATATATTAATCCAAAATTTTCATTTTCAATGTAACACATTTACATAGATATGACATTTATTTATGTTCAAATATATTAATACAATTTTTTTTCATTTTCTACGTAACACATTTACATAGATATCACATTTATTTATCTTCAAATATATTAATCCAATTTTTTCATTTCCTACATAACACATTTACATAGATATCACATTATTTATGTTCAAATATATTAATCTAATTTTTTTTTATTTTCAATGTAACACACTTATACATAGTACATTTATTACAACTCTTACTAAATATGTAATAAATAATAATAATAATAATTTTTCTTACAAAAATCTTTATCTTTTATTTATTTATTTATTTTTTATATATAAAAGTAGAAGTGAGGAGAGATAGTCATTAAATGCAATTTTCCCTCCAAAGTGATTCTCTCTCCTCACTTCTACTTTTATATATATAAAGATAAAGATAAAGATAAAGATATAGATAGATGTGTTGTATGAATATAGTTCCCTAAAATAATATATATATATATACACTATTAGCATTCAATACATGTAGTCAAGTGCCTATTTACAATGCATTACACATTTTCCCACATTAAATGTCTCATTAATTGTCAACAACTCATTTCCCAATTCCGAAAATTCAATTGAAAAAAAAAAAAAATCCAAAAATAGAAAGTGCAAATGGGTGGGAAAAAATTTTGACGGCACTTCTGTTTTTATATATACTAGTTGTCTACCCGTGCGATGCACGGAATATATAATTTTTAAATCATAATTTTAAAAACATTTTGATTCAATCATATCAAATAAAAAACATAATTTCAATGAAATTTCAATACAAAATGTTATTGAATTTGAAACTTTAAAAAAGATAAAACTATTCAAAATAAAAAAATGTTACATGTACATTTAGTATACCGCGCCACTCAAAATTTGACATTCATTTAAATTTTTTATATAATTTTTTTTTAAAACTTTTATTTACATTTTTCTCTGAAAATTTGCCCACTTCATCATCTATTTCCCTTTTAATAAGTTATAATTTATTATTAACTATATTTTTTAATGTGTTACTTAGATATATTTTATTTGAAATTCAATATATTAATTAATATATTTTATTTTTCCTTATTTTTTAAATATGTCAATTTTTATCAAAATAATGAAATAATTAAGTCTCCATTTGGTAATAATTTTTGTGATATACTTATTGAAGAACCTACTCATTTGTTGACATATTAGGAAGTAAAATTTCAATGATTTTATTTATTTATTTTCAAAATATATTGATTCAAAATCTTCATTTTTAACTTAACAAATTTATATTGCATGGATTTTTTATTTTCAAATATATTAATCCGAAATTTTCAATTTCAATTTAACATATTTACATAGATATGACATTTATTTATGTTCAAATATATTAATACAATTTTTTGATTTCATAAATAAAATAACATATTTACATAGATATTATATTTATTTATGTTAAAATATATTAACTCAATTTTTTCATTTCCCACATAACACATTTACATAAATATCACATTAATTATGTTCAAATATATTAATCTAGTTGTCTAACCGTGCGATGCACGGAATATATAATTTTTATATCATAATTTTGAAAATATCTTGATTATATAATCATATCAAATAAAAAAAAAACACAAATCAAATAAAATTTCAATACAAAATATTGTTGAATTTGAAACTTTAAAAAAGACAAAACTAATCAAAATAAAAAAATGTTACATGTATACTAAGTATACCGCACCACTTAAAATTCGACACTTATAAATTTTTTATATAAAATTCATTGAAATTTTTAATTACATTTTTCTCTTAAAAATTTTCCACCTCATCACATATTTCCTTTTTAATATGTTATAATTTTTTATTAACTATATTTTTTAATGTGTTACTCACATATATTTTATTTTTCCTTATTTTTTAAACATGTCAAATTTTGTCAAAATGATGTAAAGATTAAGCCTCCGTTTGGTAATATTGTTTGATTTATAAACCTGTATAAATGATTTTGAGGTAAAAAATAATGGCTGAAAATTGGAGAGAAAAATATGTGTGGTTAAAAAGTTGATAGAAAATAATTAATTATTTTTGTAACATGCGATTGAAGATCCTACTCATTTATTGACATATTAGGAAGTAAAATTTCAATAATTTTATTTATTTATTTTCAAAACATATTAATTCAATTTTTAAATTTCTAACTTAACAAATTTATATAGCATATATTTATTTATTTTAAAATACATTAATCCAATTTTTTCATTTCCTCCATAACACATGTCATTGGGTTTAAAATTAAAAAAAAAAAAAAAAACACTGATAGTTAATGACGCCTTTATATAAGGAACCCTTGTACGTTTTTCCTTTCTCATAATCTCGCACTGATAAGTGTGCGTTTTACACACTTATTGTGCTTTTAAATAAACAATTTAATTGATAAATTGCGCAAATATCTACTTATATATTGCGTTTATCTTGTACAATTAGGTACAAACTCAATTGGAAAGGAAATAGACAAGATTGGAGAGCAATTGAGCTAAAAGAAGAGCAATTTCGATGTCCAAGGACCTAATCGAAAGAAATCAAAAGTTTGGGGACTCAATTGCAACATCTCAGAAAGAAGGAGGACCTACTTTGCAAATATTTCAAGGGCATATTTGTAATAAAAGTCAAAATTCGAGGACTAAATTGAAGAAGACCAGAAGATGGAGGACCAAATTGCAAATCATGAAAAGACAGAGCTACCAGATGAACCACGCGATCGCGTGGCTCTTACAAGTAACGATCGCGAGAGAGGCCAAAAATCCAACCCGAGATATTTTAGACTAACCACGAGATCGCGAGGCACTCAGCCACGCGATCGCGTAGGCAACTTTCTGGCCAATTCCGAATTTTATTTTCTGTTTTTTTTTATTTTATTTTGTAGTAAGGGCGTGTTTGGCTCGTTTTGGGCTCGTTTTTGGACCTTTTTTAGGTCAGATTTTTGGGAGTATAAATACTCCCATTTCTTGATTCATCAAAAAAAAAAAACTCACCTCACCAAAACCCTAGCCCCCCTTTTCTCTCTTTTCTTTCTCTTTTCTTTTCTTTCTTTTTCTTTTCCTTTCTTTGTTTTTAATTTTGTTTGTAATTTAGTTGTAGTTTATTTTTGTTTCTAAGTTACTAGCAACCATTGGAGCAAAGAAGCAAGAAGTAAGTGGAAATACAAAGCATTGTTGAAAGATTTTTGGAGCAAAAATCAAGGGAAGTGTTGTATTTCATTTTTCTTGTATTTTTATCCTTAATTTCTATATTTTGTGATGTATTTTCATAAACCTTATCTTTTGTGGAATATTTATATAATGGGCTAGTTGTTTTATGTAGCGACCCAGAATTTTTACTCAATAAATAATTATTTTAATATTTAGAAAATTGTGTCGCTACTATTTCACCCATTATTTTGAAGTTAACGCCGCGACGTGTTCGTCTAGCCAAGTCAAGAAATATCGAATTTGTTCGATTTTAAATTAAAATCCGAATTTCTAAAATTATGTTATTTTAATTATTTATTCAAAGTATTATTTTCAAAATCATTTTGAATTCCAAATTTATTAAAATATCTCAATTTTCCTTATTCAAATTATTTCAAGTCCAAATACGTAATTCGATTTTATCTCAAAATTTATTTATTCTCAAATGTATTTTCAGTCAAAAAACATATCTGTTTCAAATACGCTTCTTGATCAAAGTTAGTCCAATAATCATAATCAAAATTTATATTACATAAATTTCCCTACACATGTTGATTTTCTTTTTCCATCTAATTTCACCCCACATGTTTTCTTCTTTATCACCAAAGCATCCCCATCATATCTTTACACCAATTTTATCAAAGAATTCCCACCACCACCCGTATGCATCACATTTTCCACCAAATCAACCATCATTATGTTTCAAGAACATAATGATGATGTATCCATGTTCTATTTTTTTTATCACACCAAATTCTCCACTACAAATCCTCTGCCTAATGCCAATTATAAATTTCCACCTCAGTCAGAAAACCATCACTACCCATTGAACCACCAAACATCAAGCAGTCGAACCACTGCAATCCCACACATCACCACCTCCATAACCGGCAGTCACAAACTCAATCCAATTTCATCACCTCAGCACCTGCATAGCCGAAAGCCATTCCCTACTGCCCAAATTGAACTCTACACCACACTACACCAACCAGCATCATCAGTACAGCCTCAACTCCAAAACCGGCCACTATTATCATCAACAATCCAATCCACCACTGCCTCATTCAGATCAAATTCACCAGCTTCTCTGCAGCATCACAATCCAAAACATTGGCTGCATCACCCCAATTACATAACCACTGCACCATTGAACCACTGCAGTACTCAGTCACGGCCACCATCGCAACCCATCAACCCCTGCAGTCAGAATCATCACAATCGCAGCTTCAATCCAATCCCAGACCTCGGTTTTGAAACAAATCAACCCACAATCATCCAAATCAAATAGCCCAAATACTTACCTTCGACCGCCGCCAGTGACCGGATTTGTCACCGGAAATCGCAACCAAGATCAGATCTTGAGCCTTGGATTCACCTCGAATCAACACCAAAACCTAGCCTAAATCACCACCACATGATGGCCGAACCATCGCCGAACCACCGCCGGCGTTTGGCTCGCGGCAACCTTGACTGAAAGTAGTCGATCGCCAGCTTTTGTTTCTTCAGCCTTCGTCTCTCGCCCTTTTCTCTGTCTTCATCTCTCCCTTTTTATTTTTCAGTTGAATGAAAATAAGAGAGAGAGTAAATCTGAGTATATAATTAATTTCGGAAATTTGCACTTTGGTCCCTGAAGTTTTAAAGGTTTTCAAATAAGCCCCTATTGTTTTAAAATATATTATTTCAACCCTATTGTTTTGAGTTTCCAACTCAACTTTCAAAAGTATTCATTTTAGTCCCTCAACTATCAAAAGTATTCATTTTAATCCCTCAACTTTCAAAGTATCTATTTTAGTCCCTGAACTTTCAAAAGTATTCATTTTAGTCCCTCAACTTTCAAAACATCAATTTTAGTCCTCAAATTATAATTTATCATTTTGAACTATATATTCGATATACTAAAGTGACTTATTGGCTAAGACGAAGCGTACGGAGACTTTAAAGAAATTGAAGTCATTCCCGCTCAACTTTGCACTCGTCGGATTTGAGGTAGACTTGCACTTATTAATTGATTTAAATTATGATTTCATATAAATGTCATGTGACTTGTGAAAGTCGATTTTCAAGAAAATTAAGTATGTTTTATGAAAGGTAAATATACCTTATGTTTTTATGAAAAGTAAGTATACCCTATGCTTCACGAAAATGTTTTATATGTTTTGGATCATTTCTATGAAATCAATCTCCCAAGATTGCTATGCACATAAGAATTCTTACCACCTAAGTTCGGTAAAATTCTGTGTTTCCATATGTTTATGAGGATTTGCCACCTAAGTTCGGTAAAATTCTTGTCTCATATGTTTATGAGGATTTCGATCCTACCCTATGTTATGATGGAAATGATCCCTACGAATTTCAAGAATTATGTTTTGGTATACTTACTGTTATTATGATTTTACTGCATAAGAATTCTTGCCACCTAAGTTCGGTAAAGTTCTTGTGTCTCCCTATGTTTATGAGGATTTCAATCCTATCTTATGTTATGCTTTCAAAAGAAATTATGCTTGGCATAATTAAAATGTTTTATAATTATATGGTTTTCAAAGGGCTGTTTTCAAAGAGTTGTTTTCAAAGAGCCTATGATTTTCAAAATATGTTCCGTGCTGTAATGCACAATATGAGTTTTATTAAGAGCCGTTTTATAAAGAAGCCCTATCAATGGCCGTTTTATAAAGAGCCGGGATTTATGTGTTTAATCATCTTATAAATTAATTAATTTGCGATGAGTCTACTGAGTATTTCCCCCATGAAATGCTCACCCTACTTTTTAACAGTTTTGCAGATTTCGGAGACGGTGGCGAGCGATGAATGATGGTGGCAATAATCGTTAAACAGTTGAAAGTTTGACATTAATGATTTTCGTATTTTCCAAACAATCGAATAATTTAGAGAAGTTCATTTATTTGAGAAATTATGACATTGTCAATTTCTTTACAAAATTAATGGTTCGATTTACTATTTCAAATGGTTTCATAAATGTTTTCAATTTTATCGGCCATTACAGTTTATTTAATGTTGCCAAAAATGAATTTCAATTATTTCTTCCGCAAAAATATTATTCGAAAAATTTAGACAGAAAATGACGTAGTGAACCGGGTATACGGAACTCGGGGCGCTACATTTTATGTTGTGATGATTGATGTAGCTTAACTTAGTTTAAGTAATTTTAATGTTTGTTTATTAATGTTGAGCTTATTTCATGTGTGTTTGTTGTTGAAATTATTTCATGTGTTTGATTGATCACCAAATATGTGTTTTGTGAAGTGTATGATAATCGAGAGATATTTTGCATTTTAGACCAAATAACAAATGCTCTAGGTTCTTGTTAAGGATAGAGATATACCTTAAACCCTAGATGATCCATTGAGCTATTTTCACAAAGAGTTAATGCAATTGATTGGGCCTTAATCGACATAGAGATATAGTAGGTTAGACCAATTGATTATGGTTGATTTCACTCGAGAGAGGTAATTAGCTAAGCTTGGAAAATCGGGTCTAATATTGTAAATGAGTAATTTATTAATTTGCATGTGTTGAGAAATTACTTAAGCAAGAGTTAGGTGAAATCATGAATCCCAACTATTTTATCTTTCATTTTTCTTATTTTAATTCGGTTTAGAATTATTTTCTTTAATTTAGAATTTCCAAAAATCCGACTTTTAATTGTGTGTTTCTTCTTGTTGTTAGAATTAAATTAATTAAAGTTGTATAATCTAGAGTATACATTCCTCGTGTGATCGACAACCCGGACTCAAAAAGTCCACTTTATTACTTGTACGCGACCCGTGCGCTTGCGGTACACTATTTTGAGCAAACAAGTTTTTGGAGCCGTTGTCGGGGAATGTTTTTATTTTGATTAATACTTTAGTTGATTTTAGTTTTAACAATTTGTAATTATTTTTGTTTTATGTTTTATTTTGTTATCTTTGGTTAACCACCACAATTCTAATTTTTCTTGTGTTTGGTTTTCTTTCTATGCATATTTGATTCTAACATTGGAAAAATAGGAAAGCAATTGCATTGAACAATCTCAATATGGGTGATGAATACATGCTTGAAGAATATTCAAGTTGTGAAATTTGTTACAAGATGCATTGTAATGGACAATGTTTGTTTTCGGGGAATGATTTGATTACGTCGGAGCTTATTAAGTTCAGACAATATTTGAAATGCCAAAAACAAGCAATTGATACATTGGATGTGAGTTACATGCTCTTGGGAGATTGTGTACCGGATGATTGGGATGAGGACATCACTCTTGTGGGAGATGGTCCTCCACTATTGAATGAGAAGGTACTTGCAAAGTATTATATTGAGCTTGCCAATTTGGATGAAGAAGATATGCTTATGGGGGATGCCATGTATTGGGAAGAATTTCGAATGTGGGGGTATAATCCACTCTTGGGAATTAATAGGAAAAACTTGCCATTGCCCATGGATTCAAATTTTGGATCGGTCATTCAATCTAAGGAGACATCAACTAATGGAGATGAGCTTGAAGAAAATGATAATTTAATCACAAAAGAATCACTTGGAGAAGTGGCAATTAATGAGAAAGAGATCAAATCAAATTCTCTCAACTTCATTGATTGTCCAATAATTGATTTTGTGATTAAGCCACGTGACGAGGTGCAAGTCTATTTAGTTGAGTTCGAATTGGATGGAATAGGAAAGTCCCATAACATTGGAAGGGGCAAGGTGCAAGTATTTCGAAGCAATGAAGAGTGGGGCAAAGCCAAAAGAAGCAAAATGGGGAAGGCATCAAAAGCTATGTTTAGAGTGCCATGAAGTGCTTATGCGAAGAGTCGAGCTAATGACTTTAAAATAAGCGCTTAATGGGAGGCAACCCATTCTCTATCCTTTACTTATTTTATTTTTATTTTTTGCATATTATTTACTTTCTTGCATTTTATTTACTTTCTTGCAAATAAGTTGGTTAGGCCAAGTCTCTATCTTCTACATTTATTTTCCTCAAGATGAGTAGTGTGAAATAGCTCAAATGCATTCTCATTTAATTCTAGCATATACTCATATCAAATTTTCAATGTCAAATATTTGCTTAAAACTCATTTTTAAATCACTTGGTTCATATTGTCTTTTATCTTCAAGTGTGATTTAATATTGATGTGGATGGGCAAATTGAATTGGATTTATGAGTTAGAATTGAGATGTTGAATGTGATTTAGATTTTTGGGTCATTCACCACTTAATATCTACTCTTTTCTTGTGTTTCATAGGATGATCACAAGGTGTTCGATGAAATGCCTCATTGGAGAAATTTGTGCTCAATTGATTGGAGGTTTCAACACAAGTTTGGGGGTGGATTGTTGGTGATTGCAATGAGATTTTCACATGCCCAAGACTACTTATGAGTGCCCCTACCACTTCTTGGGATGTCTAGTAACTTCTTTCCTCTTACTTTGATTTTATTTTACACATTGAGGACAATGTGCATTTCAAGTTTGGGGGTGATTTCCTATTGTGTATTGACATGTTAGATAGCCTTGCCGGCCAGGATTACTTAGATGTTTAAAATTTTTATTGATTCATGATTTATGACCAATATGCTACTTGTGTCTACTTTTACAAAATGCTTATCCATTCAAGATCATATTTATCTTGAGCACAATAGTCATGATTGATTGTTGGTGAAGTTTGGGAATTGTTGAAGGGTGAAGAGGTTAATGGAGTAGAAGAATTAGGTTGTGAGCTTGTATTGTTAATTTTTATCAACCTATCAAATGTTTCCCAAAACTCTAAATCTCTTGATCCTATTGTAACACAAGTTTGGGGGTGGTCGACCCGGTGAAGGAGATGGTCTAGACGTGTGGTGATTCCATGCATGTTGGAAATAAATTTTGTGTGGAGTGTATTTCGCCAAGTATAAGCTAAGTAATGACCTATGCTAAATTTCTAAGCCCATTTTAATTTTTTCATTGCATTGCCCTATCTCGAAGCCTTTTTGACTCGAGTAATTAAGCCCGTAAGAGTATCTTGAAACTTGGTGCCTTAAGTTTGAAACTTGGGAGTCACCGGCCGAAAGCTCGCTACATGGGTCAATTAGAAAGCTTAATGAGTAGGGTATTCACACACACACTTGAAAAAAAAAATCACTTCATTATTGCATTTGCTTAATAAGTCTACCTCACTTCGTAGCCTTTTTGACTCGAGTTATTAAGTCCGTAGGGGTATTTTGAAACCTGGTACCCTTTGATCTTAAAATAATCGAGGAGTTGCCGACCTAAAGCTCGCTACATGGGTCAATCAGAAAGCTTAAGGGAGTGGGGAAGACACGAGCATTCATCACTTTAGCTTTTAGAAATCATGCATTTGTACTTGCATAAGGGCCTAGATGAAAAGTGGGTTTGAATTGCTTGGTATAAGCTTGAATGTCGAAGCACTCATTTAGTGGAGAGTCAGTGCATTTCTAGATTGTCAAAATTGTCGATAAAACACACCCAAACTAGAGTGGAAAAAGAAAAGAGTGATTTTAGAGTACCCTCTAGAATTGCATCCCGGGAGAGGAAAGAAAAATATTTATTGGGGGATGAATGTCACGAGTGGGAAAGAAAAAGAATTGACCACTAATGGTGGGTAGTTTTGACTTGAAACTTCTTTACTCATCAATATTCTCGAAACTTAATTGACAATTGAAAGTGACTATGCACACACACACCGATCGAACATCGGATTAGCTAAACGTCTTTTTGGTAGCATTATTTGGAATCATACTTTTGAATTGATTATAGAATTTTGCACTCATGAGTAATTTGCAAGTTATCTAACATTGTTGATCTATTTTTCACATAACTTGAATGCACTAGTAGATAATTTTGCTCGAGACGAGCAAAAGCTCAAGTTTGGGGGTGTGATAAGTGTGCGTTTTACACACTTATTGTACTTTTAAATAAACAATTTAATTGACAAACTGAGCAAATATCTACTTATATATTGCGTTTATCTTGTACAATTAGGTACAAACTCAATTGGAAAGGAAATAGACAAGATTGGAGAGCAATTGAGCTAAAAGAAGAGCAATTTCGATGTCCAAGGACCTAATCGAAAGAAATCAAAAGTTTGGGGACTCAATTGCAACATCTCAGAAAGATGGAGGACCTACTTTGCAAATATTTCAAGGGCATATTTGTAATAAAAGTCAAAATTCGAGGACTAAATTGAAGAAGACTAGAAGATGGAGGACCAAATTGCAAATCATGAAAAGACAGAGCTACCAGATGAACCACGCGATCTCGTGGCTCTTACAAGTAGCGATCGCGAGAGAGGCCAAAAATCCAACCCGAGAGATTTCAGACTAACCACGCGATCGCGTAGGCGACTTTCTGGCCAATTCCGGATTTTATTTTCTGTTTTTTTTTATTTTGTAGTAAGGGCGTGTTTGGCTCGTTTTGGGCGCGTTTTTGGACCTTTTTTAGGTCAGATTTTTGGGAGTATAAATACTCCCATTTCTTGATTCATCAAAAAAAAAAAAACTCACCTCACCAAAACCCTAGCCCCCATTTTCTCTCTTTTCTTTCTCTTTTCTTTTCTTTCTTTTTCTTTTCCTTTCTTTGTTTTTAATTTTGTTTGTAATTTAGTTGTAGTTTATTTTTGTTTCTAAGTTACTAGCAACCATTGGAGCAAAGAAGCAAGAAGTAAGTGGAAATATAAAGCATTGTTGAAAGATTCTTGGAGCAAAAATCAAGGGAAGTGTTGTATTTCATTTTTCTTGTATTTTTATCCTTAATTTCTATATTTTGTGATGTATTTTCATAAACCTTATCTTTTGTGGAATATTTATATAATGGGCTAGTTGTTTTATGTTCTGATGATTGATGTAGCTTAACTTAGTTTAAGTAATTTTAATGTTTGTTTATTAATGTTGAGCTTATTTCATGTGTGTTTGTTGTTGAGATTATTCCATGTGTTTGATTGATCACCAAATATGTGTTTTGTGAAGTGTATGATAATCGAGAGATATTTTACATTTTAGACCAAATAACAAATGCTCTAGGTTCTTGTTAAGGATAGAGATATACCTTAAACCCTAGATGATCCATTGAGCTATTTTCACAAAGAGTTAATGCAATTGATTGGGCCTTAATCGACATAGAGATATAGTAGGTTAGACCAATTGATTAGGGTTGATTTCACTCGAGAGAGGTAATTAGCTAAGCTTGGAAAATCGGGTCTAATATTGTAAATGAGTAATTTATTAATTTGCATGTGTTGAGAAATTACTTAAGCAAGAGTTAGGTGAAATCATGAATCCCAACTATTTTATCTTTCATTTTTCTTATTTTAATTCGGTTTAGAATTATTTTCTTTAATTTAGAATTTCCAAAAATCCGACTTTTAATTGTGTGTTTCTTCTTGTTGTTAGAATTAAATTAATTAAAGTTGTATAATCCAGAGTATACATTCCTCGTGGGATCGACAATCCGGACTCAAAAAGTCCACTTTATTACTTGTACGCGACCCGTGCGCTTGCGGTACACTATTTTGAGCGAACACGCACCATACTACAAAAACTCTCAATTTTATTTTCGAAGTGAACCTTCGTTCGGCTAGCTCACCACACGAACTCACGTCCAGATCTGCTCTACTCTGCAGGTATTTCTTTATATTTTTTGAAAAATCATGAGTAATTCTGGCAGCGATAGTGAGGCTACTAGGAATGAGTCTTGGGGGAGGGGCAACGAAGAGTCCAGTCAAGATTTAGGCTCTAGATCTAGTAGGTCGGATGGTAGCATATCGAATTTGAGAGATGTAGCTCGAGAGGTATAGCCACTCTGATCTGCTAACCCTTCCTACCTTTCCCGTTCAATTCCACCTACTCAATTGAACACTGATAGAGCATGCCTGTCTAGTTCGACTTCGACGTTCTGGCAGGCCGGCTTTCATCCTTCCGTGGTTTCTGAGTCCTACCTTGATGAGTGGCGTTATAGATTTAGGATTCCTGACTCCGTACTATTATTTTAGCGTAGGAGTGATGAGCGGGCTGATGAACCTCCTGAGGGTTGTGTGGCGGTGAACAGAATGATGTTGGAGGCGGGTCTTAGGTTTTCTTTATCCCGCACTATAACCAACTACCTCAGGTACTGGGGTCTGGCCCCTTCCCAGATCACTCCCAATGGGTGGAGAGTTGTAATAGGTTTTTTAGTTATTTGGAGTAAACTCGGGTTACCACCACCCCGTGCTAGTGAGTTCGTCTCCGTTTACCAACTCTGTTCTGATGGAAAAGACTCCGGCTGGTATTATATAATGGTCCGACCTCGTACTGGTCGGAATTTAATAGAAGAGCTTTCGGATTCGATTAAGGGGTGGAGGGACCAGTGGTTCTATGTAGGTGGCGAGTGGCAGACTTTGCAGGGGACTGAAGACCTGGATTACATTGTTCCAACTCATTACAAACCGTACTGTATGTTTCAGACCTTACTTATCGCTTCCAAACTGCCTCTTCTAATATTAATTATCTCTTTCTCGTTTCAGGTCCATCCAATCCCTCCATGTCCCTCGCCTTTGAACAGCAATTACAAAGAGCACGCAACCTTGATCGGCATGACAGGGACTTTAGGGAGTTAATCACTGAAGAGAACTTGTTCAAGGCCGGTCTCACCACTGTGCATCCTGCTACTACTTTTCTACCTCCTCCACATTGTAAGTAGTTGTCACCTAGAACTACATCTTTTCTAAGTTTATAACTGATCATAATAGTTTCTTCAATTTTCAGAGCCATCCAACTCAAAGAGAAAAGCCATGCCTCCGTTTGACCAGGCTGCCTTTGTTGGGAACAAGAAAAAGAGACCCACCACTGGTGGGAAGACTCTTCCTTCTGGCATGGGCCCAACCCCCAAGTCAGGTCAGTCCAGCGGAATTCCAGCCGCCGTTCTAAGTCCTTCCAGGTCCTCTCATGGGAAGAGGAAGCTTGTGGAAGAAGGCCCAGTAGCTCCACCGCCACTATCTTCTGATCCGATGATTCTTTCGGACAATCAGGCCTCTTCGAACAACGCAGCTCATTCAGGTCTGCACGCTACATCAGATCATCTGCCTCTTTCGTCACTAGCTGCTGACCCTGTGGACGTTTCTTATTTTGGAATTCACAAGGCCCGGGCGATAGAGGTGGCCAAATTGAAGGGCAAGCTTCCGAAAGCATTAAGGGATGTTCGGTCTCACAAATTCCCGCGGTCTAACTCTTTGAAAGTCCTTCCAGACTGTGTCCAAAATTTTGTTGACATAGTGGTGCGGACCTGGGACAAAAGGAAGGAGGCTATGGCTGCAGAGATGGACTTGTTGAACGTTGCTCATTCCACCTCTACCTTTCTAGGACTCGCACAGAACTACATGTCCCACATCCGAGCTAAAGCCCATGCACAGATGGAACTGGATGATGAATTGATGCCCTGAGTATAGTGGTGGAAGATCAGAGCCATGCTCTTGGGCTTGAGAGGGACAAATTGGCCAGGGCAAAGAAAGAGATCGAGCTGAAGTGCGAAAGCTTGGAACAGAGAAATGGCCTGTTGCTTTTTGAGCTGGAAAAGATTCAATTGGAGAATGCCGAGCTGAGGGCCAAAACAGCAGCTGACTAGAGGGCTAAAGAAGAGGATGTTGTTGAGCTTGACCTGACCAAGAAGGACCTTGCACAAGCCAAGATGGACTTGACTTCTGCAGTCGCTACTTATAAGGAATCCAGGGAGTATGAGGTGGACCACACTGATCCTACATAATGGCATTGGAGGATTCCGTTATGACGGACGTTTTGAGCATTTAGCTTGAGGTCCTAAGAAATTCATAAATTCCGTTGTGGCAGACCTGATGAGCACGTGGCTTGAGGTCCAAGGAATTCGTAAATTTCATTATAGCAGACCTAATGAGGACATAGCTTAAGGTCCAAGGAATTCGTAAATTCCATTATGGCAGACCTGATGAGCACATAGCTTATTTTATCAAGAACACTAGGAATTTGTAAAAAATTTATTCAACGGAATATCTTCAAGACACGTTGGCCATTACATCTCTTCTAAAGAAACAATTATTGATAGTATTTTTTTATTCAACGGAATATTTTTTTTGAGCTTCCTTTGTGGTTGAGAGCACCTTTTTGAGTACCAAATCTCCAGCATGGAACTTCCGGCTCCTGACTTTGGAACTATAATATCTAGTGCTTCTCTGCTTGTAGGATGCGTTCTTGAGATCCGAGTTTAATCGCTTTTCCTCAATCAAGTCTAGAGTGGATTGTAGCATTTCAGTATTTGTCCCTTTTTCAAAATATTATATCCGGATTGAGGGGATTCCAACTTCAACAGGGATCACAGCTTCGGATCCAAAGGCGAGGGAGAAAGGGGTTTCTCCCGTTGTTGTTCTACAAGTAGTTCTGTAAGACCAAAGGACCGCTGGTAGTTTATCAGCCTAAGCTCCTTTCAGCTCATCCAATCTAGTTTTCAATGTGTGCTTGATGATTTTATTGATGTCTTCCACTTGTCCATTCGCTTGCGGGTGGCATGGGGTAGAGTAGTGATTCCTAATCTTCAGCTCTTCGCAAAATGATCTGAACCTTGTATTATCAAATTGTCTCCCGTTGTCAGTGACTATTAAATGAGGAATGCTAAACCGGCAAATGATTGACTTCCATATGAAGTCAGTGGTTTTTTGTTCAGTGATCTTTGCCAAGGCCTCTGCTTCAACCCATTTTGTGAAATAATCGACTGTCACTATTGCATATTTGGTTGATCCTCTTCTCGTTGGCAATGGTACGATCAAATCGATGCCCCATTTTGTGAAAGGCCATGGTGCCATGATGGAAGTCAAGTCTTCCGGAGGAGATCTGATCATCGAGGAAAATCTCTGACATTTGTCATATTTCCTTACAAATTCAATGGCATCTTTCTTTATGGAAGACCTAAAATATCCTTGCCTTAGGATCTTGAATGCTAGGGACTGTCCTCCAGTATGGTTGCCACATACACCTTCGTGTATTTCTCTCATAGCCCCTTGGGCTTCTTCTTCATTCAGGCATCTGAGTAGTGAGAGGGAAAAGCCTCGTTTGTATAGCACGTCATCTATCAAAGTATATCTGGCAGATCTAATTTTTAGCCTCTGAGCGTCGTCTTTGCTTGGGGGCACTACTCCCTCCTTCAAGTGCTGGATGAACTCATCCATCCAGCTCGTGTTCGCGTCAATCACCATGGTTAGCATCTTTGCTTCTTCTAGGGCTGAATTTTGCACCCTCCCGATGGGGACACTGTCCATAGTCTTAGCTCCTTCACTGGTGGCGAGTCTAGCGAGAGCGTCCGCCTGACTGTTTTGGATTCTGGGTATCTGTTTCACATCCACATGGGTGAATTTTTCTAACTCTTTTTTGGCCACTTTGTGGTAAGATGCCATTTTCTCCTCTTTTGTGTTGTAGGTTCCCATGATTTGATTCAAGACCAACTAGGAATCAATGTGTACAGTCACTCTGGTTATTCCCATATTTCTTGCCATTTTTAGACCTGCAATGAGGGCTTCATATTCCGCCTCGTTGTTGGTCGCTGGGAATTCAAAGCGGAGGGATTGATAATATAGTAATTTCTCGGGACTGACCGGAACAATTCCTGCTCCTGCGCAGTTCTCAGTAGAGGATCCATCCACATATAGGTACTAGAGTTCATCTCGGTCAGGGAGGTCTACTTCTACGTGGAATTTCGCTATGAAATCCGCCAATGCTTGCCCTTTAAGCGCACTCCTTGGTTTATAGGTGATATCGAATTGTCCCAGCTCCACTGCCCATTTCATCAATCTCCTTGAAGTGTCTGGTTTCAGTAAGGTCTGACGTAGTGGATAATTTAGGAGAACCTCTAGTAAGTGCTCCAAGAAGTAAGGTCTTAATCTCCTGGAACTCATAATTAATGCCAGTGCTAACTTTTCCATGAGCAGATATCTTAGTTCTGCATCTTTCAATGCCTGATTGACATAATAGACTGGGTGTTGGATACCGTCCTCAGTTCTGATCAGAACTGAACTCACCAACCTCGCTGACACCGCTAAGTATAATTCCAACACTTCCCCCAGTATTGGTTTTGAGAGTAAGGGTGGTGAGGCGAGCTGTACTTTCAGATCCTCAAAAGCCTTCTGGCATTGCTCTGTCAAATGGAAGTTCTTCCCCATCTTAAGTGCTTCAAAAAAAGGTCTACACTTATCAGTGGATTTTGAGACGAACTGGTTCAGAGCTGCTATTCTTCCAGTCAAACTTTGAACCTCCTTTATGTTGGTTGGGGCTTTCATGTCGATCAAGGCCTTGATTTTCTCTGGATTGGCTTCAATCCCTCTTTGATGTACCATGTATCCCAAAAATTTGCCCGATCCTACTTCAAAGGCACACTTTTGTGGGTTCAACTTCATCTTGTATTGCAGAAGAATGGCAAACATTTCAGGTAGGTGTTGGACATGATCCACTGACTTGATGCTCTTTACCAGCATGTCATCCATGTATACTTCCATAGTCCTACCAATTTGCCCCGCGAACATTCTGTTGACAAATCTTTGGTAGGTCGCCCCCGCATTCTTCAATCTGAATGGCATCATCTTGTAACAATATAACCTCCTGTCCGTGATGAATGAAGTGTGTTCTTCGTCTGGACCATACATGGGGATCTGGTTATAGCCCGAATACGCATCCATGAAACTCAGCAGTTCGTGCCCAGCCGTGGCGTCTACCATTTGATCTATGCGTGGGAGTGGAAAACTGTCTTTGGGGCAGGCCCTGTTCAAATCCGTGAAGTCTATGCATAGCCTCCAAGACTTGTTGTTCTTTTGCACGAGAACTGGGTTGGCTACCCATTCGGGATATCTGGCTTCCCGTATAAATCCATTCCCTAACAACTTCAGGATTTCATTCGCAAGGGCTTCATACCTCTCTCCATTCAACGGACGGCGCTTTTGCCTTTTTGGCCTAGCCCCTTGATCAATATTGAGCTTGTGACAGGCTAAGTGTCTAGGTATTCCCTCCATATCGACATGAGTCCAGGAAAAAACATCTCTATTTTCTTTCAAGAAATCTACAAGTTTAGACCTGATCGGCTTTTTCAATTCCTTCCCAATCCTCAATTGCAACTCTAGCATATCTGGATCCAAACTTACCGATGTCAGGTCCTCCCCCGGACCCGTTCTTGCTTCATCCTGATCCAGGCATGGATCTAACGTTTGGATCTCTTCAATTTGATCTTCATCCTGGACTACCTTTACTGGATGTACTCGGCAAGGACAGAAACTCAAATTACATTCCCTAGCCATCATCTAGTCTCCCCTCACTATTCCTACCCCCTGAGAAGTGGGAAATTTCATCACATAGTGGTATATTGAGGTGGCCGCCTTTAATTCATGCAGAATAGGTCTTCCAAGGATTACATTATAGTTGGATGGTATGTCCGCTATGATAAGATCTGCTATCACTAGCCTGGTGCACGGAGGACTCCCGAGTTCTACCATGAGTGCAATTTGGCCTAGCGGTGTAACATAATCTCCGGTGAAGCCTTGTAACTTCGTGGTGTAAGGACTGAGGTGTCGTTGTACCACCCCCATTTGGAGGCAGGTCTTCCAGTACAGGATATTCACGACACTCCCATTGTCAACCAAAGCACGGTGGATTTTCACTCCCATGACAGGCATGGTTATGATTAAAGCATCCGCGTGTGGTTTGAGTATCCCCTCAGCATCTCTTTCATCAAAACTGAAGGACTCGTCTACCCTTATAAGGACTGGAGCTCTTGCTGACAGAATCTGATAACTGTTCCGGGCATCCCTGATGTGTTGACTCCTTTGCCTTTTAGAACCTTCTTGACTTTGACTTCCGCCCACCAGCATGCGGATCTCAGCTGGAGGTATACCTCCAGTTTCAGCTTGGCCCTGCTTTTCTTGACACACCTGAGGTTTTCCTTCATATTCTTTTAAGTGGCCTGCCTTGATCAATTTTTCGAGTTCAATCCTCAAGTCTTTACAGTAGTCGGTATCATGTCCCGTTGATCTGTAGTACCTACAGTACCTAGATTGATTCAGTTCAGATGAACATGTCCTCAATGGACGGGGTCGGGGCAACAAATTTCCGTCCTTGATGCCCATGAATACGGTCTCAGGCTGAGCTTTCAGAAGATCTACAGGCGCTAAACTGGAGGAATGAAGTCGAAAACTTCCCGGTCCTCGAAAATCCAGCTTCTTTTCTTGACTGAACCTATCACTCTTCTGAGTCTCTTTTTCCTTCCCTTTAGATCGATATTGATCTTTTGCTCCTTCCTTGTCTTCCATCCTCCCGGACTTCGCCTCCTCATCTCCAATGACCCTATTAGCTCTCGTAAGAAATTCTCAAAAAGTCTTAGGCCCCTCTTCATGCACTGTCCACCAGAATCGGGATTCCAGCCATAGACCTGACGTTACTGCCATTAAGAGTGCATCGTCTGACACTTTGTCCGTATCCATGATTTGTTTGTTGGACCGGTCCAGATAGCTCTTCAGGGACTCAGTTCTTCCCTGCTTGATGGTTACCAGTTGTTCCTTGGGGGTTGTCCTTGTTTTGGCCGCCATGAAGTTATAGAGGAATTGAGAAGACAAATCTTTCCAATTTGTTATGGAGTGGTCTGGTAGGGTACGTAACCACCTCTGAGCCCTATCCCCTAGAGTCAGGGGAAAGGTCCTGCACATGATAGCATCACTAACACGTTATAACTCCATCCATGAAACATATCGGTCTATATGAGCTACTGGATCAGTTGTCCCATTATAACTAGGCACTTGAGATACTTTGATCTTGCTAGGCAAGGTCTCGTTCAGAATTTCCTTCGAGAATGGGGAGGACCTGGAGGGGGCGTAATTACCCATGAGGCTGTCCTTTTTCTGTCTACCTTCCAGATTTCTTAATTGTCTCTTCAGCGCGTTGATTTCTTCCAAATTTTCTCTCCCATGAGGTGGATCACCGAGATTCAAGGTTGGCGTGTCCTCAACAGAAGCTTTCAAATTCCTACCTCGAGTCCGATTAGGCTCATGATATGGACTTCGTGCAGATCTTTCCGAGTGGTACGAAGTAGCAGGTTTTCTGTTCACCCCCAATGTTGGGTCCTTCCTTGTGAGGGCCGTGGGATCCAGACCTAGTCTGCTAAACACGATGTTCGTCCTTTTAGGTGATCCCTTACGGGGAGAGCTGGAATTGCTTTCTCCGGTAGAACTTTCAGACTTGTCATGTACGTAGTTGAGTTTTCGACGGACTCGGTGGTTTCCAGGGGGTGATGAGATGGTGCTAGTATAGCGGTGGGCCTGAGTGTTATCCGGGGGTTGATGTTGCATCCTTTCAACTGCTTGTGTCAAGCTCCTCAATTGACGCATTACCTCTACCATTTGGGGGTCCGGACAAGGCCTGCCTCCCAAGTCGCTTTCCTTCCTCCCGTGATCACTCCCCGAGCCTTGGTCATCCATGATATTTGAATCTTACTGATGGTGAAGTATATGGATGAACTGGCGGAATGGGCTTCTATTCTATCACAAGGCCCTCCTTCTAGCGCCAATTGTTGACGGTTGAAATATTAAATATTCCAAGTCAGCAAGGAATAAGTGGATGTTAGTTATGTAATCGAAAATTGTATGTGAAAGAGGTAGACCTCAGGTTGTAATGGATGACCCGGACTCCACGTAGGTAATAAAAATAGTTTGTAAGAGGTGGATCCCAGATCGTGTGAATGACTTGAACTCCACGTATGATTTCTTGTATAAATACAGTATTGGCTTTGAATAGCCAAAGTTGGGATCATTTTGTGAGCTACCCTCTCCTATATTTATAGAGAGAATGGGGTGAGCTGGCTTATTACAATACCTGACTATCTGACATTAAGACATAACTAACCTAACTGAATTCTTACATACTACCACGTAGTTGACTTTTGTATCCTAACTAATTGTATGTCGGGATAATTGCCTCAACCACCATGTTCTTAAGTAGTTATGGTCTTATTTAATCCATGTGAGTAATCTCCGACCTTACTGGACTACATCGAAATAACCTATCTTTGTCCGACCTTACTGGACCACGTCGGAACTATGTTGAGGACACCATCCTTGGACTTCGAGGCACGGTTTAACTGTCGTCCGATCTGATGATGTCAGGTCAAACACATTACAGATCATTCCGACCTCTCTTGGACCAGTGACGTCATTTAACGTCGTCGTTTTGTTACCCAGGTTGGGTTACCCATCAACACTACCTGTGATGATAAGGGTGAATTATTCTTAATGAAACAAATAAATATTAAAAGAATATTACATGGTATTCATAAACATTGTGTCACTTATATGGAATTAATGTGGGGTCGCATTTGTGAGAATTACATGGCTAAATTCTCTAAAACTCCTATGGATCCAGGACTATTCAAGACCAAAAATGAACAAAAATGAACACAGACGTATGATTTGAAAGGTGTCAAAATAGTCGGGTAGCTTATGGGATTAACTAGTATTCACTTCGTTTGCTATGCTCTTCTTCTTTGGACACATTTGGCATGGTGCATATTTACATATTATATAAGTATGATACTTGTTGTCTTGGTTTACTAAACATGGTGAACAGTTCAACAATTAATTAATTGGTGAATTAAAATAATAATATTTTAAAATTAACCCCAAACCAAGCCCTGATTATTTGATCTCCACCTCTACATTCCATACATTCTCTCAATCCAGACGCCACTCCGCCCCTCCCTCTGTCGTAGGCCATTTCAAGGTAAGTGACGCCACCTTGAGGCAACGACGCCGCTGCTACGATCTAGCAACGACACTGCTGCTATGATCTTGTGACAATAGCGACCACTCTGCTCTGATCGAGGCAGCGACGCCATTCTAGATCTAGTAGCGGCGCCACTTCCTCGAGCTTTGTAGCAGCACTGCTGAACTGCTGCTCCTTGTGTTTTGTAGGTGTTTTTTTTGTAGAGGTGTGGGGGGATTATATATGTTTCTATAAGAAAAGTGGAGAATTATTAGATATCGGAGCAGGTTGATAAAGGGTCTTTTGGATCTGCACTACTCGTGAGGCATAAACAAGAAAAGAAGAAGGAAACTACCAATTTTCCACTAGTATTTATGCCTTTTACTTCATGATGTTGGTCAAGTTATTAGGTCGTGGTAAATGATAGTTTAGTTTAAGAACTATTATTTATGTGCATATTCACGCGGCACGGTGGTGGTGGTGGTAAGATGCCGACAACAGGTGGCAGCTACAGGTGTTGATTAATTGTCTAAGATGTTTTGCCCTAATAATTTAACTAATGTGACTTAAAAAATGTGTGACCTAATAATTGATAAATTGTGATTTAGAAATCAAATAATTATGACCTAATAAGTTGGTAATTTTCACTTTTGTAACTAATAATTTGATAAGTTGTGACCTAAGTCCTAACAATAAGGTGAAATTGACTAATTTGACATTTTGTGACCTACAAATTTAAAAAATTTTGACCTTGAAATCAGTTGTGATTTAAAAATTATGTGTCCAGAAATAAATTTGTGACCTGAAATTATACAATGTTGTGACATCAATATATATATATAATTAGTAAAATATTTTTATTTATTTAATTTAATTTCTTAATCTTAATTACGACTTGATTTTTGAAACTTTTCAATCTTCATCTCAATTTTTGAAATTTGCATTTATAATCACCTTATTTATGTATTTTTCCCTATATTATATAATCAAAAGATGAGACTTGGGGGTCTTGAAGTCTTGTGATTTTCAAATTACAATTTTCTGATCAACACAAATTCTCACAAGTAACTGACATCATGGATAAAACAATTCGTTATCTTATCTTTTAATAGGAAGAGAAAACGTCAAATTGAAACACACAAAAACTTCTAGCATTTCAATCCTTCATATATTACAGAAGAAAACACCGAGTAAATTCGCTAGAACCAAGAATCAAGTGCTAGATTCTTGGGAAAAAGATTGTTGAATCTTGTAGCAGATTGAACTACAAGCACGGAAGTAGGGCTGGATTTATGCTATAGGACATAGCGCTATGCTAACCTCAATATATATTTTTTGTTTATGTTCATTGCATTAAATGTTCCTTACTGTTAACAAAAAGGATGTTCAGGAAAACAGATGTGCAGATAATAAGTGTTGGATATTGGTTAATAAGAAAATCAATTAAAGTGACTTCGTGTCGACTTCGGCTTAATACTCAAAAGCTCGACTCAATCCATTTAGGCGAAATTGTTTGCATGTATTGAAGGGTATATTTGGCATTTCGAAAACCAATATCGGATGAATGAGAAATTACGGAAAATGACTAAAATCAGGTCAAAATATTTGACCGTGCGACTGCACGGTTGGTAAACAGTGCGACCACACGTCAATTTTATTTTCGGGTTTTTGAGTTAAACCGTGCGACCGCACGGTCCATAACCATGCGGCCGCACGGTTGTCCGGCCAAAAGGTACCTTTTCGTAAAGGTGCATTGTTTGGAAATGGTGCATGGTTTGGGCCTCAATCACTTCGTCCACACCCTTTCATGATCTATATATAGGACCCTTTGGGTGTCCTATTCCTCACATTTTTTTATATGCAAAAACATCTCTCATCCTCACTTCTCTCCTAAATCAAAATCATTTCATTTATTTTGATTTTCCTTCATTGCATCCTTTGGAGTACATAAGCCTATATTTTGTTCGTTGTACTTGTGTTTTGGAGTGCTACAAACACAAGTGAAGCCATTGTATCTTGGGAGTCGATTTCCGAAATCCGTAGGCACATTTGCGGGGCAAATTCGACTTAAGGACAAAGAGTCCAACTCTTTCCTCGGCTTTGTCCCTTCTTCTCTTATTCTTTTTTGTGTTTTCCTTTGCCGTTACTCTGTCCAATATTCGACAAGGATTTACAAAACCATCATTATATTTATTTGGCGTCACTATTCCCAAAATCCACCCAACAATCTTAAGTCGAATCTTTTATATTTTGTGATAGTGACTTTCTTGTTTGGTTAAACTTGTTAAGTTTAACTTCTTCTTCATTTCTATTTTTGTTTTGGTTGATCTTCTGTTTTACGTAAACAGAAATGAATACGGTTCTTAATACCAATACTACTTCGAATGAAACTTCGAACATGGGAACTTCTGAAGGAAGTGTTCCTACCGGTGTGACTCCTCCTGTTGTGAATACAACTACTACTAATGTGATTCCTCCGGTTGTGGGTGCCCCTACTATCGTACATTCAAACTCCGTTTCACATGGGGAAAAGCCGGAGAAATTTGTTGGGGTTGATTTCAAAAGGTGGCAACATAAAATGTTGTTTTATCTCACAACCCTCAACTTGGCAAAATTCTTGAATGAAGATCCTCCCGCCATACAAGAAGGAGAAAATAATAAGGCATCTTTGATTGCTTTGGATGCATGGAAACATTCGGACTTCTTATGCAAGAATTATATTCTTAATGGCTTGGACAACACCTTATACGGTGTATATTGCTACAAGAAATCTGCAAAGGAACTATGGGAGACCTTGGAAAAGAAGTAAAAGACCGAAGATGACGGAACCAAGAAGTTCATTGTGGAAAAATTCTTGGACTACAAAATGGTAGATTAAAAGACCGTCATCAGTCAAGTGCAAGAATTGCAAGTCATACTCCATGATATTCATGCTGAAAATATGTCCGTGAGTGAATCATTTCAAGTTGCTGCAATTATCGAGAAACTTCCACCCATGTGGAAGGACTTCAAAAACTATCTCAAGCACAAGCGTAAGGAGATGAACATTGAAGAACTTGTGGTACGATTGAGGATTGAAGAAGACAACCAAAGTTCGGAAAAATGAGTTGGGAATAGTATACCACAAGCAAAGGAAAATGTGGTGGAATCTAGCAACAACAAAGGAAAGAAGAGAAAGCATTCCGTTCAATCTACAAAGAAGAATGCAAAGAATTTTAAGGGAAATTGCTACAATTGTGGAAAGGCTGGTCATCGCTCGGTTGATTGTCGCAAACCAAAGAAGCAATCCCAAGCCAACATTGTCGAATCTGATGCCATATCAAATGGCATGTCCGATATGAATTTATCGGCGGTTGTTTCTGAATGCAACCTTGTTGGAAATCCCATGGAATAGTGGGTTGATACGGGTGCAACCCGTCACATTTGTGCCGATAGAGGAATGTTCACATCATACACTACAACCGAGGGAGAAAAATTGTTAATGGGGAACTCCTCAACATCCAAAGTGGAAGGACAAGGCAAAGTGATCTTGAAGATGACGTCGGGAAAAGAACTTAGCCTCAATAATGTCCTTCACGTACCGGATATTCGCAAGAACCTTGTGTCGGGTTCTTTGTTAAGCAAGAATGGCTTTAAACTAGTCTTTGTATCGGATAAGTTTGTACTTACCAAAAATGATATGTATGTAGGCAAAGGCTATGTAAAAGATGGACTATTCAAAATGAATGTCCTAACTGTTGTACCAAATCCTACAATCAATAAAACGTCATCTTCAGTTTATATTCTTGAGTCATGTAATCTATGGCATCATAGATTAGGACATGCAAACTTTAATTCAATACGAAAGTTAATGAATTTAAGTTTACTTCCGAATATGCATTTTAATAAAGGAAAATGCGAAACATGTGTAGAGGCAAAAGCGGCCAAAACACCATTTCATTCAGTTGAACGAAACACCACACCATTAGAACTAATCCACACGGATGTGTGTGATTTGAAGTTTGTACAAACAAGGGGTGGTAAAAAGTACTTCATCACATTCATAGATGATTGTACAACGTACTGTTATGTGTACTTGTTGAAAAGCAAAGATGAAGCTTTGGAAGTGTTTAAACACTGCAAAAATGAAGTTGAAAATCAACTTGGAAAATGAATTAAAATGATTCGTAGTGATAGAGGTGGAGAATATGTTGCACCGTTTGAAGAATTTTGTGCAGAATCTGGAATCATTCATCAAACAACGGCACCATATTCACCACAATCTAACGGAATTGCTGAACGCAAAAATCGAACGTTAAAGGAAATGATGAATGCAATGTTGATAAGTTCGGGCTTACCTCAAAACTTGTGGGGGGAAGCCATACTTTCTGCAAATCATATCCTTAATAAAATACCACACAAAGATAAGGTTGAATCGCCTTACGAATTGTGGAAAGGTCAGAAACCTTCCTACAAATATCTCAAAGTGTCGGGGTGCTTAGCGAAAGTACTAATACCCAAACCTAAACAAGTTAGGATTGGACCAAAGATAATTGATTGTGTCTTTATTGGATATGCTATCAATAGTAGTGCATATCGATTCTTGGTTCAAAAATCCGAAGTACTTGATGTACACGTAGGTACAATTATTGAATCAAGAAATGCGGTCTTCTTCGAAGACAGTTTTCCGTGTAAAGAAAAGGAAGTATGTTCAAATAAACGAACTTATGATAACATACATGGAAAGAATGATGATCTTCAAGTAAATGAAGAACCGAGACGTAGTAAAAGGCAACGAATTCCAAAGACATTCGGTCCAGAATTCGTAACCAATTTACTTGAAAATGATCCTAGGACATTTGATGAAGCAATGTCCTCTCCCAAAGCTCCTTTTTGGAAAGAAGCTGTACGCAATGAAATTGAATCCATCATGAGTAACCATAATTGGGAATTGGTTGAACTCCCTCCGGGAAACAAAGCTTTAGGCTGTAAATGGATCTTCAAAAAGAAATTGAAGTCGGATGGATCAATTGATAAATATAAGGCTAGATTAGTAGCCAAAGGGTATAGACAAAAAGAAGGACTAGATTTCTTTGATGCCTATTCACCCGTTACAAGAATTACGTCTATACGTGTCTTGATTGCAATCGCAACATTGCATAATCTTGAAATACATCAAATGGATGTCAAAACTGCGTTTCTAAATGGTGAATTAGAAGAAGAAATCTACATGGAACAACCTGAAGGGTTTGTTGCACCAGGAAATGAAAAAAAGGTGTGTAGACTTGTAAAATCATTGTATGGATTGAAACAAGCACCGAAGCAATAGCATGAAAAGTTTGATAAAACTATGTTGTCAAATGGCTTCAAAATCAATGAATGTAACAAATGTGTCTACATTAAAAACACACCTAATGAATATGTAATCATATGCCTATATGTTGACGATATGCTAATTATGGGAAATACTCCAAAGTCATTTCCTCGACTAAGAAAATGTTAACAAAACATTTTGACATGAAGGATATGGGAGTGGCGGATGTAATATTAGGGATTAAAATCTCTAAGACATCCGATGGTTTGTCATTGTCTCAATCACATTATGTTGAGACTATACTTAAGAAATTTAAGGCGTATGACGATAAACCGGTTAAGTCACCAGTTGACTTAGGTATTCACTTAGCCAAGAATACTGGTGAGCCCGTATCTCAATTGGAATATTCGCGTGTCATTGGTAGGTTAATGTATATTACCAACTGCACTAGACCGGATATAGCATACATAGTCAACAAGTTGAGTAGATTCACTAGTAATCCAAGTGTAGTACATTGGAAGGCATTAAACCGAGTTCTTAGATATTTAAGACATACGGTTGAATATGGATTATAATACTCAAAATATCCTGCAGTGTTAGAAGGATATACTGATGCAAATTGGATATCTGACACTAAGGATTCAAAATCCACTAGTGGTTATGTTTTTACCATTGGAGGTGGAGCCGTGTCCTGGAAATCGTCTAAGCAAACGTGTATTGCTCGATCCACGATGGAACTAGGTTTATTGCGTTAGACAAAGCCGGTGAAGAAGCAGAATGGCTTCGTAATTTTCTTAAAGAAATTCCATGTTGGGAAAAGCCGGTTTCTGCGATTAATATACATTGCGATAATCAGTCGGCAATAGCAAGGGCGCAAAACATTATGTATAATGGCAAGTCTCGACATATCCGTCGGAGACATAATACCATTAAACAGTTAATATCGAATGGTATAATCTCTATTAACTATGTGAAGTCAAAAGAAAATTTGGCTGATCCTTTGACAAAAGGACTTGCAAGAGATCAAATATACCATCTTTCGAGGGGAATGGGCCTAAAGCCTATTGAATAAAATTACTATGACGGAAACCCAACCTTGTAGATTGGAGATCCCAAGATCTTGGTTCAATGGGACAACTAAGTCATAAATGATTCAGAATAAAGCACTTATTCCATTCCTAAATTTTAAAGTGCAATGTAAAATGTGTATAAGGATAAGTATACATATATACTTTTAATGATTCATAACCTTGAGATAGAAAGGTATGAGATCACCTATATAAGTGTGAAGTGGGGCCGCTTCTACGAGAATTCGAGGCTTAATTCTCTTAGAGCACTTATGAAACCAAGAGTAGTCCAGGGCCAAAATGGACTCAACCATGAGAACCGAATAGGTTAGATGAGTCATGGTGTTGTTACAGTTGTTTGGTTTTACACGAACGGCTGGATGGTTCAAGACATCGCGTTCACCAACTAGCCTAGTAAATCCGATTGTATTTAACTAAAGAAGGTTCAACGCCACAAGCTACCTATCTTGATGCTATGACTTGTCGTCGTGTACTCCATTTGTTAGAGTCTGCATTTCATTTGCATTGCATTCGCATTGTGTTGCGCATATCGAGGAATTTCCATTCATGTGGGGGATTGTTGGATATTGGTTAATAAATCGAGAATTGAAAATCGATTAAAGTGACTTCGTGTCGACTTCGGCCTAATACTCAAAAGCTCGACTCAATCCGTTTAGGCAAAATTGTTTGCATGTATTGAAGCGTATATTTGGCATTTCGAAAACCGATATCGGATGAATGAGAAATTACGGAAAAGGACGAAAATCAGGTCAAAATATTTGACCGTGCGACCGCACGGTTGGTAAACCGTGCGACCACACGTCAATTTTATTTTCGGGTTTTTGAGTTAAACCGTGCGGCCGCACGGTTGTCCAGTGACGACGCTCCGCAAGTGCACGGGTTGCGTAAGTAATAAAGTGGACGTGAGTCTAAGTATCGATCCCACAGAGATTGTGTTAAATTGTATTTTATATTGCTACCTTAACCGGAACAAGAAATTTGTTTGAGTTTGAGAATTTTGATTTTGAAAATTAAAATAAAGATTAAAATAAAAAAATTGACAAATTTGATTTTAAATGAATGAAAGTATATGCGTTAGAATTATGAATCCATTTTGACTCTATTATCCATATCTTAACCAATTATTTAAATACAATTCACGGGTTTTGAAATCCATATTCCTAATATTGTTAAAACTTCCTTTCGGACAAGCAATAATGTCTATTCCTACACACGACCCAACTATATTTCTATGTTAAATACGAATGTGCAAGAAAGCATTAAAAGAACTATGAATATTATAGCAGATAACACAAAGCATAGGGGTATATTTCTATCCCCTATCGGACTTTGTGGCAATTGACACGAGTTTAATGAAATCTCAATCTTTCGAGCTTAAGAAATCACAACCTAAATTCATACAACTAGTGATCAAGTAATTGCATGATAAAAAAGTATAAATCAATTGCTCAAACCCATGAATTATGAAATTAAATGATAATCAATACATAAAATTCGGAAATAAGTGCTTCATCACAATTCTAACATTTAAGAACCTAGCCTAGATACATAATTGAATATAAATTACAAAAGGAATGGATAGATGTCACCCTATTCATGCCCTTGATCTTCGTTCTTCAATTGTGTCTTGGGTTGGAGTGGATCCCTCCGCAATCCGACAGCGTTTTGGCCTCTCTTCAATGAATTGGGAACATTGGGAACCCTTAATTTCGTGCCCCAAGCCATGTATTTATAGATGTTCATGAGAATTAGGTTAATTGTGGGGAACACTGCTGAATTTCGCATAAAAAGCCCAGCTGAGGCCCAGTCGAGATTACCGTGCGGCCGCACGGTTCAAAAACACTCGGTTGCATGACTCTGCAGGTAAACTTCAGTCGCCGAATTTTTTGACCGTGCGACCGCACGCCTTGTTCAACCATGCGGCTACACGGTTGTAATTCCGGCTGCAATTTTTTATCTTTTAAATTCTGCAACTTGGTCTCTGTCTTTTAATTGCACAGCAAGTCCTCCAACTTCTGATTGTTGCAATTTAACCCCTGAACTTCTGATTTCTTCCAAATTCGATTTTTTCTTCAAATTAGCTATTTGATTGACTGCATCAATTCTTGATTTGTTCACTTTGACACTTTTTACATCCATTTGCTCAATTTTAGCTTCAATTCCTTTGTTTTCTCGAATTTGGGATTATTTCTGAAATATAAACAAATAACACAAAATAAATAGAAAATATTCCAAAACAAACATATAAAATCCTACTTTTAGGATAGAAATAAGTGTATAAAATACACTTATCATCCAGCCAGAAGGTACCTTTTCGTAAATGTGCATTGTTTGAAAAGGGTGCATGGTTTGGGCCTCAACCACTTCGTCCACACCCTTTCATGATCTATATATAGGACCCTTTGGGTGTCCTATTCCTCACATTTTTTATATACAAAAACATCTCTCATCCTCACTTCTCTCCTAAATCAAAATCATTTCATTTATTTTGATTTTCCTTCATTGCATCATTTGGAGTACATAAGCCTATATTTTGTTCGTTGTACTTGTGTTTTGGAGTGCTACAAATACAAGTGAAGCCGTTGTTTCTTGGGAGTCGATTGCCGAAATCCGTAGGCACTGTTGCGGGGCAAATTCGACTTAAGGACAAAGAGTCCAACTCTTGCCTCGGCTTTGTCCCTTCTTCTCTTATTCTTTTTTGTGTTTTTCTTTGCCGTTACTCTGTCCAATATTCGGCAAGGATTTACAAAACCATTATTATATTTATTTGGCGTCACTAGTCCCAAAATCCACCCAACAATAAGTAGATTAGTTCAGAAATAAACAGTAAATCGTATCTCTTTTGTGTCACTACAACAATTCGGATTTGATTGCAACATGATAGATTTCAATTTAGAAATTATTTCTCTTCAAAAGATACTCAATTCATCATTTATTACTTGTCAACGATTTTATACGCTTGCGAAATTTTTCACCATCAAATATTTATTAAAAAAATCACATTGTTTTTTAAATACATTGTTAATTTGTGCTCGAATATGTGTTTGCGATCCCCCTTTTTACATTAGTTAGTATCAAAGTCTAACCTTTGCTCCGAACGATGGATCAAGAAGAGATGAACTAATACAAATTTGCCAAAAGTGTAAGGCTTTGACGCAATAGGTAGCTATATTGTTTGCCCGTCAATAATAGATAGTAAGTAACTTTTATGGCAACGGGCAAGAGGCACGAGGTGGAAGCCACGACAAGACAGTGGGGTTAGTTGCTGGCTTGATTTGGACAGGGTTGCCAGCAAGGAACTGGAGGATGGAAAAGGTTTTGATGGCTGAAGGTTAGCCACATGTTATGGCAAAGGTGGAGCCACAACCTCGAAAGATGACGATTAGATGTTGCACGAATGCTATGATGAATTCGATGATCCGTCCATTTTTTGTTTTGACATTGTCAAAGATGTAGTTATTAGTGCAATTATAAAAGGAGTTGAAGGTGTAAAGGAAAACCTTCATAACATATCTCAACTATTTTCAAAAGATCGAACATCTCATGATATATTTCTACCAATCAGTTTAAAAATTGACTAGCCATTTTAAATTACGTTCAAAAAATAAATTTTGCATGTTCAATATGAACGTGAAATTCTATTAATGAATGTTCTTGTTGATTATTTTCAGTACTAGTACATCCCATGCACAAATTTAAGTATTTTTTGTAGCGATCGAGAAATTTTCAAATTTAAAAACTAGTTTTAATGAATTTGTCGCTAGACTCTCCAAATCCTAACGATCAAAATTAGCGATCTCGTCTAGCCTATTAGTTATTTTGAGATTTTAAGAAAGAAATTTATATTCATAAGTTTAAGTCCAAATTGAGATTTAAAATTTTGTCGAAAATCGTTATCCCATTTTTTGAACCCGAGACCATATTTTAATTCAAAATCCACATTTCTGACTTTATTATTATTATTATTATTATTATTATTATCATCATCATCATCATCATCATCATAATCATCATCATTAATACAGAAATTAATTCTCAGGCCTTCCAAATTCATAACTCCAGCCTATTCAACTTCCCAATTAATGATTGGTTACATAGAAATTAATTCTCAGCCCTTCCAAATTCATAACCCCAGCCTATTCAACTTCTCAATCAATGATCGGTCACAGTTTCTTCAAATTCCATCCCTTCAAATTCCATGGAGTTACAGGCTGTTTCAGAGTGTATAAATTCGCCCTCATCCTCTTACATTTCCTCCCCATTTTTGAAAACTGGCAGCTTGGGTAAGTTTCCTTCATGTCTGCAATACACAAGTTTAACACCTCCAAATCGAGCTTCAATAAAATACTGATTCCACTTTCAAAAAAATCAACATTACACACATGTTTTCAGAAAACAAACATAATCAAGATACACACCATCAGCACTGCCGAACCCATCAACAACATGAACTCCACCATAAGCCCCTTTCGAATTCACCACTGCTAAAACAACTTCAAGCCCAACCAGCCAATTCACAACCCACAAACTGAACCTCCATCACTGAATTCAAGTGTCACAAACAATCTGCAATGATTTCATATTAATGAACCCAACTCCATCGAATCATCACCGCATCGTCACCTCCAAACCGGGGCTGCCCATTCAAAAATCAAACAAAAATTGCCACCTTTTCACCTACCCAGTGGCCACCATATGATGGTGGCACCACCTCCGGTCGAGCGCCGGTGTTTGGCGCCGGCAGCCTCTAGTGTTGTAGATGGCCGATCGCCATCTCTCTCTCTCTCTCTCTCTCTCTCTCGTCTGGCTCCCACGAAATGAGAAGAGGAAAAGAATTGGTTTTTATTAAATATCTGAATTTCGAAAATAGCCTTTCAGTCCCCAGTTTTCTAAAGGATTTAATTCGGCCCCTCAAGTTTTAAAATCAGTTAATTCGGTTCTAAAACCATTTATTTCAGTCCCTCATGATTTAAAACGTTTATCTCAACCCTACAGTTTCTGCTGAAATTCTTATTTGGCCAGAAGCTATCTAATTTTGTAAAATCAGTCTCCAAATTTATTTAAATCACTTAATTCTGTCCTACAATATTCAGTCCCAAGTTTTAAAAGTTAATATTTTAAGCCCCTGCAGTTTTAAAATATTTTAGCCAACCCATGATTTCTTACAATTATCTTATTTAGTCCCTAAAGTCTTTGAAAAATCTTATTTTATACAAATTCATCTTTTTAAACCTGATTAATCCAAAATATAATTATATTTATTTATTTTATAGGACTAGACGAGGCGCGAGAGAATTAGAAGTATTATTTCCATTTTCTCAATACTCGAGAAATAAGGTAGACTCTAATCTACAAACTTTATTTTCAAAAGTGCACATCAATGATTTTTTGAATTATAAGTTTAACATGTATAATTGTGTTCATGAGAATTACTTGCTTTACAAGCATGAGACTATGTTACGAGAATTTACTTGCTTAAATGCAAGAGACTTGAACTTGTATTTATTTACTTGTTCATGAGACTACTGTTGATCGTTTCGACACCTGAGACTTGAATATCATGATTATGTATTTTAATTTATAATGTCAAATGATTATTATGCGCGAGTCTACTGGGTATTTCTTTGAAATACTCACATTTTCCAAAAACCAATTTTGCAGATGACGGAGTTGGCGACGAGGCGTACGATGTTGGCCATTATTGAGATTTTCTAAATGTTTTTATTTGAAATTAAAACTCATTTATTTCAATTTTGTTTCGTCATGTTATTTTATATAAATGAAACGTTGACCATTTGAGTCAATTTTTATAAAATTACGTGATTGACATTTCAGTTATTTTCCCCTTAATCTTATTTAGAAAGTAAATTGAGACGATGAAGTGACGATCCGAGTATTTAGAACTCGGGGCGTTACAGATGGTATCAGAGCAGGTTTACGTTTCTGTAGACTCAAATTTTCAAAAGAGATTTCCAAAAATATTTTAACAATGAAAATTTTCCACCGCCATCGGTACTTCGCCAACTCCGAGGTAAAGTAAGTATATTTACACATGATGAATTATTTTGGATACATGAGATTATTTTATGAGAATTTAGAGAAGAAGAAGAGCTTGTATCAATTAGAAGATACATGAGATTATTTTTATGAGAAATTAGAAAAGAAAGAGCTTGTATCCAAACTAGAAAACGAGTTTGAGCATAACTTGGAATAATTAAAGATTTTATTTTATGTCCTTGTAATTTAACTTGGAGAGATTAAAGAACTTATCCCTAATTGGACTTTGCATAATTTATTTTAGGATATGGCATCAAGAACGTATCTAGTTACGCAGAGATAGCCGCTAGGGACTATGACCACTTTAAACCTAGGCCTGAATGGAATATCAACCAGCATGTTGGGGAAGTGCGTTACTTACGTAATCGAGCAATGCAACACGGCTACGTGACCAACGATTTCCAGTCGAGCAATCATTTGATCTCGTCCTTTCCGGATAATACACGAGACATAGCTCGCTTGATATACATAGACGCGAATACTTCCCTTAACGTGGATCTTGACTACGACTCGTTCTACGAGAGACTTGTGGCGTACTGGCCTATGTACCACAAGGACCTTTTGGGGTTCTCTCTAGATGAGGCTCCAGCACTCGAGCCTGAACCTGGGGAAGGAGCTGAGTTGGTGCCCGATCCCGAGGAGAATCCAGAAGAGGAACCGGAAGAAGAAGAACCTGAAGAAGATCCGGAAGAAGAACCCGAGGAGGAACTAGAGGAAGATGCTGAGGAAGCACTAGGGGAAATTTCAGATGCCGAGTCGTGTGTTACCCAGTAGATCACTAGAGTTGATAGTAGAATTGGCCTTACTTTTGAGCTATGTAGCATTTCACGCCCTACTATTTTTGTATCCTCACTTGAAGGACTTTGAATTATTAATAAAGATTTTTTTTTTCTAATTGGAGTTGAGTACATTATCATGATGTTGAAAAAAAAAATCGAGAAGTTAAAAGAATATATTTTGCTCTTTTAAAGGAAATGTCGAGGCGAGGAAACAGAAGTGCAGCGGATCAGGCTACCCCCAGAACAGGGCTCCACATCCCAGTCCACGTCTATCAGAGATCTACTCCAAGCTGTACAAGGTTTGAGGCAGGCTCCAGCAGTTTCGACAGTACCGATAATAGAGCAATTTCGAAGGTACCGCCTGCCTACATTTGACGGCGAAAATGGACCGCAAGCTGTTGAAGAATGGCTACAAACAATTGAGAAAATTTTCAGGCACATATCTTGCCCCGAGGATAGGAAGATTTTATGCGCTGAGTTAATGTTGGTCGGAAGGGCCGACTTTTGGTGGGCGTCGGCGTCGCGTACCAGAACAGAAGAAGAACAAGCAGCCTTGACATGGGATGAATTTAAAGCCGAGATCAAAGACAAGTTTTTCCCACAATCCCTCCGAGACCATACGAGACCGAGTTTCTGCGCTTGACTAAGGGAGAGATGGACATAACGGACTATGAAAGAAAGTTCGATGAGCTGTCACGATATGCTCCACACTTGACGGAGGGTAAAAAGGCTCATCGATTTGAGAGAGGCCTACGTTCGAAGATCAGACAGATTGTTAGTTCGCATGAGCTGTCTACCTATCGAGAGGTCGTACATAAAGCTCAGGCCGTGGCCTATGCCAGTGTAAAGTATGCAGGACAAGGTTCCGAGAACGAGCAGGGTAAAAGAAAGTGCAGAACCACAACCAAGATCAAAACGCGAACAGGAACCACATGCCTAACAAGAAACCCAACAATAAGCCTAATGGAGGACAAACGTCGAGTCTTACTCCCTTATGCCCTAAGTGTTAGAAGCCCCATCGCGGGGAGTGCCTATGGGGCAAAGGTGTTTGCTACAAATGCGGGAAGTCTGGTCACGTGGCAAAGGATTGTCGCTCAGGGTCAGCTGGGAACAATAAGCAGGTTGGGCAGATTGATCAAGCAAAGAAAGGAAAGGCCAGGGTATTCTCTATGACCCATGAGGACGACAATTGAGATTATGATGTGAGCGCAGGTACGCTACCAGCATTCCTATAAATTTCATGACAAGTTTTGATGCAACGTATTATCTATTGCATGCCTAGCTAGTTCAAAACTAGAAATATTTTTGAGATAATTATGTTATACTGAGAAAGATCAATATTGATGGGATAGCTAGAAAGGTACCAATAGATTTCGATGGAGTAGACTTACACATAAGTGAGATGATTGATTATGATGTTAAGAAAAGTCCATGTCCTTAGAAAACAAGAAGTTCATTTAGTCAAAGTCCAATGGGATAAATGTAATAAAGTTGAGGTCGCCTAGGAAAGGGAAGAAGATGTTATTGTCTAATACCCAGACCTCCCAGAATAATGAGTTCAATTTCGAGGACGAAATTTTTTTAAGTGGGGAAGGTTGTAGCGACCGAGAAATTTTCAAATTTAAAAACTAGTTTTAAGGAAATTGTCGCTAGACTCTCCAAATCCTAACGGTCAAAAATAGAGCTCTCATCTAGCCTATTAGTTATTTTGAGATTTTAAAAAAGAAATTTATATTCATAAGTTTAAGTCCAAATTGAGATTTCAAATTTTGTCGAAAATCGTTATCCCATTTTTTGAACCCGAGACCTTATTTTAATTCAAAATTCACATTTCTGACTTTATTATTACTATTATTATTATTATTATTATTATTATTATTATTATTATTATCATCATCATCATCATCATCATCATCATCATCATCATCATCATCATCATCATCATCATTAATACAGAAATTAATTCTCAGCCCTTCCAAATTCATAATTCCAGCCTATTCAACTTCCCAATTAATGATCGGTTACATAGAAATTAATTCTTATCCCTAACAAATTCATAACCCCAGCCTATTCAACTTCTCAATCAATGATCGGTCACAGTTTCTTCAAATTCCATCTCTTCAAATTCCATGGAGTTACAGGATGTTTCAAAGTGTATAAATTCGCCCTCGTCCTCTTACATTTCCTCCCCATTTTTGAAAACTGGCAGCTTGGGTAAGTTTCCTTCATGTCTGCAATACACAAGTTTAATACCTCCAAATCGAGCTTCACCAAAATACAGATTCCACTTTCAAAAAAATCAACACTACACACATGTTTTCAGAAAACGCACATAATCAAGATACACACCGTCAGCACTGCCGAACCCATCAACAACACGAACTCCACCATAAGCCCCTTTCGAATTCACCACTGCTGAAACAACTTCAAGCCCAACCATCCAATTCACAACCCACAAACTGAACCTCCATCACTGAATTGAAGAGTCACAAACAATCTGCAATGATTTCATATGAATGAACCCAACTCCATCGAATCATCAACGCATCGTCACCTCCAAACCGGGGATTCCCATTCAAAAATCAAACAAAAATTGCCACCTTTTCACCGACCCAGTGGCCACCATATGATGGTGGCACCACCTCCGGTCGAGCGCCGGTGTTTGGCGCCGGCAGCCTCTAGTGTTGTAGATGGCCGATCGCCATCTCTCTCTCTCTCTCTCTCTCTCTCTCTCTCTCGTCTGGCTCCCACGAAATGAGAAGAGGAAAAGAATTGGATTTTATTAAATATCTGAATTTCGAAAATAGCCTTTCAGTCCCCAGTTTTCTAAAGGATTTAATTCGGCCCCTCAAGTTTTAAAATCAGTTAATTCGGTTCTAAAACCATTTATTTCAGTCCCTCATGATTTAAAACGTTTATCTCAACCCTACAGTTTCTGCTGAAATTCTTATTTGGCCAGAAGCTATCTAATTTTGTAAAATCAGTCTCCAAATTTATTTAAATCACTTAATTCAGTCCTACAATATTCAGTCCCAAGTTTTAAAAGTTAATATTTTAAGCCCCTGGAGTTTTAAAATATTTTAGCCAACCCATGATTTCTTACAATTATCTTATTTAGTCCCTAAAGTCTTTGAAAAATCTTATTTTATACAAATTCATCTTTTTAAACCTGATTAATCCAAAATATAATTATATTTATTTATTTTATAGGACTAGACGAGGCGCGAGAGAATTAGAAGTATTATTTCCATTTTCTCAATACTCGAGAAATAAGGTAGACTCTAATCTACAAACTTTATTTTCAAAAGTGCGCATCAATGATTATTTGAATTATAAGTTTAACATGTATGATTGTGTTCATGAGAATTACTTGCTTTACAAGCATGAGACTATGTTACGAGAATTTACTTGCTTAAATGCATGAGACTTGAACTTGTATTTATTTACTTGTTCATGAGACTACTGGTGATCGTTTCGACACCTGAGACTTGAATATCATGATTATGTATTTTAATTTATAATGTCAAATGATTATTATGCGCGAGTCTACTGGGTATTTCTTCGAAATACTCACATTTTCTAAAAACCAATTTTGCAGATGACGGAGTTGGTGACGAGGCGTACGATGGTGGCCATTATTGAGATTTTCGAAATGTTTTTATTTGAAATTAAAACTCATTTATTTCAAGTTTGTTTTGTCGAGTTATTTTATATAAACGAAATGTTGACCATTTGAGTCAATTTTTATAAAATTACGTGATTGACATTTCAGTTATTTTCTGCTTAATCTTATTTGGAAAGTAAATTGAGACGATGAAGTGACGATTCAAGTATTTAGAACTCGAGGCGTTACATTTTTAATGTAATTACATGAATCAAGGAATAATATTTATTATATTTGTGTTTGTGTGTGTGTGTGTGTGTGTACATACTAATTTTAGTAATGAAATTGTGAATAATAAACATGTTATTATATTACAATACCGTACAATTTGTCGACAACTGTCAAATTAAGTTTACGCTCTAGATATTGTTTGTACGATATAGCATTATATTGAACATTTTTCTAAATCGCGCTTGAAGCTAACAGCTTGAACCAAACATTCCTTCTATATATATCATTGTCTATTAATTCATATATTGTTAACTTGACAAAAATAAAAATAAAAATTAAAAATTTAACTAAAACGAAAATTTAATACATACCATTTTATATATATTAAGATATATAGATAAAGACGCTATTTAATTTCTCAATAGAAATTTTTTTATTTTTTGGGAGTAGCATTAATTATAAATTAAAATTTTATTCGACATAATTATTTGTAAGGCTTAATTACGGTGTGCGATTCTTCATCTGGAATTGAAATTTGAATATGAATATTACGAAAATGATCCAGAAAGCAAGAAAATTGGATTTAGCAATAAGAATATTCTTCAAAATTATTTTAACATCAATCACTTTCATTTAAAAATTGTTTCTTCTTAATAGACGACTCAGTATGAAATTCTTGTACTGGGTGATCTTAAAAATAGTTTTTAGCATATTTTTCTAAGAAAATGATTTATTTTCACAAATTCTAGCACTGTTATTTATATTCAAATATATTAATCTAATTTCTTCATTTCAAAGGTAACACATTTACATTGAATATCACGTTTATATCAAATGAGTTAATTAAATTTTTTCATTTCTAGTATAACAAATTTACATTGAATATATTTATAAAAACTCATACTAAATATGTAATGAATATTAAATTTTATACAAAAAATTATTAGAATATAGAAAGTGTATTTTGGAGGGAATATATGTGTGTATTTTTTTTTACGGCTCTTCTATAATACACACACACACACACGAGTGCCTCATCCGTGTGATTCACAAATTTGACAATCTCTGATGTAATTATTTTAAATGAGGAATAATATTTGTTACATTTGTATATATATATATATATATATATATATATATATACTAATTTCAGTATCGAAATTGTCAATAATAAACATGTTGCAGTACAATATCGTGCAATTTTTTGACAAATCAATATTTGCTTTCAAATTAGGTTCACGCTCTAAATGTCGTTTATAAGATATAGAATTATTATATTTGACATTTTTCTGAACTATGCTTTAAGCTAATCAGCTCGAACCAAACGTTGATTATACATGATCGTTGTCTTTAGTTAACATATTGTTAACTTGACAAAAAATAAATAAATAAAGGAATTGAACAAAAAAAATGAAAATTTAATACATACCACTTTATATATATATATATATATTAAAATTAAGAAAGTTGAATTTAGCAGGGGGAACATTCTTCATGCTTATTTTAACATCAACCATTTTTCTTTACAAAATGTTTGTTTTAATTAATGGATAATCCAGACTGAAATTCTTGTATTTGGTAAATTTTCAAATTATTTTTATTATAAGTTTTCTTAAAAATGATTTATTTGCATTTATTTATATTCAAATATATTAATCTATTTTTTTTTTCTCATTTCCAATGTGACATATTTGCATAGAATATATTCATTACAATTTTTACTCCATATGTATTCCCTCCGTCCCGTGTAGATAGGTTTGTGCGCTCCTATTTTCACATAAATTAAGAAATTTCAATTAAAGTAAATGAAAAATGTAAATTTTACCCTAAATTTTCCTATATACTCTAATAAATACTTATTAATTAATAACAAAACATATTAAATAAAAGCATATTAGAAAATGAGAAAATTAAATACACACTCAACAATGTAAATGGACCATAATTTGAGACGGATAAATAAGGAATACAAGCATATCATCACGGGACAGAAGGAGTAATAAATGTTAAATACAGACACACACACTTATTTGAATTGAAGAATAATGTTTGTTACATTTGTATATATACATTAATTTCAGTAACAATACCATTCTATTCGTTGACAAATAAATATCTTTTGTCAAATTAGATTCACACTTTAGATATCATTTTTAAGATGTAGCATTATATTTGACATTTTTCTGGACCGCACTTAAAGCTAACCAACTTGAACCAGACGTTGCTTCTACATAATCACTGATATTGTTAAATCGATAAAAATAAAAATAAATAAAATTAAAAAAGAAAAAAGAAAAAAAATTGAAAGAAAATGAAAATTTAATACCATTTTTTATATATCAAAATTTAGAAAATTGAATTTAGCAACAAGGAGATTTTTCAAACCTATTTTAACATCAATCACTTTTCTTTACAAACTGCTTCTTTTTAATAGTGACCGAGTCTGAAATTCTTCTATTGGGTGATCCTCCAAATAAATTTTAGTATAAATTTTCTTAAGAAATGATTTATTTGCATTTATTTTTATTCAAATGTATTAAACCAATTGTTTCATTTCCAACGTAACACATTTATATAGAATATCATATTTATTTATATTCAAGTATATTAATCCATTTTTTTCATTTCCAATGTTACATATTTACATAGAATATATTTATTACAACTTTTACTAAGTAGATTAGGCTTGCTTCTATTTTCATATTGATTAAGAAATGTCAACTAATATGATTGAAAATATAAAATTTACACTCAATTTTTCTATATAGATTTTTAGTATAACACATTTGCATAGAATATCATATTTATTTATATTAAAATATTAATCAAATTTATTCATTTCCTATATGACATATTTACATAGAATATATTTATTACAATTTTTACTAAATATGTAATAAATATTAAATTTTCTAGAGAAATTTATTCACAATATAGAAATTGCATTTTGATGGGGGAAAAAAGGAATATATATATATATATATATATATATAAACCATTTTTTTTTCATTTCCAATGTTACACATTTACCTAGAATATATATATATATATATATATTACAACTCTTACTAAATATGTAATGAATATAAAATTTTTACAATAATTTATTTAGTGCATCACCCGTGCAACGCATGGATGTTGCTATAATTGAAAAAAAATAATGTTTCACGTCGAAATAAACTCGGTAAAATTGTAAATAATGAAATGAATGGTGAGGGAGAAAATATGAAATTATATTTAAATAAATTCGATAAGAGGAATGATACAGAACAATTATTCAAGATTTTGGAAAGCCTTTATAAATACTACATTTATTGGTGTATTAGTTTGATTCCCATCATTGTCACACACCAATATCTTCAACCGACTTCGATTTGTAACCCTTGAGACGAAGACATACAATTTGACCATAATTGAACACTGACTTCTTCAAGAATAGTCTTACGTGTGAAAGTGATTGACATTGACTTTTGTTGATAGTCATGGCGTATGACAGAATTAAAAGAAACTGTCTTCTTTGAAACTTAAAAGGATATCTCGGGTCAAAGGAGTTAATCTAATTCGAGGAATAAAAAATTTGTGTCCATCATTTACCCCCACCAATAACTTTAGCCTCGAGCACATTAATTCCTAATCTTGTAACAATCAGTCTAGTGGTCTCGTTGCACGAACAAACAGTGTGATCAATATTTCTCAATAACATGACTTGAGTGCCAATTTAAGCTTCAACTCATTGTTCGGTATTCCAAATCATTTAATTCCATTTAGAAATTCAGGTGTACGAAGATCTAGCTACAAATCTACATTGGCATCTGATTTGCATGTTGAACTGAAACTTAAATAAGTTTTTGCCTCATTCTTATTCAGCTATATCATGTAGTCATTAATAGAATCCACGACGTCAAGAGTCGGAGCAAGGATGACCCTTCCTTGCAAATACAAAGTGTCATCAACTTTGGTTGAAAATTCTTGATATGTTCTTATCACAATTTGTTCAACAGGATTATCTAATCCACGTATCAAAACATAATCTGTAATCTCAATTGTTGAATGACCATCATTAGCACCACCAATTGTTCAGCATCCATTGCTTAAGATACATTCAGAAAATACGTTCAACTCAATAGATTCACCACTTGAGCTCATATTTGGAGTCGCGTATTCTTAGTCAACTTGAGAACATTGCAATATCTTCACAGGTGGGATGATATCTTGCCTACTGCCTTTAGGGGTCACAAGCAATATTTGTCAAAAGTCTCCACCGAGCACAACTATTTTGCCTCTGATTGGTAATTCACTGCTAAGTGGATTACAAAAAATGGAAATATCTTTCATGCATTTATCCAAAGCTTCAAAGAAATATTTATTCATCATCCGAGCTTCATCCCAATTAATAAGTTTACTCTTGACAAATAAATTTGTGAGTGGACTACCCTGTTGAATATTACATGTGGAATTTTCATTAGAGATAAATGGAATCGTAAATCTTGAATGAGCTGTCCTACCACCAGGAAAGAGGAGAGATGTTATTCTACTTGATGCTACAGATAAAATAATTTCTCCCTTCGATCTCAAAGTTGCACATAAAGTCTTCCAAAAAAATATTTTTCCAATACCACTGTAATCTTAAAGGAATAAGAATCCACTGCTATCATCGTCAACCAAATGCATTACTATATTGTATACTTTCATCTGCTCATTATTCAATTTGGAGATTAATCGCCATATTGTTGATACGGCAAACGTTGCAAACTCTAACCAAACCTATAAATAAATGATAAAAACTAAAATAAATCGAGTATTTTTTAGGGAAAAAAAAGACGTACTAACAACCTATAAAACTGTGAATGCGTTATTAGTAACACGAAATTAGGGGTGGCAAAACGGCCATACAGTTCGTGAGCTCGATTCGGCTCGTTAAAAGTTCGGCTCGACTTGTGAAAAAAGGACTTGGGCCTGGATCAGACAGAAAATTTGGGTATTAGATAGTTCGAGTTCGGCTCGTGAAGCTCATGGACTCGCTCATGAAAGCCCAACAAGCCGCGAAATGGACCGACTCGCGACCCGGCCCATTTCAAGCTCGTCAAGTTCATGTACAATTTTAAGTTTTAATATTTTGAATTATTTTAGTATTAGTAGAAAGTTAGGGAAAAAAAGAGAGAAAAATACACTAGCCCATGAGCCGGCTTGGCTCGGCTCGGTTCCCACACGAGCCGTGGTCGATCCGACTCGTGAGCTGGACCAAACACGTCCTTCATGGGCTGAGCCAGCCCGGCTCTGCCCGTTTAACACCCCTACACGGAATAGGCTCAATATATCAAGTTCCATTATGTTTTTTAACATAGATATGATTAATCTATTTTCCTAACACGGAATAGGATTTGTCTAATACAACATTTATTCGAATAAGGATATGTAGTACTGAATCATAGGTTATGTAACTAATTTTTGTATATTAATATGACAAGTGTTTCAATATACCCAATTCACTTTGAATCTTGCTAGGTCTAAAAAGAGGTGCAATAGTGAGAAAAATGTGTCATTGAAAAATATGAAGTTTCTGAATATAGATGATAAATTTCAATTGTAAATGATTATTCATATTACAAATTCATGTTGAATAGTCTGAAGATGAGAAAATCATTAGCCAATGTTAATCTTCCAATATTACACCTTCCAAAGCAATTCTTGATATACACAATCTAGTAATTTCCTATGTATGCAAAAAACTAGAAGATAAAATCAGAAAACGGAAAATAAATGGTAATTTCAATATGGCAATAAATGATGAGTCACATGTTTATAATTTATAGTATCAATAAAAAGTAATTATCGTAAAATCCATTATTACATTCGTATTTGTTTATGCAAAAATGGGAAATAAAATCAGAAAAATAAAATGTAAACGGTATGCAAAAAATGGAAAATAAATTCAGAAAACATAAAACAAATGTAATCCCAAAATGGAAATAAATGATGGCTCACATATTTATAATTTATAGTATCAATAAAAATTAGTAATTATTTTAAAATCCATTATTACATTCGTATTTATGAAAAAAGTATGGCAAATAAAATCAGAAAATTTAAATTTAAATGATATAAAATAGAAAAAAATGAAGAAGTTTTTGTGTATACAGATGATAAATTTTAATTGTAAATGACTATTCATATTATAAATCAGTGTTCTAAAAAGCGTGAAGCGTGACGAAGCGTGGAGCTCAAGAGTCAAGCTTTTGAAGCTTAAGCGGGAGTAAGCGTTAAAAAGCGTTAAAAAGCGTTTTTCAATTCCTAAATATTTGATTTAAATTTTACCCATACTTGAACAAGTAAAAAAAAAAAAAAGGAAAAAAAAAAAAAAAAATGGCCGAAGCGCGCACAGTGCACGCTTAAGCGCGCACTGTGCGCGCTTAAGCTCGCTTAAGTGCGCACTGTGCGCGCTTAAGCGCGCACTGTGCGCGCTTCGGCCACGCTTTTTAGAACAAAATTTTCAAAAAACGCGTTTTTTCGCGCTTTCGGCCAAAACGCCGCGTGGGCATCGCGCATCGCGCGTAATGCGCGCGTAAGCGCGCGTTTTAGGCGCGTTTTCGAACACTGTTATAAATTCATGTTGGATGGTAAAAAAAGAGAAAATCAGTAGCCCACTGTTAATCTTCTAATAGCACACATTCCGATGCAGTTATTGATATACGGATCGAAAATAAGATATGTTCATGCGGAAATTATTCTCACTCGTACTTTTAAAGATTTAAATTCAAATATAAGACCAAACATGTATAACTTCAAATTTCAAGTTATAATTAAAATTTCAAAATTGATTAATTACTAAATTAAAACAATAATATTATGAAATTAAATTAATTATCAAAACTCTATCTCAATCCCGCGTCATATCACTTCACATCAAACCTAATTATTTATCTCTTTATTCCATAAATTCACTCACAATCAATCCATACAGCCACCCACGCTCCTTCATCCGGCCACACACCATGACTATCGCACTCTAGGCCATGCTTCGAACGAAGACCGCAGCAGGCACCCCACACCTTGAACCCGATTTCACCATTTTATGAGACACCTTTTCGTTGGATTTGCAGTCCTTTTATTCAATCTTGTGGGACTCTTATCCTGTTGAAGACAATAGTCTGAATGAATAAATATAACAAGTCCAAATTCTATGTCCAACACTCATGAAATTTATGCTCATAAAAGTAATTGATTTCAATACATAAAGAATTTGTTGAAGACATGATTTAACCTGACTCAATTTCTTCAATTTCCATATGGTAACAAATCCCTTTACATTCTTTTTCCCTATTATTTTCTTCTTCAAAGCCTTTGGAGTTTTAACCTGGCTCAATCTCTTAGTCTTCTTTACCTTTTCATAGTCCTCTCCCCCCCCCCCCCCCCCCCCCTCTTTTTCAGAACCAGGAGTTTTTATTGTCTTCTTCTAGGCTTTGTCTTTTGGGTCTTTTTTTTTTCAGAACCAGGAGTTTTCATCTTTGGAAGTTTTCTTTGAAACGGCCATTGCCGCTGTAAATAGATGAATTTTGTGGGAGAATATTCAAGTGAAATGAGAAGGGAAATTATTCTACTTTAATGAGAAAAATCAATTTCAATTTTTGGCTACCGGTGTTATAAGTAGTTTTTTTTTCCCCTTCCTTGGTTGGGACGGTTGTGATGGCGGTGGCGACGACAGGAGTTGAGATGGTGGTGGCATGATGGTGGTTGTGGAGTACTGGTTGGTGGTGAGTTGGTGACGTGGACAGATGTTGTGAGATATTGTGACCTAATAGTTAATAAGTTGATCTAATAATTTGATAATTATGACTTAAAAGATTCGATGACCTAATAATTTGATAAGTTGTGGCCATAACTAGGGATCGATTATTTTAAATATGTGACCTTGAAATTAATTGCGATGAAAAAAAATTATTAAAAATTTATAAGTTATAACCTAAAATAAATTAAAGTCGTGACCTAAAAACAAGTCCGTGACCTTAAAAATTTGACCAGTGTCCTGAAATTATATAATATTGTGATCTTAATAAATATATTTATTAAAATATTTTTTATTTTTTTATTTAATTAATTAACTCAAATTACAACCTGATTTTTGAAATTATAAAAATGTGATATTATTTTTGAAATTTGTATTTTAAAATACCTTATTTATGTATTGTTCCCAACCCCATTTTTTCTCATAATTTAATTTCACAACAAAGGTCGCGAACATTTCTGATCGAGCCAAACAAAATTTGGATCACCGTTCTTGAACAACTAATAATAATTAGTGATAAGGCAAGTGTGAAATTTCCGATACAAGCACGGTTATAAGAGTCACTCCAATGCACTCTATGGATTGTGAAAAAAAAGACAGAATGTGTTAAAAGTACTATTCACTCCGTAAGTGCACGGGCCGAGCAAGTAATAAAGTGGACGTGAGTCCAAGTATCGATCCAACAGAAATTGTTTTAAATTGTATTAAAGCTTTGAATTTGAGAATTTTTATTTTGAAAAAAAAAAAGCAAATTAAAATAAAGAAAATTTGATTTGTTAAAACGATGAGATGAATATGTTAGAATTATGAATTCACATTAATCATATCAACCATGTATTTGACTTAAACATTTAATAACAATGTATAAGTATTGAAAATCCGTGTTCCTATATTTATTTATGTCCCCATTCGAACGATGCATAAACACCTTTTCCTACAAGAGACGAGCTTATATTTCTATGACCAATCCAAACATGTAGAAAAGCATTAACGAATTATGAACACTTTTTAGGATAACACGAAGCATAGGGGTATATTTCGATCCCCTATCGGACTTCGCGGTAATTAATCAAGGTCTAATAGATTCCTACTCTTTTGAACATAGAACTCTATCACAAACATCAATAATTATGCGTCCACAATCATAGATGAGAATAAAAATATAATTAATTGCATCAATCTCATAAATTGCATAATATAAATGTGTAGTCAAAACATGGAATCAATAAATTAAAGCTTCATCACAATTCTAAAAATTAAAAACCTAGCCTAAATACATGATCGAAAATAAATCACGAGAAGTATAAAAAGATGTCACCCTATTCATCTCCTTGATCCTTGTTCTTCAATCTTGAATTTGGCCTCCTATGGATCCCCCGGCAATTCAACAGCGTTTTGACATGAATTATGAAGATTGAGAACCCCAAGTTTCGTGCCCAAGTCTGGTATATATAGAATCTCCCGAAGCCTAGGTCAAAAATAAGAGAAATCCGCTGAAAATCGCGCAAAAAGCCCATCAGTTGGCCCAACCGGACAACCATGCGACCGCACGGTATAAATTGGCGCGAGAGCACGGTTATAACAATTTCGGATTTGTTCCTTTTTTATGTGGTCATGCGACAGCATGGATTTTACACCATGCGACCGCACGGTTATAAATCTTCCATGCAATTTTCTTTTTTCATTTGCAATAATTTGGTCCTCAAACTTTTATTGCACCTCGGTTCATCAATTTCCAATTGATACAATTGTGTCCCCAAATTTTTGATTTCTCCCAATTTGATTCTTTCTTTCAATTTACTTCTAATTCGACATTTGAACTACTTCATCAACTCTTGATTTTCACACTTTGACACTTTTATCATCATATTGCTTGATTTTGACTTCAATTCCTTTACTTTCTCGACTTTTGGGTTATTCCTGAAATATAAACAAATAACAACGGAATAAATAGCAAATATTCTTGAACAAACAATTAAAATTCTACTTTTAGGATAGAAATAAGTGTATAAAATGCACTTATCAACACCCCCAAACTAGAACTATTGTTCGTCCTCGAACAAAAATAAAACTAAATTATAAATTTGAAGTTAAAATGTATTTGTTCCATGTTGATTCATTTACCATACGCTTCAACAATCCAGATTGATTAATCACTTTAGAAAAAGAAATATGAACAACATAAAATATTTTCATTCATCAGATACTTAACTTCATTGTGTGTGTGTGTGTGTGAATAGCCAGAATCAAATGCAAACTTATGCAAAAATAAACTTGACCATATGTGACTTTTTATGTAAGAGTAAGCCAGAATCCCATGTGGTCAAAAATGATTTTCTTTTGATTTTCCTTACCCTCTCATGAATGATCACAACCTTACTGTTTTTCTCTCATATCCAGAGGTCTTTCCTATTGATATGGTTTCTAAACATGTATAAATTGCATTTTTCCACACAAGGCAGTTAGGATTAGACAAGTATGCATGACAGACCAAGAATAATTAATAAAGTGTTAGGAATTTCAATTAACAAAGCTTATACCATTTTATTCAATTTTTCTTTCATGTGGACGACTTTTTCTTTTAATATCCTTGTCTTTTACCATCTTTGTGCAATACTTTTCATACTTGCTTTCTATATGACCCCTATAGCGAGCTTTAGGTCGGCACCTCCCACCTCAGTTGAGTTTAGGGTACCAAGTTCAGAGAACCCCTCAGACTTAATTACCCGAGTCATAAAGGCTTAAACAGAAAAGTTAAAGATGTTTTTGTGTCTTATGTGTAAGTCCACTCTCCGTACTTGCTTTCTAGTTGATCCCTGTAGCGAGCTTTAGGTCGGCAGCTCCCAACTCAGTTGAGCTTTGGGTACCAGGTTCAGAGAACCCCTTAGACTTACTTGCTCGAGTCAAAAAGGTATTTGAAGAGTAGAATAAGACCTTCAGCATTTTTCTGTTTTTATGCTGGTTATTATGGTTTATACCCGTTGATCAAAACCCTTACGCTAAAGATGCACAATTAAAAACTTCAGATTATCAATCCATCATGCATACTCATACTAACATTCCCACCCCAACCTGCTTCTTGAGCAGTGTGGTTCTACATTTCAGGTCGGGATTTAAATTCCTAAGGTTTGGGATTTTTAATCAATTCTATTTTCAAAGTGCAAGTTTACCCCACAAGTATCAAGCATCTCCCTACACAAGTTATTATCCGAAAGTGACTATGTGCTCAAGTTTGATGAAAGTCTTACATGGATGAACGTTAAGAAAAATTTTAGTTCACATGTTGCCCAATTTATTAATTAAAGCACAAAAATCAATTCAAATTATGTCATAAGCAATAAATAAGTCAACAAAAATTTTCACTTTTTATGATTTTTTCAAATTTTCATTTTTTTATGAATTTTCTACCCAAAATCGAATGAATGTATAAATGAAAGCACATGAATGAGATTCTCACCCCCAAACTAGAAATATGCATTGCCCTCAATGTATTCAAAACAAATAAATAAAATAAATAAAAAATAACAAAGAGGGTTAATGTACTTCCCGGATTTGGAGAGTTGGTGTTCCCATTTTTGAAGCTTGGAATTCAAAGTTTGTTGGAAGAGATACCTCATTCCTAGCTTTCCCATGTTTGGTTCAAGGTGTTTTCTCCTCATGTTTCATGCAAAAGAACGATAAACAACATTAGAATGTATAAAAATTGCATGAAAACTAAAACAATTCAACTCAACACACCCAAACTAAGACTTAAAAAATTTTGAAATTTTTGAAAAATGATCGACCAATGACTTTCAGCCCTTGACATCGCCCTGAAAAAGTAAAAATTTCCCGAGACATGTCCCGAGCATATGAAAGTACATAACTTGATCTACAACATATCAAAAATTCAGCAAATTTGGAGTTCATATGGGTCATGAAAAGATGCGACAAAATAGGTGCAGTGAAGCTGAAAATGTGGGTTGTGGTGCATTGGTGCCTGCAATGGCCTTGCATTGAGGTGCTATGTAGTGCAATGATTTTCAAGTTGATTTCCATGACATAAATCAGTGTAAATAATTATTGAATGATGTACAAATGATGTATAACATGTAATGAAGGTGATCATCCAAAGAGAATTACGAAAACTCAACAAAACATTCATTGTGACATTTAATCAAACATCTTATGTGCATGTGAAGAAATTAATGAATTTCATAGAGTTGGAGATTTGAATTAAGCCAAAAGTTTTCACCTAAAAATTCACAATTCAATATCTCCAATATTAGCCTAAACCCATCACCAATCATCCATAATCTACAAATCACAAAAAGAATGAAGAACATAGAGTATATGCATGATTTTGTAACATGGTGGAAAAGTACAAACCTTTAAATGTTTTTGAAGTGAAGTGAGGCATGGCTATGAGTTTAAATGATGTGTAACTATAGAGGAATAGTTGGGGACTTAATGTTGGATGATTTGGGGGGGGGGGGAAATCGAGTTTAAAAGTGGTAAATGAAAGTTTTGGCAGTATATATACATTCTGGCGTTTCTTCCCAGAAAAATACCGTGCAACCGCACGGTTGTAACACCGTGCGACCGCATGGTGTTAATGGACAGTGACTTGAAATTTTTCAAAATTTGAGTTTTGGACCCCGTGGTCCTAAATGCCTTCCAATGCATGTGACCAACTTCCACACTATATGCTCTTGTCCTAAGCTAGATGATCAAGTGGAAGATTGTAATGAAAAGCAACAAAATAATTAGAAAACAAATAAATCCTAAAAATACTAAAATATGCAAAAATAGGTGCAATGAAGTTTCCAATGCCACTAACATGTCAAAATATGAATTCTAAACATGCAAGTGATCTTGAAATGCAATGTATAGAATCAAAACAACAATAAAGCAAATAGATAAAACAAATGAAGAAAAAGGGTTTGAGAAGTTGGGTTGCCTCCCAACAAGCGCTTCATTTAAAGTCTAAAGCTAGACTCTTTGGCAAACTTTTCTCAAGGTGGTTTTAGATTGGATGGTGAAGTCTCTTCAAAACCTCTAAACTTGTACTCATACCTCTCCCAATATGTAAATTACAACTCGACATCTATCCTGGAGCAATTTTCTAGTTCTGGTTCATGGACATCAAAGCATCATTGTGAAAGTCACGTCTTGATTTTCAGCCCGCAGCACTACGTCTCCTTTTTCTACATTAATTAATGCTCGTGCAGTGGCTAGGAATGGCGGACCAAGTATCAAAGGAAAATTTGCATCTTCCTCCATATCTAAGATGATAAAGTCCGCTGGGAATATGAATTTGTGAACCTTCACCAATACATCCTTCACAACTCCACATGGGTGACAGATTGATCGATCAGCCAGTTGCAATCTGATATTGCTTTCTTTTGGTTCACTCAGTCCCAATTTCTTGTATAAAGATAGGGGCATCAGATTTATACTTGCACCTAGGTCACATAAGACCTTGTTGAATTTTAAATCACCTATAATGCAAGGAATAGAAAAGCTCCCTGGGTCTTTGAGCTTAGGTGGCAGCTTGTTTTACAGGATTGCGCTGCATTTTTTACTCAAAGTTACCTCTTCAAGTTCTTCAAGCTTCTTCTTGCTAGACATTATCTTCTTAAGAAGCTTGACATAACTTGGAATTTGTGTGATGGCTTCCAAGAATGGGATATTTATGTGCAGTTTTCTAAGCGTATTTACAAACTTGGTGAACTGCTTATCCTCTCTTATTTTCTTCAACCTCTGTGGAAATGGGATGGGAGATTCATGAGTCTTAATTGTTGATTTCACCTCATGGCCATCTTCTTTTTCAACCATATTCTCACCATTTTTCACAAGCCTTTCAGGAACTTCCGCTGGCTTTTTTACTTGAATTTCAGGAAGTTGCACACCACGACGTGTAGTGATTGCATTTATCTCATGTTGTACCACATTTATAGCCATGAGCTGTTCCTTTGAGTTTACCTCTGTATTTGCAGGTAATGCACCGGGGGCTCTTGTTGTGATCAGTTCTACTATCTGCCCCACTTGAAGTTCCAAGTTTTTGATTGATGCCTGCTGGTTTTGGATTGTGGTTTCAGTTTTTCTCATAAATTGATATTCTTTAGCCATGAATTGTTCTGTTCTTTCCACGAATTTCCCAATCATCTCTTCCAGTGCAGGATTTCTCTCTTCAGTGTTGAATTGTGGCGCAATGTGTCCATTTGAGTGATCTTTCCAAGAAAAATTTGGATGATTGTGCCACCCTGGGTTATAGGTATTTGAGTATGGGTTATTCTGGAGTTTACCCCATTGAACATAGTCAACTTGCTCCACTGGACAAGCCAGAATAGGGCAACTTGTAGTGACATGGTTGGCACCACACTCTTCACAAGTCACCTTAGCACTTTTAGATGAATGACTCACCAATGCTATGCCCTCCACTTTAGTAGCCAAGGAGTCGATCTTTGCTGATATGGCAGTGTAAGCATCCACTTCATAGACTTCTGGTGTCTTCTTCGGAACCACCCAGTCCGATCCCTACATGGCATTAGTGTTTGCTATCCTCTCAAAGAGCTCCAATGCATGTTCAATGGTCTTTGTTCCCAAAGCACCATTTGATGAGGAGTCAACCATGTTTTTAAAGTTGGAAGTAATCCTTCATAGAAAAACTTCACTTGGTCTCCTCTAGCAATCCTATGGTTTGGACATTTTCTCAGCATGCCCTTAAATATGTTCCATGCATCATCAAAAGATTCAGCATCATGCTGCTGGAACATAGTGATGTCATGTCTCAGTTTGGTAACCTTTGCTGGAGGCATAAATTTAGTGCAAAACTTCTGAATCAAGTCGTTCCAGGTAGTGATACTCGCAGCGGGACGAGAATCTAACCAGTTAGCAACTCTATCTTTTAGAGTGTAAGGGAATAACCTGAGTCTGATAGCATCATCAGACACACCCTAATATTGAAAGTGTTGGCACATGTCTAAAACCTTAGAAACGTGTGTGTGTAGGTTTTCATCAGGTCTCCCATGAAATTGTTGTCCGTTTTGGAACATACTGATGACATTGGTTTTTAGTTGAAAGTTTGCCAGCTCAAATGGTGGATAGACTATGCTGGATTGACTTTGAACCACCTGAGGTGTCATGAATTCACCAACTAGCATGTCATCTTCATTTATTGGATCAACAGGGGGTAGAAGATTGTTGTTGTTTGCCATTTGAATTTTTTTATTTTTTGATTTATCTAGTTTTCTAACTTCTCTTAATCTACGGTGTAACGTACGTTCTATTTTCGGGTCAGCTTCAAAAAGATTCTCCTTTTTCGAACGTAACATACACAACTACAAGAAAAGTAAAGAAACTAGTAACTAAATTAAAAATTTTAAGATAAAAAAAAATAAAAATAAAAATAAAACAAGTAAAAGTCCGAATTAGCTAAAGTAATCTAAAAATAAATTTAAAGAACAATCCCCGGCAACGGCCCTAAAAACTTGTTCGCTCCGGGAGTGCATGGGTCACGCAAGTAAAAAAGTGAACGTGAGTCAAAGTATCGATCCCACAGAGATTGTTTTAAATTGTATTTCAGACTACGAACCTTAACCGGAACGAGAAAAGCTTTGAATTTGAGAATTTTTATTTTAAAAAAAAAAACAAATTAAAAATTAAAATAAAGAAAATAAGAAAATTTGATTTGTTAAAACGATGAGATGAATATATTAGAATTATGAATCCACATTAATCATATCAACCATGTATTTGACTTAAACATTTAATAACAAGGTATGAGTATTGAAAATCCATGTTCCTATATTTATTTATGTCCCCTTTCGAGCGATGCATAAACACATTTTCCTACAAGCCTATATTTCTATGACCAATCCAAACATGTAGAAAAGTATTAACGAATTATGAACACTTTTTAGGATAACATGAAGCATAGGGGTATATTTCTATCCCCTATCGGACTTCGCGGAAATTAATCAAGGTCTAATAGATTCCTACTCTTTCGAACATAGAACTCTATCACAAACATCAATAATTATGCGTTCACAATCATAGATGAGAATAAAAATATAATTAATTGCATCAATCTCATAAATTGCATAATATAAATGTGCAGTCAAAACATGGAATCAATAAATTAAAGCTTCATCACAATTCTAAAAATTAAAAACCTAGCCTAAATACATGATCGAAAATAAATCACGAGAAGTATAAAAAGATATCACCATATTCATCTCCTTGATCCTTGTTCTTCAATCTTGAATTTGGTCTCCTATGGATCCCCCAACAATTCGACAGCGTTTTGACATGAATTATGAAGCTTGGGAACTCCAAGTTTCGTGCCCCAAGTCTGGTATATATAGAATCTCCCGAAGCCTAGGTCAAAAATAAGAGAAATCCGCTGAAAATGGCGCAAAAAGCCCATCAATTGGCCCAACCGGACAACCATGCGACCGCACGGTACAAATTAGCGCGACAGCACGCTTATAACAATTTCGGCTCTGTTCCTTTTTTATGCGGCCATGCGACAGCATGGATTTTACACTATGCGACCGCACGGTTATAAATCTTCCATGCAATTTTCTTTTTTCATTTGCAATAATTTGGTCCTCAAACTTTTATTGCACCTCAGTTCATCAATTTCCAATTGATACAATTGTGTCTCCAAACTTTTGATTTCTCCCAATTTGATTCTTTCTTTCAATTTTCTTCTAATTAGCCATTTGATCTACTTCATCAACTCTTGATTTTCACACTTTGACACTTTTATCATCCTATTGCTTGATTTTGACTTCAATTCCTTTACTTTCTCGACTTTTTGGGTTATTCCCGAAATATAAACAAATAAAAACGAAATAAATAACAAATATTCTTGAACAAACAATTAAAATTCTACTTCTAGGATAGAAATAAGTGTATAAAATACACTTATCAAGTACATCTTCAATACACAACAATGATTACAATGTTAAGCTGATGGGACTTAAGAAAATAGACATTGTAGGTGCTCTGTCTACATCTAAAACTTCATGGGACATGAAGAGCCAACATTATTTTTTATTTTATAATTATTTAATTATTATAAATAAGGATGTTGGTCAATCAGGTTGTATGGTACAAGTTATTTTTATTTGGACTCTTTATACAATGAGAAATCATGTTGATAAGGCCCAATTTATGCATAGTAATTTATTATAAAATTTTTTAGAAATGTCACATAATCAATATTATTTATATATCAATGAACCATTTGAGAGTAAATTGTTACATCAATTTCAATCTACATAATGCATTGGAGATGCTCAAAAGGTGTGACTCATTGTAATCCGTATTTTTTTCTCCGTGGAAAATGGCAATATTTTGGGATAAAATACACCAAAGTCATCTAACTCACTACCTATATTTTCCTCCTAATGACAATTATTTACTGGATAAGATAAGAATTTACATAAACTAATTGCAGTATTAGGCTAAATACCATGTGCCAAGTGTCCCGATAGAGCTGGATGCAACTACCACTGTAAAAGTCTAATTAATCAAGTTCAAATGGGGAAAATCAAGGTCAAAATTTGACAATTAGAGTTAAATAGTTCTTTAGTACAATATTAAGTCAAGATTGTTGATTCATAATATGCATAGTTTGAGTGACCTCTGGCATGTTACATTTCACTAATGAATATTTAACAATTTTAATTCTATTTTCAATAAGTGGGAAATCAATCAATAAATCACTTTTTTTCCACTCTATGATACTCAATTATGGATTATGCCCGCTCAACTATTCATCTATAAACAACAATTCCGTTTGGTTAACTTGTCGGAAAACTTGTTTATAATTTAAATAATACATTTCTCTAAATTACTTTTAACCACATAATTTTTCTTCAACCACTTTTCAGTCATTTATTTTACCTCAAAAATATCACATTCTTTGTTTCTAAGCAAAAATCTTTTACCAAATGGTAATCTTTGTCCAAAGGAAATTAAGTAAATCATGAATTATAGGTTTAGCCCGTTGCTAGTATAGCTAAGAAAATTGTTGAAAATTAAAGTCAAAATCAATAATTAATTTTAACAATAATTTCATAAGACTCGTAACTTTTATCAACTTTTTAACCATATACTTTATCAATTTTTATTAAAATCTACTAAAAATTTGATTTTTAGTTACACCATGAAGCCAGATTCTAATGTAAAAAATTTGGCAAACTGCCTTGCGGAAAAATGTGATTAAATTAGCTACTTTTCTAATTCTAACTTTATGAAGTTGGATTTTACTATAGAATCAGTATCAAATATGTTCATTGGTCCAAAATATATTGGCGTGCTGTTGAGCTACCTTTTAATTTTCTTATTATGATGTTTAATTATTTAAAATGCTGACATGACTACCCCACGCCACACTAATCTTTACTCAACCTAAACCTAGTAACACACTATATAGTTTTGATTAATATCATTTCACCTTTGTTTGGTTCTCTTTAAAATTTTCTCCTTTTTTCTATAATACTTAATCTCAACTATCCATTAAAAGTCAAGTCCAAAATATTTGATTTTTCAACAAAATCTCAATTATCCATCCCCTTAAAAATCACTTTTCATTCCAAAAAATTATTTTTAAACAATATCAAACACCATCACTTGGTTTCTTTTAAAAGTAACATTTTCCCGACAGTATCACACTTAATACTTTTAAAAAAGAACGTATCTTTTGGATGTTCTTTTGCGCTCTTTATTTCTATAACATTTTTCAGAAAAATACACAAATTTTCTTGGATTACGGAACTTATTTTTTTATTTTTTTTATTATTTGAAACTATAGTTGGATCCTAAGCAGGGTGATGCTGACGCAATTTCCTCCACATGGCCCCCACACAGGAATTGAGGACCCGGGCGCATCAAGATAATGTAGATATTAATATTTAAATACTAGACTGACAAAATGTCTATTAAATTCGAATATGTGAAGATTCGACCTCTGTGCTGTCAGTATTTGTGGATCTCTAATATTTATCAGTTGTGATGTGCGCTCGATGCATGTATGTATTAATATTTGATTGCGTGAAATATTGACACTTAGGAAGGATGTCCCACTTAATGGGATGCTTTTCTTGCCAACTTGCTTAATATCTCATCAAATCCAAACACCAATTAGTCTTTTGCTTCAAGAGTTTAATCAATGCCCACCAATAATCTATCTTTCTTTCTTTCTTTCTTACCCCTGCATCCACTTTAAATATTCCAATAAATTATTGTTTCATAATTTTAATAGTGAGCAAGTTAAGAGTAGAGATTAAACCTCGAGGCATCGAAACTTTTGTTTTTATCGTAAAAGAGAGAAATAAAAGTGTAATATCTTATCTTATGATCAATTGAGAATCTGTCTTAAAAGTTGCATGACGGTTGTTTCTCGTACTCTGACTCGCACTAGAATGCCTAATTTATTGTCGTGCGCGAATAGTAGATAATTAAAATAGAAAGACTGCAAGGGTTGTATGTTGCTTGATGTTAAGGTTACACATAAGGTTCAATTTCGTAAAAGACTGAACTTAATCGAACTAGAACTTAGTTTGGTTAGGTTTTATAGAAAAAAAAAAAAAAAATTAAATTATTTATGTATATTACAGTACAAAATTATATAACCAGGATATGATCTGATTCAATTATACTCCAATCATTATTTTGTCGACCATTCACGACGAATTTTTTTTATTGAAATAGATTTTTAACAAAATGAATCTCGGGATAAATTTTTATCCCTAAAAGTTGTTGTTTCTTTTATGTGTACTTACTCCTTTTGTCAAATCTAAATAAGTATAAATTTACAGTTGAAATTTGAACACAGTAACAGTATAATTCGAGCCCACCGAATTCACGATATTTTCTTAAGACGAATTTGCTCCCTTCTAAAGTGCTTAAAAGGCACACAGCAATTGTCTCACAGGATAAAAACGAATTTCCTCTCATACGGAAGAAGCACAATAATCTGCAGGAGTTCTAGCGAACACAACCGCTGTTTTGGCACTCAAAATTGTATATCAAAATTTCAGAGAGAGAATGAGATTCAAAGCTCGGAATATTTGCAATGAAAATGGTGTGTCTTTTCTGGCTGTAGTGAAGGAAATTTATAGAGTAATTCGTGATCATTCGAATTCTCTTCAAGCCTCTTCAAAACAGTGGTGACTCTTCAGACAAACCCAGAAATGAACAGAGATTCCTGTTTGTTCAAACATTGCTTCAGTTTCTATCTAAAATTTTAAATAAATTTTGTCCAAAAAGAATATATCTAGCAGAAGGACCCGCACCCGAACATGAACCGGACCCGTGCCAAGTCGACCGGACGGCTACAGCGACGGCGCGCGTGTGAGCTTTGGACTAGTCTAGACATTGTGGGAGACTTCCCTCTTCCAAAGATTATTGATACCTCTTGGGGACCAAACCCAATTGCCAAAGTTCCACAATATAAACCACATAAAAGTTTCCTAACTTTCTTATGTGGGATAAGAGTTTTACAATATCAAGTTCTTCACTTATTTAAAGTTTCAAGTGGGTAAATTTGAAATCAATTATTTCATTCAATTCTAAATGGTTTTTGATAAATAAATATATCACGTTGATTATCTCGCGGAGTAGAACGTGAATATTCTTAGTATCGTAAAAATCGGAATACATGTCCCACTGAAATTGGTGCTCAAAGTCGATCCATTTCATTTTATTTATAACCATTTTTCAACAATCCCCCACATGAATAAAATATGTTGGATTTTACAAATTGATACAATTACTGATATTTATTTTGAGTACAAATGAAGAAAAACTACATCGAGATAAGTAGTCAGAGACTTTGAACTTTCCCTAGTAAAATCTATCGGATTTACTTGGCCAATCAGTAGCAAGATGTTTTGAACAGTCAGTCGTTCGTGTAAACCTAGACAATAGAAGTCACACAATTCCCTTCGAACACAGTTGGTTCTCACGTTTATGTCCATTTTGGCCTTGGACACCACCTGGTTCATGAGTGTTGTTTAGAGAATTTATCTTCACATAATTCTCGTAGAAGTGGAAGAGGCCCCTTCTCACTCACATAGGTGATCTCCATAAAAAGCATTCTGCTATACTCCACTTGAACAAATCAAGATATAGTGATCATTAAAAGCAACTTAACCTATATCGCGACAAATAGACACTGTCTCATCATAGGAATGGGTTGGATTATTTTAATCTCCACAGAGCGTACTAAGTTTTTCACAGCTCGATTGTCCCATTGAACCTAGATCTTGGGATCTTCAGTCAACTAGGTTGGTTTGCCACCATGGAAACTCTTGTTTACTTTATAAGTTTTAATCTCATCCCCTTTGATGAACTTTCAACTTGCTCTCTTGTCAAACCTTTTGTTAGCGCATCCGCAATATTATCTTTCGATTTTACATAATCTATTGAGATAATACTGGTTGAGAGCAACTGTCTAACGGTATTGTGCCTACGACGTATATGACAATATTTACCATTATACATGGCATTTTGGGCTCTTCCAATTGCCGATTGACTATCGCTATGTATACATATGGAAGGCACAGGTTTTACCCAACAAGGAATATCTTCTAGGAAATGTTGTAGCTTCTTCCCCAGCTTTATCTAACGAAATGAATTTGGATTCCATCGTTGATCTAGCTATGCATGTTTGTTTTGAAGATTTCCAAGATACTGCAGCACCTCCAAGTGTAAAGGCATATTCACTTGTAGACTTGGAGTCTTTAGTATCAAATAACGAATTAGCATCACAGTATCCTTCAAGTACTGTTGGATATCTCGAATAGTGTAATCCAAAGTTTTTTGTATGTTTTAAATATCCTAAAATTCTTACATTCGCCTTCCAATGCTCAGTATGTCGACTTAACCTACTAATAGAATAATCAGTATCAGGTCGAGTGCAGTTCAAAACATGCATTAAACTGTCAATAATGCGAGAGTATTCTAACTGAGATTTACAGTCACCAGTATTTGAAACAAGATGCATACTTGCATCCATAGGTGTTTTCATATGGATAATATCATATTTCTTGAACTTATCAAGAATCTTCTGAATATAATGAGATTGAGACAATATGAGACCATTGGATGTTTTAGAAATTTTATTTCCTAATATAACATCGGCAACACCTAGATCCTTCATTTCAAACTTACCAGTTAACATCTTTTTCGTCGTTTGAATTATGGAATCATTATTCCCCTTAATTAGCATGTCATCTACATATAGACATACCATGACATATCCATTTTGAGTGCTCTTGACATATACAAATTTGTCACCCTCGTTAATTTTAAAACCATTTGACACCATAATTGTATCAAATTTTTCATGCTATTTTTTAGGAGCTTGCTTTAAACCATAAAGTGATTTAACAAGTTGACACACTTTATTTTCTTGTTCTGGGACAATAAATCCTTCAGGTTACTCCATATAAATTTCTTCATCTGATTCAGCATTTAAGAACGCGGTTTTTACATCCATTTGATGTATATCTAAACCATTTAACGCTGCTATTGCAATAAGCATACGTATAGAAGTAATTCTCATAACAGGTGAATAGGTATTGAAATAATCAAGACATTCCTTTTGCTTGTAGCCTTTAGTAACAAGTCTAACTTTATATTTATCAATTGGTCAATATGCCTTCATCTTTCGTTTAAAAATCTATTTACACCCTAATGGCTTATTATCGGGTGGAAGATCTACTATTTCCCAAGTATGATTTTGGAGTATGGATTCAATTTCTCTATGAATAGCTTCTTTCCAATATAAAGATTCAGTAGAAGACATAGCCTCTTTATAACTTTGGGGTTCGTTTTCTAATAGATATGTTAAAAAGTCGAGCCCAAAGGAGATTGATGTTCTAGACCTTTATTACGTCTAGGTTCTTCCTTATTTATAGATCCTTGATCTACAGCCTCATCATTTTCACGAGGTCTCTTCAATGAGTTTAATTCACTTTGCATGTTATAAGGAAAAATATTTTTGAAAAATGTAGCATCCCTGGATTCAATAATTGTATTGACATGCATATCGGGAATTTCAGACTTATGTACAATAAATCTATATACACTATTATGGTAGGCATAACCAATAAATATGTAATCAATGGTTTTAGGTCCGATCTTAACCATTTTAGGTTTAGGAACCACTACCTTAGCTAAACATTCCCATACCTTTAAGTATTTATAGTTAGGTTTGAGAGCTTTCCATAATTCATAAGGTATTTTATGCATTTTTTGATGCAGTAATTTTTTGGAAATATAATTGACGGAGAGCAAAGCTTTCCCCCACAAGTTTGTGGTAATCCTGAACTTAATAACATCGCATTCATCATCTCCTTCAATTTTCGATTCTTGCGTTCAGCAATACCATTGGATTGAGGAGAATAAAGCGCGGTAGTTTGATGAATAATTCCATGTTCTGAATAGAATTGTTCAAACGGGGAATCATATTCACCGCCTCTATCACTTCGTATTGCTTTAATCTTTTTGTTAAGTTGATTCTCAACTTCTAACTTATAGCGTTTAAACAATTCAATTGCCTCGTCTATACTCTTGAGTAAATATACATAACAAAATTGAGTGCAATCATCGATAAAAATGATAAAGTACTTTTTACGACCTCTAGTTTGAATATATCGGTATGAATTAAACCTAGAGGTTCAGTACTCCTTTCGACAGAACGAAAGGGTAAACGGGCTATTTTGACTTCTACACATATATCGCATTTGTGATTAGGATCTAAATCGCACTTTCGTAATAAATCTAATTTGATTAGTCTACTCAAAGTATTATAGTTCACATGTCCTAAAAGTTCATGCCAAACATTAAATGACTCCAACAAGTAAGAAGAAGGTGTAATTTTATTAGTAGAAGGACGTACAACAGTCATTACATTCATTTTAAAGAGCCCCTCATTTAGATAGCCCTTTCCTACAAACATGTCAGTTTTAGTAAGGACAAATTTGTCCGATACAAATACAAGTTTAAATCCGTTCTTTCTTAACAAAGAATCGGATATCAAATCTTTACAGATCTCGGGCACATAAAGAACACCGTTCAAAGTAAGTTCCTTTCTACTAGTCATTTTCAGCACAATCTTTCCTTGTCCTTCAACCTTGGAGGATGATGAATTTCCCATGTAGATTTGTTCATCATGATCCATTGATTTGTAAGTAGAGAACATCCAATGGTTTGCACATATATGGTGAGTAGTTCCAGTCTCTACCCACTATTAATTAGTATACTCTACTAAGTTGCATTAAGAGACAACCGCAGAAAGATTTATATCTTGTACTTTGTCAGAAAGGTTGTCATGTTCTGTTACATTGGCTTGAACTGTTTTACTCTTGACATTTTTTGGCTTACGACAATCCTTGGATCGATGTCCCGTTTTTCCGCAGTTGTAACAGTTATCTTTGAACTTTTTAGGAGCCTTTGAAGAACCAGTTTACCCTTCCTCATTATGCTTCCTCTTTTTGTTGGTCTTAGGACATCCTTCAACAATGTTGGCCTTTGATTCCATCGAATTGAATTCACCAACCCTCTTTTCAGATTTGCGATTTTCTTCTTCAATTCTCAACCGAACAATAATATCTTCAAGTTTCATTTCCTTACGCTTATGCTTCGAGTAATTCTTGAATTCCTTCCATGAAGGTGGAAACTTCTCAATCAATGCAGCAACCTGAAATGATTCACAAAGTTTCACTCCCTCGGCATGAGTATCACTGAGTATAATCTGAAGTTCTTGAACTTGGGATATAACAGTTTTGTTGTCTAAGTCCAAAAAATGACCGAATATGAATTTCTTCGTGCCGACATCTTCTGCTTTGTATTTGGTATCCAAGGAGTCTCATAGTTCTTTTGCGGATTTTGTATTACAGTACACATTATATAATATGGTGTCTAGTCCGTTCAATACATAGTTCCTGCATAGGAAGTCCGAATGTTTCCATGCATCAACCGCGATCAGTTTCTCCTCATCACTTTCATTTTCTCCTTATGAAGGTGCTTCTTCTTTGAGGAACTTTTCCAAATTTAATGTTGTCAGATAGAAAAGCATTTTATGTTGCCAGTGCTTAAAATTTGATCCATTAAATTTCTCGAGTTTTTCTCTGATCGTATTAGGGAGATGAGTACTGGAAGTATCCATTTCTGATACACAATCAGAAGATAAACAGAATGAGAAGGAGTAGAATTAGAAGTAGACACAGAATAAAGAAAATAAATTCATCTTAAGATTGTTGTTTCTTTTATGTGTACTTACTCCTTTTGTCGAATTTGAATAAGTATAAACTTACAGTTGAAATTTGAATGGAGTAATAGTATAATTCGAGTCCACCGAATTCACGATATTTTCTTAATTGGAATTTGCTCCATTCCAAGGTACTTAAAGGGCGCACAACAATCGTCTCCCAGGATATAACGAATTTCGTCTCCTACGGAAGCAGCATAGTAATCTGCAGGAATTCCAGCGAACACAACCGGTGTTTTGGCACTCAAAATTTTATATCATAATTTCAGAGAGAGAATAAGATTCAAAGCACATAATATTTGCAATGAAAATGGTGTCTTTTCTGATTGTAGTGAAGGCAATTTATAGAGTAATTCGTGGCCATTCAAGTTCTCTTCAAACCTCTTCAGAACAGTGGTGACTCTTCAAACAAGCACATAAATGAACAAACATTCCTATTTGTTCAAACACTGTTTGAGTTTCTATTTTTCTGAACAAGTATTACCAGAAGACGGAAATTGCTTAAATTAGCCACAAACAAAAGATAAACTTAATTAAGTACCCAAGAATTTGATTAATTACAAATTGGCCTAAAATTTTAAATTAAGTTTTGTCCAAAAAGAATATATCTAGCAGAAGGACCCAAACCCAGACCTATGCCATGCCGAGCCGAGCAGGACGGCCAGACGAACGGCAGCAGCGCACATGTGGGCTTTGGACTAGATTTGACATTGTCTATGACTTCCCTCTTCAAAAGACTATTGATATCCCTTGAGGCCCAAACCTAATTGCCATACTTCCACAATATAAACCACATAAAAGTTTCCTATCTTTCCTATGTAGGATAAGAGTTTCACAATATCAAATTCTTTACTTATTTAAAGTTTCAAGTGGGTAACTTTGAAATCAATTATTTCATTCAATTCTAAATGGTTTTTGATAAATAAATATATTACGTTGATTATCTCGCGGAGTAGAATGTGAATATGCTTAGTCCCGTTAAAATTGGAATACGTGTCCCACTGAAATTAGTGCTTAAAATCGACCTATTTCATTTTATTTATAACCATTTTCAAACAAAATTCAGAGCCGGACTCGGGGAGAGGCCCAAAATAGTTTTGCTATGTGTTTATATTTTATATATATTTTAAAGGAGGAAATTACACCTAACCTTGTTTTATATGAATCAAATTTAAAAAAATATCAAATCAATAAAACATAAAATTTCAGGTTGTAATAAATTTTTAAAATATACTAAATAAATTATAATAATCTATCTTAATACCAATATCTACTCAAATCATATTTCCCTCATTTTACACACACGGACTCTCTCCACAACTGAACTCACTCCTCCGACGGCGACTACAAATTCCTCCGGAGGTGATGGCTCTTCAGTCACCCACCCCACTCTATCCACCAAAGCTCACAGCTCCATCACTTCTCCAAGCGGCTGCCCACCCACTGTAGGGGAGATTTGTGTGGGTGTGTGTGGTGCATTGTAGTGTTGATGCAGTGGATTGTTGCTTCACGTGGTGGTGTGGGTGTTTTATGTGGATGTGCATTTTCAATGTGGTGATGGTGGTAGTGGGAGAGGACTATGAATTTGAGGGTCGATTTTGTTAAAGCTCTAGTTTCTGTTGTAAGGATAAGAAGAGTGGAACAATATAAAGTCTAGGTGGTGTTTTGGTGAAGAGACGGTGATCGGAAATGGTGATAAGGTCACATTTACAAAGTTTTTAGGTCATATATGTGCGGTGGCCGCTGGCTCTTCATTTGCTGCGCTGCACCTGTGTGTTGTGGTTTGCAGCAGTGGTTGCTGACTCGACTTTAGCTGAGCCATAGCATGCATGTGGTGGTTGGCTACGACGGTAACTGACTACGTACCGATGGGCCATGTGCCGCGATTTTGTGGATTGCAAATGGTAGTCTAGTGATTGTGGTGGTAATGACAGCACCTTGTGTTTGTGAAGTGATGGTGATGTGTCGGGGACAACAGTTGGCAATGGCTAAGGCGGTGGTGGTGGTGGTCATCATTTCTGTGACCTTGATGTAAAAATGTGATTCAAAAATAAGTTCCATTTGTGACACTAAAATAACTAGTGACCTTAAAAATTATTGTTGTGACTTAAAAGATTTGTATTTTGTGACCTGAGATTTTAAAGTATCGTGGCCTTAATAGTTATAATTAATAAAATATTTTTAATTACTTAATTTAATTAATTAATCTTAATTACAACCTGATTTTTGAAATTATATAAGTTTGATCTCAATTTTGAATTTTGTATTCAAAATTACCTTATTCGTGCATTTTTCCCATTTTAAAATGCATAAAAAGACTACTTATTATCCTATAGTATAGTGTAGATGTGTCAATTCGGATGGTTTGAGTTGGGTTGGCCCACCAACATATGAGCCGGCAATAGCACGCGTTAAAAAAAGCCCACCCGTTGCAGGTTTACGGGTCGTTGGGGGTCAACCCACAAATTTGGAACTACAACCCAAGCCCACCGATGGCTCATCCGGATTGAGGACGTGTAGGTCATGGTCACTGTTCGTTTCGATTTGGCCCGTAGAATAAAAATTGAATCTTTCATATTTAAAGCAAAACATTTTTTTTTTTTTTGAATTGCTAAATATGAAATGAATACAATGATGAATTCATATTTATTAAAAGAAATGTTTACATAAAATTCAAAATTATATCTTATGTTATTTGAATTATTTCTAAATTTGCAAAGTTAAATACTCACTCCGTCCCGTGATGGTAGATATGTTTCCTTTTTCTCATAGATTAAGAAAATGTAATTTATGTAATTGGAAATATAATTTTTTTTAATCTTACCTAATATATCCCTACATTAAACAATTGAATAAATATGATTAGTTTATATTTGTGGACATTAAATATGGGCAAATTAGAAAACTTAAAAATATTTAGATTTTCAATAAGTAAAGTGACCTATAATTTTGGACGGACAAAAAAAGAATACAAATCTATCTTCACAGGACGTAAGGAGTACAATATAAACAAATAACAACAAAGCCTTTGTTCGGTAAAGCTATGATGATGGTCTTCAATTCAATTTATAAACTGCATAATTTCTCAAACCATATTTTAACTACATATATTTTCTTTATTCATTTTTTAACCACACAATAACAACAAATAACAACAAAGCCTCTGTTCGATAAAGCCATGATGATGGTATGTACTTCAATTTATAAACTGCACAATTTCTTAAATCACTTTTTAATCACATACATTTTCCATCTTCAATTTTGAACCACGCAATTTTTACCTAGAAAAATTAAATAAACCAAAATTATCGACGGCTGAGAGCCGCAGAACAGAGCATAAATGCATTTCTAATTACTATTGTCAAAGAACATTATGTTTCTTATGTTTCTTAGTTACTAGTTGTCTAAATGTGCTTTGCACGTTAATTGTCCATATGAAGTAATTTTTAAAAATTGTTTCGAGCAAAAATTGAGTTTTTCTTAATAAAAGTAGCAAAAAGCGCAAGACGAATAGAATTAACAAAATCGAATAATTTTTAACATTTAAACAAATTTTCTAAGACCATATTCTTTTTCTCTCAATCAAAATCTTGACTAGACTCACTTATTTTACGAAAGCAAATATGAGCTTCAAGTTGAGAACAACGTTGATAATATTTGGGAATAAATTATAGGTTTTGTTTATATAATATTTGAAATATTATAAAAAGAACAAAAAAATGTCAATGAAAATTTAATACCAAATATTTTTCCTTTATAACAAAGTTTAGGACTTGTGAGAATTTAACAATGCATAAATTTGATAATTTTGGTGAGATCTCATTTTTAATTTCTTCAATCTTGTTTTTTATCGTGAAGTTGATTTCAAGTTCAGCATGCACATTTGAAAATGTATAATTACTATTGGTCTAATTTTTTCATGACAAAGTCGATATATTTTTTCTTTCTGAAGCGTGAAAGTAAAATTTTCAATTGTGGCCTAAATTAGTGTAGCAAAAATCTGGTACCTTGTAAGTATTAAAAGAAAATAACATATTTGTTTGATATCAAAAAATTTATTAAAATAAAGATATAGAAATATAATGAGAAATATCACATATTAATTAATAAAAATTCAAAATAAGTTTTGAAAATTCCATATGTACATTTCCAATGGAATACATACAAATATTAGAAATTTTTATACGTCAATCTTCGTCATATACGATTAGATTTCATAGAAACATATGATTTATACTTTAATTTGTGGACAAAACCATTCGATTTATTAAAAAATCTAATTTGAGAGAAATGATATATCAAAAAAAGTTGAGTAAAATATGATGTTAGACTTTTAACCCTTTTGAATCTATAATGGACTATATTGGGTTATAGTATATGTTGTATTGAATTCATTTTAGTGTAAAAATATACAAGAATATTAAGGTTCTTGGAATTATAAACGTGTTAATGAAAATTGGTAATTAAGAGTGATATATAACTATGTAAATATATTAGATTGAATGAATGTTATAATGCATGTAATTTAGGTTATAGAATAAGGGTCGTATATATTTTTGTTGAATTAATGACATTATTGACAAATAAAAAAAATAATGGAATATTAATAATATAATTCAAAAAATGTATTATTCATATTTCTCACAATTTCCTTAATAATGAAAATATATTAATATTTAATTAAGAGGAGAATTTCAGTTTCATGAAAAAAAATTATAACCAAACTTTTTTCACCATTTCCTTTATGATTATGTATTAAAATAATTCAATGAAAAATAAAAATTAAAAGTTTTAGGCTTTATTTAAAGACTTTTCGTAAGAAAGTAAAGAGTTTAGATTGTTAGTATTTTGAAATCAATGATATTGTTGATAAAATGAAAGAAAAAAATAATATTAAAATAATTAAAATAATTATTAATTAATTAACATTGAGGGTAAATATGAAATTATAAAAAATTTGCAAGGATAGAAACATCCAAAAAAGTTTCTCCATTTGAACCACTTTTAGAAATGGTATTGATGATTGGGAAGAAAAAAGAAATTAACCATTCAAATTTGTACTAGAGTTTGTAGAAGGAAGATTTTGATTATTCCCTTATTTGATTAATAAAAATAGTTATTTATTTATTTTTTAATTATTTCATGGGCAAGCGAATTAACTGCCACCCTCGAAAACGTGATCCGCGAAATCCATGGTTCAAACTTTCTTAAACTGTGAACTGCCAAATTAGGTCACTAGTCAGCCCACAATCTCGTGTCCGATCAGTTCGTCCATCTTGACACCTTTAGTATAGTGGTAGAGCATTCAGTAATTTGATTGATTGAAGTGAAATGTCATGTGTTAAAATCTTTTTGGAAATTTATGTGTTTTTTTTTTTTTTAGTTTCATAATAAAAAATCATTGGTTTTGCTTAAAAAAATATTTTATTGGTGATTTTAATGTTTGAGGATTTTAAATTTTGTGCCCAAAAACTTAAATTTGTTTTGTCCAACAATTATTTATTAGATCCTTAGATTTTATTTGTTTAATTATGTTAATTTCTGAATTCTTATTTCATAAAACTTACCTTTTTTTTATTTAACGAACATAAAATCCCATTTTAGTTTTTAGGATTTAAACAAATTAATTGAAAAAAAAAAAATTGCTTTTTTTTGTTTTACATTTTTATTTTTTTAACTAAAATTATTAAATTACTTTAGATCAAAAGTGAGTACTAGTTCATTGTTTGATACGTTTGAACAAAATCATTCTTGAGGTTTGCTAGAAATTTAAATTGTATAAATCATTCTATCTAATTTTCACGAAAAAGTCAAGAACCCATTTGGGTCTACTTATTATTTGAAATTGATAGTAATTATTTTGATACGTGTGGATAAAAAGTGAGTAAAAGTAGTCATTCACATAAAATAAGTTATCGATTAATTGTTGATTTGAGAAAATATTTTCGAAAATGATTATGAGTTATTCAAATAGAGCTTATTTATAAATATTATTTAATTTTATTGAAATCAACTTACAAACATAATTGAAAATTTGATTATAAGGATGAGTTTAATTGAGAAATGGTCTTTTTCTACCCAAATTTCAACTTTTTTTAGTTTTTGTCTTTTTTTTCATTGAATATTTTTGAACATTTGAAAGTCTGCTTAATTTTCATTGTTTCTAGGAAAACGCTTCATGTGGAAGTGGTAGGTTTTTGTTATCCTAAAAAAAAGGGAAAATATTTTCTTTTGTTTTCCATTTACTGTAGAGTTTTATATTAACAACTTTAGTTATGTAATAATAAATAAAATAAATAAAAAATGAAAATTACACAAGAAATTCTTTTTAACTTTACAATCCAAAATTAAGGTAGCGCACTGTTTGTATTTCATTTTCTATTTTTATTTCTGAAAACGTTTTCTATGTTCAGTTTTCATTTCCTATTTTTAAATTTACTGAAAATCCGTTTTGTTTCTCATTTATAAAAACTGTTTCTAAAAATGAAAAACTGAAAAAGCACATTCTATTTGAAATTTTTCAGAATACTACTTTGACTATTTGTAATTAATTTACTTGTATGTTAAATTATAAAAAAAAAAAAAAAAAAATTGTCATTTGAAGATTTATTTTCTATTATAAGAAATTACCTTATCTAATTTTTATTAGACTGATTTAATTATGACAAGAAAAATATAATAAAAATAAATAAAGTCATTAATGATCAAATCCCAAAAATATTATAAGAAATAAGCTTATCAAATTATTATTGCCACATTTATGTTCAAGTCACAATTAAATATGAGTCCATATAAACAAAATAATGACACAAAGAGTTGCTCAACAAAATGAATGCAAGTTATACTAAGAGAAAACAACAAAGAGAACATGACTTAAGATTTACAAATTATTTATACATAAATCAGGTCAAAATTCACTTATAATTATTAATAATTATAATATTTATTAAATTATCCCACCCAACCCCACACTATTCCCAATTCATTTCAACCCTAATTTAATGCACCCATAGCCCATTCATTTGAATAAATGCTCCATCTCCTCCAGCCGTACCCAACACCATCCACTCAAACATTACAATCGCTTCGACGTGTCCCTCTCCTTCGATGACCCCCTCCATTCCAAATTTGCTCTGCTAAGCTACAGTCGCCCGATGCTAAGCCCTCTCCACCGACGACCCCCTCCATTCCAACTCTTCGTCCCGAAGCTGCAACCGTCGATGTTGCTAAGCAACCGCGACAACAACCGAATAGATGATGACCTACTGATCATCAATCTATCTTGTCGATCACCAGTTACAGCGCTCAATCTCTCTTTAGTGGCTTTGAGCGCCATTGCTCTTAACCACTGCATCATCATTTGTAGGTTCAGATCTCTTTTTAGTGACTATAGGCTCATCTAGTGCCAGTCCCAAGTATAATTCACCTAAGGGAAGAATACATAACTAAGATTTTTAAAGTACACATTTTCAAAATTAAGAAATTTAAGGTTTTATTTCAAAAATCAGGTCATAATTAATTATATATATTTTATTGTTTATGGTCACAAGTCACAATTTTTTAGCTCACGGCTTATTATGGTCACAAGTTACAATTTTTTAGGTCACAGGTTACAAATCAGGTCATAAGTTTATGGTCACAGTTACAGTTTTAGGTCACAATTTATTTCTCGATCACAATTTTTGAATTTCGTAGGTCACGATTTTTTCGATCGCAAATCTCGAGTCAATTGGTCATAACTTAACAAATTATAAGTCACGATTTCTTTATTGTCACAAATCACAAATCTCATTGGTCACAATTTTTTATCCGATACAAATAAAGAATTTTTTAGGTCACAATTTTCACAAATCACTAGTTTTCTTGGTCACAAATCATAAATTTTATAGGTCATAATTTATAAAATTATTTGGTTAACTCATATTTTGGTCACAATCTAATTTTCGGTCACAAATCACAAATTTTATATGTCACAAATTAATGTCACAACAATTAATTGGTCACAACATACTATTTACTAATCACAAATTATGTATTTATTGGTCACACAACCATCAACACGACTGCCACAAAGACAATAAATACTACCACCACCACCATCATCACTAGTGCAGGTACCACCATCTCAATAACACCAACACCACCAACACCACTGTCACTGTCATCTACACCACTACAACCAAAGAAAAAACAATAAAAAAAAATATGCTACTACACCATTGCTACCACCTCATCACCACCTACCACCAGTCAAAACCACGACTTCCACTAACACCACCCACAGCCACTACATTACAACCACCCACGACCACCATGTCACCACCACAATACAAAACACAGTCACAACTACATCACCCAAGATTCACCAACACTGCCTAGATCCATTGATCTGCCACCACAAATCAACCACCACCATAGACATCGCACAACACCACCACTGCCATTGCAACATCGTACCAAAACGCAACCACTACCTACAACGCGACACTACCCAAATTTCCTCCACCACAACATCACCTACCCAATTTCCTCCACCACAACACCACTTGCATCCACGCTAGCCACCATCTTCCCTCTCTCACCACACCAAACTTACAAAGTTTTCGCTATCACCACTGCCACCTAATAAGAGACATCGCCACCAACCACTTAATCAGAGACATCGCCACCGGAGAAGTGGCAGTACTACAAGCTAGCACTGCGCGAACATCGGGAGATACATAGGGCGATAGCAACGGCGTTCGTCGCACTGAGGCCGCGGTTGTGGGGAAAAAATCTAAAGTCACAACACCTCATTTGCACTGTAAATACCGTCGATTGCACTGCTTTCTCAGTAATTTAGAAGATCTGTAATGGGGTGAAAGTGAGGTGCGCCATTAGGGTAGTTATTATAATAATTATATCAATTAATAAGAATTAAGATCTAATTGGTGTATAAAATACTTTTAAACATGATTTTTGAAATGTGAATTTTAAATGTAGGTGTGGGTGTGGGTGTAATTTCCACTTCACCAAAGCCATTGATTAGGGCCCCCAAAAAAAAGTCTTGAAGCCTTTTTTTAAAAATAAATAAATATGTATATTCTTTTTTTATTATAATTTTTTTTATAAGAAACCTGTATATTATAGAAGAGTAAGCCTCTTTTTAGCAAACCCAAAAAACATATTTTTAAACAACATAATTTTCCAAACCACTTTTATACCACACATTTCTTTCTACACTTTTCAACCAAATATTTTACCTCAAAAATATTGAAAAACATGTTTTTAAACACAAAATTTCTAACAAATAGAGGTTAAATAGGGTCCCAAATAGATTCTCACTTAAGACCTCTAAAATGTCATATCGGCATTGAGCTCATCGTTTGTGTGGATCTTTGTGTGCGTTGCCGTTATCAATTGTATATGTGCTGATCTGTGCACTGTGTGTGGACTTGTGTGTTAGCCCAAGAGTAAACTAACCAAGAGGGGGGTGAATTGGTTTATAAAATTTCTTCGATAAATAATCTCAAACTTAAAAATCAATGGGTACAAGTATGAGCACTTAGTGTTACAAGTAACTAAACTATCAATGTAGTGTGCTATATATGTGTAAACTTAATTGATAAGGCAAGTATAGCACTTAGATATAGTGTTGCACAATATAAATTGATAGAATAGAGTAAGTGCAATGTAAGTAAGTAAAAGGGATAAGAGAGTGCAAACGCGATTTATGGAGGTTCAATCAACCAACGTGATCTACGTCCCTCGTTACCGAGCTCTTCGTCACGAGCAAGGCCAAATCCACTATATTGGTAACTTACAACAAGGAGTACCAAATCCTTAGGTGACTTACAACAAGGAGCGCCTATCCTTTACAATCGAGTTTTCACAAGGCTCTCGAAACCAACAATCGATTTTTCACAAGGCTCTCGAAACCACAAGATATAATGAATTGAATTTACAATTGAAATAACTCTCTTGACAAATGATATACTCAAATTAAGTACCGAGAGAGTTAGGCGAACACTTCAATAGATAGCAATGAATTAAGCTCGAGTGTTAGAGAAAAACTTTGATGCAAATGATAATGAAAAGTTCAATGCAATCAAACAAAGTTTTTCAAATAATCTCTTGTTAAAATGTTGAATCAAATTAAGTACCAAGAGATGCCACACTTGAATAATTAACAATGAGTTAAGCTCAAAGTGTTTAGGCAATGGAACTTTGATGAATCAAATGATAATGAAAAATGTAGCACAAATAATCAAAGTTCCTTAATTGGAATTTCTCTCTTTTAAAAGATTAAAACAAGTTTAGAACAAAGAGAGACTTACACTTCAATTCCAATATAGTGTGAAGATGTTGAAGAAGTTTGAACAATATAAAACCAAGAATCTTCACAAAACTTTCTTCCAAAAACTTTGATGAATTTGATAAAACAAAGTTTAGATCAATCAAAGTTTTCTAATAAAGATAGATAAATATAAATCAAGTAAGAACAGTGAATTTTTCACAAGAAAACTTTTCTAAAATCTTTTCTATCTTCTTCAAATTGAATGTAAATGAGATGGCTATTTATAGATCAAGAATTTGAGCTGCAGCCAGTTTCGGTCGACCGGTCCATACTTTCGGTCGACCGAAAGTTTGAAAAATTAGCCGTTGCAATTAGCCGTTAAACTTTCGGTTGAGCAGATATTTCGGTCGACCAGAGTTTCGGTCGATCAAATACATTTTCGGTCGACCGAAAATGGAAAAATTTGAGTTTTTATTTTTATATCAAAAAGTTTATTTTTCCAAAAACAATTTCATGTTATGATTTGAAAAATCATTTTTATGCAAGTGACGAATTTTCATGTAAGTTTCTTGATGCATAAAAATCATTTTCGAGCTCGTTGAATTTCATCGCTAAAGATTGAGAGTGTTATACCTTTACATAAGTTAAATCAACTCTAATCTTGTATGCTTGAATTCTTGATCTTCATGTCATGCTTTTCAACTTCAATTTTGATCTTTGAATATCTTCAATTATTTCATGATCTTCTTTGCGTCTCATGTGCTTGATCACATAGTTTTGATTTATATCTTTGAGAGACGATTTGAACATAGAGTGCTTTGAATATTTATCATTACATGAAACACTTGAAGCACACTTGTTAATAACACAGTATATTCTTGTTTGTTATGATCAAAACAATAAGGTTAAGTTAACCATAGGTCAACATTGTGTGCGTATTTTTGGTTGCAAAGATGGTGATGTGTAGTGGTGTGGAGAATTAGAGACGGTGGGTGGTCGTGCGATCTGAAGGCGACTGAGGCTGCGACTAGTAGTGGTGGAGAGGTAGCTGGTGGTGTGTTCGTTGGCGTTTTAGGGTGGAATTGTGAGTGCAGGATTTTTTGTGTGGGATTTCCTGTGCACTTTTGGAGGCGACGGTGGTGATGTGGGTAATGGTGTAGAGAAGGGAACGAAGGTGGGTGATGGTGCGATTTGGAGACGACTAAGGCTGCGGATGGTAATGGTTGAGAGGAACCGTTGGTGGTGGAGAGGAGGCTGGTGGTGGTGTTTGTTGGCTTTCTGAGGTGGTGGTTGTTGGAGGTTAGGGGTGGTGGCTTATTTCTGGCAATGGTAGTGGTGTTGGCGAGGTGATCGGTATTGGTGTTGGTGGTGGTGGTGTTTGCTCTAGATGTCGGTGGTGGCAGCAGCAATAATGGTGGGGTTGGGTTAGGATTAAGACCGATGGTGAATATACATTCCTATTTGTGACTAATAGTTGACCCACAATTTTTTAAACTGTGATCAATTAATTTGAAATTGTAATTGTGAAATAAGTTGTTACCTTTGTGAATTATGACCAGAAAAGATGTCATGATTTATAAAATTCGAGATTTATGACCAATAAATAAATTTTGAGCTAAGAAATGAGTTGTGACCAATTAATTTGATAATTTGTGACCTAAAATAAATTGTAACCGATTAAATCGTGATCTATAAATTTGTGATTTATGATCAGGAAATAGATTGTGTTTAATTAAATGATAATTGATGACAAAAAAAAAAATGAGTCGTAGCCAAGAATGAAGTTATGACCAATTATATCTGTAATTTGTGATCAGAAAAATAAGTCGTGACCTATTACATTTGTGATTTGTGACTAAGTAATAAATTGTGATTGATTAATTTTATAAATTGTAACAAAAAAATAAATTGTGACATGTAAATTTTTAATTTATGACTGAAAAGTAAGTCGTGACCAAATAATTTTATAATTTGTGACCAAGAAATAAGTTGTAATCTTTAATATTTGTGATTTGTGATCAAATAAGAAATTGTGACCCATTAATTTGATTATTTGTGATCCAAAAAAAAAGTCGTGATCAAATAACTTTATAATTTGTGACCGAGAAATTAACTATCACCCATAAATTTTGTGATTTGTGACCGATAAATAAGTCGTGGCCTTTAACATTTATGATTTTTGACTGAACAATAAGTTGTGACCGATTAATTTTATAATTTGTGATCGAAAATAAGTTGTGACCTATAAATTTTTTATTTGTGATTGGGAATTAAGTCATGACCAAATAATTTTATTATTTGTGACCGAGAAATCTTGACCTATAAAAATTGTGATTTGTAACTTTGACATTAATTGTATAACTATGACTTCAACTTATTTAATTAATAAAATATATTTTATTACATATTTAATAACTAAAAACCTGATTTTTGTACTAAAACAATAAGTTTCTTAAATTTTAAAATTCATCTTTTAAACTACTTATGTATGCATTTAACCAAAAACAAAAATTAATGCATACTACTACGAGGCCCATTTAATATATATATACATACATGAATGTATTAGAATCTATTTTAGGTACTATAAACCAAAATAAAAAAATCGATCGAATTTTTTAAAAGCATGAGTAAATTCGAATCTAACTCACTACATTCAATTCTATTGGCCACTTATTTGATGTGATTCAACATGTGTTGAAGAATTTCAAAGGTTGGTTGGTGCGCGCGTTTAAGGAATCATTTGAAGAGGAGAAAATTCTATTGTGTACTAATATTCAACTATTTCTCTCTCATATTTAGTGTCCCTAAAAATAGAAATTTGTGGCACAAACTCTTGTTCTGATTCAACCAAGTGTGTTTTAAATCAAATATGAAAGCCCTATTTAGTTTGATAATTTTGCTCCCCTCCCCGTGATGGGGAAGGGAGCAAAATAAAACCCCACCCCTATGGGGTGGGTGGAAGTGGGCCCACCCCCACTAAGAGGGGTGAGATTTTGCTCCCCTCCCCGACAGGGAGCAAGATTTGTTAGCTTGAACGTTTTGAAATTGTTTCGTGACGATCTCGTGCAAATAATTAAAGATGGATTCAGAAAATGTGCAAGGAACACGACATTTTGAGACAATATCCCAAAAGGAGAGCAAGACTAAATTTATACATACCTCCAAGGAATACAAGCACACAAAGTTTAAAATAGGAAAAGTTAATAAATAAAAAAAAAAAAAACTAAGAAAAATTGCATATTCTCTTTTGAGAGTTGTGTTCTTGATTACTACATTATCTTAGTTTTGCTCTCTAGATACTTTAATTTGTGCTTCCCCATAATTGTCATGTTATGATAATCCATTACCTCATAACAGTCCACTACGTCTTCCAATAGCTTCACACAATGATACTCTTAACTGCCTTCATTCTAGTAAATGTCAATAATGACCTCATTAACAGTATTTTAGACCATGGATTGAGTAGGAGAAGATCTTCTTTCTGTTACATGTCTGACCAATGCTATTCGCCCAAATATTACTTCATTTGTTCAATCGTCGAAGCATTTTGTATGCTTGGGTGATTCTAGACCCTGTCTTGGCTATTCGCTCAAACTCCTCGTTTGGGACTCCTATTTTGAGCCTTTGTCTCTGGGCTTTTATGTTAGAGATATTTTATGCATCAACAAAGTCTTTGCATTTTTAAGATCCTAAAAAGCACTAAACCTTTGGCGCTCCCTCCAAAATGTAACTCCAACGTGTGTTCCATTTTTTGCTGCTCACGTCTTATCACGTCGCATATCCATATAAACCCTACTTTTCGTCTTCCTTTCCCACACTCATTATATTCGTCCTTTGCATTTCCTCCGCATCTCCTCTACTTCCTTCTAGAAATCAAGAAAATACTCACTTGTTATCGCTTTTGTCTAGATTGGCTTTCAAGATATTTTCTCCTTTGATGATTTCAAGACCCTACTTCAATAATCTTTTGTTGATCCTAACTTTTGGTTGCCGGAAGACACCCAGATCCCATTTTTGCCTTGGCCCCGTGTTCAACATTCCTGGCACTATTTGGCGTTCACATGTTGCCCAAATGTCCTCTACAACACAAACAATACCTTTCACTGAGTCCTTCTCAGTAGCTTTGATTAGCTCTATAATACCCACATGGCCAAAATCAAATACCAGATATCAAGTTTGGTCTAAATGCACGAATGGCCATGACCCTACTAAGGAACATTTTACCCAAGCTTATTTTGAACAATCCCACCTATATTCCTACCTTATTCTCCATTGTTTTACATTTTTGGGCATCAGATTACAATACTTTTGTTTTCCCACTTAGCCCTTTATATGTCAAACTTAGAGAGATTAGTCCCCTAACCAACTTTCCTCCTGTGGGAGCCACCATTTCTATTGCCATGATAATTTCCAAGACGCCTCCTAAAATACTTCTAAAATAGATAGGCACTTCTCAACTCGTACAAGCGTCTTTAGGAGCTTCGCAGCAAGTCCCACATTGAGGGTGTTGCTTTCATCCACTACTTCTTATGCAAATTTGTTGTTTGTGTTCTAGTAGCCAACCTAAACTTGGCTATTTGCCCATCTCCAATGAGCTAGCCCATGGAAATCCATTGAATCTTTGTTCTTTCGTTTTGGTTGTACTTTATAGAGGTATGGCTATTCTTCATGACCAACTCAATCTTTGTTCTTTTCGTTTTGGTCGTACTTTACAAAGGTATGGCTACTCTTCATGACCAACTTAATCATTTTCCACCCCTATTGGTTCTAGCCACTCTAGCTCACTTAATTATGGTTTAGGGCATATTTTCTTTCTTTAGCGCTCATCAGATGGCCACTCGTCCAATTAGCTGTTATGGACTGGTAATTAATCAGCTCAATCCTATAACAGTTCCTTAGGGATGTTTTTACTTATTTTTATACTCTCCAATCTCTACCTTCTTTCATCCCTTTTTATGTGCATCAAGTCCCTTCATACGTCCAACCTCTTCCAACTCCTAGGGAAGTAGTAACCGCTTTGACCATTTGGGCTTAACTCTAAGTTGGACAAGAACTTTTCCAAAACTTGATCACTAGGACTAATTCTAAAGCAGGGGTTGAAGTTTATGCTCCCTAATTTTTTGTCTGTCAATTTGGACTTGGCCAAACTTTTCCCTCTCCATCTTACTTCAAAAATGTTAAAAATCGTTTCACGTTATTTCTCATGCCGATGCAAAACTCATTGAAGGTCAGAATAATTCCTTACTAACTGGCATTTCTTTGGTCCCTTTTAATTCTACTTCTATTACCCATCCCATTTTTGGCCATTTTTGGCCAATTTTGGCAAAGTATTAGACATGTGACTTTTGCTACATATGTTCATCAAATTTTTTCACACTTTTGACATTAGTCCTTTAACCTCATCCAAATCTCCCAAAGCTGCCCATTTTACAATTTCATCCAGCTCTAAGAAGAGCATGAAATCTCTTGTGAAGTCTCCTGATTTCCTTCATTCCAGACTGAACAAGCATGGACTTCCAGTAAAACACGGCCAATTAGAGATGACTCTGATGAGGATGTTTCCCATTGTTAGAATGAAGGTAGTTATATTTCTGTAACTGTAATTATTCTTTTGGGATACATATTTGGCGTATTAATTGTTTACTTCGCCTTTTTAGAGGTCGTCTTCTTCTTCTTCTTCTTCTTCTTCTTCTTCTTCTTCTTCTTCTTCTTCTTCTTCTTCTTCTTCTTCAGTTGTAACCCAATCATAACCTTCTATCTCTGAGTATTCAAGCATTCCTACAACAGAGGGCCTCGAAGTCCCGAAGTCTTCATCCATTTTAATAATTGAAGAACCACAATCTCGGGATGAAGACTTGGTTTTGGTGGCTTATAATCCTCAAACCATCAAGCCAGTCGAATAGTGTTAGAGCCAGAAGGTAGTGCTCATTTCAATATATATAATTTCTTTTATATATAGCTCCCTTACGTTTAATATATGTTTTTGCATCAGTTCCTATTGAATTACCTTCCGTGGAAGAGCCTCCTCCTCCATATGTCAATGGAAAAGCCAATGCACTACCTAAGGACCCCATCCAGACTAGTACCTTAACCAAAGATACACTTTCTTCGCCTAAAGTTGCTAATGATGTATATTTTTCTTCCTCCTTTGCTTTCATATCATTGTAATGAAAACACTTTAATGACTATGTGTTTCTCATAGGATGTTGACTCTATCCTCTTTGGAGCAAGTCAAATCGAGTACTCCTCCACGTACTTCTTCAGCAACTCGCCCTTCAACTTCTTCCATCCCTTCTGTTAAAAACATGCTCTCCTCAAGAAAGTTGTGTTAGCTTACAACTCTTTCATGGATATGGATATATCTAAGGTAAGTGCTGCTACTTAAGAATAAAAACTTGCACGCATTAGTGAAGATCTGGTCGATGCTCTCAAACTTCCTTCTCTTGAACTTTCAACTGATATCAAACTGGCTTTGGAAGGGATTCATCAAGAGGTAAGCCTTTTATTGTCTAAGAACAAGGAGTTGAAGAACAAGAAGATGGGATTCATGCAAGCTGTTCTTGAAAAGGAGTCCTTGAATATTGAGATTGATCAAGTCAAGTCCAATCCAGTCTGAACGAGCTATCTTCTAAGGTCATGGTTGAAGACTCCCTATTGATGAGTTGAGATGATAGAAATCCAGGCCAAGAGGCTAGAAAGTCTAGACATATGATTCTTAGACATGATTATGTAAGAAGATTAATAAAAAGTGGAAAATTTTCACTTGCATATGTGAGATCAAGCGAGAATTTAGCTAATTCATTTACAAAACCTCTTTCCAAAGAAATGGTAAGATTAACATCAAGTAGGATGGGGCTAAACTTAAAGCCATATCTTAAATATATAAGTGTTGGGGTTATGGTTTGGATGGGTAAATAAAATTCTTAAAAGAAATTCAGTACCTAGTACAAGTATCTTTAAAACATAACCAAGACATTTTAAGAATTTATCCTTTATGAATTTAGAAGTGGTGCCGCTTCAAGAAAAGTTGAAGTTACTTTCTGAAAAGTTTATGAATTTGGATGGGCACAAGGTGATTAACGCACTGAAGTATAATATGTATGGAACAGATTAAACTAGAATGTTCATGCGTGTGATATCTCCATTAATGTCATAAGAGATAATAACAAGTCATTCAATAAGTAAATTAATTACAATACTTAAAATTAAAGCTTAAAGCCCTGCTTAAATATATAAATGATGGGGTTACGATTTAGAGAGGTGAATAATATTTTAAAGAAATTCATTACCTAGTACAAGTGTCTTTAAAACGTAACAGAGATATTGTAAGAATTTCTCTTATATTAACTTATAAGTGGTGCTCCATCAAGGAATGTTGAAGTTACTATCAGAAAGTTCATGAATTCAAATGTGCACTAGGCCATAACACACCAAAGTATAATTATGTGGAAACGGGTAAGCTAGAATGCTCACGTGTGTAATATCGACAGTAATGTCATAAGAGATTATAACAAGTCATTCTATAAGTGAATTGATTACAACACTTAAAATTAATACTTAAAGCTTTGTATTAAATATATAAGTGATGGGTTACGATTTGGAGGGGTGAATAATATTTTTGAAAAAACTTAATACCTAATACAAGTGTCTTTACAACGTAACCAAGATATTGTAAGAATTTATCTTATATTAACTTGTAAGTGGTGCTCCTTCAAGGAATGTTGAAGTTAATTTCTGAAAAGTTCGTGAATTCAAAAGTCCACAAGGCCATAATTCACAAAAGTATAATTATATGAAACCAATTAAGTTAGAATGTTCACGTGTGTGATATCGCCAATAATATCACAAGAGATAACTGAATCAAAGCTAAGGCTAGAGTGGATCTAGATATTACTTTGCTATATTAACACTAAAGTAAGGTTCAAATTGAAAAATACCTTATTTTATGCGTAACATCAATTATAAAATTTTGAGTTGACTCTCATATTTGATTGAACAAGTGGGGGATTGTTGTAGAAAATATTGTTCAAATATATATTAAACTGTGTTGATTAAGTTTGACGTGGAATAGATGAAAAAAGAGGTGAAAATCATAAAAAAACAAATAAAATAAGAAAAATTTGGACCGCCTGAACTGTCCGTTTAGGCAGAAGGACGAACCTTGTGATTGCAAGGTTCTGGGTCTTGCGATAGCAAAGCTTTAGTTGTCTGTAGGCTGCTTTAAAAGTATTGCCTTGCGATCGCAGGGCACGTAAATATAACCGTTGGAGGCTATTTTGGAAGTTGTTTTTGCACATATTCATCTACTGTTCCCACTCTTTTCTGAAAAGTCGTGACTCATATGAAGAGGTATGAGGGAATTCTATAAATTGGAATAGAATTCATGGATTAGTAACACTTGAATTAATATATTGGATAGAGATTATCCTCAAATTCTTATTCATTCAAACTCAGCTTTTATTGCGTAGTAACACCTCAAATTCTTATTCATTCAAACTAAGATTTTATTGCTTACTAGTAGTTACCCCGTGCGATGCACGGAAGTTACTTTATTCATTCAAACTCAGATTTTATTGCTTACTAGTATTTACCTCGTGCGATGCACGGAAGTTATTTTTCGTAATATCTATTTCGATAAGTATTCGTAAATTTTTAAAGATTTTAATCAACACAAATATAAAATGGATAAAAATAATAATATTCTTTAAAATAATTATTAAAATTTTAAAAACAACATAATTATTAATTCAAATTATTAAAAACTTATTTGGATAGTAAATGTCAATTTATATATTTAAATAATAAATTATCTTGGATTTCAATAATTTTTATGCTTTATTGTTAAGTTCATCGAAAATGCAAATTTACTTATGTTCTGTATTTAATTATTTTATTTAACATATTTTTTTTCAACTTTCATTCAAAAAATCTATTACAATAATCATAAATGTTTGTTTAATCTCGACCAACAAATATTTATATTTAACCAATAAAATTATACTTTTATTTACAAAATCAAGTAGTTATACTAATAATTACGAAAACCTCCAATTATCATGATACGACAATCAGGCAACATGAGAGATCAAAAAATTATATTGAAAATTTTATAGTATATAATCTTTACACAATTATTAAAATTATGAATTATTAAAAATATATTAGCATCTGTTCGGTAATTTTGTCTATAAATTTATGTCAAATAATACATTTTTTACCAACTTTTTAATTATACATATTTTTCGAAACCACTTTTTAACTATATACATTTTTCGAAATCACTCTTTAACTATACACATTTTTCAAAACCACTTTTCAATTCGAGATATTCCCCACTACATGGCATGACACCTTTCGCTCATCCATTCCGCCCGCCCGTCCCTCACGCATGAAGATTGTCGTATGTATGCTCGACTTCGGTCGGAACAACAATATTTTTGTTTATAAACAAAAAACATAGCTTCCTAATAGAGGTTTAAGTATTTTCTATAAATTTATTTATAAACCACATATTTTTCTTCCATGTTTATCTACACGAATTTAAATACAATATTAATTCAAATGAAAATTGCATTAATCAACATGAGTTTAAATACGATATTAATCTACACAATTTTTATTTTATTCTATTTTTATTTTAATTTTTTTCCAAAAAAGGTAAGTACATTTTGGAGGGAAAATTGCATTTAATACTTCTCTCTCCTCACTTCTACTTTTATTACATAATAAATAAATAAATAAATAATATATATAAAGATTTTGTTCATTCTTTCCGGATTTCAATAGTGCTATTTGCAACTCTTTTTTTGTTTAAAATTCGCTAAAGCAATTTTTGTATTGAACCTTTAGCATTTGCATCATAATTGAGATGGCACAGATTAAACTTTTAGAACAACATCCTTAATGCTTCAAATCACTTGCTTATATATCCTTTTTATTCTTTTCTTGACTTTGTAACAACTAGGTTTGTTCACTTCAAGACGATCATCATCTTCAAGGAAACATTGTCAACAAACCTTTGTAAGGTTATTTATTATATGGAGCACAATAAAGCAGTGCTCTAAAAAGTGTGAAACGTGATGAAGCGTGGAGTTCAAGAGTCAACATTTTGAAGCTTAAGCAGAAGTAAGCGTTAAAAAATGTTTTTCAATTCCTAGATATTTGATTTAAATTTTACATATACTTGAACAAGTAAAAAAAAAGGGCAGCGCGCGCTTCGGACGCGCTTAAGCCCGCATCAGGCGCACTTAAGCGCGCTTCGGCACGCTTTGTGCGCACTTTTTAGATAAAAAAAATTCAAAAGCGACGCGCGAGAGACGAAGGCACTGTGCGTGCGTTTTAGAACACTGCAATAAAGTAGAGAAATCAAGTCATAGAACTCTAATAATATTCTTAGACGTATCAACTACCTATAAATATAAGATATTAAGCCCTTGTTTGGTAAGTATTAAAATCAAATTTTTAATAAATTTTGATAAAAGTTAATGGAACATGTGATTGAAAAGCTATGGATCACGCGAAATTCGTGATTAAAATTAATTTTTTATTTTGACTTAAATTAAAATTTTAATTTTAATTTTTACCAAATTGGGACTATGTAGTTGGAACATTATTGACATATTTGCTAGTGAAAAATGTGTAACACATTCAACATTCTCAATATCACGTGATAAATATGCATCATATACTATTGATATTTTCATATTCAAAATATTCAATTGTCAAGATATGGAAAATTGGGTAAATTTGACAAATAGTAATTTTCTTTTTTCGAAAGACGTTCGTAACTTTTCTTCTGTACTTAAATTACACATAACATCAGCCCACAACTGCTAATTATGAATATAACTCCAAAACTAGCTTCAACTGCAAATAAGTTAATTTAATAATTTGTGGTAAGGAGCCACTAAATATCTACAAAATCATTGTCGCCTAATCATGCTTATGTCATTTAAGACGGACAAAGCCATACTTAAACAAGAATGTCATATTGCATTAATAGCCTCTATAATTTCCCATATATTTTCGAATTTATTGCTCAATGGAATTATTTATGAACCACTCAAAATTATTAAAAGAAAAAGACAAACCTAATTTGTGAAAATTCTTTAACCGATTTTTATTTTTAAAATATTTCTCCCTAGTTTATACAGAAAAATTGCAGTGGAGATCCTAGTCTATGACCATTATAACAAAAGGGCCTCAACTTTTAAGTTTTTGCATTTAAAGTTGATTAAAGTTATTTAGCAAAATTGGTACTTATAACACCAATTTAGATGACATTAATTAAGCCACATTAAATGAGAGGTAAAATGAAATTCGTCACATAATTTTTTTTCATTTTATAGATAGCATTATCTTTAAAGTTTACAACTTTCAACTGTGTAGCATTTCAAGTGTGTAGCAGTCCATGGATATTTACAAATTTCAAGCGTGTAGCAGCTCATAGATATTTTCCTTTCATTTAACCATTAAAAATCATAATTTTATATCTTTATAGCCCTGTTTGGTAATAATTATATTCTAGACTTTAATCTAAATCAAAGTCAATAATTAATAACAATCAAATATTTTATGGGACTCGAAGTTTTTCTACTACACATTCATCAACTTTCAAAATTTATTAAAATTCTGATTTTAAAATTGAAAACATATTAAATAAAATAAGAATGCACAAAATACAACTAAACGCCAGGCTCGTAGGAACAAGGGTTGGGGTGTGGATTAGCAGTAAGGATGGCAAGGCGAGGGGCGAGATGACCCTTCCTATTCCCGCCCGAATAATGAGAGTTAGCCATCTACCCTTGCCACTTTGGATGATCTTTTGCTTATTTATTTATTTATTATTGTTGATTTTGGAATTGATGTGATAGGTAAATAAAAAAATTGTTGACATGTGTATAGGCATAAAACTTTATGTCAAATTTTTTATTCCTGTAACAAGATTCATTTCCACCTTGCTAAGGATTTTTAGAGATGGGACGGGATGAATACCGCTTTTCTAATTATTAATTTTTATATCAGACTAAAATCTAGAAAAATACCGTTTCAAAAAAAAAAAGAAAAAAAAAAGAAAAAAAAAATCTAGAAAAATAAACTAAAAATGGAAACCATGTTCAACATCCTTGCTAAATTCAGGGCAGGGCGAGGGTCAAGGTATTTTTGTTTCCTGGTTAGCTACAAAAATGGGTTGGGGGCAATGAAATTTTTTCTTCTCCTTTCCAATTCATTTATACCAATTTCACTCATGAATACAAAGTTTACAACCCTTACAAAAGATATCTTAATACGATTTTCATTTATTAGAGGCCATGGTGGCATAACAAGGAAACGTCTATTCTTTTATTTTTCGTATTTTCTAGGTAAAATTTGTGATTAAAAGTGATTTTGAAAAGTGTATTTGAATAAAAAATAGTATTGAAAATTGGAATGATTATAAACATTTATTATAACTATTCGTCCTAAGACAAACTTTATCAAAAAAAATGTAAATGTTTGGGTAAGGAAGAAAGAAAAGTGAAAAACAAAATAGATTCTTTGCTTGGAAGGACAAAAATTATAAATTAATTATGTTCCTTTCCAAGCATACACGTATTGCATTTTCATTTTAACACAAAATCAAATAAAATCCCGTATTAAATAACCATCGCCCTGAAGTGCAGTGTAAGCCAAAGTATCAACAAGACCCCATCCCTCCTCCCTCCATCTCTCTTCTCTCTCTCTCTCTATCTCTATCTCTATCTCTATCTCTAGAACTGAGCAATAAAAGTGGGTGACAAATACCTCTGCAAAAACTTAGCCATCAATGGCGTAAAGCATTATCAACTATAACTTTGTTTACCGGAAACATTTATTTTCAATTGGGAAAATCTTCACTCTACAATTTCTTATCCAAGAAAAGAATACCGCACTGATGACTGATCATATGTAGATATAGTCTTGCACAGAGAGAGAGAGAGAGAGGGAGAAGAGGGAATTGTAGTAAATATATGAGGAGAAGAGTGAAAAGCAAAGCTGGGAAAGCACGGAGATCAGTTGTTGGAAGGAATTTTTGATTGCATCCATGAAATCGCTGTGGCACTTGCTTTCTCTAGGATGAGTGAATCTGCTTATCGAGTTGAAACGACGTCGCGCCTCGCCCAATGGCGGATCGAAAATTTGGCTTCATGTACTTACAGAAAATCAGACCCTTTCAAGATCGGCAAATGGAATTGGTGAGTCACTTATAATCTTTCTATTAGTATTTCACCTTGATTGTTTGATGAATTATATGCGACCTCCACAAATATAGGAAATTCCAATAAAAAATTATGGAAATTAGGATTAAATTTTCAATTATATGTTCGATTTTTTTCTAACAGGAAGAGTGAGAAAATAAAGGACATCAGTGAAAATGAAACGGTGCCATTTCCTTTCGTTTTTTAACATTACATTAAATTGAAATTTTAATTCTAATTGAAGACCTGTGAAATTGTTACCGAGTCCAGGATCCTAGATGAACTATAGGTTTGCATTTTCTTTAAGATATAATAATAATAATAATAATAATTATTATTATTATTATTATTATTATTATTATTTATTTATTTATTTATTTATTTATTTATTTCTGACTGAAGGCATTTAACTGTCGAGAAGAATCGGACTTTATCCATTAAATTGTACCCGGAGGTATCAAACATAACAAGAGAAAATCCTCCAATTGCATCTTTTATTATTAGATTGGTATCCTCAGTGGGAGATCGCAAGTGTTTGGTTCATCCAGGTAAATTATTGGAATAATCACAATTATTATATCCGTCATTCTATTTTACTTTTCACAACTTTTTCATCCTATGTTTAATGCAGAAGTTACTGATAAGCAGCTTAAAAACAACGACGATTTTGTTTGGACAATTGAGGTTCCATTAACGGGAAAATTCATCATCGATGTTGAATTTCTTGATTTAAAGATTTCATCTCCTAATGTAAGAGTTAAAAGATCATAGCGTACCATATTCTTATGTAAAACATTTAAATATGAATTGACTATAAATTATGAAAAACTTACTTGTCCTGAAGAAGATTTAACTGGATTTCTACCATGCTTTCTTTCATGTTGTAAAACACAGGGTACAGAACCTTGCTCGATTTGGAGTGAAGGGTTTACAAAAAGACAGTCGACTGAAACAGCTCTATCGTCCCTTGGTCGAATGTTGTCTGAAAGCATTCACACGGATATTGTAATAAATGCATCTGATGGAAGCATTCCAGCACATCGTGCAGTTCTTGCTTCCAGGTCTCCTGTATTCCGAAGCATGTTCTCGCACGACCTGAAAGAGAAAGAAATGTCAGCCGTAAACATTTCCGACATGTCAATCGAAGCATGCCAGGCCTTTCTATGTTACCTGTACGGTAACATAGAAAACGAACAATTTTTAACCCATAGACTACCCCTTCTTCGAGCAGCAGACAAATATGATGTCTTGGATTTGAAAGAAGCATGCCATGAGAGTCTACTGGAAGACATTGACACCAGGAATGTGCTGGAGAGGCTGCAAAATGCTTCTCTTTACCAACTGCCGAAGCTGAAGACTAGCTGTATGCAGTATCTTGTGAAATTCGGTAAGATCTATGATATACGAGATGATTTCAATGCATTTATTCAATGTGCAGATAGAGAACTGATTGCCGAAATCTTTAATGATGTTCTCGCGGCCTGGAAAGGGTTCTGAGTCCTGACTAAAGGGAAAGGAAATAGCATATCAGACTATAGGTTTGTGTCTACTAGCGTGCAGGATTCCTTGTTCGGAAACAAATATTCTTTCGTTTAAATGCCAACTGTTTGTTTGCATGTACAGACATTGATCTCAATGCAATAGGTCCATGGCTATCTAGGACCATTATGTATAATTTCACGAACTATAAGTGGACCAAAATGATGTGAATATGATTGACATCAATGAAATTGTACTTATTATTTATCACGTCAATACTGCTTTCAAGTCAGTAACTTCATTTTGTTGGGAATTTCCGACACGTCGATTCCCACTTTAATTTTCTCACAGGATCTTTCGATGTTCAAAATAAAATAAGCAAACAAGAAAATAAATACGAACACAGAAATTTACGTGGTTCAGCAAAATGCCTACGTCCACGGACCCTCGCCAAAGGTTTTCACTATATATTAAATTGTTACAAATATATAGACTTTCACTCACCAACCCAATCCCACAGATCACAGAGAAAATACTACAAACGAGCTTTACCGCATATAATTTCTACCCTTTGACTTACACTACAAAGAGTTACAAGAAACTTCACAATATGCTAGGCTTACAATTTTCTCTCTTTGATCACAATGTGACACTAATTAGCACTCTCTCATATGTTTGTGATGGTGTATTTCTTCCTCTAATTCCTTCTCTATTTATAGAGAGGATTCTACATGAAATTCTCTTAACATCAAAACATCATGATTAGTCAAAACTAATCATCATTCAAAGACATCATAATTAGTCAAGACTAATTATCATTCAAAGACATCATAATTAGTCAAGACTAATTATCATTCAAATACCATAATTAGCTCCACCATCTTTTGTTTCAACTAAGCACTCATTATGTTTCACTAGGCACTTGATTAATTTGGGTCAAATACCCAACAATCTCCACCTTGACACAAATTCATCCAAGCCAAAACCAAATTCAAATATTGGGTAACAGGCAAGCATTTTTCCACTTTGACAGTCCCATACTCCACCATATGAGTATAATCACTCAGAATTATCAACGAACTCCGAGAATTTCATCGGCCCATGTCGAAACAAAATTGCTGAAATTTATGGTGCAACTCCCATGTTTGGTTCTCCTTGGAAGTTCATCAGCCATCGACATAAAAAAAATCACATACCTTGCATCTAAACCAAACCAATGCTGTATGCGAACACAGTACCCGTGCCAGTAAGAACACATCCTCTATCATGGCAACTGGCATCATGCCATGAGGATGTCCCATCTTACTCAGAGTACATCATTACCACCCTCCACCAGGAGAGTCGCATTGTCCTTCGAGCAGTTCGCCGTATCCGCTCCACCTTTTGGACAATTTCTTCTCACGTGCCCGGATTGACCACAGTTCCAACATGTCACCTTCTTCTTCATGGAGTTCCCTCTCTTCCACTTTTCAGTAACAAGCAAATTATTATTAGATGAATTATCGTCTCCAGCTAATCGCCGCTCTTCAGAGATCAATTTACTTGTAACTTCAGTAAAATCCACCGTTTCTTTCCCGTACATCAAAATCGGTTTGATGTGCTCAAACGTGGATGGAAGAGACCAGATGAGCCTCAACGCTTTATCCTCATCTTCAACTTTGACTCCAATAGATTCCAGTTCAGAAACAATCCCATTAAGAACACTAAGATGGTCGGAGATTTTTGTACCTGCGCTCATTCTCAACGAATGAAACTGTTCCTTCAGATACAAGCGATTTGACAAGTTCTTCGTCTGATACAACTCTTCCAGTTTTTCCCAAAGTTCCTTAGCAGCAGATATCCCATGAATATTTGCAAGAACATTCTTGGCCAAACAAAGTCGTATTGTACTAGCAGCTTTCAAATCCAAATCTTCCCAATCTTCATCAGTCTTATTGGATTCAATTTCTTTTTCTTTGTCAGAACTCTCAGTTGGTTTTCCCTTCAAAGCTTTGTGCAGACCCGCCTGAATCAAGACATCCTTGACTTGTACTTGCCACAAGCCAAAATTGATTCTCCCGTCAAATTTCTCCACATCGTACTTGACAGACATATTTTCTTTTTCTTCAAATTATTTGAACCACCTGTAGCTCTGATACCACTTGTTGGGAATTTCCGACACGTCGATTCCCACTTTAATTTTCTCACAGGATCTTTCGATGTTCAAAATAAAATAAGCAAACAAGAAAATAAATACGAACACAGAAATTTACGTGGTTCAGCAAAATGCCTACGTCCACGGACCCTCGCCAAAGGTTTTCACTATATATTAAATTGTTACAAATATATAGACTTTCACTCACCAACCCAATCCCACAGATCACAGAGAAAATACTACAAACGAGCTTTACCGCATATAATTTCTACCCTTTGACTTACACTACAAAGAGTTACAAGAAACTTCACAATATGCTAGGCTTACAATTTTCTCTCTTTGATCACAATGTGACACTAATTAGCACTCTCTCATATGTTTGTGATGGTGTATTTCTTCCTCTAATTCCTTCTCTATTTATAGAGAGGATTCTACATGAAATTCTCTTAACATCAAAACATCATGATTAGTCAAAACTAATCATCATTCAAAGACATCATAATTAGTCAAGACTAATTATCATTCAAAGACATCATAATTAGTCAAGACTAATTATCATTCAAATACCATAATTAGCTCCACCATCTTTTGTTTCAACTAAGCACTCATTATGTTTCACTAGGCACTTGATTAATTTGGGTCAAATACCCAACACATTTCTGGTCGATCAAATTTCGTGTCTTCCAATAATCCCATTCAGAGAGAATAAAGAGAGCGAGCCAAAGATTAAGAACTTGGTGGATGAACCTCCTACTTGTTTGAAGCTTTTAGCATTTCACACATTTTGTTTGTTTGAATTTCGAGAGCCTCTGGGTCTCTCAGATAGTTTGTTTGTTTGATTGATAAAGCCATACTTCCTTCGGATTTCGAGGAAGCAGCCACCGGGATAAGTATGCAGGGCATTGTGTGATGCAGGAGAAATGTACAAATTTGCTACTACGGTAATCTTTATTTGCAACAAGACGAATTCAGCCAATAGAGACCTAAAAACACCATGAACAAAAGAATCTCCTCACACTCATGGATCCCACTTATACTGTTTCTCGAGACAGGATTTGATATCATCTATATGTCATTATCACTCAATAGCCATTAAGAGGAAGATTAAGTTTTTGAAATTTAATACCATTGGTGTAAATTTAGCAGTAAGATGCGTGATGGTCTAGCAGGTAGGTAAGCAGTCGGCGTCAAGGGAGTCTAGTCAGAGACCCCCAGCTGTGCAAGTCCAAATAATAAAACTCCGTTCTTTTACGCAATAATTACAATTTATAAATAAATTTATAAACAACATAATTTCTCAAACTACTTTTTAATCACATATTTTCTCTCTTTAATTTTCAACCATTGATCTACCTAGAAAATACCAAAAATTTAAAAAATAAACGACGACTCAAGCTCTCGAACACTCCGTAAGTTAGAATGTTAATAAAGCATGAACAGTGACAGCATGTGATTTTTCCAAGTTATTATAACTATGGTGTATTGGCATTTGATTTTGACTGGATTAAGTTAAATACGATGCATCTGCTTAAGTCCCTGGTGCTACTTAACATGCTAATCTTTGTTCCCATAATTTTGGCCGATCCGCTTGGGATACTGGTGTAAATGAGGCACGTCGGCTAAGTATGATGCCTTTACTTAAGACAATTGTGCTACGAAAAAGACTAATTATTTTTTTGCTTAAGATTTTGCTTCTTCAGAGCAATTCGGTATAGGCCACCCCTGGGGTTCGGGTGTTCGGCACAGTCTAATTTTTCTGGCACAGAAAATTGTAAGGTTCAGCAAGGGAGATCACAACCATAACCCTGTCATAAGCCAGCAAAGGTACTATTAGGGAGAACTTGCCTTGATAAAAATTGGCAAAAATGGATTTTCCTCTTTGCACTTCAAGAGTTGCTGTATTGAAAGAGGGCTGTACGTAGGGGTGGACAAAAAAATAGGAATCGAGTAAATCGAACCGAAAAAATCGAAATATTTCGGTTCTTGAAAAAAAATTTCAAAACCAAAACCGAAACCAATTTAAAAAAAAAAAAAAAACGAAACCGATTGGTTCTTAAAATCAAAATCTAAAAGCAAAATCAAAACCGATAAAAATAATTTTTTTTTAATTTTTCATTGAATTATACAGCAAAATATATTTATGTTCACGCTTTAATGTATAGACAGTGGGTCAGAGGAGTATAAATTTACTCAAAAATTTTCCATTTGAGAAATGTTGTTTAGATTGGTAGTATTTTAATTAGAAATCCATGACTCACAATATTATCCAAGTAAAACCACACTTTAATGTAAAAACACTTAGACAGTGTATGAAATGTTATTTGTTTGATACACTATATTATTATAGAATTTAGTAATTTACTTTTAAATCATTTCATACACTATTATAGTATTATTATTTTGTAGAATTTACTTTTAATGAGATTCCTATGTTCTTGCTTCCTCGACGTAATTTCCTTTTCAAATAAGAATGATTTAAGAGAAGAAAAATGATTTTAACTGTAACGACCCGGGTCCCACTTAACGGACTGTCCCGGCCGTTAGATGACGACATACTGTCCCCACTGTACCAACACGAGTCTTTTCAGCATGTTTTGTCCTCACTCGCACGCTCCCCGAGAAAACTTCCCAGGAGGTCACCCATCGCAGAATTGTTCCAAGCCAAGCACGCTTAACTTTGGAGCTTTTAACGATTTACTTCCGAAAAAGAAGGTGTACCTTATTGGTATGAGTAATACCTATCATTTCTTTTTAAACTTTCCTGGCCCGTGGGTGTTACAATCACCCCCCGTTAGACTCGCGACGTCCTCGTCGCGCTTAATCCATCTGAGGATTTGTTGTCAGGCGTTGAGATTCTAGAGGTGGCTCCCGCCCTATGGCGTAGAACTTAGTTCCCGATTTTCCGGCTGGCGGCCGGCTCTGATACCATTTGTAACGACCCGGGTCTCACTTAACGGGCTATCACGGCCGTTAGATGACGACGTACTGTCCTCACTGTACCAACACGAGTCTACACGGACGTAGGTATCTAGTAGTCTCCTACAGCAAAAATTTTTTATATGATGAACTAAACAGAATTCTGGCAATTTTCTGAGGGATAACTATGCTGTAGATTGTTCATAAGTAATAGATCTTTATTAACCGAGTTATACAAGGTTTCTAATCACAAAAAACTTATTAAATTGCAGGATCTAAAAGTATAAACACCCTAACAAGCTGTGAGTAAAGCATTTATGTGTTTTCTTGCAATTTTTTTAATGTAAAGTTAGTTACTGTAGTATATTAATATTCTTGACTTATTAGAGTTATATACTTGTGATTATTTAATACTTAATGTTGGATTTCATGTTTTTCCTTAACTTTTTCACTTAATCCTAATCTAAAGTTAATTTTTGTTCAATAGCTTATGTTTTTTTTGGGATCTAAAGAGCTACTGCAATAATTGTATGTTTTATTTAATTGCATGTTAGATCCTTGAATTCTATGAGGGTTATCATCACCAAGACAATATTGCATGTGTATAAAATGAAGTAAAACAAGCTCTAAACTTAATCTAGAATTTTCAGATTCTTGAATAATGTTAGTGGTATAGTTTAAAGTTATTTTCAGACTCTTGGTTAAGGTTATTTATATATTTTAAAGTTAATTTCAGATTCTTGAATTCTTGAATAATGTTAGTTGTATATTTTAAAGTCATTTTCAGATTTTTGAAACAAATTTTTTGAGTATTTTAAAGAAATTTTTCAGATTCTTAGATAATGTTGATTTGATACTTTAAAGGAAATTTTCAGATCTCTAATGATGATATTTGGGGAATTTAAAGTTAAATTCAGATTCTTAAATGAAGATAATTGAGTATCTTAAAGTTATTTTCAGACTTTTGATGAATTCATAGTACTTTATTACAATTACATCTTTAAGGAGATGTGTCTAAGTTTATTTTCAGATTCCTTAAATTATTTCCAGCGACTTGTAAGTCCTTTGATCTTTATAATTTTTTTAAATATAAGTTTACTCTTAATCACTCTAAGTGTGGTAAGCTTTCTCCATTAAATGGTAATTGTTCTTCAATTATGTGAAGCACATGTGAGCTTAATTGATATACTTAGTAGTTAAAGCTCCTATTATGTTAAGTTCAAAGAATTCTATCTTGCATGCAAAGACTTGAGCAAAATTATGTGCTTTTATATTGATCAAGTAAAGTAAATGGAAGTTTTGACTTCATAAGCATCAGATGTTGAGATATAACTCTCATGCAAAATGTATTCATGTTCCACTCTCTAAGCATGCAGTTAGGTTCATAAGTATACCTAAGAATGTGCATGAATAAGAATAAAACTCTAAGATGTTAAGTATTCACCAGTTTGGGATTCTAGATGCTCAAGGGGATAATTCTCGTATTGTACCGGAAGGGTACCGAAAGGGTACTAGATTTGTGCTGGAAGGGTATCAGATCTTATATTTACCAGAATTGTACCGGAAGGGTACTAGATTTGTGCCGGAAGGGTACCAAATCTTATATTGAGCGCTCCGTGAATACTTACTCTTAGGATGATTTTATGTTTTGCGTTCGGACAACACATAAAAATTATGAAAAAAAAAAAAAAAAAGGATTGTGGTGTATGTGAAGTCTTAAAGATTATTGACAAAAAAAATATAACACCGTGAGAGGAAATTAAAAAGATTATTTTTATAATTTCATTTATGTCTATTTTTTTAAATAAGAAAAATATATAAAATTGTGGTATCAAAAATAATTTTTGTGGTAACAATATAGTTAAGGATATGACAAATTGTAATCATGAAATAAGTCTTATCAAAACATAAAAAAGTTTTGGGATGAATGATGAATCACACTAGGGATGGCAATAATACCCACGAACCCGATACCCGATGGAGACCCGACATAAATGGGCGGGGATCACCCGACTAAATGGGTTCGTGGGTAGGGTATGGAGGTAAATTTTAAAACCCGACATGGGTATGGGTCGGGTGTGAGTTTTACTACAATACCCATACCCGACCCGCATACCCATTAATTTCCTTTAAAAATTATAGAATTTAAAACAAAAGTGATTGTTTAAAAAAAATAAAAAAATAAAAAAAATAGAACCCAAATATCTATTGACATTATTATCGTTTAAACCTTAATATGTTAAAACTATTAAGTTTGTTAACGTCTAAAAAAATTGTTCAAATTCGCTTGTATAATTTCAACATATAACAAGTTTTTTTCAACTCAAATTCAAGTGAAGCCCAATATTTAATTGATTCAAGTTAATTCGGAGCACCTATAACCTATTTATAGCCTAAAAAAATAAAAAAATAATTAGTAATGGGTTTTAAATGGGTATAGAAGCAAACCCGCCTTCGACCCGCACCCAACCCGCACCCGACCCACAATTTTTAAATGGGTATATGGGTAGGGTATGGAGGTTGTAAATATTTAGTGGGTAGGGTATGGGTTTGGCAAACCCGACTCATACCCGACCCATTGCCATCACTAAATCACACCAAGAAAGCAACAATAATTCATTGCAGCTGTATAGACAAATTAAAATCAACAATAAAATCACTTCGGCTGCGTTTGATTCGCTATATTTTTCATGATTTTTCACGTGATTTTTCAACTTTACGCTGTTTGATTGTCTAAGTTTTCCATGAAATTCATTTTTCCACTTGCCTCGAAATTCGGTATTTTTCTTGTTTTGGATGAATTCGTTTTCCAAGGGGGTGGAGGTTTTATTTTTAATGGAAAATTTTATACCATTTTTGTTACGTTTGATCGTTTTTGTTGTTGTTAATTGATTTATTTTTTTCTCAAAAATTAACATTATTATTACTAAGTACAAACTTGTTAAAAATTGAAAAAAATAAAATAAAATATTATAATAGCTAAATTTTACTTTATTTTTCATGAAAAATAATGTCAATCAAACAACAAAAGTTTGAAAAATTCTTTACTTTTTCTACCTAGAAAATTAAACCAATCAAACACATTAAACTTTCAATTCTCAGGAATTTAATTCCTTCCCTGGAATTCATTTTATTTCCACCCAAATTCCACCATCGCTATAACAAATCCTTAAACCTTTAAAATCTCAACCAATCACACCCGTATCGGCAAATCACACCAACAAGGCAACAACAATTAATTGCATCAATTTTACAGTTGAAATTGCAAAATAAAGTCTAAAGAAGAGTAAAGAAAAAGAATCCTGTGATTCTTAGCAAAAGAAGCAGCTGTTTATATTATTCTAAACAAATCGAATCAATTTTGAGATGAATAATTAAAGACCCTAGTAAGGCGGAGGAGCATTGAAACCCAAAAAAGGGCGGCGTCCGTAGGCGGCGCCACCACTTACTGCGGTGGGATCGTATTCATGCACCGTATCCTTCAATTTATGAAACCCATGCTTGAATACCCCAAAACCGAAGAGCATTCCAATGGCTATCACCACTAGTATAACGCACATGCAGAAACAGCAGATCTTCGTTCCACAACACATCTTGAATTTCCTTTGCTGAATTCTTTATTCTTTTAGAGAATATAATAATAATAAGATAAGAAGAGAAAATCTCGAATATGGGGTTTGATCGAGATTTGGGGGTAACGAGACTACAGAATTTTATTTGAGTAAATTTATAGACGTGGGTGTTGCTGTTGATTGCAGGCAAAAGGGAGAGGAGGAGTGTAAGTTAGGACGACTCATCGACTGCTACTAATGCGGTTGGGAATCTCTTTATTACGACGTTACAAAATAATTAATTTTATTGTTCAAAGAAAAAAAGTAATGAATTTTAGGGAATCATAAAAGTTGGGCGTAAAAATTTATATCTTACTTTTCCTATCCATCAATCAGTTATTAAAGATTCCAGCTATAGAAATTCTCAATTCCAAGAAATGGATGTTATCACTCGATTTAGTCGGTAACATTCAGTTGAATCCAATTAAAAATGTTTACTATTCATCCACTTGAAATTTTCAATCAAAATAGCATGATTGAACACGAAAATTTCATACCGATTTGAAAACGTAGTCAGTTTTGATAAAATATATTTTTAGTACAATTTAATAGAGAAAAATACATAAATAAGATAATTATTAATGCAAATTTTAAAATTGATATGAAATTTGTATAATTTTAAAAATCAGGTTGTAATTAAGATTAATTAATTAAATTAAGAAATTATAAATATTTTAAAAATTATAAATATTAAGGTCACAACATTGTAAAATATCAAGTCATAAAATACATATCCTTTAAGTCACAGTCATTATTTTTAAGGTCAAAACCACCAAAATCTTTTAAGTGACAACCATCATTTTTAATGTCACAATCACCATTTTTTAGGGTCACAAACGATAAAAACATTAGATTACAAATTGAACTTATTTCTAAATCACATTTACAATTTTTTAAGTCAAGACTAATTATAAGGTCACAACTTATCAAATCAATAGGTCACAAAATGTTAAAATAATCACTACTTATCAAATTATTAAGTCACAATTATTTGATTTCTTTAGGTCACACATTTCAAAAGTTAATGATTTCATCAACAACCACACATGCTCAAATTTGAAGAGAGAGAGATAGATATGTTGGCTCCACCGCCATATCCTCCATCGCTATACACAAAGCAGCACATGCACTCCATAGCCTCCACCACTAGTGGCACGTCATCGCCATCACCACCACCAATATAGCACCACCTCAAAAACACCATCGCCATCACCACCCTCCTACGACAACAATAGCCACTTCATCTACAATCAGTCAATCACCACAATTGTTGCACCAAAATCACAGTGATCACTATCAACAACTGTAACACCCCAAGTTCAAGAATCTTAAACCTAGGTGTTAACTTCCATTTTTCTTTTAATGTGGAAATAAATCATTTAAAACCATGCGGAATTTAAGTCATTTACACAATCAAAATGTTCATTTATCTACTATAAAATTTTACAGAAATTTAGACAAAGTCTCCTCTGTAAATTGGACATAGCCAACCTGTAGAGGGACATCAAAAACATTTTACAAATACAATTCTCAACTCATTCAACCCAACAATCCACATCCGACCACAATTCCAAATTCAACTTCAACATTAATCTCCCAAACTCCTCAACAAAATAACTTGAAGTATAAATTTATAAACTCATGAAAACATGATAAAAACTAATCACAGGGAAATACCATAACTTATTTAAACTAATTTCAACCGAAACAATCATCAAAATAAATGAATTAAGAAATAATTACTTAGAACTTAAATAAATTCTAATTTAACTAAAAATAACTTGAATAAATTTAACTTTATTAATTAATGCGACGATGGGTACTTTCGGAGTCAGCCGCCAAGTGTTCTCCTCGGATCATCTAACTTCCATCACCTGAAATATGGGGAGGGATTGGGGTGAGCTAAAGCTCAGTAAGTAAACTGTATGCATGAATGCATGCTTATGACATGAATGCTTTAAAAATTTCATATATGTATCCCCATTTACTTTACTTTCCAAAACATTCAAACTTTTCAAACTTTCACTTAACATTTCAAAACTTCACTTGACATTTCAAAACTTTCACTTCATTTCCATCGTGAGCTCACTTGGTGTAACTTCTAGTCAATCAGAATACAGTGGGCAATTACTTATTTGGAACCAGATTACATTCACATTTCCACCGCAAAGCGGTTTAACATTCACTTTCCCACCGCAAAGCGGTTTAACAGTCCACCGTAAACGGTTGAACATTCCGTCGCAAAGCGACTTAATTCGGGTACGTCGGTCCCCCGCGCCCCATTTCCCACTCGCAACTTTCATGAACTAGAAGTACACCCATTCTTTCTTTAAAAAACTTGGGATACATAACTTTTGAACAAACTTGCACCTTGACACATTTCTTTCATTTAAAAACATTTCACTTCCCAATTTTGATGCCAATGCATGCTTGATGATGCAATGACATGATAATGTGCATGCTTGAACATTCTTCATAATAACATATACTTTCACAAAGTAAATGAAATTCATCAAAGCAATTAAGTTGCAAGACAGTCATTTACACATAACTTTCACATTTACATTCAACTTTGATGAAAATAGGGGGAAGTTTACTTACTTGACGTCCTTAACATTTACCGTTATCTGAATTTGCAAGTGGAGGAGCTTCGACTGCCCGTGTCGTCAATGTACCAAAATCTCAGTTACATCTATTCATTTAGTAAAACATATACTTACAGTTCAATTTGATCTATTCATCATTCCTTTAAACAAGTTAAAACAATAAATCTTCTTTCCCTTTTTCATTCTTGTGATCATTTATTCCACATAAGGTATTAACATATATTAAATACTTCCATACAATACTCGAAAGCAAATATTTAAACCATTCGACATAACATTTTAAGCTTAACTATTAAGGTACTTAAATCAAAACCAAAGTTTGAAAAAAATGTACACGACTTTACAATTTTCTCAAAATCTAGTAATTATAATTATTACTCACGTTTACACAAAAATCATATTCGAAAATAAGGGATAAATTTCAATCCACGTTAGAAACTCTCATTTTTTTCTTTTTAAATTCAAACTCAAATTTACATAGTTTAACCTAACGTTATAAAATCCACTCCCATAAAGTCCCAGCAATTTCACAAATCTTAAAAACCAACATATATCCAAACTTTACCAACTAAACTTCAATTTTCATAAATCTCAAAAATTATAAATTTATATATACATACTTGAAAAATTTCAGAAATTTATTCACGTTTATACCACTTTCCAAATTTCTAAAATTCTAAAATTAATAACTTAAACTAACAAAATTCCATTTAAACTATTTTCATATATATAATTCAAACTTTTTAACAATTCATTAGTTAATTAAGCTACTAATTTCATAAATGAGATATATAACACAATATATGCATACATTTATATACATTACTCAAATCTGAAATTTACAATTTAATTTTTAATCTAAACCAAAAATCTGAAATCTGTAAGTAAATAGCATACACACACACACAATCCCAAAACTGAATTTAATCACTAAATCTGAAATCACAAATAAATTTAAATTCTGAAATTTACACACAAGTAGCTTATGCATACATGTACATACATAGAATCAACATATACATGTTTGTGTGTTTGGGTGTCTGCGTGTGTGAGTATGTTGGAGTGTGTGAAATGTGTGCGTGCGAGGGTGTGGTTGTGTGCGTTCAGATCCGTGTGCGTGTGCGTGTGCGTGTGTGTGTTGGGTCGAGGAAAAAGTGCTACCGTGGGTGACGGTGGCGACCGGTGGTGCGCCTGCTATCTGGCCGGTGGTGTGCCGGCGAGAAATCGAGAGGGCGAAGTAGAGAGAGTGCCGAGGGAGAGAGTTGAGCGTGAGAGAGAGAGGGAAACAGAGAGAGTGTCGGTGAGAGGGGGAGGATGAGGGTTAGGTTAGGATTTAAATGAAATCTTTAGGATATTTGCAATTTAGTCCCTCAGTCTCCCTAAGTTTCAAAATTTAGTACACATTTATCATAAATTTACAAAATATCCTAAAATTTACCATTTATAATAATTTGACAAAAATAGGAATTGGCAAGCTTTGGAAATAAAACAATTATTCACATAAATTGCAAGTAGACAAATTTATAATTTTCTAATTGGCACATTGAGCGAGACGGCGTCCAAATCCTTCCACTGCAAAACAATTCCAAATCATTGACGTAAAATTAATTAAATTTCAAATAACATTAACATAAATATGACGTGAAATTTAAAATTGCACGAAAAATGAAAAGCGGTCTTACAACAACCATCAACAATCATACAAAAATTAATAAAGAAAAGAAGATGATAGGTAGATCATAGCCAGTGTGGCATCGTCGCAACTCCCAGGCATTGTCGCGCTAGGCGTCGTTGCAGCACCCCGACCCTGTAGTGCGCGACGCTCCCATGCAGTGTGCTCGTTGTGCGCGACGTCATCGTACTTGCAAGCGCTTAGCAAGGTGACACCGCTGTTGCGGTGCCGATAATTATTGCTGGTGCCGCTGCTTCTTTTCCGATTGAAGGAAAGAAGGTAGAGAGAAGGGTAGTTGGGTAGGCGTGATAAAATTAAGGTTAATAGATTTGTGTAATAATTATATTATAATTATTTAATTTTAGTTTCATAATATAATTATTTATATTAAAATTTTGAATAATCAGCTGATTTTAGAATAAATATATTGAAAATTTGCTTTTTGAAATTGATAATTAAAATGTAGGTTAGGGTGTAATTTCATTTTAATAAAAGATGGTAGAATATGTTGTTCAAAGTCATGGATCCCATAATAATTAAAATTAATTATTGAATTTAACTTAAATTTAAATTTAAATTTTTAGTTTGAATCAAATTGGGACTTCCTTAAAATAATTTAAGGTTATATTATAGAAATTAGAGTTCTCTCATACTAAACTATGCCCATGTTTGTTACAATTAAACTCTAGATATTAGTTCAAGTCAATAATCAGTTTCAACTACATATTTCATGGAATTTATAACTTTTCAATCACACATCCCATCAACTTTTATCAAAAATTACTAAAAATTTGATTTTAATCAATACCAAATAGTAACTATATTAAAAATGTCAGAACAAAAAAAGTTCATTATAAGGGGCGACTCCGTCCCCGCCTTGTCTGAAAGTTTAATTAAATATTTTCGTTTATCATCTTATCTATTAATATTAATTTATTGTTAGAATATGATTTAATTTTAAAAAGATTTAGGGCAAGTTAGAAGAATTCATGGCAAGGATCACCATGTTCTCTGTCTCAACCCCAATTCCTTGGTAGTCCATGATAAGTCAAAGAGTAATTATATCATCATTACAAATTTTAATGGCTCCGTTCGGTAACACTATAACAATTACAAATTGGTTTACTTATGCTTTCGAGGTAAAATATGTGTTTGAAAATTGAAGAGAGAAAATATGTGTGGTTAAAAAGTGAATTAGGAAATTGTGTTGTTTATAAATCTATATAATTAATAAAGTCGACTGAGATTCTAACCAATTAATTTTGATCAGAATCTTAATTGTCAAAGATTCCGATTTTTTATTTTTATATTTATTTTTATTTTTAATTTTTTGAGCAGTTTTCTAGAGAGTGGATATACAAAACGTGGGTGATTATGTTAGTGGGAAGTTACATTTAGGAGTTAATCTAACATGATTTTGGTTAAAAGCTGAGTCTAATTTCCCTTTTCTTGTGATAAGTTATCCAAAAAATGACCAGTAAATAGAGGGAGCCATGCAGGGATGGAGCCAGGATTTATAGCGAGTGGGGGCCAAAAAATTTGGAAAATCGAGAATGTAAAAGAATTTGATAATAAATACAAATACGAATAAAGTTGCTTACAATTGTTCTTTATGCATTTTCATACTCTGAAAATGTTTTACAACAACTTTATTATCAATTTTTAAAGATATATCTCTCAAAATAAATAATAAAACGATCATTCATCCACTCATTATTTATTTGATTGCTTAAACTATCTTTCACAAAATCAGAAAACACTCTTTCCAGACTAGTATATATAATAATGCCATATAAAAGCCCATAAATCAACCTGCGCATGTCAAAAAGAAAGAAAAAACATACACGCCCAAGATAAATACATATCCTCAATTACTGACTGAGCATAAATATTATTGAATAATAAATTTAACCACGGAAATGTTGGATTTATATATGCCCATAGAGTATAATTCACGACATTTAAAAGTAAAATATTAATTGATTGTATTAATATGATGTTGTGTTTGTCCACGGGTTGATTTGATATTACAAATTGAGTGTTTAAGTTGTTAAACACAGAAAGATTCAATTTGTGATTCGATCTAAAATTAACGTTCACGATCAGTAAATAATGTGGACAATTTATTTTGATAAGATCGTCTCGATTTTATTAAAGTCTATCTTTGACTTTGGTAATAAAATTGAGAGTACGTTTGGAACGTATTGGACGGGACCACGTGAAATTAATTTGTGACATTGACCGTACAAATTTAATTTCACTTGATTATCGTACGTGGGACCTTAATCCTAATCGGATAATGGACTTCGATTACTAACTTGAAGTTCTTTGAGGTATCAATGGGTGAGATCAAATTGTTGATCAATATCTCGGTACTTTGGGAATTAAAGTGAACTAACGAGGAACATATATTCGTATTATGGAATCCGTCACCTTTTAGGTATGATCATAATCTCACTGGTTCTTCTAATGGACAGTTGAATCTGAGCTCAGTAATTCGACAGTGACTGTTGAATTCTATGATGTGATCACATCGAACTGTCAGATAGAAGATGAGAGTTGAGAATTTATGAATATTCGGATAAGGGCATTTTGGTCATTTTAACTTGTTCCGAATATTCGAGTTGATCGACGGGGGTAACATGTAAGAACGATAAGTCAGAGGATATAATTATTGATTAATTGTTTCAGTAATTTCAATTTTACTAAGAGTGCAGTCTCGTTCTTTTAGTGGAATAGAACGTGATTAATAAATTAATTTTGACTGATCAAGAGTTGATCGGGTCATAATTAATTTATTGGAGCTTAGTTTAATTGGGTCCGATCAAGTTCCCTCGGTGGCTTCACTATAATGGGTTTATACAGGCTTATTACCTGTATTGGGTTGTGCAGAAATGGGCCTGGGTTATGGTACTAGGCCTGGTAGGGTTTTGGAATGTAAAGAGGTTACAAATAGTCTCTTAAGACTATTTTTCTTAACCTAATAGGAAAAGTGGCGAGACACACACTAAAGTGTGTAGTGTGTGTTTCCTCTTTACAAAGAAACCCTAAACCTAGTTTAACCTAGATCTTGAGAAAGGTGACCACACACCTGCACAGCTGCCATTGGAGAACACCGGGGAAAGCTTGAGGGTTTGAAGCTTTGGTGGAATCAAGAAGCAGTTGATGAAGATTATTGTAAAGCACGCTACAAAGGTAATCTTCTCAAAATCCTTTTTGTGTGCAAAATTATTTATTCCAAGTTAAATACATAGAACAGAAAATCCTGTAACGGGATGATCTATCACAAGAAATCAATTTTTGTGAGTAGAGCAACCCGGGTTCCCAACAATTGGTATCAGAGCGTCAGGTTTTTTTATACTGTTTTGTGTATTTAGGAATAAATTATTTTGTTATTGCATGTGTTAGTGGAGCGGTGTTAGGATTATGTGATTTATTTGTTATTGGATGAATGATATTTTTTATTGAACAAATTTATGGCCTTAGATTTTATTTTGTAATATCTTGTATTTGTATTATCGAGTCTTGTAACAAAAGGGGTGGATTACGACTCCATATTTTCCCTTTTGATTTTGATTTTTTATTTTTGCAATAGAATTAGGGTTTATGTAATTTCTGTTGTAATTATAAAATCAGAGGACCAGATCTGCAATTTCATATACAAGGGGACCAATTATGCAATTTCGGATTCATGGACTGCTGTTGCCAAATTCGGAGGACCATTGCTGCAATTTTAGAATAAGGTCTTCACTTCACCTTCTTCATAAGCCGAAGGACCTTCACTGCAATTTCAGAAAAACGAAAGCAAACCCTACTGGAGGCAGGTAAGGGATGCGACAGTGCCTTTGGATGCTGGCGCTGATAACTGAGATCGATGGAGGCATCTTAGGTGTCGCGATCTCGTCTTGACCGTGGGGGAGCGGAGCCACAGCGCCGTCGCAATTTCGACGTCGTGCCCGTGCGTGGCGAGTCTGTGCTTGACGTGGCCCTACGGGGTGCGGCTGTGGTAGTGACGACGACTGAGGCGTGCGCGGCTGTGGGCATTGAGCAGCAACACCACAATGGTGACGGTGCTGCCGCTGCTGCTGTTGGTGAGTCACGCCACTTTGATGGTGGCGGCGGCGGCGGTACACGTTGGCTATCGCAGTAGCGGCTTCTTCCGTGACGTTTTCCCGGCGACGGAGATGTGAGGTCTCCTCTTGGCGGCTGCAATTTTCTTTCAAAATCTCCATTGCTGTGTATATCAGCATTGCAATGAAGAAGGAATTAACTTGGGCCAGATTTTGCTTTTGGGCCGTGACTTCTTCTGGGCCGATTTTTTGGAATTAAGAAAATGGGCTGGAATCAAATGATTTGCTGAATGGGTTTGTTGAATTAAATTGAAGTTGGGCCAGATATAGATTTGGGTGAAATTAAATATAGCCCAGTAATTGTAAAATTGGTCTACTTTAATTAATTGCAATGTGGGCTAAATTGTTTAGCTGGGCCAATGCAATGTGGACTGAATTTTACAATGGGCTGGAATATTTAATTGGATCACTACATTTGATATTTGGACTGAAGATTGAAGCTTTACAGATTGGACCAGTTTGATAATGGGCTGAGAAATATTATTTGAAGAGTTCAAGTAATGGGCTGGACACTTGCAATTAGAAATTGAAGAATTGGGCCGGCTTGTGGCTCAATAGACTCTTTATTAATTTGTAATTGTGTGTCTAGGTTTGGGCCATAAATTATGTTCTTATTTATTTTATTATTGCATTTTATTATTGCTTTAATTAAATTGTGAATGAATGTCATTAAATAACATGTCATGTAGATCGCATAAACACCGCTCTAGGTACTATACTGTCATGCATTGTTTTATATTTTATTTTATTTTCTAAATATTAGATTAGAAAATAAATATATTTATTAATAATTAAATTGATTTTAAGAGTTAAAATTGATTGGGTAATTATTAATTAAAACCCAAGAGTTCAAAATATTAAGTGAGCGAGGGTGCAATTTTTGAACCCACGGCCTCCCCTATTAGTCCATTAGTAAAAATTTGTGTATGCCTCGTGCTAATCTAATTAGTCTCCCTATAGGAGGGCTGCACTGTTTTGGTTACTGGATTGGGCCCAATTAGGTGATGATTTTTTTAAGTGTGAATTAATCATGATTACCCTATAGGTGACATAATTAATTTGGTACTTGAAATATTATTAATATAGGGGTTACACACTTAAATCAATGACATCGTGGGGACTTCCTATAGAATATCCAAACGATGTCAATGATGGCCAAATTTTAACGACTATAAATTAAATATTGCATGAGATGCTAGATATATTTAATTTAGTGGGAGGGTCCCAGCCTAACCATAAATCACATTTATTTCTCCTATAGAAAAATGTGTTTAAGATTTTGGGGTTTTAGGTTGTCGTCATGTTATAGTAGTTTTGGGTCTACTTGTGCATAATTTTTTTATTCATGCATCATATATGAAAGTATTCATCATTTATACAACTCGTGTTTAATACATTTATTTTATTTGAATGTCGTATTTCCACAACTAGTTATATTTTTAGACATCACCAACTAATTTGCGAAAACTGTAACATGTCTCGTTATAATTCTTTCCACTTATGACATTTGTTCGTGCTAGAAGATCCTTGTTCAAAATAATTATAAATCTTCCAATGAAAATGGTTTTATTTTGATGAGATGGTTTATTGCATAGTTTTGATTCTCATATCAAGTATTTTGCAATAAAAACATCAAAATAGGATACCATATTTATTTTCTCGATGGAAGGGTATTTATGATAATTTGAACATTTTAATTATGGATTTATACAAAATATGCTATCAAGCTATATTATATCTCTACTTATGAACCGATCACGTTTTTATAAGAGACCATTTGGTAAAACATGATTGGTCACTTTAACGTGGTGGAGGTTCCACTTGCAAACATTGATTCATGTGACATAATGCTTGAGAAATCTTTTAAGATGATCTCTTGCGGTTCAGTGTGGACTATATTCACCAGGATGAACGTGTCCCTGAAAGGTTCAATGTAAGCTATTCATAGAGAAGATATTATTTTAAAGCAACGGATAGTATGGTAGGCCCTCTAACCTTTTTGCTTTTGAGCAAAGATAGGATTAATGAGGAAGTAGCCTTTCTTGGAAACTCTATAATGGAGTAAGACTCTATTCATTGTGTTATGGTTAGTAATTGAGTCTATCTTGATTATAGATTCTAGGGTAACTAATCACTATTGCAAGTTGTTGCAATATGGTCCTAGGTGACCAAATGACACAATGAGATAGAGTATACTATAAGGATAAGCACGGGTATGGTAATATGGAAAGATCCGTTGGGCTTTTATGTTTGCGAAACAATTTGATTGTTATTTTGTCTCTTTATTATTTGAGCGGAATTATTTAGCGCTTAATCTCCAGTAATTAGTTGGAATTAAGTTAAATAATGCTCTTATTGTTGCGAGACAAATGGTTAACAATCTCAAAGCCTTGTAAATGGTTCTAAGTGTAATATTACTACAAGTGATAAGGGATAGATGACTCCTTGTATTAATGAACTCTTTGATAAGATCTTAAGATAATCATATTTATCTAAATAAGATTGAAAGACTAGTAAAGATAGCCTCTAAGTATTTTGGAGGTAGAATCTATGTGTGCTTTTGAATTTTATTTAGAGGGTAAAATGATTAAGATCTTAGGCTTGGTTACACTTATCCAAAACTCGATTATAATACTGGTAAGGGATGGACCTCAAAAGGATCTGAGGTGGAATCTATACTGTTTTCTGAATCTTGTTTAGAGGATTAGATAACCAAGAGTCCTTATACTTTAAATGAACTTAAGAGTTTGGGAATTAATACACTTTTGATATGTGTGGATTCTTTTATACTCAAGCTACGAGAGAGTGTGAGTAATTCATCACTTTTACTGATGATCACTCTAGATTTCGATTCTATCCTTAATATCTCATTGATTCAAAATGTTGAAGAAATTCTAGAATTTTGGACAGAAGTTGAGAAGTAATTAAGAGAATCGAGTTACTTCGATTTGATCGAGGTTTGTGTATCTCTCATATGAGTTTAGGAACCATTTATCGGAAAAGGAGAACAAGGTAATACCAAATCAATGATGAGTTATCCTCATTACTAGTTTCATTTGGGAATGTATACCGGAGATAGTCAGGTTCCTTCATAGCCTAGTACCATTGATTCGTTTCCTGAAATACCCCTAGAGTTGTGGCATGGGTGCAAGCTCAATTTACACCACATTCAGATTTGGGGACATTTGGCACACAAGCTGAAAGGAAGGATTGACGAGATGGTGGCAACAATGGAGGTTTGATTATATATAAGGTATACAATGAAACTTGAAATTATTTCTTCTATAGTCCTCTGGTCAAGAAAGTATTTTTTCAGTACAAATGTAACTTTCTTAGAGGATAAGGCATATAGAAGAATACAAATCCACAAGTAAAATTCTATTAGATAAGATGTTAGAACGTGGTTCAAACAACTTGATTCCAGGTTTCCACATAGAATCAATCTTGATGATTTGGGACTTCCTACGGAACAGATGGTTGCTGATCCTAGTGGGAGAAATAAGGCAAGTGGTTCAACCACTATTTTTGCCTGGTGAACCCAATGGACAGGGAAAAACCAAAGGTTGTAGTAGAAGTTGTTCTCACTGTTCTGCCTCTTCTTTATGTTCATAAAGAGGTAGTGAAGAGGTTGATCCCAATTAGGGATATAACCAAGTAGTGGGAGGAGAGGAAGGAACTCTGTTTGGACAAAATGGAAATACACTTCCAGCGACTAATTGGAGTGGGAGGGTTGTAAGACCACCTTCTTGACGCTTATTCTACGGAGAGTCTTTTTAGACAGTCTCTACTGAAATAAGAGAAGGACTCCTCATTTAGGGAAGTGGTAGAAGTTATGGAATTGAAATCATGGAAGGTGAACGAGAACTCGGAATTGGATTCCTTGTACTACACTAGGGTTTGGATATTTATAAACACACCTAATGGGGTCAAACCTATAGGGTGTGATGATTTTTAAGATGATAGGAGAATGGTAGATGAGAAGGTTGATGCCTTCAGCGCAAGGCTCATAGCTGTGGGTTTGTGAAACCCTTCTTGCCAATTGCCATGCGAATATTTACCTGAATCTTTTATCCATTGTCGTTCATTGTGAAAATGAGGTACGACATATGGATGTCAAGAAGTTGTTTCTTGAATGCATCTTGAGGAAATCATTTACAAAGTGTAATCTGATGAGTTCATATTAAAGACCATGAAAGTAAAATTCATGACTTACAAGTTTCCAACTTTGGATTTGGGTATTTGTTCAACATATGGAATACAGAATTTGATCGAATGATTGTGATACATGTTCTTGATCAAAATCTTGATATATCTTAAGTATACTCGTGTATACAGAAAGATGAGACAGTTTTCGCGATTATTTATTTGAATGACACTCTACTAACGTGTGAGAGTATTTTCATTAGATAGTAATTGGTACCAGCAATTAGACATGAAGGACTTGTAGATGACTGTCTATTTTTCTAGACATCCGTACTTTTCGGAGTGGGAGAAAAATGGAATAGAATAGTCTCAAGTTTCATGTAATAATAAGATACTATCTACATTTGCAATATTGAAGTCTTGAAAGGAATAATGTTCTTTGTGGACTTTATCTATCTTATGAGTATTCTCTTAAGACTCATGGTAAGATAGAGAAGGTTCCTTATGCTTCGGCTATAGGAAGCCTTACTTTGCACTAGATAGGTCATATCTTATGTTGGGGATATTATTGGTGATTATTAGTTTGATCCAGGATCAGATCATTGAATAGAGGTAAAGCACGTACTGAAGCGTTTTTGGAAAACGAGTAAATATTTGCTTATCTATTCAGTTGGTGATCTGATAGATTAAAACTAATTAAGATCTGATTTGACTAGGATTCTCGAGAATCGTCAAAATTGGAATATAACTGGGAGATAATGTGGTTAATTGGTTGGGAATAACACAATCTTGGATTGTTTGTTATACAACCGTGACTTACATCTAAAGGAGTTACTATCTTGGTTGAGAACATAATCATTAGTGTAATGATGATGTTGACAAGATGAATGATTCGATGTTTCATGTATACTCTAAGGGCAAGTGGGAGATTGTTGGATTTATATATGCCCATAGAGTATAATTCACGACATTTAAAAGTAAAATATTAATTGATTGTATTAATATGATGTTGTGTTTGTCCACGGGTTGATTTGATATTACAAATTGAGTGTTTAAGTTGTTAAACACAGAAAGATTCAATTTTTGATTCGATCTAAAATTAACGTTCACGATCAGTAAATAATGTGGACAATTTATTTTGATAAGATCGTCTCGATTTTATTAAAGTCTATCTTTGACTTTGGTAATAAAATTGAGAGTACGTTTGGAACGTATTGGACGGGACCACGTGAAATTAATTTGTGACATTGACCGTACAAATTTAATTTCACTTGATTATCGTACGTGGGACCTTAATCCTAATCGGATAATGGACTTCGATTACTAACTTGAAGTTCTTTGAGGTATCAATGGGTGAGATCAAATTGTTGATCAATATCTCGGTACTTTGGGAATTAAAGTGAACTAACGAGGAACATATATTCGTATTATGGAATCCGTCACCTTTTAGGTATGATCATAATCTCACTGGTTCTTCTAATGGACAGTTGAATCTGAGCTCAGTAATTCGACAGTGACTGTTGAATTCTATGATGTGATGTGATCACATCGAACTGTCAGATAGAAGATGAGAGTTGAGAATTTATGAATATTCGGATAAGGGCATTTTGGTCATTTTAACTTGTTCCGAATATTCGAGTTGATCGACGGGGGTAACATGTAAGAACGATAAGTCAGAGGATATAATTATTGATTAATTGTTTCAGTAATTTCAATTTTACTAAGAGTGCAGTCTCGTTCTTTTAGTGGAATAGAACGTGATTAATAAATTAATTTTGACTGATCAAGAGTTGATCGGGTCATAATTAATTTATTGGAGCTTAGTTTAATTGGGTCCGATCAAGTTCCCTCGGTGGCTTCACTATAATGGGTTTATACAGGCTTATTACCTGTATTGGGTTGTGCAGAAATGGGCCTGAGTTATGGTACTAGGCCTGGTAGGGTTTTGGAATGTAAAGAGGTTACAAATAGTCTCTTAAGACTATTTTTCTTAACCTAATAGGAAAAGTGGCGAGACACACACTAAAGTGTGTAGTGTGTGTTTCCTCTTTACAAAGAAACCTTAAACCTAGTTTAACCTAGATCTTGAGAAAGGTGACCACACACCTGCACAGCTGCCATTGGAGAACACCGGGGAAAGCTTGAGGGTTTGAAGCTTTGGTGGAATCAAGAAGCAGTTGATGAAGATTATTGTAAAGCACGCTACAAAGGTAATCTTCTCAAAATCCTTTTTGTGTGCAAAATTATTTATTCCAAGTTAAATACATAGAACAGAAAATCCTGTAACGGGATGATCTATCACAAGAAATCAATTTTTGTGAGTAGAGCAACCCGGGTTCCCAACAGGAAAGAGTAGAAAAAATAATCAAGAATCATTTTTTTTGTTTTCATCTGGGATATCGAGATTCATCATATTCTTGAAAAGAAAAAAAAGGGGAAAAAAAGATTGTAAAAAATTACCTTGCCACTTGACAACTCCCATGGAGGCGCTGCTCTTTTTCCAGTGAAGGCTTCAGTTGTTGAAATTCCACTTTAAACCATAATTCCTTAGATTAAAAGAATGAAAGCAGGAGCAACCAGCAGCCAAGAAAAGTCAAAATTATAATTGGATATTTTTGGATTTGGAAATGGGAAAAATACACAAATAAGGTATTTCAAAATACAAATTTCAAAAATGAGGTCAAAGTTATATTCTTTCAAAAATCAGGTTTATTTAGAATTAATTAATTAATTAAATTAAAGAAAGAAAATATTTTACCATATATATGAAGGTCACAATATTATGTAATTGTAGGTCACAAATGACAAATGTGTTAAGGTCACAGTCCATCAATATTTTAGATCACAAATTATCAAAATAGGAGGTCACAAATCAAAATTATTTTTAGGTTACAATCACAAATTTCAAGGTCACAAATTATCAAAATAGTTACATCACAAAATGTCAAATTAATCAATCAAGTTACAACTTGTTAATTTATTAGATCACAAAATCTATCAAATTATTAGGTCACAATTATTTTATCCTTGTCAATTATCAGGTCACAAGACTCACGACATATCAAATTATTATATTTTATTATCAATTATTAGGTCACAAGTTTCTTAGGTCACATTTATCAATTACCAATCACCATCAACCGCCGCCTCCTCGGTCTCACTACCACCACATACAAACCGCGTCACAGCCTCCACCACCAGCAAACTCTGAAAAAGAAAGAAGCTGAGAAGGACTGTGCCCAACCGCTCCAAGATGCCTCTGTGATAGGTGTATTTTATACACTTGGGGATATGCCAAAATGAGAATTTATCGTTTTGATTTATGAATTTATTCTACCTAAAGTGCATTTAATTGTTGTTATTTCAGATTTTAGTCAAAAAGAGAAACAAGGAAGCAATTACGGGAAATAAAGATCAAAAGTAGGAAAATTGAAGAGAAACAGAAGTTCTGGGGTCAAATTGATCAAATCAATAGTTTGAGATACATGTTGCGAATAAAATCAGAGGACCAACTTGAAGGCCAAGAAGAAGATGGTGAATCGCGTGGTAAAACCCTAGGTCGCGATCGCGATGTCACCAAGTCAGCGATCGCGACATGGCGACAAAATTTATGCAGAGCGAAAAAAGGGTCGCCCACGCGATCGCTGACCTTCCTACCACGCGATCGCGTGGGTGTTCGACTGGGCCTGTATTGGGCTTTTGTGCGGGATTTTAAGAGACAAGACTGGGGAAATTAACCTAAGTTGGAAGAGAGCGCGAGAGGCAACTGGAGAGCACGTTTTGCAGAGCTGAGTATTGGATAATTCTTGGCAAATCAACACCCAGTTGACGCGGGGATTCAAGCACGGAAACGCATGGGAATTTAGGAGCTTAACACGGGAATCTGATTCTCGGTGCAAGACTTCTTGTCTTATTGTTGAATCCATAAAGTTGAATATGTTTAATTTTGATTTAGATTGTTTTCATTATTCCTTCATTATGAGTAACTAATCTTAACGTTGGGAATCACGATGTAGCTTAGTCAATTACTTTAATTCCATGTTCCTTGTTTTAACGCTGTAATGCATGTGTTGGTTTATTATTGCGTTTAATGCACGAATGAATTGGCCACTTATTCATGATTTTTATGTGTTATTTCCATAATCCGAGAGGTGAGTTAATAACATAGATCTAGGTAATAAATCCATTAATTGAACGAGAGATAGAGATATACTTTCGTGATTAGTGCGATCATGTATGAGTTCTTGCATATAATGCATTTAGATAAGGAATATTCGGACCCGCTGTAGAGATACATGGTTGACTTATCTAGGTAGAGTTGATTTAAACTCGAGAGAGGAATCTCAACTTAATTTTGTGAACTTGATCGATCACATATTTAGAAAATAAAATCTGGAACGGGAATTAATTTAATTGGCTAGGTGAATTCGTGAGTCCCAACCACTTTCAATTATACTTAAAAAACAATCAGCAATTGTGAAATATCAATCTTGTGCAAATTTTTAATCGGTTAGTCATAGTTATAAACATTAGTTTCCAAACAATCGGAAATTTATTTCTTTGTTCAAATAGGGATAAGAATTTACACATTTCGGTACTTAGTGAACGGTCCTTGTGGGAACGATAATCCGGACTCTTAGGTCCATTTTAACTACTCTTTACGACCCGTTCACTTGCGGGGATATTTCGCATCACGAGATATCAGTGAACAAGTTTTTGGCGCCGTTGCCGGGGACTGTTTTTACTAATATCAATATCAATAAATTCTTACTTTAATTTGAATTTTGTTTTGCTTTATTCTAATTTAGTTTAGTTTTATTTTTCGATTTGTCTTTATAAATTCATGTTAAGAAGAACTAAATCTTTTGAATTGTTTCCTTTTGATACAGAAATTGAACGCACTTTTCGACAAAGGCGCAAACAACAGTTGGAAGCAGCTCAACACAAAGATTTAGCAATGGCAGATAACCCAATTCAGCATAACCAAAACAATCTGCCAGCAGAAATTGTAGTTCAACAACAGAATCAACCGAACAACGGGAGGCGAGCATTAAGGGATTATATGATTCCACCAGTGGGAAACATTGGAACTTGCATAGTGCTGCCTGCTATACCTGCTAACAACTTTGAGATCAAGACTTCTTTGATTTCTCTGATCCAAAACTCTGCCGTTTTTCATGGATTGTCGCCTGAAGATCCACATGCACACCTGCGAACTTTTCAAGAATTATGTGACATGCAGCGAATGAATGGGGTTCCGGGTGACGCTGTAAAGCTGAAACTATTTTCCTTCTCATTGGAGGACAAGGCAAAGGCATGGTTTTACACGCTACCCCTCCACACAATCACTACATGGGAAGTAATGAGTCAAAAATTTGTTGACAAATTCTTTCCACCTGGCCGGATGTAAAAGCTAAGGCGCGAAATCCTTTTGTTTAACCAACAGCCAGGAGAGTCCATTTTTGAGGCTTGGGAGAGGTTCAGTGAGCTGGTTCGTCAATGTCCTACCCATGGAATAGCTGATTGGATCCTCATACAAACTTTCTACAACGAGTTGACCAATGACAACAAGAAGCATGTAGATTCAGCTGCGGGTGGATCTGTGATGGATTTGACATACGAAGAAGCCTCCGAAATATTCGAGAAAATGGCAGCAAATAGTTATCAGTGGTACTCCGATCGCACCGCACAGAAATCTGGTGGAACAGCTGCGGTAAATGAAATTACAGCGATTAATGCTAAGTTGGACGCACTGACGAAGAAATTTGACAGCATGAATCAGCAGCCAGTGCTTGCAGCTCAGACAACCATAGTTTGTGAGTACTGTTTTGAGAATCATGCACTATCAGAATGTCCTATGGCATATCAAGGTCAACCGGATAAAGAGCATGCAAATTTTGTTGGGAACAATCAGAGGCAGCAAGGAGGTATGTACTCACAGACGTACAACCCTGAATGGAGGAAACATCCAAACTTTTCGTGGGCTAACAATCAAAACACCCTACGACCACCAGGGTTTCAGCAACAACAACCACAGCAGCAACAACAAGTTAAGAAGACTTCTAGTGAAGAATTGATACTGCAGCTGCTGCAGAGCCATCAAGCTGATATTAAAGAAATAAAAATTCAATTGGGACAGTTGGCAAACGCAAGTTCAGAAAGACAACAAGGTAAATTGCCCAGTAATACAGAAACAAATCCAAGAGAACAGGTACAAGCCATTACAACCAGAAGTGGAGTTCAATTACCAGAAATTAGTGTGAAAGGAACAGATAACGCAGAGATAGTAACAGAAGCAGTGGAAGAGAAAGAAGCTGATCACACGGAGAGAGAAAATTCAAAGGAAAAATCTGACAGGGCAGAAGAAACGGAGATGAGGAAGGCCCCGACCCCAGTTAAAGCCTACGTACCTCCCATTCCATATCCACAGAGGCTAAGGAAGCATAAATTAGACCAGCAGTTTGCCAAATTTATTGAGAAAATCAAGTAGCTGCACATCAACATTCCCTTCGCAGAAGCCTTGACCCAGATGCCGAGCTATGCGAAATTCATGAAAGAAATCCTGACAAATAAACGAAAGCTGGACGAGCATGAGACAGTGATGCTCACCGAAGAATGCAGTGCAATAATCCAAAAGAAAGTGCCTCCCAAACTGAAGGATCCAGGGAGTTTCACAATCCCTTGCACTATTGGTTCTATTGAATTTGAATCTGCTTTATGTGATTTAGGGGCCAGCATTAACCTAATGCCTTTATCTATTTTCAGGAAGCTCGGGATTGGAGAAGCAAAACCAACCACCATTTCCTTGCAATTAGCAGATCGTTCGATAAAATACCCATGGGGGTTGCTTGAAGACGTATTGATAAGAGTTGGGAAGTTTATTTACCCTGCGGACTTTGTTATACTGGATATGGAAGAAGATAAGATGATTCCGATCATCTTGGGATGACCATTCTTGAGAATTGGAAAGGCATTAATTGATGTTCACGAAGGAACACTAGTGCTTCGTGTGGATGAGGAGAAGATCACTTTCAACATCTTTAAGTCTATGAAATATCCCTCGTCATTGGATACGTGTTTCACGGTGGACACTGTGCAAGAAGCAGTTCGTAGTGTATATGATAAGGAGCACCCTAAGGATCCATTGGAGGCATGCATCATTCAGTCAGAATCTGTAAACTCGGAAAATGAAGAGGTGGCCAGGATGGCTAATGAATTGGAGGCATCACCACGGTTCACGTTAAGGGCAGGTCGTTATTTTGAACCATTAGGTGAAAATTTGCAGAAATCTCGACCATCGTGTAAATTTCCTCCCACTTTGGAGTTGAAACCTTTACCAGCCCACCCGCGATATGCATTTTTGGGGGAGTCATCAACACTACCAATTATCATTTCAAGCCACTTGACAGCTTTGGAAGAAGAACGACTACTGCGGGTGGTGAAGGAACACAAGACCGCAATAGGATGGACTATCGCCGATATCAAAGGTATTAGTCCAACTATCTGCATGCATAAAATTTTGATGGAAGATGACTCCAACCCTCGGTGGAAGGACAGCGTAGACCGAATCCTACTTTGAAGGAAGTGGTGAGAAAAGAGATTTTAAAGCTACTTGATGCAGGTATTATATATCCGATATCAGACAGTGCTTGGGTCAGTCCAGTTCATGTGGTGCCAAAGAAGGGGGGCATGACAATAATTGTGAATGAGGACAACGAGTTGATCCCTACAAGGACCGTGACCGGGTGGAGAGTGTGTATTGATTACAGGAAACTGAATGCTGCAACCAGAAAGGACCATTTCCCATTACCGTTCATCGATCAGATGTTGGAGAAGCTAGCGGGTCATTCACACTATTGCTTTCTTGATGGATATTCAGGGTACAATCAGATTGCCATTGCCTTGGCTGATCAAGAGAAAACTACTTTTACCTATCCCTATGGTACATTTGCTTTCAGGAGAATGTCGTTTGGACTGTGTAACGCTCCAGCAACATTCCAGAGATGCATGATGGCAATATTCTCCGATATGGTGGAGCGATTTATTGAAGTCTTCGTGGATGATTTCTCAGTCTTTGGTTCCTCGTTTGATGAGTGTCTACACCACCTATCCCTAGTGCTTAAAAGATGCACGGAAACAAATCTGGTGTTAAATTGAGAGAAGTGTCACTTTATGGTGCACGAGGGAATTGTACTAGGGCATCGGATTTCTAAAAAAGGAATTGAAGTGGACAGGGCAAAAATTCAAGTAATTGAAAAATTACCACCACCTAGCTTAGTTAAAGGAGTAAGAAGTTTCTTAGGCCATGCTGGATTCTACAGAAGATTTATAAAAGATTTTTCCAAAATCACGAAGCCCTTGTGTAATTTATTGGAAAAGGACGCAGTTTTTAATTTTTCTGAAGAATGTTTGTCATCCTTTAATACACTCAAAGAAAAATTAACTACTGCACCAATTATTGTGGCACCAGACTGGAGTTTTCCTTTTGAGCTCATGTGCGACGTGAGTGACTACGCTGTGGGGGCAGCATTGGGGCAGAGAAAAGACAAAATTTTCCACGTAATTTATTACGCCAGTAGAACACTGACCGATGCTCAGATAAATTATGCCACAACTGAGAAAGAGCTATTAGCAGTGGTATTTGCCTTTGACAAATTCAGGTCTTATCTTATAGGATCAAAGGTAGTGGTGTACACAGATCATTCAGCGTTGAAGTACTTATTTGGGAAAAAGGATGCCAAGCCTAGACTGATCAGATGGGTATTACTACTTCAAGAATTCGACATTGAAATTCGGGATAAAAAAGGTACAGAAAATCAGATTGCAGATCATTTATCCAGACTAGAGCAGGTAAATCAGGAAAATCTTGAAGACATAAACGAAGTATTTCCTGATGAACAGTTGATGCTGCTAGCGCATATGATGCAGGTAGAGAATAATAAGGGGCCTTGGTTTGCAGATTATGTAAATTACTTGGCCAGTAACGTTTTGCCTCCTGATTTTACTTACCAACAGAAGAAAAAGTTTTTTCACGATCTGAGATTCTTCTATTTGGAAGATCCATTTTTGTATAGAAGGGGACCTGACCAAATAATTCGACGGTGTATTCCAGATGAAGAGATTATATCGGTTCTAGAGAGGTGCCACTCAGCCCCATATGGTGGACACATGGGAGCCACTAAAACGGCGGCTAAAGTTTTGCAATGTGGGTTTTTTTGGCCAACAGTGTTTAAAGATGCCTTCTTATTTGTCAAGGCATGTGACCGGTGCCAACGAACAGGAAATATATCTTCCAAGCATGAGATGCCGCTTAACAGTGTTTTGGAGGTGGAAGTGTTTGATGTATGGGGAATAGACTTTATGGGTCCGTTCCCACCTTCATACAACAACAAATACATACTGGTGGCGGTTGACTATGTGTCGAAGTGGGTAGAAGCAAAGGCATGCCCAACTAATGATGCCAGAATTGTGGTTGAATTTATACGAAAAAACATTTTTTCTCGCTTTGGAGCACCACGAGCAATCATAAGTGATGGGGGGACTCATTTCAACAACAAGTTGTTCAAAGAGGTATTGTCCAAGTATGGAACTCGTCATCGCATGGGGACAGCTTATCACCCACAGACTAGTGGGCAAGTGGAAACGTCAAACAGGAAGTTGAAACGGATTTTGGAAACAACAGTGAGGTCATCCCATAGAGACTGGGCCAACAAATTGGATGATGCTTTGTGGGCATATAGGACAGCTTTCAAAACTCCCATCGGGATATCACCATTTCAGTTAGTATATGGAAAAGCGTGTCATTTCCTGTTGAATTCGAACACAAGGCATACTGGGCTTTAAAACAGTTGAACCTGGATATAGACTTGGCCAAAGATCAAAGATTTTTGCAACTGAATGCGTTGGATGAATTTCGCTTGGGAGCCTATGAGAATGCCTCAATCTATAAGGATCGGACTAAGAAGTGGCATGATCGCCACATTCACAAGAGAGAATTTCAGATTGGAGATCAGGTGCTCTTGTACAATTCACGCCTGAAGCTGTTTCCGGAAAAATTGAGGTCGAGATGGTCTGGTCCATTCACAATTGCACAAGTTTTTCCATATGACACATTCGAGCTTCATCATCCGACTAAGGGACATTTTAAAGTAAATGGACAAAGAATCAAGCATTACTATGAGGTTGATTTTGATATGGAGAAGTCACACATTGACATCGCCGTTCCAGAGTAAACAACGCAGAGAGTCGGGCTTGAGACTATAAACGGAGCGCTTGTTGGGAGGCAACCCAATTTTTCTTCTCTTGCATTCTTATGTTTCATGTTTACCTTAGTTTAATATTTTTATCAATTCTTCATCATTGTTGCATTCACGACCTTTGCATTAGTTAGTCTTTGGGTGCTTTGGTATTGGTTAACATGTTTTTTGGGCACAATTCTTTCATATCAGTTATGATTTGCATGTGTTAGCATTTAAGGCATATTTTCAGATTTCTAGGGAAGTTTGAGCACTATAGGATTTAGTTGTCATTCCCGAGCCCCGCACTATTTGAACAAGGTTAAATGTCGATATTCATGATCATCCACGTTTTTATATCATTTTGTGGCGTTTGTTTCATATTATTTTTATTTAAAAAATAATAATAATAAAAAAAAAAATTTCAAGGCTTAGTCGCGATCGCGATTTTACCATGTCAGCGATCATGACTTGCCGTCTTTTTGTCAACAGATTGTTTTAACCTCCACCACGCGATCGCTATTGGTCATACTACGCCATCGCGTGTGACCTGGGCGCGAGATTCACGCTTTAAACCCGGCAGCCCTCAGTTGGTTCTTATTCACGCTGTCGGGTGATATCCTCTTTCTCTCGCCACCATTTCGCGCGTAACTCCACTCTTGAAGATAAGGCTATCAATCTCTTGCATAATCTAGTCTATTAACTGTAACACCCCAAGTTCAAGAATCTTAAACCTAGGTGTTAACTCCCCTTTTTCTTTTAATGCGGAAATAAATCGTTTAAACATTAAAATGCGGAATTTAAATATCGTTTACACGACAAAAATGTTCATTTATCTATTATAAAATTTTAGCGAAATTTCGGCAGAGTCTCCTCTATAAATTGGACATAGCCAACCTGTAGAGGAGCATCAAAACCATTTATAAATACACATCACAACTCACTCCATCCCAAACATCATCCAAACCATTATAATAAGTCCCAAACTCCTCAACAATACAATTCCAAGTAAATAAACTTTAGCAAATGAAATAAGAGGTATTTTAACCTCAATAATACATGAATTAAAGGATTAATAATTAGAAATTGAAATAAATTCTAATCTAACTTTATTTTAAAAGAGTTGATGCGGGTATAGCCTGAGTCAGCTGCCGAGTGCTCTCCTCGGATCACCTAACTTTCATCACCTGAAATGTTGGGGAGGGATTGGGGTGAGCTAAAGCTCAGTAAGTAAACTGTATGCATGAATGCATGCTTATGACATGAACGCTTTTCAAAAATTCCATGTATGTATCCCCATTTACTTTACTTTCCAGAACTTTCAAACTTTTCGAACTTTCACTTAACATTTCAAAACTTTCACTTCATTCCATCGTGAGCTCACTTGGTGTAACTTCTAGTCAATTAGAATACAGTGGGCAATGACTTATTTGGAACCAGATTACATGCGCATTTCCACCGCAAAGCGGTTTAACATTCACTTTCCCACCGCAAAGCGGTTTAACATTCACTTTCCCACCGCAAAAGCGATTTAACAGTCCACCGTAAACGGTTGAACATTCCGTCGCAAAGCGACTTAATTCGGGTACGCCGGTCCCCCGCGCCCCATTTCCCACTCGCAACTTTCATGAACTAGAAGTACACCCATTCATTCTTTCAAAAACTTGGGATACATAACTTTTGAACAAACTTGCACCTTGATACATTTCTTTCATTTAAAACATTTGACTTCCCAATTTCGATGTCAATGCATGCTTTATGATGAAAGGACATGATAATGTGCATGCTTGAACATTCTTCTCAATAACACATACTTTCATAACGTAAATGAAATTCATCAAGGAAAGTAAGTTGCAAGACAATCATTTACACATAACTTTCACATTTACATTCAACTTTGATGAAAATAGGGAGAATTTTACTTACTTGACGTCCTTAGCATTTACCGTCATCTGAATTTGCAAGTGGAGGAGCCTCGACTGCCTGTGTCGTCAATGTACCAAATATCCTAATTGTTCACATTCATTAACAAAATATGGCTTTTAGTGAAACAATCACATTTAACACTCTTAAAGGAGGTCGAGACTTTCGTGTGACTCATAATATAACAAACACATTTAACGCCACGTATAATATCATATTCGAAGTAGTACATTCAGTTTAAGGACAAAATTTGAAATCTTACTTATCAAATCATTCCAACATCAAAATTACTCAATATTATCAAACTAAATTGTCACATGGACAATTTCAATTGCCGTTCTACTTACTCATAAATCTGAAAATGACAATTATAATAAAAATGTACATAAAATTCAGTTTAAACAACCTGATTATTTGAAATCCCCAAATTTGAAAACTTCCATTAAAATCATCATTGAACCAATAGAAAGTCAATTAACTACCATTATCATTTACAGTCTGAAATTTACATACATTCGATATCTACATTTATAGGTATCAGTCATCATCATAAAATTCCCAGATTTTAAAATTAATACATAAGGATTGCCTTTTCAGCTAGCAAATTTAAGATATGAAATTCTCACATACATAACATGAATACATATATAATAATATATACATTCATATACATAACATCATTAATTCCCCAGATTCATGGTTAACTCGAAATTACACAAAATTAAAATCTGAAAATTGTGGTAAAAATACATACATACTTACATAAATTCCTATATACACCAATATATACATACAATTAACATAAGAATTTGTGTATGTGTATGTGTGTGGGCGGGTGAGCGTGAAACCGTGTGTGTGGGGAAGGGGAAAAGCTTACGGTGAAAGGGAGGTGCGCGGTGGCGGTGGTGTTGGTGGCTGCAGCGCGCAAACGGAGCAGGAGGGGCGGCGGGTTGAGAGGCCGAGAGTGAGGGTGAGAGAAGAGGGCGAGGGAGAGGCGACGAGAGGGAGAGACCGAGTGAGAGGCGTCGGGTGAGAGTGATATGAGAGAGAGATCTTTAGGTTAGGTTTAATCTTTTGAAATTTACACTTCGGTCCCTCAATTCTCCTCCCATGCATAAGAAATTCCATAAGTTCCCTTTATTCACCAAATGCCACTAAAGTTTCCCCCAAGTTTCAATTTAATACAATAAAAATAGAAATTAGAATGCTCAAGCAATTAGGACAAATAATCACAAAGGTTGCACGTAAACATTTTATAAACTTTCTAATTGGTACATTGATCGAGACGGCGCCCAAGTCCTTCCACTGCAAAATAATTCAACTTATTATCAATAATAATTGTCAAATAAATTATTCATCATGAAAATTGGGTGGTATTCCAGAAAGCACGTAAAACGAAAAGTGGTATTACATTAACACTACTCCTCATTCATCCAAGGTATGTAATCACAGGGAATTGACACATATCTCTTCCGTTTTGACCGTTTGTGTCCTACATTTGAATAATTCGAAATTTTGATCTTTTGGAGTATGGGCTAGGTTAGTATTGGATGGATTTTGTGTGGTTATGATAGAAACATCAATTCTGGAACCTTCAATTGGCAATTTGTTATGATTTCGTCTTTAATTTTCTTATGCATACAATGTGTTCGATATAATGCGCCAACGAGGATTTTGTTGGAATTTGGGATATCCACTCGAGCACATTTCTTTGTTACATGTTTTTCACCTACTGTGTGCTATAATTTCGCATTTTGACACATTGCATTACAGAAATGTGCCTGTTTCAATCCCTAGCACCATTGCAGTCAGTGCAGGGCCATTGCACGCTCACGTCACCACTTCATCATTCCATTTCTCTACGCATCTGTTATCTGTTTGCTCTCCAATTTTGATATGTGACTCATGAAGTGACCTACTTTATTGTGCTCGGGACACTTTTCGAAAATTTTATTTTTTTTTGGCACTATAACCGTGGTTGAAAAGCACCAGTCGGGCTGATATTCTTCCACTTTTATTGTGTAATTTCTCACAAGTTTGGGGGTTTGTGCCATCATTCTTATACCTTTTTCCACTCTCACATTGGTTCTAATGATGAGTTTGCTCTTTGTAGGTTCAATAATGCCTCCAAAAGCCACCGCTTCACAGAAAGGGAAAGGACAGGCTGGGCCTTCTAAGCGGAAACGAGGAGCCTCCTCTGCGGATCCCGAGGCCGATCAAGGGAACATAGGAGATATAAAAAGGTTTTTGGGGAGCGAAGAATTACACAGATATGAGGTGCTGCTTAAGGGGAAGAAAATTTGGAATGAACGTGAGGTAATTTTAGCCAATTTCCCGGATACCGAGATAGCCCACCTTATAGAAAGAGCAGGTTGGCACAAATTGGCAGGCACGCCGCACAAGCCATATCCACTTTTAGTTAAGGAATTCCTAGCCAATTTCAACCATGCCATTGAGACAGAAGGTGCCCCTAACAGGTATAAGACCTGGGTGCGTGGTAAATGGATCCGATTTTCTCCGGCTGTCATTGAGCAGGTTTTGGAGCTGACACGAGAGGGGATTGAGCAGGTCCCTAGTGATTTGGATATTGATATGATTACTGACTTCTTGTACGGCTGGCAGCATGTGGAATTGGAGAAGCCAGGGCGCTTTGAACATGGGGAGCTCACTGAGAGTATCAGGGTCCTGCACATCTTCATGTGCGATAACATAGATCCCACTTCACACAGGACAGAGTTCAATGAAGACAGGGCTCGTTTAATTCATCATCTCGCCAGGGGACGCAAGTTGGACTTGGGAGACACATCTTTGATTTTATTACTACACTTGCCTCCCAGCTGGACTTCGGCCGCTAGATCATGTTTCCTTGTTTGATAAGTGCGATCTGCGTGGCCGAAGGCGTGGATATTTTGCCCCATGAAGAACCTGCGCCTCTCGGAGCCATTATCAGCAGACGCACCCGAGAGAGCACGAGGCCTAGGGTACAGCGAGGCCCACCTGCTCATCCACCAGCCCCAGTGGATCCTGTTGCCCCTGTTGACCCAGTTGCACCAGCAGAACCAGTTGCACCAGCCGCTCCAGCAGCACCAGCACATATGCCAGTCCCTCTCGGAGATAAGAGGCTCCTACGGCAGATACTTTTGGAGTTGACTGACCTGACTCGCGCCGTTAACTTGCGGAGGGAAGCTGAAGTCACACAGCACAGGCAGCTAGAAATCTTGGAACAGCGACTTGACCGTCTGGTTCAGGGTAACAACACACAATTAAAGTGGGCTGGAACTATTTTAAGCCCAATAGATAAGATGAAAGGAACATATTTTTTTATGCTAACAAGGATGGATTGCTTTAAACCAAATAAAGAAGAAATGAGAACATACTTCAAGAAGTGAAGGAACACTGATTGATAATAAATGACGAGAAAGACGGCTTAGATGGTTGTGGTACGTTTTGCACACGCCTTCAAAATTTCTTATTTACTAGAGCGTTGCAATAATAGGTGAACAAATTCGACGAGTGTTGCAATAATAGGTGAACTAATTCGACTAGGACGATATACACCAATATTAACATGATCAAATATGATTGTAAAGGATTTGATCCCGCTGAATTCTTAGGTAGTTGTGGCTATAGAGCGAATGGAGCTAAGAAAATTTATTCATGTAGGCAACCCTAAAATTATCCTTTTATGAAAACGGTCCTCTTTGTTTCGGGGATGAAATTTTTGTAGCGATCGAGAATTCTCATTTCTTTCTAAATAAAATATTTTTAGAACTTTAAATGCATGTCGCTACGACTTTTTTCCATTTAATTTAAAATAGTATTCGTCTAGCCAAATTATAAATGAAATTAAATTAATTTTCATCGTAATTAAGTTCCAAATTTTATTAAAATATTCCAAGACCACACTTCACCCTTTTAAGTCAAATTTTAATGATTTTAAGTCCAAATTTCAACTAGTTTGGATCCATATTATTTCGACTCAACCCAACTTCCTTAGGCCCAATGTTTTATACTACAATACTTTACACGTTTTCCTTCTCCCTCAAAATCTTCCACTTTCAAAATTTCAAGTTCCAGCCTTCATGGAATGATTCTGAATTTCCAAAATTTCCATCCCTCCACACGTCTATATCATTTCTGCACTCCCTGATTCTCTCCCTCAACTCCCTCAATCAAGAGATTATTCTGGCAGCTGTAAAAAAAAAAAAAAAAAAAAAAAAAAAATCTGTATCCCCTCTTTCAGCCCTGAAATCTGCATTAAACTGATTACAATTCCTACAATTCTACCCAAATCAATAAGACTCCCTCAACTTACCAAAATTTAGCAAACGAACAGTAACATATACTCAAATTTTCCTCCCACACGAACTCACCCAAGCCAGACAACCTTTCTGGTAATTTTTCTACTGCATTGTTTCAACACCTCACAGCCACGACCACCACAGTAACCCAATTCCACAACCAAACCTTCACCGTCGGCCCAACCAATCAGCACCACCATGAACCCCCAGTTTGATTGCCACTGCAGAGCTTTAAACACCACGAGCAGGGCACAATTTCACAACCCTCATCACCACCAACAGCCACCACAACAAAAACGTCCTCAAGACAACCCGAAACTCAAAATAACGCCACCACCAAGCTGCCAGCCGAACCACCATTTTTGAACACCAACAACCTACAGCCCAATCTCAAATCAGCCCCAAAAATCTCATCCAAATCAAAATCTAAACCTAGAAATAATTTAAGCCAAGCACTTACCTCGACTCAGGCCTCACTTCCGGACTCTTCACCAAAATTTCAGATCAAAACCGTCACCATCAACCTCGATCTTGTCGCACCTTTCACACCCAAATCCACCCTCCCATGTCCCAGAGCCACCACCCTACTATGGCGCTAGCACCGACGGGTTGTAGCGGAGAGGAGGCAGAGCCCCTCCTTGCCCGTCGCCCTCGCGACTTCTCTGCACTCTCTCTCTCTCAATTCTGATTTTGAGAGAGAAAGAAATGAGGATTTTTATTAATTTTAAGTTTTCAAATTTGCCTTTTCGCCCTCAAGAATGTTAAAGTTTTAATTTTAGTCCCTCTTGTTTAAAATATTTTCAATTCAGTTACAAAGATTTCTGTACTTAACGAATCAGCCCCTTATTTTCGAAAATACTATTTCAGACCCAAAATTCTTAAAATTCAGTTTTCTCAAAATTTGAATCTAGCCCTCAAATTTTAAATTGTCAAGTTAAATCTTTTAAATTTCTAAAATACTAATTTAATTAATTTACTTTTTGGCTAGACGAAGCAGTTGGTGATTTGAGAAGCTGTCGTACTATTCCCGCTCTGATTTTTGAGAACTCGTAAAGTTAAAGGTAGACTCGCCCCCACAATTGATTTAGATTATAATTGCACGTATTTATATGGATTTGTGTGATTTTTATATGCTTAATTGCATGAGAAAAGACAGGAATATCTCGTATGAGATAAATTTGAGAATTTATGTTATGCATGTCATAACTTATTTGCTAGCATGAGACAAGACAAGAATATATTCATTTGCACTCATTTTATGATGCTTATGAATAAGAAGAGAATATCACTACATTATTTGCATAACTACTTGTCCAATCATTTTATAGATTAATTATTGGAGTTGAGTTTACTGAGTATTTCATTTTGAAATGCTCACCCCGTTGTTTTAACAATTTTTGCAGATTTCGAAGACGGTGGCGAGTGATAGGCAATGGCGGAAAATTATAAATTGATATTATTTTTGAAAGTCGTGAATTTCGAAATAATTATTTCATTTTATCAAGAATTTTCATTTTTAATAAATTTGTACGAATTATTTTGTTTCATCTTAATTATCGCTAAACTTTTATTCAATAAATGTGATATTTAATATTTAGTCATTTTTCCGCAATAAAGTTTATTCAGATATTTAGAAAAGTGGCGTTCTCGCATTTCTCGGAACTCAGGGCGTTACAGCGTGGTATCAGAGCATGTCTACATTTCTGTAGACTTGCAATTTTTTTAGAAAATAATTTTTTTCTAAAAATAATAGAAAATAATGTTTTGACGACATTTGCCACTGCCATCACTCTTTTCGCCGACTCCGAAGGTAAAGAAATTTAGTATGCTTATTTATTTATTTCGGATACTTGAGAAAATAAATATTTTGAAAATTTGACGAGAAAAGAAAGAAAAGAGAAGACGAGAAGAATTAGAAAACTAGTATCCGAAATAATGAGAAAGAAAGAAAGAAACGAGTTCTAGAGGATAATGAGAATTAGTACGATTTAAGACATTTTTCATAAAATATTTTGTCCTTAAATTTAAATAAATAATAAAACCCTAACTGGACTTTGCAAATTGGATTCTAGACATGGCACCGATTGACATGATATCAAACCATATCCTTCGTTTTTGCGTCATACGTCATGACGTCATAGTTAGTGGAATTAGGCTGACTGATGCTCAATCTATTAGCCGCCTTTTGTCTACATTCCCTGAATGTCAGCATGAATTAGCGATCGAGTTTTATAATGACGTGAAGAGACGTCTAGGAGAGGACGTGAATTTCCAGACTGTTTGCAACAAATTTGTAATGCGGTGGGACCGCTACCTAACCCATGATCCAGCACCAAAAATAATTATACTATCAGATGACGAGGAAGAACTAGTTGAGATACCCGATGCCGAGTCGGGCATATATGACTATACTCCTGGCTTACCAGGGTATACCTTTGACTCACAGACTATGACCCCGAGCGCACCAGAGTATACCCCCGGTACACCAGGATCGATATCTCCTATGTCACCACCAAAGATGTAGAATATATGATGGTTGTCTTAAATTTTTGTCTAGCATTATTCCCATTCTCAGTATTGGCAGTTCTATATTTTGTACCCTCAATTGAAGGAAATTTAAACTATTAATGAGAATATTTCATTTTTCATTTTTCGACCATATAGGAGTTGAATTTATTACTATATTTGGTTCAAATTTTATCAGAAGTTACAAACACATTCCTTGTTTTCATTTTCTTAAGGGAATGGCTAGACGCATTAATAGAAGTATAATGGACCGTGCTACATCCGAGCGAGACAACTCAGGACAGGGCCCCACGGCCCAATCCAGTATCAGGGACTTACTTCTGGCCGTGCAAGATTTGAGACAGGCCCCAACAGGTTCCTCAGTGCTGATTATCGAACAATTCAGGAGGTATCGTCCGCCCACTTTTGATGGCGGGGACAATCCATTGGCCGTGGAGGAGTGGTTACAGGGGATCGAGAGGATTTTCAAGCATATCTCTTGCCCTGAGGACAAGAAGGTTACTTGCGCAGAGTTTATGTTGATCGATAGGGCCTGCTTTTGGTGGGAGTCCGCATCACGGACTAGGACCGAAGAGGAGCAGGCACCGTTGACCTGGGAAGAGTTTAAGGAAGAGATCAAAGACAAGTTCTTCCCACAAGCCCTCCAAGACCACAAGGAGACCGAATTTTTACGGCTAGTTCAGGGTGAGATGGACATCACTGAATATGAACAAAAATTCGAGGAACTGTCACAATATGCTCCAAATCTAGTAGAAACTGAAGTTAAGAAGGCACTTCGATTCGAGAGAGGCCTGCGTTTGGATATCAGGCAGATTGTTGGCTCACATGAACTGCCCACTTACTGAGAAGTTGTGAAGAAAGCTCAGGCTGTGGCTTATGCTGGTGCAAAGATTGGCTCCCAAGGAAATCAAAACAATCAAGGGCATCAAGGTAAATGGAAATGGCATGGTCATAATCAGAACAGGAACCAGAATTTTAATAAGAGACAGAATACAGGACCTAGCAGAGGTCAGGTGACCAGTTTCCTTCCACCATGTCCGAAGTGCCAGAAGACACACAAAGGAGAATGCCTCTTTGGCAAAAGAGTCTGTTACCGATGTGGCCAACTGGGCCACTTTGCTCAAGATTGCAACACAGTACTTGCTCAAGGCTCGGATCAGAAGAAGAACATAGACCAGAACAGGAAAGGGGAGGCTAGAGTATTTTTCATGGACGCCGTTGAGAACTTTGACGTGATTGCAGGTATATTGTTATTTCAGTGTTCATATATCTATATTACTTAGCTTCATGTATCATGCATTGCTCGAATTAATGATATAAACGACAATAACAGGCATGTTATCTATTTCTGGTATTCCCATATACGTACTGATAGATTCGGGTGCTACGCATTCATTTGTTGCCGACTCATGCCTAACTAGATTAAATTTAATGGGAGAAACAACTGGTAGTGTGCTTGAAGTAAGCTTACCGTCAGGAGAGATTCTTGATACTAATAGGATAGTCAAATCTGTACGAATAGATTTCGATGGGATAGTGCTTGAGGCAGACCTGAATATTATTCCAATGAAGGACTTCGACATTATCCTAGGAATGGACTGGCTGAGTTCTAACCGTGCCGCGATCATGTGCCTTGAGAAAGAAGTGGTATTTCAGAAGAATGGGGATGAGGTGTTCAAATTTTACGGTTCGAAGGTAAAAGCACTTCCTCGCCTTATCTCGGCTATGCAAGCCGAAAATTTGATTGCTAAGGGAAACTGTCAGAGTTATATGGTTAACCTCCAAGGAAAGCTCATCGAGGAAATCAAATTGGAGTCAGTGCCAGTTGTGTGTGACTTTCAAGATGTATATCCAGAAGACCTATCTGGCACCCTACTGGATAGACAGGTGGAATTTGTTATTGACTTAGCGCCGGGAGCTGCACCTGTTTCAAAAGCTCCGTATCGTATGGCACCGAAAGAATTGCAAGAATTGAAGGTCCAACTAGAAGAACAGTTAGAGAAGGGCTTTATTAGGTCAAGTGTGTCTCCGTGGGGAGCACCTGTTCTATTTGTAAAGAAGGATGGCAGTATGAGAATGTGCATTGACTATCGGGAATTGAACAAGTTGACGATAAAGAACAAGTACCCCTTGCCCAGAATTGAAGATTTGTTCGATCAATTGAAAGGAGCTACTGTATTTTCGAAGATGGACTCGAGGTCCGGTTACCATCAATTGAAGATCAAGTCTGCTGATATACAAAAGACAACGTTCAGGACTCGATATGGACACAATGAATTCACGGTGATGCCATTCGATCTTACGAACGCACCTGCAGTATTTACGGACTTGATGAATCGGGTTTTCCATCAGTACCTGGATAAGTTAGTCATTGACGATACTCTAGTCTATTCTAAAGATTCACAACAACATACAGAACATTTGAGAATCGTGTTGGAAACACTACGGGCAGAAAAGCTATATGCCAAATTCAAGAAATGTGAATTTTTGGCTTGAGAAGATAGGCTTTCTGGGTCATATTGTCACAATCAATGGTATCGAAGTTGATCCGTCAAAGGTGGAGACAGTGACTAATTGGACTATGCCAGCGAACGCTGGTGATGTAAGAAGCTTTTTGGGACTAGCCGGATATTACCGACGATTTATAGAGGGTTTCTCTAAGATAGCGGGTCCCATGAATCAGTTGACACGGAAGGGTGTCAAATTCCAGTGGACAGAACCGTGTGAACGAAGCTTCCAGGAATTGAAGAGTAGACAGGTTTCAGCGCCAGTGTTAGCAGTGCCGGATGGATCTGAGGGTTTTTTGATATACAGTGATGCCTCCAAACATGGTTTAGGATGTGTGTTAATGCAGAAAGGTAAAGTGATTGCCTATGCTTCGAGACAGTTGAAGCCATACGAGAAAAACTATCCGACGCATGATCTAGAACTGGCAGCCATTGTACACGCTCTTAAGATTTGGCAACATTATTTATATGGGAGTAAATGCGAGATTTACACCGACCATAAGAGTCTCAAGTATTTCTTCACTTAGAAGGAATTGGACATGAGACAGCGTCGATGGTTGGAACTGGTAAAGGATTACGATTGTACTATTCTTTACCACCCGAGTAAGGCTAATAAGGTTGCAGATGTACTAAGCAGGAAGGATGTGGGTCAATTATCAATTTTGGGAACAGTACAAGAATAGTTGATTCGGGATTTTCAAAACTTGAGAATTGAAGTGAGAAACCCAGAAACCCAAAGTTCTAGCAATTGGAAAATTTGACGGTTAAGCCAGATTTAAGAAGTAGAATTGTGATGGCTCAGGAAAGTGATAAGTTTTTGGAAAAGATCAAAGCTGAAGTTGGAACTGGCAAGAGAGCGGATTTTGAAATCGGAATTGACAATGCACTATTATTCAAGGGTCGCCTGTGTGTACCGAAAGATGATCAGATCATGAATGAAATATTGAGGGAACCCACTCTGCTCCATATGCAGCTCATCCAGGAGGAGTACCGAGATTTGCGTACTACATTCTGGTGGAGGAATATGAAAGGGTGTATTGCCAAGTTCGTCTCACGATGCATGACCTGCCAGCAGGTCAAGGATGAACATCAGAGACTGTCAAGACTGCTAAATCCTTTAGACATTCCAGAATGGAAATGGGAGAAAATTTTCATGGATTTCGTAACAGGCTTACCAAGAACAGTGAGGGGACATGACTCCATCTGGGTTATTGTAGACCGACTTACAAAGGCAGCCCATTTTCTTCCAGTACGGATGACTCTCAGTATAGATCACTTGGCCCAGATTTACATCAGGGAGATCGTTCGACTTCACGGGGTTCCATCGTCTATTGTTTCAGACAGGGATCCGAGATTCACTTTGAGATTTTGGAAGAGCTTACACATGGCTATGGGACTAAATTAAATTTTAGTACCACTTACCACCTGCAGACAGACAGGCAGTCTGAACGCACCATTCAGACTTTAGAGGATATACTTAGAGCCTGTGTTCTGGACCTGAGCGGCAATTGGGAAGCTCACTTGCCATTGGTGGAGTTTGCTTACAATAACAGTTTTCAGGATACCATTGAAATGGCACCGTATGAAGCACTGTATGGGCGAAGATGTCGATCGCCAGTATATTAGGATAAGGTTGGCGAGAGAAAGTTATTGGGTCCCGAATTAATTGAAAAGACCGTAGAGGCTATCGAGAAAATCAGATTGCGAATTAAAGCTGCCCAGGACAGATAGAAAAGCTATGCCGATCAGAGGAGAAAAGACTTGGAGTTTTAGATTGGAGAGAAAGTGTTTTTGAAAATCACTCCTATGAAGGGCACTATTCATTTTGGCAAGAAAGGGAAATTAAGGCCTCGATTTATCGGACCTTTTGAAATATTGGAGAAAGTAGGTAATGTGGCTTATCGTCTAGCATTGCCACCCGAACTCTCGACTGTACACAATGTTTTTCACATCTCTTTAGTGAGAAAGTATGTTCACGATCCCAGTCACATGGTGAACTTTAAATCAATCTCAATTCAAAAGAATCTATCTTATGAAGAGGCACCCATATGCATCATCGATAGAAAAGTTCATGTCCTAAGAAATAAAGAAATTTCACTAGTCAACGTCCAGTGGGGTACACATGTAGCGATGAGGATACATGGGAAAAAGAAGAAGAAATTCTGGCCAAGTGTCCAGATATTTTAGACCAAGTAAGTTTTAAATTTCGAGGACGAAATTATTTTAAGGTGGTAAGGTTGTAGGGAGCAGGAATTTTCATTTCTTTCTAAATAAAATATTTTTAGAACTTTAAATGCGCGTCGCTACGACTTTTTCCCATTTAATTTAAAAGAGTATTCGTCTAACCAAATTATAAATGAAATTAAATTAATTTTCATCGTAATTAAGTTCCAAATTTTATTAAAATATTCCAAGACCACACTTCACCCTTTTAAGTCAAATTTTAATGATTTTAAGTCCAAATTTAAACTAGTTTGGGTCCATATTATTTCGACTCAACCCAATTTCCTTAGGCCCAATGTTTTACACTACAATACTTTACACGTTTTCCTTCTCCCCCCAAAATTTTCCACTTTCAAAATTTCAAGTTCCAGCCTTCATGGAATAATTCTGAATTTCTAAAACTTCCACCCCTCCACACGTCTATACCATTTCTGCACTCCCTGATTCTCTCCCTCAACTCCCTCAATCAAGAGATTATTCTTGCAGCTGTAAAAAAAAAAAAATGTGTATCCCCTCTTTCAACCCCTTAAATCTGCATTCAACTGATTACAATTCCTACAATCCTCCCATATCAACAAGACTCCCTCAACTTACCAAAACTCAGTAAACGAACAGTAACATATACTCAGATTTTTCTCTCACACGAACTCACCCAAGCCAGACAACCTTTCTGGTAATTTTCTACTACATTGCTTCAACACCTCACAGCCAAGACCACCACAGTAACCCAATTCCACAACCAAACCTTCACTATCGACCCAACCAATCAGCACCACCACGAACCCCCATTGTGATTTACCCTGCAGAGCTTCAAACACCACGAGCAGGGCACAATTTCACAACCCTCATCACCACCACCAGCCACCGCAACCAAAACGCCCTCAAGACAACCCGAAACTCAAAATAACGCCACCACCAAGCTGCCAGCCGGACCACCATTTTTGAACACCAACAGCCAACAACCCAACCTCAAATCAACCCCAAAAATCTCATCCAAATCAAAATCTAAACCTAGAAATAATTTAAGCCAAGCACTTACCTCGACTCAGGCCTCACTGCCGGACTCTTCACCAAAATTTCAGATCAAAACCGTCACCATCAACCTCGATCTTGTCGCACCTTTCACACCCAAATCCACCCTCCCATGCCCCAGAGCCACCACCCTACTGTGGCGCTAGCACCGACGGGTTGTAGCGGAGAGGAGGCAGAGCCCCTCCTTGCCCGTCGCCCTCACGACTTCTCTGCATTCTCTCTCTCAATTCCGATTTTGAGAGAGAGAGAAATGAGGATTTTTATTAATTTTAAGTTTTCAAATTTGCCTTTTCGCCCCCAAGAATGTTAAAGTTTTAATTTCAGTCCCTCTTGTTTAAAATATTTTCAATTCAGTTACAAAGATTTTTGTACTTAACGAATCAGCCCTTTATTTTCAAAAATACTATTTCAGTCTCAAAATTCTTAAAATTCAGTTTTCTCAAAATTTCAATCTAGCCCTCAAATTTTAAATTGTCACGTTAAATCTTTTAAATTTCTAAAATACTAATTTAATTAATTTACTTTTTGGCTAGAAAAAGCAGTTGGTGATTTGAGAAGCTGACGTACTATTCCCGCTCAGATTTTTGAAAACTCGTAAAGTTAAAGATAGATTCGCCACCACTAATTATGTGGATTTGTGTGATTTTTATATGCTTAATTGCATGAGAAAAGACAAGAATATCTTGTATGAGATAAATTTGAGAATTTATGTTATGCATGTCATAGCTTATTTGCTAGCATGAAACAAGACAAGAATATGTTCATTTGCACTCATTTTATGATGCTTATGAATAAGAAGAGAATATCACGACATTATTTGCATAATTACTTGTCCAATTATTTTATAGATTAATTATTGGAGTTAAGTCTACTGAGTATTTCATTTTGAAATGCTCACCCCGTTATTTTAACAATTTTTGCTGATTTCGGAGACGGTGGCGAGTGATGGGCAATGACGGAAAATTATAAATTGATATTATTTTTGAAAGTCGTGAATTTCGAAACAATTATTTCATTTTATCAAGAATTTTCATTTTTAATAAATTTGTACGAATTATTTTGTTTCATCTGAATTATCGCTAAACTTTTATTCAATAAATGTGATATTTAATATTTAGTCATTTTTTCCCAATAAAGTTTATTCAGATATTTAAAAAAGTGGCGTTCCCGCATTTCTCGAAACTCAGAACGTTACAATTTTTCTTTTTGTTTTTCCAACGCACGCTTTCTATTGCTATTGTGATGTTGTCGAGGGAGTTATCATCTTCCGGAAAATTATTCAAATCAATCAATATATTTTGTGGTGATTGTAGTTTAATATCATTGGGTGAGGTATGTTCGGGTAAAACATTTAAATCAATGGAAGTAATTTGTGATGAACTATCCATTATTTTTGCTTGTGATTAAATCCAATCATTTGTCTTGGTTATAGAATGCATGTGAAAATTTTCAAAACATACTTGGAGGGTAAATGAAATATGTTTGGAAAAAAAAATTGGCGCAACCCCTGAGACCCATTTCAATTTTTTTGATCAAAGGTTTGAAAATTCCCCTTCAACATTTTCAAATGTCTTGCATAATTTTTTCCAACGACTTAAATGCATTGATATCATTAATGTTTCTCGTCTTAATAAATAAATTTTAATTTTAATAATTGTACAAAGTTTATATGATATAATAATTTTTTGATCTTCAATATTGTTCAATTGTGGTATATTTGATGAGTTAAGATCAAACACATAATTATAGTTTATTGTGATTTTTGAACGAAAATTAAGAAAATGCTAAATATGTGAGGAAAATGCAGAAATTATAATAAATATATTTATATCTTGAACAAGTATCAATATTTGTACTCGTAATATTACATTTAACATAATATACAATTAAAAACTGCAAAATTTGCATTTATCATTCAATGAAGTTTTCGATAATTTGGATTGTTTATGTTGTTTTTAAATTTTAATAATTATTGTAATAAAAAATTATTTTTGTATCCTTTGTGGTTGTGTTAATTATATACAATCATTAAATTTTATGAATGCTTATCTATATTTCGGATAGCAATTTGAATTCATCGCACTGGTGGAAATCTATAATATATATATAAAAGTAGGATAGTTTGGCAAAATTTAATTCTTAAATTCTTTATATTTTAGTATTATAGTAAATAATTAATATGATGTTACTGTTATTCGAATATAATAATAATAATAATAATAATAATAATAATAATAATAATAATAATAATAATAATAATAATAATAATAATAATAATAATAATTAACTTTACAAATAATCCGGTTGACTGCAAATTTTTAAATAATCGCTTTTTCCAAGTCCCTAATTTCTTGGTCCACCTTTCCTTCTTGAAAATCAAATACATTTTTTTTTATTCGCAAAAATAAAAATAAAAAAATCAATATCACATAAATATTTTTCTTTAAAAAAGAAAATGAATGTAGATGAAATAAGAATATTCATCGATCTATTTTATTTTCCTTTTCCTTTTTAATAAAATTGTGAGAGTGTTTCACAGATATACCTATTTTTTTAATAAATTTGTATACGATTTGTACATTTTTGTGATTAATTGTCTTCCTTTATTTCTTATTTTTGATTAAATATTCATTTCATTTGTTAACATATAAATTCGATATATGTGAATAACAAATGATCATGCATCTCACGGGTGTAACACTTGTTAATATATAAAAGTAGAATAACCGTCACCAAATTAAACACATAGTTTTCCGCCAAAAAAACTTTCTAAATTTGCAAATTTTTTACTAAAAAATTCTTATTCTTAATTCTTATTCTTAATATATCTTAATCTTAATATATTTATTTACAGATAAAAGTAGAATAGCCTTTACCAAAATTTACACATAGTTTCCTGTCAAAAAAACTTCTAAATTTCTAAATAAATATTATATTACATATTTTAACAATTATGATTTTACACTTGTCATTAATTGCATTGGCATCCGTGCTATTTTATTAATAACATCAGAATGTTATTTTTTCTATTTTATTATTATTCTTTTAATAATTGTTGTATTATTTTGAAATTGAAAAATATGTAATATGAGTGTCAAATTAAATATCACAGTGAGAAATTTAATGTAAATTAACAAGTGAGAGTAAACTGTAAATATATTATCTGTAAAATCATATAAAAAAATTAAGGCGAATCCAATTAAATTGGGCTAATTTTACAAACTTAAGATTTCTTCAATTCATTTATCATTTTCACATTATTTTTATTCATTTACTGATTCTATTCATTTTTTTATTTTTCATTACAAATTTAAATAACTAAAATATGCGAAAATATATTACAGATTTTAAAAATTAGTTCACATAATTCCTATTAAACAACTGATCGATCAGAATTTTTATTAAAATAATAATGTAACAATATGGATAAAGAAATTGTCGCTATGAAGAAATAAGAATCAATTAATGTAACAATATTTATTAAAATTAATGATTAATTTTTTTTTTAGAAAAATACTTGAAATTAATAATTAATAATTAAAAAATCAAATTATACCAAAAAAGTATATCCTACCCCTCTTTTGGGAAGAATATGATGAGGAATAATATATGAAAAGAAAAGCGTCGATCTGAAGGAGAATATGTAAGTTGAGTTTTACACATGTATTGTATAAGCTTAATTTTGTAGTTCAAAAGTTTTTTTAAAAAAGAAAGTTTCATTTATTGAACGTTAATCCTGAAAATGGAGTTAATATGTTCACGATACAATCTTTAAAATACTAAATTCATGGCCTGTTTTCTCATAAAGATAAAACAATTCAATGGTTTACAATTTTATTAAAATATTAAAAAAATAATTATATGCCTTAAAAATGGTGAAAGTTTATTTCTTAATTTTATTAACTTATGTAGACAAAATGACTCACTATATATATTTTATTTATATTTTCATTAATAATTTTTTTATTGACATATAATTAAATATGCATTTAATTATGTTGCATCGCATTTAAAAATTAAAAATTATTAATCATGCGATGGATTTCTTGAGATGAATTCCACGTTCGTGCACCACAAATCTTCATGTTGATTTTCACTTTCATACATCGTCAATATTTTTTAATTTGTTAATTTGCTTATATATATGATCGCATATATTTAATTTGTTACAATTAATTTATTTCATGTAAATTATAATATTTTGAGAGTTATTTATTTCTATTCACGTTAGTCAAAAGTATTTGGGAGAAATTTTTTATTTATTCTATACAACATATATTTGAAAAATTGCATTATGTAATTTTGAATGTGAGCAATTGTTTAAATATATTTTGTCTATAGCAACTTTCGTGTATGACACGGGTGTGACACTACAAACTATACAAACAATGTATTATATAAAGAGGTTTTTCAAAATTGATGATAATTGTAATTTATTTCAATTTTGAGCATTCGTTGAAAATTTTTATCATTAATCTTAATCAAAGCAAATTATCTCTTCAATTTTTTCCTATTTTATAATGATATTTACAGTAAAATCATTTCATTTTGTTCTTCCGTGCAACGCACACTTATGATACTAGTGTAGATTTAAAATGAATGGGTTAATATTTAATAAGGGTATATTAGGAAAAGTGTGGGTAAATTTTACATTTCCAATTATATTAATTGTCATTTTTTAATCTGTGTGAAAATAAAAGCAAGCTTATCGTCACAAAACGTATAAAGTATTTTTTTTGCATGAAACAACTTTTCCATCAATAGCGGATCGATGGTGCACAACTTTTTGGTGGACGACTTTTGTGTTCCTCTACGCCAAATAATTATTTTGTGAATTATTTTGAGTTAGTTACTTTGAATATGGAATGTCCTCTACTACCATCATAAATTTATCCAACGGTACCAATAAGTAGATATCAACATGAAGAAACGAAAACTAGTATCACATCCGTGCAATACACGAACATATTGTATTTACAAAGATTAAATTACAAAAAAAAGTACAATTGAAAAGAAAGAAGGAAAAATTACGAAAATCCTGTGTCTATTTAAATAAACTTCCCCTAGTAGATGTCACGTGAAATGAAACTTGGCCTGATCTACAGGAGATTTTAGATGAGCACAAACTTCAAGCAACATCCGTTCACAACTTCATAGTTCATATATACCTCCATGCACAAACACATCCAATACCTAATGAGAAATTTTGTATCATTTCCTTAATTAATGCTATTTATTCGTCGTCTTCTTGTCCCCCAACTTTCAATACATGTTTTTTATTCTCAAATGAAGACATTACAAAATGCAGTCCATGGTATCTTAGGAGGTACCTGAGCTGCACCAACACAGATAAAATGTCTCTCCATAGCAACTCAAATCATCATTGCCAGTAAAATATGAGAATTATTTCAAATATCGACTTCAAAAGAAGCAATTAACAATTCTAAACAAATAAGATTTTCCGAACATTCAAAAGCATCAACGTTACTAACTAATGAATTCTTTCTACGAATAAATCATGAAGACATACCTTGAATTTGTATAGTATTAAATTTAGTTTATGCATAGTATTTGATCCCTCACTGTTCCTAGTATTTATATTCTTTCCGGGTCAGTGATACTGAGAATCTGAGATCCAAGTTCTATATAGGATGAAAACTATAATCCTAAATTCAAAACTGATGAAATTTTCCTTAACATACTTCAATATGAAAATAATAACAAATCAAAACAAATAGTAGGAATACACCACCTTAGCAATGACTTCTGCTGTTTCCTTAAAATCAACACATCTTGACACAATAGATTATGCAAGAAATTCAACCACTAGCCGGATCCCAATATTATAGCCCCTGATTAAACACGAGTAATCCAAATTTAAGGAAGAAATACCAATTCAAGTAATCAAATAATCATGAAAAACACGTTCATTTACAACAAAAGAATCGCAAAATATTTGCTTTGAAAAAAGAATTTAAAATTAATTAAAAAATAAATCACATTTGATCCAGCTGTTTGTTGACCTCCTATACCTCTTCCAGATTGACTCGGGTAAAGAAGTGATAGAAGACATGAATTTTTCGTTGAAAATTGAAAAATCAAAGGAGAAGGATTATAGGTGAACAGATGATGAAAGAAACCGCCCTCACTGCGTGTTGTATTGTTGGTGGTGGTAACTGACCAGTCATAACTTCCATAAATTATGGTAAGTGGTGGAAAAAAAATTAAAAGTAAAAATGCTGAAATTAAAGGAAGATATAATGAAATAAAAATACCGTATTGGGGCAAGCAAAAATAGTATTGAGAGCTGGCTTAGATTCAAGCAGTCGGTGGAGGGATACGGTGGGGACGAACCCCAGATCAAACGGTGGCACCGTCGAAGGCACCATGTATAGAGTGTATTCTACTCCCATGAAGAAAAGCAAAGAGGCAGCGAAGATACACGGTATAGGATGATGGCTCACTACACCCAACAAATTTTCCACCATCCACTTCATGAAATACACAACAACCCATTAACGGAATCTAATGAATTCTTCTTCATATCTTCAAAATCTTTGTATTTCTTAAGTTTATTATCTCCGTTTGTAATGGAGGCCGATTTATGAAGGGAACGGAGGGGGGTTCATCAGCAGAGGGTTTGGAGTAGCTAGAAAACTCCATCAATATTGTGACCACTAATTTGATTCGGTGCTGCTACTTGTACAAGACTCTTGACAACCAATCAGCTAAAAGACCAAAATACTCCTCTTTTTCCACGGAACAACTGAAAATGCCATTAACTTATACGAAAACCATTTCCCTTCAAAAAAATCTAACCATTCTGCTGGACAAATGGAGAGAAGAGTCGCCGCACGCTCGTAAAATCTAGAACATGCTAAAATTATCAGTCGTTGAAGGACTAAAATTTTTTCAAATTATTTTTTTTAAGTATCAAAATTCATTTTTTCCTCCTTCATTCCTTCTGTGAAGAATTAAAAATTTAAAACACAACAAGCAGATAGAAAATCAGTATTTTTAACACCTAAAAAACACAGAAAGTTTCTGTCATTCAATATTCCCCTTTTCCTGTTCACATCGATCAACAACTCAAACATGACAGAACATGATCTAAGCCTCTCACATTTCTTGTAAAAATTCAAAACTGAGCTACGAATATTAAAAACAGAGACCCAGGCATCCACCAATTTGCTAAACAAAAAATGCTCGTTTCGGAAATGGTGAGTCGACACAGTGGTGGGATCTGATGCTTTCGACTATGGGGTAAAAGAAATCTACTGTTGTCTGCTTGAGGGGTGGCCGGCCTGTATTTTAGTATAATCGGCATCCAATCTTTTACAGCTTGCAAGGGAGGTTCTACAATTTTGACCACTGAAATACGATCCTAATTTTACCAACATCTGGAGGGAATGAAAAAATTAAATTTAAAGCAAAATATCGCGATAAATTAGTTCCTAAAATCTCGCGATAATTAACCTTCTAAAAACTCGTGATATATTAGTTGTTGTCATCCACCTTGTTAAGAGTATTGTACAATCAGCAATTTCCAATTTAATTCAAAATCGAATGCTAAAGATATGTTAGAGCATCTCTAATGGTTTATGCATAATTTGATCTACGTGGTAATTAAATAGATAAATATTTCACTCATATCAATAAAATAGATAATGAAATTTAAAACTTGTCTTCTTTGTCTATAATTTTTTATGTTTACACATGTCATCAAATTAGCATTATTTTCTTATATTAAATAAATAAAAAATTAACATTTGTTTAGTGACTTTGTCTAGCACATTATCTATACCTAGACATATCGCAAGATAATATTCATGTCACATAAGCATCATATAGGCATGAAAACTAACTATTGGAGATGAAATGTTTAAATTATTTTTATTTTTCCTATGTGGCAATTGTTTTTTTTACAATTCATAATCTATTAAAGATGCTCTTAACCTCCCACTAATTCCACAACTCCTCCACCTGTGACCGTGCATCGTATAACTGGCCCTAATTTGATTACCCACTTATTCAACCACCTCCAATTTTAAATTTTTGCCAAATATTCTGCTCACGTTACAAATTCTGCTCCAAATTAAAAATTGAATTGAAGACTCCCAAAATTTCAGTTCTTTTTATTAATATATATAGATATAAATATAGAATACTTGCCTAAAACTGCCCCAAATCCTTATATTGAGTTAACATCACAATTCACCACTTTAAATTCCTAAACTTAACCAGTGTCAGTATTTTTGCTGTTACACCATTCAAATACAATCAAAACCTATCAAATTTAGGAATTTTTCCTCCCAGAAGATATCAAATATCCATGTGATACAACATAATTTTTCCCATCTCAATTCACTCAATAAACCCCGATACTTTTTACAATCCAAATTTCAATTCGATACAAGCCAAATGGATAAGAAAAGCAAATACAACGTTTCTTATCATTAAGTATTTGCATTTATATACCCAGAAAGAATAATAGAAATATGCCATCAACGGGCATTTGTTGGCCACATTCATAAAAGGAATAATAGAAATAGCCAACTTTGAAGATTGTTCCTGTGTGAAGGCCTTGGAGTTGGAGGTAAAATACTTCCTTTAATCTTGTTTTATTAGGAATTTCTTCAACTTCATTAGAGTTTATTATTCTTGTATTGTTAAATCCAAAATCTTGGTATTTACTTATTTCTATCAATTGGTTTAGGGTTTATTCCTTGAAATTTTGGTTAGATTAAATTTAATATCAATTTTGATTTTCTTGGATTGATTTAAATTGTTGTGAGAATTTTTAGTCAACATATCCATATCAAAGGGGTTCGCGTCAAGTGGGGCTGGTCAGGGGAGACAATTTGGTGTACTGTGGTGGCATTGGATGAGTTTGAACATCTAACATTTGTTGAGATTTTAATGTGATGTACATATAAATTGTGAAATTGTGATTGCGTCTAGTTTTTAATTGGATTACGCTGTATATGTTAATAAAAATAAGGTAGCATATTTATTAATAACCTATTTTAATTGGGATGAATTTAAAAATGTAGTGGAACGAAAAAAAATTGTGGTGACAATATAATTCCAAGTCAAAACAGGGTATTTTGTTATTCTTGATTCCAATCTTACAAGTTCTTGGATACTCACGAGTCACGTCAAGGGAACCGAGTAGCTTAACAAGAATACGAAGAGGTACTTTCACGACTAATCAATAAATTTTGTGATTTTTTGTTCTTTAAGATTGTTGTAATTATAAATTAATTTATTTATATTTTGAGGTAAAATGAGTTATTTAAGCCTGTGTTTTATAGTGGTTGAAATCAATTTTTTAGTAAATTTTGATAAAAGTTGATGAGATATGTGATTGATTAGAAAAGTTGTGGGACCATGAAATATGTGGTTATGATTAATTGTAGACATTGATTTTGATAAAAATCTAGTTTTTAATCATCATCAAATTGGCCCTAAAATGGAGATAGAAAATGTGTGTGATTAAAAAGTGATTTGATAAATTGTTATAAAACATTGTGATTGCATTAAAAATGAAGGTATATCATACTGTAATCATCTTATTTTACTCTCTTTCAATAACATCCAGTACACGATCCCACCTCGACTCTAGTCCCAATCTCCCCATCGAATCTCAATGCTCAAACGGCCCCATCGCCACACGTGTGTATATAGTATATAGAAAATGACAGAATTACCGTGGGGTGACCCCGCGGTGACAGCCCCCTCACATAGAGGGGGTTCCACTGCGGGGGGTCTCCGCAACCCAAATAAATATGAATAATGCTTGTTAACCTCTCTCTTGTCACCTTTGATGATCGAAAAACTTTATGTCAAATTTTCGGTTCATGTACGCGTACTTTCATTTCAACGCTCTCCTAATTTCCTATTGGTATCCCTTATTTAAAATTCATTTTTTCAAAACTTATTTCAATCACACATTCTACTAATAAAATAATCTACTCATAAATTTAAAATGATTCCTCATTTTTTAATCACACATTCTCCAAAAATTTACTATTACAAACCACAATATTTGAAATAACGGGTCTCAAGTCAGCCTTACCTCGCTTACACTAAAGGTTGTTTTTGATTTGTATCATTTTCCATGCAAATTTTACACCCTAGTTGTTTAATATATAACATTTTCCCTAAAATTGAATTCTATGGTATAACACTTTAAAACATGTTTTGGGCTATTTTTCGTGAAAAATTGATTCTAGTGGGTTAGTAATTTTTATTTTCCATGAAAGTTGGAAAACATTGAAATTCTTTTCCATGGAAAACAAAAGCTATCAAACACTAAGGCTACGTTTGATAGCGATGGTGGAATTTGGATGGAAAGAAAATGAATTTCAGAGAATTGAATTCCTGGGAATTGAAAGTTTAATGTGTTTGATTGGTTTAATTTTCTACGTAGAAAAAATGGAGAATTTTCTAATTTTTGTTGTTTGATTGACATTATTTTTTATGGAAAATAAAGTAAAATTTAGCTATTATAATATATATATATATATATATATATATATATATATATATATATATATATATATATATATATATATATTCATTTTTTAACAAGTTTGTACTTAGTAATAATAATGTTATTTTTTGAAGAAAAAAAATCAATGAACAACAAAAAAAATGATCAAACATGATGAAAATTGTATGCGATTTTTCCTGAAAAATAAATTCTCATATCCAGCTGGGAAAACGATTTTCTTGAAATCAAGGAACACTCGTGCGTGCATGAAAAGCAAGAAAACCCATTTCCATGGAAAAAAATTCAACCAAACAATGAAAGATGGAAAATAAACATGGAATGTGGCATTTTCCATGAAAGATCAACCGAATCAAACGCACCCTAAGGGTGTTTGACACACAAAAGATGAAAACTAAAAATGCAAAATCTTTTCCCGCCTCCCCCCATTGAAAAATTTTCAAGGCAGATAATGGGAAACAATGCATAAAAGGGTTGTACCAATATTTTCCATGGAAAATCTTGTGTATCAAACATGTAAATGTGGAAAATATTTTGATTGATGTGTCATTTTCCATGAAAAATCCCTTCAATCAAACACACCCTAAGTATACTAAGTGGGAACTTTGCTTTTTTGTTGGGAAGTGTCTCTATCCTTTCCACTTCTTATTACTTTTTTTGTTCACTTTTTTGGGTGATGATAGAATGACCTCGGGAAACCTCTGGAGTGATTCTATCATTTTCCCACCTTTTTTTATAACAGTTTTAGTACCAACCAATTTATTCGGGGCGAGACATCTTACGATGTCGTGATGCGCCCATTCCTATTGACATTCCTTTAATTATTGGGAAAAGTACATAACTAAAAACCTAAAACTATCACTTTTTAAAACTAACAAATTTATGATTTTTTTTTTAAATCAGGTGTTAATTAGTACTTAATGAATATAATATTGTATAATATAAAAATAATTATCAATTATATATTAAATTAAAACTAATATAATATTTAAATAAACTAGCATTTCTCTCATGCGATGCACGAGATTTTTATCCATGATAATGATTTAGAATTTATGAAAATATATTGATTATACAATCATATCAAATAAAAATTATTGTACAAATAATATTTTGTTACAAAATATTATCGATTTCAAAATTATAAAAAAGACAAAACTAATCAAAATAGGAAAAGAAATAATACACACACGTCTTAAAATTTGGCACTTCATTAAAATTTTTGTATTAAATTTGTTTTAATTTTATTTGTATTCATCGCCAATTTTCCTTTTAATGTATTTTAATTTTTATATTTAAGTTTAATTTTCATTGTATTGATTACATATATTTTATAAAAACTTCAATACACACACACACACACACACAAACACACACACAAAAGAAATGATAAAATTGCTCGGTACTCAAGATATTTCATTCAGGGCAAGACATCATACGACGTTGTGATGCGCCCATTCCTATTGACATTCCTTTAATTATTGAGAAAAGTACATAACTACAGACCTAAAACTTTCACTTTTTAAAACTAACAAACTTATGAATTTTTTTTTAAAAATCAGGTGTTAATTTGTACTTTGTGTCTGTTTGGTAATGTGAAAAATTTTGGTCTTTGGAGTTTTTTTTTTTTTTTTTTATATATGGATGTGTGGTTTAAAAATATTTGAAAAGTCAAAATTGAGGGTTTGACAAAGAATGAATCGTTGAGATTGAGTTTGAAAAGTTGTGATGAAATTTTTACCTGTACCAAACAAGCTCTTAATGAATATAATATTGTATATGTAACGCCCCAGAATTTTTCGTAAATAAACCTCGAAGTGTTACTAAAATAACTTGACATAAATGCTTTGACAAACATGAAATTTAAATTCTTTACAACCAAATCCCAAAACATGACTTGATAAATAAACATGTTTGGAATAATAAATAGAACTTAAATTTAAAACTTAATCATTTAATTCTTCAAATACCCTTGGTAGTCCGCTTCACCATTCTGCTGTTGACCTATGGTTAACTTAAACTTATTGTTTTGATAATAACAAACAAGATTATATTGTGTTATGAACGAGTGTGCTTCAAGTGTTTCATGTAATGATAATCTTCAAAGCATTCAAAGTACAAATCATCTCTCGAAGATAAAAAGATCAAAAACACAAGATGCGATATTCAAGACATGAAGTATGATAGTATGAAGATCGAGGAATGAACCCTACAAAGAATTGAGCATTTATAAAAAAAAAATTCAATCTTATGTAAGGTTAATGCATCAATAGTTAGAAATGCACTTCATAAAGCATAAGTAACAATTTTAAAGTCATTAAAATATCTTTCTCAAAATCAACTTTAATAAAAAAACCTTGAAAAATCAAAATCTTGAAATGCTGATTTTTTAGGTCTACCACAAATCACATGAGGTCGACCGCATGGTGCTTTGAGGTCGATCGCAAATTTAGTCAGGTCGACCGCATGGTTCCTTTTTGAACTCCAACGGCTATTTTTTCGCAACGGCTATATTGAGGTCGACTGCATGGCTGAATAGGTCAACCGCAAGAGTCAATATGTGCGAAATTTGCTCTATAAATAACCCTCTCTTGCATTCAATTCCACCAACTTACAAGAGCATTTAAGAGAGAAATTGATTGAGAAAATCATTGAGCTTACTTTGTTTTACATTATATTTTATTTATTGCAAAGAATTTCTTGATTGATCAAAAACTTTTCATATCTTTATCAAGAATTCTATTTTGAAGAAAACTCATTACTCTTACTTTATTATTGATCATTGATTGAGTTCTTCATCACCAAACACTTATTGAAGTGTATATCTTTTTTCATACTTAACTAAGTATTATTTCGAAAGAGAGATCATTAGTTGAAAAACTTTGATTCAAGCAAAACTATTTCATATCATTTATCATAGTTTTCATAAACACTTGAGCTTTAACTATTTGCTATCTATTGAAGTGTTATCCTAAAACTCTCAAGATACGTGACTTGATCATATCATTTGTTAAGAGAGTTTATTCAATTGTAACATTCTCATTTGTATTTTGTTTATGGTTTCGAGATCCTTGTGAAAACTCGATTGTAAAGGATATGTGCTCCTTGTTATAAAGTCACCTAAAGATAAGTGCTCTTTGTTGTAAGTCACTTAAGGATTTGATACTCCTTGTTGTAAGTTATCAATATAGTGGATTTGGCCTTACTCGTAACGGAGAGCTCAGTAACGGAGGACGTAAATCACGTTGGTTGATTGAACCTCCTTAAATCATCGTTTGCACTCTCTTATCCCTTTTACTTACTTCCATTACACTTGTATTTATTTCTTATTTCATATTGTGCAATATTCTTTTGTTGTAGTATTTGGTAAATTGTCTAAGTTCTCGTATCCCTATCTTTTTACCTTGATAAGTTTAGTACTCCTAATCATTTATTGTTCATAATTGGTTTATTGTATCAAACTTAAGAGTATTTATCGAAAAAGTATTGTAAAACCAATTCACCCCCCTCTTGGTTAGTTTATATTGGGCTATCAATTGTTATCAGAGCTTAGGAACTCTTTCATTCAGATTTTACAATCTAGAGTTATGGCTAACCAAAATATTGAAGGTCATTCTACTAATCGTCCTCCATTGTTTGATGGTACTAATTATAATTATTGGAAAACTAGGATGATGATATTTATTCAATCCATTGATTATAATATTTGGGATGTTATTGAATCCGGTCCTCATGAGCTTACTAAGGTTATTAAGGTTGATGGGAAACCGGATGTAACTATTTCAAAACCTAAGGAAGAATATGATGAGGATGATAAAAAGAAATTGTCGTTAAATGCTAGGTCCAAAAATCTTCTCTATTGTACACTTAGTATTAATGAGTTTAATTGTATTAGCACATGTGATTCTGCACACGATATTTGGCATGCTTTAGAAGTCACACACATGGGCACAAATAAGGTTAAAGAAACTAAAATAAATCTTTTGTGTAAAAATTTGAAAATTTCTTCATGAAACAAGATGAACCCATTGCTAGCATGATTACTAAATTTATCGATATTGTTCATGGTCTTAAGAGCTTTGATCGAAAATTTTCTAATGGTGAACTTGTTAGTAAAATGCTTAGGTCTCTCTCGGAAGATTAGAGCTCATTGAGGATGTTGATAGAAAACACCCAAGATGTCAACAATATCCCTTGGAAGAGCTTTATGGAACATTGATGACATATGAGCTAAATCATACCTAGAGATGACAAAAAAATCCGATCCCCTCCACTGATCCGTCGACCTGATCCAATCCGAAAAAATGTCGATCCGCGGATCAGCGGAGCGGATCGGGGCAGATCAGGGTGGGGCTGGTCAACGGATCGGGACCGATTCGCCCCGATGTCCCAATCCGCACCGGTTAATTAAAAAAAATATAAAAAATAAATTTTTTAAATTTTTTAAAAAAGATTTAGTTTAAATTACATATAAAAAAAATTTTAAAAAATAAAAAAAAGTCGTCGCGGACCGGGAGGTCGATCCGCCCCGACCCGAAAAATGGCGGAACGCGGGGTGGATCTGGATCTGCTGAAATAATTTCGGGGTGGGGCGGATCGGGCCCCGATCCGCCCCAATCCACCCCGTTGCCAACACTAATCATGCCGAGACAAAAGAAAAGTCTAGAAAAGCAAAAGAGGAAGAAATGAAGGACCCATGAGACAAATTGCCTTAAAGTCATCAAATGATGAAGAAGCGTCGATCCGCCCCGATCCACCCCGTTGCCAACACTAATCATGCCGAGACAAAAGAAAAGTCTAGAAAAGCAAAAGAAGAAGAAATGAAGGATCCTCCCAAGAGACAAATTGCCTTAAAGTCATCAAATGATGAAGAAGCCTCAAACTCTAACAAGAGTGATGAAGAATTCCATGATCTTGTTCTCCTTGTCAAAAAGTGGAAAGCCTTTCGCAACAACCGTAGATTTCAAAAGAAAGAAGACAAATGCGAAGAGAAAAAGATTATTTGCTATGATTGTGACAAACCCGGTCACAAAAGAACCGAATATCCCAATAAGAGAAAATTCCTCAAAAAGAAAGCTCTACAAGATACTTGGGATGATAGTGATGATGAGCAAGATGAAAGTGAAAGTCAAGATGAAGTTGCAAACATGTGCTTCATGGCCATTGAAGATGAGGTAAATACAAATGACATTCTCTCTTATGATGAATTATCTACCTCATATGAAGAAATGATTGAAGCTTTTGAAAAACTTGTTTTTAAACATTCCACTCTTAAAAAGCAATACATTTTGTTGAAAAATGAATCCGAAAAGAATTTGGAAAAATAAAAGGATATTGAAAAGAAGTATCATGATCAAAATGCCTTGATTGTAGAAAACCTCTTCCTAAAAGAGAAAGTTTTAGATTTAACATACATTGTTCACAAACTCACTCAAGGCAAGAAAATTTTTGAACTAATGCTTGGTAAACAACAATATGTTTTTGATAAAGGAGGAATTGGATACAAACCATTTTTGAAACAAAAATCTACCGAAAACACTTTCGTTAAAGCCTCTACTTCTTATTCCTTTCATCAAAATACTTTTGTCAAAACCTCAATGTTGAGTGCATTTTACATGCATATTTCATATATTTTTATAGTATTTTTTGAGTAATTTGGACAAATACCTACTGAATTGTGCATATTTTGTGGTTAAATAAGTTGAACATTCAAATACATGGAGAAAGTACAAGAAAAGAGCTAAATGGATGAATAATTGAAGAAATTGAGGAGAAAAGAGTCAAATCCTTTAAAGAATCAAAGTTTGGGGGACCAAATTGTCACTTTCGGATAGTTGTGGATCGCACATGCAATTGATCAAAGGACTAAATTGCAAGTTTCCAAAGTTGACGGACTCAAATGCACTTTTGGGAGGGCTCAATTGAAAGAAATCGGAAACTTTGGGGACCAAGTTGATTTACATTGAAAGTTGGAGGACCCAATTGCAAAATAATTGAAGGATGGAGCTTCCGGTGAACCACGCGATCTCGTGTATCAACTTGGTCGCGTTCGAGAAGTCAGGCCAAAAATCAACCCAAGAGTTTTCAACCTAACCACGCGATCGCGAGGCATTCAGCCACGCGATCGCGTGGTCATAATCTTGAAAAATATTTTGGGCCGACCCGGTTCGGCCCAAATGCTGAGAACGCGGATCTACACGATTTTTTGGTATATTTGGGCGTTTTTGGCTAGGGTTTGGACATTTTTTTTACCATTTTTTTACCCCAAAACTCATTTCTCTCCATTGTTCTTCATTTTCCTTGCTTTCTTCTTGTAATTTTCTCTTGTTTTTGTATAGTTTTGTTGATGAATGTTGATTTGAGGGAGAAATATCAACATTATTGTGGAAGAATAGTGATATTTTGAAGCAAGAATCATTGGTGAAGGGAAATATTATTGCTTAATCTTCATATTTCTCTATTTACTTTACTTTGTAGTTGAAATAATGCATTTAATTCTTGAATTTTATTGTTATTTTATTATGGGCTAAGTTATTTAGTGTTGGGATGATTGATGAAACTTGACCTAACTTAGTTGACATTGATGCTTGTATTAAGAATTTAAGTTTTTTATTATCTTGTGCATTTATTGTTGTATTTATTGACTAGCATTTATTGTGATCACATTTATGCTTAGGTTTTAATGAGATGTGCAATTATTGAGAAATTGTTGTGTATTCTAGATCAATACAATATTTGCTCTAGGTTCTTGTTTAGGATAGGGATATACCTAAAACCCTAAATGATCCATTAAGTTATTTTCACAAAGGTTTAATGCAATTGATGTGTTTTTAATCGACATAGAGATATAGTAGGTTAATTCCACTAATTAGGGTTGGTTTCACTCAAGAGAGGTAATTGACTAAGCTTGGAAAATCTGATCTGACATGATTAATAAATTGCATTTCTATTTGCTTGTTGAGAATTCAATTAGGTAATGGTCAAGTGGAATCAAGAATCCCAACACTCATTTATCATCTATTTATCATCATTTTCTAGTTATTTACTTACAATTGCGATTGTAGCTCTAGTATTAACTCAACTAAAAAATCAAAACTTTATTGTGTGTGTTTCTTGTTAAAATTGATAAAAACTAGGGTGTAATTGAAATATACAATCCTTGTGGGATCGATAAACCGGATTCATTTAGTCCACTATCACTTGTATGCGATACGTGCACTTGCGGTGTATTTCTAGCGGACAAGTTTTTGGCGCCGTTTTCGGGGATTGTTTCTATTTAAATTACATTTTAGTTGATATTATTTTTGACTATTAGTCACTTTTATTTCTTGTACAAATTTTCTTTTGTTTTTTTTTTGTGTAAGAAATCTTCTAATTTCATTTGTTGTTCTAGGTTGTTAATTGTGCATGCGCCGAAGTAGAAGTCTTGATCTAGTTGAAATAGATCCGGATATCGAGGGAACTTTTCGACGTAGGTTAAGGGAACAACGGGAAGTTAGGAGACAACTTCTTACTGGGATGGAAGGAGAAAGAGTTAACATTGAGCTTAATGCTCCACCTGCAATTCCTCCAAGGGGTGGAATCCCACCCGGTTTTGACCCTCAAGCGGCTAGAGTTCAAGAGCCCGTTGTTAATGAAGAAGACATGCTTTTTGGAGACTTCATGAATCCTCCTATTGTCGAGAATCAATCAAGTATTGTCTATCCCTCCTACAATCATCCAAATTTTCAACTTCGGCCGGATGTCATCAATTTATTCTCCAACACCATCTCATTCTATGGGAGGATCGATGAAAATCCACATGCCCATGTGGTACGGTTCCTAGAGATTTGTAGCAACTTTAACTATGAGGGTGTGAATGTGGAGGCAATCCGGATGAGGTTATTTTTACACACTTTGAAAAATAAAGCAAGAGAATGACTTGACACTTTGCCTCCGGGGAGCATAACTACTTGGGTGGAGTTTGTCCAAAAGGTTCACTACAAAATTTTTCCCACCATCTATAGTTGCTAAACTCAAGCATGATATTACTACATTTCAACAATTCGAGATGGAGAGCTTTCATGAAGCTTGGGAGATATTCAAGGATATGCTTAGGAAGTGCCCGAATCATGGGATTACATTGGGGCAACAAGTCAACCACTTCTATGCCGGGTTAACTCCTTCATGCTGTTCAAATGTGGACTCATCTTCGAATGGGTCTATCAAGACAAAGAGCACTCAGGAGGCTTATGACTTGTTTGAGATCATGAGTGAACAAAGTGCAATGTGGCCGGATAGAAGTGCACCAAAGAGTTCTAGTGGTGCACGTGGGGGTGATGATTATGCACTTGTCTTGTCAAAGATTGATTCCTTAGCCAAGAAAGTGGAAGGGTTATCTACTTCAACGTCTCGGATCGTCAACATAGTTCAAGTCCCTCCTGTATGTGATATATGTAGGGCTAATCATCAAAGCTCTATGTGTCCATTGGTGGCAAGTTGTTCTTCATCTACCGAGCAAGTTGCTTATGCTCAAAATTTTCAACGCCAATGGTTCAATCCATATGCTCTCACATACAATCCCGGTTGGAGAAATCATCCAAATCTATCTTATGGCAACAATCACAATGTTTTGAATCCAAAGCCACAAGAGAAGAAAGAGGGATGGGAAGAGGCTATCACCAAGCTAGCAAATCATCAATTGCAATATCAAGAACGCAACGATGCCTCTTTGAAAAATTTGGAGAAGCAAGTGGGCCAAAGAGCTAAACTTCTCTCGGAAAGGAAACAAGGAGCTTTACCTAGCAACACCGAGACAAATCCTAGGGAGAATGTTTAAGCTATTACAACAAGGAGTGTGGTACAATTGCCCGAGATCACGGCCCCACAACCAACAACTCAATCAAACAAGGCTTCCATTGAAGATAATGAGCCTACTCAAGCATCCGAAGAGGTTGTTGAAATTCCCAAAGAGGTTGATCCGGAAGCATCTACATCAAAGGCTCCAACACCGATCAAGGCCTATGTGCCTCCTATCCCCTTTCCTCAAAGGTTGCAAAAACAAAAACTCGACAGTCAATTTGGAAAATTTTTGGAAGTGTTCAAGAAGCTACACATCAACATTCCTTTTACCAATGCATTAGCTCAAATGTCAAGCTATGCCAAGTTCATGAAGGATATTCTATCCAATAAAAGAAGGCTTGAAGAGCATGAGACGGTGATGCTAACTGAGGAATGTAGTGCGATCATTCAAACCAAGCTTCCTCCAAAAATTAAAGATCCAGGGAGTTTTATTATTCCATGCACTATTGGTGATGTTAATTTTAGTAAAATCCTAGGGAGAATGTTCAAGCTATTACAACAAGGAGTGGGGTACAATTGCCCGAGATCACGGCCCCACAACCAACAGCTCAATCAAACAAGGCTTCCATTGAAGATAATGAGCCTACTCAAGCATCCGAAGAGATTGTTGAAATGCCCAAAGAGGTTGAGCCGGAAGCATCTACATCAAAGGCCCCAACACCGATCAAGGCTTATGTGCCTCCTATCCCCTTTCCTCAAAGGTTGCAAAAACAAAAGCTTGACAGTCAATTTGGAAAATTTTTGGAAGTGTTCAAGAAGCTACACATCAACATCCCTTTTGCCGATGCATTAGCTCAAATGCCAAGCTATGCCAAGTTCATGAAGGATATTCTATTCAACAAAAGAAGGCTTGAAGAGTATGAGACGGTGATGCTAACTGAGGAATGTAGTGCGATCATTCAAAACAAGCTTCCTCCAAAAATTAATGATCCAGGGAGTTTTACTATTCCATGCACTATCGGTGATGTTAATTTTAGTAAAGCTTTATGTAATCTTGGTGCTAGCATTAGTTTGATGCCTTTATCCATTTTCATGAAATTGGAATTGGGGGAAACTAAAGCAACCACGGTATCTCTACAATTGGCAGATAGGTCCATCAAATATCCTCGGGGGATCATTGAGGATGTTCTTATGAAGGTGGATAAATTCATCTTTCCGGCGGATTTCATTATTCTAGACATGGAGGAAGATCATGACATTCCAATCATTTTGGGAAGTCCATTTTTAGCAACCGGGAGAGCTCTTATTGATGTGCAAGAGGGGCAATTGATATTGAGGGTGCAAGATGAGCAAGTCACCTTCAATGTGTTGAAGGCCATTAAATACCCCTCGGAGTCCAACTCATGTTTTCGGGTGGATGTAATTGATCATCTAGTGGTAAACTCCTTCAACCGTGGGATTTCTAAGGATCCATTGGAGTCTTGCATTGCCCACTCTTTGACTATTGAGGATGATGATCATGAAGTCGAACAAATGGCTCATTACTTGGAGGAATCACCACAATATCAACACAAGAGGGCCCCCTACTTTGAGGAGTTGAAAAAGAGTTCTTCACCGCCCGTACCATCTCTCGAGAAGGCACCTACCCTCGAGCAAAAGCCTCTTCCTTCTCATTTGAGGTATGCTTACTTGGGGGAATCTTCTACCCTTCCGGTCATTATTTCGAATTTATTGAATGAAGTGGAGGAAGATAAATTGCTTCGAGTATTGAGGGAGCACAAGGAGGCTATTGGATGGACCATCTCGGATATTCGAGGTATTTGCCCTTCGTTATGCATGCATAAAATTCTTATGGAGGATGGTTTCAAACCTTCGGTGGAGCATCAACGTTGGTTAAACCCTAACATGAAGGAAGTGGTAAGAGCCGAAGTGGTGAAGTGGCTTGATGCGGGTATTATCTATCCAATCTCGAATAGTGCATGGGTGAGCCCGGTACAGGTAGTGCCAAAGAAAGGAGGTGTTACCGTGGTGGAAAATGAGAATAATGAGCTTATTCCAATAAGGCCAGTGACGGGGTGGAGAGTTTGCATTGATTATCGCAAGCTTAACAATGCTACTAGGAAGGATCATTTTCCCCTTCCATTCATCGATCAAATGCTTGAGCGATTGGCGGATCACTCTCATTATTGCTTCCTAGATGGGTATTCAGGCTATAATCAAATTCCAATAGCCCCGGAGGATCAAGAGAAGACTACATTCACATGCCCATATGGAACTTTTGTATATAGGAGGATGCCCTTCGGTCTTTGCAATGCCCCCGCCACTTTCCAACGGTGTATGATGACTATTTTCTCCGACATGGTGGAAAAATTTATTGAGGTATGGATGACTTCTCAGTTTTTGGTACTTCATTTGATGATTGTTTGAATAATTTGAGAATAGTGCTAAAAAGATGTGATGATACCAATTTGGTTTTGAATTGAGAAAAATGTCATTTCATGGTTCGAGAGGGGATAGTTCTTGGGCACCGAATTTCAAGCAAGGGGATTGAGGTTGATAAGGCAAAAATTCAAGTTATCGAAAAATTATCTCCTCCAACCTCGGTAAAGAGTATAAGAAGCTTCTTGGGGCATGCAGGATTTTATAAGAGGTTTATCAAAGACTTCTCAAAAATCACGAAGCCACTGTGTTCATTACTTGAGAAGAGTGCCACATTTGATTTTTCTAAAGAGTGTCTTCAAGCTTTTAACACTCTTAAAGAGAAACTTATCACTGCACCTATTATCATGGCTCCGGATTGGAGTTTGCCCTTTGAGCTTATGTGTGATACAAGTGATTATGCCATGGGGGAAGTTTTGGGGCAACGGAAGGACAAAATCTTGCATGTCATCTACTACGCTAGTAGAACCTTGACCGATGCTCAATTGAATTATGCTACTACCGAGAAGGAAATGCTAGCGGTGGTCTTTGCCTTTGATAAGTTTCGGCCATATCTTATTGGCTCTAAGGTGATTGTGTATACCGACCACTCGGCCCTCAAGTATTTGTTGGCAAAGAAGGATGTCAAGCCACGATTAATTAGATGGGTTCTTCTTCTCCAAGAGTTTGATTTGGAGATTCGTGACAAGAAGGGTACGGAGAATCTTGTAACCGATCACTTATCTAGACTTGAGCAAACCGAGAAAGTTATTGATGACGAGATAAGTGAGGTATTCCCAGATGAGCAACTTTTCCAAATCATGGATCTTCTACAAGCTTCTAGTGTGCCATGATATGCGGACCATATGAATTTTCTTGCAAGTGGCATCACTCCGCCGGACCGCTCTTATCAACAAAGGAAGAAGTTCTTTGCGGATATCAAGCATTATTTTTGGGATGATCCGTTGTTGTTCAAAAGGGGCCTGGATCAAAGCATGAGAAGGTGTGTGCTCGAGGAGGAGATGGAGAAGATTCTTGAGCAATGTCACTCATCACGTTATGGAGGCCATTTTGGTGTAGTGAAAACTGTATCAAAGGTTCTTCATTTGGGATTTTATTGTCCCACTTTATTCAAGGATGTTCACACACTTGTGTCCAAATATGACCGATGCCAACGCCTGGGTAATATCTCTAACCGAAATGAAATGCCCTTAAATTCTATTTTAGAAGTGGAGATATTCGATGTTTGGGGTATTGATTTCATGGGACCTTTTCCATCGTTCTTTTCTAATCAATACATTTTAGTTGCGGTGGACTATGTGTCAAAGTGGGTAGAAGCGGTAGCACTCCCCACAAATGATGCTCGAGTGGTAGTGAATTTTTTAAAGAAAAATATTTTTACTCATTATGGCACCCCTCGAGCTATCATTAGTGATGGAGGAAAACACTTTTGTAACCGCCTCTTTGACTCACTTTTGACCAAGTATGGAGTCAAACATCGAATATCCACTCCTTATCATCCGAAAACAAGTGGGCAGGTTGAAATTTCAAATAGAGAGTTGAAAAAGATCCTTGAAGTGACGGTGAATGCCTCGAGGAAAGATTGGTCCAAAAAATTGGATGATGCATTATGGGCATACCGCACCGCTTTCAAAACCCCTATTGGTATGTCTCCATTTCGCCTTATATTTGGTAAAGCATGTCATCTCCCGGTTGAGCTTGAGCACCGAGCCTACTAGGCAACAAAAGCCTTGAATTTTGATATGAAATTGGCCGGTGAGAAAAGACTACTCCAACTCAATGAAATTGACGAGTTGCGACTTGAGTCATATGAAAATGCTCGGATTTACAAAGAGAAGACAAAGAGGTGGCATGACAAAAATATTGTGAAGCGGGACTTCCAAGTTGGGCAACAAGTACTTCTTTACAACTCAAGACTTCGATTGTTCCCCAGTAAACTCCGCTCTAGATGGTCGGGACCTTTCACTATTGCTCAAATCTTCCCACATGGAGCGGTTGAACTTTATCATGGAAGCAAAGGGAACTTCAAAGTCAATGGGCAACGCTTGAAGCCATACTTGGGGGGTGATTATGAAATGGAGAAGTCATCCATCCCTCTTGCAAATCCGGAGTAATCGTATCCAAAAGTCGAGCTTACGACTTTAACCAAGCGCTTTTTGGGAGGCAACCCAAATTTCTACTCTTTTAATTACTTGTTGATATTTACTTGTTGCATTTTTGTTATATCTAACTTGGTTAATCACCAACTTTTGTAGGTTCGAAATTTTTGAAATCCTAAGCAACCTTGTCCTCAACAAGTTTGGGGGAGATCTGCGTATCAAGAGAATCAAAGCTTAGGTCAATTTAGAACATCATTCACGCATCAATCCGGGGAAGTTCCATCACCCATTCCTTACTTTTTATTATGCTATTGTCAACATTGAGGGCAATGTTTGATTTAAGTTTGGGAGTGTTGGGATCATGTTGCTATGTGAACATTTTAGATTACATTGCCGGCCCTTGGTGTTTTGATGTTTGAAATTGTTTATTTTGTTTGGAATATTGACATGCTAGATAGCCTTTCCGGCTTATAAGATTTTGATGTTTGAAATTGTTGTTAATTCATGAATTATGACCAAATTTTCTATTTGTGCTACTTTTTATAAAATGTTTATCCATGTAAGATCCTATGTACATTGAGCACAATAGTCATGTTTAATTGTCGATGAGTTTGGGAATTGTTGAAGGGGAAGAGGTTATAGGAGTAGATGAACCAGGTTGTGAGCTTGTATGTTAATTTATATCAACCTATCCAATGTTCCTAATGCTCTTGATCTCTTGACCCCAATTTAAGACAAGTTTGGGGGTGGTCGACTCGTCAAAGGAAACGGTCTAGACGTGTGGTAATTCCATGCATGTGGAAGTAAATCTTTGTGTGGAGTGTCTTTTGCCAAGTATAAGCTAAGCAATGACCGTATGCTAAAGTTCTAAGCCCATTTTAATTTTTGCATTGCATTGCCCTATCTCGAAGCCTTTTTGACTCGAGTAATTAAGTCCGTAGGAGTATTTTGAAACTTGGTGCCTTAAGTTTGAAACTTGGGAGTCATCGGCCTAAAGCTCGCTACATGGGTCAATTAGAAAGCTTAATGAGTAGGGTACTCACACACACACTTGAAAAAAAAAAAACCACATTATCATTGCATTCGCTTAATAAGTCTACCCCACTTCGTAGCCTTTTTTACTCGAGTTAATAAGTTCGTATGGGTATTTTGAAACCTGGTATCCTTTGATCTAAAAAATCGAGGAGCTTTCGACCTAAAACTCGCTACATGGGTCAATTAGAAAGATTAAGGGAGTGAGAAAGTCACGAGCAAACATCATATTAGTTGTTAGAAATCATGCATTTGTACTTGCATAAGGGCTTAGATGAATAGTGATTTGAATTGATTGGTATAAACTTGAATGTTGAAGCACTCATTAGTGGAGAGTCACTGCATTTCTAGGTTGTCGAGACTGTCGATAAAACACACCCATACTAGAGTGGAAAAAGAAAGAGTGATTGGAGAATACCCTCTAGAATTGCATCCCGGAAGTGGAAAGAAAATTATTCATTGGGGGATGAATGTCACGAGTGGGAAAGGAAAGAATTGACCACTAACAGTGGGTTAGTTTTGACTTAAAACCTCTTTACTCATCAACATTCTTGAATCTTATTGACGATTGAAAGTGGCTATGCACACACGCACCGATCGAACATCGGATAGGCCAAACTCATTTTTGTAGCATTATTTGGGAACATAATTGTGAATTAATTATGCAATTTCACACTCATGGAAGATTGCGAGATATCTAGCATTGTTGATCATTATGTCATTAATTTTGTAGATGCATGTAAATATTCTTGCTCGGGACGAGTAAGAGTTTAAGTTTGGGAGTATTTGTTGAGTACATTTTACATGCATATTTCATATAATTTTGGTAGTACTTTTTGAGTAATTTAGACAAATACCTACTTAATTGTGCATGTTTTGTGGTTAAATAGGTTTAACATTCAAATACATGGAGAAAGCACAAGAAATAAGCTAAATGGATGAATAATTGAAGAAATTGAGGAGAAAAGAGTCAAATCCTTCAAAGAATCAAAGTTTGGGGACCAAATTGTCACTTTCGGAAAGTTGTGGATCACATGTGCAATTGATCAAAGGACAAAATTGCAAGTTTCCAAAGTTGAAGGACTCAAATGCACTTTTGGAAGGGCTCAATTGAAATAAATCGGAAACTTTGGGGACCAAGTTGATTTACATTGAAAGTTGGAGGACCCAATTGCAAATCATTGAAGGATAGACTTGCCAGTGAACCAGGCGATCGCATGTATCGACTTGGTCGCGTTCGCGAAGTCATGCCAAAAGTCAACCCGAGAGTTTTCAACATAACCACGCGATCGCGAGGCATTCAGCGCGTGGTCATAATCTTGAAAAATATTTTGGGCCGACCCGGTTAGTCCCAAATGCTGAGAACGCGGATCTACGCGATTTTTGGGTATATTTGGGCGTTTTTTGCTAGGGTTTGAACACTTTTTTACCATATTTTTACCCCAAAACTCATTTCTCTCCATTGTTCTTCATTTTTCTTGCTTTCTTCTTGTAATTTTCTCTTGTTTTTGTATAGTTTTGTTGATTTGAGGGAGAAATATCAACATTATTGTGGAAGAATAGTGATATTTGGAAGCAAGAATCTTTGGTGAAGGGGAAGTATTATTGCTTAATCTTCATATTTCTCTATTTACTTTACTTTGTAGTTGAAATAATGCATTCAATTCTTGAATTTTATTGTTATTTCACTATGGGCTAAGTTATTTAGTGTTGAGATGATTGATGAAGCTTCACCTAACTTAGTTGACATTGATGCTTGTATTAAGAATTTAAGTTTTTTATTATCTTGTACATTTATTGTTGTATTTATTAACTAGCATTTATTGTGGCCACATTTATGCTTAGGTTTCATGGGATGTGCAATTATTGAGAAATTGTTGTATATTCTAAATCAATACAATATTTGCTCTAGGTTCTTGTTTAGGATAGAGATATACCTAAAAACCTAGATGATCCATTGAGTTATTTTCACAGAGGTTTAATGCAATTGATGTGTTTTTAATCGACATAGAGATATAGTAGGTTAATTCCAGTAATTAGGGTTGGTTTCACTCGAGAGAAGTAATTGACTAAACTTGGAAAATCGGATCTAACATGATTAATAAATTGCATTTCTATTTGCTTGTTGAGAATTCAATTAGGTAATGGTCAAGTGGAATCAAGAATCCCAACACTCCTTTATCATCTATTTATCATCATTTTCTAGTTATTTACTTACAATTGCGATTGTAGCTCTAGTATTAACTCAACTCAAAAATCAAAACTTTATTGTGTGTGTTTCTCGTTAAAATTGATTAAAACTAGGGTGTAATTGAAATAGACAATCCTTGTGGGATCGATAAACCAGACTCATTTAGTCCACTATCACTTGTATGCGATACGTGCACTTGCGGTGTGTTTCTAGCGGACACTCAACTACATGTAGCTTTTGTAGTAGAAGTGGACATGTAGGTTTTAATTATTTAGTGAAAAAGAAACTACAATTTGAAGAAAGGCATAAGAGGGTTCAAGGAACTAACTATCAAGGACCCAAAATGTGGGTACCAAGAAGTCAAAAATTAAGTCATGTTTTGTAGGTATCAACAAAAGTAAAGAGCAATTGGTTCTTGGATAGTGGTTGCTCAAAGCACATGATCGGAGATAAATCACTCTTACCAAAATTCAAAAGAAATGATGGAGGTCATGTCACTTTTTGAGATAATGCCAAAGGAAAAATCATTGGCATTGAAAATATTGGTAATCATCTATATCCTTCTATGGAAAATGTTTTATTAGTAGATAATTTCAAACATAATTTGCTAAGTATTAGTCAATTATGTGATAAAGGTTATCATATTAAATTTGATTCTTCTAGATGTCTTATCAAAGATGCTACATCGAAAGAGGTATTGTTCATAGGAAGCCAAGTAAAGATGTTTATATCATCAATATTGAATTTGAAAAAGAATTAAAATGTTTGTCAAGTTTTAAAGATGACACTTTGTTATGGCATAGAAGATTGAGTCTTGTTAGTATGGACCTTATTTCAAAAATATCAAAATATTACTTTGTTAAAGGCCTACCAAGTTTGAAATTTGAAAATGACAAGATTTGTAATGCTTGTCAATTTGGAAAACAAACCAAAAGTTCTTTAAAAAATAAGCAATTTTCCACCACAAAACCGTTACAACTTCTTCACATGGATCTTTTTTTACCATCTTAAACTGCAAGTTTGAGTGGTAAACACTATGCTTTTGTCATTGTTGATGATTTCTCAAAATTTACTTGGATTTTATTTTTAAATTTGAAAAATGAAGCTTTAAATGTATTTAAACATTTTTGCAAAAATGTTCAAAATGAAAAAAGATATTCTATTACAACTATAAGAAGTGACCATGGTGGAGAATTTGATAACATGGCTTTTGATGAATTTTTCAAAATAAATGGGTATGAACATAATTTCTCGGCTCCTAAAACTCCTCAACAAAATGGTGTGGTAGAAAGGAAAAATCACACATTACAAGAAATGACTATGACCATGCTAAATGAAAATAACTTACCAAAATATTTTTGGGCCGAAGCCGTTAACACCGCTTGCTATATTATAAATAGAGTTTTAGTAAGTTGAAAGAAAACTAAAACTCCTTATGGGCTTTGGAAAAATAGAATTCCCAATATCGGTTATTTTAAGGTTTTTTGTTGTAAATGCTTTGTTCTAAACATAAAAGAGAACTTGAGAAAATTTGATTCAAAATCCGATGTTGGAATTTTTCTTGGCTATTCATCAACTAGCAAAGCTTATAGATTTTTTAGCAAAAGAACTTTAGTAGTGGAAGAATTCATACATGTTACTTTTGATGAAACTAATTATCTTGATCAAGAGAAAGGTGTTAATTTAGGTTTGAAAATTCCTTTTGAGGAAATGAAGATTCAAGATCAAAGCAATGAAATTTCCAAAGAAAATGAAGAAAAAGACTTGGAAGAACCAACTCCTTAACAAGAAGGAAAATCTTCTAAAAACTCAAGTGATCAAACACTTCCTATCGAATGGAGATTTGCTCCATCTCACCCAAAAAAGTTCATAATTGGTGATCCTTCAAAAATGGTAAGTACTAGAAACTCTAATAAAGGATTCTTAAATAATTGTACCTTTATTTCTCAAATCAAACCAAAGAATTTCAAAGAAGTCGAGTTTGATGAGCTTTGGATTCTTGCAATGCAAGAAAAACTAAATCAATTTGAAAGAAATCATGTTTGAGATTTAGTTGATAGACCAAATGATCAAAGCATTATTGGTACAAAATGGGTTTTTCGAAACAAAAAGGGTGAAAACGGTATAATTGTACGTAACAAGGCTAGATTAGTAGCCCAAGGTTACAATCAAGAAGAAGGTATTGACTTTGAAGAAACTTTTACACCGGTTGCTAGACTAGAATCCATTCGTATGCTTCTTGCCTTTTCTTGTTACAAAGGTTTTACTCTTTATCAAATGGATGTCAAAAATGCATTTTTAAATGGTTTTATTCAAGAAGAATTCTATCTTGAACAGCCTCACGGTTTCAAAAATCATAAATTTTCAGATAATGTATTTAAACTAAGAAGGGCTCTATATGGTTTAAAACAAGCTCTTAGAGCTTAGTATGAAAGATTGAGTAAATTTCTTATTTCAAATGGCTTTCAATGGGAAATGCGAATACTACACTTTTTATCAAAACCAAAAAGGACGACATGATTGTTGTACAAATTTATGTTGATGATATTATTTTTTGTGCAACTAATGTTTCTCTTTGTGAAGAATTTTCAAAATGTATGAGCAATGAATTTGAAATGAGCATGATGGGAGAGTTAAAATTCTTCCTTGGGCTTCAAATCAAACAAACTAGTGAAGGAATATTATTTCATTAGTCAAACTAAGTACATTGTGGACATGCTCAAAAAGTTTGAGATGGAAAACTTGAAGCCAATGAATACTCCAACGAATACTTCAATGATTGGATCCCTTCTTTACTTAATCGCTAGTAGACCCGATATTATGTTTAGTGTGTGCTTATGTGTTAGATTTCAATCCAAACCTAAAGAATCTCATCTAAGTGCTTTAAAACGTATTTTTAGATATTTATGTGGTACTAGAACTTTGGGACTTTGGTATCCAAAAGACACTTATATTGATCTTATAAATTATTCGGATGCCAATTGGGTGGGATGCACAATTGATAGAAAAAGAACAAGTGAAACTTGTCACTTTATAGGCTTTGCACTTGTGTCATGGCTTAGCAAGAAACAAAATTTCGTTGCACTATCTACCGTCGAGGCCGAATATATCTCCGCCGCTAGTTGTTGTGCTCAGGTTTTGTGGATGAAACAAACTCTTAGTGATTATCACTTGATTTTTGAAAATGCTCCCATTATGTGTGATAATAATAGTGTTATTAATTTTTCAAAAAATCCCATCTTGCACTCTCGCACTAAACATATTGAAATTCGACATTATTTTCTTAGAGATCATGTGCAAAAACGTGATATTTACTTAAAATTTGTTAGCACGGAAAATCAATTAGCCGATATTTTAACAAAATCTCTTGCTCTTGATAGATTCTCTTATATTAGAAGAGGTTTAGGAATTATTGATGAATGTGAAATACGTGGCTAAATGTGTAAATGTATTTATTTTAAATTGTACATGAACATGTGTACATCTTTAAAAAAAAAGGACTTTGAGGTCGACCCGTACTTGCTACCCGAAATTCCAGTAGGTTACAAAAATTACACTACGATTGACCCTATATCCAGACCGCTCGACCGCTTAGTCGAATTCCAGCAGTTTCAAAAGGGAATTTTGACCCATTTCTTAGAATCCTAACCCATTTTCACACGTTCACTCTCTAAACTTCTTCTCCTCTTCTCAAAATTTGACTTTTTCACTTCAATTCTTACTTATTTAACATCTAACCCATACTTCTGATTACATATTTTCTTGAAATTTCAAGTTCTTTGTCTATTTTCTTGACTACTCCACCCATTTCGAAATTTTCACCAAAAATCAAAGTTTTTTCCTCCAAATCTTCAATGGCTCCAAGAAAAATAGTAAAACAAGTTGCACAAGTAACCCAGGTGCTATCCATTGGAAAGCCATTTTCAGGGTGTTAAATTATTTGGGGTACACTCGTGATTTTGGATTGCATTATTCTACATACCCTGCAGTAATTGAAGGGTATGCCGATGCAAATTGGATATCAGATATGTCTGACTCCAAGTCTACTAGTGGGTACGTCTTCACTTTTGGTGGTGCATCTGTCTCTTGGAAATTGTCCAAACAAACTTGCATCGCAAGATCTACAATGGAATCAGAGTTCATTGCTTTGGACAAAGTAATAGAGGAAGCAGAGTGGCTTCACCGGTTTGTTGATGATATTCCAAAGATGGTCAAAGCATGTGCCTGCAATTTGCATTTATTGCGATAATCAATCAGCAATTTGCAGGGTACAGAGCAATATGTATAATGGTAAGTCTTGACATATTGGAAGACGACATAATACCATTCGAAAACTACTCTCACAAGGTATTATCACTCTGGACTATGTGAAGTCAAAGGATAATATTGAGGATCTGCTAACCAAAGGGTTAACTCGAGAGCTAGTTGTTAAAGCATTGAGGGGAATGGGCTTACAGCCTATGACGTTGAAAGGTATCATGGTGGAAACCTAACCTAGCTGAATAGAGATCCCAGGATCCAGGTTTAAAGGGACAGCTAAACCATGTATATCTATGTAAATAATAGAGAAGATTCTCCTTCTGCTCATTCCTATGGTGCTCACGGTGATTGGAAGATGCAGGTTAAACTATGCTTTTAATGACCCTTAAGCGTGGTGAGGCGCAGAATTAAGAGGTCACCTATGTGAGTGTGAAGTGGGGCCACTTCTATAAGGATTGGGAATGCTACATCCTTGAACAAACACTTGCAAAACCTGGCGACGTGTTCATGGCCAAAACGAACAGAACATTGAGAACTATGCTGTATCTAGAATGGTCCTGTTTGAGATCTATTATCTTGGTTTACACAAAAGGTGAACAGTTCAAGGCATCAAATCCACTGGTTTGCTAGTAATACCAGATAGGTTTCACAAGGGAAGGTTCAAAGCTAAACGCTACCTATCCTAAGCAAGATCAATTTGATTTACTATCTCTCCTTCTCTCTTGAATCTCTGGTTTTCCCAAATTTTCATTCATGTGGGGGATTGTTGGAAATTGAAAAACTTATTCCATCAATTTCTATTTGATTCCATCAGTTTCCTTTGAAAACTTATTTCATTGGTTTAAATTTGGTTGAACGAAAATTATATTTCATCAGTTTTTTCTTCAACAGTTTCCATTGTTATTATTGAAAATTAATGTCTGTGATTAATTGATATCAATTTGCTGTCCTATCTAAGTGGCCTCCTCTTCTCTCGGTAGATACACCCCAACCCATCAAACACAAAAGAAAAAAAAAATTAGCTTCCTCTTCCTCCTCCATTTCAGCAGCTTCGTTTTTTTTCTTTGCCAAAGTTCTTCGTGAGAAAGACACACTAGTTCGATAGGCAGTTAACGAAGTGCAACATGAATCGACAACCAATTTTATCCTGCGAATTGAAGACCGATCAAAAACCTCTTGCACTCCGGTGAGGCGAAGAATTAGATTTAAGGAAACCGTGCTAACACGAGACTTCAGTTTGGTTACATTCGGTTTCTTTGATTCTCTAAAATATATTCCTACAACAATAAAGTTAAAGTTGAGACAATTATTAGATTGTTGTACTTTCTACGTGTTGTCCTAGTTGTATTAGTGGGTGTCCTAGTGGTATTAGTGACTTGATATACAGTGGTATGAGAGGTAATCTTCTACGTATTGGAATAGTGTCCAAGCCCAATTGATTAGGTCGAGCTTGGGTTACTTGTTGGACAAGAATGGCCCAAGCCCTCTATCTCAACCCTAATTAGGGTATTACTTAAACCTACAAGAATTAGGTTTAGTTACAAGAGAATCAAGAGAGCCGTTTTTCTAGCATTAGGTTTTTCTCTTGCTAGCACAAAGAGAAAAACAATATTCTCTCGAATCCATTTCAATAGTTGGAGATTGTTGGAGTTCCAGATTCAACTCGCCGTGTGGATTTCTGTTAGATGGTGGACAATTGGACAGCTGCTGGTGACAAGATTGTACCTCCTATTTCAGATTTTAGATTCAGGGCGTTCATCAAAGGTATCATCTTTATCACAAATTCTATCTAAGTGCAAGGTTAATCCAGGCTATGGTTTCGAGTTTCTTTTAATTTTCGCTGTGCATGTATGACTCGAAACCTTATAGTGGTATCAGAGCTTGCCTTGTTACTTGTTAAAGTTTGTTAATTCTTTGATGAATTCAATATGATTGAATTAATTTTTAGTTTTCTAGTGTTTGAGAAAATTGATTTTCTTGTTCTATATTTGATTTGTAAAAGAAAATTAATTTTTGGTCGGAAGAATGGATTGGAAAAATTCGGCAAAATTGGTCACCGGATGTGGCGACGCAATAGCAAGGTGTTGCTGCTACGCCCCGTAGCTACAACCTGCTGCACACAGCAGCACGCGGCGTTGTTGTGTGATCGGCGGGCGCTTTACAGCAACGTGGTCGCTGCTTAGTTAGTAGTGCGGTGCTACTGCTGCGGTAGCAGCAGTACCGCGACGCTGCTGCAACGATAGCGTCGCACGCTGCTGGGCTGGTAGCGGTCACAGGGCGGTGTACCGCATGATGATGGGTTGCGGCGTCGCCTATACTGGAAGAGGAAGAGACTCTGGGCTTCCAGAAGCAGTGATTTGGGGGCGGGGGCCTCTCATGCAATTTTAGAAATTGTAGGGGCCCATATGTAATTTTGCATTAGGGTTTTGAATTCAGCACAGCAGGGGCTTCTCCTGCAATTTTAGAAGTTTCAGGATGCCGTTTGCAATTTAAAAGAAAGTGTCAAGTTGCAATTTTGATTAAAGGCTGTTTCTAAAATTTATGGAATTGTAGGGACTGTTTGAAATTTAAAATTGAGTTAAAATGCTATTTTACTAAATACCCTTAAATGTAATTTAAAATTTGTTTTAAATTGGATTTTCAAATTGGTTTAACCCAATTTAAAATTTTGACCAGATTTTTAATTTTAACCCAATTCAAAATTTTATTTTAAAATTCACGACTTTTAAATTATTGTTAAAATTGGATTTTAACAAAATATATAACTTTGACCTTAAATTGAATTTTATTTTATTTAGGTGTAATATCCTAAATTAAAATTTTAATTCAATTTGACCTAATTTTAGAATTAGAGTTTGGACTCTAATTTGATGTTTAATTAAAATTTGATTTTAATTGAATTCGATTTAATAATTAATTAATTCGATTAATTGATTATTAATTGAATCTTATATAGGATTTGATCATAAATTCTATTAGCCCTAGAATCTTAAAATTGGAGTTGGACTCTAATTTAGTATTTGATTAAAATTTGATTTTAATTAAATAAACCCACCCGTGAATTAAAGTGATTGATTAATTTGATTAATTAATTACTAAATTAAATTTTATTTTATTTTAGGAGTTTTATCCTAAATTAGGATGTTAATTTAATTTGCCTCTTTTGGATTAGAGTTGGACTCTAATTTGATATTTGATTAAAATATGATTTTAATTAAATAATTCCCACTAACTAAAGTTAGTTAATTAACTTGATTAATTAATTATTGTTCCGATCCATTTTATCTAAATTAGTTTAAACGGCCTAAATTGCTAGAAACTTGAACGTTGTTTATATAATATTAGATATTATATTTTTATACATTTACATGATGAATGTGTGTTTAGTGGATGGTTATGGACTCGACCCATGTTATTGGATGGATGGTTAATTTATTCTACTTTTATTGGTTGGGCCTGAAAGCCTATTATTATTTAATTGGGCCTGCGTGCCTATTATTTCATTTATTTGGGCTCACGAGCACTAGTTTGTAGATATGGGCATGCACGTCCATTTGATTCAGGCTTGTGTGCCAACTAGTATAGGATACAAGTTGCAGCTAGACACAAGAAGACAACTAATATAGGATACATGTTGCAGCAATAGATGGAGATTATTGCATTTAGCATTCAATGATCAAATGCAATATCCCCTAGGAATTGACCAACTAGTCTTCTTCATAGCTCGAGAAGACTAGATAGATATTGTTCATAATCATCCACAGTAATGTTGTATGTATGATTAATTGCATGGTGGATGTTAGTTAATATACATAGGAATGATGAGACAAACCCCTCACTTAAAATTATATAAAGTCATGTGCTTTCCATTGTTATAATGAAAAATCAGAGTTTACTATCGATGTCAGCTTGTTGAGTCACTCAAAGCTACTCCCTGGTAGATATGTTTCTCATTATGAAGTATCAGATACTTCTGAACAACGGGTTGAACTTAACCAAAACCACATCCTTTATTGAGTCAATCAAAAGGAATATAATTTTGGAAGAAATTTATTAAATTCGTATTAATTGGTTAATACAAAGTGCCTTCCATTGTTATAATGAATAAATTAGAATCTACCCTCGATGCGGCTTGTTGAGTCACTCAAGGCTGGGAGTGGGAAGGTGTGTTTTTCATTATGAAACATAAGATGTTTCTGAACAATTGATAGAATTTAACTGAAATCTATCTTTTGTTGAGTCACTCAAGGAGATGAGATTTTGGAGGCATAATCAAGTAAATACATAAGATGTGTGCGAAAAAGAGTTGTCTACTTGATGATCTAGGAGTCATATGAAGATGTGATTGATAGGAGTATCTACCTGGATGTTTTATTAGAGCTTGTTGAGTCACTCAAGATTTTAATGGAATAAACGGGATCCTAGCCTACTGTGAATCTAACAGGATTCTACGAGATTAATGTTCAGGGTCATTAATTCAAGTAAAACAGTGGGAGCAATCGATTTTATAAAAGACCTTATTAAATTGATTTATGCATGATAATACATGATTCTATTTTTTATTTATTATTGTTGTTGTATGAGTTTTAAAATTTGAGTTGTTACTTGAACTTATGGAGTGTAATTGACACTCTATAAGTTCATTAGACTAAATCCTTGAATTGACATCGTCCTTTGAGAAATGATCTCAAAACACGATATGATCGAGAATACTCTTCTCGAATATGCCAATAATAGGACATTACATTTATAATTGCGAGGCTTCCTTAACCGAACTGAAAAAGTGAGAAGTTTGGTGAATCTTCTAGTTCAATTTTCTATTTGATAGAGGTTAAATAATCTACTTAACCAATCTAGTATTAGATACCGATAATATACAATGGCTAAAAGTAGAATAATTGCGAATAATGGTGATATACCTATTTGTAGGTAATAAAACAAATGTTTCTTGAACAGCTTAAGAAGCTATCAGCTTTCTTTTGCCTTCTGATTCGGTTTAAAATCAGACAATTGTTAATTACAGTTCTTATGAAGAACGACACTTTCACTTCATGTTTGGACAGAAAATGATTATCCTATTTAATTAAGAATAATAGTTATCCGTTAACTTAGATGGGATAATATGGAAGTTAGGTAAATAACAAATAGTCTATATTCTGAATATTGATAAGGCAAAGTAGAAGTCACTTAAATCTGACACTTGACTTATTCAATTAATAGAGATATATGTATATCTCACCTTGGAGGTAAATTGATAAGTCTATTTCCTTGGAAAAGGGAAATGTGGGATGGTTGATATACTGAGCCTGTTACATTTGGATGTAAGAGGGCATATGTTAGAGTGGTCTTTAGTCATTGTTATTTGTAATACAATATAAATCTTAGAGTTTGAAAAGTTCAAATAATACATATATAAATTAGAAGATCAAAATGAGAAAAATATTCTAAGCACATAGATTTGATCAAAGTTAAGAATATTTTAAAGTAATTGACTTCAAGATTTATGTTATGAGAACATAAAGATTGCAATTGATGCAATCATTGATAAAGCCACGCAAAATCTCCAAAACAATTTTTGGAGCTTTGCACTGAAAAACTTTATATTACACACTTAGTCATGTTCCATGATAATTGGTTGATGAAGGTCCATATAATATATGAATTTAAAAGGTCTAATCTTCCTCGCGTTAAGATTTAAGACCTCAATACTTATTAGAAGTATACCAAATTTGGATAAGCAATAGCCTTAGTCTAATATGTATATTTGTGAGATATCCAAAAGATGGTTGGATATTATTTCTACATTCCTATCGAGAAAGAAAGTCTATCTCGAATTTCGTCAATATCTCGAAGAAATAGTTCATCTAAGAGAAGACGGTAGGAGTAAAAGTATAACATGAAAGAGTTCATGATTACACATATATACTTAACCGATTAAATAAGCTCGAATATGTGTTTGAATTGGATGAGGCACAGATCGATGCTTGGGACGCGATCGTTACTTACGACGTGGTGACGGCTGAGAACACACTAGCTCCATGTAAAAATATTAGGTAATGTATACTTTATTGAGTTACACATCCCTGATTGTTAATATTGTATTAGTCACCAAGGATAATAAGCCTATATTTACATAAAAGCTAAGTCAAACGTTGACTAAATGAGATGGCAGGAAGCCATATAATCCGAGACAAAAACAAGTTTTGGAACTTGTTTGATCAGCCTGAACTGGGTAAGACCCATAGGCTGTAAATGCATTTACTTTGAATCAATTTGGATTCTGCTTGAGGTAGCAACATGCTATAATTATGGGATTTTTAAATCATTAAACATAGTATACTAGCAACAGATATCTATTATAAATTAAAGCAAACCTCACGGAGCTAGAATCTTAATTTTGAAGAGATAATCAAAATGTTTGATTTTATCAAAAGTTGAAGATAAAGAATGTGTGTATATAAAAGGTTAGCGGGAATGTTCAATATTTCTGTTACTATATGTAGATGACATATTATTGATCAGAAGTTGAGTCTCTAACCTTTAAAGTGAAAGTGCAATTATTTTGAATTTCTCCATGATGGATTTGAGAAATAAGACATTTACTTTGGGAACCAGAATCTATAGAGATAGATCTGGAAAGTTGTTTTGATTTCTCAATCCACGTACATAGATGTAATGCTAATAGGGTTAGCATGAATGAATCCATTGTAGGATTATATCCCAAAATTTTTGGGTTAATCTTCTTAAAATGGTGTTTAAAACACATATTGAGAAAAAATGATGTGGAGAAGATACTTGATTGTTTGACAATAAGATCTTCTTAAACACCATACTATGTACAACACATTTTGTATTATTGAATACTTGACAAGTACTAAGAATACAATAGACATATGGAGAAATGTAAGTTACAGTCTTTAGGTATAGAGATACCATCCTTTAGTCAATAAAAAGATGAAGGAAATATTCAGTCTAATTTCTAATTAATTTATAGTAGTGGTGTGGTCAGTTTGAAATGGTTCAAACAAGGGAGACCGCTAACTATACAACTGAGACTAAATACATAAATGCTTGTGAAGCAATCTTGATCTTTAAGTTCATTAGCGAACTATAAGCATTCCTAGCATTGTAGCTCCAGTAATGATTACTGCGATGAAAATGGAGCCATCGTACAAGCGAGGGAACTGGGTCTCATCAATGATCTGAGTATATATTTAGGGGCTACTACCTCGTTCAAAGATTGTAGAAAAATAGAATTAACGCCCACTAACTAACCTTGAGAAGGTTGAATATGTGAAGAGTCACATATCGAAGATCCACACGTAAAACCATTATCTCAATAGGAATATGATTATCATATAAACTCATTATGTATAGGATACACGAGTTATTGGATCTAGTGGGAGAATATCAGTGTCATGCTCTACATCTAATCATTGAGATAGCATAACACATATTATCATTGTTACAATAAAGGCAGATCTATTATTAAATTGAGTTTAACTCATTATTTGAATAATAGAGTCCGTAGATTAAGTTTAAATAACTTGTAAATCACAAGGTGTTGTGACTGTGAGATACAAGTTATTAATAACTTATTCTAAAATTGTCCCTAGTCGAAGTAACAACAAGATACAGATATTGTTGTTGTAGTTAGACTAGCATGTGTTGCATTTCTTTCTTATGAAGAAAGTAGCTTATCTCACAAGCTAGAATGTAGAGGGACATTTGAATGAACACATGGATGCATTGTTAGATGAACAAAGTATTGGATGACATGCCTAGAGATTCCACATGGATAATTATCCAAGCGTCAGTGGTGAATATCTAATGCGCGGTTGTGGATTTGGTCCTTTGACTTGAGGATGTCATACTATCTTATATGAGGATTTCTATGCTCTGGAGATCGTTGATGTTGGCTCTTGAGAGGGAGTCATCAGGATGACGCCGTACGGGTATAGTGAGAGTCATATGAAGGTTGTGTATGTCCAATATGAGAATTTGTCACTCCTGGGTAGTAGGAGATTATAACCTGTATTTCGCTCACTTAAGTTGATGTAAATTCCTCGACCGGGGTGAAGTTATGAGTTGAAAAGGTATTTTCAGTCATAACAAGATTAACTAAGATAATAAATGAATAACATAATTGGTTGAAATGAGATTGACGCTATTCATATCTCTTAACCAATTGGGTTATATTGATGAAGGGATTATATTTCCACGGTAACCATAGATAAACAGGTCTTGTCGTGCCACATGACTTTTCCTTTCACATGGATTGCCTTGACACATTGCTAGATGTCAATTTAGAACGACTACGTAAATTAATCGATCTTGGTGAGTCGAGGATGAATTAGAAATAGAGATTTAAATTCATCTTATTCCAATCAGATTGGAATAATAATAACATGGCGTTTGCCATCGTGAATGGAACCTAGTGGGTCATACACAAAAGCCGAGAATTGAGTATTTGGAATTGGATCTTGTCCAAGTGGGAGATTGTTGGAATAGTGTCCAAGCCCAATTGGTTAGGCCGAACTTGGGTTACTTGTTGGACAAGAATGGCCCAAACCCGCTATCTAAACCCTAATGAGGGTATTACTTAAACCTACAAGAATTAGGTTTAGTTACAAGAGAATCAAGAGAGCCGTTTTTCTAGCATTAGATTTTTCTCTTGCTAGCACAAAGAGAAAAACAATATTCTCTCGAATCCATTCCAATAGTTAGAGATTGATGGAGTTCCAAATTTAACTCGCTGTGTGGATTTTTGTTAGAGGCTGGACAATTGGACACCTGGTGGTAACAAGATTGTACCTCCTGTCACAGATTTCAGATTTACGACGTTCATCAAAGGTATCATCTTTATCACAAATTCTATCTAAGTGTAAGGTTGATCCGGGCTATGGTTTCGGGTTTATTTTAATTTTCGTTGTGCATGTGTGACTTGAAACCTTACACTACGTTCGAAGAGTAGTTGAACCCAAATTGTACTCTGCAAGCTTAATTGAGCCAGATGACGTGCAACATATATTTTATTCTCTTTGTTTATACATGTTGACAAGAGAGTTTTGTAAGGAAAAATATTAGATTGGACATCTTGATTTTCTTACTTTTTTTATGAGTTGTACAAAGAAGTAAAGATTAGTAGATGTTGTAAAACTTACATTTTTCCTACAATACTGGTTTGGCAAGTGAAATTTTATATAATTGTATATATAGTGAAAAAGCTTTGTTGGTCAGTAAATTTTACGTTGTTAGTTTATTTTCTTATTTACTCAATTATTTCTTGAACATTAAAAGTTCATGAGGGTTAAGTAGAGATGGAATCTGTGTTTAAATTCACAACAGGTGTCTTTATCTGTTGATGCTTCTCCATTGAGTGCAGACACCCTGATTTTATATATGATCAGTTGGAAAACCATTTCTATCCTCTCTACCTCTCCTTGATACCCTGAAAATAAATAAGGACAATTAATTAGGCCTGGATATCAGCTTGCGTTGCTGAAACTCATTTTTAGGGTTTTTTATAGATAATTAACTTAATTTGTAATGTAGGATACTCTGAAATCCAGTTTGGAAGGTTTGGTCATCCCAGTCTTTGAGATGTTATGTAGGGCCGTGTTTAATCAAGTAGATGCCAAGTTTCAGAAAGGAATGGTTGAATATGCTGCTGGAGCTCAGCAACAATATGAGTCATCCCATTCACCACTAGCACATGCTCTAGGGCAGATTTCATTAAAATAACTTTATTTTTTGAGTCGCAATCCAAAAAATGCAAAAAGTGTAATAACCCGAATTTTACTAGTCAAAAAGTCAAAGAATTATCTAGTCAAAGTCGAATTTTCAAATGGTCAAGTCAAATAAGGACTTATTTTGAATAAATGATTTCATTGGGACTTATATGGTAACTATAAAAGTTTGAGGGTTTAGAAAATAGAAAACAGAAGTCTAAAGATCTAGTTTTATATTATTGGAAGTTGAGGTTTTAATCTTTTATATCACATGGAAGTTTGGGGTGCATGAATTGCAATTATAATATAGTTATTCATTAAATAAGAGAATAAGTGATTCATTTCTCATTATTTGGAAAGCAAGCACCGACAGTGAGGCTGGGAGCATTAAACCGAGGTGAAGAAGAGGGAAAAAAATGGAAGAAAAACACGGAGAAAAGCAAAGAAAAAGGTAAAGAAGCTAATGAAATTTATGGAGCATAGTTCTTGGTTGTCCTTTTTCTCATTATTTCAAAGAGATAAGTAGAAATATTTCAATTTAATTTCTAGGGTATATGGATTATTGGCTTAAATTTGAAGTTTAGCTAGTATTAATCTTTATTGACGTGTATTTGAGATAATAAGCCAAAAAGATTGTCAAGAAGTTGTGTATGTAGATTTTTATGGTAAAGTTGATTAATTATGAATTGGGTTTTTAAATTAGTACCTCGATCTTTAAATTTAGTATGATTATGAATTTCTAAATACTTGATTTGTGGAATATAAGTGTAGATTAAGGGATTATATTAAATAAGAAGAAAATGGCAGTGAAAGGAAATAGGTATCATATGATAATTGTGCAAATTTCATGCTTTTGGTTATGAAAATGGGTCATTAATATATGGAAACAAATGAGTACATTTTCAAATGATAGAATCTTTTATGTGACCAAATGTGAAGTATTTTGGGAATTTAATAAGTAAGGGCATGTGATTGACTGAAAAATGGGGAACAAGGACTAAAAGAGAGATTGGTTGGATTTTATAATTATTAATCACAATTTGGGAATTATGGATTTTTGATAGAAAGAAAAACATAAAGTATATACTTCCTTAATTCTAGCAAAGAGAAGAATGTAAAAGAATTAAGCTATTATTAGTTGATTTTTAAATGATTAGATATGATTGGTTTTGATACAAGAAATTTATATTGTCATTTCAGCAGATGTTGTGGAGATTAGATCAGGCCTATGGCCCAGCTAGATTCCAACTGATAGCTCTGTGAGTGGAAAAGTTATTCTTTTAAAAACTTAAAAGAATTTACGTTATTCAAGTTTTCTATTACATTGATTTTCTTTAAATTACAAATGATTTTGAAAGTAATGGCTTTTAGCATGGTTATCACAATAAATGTTTTATAATTACGCTTGTTTAAGCATGATGGTTCTAATACCATTTTTACGAGCAGCATGTATGATTTCAAAACCACCAGAAGCACCCGATGTGGTTATCTGTTCTTGTGTTAGTGCACGGAGGGGTCCTTGGACTCGTGTAATAGCGGATATTATTTGAGATCTTAAGGCTCTGTCACGGAGGGGGCCTATGACCCGTGTTCAGATGATCTTAAGACCCACTCTTATGCACGGAGGGGGCCTATGGCCCGTGTGTAAGAGTGCATATATGAGGTCTTTGAGACTCACTTTTGTACCCAAAGGGGCTTTGGACCTGGTATGGAGGTGCTCAGTAGTATACGCGTGTATGACTAGATACAGATTCCAGCTTCGGCAGATGATTTAGTTGGGTACCCTTTGGTGCAGTTTCTTATATATTACAGTTTTTCAGTTATGCCACATATGATTATTCTACGATCCTTATGAACAATTATTGTTAGTAAGTATGTTTGGTTCCAAGTTGCAAAAAGCATTATGAAATAAATTATGTTTTCAAAAAATGGTTTGCAAACTACGTTTATTTTAGAAACTCCACTCACTAAGTCACAAGCTCATGTTTTTTCCCACTTTTACTGTATAGGAAGAAATATGATTTTTAGCATCATAGAAGGAGCCTTCGCTGCTTTGGAGGAGTTTTATAACATTGTCATTTGCATGAGTTACTTTGGTAAGCTCTTAGAAGTCACGTTCTAGGAAGGTACATTGGGTTATGCAGTTATCCTATATAAGTTATATACTTTGTCAGGAATGTGTTTGGTGATGATGTATTTTGGGTTGTATCTATGTAAAGAAGTGGATTAAAAATTGTATTTATTTTATTATGTCAAATATCTTGCTTGGAAGATTTGGAAAGTGATATATTATTTATGATTGCATGTTTGAGGATTTGTCGTTGTTTTACAGGTTGGTTAAATCAAATTATAGAGGAAACTCTGTCAAAATTTTATAAACTCCTATGGGATCAAAATTATTAAAAAGGAAATATTGAAAGTCGAAGAAAACTTAAGGTTTCCTTGGTGGTTGGTCCAACATCTAGTTGACACCTGTCATCGGCGCACGTCACATTTCAGGTCCAATAGGGTGATCTAGGATGGATCGTGACAATTGGTATCAGAGTAGTTAAGTTGGGAAATGTAGAGTATGAAGTGAAAGATTGGACATAATTTGATATACAATTTTAATTCTATTTGGGATATTCGAAAGGGAGACATGATAAATTTAAGGATATTATCATTTTGTGATCTTATTAAAATTAATGAAATTAAATGTTTAAGGTCTATGTCAACAAATATGTAACTAGATGAGAAGGTTACAAGAATACATTTGATTGTGTGATGGTTTATTTGGGTTTCAAAATGAATTATTTGTTCTATGAAAAATTTTGGGATTTTTACATGTACTTCGAGGAAATATCTTTTATATATCTTGGGTTATTTTTTATATCATTTCAAGGTAAGTATTGACTAATGTTTGGATATATGCTTAGTTGGTGAGAATTACAAGAGAAAATCATGATTGAATAAAGAAGGTAAATGATTCCAGTATCATTTGAATTTTATGAAAATGATTGCTATATAGTATATGGTGGATGATATAGATTCGGTTATTTATATGTCATATGATTATTGGGGAAAAATGTTAGTTATTATTAATGGGAAATGTTGAATATATTTATAGTGGATAAGATGGACATTTATTAAAATTGAGAATATGGAGAAAAGACTGCTTCTTCTCAATAATGTAAAGCTGAGGAAAGAGATTTAAGAATAAAATCCGTAGAACCACTCATATTCATCCGTGTGATGGGACATTAAGTGATGACTGAGTGTGGTGAAGGACAAGGTAGAATTTGTATTCAAATGTCCTGATTATCATTAAGTGAATTTGATTATTGCACATGTACGGTACCCCAAAGAAATGAAGGTACATTATTATGAAATTTTATTAAGATTTCCTCGTGATTAGAATGACTGATTAATGTATATTAAGCATTCGTTTTGATGTTATATATGATATTTGAATATCATGATAAAAAATTGTTTGAACAGAATTGAAGATTTATTGAGGTTGAGATATTAGTATGTAAAATCTTGTGGTAGATTTGAGGTATGATAGTTCATATCATAAATATGATGATTATTATTTTATGATATTAAGGAAATTGATATGATTAATTATTGAGGTCATATGATATGATAATAAGTGACATGTTATATGGTTATTACAAGATATGGTAATAGAAAGTTAAGTTATGATGTGATTGTTTTATAGAAGAATAGTGATTAGTATGATGATATATTCTAATTATTAAGCTAATTAATTTTCTCTTGATCATTGTTGGGTTATTGTGAAATATGACTTATGATTGGAAAGTTCCATTTCTATTTATTATATGATAAAAGGAAATTATTTGAAATTTTTGGGTGATGCAGTTTTGGTTACTTATTGTCGGTTGTACTTTAGATATGAGTAAAATATTTTATTCATATTAAAGATTTATTTGCCATGGGATATGTATAAAGTGAAGTTTTGGAGAACATTGAAAGTTGTATCTTGAACTTTAAATTAGGAAGTTATCGAGTTTTCTTAAGTTTGGTAAACTGAAAAATTGAGAACGTTGGGTTTTAATATTATTAATCAGATAGCAAAGGGCTTATTTGGTGTTCAAGGAATGTAATCACTAATGATAAAGCTTAGTAAGAAGATATCAGATTTAAACTATGTCCTAAGGTCACTAACATTGTTCAGGTAAGATCGACTTAAAACTGTTGATAAGAGCTTGATTTAAGAATTGAAGTAAGATAGGAAAGATTGGGATCTATGTCCATTTAAAGTTTCTGGGAGAAATTATTAAATGAAAAAGATCATATGATTAAGTGGGTCATATAGGTGCTTGATTCATTCGTATGCTCATAGCTTAAGTAAATTTCGAGGATGAAATTCTTTGAAGGGGTGAGATTGTAATAACCCGAATTTTACTAGTCAAAAAGTCAAAGAATTATCTAGTCAAATTCGAATTTTCAAATGGTCAAGTCAAATAAATACTTATTTTGAATAAATGATTTCATTGGGACTTATATGGTAACTATAAAAGTTTGAGGGTTTAGAAAATAGAAAACAGAAATCTAAAGATCTAGTTTTATATTATTGGAAGTTGAGGTTTTAATCTTTCATATCACATGGAAGTTTGGGGGGCATGTATTGCAATTATAATATAGTTATTCATTAAATAAGAGAATAAGTGATTCATTTCTCATTATTTGGAGAGCAAGCACCGACACTGAGACTGGGAGCATTAAACCGAGGTGAAGAAGAGGGGAAAAATAGAAGAAAAACATGGAGAAAAGAAAAGAAAAAGGTAAAGAAGCTAATGAAATTTATGGAGCTTAGTTCTTGGTTCTCCTTTTTCTCATTATTTTGAAGAGATAAGTAGAAATATTTCAATTTAATTTCTAGGGTATATGGATTATTGGCTTAAATTTGAAGTTTAGCTAGTATTAATCTTTATTGACGTGTATTTGAGATAATAAGCTAAAAAGATTGTCAAGAAGTTGTGTATGTAGATTTTTATGGTAAAGTTGATTAATTATGAACTAGGTTTTTAAATTACTACCTTGATCTTTAAATTTAGCATGATTATGAATTTCCAAATACTTGATTTGTGGAATATAAGTGTAGATTAAGGGATTAAATTAAATAAGAAGAAAATGACAGTGAAAGGAAATAGGTATCATATGATAATTGTGCAAATTTCATTCTTTTGGTTATGAAAATGGGTCATTAATATATGGAAACAAATGAGTACATTTTCAAATGATAGAATCTTTTTTGTGACCAAATGTGAAGTATTTTGGGAATTTAATAAGGGCATGTGATTGGATGAAAAATGGGGAACAAGGACTAAAAGAGAGATTGATTGGATTTTATAATTATTAATCACGATTTGGGTATTATGGATTTTTTATAGAAAGAAAAGTATAAAGTATATACTTCCTTAATTCTAGCAAAGAGAAGAATGTAAAAGAATTAAGTTATTATTAGTTGATTTTTAAATGATTAGATATGATTGGTTTTGAAACAAGAAATTTATATTGTTATTTCAGGAGATGTTGTGGAGATTAGATCAGACCTATGGCCTAGCTAGATTCCAACTGATAGCTCTGTGAGTGGAAAATTTATTCTTTTAAAAACATAAAAGAATTTACATTATTCAAGTTTTCTATTACATTGATTTTCTTTAAGTTACAAATGAATTTTAAAGCAATGGCTTTTAGCATGGTTATCACAATAAATGTTTTATAATTACGCTTGTTTAAGCATGATGGTTCTAATACCATTTTTACGAGCATGATTAATTAAGTTGAGCATGTATGATTTCAAAACCACCAGAGCACCCGATGTGGTTATCTGTTCTTGTGTTAGTGCACGGAGGGGGCTTGGGCCGTGTACTAGCGGATATTATTTGAGATCTTAAAGCTCTGTCACGGAGGGGGCCTATGACCCGTGTTCAGAGGATCTTAAGATCCACTCTTATGCACGGAGGGGGCCTATGGCCCGTGTGTAAGAGTACATATATGAGGTCTTTGGGACCCACTTTTGTACCCAGATGGGCTTTGGGCCGGGTACGAAGGTGCTCAGTAGTATATGCACGTATGACTAGATACAGATTCCAACTTCGGCAGATGATTTAGTGGGTACCCTTTGGTGCAGTTTCTTATATATTACAGTTTTTCAGTTATGTCACATATGATTATTCTACGATCCTTATGAACAATTATTGTTAGTAAGTATGTTTGGTTCCAAGTTGCAAAAAGCATTATGAAATAAATTATGTTTTCAAAAAATGGTTTGCAAACTACATTTATTTTAGAAATTACACTCACTGAGTCACAAACTCATGTTTTTCCCCACTTTTACTGTATAGAAAGAAATAAGATTTTCAGCATCATAGAAGGAGCCTTCGCAGCTTTGGAGGAGCTTTATAACATTGTCATTTGCATGAGTTACTTTAGTAAGCTCTTAGAAGTCACATTCTAGGAAGGTACATTGGGTTATGCAGTTATCCTATATAAATTATATACTTTGTCAAGAATGTGTTTGGTGATGATGTATTTTGGATTGTATATATGTAAAGAAGTGGATTAAGAATTGTAGTTATTTTATTATGTCAAATATCTTGCTTGGAAGATTTGGAAAGTGATATAATTATTTATGATTGCATGTTTGAGGATTTGTCATTGTTTTATAGGTTGGTTAAGTCAAAATTATAGAGGAGACTCTGTCAAAATTTTATAAATTCCTATGAGATCAAAATTATTAAAAATGAAATATTGAAAGTCAAAGAAAATTCAAGGTTGCTTTGGTGGTTGGTCTAACATCTAGTTGGCACCTGTCATCGACGCACGTCACGTTTCAGGTCCAATGAGGTGATCTGGGACGGATCATGACAAAAATTCTAACTAATTTTTTTTCGCCGAATTCAGCACGGGTAGCGGACCTACCTCGCCATGAGGTAGATCCGTCCCGGATGATGAATCTAGTTTGTTCGGTTTTGTATGGCCTGCCTACTGTGATCACACGGGCAAATTTACCCAATGTGAAAATATTAGTCCATGCATGTTTTAATGGAATTTTGTTCTTCGAATAGTTATGTAATTTGCTGGTTTTACAGTGCTAATTTTGCACTTCTTTCATTTTTCTTTCTAAAACATATTCAACGAATTATTTGGTTTGCTCGCTTTGATATATTATGCTTCTCTGAGCCAAGGAGTACTCCTCTTTCTTCTTTTGTCATCAACTCCATGATTTTTTTCTTCTAAATGACCAATTTTCACCATTGTTGAAAAGAATAATCAGGACTTTTTGCTGTGAGTGGAAACTATGTGTAGAGCTCGGCACGCCTTTTCTTTTATTTTCTTCTGCTTTTCCTCCCTTTTCCCAGAGGGTTAGAATGATCAACAATTCTACTTCTATACTAACAAAAGCTATTAACTAGTGTACAAACACTACAAAATACCTATTATAACCTTTGAATATCTAAAGAATTATTTAATAAATCTAAATCTTATTTAACACATTATCCTACTAACTTTTATACATAATTAAATTGTAAAAAATATTAATAATTGGAATAATAAAAATATCAATTATTTTAAAAATATTATGCCAGTTTACGACCTTCATATACTTCATGAAAAAAGAAAAGATTTAATTGGAAATTTACATATTGAATATTTAAAATTAGAAAGAACTGAAAGAGGTTTAAGTACAAAATCTATAGAAATAAATGATGAAATAAGAAGATTAGTAAGATAACATAACGAATTTCTTAGATTAATATAAATAATTGAAATTAGATAAGAAAGAAATAGAAATATAAATGAATATAGAGAAATAGCCTTAAGAAGAGTTAGAAGAAGGCTATAATATAATTTCGCAAAATTAAATTACACGATCCTAACCAGTGTGGTATCAGAGCTAGCACCATAGTTAGCAGTTACACTTAGATATTTATTTAGAAAAATGTCTAAAAAAATTTCAATTATCCAACCTAGAATATATAATTATAAATCTAAAGATTTACCTAAATAATAGTCATTGACCATTAATAACTGAAACATGTGGAAAATTTATACCATTTATATATACTATTAGGAGAAGGAGGATTTGGAGAAAATAAATAATTAAATTGGACAAATTTATTTTTACTAGATAAATTAGGAATAAGTTTAGATAAAACTACAGAACAAAATTTTGAACAAGCTAAAAACCCAGAACAAGTTCAAGAAATTATCAATAATTTACCCTTAGAAATAAGACAAATGATAAAAATAATTAATGATTATAAGGATATAAACAAAATCATATCACCACAAATATTAGAAGTAAAACAAAGTGTAAATAACATATCAAAACAATTAATAACCTTAGAAAACCAAATTAAACATATAATTGATAAAATAAATAAAATAGGAAATATGGTAGGAGTGTATGAAAACTCAATAGAAATTACAGAACAAAAAAAATATTATAGAACTAATAAATAGGATAAGAACAATTAAAGAAGAAGAAATAAAGAAAATGATTTACACAAAAGATTAGATAATATACAACAAAATATTGAAATTGTAAACCAAAATATAACAAAAATTTATGAAGAAATGGAAAAAAGAAAACCTAAAAGAATAATAACTGACAAAGAATTTAAAACTATCAATAGATTATGAATAAATATGATTACTGAACAAATAGAAAAATTTATGAAAAATCCTAAAGAAAAAGGTGAAGAATATTACATAACAGAAGAAGATTATATAGAAAAATTTGAAAATCTTAAAATAGAAGAAATTAATATGAATAAACAACAACGAGCTTTAGTATCAGCAGGATAAAATCCACTAGAATATGTACATCAACCAGGAACTAACCAAGTTAAAAAAGAAACTACAAGTAATACTAATCCACAAAATACACCAGAAATTTATACGAGTCAAAGGCAAAACCAAAATTTTAGAACTAATAATTTTATACCACAACAAAAATATTATACCAAACCAAGTAAAAATTATCTTATAGAATATATACCATGGAGAAATATGGAAACACAAATTAGTTCAGAAGGAAAATGGTTAGATTTAGAATGTATACAAGATGTAGATCATGAATTAGAATTATGGATGAAATCTATGGCTATGATGGTCTATACTAGAGAATTAACAGGAAAATAATTTCAATTAATGTTAGAAAATATATTTATAGGAACCACTGCAAGATGGTGGGGAAATTTAACAGAAAATTATATAGAACAAGTTAGAGGAAATGATCAAGATAAAATAGGAGCTATACTTAGCAGATATGAAGATACATTAAAAAGAGAATATACATTAGTATTAGACAGAGATACTAAAATTAGCTCAAAACTAAGAAATAGATATTTATTAAAAAAATTATCAATATGTGACATGTGTTACTTTAAACAATTTGCATGTGAATTTAGAGAATATTTTGAAAAGACAGAATATAATCAGGAAATATATGGTATGGAAATTATGAACCAAATATTTTTTAAACTACCAAACCTATGGAATTTAGATTTATTTAAAGAATGGGAAAATTTTGAAATACCATTAAGTAATAACAGTCTAGGAGCAGAAATACAATTATAGGAATGCAATAGAAAGAAAAATGTATGCAAGCAAATAATATGATGAAATTTCACAAAGTAAGTAAAAAATCATTATGCTGTGACAAATTACCATATAAACCAACTCAATGGGGATGCCATCTACAAAGAAAATATAAGAAAAAGAAATATTATAGAAAAGATAAATTTAAAGACAAATTTAAAAAATTCAATAAATATAAAAACCCGTATGATAAAACATTAAAAAGGTATAGAGTACCATATAAAAGATATCGAAGACAAAAACAAAACAAAACAAAACTAGAAGATACCCTTAAAATCCTAAAAAATGTAAATGTTATTCATGTGGAGAAGTAGGACGTATATCTCTAGAATGTCCCAAAAAAGATAAAAAGAAAAATATAATGCATATTTCATTAATAGAAAAAAAAAATTACAACCTATTACCTATTGAACAAGAAGAAGAATGGGAAGAAATTTCTAAAGATGAAGAAATTTATGAATTAGAAGAGTATGAAGTAATAAATTCTATTATGGAATTAGAATCTTCAGAAAATGAAGAAAGTGAATCTAGTGAAGAAGAATATTTTTACATAAATATAATTAGACAAATAAGTGAAGAATGAACATCTAAAGAATATGAATACCAATTAGAAGAAAATGACGAACAACTAAATGAAAGAATAATATTTAATCCTAAAATGTATGAAAAAATCTTAAAATCAAAATTAGATGTATAACCAAAAGAAATATTTAATTTATCATTTTGGCATAAAAATAAGGAAATAGCATATGTAGTAAGGAATCATAGTCACCCTATAGATATAAGAGATACTACAAGAAATACATTAATACCTATAATAAATGAAAAAATTATAAAACAAGAAATAAATCTATTAAATCATGAATTAAAAAGAAAAATAAAAAACATATATGTAGGAGCTGTTCAAATTATTACAAAAGTCTATTTTAGAGAATGAATAGATACACCTATAGAATTCTATATTATGGATGATAGAATTGTAAGTTCAGTTCAAGATGTTTTAATAGGAATTGTAACAGGAAATTTAATATACTAAAAAGTAAAATTTACAATAAGACCAAACTTTAGTATAAGTATGGGAGAATAAAATAAAAACAAAGCATTCACATTATATTTCAAATTAAGAGGAATATATATGAAACCAAGAAGAAGAATTATAAGTTTAACTATTAGAACAATATATGCATTTACTAGCAAACATGAAGTAAAAATTAAGAATGCTAGAAAAACACATATAAGTACCTATGTTTAAAAATCTATTGAAATACAAACCAGCTAAAGAAAATTTAAGAATGACTACACTGGAAGATATAGAAATAAATTTTAATCAAGCTAGACGATTAATAAATATGGATAAACCACAAATAGAATTTGGAAGAAGATCAATTAGCCTAAGAAGAAATAATAGTACAAGATCATTACCTGAAATAGAAAATAGAAATAATTCAGAGAAATAATTAATGACAAAAATACATAGAAAAATACCTAGAATGAACTTATCTAAAAGAAATTATACAAAACAATTTGAAGTTATGATAGAAATTAAAATAAATGGAGAATGGAAAGAGCAGAAAGTATTAATAGATACTAGAGCGACTGTATCACATATAAAAGAAAATATAATTGGAGATTTAGAACTTAAAATAACAAATAATGCAATCCAAATACAAGATTATTTTGAAAATATTCATCTCATGGATACCTATGTAAAATTACTAAATAGGATAAATAAAATGAATGAAATAATCATAAATATGTATGTAGAACATACATGAAAGGTAAACATAGAATTTTTATTAGGAACAGATTTCTTAGAACAAATAAAACAATATTATATAAAAGATGATACAATGTTATTAACAATACAAAATGAGAATCTAGTTATACCAAGGTTATTATGAAAAGAATACAAGGAGGAAGAGAGCATATTTATATATTAACTAAAATGAATTACAATTGATAACTCAATAGAAATTATCATGTCTTATTTGATACAGATCTTGTTTATTTAAAGAAAATGTATTACTCCCAAAAATGTGGAGTAATAATAAAGATAATGAAGAAAGAGTCAAACTAGCAAGATTTGATGGGAGTACAGATCTAATAATTAAAATAGTAAGGAATGTTAAAATATAAATAGGAAATATGAAATACAAATATCTTATGTATATCAATTTAATGATATTTCAAGGGATATATTATTAGGAAATAACTTCATAAAAAAATAATATTCAATAACTATTTATGAAAAAGTAATAATTTTATCTACCCCTTGTCACCATACAACAATAGCAATTAGAATTAATGATCCTTATTGTAGAGAAAAATGTCTCATATAGCATCTCAGCGTGATGAGGATAGACAAAAATTAACACAAACAACAATTTATGCCCAATAAAAATAGGATAAATCTAGTACAAGAACATTTTGATCAAATAGTAATAAACAATATTACAGAAGAATTATTAAAATTATCAGGAGATAACCCGTTAGAAAAATTGCACATAAATAAACCTATGACAAAAATTATATTAGAAGATGACACTAAGATTATTAGTGTAAAACCAATTAAACATAAACCAAAAGAATTACCTGAATTTGAAATGCACATAAAAGAAATGTTAGAAAAGAAATTTATTAGAGAATCCAATAGTAAACATAGTAGTTCAGCTTTCATTGTAATAAAATATTCAAAACAAAAAAAGAGGAAAATATATAATAGTAATTAGTTATAAAAAGTTAAGCACTTATATAAAAGAATTAAGTTATCCAATTCCAAATCAACAGGTATTATTTAACCAAATTAGAAGAACGAAATATTTCTCTATTTGATCTAAAATTCGGATTTTATCATATTATGTTAACAAAAGAATCTAGACATTTAACAGCTTTTACAGTACCACAAGGATTTTATGAATGGAATGTTTTACCATTTGGATTTAAAAATAGTCCAAGAGAATTTTAAAGATACATAGACAAGATATTTAAAAACTATTACCATTTTACTACAGTATATATTGATGATATACTTATTTACTCTGAAACTAGACAAGACCACTTAAAATATCTTAATATTTTTATAGATATTGTAAGAAATAATGAAATTATATTATCAGCTACAAAAATAGAAATAACAAAAGAAAATGTAACATTTTTATTATCTATAATTAGCCAATAAGGAATTAAACTCCAGAAACACATAGTTACGAAAATACAAGAGTTTGACAATTATATAAAAGAGAAAATAAAATTACTAAACTTTTTAGGACTTGTAAATCATACTATAAAATATGTACCTAATTTAGAAAAACATTTAATATCATTACAAAAAAGTCTAAAAGGAAAAACTAGTCCAAAGATGAAGAAGAAGAAGTACAAAAAATTAAAGACTTTTGTAAAGATTTACCAGAACTAGAATTACCAAAAAAGAATTTGAATAGATAGTAGAAACTGATGCATGTGAAACAGTATGAGAAGCAGTACTTAAATATATTTATCCAAAAGAGGATGAGGAATGAATTGCACAATACACTAGTGACAGTTTTACTCAAACTCAAATTAATTATCATATTAACGAAAAAGAACTATTAGCTATAAAATTTGCTATTAAAAAGTTTGAATTATTTATTGTTACTACAAAATTCAAAATTAGAACCGATAATACACAAATCAAATATTGGTTAACTAAAGAAATTAATCCAACTATTGAAAATAAAAAGGTTAATTAGATGGCAAGTAGAACTTAGCCATTATGATTTTGAAATTATTCATATTAAAGGTACGACAATGTTATTGCAGATTATTTATCTAGACATGCAGGAACTACTTAAGAAAGTAGAAGAAATTAATTTGGTCATGGGGAAAATGAATATCAACTATTCAAATCTATTCAACCATGGAAACACTTGCATGATGCAGATTGTACAAATTAATAGTGAACTAGCTTTTACAAATTAAGGGTTAATTCTCTTAAGGAAATGTACGAAGGAGGATCCCAATCCTCTCCAATGAAAAATTTATTTGTAGAACATCCTATTGAAAAAGAAGTACCTAATGTATCAATTATTGGAAATTCATCTTCCAAAGTCATTGGCAAAACTATTGATGCGTGTCGCGATACACCAAAATAATAAATAATTCCTTACTCGCTAAATATTAATTAATAATGTAGTAGTGAGAGTAAGGGTCGATCCCACGAGGAACGGAAACTAATTTTAGTTGTTCGATCAATTAGAATAGAATAGGAGGTTTTGTTGTTTGAATTGCTTGAATGAAAAATATGCATAAAATAAATAATTAAATATGACTGGAGAAATAATATAAGAAGAAATCTTGTTCTCGGGTTCGGTTGTACCCAAAATTAATGTTATACTTTTCCTTGTAACGTGTTTCTATCCCTAATTCAATTATCAATCATAAATAATCAACAAACTCTGATTATCTAAATTCTTCCTTATGTGTATTGATTCAAAACAAGCTCTTCGAACCAATTCTAGCCACGAACAATCCTAAACAAGCTCTTAGGATTTAATGCACGACTAGTATGAAAATATAGAAGAATAGATTGAATTGGATCGTTAATTTCACAAGCTCGAATTAATCAATCCAAGTTGAATTATTACTAAACCTGCACGAGATTTATTTGCTACTAAAGTAAAGATTCAATGACAATAACGGATCAAGAATCTAAACATAGCATATTCATGAATCCAAAGATCAATAATCCAATTGGCCAAATTAAACTATTAATCAAATAAACTCAATGAACATTCAAAACATAATAATCCAACAATTGAAATAAATGAATAAATTCAAGCTACTAATTTGTAGGAAAAGAAAATAACATAATTGAGTTAACACAACTTCCCCTTTGAACAAGATATGGAAAAGCCTAGCATGATTGTTGTAGATTCTTCAAGTTGCTTCATGAATTCCATTGTTGTTGATATTCTTGTACTTGAAAATCTTCCAAGAATCCTCTATATTTTTCTCTCAATTTTCCTCAATGTTCATCCTCCATTTTGTGGTGATTTTGCTCTTTTAATACTCCCAAAATCGTGTCCTAGTTTTACCCCAAAGATAGACCTTGAATCAGATAAGGAAGTTTCTTCGTGAGAAAGTTACGGCTGTAACTTCCCTTATTGCGGCCGTAATTGAGATTCTGGAAATTTTCGAGATTTGGAAGTTACGGCCGTAACTTTACCATTTACGGTCGTAAGTGCATTTCTGCCGAGAAGCGCATGTGTTCGATGTTTTGGTCATAACTTTCTTTCCCGAAGTCCGATTGTGGTGATTTAAGTTGTGTTGGAAAGAAAACTTAAATATCTACAATTATTTGTGAAATAGATCTTCCTAAATTCGAAAGTCTTATATGATAAAATTGAGCTTCAATCTATAACTAAAATTCATGATCACAATCATTGCGGGTTTTTGATTTCTAACTTCACCCCAAACCTTCTGTGACCATAATTTTTGCATCTAATCTTCTTCCTAAATGCCATAATTGATTTGGAGCTCTTTGAATATGCCCTTGAACCTCACTTCTTGAATTTTTTGTATTTCTTTGGTCCTGTTTCCTTTCTTTTTCTTCTTTTTAACCTTACATAGCACAATAAGTGAAAATGCATTAAACGATGCTTCAATATGATCAAACCAATAACAAAATAAGATAATAAGTGAATTAAATACATGCTAATAAAGCACTTATCAAATCCCCCCACACTTAAACCATTGTTCGTCCTCGAATAATGATGTGAAAGAAAAGAAACATAACTCAAACAAAAAGATAGACCTACAATCGAAAAGTCAAGGTTACAGCCCACTTCTCTTTTAGCATGAAAATTCAATTGCATAACCGGAGTGTGTTAGTGTGTGCAAGAGATGCATCATCCAATATCCTCTGAACAGAAATGAAAATCAATACCCCCGGCCCAATTCATTTCCCAATGTGGCTTGTATCCTCCCACCTCTCTTGAGTTCTCTCTTAATCTCTATCAATGATTTACTACATGGGTGTTAGTTTTTTGGCCAACTTGAAAGTACAGAATATAGACCAAGCAATTCAAACCACTCATAAGCATATGTAATGGGAGTTAATACCCTCACTAGATATTTCTCTCTTCGCACAAAGTGTATAAGGGTGAGAATTTTCACTCAACTCACTGCATGGAGAATCTATTACCACAGACTACTCAAATGTCATAACCGGAGCCAACAATAACACAAGTGCAAAGTAAAGGTCTTTATTTGGTTGTAACGGGGCTTCGGGTCAGGTAGGATAAAATGACATATTTAGGCTGAGTCGAGAAGGAATTTCGCAAACTAAGTCAATTTACAATGACATTACTTCCTTCACCCCTTAATATGAACTTCATTGTTTCCCGCTACCCAACTTTGTTCACACTTGAATCTCTTCTTTTTTTTTTCACAAGTTGAGTGTTTGACATCCTCAACTACTAATTTTCATGACTAAACTTCCTTTTCATTGCTTTTTCTTTTTCAATTTTTTTTCTGAGTACAGACTGCAACTTTTTCTCTTTTGTTCAAATCATTACACAGTCACCAATTGGCTTGAGATAGAATTACATTCCCCTGAATTCAATCCATTACACAACCATCGTCCAACACAAGATAACCATTGCAACTTCTTAGACTTAGACTATAGCATGATCCTTAATCAACAAAAGCTTGCGAATCCCTTCTCTATGGGTTCAAAACAGAGACAGTGCAAAAGAAAGGGTATTCGTTGCTTGTAGTGTGGCATCAAAATTTCAAGGAAAGGCTAAAGCTCAAAAAGGCTTCTATTGGTACATGTATCATGGTAGGCCCTTTTAGCAGGTCAAATTTGGTTCAACCTAATGCCTCTAATATATTTTGCACTTGAGCCAAGAAGCTACAACGGTATGCACAAGAAAGCACATCCAAGCACAAACCAACCATACAGGACACAAATCAAAAAATAGAGCTTAATATAAAGAGTAAAAGTAGCTCATAGGCTCAAAAGCTCACAAATTATGGTTTATATGTGCTTCTCCCATCCAATTATGAGTTATAGGTCATTGCTCAGTCTTCATTCCGAACTCAAAATCTAGGGGATAAGGATAGAATGAAGTTACTCGGAGCGGTATTTTATCATATCTATTTTGGTTTGACTCAATTAGGTTGCAGAAATTTTTCAATTTGTCCACATTTTCAAACTAATTCAGAAATTATTGGAAAACTCATCTCTATGTGCCCATTGTTTATCCGATTATGCAATTTAGGAAGTTGGTGGTTCAAAAATAATCATAAGTGGGGCTGCTTCCTATTAAACCGAAATGTGGGTCTAAGTACAATTAAAGCTAACTAACAAAAAAAATTGAATGAAGATGAATAAAATAGAGATAACAAAAGATAATAGATAATCATCCCCCCACACTTGAATTTCACATTATCCTCAATGTGGAGCGTGACAATAAAAAATAAAAGAGGGGAATGTGAATGGAATCAAAGGAGGGGACATGTTTTTTTTTTTTTTTGAATGAAATTAACTAATAAGGAAAATCAAAAAAATGAAAATAAAAAAATAACAATTTGAGGGAGTAAAGAAACTCCCCTCTCGGGTTGCCTCCCGAGCAACGCCTTTGTTTACTGTCTTTGGCTAGACTTATTGTTTCCTCCTTCAACCGGGATTAGGTGGATTTCCAAAGCTCAACTTCTTTTTCATATTTTTCATTAGGGCCTGCAAGACAGGGGGCAAAAGCATGTCATCATAATTTGGCAATGTAATACACGAGATTTTACCTGGCTTTTCACCATTTCCACCAAGTTTGAAAGTTTCCTGTACTGAAGAATCAATAACATTAACAAAATGAACAGGATTATCATCATCAAGGTAGTTCACAGAATCATAAATATTAAACTGAATAATCTCATTATCAAATTCCATGGTAAGTGAACCACTACTAACATCTATCTTGGTCTTAGATGTTTTTAGAAATGGTCTATCTAACAAAATAGGAATAGAGTTGGGGGAGTGGTCATCATTCATGTCCAATACATAAAAATCTGCAGGAAATACTAACCCGCCTACTTGCACTAGAATGTCTTCAACTACCCCGTCAGGATAAGCATTAGAACGATCGACTAGTTGAATTATAACATTAGTTTCAATCAGTTCGGAAAGTTTTAATGAAGCATAGGTAGACCTAGGCATTACATTGATAGATGCTCCTAAGTTTATTAAAGCACGATTTATTTTCTTATTGCCTATTTGACAAGGTATGGTAAACATACCTGGATCCTTGCCCTTGGGAGGTAATTTTCTTTGAAGAAGTGCAGATACAGACTCGTCCATTCTTACCATCTCATTTTCCTTTAGCTTTCTCTTATTGGTGCACAGATCCTTCAAAAACTTTGCATATCGGGGCACTTGCTTGATTACATCCAATAGGGGAATGTTGACTTCCACCTTCCTGAACATCTCCAGGGTTTCTTTTTCCTTGCCCTCCTTGTTCGCTTTTGCTAACCTGCTGGGAAAGGGAGGTGGAGTTAGTTTAACATTTAAAGTGGAATCTGTTTTTACCTGCGAGCTTTTTGAGGTGCTGTCATTCTTCCCGACTTCCCTTCCCTCAACTTCCTTCTCTTCGATTGCGACAGGTTTCATTTGTGCCCCTCAACCTCTTTTCCATTCCGGAGAGTGATGAAACTAACATTTTTAGGATTCACCTCAGGCTGAGATGGTAGTTTACCTCCGGATTGTGCTTCCAACCTGTTGATGGCGGTGGCCATTTGGCTCATCTGGTTCTCCAAATTTTGAATGCTAGACTTTGCATCCTGTTGAAATTGTAATGTGTTAGTTGCTAGTGTTTTTACCATGTCTTCAAGAGACATACCTAAGCCTTGAGGTTTTTGCTGATACTGCCCCTGTGAATGGAAATTTCCTTGTTGTTGGAAATGCCCTTGAGGTTTTTTGGAGGTGAAACCCGGGGGCTTGTTATTCCCATAGCTTAGATTGGGGTGATCCCTCCAGCCAGGGTTGTAGGTATTGGAGTACGGGTTGTATTGCTGTTTTTGAAATGGAAACCCTTCCGCAACCTTTACCTGTTCGCCATTCTCTTGCAACACTAGACATGTATCTGTTGGATGTCCAAAATTTGAACAGATCCCGCATGCTTTGACCTGATTCGAGTTCCCTACAGCAAGTTTCTTAACGAGATTTGTTAGTTCATATAATTGACCTTCGATATTGGAACTACTTACCTCGTTCACACGGCGGACTTGCGAATCCCTACTTGAGTTAAATTGCTGAGTGTTCTCTGCCATGTTGGAGATTAAAGTCCGTGCTTGCTCTGGTGTCTTGTCCATTAGCGCACCTCCACTTGCGGCATCTATCATGCTTCTATCCATCGACGCTAGACCTTCGTAGAAATACTGCACCAAGAGTTGTTCGCTGATCTGATGATGGGGGAAGCTAGAGATGAGCTTCTTGAAACGCTCCCAATACTCGTACAATGTTTCGTTGTTGTTCTGGCGTACCCCACATATCTCCTTTCTGATTGTACCAGCTCTCGATGCAGGGAAGTATTTTTCCAAGAAAAGTCTTTTCATGTCGTTCCATGTGGTGACTGATCCAGATGGTAGATAGTATAACCAATCAGTAGAGCATCCTTCATGAATCCAAAGATCAATAATTCAATTGGCCAAATTAAACTATTAATCAAATAAACTCAATGAACATTCAAAACATAATAATCCAACAATTGAAATAAAGGAATAAATTCACGCTACTAATTTGTAGGACAAGAAAATAATATAATTGAGTTAACACAACTTCCCCTTTGAACAAGATGTGGAATTTAGCCTAGCATGATTGTGGTAGATTCTTCAAGTTGCTTCATGAATTCCATTGTTGTTGATATTCTTGTGCTTGAAAATATTCCAAGAATGCTCTATATTTTTCTCTCAATTCTCCTCAATGTTCAGCCTCCTTTTTGTGGTAATTTTGCTCTTTTTACTCCCAAAATCGTGTCCTAACTTTACCCCAAAGATATACCAAAGATAGACCTTGAATCAGATAAGGAAATTTCTTCGCGAGAAAGTTACGGCCGTAATTGGGATTCTGAAAATTTTCGAAATTTGGAAGTTACGGCCGTAAGTGCATTTTTGCCGAGAAGCTCCCGTGTTCGATGTTTTGGTCATAACTTTCTCTCCCAAAGTCTGATTGTGATGATTCAAGTTGCATTGGAAAGAAAACTTAAATATCTACAAGTATTTTTGAAATAGCTCTTCCCAAATTCGAAAGTATTCTATGAAAAAATTGAGCTTCAATCTATGACTAAAATTCACGATCACAATCCTTGCGGGTTTTTGATTTCTAACTTCACCCCAAACCTTCTTTGACCATAATTTTTGCATCTAATCTTCTTCCCACATGCCATTATTGATTTGGAGCTCTTTGAATATGCCCTTGAACCTCACTTCTTGAATTTTTTGTATTTCTTTGGTCATGTTTTCTTTCTTTTTCTTCTTTTTAACCTTACATAGCACAATAAGTGAAAATGCATTAAACGATGCTTCAATAGGATCAAACCAATAAGAAAATAAGATAATAAGTGAATTAAATACATGCTAATAAAGCACTTATCAACTATTGAATCATCTAAAGAAACTTTTTAAGAAGCTGCGAAGCAACTAGCAGATGTAACAAAGGAACTATCAGAAAATGAGAAAATCATTTAGAAACTAGAGATATACTTTAAATATTTGGAGTATCTAAACAAGAGGACAAAAGAAGGAGAATGGCTAAGGACAATTAGACATCAAAAAATCAATAAAGCAATTATTTTTTCAGGAACAGAACCAAAAACAGTCAGGGGTTGTTTGATCAAGAACTTATTCATTGCATCTACCTTAGCAAGGATATGAAGAAAATATCATTATTACCTAATTCTATCAAAGCAGCAGTTAAAACATACTTTGGGATTACCAAAGCTAAAAAAAATTATGTCAAGATCTACTCAGTCATTCCTGAATTTATTGATGAGGACTATCTTAAGGCAGAAATTATTTTAAAACTTTGAGTACCTATCAAAGCTATCCTTTCAGAGCCAGAAATTAAGCCATTTAACAAAAAAGAACATATACTAGCTATTCAAGAAAAAAGGGCATTGGGATTTAGAGTCATGTATACCGAATTAAGAGATACCATTACACAAACTAATGTTTGAGTATATGAATATAATGATGACAAATTATTAATCTACAACATTGCAAGAATTAATCAAGTTAATAGTTAATTATGGAAATGAAGAGATTGTGTTGAGAATATACTCGTCAACAATTTGGATCTTAGCAGAGAAGCCTATGAATATCTACTTCAACTAATGAAGGTAGAAATGGGTCACAAGTGTAATAATTGTGGGGACATACTCAACTACAATGAAGATGAAGCTTATCTTGTCTGAACATGAATTATTCAAGGTATGGGGGTCCAGACCCATGAGAAACTTTAGAAAAGTAGTAAAAATTATTGTAATCTTCTTTTTACTTTATCTACTTTAATTCTTAGTCATGTATGTAAAAGTTAGGGAATCTTATCTTGACCCTCAACTTAGTTTTTATCAACTCTAAAAAGAGGAATCTCTCCTTATTGTAAACATCCGAAAATCATATTGGTTTTCAGTAATAAAAATCTATATTCTCTATATCTATTGTCTTTCTTTCATTCTTAGTTCAAAATTTTCTTTCATCAAACCAATTCAGAAACAACTAACAGAAGGTATGACCAACTAAATTAGTGAAGGAAGAAAAATTAGTGATTTAGACAAAAAAAATTTGAAGAATTAAATATAATTATTGAAGAAAAAACTTAACATATAATAGCATATATTACGCATTTTATGTTAACAATAAATTTAGAAATATAGACATATCATCATAAAACTAAAGGATTTATAACTAGAAGGATAACATAGTAATTATATATTTAGAAATTTTGTCTTTTAGCTGTTAATACAACTATTAGTACAATTCGTTAGTACATATAGCAAGGTCCTAGAATGATTAGGCGAGATTTATCAAGTATCTCTAAAGGTTTTTGTTTGGACCTTTACTCACAAGGAAAAATTATGGGTGAACGCGGTTTAACATTTTTCCAAACCAAACCAAACATTTCATTTTACAAACTAAACCAAACCAAATTTTTGTTGTTGTTGTTTGGTTCGGTTTTAATACACGGTTTACTTGTCGATATAATTTAATATATTTTAAATGTCAAATTAATTCCTTTTTTTAATGTATAAAGGTAAATTAGAAGTTAGTATAATCTAAAATATATTAACATTATTTGATTCATTCTTTACCTCGTTACTTTTGAACTAAATTGATAATAAAAGCATTTTGATGAGTGAATAATTTCGCTGAAAAGTGAGAGTATGATTTTCAGACTATCAATTGTCGATATGTACTACACATCATTTGAATATTTGATAGTTCTAGTCAAGGATTTAAGTTCCTCTTCATTTTCAGCAGTTCATTGTAATTACGACTTATTGTTGCATTATCTTAATCAATCTTCTTGCTTAGTACGCTTTTTTTTTACCTTTAGCACATACATGGTAGCTCAAATCGTAAAGTAAGAAACTTCTATACATTTTTTTGAGATCATCATAATGCAATGAAAACAAGAAAAGATATATACGAGAATTTTATTTTCATAGCTAAATATAATTTTTTTTAGCGGAAAAATGGTAAATTCAAATTAATAAAATTAATTTTTAATTAAAAAATAAAAACGGTTTAGTTTGATTTTTTGCAGTTTTTGAAAATCAAAACATAAATCAAACCATTTTGAAACGGTTTGGTCCGATTTGAGAGAAAAAAAACTACGGATTCATGCGGTCTCAAGCCAACGAGTTATGTTCAACTTGCAATTTCGCGATTTTTTTGTGCACCCCTAAGAAAAATGATAAGAAACCCATAGTGGGTATCTTATAAAACTCATACCCCTCCCCCCTATGGATCCCTCTCATAATCAATCCACAGTGGGCGGGGTCATTCCTCTTATTGTCAATATGCATTTTAGCCCTTGTCTGTTTGTGATTAAAACTCAGATTTTAATTTAATTCAAAACCAATAATTAATTTCAATCATGTATTTTGTGGTCACATATTTCATCAATTTTTATAAAAATCTACTAAAAAATTAATTTTAATCAACACCAAAGAGGGCTTAGTATTTGTATACAGGCTTTATAATTCTATATTATGGATTTTGTATTTTCTTTGTTCTATTATTAATTCTATATTTGTTTTATTTTGTTCCCTTTTACTGTAGAGCGATTTATAGCTTATAAAGAATCAATCAAGCACACATATTTTAACTCGAAAATATCACCCTTTTTTTTTTAATAAACAAAAGTCATTTACCAAATATGGTTTGAGGAAGTAGAGAAAGGCAGTTTGTGCTTTATACAAGTGTCGAATAGGTCGAGTTAGGCAGACTCGATCCATCTACCTTGAGTTTGGTTCGGTTCACGAGCCAAACTTAAGGAGTCCGTGTGGGAAACAAGTCGGACCAAGTCGACCCATTTCCCACAAGAGAAGTCCAAGTCCGACTCGTGAGCCCGTTGGCTCACGAGCTGGCCCAAGCTGGTAATTTTTATTTTTTTTAAAAAAAAATTTATATTTAAAGCACATAAAAGTTAAAATTTTATTATATGACATTTGTAATATTCAGTTTATGCTTAAAATGTAATATTTTTGTAAGTTCGCAGTCGATCAAGAATTTAGAACTTAAAACTTATAATAATAACATAATATTATTATATTATGTGATATTTATAATATTCAATTTAATTTTTTAATTTTTTTAAACAAGCTAGATGGGCCGGCTCGAGAGTGGATCTGTTTTCAGCTTGTTACGAGCCGGCTCACCAGCTGGCCCATTTTCAAGCTTGTTGAGTTTGTTCAAGAGTCGAATCTGAACTATCTAACATTCAAATTTTTTGTTTGATTCAAGCACATGTCCTTTTTTCACATGCCAAGCCAAACTCCCCTTTGTTTGATCCAAGCCCATATCCTTTTTTCACAAGCCAAGCCAAGCCAAACTCCACCCCTCCCACCCAACCAACCAAATAATGCTATTTCGACTTTTTAAAGTTGAATCCTATCCTATGCACATCATTCTTTAGCCGAAAAATGATAAAAGCACATCGGGACCCCGAGGTGACCCCCTTCTCGCATAGAGGGGTGGAGCCCACTTGTTGGAAGTGGACTCCACCCCCTCCATGTGAGGGGTGGTCGTCTCGAGAGTAAGCTTCGAAGTGATTGTATCATCACCCTTCTATAGCCTACCATTCTCACTTCTCATCATCATTTTCATGGTAAATACAGTAAGACATGGGGAACGCAGAAAATATGGTGTAGAGACTAGAGAGAGACTGTGAGAGGGTCAAATTTGCCTTCAATTGCGTAAATTGCAACCAATCAATCTTTCTCTTCACTAAAGCCCTAGTTTGTGTCCATTATTTCAATTTATAATTTAGGTTTTGAAAATCTAACTGTTAAAAAGTGATTTGATAAGTAAAAAATTGTGAGTTTGACTTTTTTGGATGATTGAGATTGATTACTGTAAATTGTATTTTCAATGAGAAATAATGGGGCTCAAATGAAAAATATAAGGATATCAAAAACACCCAATTCTTTTTTTTTAAAAAAGGGCTAAAATATTTGTTTCCTCAAATGAAAAATATAAGGAAATCAAAAAGGGAGATGGAAGAATTTACATAAGACTTATCCTCTACTAAATCACCACATAATGGATAATTAATAACAAGCCTACAGAATCACCAACACTGATCTGTTTCCCACCTTCGAGTCGGGTTATATCTCGCCCAACCCGTACTCCGGTTGCCAGAAACACTCGAAGATGACGATCTCCGCCGTTGCGATCCGGTGATCAATTTCAAGTCATACACAGCCCGGGCCTCAGGATCCGATAACGTGCTGTAGGCGTTATGGATCTCAATGAAATTTCGACCCTCCGATGAACAAATCGATGAATTCATGTAACGCGAGGTGGCATCGGGGTGGTATATCTTCGCAAGCGTTCGGTACGCCGTCTTAATTTCCATTTGCGATGCGTTGTGCTTCACCCGCAGAACCTCGTAAAGGCTTCCCTTGTCAACTGCCGCCAAGGCTGGAGGCGCACCTTGGACAACAGCTGAGCGCACAGACATGTGGCGGTGGTGCGACTGGAAGCAAACTGAAGGTTTAGAAGGAAAAACTGATGTCGCCAGCATTGAAGATTGTTTTCTCGTTTCGGAATTTGGAAGGATTGATTTCTGAGAGAAGAAAAGTGAGAGTTTATACGAAGGTCAGAGGTGGGGGAATTGGGGACCACGCGGCCAGCCTTTTTAGCTGGGAAGTGGGAATTTCTATGTGCTGACATGGAACACGGATTGAAGACTTGCTTCTAGAAGGTTAATATTAATTTTTTTTTTTTTTTTTTTTTTTTTTTTTAACAAGGAATAAAATATTTTCAAAGTAAAATATGTGATTGAAAAATAATTAAGAATTTATGTGTGATTAAAAAGTAATTTGAGAAAATGTATTATTTATAAAATTAACCAAATGGAGGCTTAGGCTTTGTTCGGTAACTCTGTAACAATTATTAATTGGTTTATTTATATTTCTGAGAAAAAATATATGATTAAAAAGATGAGAGAGAAAACGTCGTGATTAAAAAGTAACTTGAAAATTTTATTATTTATAAACTGATTTATAAATTATAATGACAGGGCTAAAGAACAAATGCTTAGAACAACTTCAATTGTGGGGTAAATTACATCCAAAAAATCACTCTTACATTCCAATATATATTTCGATAGATCTAAATTAAAATTTTGCTTCATTCATAGATGTAAATTAAAGCTTACAAATTTCATTATTTTTTTTTTTATTTTGCACAAATATTCTTGCTTGTAAATTTATTAACTTATTTTATTTTATTTTAGGAAGTACGTATTTATATGTAAATTACTAACAAATCGATCTAAAAATTTTGAAATTTGGCTAAGAGATAAAAAAAAAAAGCCCATATATGGGATAAATCTGAATTTAAAAACCCATATATGCAGATATGCAGTTAAAATTGCATATATCTGCAATCCGGCACTTTTGGAGTTCTAAATCACTAATTGAATTTAATATAGACCACGACTGAAATTGCTCTTAGTATGTAATTCTCATCAGAGCTCTATGTTTCAGGAGTACTAAAGAAAATAATAATAAAAAAAAAAAATCTCACCGAACAACATAATATATTGTTTAACATGATATTGGTCATATTTATCTTCTTCACAAGGATTCCGTCGACACTATATCGAGTAAATCAAAGCCTTTATAGAAAGGTAGAGTCAGAAATCTCCGTTTGATTACACTATAGTGGTTTATAAATTAGTTTATTTATGATTTTAAGATAAAATGTATGATTAAAAAGTGATATGAAAAATTGTGTGGTTTATAATTCGAACGGATAGGGGATGCTCGGATATACTGACCATTTAGGGCAACCTCGAATCTCGATTTAATGAAATTATGAGCACTTGATTTATGCAAAAAAATAATAATACTTACTGACTAATAGAAAAGAATAATAAAATATTAATTGTCTTTTATTTTTATTTTTTGAAAGTAAAATATTAATTGTTTTAACATGGTCCTAGGTGAAGTTATTATAACGGTAAAATGATGACATTTATTTGTCCCTGGGGGCCACAGTTTTTTGATCTTATCATGTGACGAACTACCTAATCCTTATTTATTTATTGCCCAAAACGATGAAAAGTGAAAACCACATGCCAAGACTTAGAGAAGATCCATGTTTAAGTACTTGAGTAATGACAAAAAAATTGTTTTAAGATCACTCATTGCCCGAATAATGAATAGAAATGGCAATGAATCCTCCCACTAGCGATTTATAATACCAATACTCTATTTATACCCTACTTATGTATTCCCTTAAGAATGACGGGTCAAGTAAGAATAGGATGCGGATATACTTTTATACCAATTTAAAACTCGTTACGTATTTTATGTATATTTTTTAAAAAATAAAAAATTAAGCCGTTAAAATTTAAATACAATAAATTTTTTTTTTTTTTTAAATTAATGTGTATATGGGTTGGGTATGAATTTGGGTTAATTAGGCCCTTTAATATATTTATTCCTTAAACTTTTTAAATCATTTAATTTACAATTATTATACTAAGTCAGGTATATAAATTTATTCGAAATCCTAACTATTCCTATTTCTCTCTCTCCCCTCCAAAAATCTAGATCGATTTTGGCAAGCTTCCATCACCACCACACACCAAAAACCTACACCACCACCACCACCTTCCTCGTCGTCGCTGTCGCCGCCGCCGCCGCCACCACCTTGTACCATCATTTCCCCCTCCTTGTGCCCTCCACCTACGCTATTTTTTCCCTTTCTTTTTAAGTTGCACATTACTGCTACTCTATTTAAAGCCTCAAACCTCACCAACTTCACTTCAAGAGCTTTCCTAACTCTCACGCTAACAACCCCGACTCTCAAATAAATACTTGCTCTTGTCCGTTACAGGTGTTCAATTTTTCTTCTTTATCATTATATATAAAATGGAAAGTATATTAGAAAATGGGCACTCAAATGGTAAAGTGATGGATTTTTGTGTGAAAGATCCATTGAAATGGGGAATGACAGATGAGTCTTTGAAGGGTAGTCATTTGGATGAGGTGAAACGCATGGTGGAGAAGTTTAGGTGGTAAAGAAAGGCAAAGGCACCACTACTTAACAGAATTTGAGACCTTGTTACGTGGTGGTGGTGGTGGTGGTTGGTGGTGAAGGTGATTGGTGGTGGTGATAATTACAATTGTAACTAATTACAAATTAAAATAAAATTACAATTGCAAAATTGAAATAAAGTTACAATTGTATTTCCGACGGTACTCCGACGACGGTGATTGTGGCGGTAGCTGATTACAATTACACTAATGTAATTAATTACAAATTACATTAATTCTTTACTAATTCATAAGTTACAATTGTATTTTCGATAGTGATTGTGGCGGTGAATGATTACAAATTGGTGGTGATTGGTGGTGGTGGTGGTAATTAATTGCAATGGTAGTTAAATTTACAATTGTAACTAATTACAAATTGAAATAAAGTTACAATTGTAATTAATTACAGAACATAATTTTGATTTTAAAAAAATACCTGATTTTTAAAATTATTTTGATACTTATGTAATTAGTTACAAAATGCCCGATTACAAAAAATTTCAAGTATAAATGTGTGTAATTGTGTATTTAACCCTATGAGTTTTTCCACAATACTCATACACATGTCGGATTTGTAAATCTACACTCATACCTTACCCACGAATCCATTAGGTCGAATAATTTTCGTCAATTTATGTCGGTACCCAACATGGTTCGGATTCGTGGGTATTATTGTCATCTCTAATGATAAACAATTTAGAATTAATAATAATAAGTTGAAATTTGCTACAGGAAAAATGAAAGAAAAAAAAAACTAAAATTAAAACAGTAATCTATATTTATGTTTTTTATTTTATTTTATTTATTACAAAGGAAAATATATAGGAGAGAAGGGAGATAATATCCAAACCCATGATCGGGTATGAGATCAACCGACAGGACAACCTTTGAATCATATCTTAATATTTTTTAGTAATATAATCATATATGAATTGTTTAATAAAAATCTAATTTGTAAGATGAAATAAAATAAAATAAGTAGACAATGACAAAAAACAAATAAATGGAAACAAAGTAATGTCTTTTCAGAATGGCAAAAGAGAGCAATTGCAAATGGCCAAAGATTGGTTATTAAAGCTTGGTAAAAATGTTTTAAAATATGTTTTTTATAACATAATTTTTAAAATTAATTTTTAATTACACATATTTTCTTTCTCCACATTTTTACCATACATTTTATCTTGAAAATATTAAAAAAAAAAATGTATTTTTAAATACAAAATTTTTAACAAACGGAGAATAAGGTCTCGGCACGTGCTATGTCTTCTAGAAGGTAGTCTTTCACTCCCCAAAAGCCACCGTTTCGCCCCCAAAGTCACAGTGCATGGACCTTTCCATTGTGGGCCCAACTTTGTTATCATATTTTTCAAAGTTGGGGTGGGCCCAACGTCTTGTACTAGTTAGCAGTGCCAAATACGTTAAAAATAGCATGATAGTGATAGACTGATAGCGTCAAGCTTGTTTTAGTGTGGCAAAAATTGAAAAAAAATAAAAAAAAAGTTGAATGTGTCATTAAAAAATTGTTAAAAAATTTTTAAAAAGTATGTAAAGCGATGTGACCTATAAAAATGTGGTTGAAAATGAATTTGCTAAAATTGTTGAATGCATCCTAGACCAAAAACGCCGTGATTTGAGAGATTGGTAACAAAAATGTCATTTTCCGTAAAACTTTCTTTCATGGGAGACGAAGAATGTAAAACTTTCCTTCATGTAACACTACGATTGTAAAGCTTTCCATCATACCTAAAAACATTAACATGTTAAACAGTAGACGTAAAACACTATTAATATATTATGTGTAATCAAATCACGCATAGTGCACGGTAGAATAAATTATCTTGAGAGGTAAAAATGTATAAATGGACGTTTAAAATGTCTACCGTGATAATTTTGAAATGTTGAGAATGATAGTATTTGAGGGACGAGAACCGTACTCTTGTTTACAAGTTGAAAGCATTCATATGAAAGCATATACACTTGTCAATATTTTGGACCAACCGGTCCATTGTTCTTCATCCTCGCTACTTTCAAAAGGGCTTTAAAAGGATAAACAACCTTAGGAAAATATTATCCTCATAAATCTCCTAAAATATATTATTCACCCTTAATGTAATTTTGGACTATATTATCTCTCACAAATCCCTTAAAATTCCTTATTCACCTTTAATGTTCATTAATTTAACATTTATTTTAAATATTTTATTGATTACAATCTAATTTTACTTACTTAAATTAAAAAAAAATGGATTCATTCATTCTTGTATACGAACATCTCAAGCATCACGTCACTAATACACCCATTATTTCAAAATCTTTTCCGATGAGGTATGATCACTACTCCTACGAAAACGGAGCAATGGTGAGAAACCAGATCCACTATCATCACCAAATTCCAAGTGGCACGTTGTAAAACCCTCCCCCACACCCAAACTCTAGTTAATCACCTAAAACACATTTGAATGATGCAAGACCACTAATCCAACAAGAGTGGAGTGGTGGTGGGTAGGGATGGCAAAACGGCTCGTCTGCTCGGGCCGCTCAGGCTCGGTTCGAAAAAAGTTCGGGTTAAGCTCGACTCACAGCTCGAGATTTCGAGCCAAAGCTCGAGCTGAGTTTTTTTTTTGAGAGACGGGTTTTGGCTAGGCTCGAGCAAAAAGAAAGCCGCTAAAAAACCTCGATGGGAGCTTGAACAATGAATTTCGACCACGAGTTCGGCTCAACTTGCTATATATACACATTTTCAATAAAAAATTTATGAATATTTGCTATAAAAATAAGAAAAAAAGTAAAAGTTCGGGACTTGGCTCGGTTCGGTTCGGAAAAAGCTCGAGCTAAAGCTCGAGTCGACCTTTATTTTTTGGGACGAGCTCTAGTTCGGCTCTGCTCGGCTCGGACCAAAAAAAGCTCGACCTCAAAAAGTTCGAGCCAAGTTCAAGCCTTGATATTCGGCTCGCGAGCCGGCTCGGCTCGTCTCGTTGACATCCTTAGTGGTGGGAAACTAAATCCACTATAAGAAATTCAGGTCGAATTTCAGTTGGAAATGGCCAATTCCAACGGACTAGGTTCATCCAAAAAATTCGTTGTTTAAGAAATTCAGGTCGAATTTCAGTTGGAAATGGCCAATTCCAACGGACTAGGTTCATCCAAAAAATTCGTTGTTGAAGGTCATGTCGCTAAAAGTTTCCAACATAATTTACTAAACCATTGAAAATTACCAATTGAAATAAGCTGTTGAAAATTTCCAACGACGTATGCGACAGCTAGACAAGCAGTTTGTTAAAATAAAAATTCGAACCCTTGACTTGGGAATTATGAGAATGTAACTCAACCAATGAACCAATTGAATTCTTGTTAATGTTTTTGTTCCAAATAATATATATTACTTAAATGAACAACATTTTGCTCCATAAATAATATTTTTAATAATTATTTAAATACAACATTTGAAAAACATGTGATTATAAAAGTTATTACATAAATTTATCAATATGCATATATAGATTTAGTTGATATATACTAAGTAAAAATTTACTTATTACAAATTACGTATAAGTTGAAAAATGCTACTTATAAATTAAGATTTTCATTACAAATATAAACATTACTAGTAGTTAAAAACGTTACTTATAAGCGAAAAAGTTACTTATAATTATATGAACAAATATTGTTATAAACAGAAAAATGTTTTTTTTTTTACCTGAAAAATTCACTTATAAATAAAAACATGACTTGTAATTAAAACATTTACCAATAAGTAAAAATATTACTCAACAGAAAAAAATAATTATACGTTGAAAAATGTTACTTGTACCTAAAACATTTTGCTTTAAGAAAAAATATTACTTTTACATAAAAACACACTTATAAATGCAAACATGACTTGTAATTAAAATTTTTAATTATAAGTGAAAATATCATTACTTAATTTTTTATTTAACAAAAAAAAATAATAAATTAATTATAATATTATTTTCTGTCGCTAATACATGCTTTTCTTGCAGTTATCACTTATCCACCCAAACAACGATTTTGAAGGGGGTGGTTACCGTTGTAAATTCTCTCAATCGGTCAATCCCAACTCTAATTGTTCAAGGTGGTGGGGCATGATGTCAGGGTCGTATATTCACTGACGGATTATGCTGGGTGTACAATTCTTCTTCACAATGAATTTGACAATTTGCACGGAAATGTCTGAAATACCCTTAATTAAACCACTGATTCAAATTGTCCTAATAATAAGGCAGACCCCAAATCCCCAAATTCGGACAAAAGAAAATCTCCCAGACCTGTGAAACTCCATCTTCTCCTCTGCAAAAAATTGAAACTCCTGTGCCCAAAAATTGAAACTCCTCTGCACGAACCCTCTTCTCCCAGACAGTAATCGAACCTCCTGTGAAAGCATACTGGTTCGAAGGTGGTGCCATAGGTGGCGAAGGCGACGGACGGTCTGGTTTGATTTTCAGGTTAAGAAATCAGTGGCTGTGCAATTGCAACTAAGGTTAGGAACTCCGTTGGGCATCGTAATATGCTCTCTTTTAGTGAATTTGAAATTGGGTATTGATAAAACTGGATTTCTTTTTTGGCATTATAATCATTGCGAAAGTGTTCGGAAAGATTTCCAGCATTATGATGTGCTATGGGGTATCAGTATATGTAAAAAGTAGGGGCACCTTACGATCTTGAATAGATAACTAGCTTTCGACTAATCTTTGCCTTCGTTGTCCCTAATGAAGGTGATTTATGGTAACACCAGATTTCTTCATGGTGTCATGTTGGAGTAAATTTTAAACACCGCACAATCCGGTTGACACTTTAAAAATTTATGTAATTTGCAATCTTTAACTTACGTCGCCCCTATTATTTGACAATGCAAACAATATGCAGTTGCATAGCATTTACAGGCTATATTTTGTTCGTAGATAACATGGAACCCAGCGCCCTCTCTCTCGGAACAACCCAGACAACCAATCATGATCGTGCAAATCATACGTATCAAGCATTGATCCCCAACCCATTTCAAATTCTGCTGGAATTTGAGTTTCGTAGACCACCTCATGTATACTATGCATTATAGATCCTTTTTGAGCGTGATACCCAAATTTTTCAGGAAGTTTCTTCAGGATGTGCCACAAACACCACCTGTGCTTACTATTTGGAAACACAATTTCAATAGCGTTTTGCATCGCCCTATCCTGATCAGTAATGATGGCAGGTGGGCCTACGCCTTCCATACAGTCCAGCCATGTCCTAAAAAGCCAAATGAAAGTGTCCGTCGTCTCACTAGATATCAAACCACAACCTAACAATGTCGATTGTCCATGGTGGTTTACACCTACGAATGGGGCGAATGGCATGTCATACCTATTCGTCAGGTAAGTGGTATCAAATGTCACAACATCCCCGAATTCGATGTATGTAAGCCTAGACCTTCTATCAGCCCAAAAAACATTTCTCAAACGTCCGTCATCATCCAAATCCATGCTAAAGAAGAAACCAGGACAATTAGTTTGCATTTTCGAGAAATATGATTGTATTGCAGCTGCATCACCATCTCCAAGTTTTAAACGTCGAACTTTATCAATGTAATTCCTACAGTCCTTCTCGATATATTGCAACTCCTCATAACCCCCCGCCTCGACAACAGCTGAGTTGAAACTCTTGTGCATTGGAATTCCAGCTATGTCATTAACCTCAAGCTTTCGTTTAATCTGATCATTCAATTGTCTATTACACCGATAAAGTCTCGATTTTGTTGGACTAGTTCTGTGGTTATGGTCCATATGGAGCTTGGTGACATGCCAAATCCCATTCAAATCTGAGCGAATTGTCATCTTAGCCTTACAACCGGTTTGAATTGTGGGATGAGGATTCAAAGAGTAACTTGTAGATCTAACCCTATTACCTTCTCGGCTACAAGCAAATGTAGCATTTGTTATAACACCATCTGAGTTTTTTTTTGGAATTTCTTTTCCGTACTGGGAACCCAACATTGTAAGCGTATTGCATGTAAAATGCAAACGCCTCATCATATGATGAAAATTTCATCCCAACCTCCGGCGCTATCCCACTACACTCATCTACAATCTCTTCATGCACTCCGATGAAATTATCCGGCGTCATCTCTTCTACTTCCAAACTACCATCAGTCGCAACTAAGAGATTTACATCATCAATTGGATATTCATTTCCTGATAAACATCCTCATGTTTTAGATGAAAAACTTACCCACGGAAGCTTGATGGAAGATAGATGTATAACTCATATTCAATGTGTAAGTAGATGAAAAACTTACCCACGGAGGACATTGTTGGTTTCCGGTCAGTTGGTGCTCGAAATCTATTCAGGGAAAGCTCATGGAACTATGTAAATTGTCTGCAATAAATACCAATTCATAAAAAACAAGATTCGACATAAATTGGAATGAAGCTCAAATATAAGGAGGGATTTCAAAAGCACATTTGTGGTGTGAATATCTCTTAGGTGAAAACACGTGCAAATATCCCATTCATTCTAGTATAATACTCTCACACACAAAATTGTTATCAGAAACAAAAAAACCCACATCATGAAAGGAAACTTTTGAAAACGACAGCACAATTGTTCTACACTTTGTATACTACACTTTATTATATCTGTACGTCAATTTCATCAATTTGAAGAAATTTTTCTAGTTTTTATAGTTACATAGAAAATGCCTCAACTTCACATAATGTACGTGGGAATTTTGCCATCTTAGGATGTAAGTCAGGTTGCGGATGAAATGGTATCATTCATGAGTGAGGCAAAATTTTCAGTCAAATTAACAACATTCCCTTCATTGTCAAAAATGAAAATTTTATAATCACATTGGGACGTTACTCTTTCTTTTCAGCTCTAAACATTTCAAATCAAAAAAATTAACAATAATGCTGTTGATCTTAAGGTATTGACCCACATTAACAACGTTCCATTCAACATTCCCAGCCCAAAAAATGCAATAATAATTCTGGCCGTGTGGGTCGCCACCTCCTCGTATACGGTCTAGATCTGCGAACCTCCGGTGTTGTGGGTCGTCGCCGCAATCTGTATAACAAGAGTTCAACGGGCCATTTTTGATTTGAAAATTTTAGAGCTGAAATGAAAGAGGAAACAAAATGATGTGCCATTGTAGAACTGTATAGGGAAGAAACTTTACACAAACAAGATAATGTAGTCCTTCTCTGCGCTGATTTCTGTATAGGGCAGATACTGTACACATACAAGAAAATGTCCGATTTCTGATCTCTGAGTATCGAAGGTGATCTGACGAGAGTGCCGGCGAGGTGGGTCGACGGCGATGAAGAAATAAGCAGATGGTTGGAAGAGATTTGGGTGGTGGCGGGCTCACCTTCGATTTTGGAAAGGGAGCTGAATCATCAACATTCGCAATTAGAAGGTACAACATGCAATCTTTTTATGTTTTCAAAATATCGCGATATTTTTCACTCCAAAATCTCGTGATAATTTTATAATTGTCAAATTCATTGTGAACCAATATTGTACACCCAGCATAATTCATTGACTCAACCATCAAGTTCGACGTTTTCAAGCGATTGATTTGAGAATGCCTCCATCATCACTTAATTTTTTTTTTTTTAATTGTTCATTGTTATCTTACATTTTTTACAATTTATTTAAGGTATAATAAAGAATTACGAACATTTAATCAATTTTATTAAAAATCAAGGTGAAGGGATAATATCAATTTTTTGGCTTTACAATGAGAAATAAGTTTCAAACGAAAAAGTAAATGAATAGAAAAAATTGTAGCCGTTATTTATTACGACATTAAATATCAAACAATCATGGTTGTGAAAATTAAAATGGAGATGAGTAATTTTGAGTTTTTTTAAAGAATTAATGGTTGAAAATAGAGATGTTTCGCACGAAGGGATGTCGCTAACAATTAAAATGAGATTCAAGCGATGTATAAAGAACAACAACCTCTCGAGACAAAGTCCCAACTAGAAGTGCTTTATTTATGAGGATTACAACTCGCAAGAAACAAGACGCCTCCAATTGAAAGTAAATAACATAGTTTTCTTTTGAGAGTTGATAGATCGGTCCTATCTTCCATGTTATCTTTTCTCTTTTATACTCATTGGACAGTTTTTTCGTCTTCCGAAACTGCTTGTGAACTGCTCTATCGCTTTGTAACCGCCCACTTTCTTGATAATGGATGACTTATCAAAAAAACTGTCATGTATAACTGTTGCCACTACTCCCAATACTCAACCGAATTTTCTCAGATCGTGGGAATGTGATAAGATTGCCCATCAACTGCTTAATAACTGCCATTTTATACTAATGAATCGCTGCGTTCGTCCAAACCTTCGGAATTTTCTAGGCTTGCACGTGAGTTTATTTGGACCTATTCCCTAAACTCTTTAACTGGGCTTCGTTCCTTAGGCCATTTCACTGGGCCTTTGAATTGGTTATTTTTGTGTGTCAACAATTACCACCAAATATGGCAAAAATTAATATCAATTATTAATCTTTTCTCCATATTCACACACAAATTATTACGTAGAAAAACTCTTGGTATATCGAATGCACAATTCTCCCATTTTAAGCTAGAAGTATCCACTCCTAATAATTAACCATTTCATTCTTTAGCCTGCTTGATGGGCCCCACATATTCCTTCATGAACTTCGGCCATGATCGTCTTGGCTTCGCTTAAATTTACACACTTCAATAGTACACCATCTGAACGCCTTTTATATAACTCTTCGTCTATTAACACATAATTTAGTGCACATAACTTCATTTTCCTATCTTTTTCCTTATTAGGCTCTTTCAAGAACCTTTTTTATTTCTTCTTTCCAATCCATCACGTTTCCATTTTGTATGCAATGAACATCCATTTTCTCTCCCTACGTTGGACCACGGGAAATATTATCTCATATTCACAAGTGGAATTCCAATTTTCTCTCCCTAATTCATTTGCTAAGTCGTTATACAACATGTTAACGTATTGAAGTTCTACTTGACCAAATTCTTCTAATAACTCCTGGGCGATTTCATATTGGATTATAACGGAATCACTTTAGCTTTTAAAGTCGTCAATCAATTGATAAATTACTAACTGGGAATCGCCCCTAACTATCACATTTTTTACTCCCAACTCTATTAATAGTTCCAAACCTATGATCAATGCTTCATATTCAGCTTGATTGTTAGTGCATATTCTATCCAAAGTAAAATCGAATTTATAATAAACCCCTAAAGGATTTATTAAAAATACTCCTACCCCTGCACCCCCAGAAGTCTTTGATCTGTCAAAGTATAAAACCCAGGGTTTTAATTTGAATGAATCGACTTCCAGTTCAATTTCTTTGGGCACATCAAGACATGGATGATCAACCAAAAAGTTAGCCAATGCTTGATTTTTAATTGCCTTTTTGGGAAATGTATTGTATTTCAAATTCTGATAGCGCTAGAGTCCAAATGCCTATCCTTTGGTATAAGACAAGGCGAGAAAACATGTATTTAACTAAATTTATTTTAGAAACTAAGTAAACAGTCACATATCGTAAACATACCCTTAGTTTTGTACTTGTGAAATATAAACAAGACAAAACTTTTCAACAACAGAGTAATTACATTCACATTTCGTTAATCGTCTACTAAAATAATAAATTTCCCTGTCTTCACCAAATTGGTCTTCTTGTGCCACCATTTCGGCTATGGATTCTTGTTCAACCGATATGTACACTTTCTTGCCACCATTTTCAACTCTTTTTTGTTACCAGGTTGCTTAGCCTCTAAAATTTCCTTCACTTTATTTTTATCAAGCTCAATTCCCCTTTTCTGCACTAAAAAACCAAGATAAATCCCTGCATTAACGTTAAATGCACACTTCAAAGGATTCAATTTTAGTTTATATTGCCTCATTCGTTCAAATCAACATTTTAATTGTTGAAAATGGTCTTTTTCTTTAAGTGATTTGACCACTATATCATCTTCATAGACTTCAAAAAACTCTCTTATAATGTTATGAAAAATAAAATTCATTGCACTTTGATAGATGACCCCTACATTTTTCAGGCCGAAAGGCATCTACCCATTCAAAGTATCACAAAGCCCCAGAACACCTAAAGACAATTTTATATACATCTTCTTCAGCTATGTTAATTTGGTTATACCCCGAACATTCATCCATAAATGAATACATTACGTACCCGACAGTTGAATCTACTAAAGAATCTATTGTAGGCATTGGATACTCATCTTTGGGTGTTGCCAAGTTTAAATTCATAAAGTCTATGCATACTCTGATATTACCATTCTTTTTCAACACATGCACAATATTAGATAACTACTCAACGTATCTGGCCGTTCTAATAAATCCTGCCTTGAATAATCGCTCTATTTATTTCTTTACTTCAAACAATACATTAGGGGAAAAACGCCTAGGAGGTTGTTTATGAGGTCTGAAATTTGGTTTGGTTGGTAATCTATGTTCCACTAAGCTTTTATCTAAACCAGACATATGTTCATATTCTCAAGCAAAACAATCCTTGTATTCTTTTAATAAAGTGATTAATTTGCTACTTACCTCTTGGCTAAGCGCTTAGCTGACAAATGTTGGGCGATCTTCCCCTTCGTCACCAATGTTCATCTTTACCAAATGATCTTGTGCTTGAGCATATCCGGGTTTCACAATCCCTATTACATCATCGTTTAGGTTTCTTGTAACCATTTCCTCCTCAAGGCAATCTACCTTGTTGGTTTCCTAGCCAATATTCCGTTCTAACTCGAACACTGTTAACTGGTTCTTCAACGTCTTTAATGTCGCTTCTTCTTTTTTCTTTGCTTTACATCCTTTATTGAAAGACATCAGTTTGGATTTAAAGGCTTGAATATCTGCCAAATTCCTTTGTTGTCGACTATTCATTAGAGTTCTCTGATCGACTTCTTGCCAAAATCTAGCTCTTGGATGGCCACTATGTTTGGCCTTAGATGATTAAACATTTCAGTAAGCATGTCTACAAAATTGGTTCTTCCCTCTGTGCAATAATCTGAGTTTCCTCTCCATTTTGGACCACTCTGACAAGTTCATAATTCCCTTCGTACATAAAATTCTCCACGAAATTTGCTTCTGGGATGAAAGGCATGTGATCTGCTTGCACGACCTCCGCTTCTCCTTTATCATTCCAAAAAACCAAACATTGGTGGAGCGATGAAGGTATGCACCGAATTCCATGAATCCAGTCTCTCCCTAACAATATGTTGTAACTGGTAGGACCATCTATCACAAAGAAAACTATGGTCCTAGTAGTTGTTCCCACGGTTATTTCCAACTGCACCACTCATTTAGCTGAAGTTGCTCCTCCATTGAAACTTGTGAGGATAACTTCTGTTGGGATCATATCACCATCTGTCTTTGCGAACTTCCTTATCATTCTGGACGGGATAGTATTTATGGCTGCCCCATTGTCAATGAGTACTTTTGACACAGATATACCAATAACTAAATCCTTCACATATAACGACCTTAAATATTTAGTCAGCTTTACAGATAGCCTCTTGAAAATAACCTTCTCTACTGCATCTATCTCTACTTCTTACTTGTCTTCCACTGAATCGACCTCTCTCGTCAAATCGATTTGCAAGGTTTCATTCGGAGTTTCTGCATCTTGGACTTTCTTCTCACTTTCCTCTCGCAGTTCTTCATCTGTGAAACAACATGTAGGAGGAGGTAGTATCCTAGAAAGTGATCCATACTTTTCAGATCGTGGTACTCTCACTCTCCTTTTGGACGTTCCATATAGCACGTAAAAGTAAAAAAAAGAGTCCAGACGGTTCGCCCAATAAATCTACTTCACGGACACCTTCTTGATATAGTTACTTTACTATTTTATTACGCAATACTCCCCTCATTTTCCCTTCTGCTTCTAAATCGATTTCCTCTTCAGTGTCTGTCATGTCATCATCTTCTTCTCCGTAACATACCTCCTGGGATGTTTGGCCTTCTTTACATACTAGCACACACACTTCTTCTGTATCATCTTCTCTCTTTTCGTTATCATTCTCTTTAAAACCAACAAGTAATTATTAGCCATAACCGGAGGTAGAGTACTGAATTGAATGGCAAGGAGTTTCCCCGTATCCTCCTCATCCTCCTTTTGTTTGCTGTGTTCAAATTTTGACTTCCCATAAGAACTTTTCGGTGCTTTCTCCATTGATTCCCCATGTACTAGTTACCTTACTATCATAGATGACATTCTTGTTAGCCACCTTGAGTAATTAAGGTACCTTAAGATTTGATGACTCCTGCTATTGCCTCATCATCTTCCCATAATTTCTCTGAAAATGTCTTTGTTGTGTCCTGGTCATCTCATTGAAATGCACAACCCATCATGTGTTATACTAGAATGAATTCCACACATTTGGCTAACGAGGTTTTATTCTGAACGTCATCTCACTATTCATCGGCCTATACTGCCTTTCAAAAGGCGATTTTCTATAAATTGACATACCTCGTCTCCTGTCGGACTAGAAACTGGGAACAATATTAGGATAATTATAATATCCCCACGTCCCTATTTTTCACATGGGCTCGCTCATTTCCCCCTTACATCTAGCACTCAAGGTACCTCCACTTTTTTTAGGTTCATTTCCTTTGAGTCGATCAAAAACACTAGTGTGTCGTTCAGGATCTTCTTTTCCGTTATGTATGACCAATTTGAATTTTGGCAACTTATTTTCGAAGCCAGTTGCCATCATGTTCACCTCGAGTGGCTGTAGGGAAGGATTTTCATCTAATGGCATCTTCTTTTTGGCTCCAAAAGTGACGCGCCCAGATTTAATAGCATCCTACAACACATGACGAAAAACCAAGCAATTATTAGTCATGTGAGACTACGCATTGTATAGTTTACAATATTTTTTACCCTTAATTTATTCAGGGTTTAGCAATTTATGCTTATCGCTCAATTTTATTTGTTTTCCTTATATAATTTGTCAAATAAGGTCAGCTTTTGTCAAATCAAATGAAAAAATCCTAACTTTTTTGTTTTTATCTCCTATAGGCACGTTTTTTAACAATGCATTTGATTCGGACACTAAAGGGCAAACATATGCATCTCCTTTAATCAGTTCAGCCAAACATACTTCAGCCTGGTCGTAATATTCATCATCAACCATGTGAACGTCAAAATTTGGGTCTCTATAATAAGTTCCTTTGCTAGAATTTTTCATTTTTTTTTCTTCTCTTATTAGATGTTCATATCTAATACATTAGTGCTCAACTGGAACAAGTCAGTAAATTCCCTATATTGAAACTTCTTTTTCAAGTCATAACTCAAACAACTTTGAGCGATTTTGACAAATTCCTTTTTAGGCAAAGTAACTTCGAATTCAGATTTATAAAATTGAGCCCGGAAAAATTGTTCTAATTACTGTCATGTTTGAACAGAATTTGCTGACAAGTTAATGAACCATGAGAAGTCTATTCGTGTCAATGAACTAGGGAATGGACTCATCTTATGATAATAAGTTACTTCTCCGCAATGTAATGTAAATTGCCCTATATGTTCTAGGGTAGACACTTCTCCCAGGCCAGTGAAGGAAGAAAATTTGGTACTTTGTATCCCTTAGGCCATGGGTATGCTTGATCTACCCAATCAAGGTAGTTAATGAAACATGAGAAGGCTATTTGTGTCAATGAACTAGGGAATAGACTCATCTTATGATAATCAGTTACTTCTCCGCAATGTAATGTAAATCGCCCTATATGTGCTAGGGTAGACACTTCTTCCAGGCCCATGAAGGACGAAAATTTTGGTACTTTGTATCCCTTAGGCCATAGATATGCTTGATCTACTCACTCAGGGTATGACTTTGTGTAAGTAAACTTAATACAAGGACACATTCCAACATCCATTTGATCTCGTACTATCTCAGAAACTTGATCTCTCAGCAAGACGTTGGGATCATAAGAGACACCAATGGGTTGGTTTCCTGGAGGTACTACTTGAGGCCTAAAATTTGGTACTGGATTCCTATTGGAAAAAACAACATTGTTTAAATCATTATTACCATTGACCTGACTATTTCCCCTATCATTAACATGTGGGGTATTTTGTCCGTTATTTTGGACATTATCTCTTGCATTTAGGTTATCCCTAAGTTTGGCTTTCCATTACTACTATTTAAACCTGTCATTCCAACACCCTTTGGTTTGAAGAGGATGGTCCTTTAAGTGGTTTCTATTCCTTGATTTGGACTTACAACTGTGGGGTTATGTTCCATAATCGTTCTCGCTTGAAAGTGTTGCCCTATATTTGTAAAAGTTGACTGACAAACTTGACATGTTAACTTTTTCATGGTGTCATGTAAAGTTCTTAGTTGTTTGACCATATTGTCATAATGTATTCTTTCATTTTAAATAAAAATTTCATGTTATGAACGTTTTGCAAATTTATCTGTTCAACCACATCTTGAGTAAGTTTACCAAATAATGCACGCATGGTTCGAGGACTCAATTCTGCCATTGGTTCATAACGACTCTGACTTTGTCCCTCTGTTCTTGGAGTACTTTGTTCCTCCTCATATCTTTTGATCACAGACTGGAGTCACCAGCTCCTTATCGGAGTTCTTATGAGGCATGATGCTTCGTTATTGTATATTCAAAACACACCGAAGTTGTCCCATCAGGCGTGCCAAATTGTTTTGCACAAAGGGATGTCGCTAACAATTAAAATGAGATTCAAACAATGTGTAAGGAACAACAACCTCTGGAGACAAAGTCCCAACGAGAGGTACTTTATTTATAAACATTACAACTCGCAAGAAACAAGACTCCCCCAAGGGGCGCAAGTAAAATTGAAAGGAAATGTAAATGAAAGTATTTCTCTTTTGAGAGTTGATTGATTGGTCCTTTCTTCCTGTTATCTTATCTCTTTTATACTCCTTGGACAGTTTTTTCCTCTTTCGAAACTGCTTGTGAACTGCTCTATCGCTCTGTAACCGTCCACTCTCTCAATAATGGATGACTTGTCAAAAAATTGCCGTGTATAACTGCTGCCACTACTCTCAATACTCAACCGAATTTTTCAGTTCGTGAGGATGTAATAAGATTTCCCATCAACTGCTTAATAGTTGCCATTTTATAATAATGAATCACCAAGTTCGTCCTGACCTTGGGCACTTTATAGGCTTGGGCGATGCTGGTCTCCTTACTTTTTCGCTCTGCTTTCAGGCCTGTACGTGGGTTTATTTGGATCTATTTTCTAAATCCTTCAACTGGGCTTCGTTACTTGGACCATTTCACTGGACCTTTGCATTGGGTATTTTTGTTGGTCAACAAAAGAAAAGAAAAGTTAAGAAATTAGTATGATGGTATTTTCCCATCCTAAAAGTGACATTTTTGTAACATGTTTGTAAGAATAACAAATTTTGTTGATATTTTTGCAAAATACCTAGATTTTATATGGCCTGTTTGAGTTTTTTCTTCTTCTTCTTCTTCTTTTTTAATAGTGATTTTTTCTTTTTAAAAAAAATGATTGAAAATAGAGAAAAATCTTGAATTTACGTGCAAAATTATTTTATCGAAAAAATATGCTTTTGTAAGGAAAAATGAATGTTTTTATAATGGAGCTCAAACATGGAACAGACCATTTGAATAGTGATTAATCTTATTTTATTTTTGTAGTAAACAACGGGCAATGAGCCACGATTGACAAGATGTGAAAGTAACGTTATACCACCATTACCACAACTAATACTTCATTAATGGAATATGATCCTATCAGTGCAATAATAGACTCGGAGGCTCTAGTGGAAAAGCTTGCAAGCCATGCATTTCAATATTTCATAATTTGTTGACGACATATATAAGGTTGTTAAAAAGTGTAGTTTGATCGTAATCGACTCATATGTATGTATTCTTTATAAATTTGAATTGTTCTATCTAAAAATATGATAATTCCAAATCATGTTTCAAATTTGTGGACTAGACCGACCTACGAACGCAGGTCAATATCGAAAAATTAGAAAATAGGGTAATGGAAATTATGGCAAAATAATCAATCCATTAACATGATAACATCGTCTCAATTTCAAAGTTTAGGGCATTGGAAAATTAGGGCAAAATCTTAAATTAAGCAAAACAAACATTTCTCAATTTGGTTTCTGGCGAGTGAAGAAGTGGCACATCGGTGAGGTAGATAGGCGGTGACAGTGGTGGCGTGGTACAAAGCAGGCAACAACAAAGGGGAGATGCAATTTGGGATTAGCAACAAAGGCTTGGTGCATCGCAATGGGAATAATCAACAACTGGATTTGATTTTCAAATTCGTGGAGTTTGAGAGAACGATAGTGGCAAAGAGAGGGGATGAGAGAAAGGATAACAGGTGATGAAATATAGAGTTACAGATGACTGTAGCGGCGAAGGCGATTTGTAAAGTGACGATGCTGGTAAGGGAGCGAGAGTAAATTTTTTAGTGGAATTTAGGTCTATACCCACTTTATTAACATGCTTATGGATATTTGACTACTATAATAATGTAGTTTGATATATGCCACATCAATGTAAACAATTTGGTAAAAATCAGATCACTAAGGCCGACTTTCGTCCCTGCTCGATGGGTGGGTCTTGCAATCAAGCTCCCTTCCGCCATTATACTCGAGGGCCAATCTTTGTCCAACCAGAGCTCGTGCTCGAGCAGTGGTAGGGTCCAAGTCGGGTTCGGGAGTTGGGACTTCCTCCTAGTCCATTTCTTTTTTAAAAAAAAAAATCAAATTTGAATATATAAAGTCTGTTTGGTGTAGGTAGTTTTTTCAAAATTTTTTGTTTGTGAAAAATATGTGATTGAAAATTGATTGAGCATCTGTTTGGTCAACCAAATAATCCATTTTATAAACTACATAATTTATCAAACTTATTTTTAACCATACACATTTTTTCTTTCCAATTTTAAACCACTGCCTTCTACCTCAAAAACATAAATAAACCAGTTTATAAAATACAAAAGGAGGCTGAAAAATAAGAAAAATTGTGGGTCCCATAAAAATGTGTAGTTAAAAATGAATTGAATGAAATGTTGAAAAACTGTTATGGGACCAAACAAGCACTCAGGTTCAATCCTATCTCCAAAAAACTATAAATTTATCACCAATTAATACTAAATCAAAAGAAGAGATAATAAACTTGACTCAAGTTTAATCTAGCTAAAACTCAAAAGGATAAACCCTAGCCCAATGCATAGATATAAACAAGTTTCTAGATTTATTTCAACAACACAAGAATCATTAATTCTACATGAAGTTGAGAACATTCCTCAAACGAGGCAAGATAAAAGAAAGGATTCTTACCTTCACCAAGTGTTCACATACAAGACAATAAACTTCAAAGTTGTTGTTCTAGGGTTTGAAAGATGTCCTTAAATAGTATAACTATCATGGAAATTAAAGAAAATAGAAAAAGAAATAAAAAGAACACAAAAATCCAAATTTGGCTCTCAAAATATACAAAAAGTGATACATGTCTTCAAGAAATAGTGAATCTCAAATTCGGATTTTATCTTTATCAAAATTTTAATTGAATTTAATACTCCTACCAAGTTTATTAATTTAGAACATTTCCCATCACATTCACGCCCAGAATTGAAGGTGTCTTCCATTTGAGTGTGATTCCATAATTTTTGAATAAATCCTACCATCAACTCTTGAGTCTCTTTGACCACGAATCTTGTAATTATGCTCACTGATACGTGCATCGAGATTTGACTAGGGACAATTGACACGTGTATCGATATTTGACTTTCTCGGTTCTCATCATTGATCTCTAATCATGACTCGTTTGCATATTGAAAATGAACCTGATTCAATCCCAACCTTTTGAGTGAAGCATTACAACTATGCTAACCTTCAGCAACTATGACATCAGCTGCTGACATAAATCCTGTATGCTTAAAGTCATTCCACTTAGTATTTTTTTCGGACGACTACATCACCTTGAACTTGATTGGGAGGGATGACATGCAAAACATTCAGATTTCTGGTGGTGTATGCCTGAGGAAAACACATGCGCGTGTTTATGAGTTCTGACAAACGAACCCATACAAAAATGAAGAAAAAAATAGTGACTACATATGAACCTGTCCAAATCAGATTAACAGGTAAACGAATTCCACGAAAGAATTCTGACAAATGTTCCGTAATTCAATTTGTGGGAAAAGAAATTCAAATACAATGAGAGTAACAAATTAAATCTGTAAGAAACGAAAACTCCCAGAAAAGCCTGTCTTGAATGTTGTTGTTACAATCAGTGTTCTAAAAAGAGTGAATCATGACGAAGCGTTGAGCCCGAGAGTCAAGCTTTTGAAACTTAAGTAGGAGTAGGCGTTAAAAAACGTTTTTCAATTCCTACATATTTGATTTAGATTTTACTCATACTTTAACGAGTAAAAATAAAAAAGGAAAAAAAAAAGTCTGAGTACGTTTCGGACGAGCTTAACGTATACTTTGCATGCGTTTTAGAACACTGGTTACAATGACCGTTCAAAAAGGAAAGCACGCAAAACATATTTTAAGAACTGGCAAGAAATTATGAAACTGAAAATCTAGGAACTATGCAACAGTTGACTGTATACTGATTTATTAATTGACACGGTACTGTACAGTTATATTTTTTTAATAGCAAATGCTCTGTTTCAAAATGAGGCAACACGTTAAAAAGAGTTTTTAACGTGAAACAAACAGGGGCTAAATTTTATAAATTTAAAATAAAAATAATTATAAAAATGTTGCATTTTTCTTTTAAAAACACATTACAATTAATACAATTTATTATTCGGTAAGGTCACCTTCCTAACCACTAGGGCGTTGCCTTAATCCTAAAAATGGAGTTGGATTGGAGCCTTGGAGATGCCCTAAGAGTTGATAAAATACGCCGTTTGATAAAATTATTTTATAAATAATTTTATGAACAACACATTTTCCAAACTACTTTTAACAACACTAATTTCCTAAATCATTTTTCAACAATATATTTTATATCGAAAACATTACATTATTTTTTATAATCAGGTACAATGGGCACCACAAAAAATGCCCACCCGCCACTCGGCGGGTGAGCATTGGGTGTCGGAGGGGTCGGTGGGCCCCGCTTGACAACCCCAATAGGGGGCCAAAACGTGCTCCCAATAGGCACCTTAAAATTTTTATTTTTTATGAACAAAAAACTTTTACCAAATAGCAATTTAGCCCTTGTTTGAGCTTCATTATTCATAAATAGTTTTCAACTATACATTTTACCAATAAAATAATTTACACGTAAACTTAAATTTTTTTAACTACACATTCTTTCAAATTACTATTATAAAATTCATTTTTATAAAAATGAATCTAAAACAAGAGCTTAGATGTGAGGGGGAAATAAAGTTTCAAAGCGCTCGGTCAATCTTGAAAGTAAACATCATATATGGTGCATACGTTTCTTGAACAGAAATTTCAAATTAAACAACATAACTAAGAATCGAAGAAATTAAAGTTGAGATGAGGTGAGGTGAGGATAACAAACTTGGATGAATTTCTAAATTCAAGTTGAGATAAGGTGACGTGAGGTGAGGATAACAAACTTGAATAAATTTGTAAATTCAAGTTGAGATAAGGTGACGTGAGGATAACGAAGTTGGATGAATTTGAATGGCTTTCTTTAGTTCTTATCAAATGCGTAGACCTGAGATAGTGAAATAAATAATTGAAAATTGGTCAATACACTAGCTAATTGAGTAGAATACAATCTCTATCAATTGTTTTAATGTTAATAAATATGGGCCGACTTTTACACCAGATACATTACAGATTTCTGAAACGTTGGATTTTCCTCATTTTTATAGACATAATTATAACCCACTTGTTTGAATTAATGGAAGACTGTATTACTTTATTAAAAGATCATCAATATTATTACATATATTTATTGTACAATATTATGTTCATTTAAAAAAATATGTTTGGTAAAATTGATTATAAGCTCATCATATATATTTTGAATTAAATTTTGTTGGTACAAGATAAATATAAAAAAAAAAATCATATGATTATAAGCTCATCATATCGTTTTTTTAATTAAAATTTGTATGTAAAAAAAAAAAGTGCAATTTTTTATTATCATTTTTAGGTTGTTTGTGTAAAAAAAAATAGTTAAATCGTGCTCCCACTAATTTTACATCATGTCTCATCAACTTTTATCAAAATCTATCAAAAACTTTATTTTTATCAATATTAAACTAGGTATGTCAACGAGCTGAGCATCAAGGCTCGAGCTTGGCTCGAGTTTTTTAGGGTCGAGCTTTTTTTGGCCCTAACCGAGCCAAAGCTAGACCAAAATTTTGAGGCTCGACTCGAACTTCTTCGAGCCGAGCCCCCCCCCCCCCCTTTTATTTCCTTCGAGTCACACGCGGCAACTGAATTGTACACGAATAAAAAATTTCGTGTACAATTTTTTTAAAAACATAATAATTTAAATTACACAAAATAATTTTTAAAAACTTGCAATTTTTTCTATCTTAAATATTGCTCCAACTCCTCAACCATGAGGCTGTCACTTTATCTTGAAGCCGTAAATCTGCATAATCTCAATGCTTCAAGTATACAAGAGACTCTAATATGTCTTCCTTCAGTTTTGATCGTTCGTCTGACAAAATCCTACCATTTAAACTAAATGCAGCCTCCGATGCCACGGTGGACATCAGAGGTATTAGTAAATTACGTGTAATTTTTACTACAATTAGATATGTCTTTTATTACACCTCCACAAAGTTAGAATATCAAAATTCTCTAATTCTTGTGGTGTTAACACACAACGAACGTCTACTCACATGTACGTAGCTAACTCAGATGGAATTTCAATGTTTGTACCACCTATCGATCTAGATGTGTTTCCACTGGAACTAATTGAGGGAGTACTTGCATTTGTGTTAATAAAGTCCCATAAAGAATTAGAATGCATTGGAGTACTTTGGGAATCATTAGTTTGTGAACTAGAACTGCTTTGATCTCTTTTCGTAGCATAATAATTGTACATTTCACATAATATAGATTCCGTAGTAACATGTGATAATTCTACATTTAAATTTTGTGAAATTCTCTTTATAATAGCCTTAGTACCCATTAAATTTAGTCGATGATCCATCACCGAGGCTAAAACAAATAAAGAAGGTAATTCTTCCCAGTTTTTGCGAAATTTTGTCACCATGGAGCCGACTACATAATCAAAAATTGGCAAATTTCTATATTGATTGAATATTTGTGCAATATGAAAAAAGTGTTGTAGAACAAGTGAAAATGTTGGGTAATAAACACCACTGAATGCATTTGTGACATCATAAAAGACTTTTAAAAATCTTTTTACACAGAATAGAATTCCTCATTCTCAATCTTCTAAATTATGGCGGATCCATATGTATGTCTACCATTATAATACATTGAAATAATTTTATCATAATTTTCACATGAGTGTAACATAAGGTATGTAGAGTTCCATCTATGTGATATATCTGTAGCAAATGAATGTTCTTCTAAACTATACTCCGCACACAAACTATTAAATACTTGTTTTCTTGATGGTGACACATTTATGAAATGTATTTTTTGTCTAATTTTATCTGAGAAGTTTTTAATATGTTTTAAACAACTTTTAACAATTAAGTTGATAATGTGACAAATACAACGTTGGTGAAAAAATAAACTATCAAATGCAGGGTTAAGATCAGAAACAAATTTATCAATAACAACCTTATTAACGCTAGTATTATCAAAATTAAGACTACGAATCATATCTTGCATATTGTATTCTTGTATAATCCCTTTTAAAACTAAATATATGTTAGTGGCATTATGAGGATATACCACTAATCTAATTTTTTGTAAAATCCAAAGATTGTCAATGTAATGAGCTGTGGCAACAATATACCCTTTTTGTTATCACCGGTCCATAAATCAGATGTAAATGAAATAACAGTATCATATGTTTTTAAGGTTTTAATGATAGCTTCTTTCCTTTTATTATATAATTTTACGGTGTCGACATGAAGTGTATTTCTACAGTAAGGAGTATACCTGGGTTGAAGATAATTCTGCACAAGTCGGGTGAAGTGAACAGAGTCAATTAAGGAAAGTGGCATCTCAACGGCTGCCATATATGCATCCATATCTTCGCGAAATCTTTCTTGCGAATACACGAAGGTTGAAAGATTAGAACCAGAAGGTCTAGAACCACCGAAAACAAGTTGGGACTATGTTGGGTCAGCAACCAGTTTCGCTTTCAAGTCCTTGCTATGTGCCGGTTCAAATGTGACGTGCTTAACCCGGGCTTCCAGCCCATTTCCTTACCACAGTAATTGCAACACGCTTTCCATATATCAACTCTATTTTCAACACAAATTTTCTTTCTTGTCATATGTTGCCAGCAATCCGATGACTCTATTTTAGCTCGCTTCATTTCAACAACTTCCTCCTCTTGGATATCATCCAAGTCAATTGGAGCATTTTTGGATGCATCGATATGTGATGGAGTGCTTAAGCTACCCCTGAATTGGTTAACTTCATCACTGTTAAAACCCATATGTAGATTGTAGTTTCAAATTTGAAAACGAAATAAATATTATCACAAGAATATAGAGAATTGAACAGAAATTATAGCAAACCAATGAATATTATGACAAATAAATTGTAACTTGTAAGTGAATTAATTTGTTGTGAATTTACAAACTAAATACCAACTTTTTATAGACAAAAATACGTGGAAAACTATCAAAATTCAAATTCAAATTTTGAAAAAAGAATCTGTATTGTACATATATTAAACAGATCAAATTCGCGTTTCAGGCAGCCTAGCAGGCAGCTAACACGTTGCGTGTTGCAGGCAGGCAGATAATTTCACGGGCCAAATTGGCCCGCCACACGGGCCGGCCCGTGTGGCTCTGCGGGCCACATGGGCAGGCCCGGGCTCGAGCCAACCTCACATTTTCGGGCTTGGTCCTTTGAGCCTCGAGCCAAGCTACCGGAGCAGACGAACCGTTTTGACACCCCCATATCAAACAGGGCAAAGTATGCAATTCAAAAACAAGGTGCCAAGTTTTTTATTTTTTATTTTCATTTTTTAGTTGATAATAGCTTTTATTAATTAATTAATACATAATTAAAATTCAAATCCTTTTTATATTAAGAATTAAAATTTCTTCAAAAGACATTTCTCACTAAAAGCGCCCCCAAATCTCCCTCCCTCCCTCTCCCCCTCTCCAATCCCCTCATCTCACACAAAAGCATCCCATTCTTATCTCTACTCTCCCCTCTATAGCCCCAACCCACCTTAGCATCAATCTACACTGAGGTGACACCTCGACATGTCACCCAAAAATGTGAAGAAAATGTATGTATAGAATTACTCATTCCTGAATAAAGCCAAATTGTCGAAAAGACAAATAGATAAATAAGAAGATTTGTAGTATAGTTGTTGACTAATTTGCCTTGAAATGGCGAATAAGGTGTCGGAGGATCATTTTGCTGAAAGTTCATCCCATTTTTTTTCTGTTGTAGTGCTAGTACATTAGAATATGTTTGTATTAATGGATTCAATTAATAGATATTTAATTATTACAGTTATTACTATTGTGAGGGCTTTTTCTCTTGCTTATGGTGGGTATGAGTTATTTTGACTATCTGTTGATGTGGTAAGTGGGTATTGGACCAACACATTTCATCACATGAGAGGTGAAATGTGTTGGACCAATAGCCACCCGCCACATCGACGGGTGAATATTAAACTCCTGTCTACTATAGGTAGGATAACATTTTTCTTACTATTGTTTTGTAAGTCAAATAGTTATGTTTAGTTCTCTATCGCTAGTCCAATATTTTTATATGGTCTAAATATGGGAGAATCAAAGGGTACTGTGCACATTTGTAATTGCACCTTCTACCACAAATTTCGGTACTATGGATTTTGTGTATCTTGTCTTGTTGATTAACCTCCTTTTACAGTAAACAAATTGTTTATAAATTGAAGGAGATGAAAAACAAAGATAGATAATTGATTTAATGTAAACAAATTGTTTTAAATTGCTAATATTCATATCTAAGTACATGTAGATGAGTTTCTTGACCTTTTTAGTATTACGAATAATCTTTATTACTTTCATATGAATGAAATACCATTCCTTATGATTGAGATTACATTTAGCTTTATTTTTTGTATGTTCAAATTTATGAAAATGCATTTCGGATTCAAATTTATGATAATGCATTTGGGAGCTCAAGTCATGTCAAACATGTCACATTCAACTCATTCATGGTCACAACCAATCACAATGTAAAGGATCTTAGTCACATTGTACACATATTTTGGTCACGAAACTTGACTGTAGATAGATTATATCACAAATAGTCTATTGTCAAATATCTGGTCACATACAATCATATTTAGTATAAATCTTGTCACATACAGTTAAAGTTAAGAAAGTCATGATCACATAAAATCAAAGTGTAACAATTTTTGTCACATATGGTAGCATGTAACACATTCTGGTCAAAAAACTTTAGATTGAATAGATTCTCATAGTCTGTTATCATATATCTGGTCACATATAGTCAAGGTTAGGATCTGGTTGCAAACAGTCTGTGACGACCCCAAAATCCTCCATTTTAAAGATAGCATTTAATCGAAAAATGTGGATAAAATTTAAAAATTTTGACACCAGAAGCTTCAGGTGTCGACACTAGTGTCGACACAAATTGACTGGGGCTGCATTGTTGGATTGGTGTCAACACCAATACAGAGGGTGTCAACACCAGCACTACTTCCGAGGTAAAAATAGTTTGGTGTTGAAATCTAGGGTTTCGGTGCCGACACGTAATGATCCAACCCACATTTTTCCTTGAAATGACACTTTAAAAGGTTACTTGAAACATAACCGACACATATGTATAGATTCAAAACTACAACCGAGTCTTAGGAAGATGTTACAAAATTACTCAAAACTTTCTCTTCCCTATTTTAAAACAAAAAACTAACCCTTGAATTTAAACTTCTTCATTGTAGAAATCATCGGACTATTCCATAGTATCACTATCATAGAAGTTCACATAGAAGTGGAAACACAAAAATCGAGAGAGAGCAGGGAAGTTTCAATACATCTGTCACGTATGGGTCTTCGTCACATACATACAATATTGTACATCGACCGACAAAATCCACTCCCGAGATTTCACTTCATATCTGTCAAAGTGAAGCATTTACAAGTTGAAAACATGAAAAACATGAATTGATAATTCAATGAGTAATTCGATACACATGCAAGTTTCTTTTCAAAAACATGATTTCTGGGCCCTGATCATAGATTATCTCCTCTACCCAAAAGTACTTAACATTATCACAATACAGATATTGATGAATGGCCATAAACATAAACAAAGGATCTTATATCCTTTAGGGCTTCCACATCCCTGTCATCTTTCCCTCTATTCGACTCCAATAGGGTTACTAGATCACCATGTCGTTCTTCAGAGCCCTGGAGTCGCAAGGTCCTCACAACACAAATCGATATCCCAACAACATACATTGATTACTGAGGGGACTAGAGTTCAAATCTATAATCTTTACTTGAAAATACTTCTTTTGTGAATCATATCACATTCAATATCATCATCAATATACATCAAAGCATTTTATCAAAGTTTCAACTTCGTACATAGTACAACACGTAAATGGTGTATCGAATATTCACAACTTTTGATGATTAAACAATATCTAACAATCTAAAAATCATAGAATAACTTCATATTATGATCAGAACCAAAATAAAGGAAGTGTCTACATGGGTGTCTACATAGGTTTTGACACCGTGTTCATCTTCTTCATTTGGTGTCGACACCGCGTATTTGCAGAAACTGGATTCTGGTTTCTTTGATCACCAAACCCTATATTTTGATAAATAACTTAGGGAAAAAGGGACGATTTATGTAGATTGAAACATGATTTTGGCAAGAAATCCCTATTGGGTTTGAAAGAGGGAAAAGTGATTTCACCAGCGTTTTAGATCTAATTATGATGTATCTTCTTGTTTAAGACCATCCCTATTCATAGAGAAGAGTGGTTGCACGAATTGGGGATGAGGAGATGAGTGTAGGGAATTTAGACCTTGCTTCAAGATTAAGAAATAATATTTAAATGCCAAGCTTGAGGTGTCATACTACTTCCATGCAATATGGAGGTGTCCTAAGGAGGTGGAAGATGACTCTTGCAAGCTAAAAAAAAGGGCTATGGAGGTTTATCTTGCCACCTTATGCTTTATTCCTCCACAATTTTCTAGTTTTGGCAGTTTCAGGGTATCGTGTTTGAGGTCAGATTTGAAGTATCAAACGAACTCCAAATTGGGTGTTCTTGATCTTATTTCAAATTGTTCATATATTACTTTCATATTGAATTTGTTTCACGAGATTTGGTTAACCGAGGTGAGAGTTATGGTATTTCAAAGTTGGCTTGTCGAAACTATCTTTCCAGTCAAATAGTTTCAGTGCAAACTTTGAAAAATAGCCATGAGTTGTTCATAAATCAAAAAGATGAACGGATTTCATATTCTAGAAGTTCACATTGAGTACTTATATGTATATATAAATTTTCCATTTATTGGAGATCAGAAATGGTCAAACGAATCTACTAAAGAATGACATTAAATCACATTTTCTTAACTTTTTTTATTTCCAACTAAAATTTCATTTTTCTTTCCTAATTCTCAATAAAGATTAAATAAATTCTAAAAATATATTTATTAGCAAGTATAAGTAAATGAAGACGTCATAAATTTTCGGGTCATTATACAGTCAGAGATAAGAAAGCCCTAGTCACATACTGTTACGATGCAAACAAACTTGATCACGAAGAGTTAAATTTAACACATATTCTAGTCACAAAACCTTAATGTAAATCGATTACATTAAAATTGACCTAGTCACAAACAGTCAAATTCAACACATTCTTGGTCGCAAAATAAAAACTTTAAATAGTTGGAAAAGACAAAACCATACATAACCTTGTTAAAGATTATAAAATTTCAAAAAGACCTGGTCACAATAACTCACAAACACCAAATGCTTGGTCAAAAACATCAATAGCTTACACGGACATGGTCACAGAACTTAGAGATTTAGACAGAGATGGTCACATATATCATAAAAATCTCATGTAATAGGTCACAATCAAGTACTGACTTTATGAAAATACAGAATAATGTCCATAATTTACGATTTTTCATACCATAAGATGAATTCTGAATTTCTGATCAACAATACATCTTACTTGGGTAATTGTACAATTCAACATATCAAAGCATAGAAAGTTTTCGATGAAAAACTAAATAATATGACAGTATAAAGAATATCCTAATGTTCATAAAAAATGTTATATAGTTGAATTGCTTTGACTTTTTCTTTGGCTTAAATTCTCCTTCTTTATAATTAAGTGATACCATATTATTGCATTTACTACAATTGTGATTAGATCTACCACACATTTCACAGCTTTTGATCTTTCAATGTTATGTTTTTAATGTAATTCACAATTCCATGAACAAAATGATTCATTTATAAAGTCCAAATTAGAGTTAAAGTATCTAGGTTCAAGAAGATCAAATAAGTGTTCAATAAGACTCTAGTATTTAGGTTCAAGAAGATCGAAGTAGTGTTCAATAATACTTGAGATGCAATTAGAAGTCAAAGAAGAATCCAAAATTCACAATGATTATGATTCTAATTTTTGGCTAAAGGTTGAGACCTAGTATTCGTTTAGAAAACACTTGAATTTGGAAAGTACTAAAAAATAATTATAGCCCTTTGGTTTATCTTTTCGATGCATTTTGAATCACCTCAATTGGACATCAGGAGGGAAAGTTATGATCAAAATAATGACGACAGTTCGTTGGATGCTCGATAACCGCTCAGTGGTTTGGCAAATTTTGGGTGCTCGAGTTGTGCTCGATGGGTGCTCAATTGGACGTTCTCTTGAAGAACTCCCATTTCATGGTTTCAAGCATTTTCACAATCCCATATGAGCTCAAACTCTTCATATTATATATCCTCAAGCCCTATTTTATTTTTCTAAGTGGTTGTTCATTATGCCTATTATCTCTAAACACATTCTATATATCCCTTAAAAGATCCAAGAATATATTCATGTATTTATTTATATTATTATTTATTGAGTTCTTATAACCACATATTGGATAAAAAAAATCAAACTTATAACCCAAAACACCCACTTGTTTGGCGTAGTGTTCTATAGAGTTGGTCAGAACATTCTACTACTATAGAGGGTGTTGATACTCTACTAGTATAGAAAACTGGTCTAGAAAATGAAAGGGATGAATGCAAATGGAATAGTAAAGCCTTAAATACATTGCTTATGGTTGTATCCGAAGGGCAGTTTATGAGAATGTCTATGTATGAGGCAGCTAAAGATACTTGGGATATCTCACAAACCACACGTGAGGGAACTTGGACCATTAAAAATTCTAAGTCGCATATGATGATCCCTAGGTTTCAGGAGATTAGAATGAGAGATTATGAGACCTTTGATGTCTTTTATACAAGCTTAAATGACATAGTAAATTATAGCTTCGACCTATGTGAGAGAATCTCAGAGTCTAAAATAGTCAAAAAAATCCTTAGATCCTTACCTGAACTCACGAAAATAGAGGAGAGTAAAGATATAGACTCCATTAAGGTGGAAGAGTTAGTTGGATCTCTCCACACTTATGAGATGAACTTGGCTAAACATTTAAAGAATAAGTTATTGGCCTTAAAAATATTGCTAGTGCTAATCATGATAGATCTTGTGACTCAGATTCACCTAATGAGGAGAAGTTAGAACATTTTGCTAAGAAGTTTCGAAAAATGTTTAGAAATAAACAGAAGCCTTAGGATAGACATAGAGGTGCTTCCAGTAAATCTAGGTATAAATCTAAATATGTGAGGTGTCATAAGTGTCATAGCACAACCGAAGGCTATCTAATTTTGTAATCACGTCCCTCATCTTTTGATCATCTTCAATTTAGTGACCACATTGTGACTTTTATTACAGAAATACCCTCAAAATATTTACAAGGCAGGTACCCCATCTTTCTGGGATGTTGCAATTCAATCCTCAAACTTTCGATTTCTTTTAATTAGGTCTCTGGACATCAAAATTGCTCTTCTTTTAGCTCAATTTCTCTTGAATCTTGTCCATTTTATTTCCAATTAAGGTTGTACTTAAATGTACAAGATAAACACAATTCGTAACTAGAAATTCGCTCAATCTATCAATTTAAGAAGGTTCATTTAAAGGTGTAGTTGAAAAATGAGCTTCATTTAAAGGTTCTACTATGCTTAATGGTTTGACTTTTATAAGTAAGAGAATAAGATTATAGGTAGTGATTTTAAGCAATGTTTTCAGACTTGGCTCTGCCATCAACCCAGTCAAGGGACCGGGTCAAGGGTTAGAGGGTCGAGCCATACATTAAAATAATATTAAAAATATATAAAATCATAAAATTAAAAAAAAAATCCAGGTCGTTGTTCAAGTTTGACTCGATCGGGTTTTAGGGATCACGGGCTTGGGTCGAGGGTTTTCGGGTCTACCCGGCAGGGACGGAGCCAAGATTTTGAACGAGTAGGGGCCAAAAATTTCAAATGGTAAGGGGAGAAGCCCCCGAATTTTTTTTTGAACCAAAATGATTGAAACGACGATTTTGAGTACTAAATCGAATATAGGGACAGTCATAAATAATGATACACCAAAAAATGAGTTCTTCAAATTTAACATCATAATTCATAAATAACGATTTTGTGCATTTATGTTTCCCTCATCAAATTTAAAGATCAAGAGAAAACATTCAATTGAGAAATCAACAACACAAATCGAACTAGAAATCAAATCCAAAACTATCCACTACTATTACAAGAAGGAGATAGCTCAATGTAAATTATCCATTAAGCCAAGTTATACGATACACAAAGAAAAAGGAACGTATGAAAAGATTACTAAACTTACAAAATGGTTCATGTAACGACCCGATTCCCTCGCTAGGGCCTTCTCCGTGTCGTACTCATGGTATTTCCACTCCCCCTGGTCGTCCTGGTCCTCAAGGGCTGCCGCCTTGTTTTCAGGAAGTAGATTTTTGCCTTCCATGGGGTTTGAACCTTGTACCTAGGGGTTAAGTACAAAGATTCTTAGAAACTCACTACCATTAGACCAATCTTATACCTAGGGGTTAAGTATAAAGATTCTTAGAAACCCACTACCATTTGTTTCGAAACTCATGGAAGACAAAAATCCACTTTCTAGAAAAGGCGCCTTTTTTTTGTAACGACCCGGCTCCCTCGCTGGGGTCTTCTCCTTGTCGTACTCATGGTCTTTCCACTCCCCCTGGTCGTCCTGGTCCTCAAGGACTGCCCGCCTCATTTCTAGGAAATGGATTTTTTCCTTCCATGGATTTCGAACTTTGTACCTAGGGGTTAAATACAAAGATTCTTAGAAACCCACTACCTAAAGGTTCGAAACAATGGAAGGCAAAAATTTACTTCCTGGAAACGAGGCTGACAGCCCTTGAGGACCAGGAAGACCAGAGGGGAGTGGAAAGACCATGAGTATGAAACGGAGAAGGCCCCAGCGAAGGAGCTGGGTCGTTACAATTCAACTTAAATTTTAACCTTTTTCATTTTATGTTAGCTCATGACTTCACAAAGACAAACGAATGAAAATTAACTGTAACTATGAAATCTAACTCATGTATTCTTTTTATGGTAATTATGAGAAACAACTACCTGTGAAATTTTTCGATGAAATGCTGAAAAAGAAACATCCTCTATTCAAATTGAAGAGGCGGAAATCAACTTGTTCTTTCCGATATCAAATAATTACAAGTAAAAAATTGAAAGAAGAAGATGTATAGTCACTAGTTCTCTCTTTAACACTAATTTCCTATTCTCAAGTTAATCAAAAGAGGGGGGGGGGGGGGGAAGAAAAAAAAAATTCCAAAAATTTTCAGCCTCCGTCATTGCTACCCGGCAGGACCGAGTTTTATAACATTGATTTTAAGTATATTATTTCTCACAAAATTAAGGTATGGAATCCTATTTACAAATTATTCGTGACATGTTATACACGTGTCACTTATACTATTTACTCTATTTTAACTTAGAATGAGCACGTAGGAATTTCTTATTAATCATTGATTATACTTGTACATGCTATCAACTGTATAGTATTATTAATTTTTTCAATATTGAGTTTGAAATTGTATCTTTCATCATTTGTGACAAAAATGAGGAGATATTTAATGTAAAGAGGGAACACGCATGACATTTATATTTTATGTCTAGGGTCGCTGGGGTGAAACGTGGTTACATTTTAATACTCATAAAAATGTTGAGAGTTTCAGTAAGGGGGAGAATTTACATTTCATTCTATAATTTATAGGTGTTTGAGTTTTATGTTTTGTGATATTTTTGTTTATGTTGATGTTTTGATTGACATTAATGTCACGTCTCATAATAGCATGCTTTTGTTATGAATTATGATATGTGCTTCAATTGTTACATTCTTGTATTATGTGATTTTACACTGGGTACTTGAGTTTTAAGGAAGCAGATTTAATAAGGAATGCAAGAGACATACGAGCTTGTGTAGTTTACATTACTTATTTTACTACCTTGATTTTATTGTAAATAGTTTTGTCACAGAATGCCAAAGGGGGATATTTTTAAGTTTTTAATGTAATTGGTAATTCCGTGAACAAAAGGATTATTTTATGAAGTTCAAACTATAGTCAAGTATTGTATTTGAGTATTTGAATTTAAGAAGATTAAAGAAGTCTTCCAGAAAACTTGGGTGCAATTAGAAGTCAAAGAAGAATCCAAAATCCACAAGGATTATGATTCAAATTTTCAGCTAGACTTTGAGACTCAATTTTTATATAGAAAATATGTTGTTTAGAAACTACTACTTTTGAAAGAATTGTAGCCCTTTGGGTTATCTTTTTAACTCATTTTGAATCACCTTAATTAGACATCGGGAGGAAAAGTTATGATAAAAATACTAACAACCACTTACTAGACTCTTGATAACCACTCGAGATGTTTTAGCATATTTTGGACGCTTGAATTGCTCTTGATGGGCGCTCGCGTGACTGTTTGCTTGAAGTTCATATTTTGCGATTTTCTGTCTTTTCACAATCCCACATGAACTCAAAAACTTTATATTATATACTCAAGTCTTATTTCATTTTTCTAAGTGGTTGTTTGTTGCGCCTATTCTCTCTAAACACATTCTATATATCCTTTAAGAGATCCAAAAACATATAGATTTATGTTATTATTTCATGAGATTTTACAAACACATATTGAATTAAAACATCAAATCCATGACTCAAAACACCCACTTCCTTAAGATGTCAAGGAAGATACTTTCTCAATTCGAATTTCAGAGGTTGCTGAAGATTGAGAAAGATTGAATTATAAACGTAGGAATAAGAATAAGAATTGTTGATTCTTGGTTATCACTTGGAAACGATAATTGTACAAGATCGAAAAGCTACAAGAGACTGCAGTAACTTGGCGATTAAAGAAGTAGACCGGGAAGTCCAGTGGAGTTTGCTAAATAGTATCTAACTGTAACGTTCATTGTCTATAGTGTTGGTAATTGACTTGGTCCCGAAGTTTTTACTCACATTGGGTTTCTTCGTCATCATATTTGGTTTTATTTATTGTTTCCATATTACGAATTGTGGTGCTCAAACTTAGGATAATTGAATTGTGGTGATCACGATTAAAAGAAGCTTTCATAAATTTCAAAAAGATGATTAAAGTAACTTCATAAGCTTTTGGAGACCTTAATATATGCATACCTTGAAAATCGGATCACCTAATGACAATATATGTTTTGAGAAAATTCAATTAGGTAAAGAAAGAGCTACAACTTCTCTAGAATATTGAATTTCATAAGTTAATCGACTGTATTATGATTTCACATGTTGAATGTGGCTTGAAATCAAGGATTTAGGGGAAATTTTAGTGTATTATGAGATGGAGAGTGAGAAGTATCTTTTATGAATGTAATATTTTCATTGTTTTAGGATCTATTTTAAACTATATATTTATCCTAATTTAGATTATCTTATATATAATAATTATATATATCACCTTATTTTTAAACAATTTTATAAGTTTGTTTAGTTATGAAATGTAATTCTGTATTTTTCCTATTAATTAACCCTCTTAGAAAGGTAGCAAACTTCATATTTTACCATATTTACTATTTTTCTTTTTCATATTTAATCGGCGTGTCTTGATTTTAAGATGAACTTTCAAATCTTAACATGGTATCAGAGCTGTATGGACTCTTAAGTCTTAACATGGTATCAGAGTACATTAAGCTCCAACGAGCAATTCGATTCGATTAAGACTCAAAAAATGAGCACACGAATTTCAACATTGACATGCTCAAACAAATCACCACCTTGAGGGAGTGTGTTAAAGGATAAAACTCAACATTGAATAAAAGATGAAAACATAGACCAATTTATAAGAGTTTGAGTTACCTCTCTTAGTAAGGTTGACCTTTTAAGATAGACCTCCCAATTCTTAACCAGCATCATTCCTAATAGTGGTAAAATTTAAAAGTTGATCACTATTTTTATATTTAAAAATAAAAGAAGAATAAATTAAGAGCCTGTTTGGTCTCACTTATTTTCAAATTTTTGAGGAAATTTGAAATTTTGAGAGAATATGTGGTTGAAAAGTGATTGAAAAGTTATGGATCTAATAGAAATATGTTATTGAAGTTGAATTTGAGGAAGAAAAAAAAAATACAAAGTAACAAACGGACCCTAAATTGAATTATCACCAAATAAGCTACCTTGAAGCTTCCATAGGATACAATTGTAGGTGAGTTCGGCGGCGTGAATTAAAAGGGAAAAGACAAATAAATAAATATAAAATTTAATTTACACAATTTTTATATTACTTTTTAATCATTCACATTTTTTCTTTTCAATTTTTAACCTTATATCTTACTTAGAAAATAAAAATAAATCAATCAAATTATTTCAATTCCTTCCTACAAGCCGCTGAACAGGGCCAAAGTTATAAATATTATAATAATAATTGGAAAAAAAAGATGTTAGAATTAACTCCAACCGTTGATTTAAATAATGGTTGTCGGCACTGCGTAATTACGACCAAAGGCCAAGCGACAAATTTTCTACAAATCAAATTGATATGTATGTAAAATTAAATGAAATCTTGTTATGCACCTGGGCTCTAACATATGGCAAATTCAAGATCGGTTTGAGTTTATTATTGAATTAAGCTATCTTCACACGCACACTCTCTCTCACTCTCACACACACACACACTCACTCACTCTCTCTCTCTTTCTCTCTCTCTCTCATCATCATCAACGACAAAAAGTGCTCTATTTGAAATTGTTGTTATCATAACTTTACAATGTGTTCTTTAACAACTTATGAATCAATTTATAAAAAATCCAATTTCACAAATCAGTTTTTAATTACATATTTTTCAAGTCATTTTTTAACCATATATTTTACCTCTAAAACAACAATAAACAATTTATAAACTGAGTTAAGGCCGCCTTAAATTAAGATTTCCACCTATAATCTTAAAAGTTGTTCAGATTCTCGTAAGTTGAGTGATAAAACTTTCCTCAATTTTTCGAGGCATCTGGATCAAGATAGCCTTGCCCTAGTGGTTGCAAACGGGTAGGTCATCTATTTTAAATTAGAATTCGAAGTTCTCTCCACATGGAAAATATTGAGAAAAGTGGTAAGGTTATGGGCCAAAAGTATCTCCTCTCGTGAACACGTTTATTGAACTAAACTTGGTAATAAAAATAATTTGTTATGCCTAGTAGAAACCAACGTAACAATTAGCTAAGCAAAGACAAAGTAAGAAGTCACGCAAGGCTTACACTCTCCCACACCTCTACGAGGTGGTTAGACACATTATAATGCGCTGTTTGTTAAAGTTTTTTGTTTAAAAATGAAGAGTGTGATGTTTTCAAGGTAAAATATGTAGTTGAAAAATAAGAAGAGGAAATGTGTGTGATTAGGAAGTTATTTAAAAAACTGTTTTGTTTAAAAACATTTTGCAAAACATAGGCTAACTGAATGAATTTTTCATCACCTCTCCAAGCACATGGCATATTCTCTCCGAACTCTGAAGTGATATTTCCTTGCTGACATTACTCATGCTGAAGTGTTACTTCTACGATGAGGTGTTTTTTTGCTGAGATTATGTTATTCTTCCCGTAGGGAGCACCGTGGAGAGTGTATCATCATCCTTTTACTGCAGTGCATATTCTAGATGGTTGACATCTCTCTTGAGCTATGCTACTTGTACTTGTAAAACTTAACAAAAAGTTGATATAATGCACGTGTAGCATAATCTTTTTTATTTTACACATCATGTCAACTCTTAAATCAACACAATCAATATTTCCACTTTATTTTCAGTCAATCTCCTTGTCAAGATCCAAGTATAAATATATTAATCCTCTTATGAATAGAATCATCTTCATACACCATCTTATTAGAAAGATTTGGCAACTGCAACACATATTTCTAGTATTCAATCTTGCTACAAAAATTGAAAATTTGATATAAAGTTTTACACTCATACACATGCCAATCATCTATTTTTTTATCCATCACATCATCATCAAAATCAACAACTTGCAACAATTCGATCATCCAAGGTGACAACGTAGCATTTTCCTTCTAGAATTACTCTTCATGTTGCCCTTATGACACAAGATAATTACTTTTGAACTTGTCTTAGAGCATCTACGTTGGATGTATTAAAGTGTGTGTTAATGTGTGATGTTAATTAATAGTTAATTTTATATTTATATTATATATGTTAACTTATTTGTTAAATTGAATTTTTTTTAGCCACAAGTTAATTTTCTTGTTAAATTTATCTAACATTTTAACATTTAACGTGATAATTTTGTGTTAATAGTTCTTCAATAGAGTAAATACATCTCACCCTGACACTTACCCACCCAATCCTTTACTATTCATTTTCTTTTTCTTCTTTCTTCTTAATTTTTTTTTTTTTTTACATAGATGAAAAAGATAAAATTTTTGTTGATTTTATATTATATGATTTAATGAGATTTTCAAAATGAGTACCATATTAATATGTAAATTTTGCTATTTTAAAATTGATTATTTATCATATTCTTGGACTTAAATAGAAATTAACACATTTATTATCCAATAATAAGTAGTTAATTTTAATATGCACGTACATGTGTCATTTAACATTTATTATTATTATTATTATTATTATTTTAATGTAATTAGCTAAATTTAACATATTTAATATGAGGTCACCAGTCTAACAGTCATGATATTGACATGATTTGACTAGTGAGTCATTCAGATAATGCAATGTGTCAAACATTCAATGAATACTACTTCTTCTCTCTTAGCTTGTTATTATTTTATTTTTTAATAAAGAATGTGATGTTATTTAATTGAAAAGTGAAGAGAAAAAATGTGTGTGATTAAAAAGTGATTAAAGAAATATATTATTTAAAAATATGTTCAAAAATAATTTGTCAAACAGAGGCTACAATGACCACATGATAGCATTTTTTTGATCCGTTTTTTATTTTTATTTTTTTGAAAAATTAACAACTTAAGTTGATCAAAGATTTTCGTCCATCATTTCTGAATTTTCAAAAAAAAAAAATAGACCAATTAAGTATTGAAGCGTCACCATTTTATAACAATATTTATAAACAACACTTTATAAATAATTTACCATATAGATATTTAATAAAAGCTTATAACCCCGTTTATAAGCTTATTCCCAGCAATGCAACAGTAATTTCAACACAATGATTTGATTTGTAAGAATGTCATATAACCACTGATAAATTTCAACACACACTGATTAAGGCTTGTCAAAGACTGATAAATTTCAACACACGCTGATTAAGGCTCTGTTTGACAAGCTGAAATAAATAGAATTTGATTTATAATGTTTATTATTTGAATTTTTTAGATAAGATGCGTGATTAAAAATTGAGAAAATACATGAAAATACTCATAAAAACTTATCAATTTTTGAAAATACCCTAACAATTTTATATCTTTTAAAAATAGCCTTAAACACTATAAATTTCCACAAATACCCTTATATATTATATTTAAACTAAACCCATTAAGATTTAGAAATATTACAACCTAGTTCTTGAAATTTTATATACTTTTATTAATTTTGTTTATGATTTTATTTGATTTTTGTTCCCTCATAGTAGCACTCCCACTTGGTATCAGAGCCATATGACAGATCTAAAAGATAAATATTATATGACAAAAAATAAAAATGAATATATAATATATACATCAAGATTTATAATTGTGTATACATTAATACTACCCGATAATTATACAATAGAAATCTTGAACACTTTAAAAGATTTAGATAAAGATATAAGAAGAGAAATATATGATCTAATAAATTTCGATATAATAAAAGAAGATTTTATCATAAACGAAATATTAGATTTAATCCACAAAGATATACTAGAAGAGTTATATAAAGATTATAGAAATGAATTATCATAGAGCAGATCCACAATTAGTTAGATATTTAGACATAAAAACAAATGAAAAATTAGATTTAGTAGTAGAACAGAGAAGAAATTTAATGGATCAAATAAGAGAAGAAAGAAATATAAAACGACAAGAAAATTAAGATTAAAATTATTGGAGAAAAAGAGAGAATATTTTGATAGAATTTTAAAACAATTACCAAAAATTCAAACAATTTTAGAAGATAAAGAAAAAAATAGAAAAGAAAAATATGATGAAACAAACACATTGGAAGACTATTTAAAATATTATAGAATATATCATAGAAAATTAATGATTGGATCAATAGAATAATATTGTAAATATCAAATAATGAATTATAAAGAAGCAAAATATGAAATAGAACTTATCTTAGAAATCGAACATATTAAAGGAAGGAATTAATGACAGAATTTTCAAAAATAAAATTTGAAAAACAGATAATAGAAAATATCAATTTACCAGTAGGATCATACCAAATAAAAGGAGCTAATACAACTATGTTTCAACCATTAAGCTCATGGGGAGAATCTGATGGATTTCTTAACATGCAATTAAATTGGATAAGTGTCTTTTTATGGCAAACATATAAAAATATAAATTTACAAGATAAGTTAGCTATCGAAGAATATACACCAATTAAATATATATGACATGAATATCAAAGAAAAATTACAAAATATTTAAAATAAACTAACAATACAATTAAAAGAATTAAAAGAAATGATAGGAGAAGTTAAAAATATAGATGAAGAAATCTTAAAAGAATTTCAAAGAAAATCAGGAGAATTAATTAATCAAAATAAAATTGGAATAATTATAGAAAAAATAGATAGGTTAAATGAAAAAATAAGAAATAATGAAAATGAAATAATTATATCAATAGAAGAAAGAATCAAAAAGCTAGAAATAAAAATAGATGATATGTATGACAGACTATTTAAAGTACAAAAAACTCAAAAATCAAGAGTATAAAATATCGATAAGTGAATATATTGAAAATCTAAAAATATTAATAAAATCATTAATAAGTAATGTACAAGAAGTAAGAAATGATATAAATATATTAAAATTAGAGATTAGAGAATTTAAAGAAAATAGTAAAAGCAAAGATAAGAAAATAGACAAAAAAACTCATAGAAAAAGAAATACCAAGAATAGGAAAGAATCACTTTGAACAAGAAAAAATTATAATAGAAGCAGGAAGTATGGATGATGAATTTAGGAGAAACATATTACCAAAAATACTAGAAGAAAAATTAGAATTACAAAAATCTATAGAAAAAACTTTAGGAAAATTAAAAGCTGAAGAAGAACAAGGCAAAAATGAATGAAGAATTAGATTTGCTTATAGAAAATTTTGACCAGTTAAGCATAAATTTTTTTGATGAATACCAAGTTTTAATGAATACTAGAGGAACACCTAACCCAGCTCCAACAGGAACCTCCAAACAAGAATTACCAGATCCAAATGAAAGTTATGCACCCTTATATAGTAAACCACACCGACAATATTATGATAATATTAGAGATAGACAACCACCTAAAGTGAATAAATATAAAGATAAATTTGAACCAAATAATAATTACTATAAACCTATTAATCATGGAGGAACAAAATTAGACCTGGATTCTAAAATAGATATTAAAAAAGCCTTATTAACTTGGGCAGATTCAATGATACTATTATTTTTATACAATAAAGATGATACATGGGAAAATACTGATAGAATGATAAATTTTTAGTAGCATCTTTTGAAGGACATGTTAGAAATTGGTGGGAATGAATAAGTAGTGATACAAAAGCATTAATAAGAAGAAATGTACAAACAGAACTAATAAAATCAAATAAAAAAGGAATAGAAAAGTTAGTAGATTATATTGCGGATGAATTTTTAGGAGAAAATTGGATAAGTAATGCTGAAGCAGAATCAATTAGAGAAAGGGATAATGCAAGAGTGAGATTAATAAATTTAACAATATGTGATATGTGTAAAATCAAAGAATACACCTGTGAATTTAAAGAATACTATTATGTCCAATTCTATAGTAATGAAAACCAAGAAGTATATAGAGATATGTATTACAATAAATTACCAGGTTCATGGGGAATATACTTGAAAATAGAATTTGAAAAATTTATTAGAGATAACCCGAAACACCTAGAACATTAGGATCAAGAATAAAATTCTTATTTGAAATATTAGCATATATATGTCAACAAAGACAATTATTAAAGAAATCAGGAAAATTAACTAGAATATGTTGTGAAGATATGGAAAAACCTACCCAATGGGGATGTAACCCTGAAAGAAGAAAAAAATAATAATAAAAGAAAATATTAAAATAGAAAGTTTAAAAAATTCAGAACTTTTAAGAAAAGATATGATGCAAACGACGTAGCAATTGTAGCTACGCAATCCAGAAATTATTGGAATCGACCCAAAGAACGCCAAAGAATCACGATTTCGAGATTGATTCAAATTAATTGAACCAAGCAACCAACACAATCGATTGATATGCTGACCTCTTGATCACAATGAAAATAAATCTCACCTAAGATTTGAACAAGGTTTGAAAGCAAATTGCCTCTCAATAATAATATCAAAGTTGTGTCTTGAATAATGAAAATTACATCCCTATAAATAGGGTCAAAAACCTAGCTTAAGAGTTTTAATTATATTAGGAAACAACTAGCTAAAAATAAGGAAATAAATAAAACCCTAAAATTTACGCGTATGGTGAGTTACGGACGTGAATCCTTCCTTTACGGCCGTAACTTGGTTTCTGTTTAACAGTAACGGCCGTGAGACATATCTTTACGGCCGTAAATTATATTTTCTGAAAATCTTGTTCTTAACCCGAGGCTGCGTTACGGCCGTGACATATGTGAGTTACGGCCGTAAATCCAAATTTCCAAAAATTCAGTTTTCAGCAGTAGACTGGTTACAGCCGTAATAATTAGGGGTTACGGCCGTAAGTTTGGAAACTTCACAATTTTCTTCGACGGCTTGAATGAGGTTGATCCACTCGTCGTTTTGGGTCGGTCCCAACATGGAACTTGCCTCTTTTGATGACACGAACATTGTTTTGGCCATTGTTTCTTGTACTAGCTCGTCCATTGCTTCGTTGGCCCTCTTTGTTTGCAATCAAGTCATTGGTCCTCCTTTGATTATCAACGGATCCTTGTGCGGGCTTGTGTTCGTGGTCTGGATCACATCATCCCCTCCCTCTTCGAAAGGATTCGACCTCGAATCTGTACCTGCATCAAACAGAGATAGATTAGAAACATTAAATGTAGCCGAAACATTATACTCACCAGGAAGATCGAGTTTATAGGAATTGTTGTTAATCCTTTCAATCACTTGGAATGGACCATCCCCTCGCGGTTGTAATTTTGATTTGCGTTGTTCTGGAAACCGCTCCTTCCTCAAGTGTACCCAAACACAATCACCGGGTTCAAATATGACGCATTTTCTCCCTTTGTTAGCCTGCGATGCATAATGTTCATTTTTTTTTCAATCGCCAACCTCACCTTATCGTGGAGTGATTTAACCATCTCAGCCCTTTTCTTTCCATCTAAACTACTACGTTCATTCACAGGTAAATGAATTAAATCCAATGGTGTTAGCGGATTAAAACCATAAACGATTTCAAATGGTGAACAAGAAGTAGTAGAATGTATAGCCCTATTATATGCAAATTCAATAAATGGTAAACACTCTTCCCAATTTTTCAAATTTTTATTGATTATGGTGCGCAATAATTGAATCATTGTCCTATTTACTACTTCGATCTGTCCATCGGTCTTTGGGTGACAAGTTGTAGAGAAAAGTAGTTTTGTTCCTAGCTTGTTCCACAAGACTCTCCAAAAATGACTAAGGAATTTAACATCCCTATCCGAGACGATACTTTTAGGAATCTCATGTAAGCGCACGACTTCCCTAAAGAAAATTTCAGCTATGTTTGTAGCATCATCAGTTTTGTGGCATGGTATGAAATGTGCCATTTTGCTAAAGCGATCTACTACCACAAAAATCGAATTTCTTCCCCTCTTAGTCCTAGGTAATCCCAAAACAAAATTCATAAAGATATCGACCAAAGGTTCACTAGGTACAGGTAAAAGCATATATAATCCATGGGGTTTAATCCTAGATTTAGCATTCTTACAAGTAATGCATCGATTACAAACCCGAACCACATCAATCTTCATCTTAGACCAATAGAAATGTTCGCTTAGGATTTCGATAGTCTTTTTAACCCCAAAATGACCCATTAAACCTCCACTATAGGCCTCTCTCACAAGTAACTCTCTCATTGAACACCTAGGGACACACAATTTATTTTCTCGGAATAAATAATCATCATGTTTAAAGAACCTATCCACAACCCCTTTACCACATGATTCATAAGTACTAGAAAAGTCCGGATCATTAGCATACATGTCCTTAATGTATTCAAATTCAAGCAATTTAGAATTCAAAGAAATTAAAAGAACATACCTTCGAGACAATGCATCTGCCACCACATTTTCCTTACCTTGTTTGTATCGGATGACATAGGGAAAGGTTTCGATGAACTCTACCCATCTTGCATGTCTCTTTCTCAGCTTGGCTTGACCCCTCAAATGCTTCAAGGACTCGTAATCGGTGTGAATCACGAACTCCCGTGGCCACAAGTAATGTTGTCATGTCTCCAAAGCACACACAAGTGAGTATAACTCCTTGTCATATGTGGAGTAACTAAGAGCAACCTCCTTTAGCTTTTCGCTAAAATAGGCTATTGGCCTTCGATCCTGCATTAAAACAGCTCCAATGCCTAGTCCTGAGGCATCACATTCAATGTCAAAAGCCTTGTCAAAATTAGGAAGTGATAAAACCGGTGCTTTACATAACATATTTTTGATAGTTTCAAATGCATGCTCCTGTTCTACTCCTCATTTAAACCCTACACTCTTTTTGACAATTTCTGTGAGTGGTGCAGCAATTGTGCTAAAATCCTTAACAAAACGCCTATAAAAACTAGCCAACCCATGAAAACTTCTAACCTCAGTTATGCTTTTAGGTGTTGGCTATTCTTTAATAACTTTGACTTTCTCTTCATCTACTTCTATTCCCTTAGCACTAACCACATAGCCAAGAAACTTTCTCCATGCCAAAATTACACTTTTTAAAATTAGTAAAAAGTTGTTCTTGCCTCAAAGCCACAAGCACACACCTAACATGCTCCACATGCTCATTCAAAGTTTTACTATATATCAAGATATCATCGAAGTAAACTACAACGAATTTACCTATAAATGCACATAAAACATGATTCATTAAACGCATAAATGTGATAGGTGCTTTAGTAAGTCCAAAAGGCATTACTAACCATTCATATAGGTCATACTTAGTTTTAAAAGCATTTTTCCACTCATCTCCTTCTTTCATTCGAATTTAATGATAACCACTCTTAAGTTCAATTTTACTAAATATGCTAGAGCCATGCAATTCATCCAACATATCATCTAACCTAGGAATAGGATGACGATACTTTACCGTTATGTTGTTGAGGGCCCTACAATCAACACACATTCTCCAAGTCCCGTCTTTTTTAGGTACAAGTAACACAGGTACGGCACATGGACTCATGCTCTCCCTTATGTACCCCTTACTCATCAATTCCTCCACTTGATTTTGAAGCTCCTTCGTCTCCTCGGGATTACTCCTATAAGTTGGACGGTTTGGAATGACTGCTCTAGATACAAAATCAATCTGATGCTCAATACCTCGAATGGGTGGTAACCCACTAGGTATGTCATATGGAAACACATCCTCGAACTCCTGCAATAAAGAAATAGCCAAACTAGGGAGGGATTTGTTAATTTCATCAAATGCAAGGAATGATTCCTTGTACAACAAAAGGACCATTGGTCGTTTTTCCATAAATGCTTTCTTGACTTCACTCCTTTTTGCGTAGAAACTCATTTTTTTTTCTTTTCTGGCACTCTTCGCCCCCTCTCCTTTTTCTGAGGTATGTACCCCAACACTCTTTTTTTCTCTCACCTCTCCTTTTTCTGGAGTCGTGGCTCCAACTCTCTTTTCCTCTCCTTTTTCTGAGGTCGTGGCCTCAACTCTTTTCCTCTCATTTTCCCTCACTCTTTTTTCTTCATCGTTTTTCAACTTTATGTGATCTTCATACACTTGTGACGGCGCCAATGGTGCAAGTGTAATGGTTTTTCCCCCTTTGGTAAAGCTATACCTATTTTTATACCCATCATACATCACCTTCCTATCATATTCCAAGGCCTACCAAACAAAATGTGCCCGACATGCATAGGAACCACATCACACAGAACATCATCCACATAGCTACCAATAGAAAAACTTACCAACACCCTCCTATTCACCTTAATTTCTCCACTATCATTTAACAATTGAAGCCTATAAGGTTTAGGATGTTTTAACAAAGGTAATCCTAATTTTTCAACAAGCGTAGTACTAGCGACATTAGTGCAACTACCACCATCAATAATCATACTACATACCTTGTTATTAATGCGACATCGTGTATGGAATATGTTATCCCGTTGTTGTTCCAAATCATCCGTGTTGACTTGAGCACTAAGAGCTCGCCTTGCCACTAATAACTCGCCATGCTCCCCGGATAACACATCCTCATCATCACATACTTCCTCCAATGCCGGCATATCGCTATAATCCTCTTCCTCACTATCACTCTCCATGGTTCCATCCTTCCGCACAAGTATCACTCGCCTATTATGACATTGAGATGCCACATGTCCTCTCCCCAAACATTTGAAGCATTGAATGTCTCTACTCCTAGATGGCTGAGGTTCCCCTTTAGGTGCGAGTTTGTTAGCATGTTTCTCTTTCCCTTTTGGTGCCTCAAACTTTCCCTTTGGTGCCTCAAACTTCCCTTTGGAAACAGCCCCATCTCCTTTATTTTCCCACTTCGGCTTCCAAGAAGAATTAGAAACTGATTGATACCTTGCTGTTCCCTTTTTTTTAATTGCTTCTCCACCTTTATAGCCATGTGCAACATATCTTCCACCTCCAAATAATGTTGTAGTTCAACCACATTAGCTATATCCCTATTCAACCCATTCAAAAACTGAGCCATCGTAGCCTCCCTATCCTCATCTACATTAGCTCTAATCATCAACATCTCCATCTCTTTATGATAATCCTCCACACTCTTTGATCCTTGGTATAGACTTTGTAATTTTTTATGAAGCTCCCGATGGTAATGACTATGAACGAACCTCTTTCTCATGATAGCTTTTAATTCATCCCAAGTACTAATGGGCCTCTCGCGATTCCTCCTCCTAGAAGTCACCAATTGATCCCACCAAGTAATAGCGTAATCGGAGAATTCAAGTACAGCTACCTTAACCTTTTTCTCTTCTGAATAAGTGTAGCAATTGAAAATTAATTCCATCTTCTTTTCCCATTCCAGGTATGCTTCCAGATCACTCCTACCCTTGAATGACGGAATTGTCATTTTGATGTTGCTCATACTACCATCCATTCTATCGCCACCAAGATCTCTATCCCTCCTTCCATGTCTAACTACTCTATCCAAAATTGCCCCATCGTCAAAATCACTATCTTCTTCATTCTCATCAACCCCCTCTACTCTACGACCTCGCCCCCCTTGCCTGCGGGCATTAGGAACTTCCCGAGGTTGCTCAAGCATTTCTAACCTACCTAACACATCCCCAAACAACCGCTCAAACCGTTGTACCATCTCATCAGTCATGTTGGCTCGATCGTTATTTTTTGTAGTAGAAGATTGTTCAGACATCCTAAAACTAAATATTATATGCCTCACGTGTATTTCGCTCGTGTATCACTCAATTTTGGCTTTTTTCCTCTATTGATCTCACCTCTCTAGCCTTTTCCCACTCAATGGCTTTCACCCCAATTGCTTCAAAGAACGAATCCGAACTCAAACAAATTTAAACTTGAATGACTCAAAACGAATGCGAGTGAGAAGTTATTAACTTGTTGGAAAACTCAAAGAAGACCTTGAAAGAATGTAATCTGACTCTATAAAGGACTTGACACTTTTATGGGAACTAAAGATTGTTTCAAAAAAGTATTTTTTGAAATCAAATAACAACTTTTTATTTTGCTGTTGAAATATTTGTTTTGTTTTTTAATTTCTCGAAAATCCAACTACGAGAATAAAAAAACAAATGAAATTTAATTTGGATACCAAACAAAAGGAAAAAACAACTTTTGAATTTTTTGTGACACTTTTTTTGGATTGAAGACTCAAGAACTTGAAGAACACGAAGAACAAGATTAAGAAACTCAAGAAACAAAATAAAGATTTAACCTTGATTTTTGGAGCCTAAGCTCTGATACCAGATGATGCAAACTACGTAACAATTGTAGCTACGCAACCCACAAATTATTGGAATCGACCCAAGAACGCCAAAGAATCACGATTTCGAGATTGATTCAAATTAATTGAACCAAGCAACCAACACAATCAATTGATATGCTGACCTCTTGATCACAATGAAAATAAATCTCACCCAAGATTTGAACAAACAAGAATAACTCGCAAGTTCGGATTTTATTTAATAAAGAATAAGATTTGAAAGCAAATTGCCTCTCAATTATAATATCAAAGTTGTGTCTTGAATAATGAAAATTACATCCCTATAAATAGGGTCAAAAACCTAGCTTAAGAGTTTTAATTATACTAGGAAACAACTAGCTAAAAATAAGGAAATAAATAAAACCCTAAAATTTACGCGTATGGTGAGTTACGGCCGTGAATCCTTCCTTTACGGCCGTAACTTGGTTTCTGTTTAACAGTTACGGTCGTGAGACATATCTTTACGGCCGTAAATTATTTTTTTTGAAAATCTTGTTCTTAACCCGAGGTTGCGTTACGGCCGTGACATATGTGAGTTACGACCGTAAATCCAAATTTCCAAAAATTCAGTTTTCAGCAGTAGACTGGTTATGGCCGTAATAACTAGGGGTCACGGCCGTAAGTTTGGAAACTTCACAATTTTCTTCGACGGCTTGAATGAGGTTGATCCACTCGTCGTTTTGGGTCGGTCCCAACATGAAACTTGCCTCTTTTGATGACACGAACATTGTTTTGGCCATTGTTTCTTGTACTAGCTCGTCCATTGCTTCGTTGGCCCTCTTTGTTTGCAACCGAGTCATTGGTCCTCCTTTGATTATCAACGGATCCTTATGCGGGCTTGTGTTCGTGGTCTGGATCACATCAAGATATATAAAACCTAAGAGAAGATATTATAAAAGAAAATATAACCCAAATAAAAAAAGAAAAATAGGACTTATAAGAAAGACAAGAGCCAATGCAAATGTTGGAATTGTGGAGAAATGAGATATATAAGCCCTGATTGTAACAAAAAGAAAGTTAAAATATTACAAAAAGAATATCTAAAAATAGAAAGCGAACTAAGTGAAATATCTGATATTTAAGAATACTATGATCAATAAGTCTATATAAGTGAAACAGATTCAGAAAGTAATGAATCAGGACCAGAATAAAGAAATAGAAGAAATAGAAACAAATAAGAACATAGATAAACAAGAATATGAAGGAATAGAAGGTTATGGATTAAAAGTAACTTTTGATAATAATAAGTTCAGAAAAATACAAAAATTATCTTTAGATTTGAAAATAGGAAAATGGGAAATATTAGACAGAATATGGAAAAGAGAAAAAGTAGCAATAAATGAATATCATAAAATTGAAAAGGTAATAGATGTTAGAACCACTCAAGGAACACACAAATTAAATCTTTTAACAAAAAATACGATTACAGAATTATTAACAAAGATCAATAGAAAACAAAGTGAAAAGATTCAATATGTTTACTTAGCAGGTATCCAAATAATGTTTAAATCCATGTTTAGGGAAGGATTAGATTCGTCTTTGACTGTAAGTTTACATGATGGAAGAATTATAAATTTAAAAGACAGTCATTTAGGAACAGTAGAAGGAAATCTAGCATATAAGAAACTAATATTTACATGTTGCCCAAAATATTGTATATCATTAAAAGATAGAAATTTTAATGAAGTTTTAGGTCTACATCTCAAATTACATAAAGATGATATAATGGAACAGGAAGATAAAATTATGACTATAGAATACAGAGCATTATATACATTTACTAATTCTAATTATGGAAACATTTATTCTAAAAAACCATATATTGAAATTCATAAAGAATGCAAAGATTTTGGTAAAGTTATGGAACCAGATAAACAAATAAGTTTAGTTCCAAGAAACTATGAACTTACTATAACAAAAAATAAACCAGAAATCATAGAGTTAAGAGAAGAAGAATACCCTAATAATAACATAACATTTGAAGATGACAGATTAATTAAAAGATCAGCAAGTTTACCTAATAGAAAACAATTAGGAGAAACTAGTAATACAAGAGAAATAAAACTTAATAGAAATGCTGGAAATATGAAAATAGAAGGTGAATATTACAATGGAATAGAACATATAAAAGGATCAAATATATTAATTGACACGGGAGCTAGTGAATGTCATATAGCTTCAAATAGAAATAAAAGACTAATATCTCATAGAACTGATCCATATAGATATATAAATTTTGATGGACAAGTACATATGACTGAACTTGAAGTAAAAGTACCAATAAAAAATAGGAGGAATAAATCTTTTAATACCATGTCATGTAGATTGTAGTATGGTAAATCCTCATGTATTATTAGGAATGCGCTTCCTAGATGGACTAGAAGATTATAGTATAAAACGTGAATGATTATATATAACTCATAATGGTCAAACTATACTATGCAGAAAAGCTGAATAAATGAATAACCAAATAAATTTTCCATTAGCTGTTTATATTCAAGTTACTATTGTTGAAACAAATATAACAACATGTGCATTAATAGACACGGGAAGTGATATAACAATATTTAAGAATTTCTTAATAAAATCATGGAATACTGATGGGAAAATAAAAATAACAGGAGTTACAGGAGAAAGTACCTAAATAATTAAAGTGCTGATAAAATCGAGATAATACTAGGAAGTAAACAAATAATTGTGAACAAGATATATAGTTATAACAAATTAGAATGTGATATATTATTAGGAAATGACTTTATCCAACAATTTCAATATTATAAACAAAATAATTATATGATAATGTTACAAACATCTTGCGGACATTTACTAAAAATATCAAGAGAATTTAGACCTTATAGAGTTCAGCCAACACAGCGTGGTGATAAATGGGAGAAAAAACCAAATACAAAAAATGAAATAAAAGAATAATGTATAAAAAAGTCTTAAAAACGAACATACAAATAAACGTGAAAAAAATCATTGACCAGCTAGAAAAAAATTGTGGAGAGAATCCATTATTATTTTGGAAACCACATCACCCAAAAGCTAAAATAGAATTAACAGAAAATGTTATTATAAGAGTTAGACTAATGATATATACCATACAAGATACACAAGAATTCAAAACTCAAATAAAAGAATTACTTAACCAAAAATTAATCAAACCTAGTAATGGACCCCATGTAGTCCAGCCTTCATGGTCATGAAACATTCTAAACAAAAAAGAGGAAAAGCTAAAATGATAATAAATTATAAAGAATTAAACAAATATACTAAATTTGATGGATAATTTTTACCAAATAAAGAGGTACTAATAAATCTTGCAAAAGGAAAAAAATATTATTCTAAATTTGATTGCAAATCAGGATTTTGGCAAGTAAAAATGGAAGAGGATAGTATTCAATATACAACATTTAGTACACCCCAAGGTAAGTATGAATGGATGGTTATGTCATTTGGTTTAAAAAATACACCACAAATATATCAAAGAAGAATGGACAACATATTTAGAAAATTTAATGAATTCTTAATTGTCTATGTGGATGACATATTAATATGTTCTAACAATAGAGAAGAACATAGAAACCATTTAATGAAATTTATAAATGAATTTAAAAAGGAAGGAATTGTTCTTTCAAAAAATAAAGTTATAATAGAAAAACAAGAAATTGATTTTGTTGGATTATAAATAGATAAAAGAAGGATAAAATTACAAACACATATATCTAAGAAGATAGAAAGTTTTCCAGACAAATTAGAATCAAACGAACAAATATAAAATTTTTAGGATGTTTAAATTATGCAGAAGGATTTATTGAAAATCTATCAAAAAAGAGACATAAAATTCAAATTTTACTCGGAAAAATAAATACCAAAGGATGGAGTGATGAACACACAGAAATTGTCAAATCACTAAAAGAAGAATGTAAAAATTTGTCAAAATTAAGATTACCAGATTAAAAAGATAATCTGATAGTTAATACTGATGCCTCGGATAAGTATTGAGTAGCAATATTAAAAATAGATCTTAATGAAATTTGTAGATACTCAAGTGGAACATTTAACCAAGCAGAAATAAATTATACTACTCATGAGAAAGAATTGTTAGCAATCATGAGAGGAATAAAGAAGTTTTCATTGTTTTTATTATCTAAAAGATTCATTGTTGAAACTGATAATTCTCAAGTTGCGGGTTTAGTAAAAAATAAGTTACCACCAGAACCTCAATATAGAAGGCTCCATAGATGGCAAGCCTATTTGGCATTTTATGATTTTGATATAGTTCATATTAAAGGTGTCAATAATTATCTTGTGTACTTTTTAAGCAGTAATATTGAATTTGCAAATGGATAATATCAAAAAATCATTGATAGACGCCAAAAAGCGAATGAACTTCCTCACAGAGAAAGCTGGAGATATAAAGCTTGGAATTGAATAACTTGCAGAAACTCTCCAAGGAAGTTTCAAGCAATTGATGGAAATCTCAACATTTCATCACAATTATACTAAGGAATTGAGCGATAATATAATTGAGATTGAATCTCAATTGAATCGTTAATTACCAAACAGGTTATATAAAAAATACAAACAGGTACATTTTCTGGAAGCAGTGGTGGACCAACGATTAAAAAAGATAAACCAAGTCCCAAAAAAGTTGTTATAAATGAAACCAGTCCTCGAAAAATCAAAATCAATGCCAAAGATGAACATACAAAGGTAGTCAAAATTCGTGCTGAAGAGGAAGATGATTCCCCTTTTTTACCAAAACAAAACGAATATAAAACTACTGTCGAAGTTATATATGAACTTCAAGAATGTGATTGTTATTACATTTCGTCTGGAGACCATGTATACCCACGATTGATCGTTACTCAGGGAGGAGATCTCGTCATCATAAAAATGGCAGCTGATTATGGATTTTTGGATCTTATCTATCCAGGAAAAGATCTGAAAGAAATTGAAAAATTTGATGATTTACTAAAAGGAGAAATTTCAAAGTTTGCCCAAGGAAGACCCATATATTTAAAATTTTATTCAATCAGTCCTGAAATTGATAGAAGGATACATTATCCCGCTGAGCATATTATCATGATTGGGTATGTTACTCAAAATTTTCAAATTGAAGTTGGAAAAAATACCAAGCCAGTACTAAACATTACAAGATCATGGTTTAGATCCCGAAGGGTGTTGGGAATTAAAGTTCTCTATAGCATTGCCAAAAACCTGTATGAGAAAAAATTCAAATGCATATACCAGTATAATGGATGGACCCTACTCACCAATGGAGGAAAAGAAAAGTCAACAATCTTACAAGAATACATCAACAAATTTGACATTCATCAAATCCATGTAATTGTGACCAATGTAATATTATAAATAAAGGCCTCTGGGCTAGTTGAAAGACAGAACTCTCTTGAGCACTCAGTTTGTGAGAAAGCCAAAAATCTTCTTTGAGAAATTCTCATACCAATCCTTTGTCAATCTTCATATTATCAATAAAATCCCAATTTACTTATCATATTATGATGAGTTTCTAAATTCTTGTCTTCTAAATCCTATTTCCAAAAAGAATATATATTATTAAGAAAACTCCTACACTCTGTCCTAAAATATTTTCCATCTAAAGAGTTATACAGTGAAAGCATCTATGTTTAGCTAATAACCCGTGAAGGCAGGAAGCCATTGGAGGGTGTAGAGCAGAAACCTATAAGCCGAAAGGTCACTAACAATAGAAGGAAAATACAAAGGTACTGAGAACAGGAAAAGATGTTAGTATTCTTAATATATCTATCTTTACGGAATTAGGAGGAAGAAGAGCTTTTAATATAACAGAATTCAGAATTATTAAATTTAATTATCAAAACAGTTCTTATAATGACGAATATCATAGCATAATTGAACCTTTATTCATGTATAAATAGTTTACTAGACCAAATAATGAAATAAAAAAGTTATATCATGTTTATATGCCATGTTTGTTAGCTATCTTTCCAACATTAAAAAGAATATTAGGATTAGGAATTACAAAATCGATTATTTATTTTTGGCTTGATAGTGATAACACTGAAATAAATAATTAATTATATTTAGGATATGTGTTTAATAGTAATAATAATTATGATCCTGTAATAGATTATGACAGTGATGGAATAGCTGAATCTTTCTTTACCAGTTTTTGAAAATCTTAATATCATGAATGAAAGTAATTATATTATGAAAAAACTCAGAACTAAGAGAGGTCCATATAAAGTTAAAAAGAATATCAAAAGTAAAAAATATATTGAATATGAAAATGAAATTGATAAAATAGGATACCAAGAGCAATTCTACGCATCACAAGAGATATTAAAAAGTTTTAAAGAAAATTTAATAGAAAACTTTGTTAGAGGAGCTGTAAGATCTATAATGATACATGATATTCAAGATATAATTGATAAATTAGAAAAGAAAAAGAAAAGTATTTCAAAATATAATATACCATTTGAACCAAGTATAGATATCATGGCTGACATAGATATTAAACATTGATAGAATTTGAAAAATTGCTTGAAACTTTATAAATTATTTATCTTTATATTTATAATGCCTGAATATACTATTAAAGGATTAGATAATTTGTTAGAAAAAAATAATGGAAAAAATAGATAACAATATATCACATTTAATAGATATGGATGAATCATCTGAACAATATTATATACTTTCAGAAAATTATGATCAGTATATTATAGATTATTCTGATATATTACAACTCAAAACGGAATTAGAAAATAAAATTACGATAAATACATTCCAAACTTAAATGTCAGGATATACAATCGAAGGAGTTGATAACTTTTTAGAAAAACTGAAAGATAAAATGGAAGATATTAAATATCAAATTGAAAATGAAAACATATCTTCTGAAGAATATAATAAACTTTTAGAAAAATATGAACAATATATTGCAGATTATTGTATTATACTAGATCAAAGAATGGATTTATACCAGAAAATTTTGTATAATAATTTACCAACTCAATAATCTAAGGATACTTCACAAGCATCAACTTCTAATAACGACGATCATAAATTATATTTAGAAAATAAAGAAATTTCATTTTTATTAACTATTGCTGAAAAATCTAAAAATATACATTATGTTGGACAATCTAAATTAAAACAAATATACGAAGATATTGACTATGCTATCTTAAATAGAATAGAATTTAATTATGTTGAAATAGCAAAAAAATATAAATATGGTTCATAAAATTATAGAAGAATATAAAGATATAGAAGATGAAGTTTCAGATGGAATAACATTAGGATATATAACTAAGAAAGAACATCCTAAATCTTTTGAGAAATTATCACAATATAGAACATTTTTAGAAGAACTTAAAAGATTAAAAAATATGAATATAATAAAAAGTATTGAATTAAACCAACCTGACTAATTCAGGGATATATCTTGCACAGAAAATAATTCAATTCATTAAGGGTAATAAAGATATTTTGCATAAAAAGGGCATTTTGAAAAACTATGCCTTTGAAAAGACTATTCCAACAAATCTCCCTTAAAAATTAGACAGAGGAAATGAATCCCTATACAATCTATATTAATATATAAAAGTAGCTAAGTCAACTCCAGTCAACTTCACTGTTTCCCTCCAAAATTCTTGTACTATGTGCAGATTTTATTTATTTATTTATTTATCCAATTTTTTGGGACTTCAATATTTATCATGTTCACACTACTCATATCCCCCTTCCAATAATCAACTTCAAAACCCACTTCAAAAATAGTTGGGCCTTCAATATTTATTTATTATTTTCAAAATCGCTGACGTCTACTTACAGTCTTCAATATTTATTGTGTTTATATGATTTCTATTTTCCGTCGCCTAATTATACTGGAAAGCCAGTTATTATTTTTTTTTTTCCTTTTTCGCTTTTTCGAAATTTGTTTCATTTTTTCCAATTTTTCAAATTCTGCTTATTCATTTTTGTTTTCTATATCTTTTTTTTTTCCATTTCCCTATATACAACCTCTTTCATTTCTGTTATATATAATTATTATGAAGATATACACAATAATAAAAGATTCAATTAAAAGGTTATTTCTTTGAAAAAATTTGTACTGTTTAATATGATCGTTTCACTCCACCTTCTATTATGATTCAAAATTTATGGTGTTGTGGTGATGCTTATTAGTTATTAATATTACAAACCAGTTGAAAATAAAATATCGTAAATTATTTTTGAAAAAATAAAAATGATTGACACTACTCTTTTCTTCAAGACCTGTGATATTTTGAGTCGTTGAACATAGATTTGAGTTTCTGACAAAAAAGAAAAAAATATTAAAACAATAATATTGTAGAGAAAGTTTCGAAAACAATATAGAGTGCGAAATTATATTGGACTAATAAGAGGATTTGTTAATAGTCTATTTATATTATGTTCTAGATTTCTCTGTTGGGGTTGCAATGTGTTAACTAATGTTGGGCTATTTAGAATAGTTTTGGGTTGGATAGATATGTTAATGGTTTCGGCCGTTGAGTGAAGAAAAAACATATTATTCATGAGTCAGTATATATATTTGATGAAATTGTATATCACATTGTATAAAAAATAATAAAAAACAAGAAACTAGAATTTTTTTTTTAATTTGCTTATACCGAGAAGTTGTTTTTTATTTTTTATGATATAAGAACGATAATTTGTTTGATTTTACTTATTTATATTTGACTTTTTCGTGTCAAAACCTCTCTTTTCATAAAAAAAAAAATGTGTTCTTCTAACGTTTTCAATCTTACAAATAAATATTTGTGTTCAGTTATACAAATCCAAAGTAAAATTTTCAATTAAAAATTATGTCGAAATTTTATTAATAGATAATACTCTCTCCGTCCTACAAAGATAGTCCACCATTTCTTTTTTGTCCGTCTCAAAAAGATAGTCAACTTTATTTTTTAAGAGTGAAATTAATATTTTATATTCCATTTTGTCCTTAATCTATGTGAAAATGAGTAGAGGACTATCTTTATGAAACGGGGGGAGTACTAAATTATAAATCACATCATACATATAGTTTTTTTATAAATAATCTTATTTTTAGTTATTTAGTACATCTAAAAATTGGAGCACTTTTTTATAGCGCATTATTAAATTATTAAATATTTTTATAGATAATTATATTTAATACGAAATTAATTTCTTATAATAATTGTTATATTTTATTGGTCTTAATTTTATGGATAAATATTTGGTTCAGTCATACAAATCCAATGTCAAATTCTCAATTAAAATTATATCTAAAATTTATACACATTCGTATTTTTATAAATCACGGTGTATTGAAATTTTTATATAACTAAATCCTATTTTTAAGTTATTTATTACATATCCATATTAAAGTTCTTTCCTATATTGCATTATTTATCAAAATTATTTCAATGACAATTACATTTAATTCTTAATTAATTTTTTATTCAAAAAAGTCTCATATCACATTTTTTAACATTAACGGTTAAAAAATTTAACTATATTGTTTGAAATGATATAGTTATTAATGATTTTTGTCCTAACTGTTAATTTTAAAATTTCAAAAAGTAATTAACCATACCAAGATATTCTTTGCTATATTTTAATTCAAATTTTATGATATTTTTTCACAATAATATATAAATTGTCTCCCAATTTACTTAACTAAAAATTGAGATGATCAATACTAAATTATAATTTCAATCAGAAAATAATTACGTTGTATAAATATTGAAAACCTAAAATATCATAAATTTGATGCAATATCTTTGTCAACCTCGCAATTATTATTATTATTATTATTATTATTATTATTATTATTATTATTATTATTATTATTATTATTATTATTATTATTATTATTATTATACATGTTTTTCATTGTCAATGGTCAAAATATTGAATTTTATCTTTTATATGCATGGTTTCTATTATTAACTTTTTCATCTATTGTTTGAATATTCAAAGTACATGAATACTGGAGATCCTACATTTAAATGTTTATTTTGCAAGAAAAATCTTTGGTTCGAGGAGATAGTGAATAATTGTTACAAAACTTGACGATCATATTCTATAAGGTCAAATTCTATCGACAGTAATGTAGGACACAAGTTCTTTATTCCAAGGATATCGTTGAGCCATTCAAATTTTAGGATACTTCTTAAAAAAAAAAAAACAATTTTCATTGATGGTGTCATATGTCAGACTATCAATAAGAGTCAGGCACAATCATTTTTACATGTATGACTTCTCCCTAAAAGGCTGATATTTATACATGAAACTAATAAATAATGAACTTATCTCTTATTTGTGAATGTTATTTATTTTGTTTAAGGATTCATTTAATTTCGAATAGGATTATTTTTATTTAGACGTTTCTTCCCGTGCATCGCACATGATGATTCACTAGTATCCTTATACAATAAAAGAGGATTCTATGTGTGCACTATTCATAAGCCATTTAACTTATTTGGAGTCGCATCTGTGTATGAAGCCAACTAGATGACATAAACCGCGCCATATTAGTTTGAGCCATTTGAAGTTCTCTGTCATTCACTAACTTTTCCTTTTTCCTTTCTTTCCATACTCTTCTCTTACAGTTCATGTACGGTAGTTTTGATTTTCTCATTTCTTCCTCAGATGGCAATCATCTTCTTCACCTTCCACCGTTTCGCTCTATTTCTCCTCTTTCACTTCCTCTTCTCTCACTCCAAGCAAAATACCACGACCAATGTCTTTGAACCCAGGAGTTCTCTTCCCATTCTTGCTGTGGATTTCTGAATTAGGAACTTAATCACATTCCATCAACCGTGGGTTTTAATTTGTTCCTCCGTTTTTTGCGTATACCTTTTATTTTTCCTGATCTTTGTTTGTTTATTTTTTTCATCCCTTCGTCACCGTCGTGACATGTGTCAGGTATGCGAGACTTCTGGAGTGAGTGGTAATTTTTTCTCTTTTCTTTACGGTTTCAATTTTCCATGGCCTTGTAGTTCTTTTTTTCTAGTTCTTTTTTACATGGTTTTTTTAATGTTTTAACCATTTTAAAAGTCTTCTTGATAAGATTCGAAGCGCGGAAGAAACGCCGGAAAGTTCCGAACTCGGGTTGTGGTTGGACGGATGAATCATGACCCGATATTCACGACGCGATGGCTCGACGATGCGGAATAAAGAACCACGACTTTTGAAACGCCACAAGGAATTGTCCAATCTCCCTGATAAGTTTCTGGTTTTGAACGTCACAAATATTTTAGCAAATATTTGATAAGTTCGGTATTCAAACGCCACAAGAAATATTCTTGATAAGTTCGAAAACATAGGAATCCACCTATATCTTTTATTGAATCCTCAATAAAAAATTGTTTATATCAAAATCAAGTCTGAATTACAATGAATGGAAAAAACGTATAAATAAGCAAAAAAAACAAAAAAAACCATAGCCGCTAATTTACTCAAAATAGAATTCTAATTAGACTAAAATTCTAAAATAGACAAACAAATAACTAAAACGAAAAAATAATCAAAATCCCCTAAAATCCGGAAAATTAGATCTACGACCGTGATGGACTCATTTACGGCCGTAAATGACTTTCTGTTTAAGACTTACGGCCGTGACCATATTCTTTACGGACGTAATGAAGGTTCTGTTCAAATTTGCGATAACTGTGTTACGACCGTAATTCCAAATGTTACGGTCGTAAAATCCCTGCTGCTTAATTTTCTGGTTCTTTTTGACACGGTTTGATCTTCAAAGCTCGTCGAACCTGTTGAATTCTTGTTTTGGCTTGAATATTTAAATTTTCCAGTCATGCCTGCTATGACTCCGATTGTCGAGGGTCAAGAACACATCATCCGCTCCTTCTTTAGGATGATTCGTCCCTAATCATAGCTTTGTTCCTGTTGTTTCACGTCACCTCCTGGATCAAACGAAAAATCATTGCTTCCATGTCATGAGTTCAATAAATTATGCTCCTTTGATTGGCAAACATGGAAGAGATGGAGCTTGAACTCCCTTTGCCATACGTAGTGTGGTTGAAGCTTACAAACATAATTAACCTGTAAAAAAAATTCAAGCAAAATGGGGAGGGACATGTTAGGTTCATGAGGTACAAGGTATGGATCCTTGTATTCATGATAAACCACCACCAACTCCACTTCTTGAACCACGAGGCTCTTCTCTTCGCCTCTTTTCTCTTTTGCAACTTCTTGTTCAAATTTTTCATCTTCAAACTCAACCACATCTCCTAACTCCACAATTTTATTGCCATGCTCATGCACTGCCTCATCACTACCCAAATGTGGATCTTCCAATTCAACGCTCAAATCTTGAACTTCCACCTCAACTCCCAATTCATTCCTCTCATCAAATTTTGGAGTTTGATTATCCGTTTTTAACTTGAACTCCCCCTCCTTCTTTCTCAATATCCTTATCCCCACGATGCCTCCTATTACACCACTTTTCACTCTCCTTCCTTACCCTCCGTGAATCTTCTAGTGCTTCCTCTAATGTCAACCCATATAGTACGCATGTTTTCCCTTTCTTAAGGAATTGGTATATGTGCATACTCTTATCATAAACAGTCTCCCTCCTACGTCTCCACGGTTTTCCCAATAAAATATGATAAGATTTTAATGGCACTACATCCTCACTATACCTTCCCTGGGTGATAGGTACTAGAACTTGTTTGGTTACTTTGAAATTCCCAAACTCTCTCATCCATGTCATCCTATAAGGTTTATGGTGTGGTTTCGAGGGCAATCCTAATTTTTCAACCATGGTGCTACTAACGAAATTAGTAAAGCAGTTTCCATCAATCGCCAAACTGCACCCCTTATGATCCACATAACATCTAATTTGGAATAAAGAGCCCGGATCATAATCCATTCCTTATGTGACTTTTCAAAAATTCAAGAACGAAGAGGATTTAGACATCAAATAGCAGGAACGAATTTTATTGCTGACTTGAAAGGAAACGAATATAAAAAATTTAAGGAAATTCTAGAAAGTGGTTCTTGAATTTTGGAACGACTTTTTTATTTTATTTTTGAATAACGAATGAATTTTCGAAAAAAAATAAATTAAAAAAATAATTTTTTTTTAAATATAAATCCGAAAATTTGACACGAACGTAACAAAACAAACGGCACAGGATTTGGATACGAATAAAATAAAATAAACACTTTTGAGTTTTGTTCGATTTTTATATGGATCAAAACTAGAAAAGATTTACTGCCACGAAGAACACTCAAGAAAAAAAAAGATTCAACAACAAGATATGGATAATTCTTATGGCAGACTCAATGATAAACATAAGAATTAAACTGGATAGAATAAAAAGCTGAATTCAGAGTCCAGCTCTGATACCAGATGATAAGATTCGAAGCGCGGAAGAAACGTCGGAAAGTTCTGAACTCAGGTTGTGGTTGGACGGATGAATCATGACTCGATATTCACGACGCAATAGCTCGACGATGTGGAATAAAGAACCACGACTTTCGAAACGCCATAAGGAATTGTCCAATCTCCCTGATAAGTTCGGTATTGGAACGCCACAAGAAATATTCTTGATAAGTTCGAAAACATAGGAATCCACCTATATCTTTTATTGAATCCTCAATAAAAAAACTGTTTATATCAAAATCAAGTCTGAATTACAATGAATGGAAAAAACGTATAAATAAGTAAAAAAAAAACCCTAGCCGCAAAATTTACTCAAAATAGAATTCTAATTAGACTAAAATTCTAAAATAGACAAAAAAATAACTAAAACAAAAAAATAATCAAAATCCCCTAAAATCCGAAAAATTAGATTTACGACTGTGATGAACTCATTTATGACCGTAAATGACTTTCTGTTTAAGACTTACGACCGTGACCATATTCTTTACGGACGTAATGAAGGTTCTGCTCAAATTTGCGATAACTGTGTTATGGCCGTAATTTCAAATATTACGGTCGTAAAATGCCTGCTGCTTAATTTTCTGATTCTTTTCGACACGGTTTGATCTTCAAAGCTCGTCGAACCTGTTGAATTCTTGTTTTGACTTGAATATTTAAATTTTCCCGTCATGCCTGCTATGATTCCGATTGTCGAGGGTCCAGAACACATCACTTCTTTTTCGATTTAGTGTATATTCCTAAGATCTTGTTGACATTCTGTTTTAATTTATTTCTAGGGCTTTCATTCGCTTTTCTTGTTCAAAAGGTTTGACAAATAAAGAATATTGTGAGGATTTAATTCCGATCCGGGTTCACAAAAAAGGTGTATCCCACACCCTGAGGGTCCGAACCGACCACGCCCAAGGCCATTGGTTCGAGATAGTAAATCCAGGTTATGCCTCTCAGGGAACAGGGTGGAGATGATTGTGTAAGTATGAGCAATTCTCAATAACCCCCCTTACAACAAAGTCAATTCCACCTAGCGGGGAATCGAACTAAGCACGCTGTCGCGCTGAGCACTTACCACCCCTTCCCTTTGTCACTGGGAGATTTGCCCTGGGAGCGGATCTGGGTTCACAAGTTATGTGTGGAGCTGTTGCTATTCATTTTCATATTTTGGCTTGAATTTGCTGTATGTTTTTCAAAGTTATATTCTTTGACAAAGGAAACATTTCAAGTTATCTTATGTCATGGTACTGTTACTAACAAAAAAAAAAACGATGAAACAACTTCATCTTTTATCTTACAAAAGTGGATTTTATTTTAATTTACTATTTCCATTTTAGTTTTTGACCAATCCTATTTTCCAACTTTTATACCGTTTGATTGGATTAATTTTTCATGGAATTCTTTTTCCATCTTTTCTTGATTTTTGAAATTTTCCTTATTTTGATAAAATTTATTTTCTCACCACTTTAGTGGGAAATTGGTTTTCCACCTTTGGTGGGAAATCATTTTCGTCTCGTTTCATAATTTTTATTGTTGTTAATTAACTTATTTTTTCTAGAAATTGACATTATTATTATTATCGAGTACAAACATATAAAAAATTTAAAAAATAATAATAATTTTGATTAAAATAGTAAAATTTTACTTTATTTTCCATGAAAAATAATGTCAATCAAATAACGAAACTTGAAAAATTCTCAACCTTTTCCACCTAATCAATCAAATATATTTTAATTCCTGGGAAAATAAGTTCTCTGAAATTCAATTCCCTAGAATTCATTTTCTTTCCACCCAAATTTCATCCAACAGGCCATTCATTATTTTGGAGATGTAAAAAAAAAATTTGTTTGGCTTCAAAGATAGTTCTGTATGGTACACAGCCACACTTTGTTAAAGATTGAAATTAAGCTCTTATTTGTTTCTCATTAAAATTTTCTCATTTTTCTACATTACTCAATTTCAATCACCAATTAATAGTCAAGTTTACAATATTTGACTTTTTAATTAAATTTCAATTAACAATTCTCCTACAATCATTATTCACTTAAAAAAAAAAAATCATTTTAATTAGAATTAAACTGATAATAAAAAAGTTTGTTCCTTCTTTTTAATCGACCAAACATGCAGTCCTGGCAGAATTGGTTTCAACCAAAACAATAACTCAAACAAAGGCTCTTTGGTTTCCATCACTACTTTTGTAAATTATAAATTTTGCTTGCAAAAACCTAAGGAATGCCCGCTTGCTCAGTTGATCAATCACATCTTGACATCGGCAAACATATGTTATAATTAACACAATTTTTAAACTATTTTTTGATCACACAAATTTTCTCTCTCCAATTTTTAACCAAAAATTTTATTTAAAAAACACAAATAACACTAATTATTACGTGTTATAATTGTTGCCGAACGCTGGCCAACATATTACCACGCTCGATCACAAAACGGATATCGGCTGGACCGAAGGAATATATAAAGATGAAAGATTCAACCGTGTTATTCATACAGACACTTGTACAGATTGATATAAGTTTTTTACACATGACAAGATCTTGTTTTTCAACACAACACATTACATCATACGTTAATCAATAGTTATCACACATTTGGTTCAAAAAATTCAGTACACTCATCGATATAAATAACATTTTTGAAAATGTGTAACTCACACCTTGAGAACTCGAACTGAACCTACCCTAGGCAATTTGTTCGAGAGGTAAATCGCAGGTTGTGCTTCTCAGAGCCAAGGTGGAGGACATTGGTAACTCACACGAATGATGGTGACTCCAGCTTACCACATATTACCATGCTCGATCACAAAACGAATATCGGGTGGACCGAAGGAATATATAAAGATGAAAGATCCAACCGTGTTATTAGTACAGACACTTGTACAGATTGATATAAAAATTTTACATATGACAAGATCTTGTTTTTCAACACAACACATCACATCACATCACATCACACATTGATCAATAGTTATCGCACATTCGGTACAAAAAATTCAGTACACTCATCGATATAAATAGAATTTTTGAAAAGGTATAACTCACGCCTTGAGAGTTCGAATCGACCCTACCCTAGGCAATTGGTTCGAGAGATAAAATCACAGGTTGTGCCTCTCAGAGCCAAGGTGGAGGACATTGGTAACTCACAGAAGTGATGGTGACTCCCGTTTACCACATGACACAAATTCATTATTTCAGAATTCGAACAATATACTCGATTACACCGAGGAAGTTTTCTGTCATTTTCTTTGTCGTTGGGAGATATGCCAGGCTCATTTTAGTATAAAGATAATAGAAGAATGTTTGCAATATTTTCTCATCTGTTTGATTTATTTCATCTACCCATCATTTGACTTTTTCAAGAGTTCTATTCCAAGTTTACAGTCAGTCCTTAAGACTGTCCAATAAAATTTTGGTGATTTCGTAAACACCAAGTTGCTAATTGCGTAAATTGCAGCCAACTAATCTTTCTCTTCACTAAAATTATATTAAAAACACCTAAATAAAAAGAGCTAAATATATTTGTTTCCTCGAATGAAAAATATAAGGAAATCAAAAAGGAAGGAGAAGGAAGAATTTACATAAGATTTATCCTCTACTAAATCACCACAAAATGGTAATAACAAGCCTACAGAATCACCAACACTGATCCGTTTCCCACCTTCGAGTCGAGTTATATTTCTCCCAGCCCGGAGGCCGGAAACCAGAGAAACTCGAAGATGGCGACCTCATCCGTTGCGATCCGGTGATCAATTTCAAGTCATACACAGCCCGGGCCTCAGGATCCGATAACGTGCTGTAGGCGTTATGGATCTCAATGAAATTTCGACCCTCCGATGAACAAATCGATGAATTCATGAAACGCGAGGTGGCATCGGGGTGGTATATCTTAGCAAGCGTACGGTACGCCGTCTTTATTTCCATTTGCGATGCGTTATGCTTCACCCGCAGAACCTCGTACAGGCTTTCCCTGTCCACTGCCGCCGCGGCTGGCGGCGCACCCTGGGCAACGGCGGAGCGCAGAGACATGTGGCGGTGGTGCAATTGGAAGCAAATTGAAGGTTTAGAAGGAAAAACTGATGTGGCCAGCATTGAAGATTTATGGAGGGGAATTGGGATGATTGATTTCTGAGAGAGAAGAAAATTAGGGCTTATAAGAAAGGTCAGAGGAGGTGGAATTAGGGACCCACGCGGCCCATAGGACCACCCTTTATATATATATATATATATATATATATGTAAAAATGGAAAATGTTTAATAATAAGCTGCCTGTTTTGCTTGCTGGGATAATTTCTATGAGCGTCACGGCACACCGGATTTACTTCTGGAAGGTTAGCATTTGTGTCGGCTCCCCCTAGTTTTAGGAGCCGTTCATCAGGGTTTTGATTGGGGGAATACCAGACTCCCCTCGAGACTCACAATGTGAATGATCCTTCACTCACATGGGTGTGGAGTCCGCAATGTGTGAACTATACACATGTGAGTGAGAGGTCATCCTCGGAATAAGTCTTGATAGGAGTCTAGCATAATCCTTTTGTTTTATGGTAACAATTGTAGTTACAGTGACGTTGCATTTATATAGTTTTAAAAATTATATAAATTATAGATCTTGTTTGGTAGTAAAAAATTCAGATTTTAATATAAATTAAATTAATTTTCAAAATATATGTGCTGTTAAAAAGTGGTATTAAAAATTGTAGGTCCCGTTCTCTTTGTTGTTTTTAGCCCATTTTGAGTTTTTCGATTTTCGAAAATATCGAAAATGCGTTCACTTTGCCCATTTTCAGAAATTGGTTTTCCAAAAAAAATACAAAGAAAACTCAAAACGAGTTTATTGAGTTTTGGATATTTTGTATTAAAAAGTCTAAAATACCAAAACGCGCATTTTGGACTTTTTTTTTTTGGTAAATGTGAAACACTTCTTTCACTTAAATTTTTTATGTTATATTACCATTATATATAGATCTATGTTAAGATTTTTTTTTTTTTTTTTTTTGTGTAAATGTTCTTACTTCTTTCACTTAAAGTTCTTATGTTATTTTACCATTATATATAGATCCATGTTAAGATTTTTTTTTTCAATAAATGTGAGACACTTCATTCACTTGAAATTCTTATATTATTTTGTCATTATATATATATCCATATTAAGATTTTTTTTTTTTTTTGTAATTTTTTTTTTTGTAAATGTGAGACACTTCCTTCATTTGAAGCTCTAATGTTATTTTACCATTATATATAGATCCATGTTAAGATTTTGTTGGTATGAGGTTGGATTTTTGTTTAGCTGAAACAATATTAATGATGAATTTATTGACATAGAGAACTAACTAATTTATTAACATTAAAATTAATGTAATTCAACAATATTAACCATTTTTTACATATAAAACATCACAAAATAAATATATCATAAAATTACAAAGTACACACATTTTTCAATTTTCTATTTTTGAAAATAGTTTTCCAAAATTACAAAGAAAACATGTTTTCGAAAATCCCAAAATAAACAACCAAAATCCAAAATTCAAAACAAAATTTAAAACTCAAAATTTAAAATCGAAACACAAAGAGAACGACCCCGTAATGTTTATAAATATGTGATAACACATTTACAGAATAGAGGTTAAATCATATATTTTGTGTGTCCTACAACTTTTTAATTAAACATTTTATCAACTTTTATCAAAATTATTAAAAAATTAATTTTAATTTCAACTAAACAAGGTATGTTGTATAGAAGGGGGAAAGCAAAAGACGTTTGCACAAATACCGAACTTTTAATATCATAATTGAAACTAACTTCAATTTAAAGCATTATTGAAAATACTTCTTTTTTTTTTGGCTGAAAAATACCGTTTTCGTCAAGTATTATGTTGTGATACTTTCAATTTTTTGGTATCATAACATGAAACTTTATTAAATTTTTATGATACTTTGAGCGAAATTGTAGTATCACAATTTGAAACTTCACATAATTTTTAAGATACTTTATCTCAGCCACCACGACTACCATACGACAACCACATTCTTAACACCACCGTCATTGTCACTACCTCCACCTGACCAAGACCGCCACTACCACTACCACTACCCAAACCACAATCACTACCACCACTCAAAAACCAACTTATCACCAAAATTAATATTTACAACAACAACAACAACCACCACCAACATCGCAGAGGTGGCGCTGGTATGCACTATGCAGTAGGGGAAGAAGCTGGGAAGAAGAATACGAGGAAGAAGCGGTGCACGCATATGAATCGTCAGAGAAGAAAGCAACGCATAGGTTTCATCGTCCCAAGCCTTTTCTCGCCACCACCAACCTCGAAATCAAGATGGTGTTCATCATCAACCCATATCTCGTGCAACATGCTTTGTAGTAGAACAACACAACAAGAAGAAACAAGATACAAACCTCAAGTTATTGAGAATTTTGAATCTCAACAACGAGCCTACTGCTGCTGCTGCTGCAATCTATTACATTAAGAAGTCGTTGTGGATCCTGTTGGTAAAGTGAATCAATATCAAGCAAAAGGATGGGAAAAATGCACAAGGGTTATGACCTGCAAATATTTAGGATTGCTCCAAATGTTGCAAAATCATCAAAAACTATAAAAATAGATGTTGTTGTATTCGGGTTGATAACTTACAGCCAGGAATCAACAAGCGTTGGTGGTTTTAGGCTGCAGCAACGATTATGTTGTTGGGGAAGGGAATGGTGGTAGCTCGGTGGTGGTCCGGGGGTGGTGATGGGGAGTTGGTGTGACTCTCGGAAGAAGAAGAAGGCAATCCGTTTTTTTCAGTATTTTTTTTTGTGGAGCAAATATCAGTTTGGTTACTTTTTTAAAAATAACTTGTGCAATTAACCCTAATTTATTTTAGGGAAAAGCAATTAATTTGTTTTAAGCCTCCATTTGGTAAACTAACATTTCTCCAAAATTACTTTTTAAAAGCACATTTTTCATTCACATATTTTACATTGAAAACATCACATTATTTATTTAAAAAAATTAAAAAATCCATATATCTCTAATATTTATATGTTATAAAATGCGTCTCAGGGCGCAGTAATCAAAAGAGAATCACACAAATTTATGGGTATCCACAATACTATAGACATGGGATATCATCATGCATGCTAAGAGCATATCTAATGGTTCATGGATTGAGAAAAAATCATTTTCGTATAAGAAAAATAAATAATGATTTAAAATTTTCATCTCCAATGATTAGTTTTCATGTCTATACGATGCTAATGTTGAACTTGAAGGGATATTATCTGGTGTTATATCTAACTATAGATAACGTGCTAGTCAAAGTTACTAGGTAAATATTATTTTTTTATTTATTTAATCTAAGTTTTTTATGTGATATGATGCTAATTTGAAGACACCTGCATACATAAAAAATTGTAGACAAAATTCATTGGAGATAAACTTTAAATTTTATTCTATTTTATCAACATGAGTGAAATACTTATTTATTTAACTGTCACATAGATCAAAATATACACAAACCATTAGAGATACCCTGGGAATAAATAAATAAAATAAGAATTAAGCCCCCTACATAATTGATTGCAGTTTCCAACTATTCTTGCTCAAATTTACAACTTGTTTGTCGTCTCATACTACGCTCAAATGTCTATAACAATTACACTAGTAGTATCTTCAATGTACCATGTGAGTAGAGAAAAATTAGGTGACACAATCAACAAATAAATATAATGGATCAAAAATATTTTCTCCAATTCATTATGTAGAGTACAATATTAAGCTGACGTGACTTCGAAAAAATAGACAATGTGAGGCGCTCCTTCTAAATTTAAACGCTCTGTGAGATTTGATGAAGTGGCATTTTTTAAAATTTTTAATTATTTTATGAATGAGTGATTAATTTTAAAATTAAAGAAAAATGCTACATAATTAATAAATTTAAGATTAATAACTTAAAAAAAAAATCATTTTAGTAAATTTTAGACATCTCTATCTATTTATCCACGTCTTTAGAAATCAATCTATTTCATTGGCACGTCAGCCACAATCCAAATAGTACATTGAAGAAGCTCTAAATATATACAAAAGTGAGAAAAAATATTTAGCACTTGTTTGGTAAAGGTTTTTTTTTTTTTAAAACAAAAATTGATGTTTTCAAAATAAAATATGTAGTCAAAAAATTATTTGAAAAATTATTTTTTAAAGTGATTTTTGAAAATGTGTTATTTATAAACTCATTTCTAAACAAGCTATCGAGGCTATCGAACACTTTAAGTACTTGATATTTATATTAATAATGAGTTGACATGTATAGGTATATAATAATAATAATAATAATAATAATAATAATAATAATAATAATAATAATAATAATAATAATAATAATAATAATGCGATCAACCCAATAATAATAATAATAATAATAATAATAATAATAATAATAATAATAATGCGATCAACCCATTTCGTTGATCGCATTATACATGATTAAAAGGCAAATTTTTAAAACGCATTTGTGTGAAATTGTTTAAAAATGTAGAAATTACACCCATCCATACTTTTAAATAATCAAATTCATAAATGAGGTGAAAACTTTATAGCTTCAAAAAGTTGTAATTAGAAATTAATTAATTAATTAATTAAAATAATAATGTTCTAAAATACACAATGCCCTAATTAGTCACTATTTATATTTACAATCAATTCATCATCCCTTCACTCTCAATCCAACGCTCCCACAGTCTGCCCGATCTCCTCCACGGTCGTACCACATCCAGTCGTTGGCAAGATCGCTGCACAACGCCACTTCATCCCAAAGCCCACTGATGCGTGTCGCAATGCACCAAAATAATAAATAATTCCTTACTCGTCAAATATTAATTAATAATGTAGTAGTGAGAGTAAGGGTCGATCCCATGAGGAACGGAAACTAATTTTAGTTGTTCGATCAATTAGAATGAAATATGGGGGTTTGTTATTTGAATTACTTGAATGAAAACTATGTATAAAATAAATAATTAAATATGACTAGAGAAATAATATGAGATGAAATCTTGTTCTCGGGTTCGGTTGTGCCCTCAATTAATGTTATACATTTCCTCGTAACGTGTTTATATCCCCATTCAATTATCAATCATAAATAATCAACAAGCTCTGATTATCTAAATTTTTCCTTATGTGTATTGATTCAAAACAAGCTCTTCGAACCAATTCTAGCCACGGACAATCCTAAACAAGCTCTTAGGATTTAATGCACGACTAGTGTGAAAATTTAGAAGAATAGATTGATTTGGATCGTTAATTACACAAGCTCGAATTAAACAATCCAAGTTGAATTATTACTAAACCTGCACGAGATTTATTTGCTACTAAAGTAAAGATTCAATGACAATTACGGATCAAGAATCTAAACATAGCATATTCATGAATTCAAAGATCAATAATCCAATTGGCCAAATTAAACTATTAATCAAATAAACTCAATTGAACATTCAAAACATAATAATCCAACAATTGAAATAAAGGAATAAATTCACGCTACTAATTTGTAGGAAAAGAAAATAACATAATCAAGTTAACACAACTTCCCCTTTGAACAAGATATGGAATTTAGCCTAGCATGATTGTGGTAGATTCTTCAAGTTGCTTCATGAATTCCATTGTTGTTGATATTCCTGCGCTTGAAAATTTCCAAAGAATGCTCTATATTTTCCTCAATGTCTAGCCTCTTTCACAACATTTTTTTCACCTTTTTTTCTGTCATGAGAACCCCTTTTTATAACCTTAATTTCGTGCCCTAGCTTTGGGCTCAAGAAATCCCAAGATTATGGAAAGAATTGAAATATGGAAATTGTTGACTGGAGAGTTACGGCCGTAAGTCTTCCTTTACGGCCGTAAAGAGGTTTCTGCTGATTTCTCAAAAATTGAAGTTACGGCCGTAACTTCTGATTTACGGCCGTAAAGATATTTCTGCGCATTTTTTACCTTTTGAGGGTTACGGCCGTAAAGATATATCTTACGGCCGTAACATCTTTTCTGCTTATTTTTTTCCGATTCAACATGCTCTTACGGCCGTAATGATTTGTCTTGCGGCCGTAACTCTATTTGCACCTAAGTCCCCAAACTTCAGTTTTTAGTGCAATTTGGTCATTTTTTCTTCTTTTTTCCTCTTTTAGGATCCTATACAACATGAACATAAAATGCATTAATAATACTTAGATAGAATCTCATTATGACTTATTCAAGGATATAAGTGCATAAAATAAACGTAAATATCACACTTATCAAATCCCCCCACACTTGAACCATTGTTCGTCCTCGAACAAATATTTGCAAAGAAAGGAATATGATTCAAACAATAGATTACAATTTAGAGACTTGAGGTTGCAACCCACTTATCTTTAACAAAAATGTTCCATTGCATGATCGGATTGTGTTAGTGTGTGCTAGAGATGCAACGCCCTTTATTTCCCATCCCAATCATGGCTCGATATGGTTTATTTCCTTGCACCTCTCGTGTTCACTCACCTCCCAACCATTATTGAGTGACTATAAGGAAAATAGTTTCGCCCAACTCTAGAGGAAATCAGTCGCATAAATCGAGTTAATTATGATGTGAATTCAGTCAACACAGTATCCCCGACCACATTCATAGCACCAACCCTAGACCAAGCAATTCAAACCACTCATAAGCATATGTAATGGGAGTTAACACCCTCACAAGATATTTCTCTCTTCGCACAAAGTGTATAAGGGGTTGAATTTTCGCTCAGCTCTCTGCATGGATAAGTCAGTACCACAGATTGTCTAGATGTCATAACCGGAGCCAACAATAACACAAGTACAAAGCGAAGGTCTTTATTTGGTTGTAACGGGGCTTCAGGTCAGGTAGGGAAAAAGGATATATTTAGGCTGAGTCGAGAAGGAACTTTGCAAGCTAAGTCAATTTAAAATAACATTACTTCCTTCTCCCTTAATATGATCTTTATTGTTTCCCGCTACCCAACTCTATTCACACTTGAATCTCTTCTTTTCTTTTCTCTATTTTTTTTTTCACAAGTTGAGTGTTTGACATCCTCAACTACTAATTCTCATGACTAACTTCCTTTTCAATGCTTTTTCTCTTTCGATTTTTTTTCGATTATAGACTGCAACTTTTTTTTTTCAAATCATTACGCAGTCATCAATTGGCACAAGATAGATGTAATACCACTTTTCGTTTTACGTGCTTTCTTGAATATCACCCAATTTCTATGATGGTACTATGAAGAATTATTTATTTGACAATTATTATTGATATTAAGTTGAATTATTTTGCAGTGTAAGGACTTGGGCGCTGTCTCGATCAATGTACCAATTAAAATGTTTATAAATTGTTTACGTACAATTCTATGTCTAATTGTTTATTTTAATTGTTACTTGCCATTTCTATTTTAATGGAGTAGTAAGTTTCCTAAATTGCATTAAATTGAAGTTGGGAAAAAATTGGTGACACTTTGGAATTTTATTTGAGAGTCATGAACCTAAATTACCTATTTGTGAGAGTCGAAGGACTGATTTACAATTAACAAGTTTTACATTTAAATCCTAAACCTAATCTAACCCTCATCCCTCACGCTGCTCTCTCACGATCTCTCACACTCGGTCTCACTCTCTCCGCTCTCAATCGCGACTCTCACTCTCTCGGTTTCCTCTCTATCTCCAATGGCGACCACCACCTCACCGGCTCCCGACCACGGTAAGACCCTTTTTCCCCCTCCCTCCTACATGCAGTCGCTCGGAATTCGTCCACAGCCCGCACCATCGCGAGGCCACAAACATAAACCCGAACACGCACACGGTTCCACGCCTGCAAGCACCCACTCACGAACACACACACACATGGAATTTTCATATGTATACATGGAATTGTATGTATATATTGAGGTATATATGAATTGAATGTAAGTATATATGTATTTTCTCACAGTCTCATATTTTCAGATTTTACTTGATTTCGAGTTTTTAAATGGTTAAACTCAAATTGGAGCAATATATATATATATATATATATATATATATATATATATATATATATATATATATATATATGTGTGATTGTGTGTGTGTGTGTGTGTGTGTGTGTGGGTATTTGTATATGTGTGTGTGTGTGTTTGTTCAATTTCAGATCGATGGATTTCATATTTTCGATAATGAAAGATTTACATATATAAATTTCAGATTTTTATATATGTGTATATAAATTTCGATCCAAAGTTTTAGTTAAGTTTCAGATTTTGATGTTGTTTAGATTTTTTTAAATCATAGATTGTCAAATTGAGAATTTGGTTTAGAACCTTGATGAATTATTGAAATTTTAATTGTAATTGTATAACGTTAAAGCTGTGAAAATTTGAAGTTTAGTTAACGACCTTGTGGTAAAGTTTGTAATAATTAGTTATTTTTAGATTTGTGAACTTGTTAGAATCACGATTAAGTAATTTTGTAAAGTTATGGAATTTTGAGTTTGAGTTTGAATTTAAAAGATGAGAAGACCTTCTAATGTGCATTGAGATTTCATTCCTTGTCTTGAATATGAGTTTTATGTGTTTGGTCATATCCTAAGGTCACACTTAGGTTAATTTGAGATTTTGATCTCGATTGGGTGTTTTGTTATTATTAAAAAGGATAAGGTGACTTTGTAAGGTTCAGTGAAATTTTATTGTTCGTTTTGAATATGGTATGTTTGGGATTGGTTAGCATTAAAAAGAATTTCAAATGTGTTTGTGAACTAAGAGTCATATTTATTGATGAATGTGAACAATTAGGATATTTTGGTACATTGACGTCACGGGCAGCCGATGTTCCTCCACTTGCAAATCCAGATAACGGTAAATGCTAAGGACGTCATGTAAGTAAACTTCCCCTATTTTCATGAAAGTAGAAAGTTAATGTGAAATTAATGTGCGTAAGTGATTTCGTGTTAATTACTTAATGTTGATGTATTTGAATTGCCATATGCAAGTATGTGTATTTAAGGAAATGTTCAAACATGCACATTATCATGTCATTGCATCATTAAGCATGCATTGGCATCGAAATGAGGAAGTCAAATGTTTTAATGAAAGGAATGTGTCAAAGTGCAATTTTTGTCAAAAATTATGTATCCCAAGTTTTTGAAAGAATGGGTGTACTTCTATGTCATGAAAGATCCGAGTGGGAAATGGGGCGCGGGGGACCGGCGTACCCGAATGTAATGAGCCGCTTTGCGGTGGAATGAATGAATGAACCGCCTTGCGGTGGGAAAGTGAATGTTAAACCGCTTTGCGGTGGAAATGCGCATGTTAATCTGGTTCCAAATAAGAATTGCCCACTGTTATCTGATTGACTAGAAGTTACATCAAGTGAGCTCACGATGGAAATGAAGTGAAAGTTTTGAAATGTTAAACGAAAGTTTGAAAAGTTTGAATTTTCTGGAAAGTAAAGAGAAAGGGATACATATATGGAAATTTTTTAAAGCATTCATGTCATAAGCATGCATTCATGCATACAGTTTACTTACTGAGCTTTAGCTCACCCCAATCCCTCCCCAACATTTCAGGTGATGAAAGTTAGATGATCAGAGGGGAGCACTCGGCGGCTGACTCAGACAGTACCTGCTGTTGCCTTAATTAATAAAGTTAAATTTATTCAAGTTATCATTAAATTTATTCCTTCGTTTATTGTTATTGATAATGTTTTGGTTGAAGTTAGTCTTGATTACGTATGGGTAACGTATTAGGGGTTAAATTACCTCTTATTGCAATTGTCAATGTCTGTTGATTTTTGGGAAATCTTATGCTTGAGGAGTTTGGGGAATGAATGAATTGGTTTTGGCGATAATGAATGTGATTGATGCTTTTAAATTTTTAAAATGGTTTTTGATGCTCCTCTACAGGTTGGCTATGTCCAATTTATAGAGGAGACTCTACCGAAATTTCGCTAAAATTTTATAATAGATAAATGAACATTTTTGTCGTGTAAACGATTTAATTCCGAAATTAATGTGAATGGAAGTTAACATGCCTAGGTTTTAGGTTTTGAAACTTGGGGTGTTACAATAGAATTACAATCCCCTGAATTCAGTCCATTACACAACCATTGCCTAACACAAGATAATCATCTCAACTTCTTAGACTTAGACCATAGCACAATCCTCAATCAACAAAAGCTTGCGAATCCCTTCTCTTATGGGTTCAAAACAGAGACAATGCGAAAGAAAGGATATTCGTGACTTGTAGCGTGACATAAAAATTCAAAGAAAGGTTAAGGCTTAAACGGGCTTCTAATGGTCCATGTAGCAAGTTAGGCTCTTTTAGCAAGTCAAATTTGGTTCAACCTATTGCCTTTGCTATAATTTGCACTTAAGTTAAGAAGCTACACAATTTTCACAGGAAAGCACATCCAAGCATAACCCAACCATGCAGGACACACATCAAAAAATCATGAGCTCATAAGTATTAAAAACGGCTCTTAGGCTCAAAAGCTCACAAATTATGGTTTTCATGTGTTTTTCCCATCCAATTATGAGTTATAGGTCATTGCTTGATCTTCTTTCCAACTCTAAATCCATTGGTCGAGGATAACGGTTAAAAGTATTCAAACCATCACTACTCACAAAAGTATAATAATTGGGACGTTCAGGGTTATATATGAAGGAATAATCTGTCTATTGTGAGTTGGGTTGACTAGGTTGTAGATATTTGACAATTTCACTTTTCATTTTCAACCTATTTGTGAAGTTTTGGACGAGATGATCTCTATGTGCTCAATTTATATCCAATTATGCAATGATTTTTTCAAAAAAAAACTGCACCAAAAGTGGGGTGCTTCCTAACAAAGTGCCTAAGTGCATAGATATGAGACAAAAGTAGAGAAAAAAGTCAAAATGAATTTTAACGATTAGATTACAGACAGAAAATAAAGGCATTAAGCTTACAATCAATTCAATTCCCCCCCCCCCACACCTAGACAACACAATGTCCTCATTGAAAAGTAAAACAATAAAGGGGAAAAAGAAAAGAAACTCCCTCGGTCTAATGTGGCGGTTGATCGGTATGGGGTCTCTGCAACTGTCGAATCTCCTCCCGAAGGGCTCTCTGCTCTTCCAGCATAAGTTGCTGATCTTCTTGCATGGCATTCAGCTGAGTTTGGAAGGCTCGCATCAATTCTAGCACCTGTAGCTCAAAAGGGGTAGGAGCAGGGGTACGTGAGTGAAGCAGTTTTTTAAATTTGAAATTTCTGGAATTACGGCCGTGAATGTCTCACTGACGGCCGTAAGTCCTAATCTGGAAAAAATTGCAAGCACCCACTACGGCCGTAAAGTCAAGTCTCACGGCCGTAAGCTGGCCTCTGGTTAAATTTACTGGAATTGTGCTATGGCCGTACTTGAGTACCTTACGGCCGTAAGTTAGCCACTGAATTTTTTTTTTCCTTTTATATTTGTGAATGAAATGACTAAATAAAATAAAATTAACCAAAAATGAAAATACGAAAATAAAGAGTCGAGGAGGTAAAGAAACTCCCCTCTCGGGTTGCCTCCCGAGCAGCGCCGCTGTTTACAGTCGTTGGCTCGACTGAGTCCTTTCTCATTTAACCGGAATTAGGTGGATTCCCAAAGCTTAATTTCTTCTTCATGCTCTTCATCAGTGCCTGCAAAATAGGGGGTAGAGATTTTTCATCAGAGACTGGTAATGAGATGGATGAGATTTTACCTGATTTCGGTAATTTTGGACAGTCATTTCCACCAATATCGAGAACTTCCTGTACTAAAGAGTCATTTACATTAACAGAATAAACAGGATCATCATCAAAAATTCTCACGGAATCATAAATATTGAATTGAACAATTTCATTATCAAATTCCATAGAAAGTGTGCCACTACTAACATCTATCTTAGTCTTAAATGTTTTCAAAAATGGTCTGCCTAGCAAAATAGGAGTGGAGCTGGGTGAATGATCATCATTCATATCTAACACATAAAAGTCCGCTGGAAACACCAATCCACCTACTTGCACTAGAATGTCTTCAACTACCCCGTCAGGATAAGCATTAGAACGATCGGCTAGTTGAATTATAACATTAGTTTCAATCAGTTTGGCAAGTTTTAATGAAGCATAGGTGGACCTAGGCATTACATTGATAGATGCACCTAAGTCTATTAAAGCACGATTTATTTTCTTATTACCTATTTGACAAGGTATGGTAAACATACCTGGATCCTTGCACTTGGGAGGTAATTTTCTTCGAAGAAGTGCAGATACAGACTCACCCATTCTTACCATCTCATTTCCCACCAGTTTCCGTTTGCTAGTGCATAAATCTTTTAAAAATTTTGCATACCGGGGAACTTGCTTGATGGCCTCCAATAGCGGAATATTGATTTCAACCTTCCTAAACATTTCTAACATGTCCTTTTCCTTGCTCTCTTTGTTTGTCTTCGCTAACCTGCTAGGAAAAGGTGGAGGTGTTAGTTTAACATTTAAATGAGAATCAGTTTTTACCTGAGGGTTTTGCGAAGTGTCGTTTCTCTTCCCGACACCTTCCTTTTCATCTTCCTCCATTTTAGGTGCAGCCGGTTCCAATTGTGGACCCTCAATTTCCTTTCCACTCCGGAGAATTATGGCACTCACGTTTTTGGGATTCACCTCGGGTTGAGATGGCAATTTACCTGCGGATTGTGATTCCAACCTATTTATGGCAGTGGCCATTTGGCTCATTTGATTTTCCAGGTTTTGAATGCTTGACTTGGTATCCTGTTGGAATTGCATCGTGTTAATTTCCAACGTCTTAACCATATCTTCAAGAGACATACCTGAATTTTGAGGTTTTTGTTATATTGCCCCTGTGGTTGGAAAGTCCCTTTCTGCTGGAATTGTCCTTGTGGCTTGTTTGAAGTAAAACCCGGGGGTTCCGTAACTCAGGTTGGGGTGATCTCTCCACCCGGGGTTGTACATGTTTGAATATGGGTTGTACTGTTGCCTTTGGAAAGGGAAGGCTTCAGCAGCATTTACCTGTTCATTGTTTTCTTCTTGCAATACCGGATAGGTATCCGTTGGATGTCCAAAGTTTGAACATATCCCACAAGCTTTGACTTGTTTCAAATTCCCTACAGCAAGTTGCTTAACAAGATTCGTTAGTTCATATAATTGACCTTCAATATTGGTACTACTTACCTCATTTACTCGGCGGACTTGAGAATCCCTACTCAAGTTGAATTGCTGAGTGTTCTCCGCCATGTTGGAGATTAAAGACCGTGCTTGCTCTAGAGTCTTGTCCATTAGCGCACCTCCGCTTGCGGCGTCTATCATACTCCTGTCCATTGGCTCTAGACCTTCGTAGAAGTGTTGCACCAAAAGTTGCTCGCTAATCTGATGGTGGGGGCAGCTGGAGATGAGCTTTTTGAAATGCTCTCAATACTCATATAATGTTTCATTGTTGTTCTGGCGCACCCCACATATTTCTTTTCGGATGGTACCAGCCCTCGATGCAGGGAAATATTTTTCCAAGAAGAGTCTTTTCATGTCATTCCAAGTAGTGACTATCCCTGATGGTAGACAATAGAGCCAGTCAGTGGCGGCATCCTTCAATGAGAATGGGAAGGCTCTCATTTTTATTTGTTTATCGGTAATGCCCGTGGGCCTCATACTGTCGCAAACCAAATGGAACTCCTTTAGGTGCCTATATGGGTCCTCATCGGGATGTCCTCGGAAAGTTGGCAGAAGATGGATCAGACCGACTTTAGCTCAAAAGTCTTGTTCTCTTCCACTGCTGGAAAAGTGATACATAGCGGTTGTTGAGCAACATTCGGGGTAGCCAGTTGCTTGAGAGTCAAATTGTTATTTGCTGCTGCCGTTTGTTGTGCTGCCCTTCTTTGTTGTCGAAAAATTCTCTCGATTTCTGGGTTAAAGTAAAAAAATTCAAAATTAGTTGATCGAGTTCTACGCATATCAGCAAAGGAGTAGACAGGCAAGAATTTTTTTTTTTTTTTTTTTTTTGAAAAATTATAGAAATAAAGTGAAAATAAAATTAATAAAAATAAAATGCAGAAATAAAAATTTTAATTAACTAAACAACTAAATTGGTTGACCGCTCCCCGGCAACGGCGCCAAAAATTTGATGCGTGTCGCAATGCACCAAAATAATAAATAATATCTTACTCGTCAAATATTAATTAATAATGTAGTAGTGAGAGTAAGGGTCGATCCCACGAGGAACGGAAACTAATTTTAGTTGTTCGATCAATTAGAATGAAATAGGGGGGGTTTGTTGTTTGAATTGCTTGAATGAAAACTATGTATAAAATAAATAATTAAATATGACTAGAGAAATAATATGAGAAGAAATCTTGTTCTCGGGTTCGGTTGTGCCCTCAATTAATGTTATACTTTTCCTTGTAACGTGTTTATATCCCCATTCAATTATTAATCATAAATAATCAACAATCTCTGATTATCTAAATTCTTCCTTATGTGTATTGATTCAAAACAAGCTCTTCGAACCAATTCTAGCCACGGACAATCCTAAACAAGCTCTTAGGATTTAATGCACGACTAGTATGAAAATTTAGAAGAATAGATTGAATTGGATCGTTAATTACACAAGCTCGGATTAAACAATCCAAGTTGAATTATTACTAAACCTGCAAGAGATTTATTTTCTACTAAAGTAAAGATTCAATAACAATTACGGATCAAGAATCTAAACATAGCATATTCATGAATTCAAAGATCAATAATCCAATTGGCCAAATTAAACTATTAATCAAATAAATTCAATTGAACATTCAAAACATAATAATCCAACAATTGAAATAAAGGAATAAATTCACGCTACTAATTTGTAGGAAAAGAAAATAACATAATCAAGTTAACACAACTTCCCCTTTGAACAAGATATGGAATTTAGCCTAGCATGATTGTGGTAGATTCTTCAAGTTGCTTCATGAATTCCATTGTTGTTGATATTCCTGCGCTTGAAAATCTCCAAAGAATGCTCTATATTTTGCTCTCAATTTTCCTCAATGTCTAGCCTCTTTCACAACATTTTTTTCACCTTTTTTTTCTGTCATGAGAACCCCTTTTTGTAGCCTTAATTTCGTGCCCTAGCTTTGGGCTCAAGAAGTCCCAAAATTATGGAAAGAATTGAAATATGGAAATTGTTGACTGGAGAGTTACGGCCATAAGTCTTCCTTTACGGCCGTAAAGAGGTTTCTGCTGATTTCTCAAAAATTGAAGTTACGGCCGTAACTTTTGATTTACGGCAGTAAAGATGTTTCTGCGCATTTTTCAACATGCTCTTACGGCCGTAATGATTTGTCTTGCGGCCGTAACTCTATTTGTACCTAAGTCCCCAAACTTCAGTTTTTAGTGCAATTTGGTCATTTTTTTTTCTTTTCTCCTCTTTTAGGATCCTATACAACATGAAACATAAAATGCATTAATAATACTTAGATAGAATCCCATTATGACTTATTCAAGGATGTAAGTGCATAAAATAAACGTAAATATCACACTTATCACCCACACTAAGACTGATAGACGCCGCACTCCTGCCCATGCTTCTAACGGAGAACGCCGTAGGCAGCAGCGCCACCCAAGGCCCCACCCTTAACGACGCTGACTCCAACTCTCACAGTCTGTAACGAGCGTCCCTACCAGAGATTCGAGCACCGCCGTCTCTAAAGACTTGCGACTCGAACGTCGTCGTCTCCACGAACTCGAACATGGCGGATCTGTTATTTTTGGGTTGTGCATCCGTGTGTGTTTAGAGGTGGAGTTGAACGGTGCTGGTGTTGTGCTTGTGTATTGGTATGTGTTGCAGTGGAATCAAGGGGTGGTTGAAATCGGGGTGGTGGTGGTGGTGCTGGAAATTTTGCTGGTGCTTGTGTGTTGCATGTGATGGCGATACCCTGCAAGTGTAGGTGTCGACGGTGATGGCAAACATGTAACAGTGGGGATGAGTTGGAGAAGATATGATTGTGTGAGTTGGGGGCTATGTTTCCGACATTAAAAAAATGAATGCAAAAGGTCCCATTTTTATGACGTTTAGTAATGAAATGAACATAAGTGATTCACCACTCCCATTTTCTTGACTCAGGTCACGTGTTGGCGATGGCGACAGCACCGTGACAGCTATTGCGTCGTCGAAACTGTGTTTGAAACTTTAATTGCGACCTAATAATTTGTTAAATGTGACTTAAGAAAATATGTAACCTAATAATTGATAAATTGTGACTTAAAAATCAAATTAATGTGACCTAATAATTTGATTACTTGTGACCTAAAAATATGTCAGATTCTATTAATTAATTTAATTTGACATTTGTGACCTATTGATTTGATAATATGTGACTTTGAAATTCACCTAAAAAATTTGTTATTGTGATTTAAAAATAAGTTTAATTTGTGACCTAATATTTTGATAATTTGTGACCTAAACAGAGACGGATCCACATGCCGGCGAGCTAGTGCGGCCGTGCTAGCTGGCCTCCGGCCATCCAGATTTCGATTGTTTTTTTAAACCGAGATTTGGCTATTTGATCTGAACCCAATCTATATCTTTGAACACAAATCCAAAATCAAATCCCTTCCTTTAATTTATAGAAATCGATTTCAACTTCCAGACTTCCCCCTCTTCAAACTTTGACTTCGCCTCCGATGTGACCTGGACTCAAGCACTCTCAATGAGCATATGGAATACCATGATTAAAGCGTTCACTGAGAATCACAAACCTGAAAATGCCCTTTCACTCTATAAAAAAAAATGCTGGGAGGTAATTTTTCACCCAATAATTATACATTTTTTGTTTATTTTTGGGGCTTGTTTCAGAGTTATTTTGTGCAAAATGGGTTAATTCACTGTTATGCTAGTTGTAAATCTATGGAAGTAGCTCGGAAACTGTTTGATGTCAGTATGAAGCGGGATGTGATTACATGGACTATGGTGATCAATGGCTATTTGAAGATTGGGGAGGATGGGACTGCGAGGGAATTGTTTGATAAAATGCCTAAGAGACATGCTCTTAAAGTGCTATTGTCAAATTTTGCATAAATGTATTACTTTTTTTAAGTTTTAGGTGTGTTTTTAGCTTTTGTAATAGTCACTTGTGAGCTCATATTCTCCTTGCGTGATTTTGAATTGTGATTATTGTGATTCGGTGAATATTGGATTTGTGAATTGTGATTGTTGAGATTTGGTGAATATTGAATTTGTAAGTTGTGATTATTGAGATTTGGTGAATATTAAATTTATGAATTGTGGTTTATTGAATATTTGAATTTGTATATGATTTATATATTATGAATTTAATTAATCTCGCTATTGCGGTCGTTGATAGTTGTCAATTAATAGCGGACTGCTCTAGTATTGGATCCGTCATTGGCCTAAAAGATTTATATTTTGTGACTTGAAAATATATAGTGTTGTGACCTTAATATATATAATTACTCAAAAATTTAATTATGTAATTTAATTAATTAATTCTAATTAGAACCTGATTTTTTATATTATATATGTTTCATCTCAATTTTGAAATTTGTATTTATAATCACCTTACTTGTGTATTTCTCCCTTTCAAAATTAGCCTATTAAAGCACAACCCAATTTTATAACTTAACAAAGTAAATTGAGTCCAACAAACATCAAATTACCCAAATTCATGACTTATATCTATCTATCTATCTATAATAATAGAATACATGTCAAAAAGAAAAAACCTCAATTTCCCGCCTAAACTCCTTCCTAAATCTAGAAATTTTAAAGAATCTTTCAAGACAAGCTTAATTAATGTAGAAACGTGCTATCGAAATGTTTCTTTTTCATTGTTTTGAAATATTGTTTGTTAAAAGTTTTTTGTTTGAAAACATGTTTTTTTTTTCTAGGTAAAATGTATGGTTGAAAAGTAATGAAAAAAATGTATGTGGTTAAAAAATAATTTGAAAAATTATGTTGTAAAAAACATGTTTAAAAACATATTTACCAAATATAAGTTTGAAATGCACGGTGCATCTTTTTAAGAGTTTGCATTAATAAATGAATTATCATTACAATTTGACTGCATGTGTCTTAATTGACAGTACAGAACTGATCTGGTGCACGTCAGACATGCACCTTATCGTGCATGTGCAGTACACTTTTTTCAAAACCCACTTGTGGGTTCTAAACAGTGCACACTAAATGTGCACGACATGGATCATTTTCAATTGACTGTATCCATTTTCTACCTATAAAGCATGTGTTTGGTAAACTACAAAAATTGGTTTATAAACTATACAATTTCTCAAACCACTTTTTAACAATACATCTCTTTCTCTCTAATTTTCAACCACCACTTTTTACCTCAAAATAACTTTCTAGATTTGAAAATCTATGCACCAAAAAAAAAAGTAACAAATATTTTAACAATTATTATGGTACATAACATTAGAAGAATTCATGTTATGCTATTAATGACATCAAGATTTTAATTTATTTTAATGTATAAACTATTTTTTCGTTTTGTAATAATTATTATCCACTTAATAATTATTTTATAATATTTACCTATACATATATAAAAATAAAGTACATGTCAAAAATACACACGTAATTTTTCGCCCAAAATAACTTTCCAAATCTTGAAATCTATGCAAAAAAATAATGTAACAAATATTTTAGCAATTATTATGGTACATAACATTAGAATTTGTGTTATGCTATTGATGACATCAAGATTTTAATTTATTTTAATGTATAAACTATTTTTTATCTTGTAATAATTATTATTCACATGATAATTATTTTATTATATTTAAGTCGAAAAATGTGTAATATGAGTGTCCAATCGAAAATCTCAATAAAAAGTTTAATACAAAGTAACAAGTGAGAACAAACTGTAAAATCATTTCAAAGATCATATGTAAAAGTTTTTATATTTTTTAAACTTAATATATCATTCATTTAAAATTATATCGTTTAAGTTCTGTAATACTATTTATAAACTATTTTTTGCATTAATTATTAATCCTTTTATAGTTATTGTATTATTTTTGAAGTAAAAAAAATATGCAATATGGGTGCCATAATAAAAATCTCAACTAGAAGTTTAATAATAAATAACAAGTGAGAGCAAACTGAAAATATATTGTTCGTAAAATTGTCTCAAAGATCAAATTGTTCCGAAATTTCTTAATCCGTCTTCTCCTCTTGAAAATCAATTACAATTTAAAAAAAAAAAAAAATTGTTATCAATATCACATAAATATTTTATCCTTTAAAAATTGGAAATGAAAGAAAATAAAATAGGAGTGTCAATCGATCTATTTTTTTCTTTCATTTCATTTCAATAAAATTATGAGCGTATATCACAAATATATCTATTTTTTCACTTATTACAAATTTTATTCAAATTTAATTTTGTTTTCTCACTTTAAGCTTTAAGTCAATTTAAATTACAATGTTAAAAAAAATTCCTAAAACGGTAAACATACGAACCGTAAAAGAAATTAAGGTATGTGTAATTGTAAGTTTTTTGTAATTAATTTTCTTCCTTTATGTGTAATTTTAATTTTTTTTGTAATTAATTGTCTTCCTTCATTTCTTATTCTTAATTAAATACTCATTTCATACGTTAACATATGAAAATCAATTATATTTTTTAAAAATTGGTAAAAAAAAATGTTGGCAGTATCACATAAATATTATTTCTTTAAAAATAAAAATTCTTTTCTTTTTCATTTTAATAAAATTGTAAGCTTAGATTTCATGAAACGGTAAACATACGATCCGTAAAAAAATTAAAATATGTGTAATTATACCTTTTTTGTAATGAATTGCCTTTCTTCGTTTCTCATTTTATTTAAATATTCATTTCATATGTTAACATATAAACTCGATATATATAGGTAACAAATGATCGTGTATCGCATAAGTAAAAAACTAGTATCCGATAATATGAAGAGTTTTGGCGTATATGAAAATCAAAACAAATTTTACTTAAGAGTTGATAACAATATCTTACCATCTACAAGAGGTAAAAGATTAAATTGGAATCCAATAAAAAACTAGAAAAGACTTTTTTCTCAAAGTTGATGCTCATGTTACTTAAGAGTTGATAACAATATCTTACCATCTACAAGAGGTAAAAGATTAAATTGGAATCCAATAAAAAACTAGAAAAGACTTTTTTCTCAAAGTTGATGCTCATGTCTAATCTAGCATTTGTTTCGTAAATTGTTTATAAACAAATTTTTAAGCAACATAATTTCTCAAACCAATCTCTCATCAGTCACCATACAAATTTTTCAAACAATTTTTCAACAATATATTTTATCACAAAAACATCGTATTCTTTGTTTATAAATAATAATAATAAAAAAGTTTACCAAACAGATGAGATAGGAATTGGTTTTTGTTGTAAATTTGAAAAATATGTATAAAATTCAATCGATTTTAATATTTATAATTTTGGGAAATATGTTTATAGCGCACGACTCAAATAATTATCACATGTTGCCGTGTGTATATTGGTAAAATGAAGATACTCCTTCAACCGTGGAGTTTGTCTAAACTCATAAACAGAGCTAGAGGAGGCGAGGGTGACGATCGCTCCCCCATTATTTTTCACTGATCCGGGACTCCTAGTAAATTTATTGTGTAATTTTAGGTTTCATCGTAGCAATATTTTTTGTTCGTCCCCGCAAAATTTTTAATTCTTTTCAATTGGAAAATATTGGCTCAATAACTTAAAGTCTAAAGCCAAATAATACAAAAGCCTTAAACTAACTAGAAATACTAGATGACCCAATATTCAATTTTCAATTCATTCCAATGAATTCATTAAGAGTAACTCTCAATTTAAAAATTTGATAACACTTCTCGAGATGTGCCAATTATGGGCATTGACAAGAACATCGACGAGTTATAATTTTGTTGATAGATTGATTCACTTTGTTTTAACTTTCCTAGTTTCAATAGCAATTATAGAATGTGCATTTTCAGCTATGAGGGCATTAAGACGAGGTAATGAAATAAAATGAAAGATGATTTTTGGTCCAGTATCATGCTTGTGTATATTGAGAATGAGGTTGTTGAGACTTTTTGAATAGATTCTCATATCAACGAGTTTGAAGAGATAAGGATAAGGAGGGACTAGGGATGGCAAAATGACTCGTAAGCTCGAGCCGCTCAGGTTCGGCTCAAAAAAATCTCGGACTTAGCTCGGCTCGCGGCTCAAAGTCTTTTTTTTCAAGGACGAGCTTTAGCTTGTCTTGCCTCGAGCCAAAAAAAAGTCTGCCCAAAAAGCTTGAGCATTGAAATTCAACCACAAACTCGACTTGATTCGTTGTATATATACATTTTCAATAAAACTTTTATGGATTTTATTATAAAAAACAAAATAAAATTTGAAAGCTCGAGACTTGGCCCGTCTCGGCGTAGAAAAGCTCAAGCCTTATTTTTTAGGACGATCTTTGACTCGGCTCAAGCCAAAATAAGCTCAATCCCTAGAAGCTCGAGCCTTGATCCTCGGCTCATGACATCCATAGGAGGGACCAATTTGAGATACTCAAGTCATCTCTATCATTTGTCTTATAGATATGCAGTTTGTTTTTGTGTTTTTGATACCCATCTAATGTTCTTATTTTTTTTTCCCCAAATTGTATAGCGTTAGACATAGATGGGCATATTGTTTTTGTATGGACAAACTGATTTTTTTTAATTTTTTTTGTCTGTCTATCTAACTTGTCATTTTAGTACTCAAAATCCTTCATTTCAATCCTTTTGGTTCAAAAAAATTCGGAGGCTCTGCCCCGAACCTCGAGAGGGTGGCCTCCCCCCAGCCCCATATATTTTTTTCCTCGCAACATATAAATCATAACTCTGTCATTATCTATAATAAGTGCTTGTCTGGTAAAGCAAATTTTTTAACTACAACTTTTTCAAACTCAATCTCAACCGTTCATTATTAGTCAAACTCACAATTTTTGATTTTTCAAATATTCTTAAACCACACATCCATAAAAAAACCCACAAAAATCAAAATTTTTCACTTTATCAAATATGGTATAATTTGTGTAAAAATTATAGTAACGGTTCAGTGAACATGATTCCTATTCATTATCCTTCATTATAATAGAGTGTCTGGTAACTCTGTTGTAGTTTTTAAATTATTTTTTTGTTATTTTCGAGGTAAGATATGTGATTAAAAAGTGGAGAGAAAAATTTGGATGATTAAAAAGTAATTTAAGAAATTGTGTTGTTTATAAATTGATTTATAAATTGTAATAATTGCGTTACAGAACAGATTCTTGCCTCTGTTCGGAGGCTAAAAAACTAGTTTTTTTGGTTCTTTTCGCGGATCTTGAGGTAGATGTAGGGGAGAGAGAAAAGATGTATGGTTAAAAAGTTGTATTGAAAATTGGAGTGATTATAAATGGTTTAAAAACCATTTTACCGAACAAGACTTCTTTTTAGATTTTACTTCAACTTTTAGGAGTGCTATATTTCTTTTCTCGCACAATTGCGAGATATTTATTTATATATTTATTGATCTTGGTCTAACTGTTTCATCTTTACAAGGATTCCAACACATTAACGGAAAAAACCAAAGAACTTTGAAGAAGGGGAGAGACTTGATTCAAGGAACTATGAAATCACAGATCCATGTTCTTTTTATCCACCTAACATGAATTTTACCATGCTCCGAGGCTCTTCAGTCCTCGTTCCTTATATCTATTTTTGTCCAAAACGACCAAAACAACATGTCAAGTCTTCTAGAAGGCCAATTGTTATTACTTTATTTTTGTGAATTTTTTTCTCCCCTGAAGTCGTTTCAAATTAAAGTTTTAGAGCCAGTTTGTAAATTGTAATGTGATTTTTGGAAGTTTTTACGGTCTTTTTAATGAAGATGTGGTTTAAAAATGTTTGAAAAAAAAAAAATTGTGGATTTGACTAAGAATAGATGATTAAGATTGAGTTTGAAAAGTTTTTTTAATGAAGATGTAGTTTAAAAATAAAAAAAAAAAAATTGTTGATTTGACTAAGAATAGATGATTAAGATTGAGTTTGAAAAATTAAGTTAAAAAAAATCACATTATCAAACAAACTCTTGATCTTGAGAAATAACAAAAAAAAATGTTTATGATTACTCATGGCCGGAATAATATTTGATAATTTGAAATAAGTAATAATAATAAATCAAACTATATAGTTTTAAAAAAAAGTAATATATCTATATTTTTTCAAAAAATATTTAATAAAGTTTGGTTGGTCAGATGAAATTGAGTTATTAAATAAAATAAAAACTAGAAAATGACATAAAAACTTAAATAAATAGAAAAAATCAACAATTTGTCTCTCATACATATATAAACAAATAATATATGGTTTCATATGGTTCTGATTCCTAAATAACCGAATCGAATCAAGAACCGATGATTCTTTTGAAAAAAGAATCGTTTGGTTCTTTTTTCAAGAGAAGAATCAAATCGGAACTGAACACTTCGGTTCTTCTAGTTCTGGTTCTGATTCCGATTTTCTAAACTAAAATTTCTCAAATTTAAGCGATAAAGTCATGGTAGATTCCGACCGGTAAGAGTCGTAAGACGGTAAAGTCATCAACTTTGATCAAAATGTGAATACAACACTCAAAATCTTTGACATCAAGTTATTCACTCATTTTTTAGACAGTAACGTATCTCCTGATTCGTGTGTATGTGTTTCTTCTAAAAATTCTTCGATTTCTGCTAGTAATTCTCCACCTTTTCAGGGAACATTCACACAAATCTAGCAAATCCTTGAAAACAAGATAAAAATTAATTGTAAGATGAAGAGTGAAGATTTATTGTTTGTTGATTCTTAAAGAACTGACGGCCGAATGTTTGAAGTTAAACGATAGAACCAGTAAAAGTAAATTGATTTTTAATCTATGATTTTTTGTTTATTATTTATTTTGCTTATATATTGTAATGTTTAATGAGTTAATAGTTGTTGGATAATTGATATTGACTAATGGACTGAATAACATGCATTAAGATTAAGAATTGATGATTTTTTTAAAAAAAATTATATTTAAAAAAATTGTGTTTTGTTTTGATTCTTGGTTCTGAACCAAGAACCGAAATAAGAATCAGAATCGTTGATTTTTTATTTATAGAATCAAAATCGTTTAAAATTTTGATAGGATCGAATTGAATTGAGATCAAACCAAAATCGAAATGAACTGCTAGTTTCGATTCTTTCGTCCAAAAGCCTACTTTTCCCAGTAGCAAGAGGGCAAGTGCAAATGGCCAAAGATTGGTTGTTAAGGTCTTGGCACGTGCCGAGTCTTCTAGAATGTATTTTTCTCTCACTCCCCAAAGCCACAGTTTCAACCCATACATCACACTCACAGCGCTAGTCTTTGCTAATGTGGGCCCATAATTTCTAACATATGGTGGGGCCCAATGTCTTGTACTAAGATTAGTTCCAAAATGGTGAATATAATACAATTGATAATGACAGGTTTCGATTTCCCTAAAAAAAAAAAAATAATAATGACAGGTTTCGATTAATGGTTGTAATTCGAGAGTTTGATTAGATTTATGTGAATCGTGATTAATTACGTTGCTTATTATATTAATCTTATTCTTTTTGTAGTAAACAAGGGGCCATGAGCCACACAATTGACAAGGATGTAGAAATTTATTATATTTAATCACTACCACATCTCCATGATATATGCTTTATAGAAGTGTCAAGACGGATTAGTTGATCAATTTCGTAAATATCGACACATAATGTTTCGAGATCGTGAGCTGGCCCAAGAATTAATAGGTCGTTCAGGAGTCAAATATCTGTGAACCAAGGGTTAGGAGGTTTACACCATCACGAGCTAGGGTGTTAAAGAAAACAAAAATACCATTTGTACAAATATTTTCATACGGGTGCGTGTACAGATGTTTCACTGTAGGTGAAAAGATGGCAGAGAAGTCAGCGCAGACTTCTCTACTACAGTGTCATATCTGTGCGCCTTTTTGTATATTGATCTGTACGAATAGCGCGATTGTAAAGAAAATTATAAAAGAAAAAAAATCAAAACAAGGGTTGTTCAAAAGCTCTTTTAAAGATTATCAATTTTATCATTATATTTTATTATCTGATGATGAAATAGATGACAAATCTAAACAGGTCTGAGATTCAAATATTGAAGGAATAATTCCTTTATTTTATGTTTTCCACTCTAACAGAAGAGGGAAGCTTACTGGCTATATATACCAAAGTCAAATAGCCTAGAACCTAATATAATTCGAATAGAACCCAATACAATGCGGATAAAATGCTACTAAAATGAAAGACAAATAGGTAAATGACACGTAAGTAAGTAAAGCAAAATAAATCTTTTCACCCCCCTACAATGCGGATAAAATGCTACTAAAATGAAATACAAATAGGTAAATGACACGTAAGTAAGTAAAGCAAAATAAATCTTTTCATCCCCCCCCCCGCCCCCCCCCCCCCCCCCCCCCAAAGTTGGAGCTTGATGAAAATCAATCAAGCCCAACTTGATAAGTAAGGAAGAAAATTGTTGAGTTCCAAGAGCTTTGGTAAAAATGTCGGCCAATTGATTTTTCGACTGCAGATATTTAGAAAGAATGAAACCATCCTTAAATTTGTTCCGAACTAGATGACAGTCAATCTCCAAATGCTTCGTCCGTTCATGAAAAATCGGATTAGCTACAATATGTAATGCAGCACGATTATCACACCACAGAGGTATAGGCAGAGATAAAGAAACCATGAAGTCCTGTAAAATGTAACTCATCAATTGAAGCTCACATACAGTAGTTGCAAGGCTGTGATATTCTGCCTCAGCCGAGGATCTAGAAACAGTAGTCTGCTTTTTTATTTTCCAAGAAACAAGGGCCCCGCCAATATAGACACAATAACTGGTCACAGACCTCCTAGTATACACACACGATGCCCAATCAGCGTCACAAAAAGCTTCCAACTGCAGAGAGTTTGAAGCAGGGTAAAAAAGAACTCTAGATAGATAGCCTTTTAGGTAGCGTAGAAGATGGATCGCTGAATTCCAATGATTGAGGCGAGATTGATGAGCATATTGACTGAGTTGTTGAATACTAAACGTGATGTCTGACCTGGTAATAATTAAATAAAGCATCTTTCCACACTAACAGAAGAGGGAAGTTTACTGACTATATATACCAAAGTCAAATAGTGATGAGAATTAAGGGAGTCAACCGGGTCAAAGTCAAACTAGTCAACCCTCGATAAGAATACCGGTGGGTCCTATGACAAGATCCAAGGCTAAAGAGGTCCAAGAGTCGATGGCGGGACTCATTTTCAAGCTTCGAAATCAAGTCCACATGGAAGAAAACAAGATGGAGGTCAATTGCCTAATTTTGGATGCTCAGGACATTTCGGTCGACCGAAACTCTGCAGGAATTTTTGAGCTAGCTTCAGGAGGGTTCGGCTCAGCTTTGTACGACCGAAAGTGCTATTTCGGTCGACCAGGTGTTCGTCCGAAATAGTTTCGATCGACCGGTTCGGTCGACCGAAAGTTTCCCGAATGTAAATGCGGGGTTTTTTGTGCAATTTCGCAAACTTCTTGTTTTTCACTTTGTATATCTTTTGTAAAGCTTTCAAACCCTAGGTAGTTTTGGACATTGAAAACACTCCATTGAGAGCATTTAAGATAGGTAAATCCTTTCTTTACCTTGTAACTTTTCTTGGAATATTACTTCAACTTATATAGAGAGTTTATCTTGTGTATTGGTTGTTGTTGTTGTTTATTCCACAAATCTTGGTATTTGTCTTAATCTCTCCATTGGGCTAGAGTTAAATTTCGTTAGAATTTTGGTTGGGTTAAACTTGAGTCAAGATTCTTCATTTATTACCTTTTTTAACTTTCTTGGGTTGATACATAAATTGTTGTGGGAATTTTTGGTTTAGTCACCAAAGGGGTTCGCATCATTTAGTATCAGAGCTTAACTCTAAAATTGGTAGTCCTATCTTTACATTTATTGTTATTGTTCTTGATAGTCCAAAAAAAAAAAAAACGAAAATTACAAAAAAAATTGGGGAAAATTTATTTGCCCATGAATATTTCATAATTCCTACATATTGGGCATTGTTGTTATTACCAATTTGAAAGTTTGTTGGGGATACATTTGAACAAACACTTGAAAATCCTAAACTATTCAAGTTTACATCCTAAGTGTTTGACAAAATGTTTCAAAGAGTGTTTTCATATTGAAACCTACCATTCAACTACCAAACACATTCCTAATCGAATTCCTTATATCTTACATCAAGTTATTGTGACTATACCCTTGAAAATCTTATTGGTCAAGTTCAATTCCTTACTTCCTTTGTTTAGTAGCAAGCAACTAAATTCTACTTGCTATTGTGTCAATCCTTCCTTTGCTTCCTTTATTGTTTGTGAAATTTATGCTACACAAGAATTGAATTCTCAATTTAATTGAATTTCCTTCCTTGGAAAGTTTGGGTAAGAAAGTGAGGAGTGGTAAAAGGCAAGAGTGGTGAGCTCATTAGAGGGAAAAAGCCTAATTGAGTGAAACACGAGCAAACATAATTTGTGAGGACACTTGCACACTTACACTCCATGGCTAATACACATACTTCGAGTGGACAAGATTCTAATGCACAAACTCAAGAGTTGAGGGATATGATACAAGTTCTCACGGTTACCATGGCGGATATGGGGGGAAGATTGGAGGGGAGGTTAGCAAGATTGGAGACTAGGAGGGAAGCTCCACCCCAAAGGGATGATAATATTAGGAGGGATGATAGGAGAAGGCCTAGAGATGAATATGAGGATGATGATATTGACAATGATGAATTGGAGAGCGAAGGAGGTAGTGACCAAAATTGGAACATGGGTAGGAATAGAGAAGGTAGGAATGTGAGGGGAGTTGGTCGAGGTCATGGGAGGAACCCTAGGGGTAGGGATGGAGTGGATGGTAATCTTGGTAGTATCAAGATGAAAATTCATTCTTTCCATGGGAAGAGTGATCCTGATGCCTATTTAGAATGGAAGAGGAAGATGGAATTGATTTTTGAATGTCATTGGTACTCCGAGGATAAAAATGTTAAGTTAGCGGTAGTGGAGTTTACCGACTATGCCTTAGCTTGGTGGGATAATTTATTACTCACTAGGAGAAGGAATTTAGAGGGTAGTGTGGATACTTGAGATGAATTGAAGAGCCTTATGAGAAAAAGATTTGTATCAAGTCACTACTATAGGGGGCTCTATCAAAGACTACAAACTCTTACTCGAGGAACAAAAGGGGTTGAAGATTATTACAAGGAGTTGGAGAAAGCTTTGATGAAGGCCGACATAGAGGATGATAGAGAAGCCACTATGGCTCGTTATATGAGTGAGTTGAATAGGGAGATAGCCAATGTTGTTGAATTACACCATTATGTTGAGATGGAGGAGTTAGTACACATGGCTATTAAAGTGGAGGCTCAATTGAAGAAGAAGGAGCAATTTAAAAGAAAGGGACAAGAAAAATTCTTGGGGGGTCCTAGTTCCAATTGGAAGTCTAAGTGGGGGAGTGAAAAGGTTGATAAGGCACCACTTAAGGACAATATTGAAACCTCCAAGGGAAAGGAAGTTAGCTTCGTCAAGGATAAACCAAAGGTTGTTCCTACCGCTTCTAGGAGTCGGGATATAGAATGCTTCAAGTGTAGAGAGCGGGGGCATTATTCTCGAGAGTTCCTTAACAATAGGGTGATGATTATTAAAAATGGGGAGTGGTACTCGGAAGATGAAGATGACGAAGAGGGGGTGCCATGTAGAGGAGATAGTGATGGCGAGGAAGAAGAGGTGGAGGGAGTTGTTAGTCCACCCAAGTCTTTAGTCACCATTAGATATCTCAACACCCAAGCCAAGGTGGATGAGGCGGCTAAGCAAAGGGAGAATATCTTCCATACTAGGTGTCTTGTGAAGGACAAAGCCTGTAGTCTCATCATTGATGGGGGAAGTTGCACTAATGTAGTTAGCACTAGTATGGTAGAGAGGTTGGGATTACCTTTAATGCCATATCCTAGTCCTTATAAGTTACAATGGTTGAGTGATTATGGTGAGTTGAAGGTAAACAAGCAAGTATTACTTACTTTCAACATAAGGACATATGAAGATCAAGTACTTTGTGATGTGGTGCCCATGCAAGCTACACATATATTATTGGGGAGGCCATGACAATATGATAGGAGGGTATTGCATGATGGTAGAAAAAATAGGTATAGCTTCCAAATGAATGGGAAACCCGTAACACTCCTACCTTTGAGTCCCGAAGAAGTTTACAAGGACCAATTGAAACTCAAGAGGGAGGAGGAGGAGGAAAAAGAAAGAAGAAAAAAAAATATGGAGTTGAGTGGGAGACAAAAAGAAAGTGAGAAAAAAAGAGGGCAAAAAAAGTAGTGAGAAAAAAATGAGGGGATGCAAGAAAAAAGAAAGAGAGCAAAGGATATTGAGAAAAAAATAAATTTTTATGCGAGTAAAGGTGATGTGGAGAGAGCTCTGAAAGAAAATCATTCTATTCTTTTGATGGTGTATAAGGAGTCCCTCCTTATACTTGATGACCCTCACACTTCCCTCCCCACTTTAGCTACTTCTTTGTTGCAGGAGTTCGAGGATGTCTTCCCGGAGGAGATGCCTAGTGGGCTTCCACCCATTAGAGGCATCGAGCATCAAATTTATTTCATCCCCGGAGCCGTCATTCCAAATAGACCGGCGTACCGAAGCAATCTGGAGGAGACCAAGGAACTCCAAAAATAAGTTGAGGAGTTGATGAGTAAAGGATATGTTCGTGAGAGCATGAGTCCTTGTGCCTTTCCCGTGCTACTAGTGCCCAAGAAGGATGGAACCTTTAGAATGTGCGTCGATTGTCGAGCCATTAACAACATAACGATAAAGTATCGACACCCCATTCCTAGGTTAGATGATATGCTAGATGAGTTGCATGGTTCTTGCATTTTTAGCAAAATCGACTTGAGAAGTTGATACCACCAAATTAGGATGAGAGAAGGAGATGAATGGAAAACCGCTTTTAAAACAAAATATGGTTTATATGAGTGGTTGGTTATGCCCTTCGGTCTCACTAATGCACCGAGCACTTTTATGAGATTAATGAACCATGTTTTGCGTGCATTCATTAGCAAATTTGTGGTAGTTTACTTCGATGATATTTTGATTTATAGCAAGAATTTGAATGAGCATATTGAGAACTTGAGGAGAGTACTTTTAGTTTTAAAAGAAGAACAATTGTATGCTAACATCAACAAGTGTAATTTTTACATGGAGGGTGTGGTCTTTCTTGAATTTGTAGTTAGTACTAAGGGGATAGAGGTCGATGAGGAGAAGATCAAAGCATTAAGGAATGGCCCACTCTCACAAGTGTCACCGAGGTAAGAAGCTTCCACGGGTTAGCTAGTTTTTACCGTCGTTTTGTCAAGGGTTTCAGGACACTAGCTTCACCACTTACCAAGGTTGTCAAAAAGCATGTTGGGTTTAAATGGGGGGAGGCGCAAGAAAAGGCCTTTAATGAAATAAAGAACAAATTGTGCACAACCCCGGTTTTATCCTTGCCTAATTGATAAAACTTTTGAGATTGAATGTGATGCTTCAGGCACAGGTATTGGAGCAGTTTTGATGCAGGAGAAAAGGCCGATTGCCTACTTTAGCGAGAAGCTCAGTGGAGCCGCCTTGAACTACCCCACCTATGACAAGGAGCTCTATGCATTGTTGAGATCGTTAGAGACATGGCACCACTACTTGTGGCCTAGAGAGATCGTCATCCACACCGACCATGAGTCATTGAAGCACTTGAAGGGGCAAGGAAAGTTGAGCAAGAGGCATGCCAAATGGGTGGAGTACGTGGAAACTTTTCCTTATGTCATCAAATACAAACAAGGTAAGGAGAATGTGGTAGCCGACGCTCTTTCTCGAAGGTATGCTCTTATTACTACCTTGAGTGCTAAATTGTTGGGTTTTGAGAGCATTAAGGACTTGTATGCTCATGATTCGGATTTTTCTAGTATATTTATATCATGTGAGAGGGTTGGATTTGGTAAGTATTATAGGCATGAGGGGTTTTTGTTTCGAGAAGGTAAACTTTGTGTGCCAAATTGCTCATTGAGGGAGTTGATAGTAAGGGAGGCCCATGGCGGGGGATTAATGGGTCACTTTGGGGTAAGGAGAACCTTGGAAATCTTACAAGAACATTTCTTTTGGCCTAAAATGAGTAGAGACGTTGGGAGAATTTGTTCTAGGTGTATAACTTGTAGGAAGGCCAAGTCCAAGGTAGAACCACATGGATTATATACACCCCTACCTGTCCCTAGTGAACATTTGACGGAAATTTCCATGGACTTTATTTTGGATTGCCTAGGTCAAAAAAAGGTAGTGATTCCATCTTCGTGGTTGTAGATATGTTTAGTAAAATGGCACATTTCCTTGCTTGTCATAAAATCGATGATGTCATTCATATAGCCGACCTATTCTTTAGGGAAATAGTACGACTCCATGGGGTTCCTAGGAGCATTGTGTTGGATAGGGACGTTAAATTCCGTAGCCACTTTTGGAAGGTCTTTTGGGGGAAATTGGGAACTAAACTTTTGTTTTCAACAACTTGTCATCCCCAAACCGATGGCCAAACGGAGGTGGTTAATAGAACTTTAACACAACTTCTTCGCACCATCCTTAAGGGCAACCTAAAGAATTGGGAAGAGTGTTTACCTTTTGTTGAATTTCCATATAATCGAAGTGTTCATTCTACTACTTCTTTTTCTCCATTCGAGATTGTTTATGGTTTTAACCTTTTAACTCCTTTGGATTTGATTCCGTTACCTATTGATGAAAGAGGTAGTTTAGATGGGAAGAGAAAGGCGGAGTTGGTAAAATCTCTCCACGAGAAAGTCAAACTCCAAATCGAGAAGAAGAATGAACAATATGCCTCCAGTGCCAACAAAGGTAGAAAACGAATGACATTCGAGGTCGGTGATTGGGTATGGTTGCATTTGAGGAAGGAGCGGTTCTCAACTCAAAGAAAATCAAAACTACAATCACGTGGTGATGGGCCCTTCCAAATCCTCGAGAAGATCAATGACAATGCCTGACCTCCCTGGTGAGTACAATGTATCGGCTTCATTTAATGTCTCTGACTTATCCCCTTTTGATGCAGATGAAGATTCGAGGTCGAATCCTTTTCAAGAGGGAGGGGATGGTGAGAATCAAGGGAGTCAACCGGGTCAAAGTCAAACTAGTCAACCCTCGATAAGAATACTGGTGGGTCATATGACAAGATCCAAGGTTAAAGAGGTCCAAGAGTCGATGGCGGGACTCATTTTCAAGCTTCGAAATCAAGTCCACATGGAAGAAAACAAGATGGAGGTCAATTGCCTAATTTTGGATGCTCAGGACATTTCGGTCGACCGAAACTCTGCAGGAATTTTTGAGCTAGCTTCAGGAGGGTTCGGCTGAGCTTTGTACGACCTAAAGTGCTATTTTGGTCGACCAGGTGTTCGACTGAAATAGTTTCGATCGACCGGTTCGGTCGACCGAAAGTTTCCCGAATGTAAATTCGGGGTTTTTTTGTACAATTTCGCAATCTTCTTATTTTTCACTTTGTATATCTTTTGTAAAGCTTTCAAACCCTAGGTAGTTTTTGACATTGAAGACACTCCATTGAGAGCATTTAAGAGAGGTAAATCCTTTCTTCACCTTGTAACTTTTCTTGGAATATTACTTCAACTTATATAGAGAGTTTATCTTGTGTATTGGTTGTTGTTGTTGTTTATTCCACAAATCTTGGTATTTGTCTTAATCTCTCCATTGGGCTAGAGTTAACTTTCGTTAGAATTTTGGTTGGGTTAAACTTGGGTCAAGATTCTTCGTTTATTACCTTTTTTAGCTTTCTTGGGTTGATACGTAAATTGTTGTGGAAATTTTTTGTTTAGTCACCAAAGGGGTTCGCATCAAATAGCCTAGAACCTAATACAATGCGGATAGAACCCAATAAAATGCGGATAAAATGCTACTAAAATGAAAGACAAATAAGTAAATGACACGTAAGTAAGTAAAGCAAAATAAATCTTTTCAACAGATAATTTAGATATCATACGATGATGAAAATTAAATTATTGATCATACCTAGTATTATAAAAAAATGGCATGAGATCTAATAACAGTTTCGGTCTCAGACTCAACATTGGCATCCGAGTTAGGGATGGCAATTTTGAACCGTCGAACCGAAAATCGCGGTGAGCCGAATCGAATGGTGTGAAAAAAACCGAACCGATAGGGAAACGGGTTGGGTATGGTTTACAAATTTAGTGACTCGATTTTTGGTGGAACGGGTATGGTATTTGTGCCGGTGAACCGAACCGAACTGAATACCAGATTTTGAAATGGGTAAATTGCGCTGTTTACTATAAAAATTACACCAAACTGAAAAACATGTTCCAATTCAATTCAACTGAGAAATACTGTATCTTATTCACTGACATCTTCACCCACCTGCTTCTTCCCACCGGTGCTAATACAGCGCTTCTGTGATATCGACACCCAAACGAACCTAAGTGTGTCGTTGGGGAACACAGGAAGTTGTGTCCCAACAGGTGAAGACGGTACAGAGGTTGATATATATATATATATATTCAGTGGCGGATCCAGGATTTCATGTTGTACCGAGCTAGAATTTAAAAGTTGTGGGGGTGGCCAGTGACGGAGTCAGGAATTATACAATGCTGGGGCAAAAAATTAGGGGGGTGGGGGGTGGAGGGGGGAGGCCCCCCTCCTGGGGGTTCGGGGGCGGAGCCCCCGAAATTTTTTTTTGACTAAGAGGATTGAAATCAAGAATATTGAGTACCAAATCTAATATAAGAAAAATCATAAATAATAATACATCAAAAATCCAATATATATAATCAAAATATAACTTGAATCACTATTACACTTGAATCTTCAAACAAAGTTAATTACATTCTAAGCCTAAAAACACATTTACATAATATTAATATCATTTTTCACAAATCACATTCTAAAACCTAGAACAATTAAATGGAATTTTCAATTGAGAGGAAAGTAAAGGTGCTGAAGCAGCTTTGACAGCTATTGAGATGGCATCCTTGTTTGAGCATCATCTGAAGTTTTAACATGGTTTCAACTCCTTTCTCCACACACACCTGTCATGTTGAAGAATGGATTGTGCTGTAATTTTCAGGAGAACCTAAATTGTCCTCGTTGTGTTTGACATTGGAAATTAGTCGAATAAACTCTTTTGGTAATTATTACGTGAGAGTTGTGCTATAAAAAAAAAAAAGAACCGAACTACAGCCCAGTACGGGCCTAGCTTAGATCCGCCCCTGTATATATTACCTTTTAGCTTTTAGTTTTTTCTCCCAGGTGAGGCAAAATATATAAAAGACAAAAACAAAGAAAAGCATGCAGAATTTGATAGGTTTCCTTTGTACTTTCAAGTGAACGACCAAGGTTCAAGAATTTAGAAGGTGTCATACAGCTAATGAAGTTAATTTGGAAGCTGTGCAAAGGGAACTTGAAGTAGGGGTAGAGTGCAAAAAATCGGTCTAGAACTGATCGGAAAGAGTGAAGATAACATACTGACTGATGGCAGCCTAGTAGTTGGGGATTATACCCGCAAATGTGAGAATAGTGTATGAAAAGTGTTTGATTTTATGTCTGAGACAAAGTATCATAATTTTTTTGTAAAGTATCGTGATGTGATACTAAAATTCCGTCCTAAGTATCATAAAAGTTTGATAAAGTTTCATATTATAATACCAAAATTTGAAAATTTCAAAAGTATCATGTTGTGATACTTTAAAAGTATCTTATGTATCATAAGATACTTTTAAAGTATCACAACATGATACTTTTGTGAAAACAATATTTTTCAGTAAAAAAAAAAATAAAAAAAAAATAAGTATTTTTCAGTGATTTTTGAAAATGAAGTAAGTTTCAATTATGATATCAAAAATTGGGTATTTTTTGAAAACTCCCCCTTAAAAATTGATTTTGGGTTATATTTATAAAAATTAAAAGCTCAAAATTAGTCATCCATTTAAAAGTTAATTAGCTCATTGTCCCAACCCACTACCCACATGACATGACCAATCAAGGCCCAATAAGAATTCATTAACCTACAAATATTGAATTCATCATTTTATTTCATCTGAGATTCTATGAATACATTACCATGTGAGACTACCGTGAGAAGCGATCAGGAAAATAACGAACTTGACTTACGACTCTCATTCGCTAGTCCTCCGTGTCGTGCCCAACTCGAAGGGGCTGAAGTTCGAATTTGGATAATGTTTGCATTGCACATTTTAATTTGGATATTATTTGCATTTCACATTTGAATTTGAGATATTGTTTGCGAATTTTGCTTAGTATTGTTATGTTGCTTTTTTTTTTTTTAGTTTGATTTGCTAATTTATATTTAAATGGTTATTAACCGCACCGAACCGAACCCAACGACATGCGAATTGAAACCACACCGACCCGACTTGGGGCGGTTATGGTTTGAACATAAAATTGGTGGTTTGGTTATTGTTTTGGACGAACCAAAATCGAATTGTTGCCATTACTAATCTGAGTCTACTTTTAGTACATGTAACAATGTATTGGACGAAATGATGGTGGTTTATAAATCAATTTATAATTTTCACAATTTTTCAAACTGTTGTAAATATTATATTGTATTAGTGAATAACAGTTGTATCCCTATAACCCTTTGGTATTGTTACCTTTTTTATCCCTTATTCCCCCATGTATATGGGTGTAATACCACTTTTCATTTTACGTGCATCCATAAATTTCACGTAATAATTATGTTAATGTTATTATAAATATTAAATTTAATGATATTTTTAATGTCGATAATTTGAATTATTCTGCAGTGGAAGGACTTGGATGCCGTCTCGATCAATGTACCAATTAAAAGTTTATAAATTGTTTATTTTAATAGTTTACGTGTAATTTATGTGATTAATTGTTTTATTTCCTAAGCATGCTATTTTCTATTTTATTGTATTAAATGGAAAGTTGGGGAAAAGTTTAGTGGCAATTGGAGAGTAAATAAAACTTATGGGCTTAATTAAACACATGAGGAGACGTGAGGGAGTAAATTGCAAATTTCAAAAGATTAAACAATAATCCTAAACCTACCTCTGACTCGTCTCTTTCACCTTCCTCCCCTCGCTGTCTCGCTCTCGTTCTCTCCTTCCTCTCACGCGACGCCGCCACTACCAGCCTTGACTTCCGCTCACCTCACCACCGGTCATCATCGCGATAGGGCTCCCCTCTCTACCTTTTCTCTTCCCCCCTTCCCTCGAGCGCGCATCCACACACGCGAGAAACAACCCACCCGCACATGAAATTACACACGCACACTGTTGATCGCACACACACACTTTCACACACGAACACGCCTATATGTATATGATGTTAATACATGTATTCTCTATATAATATTCAAATTTTTAACCTCAATTGTTAATTTCAATATGTGAATAATATGTATATACGTAAATTTCAGGTTTTTATATTTACATGTATAAATTCAGATTCAATTTTAGTTTACATTTCATATGTTAAATGTCAAATTCAAATTTTGGGAGCTTTATGATGACAGTGTATATATAGACATGTGATTTTCAAATTTTTTGGAATTTATAGATCTAGGTTATTTTGACTGATTTTAGTAAAATGGAACCTTGTTTAAAATTTTTAAATTTTGATAAATTATGAATTTAAGTCTGTTAGTTTACTATTCGTATTTAACCATGAGTGGAAATTTGTAATTCTTCTAATTGGGAAAACTTCTTGAATGGTTATAGTTGTTAGTAAGAATTTTGATAATTTTGGTTTAAGTTTGAATATAAGGTGACATTGAGAGATGTGAATTTTGAATTTTTAGTTTTAGATGGTTAGTTAGTTGTAGATTTACTTTTAAATTTCAGTTGAAATTTTCGAATTTGGTAAATGATTATGGAATTTGAGAATTTAGTTAACTTAATTGTGATTTTAGTGTGAACGTGAGTAATAATTATAATTCCTAAATTTTGGGAAAATTGTAAAGGCGTGTACATTTTTCAAACTTTGGTTTTGATTTAAGTACCTTAATAGTTAGTGTGTATTTGATTTTAGTTAAAATGAGTTTTTAAAATGAATAGTGATTTTTAGTAGAATAGATGTAGAAAAATGAGAATAATTTGATGAAAACCAAACAAGCACTTAAGTTTAAAATGTTGTGTCGAATGGTTTAAATCTTTTGCTTTCGAGTGTTTAATATATCTTAATACATTGTTGGGAATAAATAATCACAAGAAAGAAAAGGAAAAGAAGATTTATTGTTTTAACTTGTTTGATGTTAAAGGAATGATGGATATATCAGTTTGAACTGAAAATATATTTTATTAAATGAATGGATACAACTAGGACTTTGCTACATTGATGACACAGGCAGCCGAGGCTTCTCCACTTGCAAATCCAGAATCGGTAAATACTAAGGCCTGCAGGTAAGTAAACTTCCCCCTATTTTTATCAAAGTTGAATGTAAATGTGAAATTAATGTGTAAACAACTGTCTTGCAACTTACATGCTTTGATGAATTTCATTTACTTTATGAAAGTATATGTTATTAAGAAGAATGTTCAAGCATGCACGTTATCATGTCATTGCATCATCAAGTATGCATTGGTATCGAAATTGGGAAGTCAAATATTTTTAAATGAAAGGAATATGTCAAGGTGCAAGTTTGTTCAAAAGTATGTATCCCAAATTTTTAAGAAAGAATGGGTGTACTTCTAGTTCATGAAAGATGCGAGTGGGAAATGGGGTACGGGGGACCGGCGTACTCGAATGTAATGAGCCGTATTGCGGTGGAATAAAGTGAATGAGCCGCTTTGCGGTGGAATGAATGTTAACCGCTTTGCGGTTTTACTTGTGAATGTGATCTGGTTCCAAATAAGAATTGTCCACTGTTATCTGATTGACTAGAAGTTATATCAAGTGAGCTCACGATGGAAATGTTAAGTGAAAGTTTGAAAAGTGTGAAAGTTGTGAAAGGTTAAAGTGAATGGGGATACATACTTCAATTTTTTTTAAAGCATTTCATGTCATAAGCATGCATTCATACATAAAGTTTACTTACTGAGTTTTAGCTCACCCCAATCCCTCCCCAACATTTCAGGTGATGAAAGTTAGGTGATCTCAGGAGAACACTTGGCGGCTGACTCAGACAGTACCCGCTGTCATCCTTATTTAATAAAGTTAAATTTATTTAAGATATCATTTAAATTATTTCTTATTCATTTTATTGATTATGGTTTGTTTGAAGTTAGTTTCGAATGAAGAATGGTGTCGCATTAATGATTTAACTACTTACTATTTCATTTGTCAATGTCTATTGTTTTTGGAAATTTTATGCTGAGGAGTTTGGGGATTGAATGAATTGGTTTTGACGATGATGAATGTAGTTGAGATGTGGTTGATCTTGTTTAAATTTTTATGTCGGTTATGTTGTCTCTCTACAGGTTGGTTAAGTCTAATTTATAGAGGAGATTCAGTCGAAATTTCTGTAAAATTTTATAATAGATAAATGAAAATTTTAATGTGTAAACGATTTATTTCCGCATATAATGTGAATAGAAGTTAACACGCCTAGTTTTAAGCATTTAAAATTGGGATGATACAATGGGACTTTAGTTTATAATAATAGACACAAGTTTATTGACCACTCTATTCTTCTCTTTTTTTTCTAGTGTATAACATGTAGATCATGAGTCTTTACCAAATTGAGTAAGAAGACTTCTCCAAAATCTCATATATCAAGAAATTAGTTCGAAGGTAATTTTTTTTTTTATAAGTATAATCATCTGCCATGTGTGCCAAAATTAATTTGGTGACACGTGAATATTCTTTTTATACATATGCATCCTAACGATGCCAATGTTGTTCTTCTTCCAAATTTTGAATTCGAATCGACTTTTCAATTAAAAGTCTGATTTTGTTTCCTGGAACCCTTTTTTTGTTTTGGAAATTGGGGTTTTTTTTTTTTTTTTTTCAATTCAAATCTGATTTAAATTACGTACAATAACGGTGTCGATCTTTCTCTGCATGGTAATGTCTTTTGCAATTCTGATTCCAAATTGACTACTCTACAACTGACAACTTTCCAATTCAATTATTAGGTAGTGTTTGATATGAGTTATTTGCCATGAAATTGGAAAAGAGTGTACAAAAAAATCGCGAAATCGTAAATTGAACCTAACTCGATTTGAAATCGTTGATTTGAAACCGCATGGACTCGTGATTTTTTCTCTCTCAAATCGAATCAAATCATTTCAAAATGATTTAATTCAAATTTTAATATTCAAAAACCGCAAAAATAGAATCAAATGCTTTTATTTTCTAATTAAAAATTAATTTAATTAATTTAAATTTACCATTTTTCCGTTAAAAAAAGTCAAATTTAACTATGAAAATAAAATTCTCGTGTATATCTTTCCTCGTTTTCATTGCATTATAATGACCCCCCCAAAAAATGTGTAGAAGTTTCCTACCTTTCAGTTTGTATCATGTATGTATTGAATGTAAAAAAAATTATATCAAGCAAGAAAATTGATCAAGATAATGCAACAATAAGTCATAATTACAATGAACGGCTGAAAATGAATATTAACTTAAATCCTTGACTAGAACTATTAAATCTTCAAATGATGTTAGTACATATCGACAATTGACAATCTGAAAATCATGCTCCCACATTTTAGTGAAGTTATTCACTCATCATAATGCTTTTATTATCAATCTAGTAAAAGAGTAACGAAGTAAATAATGAATCAAAGAATGTTAACATATTTTAGTATTTACTAACTTCTAATTTACCTTTATATATTAAAAAATACGAATTAATTTGAAATCTAAAATAATTATATTGTGTCGATAGGTAAATTGTGGATTAAAATCAAACCAAATCGCAAAAAATTGTTTGATTTTTAAAATGAAATGGTTTGGTTTGGAAAAATCTCAAACTGCTTAAAATGATTTGATTTAAAAATATGTGAAAAATCGCTCAAATTGGACCGCGTTCACCCCTAGAATTGGAATTGATTTTCCCAGTGTTTGATAGGTAAGTTTTGGCAAAGCAAATATTTTCTTACTGAAGTGCATGTGACCATCTTAGCATTGAAAAGGTAGAATTCATTTTTCTTGCTTGTAGTAGATAAATGGTTTCTTACTTAGTTGGCAAATAATTTTACATTACGTTTGATCATTTTTACTATTGTTAATTAATTTATTTATCTCCAAAAATTAAAATTATTATTATCAAGTAAAAATGTGTTAAAAAAGTAAAAAAAAAATGATTTTTTTTAATTAAATTGCTAAATTTTACTTTATTTGTCATGGAAAATAATGTCAATCAAAAAATAAAAATTGAAAAATTCTCCACTTTTTCCATCCACCAAATTAAATAAATCAAACACATTAAACTTCCAATCCCATGAAAATAAATTCCCAAAAATTCATTTTCTTTCCTTCCAAATTTCACCTTCACTATCAAACGGACCCTCATATGAATTCCAATTTGTTACTTTCCAAATTCTGTATTCAATTCGTATAGAACAATTCCATCTTTTGAATGCATAATTTTTTATGTTAATTGTTTAATGTTTATATATCATGTTGTTCCTTTTTAAATTAATAGTTTATTACGTCTTTATTCTTGAAGTAGTACAACTGCATAATTAATATTTCAAAATAATATTACTTACTTCTAAAGAGTAAGATCAAAATTTTAGAACTATAATTAGGCTGTGTTTGATAGCGTCGATGAAATTTAGGTGGGAAAAAATGAATTTCAGGAAATTGAATTCCTGGAAATTTGAAATTTAATGTGTGTTTGATTGTCTTAATTTTTTAGGTGGAAAAAGTGTAGAATTTTTCAACTTTTGTGATTTTTCAACTTTTATTGTTTGATTGACATTATTTTTAATGAAAAATAAAACAAGATTTAGCTATTTTAATAATTTTTTAATTTTTAAACACATTCGTACTTGATAATAATAATGCTAATTTTTGGAAAAAAAAATAAATCAATTAACAAGGATAAAAAAGATCAAACGTGACGAAAATGGTAAAAGATTTTACTTGGAAAAGAAAACTTCCTAAGTAGGTAGGAAAACGATTTTCTTAAAAAGTTGCAATTTGGGTCCGTTGGTATCTTATGGTGAAAAATGGATTGCTTGAAAAATATACCATTCAAACAACTAAAGAAGGAATTTGGATGGAAAATTGGCATTTTCCATGGAAAAGATAAGGGATCAAACGCACCCTTATTCTTGAAGAATAATTTGTGGTCGCGCATGAAATATAACAACAGTATATTAATATTTCAGACGAATATTAATCATTAATTTGTCTATTACGAATATTATATGTTGTTGTTTATTTATTTTTTTGTACCTTCAAATTGATAATCAATTACGTTGTTACTCATTAAGTAGCACAATACAACAATATATATATATATATATATATATATATATATATATATATATATATATATATATATATTATTTGCTCTTGAAGAACATAAATTATAATTTTTAATATTCCATAAGAATATTGATTTATTATTCATGAAGAATCAAAATTCTAGAACTATAATTATTCCAGAAGAATAATTTGTTGTTGCTCATGAAGAAGCACAATGTGTATGAATATTGCAAAATATAATTATTTGTTCCAAAAGAACAAAATTAAGAGGTTCAATATTTTAAAATATATTGTTGTTACTCCAGAAATAACATAACATTATTAATATTCTAGAAGAATATTACTTGCTCATAAAGAGCATGATATTACTATTTCAATATTCTAGAGTAATATTGTTTCATTATTTTTGAAGAAGCAATAACAAAATACAACGTGCTTTTGAAGTAGCATATGTTTCGAATAATGTATCATATTAAGTTCATGTTTATCTCTGAAGGAAAACACACTGATATCAAAAGGACATCGATTAGTTTGACTACTTGTAAGATATATGGTGTTTAATCATATTAATTGAAATTAAATAATTGAATTATATCTTATATCGAACCAGAAGTTCAATTTGATTTTATTATTTGGCATGATCAGTCGAACCATCACTGGATCAATAATGGTGCGAAATTAAATAGATACTCAATGAAAAATTAGAAGATTCTTCAATTCAATCATATATGATATTTGTTCTCTCTCATGAACCTTTTTTATTAATCATTACTAGCTAAAATAGGGATTAAATTCCCTATATTTCTGAAAATTGATTAGGGTGAGAAATGGGGCCCATCATCCTTCACGTCGATCATCAAAATATTATTTGTATCTAATAGATTTGATACATATACTAGATGATAGCACAGTGTTTGCAACCTGAAGTTTATGAAATTATTGCTTAAATTTTAAATTATGAGCATAATTTTCAGATTATATAATCAAGAATGTATCTTGTTAATATTAGTAGACATAAATCTCAACATTTTAATAAGTGTTTATTGGGATGTCTATAAATGGCTTAACATTTTGCTTGTTAAATGGCTCCAATTAATTGAGAACAAAATACTTCACATTTTTATTTAGGGAATTCTATTACACATCATGCCAACATCATAGTTCTCCCCATTATAATTGAGTTATGATTAGATCCTAGTTTTCCATCTAATTTTTTTATAGTGCAGTATTTGTAAAATTGATCCACCACAATGCACTGAGAAGAACAAGAAAGAATGATGAGAATAAATGCATAGTTTGAACCCATAACCAAATGGGTGATATTTGATAACGCTGAAAAAAATGATTGTCAATATGATTGGACAATTCTCTTAGCATTGTGGAGCGAATCAAGAAGCTGAAAATAATGTACAAATGCATCATTATATAAATCCTCACAAAAGATCACTTGAACCAGAAGTTCGAAAGATAATTTATTTAGATGCATTTATTGATCAAAATGATCAATAATATCTCACACATCAACTTCAAATGCTCCATCTTGAATTTTGATATCTGATGATACGCTTGAAGAGTAATGATATTCGATTCTAATCTCCAAATGAAAATGGAGTAATTAGCAAAGATAGTCTCATTAAGGAGGTATATAATCGAAAAAGTATATATTGACATAACTAATTGTAAATCCCTGAAGAGATTCAAATACTTGAAATATTGAAAATTGAGATCTCTGAAATTGTGTCATTGTGGGGGAAAGAAATCGAATTGAAAAGATAATTGTGTTGACACACTCTATAAAGCACTTGTATAAAAGCAAACTGTGAAGCTGGCCAAATCATAATATGAATGATATCGAGGATAATAAAAGAAAATATGTCGAAGAGAATCGACAAAAAAAATAGTTGGCCAAAATATGTATTCAGAGTAAATTGAATTTACTACAAAACCTGAAATTTTGGGACTTGAAATCCGATCACTTATAAGTGTAAAGCCAGTAAAATACTTATAGGTATTTGCATAGTTGTAATACATTACTTGATGCACGACAAATATTTCAAAGATATGGCATTGCATATAAAAAGATACGAAGTAGATGCAATATTTTATTTGTCTTACAAATGCATAATAAATGTCAATAAAAATATGATTATTAGAAATGCAAATACTATATAATGATTAACTCTAATTACTAGCTTGCGCTCTTTGATGTACTAATGATTGATATCAAAATGTATGATCATCAATAGATATGTTAGGAGTATTCTTTGAAGTACCAATGAGTGAGATTAAAAAGAGTAATCAATACCTCTGTACTTTGGGATTGCGGTGAAATGGTTAAAGAAAATATATTTGAAATATAGAATCGTTACCTATCTAAAGCTTCACGACTAAATTTGGTGGTAGCATTTTGAGAATTGTAATGTGAAACATACACGATGCCTGAAGCATATAGTATAATCCTTGAAGGATTAAATATGTATGAAATATATAGTTCAAGTTTTTAATTAACTTGTTTGATCAAAAGTATAAAGATACTTTGCTATCTGAATAATAAATATGCTTAGAATAAATTCAATTTGTAATGGAATATGATTGGTAGTATAAAATTAGATTACATGAAGAATGATGTTGAAATTGGGATGTACCATTATTGTGAATAATATTTGAAAATCGTGAAATTGATTTTCAAGATGCAAATTCATGATTAATTATTCACCTGAAGTGAATAAGTTAATTGTTCACTAAGGTGAATAAGTCGCTTCTAGACTTAAGAACTGTATTAAATGTATTGATGAATATTGATTATAGAACATGACTTGATGCAACATGTTCAAATGATTGAAAATAGTTTATAGTTCTTCAAGTTCAAAGGAACAATTGAATTTATATTTGGAGAACAAATAATAAGATATATGTATCATTTATATATACTTGGTGAACATATAATAGTTGAAATAATTATATGCAATATCAATATAATTGTAATGCTCATATGAGGGGAAGTTAATCTATACTCTTTTTCCTTAGCTGAGGTTTGTCCCACAGGGTTTTCCTAGCAATGTTTTAAATGAGGTAATTGTTATGACAATTGAGAAATTGATAAACATAATATACAAATCTCAAGTAAATATTGAAGCATATTCTTTATACAATGCAATCACATGTAGAGTGTTTTTATGATTATTATGATCACCATAACGCATACGTCATAAATTCTCATATATCTATTGATATACTCTCCCATACGAGACTTCTAAAAAGATCAAAATATGAATGATTCAATACATATTGAATCAAGGGGATTATTAGCTATATGGATTATTAAATATAGATCGAATCAGGGAGAGTAGCTGTACTCTTTTTCATTCATTCAGATTTTGTCCCACTGGATTTTTGTGATAAAGTTTTAACGGGCAACATCAAAATGCTCTAGAATATTCAACAAATTCACTTAAGCGAAAATTAGCTGATTTACAGTGATCAACATTAGGGAAGTAGTTGTACTCAATGATTTACAGTGATCAATGTTAGGGGAGTAGCTATATTTTTTTTTTCCTTAATCAATGTTTTTTCCCATTGAGGTTTTCTAGCAAAGTTTTAATGAGGCAGCATTTATCTTAATACTCCAAGAATAACTGTACTTTTTTTTTCCTTCGTTTGATATTTTTGTATCATTGAGTTTTTTATCAAAAAAGATTTTAACGAGACAGTTATTTTGTAATAGTCATTTACGGGGGAGTGTTATAAATATTTTATTGTATTAGTGAATGACAGTTGTACCTCTATAACCCCATATTTTATTACCTTATTTATCTTTTATTCCACCTATATGTTGGGTTTTGGTTTTTAATAATAGACACAAGTTTATTGATGTCTCTATTCTCCTCTCTTTTCACTTTAGTAACCTAGTTTATTACACAAACTAGTATTTTCACCCGTTCGATGCACTGGAATATATTTGTGATAGTGATTTCAATCAAAATTTATGAAAATATGTTAATTATATAATCGTATCAAATAAAAATATAGTACAATATCATTTAATACAAATTATTATCGAATTAGAAATTTTAAAAAAGGCAAAACTAATCAAAATAAGAAATGCAACATATACAAAATTAATCAAAATTAGGAAATCTTGATTTTATTTTTTCTTTTAAAAAATTATTTTTATTTATTATTTATTTGTTCATTGAACTTTCTTCTTCTAAATAAGTTATTTTTATCTTATTTTTTTATATGTTAAAATATTTTGAAATAAAATATAATATAATAAACAAAATTAACAACAATAAATTTGCTTTGAATTGATACTTTGAAATCAAAGAATATTGTTTTTATAATTTTTTGTGTGTTTGATTTTACCTCCAAATGAGTAAATGTAGCTTTATTTGTAAATAACTTTTTTTTTTTAGAGAAAAATTTGTGATCTTTCAAATAATTATTAATTTTTTAATTAAAATCGGTTCAACCTAATTCGACCTTCTAACCCTTGGTTTGCTGCCTTTTATCGGTCGAATCGATTTCAAATTTTTTGAATACTGATATAATTTAATTGATATAATTTAAAATGAATGAAATATCAAGAAAAATTAAAAAAATATAAAATAAACTTTTACATTTGATCTTTGAGACGTTTTAACGAACAAAATGTTTATAATTTTTTCTCACTAATTATCTTGTATTAAACTTCTCGTTGAGATCTTTAATTTACACCTATATTACATATTTCTCCACTTTAAAATAATACAATAATTATCGAAAGAATAATAATTATTACAAAAAAAATAGTTTACAGATAGTATTATAGAATTTAAATAAGATAATTTAAAATGAATGAGATATTGATAGAGATGACAAAAAAATCCGATCCGATCTGTTGATCCGTCGTCCGACCCGATCCGATCCGAAAAAATTCCGATCTGTGAATCAATGGATCGGATCTGGATCAGGGGTGATCCGATCCAACCCGATCAGCGATCCGATTTTTTTTTTTTTAAATTAAAAAAATATGTAAAAAAAATTAATTATTAAATATAAAATATATAATCTTTTATTGAATTTGATACAAAATCATTAATTCTCTATATATGTAATATTTTGTTGTATGAATTAGATATTATATAAGTTATTTTATGAATTATGTATTGATTTATTTGTCGTTAACGAAAATATATAACGAAATTATTTTAATATTTGTTCCGATCCGACTTGATCCGAACCCAACACGATCCGAGATTTTTACTGTTTGATCCTATCCGATCCGAAATTTCGTTGAGCGGATTTGGATCGGTACTGATCCGCCCCGATCCGCTCCATTGCCATCACTAGATATTGATGAAAAGTAAAAAATTTTACTTTTGATATTTAAGACGATTTTACGGAAAATTTATTTTCGGTTTGCTCTCACTTGTTATCTTCTATTAAACTTCTCATTGAGATCTTCGATTTGGTACCCATATTACATATTATTTCAACTTCAAAATAATATAATAATTATCAAAAAATAGTTTATAGATAGATAGTATTATAGAACTTAAATGATATAATTTAAAATTAATGGGATATTGAAGAAAAGTAATATATATATATATACTTTTACATTTGATATTTAAGACAATTTTATAGATAATATGTTAACAGTTTGTTTTCACTGGTTAGCTTGTATTAAACTTTTCGTCGAGATTTCCGATTTAACACCCATATCACATATTTTTCGACTTCAATATAATACAATTATTATCAAAAGAATAATAAATTTTACAAAAAAAAGGGGAAAAAAACATCAATTTTTTTCATAGATTTCCAAATTTAGAAAGTGATTTTGGACGGGAAAATACGTGCGTATTATTTGTGGCATGTATTTTGTTATTATATAAAGAAGATATAGATAGATAAATAACTTTTTAATCACACACATTTTTCAAAATAACTTTTAACCACACATTCCACTCAAAAAATACATAAATAAAATAAATAGCAGCTCACTGTCGTCGAACTACACCAGATGCATGGTCTTGAAACATTCGAACAGAGCCATGAATATGGACGTACTTTTACACCAGATACATGGTCATGAATCATTGGATTTTACCAAAATGCTTTTATCGAATTAGTTTTTAATTATAAATTCTTTCAATAAAATAAATTTATACGTGAATTCATTTTTTTTTTTCTATTTTTAAAGCACATTCTCCCAATAAATAAATAAATAAATAAAAATTCTACCAAGTTAATTAGAAAAAGATCTAGTTCAAACATGGCCTTAAGTTTTATTGTATACGTTAATTAACCCTTTTAAAATTGCTAGTCTAAACATCAGGTTTTACTATATTTATTATTGGGAAAAGTACGTATCTATACAACTAAAATTTTCACTTTTTAAACATAACTAACTTAAGATTATTTTTAAAAAATAAGGTGTTAATTAGTTAATTAATTAATACAATATTATAATAATTATAATGAGTTGTCAAACAAAGACATAATATTAAATAAAAAAATCAAAACAATACATAATCTACAACCACTCCATCCCAACCCAACCCCGCACTCACCCCCACCACCCCGACAACCCACCCACCCCAACCTACCCCACCCCACCCCATAAAATAAATTTTTTCCTTCTACTTTTCCACACTCACTCCCACCCCCGACACCACCTACCCACCCCACCCCCCACTCCAACCCCTCTCCAACCCCACCCACCCACGCAACCACCCCGCCATCACTCACTCACCCACTCCACCCCACCCCACCCACCCCACCCCATCCCACCCCACCACAAGAATGATTTTACTTCTATTTTTTTCTCATCACACCCACCCATCCATCACTCCCACCCCACCCCACTCCAAAAATAAGTTTTTTTTTTAGATATTTTTCTACCCTTCCCCACCCCACCCAAAATGATTTTTTCTACTATTTTTTCGCAACTCCCCTAGACCTTACCCTATCCTACCTCGCCACCTACCCTAACCCCAACCAAAATTAATTTTTTTCTTCTAATTTTCGACTCCCCCACCAGCATCGCCCCAGATCTTACCCTAACCCACCTTATCCAAAATAATTTTTTTTACTACTTTTTCACGACTCGCCCAAACCCTACCAGCCACCCATCCCCAACCCTACCCCACCACACCCCACCCCACCCAAAATTAATTTTTTTTCTCCTAATTTTCCATACCTCTACCCGCCCCGCCCCGACCCTACCTCGCCACCCACCCACCCACCCTCCCCACCCCACCCCCATCCTACCCAACCCAAATATGATTTTTCTTCTATATTTTCACACCTCACCTTAACAACTCCACCCAAAAATGATTTTTCTTCTATTTTTTCACATTTCACCTCAATCGCCCCATCCTATCCCACCGTACCCACCCCGCATCCTACCCACTCCACCCTACCCCCATCAAAAAATAATTTTTCTTCTATTTTTTACACCCCATCCAACCACTGAACCACCCCCACCTCACCCAAAAATGATTTTTTTTCTATTTTTTTCACACTTCCCCCAACCGCCCCACCCCATCTCAGCGCACCGCACCCCGCCACCCACCATACCATATCAAAAAATTATTTTTCTTCTATTTTTTCACACTTCACACCAACCACCTCATCTCACCCTACCCCACCCCATCCACCCAAAAAATAATTTTTTTCTACTTTTTCCAATTCCCAACCCGACCTCGACCCCACCCTACCCACCCACCCCACTCCAAAAAATAATTTTTTTCTTCTACTTTTCCCCTCCCCGACCCACCCCACCCCACCCTCCCCGATCTTACCTCACCACAAAAAATGATTTCTTCTACTTTTTCTAGCCCCACCCGACCTCTACCCCCACCATCATCACCCCCAAAATCACAGTTAGTCACGTAAGTTGACACGAGATCGCAGATAAGTCACACAAGGTCACACATACAAATTTAGTTGTAAAACCTCACCCCTCCAAAGTCATAGTTGGTCACACAAGGTCAAAGTTCGGTCACACAAAGTCGTAGTTTGGTCAAACGAGGTCACATTTAGGTCACGGGAGGTCACAATTAGGTCAAACAAGGTCATGGTTAGATCACACGAGGTCACAGGTCGATCACATAAAGTCACGCTTCGTTTTTACAAAGTCACAGTTCTGTCACACATAGTTATATTTGACACAATTGTAGGTCACATCAGGTCTTCGTCCAATGGTCACATCAAGTCACAGTTGGTCACAATCTATATAATTGGTCATAATGATTCATAATTGATTACATATTATTTATTTATTGGTCATAGTTACCCAATAATTGGTCATAGTAATCAATAATTGATCACAATTTATTTATTTATTGATCAAAACTTACTCGTTTTCTTGATCACATTCGCACTTATCATAAGTCGCACAAACTCACAATTAGTCAATATTTTGATCACATATACCTATAATTGATCAAAATTATCATATAATTGGTACATATTATTTATTTATTGGTCATAATTTACACGTTTCCTCAATCACAATTAGTTAACATTTTTGTTACATTTACCTAATATTTGGTCACATTCCGTATTCTTAGTTTTCTTGGTCACATCCCCCATTTCTCACAAGTCACAATTAGTAAATATTTTGGTCACATTTACCTAATAATTGGTCATATCCCGTACTTGATCGCACAAAGTCACGATTTGAACATACAAGGTCACAATTCGATCACACAAAATCTCAATTCGGTCATACAAGGTCACAGTTCAATCACACGATGTCATAGTTCTGTCACATGTGTTACCAAACTATGACTTTGTGTGATCGAACCGTGTCTTCGTGTGACCAACTATGACTTTATGTGATCGAATTGTGACTTTGTGTGACCGAATTTTGCAACTAAACCAATTGTGATCTAACTGTGACCTCGTTTGACCAAACTATGACCTTGTGTGATCAAACTATGACCTTGTGTGACCAACTGTGACTTTAGGAATGTGTGGGTAGGTGGGTGAGGTTTTCCAACTAAATTTGTAATGTGACATTGTGTGACCAATTGTGACATTGTGTGACATGTTGTGACTTTGCATGTTAGGATGGGGGTGGGGTGGGGTGGGGTGATCGAATTATTAACTAAGTGTAACCAAAAGGTCGACTAAATGTGACTTTGTGTGACTTATAACGAGTAGGGAATGTAACCAATTATTAGGTAATTATGACAAAAATATTAACTAATCATGAAAAAAAACGAGTAACTGTAACCAATAAATAAATAATGTGATCAACTATAAATGATTGTGACCAATTATATTAAAGGTGGTGACCATCTATAACTTTTTGTGACCATTGGACGAGGAAAAGTATAAGAAAAAAAAATCATTTTTGGGTGGGGTCGGTTTGTTGGGTGGGTGGCAGGGTAGGGACGGGGTATGAAAAATTAGAAGAAGAAAAATCAATTTTGGGTAGGGGTGGGGTTGGTGGGTGACGGGTATAGGGTCGAAACGGGTGTGAAAAAAAATCATTTTTGGGTTGGGTGGGGTGGGTAGTAGTGGGGTTGTTGGGTGACGGGCATAGGGTCGGGATGAGGTGTGAAAAAGTAGAAAAAAATCATTTTTGGGTGGGTCATTTGGTTAGGTGGGTGGCGGGGTAGGGTCGGGAGCGAGGTGGGTGGGGGTGTGAAAAATTGAAGAAAATAATCATTTTGGGGGGGTGGGTAGGAATGGGATGGGTGGGTATGGTGGGGTGGGGTGCAAGTGTAGGGTCTGGGTGGGGTGTGAAAAAATGGAAGAAAAAAATCATTTTTTGGTGGGTTGGGGTCGATTGGTTGGCTGGGTAGCGGTAGGGTCGGGGGCGGGGTGGGTGTGGGTGTGGAAAATTAGAAGAAAAAAAATCATTTTTGGGTAGGGTGTGTGGCGAAGTAGGGTGAGAAAATATGGAAAGATAAAAAAAAAAACTCATTTTGTGGGGTGGGGTGGGGTGGGGTGGGGTGGGGTGGGCAGGGTGGTTTTGGGGTGGGGTTGGTGGAAGTGTGAAAAAGTAGAAGGAAAAAAATCATTTTTGGGGTAGGGTGGGATCGGTAGGGTGGTGTTGGACTGGGTAGTGGTAGGTGGAAAAGTAGAAGGAAAAAAATTGTTTTTGCTGTGAGGTGGGGTAGGGTGGGTGACGAGGCGGGCAGGGTGTGTCGTGGTCTGTGGCTGAGATAAGATCAATTTGTCACTTTGCGATGAGGTGGTGTAGGGTCAAGTGGAGTGGAGTTGGGTTGGGTTGGGGTGGGATGGGGAAGTGTAGGAAAACATCAGGAGAATATAAAAATAAACTTATTTTTGGGGTGGGTGGGGTCGGGAGATCTGGCTAGGATGAGATCAATTTGTCACTTTACGATGAGGTGATGTGAGGTGGGGTAGGGTCAAGTGGGGTTAGGTTGGGGTGGGATGGGGTGGGAAAGTATAGTAAAACATCGAGAGAAAATAAAAATAAATTTATTTTTGGGGTGTAGTAGGATATGGGTGGTGAGGCGGGGTGGGTGGTGGGGTCGGAGTATGTGGTTAGGGTGAGATCAATTTGTCACTTTAAGATGAGGTGGGGTAGGGTGGGATGGGAAATGATAGGAAAATATCGAAAGGAAAAAAATAAAAATTATTTTTTGTGTAGGGTGGGGTGGGGTGGTGGTCTGTGGTTGGGATAAGATTAATTTGTCACTTTGCGATGAGGTAGGGTAGGGTCGAGTGGAGTGGGGTTGGGCTGGGCTGGGGAAGTGTAGGAAAACATCGGGAGAAAATAAAAATAAACTTATTTTTGGAGTGGGGTAGGATATGAGTGGTGAGATTGTGTGGGTGGGTGGGTGGGTGGGGTCTAGGGATGTGGTGAGGGTGAGATCAATTTGTCACTTTGCGGTGGGGTGAGGTCGAGTAGGGTGGGGTGGGGTGGGGAAGTGTAGGGAAATATCGAGAGAAAATAAAAATAAACTTATTTTTGGGGTGGGCAGGATATGGGTGGGTGAGGTCGGGGGATGTGGATATGTGAGATCAATTTGTCACTTTGCAATGAGGTGGGGTAGGGTCGAGTGGATTGGGGTGGAGGTGAGATGGGGAATGATAGGAAAACATCGAAAGGAAAAAAAAATAAAAAATTATTTTTGGTGTGGGGTGGATGGTGGGCTGGGCATGGGCATGGGCAGGGAGGGGTGCGGTGGTGGTAGGTTGTGACGTCAAAATTTGAAATTTTGATTTAATATTATATAAGTTTTAATATAATATATAGTAGATAATTATGGGTGTATTCTTTTAGATTTAATATGGAATGTTTTGTGTCAAATCAAGGAATTGAAATTATTTGTTGATTTATTTGTATTTTTTAGGTAAGATGAAGGGTTAAAAATTAGAGAGAGAAAATGTGGATGATTAAAAAATGGTATGAAAAATTGTGTAAATTAAATTTTTGTAATCATTCCAAATTAATATCCAGTCGAACACACCCTATGTTTATCTTATATATATTATTATATTTATTATTAATTATTAAACATCTAACTAAATGAATTAACACCTGAATTAAAAAAAAAAGATTTCCTTTACATGATTTTTGAATTGCATCTTTGGAACACAATGTTCTATTTAATTTTCCCTTTATTATTACTAGTGGCGTACACGACCAACGATTTTTTTTTTTCATTTTAATATATTCAAAATTTGTGATTTTTAGTTCTTAACAATTACACAATTATAATAGATTTTATAATAAATATTGAATAACATGTTATATTATGCCCATGTTTGATCGATGTTCTTTATTTGAGAAAAAATTATTTTGAATATTGATTGGTGTGATATTGTGTGGTTGAAAATGAAAGAAAAGTTTTGAGTTTATGTGTATAATATTTATTGTTAAAATGTGGATAAAATTGAATACCACAAAAAAAAAATTATTTTATTTTTAAAGAGCATCAAACATATTATTTATTGTTAGCTTCTATAATTACGAATATGATAATTTATTTAAATTCATAGAAATAAAAATACAATTTTGAGATGAGTTTAAAATGACAATACTTACATTGAAAATCATATTTCATCTCGAAAGAATATAATCATGTAAAATAAATATTCTTATGAATAAAAATACAGGAAAAGCTAAAATCTTTTCCCCGTCCACAATTATAATAGTTAGCCACAGGATTAGGATCCAAACCCAATTTCTTATAACATGTTTCTCATTGAGTATATTTCTCTTGATAGACCAGACTTTCCACACAGTAAATAAATGGAAAGTGTTCATTCTGCATGGGTTTTCAATGAAAAAAGACTGTAAAAAAAGTACAAAAACTCTTTTAAATTATAAAATTGAAAGCAGCCTGAAAAATTCATTTCAATGGAATTTACATTCCCTATTGATAAGTTGAGACTGCAATCATACAATGTTAGAATATAATATTGCAATGAGTTATATGAAGCATGTCCAGCTAAGCTTAAATCATTTTCTTTTAGTGAATATCAATAAGTTTTTAAAATAATTTTTTTTATAGTGATCGAAATTTGAAATAAGTTATTTATTTTATCAAGGTTACTCAAACATGCTCTGAGCTAGTAGCAACATATGTACACCATCCTGCAAAAACAGAGTTTAACATAAGCAAGTGAAAAAACTACATGAATAGAGCAACAACAAAATGATTAAGCGGTTATCCTAATTCTATTCAAAGTTAATCTTACATTATTAATATTTAACTTAAATGTTAAAAAGAGATTCTTACCGCAGCATGCCAGATATCAATTACACATGCCTCTAAGTGTTGTGAAAACAGTCATATTGTTCAGGTTGTTAACAAAACCAGAATATACAAAGATACAAAAATATAATCAAATAATAATCAGTCTTATCTTGTAGATCATTTATCAACAGTTTACCGTTGCTTTCAATAATATATATACTCAGATTCAAATCTTTACATGCTTGCTTTCAAGAAGCTCGATTTTTCCTTCCTAAAAATTAATAAAAAATGAAGCAATTGATAGCATAATATCGAGATTAACCAAAAAAAGGGAAAGAGATACTAACCAGAATAACTCCAATGCACTAATATCAATACAATTATAAAATACAAACTGACATAAAAATAATAATTAGTGAAAAAAGGTTGAACCCCAACCTTAGGGGCCCCTACCTGCCCTGTCATGGGCCTTGGTAAAAGATGTAAATCGCAGGTTATGCCTCCCAGAGTGTAGGGTGAGGGCTTACCTTTTAACTTGAAAATGGTCGGATTCGAACCCCTGACCAAGCGAGACTGATTTTTAAACCACCCTCTCTTTCACCGCTGGGAGATGTGCCCTGGGGGCTAAATAGACGAAAGGTGTCCATTGAGAATTAACTATTAAGTCAACCCACATCGAGTTTAAGATCACAGGGCTGGTGTGAGGTAGTATTAACCCGTTCAAGATCAAGAACAGAATTAATAAAAGATGCCAAGTTTTTCTTTTACCCAATAAAACTCATTTGAAATTTACCACCATTTACACTAATTCTCATGCGAGAACTCGAACAAGCCTTCATCTATTTTTTTCCATCACACAACCCAACAAAATCTACAAAAACCAAGTCTTTATTGCTTCCAAGACCATTCCCAACAAATAATTTCACATACTACACCACACGATAGCTGATTGTACAAACATTTTTCATTAACCTCCCCTTAAACACACAACCACTTATTATTTTACTGTATAATATTTAAGCAATGGGTACGAAATGTGAAATTTCAGAGAAGGAGAGATGTGCGTATAATGTGTGGAAATAAGAAAATAAAGATTTGGATATAAAAAATAAACAACTGAGAACTGGATATTGAAGGGAAGAAACAATTCATCAAACAATCAAATTGAAAAAGTAATTGAAAAGCTTAAAATATGACTGATCAATTCCATAACAGTCCAGAAATTTTTTATTTGGAGATCTTGGAATTGAAAGGGTTAGATTTTCTTTCACCATAGATGATCGATCTCCTTCCATTTCTGTCTTATTTCTGATCCGATAGCTTCCAAAGCAGTAAGTATAGAAAGTAGGTTTTCCGAGATGGGATATTGTGTAGAAGAACCTGTGGCATATGAATAATCTATGGAGAGAAAGTGAAGACTGGATGGAATATGAGTAATTTGTGGGGGTATTTTCGTTTCTGTCGTGATAATAGGATTTTGGTGAATAATTAATTAATGACCATTAACTTTTTTTTTTTTTGGAAGGTAAAACTGTATTCTCATTCAATCAAATAGCCCAAAACTTGGGGCGCAATAAAATATGGAATACAATCAATCCAAAAAATACTATCAACTAAAGAAATCGAATTTGAAGCTAACTTGAACCACAGCCAACTTCAGCCATAAGCCCTTGAATGTCACAAATAATCAAAGCACTAGGAGTTAAGGGTGAAATTATGGAGATTATTATTGATGGTATCTTGATTCAAAAATAAGAAATGAAATTTTAGGCAATTGTCCTTGTGGATAGGATTTGTGGAAAATGAGAATAAGACTTCACAATGATTATTTATTATGGAGTAGTGTGCAGAAAGAGTGACAATGGCAGAATCCAAAATTTATTAAGTTAGAGAGATTGATATGATTATTTGAGGTCAGTTGTGTGACTTTTACTTATAATGGGATTATATCTTTGGGTTAAGTAAACTTGATGAGGAATTCTATATGAATTACAAAAGTTTTATTCATGGGTGATAGGTCAATGATTTATTTATAAAATACTTGGTTAGAGTATTGTTGTTATGATGATTTTGAAAGCATAGATTTTTAAGTTAGTACCTTGGCTTTAGTTTTAAGATGAGTGTATGATGCTGAATACTTGATTACAATATATAAGTATGGATTTCAGGATTTAAGTTTGATCCTCCGATTTTAAAAGAAATGTCAGCATGTTCAGAAAGGATTTCGTATGTAAATCTTTCCAGAAAGATTATGTCAAAGTTTTAGTATTTCTACTGTATATTTCGGTATGGACGTCAAGTTTCACTAATTCTGGATTACAAAGTTTTATTTTGGTCAATCTTGATTTTAGTTTTAAGAATGTGATCAATCAATATATATATTAAGGTTTAGACGTCAGAATAGATCCTATGAAAGGCTGGAAATAAAAAGTTAGTGGATGGATTCATAAGTGGGATAATGTTGGTTGATGATCTCCTACAACAATAGCTATTAAACTTCGATCCGTATTGAGTACTATACGATAGAAAATGTAGATTGCCAGTTCATTGGGATGAAGTAGGAGAAAGAAGATTATTGGGTCCAGAAATAGTACAGCAGACAACTGAAGTTGTTGAAATAATTCGTCAGGGGATGAAAAATGCAAAGAGTAGACAAAAAAACTATGTGGACAAAAGAAGGAAATCTTTGGAATTTGCCGCATACTTAATGATCCTTTTGAAGGTAGCTCCAATGAAGTGAATTATGAGGTTCGGGAAGAAAAGAAGGTTGAGCCTTTTTGTTGGCCCTTTGAGAGGCTAGGAATGATGAGTGACCTAATGTATCTGATTGCATTGCTACCAAAACCATCTGTGATACAAACGGTGTTTTACGTCTTATTGTTGAGGAAGCACATATCGGATTCCTCCCAGAGTCTCAGTTATGAGTCATTAGATCTTTGTGAGGATCTGACTTATGAGGAGTCACTTGTGAAAATACTAATGAAAGTAAATAAGGAACTTAGAAGAAAGAAGATTACGTTAGTTAAGGTTCTTTGGAGGAATCATGCAGTAGAAGAGGCTACTTGGGAATGCGAAGATGAAATGCGTGCCAAGTATTCACAAATTTTTGGTAAGTTTTAATTTCGAGGACAAAATCTCTTTAAGGGGGTAAGGAACTGTAATACCGCCTTTCATTTTCATACCCTTTAAAATTTCAAGTCATATTTATGCTAATGTAATGGAAATTTGAGAATTTAATTTTATTTTATGTCAATTCTTGGAATTGTTTTGCAGTGGAAGGATTTGGACGCCGTCTCGCTCAATGTGCCAATTAGAAAAATTATAAATGGTCCTCATGCAATTTTTATGTAATTAATTAAATTTATTGCCTATGCACGCTAATTTCTATTTTTATTGTGTTAAATTGAAACTTGGGAGAAACTTTAGTGGCATCTGGAAAACAAATGGAACTTAGGGGATTAAATATGCAAAGGAGGGGACTTGAGGGACCAATTTGCAAATTTTAAAAGATTAAAATTAAACCTAAAATCTAAACCCTCACTTTTCCTCTCCCTCACGCCTCTCGTTCTCTCCCTCTCCCGACGTTGCTCTCTCTCTCTCTCTGTCTCTGCGCTCTCTCTGTCTCTCGGCACGCTGCCACCCCACCGGAGGTCATTGCCCACCGCCGCGACCACCACCTTAACCACTACGCGCGGTAACTGCTCCTCACCCCGCGCGCACGCACACACTCGCATGGCCACTCACAGTTCACACGATTTTCACACACACTTGAATATACATTGTGATGTATGTGTATATGTATGTACTTTGTATACTTTCAGATTTTGCCTTGCTTGGATTTTTGAATTTAAATTTTTGATTAATTTGTATGTATATATGGAATTATATGTATATATTGTATTTATATATAAATTCAGTTTGAACTATCAAGATATTAGGTGTAGACATACTTTACTGTGTATGTATATATGTAAAATTTTCCGATTCTATGAGAATGTAGATTTCGAATTTCAGGCTAATTTTGGATTTGAGTAATGTTCATCATAGATGTATAAATGGGTATTGAGATTTTGAATATGTATACACTTTATACATATGTGTGCAAGTGATTTTCAGATTTCAAAAATTGTAGATTTAAAATTTGTTTAATTGAGATTTTTAGTTTAACTTAGAGTTATAAATGTAATTTTCAATTCTGATGAAAAATGTATATATGTGTGTCATTCACGGTAAGTTTTCAGATTTCTTAGTTATGTAGACTAATTTTCAGATTTCAAATTTGTTGGAAAAATACTTGGTTTAAATTTAAGTTAGTTAATTTAAGTTTATGTTATTCTGGATAAGTTGAGAAATTTGAGAATTTTCATGTATTGATATAAATGGCTTTAGTCATATTAGCTAGTTAATTCTTAGATTTTTAATATATGAATCCAATTGTTAACCAATGGACCAATGGTTAGGTTAATTTTGGATTAAAAGTTATAGATTCAATTTTTCGAATTTGATTAGATTTATGAAATTAGTTAATTGCTTTTTGGTAAAATTTGTAAGAAATGATTATTTTAAGATTTGTGAACTTGTTAGAATCACGATTAAGTAATTTCTAAAGTTATGTAATTTTGAGTTTGAATTTGAATTTAAAAGATGAGAAGGCCTTCTAATGTGTATTGAGATTCATTTCTTGTCTCGAATATGGTTTTATGTGTTTTGGTTATTATGTAAAGTCACGTTTGGGTTAAATTGAAGTTTTAATCTCGGTTAAGGTTTGATCATTATTAAAATGAATAACGAATGTGTTTGTGAACTAAAAGTTACACGTTTTGTCGAATGGTTTAAATCTTTCGATTTCGAGCATGGTATGGAAGTATTTAATATATCTTAATACCTTTGTTTGGAATAAATGATCACAAGAATGAAAAAAAAAGAAAGAAGATTTATTGTTTTAACTTGTTTAATGTAATGTTGAAAGAATGATGAATATATCAATTTGAACTGAAAGCATATTTTATTAATGAATGGATACAACTAAGATTTTGGTACATTGACGACACGGGCAGTCGAGGCTCCTCCACTTGCAAATTCAGATAACGGTAAATGCTAAGGACGTCAAGTAAGTAAACTTCCCCTATTTTCATAGAAGTTAAATGTAAATGTGAAACGTGTAAATGGCTGTTTGCAACTTACTTACTTTGATGAATTTCATTTACTTTATGAAAGTATATGTATTAAGAAGAATGTTCAAGCATGCACATTATCATGTCATTGCATCATCAAACATGCATTGGCATTGACATCGAAATTGGAAAGTCAAATGATTTTAAATGAAGAATGTGGCAAGTTTAAGTTTTCTCAAAATGCATGTATCCCAAGTTTTAAGAAAGAATGAGTGTACTTCTATGCCATGAAAGGTGAGTGGGAAATGGGGCGCGGGAGATCGGCGTACCCGAATTAAAACGCTGTTGCGGTGACGATTGCTAAACCGTTTGGCGGTGGCAAATATTAAACCGCTTTGCGGTGACGATTGCTAAACCGGTTGACGGTGGCAAATATTAAACCGCTCTGCGGTGACGATTGCTAAACCGGTTGACGGTGGCAAATATTAAACCGCTATGCGGTGGAAAAATGATAATCTGGTCCTAAATATGGGATATTGCCCACTGCATTGTAATTGGCTAGAAGATACACTAATTGAGTTTACGATAGAAATGAAGTGAAAGTCTTGAAATGAAAGTCTTGAAATGAAGTGAAAGTTTTGAAATGAAATGAAAGATTTGAAATGAAAGTCTTGAAATGAAGTTAAAAGTTTTTAGAAATGTTTAAGTGGAAGTTTGGAAGGTATGAATGTCTTGAAAAGTAAAGTAAATGAGGGTAATTACTTTGAATGGTTTAAGGAATTTCATGTCATGAGCATGCATCACGTGCATAAAGTTTACTTACTGAGCTTTAGCTCACCCCAATCCCTCCCCAACATTTCAGGTGATGAAAGTTAGATGACCCGAGGAGAGCACACGACAGCTGACTCAGGCTATCCCCGCTTCAACCCTTTTAAAATAAAGTTAAATTAGAATTTATTTCAATTTCTCATTATTTATTCTTTAATCCACGTATTATTGAGGTTAAATTTCCTCTTATTTCATTTGCTAAAGTTTATTTACTTGGAATTATATTGTTGAGGAGTTTGGGACTTATTGTAATGGTTTGGATGATGTTTGGGATTGAATGAGTTGCGATGTGTATTTTAAAAATGGTTTTGATGTCCCTCTACAGGTTGGTTATGTCCAATTTACAGAGGAGACTCTGTCGAAATTTTTGTAAAATTCTTATAATAGTAAATGAAAAGTTTAAATGTTTTAAACGATTATTTCCGCATATAATGTGAATGGAAGTTAACACGCCTAGGTTTTAGATTTTAAACTTGGGGTGTTACAGTAAGACAGATTTAATGAGCACCTCCCTACATCCCACTAAAAACAATTCCCTTTCAATCCTTGTACTTTTTTCTACATCAGTCCTTAATATCTGCAAAGGTCCTGGACTTATCCCTGCCTACGAAAGTTGGTAGTCCCAAGTAACGATCATGTTCGTGAGCTGATTCCAGGCTCAAGGTGGATAAAATAATGCCTCTGTCTTCTTGACTTACATTTGGACTAAAAGAAATGCCAGATTTTTGCATATTGATCTTCTGACCTGATGCTTTTTCATAGATGTCCAACATATTTAGAATAGCTTCACAATCCTGTACTTTAGCTCTAGTAAACACAATCGAATCATCTGAAAAGAATAAATGGCTAACCCGTGGTCCTCCTCGCGAACACTGCATCCCGACTACATTCCCATTTAACTCTTCAAGTTTGATAAGCCCAGAGAGAGCTTCTACACACAGGATGAATAAGTATGGTGAGATAGGCAGCCTTGTTGCAAACCCCTACTGGGGATAACCATACCTCGGGATTCTCCGTTGATGTTAAAAGAGAAAGATGATGTGGATATGCATTCGGAAACTAGCCGGCAGCAACATTCTGGGAATCCCATGCGTTCTATTACTTTTTTTAAAAAGATCCACTCCACCTTATCATAGGCTTCGCTCATATCCAGTTTTAGTGCCATAAACCCTTTCTTACCATTTGACCTTTTATGCATAGAATGTAGAATTTCGAAGGTCGAGATAACATTGTCACTGATCAGTCTATTTGGCACAAAGGCTGATTAGTTTTCTGCAATTAAACCATTTAAGATACCTTTCAGTCTACAGGCAATCGTTTTTGTAACCAATTTGTAAGTGACATTACACAGGCTAATCGGTCTGAAGTCACTAGCCAGTTGAGGATCCATCTTCTTTAGAATAAGTGTCAGCTTATATGATTGATATGCCTAATCGATTCTCCTTCATTCAAAACCTTCAAACAAGCTTCATTTCCCACCATTTCCCACCATCTCCTAATATTTTTGATAGAACATCGCATGAAAGCCATCGGGGCCCGGTGCTTTAGTTTGCCCCCATACACTTAAGGGCAGCCTCTACTTCTTCCCTCGTGAAAGGTTTTCCAGCCATTCAACATCAGACGATGATAACCTTGCTGTGATCCCTGCAACTCCAGCTTCCAAGTCTAGCTCTGAAGGTCTGGTAGAGGTGAATAGGTCCGAAAAATGTTTTTTAAGATGTGCAACAATTTTCTTGTCCTCCAAAAACCATTTTCCATGCTCATCCCTCAATTGGGAAATTGTGTTCTTCAATTTTCTGTTGCTGGCCCTAGCATGAAAGAATTTTGTTTTCGGTCTCCTTCTTTTAACCACTCCACCCTAGACCTCTGTCTCCAATACATCTCCTCCCTGTGATTTAGGTATTCAACTCGTTTCTCAATCTTTAGAATCTCCTCCATGACCATTCCACAATTATTATTATCGTACAGGGTTTCCAACTTCTTGCGATGTTGAGTTAATTCATCCTTTCACCTGCCAAACTTGTGATTATGCCAGTCCCGCAGACCCCTAGTACACAATCTGAGCCTCCTCTGAACACCCCCAAAAGGATTTCCAACCTCCTCGTGATCAGCTAGGTTTGCCCAGGCCTGGGTAATCGTCTCCCCACACTCCTCTTCCTTCGTCCAAAATGGTTCAAAGCGAAATGGTCTATGAGCTCGCCGTCTCCAAACCCTTTTATTTGAGGTCAAAGGAAGGAGAATTGGATGGTGGTCCGATCGGTGAAATTCTAAATGTTCAACCTTAGAGCTTCCAAACAACTCTCTCCAAAGTCCGTTGCACAAGAACCGATCTAGTCTCTAGAGCACATTCGCCGTTCCTTGTCTTTTATTATTCCAAGTAAAGGTTGGTCCAGAAAACCCCAGATCACATAGTCCACAATCATCCCAAGCCTTTCTAAATTCATTGATGGCTTCAAAACACCGGTGATCACCTCCAGATTTTTTCGAACCTAGGAAAATTTTATTAAAATCCCCACCCACAACCCAAGGTAATGACATCCGATTATGTAATTTCCTCAGTAGCTCCCAAGAAAATCGCCTGTTTTCAGGTTTTGGATTGCCACAGAAACCCGTGAACCGCCATACTCATCCATCCGTCATGCTAATTACAACATCAATGTGTCCTTTTGAAAAGGATCTCAAATTCACCTCCCAATTGTTGTTCCATAGAAGCATCAAACCGCCACTTTTATAGATGGTATAGATGTTTTACTCAATGTTTTCAGATTCAGCCCGACCATCGACTCGATCGAGGGACTAAGTCAAGGGTTAGAGGGTCAATCCGAGATTGACCCGTTCATTAACATAATAATAAAAGTATTTAAAAAAAATCATAATTTAAAAAAAAAAAAGGACAAAACCCCGGGTTGACTGGGTTTGACCAAAACGGGTTTTAGGGGTCACCCGGCACAGGTTTTGGCTTGGGGAGCCGATTTTTCAGTCGGGCCGAGTTTTACAACATTGATTTTAGTAACTATGTGAGGTCTTTTAGGACAAATGATGTGTGATTTATGAGAGACTCAATCCTAAAGTTCATTTGTTTATTTAAGTTTTACAGATTTAGTTTTGCTCCCCTCCCCATCAAAGTAAAATCCCCACCTGAGAGGGTGCTTATTGATTCTTAGATTTGTATGTTATACATTGAAGGCGCTTCATTTTTTAATTGACTTCGTTTTAAGATTGCGATATAGCAAGTGATAACAACAAGAATACTAGGGAAAGATTGACTCAACAAAAGTAGAATCTTTGTCGTCGATTGGGTGAGTGTTGCATCAAATTTTACAACCACGTATTTGTATCCTTAAGTCAAATAATCAGCTATCCCCTGACTGAGTTTTAAATCCACAACGTTTCTTTCTATTTCTCTATAGTGATGTATCTATATTTCAGGTTTTTAGCTATAAACAATTAACACGACTAAGGTTTTTTTACTATTACCATTTAGTTCACCTTCGACATATTAGCATTGCGTTTGTGAGTGCGCTTAGGTAGGGTGAATAGAGAAGAAAGCTCAATGCCTAATTCTCCAAATATTGGAACAAGTGCTCATTTACTTTTATAAATTCATATATTTATTTGTAAAGTTCACAAACAATCAAATTGTTTTTACTGTGATGGTAGAACTTTGTATGTAATTTTGAATGCATGTTGGAGCAACTTTTGCCAGATGATAAATGCTACCTTTTGCTGTTGCTTTACAATTTTCACTATTGGCAATTCCTTTGCAATGAGAGAGAGGAATTGTCAGCAATAACGACCAAATCTGAGAGCTACCATGTTGCTATAGTCGGTACTAAAATTATTCATTACCATTTTCTTTTCTTTCACTTTACAAACGGATAAGCATAACTGAAATTTTATCAGTCAACTTCATAAAAATGGAATTGCTAATAACTGTTCCAGTCGCTTCGTTTTAGAGCTATTTCAAAGTAGATATGTGGGTTCAAAAAGTTCATATCTTCTGATTTGGAAGAACTAATCCTTAAAAAGGTAAGGAAAAAATTTCCTATTACATGAGAGCTCATTTTGCTTATTCGACAATATCACTGGACTCGTTTTCTTTTCTTTAACATAGCAATGAATATAGAGCCTAAGTTCTGTTTAATTATCTTAATAATATAAATGTCATGAGTAAGTTCTAGCGACAAGAACATCATACATAATTTTTTTTGAAAATTCAAGTTTACCCACCATAAGTAAGTACAATAATTTTTTTTAAAAAAAAAAAAAAAAATTAAAATCCCACGAGATTATTGGAGTGATTTTTAGGCCTCCTCCAATTCATCTTGTGTTTGGAGGGTGGGGGTCGGATGCCACTACCTTTTTATTCCAACGAAAGAAGATTTACACTTAAAAGAAGGGGGATATTGACCTTACCTCCTAAGAGATTCCTAATTACAACTCAAAGATCACTAAAATGAAATGCATGCTGGAAAGAAATAAGGGATACTACCCCTTGACAAAATCTGAATCAATACAAGAACACATTTAGAAAAAAAAGACAAATATTGAGAAACTACCTTCCAAAGCTCTATCCAGCCACAGTTGACGATCATTTCTTTGCAATATTCCACGGGTGGCTAGCATGAACGAATCTTTCCAATTGAAACTTAACTCTTCTGATGATTCTATGACTACAGGCAGGAATCCCCTCATGTTTAGCTTTGTCTCGTTCATGCCATAGATACCACATGATTAGAAGCGGAGTGAGAATGATAGCATTGCCAGGTTGTCCGTGATATTGAATGATCCACTTGAGAAAAATATTTTTCTAGGTAATTCACTGGTATGCATATTAATATTGCTCAGTTGAGACAAATATATGATTGATTGTTTCTTCTTGGTAACAGTACATACATTTAGAGGCCAGATGGATCAAGAATTTTTTCTTCATTACATCATCTGTTGGGAGCCAGATATTCCATAATTTTAGACTGAAGACCAAAATTTTAGTAGGAACAACTGAGTTCCAGATATACCTTAAGCTCATATGTTTATTCTTTTTCTGCCTCATAAGATCACTGCATGATTTTACAGAAAATTGTCCATTACTGGTGAGAGACCATGAGATTTTATCAGGACCATCATTAGGTTGGATTTTGTTGGATCCCCTGCTAAACATATAGAGGCTACATTTTTGGATATTCCAGTCAGATTCATTTCGAAGATCAGCAACCATTTGGACTTTGTTTCTTTCAACCTGAAATTCTATAAGAGATTTCCCATGTAACCATATGTCTAAAAACACATGACATTGTCCCTCTCCTACAATCCATCTGTTGTACTGGTCTGCATGGTGTTTAATAAGATCCATTCCTTTCCACAAATGAGACGTAGATGCTGGACAGCTTGCCAATAGAGGGTGAGAGTTAGAGCAGTATTTGAAATACATCACCTTGCTCCAGAATGATTGCTGAAGTCTAAACTTCCACCAAATTTTAAAATCAAAGCATTTCCTAAGATCCTCGAGGCTTCTACAATTCATCTCTCCTTCATCATATTTTTTTTTTTTTTTTGATAAGAAACATAATTTTATTGAAGATAACTCAATAGATTACAATGATCATAATGGATGAGGCGTCCATCTCTACAATATGGTTTTGATTCTAATCAAGATCAACAAAAGATTTTCTACAAACTAGTCGGAACTAGAGTACGTAATGAACTGTGTGGGTCTAAACGAAACAAATAATTATCTAAGGTGCTGAATAGGCCATTCGCTCTTGCCCAAAGTCCTGTGTAAAATATTATCGAATCCCAAATATCACCTATCGATCTTTCAGAGTTGTCAAAAATTCTCCTGTTTCTCTCAATCCAAATAGTCCAAGCTGCTGCCATTATAAGTAGTTTCCATATCACCTTCTTTTTTCCTTTGTTAATCCCAAAATCCCATTTGATAAGTATCAGGTCAGCCCATCGCCTAGGTAATGCTCCCCATAATCGAAACAAATACATAATTCTATCCCATATTCCTTTGGCCAGTTCGCAGTGGATCAGTAAGTGATCAATAGTTTCCTCCGCCTTTCTGCACATGATACAACATGATGGGGAAATGTACCAATTAGGCCTCTTTCGTTGTAACAAATCGCAAGTGTTAACTTTTCCCAAAGAGATCAACCATGCAAAAACTTTGACTTTTGAAGGAAATATACCATTCCAAATAAATTTTGATTGGGGGAAGGTTGTGGTACAAACGGATTGAGAGAGGCTTTTGGAAAATGATTTACATGAAAAAGACCCGGATGGGTGGCCAGTCCAAATCCGTCTATCCAGGGATAATGGGTCTATAGTGGTGTTTTCAAGCAGATTAGAAAGAGAAGTAAACTCTTCAATTTCTCTATCATTAAAGTTTCTTAGGAATTGAAAGTTCCAGGTAGGTGTTGAACTTGATGGGTTGTGTACTATGTTACTAATGACAGAATTTTTGTTGTTTGATAGTCTAAATAATCGCGGAAAAAGTGTTTGGAAAGTTTGGTCACCCATCCATCTATCTAACCAGAATCGAATTTTATCCCCTTTCCCAACCACTAATTTGGTGCATGTCTCGAAAGTATTCCAAACTCTTGTAATGGATTTCCATGGTGCTCGGAAAGTGGATTTAACTTCAGTGCATGCATCCCAATTATTTGATTGAAGGCCATACCGACTAAGAATAATAGAATGCCAAAGTGAATCCAATTCAAGGGGAAACCTCCAAAGCCATTTACCAAGAAGTGCCAAATTTTTCAGGTGGAGATTGCCAAACCCTAGTCCTCCTTTTTCCTTAGGTTTTGTGACAACTTCCCATTTTACCAAATGATCTTTACCGCTTTCACCTTTTCCTTCCCAAAAGAAGTCCCTCATCATCTTTTCAATCCTCTTTACTACCTTCCTTGGCATTTTGAAAATTGACATGAAATATGTAGGTATGCTTTCTAATACCGACTGCAGAAGCACAAGTCTCCCTCCTCTTGACAAACAACCTTTATGCCACCCTTCGAGTCTTTTAGCAATTCTCTCAATCACTGGATTCCAAAAAGAATCAGTGTTTGGATTACCTCCCAAAGGCAAACCAAGATAATTCAACGGCCAATTACCTTTAGCACATCCCATCTCCTTAACAATTTCATCAATCCTTTCTTCCGACAAGTTAATGCCTACCACCGTACTCTTTGCCATGTTGATTTTTAGTCCTGCACTCCTTGAAAAGATTTTCAAGATTCCTACTAGGTTTTCAATGCTTTCGTCCTTATTTTCCAAAAAGAAAATACTATCATCTGCATATTGAAGATGTGAAATCCTTACTCTGTTATTTCCAATCTTGAAACCTTCTACTACCTCCATATCACAGGCTTTATTGACCAATCTACTAAGTGCATCCCCCACTAAAATGAAAAGAAAAGGTGATAATGGATCACCTTGTCTCAATCCTCTTGACGCTTTAAATTTTCCCTTGGGTTTGCCATTAATCATCACTGAAAAATTAACCGATGTCAAACAACCTCTTATCCATTTTCTCCATTTTATGCCGAAACCCTTCTTTTCTAACACGAAATCTAGAAATTCCCAGCTAACATGATCATATGCCTTCTCAAAATCAATTTTGAACACTACACCTTCTTTCTTCTTTACTCTGTATTCCTCAACTATCTCGTTTGCAATCAAAACCAAATCCAAAATCTGTCTTCCTTTCACAAAAGCACACTGGCTTACATCTATTGTTTCTTCCAGGACTTCCTTAAGTCTTAAGGATAAAACCTTCGCGATTATTTTGTACAGGGAGGTAACCAAACTGATTGGCCTAAAATCTTTGATGGAAATGGAGTTCAATTTTTTTGGAATGAGGCTTATGAATGTTTCATTTACTCTAGCATTTACAATGCCATTTTCATAGAACTCAGTAAACACCTTCATTAGGTCCTCCTTAATAACTTCCCAGCTTTCCTTCAATACCGCCATAGAGAATCCATCCGGCCCCGGCGCTTTATCTCCAGCGCAATCAAAAAGTGCTACTTTTATCTCTTCTTCCTGAAAAGGTTCCTCCAATTTCAAATTCCTATCCATCTCGATATTAGCCCATTCCAATCCTTCAATGCCATGACTAATTCCTTCCTTTTTATTAAACAAGTCCTCAAAAAATTCAATGATCTCTTTCTCAATTTCCTCTACCGTGTGTAAAATTCTCCCATCCCTCCCTTCAAGTTTATTGATCAAGTTGTTTGCCTTCCTACCACTTGCGATTCTATGGAACATCTTCGAGTTATTATCCCATTCTTTTACTCCATTAATTTTTGTTTTTTGATTCCATGAGATTTCTTCCCTTATTATCAATTCCTCCAATCTCCTTCTCAGCTTCCTTCTTTCTAACCTCTCTTCTTCTCCAATGTTCTGTTCTGTTTCCTCCTTATCTATCTCCTCTATTCTCTTCATTATTGTCTTTTTCTGTATACGTACATCACCAAATTCTTCTCTATTCCATTTCTTCAACTCTTCCTTCATCATTTTTAACTTTTCCATGAAACCAAAACCTGGCCATCCTTCAATTTCATACTTATTCCACCATTCCTTCCAGTTTTTGGTGAAGTTTTTATGCCTTAACCACATATTTTCAAAGCGAAATGGACTAGGCCCCCACTGAAATTTGTCGGTGTTTATAGAAATGGGACAATGATCTGATGTTACCCTTATTAGAGCTTCTTGCCTTACTTCCTCAAACATGCTTCCCCAATCCTCCGTGACTAAGAATCTGTCAATTCTTGAACATGCCAATCTATCTCTCATGTTGGACCATGTGTATTCCGCATTAAGAAGTTGTAAATCCTTTAATCCCGTTTCTATTATAAGTTGGTCAAACTTCCTCATACTTTTGGTATATCTGTCACCATTCAATTTCTCCGAGGGATGTCTAACTACATTAAAGTCACCCCCCACACACCATTTACCCCCGCACAATCCATGTAAACTTGCCAATTCTACCCAAAAGTCATCCCTCTCTCTTGAGTTGCATGGTCCATAAACACCTGAAAGCCACCATCCTTCGCCACCTCCAACTTCCTCCATGAAAACTGATACCGAAAAGTTTCCCAACACTACCTCCTTTCCCCTTATCACCCTTGAATCCCATATTACAAGAATACCACCCGATTTTCCCACTGATGGTATGAATGCCCACTCTTTAAATCTACTCCCCCAAATACTACCAATTAGTTTCGTCTCAATATTTTCCTTTTTCGTTTCTTGTAATGTGATTACATCCGGTTTTTCCTTGCTTAGCAATTCCTTAACCATCCTTCTCTTTCCTCTACCCCCCAGCCCTCTCACATTCCAACTTATTATCTTCATTAGATCCCCTCTAACTCCCCTGACTTCACCACCTTTGATTTCATTGTTCCATAGTTAATGCTACTTTGAAGGTTCTTTAGTTCTCTAATCCCTTTCCTCCTATTTTTCCTTGAAGTGTTCAAACTATTCCCCTCATAGCAAGAACTGTCCAATGGAACTAGAGTTAAATTCAACCTACTGAGAGTGGATGTTAACTTGTCATCATCTTCCATGATCAGTATCTCCTCATTTTCCTTCCATTTATCCTTGATATTCTTCCCCGTGATTGTATGTCTTTCATTTCCCCAAGAATTGGATTGACTTGTATATTTCTCTAATTGATTAGGCGGTTGTCCATTCAATACTAATCTTGCATTTGATTTAGTTAATTCCTTCTTCTCAAGAGCACATGCAAATTTATTACAAGAGTGCGGAAAACAATCAGAAATTACCAAATTAGGGTATGGAAAGTTACACTTACCTGGAATAGGAGATTGACCGGGACCGGGTTTATGAATAGTGGAAGGAGATGTTGGAAAATTATTAGGTCTTTCTGTTGGGATATGAGTGAGCTTAGCAGGCTCTATTGTATTGGTCATTTTACTTGGGTTATAAGCTTCTGTCAAAGTTCCTGCAGATTGAATCTTTAGTTCAAGCTCCTCTTGCTTTTTGTACAACTTATAAGGTTTCATTGGTTCTTCAAACAGATTCTGAATATCTTCCAAAACATTTGGATTTTCCTGTTCCTCGCAATCTGAATCATAGGTTTCCCCTTCACTGTCATCCTGTTCTTCTGTTTGAGCAAAGAATGTTCCACCCATCTCGTCTAAGACATCGTCTCTCCCAATCTCATCCATCTCATAATTAGCATCCATCTGATGGTTTCCTTCAATAATGTTCATGTATTCTTCTTCATTTTCTTCTGTTTCATCTTGTTTTCCATCATTTTCTTCTTCATCCTCAGTTTCAACCATATTGTCAAATAGGATAGCTGAAGTATTAGTTATATGCTTTTCGCCAGTACCCAGTCGCTCAGGTTGCTCGTCCTCACAGCTGAAAATCTTCCCCGACATGAACAGCCACTGATTCTTCGTGAAGTTCGAACCATTGATCTTTATCGATTGTAAATGTTTAAGCTGAGAAAGCCCATGTTGGTCGAACCTGTTAACCAGAACATATTGTAGCTGTGAATTACGATTTGGACTTGTCGGTCCAGCAATCTTCATTGATCCGAGGTGAAACAGATATTGGCCTTTCATAGAATCCATCGTTAAATTCTTGTTGGGCCCGTTCTTCTTCCCTCTTTTATATACTTTACCCAAAAAATTTGCAGCCCAATTTGATCGTGAATTTTGTTCTGTAATGATACCTTTCTTCCTCGTGAATCCAGCCTGCGTATTATCCAAGGCAAAGCTATCTTCGATTCTGGAAAAAATCTTATTGAGGCTTACAGTCTGCTTCTCGTGATTGGTGATACTGATGGGTTTTCCTGTTTCCGATGCGTTTGGGTCTTTCCTTCCAGTTTCGTACTCTTCTTCTGCACTGAGGGGCCGCCCTAATTCGAACTGCACACTTACTTCCTTGACTCGTGTCTCACTGGATTCAAGAACATATTCGACGTCGTTTTCCCCGTCTTTCCTACCTCCTGCTCCATCACCATCTTCCTCCTCTGTTGAAACTTGAGCTGTTAATGTCAGCTGAGTATCTACTGTCGATGTTTCCACTTGACTGAGTAAATTTCCATTATGCATTATCTTCCCAAATGTTCCATGAAATCTATACTTCCTGTCATTTAACTTGAAGAACTTAATGGATATGCTGGAACCTCCATATGGTAATTGGATTGTTTCAGGGATGAAGCCATGTTTGCTGCCTTTTAACCTCAGTCGTGCATGTGTTAAAAATTTTAATTGGAGTGTTTCTCGATCAACATCTAATAGACCTCCACAAAAAGATCCTATAACTTTAAACACATGTATATTCCATATGTTCAGCGGAAGACCCTCCACTCCAATCCAACTGTATCTACAATCGATTTTGATATTATCTGACTGAGCCTTCCAACTCCATGGTGAGAAAAAAACAGAAGTTGTTGCAGGAATTTCCAAATTCGTGATATTAATCAGACTTCTTGCCTCTTCTTCACTGTGACACCAAATCAAGGCACGATCATCGTGTAACGGTCTACAGTCGTGCTTCTTCTTCATCATATTCATCATTCCATATTGGATGGCTTCCCATGGTATTTTGCTACTCTGTCTAAACATCAGTACCCTTTTTGTCCAGTCTTTTGAATTTTTGTTCCCATCGTTTTGTGAATTTATAGAGTTTTCCAGTTTCTTCACCCCTCTTTCTTTCTCTATTATTCCATCTGTTACTACCCTGACCCATGAGATTCGTTTCGATACTACCTTTTCTGTGGATGTTTGTTGTGTCTGTGGTTTCTGATATGTCCATTTCTTCCTTCCAAGCACATTCTGTAGATTTCCATCCAGTTTTCTCCAACCTATCATTCGCTCCTCTGAGGGGACTATTATTGATTTCAGCAAGCTATTCTTTAGTGTTGAAATTTTCAAGAACCTGCCTCTTTCATTTTGTAACACTTCCAACCATGTCACCATGTCTCTATTCCTGTATCTCTGTTCCTTATTTAAACTCCCGTCTCCGGTGTACAGTAATCTTATTGAATCCGCTAACCAAAATGCTGCATCCACTGTGATACATATATCGAAAGTCCATGCTCTTGTTCTTTCTGCTATTCTAACAGAGCCACCTTCCTTTGATAATGAAAGCACAAAAACTTTGTATCTGGTTCTAAAGCTCCAAAATCTTTTAGTTTTTTCCCCATAACCAGTGGGGTTATATGAGTTCATCTCCCTAAACATTTCTGTTAATCAAAAGACTCATCTTTGACTGGCCCATTTGAAAGATCAAAAGCAGCATTATTCAGGTTTAACCAAAGATCCCCAGGCAGCTGGGGGATCTGGAGGAGCTGCCCAGCAGGATGAAAGGAGTGAAGACCAGGTCTCCCCTACCTGCAGGCCACGAAAATAGCTGTAACTGCCCCAATCACGTGTGTACAGTGATACTTGCAGAAATGGACAGCATCAATGTAAGAGCAGGTCCAATGTGCACGTAAAGGAGCCCAAATCATCAAAAAACCGGAGCAAGAGCTGCCCTGCAGTACTGAATCGCGAGTGTTTTCGTAATAGTAGCTGGACCCGAAGATGGGTAGTCACCAAACCTTCCAAATCGAGTGGGGACTAGAATAAAGTGCAATTTTTAGCTGCTAATGCAATAGCCCAGTGTGTTCTGGCCGAAAACATGCTGAGAATAGCACTCCAATCGCTGCTTGCGTGAGAACCGAACCCTAGGTGCACAACTCTTCAAAAATCCATCCAAAAACTATGAAAAAATCATGAGTAATGCTGTATTTCAGTTGGAATTAGAGAGCCCAATGCTGAAAACCCTTCACAACACACCAATCGAGCCCCAAAATTGAAGAGAAACTCGCGTATGAACAGTAACCGGGAGTATTCAAATCGCGTATTCCGAGCAGCCGAGCTCTAAATCACATACTCAACGTTCCCACTCCAAAAATTATTGTTGCATCTGGAAATGTGCAGGTTTCCTGATCTTGAACTGTTGAACGCCAGAATCAATAATCCAAGGGGTTTTTGTTTGAACAGTATTAAGGGCCTGAAAGAGTATACCTTTATGGGCTAGTGAGCTAGAAGAAACTGTGTGAGAGGACTTTTAACATGGAAACCATTGATTCCTCCTAAATCAAACCATTTTGAAACAGTTTGGTTTGGTTTGAGGAAAATAAAACCACGTGTCCATGCAGTTTCAAACCAACGAGCTAGGTTCGGTTTGCGGTTTTGCGATTTTTTTGTGCAGCCCTAGGATTCACCTCTCCTTCATCATATGGAAAGCAAAGTTTTTCCCAGGTGCTCCAATGAATATTTCCGATGTTTTCTTTGTCTCCCAAAAAAAATGAGTTAAAGATTCTGTTAAGAGAATTGAATATAGCCTTTGGAGGGTGTAGAGTTGGTAACTGATGGACTGGCACGCTATTCAACACGTATTTAGCAAGTATCAATCTTCCCCCAACAGACAGCAATCTGTTTTCCCAAATTAGGATTTTATTTTTGATTTTATGTAGAAGATCATCATATAGGAAAAAATTTCCTCCTCCCTTTAGTGATAGGCACACCCAGATATATGATGGGAAAACTTTGAAAGCTAAAACCAGAGTTAGAAGATATAATCAACTGATGATGAGGATGCTTAGTGTAGAATTTACTCTTGGAAGTATTGAGAGCTTGCCCTGAAGATTCGGAGTATCTCGATACAAAATTTAAGAGCCTCTTGACATGGTTTTTCTGCCCATTCATGAATATAGCTACATCATCTGCAAAGGCGGGAGATCAAAATGGGGCCACCATATACATATGCCATGGAAGGATGTAGCTCAAATAATCTGTTGATCCCTCTAGATAAAACCTCAACCATCAGGATGAATAGAGATGGTGAGAGAGGATCTCATTGCCTTATACCTCGAGAGGATTGGAAAGGCTCACTTAACTCACTATTAATTAAGATAGAGTAGTTGGCCGAGCTGATGAGATTGTGTATTAGTTCATTCCATAGGGCAGAGAATCCAAATTTATGCATAACTTTCAACAGAAATGCCCAGTCCACTATGTCATATGCCTTTGCCATGTCCAGAGATATCACAACATTTCCTCCTCTAATGTTTCTGTCGATCTGTGACATGAGCTCTTTTTTTTTTTTTGGGAAAATATCTCAGCTTGAAAATCCAAGCCAGAGATATGAGTTTTATTGACTTGTAAAGAGTTTACAAAAGAGGGGGACATATGAACCTTACCTCTGAATGGAAAGAGCGATGAAAACGTACGGTTTAATATGAATGCAAAGATGATGAAACATTTGAAAAACATAATTGAAATCTATAGAATAGCCAAATTAATAAATGCCTCGGACGTGAGGAATGCCCAGAGCTTCCAAGCGCATCATCGATCTCAAAGGAGATGGAAATGACGACTCTCCAAATTCCCTATACGCTTGAGCACGAACCCCTTCATTTGCAAGCCAATCAGCTGGTGTATTGCCTTCTCGATAAGTGTGGACAACATGAACTACGATATGATGGCGACATAAGAGTATGTGGTCAACGAAAACCTGAACCATCCAAGGCCCACCTCCTCGGGAGAGAATGGCAAGGCAAGTTTAGAGTCAGATTCAATCATCACTTTTGAAATACCAAGCTTAATGCATAGATGGAGTCCATCTAGGACCGCACGAATTTTAGCCTCTAAACTAGAAGCCACACCATAAAAATTGTAAAAACCTTTGATTCCAACCCCGTTTGAGTCGCGAATTACTCCCCCTCCTGCTGCAAGTCCTGGGTTTCCCTTCGAGCAACCATCCACATTAAGTTTAAACCAATCCACCTATGGGCGTAACCACCGAACTTTAATAATATCAAAAGAGTGTGCAAACAAGTCATCCCCTTTCCAATGCGCCCACTGTAGAAGATGACTAAGGTGGAGCTGATTTTCGGCCAAAAACGAGCTGTCATTAAATTTGGAATCATTTCGTCCAACCCAGATAAACCACAATATGAATAACCAAGGGCAGATTCTGTGGGGGGCTGGACTGGGCTGTAGTCAAGCCCAGTTCCAGCCCTGATCCACTTAAATTTCAACCTTTTTTTTCTTAATTATATCTAGCCAGCAGTCAGGTCTGTCAATTTTCAACCCATTTTCATTTTGAATTTTGGCCCAATATCCCAAATAAAAGTCCAACTCACCAGTCCACAATAATACCATTTGATCCTTTGGTATTGGCTTTGGCTGGCTCCTAATTCCTATTCTCGTTGGCAACGTGAACGACCCAACCCAAATTAAATCCCCATTCCGCTTCTGGCAGTTTAGTGGCTGGGGGGCACTGGAGCTTGAAGTCTTTCGCCAACCATCGACTGCCACGCCCTCAACCCTTCGCCTTCGGCCTCCACCCTCGACGGCACCGACCATTACCAAGGTGATTAGGTGAAGGTATTCACTATTCTCGTTCACCAATTTCCATCATTAGTTCACTGTCCATATCTTTTCTGTTGAAGTGTTGCTTGAAAAAGGAAAATCCATATACTATCATACTATGTAAAATTGTAAATGTAATTATTGAATTATTTAATTTAAGTTATCAATACCTATTTTTCCCCCTTTTAATTTAAACACTGAATAATTTTAAGTTAGGGTTATTACTTATTATGAAAATTTGCCCTGACCTTATTTAGTGAATGCTATGATTATTTCCCTTGTGGCTTGTGCCTATTTTATGATTTGTGCAAGCATTTATAGTTTAATAAAGTCTAAAGAGCTGGGATTTTTTGGTGAATTTTTTGTCGATGTCTTGTCTTGGTTTTCAAATGTGATTGCTTCTGTGAATTTTTTTTTTTTTTTTTTTGGTGAATTTTGTGTTAGACTGTTAGTGCTTTAGATTTCAATGGGCATTTGTACTGATTTGTCTTGCCGGATTGATGTTTGGTTGAATTGTTCCCCTGTTTGATTCAATTTTGTTTGCATTTTTTAGAATTTACAAATGAGAGGTCAATCTTCTACCAAGAGAGCAAAGACATTGCTTTCATTTTTTCCAAAAGTAGGTCATTCCAGTGAAAGTACACTTCATGATGGATCGACTGAAGATCAACCTTCAATTCCTATCCCCACAACATCCTCCAACTCCTATTTCCCCAGAAATTGAACATTCAAAAGCGTCAACTCCCGAACCACCATGTGCTAACATTGAACGAGAACCAGGAAAAAGAAAGCACATGTTTGATCATCCTGTCAATATACGAGATGAGATTAGAATACCTAAAAGTTGGGCCTTATCAACCAAAACTTACGTATTATGCAAGGAAAGAAGGGAAAAACCAATCTCGTAGCTTTCAGAAGAAATGGTTCACAGAATTTCCTTGGTTAGAGTATTCTCCTACAACGAACAAGGCATACTGTTTCTATTGCTTTCTCTTTCAAAGAGATGGCAATTCATCCAAGATTTCAAATTTGATTAAAGATGGATTCAACCATTGGAAGAGGGTTAAAGATTGAAAGAAATGTGCATTTCTTACCCACACCATTTCAGTTGATCATAATATGTGTGAGACAAGGGGCAAAGATTTAATGAAACTTTCTCAACATATTGACAAGATGGTACATACCGTATCGGAAGAGGAACTTCAGAAACGTCGTTTGCATATAATGACTTCAGCTAAAAGTGTTCTATGGCTAGCACTTCAAGGTTGTTCCTTCAGAGGTCATAATGAATCTTCATCTTCACTAAATCGTGGAAACTTTCTACAACTTTTAAGGTATGCGGCAGATTCAAATCCAGCCATTGATAAAGTTATATTGGAAAAATGCTCCAAAGAATAATCAATACATTGCTCCTGTTGTTCAAAAAGAGATTTTGCACGTTATGGCAACTAGAATACGACAGATGATTCGTGAGGAGGTTGGGGATGGATACTTTTGTATTCTTGTTGATGAAGCACAAGATACATCTAAAAGAGAGCAAATGGTCATTATCTTGAGGTTCGTTGACAATCATGGTATTTTGAAAGAACGCTTCTTTGCTATCAAACGAGTTAGCGATACCACTTCATTGAATCTAAAAAATGAGATATGCAATGTTCTAGCTCAACGTGAACTTGATGTGAAGAAAATGAGAGGTCAGGGATATGATGGTGCTAATAATATGCATGGTGCGTGGAATGGACTTCAAGCATTATTTCTTAGAGTATGTCAATACACATATTATGTTCATTGTTTTGCCCATCGATTACAGTTGACTTTGGTTGTTGCAGCCAAAGATGTTCATGTCATTTGGAACTTTTTTTCTCACTTGGACAATGTTGTCAATCTCATTACTTCTTCTCTTAAGCGAGTTAATGAATTACAAACTTCTCATAGAGCGGAAATACAGCGCATGTTAGCTAGTGGAGAGCGTGAGTCTGGACGTGGAGCCAATCAAATGGTTAATTTGCAACGATCAGGGGTCACTTGTTGGAGTTCTCATTTTGAATCTGTGAAGAACTTGATAAGTATGTATAGCGCAACTCGCAAAGTGCTTCAATATATTTCTGAGCATTGCTCCAAAGGAAGAATGTTGTATGAAGTTTGTGGTGCTAATAAAAAGTTGGCAAGTTTTAATTTTGTGTTTATCTTGCATTTGGTACATAAGATTATGAGAATAACCGATGTCCTTTGCCAAACACTTCAAAAAAGATCTCAAGACATTTTAGCTGCTATGAGCTTTGTCTCTACTACAAAACAACTCCTTCAAGAATTGAGAGATCATGGTTGGGAACAATTTTTTGAAATACCTGATCTAGATAGTTTGTATAACACTGGTCGTGCTAGTGATGAAACTACAGTTGAGCATTATTATCACTTCGATGTTTTCAATGAAGCATTAGATTTTGTAGTTGTGGAGTTAAATACAAGATTCAATGACACATCAGTAGAGCTCCTTTCTCTCAGTGCGGCTTTGGACCCTAAAGACTCATTTCGATCATTTAACAACCATGATATTTGTACACTTGCAAAGAAGTTTTATGCAGAAGATTTTTCAAAGCAAGACATTATTACATTGGAATATGAGTTGCAGCATTATGAACGAGATGTGAAGCATGACCTTTTCTTTGAAGTATCTACTCTTGCTGAATTATGCCGAAAACTGTTTGAGAGCGGAAGGTCAGAGACTTATATTATGGTGACTTGATTGATTCGTCTTGTATTGACATTACCAGTTTCTACCGCGAGTTCTGAGCGAGCATTTTCAACAATGAAACTTGTGAAGACAGTTGTTCGTAACAATATGGAGGATGATTTTCTTGCTAATAGTATGATGCTTAATATCGAACGGGAGTTTGCTATAAAATTAGATCTAAATTCTATTGTAGATGAATACGGTGATTCAAAACCTCGTCGGGAAAAATTGAAATAAATATTGTTCTTCATTACAAGAGTTCAAATATAACTTCGTAAGTGTCTTAGTGATATTTTTACATCATATATTACATTAATTGATCTTTTTAACTATATAAATTTCATACTAATGTAGTGTACGCTAAAAAAAAGTCGGTCCGAGACCCCTCCCCCAACTTAAGTTTCAGTCCCCCATAAAAAAAATCATGGATCCGCCCCTGTGAATAACAGAATTTAAGTTCTCACATGTCCACGACAAGCATACTTTCTAGAAAAATGCCATTTTTGGAAACATATTTCCCTAGCACCCGTTTTTACCCAGAATAAGTTTCCGTAAAAATTCCAAACCCTATGAGCAACCTCGCAATCTATGAAGAGGTGATAAAAGGACTCAACATTTGCACAACCCTAAACCCTATTATCAGATATATCTCTGCCCTGTGCAAAGCCACTTTGGTTTAAAGAAATAAGTTTGGGCAGAATAGAATTAAGCCTTGCACAAAAAAAAATTATATCACCTTGCTGATTGTTCTTACATGGTTGCATTTTTTTAATCTTTTAAGTAGCTAAAACTTCGTTCATGCCAACTTAAATTTTCATTCACTAATGCAGAAAGGTTGTTTGCTTTTGAGTTTTTTCTCTCTTTTTTTAATTACTTTTGTCATTAATTTTTGAAGCAGAAATCGAGCATCAAGACAATAGAGAGCGTAAAGTTTTCAACATCTTCAAGATATATAATAGATTTGATCACTTTGTTGGTAGCGTAAGAATCAACCTTCTCGAGGTTACATGAAACGCTCAAAGCTCAACTTATCTACTATGAATAAGAGAATTGAGTAAAACGAATATGTGATATTTCTATTTATTAATTTATTTTTAGTTTTTTACAATATGAGATAAAAAAAAACCCATCATGCAAATTAATATAGGTAAATCGAGTTCTTGAAAATCTAAATTTTATTTTGTTTTGTTTATAATTTCTGAAGTAGATACTTGCTAAAAGCTAAATATCATTGTAATCTATCTATCTACACCACTTCTAAAAGTGGCTTAAAATGAGAAACTTTTTTGAACGTTTCTACCCTTACAACTTTTTTATATTTTCATATTTATCCGTAATGTTAATTCATGAATAATTATTTTTTTCCATTTTATCAGCAACATCATTAATCTCAATACATTTACAATCTAAATTATTTACTTTTTTCACTAAAAGTCTTTAAAATAAAGCCTAAAACTTTCAATTCTCATTTTTATTTTCCTTTGTTTATTTCAAATTAATATTTATTCTCACTAAACACAAATACAATTATATTAATAAATTATTTATTCTCAAACTTGAAATTTTAATAAATCGAATGGTTTTATCCACAAATAAAAATATCAACCATATACCGCAACGAAATTTGATCGCACATGATGAAGATTGAAGTATAAAAACTTCCAATATCTATACAGATTCCATTGAAACTTTTATGTATCGATGAAAATTTTAAAACTTATTTTGAATTTTTGCTCAATGAAAATACGATATTTCCCATTATATTTGTGTATCTTTATTTTAATAACTTTTCGATATTAAATATGTTATCTTTTTTAATACTTGCAAGGTATAATATTCTTGCTACACTATTTTGAGTTACAATTGAAAATTTTACTTCCACGCTAAAGAAGGGAAATATATATCAACTTTTTCATGAAGAAATCAAATCAATAGTAATCATACATATCCAAATGTGCATGATGAAATTGAAATGAACTTGACTACAAACAACAATATTGAAGAGAATGAAGATGACATCTATCAAATTTATGCATTGATGAATTCTTACAAGTCTCAAATTTTGTTATGAAGGAAAATACTTGGTATTAAATCTTCATTGACAATTTTTTTCTTTTTTTTTTATAATATTTCAATATTATATAAATAAAATCTATCATTTATTCCAAAATATTACGATGTTGTTCTCAACGTGAAGTTCGAATTTGCTTTCATCAAATAAGTGAGTCTTGCCAAGGTTTTGATTGAGAAATAAAATATGGTCTCAGCAACTTTGTATAAATGTTAAATGTTAATAATTATTATATTTTCTTAATTCCATTTGTCCTGCTCATGTTTGACTAATTTTCTTGAGAAAAAACTCGAAATTTTTACCAGACATAATTTTTAGAAATTACTTTGTATGGGAAATTAAAGTGCAAAGCACGTTTAGACTTCAAAATCTGTTAGTTCTATTGGTTCAAGAAGTAAATATTTATATTTAAACTTCAAAAGCTGCTTATTATTTGACTGATGTTCTTTTCCACTGACATGCAACCATCGAAATTGCTTTTCACTGACTGTAGCCATCCTTTTTTCTAACATGTAGTCACCCTATTTCCTGATGCCAAACCCACTTTTTGAAAATGCACTCTATTGGTTGTGATCCCCAAATTTGAAGTTTTTATTCTTGGAGGGCCTAATTGGCAACCAGCTGAAATCTTGAGGACCGCGATGCAATTTTGGTTTTAAAACATTTGACCTGGACCGTTGATTTCCACCTGATGGCTGGGATCCTTTTTGGCTGGTTATATATCTCTCTCCTTAGCTCATTTCACGCAGCATATGGTTCTTCTCTCCTACGTGATTCTACATGCATTCTTCCTCTTAGTTTCTTTAATTTTCATGCACCGTTTTTGTAGCATAATTGGTCCATTATGTAGGCTAATTGGTATTGTTATTTTATAGTTGTTTGGTGCGGTATTTTGGTAGAAGGTTAGGGGTTGTTTCGATTTATTCCTTCAGAAGGAATAGTGCACAAGTTGTGGTGTGTGATTTTTGTAATCTTGAACTCTCATTGGACTGTTTGGCTAGTGGAACTAGCTTAATCCTTAGCCTCCCAGACGTAGGTGCTATTGGCACTGATCTGGTCACCAAAGTCGTATTCTTCCTTTCTTGATTTCTTTTCTTGTTTGTTACTTTTTATGTTATCCACATTATCACTCGTTTAGGGCATGTAAATCCCAACAAACTCTACACATCAAGTTGTCTTCACCTATCATCTTTATGTATATTAAAATTAAAATATATACATTTAGAAGGACTATTCTTTCTTTCATATATTACTGGCTATATATTTATAGCCATTCGTATCATTTTTATTGTATCCTTGCTTCTTAGTTTCATTATTTACTTTCCAAATTTCAAATGGTTTTCATTTTCACCCTCATCAATATTTCTAATCTGATTTTTTCTTCCTTTCAAGTTTGCACAATGAATGAAAACTACAAGCTTATACTGGATATTTATTCAATGCAAAATGAATGGACAGCAAAAATCATTGTTGCAGAAAAACTTACACCTAAAACAGCAAGAGGGACTCTCAGAAAATATCAAAATATGGTGTTCATGGACCTTGAGGTTAAACATCTTCATTTTCTCACATCAACATTCATATTTTATTACTAAAATTTATAACATTTCTTATTTTTCCTTTTCTCTTTCTACCATATATGAATAAACAATATGCTTGTAGGGTAATAAAGTTCAAGCTATGTTGTTTGATGCCGATGTAAACGCATTTCAACATGAGCTTGCCTTGGGCAAGACTTATCTAATATCCAATGCAACTCTAAGGAATACAAAGACAGAGTACCGATCTTTAGTTGATGAACTACAATGGACAGTCTATGGAAAAACTAAAATGCAAGAAGATAATATGGAGTTCCTTTTTTCAACTTACGAGTTTACAGATTTCAATGAATTGGAGAAACATATGGACACAGACAAAGATATCAGTAAGAAATTAAAGCTTTTCTTACAAATTTAGTCTTTATGTGTGCTTCTTACATACACAATTTACATAGCTTAGCCAATAAACTTACATAAACTATTTTCACAGGTATCATAGCACTTGCTATTGATATGAAACCAAGAAAATGCATCCAAACACGCCAAGGAAATCAAACCTATCTCCAAGACATAGTACTTGTTGATAAAAGGTTTAAATAAAATTTCATTCTCACTCATTTCCTTCTTTAATTAATACACCATTTATTAAAAAATAACACGTATTTATCTATGCAATTTCCAGACAATAATGCTAACAATGGGTTTTCAAAAAATAATAATAATAATAAAATAATAACAATGTGAGACAGTTATGTTGATAGAGAATGCATATCGATTATAGAAAATATAGAAAATAAGCCAGTGATTGTATCTAATCACTTAAAAGTTCAATCTTTCAATGGTAAAATTTATCACATTCTTTACCAATAAATCCCTATGATATGAATCATATGGTTTGTATAATATAAATTAGAAGCTGAAGTCTATATGTGTGTGTGTGTAATGCTATTAATGTTTATTTGTAATACATGTATTACACTATCAACAAAAACTAATAGCAATTTCTTCATAAATGCCTCATTCAATAAAGTTGCTGAGTACAAAGTATGCTAAGGAATAAATAAAAAAAAATTATGCTCTCCATAACTTTATTTGCTCTATTACACTATAATCTTGTAAATAGTTAAAAAAAAATTGTTAACTAATCATTGTTGTAAAATATTTTACCAGCAACATTTCATAACTTCTTGTTTAATCACAACTTTATATTTTCTTTTCCATTCTAAGGCTGTTGCTAATGTTGATAAACTGAATGAAATCATTGAGGAAAAGCCTTATATGTTGTTAACACCATCTAAGTTAACTCCTCCACCAAAAAGTAAATTGACACCAATTGGAAACATCCAAAATCTGCTAATGGCGGTAAAATACTTTCATTCAATGTTAATGCCACTTATACTTCTCTATTCTCTGCATTTATATGGTACTTTTTTTTTAGTTATGCATATTATATTTGTTCACTTAAATATATATATATATATATATATGCATTTGCAACAGACTCCATATGCCAAACTTGGTGAAACTTATGCATGCTACTATTGCAAAAACTCCCATGCTAAAGAAGTTCCCAAGTACCACCAAATTCCAAACTTTGAAGATAACATTTTGAAACATCACCCATCCTACCATCAGTACATGATCTATACGTAACATATACACACATATATAATAAAATTTTAAAATAATTACAATACTATTGATTTCATCTAGACAAACTACAAGCTTCCATGAGAAAAAGCAACTCAATCTTCAAAATGAACAATTTTTCTACATCAGGGCAGTACAGATGCAACTAAATACAACAGCTGATTACAAATTTGAAATCTTTTTCATCATTGATGCTGTCACAAACAGTGAACACCAACAAATTGACAAGGCGAGAGAACTTGATCAGTTCTAAATTTTTTCAAGTAACGAAGAATAATCAAAACTCTCTGCCAAAAGAGCTCTCTTCCTGAGGGGGGGCAGTGGGTGGGACCCACTGCTACCCCCCCCCCCCCAACCCATAGGGGGGATTTTAGAGGAGCAAATTTTTTTAACAGATACTGAATTACCAGATCAGTCATTTCAAAACTTATCAATTTATTCAACATGAGTCTAGAAAATGGTCAAAATTTAAAAAATTGATCGGAGTTTTAAAATTAAATATAAGAGAACAATAAATAGAATTGAATTATCAACATATACGTTACCTTGAAGTGGGATACAACACAAAGTTATATAATATTACATCTAGAAAAAGAAGAAAAAAAAAGACAAGTAGAAGTAACTCAGTCTTATGATTAATTTGAGTTACTGTTCGATTTAAATAATGGGAGTGAGCTTTATAATTAGAAGTTTACTCAGGCTTACTAACAACCAAAGGAACTGTAACAAAGATTCCGCAAATCAATTTGATTCCTTCATATCTGAAAAAATTAAAACGCTTGGCTCCGTTTACATAAATTTTAACTCCCCGAAAAATTATGACATCCTTATTTACTTACAATTACATAATAAATGTATTTTTAGAATTTATTTATTTTTATGGAAACTTAGGTAAGAAAAACGAAATTATTTTGAAAACCAAAAGTTACGGAAAAAGTGATTAAACGTCTTTTTTAAGAGACCCGTTTGACCATTTTTGACCTCTGATAAATCCATATTTTATATGTACATAAAGTACTCGGAGTGAACTTCGAGGATCTAAAATTCTTTTGTTGTTTCGATTAATGTACTACTCTCAGCGAAGGGTGCATATATGTCATGGTCCGACCGTGGTTTGCAAACATAGGGGCTTAATACTAAAATAAAAAAATATTATTTGTAAAAAATATACATAAAGATTTGAGATTAGTAGCAAGCAGGTCTCGTGTACAATAAATGACATCAAACCACCTGTAAGTTTAGGTGACTCACTATCAAGCTAAAAAGCATTTTAAAATTACCCCAAACGCTTTGAACATATTCTTATGGAGGTGATCAGACACATCACCACAACTCTTGTAACGATTATTCATCCCTAATTTCTCTAAAACCTAATGGGTAAGTATGTCGAGTCATCGACCATTAACTAGAATTTCCTCTATCCATAAATAAATAGTCTCTACCAAAATACTTTTTTTTTTTTTTTTTTAAAGTTTTAACAAGCAACAATTATAGAAAAACAATAAATATCACAATCAAACATTACATGGTTACTGATGCTAAAGTAAGCTTATATGTGATAAAAAAAAAATTGTTTATAAATAAAGAGTGAGTTTTTCGAGATAGAATATATGACTTAAAAGTGGTTTGAAAAAATGTATTATTTTTTTTTTTTTTTTGATAAGAAACATAATTTTATTGAAGATAACTCAATAGATTACAATGATCATAATGGATGAGGCGTCCATCTCTACAATATGGTTTTGATTCTAATCAAGATCAACAAAAGATTTTCTACAAACTAGTCGGAACTAGAGTACGTAATGAACTGTGTGGGTCTAAACGAAACAAATAATTATCTAAGGTGCTGAATAGGCCATTCGCTCTTGCCCAAAGTCCTGTGTAAAATATTATCGAATCCCAAATATCACCTATCGATCTTTCAGAGTTGTCAAAAATTCTCCTGTTTCTCTCAATCCAAATAGTCCAAGCTGCTGCCATTATAAGTAGTTTCCATATCACCTTCTTTTTTCCTTTGTTAATCCCAAAATCCCATTTGATAAGTATCAGGTCAGCCCATCGCCTAGGTAATGCTCCCCATAATCGAAACAAATACATAATTCTATCCCATATTCCTTTGGCCAGTTCGCAGTGGATCAGTAAGTGATCAATAGTTTCCTCCACCTTTCTGCACATGATACAACATGATGGGGAAATGTACCAATTAGGCCTCTTTCGTTGTAACAAATCACAAGTGTTAACTTTTCCCAAAGAGATCAACCATGCAAAAACTTTGACTTTTGAAGGAAATATACCATTCCAAATAAATTTTGATTGGGGGAAGGTTGTGGTACAAACGGATTGAGAGAGGCTTTTGGAAAATGATTTACATGAAAAAGACCCGGATGGGTGACCAGTCCAAATCCGTCTATCCAGGGATAATGGGTCTATAGTGGTGTTTTCAAGCAGATTAGAAAGAGAAGTAAACTCTTCAATTTCTCTATCATTAAAGTTTCTTAGGAATTGAAAGTTCCAGGTAGGTGTTGAACTTGATGGGTTGTGTACTATGTTACTAATGACAGAATTTTTGTTGTTTGATAGTCTAAATAATCGCGGAAAAAGTGTTTGGAAAGTTTGGTCACCCATCCATCTATCTAACCAGAATCGAATTTTATCCCCTTTCCCAACCACTAATTTGGTGCATGTCTCGAAAGTATTCCAAACTCTTGTAATGGATTTCCATGGTGCTCGAAAAGTGGATTTAACTTCAGTGCATGCATCCCAATTATTTGATTGAAGGCCATACCGACTAAGAATAATAGAATGCCAAAGTGAATCCAATTCAAGGGGAAACCTCCAAAGCCATTTACCAAGAAGTGCCAAATTTTTCAGGTGGAGATTGCCAAACCCTAGTCCTCCTTTTTCCTTAGGTTTTGTGACAACTTCCCATTTTACCAAATGATCTTTACTGCTTTCACCTTTTCCTTCCCAAAAGAAGTCCCTCATCATCTTTTCAATCCTCTTTACTACCTTCCTTGGCATTTTGAAAATTGACATGAAATATGTAGGTATGCTTTCTAATACCGACTGCAGAAGCACAAGTCTCCCTCCTCTTGACAAACAACCTTTATGCCACCCTTCGAGTCTTTTAGCAATTCTCTCAATCACTGGATTCCAAAAAGAATCAGTGTTTGGATTACCTCCCAAAGGCAAACCAAGATAATTCAACGGCCAATTACCTTTAGCACACCCCATCTCCTTAACAATTTCATCAATCCTTTCTTCCGACAAGTTAATGCCTACCACCGTACTCTTTGCCATGTTGATTTTTAGTCCTGCACTCCTTGAAAAGATTTTCAAGATTCCTACTAGGTTTTCAATGCTTTCGTCCTTATTTTCCAAAAAGAAAATACTATCATCTGCATATTGAAGATGTGAAATCCTTACTCTGTTATTTCCAATCTTGAAACCTTCTACTACCTCCATATCACAGGCTTTATTGACCAATCTACTAAGTGCATCCCCCACTAAAATGAAAAGAAAAGGTGATAATGGATCACCTTGTCTCAATCCTCTTGACGCTTTAAATTTGCCCCTGGGTTTGCCATTAATCATCACTGAAAAATTAACCGATGTCAAACAACCTCTTATCCATTTTCTCCATTTTATGCCGAAACCCTTCTTTTCTAACACGAAATCTAGAAATTCCCAGCTAACATGATCATATGCCTTCTCAAAATCAATTTTGAACACTACACCTTCTTTCTTCTTTACTCTGTATTCCTCAACTATCTCGTTTGCAATCAAAACCAAATCCAAAATCTGTCTTCCTTTCACAAAAGCACACTGGCTTACATCTATTGTTTCTTCCAGGACTTCCTTAAGTCTTAAGGATAAAACCTTCGCGATTATTTTGTACAGGGAGGTAACCAAACTGATTGGCCTAAAATCTTTGATGGAAATGGAGTTCAATTTTTTTGGAATGAGGCTTATGAATGTTTCATTTACTCTAGCATTTACAATGCCATTTTCATAGAACTCAGTAAACACCTTCATTAGGTCCTCCTTAATAACTTCCCAGCTTTCCTTCAATACCGCCATAGAGAATCCATCCGGCCCCGGCGCTTTATCTCCAGCGCAATCAAAAAGTGCTACTTTTATCTCTTCTTCCTGAAAAGGTTCCTCCAATTTCAAATTCCTATCCATCTCGATATTAGCCCATTCCAATCCTTCAATGCCATGACTAATTCCTTCCTTTTTATTAAACAAGTCCTCAAAAAATTCAATGAACTCTTTCTCAATTTCCTCTTCCGTGTGTAAAATTCTCCCATCCCTCCCTTCAAGTTTATTGATCAAGTTGTTTGCCTTCCTACCACTTGCGATTCTATGGAACATCTTCGAGTTATTATCCCATTCTTTTACTCCATTAATTTTTGTTTTTTGATTCCATGAGATTTCTTCCCTTATTATCAATTCCTCCAATCTCCTTCTCAGCTTCCTTCTTTCTAACCTCTCTTCTTCTCCAATGTTCTGTTCTGTTTCCTCCTTATCTATCTCCTCTATTCTCTTCATTATTGTCTTTTTCTGTATACGTACATCACCAAATTCTTCTCTATTCCATTTCTTCAACTCTTCCTTCATCATTTTTAACTTTTCCATGAAGCCAAAACCTGGCCATCCTTCAATTCCATACTTATTCCACCATTCCTTCCAGTTTTTGGTGAAGTTTTTATGCCTTAACCACATATTTTCAAAGCGAAATGGACTAGGCCCCCACTGAAATTTGTCGGTGTTTATAGAAATGGGACAATGATCTGATGTTACCCTTATTAGAGCTTCTTGCCTTACTTCCTCAAACATGCTTCCCCAATCCTCCGTGACTAAGAATCTGTCAATTCTTGAACATGCCAATCTATCTCTCATGTTGGACCATGTGTATTCCGCATTAAGAAGTTGTAAATCCTTTAATCCCGTTTCTATTATAAGTTGGTCAAACTTCCTCATACTTTTGGTATATCTGTCACCATTCAATTTCTCCGAGGGATGTCTAACTACATTAAAGTCACCCCCCACACACCATTTACCCCCGCACAATCCATGTAAACTTGCCAATTCTACCCAAAAGTCATCCCTCTCTCTTGAGTTGCATGGTCCATAAACACCTGAAAGCCACCATCCTTCGCCACCTCCAACTTCCTCCATGAAAACTGATACCGAAAAGTTTCCCAACACTACCTCCTTTCCCCTTATCACCCTTGAATCCCATATTACAAGAATACCACCCGATTTTCCCACTGATGGTATGAATGCCCACTCTTTAAATCTACTCCCCCAAATACTACCAATTAGTTTCGTCTCAATATTTTCCTTTTTCGTTTCTTGTAATGTGACTACATCCGGTTTTTCCTTGCTTAGCAATTCCTTAACCATCCTTCTCTTTCCTCTACCCCCCAGCCCTCTCACATTCCAACTTATTATCTTCATTAGATCCCCTCTAACTCCCCTGACTTCACCACCTTTGATTTCGTTGTTCCATAGTTAATGCTACTTTGAAGGTTCTTTAGTTCTCTAATCCCTTTCCTCCTATTTTTCCTTGAAGTGTTCAAACTATTCCCCTCATAGCAAGAACTGTCCAATGGAACTAGAGTTAAATTCAACCTACTGAGAGTGGCTGTTAACTTGTCATCATCTTCCATGATCAGTATCTCCTCATTTTCCTTCCATTTATCCTTGATATTCTTCCCCGTGATTGTATGTCTTTCATTTCCCCAAGAATTGGATTGACTTGTATATTTCTCTAATTGATTAGGCGGTTGTCCATTCAATACTAATCTTGCATTTGATTTAGTTAATTCCTTCTTCTCAAGAGCACATGCAAATTTATTACAAGAGTGCGGAAAACAATCAGAAATTACCAAATTAGGGTATGGAAAGTTACACATACCTGGAATAGGAGATTGACCGGGACCGGGTTTATGAATAGTGGAAGGAGATGTTGGAAAATTATTAGGTCTTTCTGTTGGGATATGAGTGAGCTTAGCAGGCTCTATTGTATTGGTCATTTTACTTGGGTTATAAGCTTCTGTCAAAGTTCCTGCAGATTGAATCTTTAGTTCAAGCTCCTCTTGCTTTTTGTACAACTTATAAGGTTTCATTGGTTCTTCAAACAGATTCTGAATATCTTCCAAAACATTTGGATTTTCCTGTTCCTCGCAATCTGAATCATAGGTTTCCCCTTCACTGTCATCCTGTTCTTCTGTTTCAGCAAAGAATGTTCCACCCATCTCGTCTAAGACATCGTCTCTCCCAATCTCATCCATCTCATAATTAGCATCCATCTGATGGTTTCCTTCAATAATGTTCATGTATTCTTCTTCATTTTCTTCTGTTTCATCTTGTTTTCCATCCTTTTCTTCTTCATCCTCAGTTTCAACCATATTGTCAAATAGGATAGCTGAAGTATTAGTTATATTCTTTTCGCCAGTACCCAGTCGCTCAGGTTGCTCGTCCTCACAGTTGAAAATCTTCCCCGACATGAACAGCCACTGATTCTTCGTGAAGTTCGAACCATTGATCTTTATCGATTGTAAATGTTTAAGCTGAGAAAGCCCATGTTGGTCGAACCTGTTAACCAGAACATATTGTAGCTGTGAATTACAATTTGGACTTGTCGGTCCAGCAATCTTCATTGATCCGAGGTGAAACAGATATTGGCCTTTCATAGAATCCATCGTTAAATTCTTGTTGGGCCCGTTCTTCTTCCCTCTTTTATATACTTTACCCAAAAAATTTGCAGCCCAATTTGATCGTGAATTTTGTTCTGTAATGATACCTTTCTTCCTCGTGAATCCAGCCTGCGTATTATCCAAGGCAAAGCTATCTTCGATTCTGGAAAAAATCTTATTGAGGCTTACAGTCTGCTTCTCGTGATTGGTGGTACTGATGGGTTTTCCTGTTTCCGATGCGTTTGGGTCTTTCCTTCCAGTTTCGTACTCTTCTTCTGCACTGAGGGGCCGCCCTAATTCGAACTGCCCACTTACTTCCTTGACTCGTGTCTCACTGGATTCAAGTACATATTCGACGTCGTTTTCCCCGTCTTTCCTACCTCCTGCTCCATCACCATCTTCCTCCTCTGTTGAAACTTGAGCTGTTAATGTCAGCTGAGTATCTACTGTCGATGTTTCCACTTGACTGAGTAAATTTCCATTATGCATTATCTTCCCAAATGTTCCATGAAATCTATACTTCCTGTCATTTAACTTGAAGAACTTAATGGCTATGCTGGAACCTCCATATGGTAATTGGATTGTTTCAGGGATGAAGCCATGTTTGCTGCCTTTTAACCTCAGTCGTGCATGTGTTAAAAATTTTAATTGGAGTGTTTCTCGATCAACATCTAATAGACCTCCACAAAAAGATCCTATAACTTTAAACACATGTATATTCCATATGTTCAGCGGAAGACCCTCCACTCCAATCCAACTGTATCTACAATCGATTTTGATATTATCTGACTGAGCCTTCCAACTCCATGGTGAGAAAAAAACAGAAGTTGTTGCAGGAATTTCCAAATTCGTGATATTAATCAGACTTCTTGCCTCTTCTTCACTGTGACACCAAATCAAGGCACGATCATCGTGTAACGGTCTAAAGTCGTGCTTCTTCTTCATCATATTCATCATTCCATATTGGATGGCTTCCCATGGTATTTTGCTACTCTGTCTAAACATCAGTACCCTTTTTGTCCAGTCTTTTGAAATTTTGTTCCCATCGTTTTGTGAATTTATAGAGTTTTCCAGTTTCTTCACCCCTCTTTCTTTCTCTATTATTCCATCTGTTACTACCCTGACCCATGAGATTCGTTTCGATACTACCTTTTCTGTGGATGTTTGTTGTGTCTGTGGTTTCTGATATGTCCATTTCTTCCTTCCAAGCACATTCTGTAGATTTCCATCCATTTTTCTCCAACCTATCATTCGCTCCTCTGAGGGGACTATTATTGATTTCAGCAAGCTATTCTTTAGTGTTGAAATTTTCAAGAACCTGCCTCTTTCATTTTGTAACACTTCCAACCATGTCACCATGTCTCTATTCCTGTATCTCTGTTCCTTATTTAAACTCCCGTCTCCGGTGTACAGTAATCTTATTGAATCCGCTAACCAAAATGCTGCATCCACTGTGATACATATATCGAAAGTCCATGCTCTTGTTCTTTCTGCTATTCTAACAGAGCCACCTTCCTTTGATAATGAAAGCACAAAAACTTTGTATCTGGTTCTAAAGCTCCAAAATCTGTTAGTTTTTTCCCCATAACCAGTGGGGTTATATGAGTTCATCTCCCTAAACATTTCTGTTAATCAAAAGACTCCTCTTTGACTGGCCCATTTGAAAGATCCAAAGCAGCATTATTCAGGTTTAACCAAAGATTCCCAGGCAGCTGGGGGATCTGGAGGAGCTGCCTAGCAGGATGAAAGGAGTGAAGACCAGGTCTCCCCTACCTGCAGGCCACGAAAATAGCTGTAACTGCCCCAATCACGTGTGTACAGTGATACTTGCAGAAATGGACAGCATCAATGTAAGAGCAGGTCCAATGTGCACGTAAAGGAGCCCAAATCAGCAAAAAACCGGAGCAAGAGCTGCCCTGCAGTACTGAATCGCGAGTGTTTTCGTGATAGTAGCTGGACCCGAAGATGGGTAGTCACCAAACCTTCCAAATCGAGTGGGGACTAGAATAAAGTGCAATTTTTAGCTGCTAATGCAATAGCCCAGTGTGTTCTGGCCGAAAACATGCTGAGAAGAGCACTCCAATCGCTGCTTGCGTGAGAACCGAACCCTAGGTGCACAACTCTTCAAAAATCCATCCAAAAACTATGAAAAAATCATGAGTAATGCTGTATTTCAGTTGGAATTAGAGAGCCCAATGCTGAAAACCCTACACAACACACCAATCGAGCCCCAAAATTGAAGAGAAACTCGCGTATGAACAGTAACCGGGAGTATTCAAATCGCGTATTCCGAGCAGCCGAGCTCAGGTTTTATGAGAGTGACGGACAGCGGAATGTTCGGCGACTGGCGGCGCTTCCCTGTGCGGTGTCTCGGTGCGACGGTGTCAGTTCAGTCAGCGACGTCGGGCGAGATGAGTTCTTCCTCGTGACTTTTCATTTAAAAGCTGCTACAGCCGTATGGTAACATGCATTTCAAGAACCATAGTTCAAATTTTTAACTGAGTCTTCCCCAATCGAGATTCAAGGTCCACTTCATAATCCCTGTGCTTCAATGGTTTCCTTTGCACCGGAGGACCCCTAGGTTTTGATTTCGACCGTGCCTCCCCCTCCTTTTCTTCTCGCTCGCGGGCTCGTTGTAAATACTCTTCATTTAGCCTCGTTATAAACTTGTTTAAATATGATTTACCAAACTGAGGCTAAATGATTGAAATAAAAGAAAAATACTAGTTCTACAGTCTCAATCAGGGGCAGACCCAAGAGTCCCATCTGCAAATTCTTCAATAATAGAATCTATATCTATTTTATCTACAAGGCCTCTCTCAACATAAATTGTCAAATGATCAGTAAGAAACTCGTCACCCATTTTGCTGCGAATTTCCGTCTTCACAAGTTTCATTGCCGAAAATGCTCTCACAGTAGTCGTCGTAGAAACAGGTAATGTTAACACAAGGAGAATCAAGTTATCATCTTGTAATCCTCTGATCTTCTTGTTTCAACGAACTTCTCGCTTAATTTTGCAAGTGTAGGTACTTCAAATTGAGGATCATGAACCACATCATCACTATAAAATTTCAATTCACTTAACAAGGAATTTCTCTCTTGGCGATTAAAATCCTCAGGATAAAACTCCACTACAAGCTCATAAATATCATTTGCATTAAATGATTGAAATGAATTTTTAGGATCCAAAGCCACTTTAAGTGTAAGGAGTTGAACTGATGTCTCGTTAAATCTCGTGTCCAACTCTGTCAACTGAAAATCTATGGCTTCATTAAAACATCAAAATGATAATGATGCTCAATCGTAATTTAACTGCGACCACGACCAACGATGTTGTCCATATCAGGTATAGTAATATCATGTTTTGAGCAAAAATATTTCACTTCTTGAAGTAATTTCTCCCAACCTTGTTCTCTTAAGTCGCGAAGAAATTTTTTTGCAGTGCAGACATACCTCATAACAGCCAAAATGTCAACAGATTCTTTTTGAAATGCTTGACAAAGAAAATTAGTGATTCCCATAATGGAGCTCATTAAATGCAAGGAAAACAAAAAATCAAAGATTTTGATGTTTTTGCTAGCACCATGAAGTTCAGCAAGAGCCTTGAGGTTTGAACAATTGTCAAGAAGATCCTCAAGTACCTTATAAGTTAAATCATACATTTCTATCATACTCTTAATAGATTCGAAATGAGAACCCCAATGAGTAGATCCTGACCGTTGCAAAGTCATCATCTGATTAGCCCCACGTCCAGTATCACTTTCTCTAGCTGCTAACATATTCTCAATCAATTCTCTTTGGATAGCTTGTAGCTCAGTATTGCGCTTAGCAAAAGATTTCACAATATTAATGACATTATCCAATAGAGAGAAGAAATCCCAAATAGGATCACTACTTGGTTGCAGCAACTAGTGTTAACTGCAATCGATGAGCAAAACAGTTGACATAGTACACCTCGGAAGCACGGACACGCTCAGCAAGGCGGCGAGTCCGTGTCCGACGCGTATCGGACACGGACACGAGCCGACACGTCTGGGACACGAGTCCGACACCCCATTTTCGTGTCGGAAAATGGTTATTATATTTTACGGGTCGGACACGTCCAAGAACAAAAAAAAAAAAAAACAGATAGATCGGAAATTTGCAAGAAGATGATACCTGTGTAATGCATAGATGTTGCCCTACTTTAGAAAAGCTCTAACCTTGTGTTTGCTTGCAGAATGAAAGGTGGAACGTGAGAAGAGTGAAGGAATGAAGTCTGAAAGAAGAGAAAAGGAGAGTTTTCTTACCTGTTGCAGAAACTGGAACGAAGAAGAAGATGGCGTCGACTTGCAGGGAAGAAGATGCCGCTGAGTTGCAAGGTTTTCGTTGTAGAGAAGACGGAGAAGATGCCTCATGCCAGACGGAGGGAAGAAGACGAGAGAGAAACTGCCTTTTTTGTTTTAATTTTTCAGATTTCTTTGTAAAAAAGGGTATTGAGCTTTGTGTAATGTCTGTTCCTTTTTTTTTTTTTTTTTTTCAAAAAGTGTTGGTTCCTTTTTTTTGTTTCAAAAAGTGTGGGTTCATTGTCATGATAAAATAATAATAAAATGTTAAGAATTCTCCAACAAGTTATCTAACCCCTTTTACTCTTCTGTCCTTATTTTACAATTTAAAGCACATGGACCAAACAAAAAGCAAGTATCAAAGCAAATATTCATTCTATCTTCCGGAAAGGTTCCAGAAAGGTCACTGCCTATTGGAGAAAAAATCCACACTTTATTCAACCCATTTCTTTTTCTTTGAAATCTCAAGCTCAAGAATCATTTGCAAGATTAAGGTAATACTTCTACCACAAAATATGGGGTAAAATCTTTATCTATTGCTTTATTATTTGGTATATTTTATTAGTTTGAAGCCATGAGTACTAGTAACATGAATGAAGATTTAACCAAGCCTCTTTGGAAATATGTAACAAAATTTGATAAACTAAATGAAGGAGGTGGAAATATTTCTTGGCAATGCAACTTTTGCAATACAACAAAAAAAAGTTCATATACTAGGGTTAGAGCACATTTGATGAAATTGCCGGGTAGTGGTATTGGAGCTTGTCCAAAAGTAACCCAAAGAGACATAAATGAAATGCAAAGATTGGAAGAAGAAGTGAAAATGAGGAGTAAAGAGTCAAAACGGGTCCCATTGCCAATGGAAAACTTGAGTTCGGTTGGTAGTTACATATTAGAGGAAAAGAAAAGAAAGGGTAGTTCAATTGAAAAGGCCTTTAGCATCACATCACGTGATCAATTGGATTCGGAAATTGCTAGAATGTATTATTCAAGTGGTTTACCCTTTCACCTTGCAAGGAATCCTTATTACATGTCTTCTTATACCTTAGCCGCAAATAGTCCATTGTCAGGATATAAGCCTCCCGGTTATAATAAGTTGAGAACCACCCTACTTCAAAAAGAGAAAAGAAATGTGGAACGATTACTACAACCAATTAAAAGCACATGGGGGGAAAAAGGGGTAACTATTGTGAGTGATGGTTGGAGTGATCCACAAAGAAGGCCACTAATTAATTTTATGGCTGTGACCGAAAGTGGACCAATGTTTTTACGGGCGGTTGATTGCTCGGGTGAGATCAAAGATAAATATTTTATTGCTAACTTGATAAAGGATGTTATAGAAGAAGTTGGCCCCGAAAAGGTTGTTCAAGTTATTACCGACAATGCGGCTAATTGTAAGGGTGCGGGACAAATAATTGAAGTGCAATATCCTCATATTTTTTGGACACCATGTGTTGTACACACGCTTAATCTTGCTTTGAAAAATATTTGTGCGGCAAAGAACGTTGAGGATAATTTGATTACATATGAAGAATGTAAATGGATAACTTGTCTTCATGAAGATATAATGGCCATTAAACATTTTATCATGAACCATTCTATGAGAAGAGCAATGTTTAATGAATTTGTGACCTTGAAGTTGTTAGCGGTAGCCGAAACACGATTTGCTTCTATTATAGTCATGATGAAAAGGTTTAAGCTTATCAAACGTGGGCTTCAAAACATGGTGATTGATGAGAAATGGTCAAGTTATCGAGAAGATGATGTGCAAAAGGCAAGTTTTGTGAAGATGAAATTACTTGATGATATTTGGTGGGACTCTATAGACTATGTTATTTCTTTCACTAGTCCTATATATGACATGCTTCGATTTTGTGATACGGATAAACCATGTCTTCACTTGGTTTATGATATGTGGGATACAATGATAGAGAAAGTCAAAGCGGTCATTTATAGGCATGAAGGAAAGCGTCAAGATGATGTTTCATCATTTTACGATGTCATTCACAAAATACTTGTTGATCGTTGGAACAAGAATAACACCCCACTTCATTGTGCTTGGCTCACTCATTGAATCCAAGGTAATTATTCTAATTTATATACTTATTTAAATTTTACATTGTTCAAATCTCTATTATTATTTATTAGTTACTTACTTACTATAATTTGTTTTTCCTTTCTTTAGGTACTATAGTGAGGAATGGCTTAATGAAGATTCCAACCGTACACCTCCACATAGAGATGCCGAGGTTTCTCGAGAAAGGTTAAAGTGTTTCAAAAGATACATGTTGTCAAATGAGGAGCGAACAAAAGTGAATTTGGAGTACTCAAAATTTTCAATAATGGGAGAAGATTTTGGTGATATTGATTCCATCTATGACCGTTACCACTTGGATCCAAAGACTTGGTGGGTCATTCATGGCTCTAGTGCACCTAACCTTCAATCTTTTGCGTTGAAAATATTGGCACAACCATCTTCTTCATCATGTTGTGAACGGAATTGGAGTATTTATTCCTTTGTGCACTCTCTTAAGAGGAATAAGTTAACTCCAAAGCGTGCAGAAGATCTAGTATTTGTGCATAGCAATCTTCGTCTCTTGTCACGGAGGAGTCCACAATATTTACAAGGAGAGTCTAAGATGTGGGATCTCGGTGGTGATGCATTTGACTCTTTTGAAGATGTTGGCACACTTGAAGTTGCTACTTTGTCTCTAGATGAACCGGAGTTGGAGGCTATGATAATCGCCGATGATGAAAATGAAGATGTTGAAGATTTAACTAGAGATGAATGATAATATTTATGTCATCTTTTACTTTTTGTTGAACTCAAATTATGAGAAAATATGTATGAAATGTTAAGTTGATATATATGTCAATTAATTTGCTATACAAAAAGTGTTACAAAATTTTTTTATTAAAAAAAAAAAATTAATAAATAATGAACGTGTCGTGTCCCAAGTTTTTTCGAAAATCACGTGTCGACGTGTCCGACACGTATCGTGTCCGACACTCGTGTCCGTGTCCGTGCTTCATAGTAGTACACATATGGATAGTCTTTCAAAAATAGTGCTTGAAGTCCATTCCATTGACCACGCATATTGCTAGCTCCATCATGCTCATGTCCTCTCAATTTATGAACTTGAAGGTTCTACTGACCAAGAACATCATATATATGATTTTTTAATGTCTCTAAAGAAGTCTCGCTAACACCCTTGATAGCAAAGAAGCATTCTGTCAGAATACCTGAATTGATCAAAAATCTCAAAATAATGACCATCTGCTCTCTGTGAGATTCATCTTGTGCTTCATCTACAAGAAGTGAAAAGCAAGCATCTCCAATCTCCTCGCAGATCATCCGACGCACTCTATTGGCCATAATCGTCAAAAGCTCTTTCTGGATCTTAGCAGAAGTATATTGGGCATTTTTTGGTGCATTACACAATACAACATTTTTAACATCTTCATTCATTTCTCCAAAACATCAAATCATCTCAATCACATTCCCACGGTTCGATGAACCTTCAAATTCATCGTGACCTCTGAAAAAACACCCTTGCAATGCTAGGTAACGAACAGTTACTATTGTAGCCTTTATCCGCAACCTATTTTTCATAACTTCCTCTTTGCTAAACACGACGCATGACCTTATCAATGTGTTGAGCTGTTCTCATTAAAGCTTGAGCACTTGTTGTACAACTATTATGAGGTGATGAAGATGAAGAACCAATGTGACCAAGAAGTGCACAGTCCTTTCCTTGAACTCGCTTCCAATTATCAAATCCAGTAGTTACTAATGCCGAAGAAGAACTCTGTTGTCCATCATTGACAAAAACAAAACATGGGAAGCAATAAGCCTTATGTGTTGTTGGAGAATACTCCAACCAAGAAAATTGACTAAACCAACTGTACTGAAAATGACGACCTTTATCCTTATACATCCTAACTTTGTAAACTCGAAGTTTAGATCGATAAGACCCCACTATTAAATATGCCCGTCTAATCTCATCTCTTTTAGAAAGTGGATAGTCACATATTTTCTTCCTTTTTCCCGGATCCCGTTCAATTTCAGATGATGGAAATTGGAATAGAATGATGATTATCATTCGGTTGAGATTGTTGATTGTCATTCTGTGGAGACTGTTGATTATCATTCGATTGAGATTGTTGATTGTCATTTGGTGGAAATTGTAGATTGACACTCGGTTGAGATTGTTCATTCGAATCATCATTTGTTGTATTTTGTGTTGGTTTGAAGAGAGAATGCAGTGTTATTTTTCCTTTTTTCTTAGGTGGTTGTGAGGCCATTATACATCTGCATAGTTAAGAAACCCTATATAATCAACTCAAATAAATTCCCAGAATTTATCAATTATCATCTCCATAGTCCTAACATCATAAAACTGAAAACAGCATTGTATCATCATCAATCATCATTTTTCAATTCAAAAATTCATCAATTAGGGCACAAAATTAGAAAAACTAAAATTAGGGCACATGGGCATAACTTAAAATTAAGACAGAAACAAAAATCTAAAAATTAGGGCAAATAATTTCATTAGAGAATAGCAATCTTCATTCTTCAAAATGAGCCACAACAATTAGTATTATCAATTTAGCCACAACAATTAGTATTATCAATTTAGTATTTACCTTAATGAAATGATGGAGGAATCGAGATGAGTGAATCTGTGAATGAGTGTCGATCGAACCAAAGAGTAAACTCAGTGAAGAACAGAAGAACTGAAGACATATTAGTAAACAGACAAGCAGGGCTGCCGTCTCCGTCACGATGCCGGCGTTGCGACTCGCGACTCCCGCTGGCTTCTCAATTCCTGCCACCCGCGTCTCTACTCTCTCTCTCTCTCGGCAAGGAGTTGTTTTTGGAAGAAATTATTCAATTTCAATCACAGCCCACAGATCCAGCGTTTTTTTGTCTGGGCTCAAGCCTTTCACCTGGGCCTTCTTCATTTTCAGCTGGGCTAGTTAAAGATTTGTGGAAATTACATATACTCATGTTTTATAAGAACCAAATTCAAATATGAGATAAAACTTATAAACCTTCAAAAATCAGGTTTTAATTAAGATTCAAATAATTAATTAATAAATTAAAACAATATATAATTAAATTATTATTCAACCCTATCCCAATCTCACACAACACCACACAAAACCCTAACTATCGATATCTATATTCCATCCCCTTGTTCAATCGGTTCTTCAGACCCAAACGCCACCATCTTCCCGCCACCCCGTCGACTCTGCAACTGGTTTGAACGTCTCCGGAAAAATCGCTGCTAGAAGCGGCGATTTCAGGGTAACCGTGACGGCGCTATTTCCTAGAGGCAGCGGCTACTCCTCAGACCACCACCTCCTCCTCCTCCTTCCACCCACGGTCACACCTCCTCGCGAAGTAAGTCACTGCTCGCAGAAGAAGCGTTGTTCACCTTCAGCCCATCACCAACCTCCGTCCTATAGAATCGGCGTTGTGACTGCTATACCTCACCGACGCAAGCGACGCTTACATTGTCAATTCTGCTGCTGCATATTCCGTCACCCGATTTGGAGATCTGGTGGTGGTAGAGGTCGCGGTGGCGTAGATGGCGGCTGCAGGTGCTGTGGTATTGTTTTGTGTGTGCGGTGGTCAGGGAAATACTTTGATTTTGAAATTTGGAGAACTGGTGGTGGTGGTGGTGGTGGTGGAGGTCGCGGTGGCGTAGGTGGTGGCAGCGGGGGCGGCAATGGTGGTGGTGGTGATGGTGAGGCGGTGGCGTAGCTGAAAATCGTGATGGTGATGAAAATGGCGATGTGACCTTGAGTGCTTGACACCTATTTAAGAGTCTGGATTTTTTTATTATTTGATGTTGTATATTAAGGGTGTCTGAAATTAGTTGAATTGCTTGTTGTGAAATTGCTCTTTGTGATGGTGGTTGTGTGGCGGTGGTGAGATGGTGGTTGTGCGATGGCGGCAGTGGTGGTTTCTTGTGAGGCAGTGGTGGTTGTTTGTAGGATTTAGATTTGATTTCTTCGTGTCATCGATGTTCACATTGCAGCGTCGTGGTGGCGGTGGCGACGGAGGCGCAGCATGGTGGTGGTGGAGGAGGAGGTGGGTGGGGTGAAGTGACAGTGATGGTGGTGTATTCACAGTTTCATTTGCAATGGTCACACGTTTAGGTTCTATGGGTGGGGTGGATGGGGGTGTTTAAAGATTTGTGACCTAATAATTTGATAAATTGTGACCTTAAAATATCCCAAATTCTATTAATTTGACATTTGTAGCCTATTGATTTTATAATATGTGACTTAAAAAAATTATTGTGACCTAAAAATAAGTCTAATTTGTGACATAATATTTTGATAATTTATAATCCTGAAATTATTTGTGACATAAAAAATTTGTTTATGTGACTTGAATATAATGTTTGTTTTTTGTGACCTAAAACTGTTACTGTGACCTAAAACTGTTATTGTGACCTACTATTTTGATAATTTGTGACCCTAAAATTATTTGTGACTTAAGCAATTTACATTTTGTGACCTGAATTTATCTTGTATTGTGACCTGAATTTACGTGGACAAGTTTTCGGATATACTGTGACCTAATAATTAATCAATGAATTGTGACTTAATAATATGATAATTGTGACTTAAAAGATTAGTGACCTCATAATTTGATAAGTTGTGACCTAGAAATAACTCGGGATTGATTAATTTAAAACTTGTGACCTTGTAATTATTTGTGACTTGATAAAACTGTTATTGTGACCTACTATTTTAATAATTTGTGACCCTAAAATTATTTGTGACTTAAGTAATTTACATTTTGTAACCTGAATTTATCTTGTATTGTGACCTGAATTTATATAATTAATAAAAAAATCTAATTATTTAATTTAGTTAAATAGATACCTGATTTTTGAAATTTTTGAAATTATATGTTAAAATTGAAATTGTATATTCTAAACACCTTATATATGTATTTTTCCCAAGAAATTATTCAATTTCAATCACAGCCCACAGATCCAGCGTTTTTTTGTCTGGGCTCAAGCCTTTCACCTGGGCCTTCTTCATTTTCAGCTGGGCTAGTTAAAGATTTGTGGAAATTACATATACTCATGTTTTATAAGAACCAAATTCAAATATGAGATAAAACTTATAAACCTTCAAAAATCAGGTTTTAATTAAGATTCAAATAATTAATTAATAAATTAAAACAATATATAATTAAATTATTATTCAACCATATCCCAATCTCACACAACACCACACAAAACCCTAACTATCGATATCTATATTCCATCCCCTTGTTCAATCGGTTCTTCAGACCCAAACGCCACCATCTTCCCGCCACCCCCGTCGACTCTGCAACTGGTTTGAACGTCTCCGAAAAATCGCTGCTAGAAGCGGCGATTTCAGGGTAACCGTGACGGCGCTATTTCCTAGAGGCAGCGGCTACTCCTCAGACCACCACCTCCTCCTCCTCCTTCCACCCACGGTCACACCTCCTCGCGAAGTAAGTCACTGCTCGCAGAAGAAGCGTTGTTCACCTTCAGCCCATCACCAACCTCCGTCCTATAGAATCGGCGTTGTGACTGCTATACCTCACCGACGCAAGCGACGCTTACATTGTCAATTCTGCTGCTGCATATTCCGTCACCCGATTTGGAGATCTGGTGGTGGTAGAGGTCGCGGTGGCGTAGATGGCGGCTGCAGGTGCTGTGGTATTGTTTTGTGTGTGCGGTGGTCAGGGAAATACTTTGATTTTGAAATTTGGAGAACTGGTGGTGGTGGTGGTGGTGGTGGAGGTCGCGGTGGCGTAGGTGGTGGCAGCGGGGGCGGCAATGGTGGTGGTGGTGATGGTGAGGCGGTGGCGTAGCTGAAAATCGTGATGGCGATGAAAATGGCGATGTGACCTTGAGTGCTTGACACCTATTTAAGAGTCTGGATTTTTTTATTATTTGATGTTGTATATTAAGGGTGTCTGAAATTAGTTGAATTGCTTGTTGTGAAATTGCTCTTTGTGATGGTGGTTGTGTGGCGGTGGTGAGATGGTGGTTGTGCGATGGCGGCAGTGGTGGTTTCTTGTGAGGCAGTGGTGGTTGTTTGTAGGATTTAGATTTGATTTCTTCGTGTCATCGATGTTCACATTGCAGCGTCGTGGTGGCGGTGGCGACGGAGGCGCAGCATGGTGGTGGTGGAGGAGGAGGTGGGTGGGGTGAAGTGACAGTGATGGTGGTGTATTCACAGTTTCATTTGCAATGGTCACACGTTTAGGTTCTATGGGTGGGGTGGATGGGGGTGTTTAAAGATTTGTGACCTAATAATTTGATAAATTGTGACCTTAAAATATCCCAAATTCTATTAATTTGACATTTGTAGCCTATTGATTTTATAATATGTGACTTAAAAAAATTATTGTGACCTAAAAATAAGTCTAATTTGTGACATAATATTTTGATAATTTATAATCCTGAAATTATTTGTGACATAAAAAATTTGTTTATGTGACTTGAATATAATGTTTGTTTTTTGTGACCTAAAACTGTTACTGTGACCTAAAACTGTTATTGTGACCTACTATTTTGATAATTTGTGACCCTAAAATTATTTGTGACTTAAGCAATTTACATTTTGTGACCTGAATTTATCTTGTATTGTGACCTGAATTTACGTGGACAAGTTTTCGGATATACTGTGACCTAATAATTAATCAATGAATTGTGACTTAATAATATGATAATTGTGACTTAAAAGATTAGTGACCTCATAATTTGATAAGTTGTGACCTAGAAATAACTCGGGATTGATTAATTTAAAACTTGTGACCTTGTAATTATTTGTGACTTGATAAAACTGTTATTGTGACCTACTATTTTAATAATTTGTGACCCTAAAATTATTTGTGACTTAAGTAATTTACATTTTGTAACCTGAATTTATCTTGTATTGTGACCTGAATTTATATAATTAATAAAAAAATCTAATTATTTAATTTAGTTAAATAGATACCTGATTTTTGAAATTTTTGAAATTATATGTTAAAATTGAAATTGTATATTCTAAACACCTTATATATGTATTTTTCCCATTTGTGGAAATTACATATACTCATGTTTTATAAGAACCAAATTCAAATATGAGATAAAACTTATAAACCTTCAAAAATCAGGTTTTAATTAAGATTCAAATAATTAATTAATAAATTAAAACAATATATAATTAAATTATTATTCAACCCTATCCCAATCTCACACAACACCACACAAAACCCTAACTATCGATATCTATATTCCATCCCCTTGTTCAATCGGTTCTTCAGACCCAAACGCCACCATCTTCCCGCCACCCCGTCGACTCTGCAACTGGTTTGAACGTCTCCGGAAAAATCGCTGCTAGAAGCGGCGATTTCAGGGTAACCGTGACGGCGCTATTTCCTAGAGGCAGCGGCTACTCCTCAGACCACCACCTCCTCCTCCTCCTTCCACCCACGGTCACACCTCCTCGCGAAGTAAGTCACTGCTCGCAGAAGAAGCGTTGTTCACCTTCAGCCCATCACCAACCTCCGTCCTATAGAATCGGCGTTGTGACTGCTATACCTCACCGACGCAAGCGACGCTTACATTGTCAATTCTGCTGCTGCATATTCCGTCACCCGATTTGGAGATCTGGTGGTGGTAGAGGTCGCGGTGGCGTAGATGGCGGCTGCAGGTGCTGTGGTATTGTTTTGTGTGTGCGGTGGTCAGGGAAATACTTTGATTTTGAAATTTGGAGAACTGGTGGTGGTGGTGGTGGTGGTGGAGGTCGCGGTGGCGTAGGTGGTGGCAGCGGGGGCGGCAATGGTGGTGGTGGTGATGGTGAGGCGGTGGCGTAGCTGAAAATCGTGATGGCGATGAAAATGGCGATGTGACCTTGAGTGCTTGACACCTATTTAAGAGTCTGGATTTTTTTATTATTTGATGTTGTATATTAAGGGTGTCTGAAATTAGTTGAATTGCTTGTTGTGAAATTGCTCTTTGTGATGGTGGTTGTGTGGCGGTGGTGAGATGGTGGTTGTGCGATGGCGGCAGTGGTGGTTTCTTGTGAGGCAGTGGTGGTTGTTTGTAGGATTTAGATTTGATTTCTTCGTGTCATCGATGTTCACATTGCAGCGTCGTGGTGGCGGTGGCGACGGAGGCGCAGCATGGTGGTGGTGGAGGAGGAGGTGGGTGGGGTGAAGTGACAGTGATGGTGGTGTATTCACAGTTTCATTTGCAATGGTCACACGTTTAGGTTCTATGGGTGGGGTGGATGGGGGTGTTTAAAGATTTGTGACCTAATAATTTGATAAATTGTGACCTTAAAATATCCCAAATTCTATTAATTTGACATTTGTAGCCTATTGATTTTATAATATGTGACTTAAAAAAATTATTGTGACCTAAAAATAAGTCTAATTTGTGACATAATATTTTGATAATTTATAATCCTGAAATTATTTGTGACATAAAAAATTTGTTTATGTGACTTGAATATAATGTTTGTTTTTTGTGACCTAAAACTGTTACTGTGACCTAAAACTGTTATTGTGACCTACTATTTTGATAATTTGTGACCCTAAAATTATTTGTGACTTAAGCAATTTACATTTTGTGACCTGAATTTATCTTGTATTGTGACCTGAATTTACGTGGACAAGTTTTCGGATATACTGTGACCTAATAATTAATCAATGAATTGTGACTTAATAATATGATAATTGTGACTTAAAAGATTAGTGACCTCATAATTTGATAAGTTGTGACCTAGAAATAACTCGGGATTGATTAATTTAAAACTTGTGACCTTGTAATTATTTGTGACTTGATAAAACTGTTATTGTGACCTACTATTTTAATAATTTGTGACCCTAAAATTATTTGTGACTTAAGTAATTTACATTTTGTAACCTGAATTTATCTTGTATTGTGACCTGAATTTATATAATTAATAAAAAAATCTAATTATTTAATTTAGTTAAATAGATACCTGATTTTTGAAATTTTTGAAATTATATGTTAAAATTGAAATTGTATATTCTAAACACCTTATATATGTATTTTTCCCATTTGTGGAAATTACATATACTCATGTTTTATAAGAACCAAATTCAAATATGAGATAAAACTTATAAACCTTCAAAAATCAGGTTTTAATTAAGATTCAAATAATTAATTAATAAATTAAAACAATATATAATTAAATTATTATTCAACCTATCCCAATCTCACACAACACCACACAAAACCCTAACTATCGATATCTATATTCCATCCCCTTGTTCAATCGGTTCTTCAGACCCAAACGCCACCATCTTCCCGCCACCCCGTCGACTCTGCAACTGGTTTGAACGTCTCCGGAAAAATCGCTGCTAGAAGCGGCGATTTCAGGGTAACCGTGACGGCGCTATTTCCTAGAGGCAGCGGCTACTCCTCAGACCACCACCTCCTCCTCCTCCTTCCACCCACGGTCACACCTCCTCGCGAAGTAAGTCACTGCTCGCAGAAGAAGCGTTGTTCACCTTCAGCCCATCACCAACCTCCGTCCTATAGAATCGGCGTTGTGACTGCTATACCTCACCGACGCAAGCGACGCTTACATTGTCAATTCTGCTGCTGCATATTCCGTCACCCGATTTGGAGATCTGGTGGTGGTAGAGGTCGCGGTGGCGTAGATGGCGGCTGCAGGTGCTGTGGTATTGTTTTGTGTGTGCGGTGGTCAGGGAAATACTTTGATTTTGAAATTTGGAGAACTGGTGGTGGTGGTGGTGGTGGTGGAGGTCGCGGTGGCGTAGGTGGTGGCAGCGGGGGCGGCAATGGTGGTGGTGGTGATGGTGAGGCGGTGGCGTAGCTGAAAATCGTGATGGTGATGAAAATGGCGATGTGACCTTGAGTGCTTGACACTATTTAAGAGTCTGGATTTTTTTATTATTTGATGTTGTATATTAAGGGTGTCTGAAATTAGTTGAATTGCTTGTTGTGAAATTGCTCTTTGTGATGGTGGTTGTGTGGCGGTGGTGAGATGGTGGTTGTGCGATGGCGGCAGTGGTGGTTTCTTGTGAGGCAGTGGTGGTTGTTTGTAGGATTTAGATTTGATTTCTTCGTGTCATCGATGTTCACATTGCAGCGTCGTGGTGGCGGTGGCGACGGAGGCGCAGCATGGTGGTGGTGGAGGAGGAGGTGGGTGGGGTGAAGTGACAGTGATGGTGGTGTATTCACAGTTTCATTTGCAATGGTCACACGTTTAGGTTCTATGGGTGGGGTGGATGGGGGTGTTTAAAGATTTGTGACCTAATAATTTGATAAATTGTGACCTTAAAATATCCCAAATTCTATTAATTTGACATTTGTAGCCTATTGATTTTATAATATGTGACTTAAAAAAATTATTGTGACCTAAAAATAAGTCTAATTTGTGACATAATATTTTGATAATTTATAATCCTGAAATTATTTGTGACATAAAAAATTTGTTTATGTGACTTGAATATAATGTTTGTTTTTTGTGACCTAAAACTGTTACTGTGACCTAAAACTGTTATTGTGACCTACTATTTTGATAATTTGTGACCCTAAAATTATTTGTGACTTAAGCAATTTACATTTTGTGACCTGAATTTATCTTGTATTGTGACCTGAATTTACGTGGACAAGTTTTCGGATATACTGTGACCTAATAATTAATCAATGAATTGTGACTTAATAATATGATAATTGTGACTTAAAAGATTAGTGACCTCATAATTTGATAAGTTGTGACCTAGAAATAACTCGGGATTGATTAATTTAAAACTTGTGACCTTGTAATTATTTGTGACTTGATAAAACTGTTATTGTGACCTACTATTTTAATAATTTGTGACCCTAAAATTATTTGTGACTTAAGTAATTTACATTTTGTAACCTGAATTTATCTTGTATTGTGACCTGAATTTATATAATTAATAAAAAAATCTAATTATTTAATTTAGTTAAATAGATACCTGATTTTTGAAATTTTTGAAATTATATGTTAAAATTGAAATTGTATATTCTAAACACCTTATATATGTATTTTTCCCTAAAGATTTTTGGGAAAAATATATAACTATACAACTAAAACTTTCACTTTTTAAACATAACAAACTTAAGATTTTTTTTTTAAAAAAATCAGGTGTTAATTAATTAATTAATTAATACAATATTATAATAATTATAATGAGTTGTCAAACAAAGGTTAATATTAAATAATAAAATCAAAACAATACATAATCAACAACAACTTTATCCCAACCCAATCCCGTACAAACCCCACCCACTCCATCACCCCACCCACCCCACCCACCCCATAAAATAATTTTTTTCCTTCAACTTTTTCAAACTCACCCCCAACACCACCTTACCCACCCCACCCCCACTACTCCCCAACCCAACCCCGCCCACCCACCCAACCACCCCGCCACCACTCACCCACCACAAGAATGATTTTACTTCTATTTTTTTCTCATCTCACCCACCCACCCCACCCCAACCATACCCCACGCACCCAATCACCCACTAGTCCCATCCCATCACAACTACCCACCCACCCACCCCACTCCAAAAATAAGTTTTTTTTTTTTTTGAAATATTTTTTCATCCTTCCCCACCCCACCTTACCAACAATGATTTTTTTCTACTACATTTTTACAACTCTCCCAGACCCTACCCTATCTTACCCAGCCACCAACCTCAACCCACCTCATCCAAAATGATTTTTTTTACTACTTTTTCACGACTCGCCCAGACTCTGCCACGCCACCCACCCCACCTAAAATTAATTTTTTCTCCTAATTTTCCACATCCCTACCCACCCTCCCGACCCTACATCGCCACCCACCCACCCCCACCCCCACCCCCATTCTACCCCACCCAAATATGATTTTTCTTCTATATTTTCACACTCCACCCTAACAACCCCACTACACCCCACCCTAGCAACCCCACCACAACCCACCCCACCCAAAAATAATTTTTCTTCTATTTTTTCACATTTCACCTCAATCGTCCCATCCTATCCCACCGCACCCTACCCCCATCCAAAAATGATTTTTTTTTTCTATTTTTTACACCCCATCCCATCCAAAAATGATTTTTCTTCTATTTTTTCACACTTCCCCCCAACCGCCCCACCCCATCCCACCGCACCCCGCCACCCACCATACACCATCAAAAAATTATTTTTCTTCTATTTTTTCACACTTCACACCAACCACCTCATCTCAACCCACCCTACCCCACCCCACTCACCCACCCAAAAAATAATTTTTTTCTTCTACTTTTTACAACCACTAACCCGACCTCGACCCCACCCTACCCACCACCCACCCACCCCACTCCAAAAAATTATTTTTTTCTTCTACTTTTCCCCACCCCGACCCTATCTCACCACAAAAAATGATTTCTTCTACTTTTTCTAGCCCCACCCGACCTCTACCCCACTATCCCCACCTCCAAAATCACAATCAGTCACGTAAGTTGACACGAGATCGCAGTTAAGGCACATAAGGTCACACAGAGTCAATATTAGAAATTTAGTTGTAAAACCCCACCCCTCCAGAGTCACAGTTCAGTCACACAAGGTCAAAGTTCGGTCACACAAAGTCGCAGTTTGGTCAAACGAAGTCACAGTTAGTTCACAAGAGGTCACAATTAGGTCAAACGAGGTCATGGTTAGATCACACGAGGTCACAGGTCGATCACATAAAGTCACGCTTCGTTCTTACAAAGTCACAGTTCGGTCACACATAGTTATATTTGACACAATTGTAGGTCACATCACGTCCTCGTCCAATGGTCACACCAAGTCACAGTTGGTTACAATCTATATAATTGGTCACAATGATCCATAATTGATTACATATAATTTATTTATTGGTCAAGTTACCTAATAATTGGTCATAGTCATCAATAATTGATCACAATTTATTTATTGATTGATCAAAACTTACTTATTAGGTAACTATGACAAAAAATATTAACTAATCATGAAAAAAAATGAGTAAGTTGTGACCAATAAATAAATAATATGTGACCAACTATAAATGATTGTGACCAATTATATTAAAAGTTGTGACCATTTATAACTTTTTGTGATCATTGAACGAGGAAAAGTAAAAGAAAAAAATAACTTTTGGTGGGGTCGGTTTGTTGGGTGGGTGGCGGGGTTGGGACGGGGTGTGAAAAAATAGAAGAAGAAAAATCATTTTTGGGTAGGGGTGGGGGTTGGTGGGTGACGGGTATAGGGTCGAGACGGGGTGTGGAAAAGAAAAAAATCATTTTTGGGTGGGGTGGGAAGTGGTGGGGGTGACGGGTGTAGGGTCGGGATGGAGTGTGAAAAAGTAGGAAAAAAATCATTTTTGCGTGGGGTCAGTTGGTTGGGTGGGTGGCGGGGTAGGGTCTGGAGCAAGGTGGGTGAGGGTGTGAAAAATTGAAGAAAAAATCATTTTGGGGGTGGGTAGGAATGGGATGGGTGGGTATGGTGGGGTGGGGTGGGTGCAAGGGTAGGGTCTTGGTGGGGTGTGAAAAAGTGGAAGAAAAAAATCATTTTTGGGTGGGGTGTGGTCGATTGCTTGGGTGGGTAGCTGGTAGGGGCGGGGTGGGTGGCAGGGTAGGGTGGGAAAACATGGAGAGATAAAAAAAACTCATTTTGTGGGGTGGGGTGGGCAGGGTGGTGTTGGGGTGGGGTTGGTGGGGGCAAGAAAAAGTATAAGGAAAAAAATCATTTTTGGGGTGGGGTGGGATCGGTAGGGTGGTGTCGGGCTGGGTGGTGGTAGGTGGAAAGTAGAAGGAAAAAAATCGTTTTTGCGGTGAGGTGGGGTAGGGTGGGTGGAGAGGCGGGCAGGGTGTGTCGTGGTTTATGGCTGGGATAAGATCAATTTGTCACTTTGCGATGAGGTGGGGTAGAGTCGAGTGGAGTGGAGTGGGGTTGGGTTGGATTGAGGTGGGATGGGGTAGGATATGGGTGGTGAGGTGGGGTTGGTGGGTGGGGTCGGGGGATGTGGTTAGGGTGAGATCAATTTATCACTTTGCGATGAGGTGGAGTAGGATAGGGTCAAGTGGGGTTAGGTTGGGTTGGGGTGGGATTGGGTGGGGTGGGTTGAGGAAGTGTAGGAAAACATCAAGAGAATATAAAAATAAACTTATTTTTGGGGTGGGGTAGGATATGTGTGGTGAGGCGGGGTGGGTGGTGGGGTCGGAAGATGTGGTTAGGGTGAGATCAATTTGTCACTTTAAGATGAGGTGGGGTAGGGTGGGGTGGGAAATGATAGGAAAATATCGAAATGAAAAAAAATAAAAATTATTTTTGGTGTGGGGTGGGGTGGTGGTCTGTGACTGGGATAAGATCACTTGTCACTTTGCGATGAGGTAGGGTAGGGTCGAGTGGAGTGGGGTTGGGTTGGGGTGGGATGGGGAAGTGTAGGAAAACATCGGGAAAAAATAAAAATAAACTTATTTTTAGGGTGGGGTAGAATATGGGTGGTGAGATGGTATGGGTGGGCAGGGGGGTGGGTGGGGTCTGGGGATGTGGCTCGGGTGAGATTAATTTGTCACTTTGCGGTGGGGTGGGGTGGGGTCGAGTAGGGTTGGGTTGGGGTGGAGTGGGATGGGATGGGATGGGATGGGGAAGTGTAAGACAACATCGAGAAAAAATAAAAATAAACTTATTTTTTGGGTGGACAGGATATGGGTAGGGTCGAGTGAAGTGGGGTTGGGTTGGGTTGGGTTGGGGTGGGATGGGGAAGTGTAGGAAAACATCGGGAAAAAATAAAAATAAACTTATTTTTAGGGTGGGGTAGAATATGGGTGGTAAGATGGTATGGGTGGGCAGGGTGGGTGGGTGGGGTCTGAGGATGTGGCTCGGGTGAGATCAATTTGTCACTTTGCGGTGAGGTGGGGTGTGGTCGAGTAGGGTTGGGTTGGGGTGGAGTGGGATGGGATGGGGAAGTGTAAGAAAACATCGAGAAAAAATAAAAATAAACTTATTTTTGGGGTAGGCAGGATATTGGTGGGTGGGGTCGGGGGATGTGGTTATGGTGATATCAATTTGTCACTTTGTAATGAGGCGGAGTAGGGTCGAGTGGGGTTGGGGTTGGGGTTGGAATGAGGGTGAGATGAGAAATGATAGGAAAACATCGAAAGGAAAAAAAAATTATTTTTGGTTTGGGGTGAGGTGGGGTGGGTGGGATGGGGTACGGTAGTTTGGGTGGGTGAGGGTAGGGTAGGGTGGAGTGGTGGGCGGGCGGGCAGGGTGGGGTGGGGTGGTGGTAGGTTGTGACGTCAAAATTTGAAATTTTGATTTAATATTATATTAGTTTTAATATAATATATAGTAGATAATTATGTTTATCTTATATATATCATTATATTTATTTTTAATTATTAAACACCTAATTAAATGAATTAATACCTGAATTTTAAAAAAAAGTTTTCCTCACATGATTTTTGAATTGCATCTTTGAAACACAAGGTTTTATGTAATTTTCCCCAAATTTTTTTTTTTTTTTTTTTCAGTTGGACTTAAGGTATTGTCCATATAATGGGTGGGCCGCAGCCCAATATGGCCCTCCCTTGGTTCCGCCCCTGGTCTCAATCAATGATTATTCTAAATTTGCATCTTGATAAGCATGATAGTATATTGGAAACATACCTCTAAATCTAGGTTTGTGTCATTTCCTATGCGTCCCGTACCAATATTACGAATTCTTCCGCCGCGATCATATTTCACAACTCGACTTTCATAATAGTTTCCAACAGAGCACCAGGTCATTTCTCTCAACACAAAATGTTCCCTTGATAAACCTTCTAGAAAGAGGAGCTCTACTGTCATCCTCCACCAAACAAAGAAATGGAATAAATCAAGATCTGAATCTCATTTCTCTTTTGTGGTAGCAAACTATCACAGTATACATTGTAATCTGAAAATGAACAAATCAAGTTGTTTTTATATATACTCACTCATTCATTCAGAATAGAAACATCAAACTTATCGGCAATAAACCCACGCGTCAATTAAGCAATAATACTTTATTATAAAGTGAGGGTGGACAAATATTAGTTCAGTCAGATTTTCTTTATGAGCGGACCAGATAAATTTCAATTAGAAATTTTTCATCAGTGGTTGATTCAAGATGCATTCACAAAAAGGCAAAATAAAAAAAACATATGAAATAGATAATCGATAATATATATACACATATCTATCTATCTTCTATACATCTTTTATACATATATAAAAGTAGAAATAAGGAGAGAGAAGTATAAATGACATTTTTCATCCAAAATGCGCTTACAATTTTTGGGGAAAAAAACTAAAATAAAATAAACTCCATGTAAATAATATTTATTATCATTTAAATAATAAATCATATTTTCTAAAATATATATTATTATTAACTATTTAATAAATTAAAACCTCCATTCATATGCTTTGTTTTTGTTTATAAACAAAAATATTGTTATTTTCGAAATAAAATGCGTGTTTAAAAAATGGTTTCAAAAAATGTGTATAGTTAAAAAGTGATAAAAAATGTGTTGTTTACAAATAAATTTATAGACAAAGTTATCGAATGAAGGTTAATATTTTTAACCATTCTTAATTTTAATAATTGTGTAAAGATTATATAGTATAAGATTTTCGATATAATTTTTTTATCTCCCACATTGACCGATTATTGTATCATGATAATTGAAGATTTTTCGTAATTATTAATTTAACCACACATTTCGTAGGTTCTACAACTTTCACAACATATTCCAACAATTTTTATCAAAATCTACTAAAAACTTGAATTTATTTCCTACAAAACATGGGCATTTTTTTTTATAAATTTTAATAATTATTGTAATAGAATATTATTATTTTATGCATTTTATATTTGTTTTGATTATGTAAAAGTATTAACATTTTTCAAATACTTATCGAAATAAATATTGCGATAAACAACTTTCATGCATTGCACATTGTAAATACTAGTATGAATTATACGATAAAAGTTAGGGAAAACGGGCGATTAAACAACAAGAAGAGCCGCATCTTAAAATTGTTACTAAACTAAAAAATACCAGATTAAAGAAAAAATAGCCAATTTTAGGTATTAAAATTGAAATTTAATTCATTTGATATTTCTCAAATTTTTTTATTTTTATGTTATTTTTCAAGTTTTCGTGGTACTTTGATACTTTTTCAATTTTGTTATGATATATATTTTTCAATTTAGATACTTTTCACATGTGGAAATATTTTTATTTTTATTTTTTATTTTACACTAAGAAATCAGTTTTCGTAAGAAAAGTTAGTATTTGTCGCAATTAATCATTTCATTTTATTTTAACTTTTTAAAATATAGAATAAGTTTGGTTTAAATATAGAACAAATTCCACTCTTTATTTTTACTTTATATTAAATTACTTAAAAATCTGAAGATTTCAAAATTGCTAATGTACAAGTTTGTGCACACTAATGTATAAATAGCTATTGTTAAGACCTTGCACGAAGTGGAAGAATATATCACAAGTTATGTTCAATGAGGAAACAAAATCTCATGTCTCAATTTGTGGCGTGATCGCTTGGACAGAAAGCTCGCGATCGCGTGGTTATGAGTTTTAGCTACTGCATAATTTATGTGCATAAGCGTGATCGCGCAGGTGTGTTTGCCGCAATCGCTTGGCTTTCTGTTTCTATGATATTTCCATCTTTTGAGTCCGTTTATGTTGGCCCCTTTACTTTATTTGTGTTGCAAGTCCTTCAAGTTTTGATTTGATCTATTTGGTCATCGAACTTCTAAAATTCTTTAATTTACTCCTTTAATTTCTTGATTTCTTCAATTTAACCTTTGATCTTTGGATTTCTTTTTATTAAGCTCTTCCTTGATCCATGATTTGCATCCATGACTATTGTTTTGCCCACTTCGGTCCAAATTTCTATCTTTTTTCTATTATTTGCTCCAATTGCTTCATTTTCTCGATATTGGGATTAAACTGTAATATATACAAACAATATATTGATAAATGGCATTTATTCTCAAATAACTATATAAAATCCTGATTTTCGAATATAAATAAGTGTATAAAATGCACTTATCAGTAAAAACAACCTTCTGTATATTGTGGCGAAGAAGGAAACTTTATGCATTGAAATTGAGTCTATGAAATTTTATCTGAACAAATTGGCCAACAAGGTTAAAAACTAAAGATTCTATTTTAATAGACCTTGAGGCACAAGTACGCAAACTTCAGCAAAAAATTGCAGAATTCTAGGCTTACAAGGATGCAAAGAGGCATGATGTTGCCCATGAGAAGTATATAAAATGCACTTATCAGTAAGAACAACTTTCAGTATAATGTGGCTAGGAAGGAAACTTTATGCATTGATATTGATTCTATGAAATCATATTTGAACAACTTGGCCAACGGGGTTATGACTGAAGATTCTATTTTAATAGACCTTGAGGCACAAGTATGCAAGTTCAGTAAAAATTGTACAATGCAAGGCATACAAGGATGCAAAGAGGTGTGATGCTACCCAAGAGGTTTAGCAAATTAAGACTAAGATGGCTAGTAATAGAAGCTGAATGATAAGTATATTTTATGCACTTATTTATTTGTTAAAATTAGGATATTATGTTTTCTTCGTGAATAAACTCTGCTTAGATATTATTATTATTATTATTATTATTATTTATTTATTTATTTAGGTTTTATCCTAAAAATCAAGAAAAGAAGGAATTGAAGCAAAACATCACAATTGGATGATAAATGGAGCAAAATCCTGCACATAGAGGTTGATGAAGATAATTGAGGTGCAAAAGTGGAAGAAGGAAGAAGTTAGAGGGTCTAATTGAAGAAATCAAGTGAAGAAATGAGTCAATTGAAGAAAATCGAAAATTATGGGGACCAATTTGTAAAGTTCTGAAAGTTGAAAAACTTGAGTTGCAATAAAAAATGGACCCATATGAAAGAAAAGTGAAATGCTGAGGACTAAATTGAAGAATTCATAAATATGGAGGACTTGTACTGCAATAAAATGGGGGTTGAACATAATTAATATATAAGCTGCGGGCTGATTGCGTCTTGCAAGTTTTGGTTCACCCGCGACCTAGATACGCCCCTGTTTGTTGCGGTTTGCAAACCACGGTTGGATCGCGATTACTATAGCAGTGTGCAGCTGGGCCAATTTCAAGAGTTTTGTTCGTTTTTCTTACTTTTCTTTATTCTTTTTTAAATTTTTCCTAGCCCTACTTTAATTTGACCACTTTCTAGACTTATAAACTATGAAAAGACTTATTCTACCACATAGAAAAGGGGATTGGAGGCACAAATAACAAACCCTAGACAAAAAATCAGTCTCTCTTTCACAAATTTACTCTCAAATTCATCCAAATATTGGGAGAAATCAAATGGGAAAAGCTAGGGATTTGAAGAACACATAAAGGTTGGACAAATTCTTGGTGAAAGAAGGTTTCTAAACTTCAATTCTCTAAATTTCGTGTTTTGTGTTCATTATTGTTTGTTATTTTTATTTCAAAGAATATGAGTAGCTAGATTTAATATTGAGATTGATGATGTATATTTAATTTTTCTAATTTAATTTTGATTCTCAAGTTATGTTTATATTGTGAATGTATTGATTTTATTATTGCTTTTCATGCATGAATTAATTGGCCACTAGTTCATATAATTTGTGATTGTTTTCATAATCCGAGATGCTGTTAACAACTACATCAAGTAGTAAAATTCGATAATTTCAACAAAAAGATAGAGATGTGAATTTGTGGTTGCATGTGATCAAATATGAATTCCTAGATAATTTAATGCATTTGTTAAGAAAGAGTTCTGATCATCTGTAGAGATACACGGTTAACTTAGGAAAATAGAGTTAATTTGAATTCAATAGAGGTAAATTAGATACATAAGTGAATTGAATCAGATAAAAATTTAGAAAATAACTTGAGGTATGAAATTAAGCTGGAATATTATTTTGAAATCATTAATCCCGATATTCCTTTATTGATTAAAAAAAATACTAATTGTTCAAATTATTGTTTTTATATTTTAATTTAGTTGCAATTAACTTAATTTTCTATTTCTTATTTTAATTGAATTGTTTATTTATTTAATTTCCCAAGTTTTATCATATTTTTATTTTTTATTTTTGCAATTTTATTTTCCTAGTTAGTTTTTGCTTTAATCTAGGAATTATCTTGAATCAAAGCAAATCGATAACAAATAACTAGTCCACGCGGGATCGACAACTCGACTCAAAAGTCCACTCTATTACCTGTTGATGATATCGTACACTTGCTATATTCAACCGAACACTAAATCTAGTCGACACTGAAACAGTTATGTCTGACATTGCCTTTGCAGATGCGCAGATGCACGAGGATTGGAGAATGCAAGGGGCTTATCGTACTATGTTGGAGTAGTTGTCTGAGTATGGCTAGGATTCCCTTTATAGGACGTTTTCATCCTGCACATTTTATAGTTTCACAACAACTTCAATAAAATGGAACATTTTATTCCTAATTTTATTGTTTTCTTTTGAGTTTTGTTGTTTCTTCCTTAGACGTTTTCGCCCTCTGGTACGTATTTTTTCATTTTCCCAAATGGAATGAACATATTTCTTTCAAGTATTTTTCATTGATTGCTCTAATATGCAACGTACCATCTAAATATCTTAAGTGATAAGCCCCGTTAGGCAAGAGACGTCTACTTCGTTTAGTCCATCCCAATGAGGTGACCATTTCCCAAACTTAGGATCTTTACTAAAAGACAATATGACCTTCCACGCTAATTCGCCTTTTCGGAAAAAATGCCACGGAAAATTGGTCAAAAGGCCACAGTTTTCTTATTAAAATAATTGGACTTCCTCAATTTTTTGGGCTTCTAGTTTGTTTAGGAAATCTAAATTTTTTCCGTCCAAATTTGAAAGACTTCGACTCGGGCTTTAATGTAAGTTTCATGGTTCAAATCATTCAGCAATGCCACTCTGATTGAGTGGATATTAACTTCCATAGGCAAACTGCTTCTTGATCGTATGCTAGTTGAAAGTGCGAACCTTTTACACTTCAGCGAGGAAAGGTGCTATAAGCCCGTAATATTTGATTCAGAAAATCATGCCATTGTCTACCATTACCATCAATCATTTTTCTAATAATGTTTTTAAGTGTTTTTTTATGACTCTTCTTGTCCATTAGATTTAGAGTAATATGGTGTTGAATTTACCAACTGGATTACAACATTGTCCAAGAATTATCTAGTCCTTTCACTATTTAATGACGTTCCATGATCCATCATCAAGATCTGGGGAATTCCAAACATGTATATAATGTGATCTCTAATGAGCTGATAATCTCCATCAAATGTGGGCTCCATTTCTATTTGTATTGTCTCTTTCGTCTAAATAAATGTTTTAGTTGGTCAAAGTGATCACTGGTTTTCACAGACTTGATCATTATGTCATCCACATACATCTCAACAAAGTTGTTAATCATGTCGTGGAATATCAAACTCATGGCCCTTTGGTAATTAGCTCAAACATTTTTTAGGTCGAACGGCATTACTACACAGTCATAACACCTTAAAGCACTTAGACACCTAAATTCTATTTTATGAATGTCATCTTTAGACGTATAAATAGGATTGTATTCAAAGTACACATTCATAAAGGAAAAAAATATCATAGCCTACAATCAAACCAACTAGGGAATCTACTGTAGGCTTGTGGTATTTGTGTTCGGGGATTGCCAGATTTAAGTTCCTAAAGTCTACGCATACTCTTATTTTGCATTTTTATTTATAACAAGGAATATGTGGGACAACCATTCAACATGTCCGTTCTAATAAACTAGAATTTTAGAAGATGTTCAATCCACTTCTTTACTTCGAGCAAGATATTTGGTACAAACATTCTTGGGTTTTTTTTTTTTTTTTTTTTTGAGGTTTGAAGTTGGACTTAGTCGATAATTTATGTTCAAGTAGTCCCTTATCTAACCTAGGCATTTCCTCATATTTTTATGCAAAGCAATTTCTATATTCTTTTAAGATAGATATAGGTTTAGGCTTACCTCTTTGTCTACCAGCTGGCTGACATACGTCAGAAGATTTTCTCCTTCATCTCCAAGGTTGACCTTCTTCAAAGTATCATGTACCTTGGTAAATCCCTGTTTCTCATTCTCTTCAGATCCACCCAAGTTCTTGATGTCTTCATTCAAGTCACTTTCTCTTAGGTAATCAACTTCATAACTTCTTGTTGAATGCATTTCTTCATAAAAAACATGGTGGTCCTAGTTGTGCTTCCCATTGTTATATCAAAATGAAATACCCATTTTGCTAACATCACTACACCATAGAAGTTGGTCAGAACGACTTCCGTATGTATAAGATCTTTTGATTTGGCGAAATTCTTTAGCATTATGTCACGAGTTTTCCATCGATCAATTTATGAATATATAATAGTCTTTGGTGTTTGGTCACTTTCTAAGCTAACTTATGAAATATCACCTTTTTGGCCGACTCTATTTCAACTTTTTGTTTGTCTTCAGCTTCAGCCACTCCTATTTGGTTATACTCATCTCCATCACTTGTTTAGTTCCTCTTCCAATAGGTGGCGATGTTCTGTTAGACTATTCTCCCTTAAAATTCGTCTTGTGCTTTTCTGTACGAGGATTTTTTCTTTTGATCTTAGATGCCCCATATAACACGTTATAATCAAAGCTAAGTCTTAAAGGTTCACTCATCAAACCCACAGCTAGATTGTCTGCTTCATACATTTCCCTTAGCAACTTGCATATGATATTTTTCTTCTTTTTACTTCTGCCTTTAGGTTAATCACTTCTTCCACATGTTTCATGTCCTTGTAATTTGAATTTGCTCTTCTACTATCAAGTTTAGCAATGGTGATGGTGCTTCCACATTCATAATAATTTTCCTTCAAGTAGGTCCTTCTGCAGATTCTACAAGCATCCACCTGAGCCAACATTTTGTAAATGATGGAATCGCACTAAGAGGCTCTCCCCAACCTATATGTGATGTTTTTGTTATCGAATATAAGTTATCAAGATTCAATAGTATTTTGTGATTTTTTTCAAAATTCTAAATAATTGTTAGTTATATGTGACCAAATGTTATGTTATTTACAATATTTCTTACCTTTAATGTGATATGGGCTTAGCTAGGGGTGGGCAAAAACCGACCCAACCCGCCGAACCCGTCCAAACCGACCCAACCCGATCAGTTTGGGTCGATTTTTCATGAAAATTGGGTTGAGTTCGGGTTTTTTTTTAATTTGTATAAATGGACTAAAGGTAAGTATGTAAAAAGGTTTTTAAATGAATATTATTATCAAACCTCAATTTCAGGTAATACATTTAATCAAGAAATAGGAAATAAGTTATTTCATAAATTACCAGGGCCATTAGGATTAGAAATAACAGAATCATGGAATAATCTAGCCTCTATTAAAGAATTTCCAGAAAAGAACTGGAGTATAGGACAAAGAATTCAACATGTAATAAGATGCCTAGAAGGAAAATGTGTAGAACTACAAATCCAAAAGCAATTAAAAAAGACAGATTATAAATTTTGTAAAGACATTTTTACACCTCAGACATATGGAGCCTCAACCTCTAAACCATATAAGAGAAAATATAAAAAGAATTTTAAAAGACCAATAAAGAAAAGATATTTCTTAAGAAAATCAAATAAAAGAAAACCATACTTAGATGAAAAAAGACACGTTAGAAATTTTAAACCAGAAAGAACTTATAAAAATAAATTAAATTGTTTTGTTTGTAATAGCAATGAACATTTAGCAAGAACATGCCCGAAAAGAATAAACAATTACGATAAGAAAAGTACCCTCATAGAATGTACGAATGAAGACTTAATACAATTAGATGAATACATTTCAGATAAAGAATCTATTTATAGTATAGTGTCAATAGAAGATCAGACTGAATTAGAAAAAGAACAATCTGATTATGAAATCTTAGATGAATTTACTAAGTTCAAAATAAATGAAGAATCAGAATCAGAACAAGAAATTGAATTTATGGAGACATCTTTAGACTCATGTAGACATAGATGGCAAAAGAACATAGGAACAGATAACATAGCATGTTTTATTTGTAATTGGTATCCAGCAAGAAAACTTAGAGCAAAATGTTTAGAATGTTATAAAGAAGCATGTATAAGATGTTTAGAAGAAAACATGATTTTAAAAAAAGAAGAAATAAACATTGAATTAGAAAGAAATAAATTAGAAATTTCTGAAATCAAAATTCTTAGAAAAAGAATTGAAAATTTAGAAGAAATGCAGAAATTAATGATAAGGAGAATTGAGATGATTGAAACAAACAGAAAGGACAAACAAATCATGATAGAAGAACCAGATCTAGAATGTTCACAAATTAATTATGTCCAAGCAATTTGTAATACAGAAAAACTTAAAACAATTAAGGTAAAATGTCAAATTAGAATAGGAAACTATATTATAAAATGCTTAGGATTAATAGATTCAGGAAGCAGTAATTGTATTATAAATAAAAAGCTAATTCCAGATCAATATATTTTAGAATCCAAAAATCCAATAAATGCCCAACAAATGGATGGTGGGTTATATACATATACAGAATTGTTAAGACCAAATAGTAAAATAAGTTTTGAGACAAATTGTGGACTTAGTACAAAATATACATTACCAAGAGATTCAACATGGGTTAGACCTCTCAATTTAAAAGAAACAGATTTTATTATAGGTCTAAGCTTTTTATTAAAAGATAATGGTAGTGTTACAATAACAAAAGACTTTATACATTTCCAGAAACATACATTATTTACACCAGCCCAAACAATACATTATCCATCAGAGTGCGCTGAGAAGCGTGGTGGAAGCCCTAAAGAAAAAAATTGCCCCTGCAATAAAGAAAGAGAATGTCAGTTGTTAGAAGAAAAAGAAGAAGATCTAGATAAAGAAGAAGTAGAAGAATTTGAAATAGATCACGAATCTTTAGAATTTTTAGATAATGAAAAAATCTATGACATGCTAATTACAGAACAAGATATAGAAAATTTAATCAATAGATTAGAAAAGATGGAAATATTAGGAGAAAATGTTTTAAAATATTGGGAAAAAGATAAGATTTTTTGTGAAATAAAGATTAAAAATCCAGAATATATCATAAGAACTAAGAACATAGAAGCAAGTAATTTGGATTTAGAAGATTTCAAAATGCATATTGAAGAATTAATGAAATTAGGAGTTATTAGAAGATCAGATAGTCCGCATAGATCAGCAGCCTTTATTGTAAGAAAACACTCAGAAATAGTTAGAGGAAAAAGCAGAATGGTTATTAATTATAAAAGACTCAATGATAACACAATAGACGATGCATACAAAATTCCAGACAAAACAGTTTTAATTAATAAGATTCAAGAATGTAAAATTTTTAGCAAATTTGATTTAAAATCAGGATTTTGGCAGGTAAAGATGCACCCAGATAGTATTAGATGGACAACTTTCACTTGTCCAGAAGGACATTATGAGTGGCTAGTAATGCCATTTGGATTAAAAAATGAACCTAGTGTTTTCCAAAGAAAAATGGAAGATATCTTTAATAAACATAGTAAGTTTATTATAGCATACATAGATGATATTCTTGTTTTTAGTAAAAATAGAAGAGAACACAAAGGACACTTACAAATAGTGTTTTCAGAATTTATAAAGCATGGTTTGATCATAAGTAAGAAGAAAATGATTTTGTTCAAAGAATACATAGATTTCTTAGGAGTCAATATAGGCCAGGGAGAAATAAAGTTACAACCCCATATAGCTAAAAAATCATTAGAATTTCCAGATAAATTAGAAGATTTAAAACAAATCCAGAAATTCTTAGGATTAGTAAACTATGCAAGACCATTTATAAAAGATTTAGGAAAAATAGCAGGACCCTTATATTCCAAGACCTCTCCCACAGGACAGAGATTCTTTAACCAAGAAGATATAAAGCTTGTACAAGAAATCAAAGACAAAATTAAAAATTTGCCAAAACTAGCAATGCCTTTAGACACAGACTTCTTAATCATAGAAACAGATGGAAGTATATTAGGATGGGGAGCCATTCTATTATGCAAACCAAATAGGTATGCAGATAAAAATACAGAAAGAATTTGTACATATAATAGTGGTAACTATAAAGAAAAAGGAAATATGAGTAGCATAGATGCAGAACTTTTAGCTGTTAATTATGCTTTAGATAGTTTTGAACTATTTGTTATTTCAAAGAAAGAAATCATAATAAGAACAGATTGTGTTGCCATAGTTTCTTTTTACAACAAATTAAAATTAGATTCTAAAAAAATAAGTAGAAGAAGATGGTTAAATTTTGTAGATAGAATTACAAATACAGGAATAGATATTGAGTTTGAACATATCAAAGGAGTAGGTAATAAAGCAGCAGACATCCTTAGTAGAATGATAGAAAATAAAGGAAATTTTTAACTCATTTAAATTTGTTTTCTACAGATGTCTAGACCTCCTCCAAGACCAGGAATTCCTCCAGGAAATTCCTTTGCATCTTTTCAGACTCCATCTACACAGAACAGACCATATTACTCAGAACGATTAAGATTTGGTAACCAAGAACTCATTTGTTTTCCTAGTAGTAATATTTCTTTCAAAGCACTTGCACACGTCTCACTTTCAAAAGAAGAGAAATGCATTTTAGATAATTTATGGATTTCATACAATAATAATCCAAAAGACCAGAAATATTTTCTTGCATGCATGAATGCATTGTCAGAACACTTTAACCAGAACAGAACTAGGTTTAAATTTTATGTTGTCATTAAAGGCCATAAGTTAGGTGTTTTTCATACATGGTTAGAAGTTTTAGAAAGCATCAGCAATTTTAAAGACCCACTTTACAAAGGTTTTACAAGTTTGAAAGAAGCTCTAGATTCAGCCAGACAACTCATAGGAATTAACTTCTTTGTTTCCCCTTCCCTCAAAAACTACCAAGATCCTCCTCTAGACTTTTCTCCCAGCAGGGATGAGAAAATTTTTTGTAACCATTACGAATGTTTGAAGAACAATTTCAGAGTTATCAATGAATCCAACCAGAACCTCACTTCAGAAAGAACCCTTTTACAAAAGAAGATCACAGAGTTGGAGAAAGAAATTATCAGTTTAAAGCTTAGTTTAGGAAAAGGTACTACTGAGCCCAAGAAGTCAGTAGCTAGTCCGGCTCAAACGGTAGCCGGTAAAGACTTTTCAAACCCGTTGATGGCTGTGGACTTGCCAAAAGCCCAACAGACTCAGGGAACTGTTGATTTCCCTACTACACAAGCCCATTTAAATTTTGAACAGATCCAACAATTTCCTCCCCAGAATAAAGAAATTTGGGACACACAGGGCCAGCCCAGTGGAAAGTTTGACTATCTTGTCAAATATTCCAGCCTAGTTCAGAATTTTAGTCCAATACAAATTATCCAAGAAGAATCCAGTAGCCAGAATACCAAAGGAAAAGAAATTTTTCAAGAAGCTCAAGACCCGGAAGACGACATTGTTTCCATTAACCATTTACTCTCACAAATTCAGAAACTTCAGAAGAGTTCAAGCCAAGAAGAGTCTTCAAAAAGAAAGAAAAAATTAGTGATAAAAAAGAAAAAAGACAAAGAAATTCAAGAAAAAATGAACGAAGCCATAGAACAAGTTTTTGAAAGAATTTTTTCAAAAAATAAAGAAAAAGAAAAGGAAATTCCAGAATGTCCTCAGAATAAAAAAGAACCAATTACAGAAGACAACGAAGACGGATCTAGTCAAGGAAATAGTGGATTCGAAGATCAAGAAAGAGATGGATACAATAATTCAGATAGTGGGATGTCATTTTCATCCACTGCAGAACATAATTTGAATACGTAGAAAGAAAAAAGATGCTGCCGACACAACAAGACAAGAAACTTTTAGAAAGAAGATGCTGCCGACAGAAGATTTTTGCTTTTAGGATAGGATTGTCCAAACTTTTTTGACCAGAGTTGCTTGGAGAAACGCGTGTCAAAAAAGCATAAGACAACTTTTAGAAAAGCAGAAGAGAATTGGAGACAGCTGTAAAAAGAAAGATGCGTGTTAGGACAGACTTGTAATCTTGCTCCCAAGAATTTCTCTATATAAGGACTTAGTTTTATTTGGAAACGACAAGAGTTTTCAACTTGTGATCTCCTTGCCTTCATTTCCAAAAAACCTCCTTATATCAGAAAAATTCTCAATCCAAAAACCTGTGTATAGAAACCTGTGAATATCCTTGAGGTATTGTTTCTTTCCCAAAGTTTTATTCAACGGAAAATCCTTAGTTGTATTATCTTTAAGATGTTTTAATAAATCTCCAAAAAATTTATCTTTATGTTTTACATTTTGTATTCATGTTTTTAATTTCAGTAGTTCATATGCTATAAATTTTGTTGATAAATATAAATCATTTCATCCTATGCATATCATAAAAGCATAACTTGATTTTTAGAAGCCATACTGTTTTTAGGTTAATCCTGAGTGACCCAGAAAGATAGGATTGTTGGCCGGAGTGAGCCTGTTTGGATCCTTAAGTACTGGGGAAAGGGTTAGTTAACCTAGGAATCTTGTAAGGGAGTGCCAGTGGTAACCTTATAGGAAAATGTCACGTTCAAGTTGATATGTCTTAGGTGGTGAAAAAGAAGAAGAAGAAGAAGATTTGTTAGAATATTATTAGAGAAATACAGGAAACTAAGGGAAGTACCTAGTAGGATAAAAGTACAATTTGAAAAAACAAAAGAATTTTATGAACCCTTCATCTTCAAATCCTTCATCCTCAACCATAACCAAAATTAACATAGAAAAAGAATTTCCAAAAATTATTAAAGAATTTGAGTACCTTTTATCATTACACGAGACCCAAGTACTTGTAATAGATAAGGCTTTAAAAGAAGACTATAAAATTTTAGATACAGTTATAGACGCTAGAGGATATAGTAGTACTTTTAATCCTTTTAAAAGTTATATTAACAGAACTAGTAAGAGAAGTTTTGAATTACAATTTAAAATCAAAGAACTTGAAGAAATTTTAGAAACAAAAATTTTAAGAACAGACAGTGAATTTTACCCTTTATATCTAGAACAATATAGAATTGAGACAGGATACTATAAACAAAATTGTGAAAGTCTTTTAGACCAATAAATTCCGCATACAAGCTGATCTCTGCATCCAACCTTAAGATAAACCCTTCTACGCCAGTGACTGTGTTTATTTTAAGCATACCCCCCCCCCCTTTTTTGGTATAATGAAACTTGACTTATTTAAATATTGATTGAACACATTTTAATTTTATTAGCAAGTGTTCAATTTATTGTATTTTTTATTATTGTACTGTACATAATTGATTTGAATTAAAGATAGATTTACGAGTTTTTTTTTTTTTTTTCAAAATTTTTACTAATTGGGCCAAAGCCCAAACCACCAACCCAACCCAGCCCGATCGAAATTTGGTGGGTTGGGTTGATTTTTTATCAACCCGACCGTAGTGGGTTGGGTTCGGGTTGGGCAAAAAATCGACACAACCCAACCCACGCCCACCCCTAGGCTTAGCAACTTATGTTTATTACCCAGCTTCATTTGTTTATCTTTATAAATTTGGTCAAATAGTATTCGACCTTAGTCACATTAAACGAAAACATTCTGAATTTTTTACTTTCTTCATTTAAATTCTCATTTTTGGTTTTTGGTCATAACTTAACTAGTGCCTTGCACTTGTAAGTTTTCGCTTAACCAATTCAGCCAAATATATTTTAGCTTTGGTCTGTCCTGTTTCAATTTCATACATTTCATTATTGGGGTCCTTATAATAGGTACATTTGCTAAATTTTCTCATTTGCTGTTCTTCCCTCAATAATCATTCATAATGATCGACATTAGCGCTTAATTGAAATAGATCTGTAAATTCTCAATCTTGGAATTTTTTTAAATCAAAGCTTAAACGGTTTTGAGTAATTTTCACAAATTCCTTTTTCTGATAAGGATACAAAGCATTTTCCATTGGCCGTTGAAGGAAGGTTTCAGCCCACTCATTCGGTAACTGCTTCAGATTAGCTAATTCTACTGTGGTTACCTCTTATTCAAACTTATGAATTGGGTTTGCAACAGTTGTTCCATTTGATACCAATTTTGAACTGAATTTGCAAGTAAATTGATTAACCAAGAGAAAGTTCTCTCTCTTAAGGAACAATGAAACATTCCGAATGTCATACTCACTAACCTCCCCTACATTGAAGGGTAAACATTCTAATGTGTTTGGTAGTGGACACTTCTCTTAATCGTGTAAACAATGAGAGTTTTTGAATTCTATAACCTCTTAGCCATGTGTAAGCCATATCCACCCAATCGGGGTAAGGTTTCTTATAAGTTGATCATGTAATGGGTCTTGTCCTTAGGCCAATTTGATCATGTAAAATTTCAGTAATTTATTTCCTTAACAAGGCATTGGGATCATAGGGCATGCTTGTAGAATGAGGTACGAAAGGCATCACATGCAGTCTAACAGGTGGAAATGCCTCATTATCATAGTGAGAATTCCCAAAATGAACAAGTCCTTCAATTTTATACGTGTTTTGAAATCTCACCTGTTCAACCAAGTCCTACGTGAAGTCACCAAGTAATGACCGTATAACATTGGGATTGAGTTCTGTCATAGGCTCATAATGGCTACTTCCTGGACTGACCTCTTTGCTGGCCTTCCAATCGCTCCGATAGAAGACAAGTAGCGCTGGTTGGCTAGGTCTTTGTCAAAGTTTTTTTAAGACATTCTAATTCTGCTCCTACACTAAAAGTTCTGCTAGGCATGCAAAATTGTTTGCACTTGGTTCCATACAAAACAATTAAATGAAAACTCAGACGATTGTGTGTAGAAACAAACCTTTTGAGACAAAGTCTCAAAAAGGAGTGCAAATGAGAATGGAGTTTCTGACTCCAACGGACACAAGTCCATGATTACAAGAAGTAGAAAATTGTCATGAAAAAATAAATAACAATAAAGAAAATTACATTCTCGGTTAAGAATTGATGTTTTGTTTGTCTCTCTAAATACCTTGATTCCTTTCTTTTATACACATTTGTAAACACGTCTCTGAAACCATTTCTTGATCTTGTAACTGCCATGTTTCATTGGAATGATCCCACTACTCGCATTTCCTCAGTAATTGTTTCCCACGATCTAGTTAATAACTTCCATTACTAATAATTACCGGATCATTGATAGTTATTGACAATCATGTGTGATAACTACTCCAATACATTTTCAAGTTGCTCCATGTTCTCCTTTTATTTTAGGACACGCTAGATGAAATCTCCCTCATTATGTTTGCTAATTTTTTTTCTCGTCCTGGTTGGGTGAATTCTTCCTCACCATGTTCGCCCTCTATGTTAGTAGGCATATCACCCAATGTTGATTACTTTGATACACAGGTGTCTTCATCGTCATTGCCTATATTTTTGGACGATTTTATGTCTCAACAGTATGAATCGGAAAATATCAATATTTTTGTCAACTAACATATTTTTTTATGAAAATATTATAGATCTTTTGGAGCACATTTATTAAAGACTAGGACCTGCACTGCATAATTTTGAAAGTTTTGGGACTTTCAATATAAATTATCATATTTAATTAATAATTTTTTAAAAGACCACTGTACTCTTTATAAGTTTGAGCAAATTAGGGTAAGGGACTGACTTTTTGTCGACTATCGAATTTTTGGATAGATAATGTTGGATGGTCTGGAACTGGCCGATGATACACATAGTAAGCTTGAGAGGAAGATCAAATATTCAAGTAAAAAAATACTTCAACTTGCACATTTGGAGGCTCCAAATCAAGCACGATGTGTGAGAAGGAAACTGGAGCCCAATATTCAAAGAAGACTTGGGAAGCAAAGAAGAATAAAAAACTCGCAAGGATTATGATTCAAATCTTTAGTTAGATGTTAAGACCCAGTTATCGTATAAAAAATGAAATTGAAAATTACTATTTCTGAAAGAAATGTAGCCCTTTGAGTCATCTTTCCAACATATTTTGAATCATCGTAACCAGACATTGGAAGAGAATGTTATCACCAAAACATGAGCAATTGCATGGTTGAAGCCAAATCAACACGAGAGCTGAAACTTGTAACCAAACGATCGCAGGCTCCATAACCAAGTGATTGCTTTGTTATAGAATTTGGGTTTTTTTTTTTGTTTTAGGTTCATTATTGGGGGGTAACAAGCTTTATTCTGACCCTTATACTTATATAAAGGCTTTTCATTCATTGTAACTTAGATTTTGATGTTTAAACATTATTGAGTGATTTCAATATAATTAAAGGTGAGGATCCCCTTTATTTTCTTAGAACTTATCAAGATTTAATTCTTGTAGCATTCAACAAGTTGGGTGAGATTTTTAGTCTTGTGATCAAGTGGTTAACATATCTTTGGTGATTATGTTGGTTGCTTAATTCATTATTTTGAATTAAACTCAAATCTGAACTTATCAAATGTGTGGACAACTTTTGTGTTGTTCCCCATTATGATTCTTGTTTCCGCAACTCAACTTATGTAAGGTTTAATATATTTTAAGTTCTTGTGTCAAGAGGTTGGGATCTTAGTGTTACCGTCCATTCCAACCTAAATCTGGAACTTTTCAAGCATCTCAATCAATTATTCTACGAGTTCTTCTTGTTTTCTTAAAGGGTTGAGACATCAATTATCCCTTTATTTTATTGATCATTAATAAAAAGTTATTTGGGTAAGTTAAGATTGGCTGCTGGTTGAGTGGAAAAATCATAATATTAAGTTGGAACCAATGTTTAGAAAATCGAATCGGATCAGTCGGGAAAATTGGGAATCAGCCGAAAAATCGGTTTGGTGCTCACTAAAAATTGGGTGCAAAAAATTCGGACCGAAAATCGGGGTTTTTCCCGGTTCAACTGAGAAAATCGGGTATCGGTCTAGGTTTTAAACTAGGTTTTCCCTTTTTTTCTTTTTATTTTTTCTTTTTTGAAATTAATGTAATCAATACATTTAAAATTAAAATTAATCAAAAAATTAAATACATTAAAAAGAAAATTGGTGATGAATACAAATAAAAATAAAACAAATTTAATACAAAAAAATTAATTAAGCACCAAATTTTAAGACGCATAGGTATTTTTTTTCCTACTTTGATTACTATTGTCTTTTGTAAAATTTCGGATTCGATAATTTATTGTAATAAAATATTATTTGTACTATATTTTTTATTTGATATGATTATATAATAACATATTTTCATGAATTCTAAATCATTGTCATGGACAGAAATCTATTTGCATCCCACGGGTGTGATACTAGTCTGATTTAATTTTAAGCATAGATTTATAGAATTCACAACTTTTTAACTACATATTTTATCAATTTTTATTAAAATCTACTAAAAATCTTATTAGTCGATATTAAGCAGAGGCTAATCGTATACATCAAATAGTCCCCATTTGTAACAATTAAAATTTATATTTTAATATAAGTCAAAGTTAAAAATTAATTATAACCACACATTTCGTGGGTCCCATAGCTTCAACAATATATTCAATCAACTTTTATCAAAATCTATTAAAAATCTGGTTTTAATCCTCACCAAATAGAGGCATAATTAAGTGAATATAAATTTAATTTTGAACAAAAACTAATTAATGTAAATCAATTAGACCAATTTTTATCGAAACTATCAAATTCAATTAAAGAAATTGGTAAAAAAAAATTATTTATAAATAGAATATGATATTTTCGAGGTAAAATATGTGATTGTAAAGTGGTTTGAGAAAATGTGATTAAAAAGTTGTTTAGAAAAAATGTGTTGTCGTTAAAAGTTGTTGAAATTATGTTGGTCCTTTGATACCTCGTGGACTCAGTAAATTCTATAAAACACGACCCCAAAACTCAAGTTCAACTTCACCTCGATCTCACATTAATTGCCTCAACTATACTCTAACTACACCTTGACAGAAGGGGAGAATGAAAAGGCAAACGATAGACAAATGATAGGAATATACAGAAAAATTCATATCTACCCTATGTAGCCAAAATATTATATAATATATACTACTACATTAATTTAATCCAAAATATACTGTAAATCACAACAAATTAAACCGAAAATACTGCTGACAAAAATCCCATATACAACTCTTTGTAATCGATAATTGAATAGCTACAATCAAGGGAATATAATAATGGCTGAGCACAATACGCTGAATTCAAATTGAAATTACATGTTTTCATCACCCATTTGCTTCATTGTCGTTTACATTTCATCTTTCATTTTCGATATTTCTACAGCAAGCAAAATCATCGTCTAACAGGTATGTTCAGTTCTTGTCATTTTATCAGTATATGATTATTATTTTTTGCGCTATTCAATAGAATTTCCATGATAAGGGAGATTACATCTCACACTGATATGGCTTAATTGAATCCGAGATGAACACTAATTGATTTTCTGCTTCTGTCTTTCACCTCTGATTAATTAAGTAGTAAAAACATCAACTAATTTTATTTTTTAAACTGAAATGACAACACCTATGAAATTTTTGTTAGAAAATTTTATTACAGATAATAATTTATCTATAATCTAAATAATCATCATGTTGGAATTATCAAGAATTAAATAACTGAAGCGGAAGCGTACCTTAATCAAACGTGATTCACGATAAACGATTCGGCATTTGGATCTTCTAAATCGATACGTAGTCCGTATTTTCTCTCTGATGATGGGATGTCAGACAAGATGAACAGTACGTAGGATTCAGGGACCATAACCGATTTTATAAACTGAATTGTCAATTAACCTAATCCGGCCCATCATGAATTAGGTAATGGCCTGGTATCTACACATAAAAAGCCCATACATTATTTTAGATGCATTTTAGCCCGATATATATAAAATCCTTATTAGATCACTTTAAATGGGCTTAACCAAAATTGATAGCCTTTTATTCAATACACAATAATTCACATATAAGCCCACACGATTGATTAAAATCCTTACAATCTCCCACTTGGGCTATATGCGTAACCTTACAATTGTGTATCAATCATAACCTTATGAGTACTCAGAATTTTGCTATCATTACTGAATGCATCCCCAAACAATTCGGTCCATCAATTATATCAACATATGATCAAAGCGGCTTTCGCTACATTAATCGTAACTAAACCTTCAATGGTCACGTATATCGACATAACTGAATGACATGGATCAATTATGAATGTGTAGTATGGAAATTACATGTAATGTGATCTTCAACATGCCTATTTCCAACTGGTCCAACTTTAGTGAGATCATCCTCAAACGAGTTCAGAGATAATAAACCTGAAACCTTACAGCTGTAAATAACTTTAACTTTAAACTGTATCCAAAAGGACAATAAATGTGTCTAATGTACCCAAAATACAAACTCCCACTGAAACCGAATATCCTTAAGAAATACAACACCCATATGAGTATTGTGCTCATGAAAGACCTTGGGTTGTAATACTTTAGTAAGCGGATCCGCAATTATGGAGTTTGTCCCAATGTGTTCTTATTGACACATGTCTACTCTGAACTGTATCCTTCACAACCAAGAACTTATGTCAATGTATTTTGACTTAGTTGAGCTCCTGTTGTTACTGGAATATAAATCTGCTGAGTTATTGTCACAATATAACTTTAGTGGTCTTTCTATACCATACAGAATACGCAGCCTTGTGACAAAATTTCGCAGCTATATTCCATAATTAGATGCCCCCAAAACTGCTACAACTGTACTGCCAAGTGAAAGAAGCTAAAGTGTCTGTTAAGCACTCCATCCGGAAATAGCTCCTCCAACCAGCAGATAAATGTAGCCTTATGTGGATCTTTTACTTTCTTGGCATCTAGTAAAAATCGGAATCATAATACCATATGATCTTCAACTGATCCGATTTTCTGTATGTGAGCATGTAATCTTTTGTTCTCTTTAAATACCTTATAACCCATGTTTGGCTGCTTTCCAAATGATCCATCCCAGTGTTACTTAAATATCTCCTTAGTATCCCAATAACGTATGCAATATCCGAACGCATACAAATTTGAATATATATTAGATTCCCTATAGCTTAAATATATGGGAGCCTCTGCATTTCTTTAACTTCAAGATAACTTTTCGGGCATTAGTCGAGACTAAATTTGTCTCCCTTAGCGATATGGCTGTCCCCTGATTTACTGTCTTGCATGCCAAACCTCTTAAGTATTTTATCGATATAGCCATTTTGTGACAATTCAAGAATACCCTGAGAACAATCCCGATGTATCTGAATTCCTAATACAAAAGAGACGTCACCAAGATTTTTAATCTAAAAAATTCCTTGACAAAAATCTCATAATTTTATGTGACATACCTATATCATTAGTGGCAAGCAATAATCAACATATAAAACCAGGACAATATACTTACTCCCACTGAACTTGTAATACAAACAATCCATCAACAACATTAATCTCAAGACCAAATGAGATAATTACTTGATGAAATTTGTATTACCCTTAACGGGAAGCTGGCTTGAACACATAAATGGATTTCTTTAATTTGCAAACCATTAGCTTTGTGTCTACTGACACAAAATTTTCTGATTGCACCAAATAGATCGTCCCATCAATGTCGCCATTGAGAAACGCCACCTTAGTATCCATTTGATGTAACTCGAGGTCAAAACGTGCAGCAACCTAACTTTCCTGAAAGAGTCTTTCATTGAAACCGAAGAGAAAGTCTCTTTATAATCAATGCCATCATTCTGTGTAAAGCCCTTAGATACAAGACGAACCTTATATCTTTCCACATTACCTTTCGAATCCTTCTTGGTTTAAAAATCCATTTAAGACCAATGGGCTTCGTACCTTATGGTAATGGGACAAGATCTCAAACTTTATTGTCTTGCATATGCTTATACTCCTTATTTATGGTATCAATCCACTTTTGAGAGTTAGAAACCTTCATGGCCTGATGGAATTGATTGGACCATCTTCCACCATTCCATTATTTCCTTATATTCTTGGAAAAATACCATTTAAATTATCCGGAATAACATTTTTTCCCTTTCTCTCGTGGATTTCCTTAATGGCTTTAGTTATTGAGGTTGTTGAGTTTGTACTTCTGAAATTTACTTTATTTTGGATGGGAGGTTCTTCAATATTGTCTAATTGAGGTTCCGGATATGCTTGTTGATCAATGACATGCATAAAAACTTGCACATTGTCAAAAGCAACAATAGGAATCGAAACCGATCCTTCCTCAACTTCTTCCTTAAAGACAATATCTCTAACCTTATTTCTCCCCCCAAACTCAACATCCTCAAAAAAAATGTTGCATTTCCCGTTTCAAAATTTGACTTAAGTGTGGGATCATAAAATTATTAGCCCCTTAAAACTTTATTTTCTTTATTTGTTTTCTTGCCCTTATCTTTAGAGGTGTTTGCCAAATGAACACTTTCAGTTCTGTCCTACTTCAACTTTTCTTCCTCTTGCACACAAAATAGAATGAGCTCATTTAAAGTTCATTTCTCCCCATTAACAGTTATAACTGACCTTAAATTGACTGAATTGTGCAAGAAGCTTGCACACTATGAAATGGGCTCATTGAGAGTTCATTTCTATTTTGACAGTTATAACTAACCTTAAATTAACTGTATTGTGCAGGAAGCGATATCAATACCAAATGCACGAGCAAGTCATTAGACAAGTCGAGTTTTAGTTCCTTAAGTTTTGAAGCAGTGTGAGACATCTATATGATGTACTCCCTTATTTTCCCATTGCCTTTATACTTTATTGAAATCAAGCTTTGCATAAGCGTGCTTGTTTCAGCTTTATCGTTTTTCGCAAAACGTTTCTTAGTTTCGGCAAGGAATTTATTGGCATCATTTACCTCCTCAGATACTATGCCACTAAAGGCTTCTGGAATGCCGCACTTAATGATCATGTGACTCACGTAATTTAAGCAATCCCACTTCTCAAAGTTCCTCATTTGATTAGATGATCTTTCATCTGTAAGAGGAGTAGGTTACTCAATCCTTAGTACACGGTCTAGATCGATGCAGCCAACGAAAAGTTAATGTTCTTGTTTTGATCCTTGAAGTTTATTCCATAAATACAGGGATTAAATTTGAGCTTGTAGATATACTACTAGCAGAATTTGAAACCGAATAGAGAACACTTAAATAAAATTGCTCACATAAATACCTTATTATGCAAATCATATTTTCAAATAATGGTAGGGCCCATCACAAGATACCTAGCACAACATCAATATTTAGTCTTTGGACAAAAATATTGACTTGTAAGTGGTACTCTTGGTGTAGTGATCAAGCACTGACAGTAAGACATGTCAACCAACAAACCTTTCTTTGGACCGATTTATTGATCACACGTAAAACCAAATAACCGTCACGTATTTATCACCACAAGTTCATGTGAAATTCGGGCCAAATATTGACCTTCCTTTGGGCCGATCAATATCCGCATGAGATAACACACAAACACCTAATTTTCCCTTAGTGTAGTGATCAAACACTGACAATAAGACATGTTAACCAATAAACCTTTCTTTGGACCGATTTATTGGTCACACGTTAAACCAAATAATTGCCACGTGTTTATTACCACAGGTGCATGTGAAATTCGAGCCAAATATTGACCTTCCTTTGGGCCGATCAATATTCGCAATGAATAACACACACAAATACCTTCTAATATTCAAAGTTAATTAATATCCACAAGAGAGGTTGCTTTGGCAACATGTTGCTTCAACTAACTTACTTTCGAATATTATATCTCTCAAAAGATTCCGATGTACCAAGATTTGAAACTGAAATCCATTGATTTGCATCTATGTTTGACTTTAGGATTTGAATTATAGAATTCAAAACTTTAGAATAAAGCAATCCTCAAGTTGAGAGAGTCTAATTGCAATATTCTTAAACTTTTGGTGGCCAATTCTGTAAAATTTTAAGCTTTAAGGGCTTAAATTACAATTTTCTCAAAACTTTATTGGTCAATTTAAAGAAATTCCAAGCATTAGGTCCCAATTTGAAAGAAAATTAAACTTTAGAGGTCCAAAATAGGAAATTCTCAATCTTTAAAGGTTGATTTTGAAAACTTTCAATCTTTAGGAGCCAATTTAGCAAATTCCCAAACTTTAGGGACTTAATTTAAAAAAAAAAATCAAACTTTAAGGACCAATTTTGAAAATTTCCAAACTTTAGTGACTGAATTAGAAAATTTTCAAACTTTAGGGACCAAATTAAAGAATTTCAGAACTTTAGATGCTGTATTAGAAAATTTCCAAACTTTAGGGGACTGAAAATGAAAATTTTCAAACTTTAGAGACTGAATATGAAAATTTTCAAACATTAGGGACCAAATTAGAAAATTTTCAAACTTTACGGATTAATTTGAAAAATTCTCAAACCTTAGGGGCTGAATTAGAAAATCCAAAATTTTAAAAGCCCAACTTAAATGATTACATAACTTAATGGGCTAATTTTTGTAAATTCGAAATCTGAAGGCCAACTTAAGAGATTTTATAACTTTAGGTTTTAAACATTATTTAAAACAAATAGGGGGGACCTGATGTGCAAATAATAAGAATTTTCGGAAATTGCAACTGAGCCCTTGAAGACTTCTAATTTCCAACCGAAACCCCTTCTTCTAAATCGCGACAGCTAGGGTTTAAACCCTAGCCGCCGCCGCCGCTCCTCAGCCCTCAAAACGCGGCACCACCACCGGCGATTGGAACCGCCTGCAGCGCCATAACCGGCGCTGCACTCCAAAGGTCCAGCGGCGTCGCGCGCGACGCTGCAACCCACCGTGCAGCCAAGTCTCGGCTTTGCGCACCCAGCCCGACGGCGGCTCCTCCAGGCCACCCCTTCTTCTTAATCAAAATACCACCCTTAATCCATAATAAACAGAATATATACACACAGAAATCCGATTTCAACCATACACAAATCCCAAATCGAATCCAACATCCCAAACTTCAATTTGAATTTCATGGGCAGCCTTATGTTTTAGAAATTGAAATTCCAACAACCGAATCAATATACCAAACCAATACCAGATTCAAATCTGAGTCTGAGTCTTAATCAAATTCAAAAAACCCATATGGCAGAGAGAACGATATATGTTTACATACAGAAATCCACAGATTCAAAAGCCATACACAAAACTCTCAAATCACATATGTACATGAACATCCGGCTTTGATTTCTGAATGTTAATCCAATTAAGACCGATTTTATATATATACTTTCATACATACACAGAGAACGGCTGAATTTCAAAAAAAAATATTGATGCAAGTTTCCAAATTTTCGAATTATGCAGTGTGTATATTTCTCAGTTTTATTTTGCTGTGTATGTATATATTCACGCACAAAGTTTGGTTTTGAAATTAGACAATTAGGTTTTACATATACACGTACAAAATTGATCTGATAATTCAACACGATGTTGGCTCTGATACCACTTGTTAGAAAATTTTATTACAGATAATAATTTATCTATAATCTAAATAATCATCATGTTGGAATTATCAAGAATTAAATAACTGAAGCGGAAGCGTACCTTAATCAAACGTGATTCACGATAAATGATTCGGCATTTGGATCTTCTAAATCGATACGTAGTCCGTATTTTCTCTCTGATGATGGGATGTCAGACAAGATGAACAGTACGTAGGATTCAGGGACCATAACCGATTTTATAAACTGAATTGTCAATTAACCTAATCCGGCCCATCACGAATTAGGTAATGGCCTGGTATCTACACATAAAAAGCCCATAAATTATTTTAGATGCATTTAAGCCCGATATATATAAAATCCTTATTAGATCACTTTAAATGGGCTTAACCAAAATTGATAGCCTTTTATTCAATACACAATAATTCACATATAAGCCCACACTATTGATTAAAATCCTTACAATTTTTTGGTTGATATTAAGGTAATGTTAAACCCCTTTAAAAAAAGATCGGTGGCAGTTGAATTCAACCTGAAAGTGGATTCATAGTGATTTCCGATTGAAGTGAACTTTTACGTTTGAGTAAAGTATTTTTGTTCAAAATGATAATTATGGATGACCATTTATTCATGTAAATAGAAAGGACTTTTGACAATGTTTCTTATCACTTTAATGCAGACATGGACTGCGTAGGGGTGTTCGTGAGATACAACACTGAATCATATGGAATTCTGGTACCGATATGTTCCAGTTATGTGGAGCTCGTTGACTTGATTATGGCTGAGTTGAGGATGGAAAGGATGACACAAGGGGTTAGAATAGAATATGATGTCGGTGGAGACATGAACCCAGCTCCGTTCGTTTCTACATTGAGTTGAAAAGAAAAGATCGTCGACTTACATCATTTGTACTGCGAGTGGTAGTTGATAAAGTTCCAATGAATGACACATGTCTTCCACGTGACTTCACAGACATGAGAAATACAGAAACACTGGATAATCGATCATTCCCAATCACTCAACTGATTAATAGCCTGCCAAAATCAAGTGTTCTGAATTTGGAAAAATTTGCTTCTAGCCTGCCTCTTTTTGATCTGCAACCCAATAAGGAAGATGATCTCGATGAAAATTTCGAGATTGTGAGTGAAATAGGGCTAGAATCCATATAAGAAAATCAGATACTCCGAGATAAGAATTTGTTGAAGATCACCATTGCATTTTACTCTATACGCCATCAATTCCAGTTTAAGGTATACAAGTCCGACCATCGAGAATATGTGCTAAAATGTTTTAATGAATCGTGCAAGTGGAAATTCAGGGAGTCAAGACTTGGTCGGATAGAGTTGTTTAAAGTACATTACATTCGCCACGGAAATACATGCGATATGAACTTAGTGATTTGAGATCACAGGCAAGCTAACAGTTCACTTATAGTTGATTGCATAAGCCACAAGTACACCTCGGCTAGGACAATCTACACTCCTATTGACATTATGCACTATATGTCGGCTATTTATGGGCTGACATTAGGATATGGAAAGGCTTAGAGAGCACAAGAGAATTCGTTGGAGAAGGTGATGGGTAATCCTGATGATGCATACAATAGGCTACCATCCTATTTGTCAGAGATTGAGAAAAAGAATCCAGGTTCAAAGACAAGTATAGAGAGTGACGATGATGGGCATTTTAGGTATGCATTCATGGCGCTAGGGGCTTCCATACAAGGTTGGATACACTACAAACCTGTAGTCATTGTGGATGGAACCTTCATGACTGGGATATATGGTGGTACCCTTTTTACAGCTTGTGCACAAAACGCCAACGATAGTGTATTCATCCTAGCATTTGGGGTTGGAGATTCGGAAAATAATGACTCGTGGGCTTGGTTCCTTCGTCGATTCAAGGAAGCTTATGGAGAGAGGGATGATATGGTCATGGTATCAGATCGTCATCCAAGCATCGAGCACGCAGTCTACGTGGTGTATCCAAGGGTGATGCATGGTTTTTTCGCTCATCATCTTCTGCAGAACCTAAGGTCATGATGGGTATCGAATCCAACAAATAATAATGTTTTCTCGCTCTTGTAAAAATAAATTGCAATAGTGGTGAGAAAGGTCGAATCCACAGGGACTGGTTAGATTTAATTCTTCGAAAAAATTAAAAGCAATGAATTAAAAATAAAGGGGGGGTTTTGAGTTTTTGAATGTGAAATAAATTGTAAATAACGAGTGCGAAATTAAAATTTTTGGAAATATCGAATTAAACAAATGTCCAGCCCAAGGTATAATCTCAGTATCGATTCACAGAATTGATCATGGATGCAAGAATAAAATCTTTAAATCATTCTCTAAATTGGTTGTGGTCATTGATACGATCTAACAACCTATCTCTCCTTACTTTATCGATAATTAAGAGACGCTCGTTAATTATTTCCATAATCAATAAACAATCCTAGATACGATTGTAGGATTTAATTTACCAATAGCATTAATTCCTAGAGAGACGACCAATTCTAACCAACAAATCCACACGCGTGATTCATTTAAATTAGGTTATATGTCTTCATAACATGAGTCAAAAATCAATCTATAATTAACTATGTTATTTGTCACTTATATTAGAAAACCTAAACAATTACGTATTTAGATTCCTAATTGACCAAGTATTATTTTGACAATTAAAACAACGTGCACTTTGAATTAATTAATCAAAATAACAACTTCATTCACAAACAAAAGACATATAAATAGAAAACAATTAAAGAACAAAATAAATTTAATTAGATCTCACAATTCTTGGTGAATCAAACTTTGAATAACCTTGAACTGGAATAATGGTTTAGCTACTCATTAACATTGTAAATTAAAAACTAAAAAATAATAAACAAAAGGTCAAACTTGAAGAGAGGGAATAAAGATATCTTCTTGCTGCAATTCTTAATACTCAATTTCTTTTCTTCTGCCTTCCTCTACAGCCGTGGTTCTCTCCTCCTGCTGTCGAGAATTGATTCCTTCACAAAGGAAGTGCTGCTCCTGTCTTTGCTGGGAAAAAAATCTCTCCAAATCCCTCTCTCCTTGATAAAAGCAGCTCCAATCAATTGTTGGGATAAGTCCTGAGAGTCCCAATTCTCCAAGAAGTTCTCCTTCTCTCAACCACCAAAAAAACGTCCTGGTCCCTCATCTTTTATTCCCTTTTTTTAATTTCAGCTAGGTCACCTTTTTTTCTTGCTTCCACAAATATCTCTTCCCTTATTTATATTTGGTTGGCCCAAAAATAAGTCCCATCGTTGGGCTTTTCTAGAATTGCATTACTCCTACCATATAAATTTAATTCCCATACCCGGTTCTTGGATTTCAAAGAATTCTAACCCGTCAAATATAACCCAAGATGGCTGGCCCAAATTAGGAATGTGGAGAAGTCCATCCATGTGATTCAAGTTTTCCTGAAGTAATAAGGCGTGCCCACGCCTTACGCAAAGTCCTTCTCTAATTATGTGCTTTTTGAGCTCCAAACTTCTTCTCTTAATTTGTGATATTGAATTCACTTTGATCTCAATCCTCCACCTAATCCACAAAAACATAAAATATGATTAATACTCAAAGTTTAAGCATTTAAAGTCATTGAATTAAGAAGAAGAATCACTAATAAAACAACAATTATGCACCCTATCAAATCCCCCGACACTTAGACAATGCTTGTCCTCAAGCATAATCTAGTATGAAGTTAATGGAATGTACTCTCATCATCATCCATTCTTCTATCTCTACAATTCAACACTATGCTAGTCACTTCAACAAATTTTTTTCAAAATCCACATGTGGTGGGATTTAACACCTCACATTAGATTCACACAATACGCTCAAAGTGTTTAGGGTGTAAAGTATATATGCACTCTCAGGTCAAAGCATAGAAAACTTTTACCATAGGCTTGCTAATATATCACATTGGAGCCACCAATGGTTTTGAATGCAAAGTATGGGTCTTAACATCGGTTGCAATGGGGCTTGGGTAAGGTGGGATAAAAAGGATATATTTTTGGCTAATTTCATTGGAGGAATTATATGAACTTCTTCGTAAGAGCTCACTTAAAATTCATGTACTTCAATCATATCAGTCCATACCCTAGTGTAGTTTATATCCTTTCACCTCTCGTGAGTATCCCCTCAACAACTATAAATGAATTACAACATGGGTGTTAATTTCAATCAACTTGAAGACACGAAATATAGACCAAGCAATTCAAACCAATCATAAACACATGTAATGGGAGTAAACACCTTCACAAGGTATTTCTCTCTTCGCACAAAGTGTATAAGGGTGAGAATTTTCACTCAACTCACTGCATGGAGAATTTATTGCCACAAACTACTCAGATGTCATGACCGGAGCTAACAACAACACAAGTGCAAAGTAAAGGTCTTTATTTGGTTGTAACGGGGCTTCGAGTTAGGTAGGATAAAAGGAAAATATTTAGGCTAAGTTGAGAGGAGAGTTCACAAGCTGATTCAATTCAAAACAATATCTCTTCCTCCACCTTTCAATATGATTTTTCCATAATTTCCTAGCATCGAGCCGATTCAGCCCTTAACTCTTATTATGCACGTAGGGTTTATTCTCTTCACGGATTTTTTTTTTTTTTTTTTATAACTTGATTTCTTTTTGACCCCATTATCACTTAAACATTGAATAGAACCAAATGAAAGCTCCCATTTTTTCTGAAGCTAAGACTGTCTCATACTTCTCAATCAATACAAGCTTGTGAAATTCCTCTCTTGTGGGTTCAAGATAGAGGTTACATGAAAGAACGAGAATCCATGGCTTGTAGCATGGCAACAAAATTCCAAAGACAGGCTAAAGCTCAAAGAGGCTTCTATTGGTACATGTATCATGGTAGGCTCTTTAAGAAGGCCAAATTGGGTTTCACCTAATGCCTTTACTAAATTTTGCACTTGAGTCAAGAAACTACAACGGCATGCACAAGAGAGCACATCCAAGAATAAACAAACCATGCAGGACACACATGAAAGAATAAGAGCTTATTATAAAGATAAAAATACCTCATTGGCTCAAATGCTCACGAATTACGGTTTATATGTGTTGCTCACATCCATTTATGAGATATAGGTCATTGCTTGGTCCTGGTTTCAAAATCAAATTAATGCTAAAAAGAGTGGAGTTAGGTCAATCGGAGTGGTGTTACACCACATCAACTTGGGTTTGACTCAATTAGGTATAGATTGTAACTCGACTACTTTATGCCCCCAAACATTTCTTTCACATCACAATTAATTGATTTTCAATGTCTTTTATTCTCAACCAAAATAATTTGAAGTATAAGTGAATAGGCTCATATATTCCTTCAATGCAAGGTTCAAGATAATGGAATATTAGCAAGGAATAGGAGTGCTCATGGCTTGTATTGTGGTTGATTTTCAACAAAAAAGACTATGGCTCAAAAGTGGCTTTCTAGTGGCATATTTTAAGGTAGGCATTTTAAGAAAGCTAAATTTGGCTTCACCTAAGCGCCCATACTTATTCAGTCCATTCAATTACCAATAGGCATCTCAACATGCATAACAAAGCAAGTTCTAGAAGATATCCACTACACTTGATAGTCACACAATCAAAGGATAGAGCATGTGTAAGATTATATATAAGTGCTCAAAAGGCTCAAAAACTCACAAAATAGGGTTAATGCGCATTAAATCCCACACACCCTTCAATCAATCCCCATCAAAAGCAATTATTCCGATGAAATGAACAAGAAATCAATTACCCATCCAATTTGTCTCTTTTTTTTATTATTAGAAATAGAGCAAACATGAAAGATAATGAAAGAAAAGAAGAGAAAATGGAATTAAAATTAAAACAGACAGTGTAAATTAAGCAAAAGGCAAAAGCATATTCCACCCTTACACTTAGTCTAAACATTGTCCTCAATGTTGCAAAAAGAGCAAAAATTGCAAAAATATATGATAGAGGACTTCCCTGAAGATATGTAGCTATGAACTGGATGGTGGCGAAGGCGAGATGAATCCCATGTGAGCGAAGAAGGCGTTTTGATTTCTTTCCATCCTTGCGAGCCGACGTTCAATCCTATCAAACCGATCCTCATCACGTCCCGTGGCCGACCCCGTGGATGTGGATGCAGAAGCACGATAGGGGATGATGGCCCTTTCAGGGTTTCTGGCGGTAGGAATTGTGCGGGTAACCCTAGGTGCAATGGGACCTGGTTCATGGAATTTGTACGTGCTGCCATCCTTCCAAACCAAACCCACGATCTCCAAGCAATGCCAGTCCAGTGGTTGCATCTCGCAAGAAACATGAAGATCATTATTAATAGGAACAATCAAATTTTCGTAAATAGCTAAGTGAGTGATCAAAAGATCCTAAAATTAAAGGACGCTTGTTAGTCAGCACATTAGCAAATTGTGAGGCCAACCAGTAACCAAGATTCACCTTGATTTTGTTCAACATGCACCACAAGAAATAAAATTCAGATTTTGACAATACAGCTGCCGAGTCTTTCCTACCCGAAAACGTGAATGCAAGAAACCTATGTATGTACTTTAGGGCAGGATCACGAAGGAAAGAATCTTTGGATTTGCTTGGATGATAAAAATTAGAGGTGGAAAGTGTTCTGTACAAAGCAACTGGTTCAAAATCATCCCTATAATCACATGCACTATTCAGGTATTCATCGGTTTCAGAATAATCCTTGTCAATAAAACCAAATGCTAAATTGAAATCAGTGATTGAAAGTTTGAAATCTTTCCCCACGAGTCTGAATTGAACCACCCTAGGGCTATTCAATGTGAAATTAGGGGGCTTTTTGAATTCAAAAGTGGTGTAAAACTCCCTAACGAGTTCAATGTAGGCAGGATATTGAATAGAAAAATAAGAACGCCAACCTATATTTTCAATAAGCTCAAACACATTCCTATCAATATGCAAAGATTCCATGGTATTCCTATCAATATATTTGCAAGGTATGATGTCTTTATCACAAATTATCCTATAACGTTCTTTGTCCTTCTTCTTAGTGAATTGCAAACACCCATTCAAATCCGAATCAGAGGGTGGAATAATGTGCAAACCTTTACCAATTCGAGCTCATTTGCGCGCAGGAGAGTTGGCCTCAGCAGGGGCTGATCGCGTGTCTGCAGTGGGATGAGGTCTCACAGCTTTCTTCGAGCTCCCACGGCTGGACTGAGGTGTTTTTTTTTCCCCATGACACCCAACTTGTGTTGTGGTTACTGCAGGGTAAAGTGAAATGTGAATGTGATTGTGGTGATAGAAAGGGAAAGGGGCGAGGTGGTTGTGTACTGCAGGGTAGGCTGCTGTGTGTGAAGGAGAGAAATAGGTGACTGGGCGCACGGAGGAGAGGCGAAGGGTGTGCTGCGGTCTCGAATAAAGGTGGAGAGTGACTAGTTGGTTGTGCTAGGCGGCGGAGTCACAGCGGGCAGAGGAGTAGAGAGAAAGAGGGAGCTCAGCGTCGCGCAGAAGAGGGGCGAAAAGGGGGGGAAGTGGGTATAGGTGATGATATGAAAGGTGGAGGGAGGAATGGGTTGCTGAACGGTGGACGGCGGTGGAAGAAGCGGAGATAGAGAGCGCGCTGTGGCGGTTGAAAAGAAGAAGAAGAGATGGTTGAAGGCGGTGAAGGCGATGGAGGTGCGGACCGGCGATGGTGGTTCGGTCTGCGGCGTCTGGTGGAAGAAAAAGAAAGAGAGTGGTGGAAGAAGAGGAGATGGTTGGGAGATGCTTGTTGAGAGATTGGGAGAGGCGGTGTTTGTGTGAAGAAGGAAGGAGAGAGGCGATGGTAAAGGTTTGTCCGATTTTGAATTTTTTTTTTTTTTTTTTTTTTTTTGATTTGTAAATCCGAGCTGCACATTGGTTAAAGTTTTTCTCCACTATTTGAACCAAGTGCTTTCTTCATAGAGCGTGCCCACGTCGTAATGAAGATTCATATCTACCCAAAAACTAAAATAAGGTCAATTTCACTTCAAAAAATTACATGGATCATAAAATAAATAATGCTGAATAAATAAATAAAAATAAACGAATAGATGAAAATGAATAAAGGGATAAAATTGTTTGTTAAACTAAGGAAAAGAAATTCGGGTTGCCTCCCGGAAGCGCTTTTCTTTTACGTCTTTAGTTAGACGTTCCCATCGCTCAATTAGTGTAAGTTGGGCATTCTAAATCGAATTGATCAACATTACATATCGGAAAGCCTTCATAAAAGGGTTTTAAGCGATGTCCGTTGACTTTAAAATCTTACCCGTATCCAATCCTTGAATTTCGACTGGACCATGAGAACATACATTAGTAACAAGAAAAGGGCCTATCCATCTAGAACGCAACTTACCAGGAAACAATTTCAATTTAGAATGATAAAGTAAAACTTTCTGACCAATAGAAAATGTTTTCCTAGAAATTATCTGATCATGGAAAACTTTTGTCTTTTCCTTGTAGATCCTTGAGTTCTCATAGGCATCATTGCGGATCTCTTCCAACTCTTGCATTTGCAATTTTCTTTGCTCCCCTGACTCATTCATTCTCATATTGCACTGCTTAATGGCCTAGTATGCCCTGTGTTCTAATTCTACTGGAAGGTGACAAGGTTTACCAAATACCAAACGGTAAGGAGACATACCTATAGGAGTTTTGTAGGCCGTTCGGTAAGCCCAAAGTGCATCATCAAGCCTTAGACTCCAATCCTTTCTGTCTCGGTTGACAATCTTTTCAAGTATGGATTTGATTTCTCTGTTGGATACTTCAGCTTGTCCATTAGTTTACGGGTGGTATGCAGTAGAGACGCGGTGGGTAACATTGTATTTCTTCAATAAAGTCTCCATCACTCTATTGCAAAAGTGAGTCCGCGATCACTAATGACGACTTTAGGCGTCCCGAACCTAACAAAAATATGAGATTTGACAAAATCTGCAACCACTTTAGCATCATCAGTTCGGGTGGCTTTAGCTTCCACCCACTTTGAAACATAATCCACAGCAAGAATTATGTAGACATTACTATAAGACGAAGGGAAAGGACCCATGAAATCAATACCCCACACATCAAATATTTCACAAACAAGAATAGGGGTGAGTGGCATTTGATCTCTACGTCCTATTGTTCCAGTTTTCTGACATTGTTCACAAGATTTGCAAAACATGTATGAATCATGAAATAAAGTAGGCCAAAACAATCCACACTCTAGTACTTTACGGGCTGTTCGCTTAGGACCAAAATGTCCCCCACAAGCATATGAATGACAAAATTTTAAAATCGAAGGGATTTCTTGTTGAGAGATACACCTACGAATAATTTGGTCAGAACAATGTTTCCACAAATAAGGATCATCCCACACATAATATTTAGCATCACTCTTTATCCTATCTTTTTTAGCTCTAGACAAATCATGTGGTAGCGTCCTAGTAACTAGATAATTAACAATATCAGCATACCAGGGGATTGCTTCTTTAATAGAAAATAGATGCTCATCTGGAAAATTATCCTTTAGTGGTGATGGCTCTTCACTTGTGGTTAATCTGCTGAGATGATCAGCAACCAAATTCTCTGTGCCCTTTTTATCCCGTATCTCTAAGTCAAACTCTTGTAGTAAGAGAATCCAACTAATCAGCCTAGGTTTCGCCTCCTTCTTTGAAAACAAGTACTTGAGAGCTGCATGATCAGAATAAATAATCACTTTAGTACCAAGTAAATATTGACGGAATTTTTCTAAAGCAAAAACAATAGCTAAAAGTTCTTTTTCCGTGGTTGAATAGTTGCTTTGTGCGTTATCAAGTGTTCTGGAAGCATAGTATATGGCATGATGAGCTCTTCCAACTTTTTTGTCCAAGCACGGCACCTACTGCATGATTACTTGCATCATACATGATTTCAAATGGGAGGTTCCAATCAGGTGGTTGGATAATTAGGGCTGAGGTGAGCATATCCTTCAATTTATCAAATGCTCCTTTGCACGCCTCGTGAAATTCAAACACCATATCTTTTTGCAATAATTTACACATAGGCTGAGTGATCTTGGAAAATCTTTGATAAAGCGCCTGTAAAAACCTGCATGTCCAAGAAAGGAACGAACTTCCCGAACAGTTGTGGGGTAGGGTAAGGATTTAATAATATCTATCTTAGCCTTATCAACCTCAATACCCTTAGAGGACACAACATGGCCTAAAATAATTCCTTGATCAACCATAAAATGACATTTTTCATAGTTCAAAACTAAATTCGTTTCTATGCATCTGCTAAGAACTTTCGTAAGGTTAGTTAAACATGAATCGAAAGAATTACCATAGACTGTAAAATCATCTATGAATACCTCTATGATGTTCTCCACATAATCAAAAAATATACTAACCATACACCTCTGAAATGTAGCAGGGGCATTGCAAAGTCCAAATGGCATCCGTCTATACGCAAAGGTGCCGAACGGGCACGTGAATGTGGTTTTCTCCTGATCTTCTGGTGCAACTGGGATCTGGTGAAAACCTGAATAACCATCAAGACAACAATAATGAGTACAACCTGCTACACGCTCAAGCATTTGATCAATAAATGGGAGGGGGAAGTAATCTTTTCTAGTTACAGCATTTAACTTCCTATAATCAATACACACCCGCCACCCATTTTCAACACGAGTAGGGATCATCTCACCTTCAGAATTCCTAATAACTGTTATACCTGTTTTCTTTGGGACTACCTGAACTGGACTCACCCATTTACTGTCAGAAATTGGATAGATCATACTTGCATCAAGAAGTTTTAAAATTTCTTTCTTTACCACTTCCATCATTGGTGGGTTCAGTCTTCGTTGGGCTTCTCTAGAAGGTTTACAATCTTCTTCCAGTAGTATCTTATGCATGCAAGTAGAGGGACTCAATCCCTTAATGTCTGTTATAGTCCATCTGATTGCTTGTTTATACTCCCTAAGCACCCGAGTCAATTTCTCTTCCTCCAAGGGAGAGAGTTTCTTGGAAATAATTATCGGGAGCATTTCTCCTTCTCCTAAGAACACATACTTCAAATGGTCCGGTAGGGGTTTCAATTCCAATTTGGGTGCCTACTCAATAGAAGAAAGAAGTTTTGTGTGAGAACTAGGCAATTCAATTTGAGATACATTATACCTTATCGGTCCAAGCGACTCAAGTTCATGAATTGCTTCCTGCAAATCAAAATCCAACGCAAAATTCATAGCCTTCTCTAGTCCATCACGAGTGAGGTTCCTGCTAAGAGCAACATTCAATTTATCATCATTGTTAAGATCAAAAATATTTTGTGCTAAAGGGTCGATGACATCCATAACATAAACAGGGGATACGTCACTAGGATATCTCATGGCTTCATAAATATTAAATTTAATGATTTCACCATCAAACTCCATTGTGAGTGTTCCAGCATGCACATCAATTTTTGTCCTAGATGTTTTAAGAAATGGTCTTCCTAGTAAAATCGGTGTAGGATTAGAAGAATCATCTTCCTCCATATTAAGTACATAAAAATCAGCAGGAAAAACCAATTCATTTACTTGAACCAAAGCATCTTCTAAGACTCCCTCTGGGTACACATTGGACCTATCCGCTAGTTGAATAATCACGCCCGTTTCTTTCAATGGACCAGTATTTAAAGATGAGTAAACAGATAAAGGCATGACATTTATTGAAGCTCCTAGATCTAGCATGGCCTTCTCGACTCTAACCTTACCTACTTTACAAGGGATGGTAAACATACTTGGGTCCTTGCATTTAGGAGGTAGCTTTTTCTGGAAAACAACTGAAACATTTTCTCCAACACTTATCTTTTCATTCCCTTTTAATTTTCTCTTGTTGGTGCACAATTCCTTAAGAAATTTAGCATATCGAGGCACCTGTTTAATTGCATCGAGTAAGGGAATATTTACCTCAATTTTTTGAAATGTTTCCATGATTTCCTTTTCTTCTTCCTCCTTCTTAGATTTGTTCAATCTTGTAGGGAATGGAGGAGGTGTCACAAAAATCCTGGGTTGATCTTTGTCAAGCACTTCAGGTTGGTCAACATGACGTTGTGGGATGACTTCCTTTTCAGTTTCCTCTACCTTACAACCTGGCTTTGACTTGCTAGGCTCTTTTAGTTCCTTCCCACTTCTCAAAGTGATTGCACTGGTATTTTGTTTTGGGTTGATAATGGTTTGAGAAGGTAATTTGCCTTGAGATTCCAAGCGGCTCACAGTTGACGCTAATTGACTCATTTGAGTCTCCAAATTCTTCATGCCTGTTCTCGTTTCCTGTTGAAATTGTTGTGTATTAGTTGCAAGTGATTTCACAATTTCTTCTAGAGACAAACCTGAGCTCGAAGAAGGTTGTTGCGGTTGAGGTGTAGGCTGTCTTGGTTGGAATTGTTGGAATTGCGGCTTGGTCTGATAATTAAAGTTGGGATGATCCCTCCATCCTGGGTTATAAGTATTTGAGTAAGGATCATACTTCGGTTGAGGTGGGCCTGGAAATCTCCCAACTACATTAGCTTGCTCAAATGAATCTTCTTGGAGAGTTGGGTATGTGTCAGTTGGATGACCAGTGGCAGAACAAATTCCACATGCCTTAACCTGTTGCATATTTCCTGCAGCCATTTGTTGAATAAGAGAGGTTAGATTTGCTATTTGATTTTCAAGGGAAGATACATTTACCTCGTTCACTCTCTTCACTTGAGTGTCTTGTCTGAATCCAAACTGCTGTGTGTTAGCGGCCATGATGGAGATCAGATCCCTAGCGGCAGTCGGGGTTTTATTCACTATAGCTCCTCCGCTAGCTGCATCCATCATTTTCCTCTCCATTGGTAACAATCCCTCATAGAAGTATTGAATGAGTAATTGTTCAGAAATTCCATGTTGGGGGCAGCTTGCGCACAACTGTTTAAACCTTTCCCAATATTCATGCAAGGTTTCAGTATCTCTCTGTTTGATTCCACATACCTCTCTTCTGATGTTTGCAGCTCTTGAGGCTGGGAAAAATTTGTCAAGAAATAATCTAACCATTCCCGTCCATGTAGCCACAGAACCTGGTGGTAGATAGAACAGCCAATCTTTTGCTTTGTCAGCTAGTAAGAATGGAAAAGCCTGCAGCTTGATTTGTTCTTCAGTCACTCCTTGTGGTTTCATACTTGAACACACCATGTGGAATTCCTTCAGGTGTTTGTGGGGATCTTCATTCTCGAGCCTATAGAATTTGGGTAGCAAATGGATCAGATCAGATTTCAATTCAAATCCCACATCTAGGACTGGATACTGAATGCAAAGTGGCTGTTGATTTTCATTTGGTGCAGCCAGTTCCCTTAAGGTTTGTTCCTCATTGGCCATTGCTTTCTCTTGCTCAGTTTCAGAACCACTAGAAGAATCAGTTGTTGAATCCGACGAGTCAGCTACTAAATTCAATCTGGTTTGTTTGCGCAACTTGGCTTTCTTCCTTAATTTCCGAGCTGTCTTCTCAATTTTAGGGTCGTATCGCAACTCACCTGTACGAGAACAACGGGGCATAAAAGAAATAAACAAATTAGTAAAAAATATAAAAATAAATAAACAAATAAATAGATAACAATAAATGAAAAATCAAATCTGATTAACACCAGTCCCCGGAAACGGCGCCAAAAATTTGATGGGTGTCGAATCCAACAAATAATAATGTTTTCTCGCTCTTGTAAAAATAAATTGCAATAGTGGTGAGCAAGGTCGAATCCACAGGGACTTGTTATATTTAATTCTTCGGAAAAATTAAAAGCAATGAATTAAAAATAAAGGGGGGGGTTTTAAGTTTTTGAATGTGAAATAAATTGTAAATAACGAGTGCGAAATTAAAATTTTTGGAAATATCGAATTAAACAAATGTCCAGCCCAAGGTATAATCTCAGTATCGATTCACAGAATTGATCATGGATGCAAGAATAAAATCTTTGAATCATTCTCTAAATTGGTTGTGGTCATTGATACGATCAACAACCTATCTCTCCTTACTTTATCGATAATTAAGAGACGCTCGTTAATTATTTCCCTAATCAATAAACAATCCTAGATACGATCGTAGGATTTAATTTATCAATAGCATTAATCCACACGCGTGATTCATTTAAATTAGGTTATATGTCTTCATAACATGAGTCAAAAACCAATCTATAATTAACTATGTTATTTGTCACTTATATTAGAAAACTTAAACAATTACGAATTTAGATTCCTAATTGACCAAGTATTATTTTGACAATTAAAACAACGTGCACTTTGAATTAATCAATCAAAATAACAACTTCATTCACAAGCAAAAGACATATAAATAGAAAATAATTAAAGAACAAATTAAATTTAATTAGATCTCACAATTCTTAGTGAATAAAACTTTGAATAACCTTGAACTGGAATAATGGTTTAGCTACTCATTAACATTGTAAATTAAAAACTAAAAAATAATAAACAAAAGGTCAAACTTGATGAGAGGGAATAAAGATATCTTCTTGCTGGAATTCTTGATACTCAATTTCTTTTCTTCTGCCTTCTTCTACAGCCGTGGTTCTCTCCTCCTGCTGTCGAGAATTGATTCCTTCACAAAGGAAGTGCTGCTCCTGTCTTTGCTGGGAAAAAAATCTCTCCAAATCCCTCTCTCCTTGATAAAAGCAGCTCCAATCAATTGTTGGGATAAGTCCTGAGAGTCCCAATTCCCCAAGAAATTCTCCTTCTCTCAACCACCAAAAAAACGTACTGGTCCCTCATCTTTTATTCCCTTTTTTTAATTTCAGCTAGGTCACCTTTTTTTCTTGCTTCCACAAATATCTCTTCCCTTATTTATATTTGGTTGGCCCAAAAATAAGTCCCATTGTTGGGCTTTTCTAGAATTGCATTACTCCTACCATATAAATTTAATTCCCATACCCGGTTCTTGAATTTCAAAGAATTCTAACCCGTCAAATATAACCCAAGATGGCTGGCCCAAATTAGGAATGTGGAGAAGTCCATCCATGTGATTCAAGTTTTCCTGAAGTAATAAGGCGTGCCCACGCCTTACGCAAAGTCCTTCTCTGATTATGTGCTTTTTGAGCTCCAAACTTCTTCTCTTAATTTGTGATATTGAATTCACTTTGATCTCAATCCTCCACCTAATCCACAAAACATAAAATATGATTAATACTCAAAGTTTAAGCATTTAAAGTTATTGAATTAAGAAGAATAATCACTAATGAAACAACAATTATGCACCCTATCAGGTCAGCATATGGAAATTTTGGAAAGAACATTGCTCGGTCATTCAATGCAGAAACTAGATCATACGCGAAACATGAGTTTGATTACCACATGAAGCAACTCGATCAGATTAATGGAGGCATAAGGAAGGACTTGGTAATTATCTCATACGTAATACATGCATTTTATTCTGTTAATTTATTGACTTCTTGTGTATATGGTGTAACAGCTAGAGGTTGAAGACAGGAAATTAAAAATATGAGAATTAACAAGATACTTGTTACTGGGAGAACAGTATTTTAGTCTAGGCCAGTGTAGTTGTGTTCAATTCTACAAGGTAGAGAGAAATTTCGGTTATGCACTACCATCTAAATGTTCTCTATATTATGCCAAAGTTAGAAATTGTAGTCTGCTACTTTGTTAAAATTGGACACCCTCACATAGTAGCTTTCATTATGCCAGATTATATTTCCCTATTATATTCTATAATTTTCAAACTACCTCCAGAATCATATCAAATATGATATGAATTAATCATATTCTTGTTTGGTTAATGGGGTTAATCATTAACAAGTTGCAAGTGCAATTTAATCCATATCTAACATATAGTCAATTGGTGGTGGAGTGAGATTGGTCCCACGACATGAACTGTTGAGCATGATAATTAGATCAATTTGCATCATGTGATTACAGTTTTGGCATTTACTAGGTGATATGAATAATGCTGATTTTGGTGGTTACATCTTCTAGGAGAAGATTGGTTTCCATAAGTGGTCAAGGGCGCATGCAACTACAAATAGGTTTTCAACTATGAAGTCAAATGTAGTAGAGTCGGTAAATTCAGTGACAAAACATGTAAAGCATTGCCTGATTGATAATTTGTTTGAATCGTTGAGGCACATAGTACAAATGTAGTTCTCCAAAAATAGGAGATCAGCACAAGGAACGTTCACACGATTGGCTGGCAAGAAAAACAACTAAGGACAAATGCAAAGCGCTCTTTGAAACTAAAGGTATGTAAACCTTATCTGATGTAAAAATAATTGAAACCTTTAATCTTTCTTCTTTTATCAGTACTAGCAATTGGTTTGTGATTAGAGGATGAATAATACACCTACTTCCGGCGAGTACTTTAATATAATTCTGAAGGATATATTACAAACTTTGGGGATCCAATTTTATGGAACTTATTTTTTGGCTTCCGAGCAAAACTGGAAATTATGAGGTTTAGCATTAGTAAAATTATCAACAATGTAATTCTAAAAATAATTTCCTTTTCATAGGTCTCGTCTTCAATTGATTTCCTATATCAAGTCTCGGATGAGAACATCCAACACATTGTTGATATGCTAGAGATGAAATGCACATGCGACTGTTTCCAATATGATGGACTTCCATGTCCACATGGGTTGGTTGTGATCGGGGAGAGAGGAGACCAAACTTATAAATATTGCTTCATATACCGCACGAAGGAGTCCTATGTTGATACTTACGCTGGATGCATAGTTCCACTTGGAGAACCTTTGCAATGGGGAGCTGATATTGATCGACATCAAGCAAATATTTTACTACCTACATTTGAGAGGCCGGTGGGAAGGCCGAGAAAGACGTGGAGGTGAACAAGGTTGGAGTTGTTGAACTCGACATCGTGTGGATGGTGCGAGGCAACTGGACACAATAGGAGAAGATGAAGCAGACTCTCCCATTGATTCAAATATGAAAGCGTAAAAGATTGACGGATTTAGTTACAAATAACAATGAGTAGAAATTATCTATTCATTCCACCACCAATTAGAAATAATCTATTCTCGCTTGTCATGGCGAATGACATTTTTTTAATGTACTGTAATTTTCTTGTTATGACATTTTTTTTGAACCAGGATTAATATTATAGATTCTGTCATGGGTATCACCTTTATGTATTATTTTCAGACTTGGGAAATATTCAGTCTTTTACCAAGTAATTGCAAATGATTTCTTTTTCATTTAATGTAAGCTGCACATTATTATTTTTTTATGCTCAATATATGAATCTCGCATATTCGGTCATCAATATGATTGTTATGTATTTACTCAGCAGAGGTAAATCTAATACCTTTGAGAATGTCGTGAGATCTGTGATTTTTTACTTCGTTGTTATATTTTTTTTTTATTTAAGGAGTATTTATCCATCCTATATAGAATCGCACAAATTACATTATCAAATTCCTATTTGATCTGAAACTAGTTGAACACTACTTGCCTTGTCCTCTTCAATGTATTACAAATTACATTTATCGATGTTGTTTTGGAATTGATGGAACTGACCTTCACCAATTGATTAAGGCTAACGATGATCTAACACATGATCATGGTAACCCCATCTGTCATGTATTTATTAACAAATTTCACACTATAAATCATGTATAAAAAATAGGTAACAGGGGAATCAAGTGCATGTATATATTATAACCCATCTGTCATGTACTTAACTTCATGTTTATTCAAACCAATAACAAGAACCTGGCATATATTCACTCGCATCTGATCTTTGTTCAAAAAGCCATTATCAAACTATATACCCATCTGTTATTAGTGCATCTAACAAGCATGTTTGTCAGTGAAAATACAAGCAATAAAATCGTGAGTATAGAAAGAATATCACTAAATGAACACATACAATCTGGAACAAGGCGAATGAAAGCTGGAACAAGGTGAATGAAATCATTTCAAATCCAGGAAAAGAGATGAAATTCAATTATTATTTACCATGATGTTTGATTGCTGCAAACACAACATATTCTAGCAGACAATGGCCATCATTTATTGTTGACCTGAGAAATATGTCTTCAAGTATCTCAACCAAAAAAATAACATCTAGTTGAAGAATGAGGCATAGAAATATAGTCGAATGTCAATCCCAGAACAAATGTAGTAATAAGTTGCATCATTTTTTCCTTGGACTAAATCAGGTGTCAACCATCTTTCCCTTCCTCGACTTCCTAATGCTCCTCGGAACAAGATCCCAATCTGTTTCATATCCTCCACTCCGCTTTTCTTTGCCATACTTGAAAAGTTGACAAGAAAGATTGGTTCGAGCTTCATTTGGATTAAATATCCTGTCCATATCGTGTATCCTTCCTGTGGAATATAGTGGTGGTCCATTTAATCCACATGGCACCCTATGATTGGGACTTCACTTACCCATGGGATTTGAATTTTGAATAAGAGGGGGAAACCTTTCTTTTTTTCAAATAGACTTGGCACATTCTTGGGTGGAGAGGTAGAAGTGGGAGAGGTCCAATATCTCCGGCGAAATCTTGCTACCTCCGGCGAACCTAGATCCGGTTGCCATTTCTCGAGGACGACGGTATCATGTTCCGGTGTGTTTAAGTGGTCATAAACTGAGCTCAAACAAGGAACAAGAACAAGGCTGCTGGGATCGTTCTTGCTGGACATTCTTCTTGTGCTGGGTCTTCTTCTTCAATCTGTGAAAAGGAGCTTGGGAGCTCAACAAATGGTATCAGAGACATGGTTGATGGCTGAAAAACAGAAGCTGTAGAAGGACCGAAGAAGAAAGGAAGAGAAATCACTGACCCGTTTCAAAAACCCGACCTCCGGCCAACCAATCGGAGCAAGACCAACACCAAAAGAACCGCCTCATCGTGGAGAACACTCGACCAGAAGGTGGAGCAATTCCGGTGGCTGAGACGGCGGCAAACGGCGAAAGAAGGTTGTGAAAACCGGACTGAAAAACGAGGATTCCGGACGATCCAGATCTCCGATCGACGATCGGCCACCTCCATTAGAACGGGCTCTTTGAGGAGAAGACTCGCCTGAAATTTGGTGGCAATCCGACGGTTGAAACAGAAGTTATTTGCCGGAGAAGAAAATGTTGGTAAACTGAAAAACAGCGATTCCGGCCGGTAGGGAGCTCCAATCGCGAAACGGTCACCACCGTTGGATTCGTGACGACGAGGAGCATCTTTCTGTGTTTTTTGAGAATTTTCCGGCAGGGGCGGTAGAACTCCGGCGCGGTGGTCCGGCGGCGGTCCGGCGAGGCATTTTTCGACATAATCTTCAGCTCGACCTGCTCGTTCCATTTCCGAAGTCCATTTTGCAAAATCAACTCTTGATTATACGGACATTGAAAAGTCCGCTCGGTTTGCATTGGCTATCCCTTATTTTCATTACGTATTTCATATTCTAGAGGCTATTGTGAGGTGGCTACATAGTGTTGGGGGTTACCTTGCCGGTAACCATTGCTTGTTGGTAGAACTCACATAGGATTGAAATTTGACTACGTGCTTAATTTCTTGAAATTGTCGTGTATTACTTGTTATTATATTATTTGTGTGATCATCTTGAAGAGTAATTTTGGTGAAATTGGTTTGATCTTGCATTTGAGTGTGGGTAATTGCTTTGTGTTAACTTGTTTGAATTTTTTTCATTATTTGCATTATGGGTTCTCGTGTTGAATTGTCACAATTTAACGGTAAGGGAGATTATTCCATTTGAAAGCAAAAAATGAAGGCTATTTTAATTCAACAAAGAGTTTCTAAAGCACTTGAGGACCCTAGTACTTATTCAAAAGCATTGTTAGATAAACCTGATGAAATTGCTGAGATGAATGAAATTGCACATAGTTGTATAATATTGCATTTATCTGATGATATAGTGGGACAAGTTGAAAAGCATACGACTGCTAAAGATTTGTGGGAAGCACTTGACAAACTTTTTTTGACAAAATCTTTAACGAAGAAGATTCACTTAATTCAAAAACTTTTCAACTATAAATTGGATCAAAGAAAGGATCTTGAATTTAATTTGAGTGAGTTTAACAGTCTTGTCAAGTGTTTGACCCACAATGGAAAGAAATTTGATGATGAATATCTCGCTGCTATTATGCTAAATGCCATGCCTGAATCTTATAGAGATGTTAGGAATGCTATTACATATGCTAGGGACACTGTGACCTTAGATATTGTAGTTGAGGCTTTAAGGGCTAGGGAGCTCGAGATGAAGAGGGAGTCAAGGGGTAGCAGCTCGAGGGAAGAGAGTTTGTTTAGTGGTTTTAGAGGGAGAAATGAGTCGAGAGAGTCGAGAGAAAACCACTTCCAAACGAAGAAGGGTAGAGGAAAATCGAAGGGTAGGTCCAAGTCTCGGGATAAGAGTGTTAAGAAATGCTACTATTGTGGTAAAATTGGACATTTCAAAAGAGACTGTGATGACTTTAAGAAGAAACATAGACCTCAGCAGAGTGATGATCAGAACCTAGTTGCTGTAGGTGATGCTTTTGATAGTCTTCATATGATGACTGTGACATTTGATGATGATAATGTCGACAATACCCTTTATAGACCACAAGCGATGAATGTGTCTGAAATTGATTTTGACAGTGAGTGGGTTTTAGACTCGGGTGCCACTGTCCATATGAGTCCTGTTAAATCTTGGTTTTATAACTATAGAGAAGTTAAGCCTAGGAAAGTGTACTTGGGGGACAACTATACACAGACTGTGGAAGGAGTTGGTGATATTGCTATTAGGATGCATGATGGCATGATCAGATCTCTTCTGAATGTCAGGTATGTCCCGGGCCTTGCGAGGAACCTCATTTCCTTGGGCATTTTGGAAGATGAGGGTTATGAGTACAGATCTCATTTCGGTACTATGAAAGTGAGTAAAGGCTCTCTAGTTGTTATGAAAGGTCCCAAGAGGAATGGATTGTATATCCTTGAAGGTAAAGCGTTAAAGGCCTACGAGTCTGCATTATCTACAACTTATGAAGATAGATCAGATCTTTGGCATAAAAGGATGGGACACATAGGAAACAAGGGGTTGAAGTGTCTTAGTGATCAGAGTTTACTAGGAAAGGATAGTGTTATACCTTTAAGCTTTTGTGAGACGTGTGTTCTAGGAAAGTCACACAGGGTTAGCTTTGGGATAGGTGAACACAACACTAACAGACCCTTAGAATACATTCATGCTGATTTGTGGGGACCAGAAAAACATCCTACAAATGGAGGTAGTAGATTTTTCCTATCTATTGTTGATGACTACTCGAGGAAAGTTTGGGTGTATCCCCTTAAATCCAAATCTGACACTTTTGGTAAGTTCAAGTCCTGGATTGCCTTGGTTGAGAAACAAATGGGGAAAAGTGTAAGAACTCTTAGGACGGACAATGGTCTAGAGTTTTGCAACTTTGAGTTCGATACCTTCTGCAAGGATAGAGGTATCAGAAGGCATAGGACTGTAAGATCTACCCCCCAGCAGAATGGGGTAGCTGAGAGGATGAATCGGACTTTAATGAATAAAGTTAGATGCATGCTGATTAGTTCGGGGTTAGCTAAAGGCTTTTGGGGTGAAGCTGTTTGTACCGCTGCCTATTTGATAAATAGGTCACCTTCTAGTACTGTTGACTTTAAGACTCCCCAAGAATTGTGGACTGTGAAACCTCCAGATTTGTCACACCTTAGAGTATTTGGTTGTGCGGCCTATGCACATCAGGTTGAGGGTAAGTTAGACCCTAGGGCTACTAAGTGTGTCATGTTAGGTTATCCAGAGGGAGTGAAAGGTTACAGGTTATGGGTTTTAGATGGTAAGGGCATGAAAGTTATCAACAGTCGAGATGTGAAGTTCAATGAACTCGATATGCCTTGTCTTAAGACCATAAATAGACAAACTGAGAAGGGGGAATCTTGTACTGAGAAGAAGATTGACTTTGAGGTGAAGAGATTAGGTGAAGATAATCCAGAGGGTAGTGAAACCCAATCATAGGGTGCCATGTGGATTAAATGGACCACCACTATATTCCACAAATCTTCACCTTGGGCCACCTTAATCCATTACCAATTTCTCCGGTTACAAGTACTATCCATGTGTGTGTGGTCTAATAAATCATCATCGCTCACTCCAGCCAAGTACCTGCAAAACAACTAACCATTATCAATAGCAAGAATTGATAAACACTTGTTGAATTTACCTGCCGCAAGTACCTTTGTCCCAACATCTGCAGGATTATCATCAGTTGTGCGGCCTATGCACATCAGGTTGAGGGTAAGTTAGACCCTAGGGCTACTAAGTGTGTCATGTTAGGTTATCCAGAGGGAGTGAAAGGTTACAGGTTATGGGTTTTAGATGGTAAGGGCATGAAAGTTATCAACAGTCGAGATGTGAAGTTCAATGAACTCGATATGCCTTGTCTTAAGACCATAAATAGACAAACTGAGAAGGGGGAATCTTGTACTGAGAAGAAGATTGACTTTGAGGTGAAGAGATTAGGTGAAGATAATCCAGAGGGTAGTGAAACCCAACCTCAAGTAGAAGCGGAACAAGAAGTCATGGTAGAGCAACCTGAACTTGAAATTCCTGAAACGGAAGTCCCTGATCAAGAAACATCTGCAGGTACTAATTTGGAAAACTACCAATTAGTGAGAGATAGGGAGAGGAGACAAGTTAGACCAAATATGAAGTACGTCTCTTCTAATTTGATTGACTATGTCTTAGTTTCAGGTGAAGCCTTAGATTCAGTTGAACCTGCTTCATTTGAGGAAGCGATCAATTGTGAAAAGTCTGAAAATTGGAAAAAGGCTATGAAGGAGGAAATCCAGTCTCTGAAACAAAATGAGACTTGGAAGTTGGTTGAAAAACCAAGGAATCAGAAGGTAGTCCATTGTAAATGGATCTACAAATTTGAAAGGAGAAGTGATAAGCTTGAGCTTAAGGGATATGTAGATTCTGACTTTGCAGGTGATAAAGATCAGAGGAAATCTACCACTTCTTATTTTTTCTGTTTGGGTGATAATTGTATCACATGGAAATCACAGTTGCAATCTATTGTTACACTCTCCAGCACTGAAGCGGAATATGTTGCACTCACTGAAGTGGTAAAAGAATGCATGTGGTTAAAAGGACTATTGTGTGAATTGAACTTCTTAAATGAAACTGCTATGATATTTACTGATAGTCAAAGTGCTTTAATGTTATGTAAAAATCCTGTTTATCATGAAAGGTCTAAGCACATTGAGGTAAAGTATCATTTCATTAGGGAGAAGTTAGCTTCAGGTGAGTTTACATTGCTTAAAATTACAACTGATGATAATCCTGCAGATGTTGGGACAAAGGTACTTGCGGCAGGTAAATTCAACAAGTGTTTATCAATTCTTGCTATTGATAATGGTTAGTTGTTTTGCAGGTACTTGGCTGGAGTGAGCGATGATGATTTATTAGACCACACACACATGGATAGTACTTGTAACCGGAGAAATTGGTAATGGATTAAGGTGGCCCAAGGTGAAGATTTGTGGAATATAGTGGTGGTCCATTTAATCCACATGGCACCCTATGATTGGGACTTCACTTACCCATGGGATTTGAATTTTGAATAAGAGGGGGAAACCTTTCTTGTTTCAAATAGACTTGGCACATTCTTGGGTGGAGAGGTAGAAGTGGGAGAGGTCCAATATCTCCGGCGAAATCTTGCTACCTCCGGCGAACCTAGATCCGGTTGCCATTTCTCGAGGACGACGGTATCATGTTCCGGTGTGTTTAAGTGGTCATAAACTGAGCTCAAACAAGGAACAAGAACAAGGCTGCTGGGATCGTTCTTGCTGGACATTCTTCTTGTGCTGGGTCTTCTTCTTCAATCTGTGAAAAGGAGCTTGGGAGCTCAACACTTCCATTCAAAATGTGCTCAGCAAACTCTATAATGAAAACTCCACTGTCATTCCTGCATGTACGGTGTACATTATATATTGTGTTTTTGTAATAACTTAATTATTATGTGCAAATTCCTAACCACCAGGGAGATGAATAGATATATTTTTCCTTACCCAAATTCATCTTGTGGAATATCATTAACAATCTTAACAACCAGTGGGTCAACTCTTCTAGTTCCTGCTATTGTGTTTACTTGCCATTCCCCTGTATTAATCATCAGCATAGGAAGGACAGTAGCGAATGCCTCGACATCAGCAATCACAATGCGGTCTCTTATGGTGAGTCGGCTGGAGTTGTACACATGAAGAGTCCTCTCTTTGATATTGAAGTGACCCAGTATCCAATGCGCCTTTTTTTCCATCGTAATAGGGACAACATGTGTTCATCTCAATCCATGTTCTATTGCAATGTAAGTACTCTCCGTTTACGTACTCCACAATGAACCTGCAATATGAGATTGCTTCAAATTCATTCTTGCACTCTAAGTAACCTGTTCTGACCATTGATGCGAAGAATGAATCGGTCGTAATCCCGTTGAATGATACTATATGTCCGTACTTGATCATCGTTCGGAAGTAGTAAAAGCATGCATTTATGTGCTGGCATCGAAGAGTAATAATAATAATAATAAATGTTAGAAATTTCATAAATGAGTGTGGGGTAGTGTGTTTAAGGTGATATACATGAATTCGAAAAATGTGCAGCGGATGTTGAAGCATTGAGGAAATGGAATAGAAAGGCTGTTAGATGAATTTATCGAATCCCTGAGATTAACATTTCTCTCCCATGGTTCGTACCAACATGTCTTTGTGTTGACCTCGATGGGGCCAAATTTATAAGGTGGTTGGATGGTGTCTTTTGATGCATGGAAATTTGTTTCACTGCAGGATATAGCCAAATCGAAAAGTTGATTATGGTTATACATGTAAACTTAATTTGAACACAAAGATATGTTAAATAATGAGTTTGTAGTAACTCCATTTAGCTGCCGAGTGAATTAAAAAAAAAAAAAACCATAACAGACGCGAAACTCCCACAGGGATGATATGCAAACATAACTCAATGTCAGTCTAGTAGAATATGCCTACATTTTAATGGGCCTGTAACCATCGCGTATCCACCTATCAAATTCAGCGAAAACTTCTAGGGGAGGTGCAGCTAAACCTTCGTGAAACGCGTAAATGCTATATCGAGACCACTGTGTTTTTTGTGCTCCTGGTACAACACCAAAATCGTTGACTTCTAATTTTATTGATATCCGTCTATTGATAGAAAACACATTCAGATATGTCAAACAAGAAAGATTTCAAAAAATATATGAATTATCATTTTCATTTGATAGCATAGCCTGTTAAGAGAAAAATGTTAGAATAACCTAAAAGTTCAAATATTGAGAACAAATGTGGTATTGAAAAGATAAAATCAATGAAATTTGGAGATCGTCCTTTCCTTGAGTACTGGAGCAGGAGTAAGTTGGTTAGCTGTACTGATATCCTTTGCGTGCTGAACTTCAACACAACCAGATGTGCTTTTCTGATAGCAATGATATGGAAAAATGTATTATTAGCATATCATATACACTGCCAACTTGCAGAATCTAGATAAGAACCAAATGTCATTACTTAGTTTATTTTTAAAAGATTTCCTCCACAAAACATATGACTGATTACAGATTACCTGAATTAAAGGTTTCTCTTTCAGCTTGTTGGCGCTTTTTACTATTTCTTCAACTTTATTGAGGTCATCTTCAGTGAAAATAATGTCGTCTCGTCCCTCCACAGCTGTTGTCAGGAGTGGATTATCAGTTGTAGGAGCTGATTCTCAATTTGAGCACACATCACCTATCTTCGACAAGTGGTTTGTTGTTAACACAGAGGGCGTGGTTTTTATACTCCTCCCTAATGCAATGGGCTAAATTGAGAAATAGCATGGGTTTAGGAATTAATCAGACCAAACATTGTATTTACTTAATAATTTACATTCTAGTTAATTTGTATAGATGACATACTAGAGTCTGTAAGTTAATAGTTTCAGGTAACCTGCTTAATTGTAGACACATCACCATTCTTGTGATGTTCGCTTCTTCCACATTTCTCATGACCTAAAACTGGAAACTTTTTTCCTGAACTCTTCCATAAACATTTCGTGCCTTGTCGTGTTGAATCTTCGCATCTGAAGTATGCCAGTTTGCATGTCAACTTGGAAGTCCATGATCTGGTCTTGTTGAACTTTGATCTCATGAACTTTGTTCAAAAAATCTTCGAATAGACTAACAATAGTTTCCTGTAGATTACAATATGCATTTACTTTGGATTAACCATCCTCATTAAAGATGCCTCAATAATTATACAAAAATGTTAGACTAGATTTTCCATATACCTCACTTATTTTTGTTGTAGCGATCCTTCTTTGATTTGAAGATCGAACACAACATGCATTCGAATTCCCAGGGGTGCTGTGGTCCTTTTCAGAGTGTAGTGGATCATTTATGAAATCTGTACTGACCGATTTCTTGTTCTTTGGATGATTATTCTGTCTCAAACTATTAAAATAAACAGATTGCATCTCCTCTTCGCTAGGGTGTAATGAAACGACTTCAACCTAATTTAATCCCAGCAAGCATATGGAAAAAATCAAGGGCAAGGGCAGTTAATAAAACATTGTATAGGACAAAAAATGTGCATATAATGGATAGAAAGGGATGAAGAGTTTATATTATAGATTTAATACCTCATCATTTTCAAAGAGTATTTTGTCAAGTGATGGACCGGTCACCCGCGTGTCATCCGAAATCCAATTGACTATACGGGGAAATATATTGCCAACTCTTATACAAACTTTCCCACAAAGAATTGGGATTGACTCATATATCTAAATCTGAAATGCAAGGGGGACCCTGTGAAGCTTATAAGACATTGTTCCTCTCGTTCCACCAATGTTCGGATTCGACCTCGCAAGTGCCATTTTTAAGGAGAAGTATGTCATATTAAAAAGCTCTTTCTCCCATGGAAAATTATCCAGTTCCGAAGAGTCAACTAGCCTAATTGTTTCTTTAGATACCAACTTAGGCTGGGGGGACGTGTATAGAAAAAAAAAAAGAAATCAGATATAGGATTCCCAACTCAACTACATCCTCGTCTGATGTGTTTTTAGGCGGTTTTAAGAAAACACATTCAACATCTTTCCTGGATACACTCTTCAAGTTGCTGAAGAACATTTCATTCAAACGGCATGTACCAATTTTATACATGTTTGTACTATCATCCCCATCATATTTTATTCCAGAGATGAGGCTGAATTCCTCAATCGAGAACTTAATAACTCTCCCAGGGATATTGAAACACATCTCCTCATGTGACGACTGCCTCACCTCGAGCAGCAACAGTTTATGGATTAGCTGGTTTTGCAGACGGATGTCACTCATGCCAAGGAAGTGACCAAACCACGATTTCATAAACATCTACTTCTAATTTGCATTCAAGTTGAGTTTCAGGTTCGTTATGACTTCATATCTATAAAAACACGTTTATACTAGCACCGAACCTATTCTCGGGATATACATAGTATTCTCCTTCCTGTTCAACAATGCATTAGACTTGTCATATAGATATAAATAAAAATTCAGTTTTGTAGAAGACTAACAAAATTAATTGAATTTTAATATTATGACAGATTAGAATAAATAAACATTTCTCGTATCAGCACTTACCTTTGGTACATTACTCTACACTAATTTTTTCTTCTTGGAACTGGGGTCGAGGACAATCAACTCTATTTGTCTCTTAGAGCTTTTGAATTTAGCATGGTTATTCTTTGTAGCAACACTATTTTGTGGATGTGGAGAAGCAGGAGAACTAGCATAAACCATACTATCTGAAATGTCTCTTATTGAACGAGTGATTCGTCTGGTTGGAGTCTCAAAAACTTCATTCTTGGGTTCGATAACCTCTATTGATGGTGCTACAATACTACTTCGCTTGTTCTTACCGGATCCTGTAGTCGATACTGGCCTTGGTGTATTCATACTAGATGTTCGAAACTTCAGCACTGGTCTTGAAACACTTTTTAATTTGATTATTAATCTACTACATGATCATAGCTGCCTTCAAACGTGTGTGTGTGTATATATATAGTGCTGTGAGGCCATAAGTTTGAGGTGATCTTGAGTATCTTAATTCATAAGGGAACTGGGGATTTTCGGGTTGGGAATTAGAAATGTGTATCACTGTTTATTGAGGTTTTGGTGATTATTGAAGATCTCTGAGAATATTGAAGGGCTTCAAAATAGGATTTCAAAGATAGCAGTATATTTTCTATGCGATCATGTGAGAGTGGTGCTTGATTTTGGGGTTGGGCTGTAAGGCTGACTTTTGCATTTAATTTGATGGTTGATTATTGTGGTTTAATTAAGTATTTGTCGGATGTGAGCTGTATTAGAATGATGAGTGAAGAAAAAAAAATCAATTTTACTACTAATTTGAAGAAATTATGGAATAAAAATATATTGGTAAGTAAATATTGAATATAATAATATGGATGGTTGTGTGATGTAATTTCCTCGGGAACATATTGTGGTTGGGCTAGGTCAACTAATAGGGCCAATCAACACCCAGGGCCCAACACACAATACAATTAAGTCCAAAGTTTATGCCCCAAAAACACTGCAATTGACCCTTCCAAGTGGGCTACTATTGAGTTGAGCTATTCGTTTTGAAGTCAATATAATCTCAATCAACCTGTAAGAAAATTAACACAATGTTTACACTTGCCCAGTCAAGGTAATCCAAACAAAATTGGAATCACGGACCTTACCTCGTGTCTCGCACTTGAAACACACACCATAACTGCTTTATTTACTCACTAAGGCTAAGATCAAGAATACCCAAGTAGAAGACAGATAATCACAGTAATCAATCAAGAACATGTAACACATGCAATGAAAATATAACTGTAGGATAACTTAAATCTTTTCAAGCATGCTAACAAAAGAATATAAGACTAACTCAAAGTTAATCAAATACAACGGTAAACACATATACACCACGATGCATAAATGATCTCATAAAAAGACTTCACACAATTATCCTATCTCATTTTGTGTATCTCCCTCCTCGAGAACACATATCACACACACCACTACCTATGTTCACTAAATTCATCACTATATATGCCTAACTAGTAAATAAGAATAGATCCCAAGTCTATGAGATGTTCCTCTATCAATACCACACTTCTCTCAACTAAGGGGATAATGGGTCTCCACCTATTAGAAGTAACCAAAGTGTCTCTTACACTCCACTCAGTCAGGATTTTCAGATAGAAGATTTACATTACATTTAATCACATATGATTCAAATGTCACGCTCAACCTTTGTACATCTCATTAATGTACCCTTACGCATCTACTCCACACATTACCAAAAGACATCCTCACACTTGCTGTTAATGCATCACAAACCCACTATGCATGCCAACTCATTACATCGGTAAAATTGATTAAACGCAAATTCCTGCAAAGTAACAAATATCAAATATGTTGAAATGCTACACAAAATAATGTATCGAATTAAGTAATCAAACACATGAAAAAAAGTATCACACACTTGCACATCCAGCAACATCAAGCACTTATCATCAATAAGTCTCGCATGAATCTTTCCTAGATTCAGTGGTTCTATTGGCCTCACTTATCTCCTAACACCATCCTCTCTTACATATCCTTAGCTACTGTACTAACTAGACCCAAAACCCTGCCATCACACGCTTTATAAAATCAAATCACCATGTCATCAAGAAAATCCAAGTGTTGTCATTTTACCCAAAAATTGCACAAACACGACATGCAACATATGCAACGACCACAAGCAAAGTATCATAAAGTATTGTCACAAACTAAGAAATGAACAGTATTACAAAGGGAGAAGATCACAAAAAAGAACAATAATGAAAACTACCAGACACCAAGACCGTTGCTCTATATGTTTACTCTTTACAGTTCAAAACTCTAGTTAATCATACTTTCTAAGGTCACATGTATTTATAAATGGCAAAAGAACATCTAAATAGCAATATATCAAAATCATATAGAAATTGATATATCAAATTCACACAGAATATACGGAATGAATTAAGCAAATAATTACTAGGTCTATCAACAAGCAATGATTACCAATTAATGGAAACCCTCAATCCTAATTATGACCCCCCACACGATGATCTACTAGTGGGATAAATAAAGGTTTCAACCAATTTACCAGAGTGGACTTTTCTGTGTTTGTAAGTTAGGAGATGATAAGTGTATTTTATATACTTATTTCTATTCTAAAAGTAGGATTTTATTTGTTTGTTTAAGAATATTTTATATTTATTTTGTTAGTATTTGTTTATATTTCAGGAATAACCCCAAAGTCGAGAAAATAATGGAATTGAAGCCAAAATCAAGCAATTGAATGATAAAACTACCTAAGTATGCAAATCAAGAGTTGATGAGGTAGATTAAGGGCTTAATTAGAAGAAAACTCGAAGAAGAACTCAAATTTGGAAGAAATCAGAAGTTTGGGGCCCAAATTGCAACAATCGAAAGTTGAATTACTTGCTGTGAAATAAAAAGATTGGGACATACTTGTAGCACTTTAAAAGAAGAAATTGCACTTCATCCGGAAGCCTGCATGATCGCAAGGAATTATAATGGCGCGATCACGTGGTCTTGACAAAAATGGTCAGAATGTTTTCAGGAATCCTGAGCGATCGTATGGATTTGTACCATGCGATCGCATGGTTATTTTCTAGGCCGACTGTTGGGCTTTTGCGCGATTTTCAGAATTCTTCTCCTCCAAGTAACCTAAGTTTCGGCCTAACCTATATATACATGACTTGAGGCACGAAATCAAGGGTTCTCAATTGCTTGAATAGAGGCCAAAACACTGTTGAATTGTTGAGAGATCCGTGCATAGTCGAATGCACAATTGAAGAACGAAAATCAAGGGCATGAACAGGGTGACATTTATCCATTCGTCTCGTGATTTCGATTCAATTATGTTTTTAGGCTAGGTTTTTAATGTTAGAATTTCGATGAAGCATTAATTTCCAAATTTTATATATTGATTCATTGTTTGATTTATTTAATTCTTGGGTTTGAGTAATTGATTCATGCTTATATTATCATATGATTTTTTGGTCAATTATTATATGATTGATGTGATGATTTCTTAAGTTCTAAATATTAGGATTTCATTAGACAAGTTTCAATATTCACAAAGTCCGATAGAAGATAGAAATATGCCCCTATACTTTGTGTTATTTGCAATAATATTCACAAATTCTTTAATGCTTTTCTATACATTCGGATTCTTCATAGAAATATAGTCGTTTCGTGTATAGGAAAATGTGTTAATTCTTGTCCGAAAGGGAGTTTTAACAAAATTTGAAATATGAATTTTCAAAATCCCAAGAATCATTATTTGACAATTGGATTAATGTGGATTCTCAATTCTAGCATGATTTTCTCATATTTTCTTTAATTAAAATAGTATGTTTTAACTAGTTTAATTTAATTCAAAATTCTCAAATTCAAAGCATTTCTTGTTTCTGTTAAGGTTAATAGTCCACAATACAATTTACAACAATTCTCTTGGGATCGATACCTGGACTCACATCCATTATATTACTTGCGCGACACGTGCACTTGCGATTAGCGAACAGGAAACATGCGAACACCACCGCTTTAGGAACACCACCATACACTCTAAAGCCTCCACCAAAAGTTGTAGTAACACGAAATTCCAGTCAAAAAAACGACCACAGAGGCAAAATCGTCAAACTTTTAGTACAAAACTTCAAACTGAAATTCGTCAGCACCAACTGCTCCACCTCGACAAAAGGAGCAAACTAACTTTTAGACATCCGCTGGAATCCTCCCCACTGCAGCCACCATTGCTAGCGCATGGGCTTCACGCGCCGCCGCCCCCGACAGCTGAAAAATCAACTCAACTTATTCCAATGCGCCTCGACATCCTGAGCACACCTGTGGTCTCCGTTTCTCCAAAATATCAACCGTTTGGCCAAAACCTGCATTTTCTAGTCCCACAACGGTTTCTTCTCCTGCTAATATCTTCCACTTCAACAGTCAGATTGGTCGGATGGGTGCCAGATATCAGGCGAGTCTTCTCCTCAACAAGCACGTTCAGGTGGTGGTCCCCGATCGATGATCGGAGTCCTGATCAGCCGAGATATTGATTTAAATACCGGTTAGATTTTAGTTTTTGCATAGTTTCTCCCCCAAACTTTCTGCAGATTTTTTCTACTATTCCAGCTATCAAAATTTGCTCAAATTTTGGTCGAACTTTCTCCTTGACCATTGAATCCACCAGTGGTCTTGGATTTTCCAATCGACTTCTGGTTTGATCAGAAATCAACTTTTTCAGTCCGGTCCTTCTTCGCCTTTTTTGGACAGTTTCTGGGCTTCTAGTTTCTGCTTATTTTCAGCCCCTTTTTGATTCCTTTTGGCCCAGTTTTTTCACAAAAAATCATCACCAACCTTGCTCTGATACCATGTTGAAATTATGTTGGTCCTTCGATACCTCCCACTCTCAGAAGCTCTCCAAAACTCAATCCCAAAACTCAAGCTCGACTTCGCCTTGACCTTACCTTGGTTGCCTCAATTATACTCTAACCACACCTTGACAGAGGGGGAGAATGAAAACTCAAGACCAACAATAGAAAAACAGTAATTCTAATTAGGCATTTTTTGGAGACATTTTTAAGTGACATTTGACATGACGTACATTTATTGGGTGGTGAAAAAGTAAGTGATGGGTAGTTATTTGCACTACCCAATGAATGTGCGATATGTTACTATGTCACATAAAATCTATACAATGAATGCCTCCCTATAAATAGAATTACTCATTGACAAATGGTATGAATATATAGTGGTTAGGCTAAGTCAACTAATTTGGTCAATCAACACCTAAGGCCCAACGCACAATCCAATTAAGTTCAAAGTCTTATGTCCCAAAAACATCGCAATTTAGCCTTCTAAGTGGGCCACTATCGAGTCTAGCTATTCGTTTTGAAGTCGATAAAATTCTAGGGCTAATTACGCTCATTCATATATTTAATCTTTAAATTTTTTAAATCAGTTAATTCTAAACTATTTTATCAAACCAAGTCAATAAATATAAACTAACCCTAATAATTCTTCTCTCTCTCCCCCTTGGACGAATGCCGATGATTAATCTGAGCACATTGAAGCATTAAAGTTGTTGGGCAGAGTGGCTTAAGGAGATGACACAGGCCGAGAAAAAGGACGAAGAACTGCTGGAAATAGAAACTAACTTCTTGAATTAGTGAGTTATTTTTCAGCTGCAAATCTTTGTGATGGCGGTGCTTGTTCTTGCTGCTCTCGTCGATAGTGTTCTAGTTGCCTCTCCTCTCGTAATTGCTGTGATAATGGTGCAAGCGGAATCGATCCAATCAGATGATAAATGTCATTCGTTCTAATCGCCTATGAACTTCCATGGATGGTCGTGTCATTCACTACTAATCCACAAAATCTGCTCCTCAATGCCCAGACAAAAAATTGTTGATTCAGCAGACCTCTTTTCCCAATTAGTTCTCTGCCTTCCTCCAATTTTAATTCAGCGGAGGCAGAGTACACGAGGTTAGCGGAGAGCTCAGCATTGGTGCCGTCGAGAAAGATGTTTTCATGTGAAATGGATTTTTCGGTCACGAGAGAGGATGGTAGATAGGCGCTTGTGGGAAGTGGAATCAGTTCGGACGAGCTTACTTCAACTTCCATTTCACGGTGGCAATGGCAGAGGTGAGGTTTGTGAGATATGGTTTGACGGTGTGTTGATTTTTGATTTTTTGGCCTTGCGGTATTTTTTAAGTAGAATGAAAACTCAAGGCCAACAATAGAAAAACAGTAATTTTAAGTAGACATTTTTAAGTGATTGTGATATGACGTACATGTATTGGGTGGTGAAAAAGTAAGTAATGGGTAGTTATTTGCACCACATAATGAATGTGCAACATGTTACTATGTCACATAAAATCTATACAATGAATGCCTCCCTATAAATAGAATTACTCATGACAAATGGTATGAATATATAATGGTTAGGCTAAGTCAGCTAATTGAGTCAATCAACACCCAAGACCAAATGCACAATCCAATCAAGTTCAAGGTCTATGTCCCAATAAATCTCAATTTAGCCTTCTAAGTGGGCTACTATCGAGTCTAGCTATTCGTTTTGAAGTCGATAAAATTCTACAACTGTTTTACATTATTGTCCAAATTTATAGGTATAAAAAATTCAACAAAAGTGATTTAAGAAATTATATGATTTATAAATGAGTAATTCTAGGGAGACATTTTTAATTGATATTTTTAAGTAACATTATGACATGACGCACATACATTGGGTGGTGAAAAAGTAAGTGATGGGGTGGTTATTTACATCATCCAATGTATTTTCGACATGTTACAATACCACTTAAAAATATCAATTTAAAATGTATATCTGAAATTATTCTTTATAAACTTTCGTTTACCAAATACTTGCTAAATCTTGATCAAATAATTGTAAGCTGTATTTGTATGATATCAGACTCGGATCCGAGTTGTAATTACGTGTGTTATTATCCGTAAATAACGGCAAAGATTTTTCTACGCGCAAACAGCCAAACACCATTTCTTCTGTCCACCAATTTCTTTGTTCCAACGGTTGCTACGTTTGACTTCTCCATTTCCACGTCATATTGACGTAATTTTCTAATTACACATCATAACCTTCTCAGCAGACAACAGTACATCCATCGACAAGTTCATCCATCGACAAGTTCAATTGATTGCTTATTAATTACTCTATAGTCTATCCCATAGATTAATTAAAAAATAATAATGATTGAGTAAAATTTAGTTTATGTTCTTTAATGTATTTATTTATTACAATTTATAAATCAAATTACGAACAATACAAATTCTTAAATCACTTTTTAATCACAAAAATTCTCTATGCACTTTTTAATTACATATTGTACCTAAAAATATAAATAATTCAACTTATAAATATCAAACAGAACCTTACACTCTTTCCTAATATACACTCATTAATAACAAAGTATACGTTAAGGGCAATATTAGAAAATAAAAAAATTAAATACACGCTCAATAACGTATGTAAACTATAATTTGGAACGGACAAATAAGGAACAAAAATCTATCTTCACGGAACGGGAATTAAATTAATAAAGTTACTTTTTATAGGTTGAATTGAATATTTTTAAATGTATGATATTCACCTGTTAATATACTTTTAACTATACTAGTTTTAGTTTATTTGGGCACACATTGCGTGCAATTTGACAATTATTAAATGTTTTTGAGTTTCTAACATAGTATGTTGAGTTAAAAAAAATGGACAAACAAAGTGTAGTTGGACGAAATTATGAATAGTAACTTGCCCATTTGTTCCTTTATATGTATAGGTGGAAATAAATGGAAACGGTATAACTTTTTTTTTAAAAAAAGTAAAATTTCTTATTAGAAGATCTGGAGTGTTGGATGTAAATAGTGGACTCGCAATGAAACATAACACGTTAGATGGGACCTAAAGTTGGTACACCCAATATTTTAATATTTAACTTAATTAATTAGATTTTGACATTTATATCACTAAAATCATCGAACGATACGAAAATGGTCATTACCGTCATATTCTGTTAATTTCAACCCTTAAAAGCATTGTTTGACCCTATTTTTTAAATATTCAGAAGGGTATTTCTGTTTTTATCAAAAAGTTTTTGCGTATTAAGTTCAATTAAAAGATTGTACGTAAATAACATTCTTGTAATGAAAACATTTTGACGTATAAAATCTATAACATACAAACTTTTGACGTATTTAGTCTCTAACTTACAAATGTTTGACGTATTTAATCCTTAACTTACAAATATTTGACATATTTAGTCCCTAGCATATTGAGCCCCCATTTAAGATCCATTATTTCAAATAATTCTGTTTGTAATTGTAATTTTTTGAAAAGTTTGTGATTAAAAAGAAAGATTTTTTTATGTGTATATTATTTTATTGATTGAAAATTTCATTTTTTTCAAAATTTATTTTCAACCACACATTCAATCCATGAAATAATCTATACATAACTTTATAAATGATTTACCAAACATAGGCTTATTAATTTACGAGAATCTATTAAAATTTAACAACAACCTCTCTCTATTTTATTTAGATAAAAAAAAAGATTTTTAGGAATTGAATAACAAATATTTATGGATGGATAAAAAAGGGAATTAAGCTGATCGAATTGAAACCGAACCGGAAAAATCGAAGCTTATTCTAGATTTCTAAGGAAATGTTTGGCGGACCAAGCAAATAAGTTAGCTGATAGCTGATAAGCCAACTTATAGCTGGAAAGTTAATTGTGAGCTGATAGCTGATAAGCTAGTTGATTGAAATATAAGTGTTTGACAAAATTAGCTGAAAATCTAGCTGGGAGATACAAAATGACATAAAAGGAAAATATATTTTAAATGCATAGGGGTGTAATTTTTTAAAAAATAAAGAAGTTAAAAATGAAATAAAAAAGGAAAAGCTCATAAAGCTTAATTGAAAGGCTTGTAAAAGTAGTTTTTAAGATAAACTATAGTTTCTCAAATAAGCTCATCAACTAAACGAGACTTATTTTAGTAGATAAAGCTTATAAGATCTCCAAATAATCTAGCTTATTTGGCTTACCAAACATACTTTAAAGTGCATAATTAAAAAAATTAACAAAAATTCACCACAATAATAGTTTAACATATCAGTTTTACTTTTTACTTTTGGTTTCCGATTTCCCATTTTTGTTTTGAGAATGATCAATTTCCATTTTTTTTTTTTTGTAAAAATAAAATAGTTTTCGATTTTTTCGATTTGATTTCAATTAGAGTGACAAGTTGTCGTTCAATTTTAATAGATATTCGTAAATTAATAAACCTTTGTTTGGTAAACCATTTATAATTTATGTGTAGATTATTTTATTGATAGAATGTGTGATTGAGAACGAGTTTTTAAAAAAATGAAATTTTTAATCAATAAAATAATCTTCATATAAAAAAAAAAAAAAAAAAACTTACTTTTTAAGCACAAAATTTTCAAAAAATTATAATCACAAACCGAATTATTTGAAATAATGACTGTCAAACGAGGGCTTAATATGATAGAGACCAAATACGCATGTTTGTATGTTAGGGACTAAATACGTCAAACGTTTATAAGTTAGAGTCTTAATACACCAAAACGTTTTCATTCCGGGGATATTATTTACGTACAACCTTTTAATTGGACTTAATACGTCAAAACCTTTTGATAAAGACATAAATGCCCTTCTAAATATTTAAAAAATATGTTCAAATAGTGTTTTTAATGGTAGAAATTAACAGAATTTGACGATAAGTATCATTTTCGCAACGTTTGATAATTCAGATAATATAAATACAAAATTTAAACATTTAGAACTATTATCACAAGAAACACATAAGTTAGAGATCATTTGTGTTATTTAAAATAGTATGATGCACTTGCTTTGCAGAGGATTAATTAATTAATTAATTATTATTATTATTATTATTATTATTATTTTATTTTATAGTAATTTATTTTATTTTATAGTAATTATTAGTGTTTAGAAAATCTGACCGGATCGGTCGGTTCGACCGGGAAAACTGGTCTGGTTCATCCCAAAAATAGATCGGTAAAAAATCGGTCGGTTCAACTGGGAAACATGTTGAAAATCGGGAAAAACCCGGCTGGTTCGACCGATTTTTCGTTTTTTTATTTTTTTTGTTATTTTAAGTTATTTTTGCGTATAATTTTATTTTCTAAATGAGTAAATATTAGTATATTTGTAAAATAACTTGTTTTTTAGAATTTTTGTGATTTTTTAATAATTTTTTATATTTTAATTGAAACTGGTTTGACCTCGATTGGACCCGATTGGACCTTTTAACCCTTGACCCGTTATCTTTTTCGATTCGAACCGATTTTCGATTTACATTGATAATTATACAGAAGAGTTGTACAGTACAACAAAATTCCCGCCACTGGGAAAACATTACTTTTTATTTTTTTTATTTTTGTTGATGAAAAAACACCAAGATTTTTAAACAAATTTTGAACTGGCATCAGCTATATAACAACAGGCCACACGTCCCTCGTGTTCTTGTTAACTATAAATACAACCTTAAATCCCAATATTTTTCATCAATTACTCCGAATTGCATTCTCATTCTACGTCGTCCTATTGTAGAGGCTGCTGTTTCTATTGGTGTTTTTTTTTTTTTTTTTTTTTTTTTTTTGGGGTTTGGAAAAGATTTTTTTTTTTTTTTTTTTCTTTTTGGAAAAATGACTGTGGGGGCTGGAATTTCGATCTCCGATCGGAAGCTGAAGGTGCTAGGGAACAGCATTTTAAGTGATGTTCATGACAATATATTGTTGACTCCGGCGACCGGAGAATACTTGACAAATGGAGCTTTCATCGGAGTTCAATCTGATCGGATTGGCAGCCGACTTGTCTTCCCCATTGGCAAACTCGAGTGAGTTCTTTATTTAATTTTCTATCTTTTCCATGTATCATCTTCCCCATCTTTATTTAAATTAGGTTCTTGTTAATTTAATTGAACTGCTATTTTGTTTTATTGTTTTTTTAAGTGGAATTCATCTGTGTTGTAATTTTTCATGGATAATTGTTCTTACAATTTCATGGAAGTGAATTATGCTGTTCTATGATTGATCTGAAATTCCAGCGGATTGAGATTTATGTGCGTTTTCCGGTTCAAAATGTGGTGGATGACACAGAGGATGGGGACATGTGGCCAAGAAATACCTTTTGAAACCCAATTTTTAATTGTAGAAGGACGGGATGGTTCACATTTTGATGGCAAAAGGGAGGACCAATCATCATCATATGTCGTTTTCTTGCCAATTTTAGAGGGTGATTTTAGGGCTGTTCTACAGGGAAATGCAAACAATGAGTTGGAGATCTGTTTGGAAAGTGGTATGAATCAATATGTCACGTTTCTTATTTCCTCTTTATGGCTTGTTAGTTTGATAGATCGATCCGGAAGTAGTTGACCAAATTATTAGGGTCCATTTGATTGTTAACATGGAAAATAGATGAAAGGAAAATAAGTTCAGGGGAAATTATTTCACGTGCAAAATAAAATGAATGAATTTGGGTGTTTTTGATTGAAAGTAGAATTGATATTTGAAAGTGTGGTAAATGTGAAAAAATGAATTCTCAACTAAATTCAGAGAAATACTTTCCTTGTTTTCAAGGAAAATCACGGAGATCGAGAAATGACAAAAATTATTTTCCAACCACCAAAAACACAATATAAAGGGTCACTATAGTGCATATCAAACGGACCTTAGGGTGTGTTTGATTGAAGATCAAAATATTTTTTTCATCTTTGCATGTTTGATTCTCAAAATTTTCCATGAAAAATGCTCTTTATACATTGTTTTACATTATTTGCCTTGAAGATTTTTCAATAGGGGAGGTGGAAAATAATTTTCCATTTTCATTTTCCATCATTTGTCTATCATACACACCCTTAATGTAAATATAAGATCTTGTCTTATTCGTTGCTGTGGGGGATCAATAATTGTTCTTGATTGCAGGGGATCCCTCGGTTCAAGAATTTCAAGGAAGCCATCTAGTTCTTGTTGCAGCTGGGTCGGACCCGTTTGATGTCATCACCAATGCAGTCAAGTATGTCTTTCAAGATTTTATCTAACTAGTTATTTTATAACATTAATATGTTTGTCCCAGAAAGCTATGGGTTGAACTGATCTTAGACGAGGTAAAATGAACTCTAAGATGTATTTTGTGAAGGACTTGAATGATGGTTGATGACATTTCTATATATATGCAGGACTGTGGAGAGACATTTGCAAACATTTTGTCATTGCGATAGAAAGAAGGTGAAATTTTTATTCCCCGAGAACTGCGTCTATTAGAGAACCATCTATCATTCTAAATCAAGCATTTTGTAATGATTCAGATGCCGGACATGTTGAACTGGTTCGGATGGTGTACATGGGATGCTTTCTATACCGACGTTACATCAGAGGGAGTCAAACAGGGTTTGGAGAGGTATCCCACTTAAAATAAGAGTAGGCTTTTGCGCAATGTTGGCAAAACGACTAACCGTTGATATTTTATTGCAGTTTTGAGAAAGGCGGGATTCTCCCCAAATTTATCATCATTGATGATGGATGGCAATCGGTTGGCATGGATCCGACTAGTGTTGAAGCGAAAGCTGATAACACGGCCAAGTGAGTCTAAAGAAACGTGTTGTTTTTCGAGTTTATATTCTTTGTCTTCTCTTTCTGTCTAACTCTTGAGTTCAATTCAGCTTTGCAAATAGGTTAACCAATATCAAAGAGAACAACAAATTCCGAAAGGCCGGGAAAGAAAGTCAAAGGGTGGAGGATCCGACAATGGGAATTCGGCATATTGTAGCTGAAATTAAAGATAAACATTCTATTAAGTAAGATACACTACACGTAAAGAACTAGCATAGCCCCACGTCATAAATTTTTGAGAAAGCAATTATATGGTTTATCTTTATCGACTATGTAGGTACGCTTATGTGTGGCATGCGTTGACGGGATACTGGGGTGGTGTTAGACCTGGTGTTGCTGGAATGGAACATTATGACTCTAAAGTGTCGTATCCTATCTCGTCTCCGGGCGTTCAATCGAATGAACCTTGTGATGCTTTGAGTAGCATTATCAAGAATGGACTAGGTCTTGTGAATCCGGATAAAGTCTTTAACTTCTATAATGAGTTACATTCGTACCTTGCGTCAGCTGGTATCGATGGGGTCAAGGTAGACGTCCAGAACATCCTCGAAACTCTCGGGGCCGGCCATGGTGGAAGGGTGAAGCTAGCCAGGAAATACCACCAAGCGTTAGAGGCATCAATTTCAAGGAACTTCCCTGATAATGGAATTATTTCCTGTATGAGCCACAACACAGATGGTTTGTACAGGTAAATAATCTCTCACTGTTTCTCTTTTGAATTTCGGAAATTTAAATAGTAAATGTTGATTGGATTTTATATTTCCATAGTGCAAAGCGAACCGCGGTTATTAGAGCATCCGATGATTTCTGGCCGAGAGATCCTGCATCACACACAATTCACATTGCATCAGTTGCTTACAACACTGTTTTTCTTGGGGAGTTTATGCAGCCGGATTGGGATATGTTTCATGTAAGTTGATGACCTTATCAACTTTTTTATTAGTTCAGTGAAGTTAATAAATTTCTAAAATACTAATATAAGTGCGATTATTACGGCAGAGTGTGCACCCAATGGCCGAATACCATGGAGCTGCACGAGCTGTGGGAGGCTGTGCTATTTACGTCAGGTAAGAACAAACACGAGTTTATCGTAGCTATAAAAATTTCTGTTTGCCGACTTTATTTTCTTACGGTCTACATTGATTACATGCAGTGATAAGCCCGGGAAACACGACTTCAATCTTCTCAAGAAACTAGTACTTCCTGATGGTTCCATATTGAGAGCCAAATTCCCGGGAAGGCCAACACGCGATTGCTTGTTTTCTGACCCTGCCAGAGATGGAAAAAGGTATATATATCTAGTAATGATTGTTCTTTTCCAATTCATAAAGTTGCTTTAGTCGAATAACATTGATAATTTTGTAACAGTTTGTTAAAAATTTGGAATCTAAACGATTTCACCGGAGTCGTGGGGGTCTTCAACTGCCAAGGAGCGGGTTGGTGTAAGGTTGAGAAGACGAATCGCATCCATGACGAACAACCTGGCACGGTAACTGGAATTATCCGAGCTAAAGATGTCGATTACTTGTCAAGAATTTCTGATGATAGATGGCAAGGGGATGCCATTCTTTATTCTCATCTTCAAGGTACTTTCTTCCGTCCAAAACTTACTTAGGGGTGGATCCAAGAATTTTGTTCAACTAGGGCGAACATCGATTTAATAGCTGTATTTTTCGAGTTGCAGCTCAAAAGTCTAACAAAAATTTTTTTCGCAACGGATCTAGCACGGGTGAGCGTGTCAGCTCCCAATGCTATGCTATGAATCCGTCCCTGCTTCTACTTCAAAAAATGCTAGAGAACGGACTCGTTTTTAACGTCTATTTGTTTTCACTGCAGGAGACTTGATTTATCTACCGAATAACACTTCTCTGCCTATCACGCTGAAGACACGAGAGTACGAGGTTTTCACAGTTGTTCCTGTCAAGGAGATGTCCAGTGGAATTATATTTGCTCCGATCGGTCTCATCAGAATGTTCAACTCGGGAGGAGCGATAAGAGAAGTAGATTATGAATCAGAACAGATAGGAAGTGTCTGCATGAAAGTCCGAGGGTGTGGTCTATTTGGAGCCTATTCTTCAGTTAGACCTCAAAGAATTACAGTTGATAGTGAGGAAGTGGAGTTTGAATATGAAGAAGCATCTGGATTCATCAGATTTGCTTTGAGGATTCCAGAGCAAGAGTTGTACCTTTGGAGAGTGATGATTGAAATGTGAGGGATTAGCATTCACAAGAAATATTTCATTTCAAGTATTGAAGTTGGATAGTGACGGTGGAATTTGGGTGAAAAAAAAATGAATTCTTGGGAATTGAAAGTGTAATGTGTTTAATTAATTTAATTTTCTAGATAGAAAAAATGAGGAATTTTTCAACTTTTGTTATTTAATTGACATTATTTTTCATAACAAATAAAACAAAAATTAGCTATTGTAATAAAAAAAATTCTTTTATTTTTTAACATATTTATACTTGATAATAATATTATTATTTTTTGAAAAAAAATAAGTCAATTAACAACAACAAAACGAATTAAACGCGACAAAATCCATTTTCCATGTAACATGGAAAATAAAAATCACCTATTTGGCTAGAATTGATTTTCCTCATTTACAAGGAAAATGGGCGCGTGAAGTGAAAACCAAGAAAATGAATTGCATGCCAAATTATACCGATCAAATATACCAAGAAGAAAAAAAGGGTGGAAAATGAGCATTTTCCATGTAAAATTTTCGGTTCAAACGCAGTTTAGGGTGTGTTTGATAGGCGAGATTTTCCAGGGAAAATATGGTTTTTCACGTGATTTTCCAACTTTGCGTTGTTTAGTTGTCTAAATTTTTCACGGAACTCATTTTTCTACTTGCCTCGAAATCCGGTATTTTCCTTGTTTTGGATGAATTCGTTTTTTCCCGGGGGGAGGAGGTTTTATTTTCCATGGAAAATCTTATATCATTTTCGTTACGTTTGATCATTTTTGTTATTGTTAATTGATTTATTTTTTTTTCTAAAAATTAACATTATTATTATTAAGTACAAATGTAAGGAATTTTTTTTTTTTATTAAAATAGATAAATTTTACTTTACTTTCCATTGAAAATAATGTCAATCAAATAACAAAAGTTGGAAAATTCCCTACTTTTTCCACCTAGAAAATTAAACCAATCAAACACATTATACTTCAAATTTCCAAGAATTAAATTCACTGAAATTTATTTTCTTTCCACCTAAATTCCACTCTTGCTATCAAACGCAGCCTTAGTTTTAGGAGAAATTTATAATTTTGTCTCGCACGGGCTGTCAAACTGGAGCAAAGCTGTCGTCGACCGCTCATTTTAGCAGGCAGTCTGTGCAAGAATTTCTACCGCGCATTTTAGCTGCAGTCTGTTGTGTTTAACCACCGTTTGATAAATGTACTTCATTTGATTTATAAACTGCATAAATTTTCAAATCACTTTTTAATCATACACTTTATTTTCTTCAATTTTCAATCGTTACTTTTTACCTCAAAATTATAAATAAACCAATTTATAAACCAAACAGTATTATAAAAAAAAATGAATGTACTCTTTATTCTATATCATATTCAGAAAAATTAGAGCTGAAATAATAAAAACAACGAATATGGCCTTAGCACGAGTTATTACTCCTTTTTAGGCATATCTCCTATCTTCATTAATAGAAATGCTGCATTATTGGTCCGAGAACGAGAATGCTTTTGGAAAATCCGCCCAAAAACTAAATAAAAATGCACTGCTTTGGAAGCTGAAGCTCTTGGATAAAGGTATTCAAGGTTGCTTCAAGATTGTTTGATTCTGCCATCCTTCAGAATTAGACAATGCTCCAAACTGATTTTCCTCCAAACTCAATTTTAACTGTACATTTCTCAATAAAATAATTTTACACATACATCAGAAAAAAATTTCCTACTTTTTATGACAAATTCTCTAAACTCACCATTACAAAATATATTTATCCAAAAAATGACTCAAACCCACCTTAATAGTGATCAAATTTGGTGCATTACGAAATCATGCCCTTAAGTAGAGATGACAATGGGTAGGGTATGGGGCGGGTTTGGAAAACCTATACCCTACTCACTAGAGATTTATAATATCCATACCCTATCTATATACCCACTTAAGAGTTTCGGGTCGGGTGCGGATATACTTTTATACCAATTCAAAACCCATTACGTATTTTAATTTTAATATTTTTTGATTTTTATTTTTTTTGGCATTGGTAATGAAGTAAAAATATAACAACATTCATTGTCCAAAAATAAATAAACTCCAATTGTCCAAAAATAAGCAAATATCAAAGAGTCTACTTGTCCAAAATTATATACTGTTAAAATTTAAATACAATAAATTTTTGAAAAAAAATTAATGGCTATATGGGTTGGGTATGAGTTTTTCTACAATACTCATACCCTATCCATATCCATGTCGGGTTTTTAAATCTATACTCATACCCTACCCACAACCCATTTTGAGTTCGTGGGTATTATTGTCATCCCTGTCCTTATGGCCATATCTGTAGATTGTAAGGCAGGAATTTTGAGAATATGCTTAAGAACCAAATGGTTAATGATGGCTAGTTTTGCTTAGAATATTCAACAATGAGATAATTGCTTTACTAAATGATGCGGAAAAGGATAGTACGTTACAATGATCTAAATGAAGTTCAGCATACACTTGAAATAGGCTAAGATAATTTGAGAAAAACTAAAGGAAAAAGACAAATAGTTGAGGTAAATCTAACTCTCGGACGAGTTAGGACAAAAGCAGAGACGGTCAAGGTGATTTCAAAAAATATCATATTACTTATGGGCAATACTAATACAAGCATAAGCTCAAAAATTGAGGATATTGGATCATAAAATATTCATCATGACAAGAAATTATCACACATCATAAAATATGTATCACGACCCCTAAAGGCTATAGCTAGAGTTGGTAGAGTGCCTAGTTTACACCTACCAATGTTTTCAGTGGGTCCATAATACGATATAAAATGTATCTTATTGAGAAGAATAATGTTATTCATTCCCATTGTGGTAAGCCTCAGTGCATCAATGGAAGGGATTACATTATTCTATTGAGAAATAGGTATCTTACTCTATAATTGTGAGGGGACATGCACAAATGGTTTAGTTCGACTTTTTTTTGGTATCAAACAAATCCCTTACATTAAGGGTCAGACCTGCCTAGAAACCCGTGAGGACTCTGTTTTAGGGTCCATTGGTCTAATTTTTTAGGGACCATTTATATTAAGTGGAAATTACATTCACACAGGTGTTTTAAGTTCATAAATCAAAAATCAGCTATACAATATATTTGTCCAAAAATTTGGTGGTAATTATTCTTTTTCAGTCTGTTGTGTTGGCGTTGATGACGGCGATCATGGTCTTGATCGTTACAGGAGATAGTCGTGGCGTTGACGTTAAACTAAAATATTAACCTATAATTTTTTTTTTTTTACTTGTGACCTTAAATAACTACTCAGGACCTTAAAAATAGTGGTTGTAACAAAAAATTATTGTGGTTGTAACTTGCAATCCTAAATAATTGTAACATAATCATGATTTGTGACTCCAAATAATTTGTGACATGAAAGATTTTATTTTGTGACCTGAAGTTATATGATATTGTGACCTTGATATATATAATTAATAAAATAATTTTAATTATTTAATTTAATTAATTATCTTAATTACAACCTGATTTTTGAAATTACACAAATTTGATCTTATTTTTGGAATTTGTACTTTTAAACACCTTATTTGTTTATTTTTCCCGTATATTAATATATCAAATCCACTATATATATATTAATTAGGGAACATATATATTAATATCAGCTCAAGCCCAATGCCCAATAGCTAAGTAACCCAATGCAACAATGCCAAATCCAAAAATCACCGTGTCCGCCTTGAGAGATGCGACTTGTAGACTGTGGCGACTGGCGATTCCGACTGCCTCCGTCTCCACTTCATAGCCCGAATCTTAGTCACTGTTCCTGCTCATTGAATGTGTTCTCAGGTAATTGCAATTTATTGTGTATTTTCTTGATTTGTGTATGCGGTTTAGGCGTTTAGCAATTTAGGCTGCTTTGTTGTTTTTCAGTATGTAGTGTAGTTTAGAAGTTTCTTGATTTGTGTAATTGCTGTTATTTTCCTTTTAATTTGTTTCAAGTTTGTGTTTCAACTTCCTTTAAGAGTTTTTTGCACTTCTCAAATAATTGTGTTGGTGATTGCATATTTGCATATGATATTTGTTTTTTGTATGGTGATGATTTTTTGTGAGAACGAGTTTTGTTTCTTTGGATTTTGGAATGATACATTTCAGCTTTTGCTAGAATATCATTGAGTTCTCATTTATTTGTAGTCTGAAAATGTGCTCTCGAATGAGCTAAATCTTTAATTGGGATTATTATATTCAGTTTACTGTAGAGATGGCAAAAAAAAATTACCTGACCCGAACTCAAACCCGAGGGTACCTGACCAGAATGGGATGAAAAAAAGGGAAAAAAAAACTGAAAAAAAAATAAAATTAAACAGGACTGCGGAGTTGACCCGCTTCGAAATTCGCAAGGATGGCGCAAGTTTGGCAAAAAAAAAAAACCGCGGGGCACGAGTCGGGGTACCCGACCCGAACCCTCCCGTTGCCATAACTAGTTTACTTAGAGGTGGACGTGAGTCGGGATGGGTCGATTTTTTGCCCAACCCAATATGATCCGATTGATAAAAAATTAACCAAACCCAACCTAAATATGAGTTTCAATCCAACCAAACCCAGCCAAGTTTCGGTCGGGTCGGGTTGGGTTGTGTGGTTTGGGCTTTGACTTTGGCCCAATTAGCAAAAAATCCTGAAAATTAAAAAATTAAGCTTATAAATCAACTATTAACTCAAATCAATTATATACAATACAATAAGATCAAATACAATAAATTAAATACTTGCTGATAAAACTAAAATATGTTCAAACTCATATTTGAGTTTCATCCAAATTAAAAAAGGGCTTGAGATTCTTGAAATTTAAATGAGCCTAAAGTTCTAAAATTCTTATTGGGTTGTGTTGTGTTGGGTTGGGTTGGGTCAGGTTGGCTTGGGTACCCAACCAAAAAAAAATTATGTAGAACCCAACCCGATTTTCATAAAAAATCGACTCAAACAGATCGGGTTGTGTTGGTTTGGGCGGTTTGAGCGGTTTGGGTTGGTCAATGCCCACCCTTAAGTTTACTGCTTACATACACTCAATACAGAAACTCCAATTGAGCTTATTCTAGTTCTGGAAGTAAAGTATGTTTTAGAAAAAGCAAAAAAGTTTACTTACAAGTTATTCTCATCTATGAGTTAATTTCAATATGAGTTCCATTTTGTACTTAAGTTTTCCAAACATTTTTCAACTGAGTGTTGAGAAATTTCAAGTCCAGCTTCTCAACCTGTACTAATTGGTTAAGCTCTAAACTCTGAAGGTATTTCTCCTTCTAACTTAATTTCCCTTCAAGACCATTGTTTGTTAATTTGATTTGAATTTGTTTATTTATTTAATTTGAAGATATTCGAGCTTTTTGCTGGTCCCTTGTGAGCCCCAAATTCCCCCTTATTGTTTTGACTTTAAATAAATATTTACGAAGCAATATTTGGTGATTGGTGAACGGTCCCTTGTGAGCCCCAAACTTCCCTTGCAATTATTGGTGATTGGTGAATTGTGATGCTTGTAGAGTTTTGAAATGTTTCTTGATCATCACTTTTATGTATAATAGTGAACAATGCCTCCTCAACTGGAGCTCAAAAGAGAAAAAGGAAACAAAGGGAAAGTGCATTAATTCAAAGTCGAGCTGGTGATATTAATAAATACTTTAATAGAAACAAAGAAGAAATAGAGGAGAGAGTGGTGATTGAAGATCAACAAGACCAGAATGAAAATGAGGAAGTGCTTGAAATTGTGGATTTGAATGAATCGGATGATGAAGCTGTCAATGTGGTTGAATTACATGACAATGAGAGAGTGACTAAATCAATTAATGTAAATGAGTTGAATGAGAACTTAGAAGATGAAGCTCGACTTGAAGAGATGGATCAAATAAAAGATTTAACTTTGAATTTAGAGGATCCCATAAATTGGAATATCATTGATCAGAAATTGATCGATTATTTAGTATAATTGGGTCCAACGAGAGTGGGTGATCTCTTGTTTCCTAAAGATAGTAACAATAGGCATTTTTATTCATCACATTACATACGAACACTAACAAATGGGCAGACGTGTTAATGAGAATCGGGAAAGTCAAACCTCGATGCACGTGCCCGTGGGACCCATGACGAGATCCGAAGTTGAAGAGGTTCAAGATTTGAGGCTAAACAACGTGAATAAATCAAGAAAAGAAGCCAAGAATCAAGTTGGAGCCAAAATTGGAGTTTCAGCCACTTTCGATCGACCGAACTTTCTTCCGGTCGACCGATCTTCTGCAGAGGGATTTTTTTCCAGCCTCAGTCACTTTCAAATGAGTGGCGGTCGACCGAAAGTCCACTTTCGGTCGACCCTGTGATCGACCGAACTATTTTCGGTCGACCAGTTCGGTCGACCGAAACACTCCGTTTTACAAAAAACGGGGTTTTTCTTGCAATTTCCGAAATTACACTTTTTACCCATTTTGTACATTAAATACACGTATTCTTGTCATTTGTAAATAACTTGGTTGTTCATTGAAGCTTGGTCTTAAGAGAGACTCCTTGAGGTAAGGATAACTTCATTTGTTCTTGTATTATCTTTGGAATTTCTTCAACTAAATCTAGGGTATTATTATTCTTGTGTTTGTTGTTGATTTCCGCCACCTTGAAATTTGTTTTAATCTCTCCATTGGGCTAGAGTTTGTTAATCCTTGAATTTTTGGTTAGATTTAAACTTGGGTTAAGGTGTTTATCCATTTATTTACCACTTTAGCTTTCTTGAGTTTTGTATTAAATTGTTGTGGGAATTTTCGGTCAACGCACCGAAGGGGTTCGCATCATTTGGTATCAGAGCTTGACTCTAATTTGGTAAACCTATCTTTACTTTCTTGTTGTTATTCTTGGCATTATTAAAAAAAAAAAAAAAATTGAGGAAAATTGATATGCTCATGTGTATTATTGATTCTATGTATTGGGTATATTGATTGTGAGTTTGTTGGGGGAATTTCATATTCATTCACTACAAAACCTACACTTTCCAATTGTGTACTCAAAGTGTTTGATCAATTGTCCCAAACAAAAATACTCCCTTAGTGCTTTATTGTTCAATACCCATATATTGCTAATTACTTGGGGCTATCCAATTCCTATAATTGAGATTGTGTTATCAACATTTTATTCCATATATCATTTGCTCCATACATTGGGAAATTGTTGATCATTCATTCCTTACTACATTTGGGTTGTTGGGGATTTATTCATATATCCACATAATACACATTCAAGGCCACTTCAATATTGAGTACAAAGTGTTTGCTAAATTGCTTCATTGAAATTTACACTCTTGTGCTTATTTGCTCTACATATATGCCTTGTCTAATACTTGTGGTTATTCAATCCCATTGTTGAAATTGTGATCCTAGCATCTTATCCCACATAAATATTGTTCCTTTTGAGTATATCAAGCACAAAAATTCTACTTGCTATTTGTGTCTACTTGTTCTAAATTCCTTCTTCCTTGTTGGTGATTTCTTTAACTCTACAAGAATTATACTTTGTAGTTTAGTTGATTACCTTCCTTGGAGAACTTGAGAAAGGAGATTTTGAGTGGAAAAAGGCAAGAGTGGTGAGCTCAATAGAGGGTAAAAGCCAAATTTGAGTGAAACACGAGAGAAATATTTTCTTGTGAGAACACTTTCACACTTGCACACCATGTCCATTTTCAATTCTCAAACTTAAGATTTGAAATACTTGTTGGAAAATCTTTCAACCACCATGGCTAGACAAATGGAGAAAAGTGGGGGTGAGTTGGAAAATTTAGGAACAAGAGGGGAGAGTACATCAACTAGTAGTGGTGAAGAAAAATGGGATGGTAGGAGAAGGTTGAGGGATAAATGTGGGAACATTGTGTATATGGATGGAGGTAGAAAACAAAGTGGGATTTTGAATAGAAAAGAAGTTAGGGGTGAATGTGGGGATGTTTTGAGAAATAATGGGGATGGTGAACAAAATGGGAGTTTGAATAGGAAAAGAAGAAATGGGTTAGAAGGTAGGAGAAATGGAGTTGATGAAAATATTGATAGTGCGAGAATGCAAAATTCATCACTCCATAGAATGGGTAGAAGTGAAGAAGTGGAAGAAGATTGGAGAATGGGTAGAAGACGAAGAGAATGGGTAGATAGGAGTGGAGATGGGATGGATGAGAAGGTTGATATTGAGCAAATGAAGACTTCATCATTCCATAGGAGGGACGGAAGTGGAAGTAGAGAAGTAGTGAAGGAGATGAATCCTAGGCTACCAAAATTTTTGGCCCATGACAATGAGAGGGAGAAGCATGGAGGAAATACTTTCTACACTAGATGCCTTTTGGGGGATAGGGCATGTAGTCTCATTATAGATGGGGAGAGTGACACGAATTTGGTGAGTGCTAGTAGGGTGGAGAAATTGGGATTACCGGTTATGAAGCATCCTAATCCCTATGTATTGCAAAGGTTGGGTGACGATGGAGGAGTGAGAGTGAGTGAACAAGTTCTTCTTGCCTTCAACATTGGATCCTATTGTGACCAAGTGATATGTGATGTAGTTCCCATGTACACTACTCACATAATTTTGGGGAGACCTTGGCAAAGTGATAGGGGTGTGATACATGACAAGAGGAAGAACCGGTGTAGCTTCCAAATGAATGGAAAAAGGGTTGTAATCATATCTTTGAGTTTGGAGGAAGTTCATAAGGATCAAATGAAACTCAAGAAGGAGTGGGAGGAAGAAGAGGAGAAAAAGAAAGACAAGGAAAGTGAAAATGAAGAAGAAAAGAAAAAGGAGAAAGAAAATGAAAATGAAAATTCAATTGAGAGAATTGAAGAAAACAAAAATGAGAGTAAGAGAGTTGGGGCTACGTCCCTAAAAAAAGGAGAGGAAATGAGAGTTGGAGCCACGACTCCAGAAAAAGGAGAGGTGAGAGAAGAACTGAGAGTTGAGGTTCCTACCTCAGAAAAAGGTGAGGGAGTGATGAGTGCCACAAAGAAAATTGAGGGGAGAGATCACACAAAAATGTTCTTTACTCTCGAATTTTCTAACAATGCCCTCCCTAGCTTGGTTACTTCCTTGTTGCAGGAGATCGTGAGACCGACTTATCAAAGCAACCAAGAACTCAAAATTCATGCCGAGTGGAAGAACTTTATGGAGATATTTTCCTACCACAGCAAATACAATCAAGGTAAAGAAAATGTGGTAACCGGTACAACATCTAGGAGGTACGCTCCTAACACTTCTTCAAGAGCAAGATTATTATATTTGGAATACATTAAAGGATTGTATGACATTGATGTGGACTTGACAAATGAAATTTTGTCATGTGAAAATGTTACATGTAATGAAGGTCCTTGGCATGATAAATTCCTCATTTGTAAATGCAAATTTTTATGTGTGCCAAATTGTCTAAGTGCCAACTCATTTTGTATTGAGCATGTTAAGGGAATCCATGTTAATAATCCGAATTTGTTAAACATTTGTGAATCGTGCTGTGAGCAATATTTTGATGGATTTTATGGGCATGATAACTATTTGTTTTGGAAAGTTGGATTGTGTGTTTTTTAATGTGCCATGCGCGAATTTTTAATGAGTGAGACACATGTTGGTTGTTTGATTGGGCACTTTGAAACCAAGGGGGCCGTGGAAATATTTGGTGATCACTTTTATTGGCCTCATTGGAAAGTTGGTGATAAACATGTCTGCACTTGTGGTAAAGGCCGAACATTCCAAATGGCTAAGTCTAAGTTTTTACCTCATGTTTTATACACACATTTGCACGTTCCCAGTAAACCTTGGATTAATCATTCTATGGAGTTTGTGTTGGGTTTACTTAGACTAAAGAAAAAAAATGATGCTAATTTTGTGGAGGTTGATAGGGTTATTAAACTTTCACATTTTACTACATATCATGAAACCCGCATTGCTATCAACATGATGAATCTTTTCTTTGGGGGAGTGGTGCATTGGCATAAAAATGATGCTCAATTTGTGGTTGTTAAATTTGCCTGCAATAAAAGCGTTTATCCTAGTAGCAAATCTTCTCCACTTAATGTTGTTTTTGGCCCTAGCCTAATAACTTTTTTGAGATTGATGCACTTGTTTATTTATGGAGATTCTAGTTTATGTGGGTACAAAAAGGCAAATTTGGTTGAGCCCCTGATAGAGCAAGGCGAGCGTCAATTTAGGGCGCTTATTGAAAAATGTACTTCCAATTCAAACCAATATCGAATGCGATTTGTATTTGACCCGGGTGGTTGGATGTTGTTCGTTTGGAGGAAGGAATGAGTTCCCGATTTAATAAAATCCAAATTGCTACTCTGCGGTGTTGACACCTCTCAAGTTCTTCGCAACGCCTACAAATTGATTTTACGCTGTGAGTATGAAATTTCAGTAACATTTATTGTGTCTGAATTTTCTATTTTTATTGTAGATGTCGATTCGTGGTCGAATCTCTTTCGAGATGGAGGAGATGATGAGAATCACGAGGGTCCAACTTCATTGCACGAACCTGTGATCCAAAATGTTGCAAGATCAAAGTTCAAGGCGTTTCACGACAGTGCATTCAAGCAAGATTCGAGGTCGAATCATTTTCAAGAGGGAGGGGATGATGAGAATCGGGAAAGACAAACCTCGATGCACGTGCTCGTGGGACCCATGACGAGATCCGAAGTTGAAGAGGTTCAAGATTTGAGGCTAAACAACGTAAATAAATGAAGAAAAGAAGCCAAGAATCAAGTTGGAGCCAAAATTGGAGTTTCAGCCATTTTCGGTTGACAGAACTTTCTTCCGGTCGACCGATCTTCTGCAGAGGAATTTTTTTCCAGCCTCAGTCACTTTCGGATGAGTGGCGGTCGACCGAAAGTCCACTTTCGGTCGATCCTGTGATCGACCGAACTATTTTCGGTCGACCAGTTCGGTCGACCGAAACACTCCGTTTTACAAAAAACGGGGTTTTTCTTGCAATTTCCGAAATTACACTTTTTACCCATTTTGTACATTAAATACACGTATTCTTGTCATTTGTAAATAACTTGGTTGTTCATTGAAGCTTGGTCTTAAGAGAGACTCCTTGAGGTAAGATTAACCTCCTTTGTTCTTGTATTATTTTTGGAATTTCTTCAACTAAATCTAGGATATTATTATTCTTGTGTTTGTTGTTGATTTCCGCCACCTTGGAATTTGTTTTAATCTCTCCATTGGGCTAGGGTTTGTTAATCCTTGAATTTTGGGTTAGATTTAAACTTGGGTTAAGGTGTTTATCCATTTATTTACCACTTTAGCTTTCTTGGGTTTTGTATTAAATTGTTGTGGGAATTTTCGATCAACGCACCGAAGGGGTTCGCATCACATGTGATAGACGATGGATAGTATATTCTATTTCTCTAGATAAGATATTTTGCTTTTGTTGCAAACTATTCAGAACGCAACAACTGATGAGTAGAATGGGGCAATTGAGCAATAACGGTTACAGAGACTAGCATAATGTGCATAGGTGTCTTAGAAATCATGAATGTAGTAGGGAACATATGGACTACATGTTTGCTTGGATTGATTTGGAAAATAGGCTGAAAACACAACAAACAATTGATTATAGTTTGCAACTTCAAATTCACAAAGAGAGATATCATTGTAGGCCAGTTTTGACAAGAACAATCTCCATTGTGAAAAGACTTGCCAAAAATACTTTTGCCTTTCAAGGAGATTATGAGAAGCTCTATGTTGAGAACAATGGCCTCTTTTTGCAAATGATAGAAATGGTTGCTGAGTTTGATCCAGCCATGGAAGAGCATGTTTGGCGTGCTCAAGCACAGGAAATTCAATATACATACCTTGAATCAAAAATTCAAAATGAGTTGATATTAACTATGGAAAATAAAGTGAGAAGTGCAATCGTTGTGAAAGTTAAACATGTAAAATATTTTCTAGTCATTCTTGATTGTACAGTTTGTACTCAGACGTAAGTCATGAGGAACAAATGTCTCTAGTATTATGATGTTTGGATGATTCGACAGACATGTCGAAAGTAGAAGAATATTGGGTTGGATTTGTTAAGGTAGATGACACGTTAGGACTTGGATTGTCAATTGAATTGGAAAATGTGCTAACTAGACTTGGGCTTGATATTGATGATGTAAGAGGGTAGGGCTATGATACCGGAGCTAACATGATTGAAAGACATAAAGTGTACAAAAAAGAGTACTTAAAATGAATCCTAGAGCTTTCTACACTCCATGTGATTGTCATAGTCTGAATTTGGCCATTGTGGATATGGTGGAATGTTTGCTTAAAGCAAAGTCATTTTTTGGAGTGGTGCAACGCATCTATACTTTGTTTTCTTCTTCTCCAAAGAGATGCGAATTTTTTAAAGATATGGTGCCAGGTCTAATTCTTAAGCCACTGTCACAAACACGGTGGGAAGGTCATGTTGAGAGTGTAAAAGTTGTAAAAGAGCAAACTACACGATAAGAGATGCTTTATTTTACTTGGCAGAACAAATTGAAGATTCTAAAACAAAGAGTGAGGCTGAGACCTTGACAATGTGTGATATGGAGAATTTTGATTTCTTGCTTGGAATGGTGATTGGGTACAAGTTGGTGTATGCTATCAATATTGTTAGTAAATTCCTTCAGTCTAAAGATATGAATATTGGCGTAGCAATCAACCTTTTACAAGGACTCGTTGCGTTTTTTGATGAGTATAGAGAATATGGTTTTGATAGTGCCATAGGTGAAGCTAAGCAAGTGGCAAGTGGAAAGTGAAATGGGAATCGAACCTAACTTTCGGGAAAAACGAATTATTCGAATAAAGAAACAGTTTGATAAAAGTGACAATGACGATGTAACATAATTAGGTGAAGAATGGTTTAGAGTAGAATGTGTTTTGTTTTTAATTGATCAATCTCGATCTTCCTTTCAAGTCCAATTTAAACAATATGAAGAAACTTTTGGATTTTTGTTGAATTTAGAGAAGTTAAAGAGTGAGCCTTTAACTAAGTTACAGAAGTCTTGTGAGAAGCTTGAGAAATTTCTGAGTCACGATAAACGTTTAGATGTTAATGGTGAGGAGTTACATTTAAAGTTGATGGTCATGATACGTTATTTAATAAGTGAAAAACAGTAATTGATGTTCTACATTATTTGGCAAAACTGAATAGATTATTCTCAAATACTTAGGCCCTGTTCTCTTTATTGTTTTGAGGTCATTTTCTGTTTTTATTTTCGAAAACAATAAAAACGCGTTCTCTTTACCATTTTCTAAAACGCATTTTGGAAAACAAAAAAAAATTGTACACAAAATGCAAAACATCTAAAACCTCGTTTTGAGCGTTTTGTGTGTATTTCAATAAAAAATGTTCAAAACGCGGAAAACACGTTTTGGAATATTTTTTATTTTTATTTATTTTTTAAGAATTATCCTAACTTGGAACTAAGCTTACTATAAAGTTTTTTTTTTTTTTTTTTTTTTTTTTTTTAAGAATTATCCTAATTTGGAACTAAGTCTAAATAATTTTTTTTTTTTTTTAGAATTATCCTAACTTGGAACTAAGTTTAAATAAAGTTTTATTGAATTCAATATCAATATTACACACACACACACAAAAAAAAAAAAAAAAAAAAATTAAGTGAGAATTCTTGTTATTATATTTCAAAAAATGCTTTGATAAATGAATTATAATTGTTTTGAAAAAACTTGCATTTTTTGAGTTTTAATAGAACTAGAGTTTCTTCAAATCCCGAACCTGACCAAGTTGTGTTAATATAGACTCTTAATGCTCACATTAGTGTGTTGCGTGTAACCATGTTTTCAGTGTATTGTGAAAGGAAAATTGAGTTTGAGTTCGTAGCATTCTGCAAGCAAATTAATTAAAAATAGTTTTTGTAGTATTCTGCATAATTTCAAATAGAACGTGTTTTCCAACTTTTCATTTTCAAAAACAGTTTTCAGAAATGACAAACCAAACGCGTTTTCAACAATTTTGAAAACAAAAATAAAAATAGGAAATACAAAACATTTTCGAAAATTAAAATACAAAATAAAATACAAACAGAACGCCACCTTATATTGCTTACAAAATTATGCTAACCATATCAGTAACCATGGCATTTACAGAAAGAAGCTTCTCCAATTTGAAGTTGATCAAGAATTATTTTCGATCAACTACGTCGTAGGATAGACTAGATGGACTGACTATGTTGTCGATTAAGAAAGAAATGGTTGAACAACTTGACTACTCTGATTTGATCAACATTTTTGCCTTTAATACAGCTAGACAAGTAGTGTTTAAATAATTATTTTGAACATTTTGTATCTTGTTATTTGACATATTATAAGTATTTGGGATATTACATTTTGTTCATTGTTTTATATTAGTTAATACTTTTGAATATGCATATTATTTAGTACATTTGTCTTGGATGAATATTAATTTTATCATTGTTTTTTATCTTTTCAAAAAAAAAAAAAAAAAAATTGGTGGTAGTTTGGGGTCCGTTTTCTCGAAAAACACAGTTCCAGCTCTGCTTACAATAATTTGATATTGATAGAGGGGAAAAGTATATAACTACAACACTTTAAGTTTCACTTTCTAAAACTAACAAACTTAACATTGTTTTTAAAAAATCAGGTGTTTAATAATTAAAAATATATAATATTATATATAATATAAACATAATTATATATTATATATTATATTAAAACTAATATAATACTAAACCAAAAACTCAAATTTTGACGTCACAACTTCCCTCACCCCCGCTCCTACCCCGCCCCACAACCCCACCCACCCTACCCTACCCTACCCTACCCCAAAAATAATTTTTATATTTTTTCTTGTCGATGTTTTCCTACCCTTTCCAATCCAACCCCACTCGACCCTACCCAACCTCATCGCAAAGTGACAAATTAATCACACCCCAGCCACAGCCCCCGATCCCACACCCACCTCACCGCCCACCCACCCAATCCCATCACCCCCACCCCACTCCAAAAATAAGTTTTTTTCTCTCTCGATGTTTTCCCACACTTCCCCATCCCATCCCACCCCACCCCACCCCACCCCAACCCAATCCAACCTTACTCGACCCTACTCCACCTCATCGCAAAGTGACAAATTGATCTCTCCCCAGCCACAGCCCGAACCCCACCCCACACCAAAAATAATTTTTTTTATTTTTTCTCGAATGTTTTTCTACGCTTCCTCATCCCATCCCACCCCACCACAACCTAACCCAACCCCACTCGACCCTCCCCACCACATTGCAAAGTGACAAATTGATCTTACCCCAACCATAGCCACAGCCACAGCCACAGCCGACCACACCACACCCCGCCCTCTTGACAACCCCACCCCACCCCCACCTCCCCTACCCTACCCAAAAATAAGTTTTTTTTTCCTCAATGTTTTCCTACACTTCCACCCTCCAACCCACCCACCTATCCAAAAAATGATTTTTTCTTCTACTTTTCGTAACCCCACCCCAAACTCGACCTCATCCTACCCAACCCACGCCCACCCTACCTACCCCACAAAATGAGGTTTTTTTCTTTTCTTTTCTCTCTCTTGATGTTTTCCCACCCTGCCCTACCCTGCCACCCTCCCCCACCCACATCACCTCACTCACAAAGTGACAATCGAACACACAAAATCACAAATCACAATTACAAATTTAATCGCAAATTTCACCCCAATCCCGCCCCACCCAACTTCAACCTACATGCAAAGTCACATTTGATAACACAAACTTACAATTACAAATTTACTTTCAAAATTTGCCCCCACCCACTTCACCTAACATGCAAATTCATAGCTGGTCACATAAAGTCACAATTGGGTCACAATTATAAATTTAGTTGCAAAAGCTCACCCCAAAGTCACAATTGGTCACACAAGATCACGGTTCAGTCACACAAAGTCGTAATTAGGTCACACAAGATCATACCCCACCCCTAAAATGCTTTTTTTTTCTCTCTATTTTCCCCACCCCACCCCACCCCATCCCATCACATCTCATCCCATCCAAACCAAAAATGATTATTTTTCTCTATGTTTTCCCACCCCCACCTCACCCAACCTGCAAAGTCACGATTGATCAGACGAAAGTTACATTCCAGTCATAAATCACAATCGTAAATTTTATCGCAACCCCACCCCACCCAACTCTACCCCACATGCAATGTCACATTTGGTCACACAAAGTCACAATTCGATCAAATTACAAATTTAATTGCAAAAATCACCCCACCCCAACCCACAGCACCCAACATGCATAGTCACAAATGGTTACACAAAGTCACAATTGGTCAGAAATGTCACAATTCGGTCAAAATTACAAATTTAGTTGCAAAACCTTACCCACCCACCCAACCCCCAAAGTCACAATTGATCATACAAAGTCACATTTGATCACACAAGATCACAGTTTAATTACACAAAGTCACAGTTAGGTTACAATTGGTCACATAAAGTTTAGGATGGCAATGGGTTGGATTCGAGGCAGGTCTGGGTCTCCCCGCCCCGAACTCGAAAACTCATAACCCCGTCCCGCCCCACCCTGACTGTTCTCGGGTCGGGTCTCGGGGCAAGCGACCTCCCGCCCTGCTAATGACACGATTTTTTTTTTTTTTTTTTTTCCCAAAATTGGTAATGAAATTTTACATGAAAAACTTAGGCGTTGAACTAGTTAGAGTTTTTAAGTTTGAACTTTAAAGATAATATGTATATATTTGAAAGAAAAAAATTAATAAACAATATAATTATATAGTGGTTATATATTCTCATATCCCTAAATTCCATCAAGGTTCAATTCTTCTGGACTTCATTAAATTTATTTTAGTTTCTCATTCCAATATTATATAAAAAAAAAATTATCGGGTCGACCCGACGAGACGAATCATTTTGGGTCCTCCGAATTTCGGGTCATTCGAGTTTTTTTATCATCCCTACACAAAGTCACAGTTTGGTCACACAATGTTATGGTTCGTTCACACAAAGTCGCAGTCCAGTCACACGAGGCCACATTTCGCTTACATAATGTCACAGTTTAATCACACAAAATCACAGTTAGGTCACATAAAGTCACAGTTCCCATTCCACCCTCACGCACCCACCCACCCACCTCACAATCTCTAATCTAATTGGTCACAATCTCTAATCTAATTGGTCACAATCATCCATAATTGGTCACATAGTATTTATTTATTGATCACAACTTGTTCTTTTTTTTTTTTTTTTGTCACAATTAATCAATATTTTTTGTCACAAACATCTAATAATTGGTCGCATTTTAGTCAATATTTTGATTATAATTACTTATAGAACACAATCACAATCACCATTCAACCCCCATCCTCGTCCCCGTCCCCGTCCCAACCCCAACCTAACCCAACTCTACCCAACCCAACCCCCATCCCCATCCCCATCCCCATCCCCATCCCCATCCAAAAGTAATTACTTTCGTCCATGGTCTACCACCGTCCCGTCGTCACAGTCGGTCACCGCCGCCACCACCTCCTTCACCTTAAGCACCACCACAATCTCCCCTTCACCACTCGTGTTCAAAAGCCAAGACAAAATTATAAAACTCACAATTGAATTGCACCGCCGCATAAGCCTAGCATTGCCGCCATCGCCAGAATTTACAACGATCACCACCGGCATCTCCACCACCAAAGCAACACCACTATTCAACCACCGCACACCCCTACAAATAACCACCACCAGCAGCCACATCCTCTCTAAACGAACCTGAAATCCCCTTCAAATGAACGAACCACCACATCCCATCTAAATGAACCACCACCACATACCTGTAGAAAACATTGCGAGCGGTGCACCTCTGCTGACTTGCTAGTTACATTCGGTGGTTGCGGCTTGCGAGTTAGATTCAGTGGTTGCGGCATCTACAGCGGTGACTCCACCTCGCGGAACCAGCGGTGAGATCGCCGCTGCTATCCCTGAAAGGCGGCCACTACGTCGCCGGTGGCCTGGGTGAGTAGAGATAGAAATGGCCTGAGAGATTATTGAGAGAGAGAGTGCCCCGGTTGTGACTTGTGAGAGAGTTAGAGAGAGATCGGTTGTGAGAGTAAAGAGACCGTGTGATTTTGAGGGATAAAATATGTAATTAATAATTATTAATTTGGTAATTAGAACCTGAATTTTAAAAAAATGAACTTTACCAACTTATTTTTAAAATTGAATCTTAAAATCTAGGGCTCCGTGTAATTTTTCCTTGATAGAGTCAGTACTAGCCCATTAAATGACAAGTATAATAAGTAAAAGGTCCTCAAAATCTCTTTTCATTTTATGAATTTTGAGGTATATATAATTTTTTCCTACGCCAAAAATTGGGGTGGCAATGGGTCAAGCGAGTCAACTCGACCCTCCCCATCTCCACGGGGAATGGACAGGCCGGGATCTACTTGTGTCCACAAAAGGTGCTTAGTTCGATCTTTTGGCTCTTGAGACAAATCAAGTTGTTCATGAGTCCATGATTCGATCATTTTTCAGGTTTGGTACTAACTAATTTTATCTTAGGAGAAGTTCAAATATACACGAATGGGATATATAGTCCCTGTTTGATGTTGATTTTTGAAAAGGAAGTGATTTTCTCAATAGTGAATTTTGTGGAGAATTTATTGTTGAAAAGTAGGAAAAATTTTGAGTTTATGTATAGAATATTGTATTGTGTGAATGTGTTGTCGAAAATAAGTATGAGCAAAAAAATATTAAAAATGGGAATCAAATCTAACGGGGTAATAATGTGTATATTTTTTTCTAAAAAGTTAGTAAAAGAAAGTTAAAGAAATTAACGTAAATTATGAAAAGTTTTGAAAATCTTCAGCTACTAATATGCCTATTTTATGTTGAACCCGAAGCTCTAATCTACTCAATTATTTAAAGATATTAAACTCTCTATTGCAATACATATAATATAATATTCCACAAAGTTCGAAAGAGTCACATAGATGGAATTATCTAGGTATGGATTCAGATTTAATAAAAAAAAAAAAAGGATGATTTGATTTGAACAAATTGATTATATTTTCGACTCGTAAAATTCTGAAACCCTTTTTATCACTTCTCAAAGTCTTCTTCTGAAACTGTTCTTTTTATCTTTCAATGCCATGAGCCACGAGTCATCAAAAATTTCGAAGAGCTGAGTCCGCTCTGCTCGTGAAAAATTAAATTGCACCCAACTCGATCGATGGATTGTTTCAAATGAGGTCAAGCCATCCATGGATAGTGTCTGGATGAGCTGAAGCCAATATCGGCTCGACTTCGTTTGCCAATTTATGTTGATCAAGGCCAAGAGGTAGAGTGGTAGACCTACGTCAAGAGAACCACTTTCCAAATAAGGTAGTGTTCGTAGACAGAAATCCCAAATAACGAATCAGAGCTCATAGAATAATCTCCTTAATATTCTTTGAAAAATATGATAGACTGTTTCTCCTAGACCCTTCTGAAGTTTGCAATGTCTAGGTTGATTGAACAGAAAACGGCAAATACCATTTATTAAAGAAATCTAACAATTATAGAGAAGTGTTGATTGAGAAGAATGAGAATTTTGCAGATTTTCTGACTTCTGTGCAACACCATGTTGTGATGCAAAAGGCACCACTAGCTATTCTAGCATCACTGCTTACTGTAACTCAACCACCATCATCCTTCCCTACCATCATTGTGGTAGGGAAGTAGGGAAAGCATCCATAATCCATAACAAGGACATAAAAGAAAATATGGACATGACTGCACTGCTGATTCATCACGTCCCCGAGCCACAATCAACTAATGTTCCGTCATATGAACTAAAGCCTAAAGGCAGCAACTACTACAAGCTATTGGTTTCTCACACGATGAAATATCAAAAAAGACAAAAAAATCTCTTACATTGAGCATAGCAATTCAGAGGACATACAGATGTTGCAAATGGTTTGTTACATAACTCAAACTTCGAAAAAGAAATTTCTTAAAGTGTCTAGATATCCAGAATTCCCAAATGTTAAGAAAGAGAGAGAAAAATAATTTAACGGCCTCGGCCACGACCACGTCCACGTCCTCTGCCCCTACCACGGCCCAAAGGCTTCCCTATATTTTCACAGAAACATATAAAAGATTAGAGCTAGTAAAATGTGAGTAGATATATGTAAGTAGATTCAATATGTAAGAAATGGAACCGGGGCAACAAATCCAGTACCTGCAGTAGGTTTCTTGGGTTTCACTCTAGGAGTCTCTTCAACAAGCAAAGTTTCCAGATTTAAGCTGTCAGGAAGGATATAATAACGGATGGTGTTACCCCTAACACTTAGATGATCAAGAGTAACTGGATTCTTCCCTTTCAGTGTCAGTTTCACTGTCTTCAAATGCGTGTTCATGCTAACATCCACTCCTGCCATAAACGGCAGTGCAAGCAATAAGACAACGCAGTTTATGTCTAAATATTTCCACCTTATCCAAGTTACAAGAGACATCAATGGAAAACAAAAATTCTTGATAAACCCATACAATGGGCAAACAAATTGTCTCATATAGCATGGAAATAGCAACTCTGTCAACTTGCATGAAATTCCAAGACGGGAAAAAAAAGTTACAGTGAAAACATATGAGAGTTCACAGTTAGTATAACAGTGAAAACATAAAATAGTATAATGGCAGTATGATAGCAATTCCTCGACGAAATAAATTAAACCTCATCTCAATGAATTTGTAGTCAGTTATATGAATCCTTATCACCACTTTGTTCAATCCATCACTACATTTACTAGAATATCCAATGCAACCCCGCCCTTCACAACCACAACAAATCAAATTACTTGAGACTAACTCCTCCTATTCCAACATATTCCACAAATATTGCATGACTATAGTGAACAGAAGCTTCATCATCATCTCCATGCAAAGCATGTCCAACCCCTTAGGTTATATTCTCATATTTTATCCTCGATGGGTGTCGCATTCACTTGTTACTTACACATTATAGGATAATCATATAACTTCGTGAACATCCTCATTTTTGATTCATTCTTATCGCTTCTTTGCAAAAATAGAATCCAATATGGCAAAATCAAAAGGTCCGTTTGATTGCGATAATGAAAAATGGGTGGAAAGAAAATGTTTTCTAGGGAATTGAATTCCATGGAAAGGATTTTCGTGGAAAATATCAATAGATGTGTTTGATTAGATTAATTTTCTCTATGGAAAATGTCCAAAATTTTCCAAGTTTTACTATTTGATTGACATTATTTTCGATGAAAAATTAAATTTAGTCTTTTAAAACAAATATTTTTCTCTAAAAAACTATGTCCCAATTAACCATAAAAAAAAAGGTTGAATCAGAAAGAAAAAATCCAAAACATTTTCAACGCAAGGTGGAAAACAAAAAACCACATAATAGGTAGGAACACCGATTTTCCACAAAAAGAGGGAAAATGGCATCACGTGCTGCAAAGTTGAAATTGATTTTTCATGCCAAGTTTTTCCAATGAAACAGCACAAAAGTTGAAAAATGACATGGAAAATCTCGGCCCATCAAACCGGCCTTAGGTGTATATTATGATAACTCATCTCTATATCATCTCAATAATGTGCTCATAGTTGCATAGAATGTTAAAACCTAAAATTTTTAAAGTTTGATTTCATTAATCAGTAGAATCAATAGTGCCACAGTTTTTAATCAGTGGTGTTTGAACTCCAAGTTTCTAACATTTCAACATTGAGAAATCGTCCAATCTTGATTAGACGGGGAAAAAATACAATTTCATAGAATTGCATCATAATGCATTGATATGTTCCTTAATTCAAAAAAAAAAAAAAAAAAAAGGCACTTAAACTTAAACTTTAGATCACTTTGTAAACAATAGCTTGCTGATGCAATATGGAAATTGCATGACATTCAATATCATAACCAATTCCTTAGATTATCACAGCGTAACTTTCAAAAATGATACTGGACTGGGGATATTGGAAAATGATCAGATTCGAGAAAAATATAAATTTAATTTTCATAAATCAAAAGACAAAATTTGCTTTATTTTCGCTGCTTTCAAATTTTGGACATGGACTTTGGATTGCAAGCATTCTAGTGAATGCTATTTTTCTATTACAAATATTGGGACCTGGCATTCCACTTATAAAAGTTTACCTTCGTAATTGAACAGATTATTGTATAATTTCAACCATATGGCCTGAACTCCATAACATCAGATACAATGTTAGCATCATTCCCCAAGATTCATGTATCCAAAACTGCTCACATTCTCCAAACTTTCAAAAGTAAGAAAACCTTGCATCAAGTCAATTTTTTTACTGGATGAAATTATGTTTGAGGAAAAAAAATTAAACAGCATAATACAGGTTTTGGAACGATTAAATACAAAGCATTCAAAAGATTCACCTCACTGGAGCTAGAAGGATATGGTACACACTCAAAAGTTGAAAGGTCCAGGCCAATATCAATATATAATGCAGTCTTCATTTGAGGTAAAGTCAAAGAAGATATGATACTGGGGTTAAATGTGATAAACTCATAAACATCTATATTTTAAAAAAAATGTGCACAAATTACTGAATCATCACTAAGCATTAACTTAAAGTAAAAAATAAAGCCTTCCGATTCCTCTCTCGGAGAAATTATGAAAAGTTTAAAAAAAACACGATAGTAAATTGGGATTTCTACGGAACCTAGGGTTTAACAAAATAATATTAAAATTAACTTCATCAAAAATCTAGAGATTCTTAAGCTTTTCATAATTTCTAGAGTACCTGTAATAGTGCCATGAACAACAGTGCCGTTCTTGAGTTCAATTGAGACGGTCTCGTTGTTCAATTTCATCAAAAATCTGCCAAATAAAATTAATTGTAAATTATATGTTACTCAAAGACAATGATCAGAAAACAAATTAAAAAAGGGAAGAAATGAAAAATAGATGCAAGATACATACCTGACGAGCTTCATGGTTGCTGGAAGTGGGAAGTAGCTACCAGCTAGGGTTCCAAAAATTGAAAGTTGAAACAGCACAAATAGGGAGGGTTTTTTATTCTGTATCCATTAACAAAATCGTAGAAGGGCGTGCGCGTTTCTTCTATCTCGCCTTAAGCCGATTTTGGATTTTAATTATTGACTTGTACCACGTAGAATAATGTTATCTTAATCTTAATTCTTATTCTTAATTGTTAATCTTAATCTTAATCTTAATATATATAATAACAAGATAGTTGAGTCAAGTTTTCCCGTCAAAACTGCTGACATCATTTTTTTTCCGGTCAAAATATGGAATTTATTTGTTTGACTTAAGATCATTAAATATCAATTATATCAGCATCATTGCATTGACACTCATTCCTCACTACACGAGAATCAGTACATTGGTACTAACAAATTGTTTAATCAATTCTACAATACATTGATTCATTAGTTGGATCATTTTTATATGAATTTCAAGAACAAATTATGTAACATTCAAGAATGTATACTCATAATATATGAATTTAATTGTTTTTGTTATATATTTATCACATTTTCATTAATTATTGAATATATTTAGTTTGTTAGTTATTCATTAATTAATAATTATAATTTTTTTGTTCCGTGCAACGCACGGGTGCGAATACTAGTATATATAATAACAAGATAGTTGACCATAGTTTCCCGCCAAAACTGCTGACATCATTTTTTTTCGGTCAAAATATGAAATTGATTTGTTTGACTTAAGATCATTAAATATCAATTATATCAATACCATTGCATTGACACTCATTCCCCACTACACGAGAATCGGTGCATTGGTACTAACAAATTGTTTAATCAATTCTATAATACATTGATTCATTAGTTGAATCATTTTTATATGAATTTCAAGAACAAATTATGTAACATTCAAGAATGTAAAAAAAAAAAAAAAAAACAATTTCCTTTTGTGAAATAGAATTTTTTTTAATCATTATTACATTTTGATATTACTAAAAATATCTACAAAAATATTATTTGTAACGTTGAGCAACATTAACGCAAGAAATAAAAAATATTGTTATTTTTCAAAAATAAATTTAATACACGTGTAATTTCTTTTCATGTATTGATTGATGTTTTGCACGATCTAATTGAAAAGTTTTAATATCCTAAATTTTAAGGATTGATATAATAAAGTCAAATAAAGAAATTATGTCTATTCATTCTTTGAGAAAACATTTTTTTCCTGTGATCATTTTTTGAATTATGTTTGGCATTCATTAATTCACATCTCATTTTTTAAAATTCATTTTTAACTATATTTTATTAATGAGGTATTCTATACATGATATAAAAAAAAATTCTACTTTTTAACCATATATTCTCCTATAATATACATTTCTTTTTAATTGTAATGTATGCAATGACCATGAATCGTAATTGTTTAAAAATTATAAACCACAATTATTATTTTTAAAAAAGTTTTTTTAATTTACATTGAATTTTGCTATTGAGTACTTTTTTGTTTCTTTATATTATTTCACATAATATATGAATTTAATTGTTTTTGTTATATATTTCTCACATTTTCATTAATTATTGAATATATTTAGTTAGTTATTCATTAATTAATAATTATAATTTTTTTTGTTCCGTACAACGCACGTGTTCGAATACTAGTAGTAAGAATGATAATATAAAATTGTCAATAAATGCTAAAATTTCAATAAATGTCAATAAATTGGGTTTCTTGTATCTCGCCTCAAACAATTTGCTTTGATTAACGGTTAAAATTGTCAATAAATACTCAACGTAGAAATAAATTAGAATTTTAATAAATTTTGGATAACCTCCCATTACCTCAAAATAATGTGTTTTGTAATAGTAAAATTTGAAAAATGCGTAGTTGAAAAATAAGAAATCTTTTTGATTTATGTGTGAATTATTTTATTGACAAAATTTATGGTTGAAAAAGTGTTTTGAAAAAAAAAATGATGTTTGAAATAATGGATATCAAACATGAGCTAAATTATTTGTACAGTTAGTGGTTGTCCACACCTGTGTGATACACGAAAATTGTTATAAACAAAATATATTTTAATCAGTTGCTCAAACTTAAATTAAATAATGCAATTTTTGCTTAAAATAAATAAAAAAAAAATTTCAAATATTTTTTACTACCGTGAATAGAAATAATAATCCTCAAAATATTATAATTTACATAAAATACAGTAATTGCAACAAATTAAATATATGCGGTCATATATTTAAATTAACGTAGCAAATTAAACAATATTAACGATGCACGAAAGTGAAAATTAACCTAAAAATTTACAATGCAAAAAAGTGAAATTCAACCTAAGAGGTCAAAATAATGTGTTTTGTAATAGTAAAATTTGAAAAATGCGTAGTTGAAAAATAAGAAATCTTTTTGATTTATGTGTGAATTATTTTATTGACAAAATTTATGGTTGAAAAAGTGTTTTGAAAAAAAAATGATGTTTGAAATAATGGATATCAAACATGAGCTAAATTATTTGTACAGTTAGTGGTTGTCCACACCTGTGTGATACACAAAAATTGTTATAAACAAAATATATTTTAATCAGTTGCTCAAACTTAAATTAAATAATGCAATTTTTGCTTAAAATAAATAAAAAAATTGTCCAAATATTTTTTACTATCGTGAATAGAAATAATAATTCTCAAAATATTATAATTTACATAAAATACAGTAATTGCAACAAATTAAATATATGCGGTCATATATTTAAATTAACGTAGTAAATTAAACAATATTAACGATACACGAAAGTGAAAATTAACCTAAAAATTTGCTATGCAAAAAAAGTGAAATTCAACCTAAGAGGTCATTTGCATAATTTTTTTTTTTTAAATGTAATACATTTAATTATAGGTCAATAAAACTAAAATAAAAAATAAAATTATAATGAAAATCTAAATAAAATATATATAATGAGTCTTTTGTCTATGTCTCCTTTTGATGTTGTTTAAAAATAGTTTATTTGAAAAGAATAGCGATTTAGGATAATACGCGGTTAAAATATAGTGAATCTTTTTTGATTTTATGTTTAATATTATTTTATTGGTATATGTGTGGTTGAAAAGAAAAACGAGAAAAATGTGTTAAAACTTTATAGGAGGTCAAACATGGGCTATATATGTTAATAAAATTAAAAAAAAAAGTTTTCCCATTTTTTATGACGTATAATTATTATTTTAATAAAATTGTGTATGAATGAATTGTTTTACCATTTGTGCGATAAAACGAGCCATGAATTAAGTGTTTTAGTGTGTGTACAACAAATATATCAACTTGATTTTTGGATTTAATGTTCAATAAATAAAAATTTATTTTTAATAAATTTTTGAACTACAAAATTAGGTTCATACAATACATGTGAAAAACTCAACATACATATTCTCCTTAGAACTTATATGTTTCTTTTTATATATTTTTTGAATCAAACTCTTTCCAAAATGAGCTGTAAGATAGACTATTTTTGTATATTTTTATTTTTTAAGCATTAATTATTAATTTCAAGTATTTTCCTAAAAAAATAATCATTAATTTTAATAAATATTGTTACGTGAATTTATTTTTATTTCTTCATATTGAAAAATTCTTTATTCATATTAACATTATTATTTTAATATTTTAATAAAAATTGTTTAAAAATCAATTATTTAATAAAAATTATATAAAATATTTGTTAAAATCTGTAATATATATATATATATATATATATATATATATATATTGTAGTTATTTAAGTTTATAATAAAAAAATAGAAAATGAACATAATCAGTAAATAAATAAAAATAATGTCAAAATGATGAATAAATTGATCGAAATCTTAAGTTTTAAAAATTAATACAACTTAATTGAATGCACTTCGAAAATTCGTATATTTATTACGTGTTTAAATTTAATAAGAAAAAAACTCAAACTGAAATTAATTATCTATAATTAAATTTAATTTAATTAACAAATTATTGATAATATTATAAGACTTAAATAATATCATATCCTATCATACTCTACTTTACTCTACGTATAAAAAGGCTTAAGTTGACTATTTATTTTATGGTCTACCAAAACGTCATCCCATTTTGCGTTTTATTTTTCTCCTTTTTTTCCCTTCGTTTAATCAATTTTGAGGATTCAAATCAAGTCATAATATCAATATTATAATATCGATGTGAAGCTTTCACATAATAGTTTACTAAATTATTTTCTTATAATCGTTTAAATTGATCCATTAATAATGTATTTCATTTATCAGTGATTTTTTTCTTTCGTTTGGTTAATTTTCGGGATCAAATGAAGTTGTAATAGCAAAATTGTTATGTCAATATGAGACTCTCATATAGTACTTTACCGCATAATTTTCGAATCATAAAACCGTCAATTGTAGCAAAAATTATAATCATTTAAAATAATTCCTTAACATTTCTTTCCATTCGTTTTGTTAATTTTGAGGGTTCAAATAAAGTCGTAATACCAATATTTTGATATCAGTGTGAAAAGCTTTCTCACAATATTTTACTACGGCTTCATTTGATTACCTTTATTTTCCCTAGAAAATGACATTTTCCTTGTACTTTTCCATCTTCAAGGCGTTTGATTGTAATAATTTTCCAGGTAATTGATTTTCCATCTCATGCCTTCACGCAGGGCCGCACCTGTGGTTTTGGAGGCCTGAAACGAATACTTTGTTATTGAAAGAATAGGCTCTGGGCTTTACGGGGGTTCGGGGGCAGCGCCTCCGATTTTTTTTTTTTTTGGGTAGGCTGAGAAACAATAATAAAATTCATATTCACACAAGACAAATGTGCTAAATGAAAACTCTACAAGAAACGTTTTTAAAAATGATGTTTAAGAGGCATTGTTCGATATTACACCTAAAAATAATGATCAAGAAACTTTTAAAACTTTACAAGCATCTCTTATTCACCAATCACAAATAAAAACTTTCAAAAACTCATCTAAAGAAATGACATTCTTGTCAAAGCTAGTTTTATTGGACAACTCTTCATCAAATTTTAGTTATGCGAGGGATGAATTTGGCTGAAGATAATTTTAAGTTTCAATTATGATTCTAGGTACGATCTATAAAACAAAGGAGGCAACCCAAATCTAAGCCAAAATATCAGATTCAAATGTAAAATAATATTAAACACATGTACTGAAAAGTGTCTCAAAATCTATTCCTTTTATCAAATGTCCAATCCTTCGCAGATATCTTATATGCCCAATTTCACAATCCAATTTCATTCCAAAGTGAACAAATAATCATTTAGTAGAAATTTCAAATCCTAAAACTAAAAAATAAATCTCTTTTACATAAATCTCAACTACCATTTCTTTTTCCCCTTGTGAATCTCAACATTTCTTCGATCCTAATTCCTAACTTTTTATTTTCTCCTGCTTACACTTCAGCCGAGGACTACAATTTTTACTAATTTACAGCAATTTAGAGTACATCAACAGCAAGAGGTAGTTTTCATTGTTCCAACTTCCATCAATCCATCTTAATTCCTCAAATTTCGACAAATAAATAGGGAAAATCGAAATAGGAGGGAACCCAATGTTGAAAACCGAAAATCCCATAATCTAATTGACTACTCCTAGATTAAATTTTCAACACATACATGATTTATATGAAAACTAGGGAGCCTAAAAATACCCAGAAATTGAAGAACGAAAAAGGAAAACCTACCTGAAGTTCGCCGTTTGCGGTTTGAGTTCGAGAGAAAACCGACGATATTGTCACCACTCACGAACGCCGCAGCATGCGCCGGTGAAATGAAGCTAGGCGACAGGTGAGGAATGATGATGGACCGTCGACGGTTGACCGTCGACCGTGAAGGAATCACGGAGGTGAGGAAGCTGGAAGCGGGTTGTAGGAGCTAGGAGGAGTCGGACTTGAGGAAGACTTCACTGAACTAGAAATGAGAGAGAACAACCAGCCCAGGCTTCGATCTGTTATTGAACAAATTTTCAGTGGGCTGGGCCTTTTTTGGACTTTTTTTTTAAAAAAAAAGGCTCTTAAAAAATATAGGTCCGTGGGCCCTGAAGCGGTGGCCTCGTGGGCCTCTAGGCAGGTCCGGCTATGCATGCCTTCACGCACCGATTTTCCTCATATTTGAGGAATTGGTTTTCCCATCAATGTACTAGAATTTATTTCTAGGGAAAATATTGAACCATTGTCGTCATATTTGATCATTTTTATTATTGTTAATTTATTTATCAAGTACAAATGTATGTAAAAAAATTTTTTTTTATTAAAATAACCAAATTTTGTTTTATTTACCATAAAAAATAATGTCAATCAAATAACAAAAGTTGAAAATTTTTACACTTTTTTCACCCAAAAAATTAAATCAATTAAACACATAAAACATCCAATTCCATATAATTCATTTTCTTTCCACCCTTACTATCAAACGCAGCCTACTTTATTTTCGAATTAATAAATTGTAGCAAAAATTATAGTCATTTAAAATGATCAATTAATAATGTATTTAATCTTTACTTGATTTTATGAGCTCAAGTGAAGTCGTAATAGTAACATTTTTATATCAATATGAAGATCTCGTATAGAAATTTATTATATTATTTTTGAATTACAAAGTTTTTAACCATAGCAAAAATTATTGTAGTAGTTCAAAATGATCCGAAAAGACATCATGCAATGACAACAAAAATTTTCTTCCATTATTTTATTCACATTATGACAGATAAAATCTTCGTTCATCATTTTATTAGGATTATATTACTTTTCATAGCCCTCTGTATTCTGAATTCTGAAAGAACAGATGACTTCACCCTTATCGAATATGGTGTAAGAGGAAAGTTTTAACTCCATTTTTAGACGCAATCAACCATGTCGCCTGTTGCGAATCATGTAACAATTGTAGCTACACAATTTGTAAAAGATTGACACGATTCAAGAACGTCCAAAATAATCACGATTTATGGATTCAATTAAAATTAATTGAATCAAACAACCAATAAAATCATCGGGATATACTGACCTTTTGATCACAAACAATATTAATTTTCACCGATATTTGAACAAACAAGATTTAACTCGCAAGTTCGAATTGTATTCAACGAAGAATGGTGTTTGAAAGCAATTTGCCTCACAATAATAATATCAAAGTTGTGTAATTTAAAAGTAAACATAAAGAACCCTTATATAATGATAAGGGACGAAACTAGGTCTTAGAATTATATTAGGAAACAACTTAATTGGAAAAGGAAATAAAATATATCAAAATCTGCGGAAATTACGAACAGGTCCTCCGCGTTTGAACTGTACGTTCGCGTGGAAAGCCTTAAAATCTTTTGCCTTAATTTTACCACGGTCGCGCGATCGCCGACCTTTTATCGCTGCGTGATCGCATAGGAGCCCGGTTGGTTCTAATTTTCATCCACTTGAATCATGTTGATTCACTTGGCTTCGGGACTCGGGTCCAACATGAAAGTTGTTTCTTTATTAGTCAAGAACATAATTTTGTCCATGGCCTCTTGCACCACGTTGTCCATTGCTTTTTTGACCTTCTTTGCACGAAACCGAGTCATCGACCCTTCTTCCACAATCAACGGATCCTTACTTAGGCTTGTGTTTGAGTTCTCGATCTGGATCACATCACTACCTTCCTCCAATTCCCACGCCATTAGCCATCCTCCATCAAAGTTTAAAAATGGAGGAGTTGCTGATGTGTTCCGAACCCTTGACAATCGGAGTCATAGCAGGCTTGACGGAAAATGTTAAATATTCAAGCCAAATAAAAGTGCAATCCAGTCAACCATGTCGGAATTAGATGCATAATATGTATTTTTCGAGTAGAAATGGGTCACTAAGCAAAACTCATGGGCAAAAGCCCTTGAGCCGACTGATTTTATGGCCAAATTCCATCATTTGAGGTTTCAAAACAGCAAGTCAATTATGCAGACGGAAATTAGGGTTTTTGCGTATTTTTAAGTTAAATTTTGTTTTTAATTATTTGTTTGCCTATTTTAGAATTTTAGTCTAATTAGAATTCTATTTTGAGTCAATTAGCGACTAGGTTATTTTACTTATTTATATTCTTTTCCATTCATTGTAATTCAAACTTGAGACTTGATTTTGATATAAATAGTTTTTATTAAGGATTCAATAAAAGTTATAGGTGGATTCCTATGTTTTTCGAACTTATCAAGAATATTTCTTGTGGAGTTCAAATATCGAACTTATTAAATATTTGCTAGAATATTTGTGGCGTTCAAATCAGAGACTTATCAAGGAGATTGGGCAAATCCTTGTGACGTTTCGAAAGTCGTGGTTCTTTATTCCGCATCGTTGAGCTATCGGGTCGTGAATATCGGGTCAAGATTCCACCGTCCATCCACAACCTGGGTTCGGAACTTTCCGGCGTTTCTTCCGCTCTTCGAATCCTCATCATTTGGTATCAGAGCTGGACTCTGAATTCAGGTTTTTCTATTCAGTTTAATTCTTATGTTTATCATCGAGTCTGTCATAAGAATTATCCATATCTTGTTGTTGAGTTTTTCTTTTCTTGAGTGTTCTTCGTGCCAGTAAATTTTTTCCAGTTTGATCCATATAAAAATTCAACAAAAATTCAAAAGTGTTTATTTTGTTCGATTCTTATTCAAATCCTGTTCCGTTCGTTTTGTTGTGTTCGTGTCGAATTTTCGGATTTATTTAAAAAAAATTATTTATTTTATTTTATTCCGAAAATTCATCCAAAATTAAAAAAAAAAAAAGAATCCATTCAAGAACCACTTTCTTGAATTTCTTGATCCTTCGTTTATTGTTCTTTTCCATTCCGTTCTACATAAATTCTATAATGTCCAATTTTCAAGAAAAATATCCATCTAGAAGGGGGAACGATAATGATAAAGATCGTATGTGGAAATTTTTGAATGATGCTTTGATGATGTTGGATAAACTAGATGAAAGGGAAGGAAAATTGAAAAAGAGGCGATCTCAAGCAAATCGTAGTGATGAGAGTCGTTATAGGCGTGATCCTAAACCTAGGGATGGAATCTAGGTTAAGAGAGGAGCCGAGATTGATCCAAAAGTAATTTTGAAAATTCAAAAGGAAATTTATGAAGAAAAATTGAGATGTGAACGGGAGGCAGAAAAAAAATATTTGGCTATATTACAAAGGAAGGAGGAGAAACGAAAAGCGGTAATTAGATGGTTAGAAGAGAGTGAAAATCATGTTGAGCCTCGGGATATGAAAGTTGAAAAGAAGGGGGGAGGCTTGAGACATGATTTAGTTGAAGAGACCCCAAACTTTGTGGTAGGAGTTGAAAAAGTGGAGTTAGGTGAACAAACTCTAAGATTTTATGAGGAATTAGAAGTTGGGGTAGAAGTTCAAAATTTGGGTTTTGAATTGGTAGATCCACATTTGGATAGTGATGAGGTAGTGTGCGAACATGGTGATACGAATGTGGAGGTAGAAGATGTGGTTGAATTTGAAAGTAAGAATATTAAAGAGGTGCTTGAGAGAAAAGAAGTAGAGGGGAATAAACGAGAACTTGCAAATGAAGAACGAGGTGAAGAGAAGGGTCTCGTGATTCAAAAGGTGGAATTAACGGTGATAATTCATGAATACAAGGATCCATACCTTATACCTCATGAACCTAACATTTCCCTCCCCGTTCTATTTAATTCTTTCTTGCAGATTAATGGTACGTGGAAATTTGGGCAACACCACCAATGTCCAAATGTGTTTCAACTTCAAGTCATTCACGTGACCCTCGTTGCAGAATATTTTTGGTTGATCATGTGCAATGGCAAGAGAAATTTTCCGTTTGATTTAGGAGGTGAAGTGAAACAACGGGAACAAAGCTATGATTCGGGACGAATCATCCTAAAGAAGGAGGGTATGATGTGTTCCGAACCCTCAACAATCGGAGTCATAGCAGGCTTGACGAAAAAAGTTAAATATTCAAGCCAAATAAAAGTGTAATCCAGTCAACCATGTCGGAATTAGATGCATAATATGTGTTTTTCGAGTAGAAATGGGTCACTAAGCAAAACTCATGGGCAAAAGCCCTGAGCCGACTAATTTTATGGCCAAATTCCATCATTTGGGGCTTCAAAACAGCAAGTCAATTATGCAGACGGAAATTAGGGTTTTTACGTATTTTTAGGTTAAATTTTGTTTTTAATTATTTGTTTGCCTATTTTAGAATTTTAGTCTAATTAAAATTCTATTTTGAGTCAATTAGCAGCTAGGTTATTTTACTTATTTATATTCCTTTCCATTCATTGTAATTCAGACTTGAGACTTGATTTTGATATAAATAGTTTCTATTGAGGATTCAATAAAAGTTATAGGTGGATTCCTATGTTTTCGAACTTATCAAATATATTTCTTGTGGCGTTCAAATATCGAACTTATTAAATATTTGCTAGAATATTTGTGGCGTTCAAAATCAGAGACATATCAAGGAGATTGGGCAATTCCTTGTGGTGTTTCGAAAGTCGTGGTTCTTTATTCCGCATCGTCGAGCCATCACGTATTGAATATCGGGTCATGATTCATCCGTCCATCCACAACCTGGGTTCGAAACTTTCCGGCGTTTCTTCCGCGCTTCGAACATCATCAGTTGCCCCTGGGGCACATCTTTCAATGGCAAAGGGGAGGGCTGGTAAGGCTCAACGCAGTAGTGTGCAGGATTCAAATCCTGAAATATTGGATTTGTATCTTTTCGTCAACAGGAGTTACCCAAACTTTGGGCTTACCATCAAGTCTTCCACCCTAACTCTGGGAAGCATAGCTTTCGATTAACTTCCTCAACCAATGGCTTAGGGCAGGGTCGGTTGGGACACTCAATGTGTGGGTTACACCTTTTTTTTCTAAAAATGGAGGAGTTTCCCTAGGGACACAACCCAATTGACAAAGATTGAGGGGATATAATGTCAATTTCGTTAGCAATCCACAGGATGAAAAGTTTGAGTTCTGGCAGCAACGTTTTGAATTTGGCTTCCTTATGAATTTGATCAGTGGCTAAACGCTTAGTCTCTTAATAGTTGAGACATATCTCGCGATTTACCACCAAACCTGATGACAGGGCAGGTGGGGCCCCAAGGTGAGGGGTTCACCCCAAAAATGGAGGAGTCAAAACAAAAAAGATGGATGGAAAATTCACTCATCTCACACTATTTTTATATTTTCGAAATCCTTGTTCTTGGTTTTGAAGTTGTTGAACATGACCTGTTTTCAGTCTAAAGAATATTGGAAGAAAATCTAAATCATATTTTTATGTTCATCTGGTGATCTTTGCTCTAATATTTTCATTTGGGTAATTGGCTAAATTCGTCCCTACCTTTGAGCTCTCTTGCAAAATTCTTCCCTACCTCTGATTTTTTGACAATCACATCCCCATCTTTACCTTTTTTTGAAAAAGACAACCCTACCATTAAAAAATTTGTTAGTTGACCGATAAAACATCTCTTTGTTGTAAAACTATCAAAATATTAGAGAGAGAAAGACTACCAAAATATTAGAGAGAATATAAAGATGGAGAGAATTCTTCTTAGTACAATTACGTGTTAAATGAAGAAGTGAGGTACCCTATTTATAGGAGTAGATAATGGTACAATTGTAATAATATAAAATCTACAAGGGCATTATGGTCATTCACACCCAAGATATTTTATAACACTCCCCCTTGAATGACCTAATACTCAATATCTGTCTCGTTAAAAACCTTGCTAAAAAAACCCAGTAGGACAAAACTTAAGCTAAGGAAAAGAGTACAATCATTGTAGAGTATAAAAATAAATGCTACATCATTAAAACCTTACTAGGAAAACTCAGTGGGGTAAAACCTAGACGAAAGAAAAAGAGTACAGCTACTTCCCCTGATATTAGTCATCATAAATCGCTGAGTCGACGCATTCCTATCTCATGTATCAATTTCTTGAGTGTAGATGTCGGTAATACTTTAGTGAATAAGTCTGCCACATTATCATTTGATCGAATTTGTTGAATATCGATATCACCTACTTTCTGAAGCTCATGTGTATAGAAGAATTTTGGAGAAATATACTTTGTTCTATCTCCTTTGATATAGCCTCCTTTAAGTTGTGCAATACAAGCTGCATACAATATCATTGGGCTATCTTTTATCGAAGCTAATCCACATGATGATTGGATATGATGAGTCGTGTTTCTCAACCATATACATTCTCGACTTGTCTCATGGATTGCAATAATTTCTGAATGATTTGAAGATGTTGCTGTCAAAGTTTGCTTCACGGATCTCCATGATATAGCCGTCCCACCACGTGTAAACACATATCCTATTTGCAATTTTGCTTGATGTGGATCAGAGAGATAACCTGCATCTGCATATCCCACTAAAGAAGATCCCAAATGATGAGAACCCGGGAGGGGGTCCTCGTCGTAGCTCGCGGAATAACGCTTGGAAAGTTCCGAATTCAGGTTGGAACGGACGGTGACACTACAACCCGAGTCTCACGACGCAAGAACCATGGGTATATTAAACCCGAGACCCGTTACGATGCGGAAACAAGAACCGTAATGGTTTGAACGCCACAAAGGATGCCCACGCCTTTGATAAGTTCGATTTGTTGAACGCCACAAGATTTGAATCTTGATAAGTTCGTTGTTTAAAGGGAAAATCCTCACCTTTAGAGAGAGTAAAAATACTCAATAATTTTATTCATCAAAAGTCTTCTGTTTTTACATTGACTGGAAGAACATATAAATAGGCAAAATAAACTCTAGTCGCTAACTGACTCTGAATATAATTCTAATTAGGCTAAAATAACTAAAATAACCAAAATAAACTAGAACTAAACAAAACCCTAACCGCCTACTTAATTCAAAACTACGGCGCCTAAGTTACGACCGTAACTTTTAAGTTTACGTCAGTAAGTGACTTACGGTCTAAAATTCAAAACATATGTTATGGCCGTGACAAGTTCTTTTGCGGCCGTAAATGACCTTCTGAACAAAAATAAAAGTTATAAGACTTCGGTTATGGCCGTGAGAATCTTGATTACGGCCGTGAATAATTCCACTTCAGTTTATAGCCGTGAGATCACATCTTACGGCCGTAATGGCCTTTCTGCCCAATTTCGCCATGATGATTTTACGGCCGTAAAAAGGGTGTTATGGCCGTAAGAATGCTTCTGCCCAATTTTCTTATCCTTTGACATTAATTGATCTGATTTGAATCTCGACTCGAGCCCAACATGAAACTTGTTCATTTTCCCATGTAAAATATTGTTAAATCGCCCGTATCTTGATTTCTTATTTTTGACGCCTTTTCCAGATCACATCACCAAATTGTGAGAATAAAATAATCCCATATCAACAGTACCTTTTAGGTAACGAAGAATGTGTTTAACACCATTCCAATGCCTTTGAGTTGGTGCAGAACTATATCTTGCGAGTAAATTTACAGAAAAAGCTATATCAGGTCTAGTGCAATTTGCAAGATATGATAATACTCCAATTGCACTTAGATATGGTACTTCTGGACCAAGAACATTTTCTCCATCTTCAAGTTGACGAAATGGATCATTTTTTGGATCAAGTGATCGAACGACCATTGGTGATGTCAATGGATGTGCTATATCCATATAAAATCGCTTCAAAACATTTTCTGTATATGAAGATTGATGAACAAATAGTCCTTCTGAAAAATGTTCAATTTGCAACCCAAGGCAAAATTTGATTTTTCCCAAATCTTTCATCTCAAATTCATTTTTCAAGTAATCAACAGTTTTGTTGAGCTCTTCTGGAGTTCCAATAAGATTTAAATCATCAACATAAACTGCCACTATTGCAAATCCAATATTTGTTTTCTTTATGAAAACACATGGGCATATATCATCATTTTTGTAACCCTCATTCAGCAAGTATTCGCTGAGGCAATTATACCACATACGTCCAGATTGTTTCAATCCATTTAATGATCTTTACAATTTGATTGAAAACGTACTTTTCAGGTATGTATCATTTATTTCTGGCACTTTAAGTCATTCAGGGACTTTCATGTATATGTCACTATCAAGTAAGCCATATAGATAGGCAGTTACTACATCCATAAGGCGCATATCGAGCCTTTCTGACATAGCTAAACTAATTAAAAATCTGAATGTGATGGCGTCTATGACGGGAGAATATGTTTCCTCATAATCAATACCAGGTCTTTGCGAGAAACCTTAAGCTACAAGCGGGGCTTTGTACCTTGTAACTTCATTATTCTCATTTCTTTTCCTTAAAAAGACCCATTTGTATTCTACATGGATTACATTTTCAGGTGTTCTAACTACTGGTTCGAACACCTTTTGTTTTTCTAAGGAATTCAATTTCTTCTGCATAGCTTCCTTCCATTTTGGGCAATCCTCTCTCAGTTGGCATTCTTTAACAGACAGTGGCTCAGGATCATTATTCTGAAATATTTCAAGAGCCATTTGGAAGGAAAAAATATCATCTATAACAACATTCTCCCTTTCCCATAATTTATAACAGATAATTTATTGAAATCTCATTATTCTCGGACATCTGTGATTTTTTAGGAATCACGTCATCACTATTAGATTGTTTCATTGAAATCTGTGGTTTTGTGGGAACCATGTCACCACTATTAGATTGATCAATCTTTTCTATAATTATTCGTCCAGGAGTCTTTGGTTGGTTTAATTTCCTCTTACGAGGTACGATGTCTTTTGAACCAACTAGTCGACCACGCTTCTGGCCTTTTTGAGGTTCACTTACTATAGAAGTTTGTCCTATAGGGACATCAATCTTTTCCGGAATGTTTTCTGCTGGTATATATGACTTTGTCACTTTTCTTGTGTCAACAAATTCATCAGGTAATTGATTTGTAATTCTTTGTAAATGAATAATTTTCTCAGCCTCTTGCTCACATTGATTACTTCGAGGATCAAAGTGAGATAGAGTTGTTTCATCCCAAGAAATTTTATCTTGATTTTCAGGATGCAACTTTACTCCTCCTAAAGTTGGGAAGTTCATTTAATCAAAATGACAATTTGCGAAACGTGCAGTAAACAAATCACCCGTTAAGGGTTCAAGGTACCTAATGATGGAAGGTGAATCAAAACCAACATAAATCCCATTTTGGTACGTTGTAGGGGAGAGATTGGTACTTGGACAGTACAACCAAAAACCCTTAGGTGAGAAATATTAGGTTCCTGACCAGATACAAGTTTCAGAGGTGAGTATTGATAATAAGTAGTTGATCTTATACAAATCAATGATGCAGTATGTAATATTGCATGACCCCAAACAGAAATGGGGAGTTTTGCTTTCATGAGTAGTGGTCTAGCAATTAATTGTAGACGTTTAATAAATGACTCCGCTAACCCATTTTGTGTATGGACATGAGCAACTGAATGTTTAATTGCAATCCCAGTGGACATGCAATACTAATTGAATCTCTGTGATCTAAACTCACCAGCATTATCAAGACGAATTGTCTTGATTGAGTAATTGTGAAATTGAGCTCGTAATTTTATTATTTGAGTAAGTAGCATAGAAAATGCTACATTTCTTATGAACAGTAAACAAACATGCGACCATCTAGTAGAAGAATCAACTAGTACCATAAAATAATGAAATGGTCCACATGGTGGGTGTATCGGTCCACATATATCTCCATGAATCCTTTCTAAGAAAGTTGGAGATTGAACATTGACCTTTGTAGTGGAAGGTCTAATGACTAATTTCCCTTGCGAGCAAGCAACACATGAATAATCATTAGGTAAAAGAATCTTTTGGTTCTTTAAATGATGTCCATGTGAGTTGTTAATTATTCGACGCATCATTATCGCTCCTGGATGTCCAAGTCGATCATGCCAAAGTATAAATCTTTTTTAAGTCCACAAACTTCGGGTTCGTGACGTTGTTTGATTCAACTTCTTTTATGGATGTATAATACATTCCAGAAGGAAGTGCCGGAAATTTTTCTTTTATCTGTTTCTGGCCAGATACAAAAAAAGTAATGCAAAGATATTCAATGTTGTTTTCTTGAATCGTTTCAATGTGATATCCATTGCAGCGGATATTCTTAAAACTGGGCAAATTTCTTCTGGATTTGCTAGAGTATAGTGCATCTTTAATACATAACTGTGTATTATTTGATAAAATAATACATGCTTTACCGGAGCCTTCAACGATCTTTGATGTGCCGGATATTGTATTAACATTATTTTTCGCTAGTGTTAAGTTCAGAAAATACTTTTTCTTCTGAAAAATAGTATGTGTTGTTGCACTATCAACAAGACATGTATCTTGGCAATTCATCTAAAATATAATCAAATAGATATTTTAGAAAATTGAATTTATGATAAAAAGAAGTTAAAAATAATTGAATATCAAATGGACAATACATATTAAGATTTCAAAATATCAACACCGTGATTTTCTGATAAAGCAAACTAATCTATATTTTCCAATGCATCAGTATAAAAATCAGAGACATCTAAGTGTGTCCTATTAACTGGACAATCAGAAAAATTTGTCTCTGTTTTTTCTTTTCCTTTAATACACTGTTGGTAAAGGTCCACAAGGTGTTTTGTCGTACGACAGTTACGTGACCAATACCCTTTCGTGCCACATCGGAAGCAACTTTCTTCGTGTTGTCGTTTGATTATGTTATTCTCATTTGCCTTGTGCCTTTTAACTATGTGGCCATGTTGTTGATGATTTTGTCCAAAATTCCTTCCACGTCTACGTTCGTGCCCACGGCCAGGGCCACGTTTGTATCCGTGTCTATTTCTTGATATAGCATTTGCTTAAGGAAATACGGTACCACTTGCTTCAGGAAATGGTACAGAACCGATTAGATGTAATCCGTAATTTTTCATCAACAACTCATTATTTTGTTCGCCTACCAAAAGGCAAGATATGAGTTCCGAGTACCTTTTAAAACCACTTTCACGATATTATTGCTGCAGGAGCACATTTGAGGCGTGAAAGGTGGAAAATGTTTTTCCTAGCATATCTGCTTCAGTGATCTTTTCTCCACATAAATTCAATTTTTAACATATTCTGAATAGTTCAGAATTGTCCTCACTCACAGTTTTAAAATCTTACAAATTAAGGTGCATCCATTCATAACGGGCTTTTGGGAGGATTACAGTCCTCTGATGGTCAAATCTGTCTTTTAAGTTTTTCCAGAGTTTTTCTGGATCCTTCACAGTGCGATATTCGATTTTCAAGACGAAGGAAAATAAGTGTTTTTGCACGATCCTGCAGGGATTCTTTGTTTCCTTCTTTGATTGTTTCTCCAAGACCTTTTGAAATAAGATGGATCTCGACATCTAGGATTCATGATAGATAATTTCTCGCGGATAAATCTAGTGCAATGAACTCGAGTTTTGTGATGTTTGTCATTAGAATAACTATTCAATCAAACATGAGAAATAATTAATTCCTTGAAAAATCTCAATAAATAATTAATGACATGATTTCTATATCGAGTTTTTATTATTCTGAAATATTAATTATAATTCTAAGTTGTTGTAACAATAAAACAAAATTTTGAAATTGCTATGTACAAATCTAAGTTGTGGTATCAATTAATCCAGATAATAATTATCAAGAGTAAATTAACAAATAATTAATACGTATAATGAGAGTGACATTAACAAAAGATTCTTCAAAAATTGCATTTCAAGAATTATGTGGCATGTATGTAACCATGTTTCATAAAGAGATGTTTAATCATTACATCTTTTGAAATTGTGATTTTAATTTTCAAAAAGAAAAATAACTTTTGCTTTTGTAAGTGTACTTTATTGGAATGATGAATTGATTAGATTATAAATTTATCTTTTTACAAAATACATAAAATATGATTTCATTTAAACCATATATTTGATAGATCAACGTGGTAAGCATCAACATAATTAACAATACATATAGTCGAAAGATCGACTATACAGGTATTAACAAAATTTAGGATTAACTTCTGTGTATAAAGTCGAAACTGTGTAGGTATCAGTATAATTTAAAACATCCTAATATGAAGGTATAATAAGAGCAGAAATATTTAAAAACCTTGTAGAACCAACCATAATAAAACTGGTAGAACCAACCATATAGGTGGTAGTATGATATACTTAAAAATGGTAAAACCAACCATGTAGGTGGTAGCATGATATAATTAAAACTGGTAAAACCAAACATGTAGGTGGTAGCATAATATAATTAAAACTGATAAACCAACCATATAGGTAGTAGCATGATATAATTAAAACTGGTAAAAACAACCATGTAGGTAGTAGCATAATATAATTAAAACTGATAAAGCAACCATGTAGGTGGTAGCATGATATAATTAAAACTGGTAAAACCAATCATATAGGTGGTAGCATAATATATAAAAGATATTTAAAATTATTACCTTCTTTATACAGATTGAACCTTTGTTAACTCAGTTGGCTGGAATCTCGTGCTAATAACGTACTGTAAAAATATCAAAATATTAGAGAGAGAAAGACTACCAAAATATCAGAGTGAATATAAAGATGGAGAGAATTCTTCTTACTACAATTGTGTGTTAAATGAAGAAGTGAGGTACCCTATTTATAGAGGTAGATAATGGTACAATTATAATAATATAAAATCTACAAGTGCATCTAAGATATTTTACAACACTCTTGACCATTTTAAAGAAGGGCAAAAACGTCATTTTTCATAGTGTAATTAAAAACTATATAACACGGAAAATAATAATTACTGTTCATTGTCTTCTCCCTTCCGGCCCGCTTTCAGTGGACCTTTTTCACTCCGTCTTCGCCAATTAGCAACGGCCTCTCTTGTCGACCTTTGCAACTGGTCAACACCACCGGGACCATTTAACCCATATGCATTTCTAATTTCAATTATTCGTAAAGTAAATAATCTATTTTGGTTAATTTATTCGCAAACATGGCCTTAGTTCCATTTTGGTTGATGCCCCATAGTCTTTGGGCTTTGCCCGCATATTCTTAACTGATCTTTTTGGGTTTGTAATAACCAGTCATTAATCAGTTACTAGTGAACTTTAATCTTATGGTTTTTAAATGTTTTTATACTGCTTCAAAGGTAAACCAAATTCTACAGCCTTCTTCATGCTTTGCTTCACGCATCCACAACATTGATTGGTTTTCACTTTGCTATTACTGTACTTGTTGGTATGGTCACCAATGCCACAGGCCACTATTGCCGCTCAGCGGTGTTGGCGAGTAGCAGAAATGGAACTCAAGATTTGAACTCGAGAAATAGAATCCAAAATGAGACAATCAGTATCCTTATATTCTCGACTATTGGATCAATTAATTCTTCTGGGAAAAGGGATTCACTAGAACCTTAAAAGAATTAGAATTTCTTCCCTGATTTTTGGTTTGATGGGTTGGAGGGCGGTGGTTGTGTCGGGAAGGAAGAAGAAGACGATGAACGGTAATTTTCCCCTTTTATATAATTTTTAATTAAACTATATGTAAAATGACTTTTTTGTCCTTCTTTAAAATGGTCAAAAGATGTTTTATTGGTCAACTAACGGATTTTTTTACGGTAGGGATGTCTTTTTCTAAAAAATGTGAAGATGGCGATGCAATTACTAAAAAATAAAAGTTAGGGACGAATTTTGCAAGAAAGCCCAAAGGTAGGGATGAATTTCGCCAATTACCCTTTTCATTTTATCTTTTATAATTTTCTGCCTTCAAACTTTGAGAAAACTACCAATATCTTGTCTCTTTATGGCTTAAATTGCATTTCCCCGTTTTGCAAACCTCTTACTCGCCTTTGGTATCCAATTAATCTATATTTGAGGTTTTTCTTTTCTTTCTTTTTTTTTTTTTTTTTGAGATCTATTTCTTCAACAACTCAATATTTCCTTAATTGGATAAACTGAATATGAAATGCCATTAACTTTGAGTGATGTGCTTCCTATATTTAAATGAAAGAATGGAATATGATTCTATATAGAGTTTTATTTCTGATTCATTACTATTCTGAATTCTCTTGGTTCATAGTGATTTTTATTGACTAAACGTTGTACCTAAAATCCCTTCTTTTTTTTTTGAATAAGTTGTTCAAATCTGATTGTTGTCAAAACTGAAGTTCATTCTATTGAATTGAGATTATGTCTTTTATTTAAGATTTTTTTTTTTTTAATTATTAGTTTATTTTAGATTTAAGCTTATGTAAAGCTTAGTTTATCTGATCTTTTTATTTCGCTATTTATTTACTGGATGATATAAAAAATAGTTTACTATATGTCAACCTTATTTAATACTTGATCTCTAGCGATTCTATTGTCGATTCTATTGTCGATTTATCTTTGATGTACTTTATTTCTTTATCTACTGCTTTCCACTATGATGTACTATTAGTTGAACTTCTGTTGTCACTTGTCAGTTAATAGTTTCATCATCGCTTCAATGTCTAATGTCCTTCTACCAACATTTTTTAGCTTCTTCTATTAATAAAAAAAATGATTTAATGCCCTGTATTTAATACAACATGAGTGCATATATCTTTCTTTAATTAGGATATTAATTTAGATGTAAAAGGCTTGTAAATAAAATAACTATCTTAGCTAATCCAGGTTAAATGGACGTTAGACAAAATTGTGGTATTAAAACTTAATGATGGCCTAGGGACAACAATGTGGTGTAATGGTCTGAAGTAAGCGTTATACCAATTTTATATTTTTAATCATTTGCCATAATTTTCATAATTAAGAAGTAATAATTGCATACTACGAGTTCAATTTTTATAGATGAATTTAATTAATCTATTGTTCTCAGTTGTGATATCGATGTAATTTTCATTATGCTTTGGATTCTCAATTAATTGAACATGTTATCCTTTGATTTTGCAATTTGCAAATTAAAAATAGAAATAGTGGTAACATGAAAAAATCTCAAATATCAATGCTATTTTATAAATAATTCTTATAGCATTCATGCATTGCACACGCCGCACTAGTAATTTATAATGTATGTGATATTGAAGAAAAGTAAAAAAAAAAATATATATATATATATATATAAAATAAGACTTTTACCTCTGATCTTTGATACAATTTTACAAACAATATATTTAATGTTCATTCTCACTTGTTAGTTTGAATTAAACTCCTTATTAAGATTTTTGATTTGACACACACACACACACACACACACATACATACATACTAGTATTTCACCCTGCATTATTCACAGTATCGATTTCAATAAGTATTCATAAAATTTAAGTACTTATACATAATCAATACATATATAACTGTATAAAAAAGAATTCTTTATTACAATAATTATTAGAATTTAAAAAATAATGTAGCTCCCCTGATTCCGCGGAGCCCGGGACGCTACTTCGTCCTTTAAATCTTACTTTATTGCGGAAAATCAATTTAATTACAATCATTATTTGAAACATTAGCGGAAACTTAATTACTTGAAATATAGAACAATTCATAAAATTTTTGTCTCAATTGTTTAAATGAAATTAACGATAAAAAATCTAATCAGTAACATTCATAAAGTTGACTAAAAAAAATTATCATCATTTCTTTTATTTGCCAACGCTGCCCTTTCATTCGCCGCCTTCTCCGAGGTCTGCAAAAACTGTTAAAATAATGGAATGAGTATTTGGAAAAATAATCAGTAGACCCATCGCCAATAATTAATTTACAGAATAATTGAACACGTAATTATGCAATCATACAGTGACTTCATCATCATATTCTTGGGCTCTTGTATTTTCAAAATCAAGGCTATTAAAATTATAGGGTGTGGGTAGTCTCGTCTCGTGCACTTAAGGCACATAAGTTATGAATAACATCATCATTTTTCATCTTATCTCATAAAAGATATTCTTGTCTCGTCTCATGCATCAAAGCATGTAAATCACATAATTTCACATAAGACGTGCAATTATAATTTAAACTAATTAGTGGGGGCGAGTCTACCTCAAATCACGAGTCTGAAAGTTGAGCAAGAAAGTTCACGTTGTTCTTCTAAATGTCCAAGCGCCTCGTCTAGCCAATAATAAATAAACCTAAAGTGGTATTTGGAAATCAAACGTTTCAATTGAAAGAGTTTTAAAAGAAGAAATAAAAGTTTAGGGATTAAAATTAAAATCAAACATAGTTGGGGTTGAGATAAATCATTTTCAAAGTTTAAGAGTTGAATAAAGTATTACAAAATTTAAAGGATCGAAGTAATACTTTTAAAAACTAAAGGGCCGATTTAAAATATTTTAAAACTAAAGGGCTGAAATAACTTAATTTAAAAGTAGGGACTGAAATAAGACATTTTAAACATTGTAAGGACTGAATTGAATGATTTTGAGACTTGAGGGACTGAAATGATCACTTTTCAAACTTGGGGGCTTAAGGGGTAATTTTCCAAAATCAAAATTTAATAAAAACAATAACACTCATTTTCTCTCTCTCAGAATTTGACAGAGAGATCAGAGGGCCTAGGCACCTCTCCGTTCAGGGCTGTCGACGCCCCTCGCCGGCGGTCTGACGGCGATGATGCCGCCATCGAGTGGCGGCAATGATGGAGGATAGGGATGACGAAAAAGAGGACAAAAAGGAGTTCGATTTGGGGCTGAAACTGAGGTTCGATTTCGAGCTTGGAGTGATACTTTCCGACGAAGAATACCGAAAACGGAGGGGCGGAGTTTGAGGTAAGGCTCTTGGGTAAATTGATTCTTGGTTTTTTTTTTTTTTTGGGTTTGGTTTGAGTGAATATGGGAGTTGGGCAGTGGCGGTTCTTGGGAACGAAGGGCAGCTACAGGTTGTGGTTGGGTTCTGCTTGAGGAGGTGGTTGCATGATTCTGGTGTCTGGCTTGTAGTGAACTTGGGGTTGGCCGACTGTGGATACTGTTTTGGTGGTGGCGTTGTGAAAACAATTGATGTTCGGCCATGGTTATGGGAAATGGTGGTTTGAATTGTGTAGGTCGATGGTGGTTGGATTGATTGAATGCAGTGGCTGTGGTGGTTCGATATGAAGTAGAGATGGTTTGTGCAGAGAGTGGAAATCTGATGATGGTGATTGAGTTGTGAAGTTTCGATTGTGTGGGTGGTGCTTGGAAGGTGGATTATGCAGTCAGCAATGGGGTTCGAGGTTGGTTTCAAGATTGGATTTTGGTTGGGGTGCAGTGCAATAAGAATGGGCAGTAACTTTGGTTGTAAATTTGATTGAGGTTCTTGACAATGAGGGTGGTTTCTGCAGGCTCGATGGTGGAGGTTTGGGTGACAGGCTTTGCAGTGGTTCGGTTTTGACAGCTTGGTGTCATGGCTATGGTTCAGCAGTGGACTGGTAGTGATGTTGAATCTGTGCAGTTGGTGGTGGTTCTTGGAGTTGTGGGGGGTGGCTGAATGATGCAGATGAATGAGAATTTATTAATGTGTAAGTTGTGCTTAAATTTGGTAAATGCACGATTGCTGATGGTTGAGGGAGGTAGGATTTGATTATGGGACATAGGTATGTTATTGGGGAAAATGTGTGGAAATTGTAGGGGGTTTTGGGGAGGATTATGCTGATGAATTGGTTGAGGAGTGATCATGAGGGAGGAAATGGGGGAAGGAAATTGAGTGTCTATGTAGGGAAGAATTATGGGATAAATTTTGGGGTTCAAAATAGTTAATTGAGGGTTTGAAGAGTGATCATGGGAAAGAAGGAAAAAAAAATGTGCTGTATATGCAAAATGGAAGTTGGAGAGGAATTTTTTGGAATGAATGTGAATTGGTGATTTAAAACATTTTGGACTTAAATAATTAAAATTTGGATTAAAATACATAAATAAATAAATAAATAATGAGAATAAGATACTTTCATAAAAATTGAAATCGAACTACGATAAATTTAAATAATTTAAAATTTAACTTAAATGGCTAGACGAAAATGTGTTTAAAAATAAATGGACAAAGTCGTAGCGACATATTTTAAATAATATTTAAGTAAGTCACGTAAAATTTTCGATCGCTACAAATAATATAAGTAATTCAAATTATTAAAAAAAGTCTCTGACTAGTAAACGTCAATTTATATATTTAAATAATAAATTATTATTGATTTCAATAATTTTTATTTAATATTATGTGGACGAATACTGATGTATGTGAAAGGTATTAGCATATTTCTCATAATTTCTACATTTGCCTCTTTTATTTAACGTATTTTTTAATTTTCATTCAAAAACATCAATCACAATAATTAAAAAAAGAAATAGTCAAAATATTTGAATTTAACCAATAAAACTTTATTTACAAAAATAAGTATTCAAAATAATAATTTTAAGAATCTCGCGATTATCATGGTACGACAACCGAGTAAAGTTGGAGATTACGAAATTATACCCTATAATCTTTAAAAATTATTAAAATTAAGAATGACTAAAAAATATTGATCATTCTATTAATATTGTTAGCTAAAAAAAACCAAAACATTAACTGTTCAATATCAACCTTCGTTCAATATCTTTTCTATAAATTATTTATAAGCAACACTTTTTTTCAACCACTTTTTAATTGCATATTTTTTTTAAAACTATTTTTCAACCACACATTTTACCTCGAAATAGTTGCTGAACAAAGACTTAATTTATTAAAATATTTAATAATATATATTTAAAAAATATGATTTGTAATATTAAAGATAAAAATGATTTGACCATTAATAATTAAAACACAATTTAATAATTGATGGCTACACATATGATTTATAATATTAAGAAGAAAAAAAATCAATAATTAAATAATAATTTCAATACTGATAACTAAAAATATTGATTGAACTTGTTCAATAATAATAATAATAATAATAATAATAATAATAATAATAATAATAATAATAATAATAATAATAATAATAACCAAAACATACAAATAATAATAACATCATCTTAATTATTTACTATAATACTAAAACATAAAGAATTTACGAATTAAATTCTGTCAAATTATCATACTTTTATATATAGTATAGATATAGATTTCCACCAGTGCGATGAACTGAAATTGCTATTCGCAATATAGATAAGCATTCATAAAATTTAATGATTATACATAATCAACACAAATATAAAAGATACAAAAATAATTTTTTATTACAACGATTATTAAAATTTAAAAACAACATAAATAATCCATATTATCGAATACTTCATTGAATGATAAATGCAAATTTTGTAATTTTGTAATTGTATATCATGTTAGATGTAATACTATGAGTACAAATATTGATGCTTGTTCAAGATATATATATAAGGCAATAAAAGCATTTACATCTGTCTAGATTTTGTATTTACACTTATCCACTATTCTCCCTTTATGTATAATTAGTTATTACCCGTGTGATGCATGACAATTGAAATTCATGAAAGCGATTTAAAAAAAGCAAATTTATTGACTAATAAGAATTAAATAAAACTCACAAAAAGAAATTATCATTTTATTAAAATCAATATTCTTAGGTGTTTGATACAGCCAATAAGTCATACAATCATTGCTTTCTTGATTCTACAATAACTTAAAACTGAGTTATCTTTCGTATCTTTAATAGTAGCTCAAGAAATAGCTAACTTACAAAAGCAAATTTACACGAGAGTTGAGGTGCAAATCATTAAGTTTAGGGCAATTCAAATATAATACCTGCAATGTAACTTCTCTTTATTTACAACACAAAATAAAATTAATGAAAATGATCTAGAAAACAGAAACTTACATCTAATAAGCCAGAAAACCCCAGAAGCTAGCTTCTTCAACCTCCTGTGATTAAATTCTGTCACAATTCACAAATGGCTTTAGCAATTTAACCTAAAATTAGAACCCAAAAATCAAGCAAAGACGTAAAATTAAAACTGAAAATCAAGGGAAAACATTGCATAGTTCGTTTACTCAAGTAAATCCAAACATAATGGCCATCAAATAGGGGCTTAAATCTATAAGAAAAAGACACAGAAATACCTTGACCTATATCAAAATCCTCGAACCTGTAGAAACTCCATCACTGCCAGCAGCTCTAAGAACCAGCAAGACCTACAATTGCAACATCAACACATCCAAACAGAGCAATCACGACGGCACAAAAATTACCTAGTAGAATCAACACACCCAAACCAAAAAATATTAAAATAATACAAAAAATATCTGGTAATACTAACCATAGTTAGCTAAGGAATTAGCTTTCGAGCAAACCCAATTCCCCACCCCCACCAACAAAAAAAAGAGAGAGAGAGAGAGAGAGAGAGAGATTGAACTTGTAAATATCATGAAGAATTTCTTATCTAAAAAATGCATAACAGAAAAATGAATCAATTTCATGCTTTATATTATAATTGAATTTCACCAGAAAGTCTAATTAAGAAATCATTCCATCAGTAAGGAAATACGTCAAGATAAGCCAAAAAAAAATTGAAAAAAAAGGGGATGGGGATGGGGGTGAAGGACTCAACAAAGGAATCAAATCAGTTCATTAAGTTCAGAAAACCTATGGAATATATTTGTGAGTTCCAAAATGCTAACTTCAAGTTTTAGCACCGGAATCAACATTGAGAAATGATTGGATAAATAGAAAGATTTCTGTAATTCAATGGGAAAAATATTATTTGATAAAATCGTCAATGAGAAAAACATCAGAGATATTAGACTGATATTTAACATATTTCCACTTACTTCAACAGTGATTATTTTACTGCAGGAGTCAAATGATACTATCATACAAAAAATAATTTTAAGAGCTCCCACGTGTAGGAATAAATTGAAATATTTGGGCAATTACTTGCCATATGTAATTTACCTACCAGATCAGCAGCAGAACCACCAGCCATATACTCCATTACTATCCATAGCTTAGTCTGGTGCATTATGAAAGAACAATCCATAAATCATGTATAGTATTGCATTTTAACATCAAGTAACATCTTTGCATCAAATAATCCAAAAAATTAGAAATTAGAAAACAACTCCAGGAGAATTTGCACATCAAAACCATAGCTTTTCTTTATATAGATATATAGATTTTGCACATCTAAACCATAACTTTTCTTTACTCTTCACCACACAATCTCCAAAAGAAATCATTTTTCACTTCAAATAACCTCTACTTGACAAACAGAAAGATAAATGGAGGAAAAGTAGGAAGTTATAATAATGATTTTTTTTAATTAGTTTGGACCATTAACAGTTTGTTTCTCAAGAACAATTAACAAAGAGAATAATAGTACCTTTAGTGTAAGTTTTGTCCATGAGTGATCTTCACCATCAAATGATGCATTCAATTGGTCAAAGTTATCCTAGGAAAGCAATAAACCTGTTAGTTACTCAGGAATATGTGCTTTATCATACGTGCTTCACTCATATAGCTATTCAAAGGAGGACAACTAGATGAAACATTATTTTACTGAGAAAAAGAGAAAGAAGTAGCAGAGGACAATATCATTTGCTGACTCTTCACAAGACTACCTAAGTTGCAGAAGACAAACTGAAACACATAAAGTACCCCTATCTAGTAGCAGTGCACATAATCTGTAAGAGTTAAAGGAATCTTTTCTTGGAATTGTTTTCAGACATGAGTACCTCAAGAAGGGAGGCCACTACGACAGGACAATGTTCAACTTCAACATGAGTCTCCAAAGAGGGCAGAAAATATGGACGTTTTGTACCAATTAGCTATTGGTTACCTATTTCTTATTTTTACTTATAAGTCTTGAAGCTAAGCTAAATATCGCACTATAGTTCAGGAATTTAATCAAATAGATTACATCCATAACAGATGTAGAACATTCAGATGAAAGGAACATAATTATACATGCTGAGAGAGGTAAATGGCAAAGAAAGAAACCCACCACCAGTTTTTGCCATATCGCCGCCGGTAAATCTCCAGTTTTTTCTAATGGACGAGTCGTAAAGTAATGCACCAGCTGACGTGAACAATGGCCAACATTTATTACAACACAAACTCTTGGTATTGATGCAGCAAAGGACAAAAAAAAAAAATTTGGTAAAGGTCGAACACATACCTTTTATTGCTCTTCTTCTTGCTATGAGCCGAAGCCTTAGCTGTGATTTCACCCTACGGCGACGCTATGACGTTACAGCGGCATTGAACCTCAAAAAGGACTTCTCGTACGCCTACCAAATAAGATTCCAAAAAGTTCTCACCGCCTCTCATCGGAAGATATGTGACCACTCTCACAGGAAATAGTTGAGCCCACCTTCGCTAAAGATCTGGGATCCAGCCTTGAACCACACGGCCTCGCAAATTTGACACCATTGCGTGCCACGAGCTCAGAGAAGACACATCCAAGAGCTCCAATCATGGCCCATCTGCAGTGGATAACCTCAACAAACGGTTCTTGGCAACGTTTCTGGGTCAGTTGAGAGTCCAGCAGTATCCCAACGTTTCCAACGAATGATGGAGAGGAAAGAGAACTTTTGAGAGAGTAAAGGCCTGAATTAATGGCAGGGTAGGGATAGGAACTCAACAGGAGGGTGTCAGGTGCTCTGAAAAGGTTGATTTCAGATTTCACAGGTTGACAAAAATTTTATCAAGTGCTGAGAAATGGTCTGGATTTTGGACGGACTCTTTAGCTGGGCGGGAAAATTTGGGGGGAAAGATTTTCAGACTTTGTTACTATTATATAATAAATAGATAATAATATTTCATCCGTGCGATGCACCAAAGTTATTATCCACAAAATCGATTTCTATAAGTATTCGTAAAATTTTAGTGCTATACATAATTAGCACATATATAAATGCATTAAAAAAATTCTCTATTAGAATAATTATTAAAATTTAAAAAATAACATAAGTAATTCAAATTATTAAAAAATTCTTTAAATAGTAAACGTCAACTTATATATTTAAATAATAAATTATTATTGCGTTCAATATTTATTATGAATTATTAATAACATCGTTGAAAATATAAATTTAGTATTTTTTTAACGGTATATCATATTTGATGTAATATTATGTGCACGAATATTGATGTATGTGAAAGGTATTAGCATATTTCTCATGACTTCTACATTTCTCTCTTATATTTAAAAAACTTTTTGATTTTCATTCAAAAATATCAATCACAGTAATTAAAAAAGAAATAGTCAAAATATTTGAATTTAACCAATAAAACTTTATTTACAAAAATAAGTAGTTAAAATAATAATTTTAAAAATCTAGCGATTATCATGATAGGACAACTGAGTAAAGTTGGAGATTACGAAATTATACCGAAAATTATACCCTATAATCTTTAAAAATTTATTAAAATTAAGAATGATTAAAAAAATATTAATCATTCTACTAATATTATTAACTAAAAAAAAACCAATGCATTAACTTTTCAATATTAACCTTCGTTCAATAACTTTTTTCTATAAATTATTTATAAGCGGCATATTTTTTTAACCCACTTTTTAACCACATATTTTTTCAAAATCATTTTTCAACCACACATTTTACCTCGAAATAGCTGCTGAACATAGGCTTAATTTATTAAAATATTTAATAATATATATAATATATATAAGAAAATATGATTTGTACTATTAAAGATAACAAATGATTTGACCTTTAATAATTAAAATCAAATTTCATTATTGATGGCTACACATAGGATTTATATAATAGTAAGAACAACAAATCAATAATTAAATAATAATTTTAATACTGATAACTAAAAATATTGATTGAACTCATTCAATAATAATAATAATAATAATAATAATAATAATAATAATAATAATAATAATAATATACAAATAACAATAACATTATATTAATTATTTACTATAATATTAAAACATAAAAAAATTTAAGAAATAAATTGTGCCAAACTATCCTACTTTTATATATAGTATAGATATAGAGTTCCACCAGTGCGATGAACTGAAATTGCTATCCACAATATAGATAAATATTGATAAAATTTAATGATTATACATAATCAACACAATACAAAAGATACAAAAATAATTTTTAATTACAACAATTATTAAAATTGAAAAACAACATAAATAATCCAAATTATCGAAAACTTCATTGAATGATAAATGCAAATTTTGTAGTTTTTTAATTGTATATCATGTTAGATGTAATATTGCGAGTACAAATATTGATGCTTGTTCAAGATATAAATATATTTATTATAACTTCTGCATTTGCCTCACATATTTAACTTTTTCTCAATTCTCGTTCAAAAATAACAATAAATAAACTATAAATATGCGTTTAATCTTAACTCATCAAATATACAACAATTGAACAACACTGAATATCAAGAAATTATTATATCATATAATTTTTGCACAATTATTAAAGGCAATAAATTCACATCTATTCAGATTTTGCATTCACACTAATCTACTTTGCATTCATACAAATCTACTTTGCATTCACACAAATCCACTATTCTCCCTTTATATATAGTATAGATATAGATATAGATTAAATGTAATATTCTGAGTACAAATATTGATGCTTGTTTAAGATATAAATATATTTATTATAATTTCTACATTTACCTCACATATTTTACTTTTTCTCAATTCTCGTTCAAAAATCACAATCAACTATAAATATGTATTTAATCTTAACTCATCAAATATACGACAATTGAACAACATTGAATAACAAGAAATTGTTATATCATATAATCTTTGCACAATCATTCAAATTAAAAATTATTAAAAAAAAAATTAACCATTGTTTAGTTTTTATCATAAAATAATATTAGGGTGTATATATATATATATATATATATATATATATATATATATATATAATAGTAATCGTACTCGTGCGATGCACGAAATATATAATTGACAATTATTTATTTAATTATTGTAAAAATACAATGTCTGACATAAATTGTGCATTCATATATAATAAATAAAAAAAATGCTAAAACTTAAATTAAATATTGCAATTTGTTAAACTTACACGTGACAAACTTATATGCAGTCCTATATCTTTTTTCACAAATTCATAAATCATTTACTACATGCATAAATTGAAATTTCCTAATTCATGTATTAAAATAAACTGATAAAAATAAGAAATTTCCTAAAATGGCAGGTGAAAATGAGCGAGAAACTATGTGCGTAAAATTATAACGGTTATCCCATTATTATATATATGGATAGATAAATAGATGATTTTGCTAACACCTTTTATTTTACAAATTGAACCAATGAGTTATCCAAACCTAGAGTTGTAAAAAAATTAAATGATTTAATTGAATCTATTTAGAAAGATCGAATATCTATTGTTTCTTTCAATTTGATAAGAAAAATATTCAAAATTAATCATTTAGGTCAAATTGAATTTTGGTAAGAAATGATATGTATCATTTTAGGACTTAAATGTGATAAATTGGAAAGATTGGATGTTGGAAAAAATAAAAAGTATACATAAAACTTTTATATTTAGTATTTAAGACGATTTTACGAATGATATGTTTAGAGTTTACTCTCATTCCTTAGCTTGTATTAAACTTCTCATTGAGATTTTAGATTTGACATCCATATTGCATATTTTTAACTTTAAAATAATGCAATAATTATAAAAGAAAAAAATAATATATAATTTGACTTTTTCTAGATATTTTTTTCGTAAATCTATAAATCATTTACTACATGCATTAATTGAACTTTCTTAATTCATGTATTAAAATAACTTGATAAAAATAAGAAGTTTCTTAAAATGACAAGTGAAAATGGGTAGGAAACTATGTGCGTAAAATTGTGACGGTTATCCTATATATATTAACACTAATACTGAATAAATTCAATTAATATTTTTAGCTATTTGTATTAAAATTATCATTTAATTATCATTTTTTTTATTTGTTGTTCTTAATATTATGTGTAACCATAAATATAAAATTGCGTTTTAATTATTCAGGGTTAAATCATTTGTTATCTTTAATATTAAAAATCATATTTTCTGAAATATATACGTGGTTGAAAAATTCGCTGCTTACAAATAATTTATAGAAAAAGTTATTGAACAAAGACTAATATTAAATAATTAATGCTTTTATTTCTTTTTAGTTACTAATATCGATAAAGTGATTAACATTTTTTAATCATTCTTAATTTTAATAAATTTTTAAAGATTATGGGTTATTAAAAAATTTCGTATTCTTCAACTTTATTCGGTTGTCGTATAATGATATTTGCGAGATTTTCAAATTATTATTCTGATTATTTGAGTTTGATTTTTTGAGAATTGTTTTTGTGAAAAAATGATTTTTTTAGAATGTATAGTTAAAAAGTAGTATGAAAAATTGTAAAAAATAATTTTGTAAAGAATGTGTGATTGAGACTGAATGTTCAGAAAATTTGATTTTTGAAAAATCAATTCCATATGGGTAAATAATGAAGTATTATGTCTTGTGTGTTAAATAATCGCGCCGCATTTTATGAATCGAGATGCATAGATGATTTCTTAATATATAAAGTTAAATGTATTTGCGATATACATTCGTTAAAATTTAATCAAAACTAACATTTCACGTTACTCAATTTGCTACATTCATTTAAATATATGATCACTTGTATTTAATTTGTAATGTTAAAGTAAATATGAAATGAAATATTTGTTTAATAAATTTAAATATTAAATATTATAATAAGATAATTAGTACCAATTCTAATAATACTATTCGGATAGTGATAAATTATTTGTGATAATCTAGAAAGTATATTTTGGAAAAATTAATTACATCAATAATTATTAAAATTGAATAGTTATGCAAATGGTTATTGAATTTTTTTATGTATTTATTTTTAAAGTAGTAAGTTGTTTTAGTTCCTAACTATTACAATTGTGGCAACTTAGTAAAAAAAAAAAAGGCCCTTATGAAGTACCCTTTATTCAAACCCTCATTTTTTTAAAATATCATTTTCAACTAGCATTCTATTAATTTTGGCTCTGTTTGTTAAAAGTTTTTTGTTTTAGATTTTTTTTTATGTTTTCAAGGTAAAATATGCGGTTGAAAAGTTTAGAGGAAAAATGTGTGTAATTTGGGGAATTGTGTTGTAAAAAACATGTTTGCCCAACAGAGCCAAAACAATCTACATATAAATTAAAAAAAAAAAAATCATACTTTTTAACAATTTATTGTGCCAAAATTTACTATTACGAACTACATTATTTGAAATAATGAGTCTCAAATAAGTGTTTAAGTATACATTATCCACAAAATCATTATTATTAAACTCATTTTGTAGATAATGAGGGATCAAAATAGTGCTAAATATGCTCACGAGAGAAAAAAAACGTAATACATAAAGGGGGAGCACTTCCCAAAAATAGGTATGACCCATTTTTGTCTAAAACACATTTCCTAAAATGATAATTAGTAGTATTAATTCACTATTTATTATTCATTTTGGACAAAATTCAAATTTAAAATATTTCAATTGTATGCAGATTTTTAAATAGCTATATTTTTCAGGTCCCGAAATTTCTTGGTCCGTCTCCCCCTTTTGAAAATCAATTATAGTTTTTTTTTTTTAAAATTCGTAAAAAAAAAAAAAAAAAAAACTTTGTCAATATAACATAAATATCTTTAATTAAAAATAGAAAATGAAAGATGATGAAATAAGAACATTCATCAATATATTTTGTTTTCATTTTCGTTTTAATAAAATTCTGAGCGTATATCATTGATATATCTATTTTTTTTACTTATTACAAATTCTATTTAAATGTAGTTTTTCTTTTCCATTTTAAGTTTTAAATCAATTCAAATTACAATATTTAACGAAATTTCTGGAATGATAAACATACGAACCATAAAAAATAAAAAAATTAAGGTATGTGTGATATACCTTTGTGATTAATTGTCTTCCTTTATTTCTCATTTTTAATTAAATATTCATTTCATATGTTAACATATAAATTTAATATATGTGAGTAACAAATGATCGTTCTTCGCACGAGTGTAACACTAGTTTTCAAATATAGAAACTTATTTTAGCGAGAAACTATGTGCGAATTTTGGTGACGGCTATTTTACTTTAATAAATACCAGTATCACGCTCGTGCGTTGCACAGAACAATAATATGATATGATTTTACTGTATATATCATTATAAAATGGACCCATTTTTGTCTAAAACACATTTCCTAAAATGATAATTAGTAGTATTAATTCACTATTTATTATTCATTTTGGACAAAATTCAAATTTAAAATATTTCAATTGTATGCAGATTTTTAAATAGCTATATTTTTCAGGTCCCGAAATTTCTTGGTCCGTCTCCCCCTTTTGAAAATCAATTATAGTTTTTTTTTTTTTTTAAAATTCGTAAAAAAAAAAAAAAAACTTTGTCAATATAACATAAATATCTATAATTAAAAATAGAAAATGAAAGATGATGAAATAAGAACATTCATCAATATATTTTGTTTTCATTTTCGTTTTAATAAAATTCTGAGCGTATATCATTGATATATCTATTTTTTTTACTTATTACAAATTCTATTTAAATGTAGTTTTTCTTTTCCATTTTAAGTTTTAAATCAATTCAAATTACAATATTTAACGAAATTTCTGGAATGATAAACATACGAACCATAAAAAATAAAAAAATTAAGGTATGTGTGATATACCTTTGTGATTAATTGTCTTCCTTTATTTCTCATTTTTAATTAAATATTCATTTCATATGTTAACATATAAATTTAATATATGTGAGTAACAAATGATCGTGTTTCGCACGGGTATAACACTAGTTTTCAAATATAGAAACTTATTTTAGCGAGAAACTATGTGCGAATTTTGGTGAAGGCTATTTTACTTTAATAAATACCAGTATCACGTTCGTGCGTTGCACAGAACAACAATATGATATGATTTTACTGTATATATCATTATAAAATAGAAAAAAGTTTGAACACACAGTTTGCTTTGAGTAATGATATAAACTGTCAACGAATACTCAAATAGAAATAAAATATAATTCTCATAAATTTGGAAAGCCACTTTAAATACTACATTATGGCTGCCCAAACACGTGACATGCACGAAAGTTATTATAGACAAAATATATCCCTGTTTGGTAACACTAACTTTTTAGATCTTAATTAAATTTAAAGTCAACATTTAATCTTAATAACACTTTTTATGGAGCCCATAATTTTTCAGCTGCACATCCCATCAATTTTTATCAAAATCTACTAAAAATCTGATTTTATCAATATCAAATAGGGGCTATATTTTAAACAATTGCTCAAACTTAAATAAATAATGCAATTTTTCAAATCAATGTTGTATAGAGTAAATAAAAATGTTTGTCCGAATATTTTTGACTAACATGATTACATGAATACAAATAACAACCCTCAAAATATTATAATTTATATAAAATAAAGTAATTGCAAAATATTAAATATATGCAATCTATATTTAAATAAATGTAGTAAATTTAGCAATATTGACGATGCAAGAAAGTGAAAATCAACTTCAAGGTTTGCGGTGCAAACGTGAAGTTTAACCTAAGAGACCCTTCCAATAATTAATTTTTTTTTAAATGTGATGCATTAAATTGAATATAATTAAATGCATATTTAATTACATGTCAATATCAATAAAATTAAAAAATATATATTAATCAAAATCTAAATAAAATATATATAGTGAGCCTTTTTGTCTATATATTTTAATAAAATTAAAAGAAATAAAGTTTTATCGTTTTTACGACATATAATTATTATTTTAATAATTTAATAAAATTGCGGATCAATTAATTGTTTTATCATCTTGCGATGAAACATGCCATGAATTAAATATTTTAACGATTATAACGTGAACATATCAACTCGATTTCTGGATTTAACTTTCAATAAATAAAATTTTCTTTTTTAAAAAACTTTTGAACTATAAAATTAGGCTATACAATACACGTGCAAGACTCAACTTACATATTTTCCTTAGGACTGACGCTTTTCTTTTTATATGTTGTTCTTATCATATTTTTCCCAAAAAAAGATGTATGAACGATTTTTTTGTATATTTTAATTTTTGTGTTTTGCTAAAAAATAATTATTAATTTTAATAAATATTATTACATTAATTGGTTCTTCTTTCTTCATATTTGCAATTTCTTTATTCATATTTTTACATTATTATTTCATATTTTAATAAAATTTACTGACCAATCAATTGTTTAATAAAAAATATATGAACTAATTGTTAAAATCTGTAATACATAATCTGCATTTTTTAGTTATTTAAATTTATAATGAAAAATAGAAATTGATTAGAATCAATAAATAAATAAATAAATATCAAAATGATGTATTATGAATTGAAGAAATCTTAAGTTGTAAAAATTAACACAACTTAACTCAATTTACTTAGAAAATTCATATATTTATTATTTATTTTGATTTGATAAGAAAAATTCGAACTGAAATTAATCATCTATGACTAAATTGAATTTAGTTAACATATTATAGATAGTATTATAAAACTTAATTAAATGGTATAATTTAAAATGAATGAAATATTAAGAAAAAGTAAAAAATATATATAAAATAAAAATTTTACATTTGATCTTTGAGGAGGTTTTACGGACAATATGTTTATAATTTGCTCTAACTTGTTAACTTGTATTAAACTTCTCATTGAGATAATCGATTTGACATCAATATTACATATTTTCGATTTCAAAATGATACAATAATTATTAAAAGAATAATCAAATAGAAAAAAATAATATTTTGATGCTGTTAATAGCATAACACGGATGCTAATGTCATTAATGAAACATGTACCATAATACTTACTAAAATATTTGATACGCTATTTTTTGGCAAAAAATTCTAAATTTAGAAAGTTGTTTTTGGCGGGAAATTATATGCGAATTTTGGTGACGGCTATCCTATTTTATTTATTTATCTTTTTGAGGTAAAATATTATTGAATAATAGAGTTCCACTTTGTCATCTTGGACGATTCAACGGCCCATTTGGATTATAAATTTGATTTATTTAAGTTTTATAGGTAAGATATGTGGTTAAAAATTAAAGAGAGAAAATATGTGTGATTAAAAAGTGATTTTTGAAAAATTGTATAGATTATGAATTGAATTATAATCGGTAATGATTTCCTAAACGAACAGAGGCTTAACTTGTTTAGACTCACCACTCCGTTCAAAAACACTGTAGCATTTATAAATCGATTGATTTATATTTTCGGAATAAAATATGTGGTTAAAAAGTGGTGAGAGAAATGTGTATGTGGTTAAAAAATGGTTTTAAAAATTGTGTTGTTTATAAATTAATTTATAAATTGTAATAATCTTTTATTTATTTATCTTTATAAAAGTAGAAATGGAGAGAGTGAAGTATTAAATGTCATTTAACTTTCTAGCCAAAATGCACTTGCAACGTTTGGAAAAAAAAAACACTAAAATAAAATATCATGAAATAAAAATCCATGTAGATTAATGTTATATTTGAATTCGTGTTTATTAATGCAATTTCCATTTGAATTCGTGTAGATTAATGTCGTATTTAAATTGGTGCAAATAACATTGGGATTAGAAAATGCTTTATTTTTTGAGTAAGCTTATAAATAATTTTATAGTTTTATGTTTGTAAATTATTATTCTCTTGAAATTCGTATATATCTATTATATTATTAATAATTTTTTTGAATACAAATAATGTTTTGATTTATGTATCATAATTAAGCCTATGATCGGACGCTGAATCTGGTTTTTAAACAAGATTTTTTGCTTTTTTTTTTTTTTTGAGGTAGATGAGTGGTTAAAAAGTGGCGAGAGAAAATGTGTATGGTTAGAGATAGATTTGGAGAATTGTGTAATTTAAAATTTGGTTTATAAACCAAAAAAGTTGAAGATCCGAACACAGGCTAATATGATTTAAGTTATACAGTTAACTTCGTATCAGTTTAGTTCTTATTATTTTAGGTATTACTTATTAGTATTACAATAAATAGTTAATATATTGTTATTGTTATTTGTATATTTTCATTATAACAATGATTTTTTATTATTACTAGTAGTAAGCACGTGCTTTGCACGTCTTACGTATATGCTGAATGTTAAAGTAATGTTTTTTAAGTACTAATATCGTTTTTAAAGTAGTTGACGTAATTGATATTGTTGAAGGAAAATTGTAAATGGTAAATTGACTTCAGTTCCTAATATATTAATATTTTATTGAAAATTTTTGTCCAATTCTTTGAAATATATATTAAACAACTATTTAAAATGCCAGCTTAATAAATAAATCGCATTTGATATGTTAAGAAGTAATCTGATGTCATAAAATATTAGGCAAATCAATAATTGTTTTATAAAATATATATGATAAGTTGCGAAAAAATGTGAAAGAACTATACATAGATGGATTAAATTAATTTGTAAACATATTTTTATAATGAAAATTTTTAATATTAATCTCCAATTTGGGAGAAATTAAAATAAGATTATAATTTAAGTTAAAATCAACAATTAATTTTAACCACATATTTCATCGCACCCACAACTTTTCAACCACGTTTTATTAACTTCCATCAAAATCTATTGAGAATTTGGTTTTAATCATCACCAAGCATTGACTATATAAATTTAAACTAAAATTTCAGTTTTGATTTTTTTGTTAATTTTTGAAAATGTTTTGTAATTATTTATTTTATATTCGTAATTAAAAAAATATTTTTTCATATAAATTAACTAATGGTTTTGGCAAGAATTTAAGTGAATTTGAAATAAATTTTTTTTACAATCACCCTACTTTAAAAAATAAAATAAAATAAAATAATTTTTATTGGTAACTAAAAATCATAATTGTTTGAATTAAAATTAGAAAAGAATTCATTAAAAGTATAAACAAGTCATTTGAATTGTTTAAATAATGTGTTTATAAACGAAATAGTATTACCCAACAGAGGGCTAAAAAATAATAGTTTAAATTAAAAATAGAATATAATTATTAAATGCATAAACACACTATTTGAATTGTTCAATGGAGTTATCAATAGAAATGAAATTTGATGAGACAATATTCTAAAAGTAAATTAAAAAGTAATAATGCTAAATTAATATTAATTGAATAGCCAATTCCGATTTAGTCAACGTGAATAAGTTAATTTTTTTTAAATAAATGTAAAATAAGTTTCAAAAAATGAATTAAGGGTATTATTGAGAAAATGAAAGAATGTGAGGATAAAATGAAAAATCAAGAGATTCTCACTTTATGATATTGTATGTATATGAATTGTAGATGTAGATTGTAGATAGATATAGATTTTTTTGATAGATAGATTAAAGCTAATATTGAATGAATTCAATAAACACTCATAGCTATCAGTATTAAAATTATTGATATTTTATTTATTTGTTATCTTCATGTTATAAATCCTATGATAGATATAATTATTAAATTTATGTTTTAATTATTAATAATTAAATTATTTTTTATCCTTAATATTATAAATCATATTTGCTAATATATATATATATTATTAACTATTTAATAAATTAAACCTCCGTTCAAAGGCTATGTTTTTGTTTATAAACAAAAATATTATTGTTTTCGAATAAGGAATTCTATAGGTTAAATGCTGTGTGGGGAGGTGAAGAAGGTTTTGAACTTCTATAATAGAGATGTTTTGAAGCTTAAGTATCTTGGAAAGTGTGTATTGAATTAAAAATTAGGTCTTGGAACACATTTTTATTAGATCATTTTTAATTGATGATCTTTTCTTGTTCTTAAAATGTATTTCCTAGTAGGAATGGCAATGGGTTGGGTTCGGGCTGACCCTCCTCGAACCCGAAATGGCTGTATCCCGTTCCGCCAATGACCCGAAATTAAATTTTTTTATTATATAAATTGGTAATAAAATTTTAGGTGAAAAACTTAGATCGAACTAGTTAGAGCTTTTAAGTTTGAACTTTAAAGATAATATTTATATATTTGAAGGGAAAAATATCAATAAATAACATAATGGTATAGTGGTCGTATATTCTCATACCCTTAAATCCCACAAAGATTCAATTCTTCTAGACCTCATTAAATTTATTTTTAGTTTCTCATTAAAAAAAAAAAAAATTCTCGGGTTGCGGGTCGGGGCGGGTCTGCCCCGAACCCTCACCGAAATGCTGTTCGAGGCGAAAAACCTGCCCCGAACCGGCCTCGCGAACCCAACGGGGCGGCTTGTTTCGGGTCCTCCGAGTTTTTTTGTCATCCCTATTTCCTAGGCCAGTCATTGAGAAGATAGAAAGAAAATGGTTGATATTTTGGAATGCTTATAACAACTGCATAGCGGGGAATATTGATTTTTATATAGAGAGATTAAAGAGAACATTGATTTTTATATAGAGGGATTAACATAGTCATTTGTATTTATTGTTGTATTCGTTATCAACTAGAATTTTTATTTTTTAATTGTTCTATTTTTTTATTAATTATGTTTTCTTTAATTTGTTTCTTGGATAGTGAGGCAACATAACTTAAGTTTCTAAAATGTCCCTATTATGGCTGAGTATGGTAATGGTACTCAAGAAGTATTTTTTGTAGCATTTTTTGTTTTCGGGTGTTGTGCAGCTGAATGTGGTGTTGATCGATAATTTATCATTTGTAATGCAGTCTTTGAAAGTAAATTTCAAGTACATGTGGAAAAGTTCCAATCTGGATAGCTCTGATATGTTCAATATCGACTCTAACATGGTATCAAAATAGTTTGGCTTTCTTTTATCAATAACTAAAATATAGTTAGTCAACCAAACTTATTTTCTTTTTGAGAAAGAATTGAGTTTGGGAGGTTAACCTCACATGGCGATGTTAATATGTTTTTGTGGCCCTGTACATGGTGATGTTAACATGTTTTTGTAGCCGTATGAAGTTACAAAAGATGCGTCACCCTTGTAAATAATAGTTACTGCTTTGTTTCAGTTCATTTTTTTTCCTCATGTTCTTTAACGCATTCCTTCATAATAAGAATTGTACCAAGAAAAGATTCTGAAATATCAAACAACAAATCATTATTCGAAGCTTCTATGACAGTAATAGACTGGCAATATGCATGCAAAGTATACACCAAAACTAGTATTAGATAAAACAATAAATACTTCAAATTTTAATATAATCATTATTGGCATTTGTGAGGAAAAATGAATCATTGGATGGGACCATAATCTAAGAGATAGTTGTATAATTGGAAGATTTTTTTCTAGCAGAGATGTCGAAGCAATCGCCTTATGTGAGGCCAGTGAGGACGTGGAATTTGTTGTCCATAATATTGGGACAACGATTCTGGATATGTTATTGACAATATAAATTTTGTTAACTCTCCTTGTTATACCCTCACCATGTGGTGAAAATTGTCAACGTGCGATCGAAGTACTTGCACTCGCGTCAAAGAACCTTGTGTGGGATGAACCACCATCCCCGACACAATGCGCCCCGAACCAATTAGACAACTAGCACGCGTAGGGTAACGTCTTAACACTATTGATGTGACATAGTAGCCACCACCACCACCACAGTATTCATACTTTCAGAAACTGATACGTGCCACAGAAGTCAAAATCAGAGTTATGATGGCTATTGATGATGTCTATGAATTGATTAACAATGATTGAATAAGGATATCAAATTTGCCTCCATGTGGAAAGATCTTAACCATCCACTCATGTTGCTAGCCTATCAATATTTTCTCTCAACACTATAGGAATGTAATCAAATTTTAGCTCCCACTAATTAATATACTCACAACCTAACTCCTTTTACTCTATTTCACGTGTCTCTCCCGCATTCAATATTATACATCTAGGATTCCATTGCTTCATGCCTACCATTCAAATGCTTTCGGTAGCATCTCAAGTCCATGCTCTTCAGACATCAATGCTTCTACACATTTTCAATGAGCATATATTTCACTCAGCATTTGGAGCACCCACTAGGACTCCACCGTATCGACGAAGTGTATGCTACCCATTCAAATGCTTTCAGTAGCATCTCTAGTGCATACCGTTCGAACATTAATACTTCTACGCATTCTCAAGGAGCATATCTTTCATTCCGTCTTCGGTGCTCCCACTGGGACTCCACCACTTCAATGAATCATGTGCCACACATTCAAATGTGCTGAAAGCAACATTTTTTTATTCAACCAAGAGAGAGGTCGAAAAGTGACCGTTTTGCCATTCCAACATGTATCGCCCCCTAAGTCACATTTTGATCCAATCACTTCATAGAGTCCAATTATCTTATTGTCAGAATATTGAGCTCAAGTTCAAATGCTAGAGAAAATACCTCGAAGTGACGATCATCTAATGTAATGATTAACAGATTCTTCTATTTCAAATGTATAATCTCTAACTTTTTTGCCCAGATTCCCAAAGTATCGATATCTATCTCCCAATCAGGACTCCACTAATTGGTACTTAAAAGGACTTAAACTAGCAAACGAAGGTACATTACCTGGTCAAAATTTAAGTGACTCGTTCCATGATAAATAAAGTCGCATTTCAAGTGGTTGCAAATGGGTAATCTATGCAATGACGTACAATGTGCGTCAAACACATCATTTCTCTTATCCTTAAGAGCAAGCTCTCAGACCAACAATATAATTATAATGAAATAAGTTGAGCAAATATGATAGGTTGAAATTTTTTTCAAATTTGCCAAATTTTAGGTTGTATTCTCTTTATCTTTCAGTTTTCTATTTTCATTTTTTATTTTCATAGCTGTTTTCAAATTACTTAAAATGCTTTTGGTTTGTTATTTCTAAAAACTATTTTCTAAAATTAAAAGCTGGAAAACACGTGTTGTTTAAAATTTTGTAGATTTTTTTTTTGTACACTTTAATTATATTGCTTGTGAAAAATTTATAAATGATATTTTGTGGGTTAAGACAACCTTCTTGATCACAGAAAATGATATTTTGTTTAGCTATTATGATTTTCGATTTTCTAAATTTGAAGAGTCAAATCCATTCTTTTTTTAAAAAAAGGAAACTATTCTTATTTAGCTAACTTTGAGAGTTTTGTGAAATTAAATTTTAGCTATGAATAATACTAGAAATGATAATTTGTAAAAGAAAACTATTTATCTATAAATTTTAGCTATGAATAATACTTGAAATGATAAAAATGTGGTGTTGACTATTTTTTTTTTAAAAGTGAAAACGCGCGTTTTTGGATTTGTAAAGAAAGCGCAGAAAACGTCAAAACTGTGTTCTCTGTTTTCTTTACAAAATCTGTTTTTTGTTTTCAGTTTTCATTTTCAAAAACAGTACAACAAAAAAGTGTTTTCTGCATTTTCGGAAACAAAAAACAGCTAAAAAACGACAGAGAGAACTTAGCCTTAATATTACAAGTCTTGGCATGAGTTTTGTAATACCCCAACTAAGAAAGCTTAAGAGAATTGATAGGTACTACTCATACTAACAAGTGTACATTATTTTCCGGAAGTCCATCGTTAGAAACTTCATAGTTAAGCGTGCTTGGCTTGGAGCAATTCTGGGATGGGTGACCTCCTGGGAAGTTTTCTCGGGGAGCGTGAGAGTGAGGACAAAGCATGTTGAAAAGACTCGTGTTGGTACAGTGGGGACAGTACGACGTCATTTGTAACCACCCGGGTCCCACTTAACGGGCTGTTCATGAATCGTGACTTAAAAAAAAATATAGCTTCATTATTATTTGCCACCACTGCCCTTTCATTCGCCACCATTTCCGAAATCTGCAATTTGTAAGTTTAAAAATAGGGGTGAGCATTTCATAGAAATACTCAGTAGGTTCAGCGCAAATTAAATAAACTGTACAGTAAATAATACATATAATCATGCAACTTAATTCATAAATTCTCATTCTCATGCAATAAGCAATTGGATCTCATACATCATAAATTTTCGTGCCCGAAGACATGTGGATCTGGGCCCGAAGGCAACTGGTCCATGCCCGAAGACATGTGGATCTAGGCCCGAAGGCAATTGGTCCATGCCCGAAGACATGTGGATTTGGCCCCGAAGGCAATTGGTCCATGCCCGAAGACATGTGGATCTGGCCCGAAGGCAGTTAATTCTCATAAATTACGTAATCACATGCATATATTTACAATATGGGTTTACTTAATATTGCGCAATTAAGATAAAAAGATTTTTGAAGTAATGAACCTACCTTAAAATATTTCTGAACTTGCTTAAAAAAATGATTCTAGCTTTCTTGAAAATCCCGCGCCTCGTCTAGCCCTAAAATATGTCACTGTGATTATAAATTATAAAATTGTGATATTTAACGTCTATAATTCAAATTATTTTGCAGTGGAAGGACTTGGGCGCCGTCTCGATCAATGTGCCAATTAAAAAAGTTTATAAATTGTTTATGAACTCTATGTATAATTAATTATTTTATTTGTTAAGCTTGTTAAATTCTATTTGTCATTGAGTAGTAAGTTGTTTAAATTTCATTAAATTGAGATTGGGAAAAGGTCTAGGGCGAATTGAAATTTTATTGGGAGTTGTGGATTTAAATTTCTAAACTAGAGAGAATTGAGGGGCCAAGTTGCAAATTCCAAAAGATTATATCTAAACCTAATCTAACCTAAACTCTCATACTCTCGGTCTCTACCTCTCTCTCACTCACGGTCTCTCTCTCTCTACTGCTCTTCTCTCGGCCTCTCACCCAGCTCTCTCTCTGTCTCGACCTTCCTCTCGTTTCCATCACTCTCGGTTGAACACAAATCCGCCACCCACCACACCGTCGATCACCACCACGGTAAGGCACCCCTCCCCGTTTTCTCTCCCTTAAACACGCAGTCACACACTTGCCCGCGGTTTTTACACACCTTCACGCACACACACATACACACTTCGATACACCCATATATATATATATATATATATATATATACATGGATTTGTGTAAATGGTTGATAAATGTACTTTCCTTAAATTAAGAGCAAATTTCAGATTTTTATTTGTTTGAATCGATGGGTAAGGTGCTTAGGTGTAGGTATAGATTATCATGTATGTATAGGTGTATGTAAATATGTAAATTTTGGATTTTTTATGTGGGCATATATACATATTTAGATTTTTGCTATGAAAAATAAAATTTTCAGATTTCAAAATATGAAGATTTCGAATTTTTGAAGTTAATCTTGAGATTGAGTAATGTTCATACATGTATGAATATAATTATAATTTTGTGGCTTAGTTAACTGCTTGGTTAAATTCTAAATTATAGTGATAATTTTTCAGATTTAGAAAAAAAAAATATTTAATTACCTTGTTTAAATTGAGTTAGTTTAATTGAAGTTCAATTGATTATTTGCTGTTTTTGATGTTGTTTTAAATGGAAATTTTCAAGTTTGGGTTTTCAATTGTTTTAATTGAAGTTTAGTGTATATTGTTAACTTATAGTTGTTATTTTCAAAATTTCGAAATTTATGAAATTCGTAGTTAATTAACTTTTCGGGTAAAGGGTGAATAAATGGTGATTTTCAAATTTATGAATAGTTAGAATGCTAATTGGAATTGACTTTTTGAAATTAAGTTGCGATGAATATTTTGTAACTTTGACATTTGTGTAATTTGATAAATTAGATTTCAATTTTTGCCATAGAAGTTAATCTTTTATTTCGAATGTAGTATGATCTGTATTTGACATAGCTTAAAATTTCATTGGATTTGAATTGCGAGTCACATGGAAGTCTCAACCTCACTTAGGAGCTTTAAATGTGATTTTTGAACTAAAAGTAAATTTTATTAAATGAATGGATACAACTAGGATTTTGGTACATTGACGACGCTGGCAGCCGAGGCTCCTCCACTTACAAATTCAGAAACGGTAAATACTAAGGACTACAAGTAAGTAAACTTCCCTTATTTTCATGAAAGTAGAAAGTTAATGTGAAATTAATGTACGTAAGTGATTTTGTGTTAATTTCTTAATGTTGATGTATTTGATTTACGCTATGCAAGTATGTGTATTTAAGGAAATGTTCAAGCATGCACGTTATCATGTCATTGCATCATTAAGCATGCATTGACATCGAAATGGGAAAGTCAAATGTTTTTAATGAAAGGAATGTGTCAAAGTGAAATTTTTGTCAAAAGTTATGTATCCCAAGTTTTTCAAGAAAGAATGGGTGTGCTTCTATGTCATGAAAGATGCGAGTGGGAAATGGGGTGGGGGGACCGGCGTACCCGAATGCAATGAGCCGCTTTGCGGTGGAATGAAATGAATGAGCCGCGTTGCGGTGGAATGAAATGAATGAGCCGCTTTGCGGTGGAAATGTGAATGTTAATCTGGTTCCAAATAAGAATTGCCCACTGTTATCTGATTAACTAGAAGTTACATCAAGTGAGCTCACGATGGAAATGAAGTGAAAGTTTTGAAATGAAGTAAAAGTTTTGAAATGTTAAGTGAAAGTTTGAAAAGTTTGAATGTTCTGGAAAGTAAAGTCAAAAGGGGATACATATATGAAATTTTTAAAGCATTCATGTCATAAGCATGCATTCATGCATAAAGTTTACTTACTGAGCTTTAGCTCACCCCATTCCCTCCCCAATATTTCAGGTGATGAAAGTTAGATGAGACGAGGAGAGCATTTGGTGGCAGACTCAGGCTATACCTGCTTTCAATTCTTGAAAATAAAGTTAAATTAAAATTTATTTAAGTTCTAAGTAATTATTTTCTTAATTCATTTAGTATTGTTAATTGTTTGGGTGAAATTAGTTTAAATAAGTTATGGTATTTCCCTGTGATTAGTTTTTATCATGTTTCATGAGTTTATAAATGTATACTTCAAGTTATTTTGTTGAGGAGTTTGGGGAATTGATGTTGAAGTTGAATTTTGGAATTGTGGTTGGATGTTGAATGTTGGATTATTGTAATACCCCAACTAAGAAAGCTTAAGAGAATTGATAGGTACTACTCATACCAACAAGTGCACTTTCTTTTCCGGAAGTCTATCGTTAGAAACTCCATAGTTAAGCGTGCTTGGCTTGGAGCAATTCTGGGATGGGTGACCTCCTGGGAAGTTTTCTCGGGGAGCGTGCGAGTGAGGACAAAGCATGTTGAAAAGACTCGTGTTGGTACAGTGGGGACAGTACGCCGTCATTTAACGGCCGGAACAGCCCGTTAAGTGGGACCCGGGTCGTTACAAATGGTATCAGAGCCGATCGCCAGCCGGAAATCGGAAACTAAGTGCTACGCCATAGGGTGGGAGCTACCTCTAGAATCTCAACGTCTGGCAACAGATCCTCAGATGGGTTAAGCGCGACGAGGACGTCGCGAGTCTAACAGGGGGTGATTGTAATACCCCAACTAAGAAAGCTTAAGAGAATTGATAGGTACTACTCATACCAACAAGTGCACCTTCTTTTCCGGAAGTCCATCGTTTGAAACTCCATAGTTAAGCGTGCTTGGCTTGGAGCAATTCTGAGATGGGTGACCTCCTGGGAAGTTTTCTCGGGGAGCGTGCGAGTGAGGACAAAGCATGTTGAAAAGACTCGTGTTGGTACAGTGGGGACAGTATGCCGTCATTTAATGGCCGGAACAGCCCGTTAAGTGGGACCCGGGTCGTTACAAGTTTGGTTTTCGTTAAATTAGATTTTTTCTCTTTGCCTCATTATGCTATAGGTTGTGTTCGGAGCCTATTTAAATAGGAGAGATGATTTATATATGTTTTCTAAGTAAAATACGTGGTTAAAAATAGGAGAGAGAAAATGTGTAGTTAAGAAGTGTTGTGGAAAATTGTGTTGATTATAACAAAAGTTTACCGAACACACCAAACCAACCCGCCGAACGGATGTATAGTGTTTTACTAATATATAAGAATAATGTTATGCATGTCAAGGTTGAGATTTATAAAGATCCTGCAATGCCTGTGTCTTGGTTAGAATTGAATGTGTTGGCCAGTGACTATTGAGCTTATGAATGCCCACTTTACCCTCACTTGTTGCTTCATGAAATTACCCATTATCACTCTTCACCAACCTTATCCCTAAATGAATTCTCCATTTCTAGAATCAAAACCCTTCTTTGGTTGACATTGAACTCCCAACGAAAGCAAAAACAAAATCAGAAGCTTGATCGTGCTTCCCCTCAACTTATTTCAAGAGGAAATCAGCTTGTTTTGCCTCAATCACCCTTTGACTATGTGGTTTGGCGAGAGTGGTGGCGGACCGGAACTAGATCTTCTGCGATTGTCTCCCACCAACTATTTTTAGTCAGCATTCATCCAACACGAATTGTTCTTTCTCCCCAACAAGGATCTCGAAAATGAACCCCATGGGCACTATCCCGATGCAATAGTAAGCCTTCCTTCTAAATTTCTTTCATCAAACGGGTGTAAGTATGCTTGAGGTTTTTTCTTGTATGATAAAGATTTGTACAATGCTATAGCACTACTGACCGGAATTTCTTTGAGATTACAGCTTCCAACTAGCCACAACCTAAAGTAGTGGTCCGAGAATCTGTCAGATGGAACTATCAAAGGAAGAGAATCAAGTTGATGATCATTGGACAATCTTAGTGATATGGTCAGAATAATTTGTGGATTGTGATTGTATTGTAATTAACTAATTACTTAGATTAGAATAACTTCCTTGTAAAGCTTCAATCCCTTTGTATATATTCTGCTCTACTGTACTGGTTTTACAATATAATATACATATTTCACTTCATTTTTCTTATGGTATCAGAGCACCAGCAACCTTGGTGACTCCATTTACCTTCCGCAAACACAACACAATGAAACCCATATCATGGGCGACACAGCAAGGACACACACTGCCACTAATGCAAAAGAATCACTTCTCCTGCTCAATTCAGATACTCCAGGATTGAAATTAGTAAACATCCTCCTAGATGGTCACAACTACGGCAAATGGAGTCGTTCTATGCTTCTCAGTCTGAGTGCTAGGAACAAACTCGGATTAATCGATGGAACTATCAAGGCGCCTTCATCGAATGATCCTAAATTTCAGATTTGGCAACGTTGCAATGACATGATATTGACCTGGATTCTTAATTCCATTCAGCCCGACATCACACGAAGTGTAATCTTTTTAGATATGGCATCAGCAGTTTGGAGTGACCTTAAGGATAGATTTTCACAAGGAGATGACACCAGAATGTATCAGATCTATCAAGAGATCGCTGAATGCTGCCAAGAACACCAATCCGTCTCTATGTACTATACCAAACTTAAGGCCCTTTGGGATGAAATATCCTCTTACATGGAACCCACCACATGTACTTGCGAAGCCTCAAAAACACTGGCCAATCGAGAAGAAAAGGAGAGGGTTATGCAATTTTTGATGGGGTTAAACGATTCCTATTCTATTGTTCGTGGTTCAATCCTCATGATGAACCCTCTTCCCAACACATGTAAGGCTCATGGCTTGATCCTTCAACATGAAATACAAATGGAAGCAGCAAATCGTCGTGAAAATCTATCTACTCATGCAATGCAGACCTCGCGTCCATAAACGTGTTCTGGATCCTCTAACCCACGCCCTGGACCCTCCAACCATAACAAACCCCTCATGTGTACTCATTGTGATGGAGAAGGACATTCGGTTGATCGATGTTGGTACATTATTGGATTCCCAGCTGGACATAAATGGCATGGAAAAAATATAAGGCCAAGGAACAATCGGTCAACTCACAATGTTGAATTGCAGCAAATATCTAATGATGGTAGTCCAACTTTCACCGCTGAGGAGTATAACCAAATCATGAACTTGCTAAAAAATCGAAATGGTAATGAGCAACCATCATCAAATGCCACCGGTATATCTACTCCTATCCGCAATGTTACACAACATGATCCACATTCGACACTATATTGGATTGTGGATAGTGGAGCTACCGATCATATTTCTCACTCGCCACCTACCCACAATAAAATTAAATCATCCCATGAATTTGTTGGTCTACCTAATGGAGATAAATCTGCCGTAGAAAGTGTTGGAACTCTTAAGTTATCACAAGATTTATCACTAGATGGTGTCTTGCTTGTGCCTAAATTCCAAGTAAACTTGATATATATGAGTAAATTGACTCGAGCTTTGAAATGCATTGTCATATTTTACCCAGATTTTTGTGTTGTGCAAGACATTGATACGAAGAGGACGATTGGCCTGGACAAGCATTTTAATGACCTCTACTACATCACCCCAAAATAGAATCCACATCCAGCTCACCATGTCACCAACAACTCGGATCTTTGGCACCAACGACTTGGGCACTCATCACCTCCACCACTTCATTTATTATCCCAAAAATTCCCTGAAATAATGTTTAATTCAAAACATATTTGTGATATTTGTCCTCTAGCAAAGCAATCTCGTTTAAGTTTTCCTTCGAGCTCAATAAAATCAATTGCATCATTTGATTTAATTCATTGCGATATTTGGGGACCACATAAAACTCACACTCACTCTGGGGCGCACTATTTCCTCACTCTTGTCGACGATTTTACTCGCTTCACTTGGGTTCACTTAATTAGATTTAAATCCAACACACAACCATTGATACAATGATTTTTCTCTTGGGTCAAAACACAATTTAATCGCGACATTAAAATTTTTCGTTCTGACAGTGGGGGGAATTCACATCACTACGTCCCTTCTTTGACACACATGGTACTATTTTTCAACACTCTTGCACTTACACCCCCCCCCCAACAAAATGGAGTGGTCGAACGCAAACATCGACATCTTTTAAATGTTGGTCGCGCCCTTCGATTCCAAGCCAATTCACCTCTCAAATTTTTGGGAGAAAGCATCCAAACTGCTTACTACCTTATAAACCGGCTTCCCACACCCCTCCTCTCCAATAAAACTCCTTATGAGCTCTTACATGGTACTTTACCCACTTACTCTCACCTACGGGTGTTCGGTTGCTTATGTTATGTGACCAATCTTACTCCTACCCACAAGTTCGATAAGCGAGCACATCGTTGTATCTTTATTGGGTATCCTCTTGGGCAAAAAGGCTATCGAGTCTATGATCTTGATAAAAAGAATATTTTTACTTCATGGGATGTCATTTTTCATGAAAATATTCTACTTTTCACTGATCTCCCACAAGAACACCAAGAAGATTCCCCAGTTTTCCCAACCAGTGAGCCCCATTTTGACACCACACACCAGCCCATACTGTTAACCCACTCTCCATCCTACAATATGAATTTTCCTATGCCTCCACCCGACACAGAAAACCCTATTCACCATCAGACTCAATCTCTAATTCCCCATGATAACATAACACCGCCATCTCCAGACCATGACTTAAACCAATCACCTGCACAAGAACCGATCTCACAGGCTGAACTCCCATGCCGTTCCAAAGCGTCCCAGAAAACCACCGTCATATCTCAATGCTTACAAAACCAATCACGCTTCCTTGCTTGGCCTAGATGTTGTTCTCCCATCCATGTCCAGTACTCGCTATCCCTTGCAGAGGTATATATCTTATTCTAGTTTGTTATCTGGTTATTGCTCATTTGTGAACAATATTTCTCAATTAGTGGAACCAGCTAACTATGAACAGGCCATACATGACCCTCAGTGGATTGCAGCCATGGAAAATGAGATTCAGGCTCTTGAAAACAACCACACATGGTCTTTAGTTCCACTACCAAATGGCCAACGCCCAATCAATTGTAAATGGGTCTTCAAGATCAAGTACAATTCTGATGGTACAATTGAGCGTTATAAAGCTCTCCTTGTCACAAAAGGATTCAATCAAAGAGAAGAGATAGATTATAGAGACACTTTTGCCCCAGTGGCCAAATTGATCACTGTTCGATACCTATTAGCTATTACCGCTGTTCAAAATTGGCCATTACATCAAATGGACGTCCAAAATGCCTTCTTACATGGAGAACTCCTCGAAGAAGTGTATATGCTGCCTCCACCTGGTTATCGTCGGTAGGGGGAGAACTTAGTTTGCAGACTCCACAAGTCTCTATACGGGCTCAAGCAAGCTTCCCGTAGTTGGTTTCAAAAGTTCCTGTTTGCCATTTAAGAACTCGATTTCAATAGTCCCGTGCTGACTATTCCTTGTTTACTCAGGTATGTGACAATTCAATTACTGTGGTGTTACTTTATGTGGACGATATGATCATAACAGGAAACAATGAGGAGACCATCATTAATCTCAAACGGTTCCTTAATAGTTACTTCAAAATTAAGGATCTTTGGTCACTAAAATATTTTCTGGGCATAGAAGTTGCACTCTCAAAGGCTGGGATTACGATATGCCAACGGAAGTATACATTGGACATTTTGAAAGAAGCTGGACTTTTGGGAGTAAAACCTTCAACAACACCGATGGAACCTGACTTGGTATTAACAACAAAGAGAAGTGAGGCTCTCAAAGATCCAACCCAATTTAGACGTCTGATTGGGAAATTGATCTACTTGACAATCACCAAGCCGAAAATCACGTATGTCGTCAATACACTAAGTCAATTCATGTAAGAACCCAAGTTGCATCATTTTAAAATTGCTCTTCGTCTCCTTCGTTATCTGAAGTCTGTCCCTGGGCAGGGATTATTCTTTGCATCACAAAATTCACTTCGATTGATTGGGTATTGCGATGCAGATTGGGCTAGATGTCCACTCACACGTCGGTCGGTGACAGGATATTGCATATTCCTCAAATAGTCCCTTATCTCATGGAAGAGTAAGAAACAAGTTACGATATCTCGATCTTCTGCCGATGCTGAATACCGTTTGATGGCGGCTGCTACTTGTGAACTTTCTTGGCTTGGATATTTATTGACATTTATTTGTAATGCATCATGAACCAGCAATGTTGTTTTCTGACAATCAGGCTTCCTTACACATTGTAGCAAACCCAGTTTATCATGAGAGAACGAAGCATATCGAGTTGGATTGCCATACCATTCGTGAAAGAATTCAAAAGTGAGAAGTTACAACTGCTTATGTTCCCACGGGAAATCAAATAGCTGATATGTTCACTAAGTCGTTACGAGCCCCAATCTTTCATTCACATCTTGGAAAGTTAGGAGTTATTGATATCTACACTCCAACTTGAGGGGGAGTATCAAAGGAAGAGAATCAAGTTGATGATCATTGGACAATCTTAAGAGATATGGTCAGAATAATTTGTGGATTGTGATTGTATTGTAATTAACTAATTACTTAGATTAGAATAACTTCCTTGTATAGCTTCAATCCCTTTGTATATATTTTGGGCTATTGTATTGGTTTTACAATATAATATACATATTTCACTTCATTTTTCTTAGGAACGAATTCGAACATAAAAAATTTGTTGCTGCAACAGACCTCACAATGGTCGAAGGGCATTGGAGCGGCAAATGTTTCATGACAAAAGGCTGGCAAAGCATAAAGTACTTATTCAATCGAGAGGCGGGCAACAATTGAAGCCAGTGAAGAATAAAAGATTACAAATCGAGTTTTTCGGAGGTTGAATGCTAACATTGAAGCGTGTTACGAACTTGCTTAGCATTATATAGTTCTTACCATAATTTTTTTAGGTATCCAAATTTCTTTTCAGGCTGGAATCCCAGTATGTCTAATGTTCACCCATTTCATAACGATCTGGGGATGTCATTGGATAAAATATTTAAATTGTTAAATATGGTGGTTTGCGTGGGTAATGTTGTCCTAGAAGTGTGGAGTTCAGGGAAAATAATGTTGTAAATAAAATAGTGATGAATGTTGATGCATTTTATGTTCAAACTCTACTAAGAATTGTATCACTTTGCCTTGGCATAAATGAATTCTTTACTTAAATGAGAAATTGTTGGATTCAGAGTATTTATGTACACGGTTATGAAATGAGGAACTTCCGCACTCTTGTTCAAATTATGTTCATGATTTCGAAATAATGAATTGATGCATTCTAATTCAAATTCTGTTAAAAAAAACTTTCTTGTTCACGTAACTAAAATAGATAATCGCTACTTTTAGATTTTTCTAGGGAGTTCATTCTTCCTTTAAGCATTTTATTGCATTGTGTTTTGGTCGTTTACCCAGTAGTTTTATACATGTTCACTTGAATTCAAATTTCGTATCTCAGGAAAACTACAAATAAGCAAAGTTTAAAGATCGTGACTGTGGAAAATAAAGCCATTTGTTGAATTTGGTAAGCCACCAATAGCCCACAAATTTAGCCTACAATCTAGTCTATGTTCACACCTATTTTTCTTCCATCCATTGTTGATTTTTTGTCCAAACTTTCCCTATAAATAGAGGGCAAAACCTCAATGGAAAATGCACCAAGTAGAGAGGAAAATAGAGAGTGAAAATAGTAGAGAGAAACATTTGTGAGTAGAGAGAAAATTAGAGAGAAATAAATTGTTTTCTCCTAAGTATTTTCCTACCTTGTTTTCTCCTATTACAAGAGAGGTTAAATATTGTTATCTCCTTGTATTTAGAGAGAAGGTTGTTGTAATTCTCCTACTATAGTGAAATCCTCCTATACTTGCCCGTGGACGTAGCCATTATTGGTGAACCACGTAAATACTTGTGTTCCATTTTAACCGCATTTTCTCAATTCCACTATACTTGTTGACCAACGCGATCCACGCCTTTCCTAACAAGTGGTATCAGAGCCTGGTTACATCTTTTGAAATTCTTAGTATGCTCTGTGGTTGCAGCTTTGTCTGATCTTCCACATCAGAAAAGATTTCTTGAGATTGTTTTGCGTAGGGTTGGTGTTCACTATCACTCGGTATTATTACCAAGTCGTGAACAAAAATGGCAGCAAAGTATGAGGTTGAAAAGTTCAATGGGAACAATTTCTCGTTATGGAAAATGAGAATAAAAGCAGTTTTGAGAAAAGATAACTGTTTGGCGGCAATTGGAGAGAGGCCCGCGGATATCACTGACGATGGCAAGTGGAACGAGATGGATAGCAATGCAATTGCTAATCTGCACTTAGCACTAGCTGATGGAGTATTGTCAAGTGTGGCGGAAAGGAAAACAGCAATTGAAATATGGGACACCCTAACGAAGCTATACGAGGCCAAATCATTGCACAACAAAATTTTCCTAAAGAGACGGCTTTACACCCTTCGGATGATGGAGTCAACTACAGTGACAGACCACATCAACACCCTCAACACTCTATTTTCACAGCTCACATCAATGGGCCATAAAATAGAGGCAGGCGAACATGCTGAAATTCTACTTCAAAGTCTACCAGATTCGTATGATCAACTCATCATCAACTTAACTAACAACATAGAAGATCTAGTCTTCGATGATATTGCAGCTGCGGTTCTTGAAGAGGAAAGTCGGCGCAAGAACAAGGAGGACAGACTATCTAGTTCACAGCAGGCGGAAGCCTTGACGGTGATGAGAGGGAGATCAACGGAACGTGGCCCCAGTGGGAGTCATACCCAAGGTAGATCTAAATCCAGAAGTAAAAAGAATGCCAAGTGTCATTACTGTGGCAAGAAAGGGCACTTAAAAAGGGATTGTTGGAGTCTTAAGAGGAATGAAGAAGCCAAAGGGAAGGCACATGAGATACCAAAAGCTCAGGGTTGTGTAGCAAGCACCTCATATGATGGCGAAATTTTATACAGCGAGGCAACGACTGTTGTTGAAGGCAGAAAGCATTTCACCGATGTCTGGCTCATCGATTCAGGAGCGACATGGCACATGACACCAAGGAGAGAATGGTTCCATCAATATGAACACATCTCGGGAGGTTCAGTGTTTATGGGAAATGATCATGCTTTGGAGATCGTTGGTATTGGTACTATCAAATTAAAAATGTATGATGGTACAATTTGCACTATCAAGGAGGTTCGGCACGTAAAGGGCTTGAAGAAAAATCTATTGTCTTTGGGACAACTAGATAGCATTGGGTGCAAAACTCATGTTCAAGCTGGGACTATGAAAATAGTCAAAGGCGCGCTTGTAGTGATGAAAGCAGAAAAGATAGCTGCAAATCTGTACATGCTTAAAGGAGATACTCTACAAGGAGAAGCATCTGTTGCATCGGCAGGTTCAGCAGAAGAATTAACAATGATGTGGCACCGCAAACTTGGCCACATGTCTGAACGTGGTTTGAAAATTCTCTCTGAACAAGATCTTCTTCCAGGGCTCAAAAAGGTATCATTACCCTTTTGTGAGCATTGTGTCACTAGTAAGCAGCACAGATTGAAGTTTGGCACTTCTACTACTAGAAGTAAAGCTATCTTGGAATTGGTTCATTCTGATGTTTGGCAAGCACCGGTTATGTCCCTAGGAGGTGCAAAATATTTTGTATCATTTATTGATGATTACTCCAGGAGATGTTGGGTGTATCCAATCAAGAAGAAGGCTGATGTGTTCGAAGTCTTCAAAATCTACAAAGCGCGGGTAGAACTTGAATCTGAGAAGAAGATCAAGTGTTTGAGGACGGACAATGGAGGAGAATATACTGGTAATGAATTTAATACTTTTTGTGAACAAGAAGGTATTAAAAGACATTTCACGACGGCATATACTCCACAACAAAATGGAGTGGCAGAGCGGATGAACAGAACATTGTTAGAAAGAACGAGAGCAATGTTGAGAACTGCGGGGTTAGCTAAATCATTTTGGGCTGAAGCAGTCAAAACCGCCTGTTATGTGATCAACCGGTCACCATCAACCGCGATTGATCTGAAGACGCCGATGGAGATGTGGACAGGGAAGCCAGCTGATTATTCTCACTTACATGTCTTTGGAAGTCCTGTGTACGTTATGTACAATGCCCGGGAAACATCAAAGCTGGATTCAAAATCCAGAAAATGCATTTTCTTGGGGTATGCTGATGGAATCAAGGGGTACCGCCTGTGGGATCCCACTGCCCACAAGGTGATAATCAGCAGAGACGTGATATTCACGGAAGGCAAGGTACAAGAAAATGATAGCACTTTCAAAGAGCCAGAAACTACTACGGTTGAAGTTGAAGTTGAAAATAGAGAAGAACAAGAAGTCTGGGATTCTTCTGAAGCAGCACCGGAGCATGAAGAAGGAGAACAAGCTGAGTTTACAGTTCCTGAAATCAGACGATCAACTCGGGAGAGGAAAGAACCAGCTTGGCACTCTGAGTACATTATGGAGAGCAATGTTGCATACTGTCTACTGACGGAGGATGGAGAGCCATCAACTTTCCATGAGGCTTTAAATAGCCAAGAAGTTTCGCAGTGGATGGAAGCTATGCAGGAAGAAATTGAGGCTCTTCATAAAAACAAGACATGGGATCTTGTTTCGCTACCACAAGAAAGGAAAGCCATTGGAAATAAATGGGTCTACAAGATCAAACGTGATGGAAATGATCAAGTGGAGCGGTATCGTGCTAGACTGGTGGTAAAGGGATATGCTCAGAAAGAAGGCATTGACTTCAACGAAATATTCTCTCCTGTTGTTCGACTCACGACAGTTCGAGTATTATTGGCGATGTGTGCTACATTAGACTTGCACCTGGAGCAGTTAGATGTGAAAACTGCATTTCTTCATGGTGAGCTTGAAGAAGAAATTTATATGCTCCAACCAGAAGGTTTTAAAGAAAAAGGAAAAGAGAACTTGGTTTGCAGGTTGAACAAATCTCTATACGGTCTCAAACAGGCGCCGAGGTGTTGGTATAAGAGATTTGATTCCTTCATTATGAGCCTTGGATACAACAGACTTAGTGCAGATCCTTGTGCTTATTGCAAGAGATTTGGTGATGGTAATTTCATTATCTTGCTGTTGTATGTTGACGACATGTTGGTAGCAGGCCCCAACAAAGATTGTCTTAAAGATTTGAAGGCACAGTTGGCTAGGGAGTTTGAAATGAAGGACTTGGGAGCCGCAAACAAGATTCTAGGGATGCAAATTCACCGAGACAGAAATAATAGGAAGATTTGGCTTAGTCAGAAGAACTACTTGAAGAAAATCTTGCGACGCTTCAATATGCATGATTGTAAGCCAATTTCTACCCCTCTTCTTATTAATTTCAAGTTATCCTCAAGTATGAGTCCTAGCAGTGAAGCAGAGAGGATGGAGATGTCTCGAGTACCGTATGCATCAGCAGTGGGTAGCCTAATGTTTGCTATGATCTGTACAAGACCAGACATTGCACAAGCAGTGGGAGCGGTCAGTCGATATATGGCAAATCCTGGTAGAGAGCATTGGAATATGGTGAAGAGGATCCTAAGATATGTCAAGGGTACCTCAAATGTTGCATTATGCTATGGAGGATCAGAATTTAATGTTAGAGGCTATGTAGATTCAGATTATGCAGGTGATCCTGATAAAAGCAAGTCCACCACTGGATATGTGTTTACTCTTGCTGGAGGAGCTGTAAGTTGGGGTTCAAAACTGCAGTCTATCGTGGCTACTTCTACGACGGAAGCAGAATATGTGGCGGCTACACAAGCTAGCAAAGAGGCAATATGGTTGCAAATGTTAATGGAAGAACTCGGACACAAACAAGAGAAGATTTCTCTATTTTGTGATAGTCAGAGTGCTTTGCACTTAGCAAAGAATCCAGCATTTCATTCAAGGACGAAACATATTAGAGTACAATATCACTTTGTACGAGAGAAGGTGGAAGAAGGAAGTGTGGATATCCAGAAGATCCATACGGAGGACAACCTAGCGGATATGTTCACAAAGCCGATCAACACTGATAAGTTCACATGGAGCCGATCCTCTATCGGCCTAGCAGAAGCATAAGCAGCATGAGAATGGCAAGTGTGGGAAGGATGGCAGGTTGCAACAAAAGTGACTTTAAGTGGGAGAAATGTGGAAAATAAAGCCATTTGTTGAATTTGGTAAGCCACCAATAGCCCACAAATTTAGCCTACAATCTAGTCTATGTTCACACCTATTTTTCTTCCATCCATTGTTGATTTTTTGTCCAAACTTTCCCTATAAATAGAGGGCAAAACCTCAATGGAAAATGCACCAAGTAGAGAGGAAAATAGAGAGTGAAAATAGTAGAGAGAAACATTTGTGAGTAGAGAGAAAATTAGAGAGAAATAAATTGTTTTCTCCTAAGTATTTTCCTACCTTGTTTTCTCCTATTACAAGAGAGGTTAAATATTGTTATCTCCTTGTATTTAGAGAGAAGGTTGTTGTAATTCTCCTACTATAGTGAAATCCTCCTATACTTGCCCGTGGACGTAGCCATTATTGGTGAACCACGTAAATACTTGTGTTCCATTTTAACCGCATTTTCTCAATTCCACTATACTTGTTGACCAACGCGATCCACGCCTTTCCTAACAGTGACTGCAGTGAAATATACAAGACGTACAGTTGCTTGTTTGGGGACACATATGACTCGTCCAAGTACACACTTACACCCATGAAGATGTCGCAGTGTGGATTTGGTCTCGACCTTAATAGTGATGAGGATTCACTGCACGATAAGTTGTCAATTAATGTGAAAAGCACATACTCTAAGTTGTCAATTAATGCGAAAAGCACATACTCTAGCAACAGCCCAACAAACAATGATACTAACTGCTTGATGGACGTCTTTAACAGAAGGAGTGGCAAAAATTGTAAGGAAAGGTGCCAAAGGATAAGGGAAAGAAGAAACGCTTCAAAGCAAGAGAAGTGACTGGATCGCTTGACCAAGTTGCAAGCATTGGGAATAACCTTGTTGAAGCATTGAATCACAATCGAGGAATGCATTGATGAATTAATGAGACGGGTTTTATTGAAATACATATGCTCACACTATATTTCCTGGCAAAGGTTTAGAATAGAGATTCTTTTCGAGCCGCCAAAATATCGAAAAACAAGGTGAAGTGGATCACTCATTACTTCACGAGTGACCACATGTGTACATCAAACAAGAAGTAATTTCTTGTATCTTTAACATCCCAAATTTCCAAAGCCAAAGTAACTGCGCGGTTTCCATTTTCCCTTTCCATGTCAGGTATTTTCATTTTGCAGTGTTTGATATTGCAAACTGAGACGCATAATTGTGACGAGTATTTGTGATTTGTGTTTTTCGTGTCTTGTTGTGTTGTAGTGTGTGTTTGAATGCATTTCCCTCATGTTGGCATATGGACAAAATTATTGCAATGACTTGTCATAGTGCAGATTTTTCAATTTGTCTAGTTTTGTGTTTGGTCATCTTCATAAATTCTTCCTCCCCAAATGCCATTCCAGGCAGCAGCATGTTGGGTGCATTTGTGGTAAAAAATAAAACAGTTGGAGAATGTACATATTCCTGAATTCCTACTCGTTGTTCGATCGACGGAAGCAGGGAGTCAATAAAAATTTATGTTACTGCTAATCTACTTAATTTGCCACTCTGATTCACTTTGGAAGGTCCAAAAATAATTTTTTCGCACAATTTAATTTTTCTTGTGCTATCACATCTTTTCCCCTTCCTATCACTGGTTGTATCGACAATGGCAGGTAGTCAACTTGAGAAATATGTCCTCTTTTATGAGTTTGTCACAGCCAAATAGATTCCGAGGACGAGTATTGCACCAATGTCTAATTTCGTATTTGAGAACAAAATATATGATGCATCGTTCATGCAACATTTAGAAGATGACATACAAACTTGGTTATGATACTATCAGATTTTCGTGTCCAGTGTTCGAGATTACTTGTCGTCGAATTGAAGATACAAATTTCTATTTTCGACATCATGAAGCGGTCACATATTCATGCTACGAAATATTTGCGTCTACTTACAAACATGCTATCAAGAGTTCCACATGTACTTACCAACCTTCACACATTTCACGCATATTTTGCTAGACAAGTATGGTCTACGTAGTTTTCGAAATGTGGATATATATGAACAATTCAGAATGTTTTTAGGAACGCCCATGAGCATTTTAACTTCCACCACTCGTCATGTCAAAATTTTATTAGAAAGCTTTTGCGGTTTGGAAGCAAAGATGGAAAATTCTCGATCGCATGCCAAGTTACTCGTTCAGAGCACGAACAGATGTTGTTATTGTTGTTGTTACAACAATGATGATACACAATTTCCTTCAGGTTAATGGGCAGTTCGACGAAGGCTTCCATCGTGCAGAAGAAATCGAGGATGATGAAGATGAGATTGATGTCCCCGAAGAAGAAGACGAAATTGCAGCCGAGGTTAATGCGGTAGGTGATGAGGACTTGTCGTGAGATCAAGTACGTGACTACATGGCCCATAGTTTGTCATAGCGACGAATATGTTTTGCAATAAATTTTATTTTGTGTATGAGCTCGATTGTAATGTTGTAACGTACAAGATTGATAATAATATTATTTTACATAAATAAAAATTGTTGAATTTTTTGACGTGGCGTCCTTTATCATTGTCGGGACGATTCTGCATTTTAAGCTTTATTAAGCTCTTTTTTGGTTCCACATTTCTGCAGATACAATTATGTTCATTAGGTATTAATGGCTGAATTTAAATAATATATCTCTCTTTTTCTGGAATATTTCACAGGTTCTTGAAAACAAACAGTCCCGCTCCATTGTCAGAAGTGAGCAACGTTATGTTGCCCACCCACCAATGAGAATGCGTCAAGTGTGCGTCAAGTGTCTACACTTGGCGCATTCTCATTGGGTGGGCAACATAACGTTGCCCACTTCTGGCAACATAGCAATTTCGTGGAAACAAATATCAGAACAAGTTGAATAGATGCCAGGTGTGAAGTAGAGGAAATCGCTACTGTCTGGGAGGTTGTCATTCGAAAAACTCAGTCAGGTTTTCTTTTTCATTGCTTGTCCTTGCATTTTTGTTTTATTTTTTCCAAATATTATAGGCTGAATTTATCCAATTTGATGTAAAATGGGTTGGAAGCTTTCTTTTTGTTTTATTGAAGCCTGCAGGGCTTGGTCCTTGAAAAAATATATTGAACCTTGATTTTTAGAGCGCTAATTGTATCCTTTGATCATTCACCCTTCATATCATCTAGGTTGCACGGACACGGACACGCGATAAGGATACGACATGGACACGTCGACACGTGATTTTTTTTAAAAATTAGGACATGACCCGTTGAGGACACGCAAATTAATTTTTTTAATTTATTATTATGTTAGTCTTATTTATAAATAACACATTGTATATTTATTGAATCAAAATGAGGATACCAAAAAAACAAACTTGCAAGTTAGATTTATTATTTTTTAATGTATGCATTTCGCTCCTTCCCCTTTTTCATTTTGATGTATATGGTATAGCTTCGATACGTATCGGAGAGTGTTGATGCCGGACATGAGTCGGGCACGACAAGCTGGCTCCCGACAGATTATCGGTGCAACTTAGCATATAATTGACAATGTAATATGGACAAAGTTGCATGATTGTCGTTGCTTTCGAGAATTTTTTGCTTGGTAAATTTAACTTTTCTCATTCTAAAATTCGAAAGCTTTATATATCACTATTGAAAGGAAATCACCATTCAATGAAATTTCTATTTCAAATTTAAGCTATAACTTTTTGGTGAAAACACCAATTTTCACTTAACCAAATCTACTCATGGTTAGTTGTAGCAAATGATTTATTACTGAAATTTGTACTACCTTCATGTCTTAAGACAAAACCCAACTCTTGTCATGCCTTATTATTTTCGTATCTTTTATTATTTTTGAGTTTATAACTTACAGTTGCACAAATTAAGCTGTAGAAATCTAATTTAATGTTCTAATTTGGTATTATCATTACTCTATGTATATTATTTATATTTTAAATGAAGAAAATTTAATAAGAAACAAGAAAAAAGGAAAATCAAAGCAGGGAAGGGAAGGGGCCTAGCTTTGATTTTTTGTATTGGATGGGTGTGGTGCATAAAATGAGGCACACTTACATTTAAGGCCGTGTTACATCACGATAAATCATCTTGTAATCCTTCTTAGTTTTTTTTGGATGTTTAGTATTAGTATACTGAACCAAATCCTTGAACTTTTGGCCTGATTATGCTTGGTAGCTTAGCTTGCTTGAATTTATTGAATCCGATCTACACCTTTTATATATTTTCATATTCTCCACATCGGTTCTTCACTGTCTTCCTCTTTGCTGTCAGAAAAATGCATATGTTTTTTAATCTCATTCTGTTGATATTTCTAATGTATCACAATCAATTCACCTATTAATCATAAAATTTGTAGTGGTATGATTGACCAAGATCCTTTAAAAGGTAATGACGAGGATGAAAGTTCTTGTTCAAGCAAGGCAATTGGGTGCTATGCATTATGCAAGGCCCCTTAGAACATTTTAATCCATCCTCAAGTTCAAGAAGATTTACTGAGCCTGGAAGGTACTCTGCCATCTATAGCTCCCGAGCAACCCTTGAATCAGTTGTACACAACATTGTATACCTTTTTTCCCCCTCTTTTCTTGATTTACAAGAATTTTAATTTTAATACCCAGCTATATGGAACTTAGCCTTAAGGCCACCATCGAGCAATTGCTGAATTGGAATTGGAATTTGAAGGCAAATGTGAATGTAAATTCTCTTAATCATCATGCTGGTGGTGCTAATGTGAATTTGGGAGGAGATTTTGGAGGTATTGCACCCAGGATGCTATCTAATCCAGGTTAATTATCAACATTAAGCATGGAAATATCATGTGTAGTTGTTCAATTGCCTAATCGAAATATATATTTAAATCCGAGGCTGCAACACTGGGGTACAAGGTAGATTGGGAATCAAAGGAATGAAGAAGTGAAAAAGTGATTAATATATTGTTGAGAACTAAGAAAAGGACCCCGATATTGGTTGGGGATTCGGAGCCTGAGGCTATGTTGAAGGAATTGTTGAAGAAACTAGAGAATAAAGAATCGGGAAGCAAATGGCCTTTGAGTAATGTTCAGACAATTTCTATTGAGAAATATTTTCTATCCGATAAGAATCAAATACCCATGAAGATAAATGAATTAGAGTGCATGATCGAGAGCAGGATTAAGAGCGGAGGGATAATTCTTTATTTGGGAGATTTGGAATGTCTGGTGGAGCAACCTGTAGATTTTGGAGGTTCCGAGGTGGGGAGGGTGTCGTGGTGGAAATGGCGAAGTTATTGGCCCAATTTGGAGGGAAAAGTAGTAATGGTGATTATAAGCTTTGGTTGATTGGAACAATTGTTCGAGTATAGGAAAAAATACTTCCTAATCTGAAGATTTCATTTAGTAAAAATGAAAAACCACCCTCTACTACGTGTGTGCACACGTCCTTTTATACAGGAAGAAAACAAAAATTTGAAATACAAACTAATAGTTACTTATTACACCATAAGTCCCTAAGCTATGAATTGTATAAAAAAAGTCCCTAAAAATAAACTTGTACATCCCCCCTTAAGTTGGAATTTGATGAAAATCCATCAAACCCAACTTGGAGATCAAAACCTGCAACTGGGAAACTGGAAGTGGTTTGGTGAAAATATCCGCAACTTGGTCCTTCGAAGATATATGCTGGGGAAGAATGAAACCAGCTTTAAATTGATTTCGAACCACGTGATAATCAATTTCTAAGTGTTTCCTGTGCTGATGAAAAATGGGGTTCGCACTAATGTGTATGGCAGCACGATTATCACACCAAAGTGGAACCGGAAGGCAAGTCGAAAGATGAAAATCCTGTAGAAGATAAGATATCCATTGGACCTCACACACGGCTGAAGCCATACTGCGATATTTGGCCTCACCAGAACTCCGAGATACAGTTTGTTGTTTCTTTGTCTTCCGTGAAATAAGAGCACCACCTAAGAACACGCAGAAGCATGTCAAAGACTTCCTAGAATTGGGACAAGAGGCCCAATCTGCATCACAGTATGCTGTAAGAGAAAAATCATTAGAAGAAGGGAAAAAATGTCCTTTTGATAGTGTGCCTTTTATATACTTCAGTAACTGCAATGCAGATTCCTAGTGAGAGACCGTTGGAGAATGCACGAACTGACTGAGCTGTTGCACTGTATATGTAATATCAGGTCTCGTGAGGTTGAGATATAACAATCTACCCACAAGGCATCTGTACTGCTCTGGATGTTCATACAGTGGTCCATCAGCAACAAATTTATGTCCCTTTTGAAGAGGAACATCACATGGTTTAGATCCCAGTAAACCTGCATCAGAAACAATATCCATAGCATATTTCCTTTGATTGAGATATAAGCCATCTGAACACCTTGCAATCTCAATACCTAAGAAGTACTTGACAAGTCCAAGATCTTTGATTGTAAAAGTGGTGTCAAGAAATGTTTTGACCCTCTGAATTTCTTCTCCATTTGTGCCAGTAAGGAGTACATCATCCACATAGACGAGTAATGCCGTGAGATCATGTTCTATTTTAAGAATGAATAAACAATTATCATGAGCTGATTGAGTAAAACCATATGAAAATAAGTGTTTACAGAATTCTAAATTCCATTGCTAGCTTGCTTGCTTTAATCCATGGAGTGACTTTTTTAACCTACAGACCTCTCGTTCTTTAGATTTAAAATATCCCTCAGGAGGCCAAAGACATATTTCTTCTTCTATAAATCCATGCAAGAAAGTATTATTGATGTCAAGTTGAAAGACAGGCCAATCACGGGCAGAAGAAATCGCCAAAAACATTATAATAGTGACTGATCTTGCCACAGGAGAAAAACTATCCACAAAGTCTATTCCTACCACCTGAGCATACCCCTTCGCCACTAAGCAGACCTTGCATCTGTCTAGACTTCCATCAGGGTTCAACTTTGCTTTAAAAACCCATTTTGATCAAATGGGAACCTTGCCTGGAGGTAAGGGAACAAGATCCCAAGTCCAATTTTTTTCCAAGGCTGCAAGTTCATTTTCCACAGCCTGAACCCATTCTCTTCTTGTGCTAGTTTCTTTATATGATCTTAGCTCTGGAATGGTGGATATGTTAGCAATAAAGGCAAGATATGCAGGATCAAAATTTCTGGATTGATGAAAAGGATAGGTGTTAGGTGTATATGAAGAAGATTTTGGTACCTTCGTTATATTAAAACAACTGGCAGTGGATTTTATAGAGGCTGATTGTATCATATTAGTAACAAAGTCTTTCATCCATGAAGGGGCAAATTTGACTCTACTACTTTTTCTAGTTGAACCAGTATTCTGGGGTTGTGGGACACTGTCTGGTGAGGAAGTAATATCATGATCATTAAGGGAGATGTCCTGCCCTTGACTGAGAGTGTCACCATCAATAGGTTGGTTGATTATAGGTGTAGAAGTATCAGGTGAATGGATATATTTTTGGCTATGATTTTCTAGCAGTGAATCTGATAATATGTCATCTTCAACACATGTTTCAGATAAAGGCAATGGTATGGAAGAATTGGAGTTAACACTTATCTTATAAGGAAAAATATTCTCATGAAAATGATATCCCTAGACACAAACACTTGTTTGTTAATTAAATCCCTTTTGCCCAGTGTTATATGCTAATAGAATGCGTTTGAAACTTCTGGGTGCAAACTTTTCCTTAAAAGGCTTTGTGTTTGTGGCATAACAAAGATACCAAAAAGTTCTCAAGTTTTGATAAGTGGGCTGTCTTTTGTGCAAAATTTCAAACGGAGTTTTCCACTTTAATATGCAGGAGGGTAACTTATTTATGATGTGTGTGGCCATTAGAATAGATTCCCCCCAAAACATTGTGGGTAAATTAGACTGAAACATCAGTGTCCTTGCCACTTGTAAAAGATGTTTGTGTTTCCTTTTCACAACCCCATTTTGTTGAGGTGTGTAAGGACAACTTCGTTGATGATTAATACCATTTTCAACTAGGTAGTTTTGTAAATCAAAGTTTGTAAATTCTGCACCATTATCAGATCTTATGCACTTGATGATTTTGTCAAATTGTGTCTTGACCATTTATGTAGACATTTCAAAGTGTATGCAACCTGTGTTTTGGTTTTGATCAGGAAAGTCCAAGTGCACCTACCGTAATCATCTACAACCATCAAAAAATAGTGTGCTCCACAGACAGAAGCATGTTTGTATGGCCCCCATAAGTCAACATGCAATAACTCAAAAATATCAGATGAATGGATGTCACAGTTGTTGAATGGTAATCTATGTTGCCTGGAAAAAGAACAAACATCACATGGAGAAAGGATTTCCTTATCAAAGGAAGTGATTACATTCAAATGTTTCATTACATTTCCAGACACGTGTCCTAACCTTCTATGCCAAAGATCAACAGAGATGAGCTTGGCTTTATTGTTGACAGTAGGAAACTGATTATTTGTATGCCAAAGATCATCAGAGATGAGCTTGGCTTCATTGTTAACAGTATGAAACTGATTGTTTGAAACAGACACATTACAAGTTGTGGAGCTAAAATGCTGGATAGTAGAAGTATTAAAGGAGTTCTTGTCAAATATATAGAGGCTTTTAATCAACCTTCCTACAGCTAGTGGCTTCTCAGTCAAAAGGTCCTGCAAAATGCAATAATCATCCATGAAAATAAACTTCACTTTTAGGCATTTGGTTAATTTGCTTACAGACAGCAGATTGAATTTAAAAGTTGGGACATGCAAAGTGTCTGTAAGAACAAGATTTGTGTCCAAATGGACATCTCCATAATGTTTAACAAGATTTGTTGTACCATCAGGTAAAAAGACATATATAGGCTTGGTTGTGAGTATGGGAAGTTTTATTAGTGAAATGTTGCAGCATATATTATTTGAGGCTCCAGTATCCACTATCCAAGATTCAGATCCTATAAAGTTAGAAGCACTGAAAGTAGGATAAAGTTCATGTTTAAGAATTGAACCTGCAAAATCATCTGAATGAGCAAAATTGACTGAACTATCAACTACTTTACCAGCCATCATCTTCTTCAGTTCTTGTTGGATAATATCTGATAAGTTCTTCTGATTTCGCAGATCTAATGGTGTCTCAGCCATATGTGCAGTGTATTTATCCCCCATCCTTCTCTTCTATAACCAATCCGGATATCCTATCAATTTGAAACATGATTCTTTATTGTGGTCAGCAACATTGCAATGAGTACAACACTGATTTCTCTTGTCTTCTTTATAATAGTTCCTCCTACCAAATCCCCTTCCTCCTATATCAACGAATCCTCTTCCTCCTACATTAGCAAATCCCCTACCTCCTCCCTCTCTTTTATATCCTTGAGGTTTATTGACATATGCAGCATTAATCTCAGCATGATCTCCAAAAATGATCTGAACTTCCCTTTGTTTCTCAATTCTCTAGACCCTAGCATTAGCTTTATTCACAGTAGGAAAAGGATCCATGACAAGTATCTGACTATGTATATGCTCATATTCATCATTAAGGCCCATAAGAAATTGCATAAGCCTATTGAATGATGTAATTTCTGACACATATTTAGCAGATCCACAAGTACATTCAGGCAAAGGCATCAAAAAAGTAAGCTCATCCCAAAGTAGTCTGAGTTTGGTATAATATTGAGAAATGGTCATAGTGCTTTGTGATATGGAGCTAATCTCCCTCTGAATTTGGTATAGCATCGGGCCATTATAGCCTCCAAACCTTTCCTCTATCTCCAACCATAGTTCTCTAGCAATACTGGTATATAGAAATGCATCAACTATGTCTTTAGATATAGAGTTCAACAACCATGAGGTTACCATATAATTCTCTCGACCATTTTTCATATGTTGCTGAAGCTTTATCAGGTATATCTAGACTTCCATCAATCAGTCCTAATTTCAATTTTGCTCCTAGTACAATTTTTAAAGATCTACTTCAAGCTAGAAAGTTCTTACCAGTTAGGGGCGCCGTCACAAGCACCATGTCAGGATGATCCGAGCTGTGGAGGAACAACGGATCTGATTGAGTTACCTCACTAAGTTTATCAAATCCCTGATTCGCTCGATTTCCTTCGAGATCGATAGGTATTGGATCGATCTCTGCATCTTCAGCCATAATTCTTCCTCTTTCCAGATTAATTCCTTGCACGCAGATTTAGAAATTATCTCGCTCTGATACCATGTTCGAGTATAGGAAAAAATACTTCCCAATTTGAAGATTTCACTCAGTAAAAATGAAAAACCACCCTCTACTGCGTGTGTGCACACGTCATTTTATACAGGAAGAAAACATAAATTTGAAAAACAAACTAACAGTTGCTTATTACACCATAAGTCCCTAAGCTATGAATTGTATGAAAAAAAGTCCCTAAAAATAAACTTGTACAACACGAACATGTGAAACTTATTTGAGGTGCCAAGTTTTTCAAACTATAATGGAAAATGATTGGGATTTGCAGGCATTGCCCATTGCTTTACGATCGCCTCTGCCAGGGATGTTTCCAAGGTATATTCATGCATTAATCTATTCCTAATGGTGCTTCAAAGTCTGTGATCATTTGATTCATGTTCTCAGGAAGTATTTTATCTATCTTCTGTATCATTTTGTTCATTGTGGATCTTGTTGGAGCACATTCATTCTTGTGTAATGTACTAGGACGTTTATTTTTTCAAGTTACCTTCATTGATCAAACTATCAATTGTTTATTCATGTAATTTAATCACAGACAGATTATTAACTATACTACTGCTTATGCTGAGATTTTGAAAAAATGTTTTCCTTTTTCTATAGTTATCTATCACATCATTTTTCTTTTTCTTTTTGTTTACCTTAGGTTCACAATTGAGAGTATTTTGAGCACCCCGTAGAATCTTTGTCTTCGCTGAAGGGTGTTCTAATTTAGCAACCGATTTTGATACAGTGTCTATTGAAGAACTTGGATACTACTCAGAGAACAACCTTTTGTCTGAGATGTTCGGAGAACTCTGAAAAGGAGGTTGCAAAACTCATAATCATTGAGAAGTCATTTTCGGAAGCTAAACCAAAAGCCACTCGACTGTCTTTGCCACCGTGTTTTCAAAATACCAAACTCAAGAGTCGAGATGCTATTGCAACTGATGATTAAAAAAATATTTTGTCCAATTTTGTCTTGAATTTCAGTTGTCAACCGAATTTGAATTTGTAATACTATTAATAACGGAATTATGATAATTATTTAAATTAGCACTCACTGTTGTTACTATTTTTAATTTTTTTTCTCATTTTATCATGTCAGTATATTATACTTGGTCATTGGAATATACTAGTTCATCGCACGAGTATGAAACTAATTATTATCAAGTACGAATGTGTGAAATTTTTAAATTATTTTATTAAAATAACTAAAATTTGCTTTATTGCCACAAAAAATAATGTTAATCAAATAACAAAAGTTGGAAAATTCCTTCTCATCTTGAAAATTGAATCCAATCAAACATTTTCAATGATATTTTTCAAGAAAATGATTTTTAGACAATTCAATTCTCGACAAATTATTTTCTTTCCACACATGTTTCTTCCTTTCAATCAAATGGGTCATAAGGCCATGTTTGATAGCGATGGTGAATTTTGGTAAAAATAAAATTAATTTTAGGGAATTGAATTACTGGAAATTTGAAATTTAATGTGTTTGATTGGTTTAATTTTCTAGGTGAAAAAAGTGAGGAATTTTCTAACTTTTATTGTTTGATTGACATTATTTTTCATGAAAAATAATGTAAGATTTAGCTATTTAAAAAAAAAATTAGACATTTGTACTTGATAATAATAATGTTAATTTTTGAGAAAAATAAATCAATTACCAACAACAAAAGAGATCAAACGTGATGCAAAATCAATTTCTAACTAACCTAGAAAATAAATTCTACCACATAGTAAGGAAAATGGTTTCCTCATATACAAGGAATTCAAGCGCGTGGAGGGAAAAAATGGAAATAATTTTTCAAGCTAGATTTTGACAATCAAACACTAAAGTTGAAAATTTTTGGTTGAAAATTTGATTTTTAAAAGAAAATAGTTTCAATGTTTCATACGCTGCCTAATAGAAAAGTCTTGGATTCAAATAACGTGGGTCAAATATTTTAACAAGTGATTCCCTTAGTTCACATCCACGACGAGTGCTAGGGCTCTTTCCCACCGTGCGGTGGCTTCCAGTCGCTGGGTTCCCAGCCTCCATTTTTAGTTTGTGGTTCCTCTGAGCTTCACCCTTTCCTCTTCTTCGCTACCCATATGGATCCTAGCGAGATTAAGGAGCTGTGTGAGCAGCTCAAGCTGGAAGACCTTGACAGCTCGAGGGTCTCAATCGGAGAAGATGTGTGCGGAGATGGGCTATCAAACCTGAAATAATGCTTAGTGGGGAAGATTCAAAGCGCAAAAGTAGCCAATAGGGAGGCCGTGGAGAGGGTCTTCCATCTTGTATGGAAGCTCACAAGGGGGTTTAAAGTCGAGAGTAAAGGAGCTCAAAACATGTTCACATTTCAGTTTGAATCCATGGCCGACAGACAGAGGGTACTGAGAGGTGGGCCTTGGCTGTTCAATAATCAGCTTCTAGTCCTAAAAATAACATACGAAACAGGGGACCTTGCGGAAATGGAGTTCAATACTAATGCTTTTTGGGTGCATCTGATCAATGTTCCCCTAGTGTGCCATACTGACCGTGCAATCCGGGAGATTGGTAGACTGATTGGGGAGGTGGTGGACGTGGATTCAGCGAATTTTGTACCATGGGTGAGGGTACTACTGGATATAAATAAGCCTTTGAAGAAAGGTATTTCAGTTAGGCTAGCCTCAATGGGGAAGGAATTTTTGGTGCCCCTCCAATACGAGAGGCTGCTGTTGTTCAATGGAAAAATCAAAGCTCTAACAGCTGGTGTTCGAAGAAGACAGCAATCCCCAAGGGGGAAAGCGGGGGAGGAGGGGAGCTCGAAGTCCGAAAGTAACGAGGAGGGGTCATCAAAGGGAATCTCTCTCAGTGGAATCAGGGGGGCTTCGGTTAAAAATTCCCAACAAAATAATGCAGAGAACAATGAAGGGGTTTCGAGCGGGAGAAGCATGGGAAGAAGTTCACCTGTAAGCAAGGTGGATAAAGCTAAGGAACCTAAAATAACCATGGGGAGTGGGGAATGTCCAGCAGAGGAGGTAAATAATTGTATCGGCTTAGGCATGGAGGAATTGAAAAACAAAGGAAAGCATGATAATTATTACATGGAATCAGGGGGTAATAGTCATGAGGGAAGCCAATCGAGCAACCAGTCGAGAGGAAAAAATGGAAAAATTTGGCAAGGGGATCGAGGGGTCCTGCCATCTATTCTCCGGGGAAGAGACTGCTCCTGGGAGGATCGGGGAATACTACTTTTAAAGGTAAGATAAGTCCGAAGAGCAAAAGTAAATTGCCTTGGCTAGTAGTGGAGGTGGGTAGTAATAAAAGAAACATGATGTATGATGAATCCCAGGATATGGAGACTGTGGTATCCAACTACAAACTGGCGAGTCCTGTGAGGCAGGACCGCCGGACACCATGAAATGCCTTAGCTGGAATGTGCAGGGGATGGGGAATTCCTGCACATTGAATTCGCTGCGGAATCTCATCCGTATGCATTCCCCCGGTGTCGTCTTTTTGTCCGAGACGAGACTGACTGGTGGTAGGGCAGCTAGTGTTCGATGCACACTAGGCTTCGGATCAAATTTTGTTGTTGATAGTAGGGGCAGAAGTGGAGGCCTAATGTTACTTTGGAAAGATGGATGGAATGTTCAGATCAAGTCGTTCTCCAAAGGACACATTGATGCGATCGTATATGAGGACGGTGCTGAACCGTGGCGCTTTACTGGTTTCTATGGCAATCCAATCTCAAATCTGAGATCACGGTCATGGGATCTACTCAGAAGACTTAAGGGTATGTATGAGATGCCATGGTTATGTGTTGGTGATTTTAACAAAACCATTAGTCTTGAGAGGATGGGGAGTGACACTCGACCAGCTCAACCTGGTGACATTTTCTGTGGTACACTGTGGGCTTTTTGACCTGGGATTCAAGGGACCTGCGATGACATGGAATAATGGCAGAGTGGGGGAAGCTCATATTCAGGCACAAATGGATAGGGCGGTGTGCAACCCAGCCTAGTCCGACCTCTTTCCCATGTCAGAGGTATTTAATCTCCCTTTCTCAAATTCGGATCATAGACCTATTCTTGTCAAACTGGATCGCTTGCAGGCTAACAGGAGGAGAGAGGTTTAGCATAGACAAAAACGTTTTGAACCCCTCTGGCTCCAAGAAGAGGGGTATCTTGAGGTTGTGGAGGACATCCTGGTTCGGAAAGGAAGCACAAGTCCTGGCAATGGAGACGACCCTTTGGTGCAGGTTAATTTTACCCTCCAAGGATGTTTAGACAGCTTAGGTGAATGGAGTAGGGTAAAACTGGGGAGTAGGAAGAGAATCATGGATGATTGTATTAAGAGAAGAGATAGTCTGTTGAGCTCAAATAACCCAGGGCTGGTTATGAATGAGATTAAGGAATTGGAAAAGGTGATTGCGGTTATCAATAGAAGGGAGGAAAATTACTGGAGGCAGAGAGTTAGAGCGGACTGGATGAAAGGAGGAGATTGAAATACCAAGTTCTTCCATAGGAGGGAAACAGAAAGGAAGAGAAAGAATGCTATCAATCGATTAAGGGGAGAAGATGGAAGTTGGATTGAGGAGGAAGACCATCTTGTTAAACATATTGAAAGCTTCTACTCATCACTCTTTACGAGCTCCCTCCCATCGGATGAGGACTTAGATGTGGGAGTTCAACACATCCAGAGGAAGTTGTCAGTTTGGGAAGCTCAAGATCTCTTAGAGCCTTTCACAGTTCGAAAGCTCTGTTTAGCATTGGGCCACACAAAGCACCAGGAACCGATGGGTATCAGGCAATCTTCTTCCAAACTCACTGGGAGATACTCAAGCATCAGGTTTCCACCGCCTGCTTAAAGGTCCTAAATGAGGGGCTTTCCATCCGTGCACTGAATCAGACAATTGTGGTTCTTATCCCTAAGAAAGCTGCTCCGGAATACATTTCTGACTACCGGGCTATATCCTTATGTAGTGTAGTGTATAAAATTATTGCTAAATGTCTGGCTATGAGAATGAAAAATGTTTTACCTTCCCTTATTTCAGAATCCCAAAGTGCTTTTGATTCTGACCGCCTTATTACGGATAATACTATTGTTGCTTTTGAACTCTTACATTCCTTAAGCAGGCGCAATAACGGGAGCAAAGGTTTCATGGCACTTAAGCTAGATATGAGCAAAGCATATGATCCAGTCGAATGGAAATTCATTGATGCAGTTATGAGGAAAATGGGATTCCCGATCTACTGGATCTCACGCATTATGGATTGTATCTTGACCTTAACTATCTCCTTTGCCTTCAATGGAAAAACAACAGGTAGTGTCACTCCCTCCCGTGGACTCAGACAAGGATGCCCCATCTCACCATATCTTTTCATTATGTGCGCTGAAGCTTTCTCTGCCCAAATCCAGTCGGGCGTCTCTCAGGGGAGAATGACAGGAGTGAGATGTAACCGTGGTGGCCCGCTTGTTAGCCATCTGTTTTTCGTCGATGACTCCATTTTGTTCTCTAGGGCTGAAAGGGAGGATGCAGAGGAGATTTTGAACATCATTCACCAGTTTGGGGCAGCTTCAGGGCAACAGGTGAACATGCAAAAAACTAACATAGTCTTTAGTCCTAATGTGGAGATGGGCTATTGGTGAGATTTTTCACCTCCAGACCCTGAATCATCATGATACTTATCTTGGTCTTCCATCCATGGTTGGGAGAAATAAAAAGAAGACTTTTGGGGCAATCAAGGATAAGATTTGGAAAAAATTCTAGAGCTGGCAACATAACCTTTTCTTGAGTGCGGGAAGAGAGATCATTCTGAAGGCGGTCCTACAAGCCATCCCTACATATGTTATGAGAGTGTTCAATCTACCCTTCAACCTGTGTGATGACATTCGGGGTATTCTATCCAGATTTTGGTGGGGAGCAAAGGTGGACAAGAGGAAACTACACTGGATCAATTGGAAGAAAATGTGCAAAACTAAAATGAATGGAGGAATGGGGTTTCGAGATTTACCTACTTTCAATAAATGCCTTTTGGCCAATCAAGTTTGGCACATTATTCAGAATCCAGATTTACTTGTTAGCCAAGTCCTGAAGAGTAGGTACTTCCCAAATGGAAGCATCCTAGAGGGGGAGGCTAAACCTGGATGCTCCTACGTCTGGTCGAGTCTTGTTTGGGGACGGGAAGTACTTGTCAAGGGATGTCGTTGGAGAATTGGGGATGGAAAAAAGGTGAGGATATATGATGATGCATGGCTGCAAAACGGGCTGGCTATGAATTTTTTCCCCTCAGGGCCGTAAATCTTGATCGGGTTGCGGATCTTAAGTCAGTTAGTGGAGGCTGGAATTCCGACCTTATAGAATCAGCTTTTTGGCCTATCGATTCATCTCGTATCTAGTCATTACCCCAAAGCATTCCCGTTTCTCAAGACATACTGATTTGGAATTACTCAAGAGATGGCCAGTACACAGCTAAACGGGGATACCAACTGCTTATGGAGCTTGGAGAGCATGAGGAAAACTCCAGTGGTAGAAATGCTTTCTCATGGTGGAGTATCCTTTGGAAGCTAAACATTTTCCCTCGATCGAAACACCTAGTCTGGCGGATTCTAAACAAGGCAACTCCATCTATGGATAACCTTCGATCGAGACATATATCCTCCCAACTAAGGTGCCCAAGGTGTGGGGCATCGGAGTCTGAGTACCACATCTTCATAAGCTGCCCTTGGTCGAAAATATTCTGGAAAAGCCTTGGTGTCTGGAGAGTGTGGAAAGAGGTTCACTGCACCGGAGTCGAGAAAGATTTCAGCGAGATCATGGTTAGTTGCCTCCTAAATTTCCCTACTGTTCTTGAACTTGTTTGTGTTGGCTTGTGGAATATTTGGAAATCGAGAAATGAGATTTTGCACCGGGGGGGGGGGGGGTGAGTCAACCAGCTGAGTATTTGTGTGGGCTTGTGCTATGTCAGATAAGTGACTTTGAGGCTGCAAATAGACATGAAGGTTCCATTTGGGGAAGTAAGTCCATAGTTTAGACGAGATGGGAAGGTCCTTCTGGGAGGTCAAAGGGGCTTATTCTGACGACAAATGCAGGAGTAAGGAAAGAGGATGGGTTCTTTGGCCTTGGGGGTTGGTTTAGAGATGTTATGGGGGTGATCCATGCTGCTTTTTCTTGTTGTGTTCGGAGCTTCGGAAATGTTGAACTGGCAGAGATCCTGGCTATTAAAGAAGGCATCTTACTTGCAGTGGAGAGGAAGATGCCAATTAAAGCTATCGAGAGTGATGCTCTTCGGGTTATCCAAAGCTTGATCTCACATAATCATTGTGATCCTAATGCCAACGTTCTGGGTGATGTTCGTGATCTTTTGATTAGTAGTAGTTGTGGCTCTTGTTACTTTGTCCCTCGTGAGAGAAACTTAGTAGCCCACAAGCTTGCGCAATTTGCGATTTTTACTACATGTAATCATATTTGGGATGATTGTATTCCTATGTTCATTTTTTCTAGTCTTCCTGCTGGGGAATGAACTTCTTTCTTCTTTGAATGCAATAGTCCTTTTCAAACAATAAAAATAAAAAATAAAAATAATGTGGGTCACATGTACGGATTTTTATATACTGTTTCACTGTTCCAAAATGAGCTGCTCATTTTGATGGGTCTACATAGAAGCTTAGCTTATGTTCAGTAATATTATTTGGCTTATAAATTAAATTATTTATATTTTTAAGGAAAATGGAATGTTTGAAAATTACAGAAAATAAATGTACGTATTTAAAAAATAATTTGAGAAATTATGTAATTTATAAATTAATTTATTTGATTTACCAAACAGGTGATTAATAAACAATTGACAAATCAAGTTTAATTTCAAGCATGACGTTGGACGACTAACGTCATCATAGGCAACTTGGAAGCAACGTCAATTTATAAATAAAATTAAAAAAAAAAATCAAATCAAACTATAAATGGACAAAACTCAACCATACCAGGAGATGCTTCCACGTAGTCCATTAGATTCCCCATTCCTCTATGGATATTGGATAGAAACGTTTCTCCAGTCAACTCCCATACAATTATTGCCAACTAAAAGATTGAAGAATTATTAAATTCATTTTAATTCCTATTAAATAAAGGTTACTTACAAATAATAGTTATGAAGATGAATTTAAAATTTACAATTATGCTATTTGTACATGGTGTAGAGATTTATAACTCAGAAAACTCACAGAATATCCAAATCTTTATTTTGAGAACACAAACAATTACAGATCAGAAACTGTAAAGTAAAGTTTTACAAAAAATCAAAGAATTGCAAATATACAGAAAAACTTTCAAATCGCAGAAACAAACTACGAAGAATTTCTCTCCAAAATACAACAAAGGTGCTTACAAACAGCACTAACAACAAAACTTACAAACCTACAACACGAAGAAAAAGATCAAAGATTTCTTCAGAATTGGTTTGTAAATGGGTGAGTTGAATCGCCTCTGATAGACAAACGAGAGAGAGAGAGAGAGAGAGAGAAAAGTAAGTGAAGCGACTGAAGGGTTCCCTTCTGGATCCTTCTAATGCCCTAGATATAGGAATTTTGATCTAACGGTCTCAACTGCTCCAAGTGGTAGTGATCAACGGCTGAAACAGATTCAGTTTGAAAGATAGAAGCGTGTTAGATGAAAGAATGTTTTAGGCTCCGGGTTAAAGAAGGAGAAGTGGGCTCAGCATTTGGACAAAAAATAGAAGGCCCAAGTTCTGATTTCTGGCATAAGTAATGGGCTTAATAAATGGACTGCTGGATTGGGCCAATTGACTCTACACATAGTGACTTATCGATTGATTTACATACAATATATTTGACAAACAGCTATCACTTTATTCATCACATCATTTTTAAAACCAACAATCACAATTGTGTTAACAGACTCAACACATAAATCGGTAAATAATTAGGTAAATCAATATGTGCAACAAGAATAATTCTAAAACTTATGATTAATTAGATAATTTGTAAATTTGTATGAAATGGAGATTTTTGTCAAATTTCTGAGTCACACTCAACACAACTACCACTGTTTTGTTCTTTTCAATCTACACACACGCTACTAATTCAACAGAGCAGGTTGAGGAAGTAGCTCCGGCTTCTCATGGAAATTTCGACCATACAGAGATTATCTACATATTTATGTACTTTGTGAAGGAAGAAATTAGATGAGGCAGAAAATTAGTCCTGGTATGGGCATGGAAATTTGTGGCGATGATCAGCACCCAAGGGTCTCAATTTCTGCGTCTTCTTCTTCGTCTTCCTCTTCGGCTCCTGCTACTGATACTGAAGCAATGAAGCGCCCTTTTAAGAGACAGGTGAGGTCAGTCTTTATATTTCTTCAATTACGTTTGGGAATGCAACATTCATTTGATCCATAATTGAAGTTCATCATAAAGTTAACGTATTACGTGGAGTGACTTCATTCGCCTATGTTTCGTTAAGATAAATAAATGTTTGTAAACCAATTTATAATCTACACAATTTTTCAAACTATTTTTTAATGATACATATTTTTTCTTTTTAATTTTTAACCACACATCTTATATCGAAAAACGAAAAAAATCAATTTATAAACATCGTCATATAACGGTCAAGATAGTTCGTTAAGTGGGACCCGGGTCGTTACAAATAGTATCAGAGCCGGCAGCCAGCCGAAAATGGGGAACTAAGTGTTATGTGAGACAAAGTGATGTGCCCTAGAGCAAGAGTCACCTCTAGAATATCAAAGCTTAGCAAATGATCCTCAGATGGATTAAGCGTGACGAGGACGTCGCGAGTCTAACGGGGGGTGATTGTAACACCTAGGCTAGGAAAACTTAAAAATGATTTGATAGATACTACTCATACCAACAAAGAGCACCTTCTTTTCCGGAATACCATCGTTAGAAACTTCACAGTCAAGCGTGTTTGACTTGGAGCAATTCTCTTGGGAAGTTTTCTCTAAGAGCGTACAAGTGAAGACAAAACATGCTGAAAAGACCCATGTTGGTACAGTGGGGACAGTAAGTCGTTGACCTAACGGCCGGGCAGCCCGCTAAGTGGGTCCTGTCATGTTACAAATAGTATCAGAGCCGGCAGCCAGCCGAAAATCGGGAACTAAGTGTTATACGGGACAAAGTACGCCATAGGGCGGGAGACACCTTTTGAACCCGTATGAGCCACCTCTAGAATCTCAACGTCTGGCAACGAATCCTTGGACGGTTTAAGCATGACAATTACATCGCAAGTCTAACCGTGGGGGGGGGGGTAATTGTAACACTCAAGCCAAGAAAGCTTAAAAGATTTGATAGGTATTACTCATATCAACAAGATGCACCTTCTTTTCTGGAAGTCCATCATTAGAAACTCCACAGTTAAGGGTGCTTGGCTTGGAGCAATTCTATGACGGGTAACCTCTTGGGAAGTTTCTCAGGGAGCGAGTGAGTGAGGACAAAGCATACTGAAAAGACTCATATTGGTACAGTGGGGACAGTACGTTGTTATCTAACGATCGGAACAGCTCGTTAAGTAGGACCCGAGTCATTACGCTCAAAAGCTACATTATTTTCGAATTACTAAATTGTAAAAGAAATTATAACCATTTAAAATGATCAATTAACAATGTATTTCATCTTTCAGTGATTTTACTTTGCTTTGTGAGCTCAAATGTTGTCGTAATAGCAACATTTTTATATCAATATAAAAATCTCGCATGGTAATTTTCATATTATTTTTGAATTATAAAATTTTTAACTGTAGCAAAAATTATATTAATTCAAACGGAAGCTTATTCATTGTTCATTGCATTAAAAAATGATCCGAAAAGACATCAAGTAGTGAACTAAAATTTTCTTCCATTATTTTACATACTGATATTTTACAAAATCATTACAATTTATAAATAACACAAATTCTCAAATCACTTTTTAACCACACATATTTTTTCTCTTCAATTTTCAACCACACATTTTACTTTAAAAAAAAAAAAAACTAGCAATTCATCATTTTGTTAGGATTATATTGCTTTTCATAGCCCTCCGTATTTTTTTCTGAAAGCAAAAACGACTTCACCATTATCGAATAGGGTGTAAGAGGAAAGTTTTGACTCCATTTTTTCACGCAATCAACCATGCCATCCTTCCAGTTCCTCCAATTCCCGCCCCATTGTCCATCCTCCATCAAAGTCGAAAAAATGGAGGAGTCACCCCCATGACACATCTCCTAGTGGTAAAGGGGAGGGCTGGTAAGGCTCAGCGCAGCGGTGTGCAGGGTTCGAATATTGAAATATTAGATTTTTGCCTTGTCGTCAGCGGGAGTTACCCAAACTTTGGACTTACCATCAAGTCGTCCACCCTAACTTTGGGAGGCATAACCTGCAATTAACCTCCTCAACCAATGGCTTAGGGTAGGGTCGGTTTGGGCCCTCAAGGTGTGGGCTACACCTTTTTTCTAAAAATGGAAAGGAGGAGTCAAAATAGAAGATGGATGCAAAAATTCTCTCATCTCACGCTCTATTTTTAATTTTTTAAATTCCCGTTCTTGGTTTTGAAGTTGTTGAACAAGACCTGCTTTCGATCTGAAGAATATTGGATGAAATCTAAATCATATTTTCTGGTTCATCTGGTGATCTTTGCACTAATATTTTCATTTTATCTCTTATATTTTTTTGCCTTCAAACTTTGAGAAAACTACCAATATCTTGTCTCTTTATGGCTTAAATTGTATTTTCCCGTTTTGCAAACCTCTTACTCGCCTTTGGTATCCGATTAAGGTATATTTGAGTTTTTTTTCTTTCTTTCTTTCTTTCTTTTTTTTTATTTTTTTTATTTGAGTTTCCTTAACTGGATAAACTGAATATGAAATGCCATTAACTTTGAATGATGTGCTTCCTATACTTAAATGAAAGAAAGGAATATGATTCTATAAAGTTTTATTTCTCATTCATTACTATTTTGAATTCTCTTGGTTCATAGTGAAAGTTATTGGATTTGTAGATAAAATGATTAAACTTTGTATCAAAAATCCTTTTTTTTTTTATCAAAAGTTCAACTCTGATTGTTGTCAAAACTGAAGTTCATTCTATTGAATTGAGATTATGTCATTTATTTATGAAAGTTTTTTTAATTATTAATTTGTTTTAGATTTAAGCTTATGTAAAGCTTAGTTTATCTGATCTTTTTATTTGGCTATATTTATTTACTAGATGATGTAAAAAATAGTTTACTATATGTCAACCTTATCCTTTTTTTTGATCTCTGGCTATTTTATTGTCAAATTATCTTTGATGTACTTTATTTCTCTCCACTGCTTTCCACTATGATGTACTATTTAGTTGAACTTCCACTATCAGTTAATAGTTTCTTCATCGCTTCAATGTCTAATGTCCTTCTACCAACATTTTTTTGCTTCTTCGACTAATAAAAAAAATGATTTAATGCCCTGTATTTAATACAACACGAGTGCAAATATCTTTCTTTAATTAGGATATTAATTTAGATTTAAAATTAACTATCTTAGTTAATCCAGGTTAAAAAGATGTTAGACAAAATTGTTGATGAGATCCCAGTCGGGGAATCTCGTCGAAAACGCGGAATAACGAAATTTAAATCCTAGGAAAGATCTAAATCAAATCTAACACGAAAAATAACAAGAACACGAATAAATAAACGGGAATTAAAAGATAGATTCGACGGTAAAACTTTGACCCAACAATCACGACGCAATTAATGACGATGCGGATTGAAAAACAAAGCTTGGTGAACGCCACAAGGGTTGTCAATTCCTTGATAAGTTCGTTGGGTGAACGCCACAAAGAATGGATCTTTGATAAGTTCGAAACAAAAGGGAAAAACTCAACCTTTAACAAGAGAATCCTCTCTCAATTTAATTCATAAACTCAAACTTGTTTTTTTTTTTACAATGAATGGAAAAGAATATAAATAAGCAAAATAATCTAGCCTCTAATTTACTCAAAATAGAATTCTAATTAAGCTAAAATTCCAAATTATGAAAATTACTTAAAATAAAAAAAAGGAAACAAAATAATTGGAAAATTCCCGGAAAATCTGGCGCTGCTTATTTACGGCCGTAAAGGCCTTTCTGATCAAAAACTGATTTATTATTTACGGCCGTGACGAATTTCTTACGGCCGTGAAATTCCCCTTTTTTGAATGTTACAGCCGTAACTTCCAGACTTACAGTCGTAAGCCTTGTTCTGTTGAAATTCTCCTTTTTTTCTTCGCTAATTGATTACGGCCGTGATAACATGATTTACAGCCGTGAATATATGGGTTACGGCCGTGAAGGTCCTCTGTTACGGCCGTAATGGAATTTCTGCCCAAATTACTTCGTTTTCTTGATTTGGCTCGATCCGTCCCTCTTCTCGGCTCGACCCCAACACGGAACTTGCTCCGTTTTGCACGTAGATCACTGTCATATTGCCGATGGATCGACTTCGCCCTTCGATGCCTGGTCCGGATCACATCATACTCCCTCTCTTGAAAATGATTCGACCTAGAATCCATTTTTGGTTGCCTTTTCGTACTCCTCATGTTTTTCTGAGCTCGATGATCATGTTTAAGCTTTGTAAGATCCTTTAGACTTTTGGCCTGCTCATTTTGGCCAATGAATTTCTTTCCCGCTTTAAGTTCATGACTTGATTTATGTCCCTGCAAAACAGATTTAATAGAACTGGGAAGGGATGTGTTAGCAAATGCAAATAAACTCATTTTTGTGGTGGACTCTCTTTTCTTTTTCTTTTCACTCTCAAGCTCACCTTTTTCTGAGGTCGTGGCCTCAACTCTCTTGTTTTTAATTTTCACACCCTCTCCTTTTTCTGAGGTTGTGGCCTCAACGCTCTTATTTTTCCCCTCAAACTCGCTCTTTATTTTCAATTGGTCCTCTTGGACCTCTTTAGGTGATAGCGGAGCAAGAGTGATCATTTTTCCACCCTTCACGAAAGAATATCGATTTTTAAACCCGTCGTGCACTACCCTCCTATCATGTTTCCAACGTCTCCCCAACAAAATATGGCCAATATGCATAGGTACCACGTCACAAACCACCTCATCCTTATAACCCCGATTGTAAAATTGACCCTAGCCTGTTTATTTACCTTAATTTCTCCCGACTCGGTCAGCCATTGCAATTTATAAGGGTTCGGATGTTTTATCAAGCTCAAACTCAATTTCTCAACCAACATGGTACTAACCACATTAGTACAACTCCCCTGTCAATCACCATACCACAAACCATTTTACCCACTAAGCACCTAGTATGGAAGAGATTGTCCCTTTACTCACCAATTTCATCCACCCTGACCCTAGCACTAAGGACACACCGATTAACAAGTGAATATTTAACAGCATAGGTCAGCCCTTCCTCATCACTACTACTACTAGCCCCAACATCCACTAACTTAGGCATTCCCTTAAATTCATCATCGGAACTAATTTCACCATTATCACGTAAGATCATTAGCTTCCTATTTGGACACTGGGATGCTATATGACCCGTACCCAAGCACTTAAAACATTTAATATTTCTATCCCGAGTAGTTTGAGAATCAGAAATATTTTTACCTTTCATTGTAGGCTCCTCCTTCCCTTTCGGGTTATGTTTAACGTTGGATTCCTACTTCGGTTGTGATGTAGGATAAGATGGTGAGTGTCTTGCTGCCCCCTTTCGCCTTAGCTGTCTTTTCACCTTCATGGCCATATGCACCATATCCTCTAGCTCCACATAATGTTGCAGCTCAATGACATTAGCAATGTCTCTATTCAGCCCACTCAGAAACCTAGCCATCGTTGCTTCCCAATCCTCCACCACGTTAGCCCGAATCATCGCCACCTCCATATCCTTGTGAGAATCCTCTACACTCCTCAATCCCTGAGTCAAACCCTGCAGCCTCTGGTAAATATCCCTATAATAATGAGTCGGCACAAACCGCTTCCTCATTATGGTTTTTAATTCACCCCAAGTCTCCACCGGCTCCTCAAGGTTCCTCCTCCTACCCGTAACTAGTTGATCCCACCAAATATTTGCGTAGTCGGTGAATTCAATCACGGCTAATTTCACCTTCTTCTTTTCCGAATAATTATTACAATCAAAAAGTCGTTCAACCTTTGTCTCCCAATCCAAGTACGCTTCCGGATCACTCCTACCCTGGAACGACGGTATTTTCACTTTAATTTTTCCAAGGTCGTCATCAACATCATCTCTACCCCCACGATGCCTCCTAGCATCACGACGCTCCCTATCATGCCTCCTCTCATACCTATCTCCTCTATCCCTCCTTCGCATACTTCCCAAAGATATACTTCCACTTCCACTTCCAATGCCCTTATCATTCATACTAACCTCACGCCTATTACCTCCCCTAACCCGAGAACCATTATGAGATTGATCACGAGGTCTTTGTTCACATTCTGCACCTCGATTCTCCATATGTGCCATAAACACCTCAAATTGTGCTCTCATTGCTGCAATATCATTGTTACCCTGTTCATTCCTTCTATTTACATCCCCGAGTTGTTTTCTGTCTCCAATAAAAGATGAAGATGTGGAAACCTCTCTATCAGACATTTTTAAGATACGAACAAGGAAATTCAGAATATTTGGAGAATATTTGGGAATTTTCAGAATTTTTTTTAATCTGCCAGAGAATTGGACTACGAGTATGACAGAAAAAACGGAAATGGATTTGGACGAAAAACGAACAAGAAAAACACTTTTGAATTTTTGGGACTAACTCTTATGGATCAAACTGAAGAAAATTATGACTGACACGAAGAACGCGAAGAACACAAAAAAAATCAAGAAAATTCAAGAAACGCAAGAATCTGAAATAGATCCAAGCTCTGATACCAGATGATGAGATTCCAGTCGGGGAATCTCGTCGAAAACGCGGAATAACGAAATTTAAATCCTAGGAAAGATCTAAATCAAATCTGGCACGAAAAATAACAAGAACACGAATAAATAAACGGGAATTAAAAGATAGATTCGACGGTAAAACCTTGACCCAACAATCACGACACAATTAATGACGATGCGGATTGAAGAATCAAGATTGGTGAACGCCACAAGGGTTGTCAATTCCTTGATAAGTTCGTTGGGTGAACGCCACAAATAACGGATCTTTGATAAGTTCGAAATAAAAGGGAAAAACTCAACCTTTAACAAGAGAATCCTCTCTCAATTTAATTCATAAACTCAAACTTGTTTTTTTTTACAATGAATGAAAATGAATATAAATAAGCAAAATAACATAGCCTCTAATTTACTCAAAATAGAATTCTAATTAAGCTAAAATTTCAAGTTATGCAAATAACTTAAAATAAAAAAAAAGGAAACAAAATAATTGGGAAATTCCCGGAAAATCTGGCGCTGCTTATTTACGGCCGTGACGAACCTTTTTACGACCGTAAAGGCGTTTCTGATCAAAACTGATTTATTATTTACGGCCGTGACGAATTTCTTACGGCTGTGAAATTCCACATTTTTGAATGTTGCAGCCGTAACTTCCAAGCTTACCCGTAAGCCTCGTTCTGTTGAAATTCTCCTTTTTTTCTTCGCTAATTGATTACGACCGTGATAACATGATTTACGGCCGTGAATATATGGGTTACGGCCGTGAAGGTCCTCTTTTACGGCCGTAATGGAATTTCTGCCCAAATTACTTCGTTTTCTTGATTCGGCTCGATCCGTCCCTCTTCTCGGCTCGACCCCAACACGGAACCTTCTCCGTTTTGCACGTAGATCACTGTCATATTGCCGATGGATCGACTTCGCCCTTCAATGCCTGGTCCGGATCACATCAATTGTGGTGTTAAAATTTAATGATGGCCTAGGGACGACAATGTGATGCACTGGTTCGAAGTAAGCATTATATCGATTTTATATTTTTAATCATTTGCTATAATTTTCATAATTAAGAAGTCAGAAATGCGTACTACGAGTTCAATTTTTATAGATATATTTAATTAATCTATTGTTCTCTGTTGTGATATCGGTGTAATTTTTATTAAGCTTTGGATTCTCGATTAACTGAACGTGCTATCCTTTGATTTTGAAATTTGCAAATTAAAAATAGAAATAGTGGTAACATGAAAAAAATCTCAAATATCAACGCTATTTTATAAACAATTCTTATCGCATTTGTGCGTTGTATGGCCGCGCTAGTAACTTAGAATGTATGTGATTGGTGCGCGTTGCAAATAATAAATAATTCTTTACTCGTCAAATATTAATTAATAATGTAGTAACAAGAGTAAGGGTCGATCCCACGATGAACGGTGAACTTATTTAGTTACTTGAGAAATTAGAATGAAATGAGGGATTTTGTTGTTTGGAATTTCTTGAATGAAAACTATGTATAAAATAAATAAATAAATATGTGTAGAAAATTAATATGAGAAGAAATCATGTTCTCGGGTTCGGTTGTACCCTCAATTAATATCATGTTTTTCCTTGCAACGCGTTTCTATCCTTAATTCAATTTATCAATATTAAATAATTAACAAGCTCTGACTATTCAATTCTTCCTTGTGTGTAAATTAAATCAAAACAAACTCTTTTGATTCAATTCTAGTCAATGAATAATCCTAAACAAGCTCTTAGAATTTAATGCAAGCCAAGTATCAAAAACGAGAAGAATTAGATTGAATTAGATCGTTAATTTCACAACCTCGAATTAATCAATTCAATTTGAATTATTACTAAACCTGCACGAGATTTACTTACTACTAAAGTAAAGATTCAATGACAATTATGGATCAAGAATATAAACATAGCATATTCATGAATCCAAAGATCAATAATCCAATTGGCCAAATTAAACTATTAATTAAAGAAACTCAATCGAACATTAAAAACATAATAATCCAACAATTGAAATAAAAGAATAAATTCACGCTACTAGTTTTTACGAAAAGAAAATAACATAATTAAATCCACTGTGAAAAGGTGCTTTGGATTTGATTTTTTTTGTCAAACTAGTTTTGGTTCATGCATTGTACGCATAGTGCCAGTATTTTCTTATTAAAGAAGTTTCGAATAATGATTTCTTGTTTAATTAATACCCCCTGTCCCATAAAGATAGACTCATTTATATTTTTACACGGATTAAGAAAACATAATTATTATTTTGAAACTATAAATTTGCTTACATTTTACCTAATATACCCTACATTAAATAATAAGTAGTTCATATGTGTTGATAACAATGCATATTCAATAGGGGTATATTAAAAAATTAAGATATTAGTATAATCTCAATAAGGAAAGTAAGCTATAATTTGAGAGAAACCAAAAAGGAAACGAAAGAAAAAATCAATGAAAAATGAAATACATTTCTAATGGATCATTTTAAATGACTAAATTTTTTGCTACAGTTTAGTAATTCAAAAATAATGTCACAAAGTATTGTGCGAAAACTTTACATCAATATTAAGATATTGCTATTACGGCGTTATTTGAACCATCATAATTAACTTAACGAAAAAATAAGTAATACAAAACGATAAAAATAGGAACATAAGAAGGTCACCATAAAGATGTTCAATGTATTCTTTGGACAGGTGACTGAATAGTGCATTAAATCCAATTGTTGTCCACAAAGTGTTTAATTAGATGAAGAGTGTCTAAATTTAATTGGATGAATAATACCTAAATTGATGGAAAATGAGACAATTTTCCCCCATAGTGTTTAATTAGATGAATAGTGCATCCAATTGTTTCCTGCGTAGTGTTTAATTGGATGAATAGTGTTTAATAACAGTTGAATGAATAGTGTTTAATTGCAATTGGATGAATAGTGAATCCAATTGTTGCCCGCATAATGTTTAATTGGATTAATAGTGCATAAATTGGATGAAAAGTGTTTAATTGCAATTGTATGAATAGTTAAATTGGATGAATAATGTTTAATTATAATTAGATGAATATTGTCAATTGCACATTCAATTAGATGAATAGTGCATCTAATTGTTATCTACATAGTATTTAATTGGATGACTAGTATCTAAATTGGATGAATAATGTTTAATTGTAATTGAATGAATAGTGCCGCAATTTGATTAGTACTGGAAAAAAAAATTGGATGAATAGTGTAAATTGGAGATTCAAACTTATATATATATATATATAGACAATGGCATTTGATTCTAGATTCTAAACAATTACTGCCTTTTATTATACTCTCTCTCACTCAACCTATTTCTTGAATTGAAATAGGGTTTTGATTATGTGTTTAATTTTTAGAATTTTGTTGGTGCAGCCTAAGAACCGGTTTGTAGTTCAGCTAAGGGAATTGCATTGGACCATAAATGATGGTTCGCTCTTCAGGCTTTTTTACTAGCCCCCTGATGCTGTTGGTCTCACTCTCGATCTCAGGGGTAATTTCTGAAATGCTACTAATTCTTACCAGTAGCTGTTATGTTTTTCAATTTTAAGCTCACATTTTCTAAATCCTTAATCCAATCTTGTGATTATTATTGACCTACAATATAGGCAGTACAATAAATTTTGGGAACTATCATAAAAGGGTGTTAGATGGCGGCATCTTTCGAATGTGGTAAAACTTGATAATTGTCGGTGTATTACTTGTGTGGTAGTAACATCTTGTGTAGTATTAAGTGGTCTTAGTTTCTTAGATGTTGTGCTCCACCGCCTCAACATCAATCTAACAATAGTGGTGGATTCATGAAAGAATGATATGTTCGATGATGTGCATATTTGACTTAGATTGTTTGGGGAATTGGATTTTTACATTTTTGTAATTTACATCAGGAAGATCTGATTTAGTCTTTGTTCGTTACTTTGTTGTATTAAAGTAACACAAACAAATTCTTTCAAATATCATATCACTTAAAAAAAATCCTGAAGGAACAGTCCCAGAACTTCTTTGTTAGCCTTCTCTTGGGAATGGATTTTTTATTTATTTATTTTTGTGTTTGTGCCTCATTGTACTATTATTTGGTCGGATTTTTCATTCTTCTTTTTAGTTATTGAAATTTAAACTAAATGTCTCTTTTTTCTTTTTAAAGTACTTCTAATTTTTGGTTTTCTGGTTTATACAATGTAGTTTGCATAATTATTAGTAAAACTTATCACTGTAATTCAAATTGGAATACTATAAAAGATGTGCATTTGTACATTGAACTTCATGCAGGCTATTAAATGTAATACTATAAAAAATGTGCATTTTCCTTAACATTTTACTTCCTGCAATTGTTATTCTTTTAAGTTTTCCTTCATTTATTGATTTTGGCTGATTCTCCTGTGCAGTGGACATTCCATCCCTTCATCTTCAAGAGCAAAAAACTTACACTGTCCTAATATGGTGCAGGGTCATGGTGTGTTTAGTTGTAAGTGAAACAATAGAAAATCATTTACCCCCTTTGCTTCAGAGATCAACGTTTTGTTTTATCATCGCAATTATTGATCACTCTTTTGTTGGAAACTATGGAAGTGGTTTAATTAATCTTATTATAATGGTTTCCTCTTTGTACTTCACTGCATGCCTGCCAATTTCTTCGGATCATAACTTTCTACTCTACTCAACTTCCTGGTCCTAACTATCATTTTCGTGAGGTAAAAGTAATTAGAATCTGTAATGATCTTGCATTTTATTTGGCATTTATCCCAGACGTGATATGCAATTATTTTCTCTAACATCTCTCTTTTGATTTTCACGTATGCAGTAATTTAAATCGGGAAATTTGATTACACTATAGGGTTCAAAGCTTGTCAGGCTGCCTCTTCCTGACAATGCTGCAGAACTCTTCATAATTAAATATAAGATAGGGTTGCATTTATTATTTCCTTTCTTTGTTAGAAATCATTGATTTTTGTTACTCATTTGTATTTTTATGAATTTGCAATTCGTGGTGTGCTTTATGGACGTGGAAATTTAATATTTTCATCTCACATGATTTACAAATACTTATCGATTCTATTGTGAGAAATGTGACAAATATGTTGTTGAGGGAACTCCAAGGTAATTTGACGATATTATATTTATTGTGATTTTCGCTTTGATATTGTGTTTCATTAATATTATAGGAGATGTGAATTTTTCCTTTTTAATTACAGATATAAACTTCAAGTACGTGTGCAAATTGTACAAAATGAACTAATTATTGGTTTATGGTACGTCGGACTCGGTGTCAAACAATTTTGTGGATACTCCAAACAAAAAAAAACCGAGTAAAAGATCAAGCACATTATTGATTTCTTTGATTATTTTCAATTGCTTCATTTTTTGTGTAATTAATTATATATTCCGATTTTGATCTGTATGTCCGATTATTTACATCTGGATTTTTTTAATAAATTTAGAATGAGGTAATTACACAAGACCACAAAGTTGCTTGGATTTAGAACAAGGTAATTGTACATCACCAAAAAGTTTCTCCATTACCAAATATTTAGACTTTATTTTATTTTTTATTTTTTTACATATTTTCATCAATTAAGAAAGGGAATTGCAACTTGTCCTTGGGTTGCTTAAACTGGATGCAATTCTCTCATTTTTCTCCATCATAATCTGTCTGCTTATGTAGGTTGGAGGGGTTACCCCTGGAGAGGGTGGAACAAAACACTTGTGACTTCCTGTTTTCAACTCTGTAGTAGAGGCAAAAGCAGAAACAAAGGCTAATGCTACAGTAATTTATGTTCCTCCGCCTTTCGCAGTTAAAGCTATTATGGAGGCAATGGATGCTGAGCTAGATTTTGCAGTTTGCATAACTGAGGGAATCCCTCAACATGACATGGTAACAAACATTGATTTAGTGAATCTCCTTTCGTTTCACCCCTCAAGGTCTATACAAGATTGTCTCCTGGAATTTTCTACTCCTATTGTGTTATGCTAGTTTATGACTCAAATTTTACTTGGGTTTATATCCTCCTCCTGGCTTTTGATGAAATTTATGTTGATATTTATCACTAATAAAAGTCAGGTAATGTGCTCACATGGGATTATATCCTCCTTGCTCTCTAAGTATTCTGTTTTCTAAAATGCAGGTTCGTGTCAAGGCTGCTCTAAACAAGCAGTCTAAAACTCGGCTCATCGGTCCAAATTGTCCTGGCATTATCAAGCCCGGGGAGTGTAAGATTGGAATTATGCCTGATACATTCACAAACCAGGATGTATTGGAATTGTCTCACGGTCTGGTACACTGACTTATGAAGCGGTGATATTCTTTTTTGGGATTTTATTTTGTGGCTGAATTTTTTTATGCTAGAAAATACCAGGACTTGTAATATTATTTTTCATGCATTTTTAATAGTTAATTACCTGGATTTATTTTGACGTATTACAATTTCCTTGCATCACACGGGTAATAAACCTAAATAATTTTAACTTTTGATTACTTGTGTAATTTCTACCTTTTATATACTTAGTTCTCCATAATGAATGTCCAAATTGAGTAATCCATAGCTGATGATGTAACAAATTCCATTATGCAGCTTTCTTAGCATAACACACTCATTTTTGTATTACAATTTTGGTTTATTGTGAAAATTGTTTATGATGTGAACTTTAATACTCTTCTGTCTAAATTGCATGCTATCTTCATAGGTTAAAAAAGTAGGAGTTGGCAACACTGGAGCATTCAGCTGAGGAAGTTTTATGCAATGCTTTAATTACCTACTAATTAGTGTATATATAATTGATTCTTTTACTTTTACTTTTGTTTTTGTATGTTGTGTTGTTTACGCAGTAAGCATGCAAAGTGAGATTGAAGTGCTAAGTGTTGACATATAAATTATAATGTAAGGGATATATATACTGATATTAAGAAAGTCACCAAATACAAACTAATTTTGTTAGTCAAATCATGTTTGTTGCCTTTTTTTATTTTAATGACTTGAATTTAAATCTAAAGTTAATAAAATGTAGAGAGACAGGACATTCACAGTCATTGATAGCCTGAAAGTAGATATATTTTTTATGCAGTAGCTTCATTGTTCAGATTCTCAATTAGGGTTGATTGCTGATTTCAATGTGAATGCTTAAATCCCAAAGCAAAATGTAAATTTATATGATTTTTAAGAAATGTGATGCATTGACAGTTTGGAGTACTACGTGATGCAATTAAAAATTTACGTGGTAGAAATTTCTTAGAGTGGCATTGACATCAATGACCGAGGCCTCTTTTAATTGGTGGAAAATTGGAATGAATTCTATGGCAACAACTCTTACCGTGGTTGGTTTTTGGATTGCAATGGCATCAAATGTGACCAATCAATCTCGAAATGTCCTTAGCAAAGCGTTCATGTTCAAGAAAGAGGTATGGCTTACTCTCAATTTGGTATCATTCCTATGCTAAACAAGTCATTTTTGGATGATATGTTTGGTTTCACACAGGAATATTTGGACAACATTACACTTTCTCGATAATTAAAATTATGTCATCTTGAGCTTAGTATTGACGGCATTTTGACTGTTAATGGAATTGCTAATTGTGGAAATGTCACTATTAGGGCACCCTACTATATTTGGACAACATTACACTTCCTTAACATTATGTTTGTCCTAATAAATTTTCACAGATTGATGTCCAGATTATTCACTTGATGAGTACATTTACTTCAAGCAAACATAATGATAATGTCATCTGTGTATCGCACGGGTATAGACTAGTTTTCAAATATAGAAACTTATTTTAGCGTGAAACTATGTGGAAATTTTGGTGACGACTATTCTACTTTAATATATACTAGTATCACACCCATGCTTTCATTTTTTGTATTGGATGGGTTTGGCGCATAAAATGAGGCACACTTACATTTAAGGCCGTGTCGCATCACGATAAATCAACATGACTTGTATTCCTCTTAAGTTCTTTTTGGATGTTTAGTATTAGTACACTGAACCAAATCCTTGAACTTTTAGCCTGATTATGCTTGGTAGCTTAGCTTGCTTGAATTTATTGAATCTGATCGACACCTTTTATATATTTTCATATTCTCTACATTGTTTCTTCATTGTCTTCCTCTTTGCTGTCTGAAAAATGCATATGTTTTTTAATCTCATTTTGTTGATATTTCTAATGTATCACAATCAATTCACCTATTAATCATAAAATTTGTAGTGGTATGATTGTTCAAGATCCTTTAGAAGGTAATGACGTGGATGAAATTTTTTGTTCAAGCAAGGCAATTGGGTGCTATGCAAGGCCCCTTAGAACATCTTAATCCATCCTCAAGTTCAAGAAGCTTTACTGAGCCTGGAAGGTACTATGCCATCTATAGCTCCTCAGTAGCCCCTGAATTAGTTGTATACAACATTTTATAACTTTTTCCCCCTCTTTTCTTGATTTACAAGAATTTTAACTCACAATTTAAATAGCCAGCTATATGGAAGTTAGCCTTAAGGCCACCATCGAGCAATTGCTGAATTGGAATTCGAATGCAAATGTGAATGCGAATTTCCTTAATCATCATGCTGGTGGTGCTAATGTGAATTTAGGAGGACCTTTTGGAGGTATTGCACCCAGGATGCTATCTAATCCAGTTCAATTATCAACATTAAGCATGGAAAAATCATGTGTAGTTGTTCAATTGCCTAATCGAAAAATATATTTAAATCTGAGGCTGCAACAGGGGGGTACAAAGTAGATTGGGAATCAAAGGAATGAAGAAGTGAAAAAGTGATTGATATATTGATGAGAACTAAGAAAAGGAACCCGATATTGGTTGGGGATTTGGAGCCTGAGGCTATGTTGTAGGAATTGTTGAAGAAACTAGAGAATAAAGAATCGGGAAGCGAATGGCCTTTGAGTAATGTTCAAACAATTTATGTTGAGAAAGATTTTCTATCCGATAAGAATCAAATACCCATGAAGATAAAGGAATTAGAGTGCGTGATTGAGAGTAGGATTAAGAACGGAGGGATAATTCTTGATTTATGAGATTTGGAATGGCTGGTGGAGCAGCCTGTGGATTTTGGAGGTTCTGAGGTGGGGAGGGTGGGCGTGGTGGAAATGGCGAAGTTATTGGCCCAATTTGGAGGGGGGAGTAGTAATGGTGATAATAAGCTTTGGTTGATTGGAACAAGAACATGTGAAACTTATTTGAGGTGCCAAGTTTTTCGAACTACAATGGAAAATGATTGGGATTTGCAGGCATTGCCATTGCTTTGCGATCGCCTCTGCCAGGAATGTTTCCAAAGTATATTCTTGTATTAATCTATTCCTAATGGTGCTTTAAAGTCTCATCATTTGATTCATTTTCTTAGGAAGTATTTTATCTATCTTCTATATCTTTTTGTTCATTGAGGATCTTGTTCGAGTACGTTCATGCTTGGTTAGTGTACTAGGATGTTTATTTTTTCGGGTTACCCTGTCCAGTTTTCATTGATCAAGCTATTAATTGTTCATTCATGTAATATAATCACAGACAGATTATTAACTATACTACTGCTTATGCTGAGATTTTGAAAAAATGTTTTCCTTTTTCTATAGTTATCTATCATATCATTTTTATTTTTCTTTTTGCTTATCTTAGGTTCACAACTGAGAGTATTTTGAGCACCCCTGTAGAATCTTTGTCTTCGCTGAAGGGTGTTCTAATTTAGCAGCCGATTTTGATACAGTGTCTATTGAAGAACTTGGATACTACTCAAAGAACAACCTTTTGCCCGAGATGTTCGGAAAACTCTGAAAAGGAGGTTGCAAAACTCGTAGCCATTGAGAAGTCATTTTCTTAAGCTAAACCAAAAGCTACTCGACCGTATTTGCCACCGTGTATTCAAAATGCCAAACTCAAGAGTCGAGATGCTATTGCAACTGATGACTAAAAAAAATATTTTGTCCAATTTTGTCTTGAATTTCAATTGTCAACCGAATTTGAATTTGTAATACTATTGAAAATGGAATTATGATAATTATTTAAATTGGTACTCGTTGTTATTACTATTTTTAATTTTTTTTTTCATTGTTATACTTGGTCATTGGAATATGCTTGTGCATCGTACGAGTGTGAAACTAGTTATTATCAAGTACGAATGTGTGAAAAATTTAATTTTTTTTATTAATATAATTAAAATTTGCTTTATTGTCACAAAAAATAATGTTAATCAAATGACAAAAGTTGGAAAATTTCTCATTTTTTCGTATTGAAAATTTAATCTAATCAAACATCTTCAACGATATTTTTCAAGAAAATAAATTTTAGACAATTCAATTTTCGAAAAATTATTTTCTTTCCACAAATGTTTCTTCTTTTCAATCAAATGGGTCCTAAGGCTATGTTTAATAGCGATGGTAAAATTTTGGTGAAAATAAAATTAATTCTAGGAAATTGAATTACTGAGAATTTGAAATTTAATATGTTCGATTGGTTTAATTTTCTAGGTGAAAAAAAGTGAGGAATTTTTCAACTTTTGTTATTTGATTAACATTATTTTTCATGAAAAATAAAGCAAAATTTAGCTATTTTAATAAATTTTTTTTTACATATTTGTACTTTATAATAATAATGTTAATTTTTGAGAAAAAAAATCAATTAACAACAATAAAGAAGATGAAACGTGATGCAAATCAATTTCTAACTAACCTAGAAAATAAATTCTACCATATAGCAAGGAAAATGGTTTCCTCATTTACAAGGTATTCAGAAGCGTGGAGGAAAAATGTGGAAATCATTTTTCAAGCTAGATTTTGACAATCAAACATTAAACTTAGAAAAATTTGATTGGAAATTTGATTTTCCATGGAAAAGAAAATAGTTTCATACGCTGCCTAATAGAAAAGTCTTGGATTCAAATAACGTGGGCCACGTGTACATAATTTTATATATTGATGATTCACTGTTCTAAAATGACCTACTCATTTTGATGGGTCTACATAGAAGCTTAGATCTCGTTCTTTTTATTGTTTTCAGCTCGTTTTGAGTTTTCGATTTTTGAAAATATTGAAAACGCGTTCACTTTGCCCATTTTCAAAAATGTGTTTTCCAAAAAAAAAAAAAAATACAAAGGAAACTTAAAACGAGTTTATTGCGTTTTGGATATTTTGTATTAAAAAGTCCAAAACGCGCATTTTGGACCTTTTTTTTTAAATGTGAGATACTACCTTCATTTGAAATTCTTATGTTATTTTGCCATTATATATAGATCCATGTTAAGAATTTTTTTTTTTTTTTTTTTTTTGTAAATGTGAGACACTTTCTTCACTTGAAATTCTTATGTTATTTTGCCATTATATATAGATTTATGTTAAGATTTTTTTTTTTTTTTTTTTTTTTTTTTGTAAATGTGAGACACTTCATTCACTTGAAGTTCTTATATTATTTTGTTATTATATATAAATCCATGTTAATATATATATATATATATATATATATATATATATATATATATATATATATATATATATATATTTTGTAATTTTTTTTTTTTGGTAAATGTGAGAAACTTCCTTCACTTGAAGTTCTTATATTATTTTGTCATTATCTATACATGTTAAGATTTTGTTGGTATGATGTTAGATTTTTGTATAGTTGAAACAATATTAATGATGAATTTATTGACATAGATAACTAAGCGATTTATTAACATTAAAATTAATGTAATTCAACAAATCAACCATTTTTTACATATAAAATATCAGAAAATTACAAAGTAAACGCATTTTTTATTTTTCTATTTTTGAAAACAGTTTTCCAAAATCACAAAGAGAACATGTTTTCAGCAATTCCAAAACAAACAAGCAAAATTCAAAACAAAATTCAAAACTCAAAATTCAAAATTGAAACATAAAGAGAACGGTCCCTTAGCTTATGTTTGGTAATATTGTTTGTCTTATAAATTAAATTATTTATATTTTTAATGTAAAATGTAATGTATGAAAATTGAAGAATAAAAATATATGTATTTAAAAAGTTGTTTGAAAAATTGTACCGAATGAGTGATTAAGCCTCTGTTTATTAAAAGTTTTTTTTTAAACGCATATTTTTTTATATTTTCTAGGTAAAATATGTGGTTAAAAAATAAAGAGAAAAAATATATGAGATTAAAAAGTGATTTGAGTAATTGTATAAAAAAATATGTTTAAAAATATGTTTCCAAACCCATTCAATAAACAATTGACAAGTCAAGTTTAGTTTAGTTTCAAGCATGACGTTGGACTTCTAACTTCATCATAGGCAACTTGGAAGCAACATCAATTTATAATATATATATATATATATATATATATATATATATATATATATATATATATAAAATTAAAATAAAAAATCAAATAAAATCAAATCGAATCGACAAATATAAATGGACAAAACTCAACCATACGAGTAGATGCTTCACGTAGTCCATTAGATTCCCCATTCCTTACCTCTCCTTCAATTATTGCCAACTAAAATAATTTGTATGAAATGGAGATTTTTGTCAAATTTCTGAGTCAAAATCAACACAACTACCAGTCTTTTGTTCTTTTCAATATACTAGTTTTGATGTGTGAGTTCCACGCATATTCCTAGTATTTTTCTATCAGAGAAATTTGGAATAATGATTTCTTATTTGATTTTCCTCTTGTCACATAAGAGAGATTCATTTTTATTTTTACACGAATTAAGAAAACATAATTATTATATGTTTGAACTATAAATTTGATAACATTTTACCTAGCATACCCCCTACATTAATTAAATAAACAATTCATATGTGTTGATAAAAATACATATTAAATATGTGTATATTAAAAAATTAAGACATTATTTAATATAATCTAAATAAGAAAAGTAACTTATAGTTTGAGACAAAGCAAAAAGGTAAACAAAAGAAACAATTAATGAAATATGAAATACATTGCTAATGGATCATTTTAAATGACTATAACTTTTGTTACGGTTTAGTAATTCAAAAATAATGTAACAAAGTATTGTACGAAAGCTTCACATCAATATTAATATATTACTATTACGACTTTATTGGAACCCTCATAATTAACTTACCCAAAAAAATAAGTAACACAAAATGATAAAAATAGGAACAAGAGAAGGTCTCCATAAAAATGTCAAATGTAATATTTGGACAAGTGACCGAATAATACATTAAATCCAATTGTTGCATTCATAGTGTTTAATTGGATAAATAGTACCTAAATTTAATTGGATGAATAGTGCCAAAATTGATGGAAAATCGAGGCAATTTGCCCGCATAGTATTTAATTGAATGAATATTGTTTAAATTGATGAGAAATTTGAGCAATTTGCCCGCATAGTGTTTTGGATGAATAGTGCATCAAATTGATGCATGCATAGTGTTTAATTGGATGAATATGATTTAATTGCAATTTGATGAATATTGTTTAATTGTAATTGAATGAATAGTGACTATATTGATGAGAAATTCGAGCAATTTGGAGGAATAGTTAAATTGGATGAATAATGTTTAAATTAATGAAAATCCGGACAATTTGCTCGCATAGTATTTAATTGGATGAATATTGCCTCCAATTATTGCTCCCATAGTATTTAATTGGATAAATAATACTTAAATTGGATGAATAATGTTTAATTAAAATTGAATGAATAGTGTCAATTTTCAATTTTTATACATTGAGAGACACACACACTACTAATTCAACAGAAGGTGGTTGAGGAAATTACTCCGGGTTTTCGTGCAATTTGTCAGAGATTATGCGTATCTACATATTTATGTATTTTGTGGAGGAAGAAATTAGTTGAGGCAGATATTAGTCTAGTCCTGGTATGGGCATGGAAATTTGTGGCGATGATCAGCACCCAAACGTCTCAATTTCTACTTCTTCTTCGTCTTCCTTTTCGGCTCCTGCTACTGATACAGAAGCAATGAAGCGCACTCTTAAGAGAGGTGAGGTCAGTCTTTTATATTTCTGCAATTACGTTTGGGAACGCAATATTTATTTGATCCATAATTGAAGTTCATCATAAAGTTAACGTATTAAGTGGAGTGACTTAATTAGCCTCTTTTTGGTAAAGAGAAATAATTGATATGTTATAAACTATACAATTTCTCAAGCTACTTTTTAATCATACATATTTTTTTCTCCAATTTTTAATCACATATCTTACCTTAAAAAACGAAAAAAAAAACCGATTTATAAACAACTTGGAAGATCCGAACACCGTAGGGATGACAAAACGTTTCGTCGGCTCGAGCCGCTAAGGCTCAGCTCGAAAAAAGTTCGAACTTAGCTCGACTCGTGACTCGAGTTGAGCTTTTTTTGAGAGATGGGCTTTGGCTTGGCTCGGCTTAAGCAAAAAAAAAGCCCGTCCAAAAAGCTCTATAAGAATTTGAGCCATGAAATTCGGCGATGAACTTGACTCAACTTGTTGTATATATACATTTCTTATAAAAATTTTATGAATTTTTGTTATAAAAATAAAAATAAATTAAAAGCTAGGGGCTCGCCTCGAAAAAGCTCGAGTCGAGCCTTATTTTTGGGGCCGAGCTTTGGTTCAGGCCATAAAAAGCTCGACCTCTAAAAGTTTGAGCCGAGCTCGAGCCTTGATCTTCGGCTCGCGAGCTGGCTCGACTCAGCTCGACTCGTTGACATCCCTGGAACACCGTTTATCCTTGCCTAATTGGAGTAGCTTATTTCTTATAAGCTCATCATTTATTTGCGTCTATTTCATATGGGATTCGTTCGCACTTTTTCAGTAATTCCACTTCGAATGAAATATCGTATACTTTTTTGTTCCCTTCAATATATAGTCCATCCATATCTTTTCATCAAACCAAAAAATATAGCTACTCTGTCAAGGCTAAAATCTTAGCCTCCGTTCGATGGCTAACTTAAATAGCAATTTAAACTACTCAATTTTTCATACAACTTTTAACTACACACATTTTATCTCTTCAATTTTTAACCACACATTTTACCTAGAAAATAAAAAAAATTTATTCTCTCTCCTACTTAAATAGGTGCTGAACAGAGACTTAAATTTCCGTTTGAGTCATCATCTTACATGGCACAATTGTCTAATTAATCATGAATTTTCTCGACCATCGCAATTCACTTCGGAGCCCACAACTTTCGTTCATTTGCAATTGAGATCTCTCTCGTGTGTCCATATGACTATCTCTTGTGCATCCATATGATTGAGTATGGACTTGATACCACAGAATTGAGGTCATTCCAAAATGTAGCCATCAAAATATCCTATGTCTTTTTTTTTTTTTTTTTTTTTACATTTACGAGAGAATCAGCAACCGCTGCCCACTGAATGTCCATTGGGTAAACCTTCGGACTAACACAGTAGCCTGAAAATCACGTCAGTCAAATAAACCGCACTCAACAAACTCAGTACGATAGACTTGACTGGGAAAGTGTTGGTAAGAGGAATCGAACTCGTAATTGAAGGCCTTCGCGCTCACTTCCTCTACCAACTTGACCACATGGGGTAAATTATCTTATGTCTAACCTATGTGGTCGCACTTTCCCAACAATCATAATTTCCCATTTTGATTCATTTCCTCCACGAATTGATACTTAGAGTGTGTTTAGTATTGTTTAAAGAGAGTTTTTTTTTTTTTTAAATGAATAGTGATTTTTAGGAGAATGAATGGTTGAAATTTGGTTGAAAAGTCAAATATCGTGGGCTTGATTTTTAATAGATGGTTGAGATTGAGTACTGTAGAAAAAAGAGAAAAATTAAATGAAAATCAAACAAGGGCTTAATCACTTGATGCTTAATTTTATTTATTTATTTATTTATTTTTTGGCAGAGATACAATGGCCTAGTAATGAGGACACATCGCTTCATGTTATTCGGCTAAATGAGCAGCAAGCTTACGTACGTGATGGTAAGTGAAAATTGCTTTCTAGTTAAATACTTTAATCTATCTTTCTATCTATAATAACAAAACACATGCTAAAAACAAAATGTACATAATTTTCCGCCCAAAATTACTTTCCAAATCTGAAAATCTATGCAAAAAAATGTAATAAACAATTTTTTTATTTTGTAATAATTATTATTCTTTTGATAATTATTGTATTATATTGAAGTCAATAAATATATAATATAGGTATCAAATCGAAAATCTCAACGATAAATTTAATACAAACTAACAAGTGAAAGCAAACTGTAAATATATTGTCCGTAAAATCATTTAAAGATCAAATTTAAAAGTTTTTTGTATTTTTAATTTTTCCTCAATACCCTATTCATTTTAAATTATATTATTTAAGTTTTATAATGTTATTTATAAACTATTTTTTTGTGATTAATTATTATTCTATTGATAATTATTATATTATTTTGAAGCAATAAAAACATGTAATAGTGGTGTCAAATCAAAAATCTTAACGAGAAGTTTAATATAAAATAACAAGTGTGAGCAAATTGAAAATATATTATCCATAAAATCGTCTCAAATATCAAATGTAAAATTTTTTACTTTTCCTCAAAATCTCAATCATTTTAAATTATATCATATAACTTCTATAATACTATCTAGGAGTGAACAAATAAATTTCCAAATCGCAAAATCGAACCAAACCGCAACAAATAGTTTTGTTTGATTCAGTTTCAAATGTGAAATGGTTTGGTTTGGTTTGATAACTTTTCAAACCTTCTTAAACGGTTTGGTTTATGTTTCAATTTTCAAAACCGCGGTTTCAAACCGCCAACCCGCTAAAATTTAAAAAATTATAATAAAATAAATGTGAACTTACAATTTAAAAAAAAAAAAAATGCATCAGAAACTTATAATATTCCACCAATGTAAGTATGAATAAACATGTATATGGAGGAAAAACTAACATTTTTTATATAGTGATAAGATGTCCAATGATTTAGTTGCTTGTCTTCCCAATAATGAAATGATTCATCCGTATTTTTATAGCATTTTTAGCTTATTAAAATTGCAAATGAATTAACTACAATTACTTCGAGGTTGCAAATTGGGGTAATACTCTGTTGATTTATCTAATAAAGGCCAACTTTCAATTTAAAAAATAATGCAGCAGAAACTTATATTCCACCAATGTAAATAAGTAAATATATGTATGGAATAAAAAATAACATTTTTGATGTACTGATAAGCTGTCAAAGAATTCAGGCTTGCTTTCTCGGTGAGAAGCTGGATGTCGATACACGCTTCTGAAATATGTTTTCTAAACTTGTTTTCTTGCTGACTGAATTTCACTTCATTACGTAATTAGAAGTGAAAATTAATATTTCATCTTGTATTTTATTGTTCTCTATTAGTGACATAATATATTATTTTGACTTGTATCAACGCTTTAAATCGAAATTCTAGTCAAATATATATGTTTAAACTTATTTAGAACGTGTCAATTTATTTCGTTTGTAAACCGCTATTTGAAACAACACCAAACTACAAAAAAAAAAAAAAGATTTGGTTTGGTTTACAAAATGAAATGGTTCGGTTTGGGTTGAAAAAATCACAACCCGCTTTAAATGGTTTAATTTGAAATTTTGTCAAAAACCTCCCAAACCAAACCATGTTTACCCCTAATACTATCTATAAAATTTTTTTGGTAATAATTATTATTCTTTTAATGACCTGTAAGCACCCCAAGGGCATGATAACGTCAACATCTGCAACTAAAAAAATGATAAATTTGAATTACAAGTTTGTTTTTATTTGATGTAATAAGTATACAAAGTGTTGTTTATATATGAGACTAAAATAATAATAAATTAAAAAAATTCATTTGCATGTCCCCAACTTGTCGTATTCTAACTTTTTGAAAAATCACGTGTTGAAGTGTCCGTATCGTATCGTATTCGTGTCGCGTGTCGGTGTCTATACAACCCTGTTAAAATGTCATTGTACTATGTTTTTATTTGATATGATTGTATAATTAACACATTTTCATAAATTTTGACCGAAATCACTTTCAAAAACATATTTCATGCACCGCACTTGTGAAAATACTAGTTATATAATAATATTGTTAGAGTAATAAATCAAATGATTGATAATCCCGGTTATGAGGTCAAATCAATTCTTAAGAAAAAAAAATTTTGAACGCGTTTCATCCTAATCCACTAAAAGAATTCAATAAAATACTTTCTCTGGAAATTGGAGATGAAAACGGATATATATTAATGATAATTTGAACAGTTGAAGTAAACATATCTAAGGGAAAGGGTTAGGATACGTTATTCACCGAACTTACCATTTTGTTTCAGCTTAGTTACTGAACTTTTCTTTCATACAAAAATGGTCAAATTTGTGAATTTGCTCCCGTTCAACCACTCCATCTGTCTCCATTTGCACCTCACCAAATTCGAGAGATTCTGTTGATGAAAAATATAGGAGACGGGGAGAGTAGTAACTTTACTGGAAGTGGAACATAACTCTAAGCTAGATTTATCATTTTTTTAATTGCATGCATTTTGCCTCTTCCCCTTTTTCATTTTGATGTATATGGCGTAACTCTGAGACATGTCTGCGAGTGTCCGGAGAGTGCCGGTGTCGGACATGATACGCTAGCTCCTAACAGAGCGTCGGTGCAACCTAGGATGAAACTAGTCCTGTAGTATATGGAAAATGATTATGATGGGCAACCTATTTTGTCTATAATTATTGGTAAAACAAATTGTCCTCTTCTCAACATATAATTTTGATTGGTAAGTGGTTTTTCATGCATTTGTATTCATTACTTGGGAGGAAAATGGATCCAAAGATGCAATGACTTTAACTCAATAGCGGTATGGTGTTTTATAATTTTTAATTAATCACACTTTTCCATATCATTTGAGATATAGTGGTGCTGGTGCACTACCAGATATTGATGTCTTCTTCTATGATCTACAACTTAAGAGCCTATATATTCAGAGGAATATTTGTAAATGTGTGTTCCTCCATCTAAAAATTCAGGGAATGTATGGACAGCTTTGGCACATATAATAACAGCGGTTATCGGTTCCGGGGTATTGTCACTGGCATGGAGCATGTCACAACTGGGGTGGATTGCAGGTCCATTGACTATGTTGGCATTTGCATCAGTCACCCTTACTTCTGCCCTTCTTCTTCGAGATTGCTACAAATCTCCTGATCCGAACTATGGCCCAGCTAGAAACGGCTCTTACATAGAAGCTGTTAGAAATATTTTAGGTAAAAAGTTGGCTATACTTGTGGCTTAATTTCTTGTAGTACAATCATAGAATTGCATCACATAACTTGATAAAACAGGTGTACGCAATGTGTGATGTAATTTAATTTGCTTAATCGAGAAATTCAAATTTTTCTTCAAATAACATAAGAGGGTAGATATTACATTTCATTGTACACCATCAATCTCAGGAAAAAGGAACGCTTTGGTGTGTGGCATCATTGTACGCATAAATTTCATCAAGATAGGTATTGTTTATACAATTGCATCCTCAATCAGCATGAGGTATGTTGATTTCTTGTTTCTTCCATCCTTACCCCGACAAGAAGGGACTTATTATTTACAAGAATGAAATGCCATTCATTATGGTTATGTTCTATTTTGGTTTCATTTTACTGTTCCTAAACAGGGCCAACCCTGGGAAGCCCCAAAAATTGGAGGCATTTATGCGAAATTTTAAATGAGGCCCGGATAAAAAGAAAATACTAAATAAAATCGTTCAATATTATAACAATAATAATGTAAACTGTCATAGTTGAAATTAAATTTACTCTTCTAACATTTTTAGATGAAAAAATTAACAATTATATTAATTTGGCCTTTTATTCAAAAACTTGGGTTATCTACTAGATTAAACTGCTGGAACTTATATATTTTTGGGGGCCCCAATGAGATTGTATGGCTGCATAAGGCTAAGGTCGGCCATGTTCCTAAACAGCATAAAGCATTGCTTATTCGTTAGCCAGTTTAGGGCCTTTGAGCAATCCTGTCTTCATAAAAGCCTCCAAAAGTTTACATCTGCTTGCCTTCGTTTTTTATTGAGAGCATGTGACGCTCTTAATTGCTTCTTTTCGATTGATACAGTGCAATTCAAAGATCAAGTTGTTACCATACTGAAGGACATAAAGCTGCATGTAAATATGAGAATGTTTGTTACATGCTTACATTTGGAATTATTCAAACTGTCGCGTCTCAAATACCAGATTTTCGAAATACCATATGGCTCTCTGTCATTGCGGCAATCATGTCGTTCACATATTCTATTATTGGATCGTCACTTGGCTTGGCAGAAGTATTACGTAAGAGATGAAATAATTTTTTGCATGAGAAATGAAAAAAAATAAAAAAAATTGACCACTTCACCTGAATTTACAGAAAATGGAGTAATAAAAGGTGGCATTGGAGGAGTACCATCTACTACTGCTGCTGAAAAAGTATGGGCTATTTCTGAAGCGCTAGGGGATATTGCATTTGCTTTCCCATTCTCTGTAATTTTTCTCGAGATACAGGTTAGAAAAATTACTTTCTAAGTAAAATGAAGTGTCCGTGACGACGGACAAATGAGAATTGGATAGCATTCCACACTTTATGTCTTGTACCCATACTAAATTGTTTAGTAATCTTATTCTAACACTCAGTGTGTCATAGGGGTGCCACCCCTCTCACGTGAGGGTGAGATCGCTCATTATGAGGAAGGTCCCCACACACACACTCCCCCTCATGTGAGGGTGTGGAATTCAATATGGAAAACTTTGGGTGGTAGAATAGCATAATTCTAAATTGTTTTCTTGTGGATGAAGGACACTCTGAAGTCAACGCCACCGGAAAAAGTCACTATGAAGAAGGCATCTATCATGGCAGTCTGCATAACAACTTTCTTTTACCTATGCTGCGGAGGATTTGGATATGCAGCTTTTGGGAATTCTACTCCGGGTAACCTTCTGACTGGATTTGGTTTTTATGAGCCATACTGGCTTGTCAACTTTGCTAATGCGTGCGTCGCTCTTCATCTAATCGGAGGATATCAGGTATTCCTCTATCTAAATATCAACATTTTCAATCTTTTATGTAAATTTCCAATGAAAAAGTTAGAACTTTTATTTATGTTAGGTATTCAGTCAACCACTCTTTGCAAATGTTGAAAACTGGGTTGCCAAGAAGTTCCCCAACAGTAAATTTGTTCATAAAAATTATGATATGAAACAGCTACGAGTTTTGAGATTGAATCTTCTGAGGTTGTGCTTCCGAACTTCTTACGTTGCTTTCACAACTGGATTTGCCATACTTTTTCCTTACTTTAACCAAGTTGTGGGTGTGGCTGGAGCTATTAACTTTTGGCCTATCGTCGTATATTTCCCCGTGGAAATGTACGTAGTGCAGAAAGATATTGGGCGTTGGACGGGCAAGTTTATTGTTCTTCGAATTTATGTTTTTGTTACTTTGCTAGTGATAATGTTTGCCTTTGTTGGCTCTGTTAAAGGGCTGATTAAATCAAGGTTTGGGTAAACTTTATGTGTGGTCAACTGAACTTTCAGCAAAATTTAAATCAGATCACTAAATTTCAATTTATAGTTTTAAAACTATAAATTTTAGCATTCTGTCACTTTGCATCACTTTAACGTCCTCTAACATGATTGAACTTGCTTAGTTGACAAACAAACTATAAATGGTCATACATGTAATTGTTACGCGATGATTATGTGGAAGATCCATGTGGTATGGCTGCAAATTAAGCAATTTCCATCAATTTGGTAGACGTTGTGTGGTAGAATAGTGAAATTTGAAACAGTAATCTGATTAAACTAAATTGAAGATTAGCGATCCAATTAAAATTTTGCTGAATGTTCGGATGATCGTAGAGTCCACAAAGTTTAGCTAAGTGACTAGTTTCAAATTAGAGTTTTATAGTTGGTGTGTGCAATTTAAGAATGTTGAAATAAAGATTAGTACTTATAGTAAAAACAAAAATAGCACTAGTTCTCTATCAAAATTCAGCTAAAGATTCTATAAAATTCTACTTGGGTAAAAACAATATTTGTTCGCTCAATTTACAATAAGATTTTCGAGGAGGGAGGAGGGGGGGGGGGGGGGGGGACTTCCAGTGAGATTCATATCAATTATCAAAATTATGTTGTACTAAATCAATTTTTTTTTTCTATTTCCACTACAAGAAAATGATAATTAACGATGAGTTTTTTCGAAACAAAATGAAGATTAAAACTCATACAAAATCTTGTACTTTTTGTATTCAATTATTTTTCAATATCTTCGAGAGTTGTGAGGAACGACATGGTGATCTAATATCTCTGCTGGAGTCGAACATGGTGAAAGATGACATGGATGTAAAGCCCTAGAGAATGAAATAATCCTATGTAATCTGATGTGTTATGATCATTTTATCGATATCCCGGCTATGAAAATGATAAGCACTTTGCGTTAGAGGAGATAATCTATAATCGAACATGATTTTTGAAAAGAACATGCATGTGCATCCACTACTCATCATACATTTGAACTTTTTTGGAGTATGTGAAGTTGACTTGTATACCTCAATGTGCAATAATACATGTGCACCATATTCTACTCACAGAGCAAGTGTGTACTCATCCCACGTCATCTTGAAAAATTCGATGCGTTACAAGTGGTATCAAAGCTATAATTTTGAAAAAGACTTAGAATTTGGAGCGTTACAACCATACTCCCTAATCGCCAGAAATTGCTATAATTTGGTACTTCCTTCTCGATGGGTTCATTGAAGTCCATATTCATAAGTGAGATAGGACTAGAAAGTAAAAAGATTAGAACGTTTGACTTTAACTTTCTTCAATACCAATTAGAAATCTAAAAGTAGAAATCACATACCGTCGGGTAGATCTTCTTGATAATCCTTTTTTTCTTAACCCATGAATCCCTTGGAGACGGGAGGAGATGCTCACTGCTCTGATTCAATATTTGTCACAAGATAAGGAAATAAGCCTTGTTTTGTCCCAACCAATGTTGTTAAATCTGAACCGGACCGACCGGTCCAATGGGTAAACCTGCAACTCAATTCAAAAATTGGATCGCAAAACCTTGAAAATCCAGAAATAAGGAAATTGGTTAAAACCCAACCAACTTGAACGGTTTATTGTGACCTGTTAACAGGTTTTTTTCGAGTTTGAATCTGGCCTTTTTTAAATCCATATATTAATAAAAGTAACAAAGATTCTGCCCAATTAATTTTGACTAAAATCTCTATTGTCAACAGATTCCTAAATTTAAGAATCAATTTTTTTCCCATTTAAATCGTTTCCCGCTTGAATTCCAAATCGTTGCCTAGATATTGCTGTAGTGGTTTGTCATAGTTTGTAGTTCCAAATTTTAGATTTGCATAACTAACTGGTTGTTTATTAACTTCTCCATAGCAGTATTAAGCACAATTCGACCAATTCACAAGTTCATTAATAGCGGGCACTGCAAAAGGTAAAAGAGTCCATTTAAATTTGTTTCTCTAACTTCTGAACAACATTTCTTGTGAGTTTTCCACTTTAAACAGACTTGCTTTCAGAATTTTCTTCAAATATCTTTTTCTTTATGCATTAGGGTTTCAAAAATTGAGTTTTTTTTTTAGGCACAATCATCAATGTATTATAAGAGCCAACATGATTGGTGTTCCATGCCGTTGGTAGTTTTACCAGATTTGGCTTGGATTGCTTGAAAAGCTTTCAATTGATTATGGTAAAAAATCGAAGTTGGATTTCACTACGTACCCTTCCCCTTAGGTTTCAACTGATGTTGTTGACCTTTATAATTCTGTCCTTTTGACTCATTCTCTTGTGGAGGACACTGATGTTGTTGTGCTTCTTGATAATATGGCTATTTATGACATCTACTGCAAAAACTTGACATTGAAAGGCCAACTTATACTAACCTCAGCAGGCTAATTTCTCAGGTGATTTCTTCGTTGATAGCATCTATGCAATTTGATGGGGCTTTGAATGTTGATGTTGATGAAAAAATTGGTTCATAAGAAAATGATGAGATTAATAAGCTCCAGACGGCTGAAGAAAGAAGTCGAAAAAAAAGGAAACTAAACTTGTCGAAGAGGTATATCCCTTAAGATGGAAGCTACTGAAAATATTCAATTACTTTAGAGTAATTCATTCCCAAGCGCCCGTAGTAGATCATTCATCCACCAGTTTTCAAGAGAAGTAACCACAAAAGGTTTAAGGGGCAGCTTTGTGATGTACTATATCGATTCTGAAACAACTTGACTATAATTAAGGCTAATAAGGACCAGATAAAGCCCGTATATGGAAATCAAAGTGCAGAGTTTGGTAAAGTGTAGGGACAAACAATGAAGATAAGGAAGGCAAACGATATGAATGATGATTTTTTTGATAGGGCAGAGAATGCACTACAATTGGGGATGGCGTGCTTGGAGGATGAGTTTAGGCATATCTCTATTGGTAGTACTCTTCCTCTTGACCTAGATCACCTTCATTGTTCTTCGCTCTCGTCATTTTCTATGACAATGGCTGTGGCTAAGACAAAGCTTTTTAATGATGATGTGAGTATGAATCTCGACGATGTTAGCAGTGGGGAATATAGCCAACGTAGGCCCATTCGAGAAGTGAGGTTGGGGGAGATGATATTTTCCTTGATTTGGTTCATCCAGGTTTATTATACTGTTGGCCATGATGTTCTTGATGAATGTTTGATGATTCTTGGAGTGAAGGTGTTTAGCATTGAGGAGGTCTAGAGGATTGAGTGGCCTTTATTGGATGATAAAATGAAGAAGTGGATTCAAGCTGTTAAGGTCGTTGTTCGGGCCCGTGGCCTTTTGTCAAGTGAAAAGCCTCTTTGAGCAGATATTTAGTGGACCTGATTTGATCAAGAACGTTTGCTTTTTGGAGATGTCAAAAGGTTGTTTGATGCAGTTATTGAGTTTTTGCGAGACCAAGGGTGTGTTAGATGGGTTGGCCTATGCTGCCATTGGGATTTTTGTAGAGTTTGAGAATGCGGTTAAGGGGGAGGCTTCTAAGAAGCCAATATCGAATGGCAAGATTCACCCACTCTCTCGCTATATTATGAATTATGTGAAATTGCTTATGGATTATACAGATACTTTCAAGTCTCATTGCACTTTCGGAGAATGTGGAGGATGAATTAGTAGAGTCACTTAGAGAGAATAAAGATAATTTGGAGGTGGATAACATGTCGCTAGTAGCTCGACGTGCCTACTAGCACTGATCAAATCATTGGAATCAAACCTTGAAGAAAATTCGAGAATGTATGACGATATTGCATTGCAAAATATATTTTTAATGAAAAATATACTTTACATTGTCTAGAAAGTGAAAGATTTACATCTTCGAAATCTTTTGGGCGATAACTGGATTAAAAAACGAGGGGTCAAATTTGACAAGTATTCAACATATTAGGGAAACTTGGAGCAAGGTCTTATCTTGTTTGAAAGATGAAGGAACGGTTGGGAGCTCAAGCAGTGTGTCGAAGGTGGTTCTGAAGGAGAGGTTTAAGAATTTCAATGCATGCTTTGAAGATATTTTTAGGATTCAGACGGGTTGGAAGGTTCCTGATCCTCACGTGAAGAGTTTCGAATATCAATTTCAGAAAAAGTTATTCCGGCTTATCGCTCATATATGGGAAGATTTGGGAAAATACATAAAATACATCGATGAGGATTTAAAGAATTATTTGTTGGATCTATTCGAAGGAACACCTCTCATTATGCACAACATGAAAAGAAAAAGTACATAAGATGCAGGCAAAATGTATGTTTTTCTGCACCAAGTGAAAGTTTCACCACCTACATTTAGGTAGCTGATGTAATTTTCTTTACTGGTTTGAATGTATTGGATTCGAAGTTTTGTGAAAGACATCCACAAACTACATATGATGTAATGACTATGTACATGTACTATGTTTTTCTTTTTATGTGGGAAACTAAAATTTTTACATCAATTACATGTATTTGTCCTCATGACATTGACTATTGGAATCATATCTTGATCTCATGAATTATATATAGTCCTCATGAATTACATTTTTTGTAATTTTTGCTGTTTTTTTTTCAATTGTACATTATTTAAAAATTAATCTTTGTCAATGAAATATGTTCATGCATTGCACGAGTGTAAAACTTGTTAAATATTAAACTCCTTAAGTGGTGGAACGACTTTTGCAGTCCCACCCACTAATAGTTCTCTTCAAAGAGGGATTAATATAGGGTGAAAGTATCTCACTCCAAGCTTAGTTTTTCAATGTGGGATCAGCCTTAGATTGTGAATAGTGAATAATAAATTACCAAAACGTTGCAACATCCTACAGTATTTGATTATTGTGTAAATACCAAAAAATAGTCCTTGCTTTTCTTTTTTTAAATAATCCTTCCATTTTGAAAATTATTTTTCTTTTCGTTCTCTTTTATTTATTCAATTCTCAAACTATTTGTATTTCAAAGTTTTATATTAATTTTAGAATAATTTTTTATGGGTTAAAATACTTTTAATATTTAAAGTTTTAAAATAAATTATAGTATATTTAAATATAATTAACAATAATTAATCTATATTTTCTTTGAATTGGTAATTCAAAAACTTAAAAATATTATTGTTATAATGTTTTATATCTTGTGTATATTTAATTTTTATGTAAAAGAATCTAGTTTTCTATACAATTTTATTTGATGTCTTAAAAATAATTAAAATAATATTAAAAACTCTAAAAAAATAAAAAAATAAAAAATATTGCTTCCATTCCTATCGTTCGATTTTTTCATTTTTTTTTATAATTTTATTTAATTCAGCAGGTCGACCTCGAGTCGATCCACTAATCATTGATCATTTCCTTTTTCCAAGTTGATGCTCGAATCGGGTCATAAAATATTGGTCCCAACAATCAATAATGTGCATTTCTGTCTTAGGAAGAAGTATTGTGGTAATTTCAACGGTCAATTGTGAACCTGATTGTGAAAGATTGTATCATTATTGTTGAAAAAAATGCTCACTTTGATGGGTATGGGACAGAAGCTAATAGACAATTGACAAGTAGGCCTCAACCTTGCACCACTTGAGACACATTCTGCGATTTACATCTTTCACCAAAGCCAATGACAGGGTCGATGAGGCTGTTGAGGTTGCGGTTCAACCTTTTTTTTTTTTTTGCAATTGACAAGTCAAGTTTAATTTCAAGCATGACGTTAATCTCGAACGTCATCATAGACAACTTGGAAGCAACATCAATTTACACTCTGTTCGACGGAGGATTAAATTGGAGAGAGAATTTTTTTTGTGTTTTCTAGGTAAAATGTGTAGTTAAAAATTGAAGGGAAAAAATGTGCGTAGTTAAAAAGTGGTTTGAGAAATTGTATAGTTTAAATTGTAGTTTAAATTTCAAATTAAACAAGCCACCGAACGCGTGCTTAGGGTATCTTCAACCCAAAATGCCATTTTGGAGGTTCAAAAACTCCATTTTGAAAATCTCCTCTAACCCAAAAACTCTATATTGGGGCCTACACCTAATAAAATATATTATTTCTTATAATTTTCAATATCCAACTATATAAATAATATATTCTTGAAAATATAAATTCTAATATCAACTATTTAATATATTCTTGAAAATTAGTTAATTATATATTGGGACGTAACATAAAAATAATTTTATTTCCATTGCAAAATTTTATGAGTGACTAGTTCTACGTTTGCGACCTCTTTCAATTTATTATTCTTGAATTAACGGTTCACATAGAATATAATATTTTTTTCACAAATTAATTTCATATACATGGCATTTTCTTTAACTTCATCAAATTCAAGAAAAAAAATATATAATTAAAGAAAAAAAATACATGAGCTATCTAAATCAAATAAATTTTCCAAAACAATACATGGAAATCGGATAAAACTAAAAATATATATATTGAATTTAAAAAATAAAAAAGAATTAAACAACTTTGAAAAACATAAAAATTAGTGAAGATGTTTAAAAGATCAAAATGAAATTTGTGTAAATAAAATAAAAGATATTTTATTATTTTGGAAGAATTGAAAAAATAAATATATAAATAAAATAAAATAAAAAGATAGAAAATGGGCCCAAATGACATTCTTGTAAATAATTTGGAATGTCATTTTGGCACCCCTATTGAGGATATTATAGAATTGGTTAAATACATATATAAGGAATTTAAAAGATTGAATTTAAGATTTAAGAAACTTATGGTTTTAATACAAAAATCAGGTTTTTAATTAAAAAAATAGGTAATTAAATAGGTTGAGGTCACAAGTATATAATTTATGGTCACAGATACAAATCACAAATTTTTATAGGTCACAAAGTATGAAATTTCTCGGTCACAAATTATAAAATTGTTTGATCATGACTTAGTTTTCGATCACAAATAATAAATATATAGGTCACGACTTATTCTCGATAAAAAATTATCAAATTAATCCGTCACAAACCACAAATATTAAAGGCCACGACTTATTTTTGGGTCACAAACTACAAATTTATAGTTGACAACTTATTTTTAGTCATATTTTATAAAATTATTCAGTCACAAATTCATTACTTGGTCACATATCACCAATGTTATTGGTCATAACTTCATTCTTAATCACAACTTTGGTCACAAATTATCAATTTAATAGATCACAATATATTCTTAGTCACAAACTATAAATTTATAGGTCACAACTAATTTTTTTATCACAATTGGTAAAATTAATCGGTCACAAATTTATTACTTGGTCACATATCCAACTGTTATAGGTCAAAAATTACAAATGTAATGGGACACAACTTCATTCTTAGTCACGACTCATTATTTGGTCACAAATTATCATTATAATAGGTCACAATCTATTTCTCGGTCACAACCTGATGCGTGTCGCAATGCACCAAAATAATAAATAATTCCTTACTCGCTAAATATTAATTAATAATGTAGTAGTGAGAGTAAGGGTCGATCCCACGAGGAACGGAAACTAATTTTAGTTGTTCGATCAATTAAAATGGAATGGGAGGGTTTGTTGTTTGAAATTGCTTGAATAAAAAATATGCATAAAAATAAACAATTCAATATGACTAGAGAAATAATATAAGAAGAAATCTTGTTCTCGGGTTTGGTTGTGCCCTTAATTAATGTTATACTTTTCCTTGTAACGTGTTTATATCCCTATTCAATTATCAATCATAAATAATCAACAAGCTCTGATTATATAAATTCTTCCTTATGTATATTGATTCAAAACAAGTTCTTCGAACCAATTCTAGCCACAGACAATCCTAAACAAGCTTTTAGGATTCAATACACGACTAGTATGAAAATCTATATCAATAGATTGAATTGGATCGTTAATTTCACAAGTGAATTAATCAATCCAAGTTGGGTTATTACTAAACCTGCACGAGATTTATTTGCTACTAAAGTAAATATTCTTTGAACATAAATGAAAATCAATACCCCCGGCCCAATTTATTTCCCAATGTGGCTTGTATCCTCCCATCTCTCGTGAGTTCTCTGTTAACCTCTATCAATGATTTACTACATGGGTGTTAGTTTTGACTAACTCGAAAGCACAGAATATAGACCAAGCAATTCAAACCACTCATAAACATATGTAATGGAAGTTAACACCCTCATTAGATATTTCTCTCTTCGCACAAAGTGTATAAGGGTGAGAATTTTCACTCAACTCACTGCATGGAGAATCTATTACCACAGACTGCTCAAATATCATAATAGGAGCCAACAATAACACAAGTGCAAAGTAAAGGTCTTTATTTGGTTGTAACGGGACTTCGGGTCAGGTAGGATAAAAGGATATATTTAGGCTGAGTCGAGAAGGAATTTTGCAAGCCAAGTCAATTCAAAATGACATTACTTCCTTCACTCTCAATATGAACTTCATTATTTCCCGCTACCCAACTTAGTTCACACTTGAATCTCTTCTTTCTTTTTTTTCACAAGTTGAGTGTTTGACATCCTTAACTACTAATTTTCATGACTAAACTTCCTTTTCATTGCTTTTCTCTTTCCATTTTTTTTTTTTGAGTACAGACTGCAACTTTTTCTCTTTTATTCAAATCATTACGCAGTCACCAATTGGCTTGAGATAGAATTACATTCATTACACAACCATCGTCCAACACAAGATAACCATTGCAACTTCTTAGACTTAGACTACATCACGATCCTTAATCAACAAAAGCTTGCGAATCCCTTCTTTATGGGTTCAAAACAGAGACAATGCGAAAGAAAGGGCTTCTATTGGTACATGTATCATGGTAGGCCCTTTTAGTAGGTCAAATTTGGTTTAACCTAATGCCTCTACTATATTCTGCACTTGAGTCAAGAAGCTACAACGGTATGCACAAGAAAGCACATCCAAGCACAAACCAACCATACAAGACACACATCAAAAAATAGAGCTTAATATAAAGAGTAAAAGTAGCTCATAGGCTCAAAAGCTCACAAATTATGGTTTATATGTGCTTCTCCCATCCAATTATGAGTTATAGGTCATTGCTCAGTCTTCATTCCGAACTCAAAATCTAGGGGATAATGATAGAATGAAGTTACTCGGGGCGGTATTTTATCATATCAATTTTGGTTTGACTCAATTAGGTTGCAGAAATTTTTCAATTTGTCCCCATTTTCAAACTAATTCAAAAATTATTGGAAAACTCATCTCTATGTGCTCATTGTTTATCCGATTATGCAATTTAGGAAGTTGGTGGTTCAAAAATAATCATAAGTGGGGATGCTTCCTATTAAATCGAAATTTGGGTCTAAGCACAATTAAAGCTAACTAACAAAAAAACTGAATGAAGATGAATAAAATAAGGATAACAAAAGATAATAGATAATCATCCCCCCCACACTTGAATTCCACATTGTCCTCAATGTGGAGCATGACAATACAAAACAAAAGAGGGGAATGTGAATGGAGCCAAAGGAAGAGATGGAGTTTTTTTTTTTTTGAATGAAATTAACTAATAAGAAAAATGACAAAAATGAAAATAAAAAAAATAACAATTTGAGGGAGTAAAGAAACTCCCCTCTCTGGTTGCCTCCCGAGCAGCGCTTTTATTTATTGTCTTTGGTTAGACTTGTTGTTTCCTCCTTCAACCAGGATTAGGTGGATTTCCAAAGCTCAACTTCTTTTTCATATTTTTCATTAGGGCCATCTCATTTCCCTTTAGCTTTCTCTTATTGGTGCACAGATCATTCAAAAACTTCGCATATCGGGGCACTTGCTTGATTGCATCTAAAAGTGGAATGTTGATTTCCACCTTTCTGAACATCTCCAGGGTTTCTTTTTCCTTGCCCTCCTTGTTCGCTTTTGCTAACCTGTTGGGAAAGGGAGGTGAAGTTAGTTTAACATTTAAAGTGGAACCTGTTTTTACCTGCGAGCTTTTTGAGGTGCTGTCGTTCTTCCCGACTTCCCTTCCCTCAACTTCCTTCTCTTCGATTGCAGTAGGTTTTAGTTGCGGTTCTTCAAGCTCTTTTCCACCTCGGAGAGTAATTGCACTCACATTCTTTAGATTTACTTCAGGTTGAGATGGTAGCTTTCATCCTGTTTGTGCATCAAGTCTGTTGATGGCAGTAGCCATTTGACCCATTTGGTTTTCCAGATTTTGAATGCTAGACTTGGTGTCCTATTGAAATTGAAGTATGTTAGATGCCAAGGCTTTAACCATGTCTTCAAGGGATATACCTGAGCCTTGAGGTTTTTGCTGATACTGCCCCTGTTGTTGGAAGGTTCCTTGTTGTTGAAATTTCCCTCGAGGTTTGTTTGAAATGAAACCTGGGGGATTGTTAATTCTGTAGCTTAGGTTGGGGTGATCCCTCCATCCTGGATTATAGGTATTAGAGTACGGATTGTACTGTTGTCTTTGAAACGGAAAACTCTCTGCAGCACTTACCTGTTCACCATTTCCCTCTTGCAACACCGGACAAGTATCTGTTGGATGTCCGAAGTTTGAACATATCCCACAAGCTTTGACCTGTTGTTCCTTTCCTACAGCAAGTTGTTTAACGAGATTTGTTAGTTCAAACAATTGACTTTCAATATTGGAACTACTTACCTCATTCACGCGCCGAACTTGCATATCCCTGTTGGAGTTGAACTGCTGAGTGTTCTCAGCCATATTGGAGATTAAAGCTCATGTTTGTTCCTGTGTCTTGTCCTTCAATGCACCTCCGCTTGCAGCATCTATCATGCTTCTATCAATCGGTGCCAGACCTTCATAAAAATATTGCACCAAGAGTTGCTCATTGATCTGATGATGGGGGCAGCTCGAGATGAGCTTTTTGAAGCGCTCCCAATACTCATATAATGATTCACCATTGTTTTGGCTCACCCCACATATTTCCTTTCTGATCGTTCCAGCTCTCGATGCAGGAAAGTACTTTTCTAGGAATAGCCTCTTCATGTCGTTCCAGGTGGTTACTGATCCGGATGGTAGACAATACAACCAATTAGTAGCAGCATCCTTCAGCGAGAATGGAAAAGCCCTCATCTTGATTTATTCCTCAGTAATACCCGTGGGTCTCATGCTATCACAAATGACATGGAACTCCTTCAGATGTCTGTATGGGTCCTCGCCGGGATATCCTCTAAAAGTTGGCAGAAGATGGATCAGTCCGGATTTTAGCTCAAAAGTTCTGCCTTCTTCCACTGCTGGAAAAGTGATGTATAGCGATTGTTGAGCAACATCCGGGGTAGCCAGTTGCTTGAGAGTCAGATTATTGTTAGCTACTGCCATTGGTTGTGCAGCTCTTCTTTACTGTTGAAAAGATCTCTCGATTTCTAGGTCAAAATCAAAAAAATCAAAATTAGTTGATCGACTTTTACGCATATAAGCAAAGAAGTAGACAGGCAAGAAATTTTTTTTTTTTTTTTTTTTTTTGAAAAATTATAGAAATGAAATGAAAATAAAATTAATAAAATAAAATTCTAATTAACTAAACAATTAAATTGGTTGACCGTTCCCCGGAAACGGCGCCAAAAATTTGATGTGTGTCGCAATGCACCAAAATAATAAATAATTCCTTACTCGCTAAATATTAATTAATAATGTAGTAGTGAGAGTAAGGGTCGATCCCACGAGGAACGGAAACTAATTTTAGTTGTTAGATCAATTAAAATGGAATGGGGGGGGTTTGTTGTTTGAAATTGCTTGAATAAAAAATATGCATAAAAATAAACAATTCAATATGACTAGAGAAATAATATAAGAAGAAATCTTGTTCTCGGGTTTGGTTGTGCCCTTAATTAATGTTATACTTTTCCTTGTAACGTGTTTATATCTCTATTCAATTATCAATCATAAATAATCAACAAGCTCTGATTATCTAAATTCTTCCTTATGTATATTGATTCAAAACAAGTTCTTCGAACCAATTCTAGCCACGGACAATCCTAAACAAGCTTTTAGGATCAATACACGACTAGTATGAAAATCTATATGAATAGATTGAATTGGATCGTTAATTTCACAAGCGAATTAATCAATCAAAGTTGGGTTATTACTAAACCTGCACGAGATTTATTTGCTACTAAAGTAAATATTCAATGACAATTACGGATCAAGAATCTAAACATAGCATATTCATGAATCCAAAGATCAATAATCCAATTGGCCAAATTAAACTATTAATCAAATAAACTCAATCGAACATTCAAAACATAATAATCCAACAATTGAAATAAAGGAATAAATTCACGCTACTAATTTGTAGGAAAAGAAAATAACATAATCAAGTTAACACAACTTCCCCTTTGAACAAGATATGGAATTTAGCCTAGCATGGTTGTGGTAGATTCTTCAAGTTGCTTCATGAATTTCATTATTGTTGATATTCTTGCGCTTGAAAATCTCCCAAGAATGCTCTATATTTTTCTCTCAATTTTTCTCAATGTTCCAGCCTCCTTTTTGTGGTGATTTTCCTCTTTTAATACTCTCAAAATCGTGCCCTAACTTTACCCCAAAGATATACCAAAGATAAACCTTGAATCAGATAAGGAAATTCCTTGGAGAGCAATTTACAGCCGTAACTTTCCTTATCACGGCCGTAAGTTAGCTACTGAAAATTTTCGGAATTTGGAATTTACGGCCGTAACTTTATAATTTACGGCCGTAAGTGTATTTCTGCCGAGAAGCGCTTGTGCTCGATGTTTTGGTCATAACTTTCTCTCCCGAAGTCCGATTGTTGTGATTCAAGTTGCGTTGGAAAGAAAACTCAAATATCTACAATTCTTTGTGAAATATATCTTTCCAAATTCGAATGTCTTATATGACAAAATTGAGCTTCAATTTATGACTAAAATTCATGAACACAATCCTTGCGGGTTTTTGATTTCCAACTTCATTCCAAACTTTCTTTGACAATAATTTTTGCATCTAATCTTCTTCCCACATGCCATTATTGATTTGGAGCTCTTTGAATATGCCCGTGAACCTCACTTCTTGATTTTTTTTGTATTTCTTTGGTCATGTTTCCTTTCTTTTTCTTCTTTTTGACCTTACATAGCACAATAAGTGAAATGCATTAAACGATGCTTCAATTTGATCAAACCAATAACAAAATAAGATAATAAGTGAATTAAATACATGCTAATAAAGAACTTATCACAACCACAAATTTACAAGTCACAACTTATTTTTCGATCAAAAACCTTGAATTTTATAAGTCACAATTCATTTAACGATCATAATTTTTAAATTAATTGATCACAATTTTAAAAGTTGTGAGTCACACTTAAAAATTTTGTCACAATTTCAAAAAATTTTAGGTCATACACACACACACAATCAATTTTAATCATACCCCACAATCGCCCTTCCCCAACCACCAACACCAATGCACCACCACCACCACCACCCCCATTCCCTCAGCACCGACACCACAACCATTGGACGTTGCTGTCGCCTCCGATGAACCACCATCACCTCTGACCAAAAGATCACTACCAATTCACCATTAATTATTTCATCCCCTGCACCACCACCACAACCACCACCAAATAACCAGCGACGGGGCACTAACACAGCAGCTACAACCATCGCACCATCACATATACAAATAATCACCACCACAAATCCAACATCTCCTCCATCACTTCCACACTCCAACCAATAAAAACTCATCGCCGCAAAAACAACCACAGCCTATAATAAAAAATAAAACAGATCGCTGAGATTTTCAATACCTTACCAGATAGCGATCTCGTAGATTGAAATGGTTCTGGTTCTCGCAGATCGTTGACAAAACTACGCTACCACTACACCACACACCTCCACCACATAGAACCACACTACTACTACAACTGCCAGAACTATACCACCACCACCACCACCACACACATTCACACACCACAAGAAGTATGTTGAACAACAACTATTCCTTGGAAGTCATCGCTGTCGGAGAAGTAATATCATAGAGAAATTAGGCACTATGTAGGGTAGAGAGGGAATGTGTCGATGTTGCACACTTGCACTACGTGGGGGGGGGGGGTTAAAGATAACATAGGTGTAGAAAGAGATTGGGTTGATGGATTCATTGTCTTTAATTAATCTTTTAATATTAATAATAAAAGATAAAATTGTGACCTGATTCTTGAACTAATTAGTTGTAAACTTGACTTTTGGATTCAGAAGTTAAAAATCATGTTTCTATGTAATTTCCTCTTATAGAATCATCCCCAAATGGATCTTCACATTGTACAGATCTCAGCCAGCTGCAGCACATTGGATCCATGACTTGATGGCCAAGACTTTCCATATTTTCTGTTGTGTTATTTTGGGATTCATATTGTAATTATGCACTTCCTTTTGTAGTGATTCTATTCCATTTATTGTAATGTTAAGACTTGCATATATTGCTGACACTGTTTAATAATAATTATGCAAGTTCTTCCATATTTCTAGACTTTATATGGTATCAGAGAGAAATACAATCCAACGAGTAATATTGTGATCCTCTTGCTAGGGTTCATCGGCTTCCTCTTTCTTTATTCTTCTCTATTCAATTTTTTCCTCCTTCTTTCCCTTCCAGACCATAATTCTCTTCCTTCTCCTCGTCCACTGCCACAATTCCCCTTCCCAGACTAAAGATTTCTCTCTCTACCACTAACTGTCTTTCTACAACTTTTCCCCCATTTAATCTTAGTCCCTGGCTAGTTCTAGTTCCACACTGTCACTATCTCAACCGAACTCAATAAAACCAGAACAAACCATCGAAACATCTACTAAAACTAAAACATCTTCTGTCTTCACCCCATTCAAATCAATGCTAGCACTCATCTCCCGCTTCGACTATCTACAACAAATTACTTCTCTTGGAAAATGCAATTTACATCTCTTTTTTATGGTCTCAACCTACTCGGCTTCCTTGATGGATCATCTACCCCTCCTTCAAAAGCCCTCACTTCCAACAATATTAAAACTCCCAATCATGAATTTATCTCCTGGAAGCGTCAAGGCCAATTAATTCTCCACACCATCATAGCATCCCTCACCGAAAAAATAATAACTCTCATTGCCTCTGTCCAATCCTCTCACGAAGCATGGACTCGCCTCAACAGCATCTTTGCAAAGCGGTCACAATCCTATATCATCCACTTAAAAGATAAACTCTCCCACCTAACTCGTGGCACTATGTCTATATCCGTCTATCTTCTCAAAATTAAGATCATTGCCGATGAACTCTCTTCGTTGGGAGCACCTCTCACTGATGCTAATTTTCTAATTTACTGCATCGTGGTCTTGACAATGCCTATAAAGAAGTCATTGCCACTCTTCGCACTCGTGAAACCCCTGTTTCCTTTGAAGAACTTTATGGCAAACTCGTTGATCATGAAACCTTCTTACATGACTCCGAGTCTATCATCCTCCCTTCTTAGCCCTCCCTTAATTACAGTGGATCCTCCAAGAAGCATTCTAGTCAGTCGCGTCGTCCTGCACCATCTCCAGCGCCTGGAATTCTGCCAACACCAGCCTCTCCTAGTCATTTCGATTTTGTCTCCCATCCACCACGATCTGGATCCTCTTTGCGGGGGCCCCCTCGTGACTCTAATACCCGTGAAACTGAAACTGTCTCCTGTCAATATTGTCATCAATGTGGTCACAAAGCTGACTGGTGCTATGTTTTGTTCCTGCGCCCAACTCGTCCGGCGGTCCATAATACATCTTTTCATCACTAGCAGCACAATCCTTAGCTCTTAGACTCCAGCGCCTCTCATCATGTGACTGCCCAGCTCTTTGATTTGTCACTCCATCAGCCATATACAGGACCGGATGATGTTCTATTAGGTAATGTGTCACAACCCACTTTAATTTTTCTAGTCAAATAATTATTTTATCAAGTCAACATTTATTTTTGACCAATTTAGTCCAAGTGGGGATCAATTTTAATGAGTGGATATTTTGGGGATCATTTAAATTTTATTATTAGTTGGGGACTTATCATCATTTATGTTTGGGAATTTTATTGGAAGATAAATGAAGGACCAAGCATGCAATTACTATCAAAATCTCTTCATATTAGGGGACAAACACTAACCTAACATAGATTACACTCACAGCAATTACAAACAGAGGCTGGAACGTCTGTGGAAAAAAAAACGGTGGAAAAAGAAAGAAAAAAAAAAGAAGGAAGAAAAGAGAAGGAAAAAGGGGGAATTTCATTCAACATTCAAGAATTCATTTTCACTTTCAAGAGGTAAAGCAATACCCATTTATTTGAGATATGGTGTTGATTTTAGGGTTTTGATTTTTGAGTTAAATGCTAGATTTTGGATGGATTTATAGTTACTTGAAGATATTGAGCTAAATATTCGAGTTTGGTTGAATACATTGTGGTTACATGCTATGGTTTATAATAATAATGGATTAAATTCTTGATTTGAGCAATATTGAGTTATTGGAGCTTATGTTAAATTATTTCAAGCTTAATTTGGTGATGTTTATTTGGAGATTAAATTACCCATGTAATTAAGTTGAAGAATTAGTCAATTACTAGTTTCTTGGAAAGGGGTTTTGGTGTCTATGAGCATTTCATTGAGGTATTGGTTAAATAAAGGATATATGAGTTATAATGAAGCTATATTTCACATAAGAGAAGGTTGGTTGGATGTAATGTTGGAGACATATGAAATTTGTGGTTTTTGTATAGGATGTTATTTCATTTTGGGCATTTGTTAAATATTGGTAATTATTGGAGTTGATCCAAGGTTTTAATTTAATTTTCAGGAGGTGACACGGAGATTGGCCAGGCCTATCAGCCAAACTAGGTTTCAGTCGCAATCTCTGTAAGTGGAAAAACTTATTTTTCCTTAAAGTTAAATTTTAATATCTAATGGCATAAATTTTCCATACGATTCATGTTTTCAATTAAGTAGACAAGTTACAGAAATTACTACTTTTCATAAATACAAGTTTAGAAGCATGATTATATACTTCTTTTAAAATTTCAAGCTAATCAAATTATAAATTTAGTACATTATTCTATAAAAGAATTTGTTACATGTAAATTATTATTGTGAAAAACCATCAGAAAGTACCCAGGTGATATTACCCGCTCTGCACTGATGTGAATTCGTTTCCACAGTGTATGACCACATTATCAGATTATCAGAGGTCTTTGGGACCCACTCTTGTGCACATATAGGTTTTGGGCCGTGTACTAGGGTGCTTTAGCCTTTGGGGCAGTCTATGCGCATATGACACAGTTTATCAGATTATCAGCTTATCAGATTTGAATGGCTTTGCCTTGTACATCGAGAGTACTCTGTACTTGAGTAAAGTTGTTCATTGGGTACACCTTGATGTGATTCTTTCAGTACATTATGATATATTTATTCATAGAACAATATTTCAGCTTTTCAGTACAGTTCAACAGAATTTTGAGCATGATCAAACAGTTATTACTATTTATGCCATGATTTCAGAATTTAAAAGATCTCATTTCAACTAGACGTTCTTTTCAGAATAAGTTAAACATTTTCTTATGTCAATCAAAAGTTATAGTTACAAAACAAATAGTGATTTTATAAAGAATTATAAACGAGAAAAGTATGACTAGTTTTCAAACACTCCACTCACTGAGTTAAAATCTCATATTTTTGTAACATTTTTCCTACCAGGATACTTTTGAGTTTTGAGAAGACGTTGGAAAGCCTGCCAAAGAGCTACAAGATCATTTAGTTGTATGTTTCTAGTCTTCATCATTCTTTTGGGATCCATGTATATATATTTAACTCGGTCCATTCTCGAGTTATTGTTTTGTCAAGTGCTTAGTTGATTAGAATGATATGTTGATGTATTAAATGTAAGTGGAATGGATGATATGTAGTAAGAACTAGATGGGCAGGCATAAGCTCTTTTGATTTTTGATATGATGATGGGAAGGGATATGAATCCCCATTTTACATGTAGTTGTTTAAGGATTTGTTGATTTTGTTACAGGGAGGTTATATCCAATATTTAAAGGGAACTCTGTCGAATTTTTTAAAAAATCATGGGGTATTACGAGAAGTTTTATAGAATTTGAATAGTTTCAGTAGCCTTGGTGGTGGGTCCAGTATCTAGCTGGCATTCATCATCGGGGCACGCCACGTCTCGGATACACATAGGGTGATTCGAGATGGGGTCGTGTCATAATGGTTCTACTCTTCCTATATCTCATACATGCTCCACTTCCCTTGCTCCCACATTCACTTTATCTAATGTTTTACATGTTCCTAGTCTACACTGTAACTTAATCTCTGTCTCATAGTTTTCCATTCAAAATTATGTCTTACTTGAATTCTTTCCTGGTTTCTTTCATGTCAAGGATCTCCACATCTGGCTTCATCATTTACCTTGGTTCTTCACCCATATCTTGGAGCTCCAAAAAGCAACGCACGGTTGCTCACTCATCTCATCTACGCCGAGTACCGTGCCCTTGCAACCTGCTCCATTGAACTCTTATGGCTCAAAAATCTCCTCTCCGAATTTCGTGTTTCTCTTCCCACCAAACAAACTATCCTTTGTGACAACATTGGTGCCACCTTCCTTTCTATGAATCCTATCTTTCATTCTCGCATGAAACACATCGTCATTGTTTACCACTTCGTCTGTACTCATGTCAATAATAACTCCTTTGGTGTTAGCTTTATATCTACTCGTGATTAGTTAGCTGACTTCTTCACCAAACCATTATCTTCCTCGTCTTTTAACTCTTTTCGACCCAAGATTGGCGTTTCTAATGGATCTTTCATCTTGCAGGGGTATGTTAAGGATATTATAGAATCATCCCCAAATGGATCTTCTCATTCTACAAATCTCAACCAACTGTAGCACATTGGATTCGTGACTTGATGGCCAAGACTTCCCATATTTTCTGTTGTGTTATTTTGGGATTCATATTTTAATTATGCTCTTCCTTTCGTAGTGATTTTATTCCATTTATTGTAATGTTAAGACCTGTATATATTGCTGATATTGTTTAATAATAATTATTCAAGTTCTTCAATATTTCAAGCTCCTTTAACCCTAAATTTCACATTGAACGCCATAAATGGCTTCCAAAAACATTAGCTCCCATCTTGGCTTCCCCAATAGGGGATATGGTTGGAAAGTGAAACTCCCAAATAATAGAGAATCTCCCCAAAATGGGGTATGGGTGGAGATTCCCTTAGAATTAAAAAAATCAAATCAAATCAAAAGGACAAACTATAAATCGAAAAAAATCAACCACACACAAGTTTTATGTTTAAAAACATATATATATATATATATATATTTCTTTTTTTTTATAATTTCTAAGTAATATAGGTGGTTGAAAAGTGAAGAGAGAAAAATTTGTGTAGTTAAAAAGTGATTTGAAAAATTGTGTTGTTTAAAAACACTTTTTTAAACGACTTGCCAAATAGAGGCTTAGACACTGTTTGGAAAACGCGTTTTTTATTATTTAAAAACATGCTTCTTTTTACACGATTTTTCAAATAACTTTTTAATCACATATTTTCTCTCTTCACTTTTCTAGTCTATGTAATATATGTGGTTGAAAAGTTGAGAGAGAAAATATGTATGATTAAAAAGTGGTTTGAAATATTAAACACAACTCCATAGAAGACCGTTGCTGCTCGAAAGACTCACGCATTAATGGATGCTTGAAAGACTTACTCAAATACTTTTTGTCTAACACTTAAACAAACACTTCAAAGAGGTTCACCACAATCTAGTTTCGTTTCCTACCTCTGGATGAACTCTTTTAACAAAAGTTTTATAAAGAATAAACTTATGGACTCTTAAATAAATAGAATATTACTAACTATTTTATGACTTCATATATATCTGTGTAGAGTTTAGTTACTTATACATTCTGCTAATTGTTTCTGGATGGTTTGATAAAAGAAAATTTTGAACAAGGAATGAAAAGACAATAGAGAGAATATAGATTTTTATTGCTTAGATGCTTACAATGAGGAGAGACTCCTCTTTTTATAGTTGGTAAAAGCAAAGTTGATGAACAAGATAAGATTCTCTATCTTTTACATACTTGTCTAAGAATTAAAGTATATAAAGTAAAGATAAGATTACAATAATTTCTACTGTTTTTCTAAAGTTTCACATGGGTCTGGACCCCCCATGCCTTGGATAATCCATGTTCAGACAAGATAAACTTCATCTTCATTGTAGTTAAGTAGGTCCCCACAGTTATTACACTTGTGACCCGTTTCTACCTCCATTAGTTGATATAGATATTCATTGACTCTTTTGCTAAGATTCAAATTTCTGACAAGTATATTCTCCGTATATTCTCTTAATTTCGATAATTGACAATTAACTTGATTAATTCTTGCAATGTTGTAGATTAATAATTTGTCATCATTAGATTCATATACCCAAACATTAGTTTGTGTAAGGGAATCCCTTAATTCGGTGTACATGACTCTAAATTTCAATGCCCTTTTTTTCTAGAATAGCTTGTATCTGTTCTTCTTTATTAAATGTCTTAATTTCTAGTTCTGAAAGGATAACTTTGCTAGTTACCCCAAGTTTTACAATATGTTCTGCCCTTAGAAATTCTTCATCAATAAATTCTGGAATGTTTGTAACGCCCTGGGTTCTAAAGTGCCCGGAACGTCACGTCATCGTCTCATCTAATTTTCAAAATAACGATTTAGGGAAAAAATAATAAAATTTTTCGTACTTGGCAACATTTAATAAAAACCAAAGGGTAGATAAAATTTTAATAACTTGAAATTTTTTTGGAATAACAGTTCAAAAGAAATCTTTTAACAAAGATATAAAATTTGCTAGCTTTCTAAAATTGAACGTGAATAAAATAGACTTTCTATTATTTAATTATTATTGCCACCACGTCCATCACGCACCTCCATCTCCAATAATTGCAAATGTTGTAAAAAAAAAAGAATGAGCATTTCATAGAAATATTCAGTAGACTCATCGCCAATAATTAATTTACAGAATAACTGAACACATAATTATGCAACTTATACAGTGACATCATCATCATAGGCTCTTTTATTTTTAAAAATCATAAGCTCTTTAAAAACATAGGGTGTGGGTAGTCTCGTCCCATGCATTAAAACACGTAAGTTATGTATAACATCATTTCTCATTTTATCTCATAAGAGATATTCTCGTCTCGTCTCATGCATTAAATGCATATAAATCGTGTAAAATCACATAATACATGCAATTATAATTTAAACTAATTAGTGGAGGCGAGTCTACCTTATTCTCGAGTTTGTTAAACGGGAAAACGTCAAATCTTCTAAACGTCCAAACGCCTCGTCTAGCCAATATATAAAATAATTCTTAAACTAGCATTTTGGAATTCAAAGATTTTAAAATGAAATAGTTTTTAAAAGAAGAACAAATTTAGGGTTTAAATTGAAAATTAAACATAATTGAAATTTGAAAAGATTTGGGACTGAAATAAATAATTATGAAAAATATTGGATTGACTCGTGATTTTTAGAAGTCATGGGGACTAACTAATTTATTTTCAAAAGTACAGAGCTAAATCAAAATATTTTAAAATAAAGGGACTGAAATAAATACTTTTAAAACTTGGGACTGAATTAAAATGTTTTTTAAAAAAAAGTGGGGCTTAAATAAGTGACTTTAAAACAAACAGGGCTGAAATAATTACTATTCAAAAGTTGGGGGCTTAAACATAAATTTCAAAAATCAAAATATAAACACAAGTTATCACTCGCCCTCTCTCTCAAGGCTCGGCAGACAGAGCAAAAGGGAGAGGGAGCGCGACGGCGAACGGGTTCACCCGTTCCACCACGACAGCCGATAGGGCAGAATCGGCGACAGCGCCACCTTCGCGTGGTGGTGCCGGTGAGTGGTTGGAGTAGCTTGGCCGGATTTTGTGCGTGTTTTACGGGAAGGGCCAAAGCTTTGGAGGTCCAGGTTATTAGGTTTTCCAGCTGTAAATATTAACATAAGAAGAAAATATAAAATGGAGAAGATAACACAGAGAAATAAGAAGAATTCATTGAATTAAAAAAGATCCGAAGAAGAATGATGATACAATCTCTAAACGTATATTTATATACAAATAAGAAAGAGAAAAGTTAATCCTAACGGATTCTATATATTCAGTAAAAGGCAGAAAACTGTTATAAGAGCAGTATGATAGCTAGTCTTGTGTATCAAAAATGGACTGCTGCTTATCTCCACTTTGTTGCATAGTTGGGCTGCCCACTGATAAAGAAGTTGTTGCTGGAGCTACTGATTTGGGCCATGTGCTGGGTATTGTATCTTGCAAGAGACATTAGTGGCTGGTGATTGAGGTATGTCTATGGGTTACTTTGATTCTTGATTATTCTTGAGTTTTTGGTATGGTATTGAGTCGATGGTTGTTAAAATCGAGTTTGGTTGATTTGTGGCTCGGTGGCTGTGATTGAGGCTTGGGTTTGGGAAAATTTTGGTGAAAGTTTGTTTGGTTCCTTTCTTGGTTGATTTCGCAGTGTGCGTGTTCGATGGTGCTTCGGTTTTTGGTTGGTACGTGTTCGACTATGGAGGTTGCAGGATTGGATTTGAATGCTACAGATTGAAGTGGTGCAATTTGGTATCCGGTGTTGGTCCGATTGGGTGTGATTCTTTGGCTTCGGTTTCATGGTTGAGTCTGTGATGTTAATGGAGTTGTGGTTGTGAAATTGGCATGGTCAATTTGTAGTGGTTTTCTGGTGGTGATTTTTTGTTTAATGCGAATTGTGGGAGGCTTGCAGGTCGGTGATGGAGGTTTGGGATTGAAGGTGGTTTGTAGTTAAATTTTTGGTTGAATAGAAGGGTGTAACATGTATGAAGAATGTTTGTAATCTTACCAAGAATTTGAAATTGCTGTTTGATTCTCAGTATCGTGAATGTGATTTTGTGTCGTGAATTGGACTGAGGGAATATGTGTGTATATATAGATTGGTATGAGATGTGTTATAGTTGGAATTGAATATTGAAATATTGGATATGGAGAATATTTGATTTAGAATAGGATTGTAAAAACTGAGGATACAAGAATATGCGAATAGAATACCTTATTAAAAATAATTATTTAAAAGATAAGACTTCGATAAATTTGGATAATAATAAAATTGAATTGGTGGAGATGTGTTGTAGTTGAAATAAAATTGTGAAAACTTGGACTCAATTAGGATATCGAATAAATTATGATTTCTAACAGGACAAGAATTGTATTAAAAATATAATTTTGAATAATATCACAAATAAATTAAAATTTGATTTAAAATAATTTTGAGAATTAAAATAATTAAATTTGAAATTAAAAATGATTTTGGGATTTAAATAATTTTAGAAACTCGGAATTGGCTTAAAATCAAATTGGACTCGATTTCATATCTTGGCTCGAAAATACTCGACATGGCTAGACGGACACGTTTTAATTTAAAAATGGGTGAAATTATAGCGACACATTTTTGAGGAATTAAATTTTTTTTATAATCAACTGAAAAACTCTCGATCGCTACAGCTGAGTAAATCCTGACATAGATCTTTTCAACTTTGGTAATTTCAAAGTATGTTTTAACTGTTGCTTTGATATAATTAGGTAATAATGATATTTCCTTCACATCCTTGCTACCAAGGAGCGCGGGAACGTCACTTTTCTAAATTCTTGAATAAACTTTGTTGCGGAAAAATGATTAAATATTAAATATCGCATTTATCGAATAAAAGTTTAGCGATAATTCAAATGGAATAAGTATTTTCGTACAAATTTGTAAAAATGACAATTCTTGATAAAATGAAATAATCATTTCATTGTTCACGAATTTTAAAAAAAATTTCAATTTGTAATTTTCCGTCATTGCCCATCACTCGCCATCGTCTCCGAAATCTGCAAAAGTTGTTAAAATAACGGGTTGAGCATTTCAAAAATGAAATACTCAATAGACTCATCGCCAATAATTAATCTACAAGATAATTGAATAAGAAATTATGCAAATAATGTAGTGACATTCTTTTCTTATTCATAGGCATCACATAGTGAACGCAAATGAACACATTCTTTTCTTTTCTTGGCTAGCAGATAAGTTATGCCCAGCATAATATAATTCTTTATCTCAAAAGAGATATCCTTTTCTCATGCAATTAAGCATAAAATCACACAAATCCACATAACACATGCAATTATAATATAAATCAATTAGTGGGGGCGAGTCTACCTTAAACTTAACGAGTGTGGTTGAGCGGGAATGACTTCAATCTTTCAAATCTCCGTACGCCTCGTCTAGACAATAAGTAAATTAGTCTTTATCTGATCAAATGCATTACTTCATCAATACTTGTACAAACTTTAGGACTTGATAAAATTTCTTTCATCAATTTCATCCAAAAAATTTCTCTCATGATTCTCTAGTATCATAAATGAAAACTTAACGTACATCAGTGAATCATTCAAATTACGAGGAAACCTGATTTATTTTCCATGACTGAGATTCATCATTCTTTTAATTCCACTTAGAACCAAATACAGCATTAACTTATTTATGAAAAATCAACTTATTCCATAGTCTCAACACATCATTACCTTCAGTTCTCATCATCACATTATTCCTTACAATCATCTATTGTACCTTTTATATACAAATGACCTTATGATAATCATAATCCCAAACATTCAATCACATGTCCCCAATTTCTCACTTTGAATAAATGGTTACTCCTTTAAGGGCATCTCACTATAAAATACTTTCAATATCTCTCATTCATGATAACTGACTATTCCCAATAATCATATTACATGTAAATTCAACAAACGGTAAATGATTTTCCTAACCATCACAAAGGTCTAAAATGCAAGCTCTCAACATAGCTTCTAAACTCTATATAAAGAAATATTTGCTGGCTACTTAAGTCATTATTCAATAACCCAAAATGACATCATGTCTCTTCACTAATCTCTGTAAACCCGTTACAAAAATCCATGAAAAATTCTCTCCAAATCTTTACTATTTCTTTAAAAACATATCAAATCTTAATAATTTGTCATCTCTAAAACTTCTTATCATCAAATATCACCAAAATAATTAAAAACAATTACTTGAATATTCTCTCTATATATTATACCCAATAACATATTATTCACAAATCAACATAATATCATCAGCTTATCTTTAACATATCTTCCCGATCAAATCCCAAAATAAATCAACAGCATTATCTCTTATCATCATAATTTATAATATTCTCCAATACAAGTGATCATTCCTTACTAGTGATCAATCCGTTTCCAAAATTAATTAAGATTTTTTCCAATAACGCCATAATACTTGTCTTCACTCATCTTTCAAAATATAACCTATCATTTACTAAATCTCGCTTGTGATGTAAATGAACTTGCAAGTCTAACCTCAATTCCCTTAGTGGTTGCATACCATATTATGCTCTTAATTCCAAATGATAAAATTTTAGGCAGAGTCTCCCTTATAATTTGGACTTATCCAACCCGTAGGTATACTTCATAACCAACAATAACAAATAGCTCTACATTGACCACAACGATTTAAATATTGACAACATTTCCAACAAACTTCAGTATCACCAAAAATATCCCAGAAAATCAATTCATAATTCCTCAACATAACAATTTCAAATCCTAGTTTCCAATATCAATATCTCACTTCCTTCAATACATTAATTGGCTCAAATGACCACCCATTAGTCATACTTATAAATATATGCCACAAATCGTATTCCCAAAATTTAATCACAAAACCAAACTACATAATAAGTTTCTCTCAAAATAGAGGAATAATTCACTTACTCAACACAATATCCATTACTTAATTCCCAATAACTAAGAACCAAATCTTTAAACCTCTAATTTCATAATTCTTCTCATAAAAGTCTCAATAAATAACATCACTTATAATCTCAACATCTCATCACAACTTCATAAAACTGGCTTGCTATTTCTCGTTTAATCTAAACGATAGATATTCCAAAAATATTGTCTAATCATTTCTGTTGACTTCTCGTAAATGGTGCCATGTCTAAAATCAGTTATGCAAAGTCCAAGTATGGTTCATCTTTCTAAGTTCGAGGACAAAATTATTATAAAATCATTCTTAAATCATACTATTCCCATTATGCTCAACACTCGTTCTCTTTCTTTTCTTTTCTTTCTAAAAAAATTTCCCGTTATGCTCCAAAACTCATTTCTTTCTTTATTTCTTTCTCATTATTTCAGATACTAGTTTTCTAATTCTTTCTCATCTTTTCTTTTCTTTTCTTTTCTCGTCAAATTCTCAAAACATTTATTCTCAAGTATTCGAAATAAATCAATAAAGTAAACATACTAAATTTCGTTACCTTCGGAGTCGGCGGAAAATGATGGCAATGGCAAAAAGTCGTCAAAACATTATTTCTATTATTTTTAGAAAAAATTATTTTCTTATTTTGTAAAAAAAAAAATTTGTAAGTCTACAGAAACGTAGACCCGCTCTGATACCATGCTGTAACGCCCCGAGTTCCAAGGAGCGCGGGAACGTCACTTTTATAAATTCTTGAATAAACTTTGTTGCGAAAAAATGATTAAATATTAAATATCGCATTTATCGAATAAAAGTTTAGCGATAATTCAAATGGAATAAGTATTTTCGTACAAATTTGTAAAAATGACAATTCTTGATAAAATGAAATAATCATTTCATTGTTCACGAATTTTAAAAAAAATATCAATTTGTAATTTTCCGTCATTGCCCATCACTCGCCATCGTCTCCGAAATCTGCAAAAGTTGTTAAAATAACGGGTTGAGCATTTCAAAAATGAAATACTCAGTAAACTCATCGCCAATAATTAATCTACAAGATAATTGAACAAGAAATTATGCAAATAATGTAGTGACATTCTTTTCTTATTCATAGGCATCACATAGTGAACGCAAATGAACACATTCTTTTCTTTTCTTGGCTAGCAGATAAGTTATGCCCAGCATAACATAATTCTTTATCTCAAAAGAGATATCATTTTCTCATGCAATTAAGCATAAAATCACACAAATCCACATAACACATGCAATTATAATATAAATCAATTAGTGGGGGCGAGTCTACCTTAAACTTAACGAGTGTGGTTGAGCGGGAATGACTTCAATCTTTCAAATTTCCGTACGCCTCGTCTAGTCAATAAGTAAATTAGTCTTTAGAAATTTATAGTTTAAAAATAATGAATTACAATTTGAGGACTGAAATTGATGATTTGAAAGTTGAGGGACTAAAATGAATACTTTGAAAGTTGAGGGACTAAAATGAATACTTTTGAAAGTTGAGGGACTACTCAAAACGGAAATTAAACTGTAGGGATTTAAATAATTGATTTTTAAAATGAAATGACTGATTAAAACTATTTTGTAAACTAAAGGAACTGAAATGAAAAGGTTTAAAGCTGAAAGGACTGAAATAATAAGTTTTAAAAGATAGGGACTGATTTAAATAACTTTAAAAGCTTGGGGACTTAGGTGTAATTTTCGAAAATCAAAACATATTATCAGATCTTATCTCTCTCTCCCTCACTATTCTCTCTCTATCACGACCCAGAGGCTGAACAAGGAGTTGCGCCGGAGCTGCCTCTCGCGCAAACTGGTGTCCGACCAGTGATTTCGCTGGCGAAACACCGACGCCGGGTGCGACGAGCGGTGAGGGTGCAAATAGGCTAGGTTCTGGGGCTGATTGGGTGCGAGATCGATGGTTAAACCGAGGCTGGAAATCAAGATTGGAGTTGTGACTTCCGACGATATTAGCGGTGAACAGTGCGGAAGTCGAGGTAAGTCTTGGGCTTGGCTTATGCTGGGTTTTTGGTTTGTTTTAAGGGGTTGATTGATGGGGATTTTGAGGAGGCAGTGGAGGTGGTTCCGGTGGAATTATTGGAATTTAAATTGGACAAAGATCAAAATGTCGAAATAAATTAATTTGGACTTTAAAATCATTAAAATTTGAATTAAGATTTAAAATGATGACATTGGAATATTTTAAATAAAAATTTGGAAATTCAATTACGATGAAAATTAATTTAATTTCATTTATAATCTGGAATTTAAAAATGATTTTGAAAATAATACTTTGAATAAATAATTAAAATAATATAATTCTAGAAATTCGGAATTTAATTTAAAATCAAATGAATTCGATATTCCTTGACTTGGCTAGACGTATACGTCGCGGCGTTAACTTAAAAATAAAAATATGGGTGAGATAGCAGCGACACGATTTTCTAAATATTAAAGTAATTATTAATTGCGTAAAAATTCTTGGTCGCTACAACCTTACCTCCTTAAAATAATTTCGTCCTCGAAATTAAACTTACTCGATCTATGATATCTGGATATTTAACCAGAATTTCTTCTTCTTTCTCTCAAGTAGCCTCATCGCTACCATATCTACCCCACTGGACTTTGACTAAAGGCATCTCTTTGTTTCTTTAAGACATGTACTTTTCTCTCTATTATGCACATAGGTGCCTCTTCATAAAACAAATATTTCTGAAAAGATTTACATACTCAATCATTTATAAGTTCGACTGAAACTTCCTTTTCAAAATTTGAGAATTCAAACTTAAATTCTTTAATCCATACTTTTTGAATCACGAATCAAGTACTCGGTATTACATACTCATTCTAACTGAGGGCTAAGATACTAACTCAAAGCATCATACGTATTCGGTATGTTATTCTCAAACCTAAGAAACTTCACTAATTTCCCAAATCTGAAGTTCAAGATTCAATTTTCCTGTTCTCCCAAAACTTCAATTCATGTCACACTTTTGAACAATACTCTGATTAATTCTATCACCATTGAATAGGACTTCTGTGAATCATATAGGATTTCTCATCAAGTTTGCTTAACCTAAAGATACAATCACATTATAAGTAAAAGTCACACAAATAATCCTCTCCGGTTTCTTATTTTCGTAGCAAAATACTTTACTCACCTCAAATTTACAACCGATAATAATTAATCGAAACTGCATCACTAAAACTTTAAATAAATCCATATATTATGCCTCAAAATGAAAATTTTCAATCGTAGGTAATATTTCACCATAATGAAATAAACCATCAAAATGAGATCAATTGACTCAATATATTCACACAATTCTTCACGAGATAACCATAACATCCCTTAACCGTCTAGTCATCATATCATATGACCTCAAATATTCATATCAATCTCTATAAGATTTCAATATAATAACCATCATACCTATCACGTGAACCTTATACGTCAATCTGCTCACTAAGATTATATATCAATCTCTCAGACTAATAAATCTTGGATTCTACCGTTGTCACTTCTCTGCACACCATTCCAAAATAAGTCATCACTATTTTGAAATCGGAAGCGATAAGGCACTATTATTCAAGGGTCGCCTGTGTGTACCGAAAGATGATCAGATTAGGAATGAAATATTGAGGGAAGCCCACTCAGCTCCATATGCAGCTCATCCAGGAGGAACAAAAATGTACCGAGATTTGCGTACTACATTCTGGTGGAGGAATATGAAGGGATGCATTGCTAAGTTTGTCTCACGATGCATGACCTGTCAGCAAGTCAAGGTTGAACATCAGAGACCGTCAGGACTACTAAACCCTTTAGACATTCCGGAATGGAAATGGGAGAAGATTTCCATGGATTTCGTAACAGGCTTACCAAGAACAGTGAGGGGACATGACGCCATTTGGGTTATTGTAGACCGACTTACAAAGTCAGCCCATTTTCTTCCAGTGCGGATGACTCTCAGTATAGATCACTTGGCCCAAATTTATATAAGGGAGATCGTTCGACTTCACGGGGTTCCAGCGTCTATTGTTTCAGATAGGGATCCGAGATTCACTTCGAGATTTTGGAAGAGCTTACACACGGCTATGGGGACTAAATTAAATTTTAGTACCGCTTACCACCCGCAGACGGACGGACAGTCTGAACGCACCATTCAGACCTTAGAGGATATGCTTAGAGCCTGTGTACTGGACTTAAGCGGCAATTGGGAAGCTCACCTGCCATTGGTGGAGTTTGCTTACAATAACAGTTTTCAGACTACCATTGGTATGGCACCGTATGAAGCACTGTATGGGCGAAGATGTCGATCGCCGGTATATTGGGATGAGGTTGGCGAGAGGAAGTTATTGGGTCCTGAATTAATTGAAAAGACTGTAGAGGCTATCGAGAAGATCAGATTGCGAATTAAAGCTGCCCAGGACAGACAGAAAAGTTATGCTGATCAGAGAAGAAAAGACTTGGAGTTCGAGATTGGAGAGAAAGTGTTTTTGAAAATCTCCCCTATGAAGGGCACTATTCGTTTTGGCAAGAAAGGGAAATTAAGGCCTCGGTTTATCGGACCTTTTGAAATATTGGAGAAAGTAGGTAGTGTGTCTTATCGTCTAGCATTGCCACCCGAGCTCTCGGCTATACGCAATGTTTTTCACATCTCTCTATTGAGAAAATATGTTCACGATCCCAGTCACGTGGTGAACTTTCAGTCAATCCCAATTCAGAAGAATCTATATTATGAAGAGGCACCCATGTGCATCATTGATAGAAAAGTCCATGTCCTAAGAAATAAAGAAATTTCTCTAGTCAAAGTCCAGTGGGGTAGGCATAGTAGCGATGAAGCTACATGGGAAAAAGAAGAAGAAATTCTGGCCAAGTATCCAGATATTTTAGACCAAGTGAGTTTTAAATTTCGAGGACGAAATTATTTTAAGGTGGTAGGGTTGTAGCGACCGGGAATTTTAATTTCTTTTTAAATGAAATGTTTTAAAACTTTAAATGCGCGTCGCTACGACTTCTCCAATTTAATTTAAAAGAGTAGTCGTCTAGCCAAATTATAAATGAGATTAAATTAATTTTCATAATATTCAAATTTCAGAATTTTATTCAAAATATCCCAACGTCACCATTTTAAATCTTAATTCAAAAATTTAACGATTTTAAAGCCCAAGAACAAAATTTTATTTTATTATCAACCAATTAAAGTTCAGCCTCTGTTTTCCATTTTAAAACCACAATCAGACATTTTTCCTCTCTTAAAGGGAATTCACACACGTTTATCATACCCCACAATCTGCTTCCCTTCCATCTTTCAGCCCTCTCCTTCAATGGTTAGTCACTAACTCCACCCCTGATTCTCTCCCTCAAGTCCCGCAAGTCCACAGCCAAATGATCAGCATTTCCTGCAACCCATCCTCAATCCTACATTCGTATCCTAACCTTCCTCTTTCAGCTCCCCCTCAATTCTGCAGCCTTCCAAAAATCTGTATCTCCTTTTCAGCCCTCAAATATGCATCCAACTGATCATCATTCCTTCAATCCTCACCCGAACCAGCAACTTACCAATATACAGCAAACAAACCATAACTTATATTCCATTTTTTTTTCATTCTACACGATCTCACTCAAGCCAAACAAGAAATCTGGTAAATTTTCTCTCCCACTCCACTGAAACGATCTCCCAGTCGTCCCCACTCGACCACCTTCGACCTCAAATCAACCGCCACCACCATCGCGCAGTCAAACACCCCCACTGCCGACCGGATTTCAGACATTGACAGCCAACCACCATCACCTACCAACCCAAAAACAGCAGCCATTTCCACTTCCAACCCCAATACCGCAACCACCGTCACGACCGCAACCCCTACACGCACAATCGCATCACCACCAACCACTGCCCAACCTCAAATCCAAGCCAAATCCCCAAAATCAGACCCAAAACCAAATTTTAAACATTACCCATCACATACCTCAAACTTTACCGGAGTTCTTCGCCGGAAATCACCAAAAGAGTCGAACCCCCATAGCCTCGGTTAACTCCACTTTCACAGCCCAAAAATCCTTGTTTTTTCACACACCCACACCCACGCATTCATCACCGCCACTCGACGGCGGGTTCGCGCCGGCGGCGGACCTTTTTCCCCCTCACTGTCGTCTCTCTCTCTCGGCCACTCTACTCTCTCTCTTTCGGTCCTGAAGATTTAGAGAGAAATGAGATTTTAATTTTATTTTATTTAGTTTAAGTTTTTGCAAATTTCCTTTTCAGCCCCCAAGTCTTGAAGTATATTCAAATCAGCCCTTATTTTCGTAAAATGACTATTTCAATCCTAAACCTTTCAATTTCTTTAATTTTCAATTTAACCCTAAGATTTTATTTTATCACTTAAGACTTTAAATTTCTAAAATACTAATTAAATTAATTTACTTTTTGGCTAGACGAAGCAATTGGTGATTTGAGAAGCTGACGTGTTAATCCCGCTCCAATTTTTGAGAACTCGTAACATTAAAGGTAGACTCGCCCCCACTAATTGATTTAGATTATAATTGCACGTGATTATGTGGATTTGTGTGATCTTGTATGCTTAATAGCATGAGAAAAGAAAAGAATATCTCGTATGAGATAAATTTGAGAATTTATGTTATGCACGTCATAACCTATCTGCTAGCATGATTTAAGAAAAGAATGGTTCATTTGCGTTCACTATGTGATGCCTATGAATAAGAAAAGAACGTCACTACATTATTTGCATGATTACTTGTCCAATTATCTTGTAGATTAATTATTGGAGTTGAGTCTACTGATTATTTCATTTTGAAATGCTCACCCCGTGGTTTTAACAATTTTGCAGATTTCGGCGACGGTGGCAAGTGATGGGCAATGGCGAAGAATAAAATTTTGGATATCATTTTTGAAAGTCGTGGATTTCGAAATAAACAATTTCATTTTATCATGAATTTTCATTTTTAATAAGTTTGTAAGAATTATTCCATTTAAATTGAATTATCGCTAAACTTTGATTTATTAAACGTGATATTTAATATTTAGTCATATTTCCGCAATAAAGTTTATTCGAAAATGAATAGTGCCTTTTTGTAACGACCCGGCTCCCTCGCTGGGGCCTTCTCCGAGCCGTACTCGTGGTCTTTCCACTCCCCCCTGGCTCCCTCCCTGGGGCCTTCTCCAGAAGTGGATTTTTGCCTTCCGCAGGATTCGAACCATGCACCTAGGGGTTTAGTACAATGATTCATGGAATCCTGCTACCATTAGACCACTAATTGTAGCAGGATTCTAAGAATCATTGTACTAAACCCCTAGGTGCATGGTTCGAATCCTGCGGAAGGCAAAAATCCACTTCTGGAGAAGGCCCCAGCGAGGGAGCCGGGTCGTTACAATTGTTCTTGGTTCTGCTCATGGAAAAATAATTACTTTATTGATTTTTTGATGACTAACTGTCCTTAACCATTAGCCTTCTTTTATCCTCTTGTTTAGATACTCCACATATTTCAAGAATGTCTCTAGTTTCTTCATGACTTTCTCCTTTTCTGATAGTTCCTTTGTTACAACTGCTCGTTTCTTCGCAACTTCTAAAAAAGTTTCTTTAGATGGTTCAATAGTTTTACCAATTACTTTGGAAGATGAACTTCCAATAATTGATACATTAGATACTTCTTCCTCAATAGGGAGTTCTACAGATAAATTCTTCACTGAAGAGGATGGAGATCCTCCTTTGTACATTTCCTCAAGAGAATTAACCCTTAATTTGTAAAAAACTAGTTCACTGTTAATTTGTACTATCTGTGACATGCAAGTGTTTACATGGTTAAATAGATTTGAATAGTTGATATAAATTTGACCCATGGCCAAATTAATTTCTTCTACTTTCTTAAGTAGTTCTTCCATGTCTGGATAAGTAATCCGCAATAACATTATCAGTACCCTTAATATGAATAATTTCAAAATCATAATGGCTGAGTTCTACTTGCCATCTAATTAACCTTTTATTTGCAACAGTTGGATCAATTTCTTTAGTTAACCAATATTTGATTTGTGTATTATCGGTTCTAATTTTGAATTTTGTAGTAGCAATAAATAATTCAAACTTTTTAATAGCAAATTTTACAGCTAATAATTCTTTCTCATTTATATGATAATTTATTTGAGTTTGAGTAAAACTGCCACTAGTGTATAGTGCAATCATTTCCTCATCCTCTTTTGGATAAATATATTTAAGTATTGCTCCACATGCTATTTTGCATGTATTGGTTTCTATAATTCAATCACATTCTTTTCTGGGTAATTCTAATTCTGGTAAATCTTTACAAATGTCTTTAATTTTTTGTACTTCTTCTTCTTCATCTTTGGACCATGTTGTCTATCTAGTTTTTCCTTTTGGTCTTTTTTGTAATGGAATTAAATGTTTTGCTAAGTTAGACACGTATTTCCTAATCTGATTTATAAGTCCTAAAAAACTTTGTAATTATGTTTTATATTTTATATGATTGTCAAACTCTTACATTTTTGTACCTATATGTTTCTGGAGTTTTATTCCTTCTTGGTTAATTATAGATCTAAAAATTCTACATTTTCTTTAGCTATCTCCATTTTTGTAGCTGATAATATAATTTCATTATTTCTTACAATATCTATAACAATATTAAGATATTTTAAGTGGTCTTGTCTAGTTTCAGAATAAATAAGAACATTATCAATATATACTGCAATAAAATGGTAATAATCTTTAAATATTTTATTTATGTATCTTTGAAATTCTCCTGTACTATTTTTAAATTCAAAAGGTACCACATTCCATTCATAAAATTCTTGTGGTACTGTAAAAGCTGTTAAATTCTATATTCTTCTGTTAACATAATATGATAAAATCCTGATTTTAGATCAAATTTAGAAAAATATTTCTTTCCTTTAATTTGGTTAAATAATACCGTTGGTTTGGTATTGGATATTTTAATTCTTTTGTACAAGTGTTTAACCTTTTATAATTAATTACCATCCTAGATTTTCCTCTTTTTGTTCTGAATGTTTTATTACAATAAAGGCTAGACTACTATGTTTACCGTTAGATTCTCTAATAAATCTCTTTTCTAACATTTCTTTTATGTGCATTTCAAATTCAGGTAATTCTTCTGGTGTATGTTTAATTGGTTTTACACTAATAATTTTAGTTTCATCTTCTAATATAATTTCTATCATAGGTTTATTTATGTGTCATTTTTCTAATGGATTATCTCCTGATAATTTTAATAATTTTTCTGTAATATTTTTTATTACTATTTGATCAAAATATTCTTGTACTAGATTTATTCTATTTTTATTAGGCATAAATTGTGTTGTTTGTGGTGCTAATTTTTGTCTATCCTCATCACGCTGAGCTTCTATATGAGGCATTTTTTCTCTATAGTAAGGATCATTAATTCTTATTACTATTGCTATATGGTGATAAGGGGTAAATAAAAGTACAACTTTTTCATCAATAGTTATTGGATAATATTGTTTATGAAACCTTATAATATATCACCTGGCATATCATCAAATTGATATACATTAGTTATATGTAGTTCATATTTTCCTATTTGTATTTTAACATTCCTTGCTACTTTTGTTATTAGATTTGTACTTCCATCAAATCCTGCAAGTATGACTATTTCTTCATTATCTTTTTTATTACTCCACATTTCTGGGGGTAATACATTTTCTTTAAATAAACAGGATAATGCTCCTGTATCAAAAAAGGCATGATAATTTCTGTTGTGATATCCATTGTAATTCATTTTAGTTAACATACAAATATGTTCTCTTCCTCCTTATATTTTATTCATAATAACCTTGGAGTGACTAGATTCTTATTTTGTATTGTTAACAACATTCTATCATCTTTTATATAATATGGTTTTACTTGTTCTAAGAAGTCTGTTATTTACCTTTCCTGTATGTTCTACGTACATGTTTATGATTATTTCATTTCTTTTATTTATTCTTATTGGTAATTCTACATAGGTATCCATGGGATGAATATTTTCAAAATAATCTTGTATTTGAATTGGATTATTTGTTACTTTAAGTTCTAATTCTTCTATTATGTTTTCTTTTTTATGAGATACATTGCTCCAGTATCTATTAATACTTTCTACTCTTTCCATTCTCCATTTATTCTAATTTTTATCATAACTTCAAATTATTTTGTATCATTTTTTTTTATAGATTCATTCTAGGTATTTTTCTATATATTTTTGTTATTATTTGTTTTCCTGAATCATTTCTATTTTCTATTTCAGGTATTGATCTTATATTAGTATTTCTTCTTAGGCTAATTGATCTTCTTCCAAATTCTATTTGTGGTTTATCCACATTTACTAATCGTCTTACTTGATTAAAATCTATTTCCATATCTTCTGGTATTGTCATTCTTGAATTTTCTTTAATTGATTTGTATTCCAATAGATTTTTAAATATAAGTTCTATTATGTGTGTTTTTGTAGCATTCTTAATTTTTACTTCATGTTTACTAATAAAAGTATATATTGTTCTAATAGTTAAACTTATAGTTTTACTTCCTGGTTCCATATCTATTCCTCTTAATCTGTAATACAATGTTAAGGCTTTATTTTTATTTTGTTTTCCCATACTTATGATGAAGTTTGGTTTTATTGTAAATTTTACTTTATGGTACATTAAATTTCCTTTTACAATTCCTATTAAAGCATCTTGTACTGAACTTACAATTCTATCATCCATAATATAAAATTCTATTAGTGTATCTATTCCTTCTCAAAAATAGACTTTTGCTATAATTTGTACGACTCCTAAATATATGTATTTTATTTTTCCTTTTAGTTCAGGATTCAATAGATTTATTTTTTGTCTTATAATTTCTTCATTTATTATAGGTATTAATGTATTTCTTGTAGTATCTCTTATATTTATAGGGTGACTATAGTTTCTTGTTATATATGCTATTTACTTATTTTTCTGCAAAAATGGTAGATTAAATATTTCTTTTGGTTCTACATTTAATTTTAATTTTAAGATCTTTTCATACATTTTAGGATTAAATATTAATCTTTCATTTAGTTGTTTTTCATTTTCTTCTAATTGGTATTCATATTCTTTAAATGGACCTTCTTCACTAATTTGTCTAATCATATTTATATATAAATATTCTTCTTCACTAGATTCATTAGATTCACTTTCTTTTGAAGACTCTAATTCCATAATAGAATTTATTACTTCATACTCTTCTAATTCATAAATTTCTTCGTCTTCAGGACTTTATTCCCATTCTTCTTCTTATTCAATAGGTACTATGTTGTAATTTTCTTTTTTTATTAATGAAATATACATCAAAATTTTCTTTTTATCTTTCTTGGGACATTCTGAAAATATATGTCCTACTTCTCCACATGAATAACATTTATATTTTTTAGGACTTTTAGGGTATGTTCTAGTTTTGTTTTGTTTTTGTCTTAATATCTTTTATATGATACTTTATACCTTTTGAATGTTTTATTATATGACTTTTTATATTTATTGAATTTTTTATATTTATAATATTTCTTTTTCTTATATTTTCTTTGTAGATGACATTCCCATTAGATTGATTTATATTGTAATTTATCACAGTATAATGATTTTTTACTTGCTTTGTGAAATTTTATTATATTATTTGCTTGCACACATTTTTCTTTCTGTTGCATTTCTATAAATTGTATTCTTGCTCATAGATTATTATTACTCAACGGTATTTCTAATTTTTCCATTCTTTAAATAATTCTAAATTCCATGAGTTTGGTAGTTTAAAGAATATTTAGTTCATAATTTTCATACCTTATGTTTTCTGATTATATTATGCTTTTTCAAAATATTCTCTAAATTCACATGCAAATTGTTTAAAGTAACACATGTCACATATTGATAAATTTTCTAATAAATATTTATTTCTTAGTTTTGATCTAATTTTAGTATCTCTGTCTATTAGTAATGTATATTTTCTTTTTAATGCATCTTCTTATATACTAAATATAGTTCATATTTCATCTTGGTCATTTCCTCTAACTTGTTCTATATAAGTTTCTGTTAAGTTTCCCCACCATCTTGCAGTGGTTCCTATAAATGTATTTTCTAACATTGATTGGAATTGTTTTCCTGTTAATTCTCTAGTATGTGCCATCATAGCAATAGATTTCATATAAATAATTCTAATTCATGATTTACATCTTGTACAAATCCTAAATCTATCCATCTTCCTTCTGAACTAATATATGTTTCTATACTTCTCCATGGTGTATATTCTATAGGGTAATTTTTACTTGGCTTGGTATAATATTTTTGTTGTGGTATAAAATTATTAGTTCTAAAATTTTGGTTTTGTCTCTGACTCACATAGATGTCTGGTGTGTTGTGTGGATTAGTATTACTTGTAGTTTCTTTTTTAACTTGGTTAGTTCCTGATTGTTGTATATATTCTGGTGAATTTTGTCCAGCTGGTACTGTAACTCTTTGTTTTTCATTCATATTAATTTCTTTTATTTTATGATTTTTAAATTTTTATAAACAATCTTTGTAGCGATCGAGAATTTTTACGTAATTTAATAATTATTTCAAAGTTTCAAAAATCGTGCCGCTGCGATCTCACCCATTTTCTTAGTTAACGTCGCGACGTATTCGTCTAGCCAAGTCAAGAAATATCGAGTTCGTTCGATTTTTAATTAAATTCTGAATTTCCCAAAAAAATTATTATTTTATTTATTTATTTAAATTATTATTTTCAAAATCATTTTAAATCCCAAATTACGTCAATCTTATTTTATCAGTTTCATTCTTCCGATCCAGTTGAATCCGCGTGCGAATTTACCTCGAACTACGTGCAACGCTTGTCTTGATTTTCACACACTACCAACTCCCATCAATCCCATCCAAAACCCATACTTCCACCAACTTAAACTCATACCCTATTTCTCTCACTTTTCCAAACTCCCCCGCACCAATCAACCTCCTCTCCCTCTCAGCAGCCACTCCACCGGTTCGGCCTCCTCACGGTAAGAACCACCACCGTTCACCATCACCATCATCATCACCACCTCCATCACGCCATTAACCTCCATCGCACCACTGCTCGCACCATTGACCATCCACTGCCCAGCCACCTCCTTCATCATCATCATCATCATCATCACCATCACCAAATCAAACTCTAAACCACCACTGCCTACTGCCTTCCACCATAGCCATCATCATCAACCCACCATCGGAACACCACACCGCCACCACAGCCAGAATCACAAACCATCAATCATCATCACCACACCCAAACCAACAACAACCGAACCTCAATACTCAACCATTTCAAAACCGCAACAAAGCACGGCCAGCCCAACTCCAATCCCCACCAAATCAAAACCCAAATCAACCCAAAACCACAAATAAGACATAACCCATAATTACCTACCTCGACCGCAGGTAAGCTCCCTGGAAAATCGCAAAATCAAGCCTCGGTTATTCTCGATTTTTCTCGCCAAATCTTGCTTCTTTTTCCACCATCTCCTTCCCTCGTCGCCGCCACACGACGGCGGCAGTACCGCCACGGAATCGCCGGCGTTTGGCGCCGGAAATGCATCCGGTATTTCCCTTCCGTTCGCGCCTCCGTCTCCAGCGTTCTCTCTGTCTTCACGCAAGCGAAGAGAGAGAAATGAGATGTGTTTTTAATATTATTGATTTTCAGAATTTGCACTTTGGTCCCCAAGTTCCAAAGTTATTTAAATCAGTCCCTAATGTTTTAAAACCTATTATTTCAGTCCCCTTAAGTTCCAAATGATTTTAATAAGCCCCTTCATTTTTAAAATCAACTATTTCAAGCCCTCTAGTTTAATATTCATTTTGAGCTTCGACCCAACTTTTGAAAATTTACATTTTAATCCTCAAGTTTGAAAAGTATTCATTTTAGTCCCTTAACTTTCAAATTATTCATTTTAGCTCCTTAACTTTCAAATTATTCATTTTAGTCCCTCAACTTTCAAATTAGTCATTTTAGTCCCTCTACTTTCAAAGTGTTCATTTTAGTCCCCCAACTTTCAAATAATCAATTTCAGTCCCCAAATTGTAATTTATCATTTTAACTATAAATTTCAAAAGACTAATTCGACTTAATCTTCTTATTGGCTAGACGAAGCATACGGAGAATTAAAGAATTGAAGTCGTTTCCGCTCAACTTTGCACTCGTCAAGTTTAAGGTAGACTCGCCCCTATTAATTGATTTAAATTATGATTGCATGTGAATGTGTATGTTATGTGACTTATGTGAAAGTCATTTTTATGAAAAGAAACGAGAATGTATTTCTTCGGAAATAATTATGTTGTTATGCTTGTCATAACTTACTTGCTTAAATGCATGAGAAAGAAAGAAGAGAATATCTTGCAAGATAAATGATGATGTTATGCATAACTTATGTGTCTTATGTGCACGAGAAGAAAGAACAATCCACACCATATGATTTTAAAGGGCCTATGATTTTCAAAGAGAAGCCACGTGCTTTAATGCACAAGAAGAGCAATCCACACCCTATGATTTCTAAAGAGCCTATGATTTTTTCAGAAAGAAGCCATGTGCTTTAATGCACGAGAAGAGCAACCCACACCCTATGATTTCTAAAGAGCCTACATTTATGTGTTCAATTATATTGTAAATTAATTAATTGACAATGAGTCTACTGAGTATTTCTATGAAATGCTCATGTCTATTTTAACAACATTGCAGATCTCGGAGAGGGTGGTAAGTGATGGATGATTGTGGCAATAGACGTTAAATGGTTGAAAGCCTCATTTTAATGATTTCCGTATTTCCAAACATTGTATAATTTTGAGAATTTCAGTTATTTGAGAAATTATGACATTGTCAATTGCTTTACAATATTAATGGCTCGATTTATTATTTCAAATGGTTTCATAAATGTTTTCAATTTTATCGACCATTACACTTTATTTAATGTTGCCAAAAATGAATTTCAGTTATTTCTTCCGCTAAAATATTATTTGAAAAGTTAGATCAGACGATGACGTGGCGAACCGGGTATTTAGAACTCGGGGCGCTACAATCTTCTTCTGTTATGTAATCTCCTTCACTTTCTTCTTTAGGATTTTGCATAATTTTTTCTATTTTTTCAGTAATCATATTTAATCCTAATCTATTGATGCTTTAAGTTCCTTGTCAATTATTATTCTTTTAGGTTTTCTTTTTTCTATTTCGTCTTATATTTTTATTATATTTTGGTTTACAATTTCAATATTTTGTTGTATATTATCTAATATTTTGTGTAAATCATTTTTCCCTATTTCTTCTTTAATTGTTCTTACCATATTTATTTGTTCTATAATAGTTTTTTGCTCTGTAATTTCTATTGAGTTTTCATATACTCGTACAATATTTCCTATTTTATTTATTTTATCAGTTATTTGCTTAATTTGATTTTCTAAGGTTATTAATTGTTTTGATAGATTATTTAAATATTGTTTTACTTCTAATATTTGTGTGAGTATATTTTTGTTTATATCTTTATAATTATTAGTTATTTCTATCATTTGTTTTATTTCTAATGGTAAACTATTGATAATTTCTCGAACTTGTTCAGGATTTTTTGCTTGTTTTAAGTTTTGTTCTATAGATTTATCTAAACTTATTCTTAAATTATTTAATAAAAATAAATTTGTCCAATTTAATTGTTTATGTTCTTCAAATCCTCCTTCTTCTAATAGTATAAATGATATAAATTTCCATATGTTTCAGTTATTAATGGTCAATGATTATTATTTGGTAAATCTTTAGATTTGTAATTATATATTCTAGATTTGATTATTGGTAATTTTTTAGACATTTTTCTAAATAAATTTCTAGTTATAACTACTAACTTTGGTGTTAGCTCTGATACCACACTGGACTTGATCGTGGATTTTTAATTTTGCGAAATTATATTATGGTCTTCTTCTAACTCTTCCTAAGGCTCTTTCACTATATTGATTTATACTTTTATTTCCTTCCCATCTAATTTCAATTATTTCTATTAATCTAAGATATTCGTTATGTTGTCTTATTAATCTTCTAATTTCATCCTTTATTTCTATAACTTTTGTACTTAAATCTCTTCCAGTTCTTTCTAATTCTAAATATTCATTATGCAAACTTCTAATTAGATCTTTTCTTTTTTCATGAAGTAGATGAGGGTCATAAATAGGCATAATATTTTTAATTGTGAAATAATTTGTAAAAATTATTATTTCAAGAATTTGATTATATATTTAACTTAGTAAAATGATATGTTAAATAAGGTATTGGTTAGATAAGTTATATTCTTAACTTTTAAAGGGTAAAATAGTTCTTTTATATTTGTCAGTATGTTGTTAGTACATCTAATATTTTTCATTATTGAAACCTAAAATATTGAAGAATTGGTTACATGATAAGTCTCCGATTGTTAAATTTAAGAATTATTTGTATAAAAAATAATATAAAGATTTTAAGTTAGTTTTAATTGCATTTGCATATTTCATTAAATTCACAATTTTCAATTGTTTATTCCATCAAATATTATTAAGATTTATTAAAAAATTGATTCGTGTTAAATAAAGGTTATAAATAATAGTTATGAAGACGATGACTATAGTTAATTAGATAATTTATAAATTTGTATGAAATGGAGATTTTTGTCGAATTTCTCAGTCACGCTCACACAACTACCAATCTACCGCTAACAGTGTTCTGTTCTTTTTCAATATTATACACGGTATACTTCAACGCTCCCATATTTATGTATTTTGTGGAGGAAGAAATTAGTTGAGGCAGATATTAGTCTAGTCCTGGTACCGGCATGGAAATTTGTGGCGATGATCAGTATTCAATCCTCTCAATTTCTTCTTCTTCGTCTTCCTCTTTGGCTCTGGCTACTGATAAGAGAGGTGAGGTCAGTCTTTATATTTCTGCGAATGATAACATTTGGGTATACCACATTAATTAATTTGGTCATAATTTCTCTTTTTGATTTATTTATTTCCTCCACAAATTGATAGTTAATCACTTGATGCTAATTTTTTTTGTTTTGGTTTTGCAGAGATACAACGGGCTGAGCAATGAGGACACAGAGCTTCATCATATTCGGCCACATGCCATTGAGCAGCAAGATCATGTTCATGTACGTGATGGTAAGTGAAAACTGCTTTTTGGTTAAATAATAATGGGAAAATTCTATTTGAACCGGAAAGTGTGACTCAGAGTTAAATCATCGAATTTTTTGTGGGATCTTGTTTTTGGAATTGATGTGATGAGTAAATAAATAAATTATCGTCATTTGAATAGATGTAAAACTTTATGTTTTGTAGCATAACTCTAAATTATGACTATGTTTTGGTCAAGGAGAAACTTTAAGAATTTTTTCCTCAAATTTGTTTCAACTACGCATTTCTACGAGATTTATTACTCTACACACATTTTAATAACTTTTCAATCATACACTTAAAAATTTCTCAAATTTCTTCTACAGCAAATGGACTCCATATGGTTAAAAAAACTTTAAAAAAAATCAAATGATTGATAATCCCGGTTAAGAGGTCAAGTCAATTTTTAAGAAAAAATATTTTCTTAAAATCTTTTAATGCTTTTCATCCATATACAAGGTGTGGCCTACAACTTTTAACATGTTCTTTGAAAAAGGATCCAAAGATGCAATGACTTTGACTAAATAGCGGGGCGGACCTAGGATAACGTGATCCACAAAAATTCTGACCCATTATTATTAGAATTAATTTAAGTGCACAATTATTTTGATAATGTAGATGACAATTTAATGATGCGGAGGTATTATTGTTGTTGATTTAAAAGATGATGTGATGTGTGGAAATAGAGGATTGCGCCATGTATGCAAATTGTGACCCTAATTGTGACTGTAGCAAAACTGTTATTATTATTACTAGTGGTAACCCGTGCGATGCACGGAATGTGGTAATAATTTGGCATATAATAGCATCAAAGGGTAAGAAGATTGTAAAGATGGAAAAAAAAATAAAAATAAAAAAAATAGAGGGTTATACTAACAAATATATTACACCATAACTAATTTTTTTTTTTTTTAAATCAGAACATTCATAATCATTATTTAATCTAGTTGATTATTTAGGATTCAGATGTGACACTGAAGCATATAAAATCTTACAAAAACAATGAAAATATGAAATAAGTAATGTGCGAAATCTTCATATCAATATTAAGATCTTGCTATTCTGACTATTTTTGAGTCTTCATAAAATTTATGAGTTTAGAGAAATAAGATGACAAACAAAAAGTTCGATTTTTAATGATAAATTTGACAACTGGAAAATTTGATGACTAAATGGCAAATTTCAGGAACTTATGAAAGATAAAGATTTCTTGAATTAGAAAGAATGAGGATGGAAGTGTACCTTACAATAGTAGAAAAATAATAGATAAATGAAATAGTAAATGTGAAAAAAGAAAACCTTAATTGATGTCATTACGATGTCATTGATGATGCATTGCGAATAGTAGTATATGAAAATATAATATAATTAGGATAGGAAGGATATGATAGGATTATGATAGGGTAGGATAGGGTATGGTAGGATAAATAAATGTTGAAGCAATAATTGCATAAATTCATGAGTTTAAGGAGGTAAAATTGATAATTGAAAAGTTTGATGACTAAATGATAAAATTGACATTTGAGAAGTTCGATGACTAAATGGAAAATTTTAGGAACTTATGTAAGATAAAGATGTCTTATTATTATTATTATTATTATTATTATTATTATTATTATTATTATTATTAGTTTAGTTAATTGTAATTATAATTATAATAATTAATAGTTTTAAGTTAAGTTGAGGACTTTATGATATCATACATGGTGCAAGCCTTAGGATTAAGCAAGTGTTTGGTAAATGGTTTATAAACCAATTTATAAATCATACAATTTCTCAAATCACTTTTTAATCACAAACATTTTTCCTCTCTACTTTTCATCCACACATTTTATCTCAAAATCATAAGTAAATCAGTTTATAAACAACTACAGTGTTACCAAACAGTAACTAAAATGAAAATTGAAAGACATGCAAAGATGACAAAATGCCAAAAACAATAATAAACTTTCAATATTTTTTTCCTCATATATAGTGTGTTTAGTAACTTGTTATCAAATTTATATCGAAATACTTTAACCACAAACATTTTTCGAAATCACTTTTCAACCACACATTTTATCTCAAAAAATTCAAATGTCTTGTTTATAAACAAAATAGAGGATTACTCAATTTCCATCAATTTGAAAGTTTGTTAATCTTTATGACGTGACAAAAAGAATTGTTAATTTTGTAAATGATAAGGGATAACAAATAGAAAACAATGTTAGAAGTACAAATACTAGTCTCTCGTTCGGTGACATTGTTTAAAATAATGTTTATATACAAAACAATTTCTAATATCAATTTTTAATCACACGATTTTTGAACTTATTTTTCAATTACACATTTTACCTCGAAAACAAGAAAAGAGCAGCCAAATGGAGGTACATTGACTATTTAATATATATACCAGTGAGAGTTGAGAAACAAGCTAGATTAATTTAAAGGAATAAGGATCAATGTGTTGAACCTCTAAACTCGGTTTTGTTAAGAAAAATTTCACTTCATTGTCTTCCTTTCATTGCTAAGATTCCATGACTAATCAACATCATAATTTAAATTCATGATTCGACCAATATTGAAAATGATTGTAATTATAGAATGTTATCAAAGTATGAAAACAAGATAACAATTGTAATAAAATTTCAAATACTTCTCTATTTTTTGCAATTTTTTGGGAAGTTTGATTGTATCCCCTACTTCAAAATGTCTGCATTCCGTCATTAGTGGTATGGTGTTATATAATTTTTAATTAATCACACTTGTCCATTTCATTTGAGATATAGCAGTGGTGCACTACCAGATATTGACGTCTTCTATGATCTACAACTTAATAGTCAATATATTCAGAGTAGTGTTTGTAAAGGAAAAATGCATTTGTACAGGTATTGAGATTCATTTGTAAATATGTGTTTCCCTCCATCTGAAAATTCAGGGAACGTATGGACAGCTTTGGCGCACATAATAACAGCGGTTATCGGTTCCGGGGTATTGTCACTGGCGTGGAGCATGTCACAACTGGGGTGGATTGCAGGTCCATTAACTATGCTGGCATTTGCATCAGTCACCCTTACTTCTGCCCTTCTTCTTCGGGATTGATACAAATCTCCTAATTCGGACTATGGTCTAGCTAGAAACGGCTCTTACATAGAAGCTGTTAGAAATATTTTAGGTAAAAAGTTGGCTATACTTGTGTCTTAGCATCCGTTTGGTAAATAAACTAAATCAGTTTATAAACTATACAATTTCTCAAACCACTTTTTAACCACTACATTTTATCTCAAAATCATAAATAAATCAATTTATAAACCAAACGGTGTTAATAAACAATATATTAATATCTTGTAGTACAATCATAGAATTGCATCACATAACATGAACCATGCTAGATCCTTGCCGATATAGTTCTATCATAACTTGATAAAACAGGTGTACGTGCATGTGTGATGTAATTTATTTTGCTTAATGGAGAAATTCAATTTTTTTCTTCGAATAACATAAGAGGGTAGATATTACATTTCATTTGACGCCATCAATCTTAGGAAAAAGGAACGCTTTGGTGTGTGGTATCATTGTACGCTTAAATTTCATCAAGATAGGTATTGTTTATACGATTGCATCCTCCACCAGCATGAGGTATGTTGATTTCTTATTTCTCCCATCCTTACCCTCGACAAGAAGGAATTTAATATTCAAAAGAAAGAAATTCCATTCATTATGGTTATGTTCTATTTTTGTTGCATTTTTTACTGTTCCTAAACAGCATAAAGTATTGCCAATCCTGTCTTTGATAAAGGCCTCCAAAAGTTTAGGTTTGCTTGTCTTTGTTTTCTATTGAGAGCATGTGACGCTCTTAACTACTTATTTTCAACTGATACAGTGCAATTCAAAGATCAAGTTGTTACCATATTGAAGGACATAAAGCTGCATGTAAATATGGGAATGTTCGTTACATGCTTACATTTGGAATTATTCAAACTATCGCGTCTCAAATACCAGATTTTTAGAATACCATATGGCTCTCTGTCATTGCGGCAATCATGTCATTCACATATTCTATTATTGGATCGTCACTTGGTTTAGTAGAAGTAATACGTAAGAGATGAGATAAATTTTTTGCAAGAGAAATGAAACAAAAACAAAAATAAAAATTGACCTCTTCTCTTGAATTTACAGATAATGGAGTAATAAAGGGTGGCATTGGAGGAGTACCAACTACTACTGTTGCTGAAAAAGTATGGGCTATTTCAGAAGCGCTTGGGGATATTGCATTTGCTTTCCCATTCTCTATTATTTTTCTCGAGATACAGGTGAGAAAAATTACTTTCAAAGTCACATGAAGCTTTAGTGACGAACAAATGATGATTGAATAGCATTCCACACTTTCTGTACTATACCCATACTATATTGTTGAGTAATCCTATTCTAATACTCAGTGTGCCATATCGGGTGCCACCCCTCTCATATGGGGTGGGACTGCTCATTATGAGTACGGTCCCACACAACCATGCGAGGGTGTGGCACCCAATGTGGCAAACATTGGGTTGTAGAATAGTATAATTCAAAATTGTTTTCTTGTGGATGAAGGACACTCTGAAGTCAATGCCACCGGAAAAAGTTACTATGAAGAAGGCATCTATCATGGCAGTCTGCATAACAACTTTCTTTTACCTGTGCTGCGGAGGATTTGGATATGCAGCATTTGGGAATTCTACTCCGGGTAACCTTCTGACTGGATTTGGTTTTTATGAGCCATACTGGCTCATCAACTTTGCTAATGCCTGCGTTGTTGTTCATCTAGTCGGAGGATATCGGGTATTCCTCTTTCTGAATATCAACATTTTCAATCTTTTCTGTAAATTTTCAATGAAAAAGTTAGAACTTTTATTTATGTTAGGTATTCAGTCAGCCACTCTTTCCATATGTTGAAAACTGGGTTGCCAAGAAGTTCCCAAACAATAAATTTGTTCATAAAAATTATGATATGAAACAAGTACCAGTTTTGAGATTGAATCTTCTGAGGCTGTGCTTCCGAACTTCTTACGTTGCTTTCACAACTGGATTTGCCATACTTTTTCCTTACTTTAACCAAGTTGTGGGTGTGGCAGGAGCTGTTAACTTTTGGCCGATCGTCGTATATTTCCCCGTGGAAATGTACTTAGTGCAGAAAAATATTTGGCGTTGGATGGGCAAGTTTATTGTTCTTCGAATATATGTTTTTGTTACTTTGCTAGTGATAATGTTTGCCTTTTTTGGCTCGGTTAAAGGTCTGATTAAAGCATGGTTTGGGTAAACTTCATGTGTGGTCAACTGAACTTTCAGTAAAATTTCAATTAGATTACTAAATTTCAATCTATAATTTTAAATTTCATCATTTTGTCACATTGCATCCCTTAACGTCCTCTAAAATGGTGGAACTTGCTCAGTTGACAACCAAACTATAAATGGTCATACGCGTAATTGTTATGCGATGATTATGTGGAAGATCCATGTGGTATGGCTGCAAATTAAGCAATTTTCATCTATTTGGAAGACCTCGTGTGGCAGAATGGTGAAATTTCAAACAGTAATCTAAATAAACTAAATTGAAGAATAGTAATCCAATTGAAATTTTGTTGAATGGTTCGATGATCGCAGATAAAATTTGTCCACAAAGTTTAGCTATGTGACTAGTTTCAAATTAGAGTTTTATAGTTGGTGTGTGCAACTTAAGAATCTACTTAATATATAAAAGAAGAAGAGCTTGGATAATTATCCCGCCCATGCCTTCCCGACAATGAACAGTCTGTAAGAAAATTATTACAAAAATCCGATAAAAAAATGACTACCCAATGGAGTCAGTTACAATTTGAAATCCGAAATTGCAAATGCAAATTATCTTCTGTCAGAAATAGAATGCATTGAAAATGAGTTAGAGATTTTGCTGTGATTTTTGTCCCAAAAAGGTAACAATTACACACATTTTCTGCATCAAATCTGCCTTCTGTGCCTTCTGAACCTATTTCATACATCAGGCTGTCTCAAGGCACATTTAATGTATTATACATATAGTGATACACCCGAAAAGGAAACAAGTAGACCTACTTTCTGCCCTTTGTAATAAGGCTTATCTGCCTGAAAACTACCTTTTATCAGACCTACGGACGGCAGCATTTAATGCACATAGACCCATCTTGCAGTACCTCCTTCATTCATATTATATTATAGCCTTTGCGAACCAGAATATATTAACAGCAGTTGCCCATCTTGCAGTCTCTTCGTTCACAGTCCAGAAGAAATTAACACCGGTTCATTACTATAGCAAGCAACACCAGCTGCATTGATGCCGCAAAAACTGAGTGGCAGATAGAGGTCCGGGTAGCACGCCTTTGGAAGGTATCTGACTTCAATAAAAGAGACTGTATGTTAGCATTGGGACGGTTTTGACCAATAGACATATAAGTTTAAAGTGCTTATGTTCATAAAATGCAACAGTTGGTGTGTGCATGATAACCTATTTAAAGTGAATGTATGATAATGTGTTTGTGTTAAAAGAAGAAAATAAATATGGAGAGATTATTTGTTCATAATTTAAAAAATGTAATAGTTAACCTTTAACATAGAACTGCAGTCATCTGTGAAGTTGGTTCATGTTTTAAAAAATGAAGCATCCTGTAATGATTCTAGGTTTTATCTTCAAATTATTATTAAAAAGGGAAAGCTAAGTAGATGCCTGTTAATGTTTGTGTTAGAAATAGGGGGAGAAAAGGTGGAAATAAAGAGACCTTATAAGTTTCAAAATGCTACAACCAACCTCATAAGTCTGTGAAAGTGTCTAACAAATACTTTTTGATGAGCTATGTATTAAAGATACATATTGCAGTTTATTGATGTTCCATTTAAGAGCTATGTAATACAGATAAATACTACAGTTTATCTTATACTCTTGTATGACACCATTTTAGAGAATAAAGTTATTTAAATTATGTGTTGAGAACATATATTCTTGATTAGATGTTTTGTGGAAGGTATAATAGTATCTTGATGAGATATAATTAACAGATATACATTGTAGTTTATTGAAGTTCCATTATACAGCTATGTTATATAGATGTATATATTGCAGTTTATTTTATACTTGTGTGTCACCATTTTAGTTTAAAACTGTTTTTAAATAAAATTACATATTATATATGAATTTAAAGTATAATTATGCGGTTAATGATAAATGTCTAAATATATGTACTTATAATATTATTATTTTATATCTTTATTTTAATTTCTTACTTAGACACTATATTATAATTATAGTATTATTATATTTTTAACTTCTTATTACTTTTAGATGCGAACAACAATAATATAATTCCTAAGTATAATATATTCTTAATTTCTAATTATAACATATATATTTTTTAATAATATTAATATAATATTATTATTTTATTACTTTTAATTTAATTTATTTACTATAGATATTTTTTATTACTTTTAGATGTGAACAGCAATAATATACTTCCTAATTAGTATAATATATTCTTAATTTCTAAGTATAATATATTTTTTTAATAAAAATATTAATAAATTTTTATTACATTTAATTTATTTATTTATTATAAATAAGTATTATTTGTAATCTCCTTTGTAAAAATGAAATAAATATAAAATTCAATTATTAAATTAAAACATTATTAAAAAAAATTTTAAAAATACAATTATCCAAACTGTTTACTGTTATTACTATTTTTAAATATAAATCTTAAGTATTAATTTTTTTATAAAACATATTTACTTGAAATATTAATATTTTTACACTTTCGGGAAAAAAATGGAAAAAAAAATAATTAAATTATTATGATGGTTACTTTTAATTTTTAATATTATACAGATATTCATGTTGTTAAGATTCTTTTGTCTATTTTCCAGGGAGCACTTTTATATCCACTTCAAACCCTTCTTGGACTTGGAACTAGGCATCAGGACATAAAGGCTAAAGCAGCTAAAAGAACATAAATGACTGATTACTCGGTGACAATAAACACGAATGATGATAGTAATAAAGGAAAAATAACTTGTGCAGATACTCTGCAGAATCCGGCATGTCAAAGTTGATGACAATGTTAACCCTCTTCATTATCAACTCCTCTCCCAACCAAAAAAAATAATAATAATAATAATAATTGAAGTTCATTAAAAAAAAAAAAAATTGTAAATTAACTGAAATAGTAGAAACTTTTATCGATCTATTATGCACATGGGTGGAATGCAAATTAACATACCTATTGAGCTGGAGAACCGTAGATCTTTAATTTTAAAAAAAAAACACAACGGTAAAGAGATAAACGAAAATGTGGGAAAGTAAACAGAATATATGGGTCGCACGACTTTTAACTTACCTATTTACTTGGAGAACAGCTTTAGATCTACAGAAAAAAATGTTAATCATAACGATGAAGAGATAGACGAAAAAGTAGGAAACTAAACCAAAAATATCATTCAACCTGCATAATGAAAGCTGCAACTGACCTTCGGGATCACCGAATAAGTTACAAAAACAAGAAGACTAAATAGGTAAGTTCATATGTTGTGTTGGAGCAGTTTCGTTACTGGAAGGGAGGGTTTTCAATGTTTGATGAAGAAAGTGGGGGAGGTAATTCTAATGGGTTTAGGCGTTTTTCGTTTTAGGGTTTTCTTGGAGTTGTTAAAGCGAGAAAGTCTCAATAATTGAATTGAAAGTTCTAGAGACACCAATTTGTGATCAGAAAGATATTTTTACCCGTGATAATGCTATCGCTTGGGAAGCCAAAGAAATTGGTTTAATTTATAAAATACACAAATTTTCAAATTATTTTTTAATCACACGCATTTTTTTCTAAATTTTCAATCACTATTATTTACTTCAAAATCATAAATAAATCAATTTTTAAACCAAATAGTCTTACCGAATGGTTTGTTTAAAGTTGTGTTTAACAACATTTTTTTTTTGTTTGTAAGTAAATTGTGTGGTTGAAAAGTGAGGAGATAAAATTTGTGTAATTAACCAGATGATTAGAGAAATTGTGTTGTAAAAAAATGTTTTTAAGCATGTTTGCCAAATAGAGGCTTATAAATCAATTTATAAATAATACAAATTTTCAAATCGCATTTAAACTACGCTTTTGTTTGAAATACTATTTGGTTTATGAACCTGCTTATTTGTGATTTTGAGGGGAAATAAAAGGGGAGGGGGGTTTGAATAAAGATATCTCTGGGAATGTGTAAAGATATCATTTACAAAATATAAATGAAGATATGTATGTTATACACTACTTTTAAAACTATTATTAACCAGGAAGACTTTTATGCATCCACCATAAATAACTTAGGTCCTGTTTGGCAATTCATTAAATCCATTTAAATTGATTATTTATATTTTTAGATAAAATATGTGGTTAAAAATATTTTTCGAAAGAGAGAAATAATTTTTTAAAAAAAAAATCCTATAAAGATCATCATTTCCTAATCTTGATTATTTTGTATTTATCTTTTTTAAAATTTTTAATTCGATAATATTTTTTATTAAAAATGTTATTGAACCGTATTTTTATTTTATATGATTGTATAATTAAAATATATTTTCATAAATTTTAATCGAAATCACTATAAAAAAAATATATTTTCGTTCATCGCACGGGTAAAAATACTAGTGTTGAAATAAAGAGCAGTGCTTATAGTAGAACAAGAACCAGTTCAGCAGTTCTCTGTCAAAACTCAGCTAAAGATTCTGTAAAATTATGAATAATTCTACTTGGGTAAAAACAATGTTTGTTTGCTCAATTTACAATGAAATTTTCAAGGGAAAAAAATATTTTTAGTGAGATTCATTTTAATTATCAAACTTATGTTGTACTAAATCAAATTTCTTTTATATTTCAATCACGGGACAGGGTCACTTGGGAGGGTGAAATTGAATAGTCACATAAAGCGCATTCGAAAGGCACTTTATTAATTTATTGCTCTTTATTTTAAAGATTTAATTTATTTATCAAGAGCTAAAAAAACTTTTTATATCTAAAATTGAAAACAAAGAGTAAATTTAACTCTCCAAATATAAAATAGAACTTATAAAACTTTTATGTGATTTTATTTATAATTTACACTTTGTGCAATCATTACAATTTATAAACAACGCGATTTCTAAAATTACTTTTTAATCTTACATACTTTTCCTTGTACTTTTTAATCATACATTTTACCTCAAAAACTTAAATAAATCAATTTTTAAGTCTCTGTTTGGTAAACTATTTATAAATAAGTTTATAAATAAAACATTTTTTCAAACTACTTTTTATTCGTACACATTTTTCTAAATCACTTTTTAACCAGATATTTTACCTTGAAAATATCATATTTTTTGTTTATAAAAAAATTTATTTTACCAAAAATTGCTAAATTGTTTTTTTCTTTTTTTCTTTTTTGAAAGTAAAAATTGCTAAAGTGTTGTCGAACGATGCATTAACAATCTATCTGCACCTATTTCAAAATAGAACGGAAATAAATTAAATATAAAAGGATAGTTGAGTAAAAGAAGTAATGAAAATGTCGATTCATAATTTTTCAAGACAAAATGAAAATTAAAACTCGTACAAAAACTTGTACATTTTTCCACTGCTCCCACCTTGCCGAGAACTAGGGCTTTTTTCCCACTTCAGGTGGCTTCCTTCGTGGGGGTTTCCTGGCCTCTGTTCCTCTTACAGCTTGTCCCTTGAGACTTGCGACATTAGCACGTAACTATTATCAATATAATGGACCCAGACGATATCAGGAATTTGTGCAAACAATTGAAAATCGATGATGTTGACAACTCGAGAGTTTCAATTGAAGCTGATGTTTATGATGACATAGGCATCAATCTCAAATCGTGTCTGGTCGGGAAAATACTAGGATCAAAACTGGCAAACAAAGATGCGGTCGAGGGAGTCTTTCGAATAGTGTGGCAACTAGCGAAAGGTTTCAAAGTGGAAGTTAAAGGAAATCAAAACCTTTTCCTTTTCCAATTTGGTTCCCTTTCTGAACGACAAAGAATTCTGGTGGGAGGACCTTGGCTGTTTAATAACCAACTTCTTGTTCTCAAGGTCCCTGATGAAACTAGTGACATCTAAAATGGTCTTTGACAAAAGCGCATTTTGGATCCACATTCTAAACTTGCCTCTGGTCTGCCATACGGACCGAGCTCTTAGAGAGGTAGGAAAGCAAATTGGAGAGGTCATGAAAATAGATCATACGAGTATGGTACCTCGGGTCAGGGTACTTATGGATATCACTAAATCACTGAAGAGGGGGGTTTTTGTTAACAATCTTGCTACAATCACAATCTCACTCACAATGTGGGTGACAATTCACTCACATAGGAGTGGGACCCTCAAAATTTGAATTTTGAGGGTCCCACTCCTATGTGAGTGAATTGTCACCCACATTGTGAGTTGGATTGTGAAACTAGAATAATTCTTTTGTTAATCTAGAATTAATGGATAAGGAGTTTGTGGTTCCTCTGCAATACAAAAGGCTGCCAGACATATGTTACAGATGTGGGGTGTTGGGGTACTGGATGAACGAGTGTCTGCAGGAGGGGGTCTTTGAAGGGGGAATTGAGATACTAAAAACTTGTACTTTTTTTAAAAAAAAAATGTCAGCCAAAAACTGTTGTATGATGTACTCGTACAAAAACTTGTACTTTTTATATTCAAAATTATTTTTCAAGATGCTTAAAATGTCAGCCAAAAACTGCTGTATGATGTTATCGATCTGGATGGATATCTGTTTCAATAATTTTAGGGGGACATTAAGTGACATTGTAATGTAGTGTACATTCATTGGGTAATAAAAAAGTAAATGGTAGGTTGGTTATAATCATTACCCAATGAATGTATGATACATCACAATGTCATTTAAAAATGTCACTTATTAATATGTCCCTAGAACTACTCTATCTGTTTACAATGGCATACCTGCTAGTTATCAGGTCAATATTTTATAATTCTTTTGACACTCCAATTATTTAGATAAACTAGTTTAACATAATTGAAATTTACCAATTTATGGAAATTTCATTTGGTAGACTTTTAATAAATATAAAACATATTAAGCTCTAAAATCGTTTCATTTTTAATTAGTAGGATATCAAATCAATAAGAACGGTTTGATGTGAGCACGAGTGATCGTCTAAGAGTAAGATGAAAAAAAAATACCCCTAATTATAAGTCAAAAAAATTTGATGAATCCAGCACTAGCAACCGACAACCTTCGCAAAGGCCTGAATCTATCCATGTTAAACAGAATACAACATAAATCTTATGTATCTATCTCTTATTCTAACATGGTGGTTAAAAATAATCAGGATTTTTTTTTTAATCCTTTTTGAAATTAAAAGTTAACTTCATAGTAGCACAAGAAAACTTTATTCTAGATATTTATAAGCCTTAAAACATTAAAAATAACAATGCCAAGCAACCCAATCTAAGAATATTTCTATAGAAATAGAAATGAAACACCATTTTAGATATACACTTTAGAGCGCCCCTTAGCGGTTGTATCATCGAATAAAACTAGTATTTCACCCGTGCGATATGCGATTTTTTATTTTTTGCAATAATAATGTTAATATTTTATAAGTAGGACTATATTTTATGTTCATATTGGAGGAAAATATGTAGATATTTAAAAAGACTTCACGGAGATATTGAATGCGATTTTTTAGAAGTTAAAAAAAATAAAATGAAAAATAGATACGCGATTACAAATTATGAAATACTTCCTTGAATACAACATTTGTCATTGAATTATTTTGATTGTCATCCTTGTCGCGGATCAAAATTTTTAAACTCTTATGATTTGTAACTCTTGAAACAACAACGTATAGTTGACCGTGGCTGAAAACTGGATTTTTTTTTAAAAAAAAAAAAAAAGAAAAAAAGGAAAAAAAAAAAGAAAAAAAACACTGAAATTAGAAAGCGATTGATCTTGAGTTTTATTGATTTTCATTGCATATGAGAAAATTGGAGGAAATTATCTTCGATTAAATTTGAAAGTAAGTCTTGGATCAAACGGGGTTAGAGATATTTATTATCAATTATTTTTCATACTTGTAAGTAAATAATAATAATAATAATAATAATAATAATAATAATAATAATAATAATAATAATAATAATAATAATAATATTTAGATATAAGCACGTAAAGATCAAATGGTCAAAATATTTAGTATTTTAATTTGTGAAATAGTTTTATATGCTATCTATCATCGGTGGCTTTTTAAAGTCCCTAATACTTTGTTTGAACTGTTTTTAACTAAAGTAATTAACAATTAAAATAAATATAATCTCAATTCATTGGAAATTATAAAAAAATATTTAAGAATTACAACAATATATAAAAAGTCATAAACATATCTCAAAAGCTATTGGGAAGATAAGTGTATATATCTTTAAGTATAAGTGTATCATTTAATGGATTGACGGCTATATATTCCAAATCACCATATGCAAAAATATCGATTCATTTTTATTTTATTTTATCACTGTATCAAAATAAAACTTTTCAGTCGTGTTTGATTTCTAAGGTGGAAAATGTTTTCTCACCAAATAAGTAAGAAATTATTTTTAAGGGAAATGACTAAAGTATGCTTCAATTGATTGTACCATATAAAATATTTTCAAAGTCAAACTTTTCAATCAAACACCAAGCAAACATAGAATGTAGAATATATTTTTCATGATGTGACATTTTATAGACAAAACTAAGACAATGAAAAATATCCTTACATTTAATATTTGATATGATTTTAGAGACTGTGTTTACAGTTGGCTCTCGCTTGTGAATTAATATAAAAGCTTTTGTTCAGTTCTTCGATTTTACACCCATAATGCATATTTTTCAATTTTCAAAATAATAGTATAATTATAAAAAATATGAATAAAACTATAAGCATTAAAAAAAATAAACATGTATTCACTATATTTTGCAATATTTATTTATTAAGTTCAAATATGGTTTTAGATTTTTTAAATTGTAATTTTATCAATATTTAAATTTTTATATAATTATGGTTTTAAGTTTATTTTTATAATTTTATAATTATAACATAATTATACATTTTAATCTTAAGGTAATAATTTAAAAAATTGAAACAATTAGTTTGAACTATTATTATTATTATTATTATTATTATTATTATTATTATTATTTACCCACATTTATTACTAATTTTTATTTAATACAAACATTTAATACCAAATTTTATTAATTACATTTAATACTTTTTTTTTTTCTTTTTGGGAAAAGTTTTCTGATTTAGAAAGAATTTTGGACGGGAAAGTATGCGTAAAATGTTGACGGTTATCATATATATATATATATATATATATATATATATATATATCAGAATTGCTCCCCAATCCTTCACGGGTAGGGGAGATGTACTCGTTTTGGGGCCTTTTTTAAAAGGCCCCATTTAACCAAAACTCCCCCCCCCCCCCCCCCCCGCCCCCCCCCTCTCAAAAAAAAAAAAACACATTTGGTCTTTAATTAGTTACCTACCCCAAATATTTTGTCTTTATTTTTTACCTCACCAAATCTCCCATATTAATATAGTCATTCATTTTGCTTTCACCACTCTCAACCTGTGTATCTCTCTCTCGGCTACATGTTCTTCTCCAAAAACCTGTGAGTGTTCATATTTTCGTTTTTGAATTATTTTTTATGTTTTGTTGTTTTATTTTATTTTTGGTTGTATCGTTATAATTGTTGTGGTATATATATATATTTTTTTTCCATTTACTTGTTGAATGCTATGCAAAGTTAACACAAGAAGTAAGAAATTTTTTGGGGGTACTGTTGAAATTTATGTGGTATTTATATTTTTCGTATTTAGTTGTTGAAACTGAAAAAATAAAGTAATATAAATTTATTTTGATAATGTCAATTTCGTTTCTTTATCGAGTGTAGTAATGAATTCTGTTTATCATTTATTTTCGTAGAAATGGAAGACCATGATAATGCATTTATGCCCCAAGTTATTGTTGGGGTAATACCAAAACCGGGACAGGTGTTCGATAGTCATGATGATGCGTACAATTTCTATAAGCAGTATTCGCGGGAAGCGGGGTTCATCATTCGCATACACAATTGCAGGAAGAATAAGGAAACAAAAGAATTGGTGTGGAAGTTATTTGTTTGTTCGAGGGAGGGGAAGACGGACGAGAGTTATCGAGAAAAAATGAAAATTCCTTTTTTAAGAAATCGTGGTGAATCAAGGTGCGGATGCAATGCTAGAATGTCAGTTGTAAAACAACAAGATCAGAACACATGGGCTGTTAGTCACTTCATCGAGTAGCATAATCACCCTTTAACAACACCAAGCAAAGTTCATTTGCTACGGTCACATCATAAAGTGTCTGCTGCGAAAAAAGCTCTTACACAACAATTTTCAGAGGCCAACATACCTACTTGTCAGCAAGTACGACTAACGGAGATTGATGCTGGGGGTCCATCTTCGATGGGTTGTGGAGAGAAAGATATCCGAAATCACCAAAGGATCTACAAAAAGAACTGTTGGGCCATGATGCGAAGACGTTGATTGAGCATTTCGAGATGGAGAAGGAGAGGAATCCTAATTTTTTCTATGTGTATGAGATAAATGAAGATGGAGTCCTATGTAGATGTTTCTGGGCAGACTGTGAGTCGAGATGCAATTGTATTTGACACCACTAACAAGTACTCTATGATATTGGAACCTTTCATAGGAGTCAATCACCATCGCCAGACAGTGGTCTTCGGATGTGGATTGCTTAGTGACGAGAAGATTAATTCATTCATATGGTTGTTCTCTAACTTTTTATCTTGTATGATTGGTCAATCCCCTCCCGGTCTGATTATCACTGATCAGGATGCCGCAATATCTCATGCCGTGGCCCAAATATTTTCAACCACAGTTCATCATTTCTGTATTTGGCACATAATGAACAAGTTCTCAGAGAAGTTAAATGCTGTGTTGTATCAGGATCAATATCATAGGTTGGTGAAGAGATTCTGAAACACCTGATGAGTTCGAGGGTCGCTGGAAACATATAATGGATAAAACTGCTCTGGGGACTAACGAGTGGCTGCGGTCAATGTTTGAGATTTGGTTTAGATGGGTGCTTGCTTATGTTCGACATGTTTTCGATGCTGGGATATCTAGCAGTCAAAGTTGAGAGTACTCATGCCTTTTTTAAACGTTATGTGAACAAGAGAAACACATTGATGGATTTCATAACAAGGTTTTCTAGGGCATTGACCAATAAAAGGCATCAGGAGTTGGCTACGACTCATATTGATTTGAGTGAGGTACCACGGGTAGTTACACCCTCTATGATGGAGAGACAAATGACAGGTATTTACACGAAGGCTATATTCTTGTTGTTCCAGACGGAGTTGGAGCAAAGTTTTCGTTACTACATAGCTAGGAAATCCAGTTCAGAGTTGGAGAAAGTATACAACATTCACAGGGTGGAAGATGGACTATCATTTAAGAGGCACCGGGAGGTAACATATGACATTGCTACAGAATTAATTTCGTATGGTTGTAGATTGTTTGAGTTTGAAGGTTACCCATGTCGCCACATGCTAGCATTGATGAACAAAAACAAGTGTTTTTGCAGCCTGACATGTACAATATCCGACGTTGGACTAATGGTACGAAGTCTGTGCATGTTTTTGAAGATGTTGGGTGCTTATCACAAGGACAGTCGTTGATATCACGGCATGGGATGCTTGCCTACATGGATTCAGATCTAGTGGATGAAGGGTCATTAACTGAAGCACGCAGCAACTTCCTGGTGAGTGAATTTCGGAGTTTAAAAGTCCGTGTTCAATCCGTAGATGGCGGGGGAGATGTAGGAGCGAGTAGGAACAAGAGTAGCAGTCGTGAACACACACCAGTTCTTTGTGACCCTACTCCTGTGCGAAGGAAGGGTTGTGGGAAGCGTCTGAAGTCTGCGAAAGAGAAGGCCATAGCCCATGTGACGAGGAATTGTCGCATATGTGGTAGAAGTGGCCATGACAAGCGCACATGCCCAACATTGCAAACCAGGTGCGCTAAGTAGTAGTCAAATAGAATTTTAGCGAAACATCATAAGTTTATTGTTAATTGTATCGTTTAATACTTACTATTTTCGCAGGTCTCATCTAGTTGACGAGCCATACCATCCACATCTTTCGTTTGGTGGGACACAAGAGGACGGGTTCACAAGCATCGAAAGTAACACTTATAATGCCTGGTATGAAACCTTTGATGAGCTCTCGTAGTTATTATGTCCAATTCTTAACAAATTTGTGAACTGATTCGTCATGTTTGATTATGAGTTGAATTGCTTTAGCCCTGACCTGTTATGTTTTATTCAGTTTATTGCCTTAACACATTTGTTAAGTGAGTACAAACTGAAAAAACTAAAAATAAATTCAATATATACATTGGTCGTGTACAAATTAACCAAATATCAATCAATTATACATTAGCCAAAAATGAACCAGTAAGTACATTATAAGACTACATATTTCCCAAAAAAAAAAAAAAAAAAAAATCACTACAATATTGCACAACATAGATGGCAGTCCCTCATGTCTTCTTGTAATCATGCAATTTCCGGTAATAAGTTGTCCAGAAAAAGCCTGTGCAGAATGCACCTTCATAGAAATAAGTAATGAAAAACCAATTTAGTAAAATTACACAGTGAATCAGATGGTTGAGCACAAATGAATCAAGTGAGAAACTAGAAGGAAACCAACCTACCTTCAGGGAAGACAAGTGAGACACAACATAGCGAATAAAGGACAATCTAATCAGGGCTCAGACAATAAGGCACACCAAAGACTCGATGGCATCGCCATGGCTGCAAGTCAATGGTTGCATTAGTAACCATGGTTGTATGACAAACGGCACAATACCTTCCACCCTGCCAAGCTAAGATACGAATGCCATTCATGAATTGGCGTATTTCATTTCTATCAATCAAATTAATTAGCAGTTTATTGATCATCATAGCCCCTCTATACCAGAACTCACCCCCTCATAGCCCTCTCATCATAAACCAAATTAACTGTTGGATCTGCAAGTAGGTACACAATCAGCCTGAAATCAGACATCGGTAACACTGTAATGGGCATGGTTTCATCAAAAAAATCCAAGACTGACAATGTAAGAGCCATCTTAATGCCCAAAATTTCAAAAATTTCAAATTCACAGTATCAGAAACAACAATAGTATAATCACGAAACTTCCAAATTTGCAAAATAACCGAATTTAGTAACATTGTAAGAGGTTTATGCATATTCTCCAAAATTTCCATAATTCCCAAATTCACGAGAGCAACATAAATGTGAATGCAACACACATGATTAGTCCTAAAATTCCAAAATCTCAAACATCTGATTCTTTAATGAATCACCAGTAGCATGAACGAAATCGGAAATCATATATTTTAAAACGAAAGTTCAAAAATCAGAAAAAACGTACTTAAATAGGGGGTTTCAAGCTATAAGTGTTCAGCATGTGCAAAATCTGCAAGAGAATTCGAAATATGAAAAACAAATATAGAAAATGGAGTCGGGTCTTCGAACTTACCCTTCGTCTCTGCATGGTAGGAGAAAAAAAAAATTCAATACTTACAAGATTCCTTCGTTACCGACGATGCAGGTAGCAGAGAGGCGTGAATTTTGGAGAAGAACGTGTTGTCGAGAGAGAGACGTAGCCGGAGAGGGAAGAAATAGGTGAGAGCAAAATGAGTACAGTGGGGGGTGGGAGTCGGTGAGATGAAAGACAAATGAGTGGGGTAGATTGTTTATTGGGGGGAGGGGTGGAGAAGGGATAAAATTTGGGATCTTTTTAAAAAAGGCCCCGAACGGGTACAGCTCCCCTACCCTAGCTCCCATACCCTTCACGAGTAGGGGAGCAAAATTGATGTGTGTGTGTGTGTGTGTGTGTGAACTATAAATTTGGTGCAACCCTGTCGTTGCTCGTTCCAAGTAGAAACCTCTAGAATATGTCCAAGCTCTTCGAATCCCATATACATAATTATAACTTGAGTTCAAAACATTATAATTTGGAATGCAAGTCTTAAAACACACCATCAATATACTAGAACGTGGAAGCACCTCGACATATCATAAGGTGTGGTGGCGGCCAACGTTCATCAGGTATTGTGGTCATGGAAGCGACTGTTCGCTATTACCATTTTTGGGTTGGAAATGGTGTTAGGGTTAGGGTGGAGTGTGATGTTAACTGTTAAGATTGAAGCCAAGTAGTCTTTAACCATCAAGCTGCCAAGAAGTGTCATTTCCACTTTTACGTTTTTCTTTACTAAGGTTTTTAGAACACGTTTTATCAGTTGTAATTATTTTTTATTCCTGATTTTTTTTGTAGCGATCGAGAATTTTTTACGCAATTTAATAATTATTTCAAAGTTTCGAAAAGCGTGCCACTGCGATCTCACCCATTTTTATGTTAACGTCGCGACGCGTTCGTCTAGCCAAGTTGAGAAATATCGAGTTAATTCAATTTTAAATTAAATTCCGAATTCCCAAAATTTTATTATTTTATTTATTTATTTAAATTATTATTTTCAAAATCATTTTAAATCCCAAATTACGTCAATCTTATTTTATCAGTTTCATTCTTCCGACCCAGTTGAATTCGCGTACGAATTTACCTCGAACTAACTCTCTTTATCACCAACTCATTCCATTTTGAGACCCCTCCTCCCCACACCCTCACAGCAATCCAACCCACCTGCAACAAAAAAAAAAAAAAATTCAACCATCACCACCGACATCACCGGCAGCATCAACACCATTCCCCCAACTCCATTGCAGCCGTCACCACCGTCTGCACTCATCGCACCACATCAATACTCCATCTATCACATCAATATCATACCCTAACTCTCTTTATCACCAACTCATTCCATTTTGAGACCCCTCCTCCCCACACCCTCACAGCAATCCAACCCACCTGCAACAAAAAAAAAAATTCAACCATCACCACCGACATCACCGGCAGCATCAACACCATTCCCCCAACTCCATTGCAGCCGTCACCACCGTCTGCACTCATCGCACCACTGCTCGCACCATCGGCCATCCACTGCCCAGCCAACTCGTTCATCATCATCACCATCACCAAATCGAGCTCCATTCACAACCGGCCACTGCCATCCACCATCAACACCACCATCCACACCACCACAACACCTCCACAGTCTCGGCCAACCACCAGCAAGACCAAGAACCACCGCCCAAACCACCTGCAGCACCACCACCAACGAACCACACACCCAGCCACCACCTCCATCTTCGCACCCACTGCGCAACCCATTTCCACCATCACCACCGGCATCATCATCAACACCCAAAGCCACAACCCAGCCACCAAACCCGCACCAAACCAACCCCAAATCAAACCCAAAAATATTACCAAGAAAACTAACCCAGAAACTTACCTCTACCGCCGGTTTTCACAGCCCAAATGCTTCGGTTTCGCACCTGTTCTGCGCACAAAAATGCACACAAAAACCTATCCTCTCGCACCCCTCTCCGTTGGCCACACCCTGGGCCGGCGTTGCGCCGGTGAACCGCCGGCGTTGACCGGATCTTTTTCCTCAGCCGCTCCTCCCCCTCTCGCCCTCCTCCCTCTCTGTCTCTGCTCCTGAACAAAGGAGAGGAAATATAGGTTTCGTTAAATATTATTGATTTTCAGAATTTGCACTTTGGTCCCCAAGTTCCAAAGTTATTTAAATCAGCCCCTACTGTTTTAAAACCTATAATTTCAGCCCTTAAGCTCCAAATGATTTTAATAAGCCCTTCATTTTTAAAATCACTTATTTCAAGCCCTACAATTTAATATTCATTTTGAGCTTCGACCCAACTTTTGAAAATTTACATTTTAGTCCCTCAAGTTTGAAAAGTGTTCATTTTAGTCCCTCAACTTTCAAATTAGTCATTTTAGTCCCTCAACTTTCAAAGTATTCATTTTAGTCCCTCAACTTTCAAATTATCAATTTCAGTCCCCAAATTGTAATTTATCATTTTAACTATAAATTTCAAAAGACTAATTCAACCTAATCTTCTAATTGGCTAGACGAAGCGTATGGAGAATTAAAGAATTGAAGTCGTTTCCTGCTCAACTGTGCACTCGTCAAGTTTAAGGTAGACTCGCCCCTATTAATTGATTTAAATTATGATTGCATGTGAATGTGCATGTTACATGATTTATGTGAAATTTATTTCATGAAATGAGATGAGAATATATTTCTTATGAAATATTTATGTTGTTATGTTTGTCATAACTTATATGCTTTTATGCATGAGAAAGAAAGAAGAGAATGTCTTGCAAGATAAATGATGATGTTATGCATAACTTATGTGCCTTATGTGCACGAGAAGAAAGAGCAATCCATACCCTATGATTTCAAAGGGCCTATGATTTTCAAAGAGAAGCCATGTGCTTTAATGCACGAGAAGAGCAACCCACACCCTATGATTTCTAAAGAGCCTGCATTTATGTGTTCAATTATATTGTAGATTAATTAATTGGCGATGAGTCTACTGAGTATTTCTATGAAATGCTCATGTCTATTTTAACATCATTTGCAGATTTCGGAGAGGTGGCAAGTGATGGATGATTGTGGCAATAGTCGTTAAATTGTTGAAAGTCTTATTTTAATGATTTCGTATTTCCAAACATTGAAAATTTTTGAGAATTTCAGTCATTTGAGAAATTATGACATTGTCAATTGCTTTACAATATTAATGGCTCGATTTATGATTTCGAATTGTTTCATAAATGTTTTCAATTTTATTGATCATTACAGTTTATTTAATGTTGCCAAAAAAATGAATTCCAGTTATTTCTTCCGCTAAAATATTATTTTAAAAGTTAGATCAGACGATGACGTGGTGAACCGGTTATTTAGAACTCGGGGCGCTACAGTTTTTCCCGTCTATAGATGTACCCATCTGTGATAGGTGATAAGAGAATTGAGGCTGTTAGGATAGTTTCAATTCATGCTTTATATAGATGTAAGCGTTCTCTTGTAACATGTGAAATATCTAATACAAAAGAACTCTTTACTTGGTATCAAAGCTTCCATGACTAACGCCAACACAAATAACAGTACATCGCCTACAATTTCCACCACTGTGGTGGCTCCATTGTTGGGAGTCAACCACTTCTCACCTTTAGGTATGAATCTTACATGATCCTCTTCTGCTAAACTAGACAATAACAATTTTCTGTAATGGAAAAACATGATTATGCCTATTATCAAATGGCATAATCTTGAAGGTTTTATTCTTGGAAAAAATGAGTGTAAATCGGAGTTCATTAGTAACCAAATCACAAGCAACACGAGAGAAACTGTTCAAGTTACAAAAAAATCAAGAGTACAATAGCTGGAAATTTATTGATTATCTTTTTCTATGGCGGTTATACTTATCCATGACTCCTGAAATTGCAATGAAAGTCATGGGAAGCTCAAGCTCCATCCAGTTATGACATTGTGTTCAACAAAGTTTTATAATGTTCAATTCTTGATTGGGGAACTACAGAGAATCGGGAAAGGCTCAAGGAGCACTAATGAGTATCTCATTATAGTCAAGCAGCTAGCTAATAACCTTGAGATTGAATATCTCATTACTGTCAAATAGCTAGCTGATAACCTAGAGATTGCAGGTAAAATTATATCCATCTCTGATCTAATCACACAAGTCCTTGTTGGTCTTTGTTGACAAATGTTGACGCCACCAGCCTCTGGGGTACTTACGGCTCGGCCAACACACGGATTGTCCACCGCATAGTGTGGATTTGTTCCACGCGAGGTGGACGCGTCCCCAGGGGGTTTCGAACCTTGGACCTTTGGAATATATGAATTCCAAAGGCCTCCCTGGTAACCACTAAGCACTATTGTTCCACGCGAGGTGGACGCGTCCCCAGGGGGTTTCGAACCTTGGACCTTTGGAATATATGAATTCCAAAGGCCTCCCTGGTAACCACTAAGCACTAAAAGTGCTTAGTGGTTACCAGGGAGGCCTTTGGAATTCATATATTCCAAAGGTCCAAGGTTCGAAACCCCCTGGGGACGCGTCCACCTCGCGTGGAACAAATCCACACCATGCGGTGGACAATCCGTATGTTGGCCGAGCCGTAAGTACCCCAGAGGCTGGTGGCGTCAACAGTCTTGATGAAGAATACACATCAATAGTAGTACAAATCAATCACGTGGAATCTATCTCTTGGTGAGAATTTCAATCATTACTCATGACATATGAAAGTAGAATCAACCATTTGAATGGTATTAAGAATAGCTTAACCCCTGTGAAGAAGTTATGAAAATACAGGCCCCTATCAAATTTGTAGCAAGGGTAATCACTTGAAAAAATGTTTAAACAAATACGACGAGAGGCATATGGGAAGTAGCCCAACAAACGTCGACAATAACATAAATCAAAATACTCCTAATGCTTTCACAGCTTTTCAAAATATTGTGGCTGGCCCTGATTTGCTGATTATTACATCACAGCTAAAGAACAACCTCATTACAATAGTAAGGAAAAATTAATTGTTGGTTGTGGTAGTTCATTAAATATCACTCCATGTTGGAAATGCACAACTACCAACACTAGATGATACTTTGGTGTTTAAGGAGTAATTTATTTCTAGTACCTGCTATTAAAAAGGAGCTGATTAGCATCTTACAATTAACTTTAGTTAACAATATCTTCATGGGATATCATTGTGGTCATTTTTTTGTTAAGGACAAGTACTAGAGGAAAATTATCGTGGAAGTCAAGCTTAAGGACGGTCTCTACTAAAATTCGTCTCTCTGCTTTTGTTACCAGTTCTAGGAGTTATGGTTCTCACTTAAATCGAGAAACCACATCGGAATTTTATACCATTGATGTGGTGATTTGATTAGCATCTTACAGTTAACTTAGTTAACAATATCTTCGTGGCATATCATTGTGATTGTTTTTTTGTTAAGGACAAGTACTTGAGGAAAATTATCCTAGAATGCAAGCTTAAGGACGGTCTCTACAGTAAAAGTTGTCTCTTTGCTTTTGTTACCAGTTCTAAGAGTCATGGTTCTCACTTAAATCGAGAAACTACATCAAAAATTTATACCAATGATGTGGTGTGATAATGTGTTCAGACCCAAACATTAAAATAATATTAAAAAATTAAAGATTTAAAAAATACTAAACCTAAGTCAAACTTGGGGGTCTAGATCGATTTGGAGCGTTGACCGAGTTTGACTAGACAGGAGTATTGTGTCATCGAACCCCATTTTTTGCTTGAATTTGAAAACAATGGGTGTTACAATATGGAGCAAGTGCTTTGGCTTCAAATCTTGTCTATGACATAACACATAGAGTTATTGATAGAAGTCATATTTTCTATTTAATTTGTGATATTTTCTTTTACTTCATTGATTTTGAATGCTTAAATTGTGAAAATTAATCATATTTTATGTTTTGTGGATTAGGTGGAGAATTGAAATCAAATTGGACTCAATATCACAAATCGGAAAGAAGAAGTTTGGAAATCAAACGGACACAATCAGATAAGGACGTAGCATAAGGCGTGGGCACGGCTTATTGTTTTAGGAAGACTTGAATCATATGGGTGGACTTCTTTATACTCCTAATTGGGCCAGTGTTTATGACATAATTTTGGAGTCCTTAGTAGCCGATTTCTTGGGGAACTTGGGCTGGATTTGGGAGGAGCCACGTTTTTAGGAAAAAAATTGAAAAAGAAGGAAAGAAAAAAATTATGGGAACAAGAAAAGAGGAGATAACAATTGCAACAGAAAAAGGGGGGATTAGGGGAAGATTCTTTAACAGAAAAAGATAGGAGGCAGCACTTCGTGGGTGGGCAGTAAATTCTCGACGACAGAGGAGAGACAACAGGAGGCTTTCTTCACTTTTTTCTTCACTTTTTGAGTTTGATTTCTTTTTCTTTAATTATTATATCTTTAGTTTTAAATTCGTAATGTTTATGGATAGCTAAATTCATTATTTCAGTTCAAGGTTATTCGAAATTTTGATTCACCAAGAATTGTGAGATCTAATTAAATTTAATTGTTCATTTGATTGTTTTCTATTTATATATCTTTTGTTTGCATCAAAGTTGTTGTTTTGATTTATTAATACAAAGTGCACATTGTTTTAATTGTCAAAACGATACTTAACCAATTAGGAATCTAAATCCGTAATTGTTTAGGTTTTCTAATACAAGTGGCAAATAACATAATTAATTATAGACTGATTTTTGACTCATGTTATGAAGATATATAACCTAGCTTAAATAAATCACGCGTGTGAATTTGTTGGTTAGAATTGGTCGTCTCTCTAGAAATTAATGCTATTGGTAAATTAAATCCTATGATCGTATTTAGGGTTGTTTATTGATTAGGGAAATAATCAACGAGCGTCTCTTGATTATCGATAAAGTAAGGAGAGATAGGTTGTTAGATCGTATCAATGACCATAACCAATTTAGAGAATGAGTAAAGGATTTTATTTTTGCATCTATGATCAATTCCGTGAATCATTACTGAGATTATACCTTGGGCTGAATATTTGTTCAATTTGATATTTCCAAACAATTTAATTCCGCAATTGTTTATTTATAATTTGATTTCACATTCAAAAATTCAAAACCCCCCTTGTTTTTAATTCATTGTTTTTAAATTTTCCCGAAGAATTAAATCTAACCAGTCCCTGTGGATTCGACATTGCTCACCACTATTGCAATTTATTTTAATGAGAGCAAGAAATTATTATTTGTTGAATTCGACACCCATCAAATTTTTGGCGCCGTTACCGGGGACTGGTATTAATCAGATTTAATTTTTCATAAACTGTTATCTATTTGTTTGTTTATTTATTTTTATATCTTTTACTAATTTCTTTATTTCTTTTATGCCCCGTTGTTCTCGTACATGTGAGTTGCAATACGACCCTGAAATTGAGAAGACAGCTCGGAAATTGAGGAAGGAAGCCAAGTTGTGCAAACGAACCAGATTGAATTTAGTAGATAACTTGTCAGATTCAACAACTGATTCTTCCTGTGGTTCTGAAACTGAGCAAGAAAAAGCAATGGCCAATGAGGAACGAACCTTAAGGGAACTGGCTGCACCAAATGAAAATCAACAACCACTTTGCATTCAATATCCGATCTTAGATGTGGGATTTGATTTGAAATCTGGACTGATCCATTTGTTACCCAAATTCTATGGTCTTGAGAATGAAGACCTCCACAAACATCTGAAGGAATTCCACATGGTGTGTTCAAGTATGAAACCACAAGGAGTGACTGAAGAACAAATCAAACTACGAGCTTTTCCATCTCATTAGCTGACAAGGCAAAAGATTGGTTGTTCTATCTACCACCAGGTTCTGTAATTACGTGGACAGGGATGGTCATATTATTTCTTGATAAATTTTTCCCAGCTTCAAGAGCTGCAAATATCAGGAGAGAAATTTGTGGAATCAAACAGTGTGATACTGAAACACTTCATGAATATTGGGAAAGATTTAAGAAGCTATGTGCAAGTTGTCCTCAGCACGGGATTTCAGAACAATTACTCATTCAATACTTCTATGAGGGATTGTTACCAATGGAGAGGAAGATGATGGATGCAGCTAGCGGAGGACCTATAGTGAATAAAACCCCAACTGCCGCTAGGGATTTGATTTCTATCATGGCTGCTAACACACAGCAGTTTGGATTTAGACAAGACATTCATGTAAAAAGGGTGAATGAGGTAAATGTATCTTCTCTTGAAAATCAAATAGCAAATCTAACCTCTCTTGTTCAACAAATGGCTGGAGGAAATATGCAACAGGTTAAAGCTTGTGGAATTTGTGCTGCTACTGCTCATCCAACTGATAAGTGTCCTACTCTTCAAGATGATTCTTTTGAATAGGCTAATGCAGTTGGAAGATTTCTAGGCCCACCTCAAGCGAATTATGATCCTTATTCAAATACTTATAACCCAGGATGGAGGGATCATCCCAACTTTAATTATCAAACCAGGCCACAATTCCAACAATTCCAGCCTAGAAAACCTACTCCTCAAACACAACAACCCTCTTCAAGTTCAGGTATGTCTCTAGAAGAAATTGTTAAATCACTTGCAATTAATACACAACAATTTCAACAGGAGACGAGGACGGGCATTAAGAACTTGGAGAATCAAGTGAGTCAATTGGCATCAGCTGTGAGTAGATTGAAATCCCAAGGTAAATTGCCTTCCCAAACTATTGTCAACCCAAAACAAAATGTTAGTGCAATTACCTTGAGAAGTGGGAAGGAATTGAAAGAATCTAGCAAGATGAAGTAAGGCAATTCAGGGGAAGAATATGAAAAGGAAGTTATCCCACAACATCAATCTGATAAGTCTGAAAGCCTCAATAGAGAACCACCGAAAGTTTATGTGACAACCCCTCCGTTCCCTACAAGATTGATTAGATCCAAGAAGGAGGAAGACGAGAAGGAAATCCTTGAAACTTTTCGCAAAATTGAGATAAATATTCCCTTACTTGATGCAATTAAACAAGTACCTTGTTATGCTAAGTTTCTCAAGGAGTTGTGCACCAACAAGAGGAAGTTGAAAGGCAATGAAAAAGTAAGTATGGGAGAAAATGTTTCGGCTGTTCTCCAAAAGAAACTGCCTCCAAAATGCAAGGACCCAGGTATGTTCACTATCCCTTGCAAAATAGGTAAAGTAAGGATTGAGAAAGCAATGTTAGATCTAGGAGCTTCAATAAATATCATGCCCCTGTCGGTTTATTTATCTTTGAATATTGGTCCATTAAAAGAAACGGGTGTGATTTTGCAACTTGCTGATAGGTCTAATGTTTATCCCGAAGGAGTTTTAGAAGATATTTTAGTACAAGTAAATGATTTGGTTTTTCCTGCTGATTTTTATGTACTTAATATGGATGAAGACTCTTCTTTTAATTCTACACCAATTCTTCTAGGAAGGCCATTTTTGAAAACATCTAGGACAAAAATTGATGTGCATGATGGTACACTCACAATGGAGTTTGATGGTACAATTATTAAGTTCAATATTTATGATGCCATAAATTGTCCTAATGGTGCTAATTCTGTCAATTTTATTGATGTCGTTGATTGTTTAGAACAGAAAGTTTTCAAAGGTAGTGGAAAAGGTGGCTTGAGAATTGCCAATGGTAAGCATCCAATTGATCATGGTTGAAGAAAAGAAAAAATGAGTCTAGCCAAAGACGTAAAAGAAAGGCGCTTACGGGATGCAACCCGAGTTTTTCTTTTGTTTGAGCAATAAATTTTATTTTTATTTTTAATTTTGTTTTTATTTTTGTTTTCACTTATTTACTATTATTTGTTTCATGATATCCATATTTTTTTTTTAAAGTGAAATTGACCTTATTTTGATTTTTGGGCAGATATGAATCTTCATTAGGACGTGGGCACGCTCCATGAAGAATGCAATGGATTGAAAGAATATTGGAATAAGGCGTGCCCACGCCTTAACCAAAGTGCATCTCGGATTACAAGGTCATTGTTCACAACTTGGAATAAGGCGAGCCCACGCCTTACCTAAAGTGCATCTCGGATTACAAACAAGGAAAAAAAAATCGAAAATCAGACACAACCCTTACGACTCTCTCTCCTTCCCAACACCACTCCACTTCCGCTCTCCCTCATCTTCTCCAGCCTCAATCTCCATCTTCCACCATCATCTTTATCAACAAACCGCAACCTCCACCTTCTTCTCTCAACCTTCAACCAAGCCCACCACCATATTCTACCTCCACGAACTTCCTCCATAGCTTCAACCCCTTTTCCTCTCTTTCCCTCAAAACCAGTAAACCACCTCTCAACAACTCACTCCTTCACAATCTCAACCGCCGTGACCAGCACCGCTCATCACCACCGCCTCCCTCTTCCCATCGTCCTCGCTATAAACCACTACACCTGATTCATGGGAATGTGACAACACTTGTGCAAGTTGTGGGAACACTGTGATTTTGATGTGGGATTTGTATGGGCCGATACCATGATTTGGAGCCTATAGAGGAAGATTTTTGTCATGGATCTCAATTAAATGGATTAACAAGGAATGCCATTAAGGAAGTTTGTTTTCTCGCCCGCCTTCACATCGACATCTACTGTTCAACCTGCAGGGGAGTCCTCTATTCCTATTCTCTTCTAGTTTTCATAATTTATGATTTTACTACATTGAGGACAATGTATGGATTAAGTGTGGGGGAGGGTTTTGATGTGCTTTGCTTGGTTTTTGAATTTGATTCATTTTAGTTGCACTTCAATTTTCATTATAAACCATGTTTGCTCTATTTTTCAAGGAAATTTTTGAAAATTCTCATCCTAATTCTAGATTATATCGATGCTTATTCATTTATGATCTTAATTATTTTGAATTATTGAGATGAGTTGAGGCACAGTGGGAATTGCATGAGTAGTTGAATTTTCATTTACTACACGGTGATTGATTGCTCTTGATGGTGGATTGAATGAAGGGTGTGTGGGATTTAATGCGCATTAACCCTATTTTGTGAGCTTTTGAGCCTCTTGAGCAATTAAATTCAACACTACGATATGCTCTATTCTTTTGATTGTGTGACTGTCAAGTGTAGTGGATATCTTCTAGAACTTGCTTTGTTATGCATGTTGAGATGCCTCTTGGTAATTGAATGCACTGAATAAGTATGGACACTTAGGTGAAGCCAAATTTAGCTTTCTTAAAAAGCCTACCTTGAAATATGCCAATAGAAAGCCACTTTTGAGCCATAGCCTTTTTGTTGAAAATCAACCACAATACAAGCCATGAGCACTCCTATTCCTTGCTAATATTCCATTCTCTTGAACCTTACATTGAAGGAATATATGAGCCTATTCACTCGTGCTTCAAATTATTTTGGTTGAGAATAACAAACATTGAAAATCAAAGACTTGTGATGTGAAAGAAATGTTTGGGGGGGATAAAGTAGTCGAGTTGTAATCCGTACCTGATTGAGTCAAACCAAAGTTGATGTGTCATAACACCACTCTAATTAACCTAACTCCACTCTTTCTAGCATTAAGTTGATTTTGAAACCATGACCAAGTAATGACCTATATCTCATAAATGGATGGGAGCAACACATATAAACCGTAATTCGTGAGCATTTGAGCCAATGAGCTATTTTTATCTTTATATTAAGCTCTTATTCTTTGATGTGTGTCCTGCATGGTTTGTTTGTTCTTGGATGTGCTCTCTTGTGCATGCCGTTGTAGTTTCTTGACTCAAGTGCAAAATATAGTAAAGGCATTAGGTGAAACCCAATTTGGCCTTCTTAAAGAACCTACCATGATACATGTACCAATAGAAGTCACCTTGAGCTTTAGCCTGTCTTTGAAATTTTGTTGCCACGCTACAAGCCATGGATTCCCGTTCTTTCATGTTACCCCTACCTTGGACCCACAAGAGAGGAATTTCACAAGCTTGTATTGATTGATAAGTATGAGACAGTCTTAGCTTCAGAAAAATGGGAGCTTTCATTTGGTTCTATTCAATGTTTAAGTGATAATGGGATCAAAAAGAAATAAAGTTGGAAAAAAAAAATCCTGTGAAGAGAATAAACCCCACGTGCATAATAAGAGTTAAGGGCTGAATCGACTGGATGTTAGGAAATTATGGAAAAATCATATTGAAAGGTGGAGGAAGAGATATCGTTTTGAATTGAATCAGCTTGTGAACTCTCCTCTCTACTTAGCCTAAATATTTTCCTTTTATCCTACCTAACCCGAAGCCCCGTTACAACCAAATAAAGACCTTTACTTTGCACTTGTGTTATTGTTAGCTCCGGTCATGACATCTGAGCAGTCTGTGGCAATTAATTCTCCATGCAGTGAGCTGAGTGAAAATTCTCACCCTTATACACTTTGTGCAAAGAGAGAAATACCTTGTGAGAGTGTTTACTCCCATTACATGTGCTTATGAGTGGTTTGAATTGCTTGGTCTATATTTCGTGCCTTCAAGTTGATTGAAATTAACACCCATGTTGTAATTCATTGATAGTTGTTGAGGGGATACTCACGAGAGGTGAAAGGATATAAACTACGCTGGGGTGTAGAGTGATATAATTGAAGTACATGAATTTTAAGTGAGCTCTTACGAAGAAGTTCATATAATTCCTCCAATGAAATTAGCTAAAAATATATCATTTTTATCCCACCTTACCCAAGCCCCATTACAACCGGTGTTAAGACCCTTACTTTGCATTCAAAACCATTGGTGGCTCCGATATGATATATTAGCAAGCTTATGACAAGAATTTTCTATTCTTTGACTTGAGAGTATATATATACTTTACACCCTAAACACTTTGAGGGTATTGTGTGAATCTAATGTGAGGTGTTAAATCCCACCACATGTGGATTTTGAAAAAATTGTTCAAATAGCTAGCCTTGTGTTGGATTGTGGATGGATAGGTGGAGTTAGAAGAATGAAAGATGATGAGAACAATTGATAAACTTGATGTAGTTTATGCTTGAGGACAAGCATTGTCTAAGTGTGGGGGGATTTGATAGAAGCCATATTTGCTATTTAATTTGTGATATTTTCTTTTACTTCATTGATTTTGAATGCTTAAATTGTGGAAATTAATCATATTTTATGTTTTGTGGATTAGGTGGAGAATTGAAATCAAATTGGACTCAATATCACAAATCGGAAAGAAGAAGTTTGGAAATCAAACGGACACAATCATATAAGGACGTAGCATAAGGCGTGGGCACGGCTTATTGTTTTAGGAAGACTTGAATCATATGGGTGGACTTCTTTATACTCCTAATTGGGCCAGTGTTTATGACATAATTTTGGAGTCCTTAGTAGCCGATTTCTTGGGGAACTTGGCTGGATTTGGGAGGAGCCACGTTTTTAGGAAAAAAATTGAAAAAGAAGGAAAGAAAAAAATTATGGGAACAAGAAAAGAGGAGATAACAATTGCAACAGAAAAAGGGGGATTAGGGGGAGATTCTTTAATAGAAAAGATAGGAGGCAGCACTTCGTGGGTGGGCAGTAAATTCTCGACGACAGAGGAGAGACAACAGGAGGCTTTCTTCACTTTTTTCTTCACTTTTTGAGTTTGATTTCTTTTTCTTTAATTATTGTATCTTTAGTTTTTAATTCGTAATGTTTATGGATAGCTAAATCCATTATTCCAGTTCAAGGTTATTCGAAGTTTTGATTCACCAAGAATTGTGAGATCTAATTAAATTTAATTGTTCCTTTGATTGTTTCTATTTATATATCTTTTGTTTGCATCAAAGTTGTTGTTTTGATTTATTAATACAAAGTGCACATTGTTTTAATTGTCAAAACGATACTTAGCCAATTAGGAATCTAAATCCGTAATTGTTTAGATTTTCTAATACAAGTGGCAAATAACATAGTTAATTATAGACTGATTTTTGACTCATGTTATGAAGATATATAACCTAGCTTAAATAAATCACGCGTGTGAATTTGTTGGTTAGAATTGGTCGTCTCTCTAGAAATTAATGCTATTGGTAAATTAAATCATATGATCGTATCTAGGGTTGTTTATTGATTAGGGAAATAATCAACGAGGGTCTCTTGATTATCGATAAAGTAAGGAGAGATAGGTTGTTAGATCGTATCAATGACCATAACCAATTTAGAGAATGAGTAAAGGATTTTATTTTTGCATCTATGATCAATTCCGTGAATCATTACTGAGATTATACCTTGGGCTGGATATTTGTTCAATTTGATATTTCCAAACAATTTAATTCCGCAATTGTTTATTTATAATTTGATTTCACATTCAAAAATTCAAAACCCCCCTTTGTTTTTAATTCATTGTTTTTAAATTTTCCTGAAAAATTAAATCTAACCAGTCCCTGTGGATTCGACCTTGCTCACCACTATTGCAATTTATTTTAATGAGAGCAAGAAATTATTATTTGTTGGATTCGATACCCATCAGTTATATGTTCACTACATTAAAGATGAGGTTCTCAACAAAGAGATAGAAATCGAACATATTCTTTTAGATGATCAAATTGCAACCCTATTGGGATCAAAATCTTGGAGGTTAGTGAAAAACAAATTAGGAGATTTTGTAATTGTACTTTATGTTTAGAAGTTAGTACATAGAGAATTTTGTAAAAATCTTTAAAAAGTCATTAACATTTTGAATAATGCAAGACTTTTAAAGTAGTTTTTATTTAATGCACTATCATTTTTATAGACTTTTAAAAAATCCATTAAAATCTATATTAAATACCTCAATATTTTCTGGAATTTTTAAAGTCTACATTGAATACGCCCAAACTTTTCAAATCATTTAAAATTTTAAAAAATCTAGACTAAAATAAACTCTCCTTAATCTTTAGTTATTTCAATCAAATTTGATTTTTTCCTACTAGGCTAGAATAAAAATTAATTTAGCCTTTGAGAATGTTTACAATATGACAACACGTAGCTAACCCGGTTAAAGAGACATAAAAAATGTTAAATGAACAACACTTTTAAACAATAAGACACACTCCATGTAAGAGTGTTGTTCATCTTATTATTCCAAAATATCGTTCATGTAGCTTAATTCAACGGGCATTCCCCGTCTCGTATAGGTGGAATCCCATGAAGACCGAACACGGTCCGCTGGCATCCCAATCTCAAGGTAATCACGCCTCTTGAAGCAGGGTAGAGCAAAATATAATAATTATGCTAGATTTCCCTCGACGCTCACCTCGAGAATAACCCCCCACTCACATGGGTGTGGAGCCCACAGACTGCGGCCCCCAACCCATGTGAGTGGGGGGTCATCCCCGATGTGAATGTCTCGATGGGAGTGTAGTATTGTCCAAAATATAAATTGAGAACTAAATAAAGTGAGAGTTTGATACAACATACAACACTGAAACCCACCCGCTATTCTCCAAAAATCAAATTCACTAGCCACTATTTGGAAAATCATAGAAAATACATTTTTTTTTTCCTTCGCCCTCATGGCACATCTTCCAGCGGTGAAATGGATGGTGGTTTAAAGACTAACCTCTCTTGGTCAGGGATTCGAATCCGACCATTACCAAGTTAAAAGGTAAGCTCTCACCTGCATTGTGGGATGCATAACCTGCGATTTACATCTTTACCAAGGTTCAGGGCAGAATAGGTGGGGTCTCTAAGGTTGGGGTTCAACCCTTTTTTTTTGTTTTTTTATAGAAAATACGTTTTTAAACAACACAATTTCTCAAATTACTTTTTAACGACATTCATTTTCTTTCTTCACTTTTCAACCACATGTTTTACCTAAAAAAAAACATATGTTTAAATACAAAATTTTTAACTCCAAACTAATAAAAATTGCCCAGTTGTTATTCCAATATTGAAATCGACACAAATCTGAAACAATTAATTGATAAGAATAAAAATATTTTAAACCGTAATTTTTCATTTTCAACAACAAAAAAATAAAAAATAAAATCACTTGAAAAAGCTCGTGGCAAACAACTGTTTATTAAAGGTAGAAAAACATTATTGCACACATTTTTCATGAAAATGTTTTTTTATGTTATGAAATATTTTCCTTGTTGTTTGGTGCTTGAGTGACACATTTTTCATGGATTTCCTTTCCCACGTACAACTACATAGTAATGCAAACTTCAGGAAAATCTTGTGAAAAAAAAAAACATTTAGTATTTACTCACCTTGGTGAGAAAATGACATGAAATCGGAATTTCATGTTGTGTTAAACATAACCTACGTCATGGAACATTGTGTTAAAATTCGTAAAATGAAAATCTGAACGTTACCGATCCCCCGTTGCCAGCAACAGGCGGAATATGACCGTTGCAGTTCAGGGCCTTCCTTCATTTAAATATCTGAAACACCAATTTTCCTCAGCAAATCAATCAACGAAATCCATTTGAATCTCTCTTAAATTCTATTTACTTGCACATAACTTCAAGCGCTCTCTTTCTTTAATTTGTTTGTTTTTATCAGTAGTCTGTTTTAAGTTTCTTTGAAAATTTTAAAATCCATGGCAGAAATGAAAGATGCCCACATAGTCGAAATCCCAGTAGACGAGGAGCATCAGCATAAGTTAATCTGTGCCATGAACGCAATTTCTGCAATTCAACAGCACCCATTAACAGAAATCTCTCAAAGTCCTGGCCATTTCTTGCTTCTCAAGCTTTGGCAAAGAGGAGGAGAACTATTTGGCCGTAGAATAGCCATGAAAGAAAAGAGAATGGACTCTATCAGAAGAGAAATTTTCCAACTCTGTTGCTTTTTCTTCATTTTCCATGGCATTTTCTTGACAGTCTTGTTTACATCTTCATTACAGGACCATCATAATGTGTGCAAAAAATGGTGGATCCCCTCTGTTATATCTCTGTGTACTTGTCTTGTTCTCGTGTTTTTGGTACAGGTGAAACTCTGCAGGTACTGGAAAGTGGATAGGCAGTTGCAGAGGGAGCGGGTGGACGGCAGGGCCTTAACGCGGTGCATTCAGGAGTTGAGGATGAAAGGGGCAAGCTTTGATCTGTCGAAAGAGCCTCAGATTGGGAAGAGAATGAAGAGTTCCAGTGTGGAAATCAAATGGAAGCCCCTCACTTGGTGTTCTCAGTATAGAGTCACTATATGTCTTGTGTGTATTACTGGCTTCATCTTCCCTGCTTGTAGATTCATCCTCTGTGCCTAAAATCCGAGGCCACCCAGCCCGAAGAGGTAAGAACTTAACCAGATTTGAATTCTGTTCGTGGTGGAATTCGATCTGGTTATTAATTTTGGGTAATATGCAGATCAAAATCAGGATTTACAGCAGTTACTTGTCTCCATTTCTTACGAGGGATGAAGCATCATGGTCCGATTGTTCCACTCTCCAATTCATGAAAACTCACGACAAGAAGACAAAATTTAGCTACTTCAAATTCTCCTCTTCCTGTTGATCCTTGTTTGTTTAATAAATCCCCATTTCTTCATTAGTACTCACGACTGAGATGCACAGAAATTTTTCTGATTTGTGAATTCAGCATGGAGGATCTAGTGGGAGTGAATCTTTTCAGTGTTGAAAGCTCATATGACTATATGAGGAATTGAAGATTCTTCTCCATAGAAAGTTTAAGCTGCCCTACTCATGACACTGCTTGTGTTGTATAGAATTTTCAAATGTAATTCACACATTATACAAAATTCTTACATTATGTAGTCTAGTCTAGTCTACTATTGAGAAATCATAATATATTACCCATTATTTTTTGCGGTGACAATATAGCCCACCCAAACAAAAAAGGGGGCGATAATTTAAAGTTCCTTTATTAATTTTTTTTTTTTTTTTTTTTCAAATAAAAAATGGGTTGCCCTACAAGTTAATTTTTTTCTAAAGTAGATTTTTATTTTCAAATAAAAATGACCAATTTTTATTGTGACAATATAAAGTATTTACCGTGGACGCGATATCTAATGGTACACCAGAGGTGCGTCCTTCTTGGTCCTCTCAATGCTCTAACGCCCACACTCGGTATATGGATCGAACTATCTCACGACGTTCTGAACCCCAGCTCACGTACCGCTTTATGTACGTACACACAAGTCATTCTCAGACAACAGAACACATACACAAGTCTTTCTGCTCACGCTATATCCTATAGAAGACAGACATTGGTCTTAATTACAGACAATCAGTGAAACAGTGGCATGTTATAATTGTGTTGAAAGCTATTACAAAGAAATCCTTGGGAGGGATGATACCAGGATCCAGCGTTCACATCAACTGCCATAAACCGAAAGTTGCAGTTGTTCTGAAAAGCTATGTTGGTAGCTCTTCTGGTAGGGAAGACATGAACTTCAGGCATTCTCTTCCCCTTCATCCTCGATATCTTCAATTCCAACCCAACGAGTAAAAGCGAAAAGAAACTCCTTCAAGTTCACCATTCCATTTCTATCCCAGTCCATCTCTTCTGCACAAACAGAAACAAAGCCTACATAATGCACCACAGCTTGTATTCCCAAATTATCATAGCAGATACAAATTCAGCAGGTTTTGATCCGCAGGCTTCTCAGCTTCTCAACAATGAGCTCTAAGTTAATCATTTCATTTATTTGGTACGTAGTACTACTACGAGAGCAATTAGGACAAACCAGAAAAACGTTCAACGAATTCAAACTCAATAAAATCCTGTAAGATTATTGGTCCTGAATATCGGTTGCTGCCTTTTTGTGTAGTGTGTACATAAGAGAGGGAGAAAGTACTAACCAAATCTTTTCATGGCTATTCTCCCAGAAGATCTTTCCCCTGCAGCAGTTTCATTTATTGCATCCACCATCTCATTCTTGCTCACATAACCATCCTTGTTTTTGTCCAAAAACACAAATGCATCAACTAACGTCTCAAATGTAGCTTCAAGATTTGGCATTCCCATTCGACATATCTATTAAAGTCAAGGAATATAACCCGTGTTTTATTGAGGGGGAGGGAGATAGCAACTTGAACCCTTGACCTCAGTTGTGGAAACATTCTTAACTGACAATCCTTGATGTTTACAGTAGGTAGGCAAGACAAAATTCACACTTTGTATCGAATTTGTATTTTGATACGTCTGTAACGGATACACGTCATTTCACTTCTATTGATAGCGGAAAAAAAAATGTAAAATAGTCTCTACACAGGGTTTACTTACAGACTTCCTGAGCAACAAATAGGCTACATCATCTTGTCATCTTGACTGCACTCAAACATGATGAACTAGCCAAAAAGGATAAATTCAGAACAAAATTAATGGTATTGGAGTTATTAATCGAGAAATAGGCACATAAACATTGTAATTCCAAATGATATACTTTATGCACGTGAAGAGCAAGAGTGTTGTAAAGCTTGAATACACCGGCATAAGATAGTTTCAGTCTGTGCAGTAAGGTTAGATGATATTTTTTTGCCTTGTACATGCAAGTGAAAGTTATTTGCATAATTGATATGTGATACCATATCACATGAAATGTAATATGACCCCAAAATACGAAAGGCAGCAACGATAATTAAACACAACTGAGACAATGCAACTCATTTTATTAGTATTCAGGATAGAGCATGCTGAGCAGTTGGATACTTGGATCATCCTTTAGAAGGTAGACAAAGGCCAAAGCAGTGTGAAATGTAACATGACCCAAAAAATACGGAAGACACATAATTTTAAACACAACCAAGTGAATGTGATTCATTTCATAAAACAGTAATCAGGATACAGCAAGCTGGGCAGTTGGATCATCCTTCAGAAGGTAGACAAGGCAAAGAAGAACAATAAATTCATTAAAGTTCATTCCCATGTCCTCGTTAATGTCACATGCCTCGAAGAGATCATCTATTTCCTCGTCTGTGAAATTAATCTCCAGCTTATGGAAGCAGTTTTTAAGCTCTTGTGGATCTATTGCACCATTTCCATCCTCATCTGCAAAGCCAGACAAAAAATCATTTCCTTATGGGAACAATAGAAGAGATTGAAGATCCAGCACCTTAAATCACCATTCAAATTGTGAATTGCTTTGGTGAAGATTGATTGAAAATAATGAGTGATGGCACAACCTAGATGAACAGATACTTTTCTAGAAAAGAAATATTCAGAGTCCTTATCTATATAAAGGGACTTGGGGCATTGTTTACAGACACACTTAAATTATATGAATAAAGCATTTTGGCCCTCAATTATTTGCTTTGATCCCTCTTTTTTCCATCACTTTATTATTCTTTTATTAAATTTGTTCATTCCTACATCAGATCATCTACCAAATTCCTCAAATGATTACCCACCGTATTCCTCAAATTTAGCTTTGCATTTTCTTAAGCTTTCATCAATTTTGGGAAATTTTAAGATAATGCTGTTAAATGATTTCATGGAACTCCCTTCAATTTCTCTCCTCCGCATTGCCTCAGTTATTTTGGCCTCGAGCTTTGTCTCTGGTACAGAAGCCTTCGGAGAGTCGTCCTTACCTAACACCCCTCCCATTCTCAATTACCAAATAGTAAGTAGAGATTAGGTTACAGACCCTACAAAAATGCAACGGAAGGAGTCAATATAAAATCAATTAACCAGCCGGCAGAAGATAAGAAGAGCACACATGCAACTAACAAGGTACAAGTCTTCTCTAAAGAAAACCAGGTAAATTATTTGGCTGCAGTGGCTCCCTGGCCACCTCTATCACCCCCGAAGCAGCGATACACCCACCCAAACCCTCCTCAACCAATCTGGAAGGCTATTAATGGCACAGTGGCAGCCCGCATCAATTCTAACTAAACCCTTTTGAGACTAAAGGACCTAATAACAGAATTTAATGGTCAGGATTCTGTCTCTCAGCCTCTGCCATAAATAAACAAAGTTTCTTTTCAGTCGCAAATCGCAATTGCAGAATCTTATTGTTATTCCACACTGCTACACAGATTGTTAATCACAATATATGTTTTTTCTCACACATTTATTTTATTTTTTATTTATTGAGAGCCAATATATTCCTTTAGCTATATAAAGAGCATGATCAAACATGTTTTAAGTTATTTTTCATCAGTTTTACCAGCTATCACAAAAATACACAATATTTTCTACAGTTAGTTAAAGTAAGAATCTAGCAATAACCCTGTTTAGGACAATAATCAGGAGATGTTCCTATGCAGAATCATAAAAACCCAAATGTTTTTTTATAGAATCTTAAAGAAAGAACCTTGGGTTTCAAATGATGAATCCTCATCCAAATAGACAAAAGACTGATTGTTCTGCAAGTTCCACAATAATCCCCTGAAGAAATACTGTTTGCTAAAGAAACTTCTTTCTTGAGAAGTGAAGCTTAATCCAGTCCTATTGGTTCCTCATTTTCCTATGGTCGAGCGGTCCAAGAAACTTGTTTTCAGAAAGAAGCAAATGGCAGACAAAGCATGCTTCGCCAAAGTGTGAAGCAGTGAATATGGTGGATGCCGGATGGTATTGATGGGTGTTTAACAACTTCTTTATTCATTTTGGTCTACTAATTTCTTATGGGCATTTAGCTCCAAGATTCGTGCTGTGTCCCACAATCTGTCATGCTCACCATGACATTTTTGGTCCTAAGTTTACTAAAAGCTTGACAAAATTTGGATGGAGTTGAATGGATTTATTGCCTTTATATATATATATATATTATTTTATGATAATTATTAAATAATGGTTTATATTTTTTTAATAATTTTTAATTTTAATAATTGTGCAAAGATTATATAATCTAATAATTTCTTGAGTTTCAATATTGTTCAATTATAGTATATTTGATGAGTTAAGATTAAAAAAATATTTATAATTTATTGTGATTTTTGAACGAAAATTGAGAAAAAGTTAAATATTTGAGGCTGTTGATGTAAATTTTGGACTAGGGAAAATATGAATGTGATTTGTCTCTACTTCAATTCCTCTCCCATTTCTTCTTTATTGTCTCCTTCTTATAATAGCTCATTTCTCAGTTTACCCGTTTTAGCTTCCTCTACCTCAGCCAACATTGTTGCTTCATTCCTTTTAGGGTCAGCTAGATTCCGTGACAATCATTCCTTGTGAGGCGCAGTCAATCTCCTGAGTATATGGGATTGATTCGATTTAGGTCTCAGCTCACTTCCTATTTAAGCTACTTGATTATGGATGATTCCATTATTCTCCTGCAACATGATCTTGTAATTGTTGAAAATTTATTTGGCTGGTTGTGGTCCAGTAATTTTTTTGTCATTGTGCTTAATGAGGCCCAATAGTAGTTTCAGGTCGATTTACAAACTCATTTACAGCAGCCCCCTTTTTCGTGCATCAGTGATCGTAATATATGAATGATGTTAAGTGCAAGTGAAATCACGTATGCACGAAAAACTTGGAGCCCCTCTTGTATACTCGGCACTAGGTAGTTCTCCAACCATAGTAAATAACATTTTTTTTTAAACTCGTTGTCATAGCTGGGGGTGCATCCCAACTTACAGCGAGTTGAGGAGTGATATCTCTAGCTCATCATGGGAATGATATTCCCAGCTCATCATAAGAGCTGGGGAGTGATATTTCCAGCTCATCATGCGAGCTCGAGAGTGATATCCCCAACTCGTCATAAGAACTGGAGAGTGATATCTCGAGCTCGTCATGCGAACTAGGTAGTGATATCCCCAGCTCGTCATAAGAGCCGGGGAGTGATAACTCCAACTCGTCATGCGAACTGGAGAGTGATATCCTCAGCTCGTTATAAGAGCTGGACAGTGATATCCCCAATTTGTCATAAGAGATGGGGAGTGATATCTCTAGCTTGTCATGCAAGCTAGGTAGTGATATCTCCAGCTCGTCATGCGAGCTGGGGAGTGATATCCTCAGCTCGTCATAAGAGCTGGAGAGTGATATCCCCAACTCGTCATAAGAGTTGGAGAGTGATATCTCCAGCTCGTCATGCAAGCTGGAGACTAATATCCCCAGCTCATCATAAGAGCATGCGAGCAAGGGAGTAGTATGCTCAGCTCGTTGATGAGATTCGAAGAGCGGAAGAAACGCCGGAAAGTTTCGAACTCAGGTTGTGGTTGGACAGATGAATCATGACCCGATATTCACGACGCGATGGCTCGACGATGCGGAATAAAGAACCACGAATTTCGAAACGCCACAAGGATTTGCCCAATCTCCCTGATGAGTTTCTGGTTTTGAACGCCACAAAGATAGTTAATCTTTGATAAGTTCGGGTTTTGAACGCCACAAGAATTGAAATCTTGATAAGTTCTCGGAGAATAAAAGGAATCCACCTTTTAACGAGTAAAACACTCAAAATGTTTCATTCAATAATCAAAGTCTAATTTTACAACAAATCGAAAAGGCGTATAAATAAGCAAAATAAAACCCTAGTCGCTAATTTACTCAAAATAGAATTCTAACTAACCTAAAATAGCTAAAAACTGATAAGAAAATAAAATATTGCGAAATCTTTAAATTCCACAGCGACGCATGTCCAGAAGCTGTCTTACGGCCGTGAATGTCTTCAATTACAGCCGTAAATTATGTAACTGAAATATGTTACGGCCGTGAATATTTTTGTTACGGCCGTAAGTCCTTTTATCCTGTTTATGAATTAGACAGAGAGCAGGTTACGGTCGTGATCCTTCATTTACGGCCGTGAGCTTCAAAAGTTACAGTCGTGACCAATTCCATCCACGGCCGTGATTCAATTTTTGGTTGTTTTCGACACGGTTTGATCTTCAAAGCTCGTCGAACCTGCTGAATTCTTGTTTTGGCTTGAATATTTAAATTTTCCCTTCAAGCCTGTTATGACTCCGATTGTCGAGGGTCCTGGATCACATCATACCCTCCTTCTTTAGGATGATTCGTCCCGAATCATAGCTTTGTTCCTGTTGTTTCACTTCACCTCCTGGATCAAATGAAAAATTTCTACTTCCATGCCATGAGTTCAATAAATTGGAATCCTTTGATTGGCAAACATGGAAGAGATGGAGCTTGAACTTCCTTTGTCATTTGCGGTGTGGTTGAAGCTTCCAAACATAATTATCCTGCAAAAAAGATTTAAACAAAATGGGGAGGGACATGTTAGCTTCATGAGGTACAAGGTATATATCCTTGTATTCATGACAAACCACCACTAACTCCACTTCTTGAACCACGAGGCTCTTCTCTTCGCCTCTTTCCACCTTTGCAATTTCTTGTTCAATTTTTTTATCTTCAAACTTAACCCCATCTCCGACCTCCACATTTGAATCACCATGTTCATGTACTACCCCATCACTACCAAAATGTGGATCTTCCAATTCAAAGCTCAAAATTTGAACTTCTACCCCAACTTCTAATTCCTCATCAAATTTTGGAGTTTGATCACCTAACTCCACCTTTTCATCACCTACCACAAAATTCGGGGTCTCTTCAACTACTTTTAATTCATGTTTCAAGCCTCCCTCCTTCTTTTCAACATTCATATCCCGAGGCTCAACTATAACATTTATTTCACTCTCCTCTAGCCATTTAATCACCGCCTTTCGTTTCTCCTCCTTCTTTCGCAATTTAGCCAAATATTTTCTTTCTGCCTTCCGTTCATACCTCAATCTTTCTTCATAAATTTCTTTTTGAATTTTCAAAATTGCTTTTGGATCAATCTCGGCTCCTCTCTTAACCCCGATTTCATCCCTAGGTTTAGGATCACGCCTATATTCCCTCCTAGATCTAGAATCCGATTGAGATCGCTCCTTTTTCAATTTCCTTTCCCTTTCATCTAATTTATCCAACTTCATCAAAGCTTCATTCAAAAATCTCCACATATGATCTTTGGCGTTTTCATGGAAATTGGACATTGTGAATTTTTTTGTGGAAGGATACAGAAAAGAATAATGAAAACAAAGGATCAAGAAATTCAAGAAAGTGATTCTTGAATGGACTCTCTCTCTCTTTTTTTTTTTTTTTTTTTTTTTTTTTGAATTTTGGATGAATTTTCGGAATAAAAAAATATTTTTTTTTTATAAATCCGAAGATTCGACAACGAATACGACAAAACAAACGGAGCTTAATTCGGATAGGAATTAAGCAAAACAAACACTTTGGAATGATTTTCTGGATTAAAGACCCAACAAACTCAAGAATAAGAAGAACGCAAAAAATAAAAAACTGAAAACGAAACACTCAACAAGATATGGATGATTTTTATGGGACTCGATGATAAACATAAAAATCAAACTGGGTAGAAAAACCTGAATTCAGAGTCCAGCTTTGATACTAAATGATGAGATTCGAAGCGCGGAAGAAACGCCGGAAAGTTCCGAACTCAGGTTGGGGTTGGACAGATGAATCATGACCCGATATTCACGACGCGATGGCTCGACGATGCGGAATAAAGAACCACGACTTTCGAAACGCCACAAGGATTTTCCCAATCTCCCTGATGAGTTTCTGGTTTTGAACGCCACAAAGATAGTTAATCTTTGATAAGTTCGGGTTTTAAACGCCACAAGAATTGAAATCTTGATAAGTTCTCGGAGAATAAAAGGAATCAACCTTTTAACGAGTAAAACACTCAAAATGTTTCATTCAATAATCAAAGTCTAATTTTACAATGAATCGAAAAGGCGTATAAATAAGCAAAATAAAACCCTAGTCGTTAATTTACTCAAAATAGAATTCTAACTAACCTAAAATAGCTAAAAAATGATAAGGAAATAAAATATTGCGAAATCTTTAAATTCCACAGCGGCGCACGTCCAGAAGCTGTCTTACGGCCCTGAATGTCTTCAATTACGGCCGTAAATTATGTAACTGAAATATGTTATGGCCGTGAATATTTTTGTTACGGCCATAAGTCCTTTTATCCTGTTTATGAATTAGACAGAGAGCAGGTTACGGTCGTGATCCTTCATTTACGTCCGTGAGCTTCAAAAGTTACTGTCGTGACCAATTCCATCCACGGCCGTGATTCAATTTTTGGTTGTTTTCGACACGGTTTGATCTTCAAAGCTCGTCGAACCTGCTGAATTCTTGTTTTGGCTTGAATATTTAAATTTTCCCTTCAAGTCTGCTATGACTCCGATTGTCGAGGGTCCTGGATCACATCACTCGTCATGCGAGCAAGGGAGTGATATCCTTAGCTCATCGTAAGAGCTGGATAGTGATATCCCCAGTTCGTCATAAGAGCTGGGGAGTGATATCTCCAGCTCGTCATGCAAGCTGGAGACTGATATCCCCAGCTCGTCATGTAAGCATGCGAGCTAGGGAGTAATATAATCAGCTCGTCACAAGAGCTGGGGAGTGAGAAGAGTGATATCCCCAACTCGTCATAAGATATGGGGAGTGATATCTCCAACTCGTCATGCGAGCTAGGGAGTGATATCCCCAGCTCGTCATAAGAGCTGGGGAGTGATATCTTCAGCTCGTCATGCAAGCCGGAGAGTGATATCCCCAGATCGTCATGCGAGCTGGGAGTGATGCCCCCAGTTTGTTGCTGGGGATGCATGACATGCGATATATTTCAACGACCAACTTTGAAATGGACATAACTTTTGATCCAACCGTTGGATCAAGTTGAAATTTAAATATGTTTTCAGGCATGGGAAACACTAGAGCATACCAATGGGAAAGGTCCTCAATTTTATCTTTGTAAGTTTTTCCAAGGTCGGCTAGTTGTGCGTTGATAGCCATCGTGACCAGGTTGTTTTACCGTGGTCAGCTATTCGAGCATTGAGGGCCGCTTTGACCCATTTGTCTACTGTGGTCGGCCGTTTGTATGTTTGATAGCTGTAGTGACCAGGTCGTTTACCATGGTCGGCTAGTTGTGCGTTGATAGCCGTCGTGACCAGGTTGTTTTACCGTGGTCGGCTATTCGAGCATTGAGGGCCGCATTGACCCAGTTGTCTACTGTGGTCGGCCGTTTGTATGTTTTATAGCCATAGTGACCAGGTCGTTTACCATGGTCGGCTAGTTGTGCGTTGATAGCCGTCGTGACCAGGTTGTTTTATCGTGGTCGGCTATTCGAGCATTGAGGGCCGATTGACCCAGTTGTCTACTGTGGTCGGCCGTTTGTATGTTTGGTAGCCGTAGTGACCACGTTGTTTACCATGATCGGCTGTTGCAAGGTTATTCGAGTTAAGAACTAACTTCAAAAATTTTCAAGCAAATACATGATTTTAATTTTATTCAAGCAAACAATTGACTTTGCATTTATTGTTATTAAGATTTCCTTGAGATAAGATAGGAATGAAGTTAACTATAATACTTTGGATTTTCGATGCGGTCCCACATGGATGTTCTCTGTCGGATGTCCTATTCGTAGGGCTTCCTTGCTGACTTGCTATCTACAACGAAGGTCCTTTGGTAATGACTGTGATCACACTGCCTAGTGAGTTATTTATTTTTTGCAGTTGACGACGCTCGGGTGACCTTCGTCGAGGATAGGCGTCTTGCCCCTGTGCTCCATATCATTGTCTTTTCTTATGAATTGCCTCAGGTTTTCAGCCCTTGCAAGCAATTCACTAACATTGGTTGGAAGACTCTTCAGTAGTGATATGAAGAAACATCCCTACCTTAATCCATTAGTCAAGATTGCAACGGATAATTTGGCATCTAAGTTGGGGACTTCCAGTGCTTCTTTGTTGAAGCGCTGAATGTAATGTCTAAGGGTTTCGCCCTACTGTTGCTTGACTATCATGAGTTGTCAACTGGTCTTTCTATACCTTTTGCTACTGGCAAAGTTTTTAGGAAGCAGTCAGAGAAATTTTCAAAACTGGAGATTGAATTTATGGGCAGTTGGGAGAACCAAGTTTGAGCGCTGCCTTTGAGAGTGGTCAAGAACATTCGACATATTATGGCATCAGTAAAGCCATAAAGTATCATCATGCTGTCAAACCTTTCTAGGCGTTCCTTGGGGTCGGACATGCCATCATACTCCGATAGGTTAGGTATCTTGAAATTTCTTGGGAGTGTTTCATCCAAGATTTCTCGTGTAAATGGATTGGATCGTTTCTTCTGCTCTAGAGATTCTTCGAGATATGAGTTACCTAGCGTATTGACTTATTTCCCAACGTATTTCTTCCAATTGGTCACCTTATTCGATTTCGTCACTCCCTTCAAACGCTCTTGGATTTGTTTCAATTGGTGACTGCATAGGAGCAGCCAAGCCGGTTGGGGCTTCTCGCTAATCTTGCAGATCTCTTGCAGTTATGGCTACTGCTACAACCTTCCGAATCATCTCATTGATTTGTTCTGTTGTGAGTATAGTTGCATACAACTCTTGATGTGAAGTATCACAGGGGATTTTCTCTTGCAGGAGGATGTGTATCTACTGCCTTTTGGTTTTGTTAATTAGAGGCACAAGTATCTGATGGACATTCTTCTACTACTCGCCGAGTTGTCACCATTTTTCTCTTTTCTTTCGTGCCCCACAGTGGGCGCCAAACTGTTGATGTAAAATTTAGACTAGGGAAAATATGAATGTGATTTGTCTCTACTTCAATTCCTCTCCCATTTCTTCTTTATTGTCTCCTTCTTATAATAGCTTCTTTTCTCAATTTACCCGTTTTAGCTTCCTCTACCTCAGCCAACATTGTTGCTTCATTCCTTTTAGGGTCAGCTAGATTCCGGGACAATCATTCCTTGTGAGGCGCAGTCAATTTGCTGAGTATATGGGATTGATCCGATTTAGGTCTCAGCTCACTTCTCCATTTAGGTCTCAGCTCACTTCCTATTTAAGCTACTTGATTATGGGTGATTCCATTATTCTCCTACAGCATGATCTTGTAATTGTTGGAAATTTATTTGGCTGGTTGTGGCCCAGTAATTTTTTTGTCATTGTGCTTAATGAGGCCCAATAGTAGTTTCGGGTCGATTTACAAACTCATTTACATCTCGCGTTTTTTATGTTGACGCCACCAGCCTCTGGGGTACTTACGGCTCGACCAACACACGGATTGTCCACCGCATGGTGTGGATTTGTTCCACGCGAGGTGGACGCGTATCTTAGTGGTTACCAGGGAGGCCTTTGGAATTCATATATTCCAAATGTCCAAGGTTCGAAATCCCCTGGGGACGCGTCCACCTCGCGTGGAACAAATCCACACCATGCGGTGAACAATCCGTGTGTTGGTCGAGCCGTAAGTACCCCAGAGGCTGGTGGCGTCAAGAGAGGCAAATGCAGAAATTATAATAAATATATTTATATCTTGAACAAGCATCAATATGTATACTCATAATATTACATCTAACATGAAATATAATTAAAAAACTACATAATTTGCATTTATCATTTAATGAAGTTTTCGATAATTTGGATTATTTATGTTGTTTTTAAATTTTAATAATTGTTGTAATAAAAAATTATTTTTGTATCTTTTATATTTATGTTGATTATGTATAATCAATAAATTTTATGAATGCTTATTTATATTGCGGGTAGCAATTTCAATTCATTACACGGGTGGAAATCTATAATATATATATAAAATACAATAGCTTGACAGAATTTTAATTCTTAAATTCTTTATGACTTAGTATTATAGTAAATAATTAATATGATGCTATTCTTATTTGTATATTTTGGTTATAATAATTATTATTTTTATTATTAACGTTAATATTGAATGAGTTCAATCAATAATTTTAGTTATCAGTATTAAAATTATTATTTAATTATTAATTTTTTGTTTATTTGTTCTTAATATTATAAATCCTATATATAGTCATCAATAATTAAATTGTATTTTAATTATTAATGGTCAAATCATTTGTTATCTTTAATATTACAATCATATTTTCTAAAAATATATAGTATTATTAAATATTTTAATGAATTAAGCCTCTGTTCAGCAACTATATTTTGTTTCGAGGTAAAATGTGTGATTGAAAAATAATTTTGAAAAAATATGTTGTTAAAAAGTCGGTTGAAAAAATGTGCTACTTATAAATAATTTATAGAAAAAGTTATTGAACGAAGGTTAACATTGAAGAGTTAATGCTTTATTTTTTTTAGTTAATAATATTAATAGAATGATTAATTTATTTTAATCATTCTTAATTTTTATAAATTTTTTTAGAGATTATAGGGTATAATTTTCGGTATAATTTCGTAATATTCAATTTTACTTGGTTGTCGTATCATGATAATCCCTAGATTTTCAAAATTATTATTTTGACTACTTATTTTTGTAAATAAGGTTTAATTGGTTAAATTCAAATATTTTGACTATTTCTTTTTTAATTATTGTAATTGATGTTTTTGAATGAAAATTAAAAATTACATTAAATACAAGAAACAAATGTATAAGTAATGAGAAATATGCTAATACATTTCACATGCATCAATATTCGTTCACATAATATTATATCAAATATGATATACCATTAAAAAATTACTAAATTTACATTTTCAATGAAATTATTAATAATTCATAAAAATATTGAAATTAATAATAATTTATTATTTAAATTTATAAATTGACGTTTACTATTTAAAGAATTTTTTAATAATTTGAATTACTTATATTATTTATTAAATTCTAATAATTATTGTAATAGAGAATTTTTTTTATACATTTATATATGTGTTGATTATGTATAATGTAGCGACCGAGAATTTTTACGCAGTTTAATAATTATTTCAACGTTTTGAAAATCGTGCCTCTACGATCTCACCCATTTTTTTAAACTAACGTCACGACGCGTTCATCTAACCAAATCAAGAAATATCGAGTTAATTCAATTTTAAATTAAATTCCGAATTTTCAAAATTTTACTATTTTATTATTTATTTAAATTATTATTTTCAAAATCATTTTAAATCTCAAATTACGTCAATCTCATTTTATCAGTTTCATTCTCTCGACCAGTTGAATTCGCGTGCGAATTTTCCTCGAACTAATTGCATTGCTTGTCAAGATGTCACACCACCAACCCCATCAATCACATCAATCCCATACCCTATCTATTCTCATACTCTACATCACCAACCCACTTCATTATTCATCTAACCCATACTCCACCAATTCAGTCATCACTCTCCCTATACATCCTCCCTCAACACTACATTCAGATCTCCATGGCAGCCATGTTCAACCACATCACCACTGCCTCCTCCAAAATTCACACACCACCATCACCATCTTGCAACACCTCAACCACGGCCAAGACCAACCATCACTGCCGAATCTCAATCTCAGCATCACCACCACCAGTCCACTGCCAAACCGCCAACTCCACCACTTTCAACAGCCACGGCATCTCCACCACCGACCAACTACTTCACCCTCACCCCCACTACAACCACCTGCAGCACCACCAATGAACCACAACCAGACCACCACTGCCCCAAATCAATCCCAAAACCACCGACCTCACGCAGCCACCACCAAAGGCTCCAAAACCACCACCGTTACCACCACGGTATCGCAGTTGTCCAGCCATGTCCAACCACCCCCACTGCCAAGCAATCACCACCGGGGTCCTTCATCATCATCATCATCATCATCATCACCTCAACCACAATCCCGCCGCGACACCATCGCACGACCCCCCACGCTGCCCTCTCCAATCCTCCCAAATTAAACCCAAAAATCAAAAACCCAAAACCCAAAACATAACTTACCAAACTACTCACCTTCGACCGGAGGTTCACCAGGGATTTCACTCCAAAATCGCGAAAATCAAGCCTCGGTTTATCTTGTTTCTTCACATCAAAATCACTCAGCTCCCCTCGTCACCGTCCACCTCTTGAACCGCCGCTTGCCGCCACCCTCGCCGGCGTTTCGCCGGCACATCACCGGCTGAAGGGTAGGACGTGGGAGGAGCGTCACCTCCCTCTCTCCCTTTCTCTGCTTCGATCGATCAAGGAAAGATAAAGAGTTGATTTTTATATATTTTGATTTTTGAAATTGCAGCTTTAGTCCCTAAGTTTGCAACATGTTTTAAATCAGTCCCTGTAGTTTTAAAACCTATCATTTCAGCCCCTTAAGTTCTAAATGATTCAAATTAGCCTTTTCATTTTTAAAATCACTTGTTTCAAGCCCTACAATTTAATATTCGTTTTGAGCTTCGACCCAACTTCTGAAAATTTACATTTTAGTCCCTCAAATTTGAAAAGTATTTATTTTAGTCCCTCAGCTTTCAAAATATTCATTTTAGTCCCGTAACTTTCAAAATATTTATTTTAGTCACTTAGCTTTCAAATTATTCGTTTTAGTCCCTTAACTTTCAAAGTATTCATTTTAGTCCTCCAACTTTCAAAATCAGCGATTTCAGTCCCTAAATTGTAATTTATCATTTTAACTATAAATTTCAAAAGACTAATTCGACTTAATCTTTTAATTGGCTAGACGAAGCGTACGGAGAATTAAAGAATTGAAGTCGTTTCCCGCTCAACTTTGCACTCGTCAAGTTTAAGGTAGACTCGCCCCTATTAATTAATTTAAATTATGATTGCATGTGAATGTGTATGTTACGTGATTTATGTGAAATTTGTTTAATGAAAAGAGGCGAGAATGTATTTCTTCGGAAATAATTATGTTGTTATGCTTGTCATAACTTACTTGCTTAAATGCATGAAAAAGAAAGAAGAGAATATCTTGCAAGATAAATGATGATGTTATGCATAACATACGTGCCTTAAGTGCACGAGACGAGATTACTCACACCCTATGATTTTAAAGAAACTATGATTTTCAAAGAGAAGCCCCGTGCTTTAATGCACAAGAAGAGACTACCCACACCCTATGTTTCTAAAGAGCCTGCATTTATGTGTTCAATTATATTGTAGATTAATTAATGGGCGATGAGTCTACTGAGTATTTCTATGAAATGCTCATGTCTATTTTTAACAACATTTGCAGATTTCAGAGAGGGTGGCAAGTGATGGATGATTGTGGCAATAGACGTTAAATGGTTGAAAACCTTATTTTAATGATTTCCGTATTTTCAAATATTGGATAATTTTGAGAATTTCAGTTATTTGAGAAATTATGACATTGTCAATTGCTTTACAATATTAATGGCTCGATTTATTATTTCGAATTGTTTCATAAATGTTTTCATTTTTATCGACCATTACAGTTTATTTAATGTTGCCAAAAATAAATTTCAGTTATTTCTTCCGCTAAAATATTATTTTCAAAGTTAGATCAGACGATGACGTGGTGAACCGGGTATTTAGAACTCGGGGCGCTACATATAAGAACTAAAATTTTACGATTACTTATTGAAATCGATATTGCGGATAATAACTTTCGAGAGGTGGTAAACGGGCCGAGCTGCTCGTCGGCTCACGAAAACACGACCCGAGGACGGCTCGGCTCGTCAAACGGACGAGCTCATGGGCGAGCCAAACAATAAAGTTGAACCACGAGCCGAGCTTGGCTCGGTTCGTGGTTCAACGAGCGGCTCGGCGGCTCGTGAAAAAAAAAATTTAACTCGTTTTTTCACGTTAAATACTATATATATAAAAAAAATTCTTACTGATCATCTGAACACTGAACCTAAATATAAATAAAAAAAAATTAAAAATATAAATGTTGTGACCGTTCTGGTCACCTAAAAAAAATTATTTTTTTTATTTTTTTCCTTAATTTTATCCTATAAATACTACACTAACACAATTTTTTTTCTACAATTTTACTACACTACATCTATTACAACTCTCTGCTCTAATTTTTATTCTACACTACAAGTCTACACTCTTCTCGTCCTCTACCTCTACTCTACCAACATTTTTATTCTATTTTCTACAATTCTACATTACAAATATACTACAAGTTTGATATTTCAGTTTCAATATCTCATTTTATCATTACATCTCTCAATTACAATTTACACATATTCCATTTTATATTTCAATTTTTCCACACCACATCACATACAAAAGAATGAATCCCAGCAGCCGAAGAATTATTAATGAATTGTTCGATGGTCCACCTGGATTTGGGGAGCATCATGATGATTCAACACCACAATCTCACATTCATTTCGGCGATCAATTTGCCGGTCTCAACGACGTACCAATTCCCGACAACATTGAAGAAGATCCATTAAATCAGCAAATCGATTTAGACGATATTGAAGAAGATGCAGATGTTCAAATCTTACAAAATGATCCCGATATTCTCGACGCAAGAGGAAAAAGAAAAGCCAGAAAAGGTAAGAAGCCAACTTCAAAGTGTTGGGATCACTTTAAATTAGTCTCAACAGGGAAAACAATTGAAGGAGAAGCTGAATTCAAAGCTGTGTGCAAATATTGTGCACAACAATTAGCATGGTCAAAGGGAATTGGTATTACACACCTCAACCGTCACTATCGCAAGTGTTAGCCTAAGCACGGGTTCGTTGAACCGAATCAAAGTCAACTACAATTTGGTTCATCGGCCGCTAGTGGTTCTGGAGCTGGATCTACAACACTTTTAAATTTGATGTATTCCGAAGCAAAGAATCGAACTGGGATGGTTCAATTCGTTGCGGGCGCGGAGTTGCTACTAAGCATAGTGGACAACGAGTACTTTGTTACATACATCAAGCGTTATCTTCAACCCAAGTACCAAGGTATTACTCGAAACACTCTACGTTCTGATACAATACAATATTTTCTTCAAACTAAGAAACAATTAATAGTCGATTTAAATAACTATAGTGGTGTTATTTCTTTTACTTCCGATCTTTGAGAAGGTATTAACAAAAAATGTTATATTGCTGCAACTGCACACTACATTGATCCACTTTGGGTTATGCATAAAAAAATTATTGCTTTTTAAATTCTAGAATTTCCTCATAATGCAACCAACATATTTAATGTTATACTTGATATTGTTAGAGATTATGACTTTGAAAATAAAATTCGATCATTTACTTTCGATAATGCTAGTGTAAATAAACCTATAGTAGATAAATTATGTAGAATTCTTAATCCAGATTTTGGTGATTTCTTATTCCATGTTAGATGTGTATGTCATATTTTAAATTTAATTGTTCAAGATGGCTTGAAACATATTAAAGATGAAATGGATAAAATTAGAGATGCTATAGTGTACATAACCATATCACCGAGTAGAAAATAATATTTTGAAACAATATATTCACAATACAATTTAGATTCTAAGAAATTTATCACCGACGTAGGCCATAGGTGGAACTCCACATACTTGTTACTTAAATCATGCGAAGGTTATGAACACATAATAATGAAATATTATAACAGTAGAACATTTAAAAAAAGACGATGATCCTCTATTAATAGAATCGGATTGGGAAGCTACTTTTAAAGATAAAAAATTTTTTAACAAGTTTTTACGATTCAACCAACATATTATTTGGGGTATATTACCTAACTAGTTCTTGAACGTCTTTATATTATTGCAAGAACTTTTTATAGATATAGATATGAGTCATTTTTTACTGAAATGATAATTGCTATGGAAATAAAATTTAGAAAATATTGGGAAGATTTACCTATGTTATTTCCCTTAGCATGCATAATGGACCCGCGTTTCAATTTAAAGGGTACAAAAATTCTTGTTTCAAAAATCAATAGCTGATTGATTTTTGGATAAACCTATCACTTATAATAATTTAAAGAGCACGTTAGTAAACATGTATACTGTATATGCTGCACGATTAGGAACTACTGTTAATCATACACAATCTGCATCATCACATGATACTACACTTGGAGACGATGAAGTTGAATTATACAATTTAATGGAAGAAATGAGTCAAGCACAAGGAACTTCTTCTTACAGTATGTCTTCTAGTTCTAGTATCAACGAATCAGGTTCACTTCAAATACCTGAAGAATTGAAAATTTATTTTGGACAAGAACTACTTAGAAATGTGGAGTCTACTAATTCTTTAGAATTTGATTTACTTCATTATTGGCGAACAAACGAACGAAAATATCCGATTGTTTCCGCTATTGCAAAAGATCTACTAATACCTCCGGTTAGCACGGTAGTTTCGGAGTCTGCTTTTAGTGCAGGTAAAAGGGTTTTGTCAGAAGTCAGGAGTCGACTCAAAGAAGATATTTTGGAATCGTTAATGTGTGTTAAAGATTGGCAAGACGGTGATTTACGCATATAACATAAGTATGCCGAAATTGCATGCAGTCAGGTAAATGATATTTAACTTTACATTTTCAATTTCTTTATTATACATATAAAATAAAATATAATTTTGATTTCAAAACAAAAATTGTACACGTAACAAATTGTTCATGTACAATTTTAACTCCGCCTACTAGAATATTCAATTATTCAAATAAGACTATTTAGTAGCCGATCCCAAGCCTGGAAAAAAGGAGGTGAGTTTAATTTTATTTTTTAACCTTTTAAATTTAAATTTATTTACTTCATTTTAGTTTTTGTCTTTTCACATTATAATTGGATATTTGATTATTTGAACAAGTTTTTATTTACGTTATAACTTATAAACTTATAAATTATAATTAATTATTTCGACTTTCAATTTAATTCTCTAATAATAATTAACAAACATTGATTTTTTACTTATTAAGTTATTAATAATTTATTTAATACATAACTTATTACTTATTAGTTATTAATATTATACTTATATTTATACTTATTAGTATTCAAGATTTCAAATATTTTAAATATCGATTAGATTGTCGACTAAATAAACTTAATACGGTAAGACAAGAGGGGTTTTTTTTATTATTATTAAAAATTACACGAGCTAAACGAGCCGAGTTCGGCTTGGCCACGGGCTCGTGGGCCAAGCCGAGCTCGGCTAAGCTCGGCTCCTTTGACCCGAGCTCGTTGCTCGGCTCGTCCGTTTGACGAGCCGAACATTCCGAGCCATGGGCCGAGCCGGCTCGACTCGACCCATTGTCACCTCTACTTTCGTACATCGTACGAGTGTAATTATAATTTTTGTTAATCTTTACACACAAGTAGCATTAATCTCACGATAATCGTGGAGCACTCACTAGCTACAAAATCTCTTCAATCCACGTGCTTGTTGACTTATTCTCAAAATTTGACGTTCCTATAGCAAAATTGGCGATTTATAATGTATACAAGCACCATTCGCAAAAATCACCCGTGATCTCTCTCAAACCATAAATTTGTGCCATTAATTTCACTAAATTCATGTAATTGTTAAGGAGAGTTTGCCTATACAATAAGCCAAATTAGTAATCCCGCATATCTATAAATTATACACAATGATTTGCAAATCAAGATTTGATACATTTGTTGAATATCCATTTTAGTTTCCAGATTTGCGAGTTAAGGCTGGGAAAAGGGAAAATTCGAACCTGATTCAGTGATTCTCGTGGTGGTGAGACATTTGGGTTTTTGGTGAAGGTTAAAATGAGTTTGTTGAGGTCGCACAGTTAGACGATTAGGCAGGTTATGATTTTTTTTTTTTTTTTTTTGGGAACATTACATAAGGGAGTGGAGTGGAGTGGAGTGGAGGGGAGGGGGATTAGAGGCTCGAACCCAGGACCTATGGCCTGGTAAAGGAAAGGCAGGTAATGATTGACATTGTATTTGCTATTGTTTAAAATTAGTTTTTTAAAAATGAATAGTGATTTTTAGGAGAAATGGTAGTTGAGATATGGTTGAAAAGTCAAATATTGTAAGTTTGATTTTTAATAGATGATTGAGATTGAATACTGTAACAAAATAAGAAAATTTTAATAAAAACCAAACAAGGAATGAATAAATAAATAAATTGCGATCATTGAAAACAAATAAAAAATTGAAATGGACCAACACAGAAGAATATGAAAGTGCGGAGATGGAAATTTTAATAAACCATCATCTTTAGACTCCTTTTGATTTTTTCGAGTGGGCATATTCCTTGAGATATCCTTGGGGATCATTATCATTAATCAATATCTAGTCGCAACTCGCAATGGGAGAAACGAAAATGAAATCGAGAAGTGTAACAAATAGGTTTGTACTTGTAGCCTTACATATCAATTCACTCTACTATTGTCCAAATATCCACAAATTACTGGAATTATATATATCCATATAGTATAATTCACGACATTTAAAATAAAATATTAATTGATTGTATTAATATGAAATTGTGTTTGTCCATGGATCGATTTGATATTACAGATTGAGTGTTTAAGTTATTAAAAGCTGAAAGACTCGATTTGTAATCCGATTTAAAATTAATATTTACGATCAGTAAATAAATATAGACAATTTATTTTGATAAAATCACATCGATTTTATTAAAGTCTATCTTTAACTTTGGTAAAAAAAAAATTGAGAGTACGTTTGGAACGTATTGGACGGGATCACGTGAAATTAATTTGTGACATTGATCATACAAATTTAATTTCACTTGACTATTGTACGTGAGACCTTAATTCTAATCGGATAATGGACTTCGATTACTAACTTGAAGTTCTTTGAGGTATCAATGGATGAGATCAAATTGCTGATCAATATCTCGGTACTTTGAGAATTAAAGTAAACTAACGAGGAACATATATTCGTATTATGGAACTCGTCACCTTTTATGTATAATCATAATTTCACTGGTTCTTCTAGTGGACAATTGAATCTGAGCTCAGTAATTCGACAGTGAATGATGAATTCTATGATGTGATGTGATCACATCGAAATGTCGATAGAAGATGAGTGTTGAGATTTTATGAATATTCAGAGAATGACATTTTGGTCAATTTAGCTTGCTCTGAATATTCAAGTTGATCAACGCGAGTAACATATAAGAGTGATAAGTCAAAGGATAAGTTATTGATTATTATTTCAGTAATTACAAATTTACTAAGAGTACAATCTCGTTCTTTTAGTGGAATAGAACGTGATTAATAAATTAATTTTGACTAATCAAGAGTTGACCAAGTCATAATTAATTTATTGAAACTTAGTTTAATTGAGTCTGATCATGTTCCCTCGGTGGCTTCACTATTATAGGCTTATTACATGTATTGGACTGTGCATAAATGATTTTGGGTTATGATACTAAGATTGATAGAGTTTTGGAGTGTAAAGAGGTTACAAATAGGAGGAAATTACACAAACTACCCTTAAAATTTAACCTATTTGAATAATACACTTTCATACACACATTAAAACCTTTACACCGTATAATTACGGCCTAAACAAAAACCTTCTCAAACCCAAATGAGAACCAGTTCTCTCCTGCAACTAATCCATTTTTCCTCCACTCCACACTTCGGTTGGGCTGGATTTGGTTTTGGACCAAAATTAAATGGAACCCCATTTTGAACTTGGGACAGAATTCACGTTGGATTGCAAATTATTATTTGAAGAGTTCAAATAATGGACTGGACACTTGCAAATAGGAATTGAAGTATTGGGTCAGCTTGTGGCTCAATGTAATCTTTAATTAATTTGTAATTTTTTTGTCTAGGTTTGGCCATAAATTATGTTCTTGTTTATTTTATTATCGCATTTATTTACTTCTTTAGTTAATTGTTGAATGAATGAATGTCATTAAATAACATGTCATGTAGATCGCATAAACACCTCTCTAGGTACTATATTGTCATGCATTGTTTTATATTTTATTTTCTTTGCTAAATGTTAGATTAGAAAATAAATATGTTTATTAATAATTAAATCGATTTTAAAAGTTAAAATTAACTAGGTAATTATTAATTAAAACCCAATAGTTAAAAATATTAAGTGAGTGAGGGTGCAATTTTTGAAGGTTTAATTGCATAAATTACTCACTTTAGATAACAAAACTGATTTTTAATACTCAATTTTTTTTTTTTTTTTTGAAAAATACTTCATTCAGTGCACTTCCTCTCCCGATTGCACCATAGCCAACTCACCATCGCCACCACCCGGAATCAACCACCGTTGCCACAGAAGCATCCTCTTTTCGCCTGCCACCAGCGTGTCAACTTGCCGAAAAACTGGAAAATTGCCAAGCAAAAAAAATTCATCCAAGAATTGAGTGGAAACAGTTGTCAAAAATCGGTGGTGGCCTGTGGACTGAAGCAAGAAGCCAAGAAATCGTGACTACAATGAAGCGGAGAAGAAGAACCCGTCTAACTGTGATCGCACCGACCAGTGGCTAGAAGAAGTGAAACTGTGTGTAGAAGCCGATGAAGGTAAAGTAGTGCACTGTCCAGTGGTAAAAGTTCTCACAAAACTAGTGAAGAAGTCACCGTCCAAAGAGCTAGTGATCGAACCTGTGAAGAAGAAGGAATCTGCCCATTTTCAAACCCTGACCTTCGGTCGGTGTATCGGTGATCTAAGACCAACACAGGAACCGCAGGGTCAAGGGGAACACTCGCCTGGAACTTGCAACAGTTTCGATGGTGGTAGGCGGCGAATCGACCGAAAAATCAAAGGTGAAAACTGAACATAATTTTTCAAATTCCGGTCATTTGTGAACTCCGATCAAGAAATGGTTTGCACCATTGGATTCATGACGAAGAAGAGAAGCTTCTAGTGAAATTTGGGGATTTTGATAGAGTAGATCCAGTGCCTTCCTTCTCTATTCACTGTTATTGTGGTTTGATGCAGGAAAGAGTTTCTTTTTAGGGGTGATTGTAAAAATTGTATTGAAATTTGTATAAAAAGTGTTTGAATTTATATTTGAAACAAAGTATCATAAAATTTTGTAAAGTATCAAGTTGTGATACTAAAAAAAAAAAAGTGGATTAAAACTTTTTGATTTTATATCGGAGATAAAGTATCATAAAAATTTGTAAAATATCAAGTAATGATAATAGAAAAATTGAAAAGTATCATAGGTATCACATTGTGATACTAAAAAAATTGAAAAAATATCATAAGTATCATATTGTGATAATAAAAAAAAAATTGAAAAAATATCATAAGTATCACATTGTGACACTTAAAAAAATTGAAAAGTATCATAAGTATCATAATGTGATACCAATATAATCATAAGTATCATACTACGATACTAACATATTTAAAAAGTATCATAGTTATTTTTCAATTTTTAAAATTTTATTATAAGTAGTTTTCAAGTTTTGTAAAATGTAAGTAAATTTCAATTTAATCCCTAAAAATATGGTATTTTTGTAAAAATCCCTTTTTTGAACCCACGACCTCCCCTATTAGCTCATTATTAAAATATTTTGTATGCCTCGTGCTAATTTAATTAAGGGAAAAATACATAACTACAATACTTTAAATTTCACTTTTCAAAACTAACAAACCTAATATTTTTTTTCAAAAATCAGGTGTTTAATAATTAAAAATAAATATAATATTATATATAATATAAACATAATTATATATTATATATTTATATTAAAATTAATATAATATTAAATCAAAAACTCAAATTTTGATTTCACAACCTCCCTCATCCCCGTCCCTTCCCCCGCCCACCCCCACCAACCCCATCACACCTTATCCCACCCACGCACCCACCCACCCCACCCCCAACCCAAACCTACCCCAAAAATATATTTTTTTTCCTCTCGATATTTTCTTACACTGTCCCATCCCACACCACCCTCACCCTCACCCCAACCGTACACTACCTCATCGCCAATTTAGGGATATGATCACCACATGCAAGCTCCATAAACGCTCCTCAGCCAACCTTTAACCTTCTTGACCACCTATAAATAAGGAGACAACGGGTTGGGTTCGGGCAGGTCGGGTTGGGTCAGGCGGCTTGGATCCGTGAGTCCCCTGCGGGTCTCAGGGAAGGTTGAGGCGACCCTTCCGACCTATTTATTGCCCCATTTATATATTTTAATTAATTTTTTACTATTTTTATATATTTTTTCATTATTTAATATGAAAAAATTGAGTCGTGGGGCGGGTTCCCAAATCCGTCGTGTACTTTTGCCATCCCTACCTATAAATATATATCTATAAATAATGGGTGCATACATCATTCCAATTTTCGAACATTCCACATTCAACACATATTTTATGTCATACACATTACACTGACATTATTAATCTCAAAAACTTTCCAATGAATTATTTTGCGATTACTGATTAGTGAAAAATGCAAAATACTAAATATATTAAGGTTATGTTCGTTATTAATTCTTTGGTAAAATATTATTGATAAATAAAGAATGTGATATTTTCGAAATAAAATATGTAATTAAAAAGTAGTTTTGAAAAATGTATGTAATTAAAAAAATGATTTAGAAAAATGTGTAATTCATAAACGTGCTTATAAACAAGTTCCAAACAGAATTCATAGTTAAAGACAATAGAAATGTGAAAACTTTCATTAGTTGCTCTCATATGTCCTTTTTGATCTATTGTGCTCGGTGGACAATATAATAATTGTCCACCGTCAATGAAAAATACTCGAATGTTCTTACTAGTTTTTAAATGTTTAAAAGTGAACTCTCGATTATTTTTTATTCGCGATGAATAATATAATAATTGCTCATCATGGAGAACGGAACGGAATTGTGGAAAAAGTTCATGGATTTCTTTCTAAAAATTTGTACATCTATGCTAGTGTTGTTGAATGGGTTTCTAGGTAGAAGGCCCGATCTAGATACTCTATATTGAGGATAGATCATGTGGGACCCATCTTCTTGATTTTTTTATTGAATTTGTATCTTTATATTTGACTGGATTCACTCAATAAAATCATAGTAAGTGGAGTGCTTGATCATTGTTATTTTTAGCTCATTTTTAAAATACTAAATTTTAATCACATTTAACAATAAAATATTTATGCGTAAATCTAAAGTTTTTCTCTCACTTTCGACCATGTAATATCTTATCAATCATTATTCAAAACTTTTTTTTTTCCAAATAATAACAATCAGACGAAGGCTAAAATAGGCATAGAAAACAAAATTTCTTTTTATTTTTTAGTAAAGCTTTTTGTACCTTTTATTTTACCTATTCCCTTAATGATGTTGACTTGACAAATGAGCTGGACTATTTCATGTCTGAATTTCAAACCATTAAATGCCGGTACAATGAAATGAAACTCAAATGAAACCTAAACTCAAATGAAACTCAAATGAAACCTAAATTAAAATAGATTAAAACAACAACTACACCTTTTTCCTCAAATGAATCCACAGATCTCTCACACCTCATTCCACTCACACAAAAGACATGATCCATTCCTCTCATCTCAGCTCTCTCATACCAAAGAAATAACCTATATTGAGACTCTTATTCAAGCTATTCGAGTTCACATGGACGAGACACGATTGGAAAAGGTAAGAGTAATTTACCAATTTCAGTCAACAATCTAGGTTATTTTGTATTTGTATGTGAAAAAGCAAATTTGAAATTCATATTTATGTACATTGCATCTATTTTGATTTCAATGGATTAGCTTGTTTTCAAAAATTAGTTCTAGGGGATTTTTATTCTGTCGTATCTTAAAATCTTAAGGACTTTCAAAACATCAACCCTGTAAATGATACTATTACTGGTAATTTATGTGAAGGAAAGGAAATGTTGGGAGATTTGGATTGTGAAAAAGTGGGAGAATTCGAGAATGAGGCAGTAAAAACAATATGAATGTATCAGAAAATGATGTGTTAGTCAAAGATGTTGCAATTGTTCCTAAGACATGGATAAAATTTAATAATGAGAACGAAATATTCGAGTTTTACAAAAAGTATGCTTACCAAGTAGGCTTTCCAGTAGGAAAGAGGAATTCCAAATGGGGAGAGGATGGATTTCTAAGAAATGTTAACTTTACATGTAGCCATGAAGGTCAGAGAATTAGTACTACAATCGATTCCCTGAAGCTGCAAACCACAATACAATCTGGTTGTAAAGCAAGGGTGACGGTTGCTTCAGATATTAATGGAACATGGAGGATTAACAAAGTTTGTCTTCAGCATAATCATGAAACAAGATCGTCAAAGTCCAGGTTATATCGATGCAATCGAGAACTGAGTGCAAATGTGAAAAGAAGGCTTGAAATTAATTATGTTGCCGGAATTCCGTTGTATAAAAGGTACAGCCATACATCGCTACAAATATTCCAAATTAAAATCCGCTAATTTAACAGCCTTGGGATTCGTCAAATCCGGCATCACAAAAATCCCAAAGCCTCAGATACAAAAGACACTATTTTCCCCAAAATATACAACAACGCTACTTTCAAAGATCAATCTGTTAACAAAGGTGGAGATTTGAAGATCATGAAGAGTTGACTCGACAAAGTCCCTATTCGATGAAAGGACTAAGAAACCATGTCCACCATGTCATTCGCCACTGCCAATCACAACTCCTTTTTTCCTCAATTGCAAAACCCAAATCAACGCATTCCCAACTACACTATCCCACTCCTTTACCGATGCCACCACAATTAACAAACGTATAGGTGAGAAAGAGAGGAGTGGGAAAGGAAATAGTAACAGAGAAGGGCGAGAGAAATGAAGGGAAAATTACACACAAACATGTATTTTAATGTTACAATTCAAATTTCTTGGGGCATTGAAATTTTTTTTACGTGTTAATTAATGTATTTAATTAACTCAACATAATTACGAATTACAAAAATGTTTTGAACGAATCTTTCACTCTCTCTTTTCTACTTCTGTCTGACCTCTCTTGATTTAGTTGACAATCATCCAGCCGGACTCCGCCATCGTTCTGATCGTCTCCAGTAAAACCATCTCTCTCTATGTCTTCTCTCTCCCATCTCTCACGATGGTGAGATCGCCACAGCAGCAGTGAAGGCGCGATCTCACCGCTGCAGTTGCGATCTTGCGGTTGGAGGCCGTTGGTGGTGGTGTCCTGTTGGCGACAGTCTTCACGTCCACATATTTGGCAGCTTTGGAGCTCACAGACATTATCTCCCTATTCCCACTCTCGGTCGATGGCATCGTGGAGATGCTCGCCACTATACAGCAGTTGTGTGGTGCCTGTGCAGGTGATTGCAACAACCTACACGATGAGGCACAGTAGCGACAGCACCGTTGATGGCACCGCAAGAGTTTAAGGTTGAAGTCAACCGTTTAAGTGTCTGGGTGTGTGATTTTTAAGTTTTTTGTGTTGTTGAGGTATGTTGCAGTGGTGATTGTTTGTTTACAAGGATGGCGATAATCTACTCAGGTGGGGGGAAAGGTTGCTGTAATGCATTTTTTTATCGAAATGTAAAAATGCTGATGGTGGTAGAGTGAGGCTTCAATGGTGGTTATAGTGTGTTGATGGTGGTGGATTGAAGCTTTAGTGGTGGATTGATGGTGATAGATTTGCTGACATAGATGTGTGTTGCGTTGAGGCTTTAGTAGTTGGTGCGTTCTGCTGGTGGCAATGGTGGTGCTAGCGATAGCACCGGTGGTGGAGAGACCCGAGACTTCGTGATGCCGGCGCCGGCGATGGAGGTGACAGTGATTGGGTTGACGGCGGGGGTCGAGATTTGGATCAGATTTCTCTTGTTGCTAGCGGTATAGGCTGGGGGATTTTTGGGGTGGGGGTGGGGTGGGGTGGGGAGAGTAGGTGGGGTAGGGTAAGGTGGGGGATTAGGGGTGAGGGTGTTGTGATATATTGTGATCGATTATAGGTGATTGTGACTAATTATTAGATAAATGCGATCAAAATATTGACTAATTGTAACTTTATGTGACTTGCGATGAGTAAAGGATGTGACCAATTATTAGATAAATGTGACTAAAATATTGACTAATTGTGACTTTGTGTGACTTGTGACGAGTACAATATGTGACCAATTATTAGGTAATCGTGACCAAAATATTGATCAATTGTGACCAACTGTAACTTTGTGTGACCATTGGATGAGGACGTGATGTGACCTACAGTTGTGTCAAATATGACCTCGTGTGATCGAGTTGTGACTATATGTGAGAGAATTGTGACCTTGCATGAGCGAACTGTGACTTTATGTGACCTAACTATGACCTCATGTGACCAGACTGTGACCTTGTGTAATCAGACTGCGACTTTGTGCGAATGAATTGTGACCTTGTGTGATAAAACTGTGATTTTGAGTGACCGACTGTGACTTGCGAGTGGAGTGGATTGGGGTGGGGCGAATTTTACAATTAAATTTGTAATTGTGATCGAGCTGTGATTTTGTGTGACCTACTATAAATTTGTGTGACCAACTGTGAATTTGCATGTGGGGTGAGGTGGCTTGGGGTTGATGGACGGGCAAGGGTTGGGGTATTGGTGGTGGAGGTTGAGGTTGAGGTGAAATTTGCGATTAAAATTGTAATTGTGATTTGTGACTAAAATATGACTTTATGTGACCAATTGTAACTTTGTGGGTGAGGTGGGATGGGACGAGGTGGGAAAAAAAATAAAAGAAAAATCATTTTTGAGGTGGGGTGGGGAAAAGTAGAAGGAAAAAAAATTATTTTTAAGGGTGGGTGGGGGGGGGAGCTGTAATAGACGGAGACAAGTTATTTTTGATGGATTTTTTTATTTAAATATTATATTAGTTTTAATTTAATATATAATAGATAATTATTTTTATATTATACAATATTATATTTATTAATTACTAACTTTTTTTTAAAAAAAATCTTAAGTTTGTTTGTTTTAAAAAGTGAGTAGTTTATGTTTGTAGTTATGTAATTTTCTTATATATGAATATAACATGAAATTTAAATGGTTTCAAAATGACGTATTGATTTAATGAGAGTAGAAAAAACTAATGTAGAGTCTGTTAATGGGAAATCCCACATGGTTGACAAAACGATGACGTTTGGTGACGTTTATGATTTGAGGTCGGATTATTGGGAAAACTAATACGTCCGACCTGACACCTCCAGGTTGGACAACAAGTTAATCACCTTCTTAAGTTAGAGGATCAATGTCTCGACCACATTTTCGACATGAACATGTCAGGTCGGAAAATTACCTTGTTGTCCCCAGAAGTAAAGAAGATGAGGTCCAAACTGTGTCATTCCGAGGTGGAAGAGCAGGTCGAGTTTTTACTTATGAAGATTGAACGAGACCAAAACTACTTTCTTACAATACGGTTGAAACAGTTGTTTAGACATGAAAGCGGTTAAAATAGATAAAAGTCAACGACTTTGTACTATGTATGAGTTCCAAGTAGTTTAGTTGTCCTAATGACAGGCAGTCAGGTATTGTAATAAGCCAGCTCACCCCCTTTTACCTATAAATATATGAGATGGTAGCTCATAAAAGGATCCCAACTATGGCTGCTTCAAAGCCTATTATATATAAAGATATATACAAAAGCATACGTGGAGTCCAAGACGTCCATTCCTACCCGGGATTCACTTCTTCCACGTACAATTTTTTCTTCGCATAACTGATATTCACTTATTCTTCTTGCTGACTTGGAATATTTATATTTCAACCGACAACAGAATCTAATTATCCTGATATAAAAACATACAATGAGATAATGGAAACTTTAAGAACCAATTCATTCAAAATATATTTTCCTCAACCAAAAAATAAAAAAAATGATTCAAAATATATTCGGTTTATCAAACTGAAAGCTGTAGAATCAATTCTCAAGCTTTGTGGTGGAAAAGATGATTATAGGGATAGGTTTTGGGAAGAAAGAGTTTTCGTTTATTTTATATATATATATATATATATATATATTTATGAAATGTTGTTTTATCCATTTTACCCTTAAGAAATGTTGAGCACGTGCTATTTTACATAGTTTTTATGGATGTAGATTCCATTCAAAGGTACTCGTGTTGCATATTTGTTCTAATGTCAGGATGATAGTGGTGAAAAATGAAGATTTGGGATCCACTTGAACTATTTGAATACACTAAGGACCCAGCTGCAATTGTTTCTACTGATTAATACTGTACAGACACGTGCAAAGCACAAACGATTCAACATGTGGTAAGTGTTGTGTTTATGAAGATGGCTAGGCCCCGTCTTTCTTTTTGGTTATATTCTTCGTAACCCTCCTCTCTGCATATCTATTCGGTTTCGTAAAGGACTCTCGACAACTCAATATAGTCCGTAACCGTAAGATTTCAACTTTCTCTTCCCCATGCTTTTCTGTATATATCCGTGTTTCTTGTATGTATGCGTATAAAAGTTTCAATTTTTGCCCGTGTTATCTAATTAGCTCTTTTTTTGTTCGTTAGGGTTAATAGTGTGCTGTGATTTGTTCGATTACTATGTTTTCCCACTCCCCCCGTTTATGTGTTTTATGTTTTCTGAGTTCATATATTTAGGGAGGGAGTAGATAGCAGTCTGGTGTATTTTCTTGGATTTCTTTTAGTATAAATTGCTCTTATTTTTTCCAAATAACAAAAAGGCGAATTACACTGATCTTGGCAATTTTTATCGATTTTATGTATAGCAGATGTTTTTTTTTATCAATTTTAAAACTATTGCACATGTTTTTTTTTAATTTAAATTGAAAGCTTGGTCAATCCCTTGAGTTATGTCTTTTCTTTTAAGGCAATAATTATTTGTTGACCATTATAGGGTGTTATATATGAAAAGTAGGCATATATGGAGGTATGTGTATACACTTTCATGCAAGAAAAGGAATCTCCAATTCCTACACTAAATTCAAGGCCAATTGACCCCCTTTCAATGCTAGAATTAATGATCTACCCCCATCATGGCTAATCCCTATTAAGGCACAACCCCTTTCACGTCCTATATAAGATATTTCTCCAACGTGCATATACACACCATTGTCAAATTATTTTACACACATGTAAACTATTGGAAGAGAAAATTTGAGGAGGATTCACGTATCTTCACTTTGTCTTTCCTATATTCTTTTCGGTAAGTATGTTTTCTATGTTTTGGATCATACTATGAAATCAATTTCAAGAAATTATTATGGGTCCCACATAATATGATATGATATGTTTATGACTATACTAAGGGGACCGGAGTTTAGTAGTGCTACACATAAGAATTCTTACCACTTATGTTCGGTAAAATTCTTGTGTCTCCCTATGTTAATTATGATCCTTATGTTATTTATGAAAATTATTTTGGCATGGTTACTGAGGTTTTATAAATCTCATTCCACGATATTTTTTTCTTTCAGAAAATTGATGATTCGAGGCGGTCAACATGGAGGGGGCAAAAAGTGGCCTAGATTGATGAGATTATTGGATTGAACACTTTTAATTTTTTATGTTTTGATTTTATTTTATGCAGAAACAATATTCACTATTTTAATTCCGCAATTAAATTATGACTTTTAAAGTCGCACTCCATTAATTCAGTTATGAAATAAAATCTTATTATAATTGCTATTTAAGTCTCGATAATATGATTTGAATCTTTATTTAGGGTCACTCGAATGACCAAGAATTCGGGTCGTCACAGTTGGTATCAGAGCAAAGGTATGCTTTCCTGTAGACTTTTTAAATCATTTCAAAACATTTCTACAAGACACATTATTGCAATTAATCTATTTTAATTGCAGTTAAAGTAATTAATTTTCGTCATATTTGACATCATTTGTTTTAAAAATAAAAATTAAAAATAATATTCATTTACAGTTCACTGCCACTGTTCATGTGAATAGTGAACAGTGCGCGATCACTGTTCAAATGAACAGTGAACACGTCACTGTTTTTAAAAAAAAATTATAAATCAGATTTTGATCTAATCACTTATGCAAATTCTATTTTGAATACCCAAATTATTTTATGAGGAAATTACATGCTCACTTTTTTTGTAAGATCCTTATTCAAAATTCAGGTTTCAAATTTATTCATTCTAAATTTAGGTCATAATTCATTTTTATTTTAATATTTTTTACTTAAAAATAATTCAATCAAATAACCCTAACACTACCCACCTACCTACTCTAAATAAATATATTCCAATTAGTTTCCAATTTGAACAGACCAAAAGACAGAACCATCTCCGGTGGCAGGTGAAGCAATAGCGAGCAAATATGTGGTGGCGATGAGCGGTGCGTAGCAACGATCTATGGTGGTGTCACCGGAATGTTGAAGTAGGTCGGTAATGAAGTCCCAGCCATCGTCGCAAGGTTGCAGCTCCTCTATGTACAATCACTACAAGTGAGTGCAACAGCGTATCTTCTTCACGGTCGGTGTGCGGTGAGCGCAGCAGTGGCAATGGTGGTGTAGATGGTGAGGTGGCGGTGGAGGTAGTGGAGGTGAGGCGACCGTGTGCGGTGTTGGTGTGTGCGAAGTGCAGTGCAACGGTGTCTATGTGTGTGTTGCGGTGCAGTGGGTGCAATGATGGTGTTGATGAGGTGACTATGGATGTGAATTTCGAGCAGTCGGTTGTTGTGATGTGGTGCTGGTGATTATGAGTGAAGTTGTTGTTTATGACGACAGCCGGTGGTGGTGATTGCTGCTTGTGATGGTGGTCGATGGGTTGTTTATTTAGAGGTGACTGGTGGTGAAGAGGTGATTGCTTCTTGTGACGGTTGTTTGCAACGTCGGTGGTGTTAGCGGTAGGTGGTAGAACAAGTGTGGAATAGTAGCGATGAAGGCGGTGGCGACGGTAGTTCAAGTGGTTGGTGGTGGTGATTTTGGGTCGTGAAGTTGCAGGCAGGCGGCGGCGGCTGGGTGGGAATATGTTTAAGTCTTTGTTTGGTTTGGATAGGGTAGGATAGGGGTATAGGTAGGGTGGGTTAATTTGGGTTGGGGTGAGTAACTTGTTTGTGATCAATTAACTTGAAATTTGTGATCGAGATAAAGTTGTGACCTACAAAATTCAAGATTTGTGATGTATAACTAAGTTGTGACTTAAGAAATTTGTTATTGTGACTGAAAAATAAGTTGTGACCACGAGGTTGAAAAATTGTGACTCATAAAATCGAGATTTGTGACCTAGAAAGATATTGTGACCTATACAATTTGTGACTTGTGACCTATAAGAGAGTCGTGATCGATTAATTCGATAATTTGTGATCGAGAAATAAATCGTGATTAATTAGTTTTGATAATGTGTGACATTTAAAACTTGTGTTCAACTAAATCGATAATTTGTAACCTATAAAATTTGTGATATGTGACCAAGAAAACTAGTGTTTTGTGAAAATTGTGACCTAAAAAATTCTTTATTTGTATCCGAGAAAAAATTGTGACCAATGAAATTTGTAATTTGTGACCAATAAAGAAGTTGTGGCTCATAATTTGTTAAGTTGTGATCAATTGACTCGAGATTTGCGACCGAAAAAGTTTGTGACATACGAAATTCGAAATTTGTGACCAAGAAATAAATTGTGACCTAAAAAATTGTAACTGTGACCATAAACTTGTAGCGCCCCTAGTTTCGTATACCCGGTTCACTACGTCATTTTCTGTCTAAATTTTTCGAATAATATTTTTGCGGAAGAAATAATTGAAATTCATTTTTTTGCAACATTAAATAAACTGTAATGGCCGATAAAATTGAAAACATTTATGAAACCATTTGAAATAGTAAATCGAACCATTAATTTTGTAAAAAAATTGACAATGTCATAATTTCTCAAATAAATGAACTTCTCTAAATTATTCGATGTTTGGAAAATACGGAAATCATTAACGTCAAACTTTCAACCGTTTAACGATTATTGCCACCATCATTCATCGCTCGCCACCGTCTCCGAAATCTGCAAAACTGTTAAAAAGTAGGGTGAGTATTTCATGGGGGAAATACTCAGTAGACTCATTGCAAATTAATTAATTTATAAGATGATTAAACACATAAATCCCGGCTCTTTATAAAACGGGCATTGATAGGGCTTCTTTATAAAACTGCTCTTGATAAAACTCATATTGTGCATTACAGCACGAGACATATTTTGAAAATCATAGGCTCTTTGAAAACATCTCTTTGAAAATAGTTCTTTGAAAACAGCTCTTTGAAAATATCTCTTTGAAAACAGCTCTTTGAAAATAGCTCTTTGAAAACAGCTCTTTGAAAACCATATACTTATAAAACACATTTTAATTATGCCAAGCATAATTTTCTTTTGAAAGCATAAGGATCATTTTCATCATAACATAGGATAGGATCGAAATCCTCATAAACATAAGAATTTTACCGAACTTCGGTGGCAAGAATTCTTATGCAGTAAGTATACCAAGCATAATTTTTGAAATTCATAGGGATCATTTGCATCATAACATAAGATAGGATCGAAATCCTCATAAACATAGGTTAGGATCGAAATCCTCATAAACATAGGAATTTTACCGAACTTAGGTGGCAAATCCTCATAAACATATGGAGACACAAGAATTTTACCGAACTTAGGTGGCAAGAATTCTTATGTGTAGCGCTACTAAAACTCCGGTCCCCTTAACATAATCATAAACTTATCATATGGGACCCATAGCAATCTTGGTAGATTGATTTCATAGCAATGATCCAAAAAAACATTTTCGTGAAGCATAGGGTATACTTACTTTTCGTAAAAATAAAAACATACTTACTTTTCATAAAAACATACTTACTTTTCATAAAAACATAAGGTATATTTACCTTTCATAAAAACATACTTACTTGTCATAAAAACATACTTTCTTTTCATAAAAACATAAGGTATATTTACCTTTCATAAAAACATACTTATTTTTCATAAAAATTGACTTTCACAAGTCACATGACATTTATATGAAATCATAATTTAAATCAATTAATAAGTGCGAGTCTACCTCAAATCCGACGAGTGCAAAGTTGAGCGGGAATGACTTCAATTTCTTTAAATTCTCCGTACGCTTCGTCTTAGCCAATAAGTCACTTTAGTCTATCGAATATATAGTTCAAAATGATAAATTACTATTTGAGGACTGAAATTGATGTTTTGAAAGTTGAGGGACTAAAATGAATACTTTGAAAGTTCAGGGACTAAAATAGATATTTTGAAAGTCGAGGGATTAAAATGAATACTTTGAAACTTGGGCTTAAAATCAAATAAAGTAAATCAGCAAGGACTGAATTGATCAAATTTTTAAAATGAAAGGGCTGATTAAAATAATTTAAAACTTTGGGACTGAAATGGATAACTTTAAAAGTTGGGGACTGATTTGAAAAACCTTTAAAGTGAAAGAGGCTGATTTGAAACATTTCAAACTTAAGGACTGATTTGAAATAACTTTAAAAGAATTGAAAGGGCTGAATTAAGACATTTTAAAACATAGGGACTAAAGTTGCAAATTCTGAAAATTAAAATATAATCAGATTCCTTTCTTTCCACTTTCTCACTTAACTCATTGTTTCAGAATGTTAGAGAGAGAGAGAGAAAACGAAGGCAGAGTAGAGACGGACGAGAGAGAAGACTGCCTCGCCAAAACCGACGATTTGGCCGGCGAAACGCCGGCGCATAGAGGCGGCGAGCTGCGGTCAAGGTGGGATTCTGGTTTGAGGGCTTGGGTGCGAGAAACAAGGGCGAAACCGAAAAGAAATCAAATCTTAGTTCGCGATTTGGGTCTGAAATTCCGGCGAAGGGAGCGGCGATTGAAGTAAGTATTTGGGCTTGGCTTAATCTGGGTTTTGGGTTTTGATTTTGGATTGCGATTGGAGTTGGGTTTGATGTTGAGCAGTAGGCAGTGGGTGTTTTGGTGTATCGATTATGGCAGATTGAGGGATTTGATCGTGCAGTGGTGTTGGTGGAAGAGGTGATACAGATTGGTGGTGATTCTGGGGCAGTGACTGAGGTTCGATCGGCAATAGAGGTGGTTGCGAGCCATGGCAGTGAACTGGTTTGGCAGTGATGGAGCGATGGTTGCCAGCTTGGGATTTGTATAGGTTGAGTGATTTTTCTTGAATTGGACAGTGATGATTTCTTGGTGGCGTACTGATTGTGCTTAGATGTTGGTGTTATGGTTATGATTGAAGTGCTGCAGTGGACTGATGGTGTCAAAAGGGTGATTTGGGCAGTGGTGGAAATCCGGTGGTGGTGATGAAGATTTATGATGATGATAATATAGATGGTGTTATAGATGAATGATTTAAGCTGTAGGTGGGTTGATTTATTAAGTATGATGATTGTTTTGGAAGGTGAGTTGGAATGAGGTGGAAAGAAAATGGGGTTGGGGACATAATGATAATGAATGATGAAGTGGTGAAATAGTGGATTGAATTTGATATTGTTGGTGCGTGCTTGCAGGGGAGAGAAAATGGAAAGAAACAATGAAGGTGGGAGGAAAAAGGAAAAAAAATAGAAAAGAAATGTTTAATGGGAGACATAGGGAATTTGAGTGAATTTGGTGTTAATATGGAAGAACGTGGGAAAATTTTAGGTAGGATTAGTTTAGGATAATTAACTAAAAATTGGACTGACTTCGATTTGAAAATGTATTTAAAACAGATATATTTTGAACTGAAAATAAATTTGAGAATAAATAAATTTTGAGATAAAATTGAATTACGTATTTGGACTTGAAATAATTTGAATAAGGAAAATTGAGATATTTTAATAAATTTGGAATTCAAAATGATTTTGAAAATAATACTTTGAATAAATAATTAAAATAACATAATTTTAGAAATTTGGATTTTAATTTAAAATCGAACAAATTCGATATTTCTTGACTTGGCTAGATGAACACGTCGCGACGTTAATTTCATAAAAATAATGGGTGAAATAGTAGCGACACGATTTTCTAAATATTAAAATAATTATTTATTTCGTAAAAATTCTTGGTCGCTACAAAACTTATGGCCTGATTTATGACATGTGACTTAAAAAATTGTGACTTGTGATCACAATATACTGTGACCTAAAAAATTGTGACTTGTGAGTTGTGACCATAAACAATAAAATATATAAATAATTATGACCTGATTTTTAAAATAAAACCTTAAGTTTCTTAATTTTGAAAATGTGTACTTTAAATATCTTAGTTATGTATTCTTCCCTTATTTTATTTAGTAATTGGGCTCAATCATGTATGAAAATGTTAATTGGGCTAAGTAAATTACTATATGTATTGATAGTGTATCAATTAGGCCAATCTCATGTAAAGATCCAAAATGGTTAATGAATAATTTCTATGAAAAAGATCATTATTTAATTATGAAATTTTTTTACTCATCAATCCACTACGCTACCTTCCACGTCTTGACTCCTCAAACCAGGTATGTTGTATGATTTTCTAGTCATTTAAAATTTTATTGAGACATGTTAAATATGAAATATTTGTACCTTGAGACTTTACATGTTATATATGATTTGTAGTATAAATTGATAGAAGCCTCAATTTTAAATTTATTATTTCCAACGTAGAATCATGAGACATAGAAGATACATATAGGAATTTTGGTACATATTAAGCTTAGGAAGATTCACCCAATTAGATATTAAGTTGGTTGGTAACTTTAAAAAGGGGGGGGGGGTAAAGAATAATAAACAAAATTGATTTAATGAATCTGTACGATAATTCATCCCTTTATCACTACCTTTGTGTAAAAACAAGAGAAAAACTGTGGATGATTATTAGTACTTCCTCTTCAAGCGTACATCCTCTTAATCCGTATGATAATTCATCTCTTTATATTTCTAACTTTGTGTAAAAACAAGGGAAAAACTGTGGATGGTTATTAGTACTTCCTCTTCAAGTTCGAACTAGCAATTCAATAATTTATCCCTTTATCACTACCTTTGCGTAAAAGTAAAAAAAAATTGTGGATAATTATTTGCACCACTCTTCAAGTTTCAAATTCTGAAAATTCCACTCCTCAAAATTTATAATTATTCTAATGAAACTATATATTTTTAAAAGCCTCTTTTTGAAAGAAAAGTAATTATGCTCCCTAATTTTTTTGCTAGATGGTGAGTGGACAAGGCCAAACAACCCGTACTGAGAGGCGCGGCCATTTTACTTGGTTACATAGAAATTACAAGAGAAGCCCTACCCATGGTTTACCACAACACTTGGATGCCATGGAAAAAATTTACCGAGGGGCAAGGGCAAATGGATATCAATTTCATCAAGACGAAATTGTGTATCACCTTGATCGAAATCTCACTCCTTATTGGAGGAAATTCATCAAAATAGTTGAAGAGACATTCGACTACCAAACCTCCCCAGATGTGTTAATACGATGCATGAGGGAAAGGTGGAGGGTAAATCGTGAAGACCTTTATGACATCAATAGGGCGCCAGGCTACGAACAAAATCTAAGCAATATCCTACCAATACTTGAAGTTCATTACGAGGGACAATATGTTGAAGATGAATCAAGTGAGGAGTACAGCCCAGCTTCGTATTCCGCAATTGACCCAAGGCCAAACCCCTTAGGGAAATCAACATTAGGGTTCTGATGGGAACTATTAGTTGACGACTAGTTTTTTTTTAGTTTAAATTTATGTCTTTTAAATTATGAACCTCATTAGGTTAAGTATGTCTGGATGCTGGGTACGCCTGGTGGTCCATTATTTATGCTAACTTATGAATGTTTATGAATAAAACATGCTATTTCTTTAAGTTCTTGCTTTCAAGTTGATTTCTTTCTAAATAGTCACCATTATTTAATTAAGGCTATGGTACCATCAAGACGTGGAAGGACTAACAACAGCAATAACCAAACCCAAGAGTCTCCACAACCTATTAAACCACAGCCTATTGCAGTTGACCTACAGTTTGCTCAGCAATTTCTCGTTATGATGCAAACTTTTGTGCAAATTACTGCACCAGCACCTACTCAACAGCCAACACCAACGCCACCACCTTCTCTGCCGCCTCCTCAATCAGAGCAACCGCAGGAAGTTGTGCCCGACACTAGGACCACTATCGCTGTTGTTGAGCAATTTAGGAAACAGCAACCCCCTATCTTCTATCGCAGTACGGATCCCTTGGAAGGGGAGGATCGGTTAGTAGGAATGGAGAGGATTTTCGAACTCATTGACTACTCGAACCCTAGAAGGGTGATCTGTGCAACCTTTATGCTACGTAAAGGAGCTAGGCGTTGGTGGGACAACACTGCTAGATCGAGGGCTCCTGGTCATGTTTGGATGTGGGATGAATTCAAGGAGGTATTTTTGAAAAAATACTACCCCATGAACATTCAAAATCGGAAGGAAGCTGAATTTCTCACTTTGACTCTTGGATCGATGTCCTTGATCGAGTACGAGCAGAAGTTTTATGAGTTGGCTCATTATGCTCCTGAATTTGTGGATACGGAAGAGAAAAAGGCAAGACGTTTCGAGTAAGGTTTGAGGGATGACTTGTAACGGATTGTTATTGTGCTCTAGCTTGAAAGTTACCATGATGTGTTGGCAAGGGCACAACTGACAGATTTCAAAAATCACACTAGCGGGGAAGATAAGCAGCACGGTGAACAGCCAGAAAAGCAAAAGTGGGTGGATAACAAACAGCTAGAGAAGCGAAAGTGGATGGATAACAAGGGCAAAGGAAAATAGAATTTTTCCAAGAAAGGAAGAGGAGATTTGATACAAGGTAGCAACAAGAGCTACCCACGCTGTGAAAAATTCCAGAAGCATCATCAGGGAACTTGCCTCATGGGGACGAATTCATGTTTTCGGTGTGGAGAACAAGGACACATGGCTCAATATTGTCCTAAGTATGGTCAGTCAGGAAACAACCAACAGAAGGCACAGGGTAACAATTAGCAGAGACCGCATGGAAACAATCAACAAAGAAATAATCAGAATAAACAAGGCAATGCACCCGGAGGACAGGCTAGGGTTTATTTATTGGAAGGACAAGATGAGGATCAGAATTGAAATGTCCTGGCAGGTAAAGTCCTCATATCCAACTTACAAGCATATGTATTAATTGATTCGGGTGCTACTCACTCGTTTATATCCCCTAAATTTGTAAGCAAGCTGAATGTTATGGTTGAACACACACAATTCCCTTTAAAAGTGACGATGCCCAATAGAGATGTGTTGAATAATGATTGCATAACTAGAGTGACTAAGGTAGAAATTGATGGTAAATCACTGGAGATGGAGCTATATTTACTAGATATAGACGAATTCGATGTAATTCTTGGAATGAACTGGCTATCCAAGAACCACGCATTAATTCGTTGCTTTGAGAAAGAAGTAATTTTCCAAAGACCAGGGGAAGAAGAATTTAGACTATCTGTAGCTGGATGTGAACTGTTATCCCATGTCGTTTATGCATTGAAAGCACGACAAACCTTATAATTAGAAGACACAACGGGTTTTCTGATGTCTGTAATAAGTAAGGACGAGAACAACGGACCAACAATTAGCAATGTTAAAGTTGCGTGTGAATATTCAGAAGTCTTCCCCGAGGGATTACCTGGCATACCCCCAGAACGAGAGGTAGAATTCACGATTGACCTCATTCCTGGCTCAACAACAGTCTCCAAAGCCCCGTATAAAATGGCCCCTACAGAATTACAAGAACTAAAGGCGCATGATATACACTTATCTGTATGTCTAAATTAGAAAAAATTATTGTCTTTTTAGAATATATGCTCTTTAATTTGTGTTTAATTGTTACTTTGCAGAAAATATCCCAAAAGATGAAGAATGAAGCAATTAAGGGAAATATTGCACAATTGGAGGACAATTGGAGCAAAATTATGCGAATCTAGAAGAATACAAAGTTTGGGGACTAAACCGAAACAATTGAAAGTGGGGGACCAAGGTTGCAATTAAAAGTCGGGGACTAACTTATACAGCCGGGAAAAGATGGAAATTGCACATCACGCGATCGCAGACATACAACTGCGCGATCGCGCAATGCCTCGAAATTTTTACCCGAGAGTTTTAAGGTCTTCCACGCGATCGCTAGGGTATAAGCCACGCAATCGCGCGCTTATCCGATGGGCGGATTGTGGGCTTTTTCTCTCGATTTTTATCAGAATTCTCTCTTTCTTGACCTAGGTTTCTCCAAAACCTATATATACAACACATGAGGCACGAGATCTGAACCTTTGCCTCTCAATAGAACGAACCATAATAGAGAATTCATCATCAATTTCTTGGAGAATCAAGCATTGCAGAGGGACGTGAATTGAAGACAATTGAAAAATCAAAACTTGGTGCAAGATTTCCATTCTTTACATTGTTTTTCAATGAACGTTTACTTTTATTGTTTTTGTTCTTTCATAATGATGTGTAACTAATTATAATGTTGGGATGAACGATGTAGCCTAGTTAATTATTTTAATTCCATATTCCTTATTTTAACGATTCAATGCATGTGTTGATTTATTATTGCGTTTAATGCATGAATGAATTGGCCACTCTTTCATGATTTAATGTGTTATTTCCATAATCCGAGAGGTGAGTTAATAATATAGATCTAGGTAATAAATCTGGTAATTGAATGAGAGATAGAGATATACTCTTGTGATTATTGCAGTCGTGTATGAATTCTTGTGTTCAATGCATCTAGATAAGGAACATTCAGACCCGATGTAGAGATATAAGGTTGACTTATTTAGGTATGGTTGATTTAAACTCGAGAGAGGAATCTCAATTTGAATTAGCGAATTTGATCGAACACATATTTAGAAAATATAACCTGGAATTGGAATTGATTTAATTGGTTAGATGAATTCGTAAATCCCAACTACTTTACAATTATTTTTTTAGACAAAACAAATTTGCTAATTTTTAATTCTTTAGTTTAACTTCTTAGTTTTAGTTTAAAACTTCGAATTCATTTGTTCGTTCAAATAAGGTTAGGAACTAAAATATTTCGATAATTAATAGCAGTCTCTAGGGGACGATAATCCGGACTTTTAGGTCCACTATATTACTTTCACGACCCGCACACTTACGAGGATATCTCGCATCGCGAGATATAAGTGAACAAGTTTTTGGCACCGTTGTAGGGAACTGTTTTTATATTAATATTGATACTCATTAGTTCTATCTTTACTTTGAACTTTATAACTACGTTATTTTTTATTTTTATTTTTATTTTTAGTGTTTAGTTTTATTTTTATTCTTGTTTAGTTTATTTTATATTAAGAAGGACTAAGTCATTTGATTTGCTTCATTTTGATACGAAAATTGAACGCATCTTCCGACAGAGGTGTAGATAACAGTTGGAAGCAAATCAACAAACAGATTTAGCCATGGTGGATGACAAAAATCAGAATAATCTACCAGCAGCTGTTATTAGACAGCAACAAGATCATGGGAGGCGCGTTTTGAGAGACTACATGGTTCCTCCTGTGGGGAATATTGGGACATGTGAAGTACCGCCAGCAATACCAGCCAGAAATTTCGAGATTAAGACTTCCTTAATTTCTTTGATCCAAAATTCTGCTATATTCACGGGCTGCCATCCAAAGACCCGCATGCACATCTCCGGAATTTTCAAGAATTGTGCGACGTGCAGGGCATGAATGGAGTTTCAGATGATGCTGTAAAGCTAAAATTATTCTCATTCTCATTGGCAGACAAAGCTAAAGCTTGGTTCTATTCCTTACCTCTACACACTATCACCACCTTTGAAATTCTGAGCCAAAATTTCATAGATAAATTTTTTCCACCTGGCCGGATGTCAAAGCTTAGGCGTGAAATTCTGTCCTTTAGTCAACAGCCAGGGGAATCCATTTTTTAAGCTTGAGAAAGGTTCAATGAGCTTATCAGACAGTGTCCTACCCATGGAATCGCAGATTGGATTTTAGTACAGACATTCTACAATGGGTTGATAAAAGAAAATAAGAAGTACACTGATTCAGCAGCCGGGGGATCAGTAATGGACATGACCTATGAAGAAGCATCTGAGATCTTTGAGATGATGGCTTCAAACAGTTACCAATGGTACTCAGATAGATCTACACCAAAGTATGGGGGAATTGTTGTAGTTAGTGAGATTACAACTATAAATGCCAAGCTGGATGCATTGACGAAGAAAATCGACAATATGGGTGTGCAGACAGTCAATTCAGTTCAATCAGCGTTGTGTGACTTGTGTTTTGAAAATCACGTTGTAAATTTCTGTCCCATGCAGCAGAGTCAATCAAATCCAGAACAAGTCAATTTCATAGGAAACAAGCAACCAGGTGGTCCTTATTCACAAACCTACAACCCATAATGGAAAAACCATCCCAACTTTTCCTAGTCTAATAATCAGAATGTTCAGCGTCCACCTGGTTTTCAATAATAGCAACAACAACAGTCTCAGAAAAACGTGGTTGAGAGTTTGGAAATGTTAATACAGCTGGTCAAGAGTCAGAATGGTGAAATAATGAATCAAGCTGCTGAAATAAAAAAATTGAAGAAACAGATGGGGGAGTTGGCAGCGAGCGGTGCAACAAGGCAGCCAGGACAGTTACCTAGTAATACTGAAATGAACCCTCGGGAACATGTGAATGCAATAACAACAAGGAGTGGAGTTCAATTACCAGAAGTGACTGTATAGGAATATGAAAAGTAGAAGAATCGGAAGAAAAATGTGGTGGAAGAGCAGAAAAGTGAAAAAGAACAGGGGTCAACTTTAGGAACTCAAGAGAAAGTGGAAGAAGAAGTTCGAGTTCGACCTCTAGTCAAGGCATATGTACCTCCAGTTCCATATCCACAAAGACTGAGAAAGCAAAATCTGGAACAGCAATTTGGGAATTTTTTGGAGATTTTCAAGAAATTACATATAAACATCCCTTTTGCGGAAACTTTAGCCCAAATGCCCCTCTACTTGAAATTCATGTAAGAGATGCTGTCAAACAAAAGGAAATTGGTGGATCGTGAAACGGTAGCTCTTAGTGAGGAATGCAGTACCATTATCCAAAAGAAGTTGCCACAGAAACTAACATATCCAGGGAGTTTCTCTATCCCTTGTACTATTGGTAAATTTACTTTTGATAATGTATTGTGTGATCTTGGTGCCAGTGTCAATTTAATGCATTTGTCTGTGTACAGGAAATTAGGTTTGGGGAATCCTAAACAAACAAATATCACGTTGAAGCTTGCCAACGGGTCTATACAGTATCCATATGAGATAGTGGAGAACGTGATTGTGAAAGTGGACAAGTTCTTCTTTCCAGTTGATTTTGTGATCCTTGATATGGAAGAAGACTCTCAGATGCCTTTGATATTTGGAAGACCATTTCTTGCTACGGAATGAGCTCTCATAGACATCGAAAAAGGCGAAATCATAGTTAGGGTCGAACTGGAGCAAGTCACTTTTAGCATTAAGCCAAGACGGGAACCTGAAGTTCTAAATGAAAGCTGTTTAAAAACGGAAGGCATAATTTAGAAACCCGAAGAAAATGTGAAGCAATGGATAACATTGGAGAATGTTTCGATGTTAAAAAAGGGGATTTTTTAGGCTAAGAAGTATAGGAATAAGTTGAAGAAGGAAGAAAAACCAAATTTTACTCAACAAAAAGTGGAAAATGAGGTTTTGGACTTCAAGAAAGTGAGGAAACTGATCGAGAAGTGTAAGACAGGTAATTGCAAGTTGTACAGGGATTCAAGAGGAACATTCATGCCTCCATGATAAAGAAGTGCAAAAAGTCATGCTTTAGACTCAAAGCGGAGCGCTTGTTGGGAGGCAACCCAACCTTTCTTCCCTTTTATTTACTACGCTTTAAGTATTAATTTCTTTACTTGTTTTAGATATTTGCAAGGTAGGTAACTGTGGAGTGTTTTTCATGTTACATGTTTGGACACTGGTGCATGTTAGTCTATTGTTGCACATTTACGTATTTTTATATTTTGCATGTTTTGTTTAATTAGGATTTTTATTGTCATCCCAAATTCACATGCACACTAGTTTAAGACATGTAGATTATGTTTGGTGGATCATAGCATATATCATGAATTGATCAGGGGATTAAAAACGAGGAAGAAACTCAAAAGAAGAAAATTTTAACTTCTGTCGGAACTACTAAGCGATCGCTTAGTAGTAATATCGCGAGATTGCGCTAATTAATTTAAAATTTAATTTGCTACAGAATTTCACTACGCGATCGCTGGCACTCAAGCCAGGCGATCGCTTGGCTATTCTGGGACCAAATTCGGCAGGTTACGTGCTTTTCCTCATTCTTTCAACTTCAAACATTATAAACTCGTTTTCTCTCCTCAAAATCACTCCAACATTGATCTTTCATCTATCATGCATGTCATCAACACTTCATTGTACCAAATTCATTGTTATTTTCACATCCAAATCAATCAAAGGTATGAGTTTCTTCACTTGAAACATAGTAAACTCAAATTTATGAAATCTTCTATTAGTTTTTGAACAATTGGAATTGTGAAATGTAAAGAATGGGCTTAGGTTTGTTGTTGGAGTTTGTGATTTGTGGTTTAGTAGACAAAGATTTTGGGTTCATTCATGCCTCCAAACCTATGCATATCCTTTGATTTTTGCAATGCACCCCCATTTGTTTGATGGAATCCCACAAAGAGAGTTTTTTGCTAATTTTAGAAGTTCATCCGAGCATTTATCTTCATGACACGTTTATCAATGTTTATGTGTGTGTGGTGCATGATCTTGGCATGAAATCCATTAAAACCATGTTTGCATCACGGCAGTCTCATTGCAAGGTCATTGCAGGCCATTGCACCTAGAAACTCTTCACGTCACCTACTTCTCCATAGCTTTATATGATCCTATTGAACTCCAAATGAATTGAATTTTTAATATGTTGTAGACCATGCTGCGAACTTTAACATATCAAAAGATGGCTAGGAAAACTTGTATTTTTCTAGGCGATGTCAAGGCTTGAATATATGTGGTCGACCAATTTTGCTTTAACTTTAGTTTGGGGGTGTGGTACTGAACTTCCATTACTTCTTGTTGGTTTTTATGACTTCTAATGTTACTTATCTCTTATTTGCAAGGTAAACACCAATCAAGACACATCCAATCAAGTTGGGCAAAGCAATAATAGGGTCAAATTCATGCAACATTATTTCGAATGGAAGCATCAAGGCAACAAAGTATCTCCATTTCACCTGGGAAGTTCTCGTTCTCTTTTCTTTGTCTTGCATTATATTTTTAAATCTTTTTGACAAAAATTGAGGACAATGTTTCTTTCTAGTTTGGGGGTGAAGAATTTTATTCATATCAATTGCTTCCATATTCATTCTATGTTTCCATTCGATTTTATTGGGATTAAAAAATATATATATATATTTAAAAACTTTGTTGACATGTTTATTGCCTAGGATATAGTGTAAATCAATTTGTGCTTAGGCTTAAAAACTGGACAACATATAAGTATGAACTTATTTTGAACTAGTTATGTTTTGCTAGATTCATATTCATTGCGCACATAGCCAGTGTTGGATAATCGCTTGTGTAAGGGATTTTGTTTAATACATGTGGGGCAAAGTTTATGCAATTTGAACTTAGGAATGACTTGAAAATCCCTGAACCTAGATCATTAGACATCCCATTCCTAAATTAGAACCAATTATGCTAAAAGGCAAGTTTGGGGGTAGAATGGTTGAAATTTGTATGTATTAACGGGTTGGAGGTCTGTGGTTCTTGGTTTTGCACTTTAGTCATTGCAGTTTGGTCAACGGATATAAACCATTTACAGCATAAAAACAGAAAATGCTGAATGTCTTATTCTACTCCTCAAATGCCATTTTGACTCGAGTAATTAAGTCCGAGGGGTCTTTCAAATCTGGTGCCCTAAAGCCAACTGGTTTGGGAGTCATCGACCAAAAGCTCGCTACAAGGGTCAATTAGAAAACAAGTACAGAGAGTGGACTTACACATAAGACATTAAAACATCTTTAACTTTTCTGTTTAAGCATTTATGACTTGGGCAAGTACGTCTTAGGGGTTCTTTGAACCTGGTACCCTAAAACCAATTGGTTTGGGAGTTGCCGACCCGAAAGCCCGCTACAGGGGTCATATAGAAAGCAAGTATGAAAAGTTCTGCACAAAGATGGTAAAAGGCAGGGACAATTAAAAGAAAAAGTCGTCCATAAAAATAAAATAAATGTTGAGAACCCACATAGATAAAAACCTGGGATGTAAGAGAAAAGTAGAAAGTGGTGATCATCCATGAGCGTTGAAAGGAATTTCATTAGAAATCACAGATTGACCACATGGGATTCAGGCTTGATTATGCATAATGAGCCACACAATGTTGAGTATATCTTTTGCATAAGTATGCGTTTGACGTTGGATATTCACACTCACACTTGAAAATTTGGCATGACATAACAGGAATTTTTATTGCATTGTTGTTCATAACTCTTGTTTAAAGCTTGAACTGATTTGGACTATGGAGGCATATGGTAAACATGTTGACACAACAAAAATATTTGCTCTATTATTTCTTTGATTTTGTAGTTTATTATCCACTGTTCGAGGACGAACAATAATTCTAGTTTTGGGGTATTTGATAAGTGTATTTTATACACTTATCTATATGTCTCAATTAGAAGAAATTATTGTCGTTTTAAAATATATGTTCTTTAATTTGTGTTTGATTGTCACTTTGCAGAAAATATCCCAAAAGATGAAGAATGAAGCAATTAAGGGAAATATTGCACAATTGGAGCTTAATTGAGCGAATCTAGAAGAATAAAAAGTTTGGGGACTAAACCGCAACAATTGAAAGTGGAGGACCAAGGTTGCAATTAAAAGTCGGGGACTAACTTATACAGCCGAGAAAAGATGGAAATTGCAATTCACGCGATCGCAGACATACTACTGCGCGATCGCGCAATGCCTCGAAATTTTTACCCGAGAGTTTTAAAGTCTTCCACGCGATCGCTAGGGTATAAGCCACGCAATCGCGCGCTTATCTGACTGGGCCGATTGTGGGTTTTTTCTCTCGATTTTTATCAGAATTCTCTCTTTCCTGACCTAGGTTTCTCCAAAACCTATATATACAATACATAAGGCACGAGATCTAAACCTTTGCCTCTCAATAGAAAGAGCGACAATAGAGAATTCATCATCAATTTCTTGGAGAATCAAGCATTGCAGAGGGACGTGAATTGAAGACAATTGAAGAATCAAAACTTGGTGCAAGATTTCAATTCTTTACATTGTTTTTCAATGAACGTTTATTTTTATTTTTTTTGTTCTTTCATAATGATGTGTAACTAATTATAATGTTGGGATGAACGATGTAACCAAGTTAATTATTTTAATTCCATATTCCTTATTTTAACGATTCAATGCATGTGTTGATTTATTATTGCGTTTAATGCGTGAATGAACTGGCCACTCTTTCATGATTTAATGTGTTATTTCCATAATTCGAGAGGTGAGTTAATAACATAGATCTAGGTAATAAATCCAGTAATTGAACGAGAGATAGAGATATACTCTTGTGATTATTGCGGTCGTGTATGAATTCTTGTATTCAATGCATCTAGATAAGGAATATTCGGACCCGTTGTAGAGATACAATGTTGACTTATTTAGGTAGGGTTGATTTAAACTCGAGAGAGGAATCTCAATTTGAATTAGTGAATCCGATCGAACACATATTTAGAAAATATAACCTGAAATTGGAACTGATTTAATTGGTTAGGTGAATTCGTGAATCCCAACTACTTTACAATTAATTTTTTAGACAAAACAAATTCGCTAATTTTTAATTCTTTAGTTTAACTTCTTAGTTTGAGTTTAAAACTTCGAATTCATTTGTTCGTTCAAATAAGGTTGGGAACTAAAATATTTCAGTAATTAATAGCAGTCTCTATGGAACGATAATCCGGACTTTTAGGTCCACTATATTACTTCTCACGACCCGTACACTTGCGGTTATATCTCACATCGCGAGATATAAGTGAACAACGCAGATAGAAGGACTATTGGAGATAGGTTTCATCCGGCCTAGTGTATCACCATGGGGAGCGCCAATGTTATTTGTTAAGAAAAAGGATGAATCGATGAGAATGTGCATCGATTACAGAGAATTGAATAGGATCACTATCAAGAATAAGTATCCCCCTCCCAGGATTGAAGATTTACTTGATCAGCTCCGAGGTGCAACGTTATTTTCCAAAATTGACTTAAGGTCTGGTTACTATCAGTTGAGAGTCAAAGCTAGTGATGTATCTAAGACAGCATTTAGAACTCGACACGGACACTATGAGTTCTTGGTTATGCCTTTTGGGCTAACTAATGCTCCTGAGGTCTTTATGGGTTTAATGAACCGTGTTTTCCATGATTATCTGGATCAATTTGTTATCATGGTCATCGACGATATCCTGATCTATCCAAGAAGTAAAGAAGATCATGAGGATCACTTCAAGATCATTTTAGGGATTTTGCAGAGGGAGAAACTCTACGCCAAATTCAAAAAGCGTGAGTTTTGGCTAGAACGAGTAGCATTCCTTGGAAATGTTGTCACGACACGAGGGATATAAGTGGATCCTAGTAAAGTAGAGGCAATGTTGAATTGGCCAAGACCAACCAATGTAGGAGAAATTCGTAGTTTCTTTGGTTTAGTAGGATACTATCGGAGGTTCATTAAGGGATTCTCCAAAATATCGAGACCTCTTACACAACTAACGCGCAAGAATGCGACGTTTGATTGGACAGAGAATTGTGAGCTAAGTTTCGAAAAGTTAAAACAGAAGTTGGTGAATGCGCCAGTACTAACCATGCCCACTGGGTCAGATGGTTTTGTGATTTATAGTGATGCTTCGAAGCAAGGTCTGGGATGTGTCTTAATGCAACACGGTAAAGTGGTCGCCTATGCATCACGACAATTAAAGATACGCGAAAAGAACTACCCCACGCATGATCTAGAACTTGCCGCAGTGGTCCATGCACTAAAGATTTGGAGACACTACCTTTATGGAGGCAAGTGTGACATTTATACGGACCATAAAAGCCTCAAATATATCTTCACTCAGAAGGAGTTGAACATGAGGCAAAGAAGATAGCTAGAGTTAGTTAAAGAATATGATTGTGAAATTCATTATCACCTTGGCAAAGCAAATGTATTGGCTGATGCCTTAAGTCATAAAGTTACAAGTCAGTTAGCCATGTTGATAATGCAAGAACCATTATGGAGAGAATTTGAGAAATAGAATCTTGAAGTTGTCACCACTCAGCCAGGTGTGGTCGCTCGAGTAGCAGCTATGTCGATCCGACCCACACTTCGAGGCAGAGTTAAGGGCCATCAAAAGGGTGATCAATCCTTTGAGCATATCAAGTTTGAGATTAACTCAGATAAACGGAGGGATTTCACTATTTCAGAAGATAAAGCATTATACTACCAAGGACGCCTATGTGTACCTAATTTTGAGGAACTAAAAAGAGAGATTCTAGAAGAGGCTCACTTATCTCCTTATTTAGTACACCCTGGGGGCACAAAGATGTATAAGGACTTGAAGGCAGTATTTTGGTGGGAAGGTATGAAGAGGGATATAGTTGAATACGTCAGAAATTGTTTAGTGTGTCAGCAAGTTAAAGCTGAACACTAATGACCATTAGGGTTACTTGAACCATTAGAAGTTCCAGAATGGAAGTGGGAGCACATAACGATGGACTTTGTGATTGGTTTTCCAAGATCAGCGAAAGGCAATTATGCAATTTGGGTCATTGTAGATCGACTCTCCAAATCCTCTCATTTCCTTCCAGTTCGAATAACGTTCACTATGGATCAATTTGCGCAACTTTATGTGAATGAAATAGTAAGGTTACATGGTGTACCCGTTTCTATAGTATCTGATAGAGATTCAAGATTCACATCAAACTTTTGGAAAAGTTTACACAAAGCTATGGGAACTAAGCTAAAGTTTAGCACGGTAGATTGTTACACCCGCTCCCAATGTTGGGGACTATTTTATTAGAATTGAAATTTTGGGGAATAAATTAAGTATCAATCCAACTTAAGGACCTTGCTGCAATTTTCTGTATGTTTAAAACTATGGCACATGTTTTTTTTTTTTATTTAAATTGAAAGCTTGGTCAATCCCTTGAGTTATGTCTTTTCTTTTAAAGCAATAATTATTTGTTGACCATTATAGGGTGTTATATATGAAAAGTAGGCATATATGGAGGTATGTGTATACACTTTCATGCAAGAAAAGGAATCTCCAATTCCTACACTAATTTCAAGGCAATTTGACCCCCTTTCAATGCTAGAATTAATGGTCTACCCCCATCATGGCTAATCCCTATTAAGGCAAGACCCCTTTCATGTCCTATATAAGATATTTCTCCCACGTGCATATACACACCATTGTCAAATTATTTTACACACTTGTAAACTATTGGAAGAGAAAATTTGAGGAAGATTCACGTTTCTTCACTTTGTCTTTCCAACATTCTTTTCGGAAAGTATGTTTTCTATGTTTTGAATCATACTATGAAATCAATTTCAAGAAATTATTATGGGTCCCACATAATATGATATGATATGTTTATGACTATGCTAAAGGGACCGGAGTTTAGTAGCGCTATACATAAGAATTCTTACCACTTATGTTCGGTAAAATTCTTGTGTCTCCCTATGTTAATTATGATCCTAATGTTATTCATGAAAATTATTTTGGCATGCTTACTGAGGTTTTATAAATCTCATTCCACGATATTTCTTCCTTTCATAAAATTGATGATTCGAGGCAGTCAACATGGAGGTGGCAAAAAGTGGCCAAGATTGATGAGATTATTGGATTGAACAATTTCAATTTTCTATGTTTTGATTTTATTTTATGCAGAAACAATATTCACTATTTTAATTCTGCAATTAAATTATCACTTTTAAAGTCGCACTCTATTAATTCATTTATGAAATAAATTCTTATTATAATTGCTATTTAAGTCTCGATAATATGATTTGAATCTTTATTTAGGGTCACTCGAATGACCAAGAATTCGGGTCGTCACATTGAAGGACTTGCATAAAGACCCTCCTATATCCTGCAGTGCAGGTCCATCTCTCACTCCCCAAACTTGCTTTCCATTTGTCAGTTTCAGGAAGTTATATCATTTGATTTCCAGTAATCTCCTGATTCTTGTCCCGTGCTTATGGAAATCTGAGATAACTGTTGTTCTTTCTAAAGCTAATAGGTTTTTGTTTTGTGAAGTCAAATAATTTTTTTGGTTCACAAAATCAACGTTACTCCCGACTCCAAGTGAGGTAGAGAAGAGGTTGTAGAGTGGACACTAAAGCCATTAATTATTTTAATCACGAATTTTTGGGATGTGAAATCCAAGTAAACGTTAATTTTTGTTTATTACATTTTGCATGAGAAGGGTAGGTTATGCTGCTAATGTTTTTCAAGACGACGATCTCATAATAAAGAGTGCATGAACTAGCATGAGTTTATTATACATAGGTATTTTTACTTACTGCAAGATTCAGTTTTTACCTGGCCTTATATACCATATGATGGCAAGTATATGCAACATCAATGACTACACCATTTCTGCTTGTGATTATTCTTGTTTGATTTTGTTTTAAATCACTTTAATAACTACTCATCTAGTCTCTTAAGTGCCAATCTTTTGTTCCTTCTTCCATTCTATTTGGGGGTTGGGTGATCCACAATGGTTTGTTTACTGTAAAATGTAAAACGCCCGAGAGTACACGGTGTATTAAAAGGCGAATTGAGGCATGCCTCGAGGTGCTCCTCAATTTGAGGCACAACAAAATCGCCTTGAGGCTTTTCAACTGAGCCTTTTTTTTTTTTTGCGAGGCTTGCATTTTTTGTGTTAAGGCGCACGCCTCAAATCTCCTGCATCAAGGTGTATAGGAGTGCGCCTCAAATTAAACTTTCAGATTTTCTATTTTTATTATAATTAATCTGAAAACTAAAAGAAATAGAGAGGGCGAAATGTTTTTCAGAAAGACCAATTGACTTTTGCAATGAAAATCCTCCAAATAATTAAGAAAAAACAAAGAGGTTAGAAAAATTAGTTTATGTAAATTTTAACAAGAGGCTCTACAATCGACGTCAGCAATTGTCATCTCCAAAAGATGTAGTAGATCGTTTGGTTCGTGATGAGGCTTCACTTGATGATGAATGGGTTGTTGCTTATGATTGTGAAAATAGAGATGAAGTTCCTTCAAATGAAAATGAGGAAGTCATTGAAAGTTTTACAAATCCTCAAAGTCAAAGAAAAAGAAAACTATCGGCAATAGGTACAATTACAAGTATTTTTGCAATTAAACGGAATTTCTATTTATGTAACAAAATTATTAATGTTTTTTTTTTTCTTTATCCCTTTTGCCGATATGGTGAAGGGTAAGGAAGAATATAAGAGAAAGGGGAAGGGGAAGGCGCAAGATATGGGGAACGAGAAATGATTTTTGCAGTTGATGGATGATCATGAAGAAGATGATTTTGGAAATAGATATAATAATAGTTCCATGGATGATGCAACTAGTGGTGATGAGTGAATACTCACGATGATCCTATCACAATTTTTAAGACTGATGACTTGTTTGTTTCGTGATTATAATTTCTATAGACTATCTTTTTTTAAGTAGACTTCTGTTGAATTAAGTATGTTATATTGCATTTTTTTGACAATATTTTGAATTGTTTTTCGAGTTTTACGCCTCAAAGCACCTTGAGGCTACGCCTCGCCTCGTAACTGTAAATTGCCTCAGTACCCATTTATGCCTTTTCGAAAACTGAGTACACCCCCTCACATGGGTGTGAGACCCATTTGTGGCCTGTTTTTTAATTGCATTACAGAGAGGTGGATTGTGAATTGCATCTTTCGAATTTTATTTTTTGAATAAATTGGAATCATAAATAAGTGGACTCGTTGTCATTTATTGTTAAGCTCAATAACATTCAATATTGTTTCAGGGCTTGTTGGTGAGGACATGTTCCATTGGCAAGCTACCATTATGAGTCCTTCAGATAGCCCTTTTACAGGGGTGTGTTTCTTGTGACTATTCACTTCCCACCGGATTATCCTTTCAAGCCACCCAAGGTAACCCTGCTAAATAACTATGACACATACTTGCTAGGACACAACGAGTAAGATGATGCATTGATACTTGCCGAGTTCGGTTTGTGGTAGGATGAATAGGGCATTAAAGTAGCCTATATCTCAATCTTCTATAGAACAATCTTTACCCATGTTTTTCGCTATAAAACTGTCATATATGAACTTTAAAAACACCATGGTATTAGAATATGCTACAAGAGTACACCCTTGTGCAAGACTTGAGTGTGATATAACACATGCTTGTGAGAAGTTTTTGACCAAGGATCTGAACTCCCTGAAAAGCTACAAAACAGATTTGTTCAACATGATTGTTATGTCAAGCACATTGTGGTTATGGTTTTACCTTAGTCTTTTAGATATGAGATGGGAACTGCATTTGATAAAAATCCAGATCCACAATGCACTTTGAGACAAAATACTCGATAGATGTTTTGCGAATCCTAAAAAAGAAGCTAACTTACTTTCTAAGAAAGAGTTAGAGATTGCTTTTAAAGAGGAAAGATTTTGCAATAATTTTTTTGTAAAAATACAACTTTTAAAAGAGAGATGTAGAAGAAGTTTGGGAACATAAGTTACTTAACCCTTGTTTGAGACCCCCATTATTTCAAATGATTTGGTTTGTAATTGTAATTGTAAATTTTTGGAGAATGTGTGGTTGAAAAGTAAGAAATTTTATTAGGTTTATGTGTTAGATTATTTCATTTTTAGAATATATGATTAAAAATGAGTTTTGAAAAAAAATGAGACCTGAATAATGGGTATCAAACACGTTGTTAAAGAAAGTAACTTTTGAAGTTACAAATTGGCTAAGCTTAAAAGCTACTGTTGCTTTTAAGTGCTTGTTGGATATTGGTTATATATTGAAAACTGATTAAAGTGACTTCGTGTCGACTTCGGCCAAATACTCAAACTCGGTTCAATCCGTTTAGGCAAATTTGTTTGCCACTTCGCCACTTCGAGGAGCACAAACGGTCAGGTCGAGGAGGCAGCGCCCCCCGTGGGGGCTCGGGGGCAACGGCCCCAAAAGAGAATTTAGATTTCTCTGAATGCATTAAAGTGTATATTTGACATTTGAAAACCAATATCGGATGAATGAGAAATTACGGAAAAGGACAAAAATATGGTCAAAATTTGCCCATGCGATCGCACGATTTGTTTTAATAACGTGCGATCACACGTCAAAAGAATTAAATTTCTGTTTGGCATAAAGACGCACGGCTGCATGGCTTAATAAGCGTGCGGTCGCACGGTTGTCCGGGAAAATGTGTCTTTTTAAATAGTTGCAATTTTTGGAAAGGTTGCATGGTTTGGCTCCCACCAATTCGTCAACAACCTTTCATGCTCTATAAAAAGGACCCTTGGGGTGTCCCAAAAACACACCAATGATATGTAATATCACTATCACTCTCTTCTCTCTTCCTAAATCAAATCATTGCATATTTTGTTGCATTACTTGATCTTTTCTTGTTCATTTCTTTTTGGAGTACATAAGCCAAAATTCTGGTTCGTTGTGCTTTTATTTTGGAGTTCTACAAACACAAGTTGAAGTCGTTGTATCTTGGGAGTCGATTTCTATACCCCGTTGGCACCTTTGCGGGGCAAATTCGACTTAAGGACAAAGAGTCCAACTCTTGCCTCGACTTTGTCCATTCCTTCTTTCTTCTTGCTTTTCGTGTTGTTATACCGTCCATTTTCCAGCAAGGATTTCATATATTTCTTTGGCATCACAATATACAAAATATTCCAACGGTACTATGCCTGGTTTTGTTATGCTTTTTCCTTTCTGAATCAAACACGTGACAACAAAAGAAAACTTGATTTACTTCCCTTCCCTGTATTTTTCCTCATCATAATCATTTCAGGTGCTTATCATTGTTTATTTAGAGCATGTATTTAGTAGTGATAATGATTATGATCCTATATTAGATTATGACAGTGATGGAAGATATGAATCTTTTTTTACCATTTCCTGAAAATTTTGATATCATGAATAAAAGAAATTGTATCATGAAAAAACCTAGATATAAGATATAAGAAAGGTCCATATAAGTTAAAAAGAATATTAAAAATAAGAGAGGAATTGAATATAAAAATAGAATTGATAAAATAGGATACCAAGAGCAACTTTATGTATCACAGGAGTTATTAAAAAGTTTTAAAGAAAATTTGATAGAAAACTTTGCCAAATGTACTGTAAGATCAATAGTAATATGAGATATTTAAGATATAATTGATAAATTAGAAAAAAGAAAGAAAAATATTTCAAAATATAATATACCATTTGAACCAAGTATAGATATCATGGCTGATATAGATATTATCAATTCCCAAACACTGATAGAATTTGAAAAGTTACTTGAAACTTTATAGATTATTTACCTCTGTGTTTATTATATGCCTGGATATACTATTGAAGGTTTAGACAATTTGTTAGACAAAATAATGGAAAAATAGATAACATTATATCTCAATTAATAGATATGGATGAATCATCTGAACAATAATATATACTTTCAGAAAACCATGATCAATGTATTATAAATTATTCTGATATATTAAGCTTAAAATAAATTTTGAAAATAAAATTATGACAAATACAGTTACAACCTAATGTCAGGATATACAATCGAATGACTAGATAACCTTTTAGAAAAACTGAAAGATAAAATGGAAGATATTAAACATCAAATGGAAAATGAAAACATATTTTCTGAAGAATATAATAGACTTTTAGAAAAATACGAACAATATATTGCAGATTATTGTATTATACTAGATCAAAGAATGGACTTATATCGAAAAAAATTATAATAATTTATCAACTTGATAATTTATGGATACTCCACAAGCATCAATTTCTAATAATTATGATCATAAACTTTATTTAGAAAACAATGATATTTCATTTTTATTACCTATTGCTTAAAAATCCAAAAATATACATTTTGTTGGACAATTTAAACTGAAAAATATATACAACGATATTGTTTATGCTTACTTAAATAAAATAGAATTTGACTATATCGTAACAGCTAAAAATATAAATACAGTTTATAAAATTATGAATGAATATGAAGATGTAGAAGAATAAGTTTCAGAATGAATAATATTAGGATATATAACTAAAGAAGATCGTCTCAAATCTTTTGAAAAATTATCACAATATAGAATATTTCTAGAAGAACTTAAAAGGTTAAAAAATATAAATATAAATAAAAGTACTGAATTAAATCAATTTAACTAAGTTAAGGGACATATCTTGCAAAGTAAATAGTTTATTTCATTAAGGGTAAAATAGACAATTGACAAATAGGTGGCCATCTATATCTATACTATCTATAAAGGGAAAATAGTGGATTAATGTGAATGCAAAGTGGATTGGTGTGAATATATTTATTGTCTTTTATATATATATATATATAGAAATCTTTAGACACTGATTCTGCAGTGATTAAAGAGCTTGCCTCTCAATTTTCAAAAATGTCCGCATCTTCAAAAAATATCAACACAATTGACATTTCAGATGTCGAAAACCAATTTGTTGAAGAAACTCCGTTTCAAGTAAACAAATTGAGATTTCAAACTTCAAAACTTCCAACATTCTATTCTCGTCCTACTCAACCAGATTTACTTTTAGAAGAATCATCTTTTAGAAGAAAGTCACTGAGACATACTCAGGCGACGAAATCGTTGAAGGGAATATTGATGGAATGACGGAATTCCAGATTATTCAAACTATCAATAAAATGTATGTTTGCTTCAATGCTTACAGATGTCAAAGGATTGATGAAGTGAGTGCTTGTAATAATCTTATTGCTGGCTTCACTGGACAATTAAAGGGATGGTGGTCTAACTACCTTAACGATGCAAGTCGTTTTGAGGTTATTAATGCCATTAAAACCGAAGATGGTCAGAATGTTTCTGATACATTGACGACCCTTGTCTTTGCCATTATCAAACATTTTATTGGATCTCCTGAATTCCTCCAGGATAGATCGTCAGAAATTCTGATGAATTTATCTTGTCCAAAATTGCACGACTTCAGATGGTATAAGGATATCTTCCTTACCAGAGTCATGCTTCGCGACGACTGCTATCAAGAGTTCTGGAAAGAAAGATTTTTATCTGGACTTCCTAAACTTTTTGCAGAGAAAGTTCGCAACTCAATCAAACTTCAATATAACAATTCAATTCCCTATGGCGACTTGACTTATGGAGAACTTGTTAGTTACGTCAATAAGGAAAACCTAGCCCTCTGTAATGATATCAAACTCAAAGCCAAACTCAAATCTGAAAGTTTTGGGTCTAAGCATGAGTTAGGTTCATTCTGTGAACAATATGGTTTTGAAAAAATTCTTCCTCCCTCTTCAAAAAACAAGAAGAAGTTTCCTTCATTTATGAGGAAACGAAATTTTCAAAATTCCAAAAGATTTTCTTCAAAATCACATCCTCAAAAATCTTTTCAAAAGAATTCTTTTCAAAAATTTCATTCAAAACCAAATCGTTTTCAAAAAACTCTTGATCCAGCCAAAGTCACTTGTTTCAAGTGTAATCAAACTGGTCATTTTTCAAACAATTGTCCCATGAAGAATAAGATTAATAATCTTCAAATTGACGAAGATGTTAAACTTGATCTTCTCAATCTTCTTCATTCATCATCTGATGATGATTCTGAATTAGAGAAAATTTATCAGTATCAAGAAGATTCTGATAATGAATCTAATTCTTCCTCTTCTTCTCATCCTTGCGAAGGTAAAGGTATTTGTGGTTGCATAACCATAAATGTTCTTACAAAAGAAGAAGAACTTATTCAAGAAATAATTGAGCAGATTGACAATCCTCAATTAAAGAAGAAGTTCTCTTCGCTCCTTCCTTCTTCTTCAAAAATCCATGAATCGTTTAGTATGAAAGAAATACTAAAAAGATTTAATCAACAATCTACTTCTAAATCTTCATCCTCTGATTTGAAATCAGAAGTGAGGGAAATGAAGTCTCAAATTTCCTTTTTGGAACGTCGGGTTAAAGAAATTAAACTTGATGTTGCCATTCTCAAAAATTCCTCTTCAAATATTCAAAATCAAAATGATTCTGATTCTTCTTCTTCCTTAGAAGAATCTTCTGATTCTCGTATTAATGATTTTAGTCCTCTTCAAACTGATGAAGAAAAGATTAATGTTATTAATCGAATTCAATTTCAAAAATGGTACTGTCAAATGACAATTGTTGTTGACAAGTCTTTTCAAATTACCACAAGAGTATTAATTGATTCTGGAGCAGATCAAAACTGCATCAGAGAAGGATTAATACCTACAAAATACTTTGAAAAAACTACTGAGCGTCTTTACGATGCTAGTGGTAAAAAACTCAACATTCAATATAAACTTTCAAAAGCCCATGTTTGCAATTCAAACATTTGTTTCAAAAATATTTTCTACTTGGTGAAAGATTTGGATCAAGAATTTATTCTTGGTACTCCTTTCATTGTTCAAATTTACCCTTTTCAAGCTAACGAAAATGGTCTTCAAACCAATGTTTTCGGTCAAAATTTGTTTTTCAAATTTTCCAATCCTCCTTCTTTCAAGGACGTTAATGCTCTCAAGCAGGCGTCAATTTCTCAAATCATCAACAATATCAATTTCAAAAAACAACACATTTCTTTTCTCAAAGAAGAAATCAAATTTCAGCGGATCTCTAATCAGCTTCAAAATCCAACTAATAAAGAAAAAATTTCTTTATTTCTCAAAAAATTCGAAACTGAAGTATGTTCTACTATTCCTAATGCTTTTTGGGATAGGAAGAAACATATTGTTTCTCTTCCATATTCAGTTGATTTTCATGAATCAGCTATTCCAACAAAATCTCGTCCTATTCAAATGAACAAAGAACTCCTTGAGTTTTGTACTAAGGAAATCAAGGATCTACTTGCAAAAGGACTCATCCGTCCTAGTAAGTCTCCTTGGAGTTGTTCTGCATTCTATGTTCTCAATCAAGCAGAAATTGAGAGGGGTGCACCCAGACTTGCAATCAATTACAAGCCTCTTAATAATGCCTTGCAATGGATAAGATATCCAATGCCTCAAAAGAAAGATCTTCTCAATCGTCTTCAAAAAGCAGTTGTCTTTTCAAAATTTGATATGAAGTCAAGATTTTGGCAGATTCAAATAAAAGAAGAAGATCGCTACAAAACTGCATTTAATGTTCCGTTTGGACAATACGAATGGAATGTTATGCCATTTGGACTTAAAAATACTCCTTCTGAATTTCAAAAAATTATGAATGACATTTTTAATCCTTTTCAAAATTTTCTCATTGTTTACATTGATGATTTTCTACTCTATTCTGAGAGTTTAGAACAACATTTCAAACATTTGCATACTTTTTTCAAAATTGTCAAAATTAATGGTTTAGCAGTTTCTGCAAAGAAAATTGTTTTATGTCAAGAAAATATTCGTTTTCTTGGACATACAATTTTTCAAGGAACTATTACACCAATTCAAAGAAGTTTGGATTTTACTGATAAATTTCCTGATCAAATCCTTGACAAAACTTCTCTTCAAAGATTCCTTGGGTGTGTGAATTATGTTTCTGATTTTGTCAAAGATATCAGGATTCTTTGTTCCCCACTCTTCAAAAGACTTCAAAATAATCCAAAACCATGGGGCCCTGAGTGTACCTTAGCCGTCCAAAAGGTCAAAAGTGCCATTAAGAGCATCCCATGCCTTTCAATTACTGATCATTGTGCCAATCTTATCGTTGAAACTGATGCGTCAGACATAGGGTATGGTGGAGTCCTCAAACAGATTCCAAAAGGATCAAATCAAGAACAGCTGGTCAGATACTATTCTGGTGTTTGGACTGGTCCTCAAAATAAATATTCAACCATCAAAAAGGAAATCCTTTCAATTGTCCTTTGTATTTCAAAATTTCAAGACGATTTGATAAACAAATCCTTTATTTTGAAAATTGATTGCAAAGCATCCAAAGAAGTTTTGCTTAAGGACGTCAAAAATCTTGTTTCAAAACATATTTTTGCAAGGTGGCAAGCCATTTTGTCGTGTTTTGATTTCAAAATTCAATATATTCAAGGAAAGGATAACATTCTTGCAGATTTCCTCACAAGAGAATTCCTCACACAAAAGAGAGAAAAAGTGAGTTCAAATCAAAAGAGCGATCAAACTAAAGATACTAATTTTCATTAGTATGACTTCTTCAAAAAACTTCAAGAAAAGCAAACATTCTGCCCCTTCGGCAGTTCAAAATTCCTTTTCTCTTTCCCTTTCAAACAGATTTTCATGTTTGGATGAATTTCCTCAAGATTCAGTTTTGGAGATCCCAAAATCTTCAAAATTCAAAAAATCTTCTCAAAATTCTTCTTATTGTCTCTCCAAAGTCAATAATGAAGCAATTCTCTTTTCTCAAGAATCTTCATCAAATTACAAATGTAATACTTGCCATGTATTACACCGTCTCTTCACCTTTCAATATCAAGCCTCAAGATGGTATGAAAACTGTATCATTTCTCAAAGATACTGGGGTTCTCCATTTTGTAAAATTGATATTTGGCAAAAATACTTTGAAACTGTTAATGATTTCAATGAAAATATTAACAGGTTCGTTCTTCATTTTGCAATTTATCATCATGCTTTTGGTGAAATTGTAAATTTTTAATGTTTTCAAATTTTGGTACTACTGTGCCTCAGAAGTCAGTAGCTATTCCAGTTCAAACGGTAACTGGTAAAGAATTCTCAAATCCGTTGATGGCTATGGACTTGCCAAAAGTTCAGATGAAGAGTCTCTCTTCGCTCAAAATATTTTAACAAAGAATTTTCTTTATTAAATCAAAATGTTCTTTTTCAAACTTTCGGTGGAGTTGATGGAGTGGTTGGCTAGCTTTTGGAAAAGCTGCAGACAAGTCACTGTTCAATCAACGACTTTCAAAATTCAATCACTGTTCAAGATTCCTACTTTTTGGAAAGTAGTCGACAGAGCACTGTTCAATCACTGTTCAATCAAGACTTTTCCAGCTGTAGTTCAATTATTCAATATTCTGTTGTACCTTTTTCATTTCTAGTCTTCTATAAATGTAAGGGTTCATTTCAATTGTTAGGCAAAGTTAATTGAGTCTATAACAATTAACATCTCCTTTTCAAGAGAGAATTGTGAGCTTGTGAGCGGAGCGATAATAATTCTTTTTAAGAATACGTTATCCGATCATTCTCTTATTTCAAAATTTATTGTAACGTTCAGCATTATAATTTCAATATACTTTCAATATTTCAAATTGTTGTTCAAGTATTTCAATTGTTTCATTTCAGTTGAATCTTTTTCTGCATTTTGATTATTGTTTCTTCAATTTATTTCGCACTATCCTTGTTCTATCTAACCTGGGTTCTATTTGATTTCAATTGTTTCATTTCAGTTGAATCTTTTTCTGCATTTTGATTATTGTTTCTTCAATTTATTCCGCACTATCCTTGTTCTATCTAACCTGGGTTCTATTTGGTATCAGAGCCATTTAGGTTCAAGTTATCATTGGAGAGTGTTGTCTATCTGTTCCTTGTTTGTTTTACAGGTTAAGTTCTGTAAGTGGATGGTTCGAAACCTCGGGGGCAGGGCAGTTAAATCGTGTAAGACCCGTGTAAGACCACGTGGAGGGGTTAGGTAAAAGTCCGACCTTTTGCTTAACTTTGTATCTCAAACAATCTGCAGGTAGTAATACCTTTCAAGCTTACCTTGTTAAAAAATGTCTTCTTTTTCCAGTTGGTTCAAAGGATTTGGTAGTTCTAGAAATAGAGCTAATAATTTGTCAAACAATTTTCAAAATACTGAAGAATCACTTCAAAATGATTCTGAAACTTTTCAAAATACAAATGAACTTCAAATTCATCAAATTGAACAATTATTGCATAATTGGACAATTCCTAAGGTAGACAAAGGATCTATCTATGAAATTGGTCGATTTGATTTTTCTCAAAATTACATCATCAAAACACATGAACAAACCATGCATGTTTTTGGTCAAAATACTGAGCTTGCTCTTCTTTCAAAAAACTTCATACAAGAACATCGTAAGAAATTTCAATTCTTACATATTGGTCTTGTTCAAATTTCCCTCAAGCCCTTGTTCAGACTTGGACTTGACATTCCTGTCTTGGTTACTCTTCGTGATCAAAGACATTCAAATTTCGAGCATTCGCTCTTGACTGTTCTAGAATCAAATCTAGAATCTGGTCCAATCTTTTCAAACTGCTATCCAAACTTCACAGTCAGTCTTTTTGACAAACATATCTTAAAGACTCTCAAACTTCATGTTCAAACTAAGAATCTTAGTTTGGATGAATCAAATTCATTTGCTGTAATATACAGAGTATATTACAAACTTTTGGGTACGAATCTCAATATTCGTGCTCTTCGTTCGTCTCCAAGAAACGAATTGCTTCTTATGGAGGTGAATGATCTTCATACTAACACCATGATTCCTAAGAGAATTCCATGGAATCTTCAAACTAGGAGCTTAGAATGGGATATTCTAAGAGCTTCCAAACCGGAACCTCCTCCTTCATCTGATACTCCTAATCAGATTCTTTCATTTCCAGATGGAAGTGTTAGGATGATCTTTGGAGAATCATCAAACAACTCTTCAAACATTTCAAGATCTAGTTCACCTAAATCTTTTCAAAATAACTTTCAAAATATTTTTCCTTCAAGATTCTCAACATCATCCAGCAGACTCAAAGATGTCAACTTTGAATATGTTATTCCAAAACCTCAATATTCTGAATCTGAACAAGATTCACCTACTGCATCTGACATGCAGCCTCCTTCTGAAGAAATTCCTCTTCTGAGAAAGAAACATCACAGAAGAAGTCTATCTTCTCAACTCAACGTCATTTCTTCTAGCATTGATAGAAGATCTGAATTCAAAAAAGATCAGTCTCCTAAGGTGAAAAACCTAAGGAAACTTTTTCGTCAAACTTTTTCAAAAGAAGAAATTGAATCTTACTGGGAAGAGTTCTTCGCTCAACCAGAAGATATTTCATTTTTCAAATGGATTAATTTCAAAGTTTTTGGTAAACAAAAGAAGTCTTCAAAATCTCCTTCCAAACCCAAATCTTCTTCTAAATCCAAATCCATTCAAACTTCGTCTTCAAAAGAAAAAATTTGGAAAAATTCTTCAGATCAGACTTTCAAATCTGAATATCCTCCTCTTGAAGAAATTGTTTTTCCTCATGGAAATGCAGTTGTTACTGCTTCTCCTTTCAAACAAATTCCTGAAGATATGACTGATAATACAGCAGCCAAAACTGTTGATGTCAGAAATCTTCAAATCCAGAACAATTACACAAATATTGTTCTTCAAACTATCGGTAATCAGTTAACCAGAATTGAAGCCAATTCTGAAACTGAAGCCAAATTCAAAATTCCCTCTAATGAGTTTTTTGCCATTAGAGATTCTCCCTCTTCTTCATCTTCTTCGAGTAATCAAAAGTTACTCTTCAAACCAACCAATCTTACTCCTGATCTTGGTAAGAAATCTTTAGACACTGATTTCGATAATAATTCTTTTTAAGAATACGTTATCCGATCATTCTCTTATTTCAAAATTTATTGTAACGTTCAGCGTTATAATTTCAATATACTTTCAATATTTCAAATTGTTGTTCAAGTATTTCAATTGTTTCATTTCAGTTGAATCTTTTTCTGCATTTTGATTATTGTTTCTTCAATTTATTCCGCACTATCCTTGTTCTATCTAACCTGGGTTCTATTTGGTATCAGAGCCATTTAGGTTCAAGTTATCCTTGGAGAGTGTTGTCTATCTGTTCCTTGTTTGTTTTACAGGTTAAGTTCTGTAAGTGGATGGTTCGAAAAAATAGAACCCAGGTTAGATAGAACAAGGATAGTGCGGAATAAATTGAAGAAACAATAATCAAAATGCAGAAAAAGATTCAACTGAAATGAAACAATTGAAATACTTGAACGACAATTTGAAATATTGAAAGTATATTGAAATTATAATGCTGAATGTTACAATAAATTTTGAAATAAGAGAATGATCGGATAACGTATTCTTAAAAAGAATTATTATCGCTCCGCTAAAAAGCTCACAATCTCTCTTGAAGGAGAAATAAAAAGTTCTCTCACAATTAACTCTAAGGAAGATATTAATTGTTATAGACCCAATTAATTCTGCCTGACAATTGAAATGAACCCTTACATTTATAGAAGACTAGAAATGAAAAAGGTACAACAGAATATTGAATAATTGAACTACAGCTGGAAAAGTCTTGATTGAACAGTGATTGAACAGTGCTCTGTCGACTATTTTCCAAAAAGTAGGAATCTTGAACAGTGATTGTATTTTGAAAGTCGTTGATTGAACAGTGACTTGTCTGCAGCTTTTCCAAAAGCTAGCCAACCACTCCACCAACTCCACCGAAAGTTTGAAAAAGTAAAAATCATCTTTGTCCTTTTATGAAAAGAAAAGATTCTCTGGATAAAGCGGACATTGATTTTTAACTTTGATTATTTTGAATGCAAATTCTTTTGATTTTTGAACGCGAAATTCTCTGAGATCATCAAGGAAACTGCGTCCATGTAGTCATTTGGTATTTTGAAGATTTTCATCGTAATCAGTTGCGAGAAAATCATCTTCATTTTGATAGAAACTGTCTTCGACGTTGAAATCCGCCTCTGAACTAGTTTCTGAGGAATCTTGAACTGAAGAAGCATTTTCAGCTAGAGCAGCAATTTTCTCTGCTAAAATTGACATTTCTTCAGGGCTGGTGCATTTTGCAAGGAGTGCTAATAATCTACCCTTTTCGGCAAGAAAATCAGCATGTTTATCTTGAAGCTTTTTTGACGGAAGTCCTTCATTTGATTTTTGATTAATCCATGATTGAACTGCCTTGGGACAACAATTTGTTTCATGAAATTTTGTCCACCATTTAATTTTGAATCTTCTAACAATCCTTTGAGGACTGAAAGAGTCAGTATTTTGAAGAAGAAAAAAGTCCCAACAAAGAATCCATGAGACTTTGAAATTGAAGGAAAGTTGAAGGAGAAGATTCTCCTGAGACTTAAGCAAATCTTTAGCCTCATTTTTGAAATCTTTGAATCCTTGAAGAGAGAGACTGGGTAGAATACTTTCTTCAAGTCCAAAATAATTAAACCAATTTTGAAACCATTGGGGAAAATTATTTTGGCAATTTTGATGAAAAAGGATGAACCAAGAATGATTCACTGGTCTAATCAAAAAGGCATTAAACCAGGCATCTTGATAATCCAAGTAACTGAATTTTGAAGAAAAAGTTTCACCTTTTGCAAGGTTCATCTTTTTCTCAATCCAAGGTTGCTGTCCCCAGTCATCATATGACAAAACCTTGACAATTGAACATTTTGAAAAATCGATATTTTGAGGATTTTCTTTATTTTGAGTATGAGTAATAATGGCTGATCCTGTTTTGAGAAGGATCTTTTCATAAAACTCACGATTCTTTTGAAGAGAAGAAGGCATGAAATGGAAATTAGAAGGAAAAATATTTGATAAACATTCATTGAAATCAGAATATTTTTCGATCCAAGGTTGTTCTAAAGTAAGAACAGAAAGAAAAGGATTTTTGAGGGTATATTGAAAGGGGCTTTTATTGATTTCAGGAAGTTTTCCTGAACCAGTAAGAACGGCCTTTTTGTAATTTGAAGGTCTTGGCTTTTCTGGGGTTTGAGGAATTTTGCCAAGAACAGAAAAGTTGTTTGAAGTGGAAATTTGAGGAATGTTTGAAGCAGAAACACTTCTGCTGGAAGTTTGAACAAAATCTTCGATTGAAGGAAGAGGAGTAAGAGCAACTTTCTTGCCCTTATTTTTGTTTTTTGAGGAAGTGGCCATGGAGGAAGCCATGTCTTCAAGAACTTTGTTGTACCAATCAATTTTGATACCTTTTGTTTGAACACTTTCTTGGGGTGGCCTTTCAGTCACTCGAAATCTCTCAAATTTATAGAGGAATTTCTTTGTGAAACAGTTATCCCAAAAATTATTTTGAAAAATTTTGTTTTTTGAAAAGTAATTTTGAAAACAGTTTTTGTTACTAGAATAGTAAAAATACAGTTGTTTTTGAATTGATCCAAAAGGAATTCGCTGTAGGTTTCCCTCACCGATCCCACCTAATCCTATGTCTGACACAGCTGTTTGGACATGGGAAAAAGTCTTTGAAGCAATAATGAAAAGGATACCAATAATAACACTTTTGACAAAGGTGACAAAGGTATTTTCTGGGACCCACGACTTTTGACAATTTTTTATTTCTTTTGATTTTGAGGAGTGGGTGACATGAATGATTGTCTTTTGAAAGGGAAATAATAAAGAAAGATTCTTTACTAATGGATCCAATGAATTTTTGAGAAAAGAGATCTGTCAATTTGTCTTTTTTGAGAATTGAAGATTCTTTATTTTTGAAATTTCTTAAATTAATATTCTTAATTTGAGAAATCGATGATTTTTTGAAATCAAGAACATCTTTGAGAGATGTCCGATGCATGAATTTGAAATTCAAATTTTGACCGAAAACATTGGTCTGAAGACCATTTTCGTTAGCTTGAAAATGGTAAATTTGAACGATGAAAGGAATCCCAAGAATTGCTTCCTGATCTAAATCTTTCACCAGAAGAAACTCATTTTTGAAACAAATGTTTGATTTGCAAACATGAGCTTTTGAAAGTTTATATTGAATGTTGAGTTTTTTACCACCTGCACCGTAAAGACGCTCAGTAGTTTTCTCAAAGTATTTTATAGGTATTAATCCTTCTCTGATGCAGTTTTGATCTGCTCCAGAATCAATTAATACTCTGGTGGTAATTTGAAAAGACTTGTCAACGACGATTGTCATTTGACAGTACCATTTTTGAAGTTGAATTCGATTAATAACATTAATCTTTTCTTCATCAGTTTGAAGAGGATTAAAATCATTAATTCGAGAATCAAAGGATTCTTCTGAGGAAGAAGAAGAAGAATCAGAATCATTTTGATTTTGAATATTTGAAGAGGAATTTTTGAGAATGGCAACATCAAGTTTAATTTCTTTAACCTGACGTTCCAAAAAGGAAATTTGAGACTTCATTTCTCTCACTTCTGATTTCAAATCAGAGGATGAAGATTTAGAAGTAGATTCTTGATTAAATCTTTTTAGTATTTCTTTCATACTAAACGATTCATGGGTTTTTGAAGAAGAAGGAAGGAGCGAAGAGAACTTCTTCTTTAATTGAGGATTGTCAATCTGCTCAATTATTTCTTGAATAAGTTCTTCATCTTTTGTAAGAACATTTATGGTTTTGCAACCACAAATACCTTTACCTTCGCAAGGATGAGAAGAGGAGGAGGAGAAATTAGATTCATTATCAGAATCTTCTTGATACTGATAAATTTTCTCTAATTCAGAATCATCATCAGATGATGAATGAAGAAGATTGAGAAGATCAAGTTTAACATCTTCATCAATTTGAAGATTATTAATCTTATTCTTCATGGGACATTTGTTTGAAAAATGACCAGTTTGATTACACTTGAAACAAGTGACTTTGGCTGGATCAAGAGTTTTTTGAAAACGATTTGGTTTTGAATGAAATTTTTGAAAAGAATTCTTTTGAAAAGTTTTTGAGGATGAGATTTTGAAGAAAATCTTTTGGAATTTTGAAAATTTCGTTTCTTCAGAAATGAAGGAAACTTCTTCTTGTTTTTTGAAGAGGGAGGAAGAATTTTTTCAAAACCATATTGTTCACAGAATGAACCTAACTCATGCTTAGACCCAAAACTTTCAGATTTCAGTTTGGCTTTGAGTTTGATATCATTACAGAGGGCTAGGCCTTCCTTATTGACGTAACTAACAAGTTCGCCATAAGTCAAGTCGCCATAGGGAATTGAATTGTTATATTGAAGTTTGATTGAGTTGCGAACTTTCTCTGCAAAAAGTTTAGGAAGTCCAGATAAAAATCTTTCTTTCCAGAACTCTTGATAGCAGTCGTCACGAAGCATGACTCTGGTAAGGAAGATATCCTTATACCATCTGAAGTCGTGCAATTTTGGACAAGATAAATTCATCAGAATTTCTGACGATCTATCCTGGAGGAATTAAGGAGATCCAATAAAATGTTTGATAATGGCAAAGACAAGGGTCGTCAATGTATCAGAAACATTCTGACCATCTTCGGTTTTAATGGCATTAATAACCTCAAAACGACTTGCATCGTTAAGGTAGTTAGACCACCATCCCTTTAATTGTCCAGTGAAGCCAGCAATAAGATTATTACAAGCACTCACTTCATCAATCCTTTGACATCTGTAAGCATTGAAGCAAACATACATTTTATTGATAGTTTGAATAATCTGGAATTCCGTCATTCCATCAATATTCCATTCAACGATTTCGTCGCCTGAGTATGTCTCAGTGACTTTCCTTCTAAAAGATGATTCTTCTAAAAGTAAATCTAGTTGAGTAGGACGAGAATAGAATGTTGGAAGTTTTGAAGATTGAAATCTCAATTTGTTTACTTGAAACGGAGTTTCTTCAACAAATTGGTTTTCGACATCTGAAATGTCAATTGTGTTGATATTTTTTGAAGATGCGGACATTTTTGAAAATTGAGAGGCAAGCTCTTTAATCACTGCAGAATCAGTGTCTAAAGATTTCTTACCAAGATCAGGAGTAAGATTGGTTGGTTTGAAGAGTAACTTTTGATTACTCGAAGAAGATGAAGAAGAGGGAGAATCTCTAATGGCAGAAAACTCATTAGAGGGAATTTTGAATTTGGCTTCAGTTTCAGAATTGGCTTCAATTCTGGTTAACTGATTACCGATAGTTTGAAGAACAATATTTGTGTAATTGTTCTGGATTTGAAGATTTCTGACATCAACAGTTTTGGCTGCTGTATTATCAGTCCTATCTTCAGGAATTTGTTTGAAAGGAGAAGCAGTAACAACTGCATTTCCATGAGGAAAAACAATTTCTTCAAGAGGAGGATATTCAGATTTGAAAGTCTGATCTGAAGAATTTTTCCAAATTTTTTCTTTTGAAGATGAAGTTTGAATGGATTTGGATTTAGAAGAAGATTTGGGTTTGGAAGGAGATTTTGAAGACTTCTTTTGTTTACCAAAAACTTTGAAATTAATCCATTTGAAAAATGAAATATCTTCTGGTTGAGCGAAGAACTCTTCCCAGTAAGATTCAATTTCTTCTTTTGAAAAAGTTTAACGAAAAAGTTTCCTTAGGTTTTTCACCTTAGGAGACTGATCTTTTTTGAATTCAGATCTTCTATCAATGCTAGAAGAAATGACGTTGAGTTGAGAAGATAGACTTCTTCTGTGATGTTTCTTTCTCAGAAGAGGAATTTCTTCAGAAGGAGGCTGCATGTCAGATGCAGTGGGTGAATCTTGTTCAGATTCAGAATATTGAGGTTTTGGAATAACAGATTCAAAGTTGACATCTTTGAGTCTGCTGGATGATGTTGAGAATCTTGAAGGAAAAATATTTTGAAAGTTATTTTGAAAAGATTTAGCTGAACTAGATCTTGAAATGTTTGAAGAGTTGTTTGATGATTCTCCAAAGATCATCCTAACACTTCCATCTGGAAATGAAAGAATCTGATTAGGAGTATCAGATGAAGGAGGAGGTTCCGGTTTGGAAGCTCTTAGAATATCCCATTCTAAGCTCCTAGTTTGAAGATTCCATGGAATTCTCTTAGGAATCATGGTGTTAGTATGAAGATCATTCACCTCCATAAGAAGCGATTCGTTTCTTGGAGACGAACGAAGAGCACGAATGTTGAGATTCGTACCCAAGAGTTTGTAATATACTCTGTATATTACAGCGAATGAATTTGATTCATCCAAACTAAGATTCTTAGTTTGAACATGAAGTTTGAGAGTTTTTAAGATATGTTTGTCAAAAAGACTGACTGTGAAGTTTGGATAGCAGTTTGAGAAGATTAGACCAGATTCTAGATTTGATTCTAGAACTGTCAAGAGCGAATGCTCGAAGTTTGAATGTCTTTGATCACGAAGAGTAACCAAGACAGGAATGTCAAGTCCAAGTCTGAACAAGGGCTTGAGGGAAATTTGAACAAGACCAATATGTAAGAATTGAAATTTCTTACGATGTTCTTGTATGAAGTTTTTTGAAAGAAGAGCAAGCTCAGTATTTTGACCAAAAACATGCATGGTTTGTTCATGTGTTTTGATGATGTAATTTTGAGAAAAATCAAATCGACCAATTTCATAGATAGATCCTTTGTCTACCTTAGGAATTGTCCAATTATGCAATAATTGTTCAATTTGATGAATTTGAAGTTCATTTGTATTTTGAAAAGTTTCAGAATCATTTTGAAGTGATTCTTCAGTATTTTGAAAATTGTTTGACAAATTATTAGCTCTATTTCTAGAACTACCAGATCCTTTGAACCAACTGGAAAAAGAAGATATTTTTGAACAAGGTAAGCTTGAAAGGTATTACTACCTGCAGATTGTTTGAGATACAAAGTTAAGCAAAAGGTCGGACTTTTACCTAATCCCTCCACGTGGTCTTACACGGGTCTTACACGATTTAACTGCCCTGCCCCCGAGGTTTCGAACCATCCACTTACAGAACTTAACCTGTAAAATAAACAAGGAATAGATAGACAACACTCTCCAAGGAATACTTGAACCTAAATGGCTCTGATACCAAATACCATATATATATATATATATATATATATATATATATAAGTACTAATATTATTTTATGGTAAATACTAAATAATGGTTAATATTTTATTAAATAATTTTTAATTTTAATAATTATGTAAAGATTATATGATATAATAATTTCTTAATCTTCAATGTTGTTCAATTATCGTATATTTGATGAGTTAATATTAAACACATATTTATAGTTTATTGTGATTTTTGAACGAAAATTGAGAAAAAGTTAAATATGTAAGGTAATGCAGAAATCTATACTTCTATACTATATATAAAGAGAGAATAGTGGATTAATGTGAATGCAAAGTGAATTGGTGTGAATGCATTTATTGTCTTTTATATATATATATATATATATATATATATATATATATATATATATATATATATATATATATATATATATATATATATATATATATAAGTACTAATATTATTTTGTAGTAAATACCAAACAATAGTTAATATTTTTTTAAATAATTTTTAATTTTAATAATTGTGCAAAGATTATATGATATAATAATTTCTTGATCTTCAATGTTGTTCAATTGTCGTATATTTGATGAGTTAATATTAAACACATATTTATAGTTTACTGTAATTTTTGAACAAAAATTGAGAAAAAGTTAAATATGTAAGGCAAATGCAGAAATTATAATAAGGCTGCGTTTGATAGCGATGGTGAAATTTGGGTGGAAAGAAAATGAATTATAGGGAATTGAATTTCTGGAAATTGGAAGTTTAATGTATTTTTCAGGTGGAAACGGTGGGAAATTTTCAACTTTTGTTATTTGATTGATATTATTTTTCCTGGAAAATAAAGAAAAATTTAGCTATTTTAATAAAAAAGATTTATTTTTGATTTTTTCATACATTTGTACTTGATAATAATAACAATGTTAATTTTTTGAAAAAAAAATTAATTAAAAACAAAAAAAAAAAGATCAAACGTGACGAAAATGGTAAAAGATTTTTCATGAAAAATAAAATCTCCTCCCCATTGAAAAACGAATTCCTCCAAATCAAGGAAAATACCGAATTTCGAGAAAAGTTGAAAAATGAATTTCATGAAAAACATAAGCAACCAAAGAACACAAAAGTTTGAAAATAACCTGAAAAATGCATTTTCCATGGAAATCTTAGCGAATCAAACGTGGCCTAAATATATTTATATCTTGAACAAGCATCAATATTTGTACTCATAATATTACATCTAACATGATGCACAATTAAAAAACTATAGAATTTGCATTTATCATTCAATAAAGTTTGGATTATTTATGTTGTTTTTAAATTTTTATAATTGTTGTGATAAAAAAATTAGTTTTGTATTTTTTGTATTTGTGTTGTTTATGTACAATCATTAAATTTTATGAATTCTTATCTATATTACGGATAGCAATTTCAGTTCATCGCAATGATGGAAATCTATACTATATATAAAAGTAGGATAGTTTGGCAAAATTCAATTCTTAAATTCTTTATTATTAAATATTTTAATAAATTAACCCTCTATTCAGCAACTATATTTTTGTTTTGAAGTAAAATATATGATTGAAAATTATTTTGAAAAAATATGTGGTTAAAAAGTGAGTTTGAAAAAATGTGTTGCTTATAAATAATATATAGAAAAAGTTATTTAACGAAGGTTAATATTGAAAAGTTAATGCTTTGATTTTTTTTTTAGTTAATAATATTAATATAATGAGTAATATTTTTTAATCATTCTTAATTTTAATAATTTTTAAAGATTATAGGGTATAATTTTGTAATCTCCAACTTTACTCGATTATCGTATTATTATAATCACAAGATTTTAAAAATTATTATTTTGACTACTTATTTTTGCAAATAAAGTTTTATTGGTTAAATTCAAATAATTTGATTATTTCTTTTTTAATTATTTTGATTGATGTTTTTGAATGAAAATTAAAAAGTATGTTAAATACAAGAGGTAAATGTAAAAATTATGAGAAATATGATAATACATTTCACATGTATCAATATTCGTGCACATAATATTACATCAACTATGATATACCATTACAAAACTATTAAATTTACATTTCCAATGAAGTTATTAATAATTCATTAAAATTATTGAAATCAATAATAATTTATTATTTAAATATATAAATTGATGTTTACCAATTCGAAGAGTTTTTAATAATTTGAATTACTTATGTTATTTTTTTAAATCCTAATAATTATTGTAATAGAGAATTATTTTTATGTATTTATATGTATTCATTATATATAAACACTAAAATTTTATGAATATTTATTGAAATCGATATTGCAGATACTAACTTCTGTGCATCGCACGAATGAAATACTAGTTTCAATAAAACAAGGATTTCTTAATGTCATTTCAATAAAACCCCCTACATTTTCCTCAACCAAAAAAAAAAAAAAAGAATCAAAATATATTCGGGTTTATCAATCTGAAAGTTGTAGAATCAATTCTCAAGATTTGTGGTGGAAAAGATGATTGTAGGGATTGGTTTTGGGAAGAAAGAAATTCCGTTTAGTATATGTGTGTGTGTATATATATGTATATATATATATATATATGAAATGTTGTTTTATCCATTTTACCCTTAAGAAATGTCGTTTACACAGTTTTTATGGATGTAGATTCCACTCAAAGGTACTCGTGTGGCATATTTGTTCAAATGTCAGGATGATAGTACAAAAAAATGAAGATTTGGGATCCACTTGAACTATTTGAAAACACTAAGGATCCAGGTGCAATTGTTTCTACTGATTAATACTGTGCAGACACGTGCAAAGCACGGACGATTCAACACGCGGTAAGCCGGTAAGTGTTGTGTATCGCGTCATTCTTTTTGGTTTTTTTATTCGCCGTAACCCTCTTCTCTCTGCATATCGGTTCGGTTTCGGAAAGGACTCTCTGACAACTCAATATAGTCCGTAACCGTAAGATTTCAACTTTCTCTTCCCCATGCTTTTCTGTATATATCCGTGTTTCTTGTATGTGTATAAAAGTTTCAATTTTTGTGCGTGTTATCTAATTTGCTCTTTTTTTGTTCGTTAGGGTTAATAGTGTGCTGTGATTTGTTCGATTACTATGTTTTCCTACTTTTCTCCCCCGTTTTTGTGTTTCATGTTTTCTGAGTTCATATATTTAGGGAGGGAGTAGATAGCAGTCTGGTGTATTTTCTTGGATTTCTTTTAGTATAAATTGCTCTTATTTTTTCCAAATAACGAAAAGGCGAAATTGCACTGGTCTTGGCAATTTTTATCGGTTTTATGTATAGCAGAAGTTATACGGTGGACATGGACTGATTTTTTTTTTAAAAGAAAAAGGACACCGTGAATAAAATTTAGTATTGTTTGGACCGATGATGATGGTTGGGGAATATTTTTTTTTCAGCCAGCAAGGGCATCCGGTATAAAATATTTTCTGGCTCTAATATTTTATTATTAATTTATTACATATGATAGCCCTGTTTACATCATGACGCTGCCTTACTTTATAGCACCTTGTTGCCTATAAATTATTAATTACTAATTGGAATAAATTAGATATAGGAATTTAATTACTCAAGAGTAAAGAACTTTGTTCCTCTTTATTGTAACATCCTTTTCCTATTTGCTGGATAATCTTCTCTTTTTACAAGTAACTTTTCAGGTTCTTTAATATCAGGCTGAACATCACTGATGGCTTCGAAGAGGATTCAGAAAGAATTGAAGGACTTGCAGAAAGACCCTCCTATATCCTGCAGTGCAGGTCTGTCTCTCACTCCCCAAACTTGCTTTCCATTTGTCAGTTTCTGGAAGTTATATCATTTGTTTTCCAGTAATCTCCTGATTCTTGTCCCGTGCTTATGGAAATCTGAGATAACTGTTGTTCTTTCTTAAGCTAATAGGTTTTTGTTTTGTGAAGGCAAATAATTTTTTTGGTTCACAAAATCAACATGTAACGCCCCGAGTTCCGTGAAACCCGGAACGCTACTTCGTCTCTCTTTAAAATATATATATTTAACAAATATTGCTGAAATAAATTAATTTTAAGAAAATCCAAACATCACATTCATTTGAAAAAAAAATTCAACGGAACTCACATTTAAATAAATTTACTTGAAAACATTCCATAAAATTTCAAATCTCAGCAATTTGACTTAACAAAGTTCAATAAACTAGACTTTCAAAATAACTTAAAATAAATGTTGCCAAATTGCCCATCATTCGTCTCCGCCTCCGAACTCTGCAAATGTTGTTAAAAACGGAGTGAGTATTTCAAAAGAAATACTCAGTAGACTCATCGCCAATAATTAATTTACAAGATAATTGAACAAGTAATTATGCAAATATTATAGTGACATTCTCTTCTTAGTTATAAGCATCATGAAATGAGTGCAATATGAACATACTCTTGTCTTGTCTTATGCAAATAAAGCATATAAGTTATGACATGCATAACATGAATTTCTCTTCTTATCTCATAAGAGATTCTCTTTTCTTGTCTCATGCAATTAAGCATATAAATCACATAAATCCACATAACACATGCAATTATAATATAAATAAATTAGTGGGGGCAAGTCTACCCTAACGAGTGTGGTTGAGCGGGAATGACTTCAATCTTTCAAATCTCCGTACGCCTCGTCTAGCCAATAAGTTAAATTAGTCTTTAGAAATTTATAGTTTAAAAATGATAAATTACAATTTGAGGACTGAAATTGATGATTTGAAAGTTGAGGATTTAAAATGAATATTTTTGAAAGTTGAGGGACTAAAATGAATATTTTTGAAAGTTGAGGGACTAAAATGAATACTTTGAAACTTGAGGGACTAAAATGTAAATTTTCAAAACTTTAGGTTGAAACTTAAAAATGGATGTTAAATTGTGGAGATTAAGATATGTGATTTTTAAAAATAAAAGGACTGTTTGAAACTATTTAAAAATTTAAGAGACTGAAATGATTAGGTTTAAAATCAAAATGGTTGAATTAAATAACTTTAGAACTTTGGGGACTCGGCTGCAAATTTCAAATATCATAATAAAATCAATTTATTCTCCTCTCAATTTCGTTTTCAGAGAAGGGAGAGGGAGAAAGGGGCGACCGGCTGTCCTCTTGCGAAACCGGCCCTCAGTCGGCAATTTGCCGGCGAAACACCGTCGTAGAGTGGCGGCGAGCGGCGGTCAAAGGGGGTTTCAGATTTGTGAGGTTTAGGTGTGAGATAGGGTGCGAAAAACAGAGGTAAAAACGAGGCATGGAGGTCGCGGTTTTGGGTGGCGGTGATGGTCGCGATTTGGAGTTTTTCCGGCAAAAATCTAGCTAAATTCCGACAACGGAGGCCAGCAACAAGGGGCGGTGGTCGAAGGTAAGTGCCTAAGTGGTTGGGTAATTTATTACTTGGTTCGATTCTTGATTTCTCTTGGTGATTTTCTGGGCTTCTTTTGGGTTTCTTGGTTTATTGGTTGGAGACTGACTTGGGATGGAGCAGTGTGGTGGTATTTTGGTGGTGTTGATGGTGGAGTTGGTGAAGCAGGGACGGTTGGGGGTGTGGTGACTTGGCAGTGGTGGTTTGGTGGTGACTGTTGGTCCAGCTGTGAGTTGCAGGTGGCGGCTGCAGTGGAAGTGACGGTGTTGGAGGGTTATGGGATTGTGGTGGTGTTGATGGTGGAGTTGGTGAAGCAGGGACGGTTGGGGGTGTGGTGACTTGGCAGTGGTGGTTTGGTGGTGACTGTTGGTCCAGCTGTGAGTTGTAGGTGGCGGCTGCAGTGGAAGTGACGGTGTTGGAGGGTTATGGGAGTGGCGGTGTTATGGCGGTTTGGAGTTGAGGCGGTGGTGAGCGGCTGGACTGTGGATGGGGCGTTGTGAGATTGTGGTTCGGTGAAGGGAGCGATGGGTTGTTTGGCCAATGGTTGCTCAAGATTTAAACGAGCAGTATGTGGTAGCTCGTTCGGCTGGTATGTAGGATGGGTGGTGCTGAGTACGTCAACTTGCTTGAAGATTTTGGAAGGATTGGTGATGAAGGTGGAGTTTCAACAGAAGAGTAACCATGGTGGAAGAGGAGAAGTTCTTACCCCAGAATTTCTTTGGCTGCGTGAGTTGAGCTGTGAGGGAGAGAATGGAGTGTTCTAAAAAGTAATGTGTTAGGGCACAAATTTTTAGGTTGGTAAGTGGGCCAGCTTGGGCTTAAGAATTTATAATTGGACTGAAAATATTCAAAATTGGATTACATAATTTTTAACCCGAAATAGCCAAATATTGAACTTAATAAATTGGACTCAAAATTATTACATATTTGGATTTTAAAATAATAATGAATTAGATAATTTAAAATATTCGAGATTGGACCCAATTTTAATTTATTTTACAATGGCTAGACGAACACGCTTTCACTTTATAAAATAAAAATTGGGGTCAAAACTTAGCGACACGTTTTCAAGAAAACGATTTTATTTTATTTAAAAATTCTCGGTCGCTACACAACATTACTCCCGACTCCAAGTGAGGTAGAGAAGAGGTTGTAGAGTGGATAGTAAAGCCTTTAATTATTTTAATCGAGAATTTTTGGGATGTGAAATCCAAGTAAAGGGTTAATTTATATTTATGACATTTTGCATGAGAAGGGTAGGTTATGCTGCTAATGTATTTCAAGGCGGCGATCTCATAATAAAGAGTACATGAACTAGCATGAGTTTATTATACATATGTATTTTCACTTACTGCAAGAATCAGTTTTTTCCTGGCCTTATGTACCATAGGATGGCAAGTATATGCAACATCAATGACTACACCACTTCTGCTTGTGATTATTCTTGTTTGTTTTTTTTCAAATCACTTTATTATCTACTCATCTAGTCTCTTAAGTGCCAATCTTTTGTTCCTTCTTCCATTCTGTTTGGGGGTTAGGTGATCCATAATGGTTTGTTTACCGTAAAATGTAAAACGCCCAAGAGTACATGGTGTATTAAAAGGTGAATTGAGGCTTGCCTCAAGGTGCGCCTCAATTTGAGGCGCAACAAAATCGTCTTGAGGCTTTTCAACTGAGGGTTTTTTTGCGAGGCTTGCATTTTTTGTGTTAAGGCCACGCCTCAAATCTTCCGCCTCAAGGTGTATGAGGTGTGCGCCTCGAATTAAACTTCCAGATTTTCGATTTTTATTATAATTAATCTGAAAATTAAAAGAATTAGAGAATGCGAAATGTTTTTCAGAAGGCTCGATTGACTTTTGCAATGAAAATCCTCCAAATAATTAAGAAAAACCAAAGAGGTTGGAAAAATTAGTTATGTAAATTTCAACAAGAGGCTCAGTGATCGACGTCAGCAATTGACATCTCCAAAAGATGTAGTAGATCGTTTGTTTTGCGATGAGGCTTCACTTGATGATGAATGGGTTGTTGATTATGATGGTGTAAGTAGAGATGAAGTTCCTTCAAATGAAAATGAGGAAGTCATTGGAAGCTTTACAAATACTCAAATTCAACAAAAAAGAAAACTATCGGCAATAGATACAAATACAAGTATTTTTGCAATTAAACAGAATTTCTATTTATGTTACAAAATTATTAATGATCTTTTTCTATTTTTTTAATCCCTTTTGCCGATATGGTTAAGGGTAAGGTAGAATATAAGAGAAAGGGGAAGGTGCAAGATATGGGGAACGAGAAATGATTTTTGCAGTTGATGAATGATCATGAAAAAGATGATTTTGGAAATAGATATAATAATAGTTCCATGGATGATGCCACTAGTGGTGATGAGTGATGACTCATGATGATCCTATCACAATTTTTAAGATTGATGACTTGTTTGTTTCATGATTTTAATTTCTATGGACTATCTTTTTTTAAGTAGACTTTTGTTGAATTAAGTATGCTATATTGCATTTTTTTGGCAATATTTTGAATTGTTTTTCGAGGCTTACGCCTCAAAGCACCTTGAGGCTACGCTTCGCCTCGCCTCGCCTCGCCTCATAACCGTAAACTGCCTCGGTTGCCATTTTTGCCTTTTCGAAAACTGAGTACACCCCCTCACATGGGAGTGAGACCCATTTGTGGCCTGTTTTTTAATTGCATTACAGAGAGGTGGATTGTGAATTGCGTCTTTCGAATTTTATTTTTTGAATAAATTGGAATCATAAATAAGTGGACTCGTTGTCATTTATTGTTAAGCTCAATAACATTCAATATTGTTTCAGGGCCTGTTGGTGAGGACATGTTCCATTGGCAAGCTACTATTATGGGTCCTTCTGACAGCCCTTTTGCAGGGGGTGTGTTTCTTGTGACTATTCACTTCCCACCGGATTATCCTTTCAAGCCACCCAAGGTAACCCTGCTAAATAACTATGACACATACTCGCTGGGACACAAGGAGTAAGATGATGCATTGATACTTGCTGAGTTCGGTTTGTGGTAGGATGAATAGGGCATTAAACCAGCCTATATTTCAATCTTCTATAGAACAATGTTTACCCATGTTTTTCGCTATAGAACTGTCATATATGAACTTAAAAAACACCATGGTATTAGAATATGGTACAAGAGTACACCCTTGTGCAAGACTTGAGTGTGATATAACACACACTTGTGAGAAGTTTTGAACAGCGATCTAAACTCGCTGAAAAGCTACAAAACAATTTTTTTCAACAGGATTGTTATGTCCAGCACATTGTGGTTATGGTTTTACCTTAGTCTTTTAGATATGAGATGGGAACTGCATTTGATAAAAATCCAGATCCACAATGCACTTTGAGACAAAATACTCAAAGAGATGTTTTGCGAATCCTCAAAAAGAAGCAAACATACTTTCTAAGAAAGAGTCAGAGATTGCTTTTAAAGAGGAAAGATTTTGCAATAATTTTTTTTGTAAAAATAGCAACTTTTAAAAAAGAGATGTAGAAGAAGTTTGGGAACATAAGTTACTTAACCCTTGTTTGAGACCCCCATTATTTCAAATGATTTGGTTTGTAATTGTAAATTTAATGAGTTTTGAAAAAATGAGGTTTGAATAATGGGTACCAAACATGTTAAAGAAAGTATCTTTTGAAGTTACAAATTGGCTAAGCTGAAATGCTACTGTTGCTTTTAAGTGCTATGCCTGGTTCTGTTATGCTTTTTCCTTTCTGAATCAAACACGTGACAACCAAAAAAAGCTTGGTTTACTTCCCTTCCCTGTATTTTTCCTCATCATAATCATTTCAGAATTTAATTGTGGACCGAGCAGGTCTCCTTTAAGACCAAAGTCTTTCATCCAAATATCAATAGCAATGGAAGTATCTGTCTTGATATCCTTAAAGAGCAGTGGAGCCCCGCCCTTACAGTATCTAAGGTATCATGTGGCCTTCTTGCAATCTTGCGTGTTCTCCGTAGTCGGTTCGACTACGATTGGCGTCGCTGTATTTAATCCACCAATTGGTCTGAATCTGATGCGTATGCTTAGTTGGAAAAATGATATTACTATAAAGAATGGTGCTCATGTATGCTTAGTTGGAAAAATGATATTACTTTAAATAGTGATGCTTCTATTATGTCATTGGCTTTTGGCGGAGCCATATTTTGATGACGTTGAATTTGTAGGTGTTGCTCTCCATTTGCTCCTTGCTGACTGATCCAAATCCCGACGATCCTCTTGTGCCCGAGATTGCTCACATGTACAAGACTGATAGAGCCAAGTACGAGACTACTGCTCGATCCTGGACTCAGAAATATGCCATGGGTTGAAAGCTCTGTCTTCTGTTGGATTATTATTGTTTAGGCCATGCCGCTAATAATAAATAGGGGGGAAAAATGGGAAAGTGAAAGTGATGCTGACAAACAAGGTTGTTCGTCGGTTTTATTTCTCCTTGTCTCGAAGGTTCTTCATTTCTTCTGTGTAAAGGTTCTCATTTATAAAGTTGCGTGTTCTACTACCCTTCCAGACGCACAAATATATGTCTATTAGCTGCTAATGAATGCATGGGTGTTCACCATGTAATATAAAGTATTCATTTTTGGTGAATTAAGTGTGAGAAGATTCTCATTTAGTTATGCACCTCTGGCTGATGCAACATTATTGGTGATTGATTAGAATTTAGAGGATTGATATAGAAATAGGAATTGTAAGAAAACTATGAACTTGATTTTATGTGTTTATCTATTGTACTATATTTAAAAATATACATTTCCTCTATTCACTTTTTAATAACATATTTAACTTCAAAAACATAAATAAACCAATTTTAACCACATTCTTTTACCAAATAGGGGCCAAGTCATAGTCCTTGGAGAAGTAGGAGGAGTTAGGAGGATGGAATGCCCCGTGCTTTAAGAAATAGGTGGCTTCATAGCCTTGGATTGAAAGGAAGATCTTCGCTTTCCGATTGCAATTTTTAGACCGGTTTGAATGAGCCATATAACTAGTCAAACAGTCTAAATCTCTCTTTTTGAACACGTGATAATTCTCCTTCTTCTTCGATGCTCTTTGTATTTTTAATTCATGTCATTCATGTAGATGTGAATGTAGCAATTGATCTTGGGAAAGAAAGTGAGGCAAGCTTGGATTCCAATCAACATTTGACATTTTGAAAGGAGATAACAATTAAACAATATTGACATTAACGGTCACATTTCACACAAACAGCAAATAACTAACTTTTCCAAACCATACCATGTAGTCCAGTTTTTCATTGGTTACAAATTCACCACCATTACAATATCAAATATGTTAATGCTTCAATATCGCAGGTCAATGAATAAGTCAAGACAAATTGAGGTCAATATGGAAAAAAAATGTTAAGGGAAACCTTTATCTCTCGAACTCACTATTGATTGTGAAGGAGGGGGTAAAATCAACTAGTGACCATTGAACTTTGACTAGGTTATTATTTAACCACTTAATTTTGAGGTTTTTTGAACATTCACCAACTTTTTACGAAATTACTTGTCCATCACCAAACATCTAATAGTTTCTAATCTTTGAAAGAACCTCCTACCTGACTAAAAAAATATGAGTTGTGACATGTGTCTACTTTAATTCTCATCAGTTCATCAAATTAAATCAGCCACACGCGTCCTTATTTGAGTCGTAACATGTGACGCAATTGTTGGGAATTACACACAAATTCTCTCTCTAATTAACCCATAGGAATTTTTGATGTTCAAGAAATAATTGAACCAACAAGAAAATAAAACAACGCAGAAATTTACGTGGTTCGACAACTTGCCTACGTTCACGGACATTCGCCAAAACTTTTCACTATATAATAAATTGTTACAATTATATAGAATTGCACTCACCAAACCCCCCCAAAGTATTGTAAGAAAAATAACCAAGTTTTACAACATCTACCAATTTCTACTTCTTTATACAACCCACAAAGAACCCAAGAAAAACAAAGATGTTAGACTACATTTTTCCTCACAATACTCTCTAGTCAATGTGCAATTAATTGGCTCCTCGATACACATATTTATAGGTAAACATAACTAAAAAACGTGTATTACTTGTGCCCCAAGATATTTTCTTGTTGAAGTAAAATATCAGAACAAGGAAAGAAATCCATGTCAAAAAGATTATCTTCATTTTCTTTCACCTTTAACTTGGTCTCCAAGTTAATCACTTTAACAAGAAAATCAATTATCCAGGATATTCACATTCTTAATTTGGGTTAAATATCCCAACAGCAATTTGATGTGAAATCATTAAGCCCTTGTTTGATTTTTGTAGTAATTCAAAAAGTGAGTTTTGAATAGTAGTTTTAGGAAATCGTGTAGTTAAAAAGTGATTTGAAAAGTAAAAGATTGTAGACTTGACTTTTTTGGATGATTAAGATTGATTACTGTAAAAAAAATATTTTTTTTTTATGAAATTCTAGGGGAATCAAACAAGGGCTAATTCTCATTGTCATTAAATTACGCTCATAGCATGTGACGCAATTTGATAACTAGACGACAATTAATGTCGTTACATACCAAGAATTTTCTAGTCGTAGATGACGTTCTTTCAAAAATTGGAGAACTATTTGACGTTGGATGATGGACATTTGATGTGATTTAGTGAAAAGTTGGGTGTGCGTTCAGAAATCTTTTAAAATTAGGTGATTAAGCCTCTGTTCAGATACTGTAATTATTAAGTTTTATAAACTAATTTATAATTCACACTATTTCTCAAATCACATTTTAACCACACATCTTTTCTCTATCCAATTTTTAACCATTGATCTTACCTCGAAATTGCAAAAAAAATTAATTATAAACTACATAATTTATCCGAACAGAGGTTAAGTAGCAACCTTCTTAAAGCTCAGTGGTCACTAATTAATTTTAGGATAAAATTCCCAAGTCAAAATAAAATGAAATACTAAAAATAGACTTAAAATATTTTTTTGATAATAAATATCTGATTTGTGAGAAAATAAATGTATTACTCGAGTTGTGAAAATAATAGTTTGTTCTAATTTTTTCAACTTAAAAACTGAGTAACTCTCTACACTACCATTTTCCTAAATAGCTAGTCATTTCCAGCTCTATCTGCCACAAGAATATTTAGCTCATGCCTCATGTTTTTCTATCATTATTTGAACACTTTTTTTTCTTGAATTCGTTTGCATCTACTCATTCTTACAACGAAATATTTTGCACATAAATTCAAAATTTATTCTACTATTTACCCTTGTTTGAGCCTCATTTTGAAGAAGAAAATGAATTTTTAAATATTTTATTTTAGAAAATGTGTGATTAAAAAATAATTAAGAATTTTGAATTTATATTTAATATTTTTTATTGAAAATTGTATCGTTGAAAATAGAAAGGAGGATGATTTATTTTACTTTGAATGGAAAATAGTATCACACTCGTGCGTTGTACGGAAGAATAATATGAAATAATTTCACTGTAAATATCATTGATTCATTACAAAATAGGAAAAAAATATTGAACACATAATTTGTTTTGATTAATGATACAGACTGTCAACGAATGCTGAAAATAGAAAATAACTCTTTGAACAATACATTATTTGTACAGTTTGTAGTTACTCACACCCGTGTTATACACGAAAGTTGCTATAGATAAATATGTTTAAACAATTGCTCAAATTTAAATTAAATAATGCAATTTTCAAATATATGTTGTATAGAATAAATAAAAAATTTCCTCAAAATATTTTTGACTAACATGAATAGAAATAATAACCCTCAAAATATTATAATTTACATAAAATAAAGTAACTGTAACAAATTAAATATATACGGTCATATATATAAATAAATGAAACAAATTAAGCAATATTGACGATGTACGAAAGTGAAAATCAACCTCAAGATTTCTGGTGCACGAACGTGGAATTTAATTCAAGAAATCCTTTGCATGATTAATAATTTTTAATTTTTAAATGTGATGCATTTAACCGAATATAATTAAATGCATATTTAATTATATATATGTCAATAAAAAAACTATTAATGAAAATATAAATAAAATATATATAGTGAGTCATTTTGTCTATATATGTTAATAAAAATAAAAAATAAAGTTTCATAATTTTTTACGACATATAATTATTTTTTTAATATTTTAATAGAACTGTAAACTGTTGAATTGTTTTATCTCTTTACAGGAAAACATGCCATGAATTAAGTATTTTAGAGATTGTACCATGAACATATCAACTCCATTTTTGGAATTAACGTTCAATAAATTAATTTTTTTGTTTTGAAAATACATTTGAACGACAAAATTAGGTTCGTACAATACATGTGCAAAACTCAATTTACATATTCTCCTTAAGATCGACGCTTTTCTTTTCATATATTGTTTTTTTATCATATTCTTCCCAAAATGAGATGTATGATAGGCTTTTTCGTATAATTTGATTTTTTAAACATCAATTATTAAGTGAAAAAGGTGTTTTTCTAAAAAAATAATCATTATCTTTAATAAATATTGTTACATTAATTTATTCTTCTTTCTTCATACTGATAATTTCTTTATTCATATTGTTACATTATTATTTAAAAAAATAATTATTGATCGATCAATTGTTTAATAGAAATTATAGGAACTAATTGTTAATATCTCTAATATATCTTTACATATTTTAGTTATTTTAATTTATAATGAAAAATAGAAAAATGAACAGAATCATTAAATAAATAAAAATAATGTGAAAATGATGAATGAATTAAAGAAAATTCGTATAGTTGTTATTTATTTTAATTTGATGAGAAAAAATCAGAACATAAATTAATAATCTATGACTAAAATGAATTTGGTTAACTAATTATAGATAATATTATAGGACTTAATTAATATGATTTAAAATGAATTAGATATTGAGGAAAAATATAAAATATAAAATAAAAATTTACATTTAATTTTTGATATGATTTTACGGACAATATATTTACAATTTATTATCGCTTGTGAGCTTACATTAAACTTCTCAATGTAATCTTTAATTTGACAATCACATTATATATTTTTCGATTTCAAATTAATATAATAATTATTAAAAGAATAATAATAAAATAGAAAAAATAATATTTTGATGTTATTAATAGTATAGCACGAATGCTAATGTAATTAATGACGCGTATAAAATAATAATTGCTAAAATATTTAATATACTATTTTTTTAGCAAATAATTTCAAATTTAGAAAACAAAATTTGGCGAGAAACTATGTGTGTATTTTGATGACGGTTATTCTACTTTTATGTATAACTAGTGTTATACCCGTGCGATGCATGGTCATTTGTCACTTACATATATCAAATTTATATTTTAACATATGAAATTAATATTTAATTAAAAATGAGAAATGAATGAAGACAATTAATTACAAAGGTACATTACACATACCTTAATTTTTTTTTTTAATTTTTTTACGGTTCATATGTTTATCGTTTCAGAAATTTCTTTATATATTTTTATTTGAATTGATTTAATACTTAAAATGGAAAAAAAATACATTTAAATAAAATTTGTAATAAGTAGAAAAAAATAGATATATATGTGATATACGCTCAAAATTTTATTAAAAGAAAAATAAATTGATGAATGTTCTTATTTTATCCTCTTTCATTTTCTATTTTTAAATAAAAATATTTATGTGATATCAACAATTTTTTTTTTTAATTTTTACAAATTTTAAAAAAATAGTAATTAATTGTCAGAGGGAAGATGGATCAAGAAATTTCGGGACTTGAAAAATGCAACTATTTAAAAAACTGCATTCAATTGGATTATTTTAAATCTGAGTTTTGTCCAAAATGAATAATATATAGTGAATTAATACTATTAATTATCATTTTAGAAAATGAGTTTAATGATTTTGTAGAGAATGTATACTTAAGCACCTGATTGAGATTCATTATTTCAAATAATGTAGTCCGTAACAGTAAATTTTGGTATAATGAACTATTAAAAAGTATGTTTTTTTTATTTATATGTAGATTATTTTATTAATAGAGTGTTAGTTGAAAATGATTTTTTAAAAAATGAGGATTTAGATAAAGTGTACTGAATAAGGGCCAATTTTATTATTATTATTATTATTTTTTAATTAAGTTTCCATAATTGTAATAGTTAGGAACTTAAATATCTTACTACTTAAAAAAAAAATATCAATGACCATTTGCATAACTTATTTGCATAACTATTCAATTTTAATGATTATTGATGTAATTAATCTTTTCAAAATATAATTTCTAGATTATCACAAATAATATATCACTATCAGAATAGTATTATTAGAATTGATACTAACTATTTTATTACAATATTTGATATTTAAATTTATTAAACAAATATTTCATTTCATATTTACTATAACATTACAAATTAAATACATGTGGTCATATATTTAAATGAATATAGCAAATTAAGCAACATGAAATGTTAATTTTGATTAAATTTCAATGAATGTATATCACAAATACATTTAACTTTATATATTAAGAAATCATCTATGCATCTTGATTCATAAAAGCGGAGCAATTGTTTTACTCACAAGACATAGTACTTTATCCATATGGAATTGATTTTTTAAGAATCAGTTTTTCTGAACATTCATTCTCAATCACACATTCTTTAAAAAAATTATTTTTTACAATTTTTCATATTACTTTTTAACTATACATTCTAAAAAATCACTTTTCACAAAAACAATTCTCAAAAAATCAAAGTCAAATAGCAAAAAATCGAATAAAGTTGGAGATCACGAAATTATAAGAAAAATCTTATACACTTTAATCATTAAAAATGTATTAAAATTAAGAAAAATTAAAAAATATTAATCATTTTATTGATATTATTAACTAAAAAGAAATCAAAGTTTTAATTATTCAATATTAGTTTTCGTTCAATAACCTTTTCTATAAATTATTTATAAGCAACGCATTTTTTTAATCACATATATATTTTAGAAATTTTGATTTTTAATATTAAAGATGACAAATGATTTGACCATTATAATAATTAAAACACGATTTTTATATTGATGACTACACATAGAATTTATAATATTAAGAACAACAAATAAATAATAAAAAAATAATAACTAAATGATAACTTTAATACTGATAACTAAAAATATTAATTGAACTCATTTAGTATTAGTGAATAACTAGTGAATCATCCCGTGTGATGCACGGGAAGAAACGTCTAAATAAAAATAATCCTATTCGAAATTAAATGAATCTTCAAACAAAATAAATAACATTCACAAATAAGATATAAGTTCATCATTTATTAGTTTCATATATAAACATCAACCTTTTAGGGAGAAGTCATACATGCGAAAATGATTGTGCCTGACTCTTATTGATAGTCATGGCATATGACATCATCAATGAATTTTTTTTTTTTTTAAATCTAATAAGTATCCTAAAATTCGAATTGCTCAACGATATCCTTGGAATAAAGAACTTGTGTCCTGCATTACTGTCAGATAGAATTTAACCTTATAGAATATGATCGTCAAGTTTTGTAACGATTATTCACTATCTCCTCGAACAAAAAATTCACCTTGCAAAATGAACACTTAAATGTAGGATCTCCAGTATTCATATACTCTGAACATTCAAACAATAGATGAAAAAATTAATAATATAGATCATGCATATAAAAGATAAAATTCAATATTTTGACCATTGATAATGAAAAACAACATATATAATAATAATAATAATAATAATAATAATAATAATAATAATAATAATAATAATAATAATAATAATAATAATTGCGAGGTTGACAAAGATATTGCATCAAATTTATGATATTTTAAGTTTTCAATATTTATACAACATAATTATTTTCTGATTGAAATTATAATTTAGTATTGATCATCTCAATTTTTAGTTAAGTAAATTGAGAGACAATTTATATATTATTGTGAAAAATATCATAAAATTTGAATTAAAATATAGCAAAGAATATCTTTGTATGGTTAATTACTTTTTGAAATTTTAAAATTAACAGTTAGGACAAAAATCATTAATAACTATATCATTTCAAACAATATAGATAAATTTGTTAACCGTTAATGTTAAAAAAAAATGTGATATGAGACTTTTTTGAATAAAAAAATTAATTAAGAATTAAATGTAATTGTCATTGAAATAATTTTGATAAATAATGCAATATAGGAAAGAACTTTAATATGTATATGTAATAAATAACTTAGAAATAGGATTTAGTTATAAAAATTTCAATACAACGTGATTTATAAAATTACGAATGTGCATAAATTTTAAATATAATTTTAATTGAGAATTTGACATTGGATATGTATGACTGAACCAAATATTTATCCATAAAATTAAGACCAATAAAATATCACAATTATTATAAGAAACTAATTACGTATTAAATGTAATTATCTATAAAAATATTTAATAATTTAATAATACGCTATAAAAAAGAGCTCCAATTTTTAGATGTACTAAATAACTAAAAATAAGATTATTTATAAAAAAAAACTATACGTATTATGTGATTTATAATTTAGTACTCCCACCGTCCCATAAAGATAGTCATCTACTCATTTTCACACAGATTAAGGACAAAAAGGAATATAAAATATTAATTTCACTCTTAAAAAATAAAATAGACTATCTTTTTGAGACGGACAAAAAAAAATAGTGGACTATCTTTGTAGGACTTAGAGAGTATTATCTAGTAATAAAATTTTGACATAATTTTTAACTGAAAATTTTACTAAACACAAATATTTATTTGTAAGATTGAAAACGTTAGAAAAACACATTTTTTTTTTATGAACGGAGAGATTTTGACACAAAAAGCCAAATATAAATAAGTAAAATCAAACAAATTATCGTTCTTATATCATAAAAAATAAAATAAAAACTTCTCGATAAAAGCAAATTTAAAAAAAAAAAATTCTAGTTTCTTGTTTTTATTATTTTTTATATAATGTGATATACAATTTCATCAAATATATATACTAACCCATGAATAATATGTTTTTTCTTCATTCAACGGCCGAAACCATTAACATATCTATCCAATCCAAAGCTATTCTAAATAGCCCAACCTTAGCTAAAACATTGCAATCACAACAGAGAAATCTAGAACATAATATAAATAGACTATTAACAAATCCTCTTATTGGTCCAAAATAATTTTGCATTCTATATTGTTTTCGAAGCTTTCTCTACAATATTATTGTTTTAATATTTTTTCTTTTTTGTCAGAAACTCAAATCTATGTTCAATGACTCAAAATATCACAGGTTTTGAAGAAAAGAGCAGTGCCAATCCTTTTTACTTTTTCAAAACATAATTTACGATTTTTTATTTTCAACTGGTTTGTAATATTAATAACTAATAAGCATTACCACCACACCAGAAGTTTTGAATCATAAAACGTGATAAATAGAATATGGAGTGGAGGGGTCTTGTTAAACAGTACACATTTTTTCAAATAAATAACCCTTTAATTGAGTCTTTTATTATTGTGTATATCTTCATAATAATTATATATAACAGAAATAAAAGAGGTTGTATATCGAAAAATGGAAAAAAAGGATATATAAAAACAAAAATGAATAAACAGATTTTGAAAAACGGGAAAAAATTGAAACAAATTCTGGAAAAAAAAAAAACTGGCTTTCCAATGTAATTAGGCGGCGGGAAATAGAAGTCATATAAACACAATAAATATTAAAAATGTAAGTAGACGTCAGCGATTTTAAAAATAATAAATAAATATTGAAGGCCCAATTATTTTTGAAGTGAGTTTTGAAGTTGATTATTGGATGTGAGATATGAGTAGTGTGAACATGATAAATATTGAAGTCCCCAAAAATTGAAAAAATAAATAAATAAATAAATAAAATCTGCACATAGCACAAGAGTTTTGGAGGGAAACAGTGAAGTTGACTGGGGTTGACTCAACTACTTTTATATATATTATATAAATAAAATTAAAATTGATTATATAAATATATATATAGACATACACACTATATAATGAAGACAATAAATGCGTTTACATTTATTCAGATTTTGAATTTACATTTGACATACATCTATTTTGTATTCATACTAATTCACATTACTTAATTTTATGAGAACTTACTATATATGGTAACTGAAAATGAGCGAGAAATTATTTTTAGAAATTACCCAACATTTATATATTTTAAAGATTAAAATAAAATTAAGATATTCCAAAGATAAATAAATACTTGTGTTGCGCCACCCCTACACGTTTTCTACAATAAAAAATCGGTTGGCCGGAGGAGGTTGCGAGAAAAAACTGGCTGTGCGCTGTCTCCACTTCATGTTCTAGTACCCATTTCCTTCTCCTCACATTTTGTATGGCCCCACTCTCACATTCAACGAACTTTTGTCATCAATTTAGGGTCATGCTTACACGTTTACATCTATTTATATATAAAAATATATAATGATTAATAATTTTTATTTTCATTTAATTCTAATAGATTCTTTCTTAGATAGAATAGAAATAGAAAGAATCAGAAAGAATACCATAGGAATATAAATTAGGAGGGAATTTCACCCGTCTTTATAGATTTTTTTTTTGATTCTAATTAGATCTGAAGAATCATTGGGGAATAATGGCTTTGATTCACATTAAATGTTGTTTCTTAAACTTTCTGGTGGTATTTCTCTTCCTTTTCACCACCAGTCTCTCAGCGTCCACTTTCCTTTCAGGTTTGTGCATCTAAATTCATGTATTTTATTTGTTTCAATTGTTTCAATTGGTTAATTTTGCTGTGCTGTGCTCCGATATGTGTTAATTGACGCAGATGGTATCTTCGGATCCCCAGATTCAACTAGTAGAAGCCTCCTTCAAGTTAAGAAAGGTAATTTCTTATATTTTCTATCGATTATTCCTATCTTTTCTTCATTTTATGTTTTCTATTGCAAGTTTTTCAACTGGAAAGAGTTACTTATTTGGACTGCTGTTCTTATGCAACGTCTGTTATTGTGGGTTTCCTGTATACCAATGCTATAGAGTAGTGTTGTTTGGTGGGAGCTTAATTTGGAATATATTTATGATGAATTTGCATACTCTGTGGCATATGCTCTTCTAAACATACATGATGACATTTCGACGTGGCACCTCGGCATCGGGCGATGCCATTTCTCCCCCAGAATTATTGAGTGTTTATGGTATAATTGACAAAACAAAATACACGTCGACCGGCTCGGATTTGTGTTTTTTTTTTAAATATTATTTTAATGTTCGGGTCGACGACCTTTAACCCGATCCCTTGACCGAGTCGATGGTCGGTCTGGGTCTGAAAACATTAGATAGTATAGCTACCAACTTTGCTACACTCATAACGAGTGTGATAATGATGTTGACAATTAGCTTACAAGGTACAATTCTATTTTTTTACACATCACATCATCTTTTAAATCAACAAACACAATATTTCCACATCACTTAATTGTCATCTTCATTGTCAACATAATTGTGGAAGTAGCAAAATTCGTATAGCTACTATGAGTCTCTGTTACGATATTTTAAGAGAAAACGGTTGAGATTCGATTGTGTTCTCAAGAACATTTCATCTTCATTTGAAATTCTCAAATCTATCTGCTTTTTAAGCACGGTTTATATTATAGAAAATTAGTGTGCTTGGGAATCCCTGATGTTTAAATAAACCAAGATTTGGTTCATTGATTATTTGGTCATCTGCGATGCACAGCTTGCCCCGTTAACTTTGAGTTCCAGAACTACACTATCATCACCAGCAAGTGCAAAGGGCCACTATACTCGCCCGCTCTATGCTGTGGCGCTTTTAAAGAGTTTGCTTGCCCTTTTCACGATGAACTGAACGACTTATCCAACGACTGCGCTTCAACCATGTTCAGCTACATTAACCTCTACGGGAAGTATCCTCCCGGTCTATTTTCCAGTGAGTGTCGAGATTCAAAGGATGGACTTGATTGCACTTCAATGCCACCGTCGTCATCCCTATCAGAGAAAACAGAGAAAGCTAGTGCCGGGAAGATAATATGTAACCTATTCTCAATGCCGATGCTCGTAACAGCTTCTCTTGTGCTGCTACTGTAATTTATGTAAAGCTTCCACATATTTTTCTTCTATTGGATTGGAATGTACTTCCCCATTTCTTTGAAAATTTTGCTCGAGTCTAGAGTACTCAACCGGTGAATCAGATGATGCTATTTCACCATGTAACTTAAAGAATTTATATATATATTTTTAAATAATTTATCGTTTGTTTGATAATGATTTTATGAGAAATAATGTTTTGAAAATGTGTGTTTCTTTTTTATAATGTGGGGTTGAATATGAATATTTATGGAGTTAATAATCTGAGTATTCACTGAACTTATGAATCTGTCTTCGATTAATCATTGAAGTTTAAAGTATCGAGTTTTGGTAATTAAACTTATGTACAAGTCTTTGACTGATTACCGAAGTTTAAAATGCCGAGTTTCGATCACTACACTTATGAGTTAATTGTCCTATAATCACTAAACTCATGTCTATATTTTTTACTGATCATTGAAATTTAAAGTGTCTAATTTTGGTCACTACACTTATCAAAATATTGAATGTTAATCATTAACTCAACTTTCATAATGGAATTGATGACATGACAGACAGATATACACATGGCTCTACGTCACATTTAACCAATCAATCAAAACACACCAAAGGCCAAGTAAGAAACTTTTCTGGTTGGTCACTAAACTTGTAAAAAATCTTCGACTGTTGATTTGTCGTATGTAACTGTTAATTTGAAAAAGCAGTTACAAATTTTCGGGCCAAGCTTGTCATTTTTACAAGTTTAGAGACCAAAACTCAACAACCATAAGTTTCGTGAAACAATCGATGATGTTTTTAAAAGTTTAGTAACTAATCGAATACCTTTTAAAAAATTTCTTACGTTGCAATTTGGTATTCCATGATTGATCGGTTCAATGTGACGTTGTGCCATGTGTACATTCTGAATGTCACGTCGTTATTTATATTACGAAAGTTAAGTAAATGACTAAGGCTCCATTTGGCGGTCCATATAAAAGGAATTTGATTTGTAATGTGTATTATTTGAGTTTTCTAGGTAAGATATTTGGTTAAAAATTGGAGAGATAAAATATGTGTGGGGTTAAAAAGTAGTTTGGAGAAATTGTGCCCATTATAATTTGGTATTATAATGTTTATCGAACACAATCTAACATCCAATATTTTGATAACTTTAGTGATCAAAATTCGACATTTTAAACTCAGTGATCAGTTTAAGATATAAACATAAGTACAGTGATCATTAGAACTATTAACTCATAAGTTTAGTGATCAAAACTCGACACTTTAAATTTTTGTGATCAGTCGAAGATATAGACATAATTAAGTGATTATTAAGAAAATTAACTTATAATTTAATGACTAAAACTCGATGCTTTAAACTTCAATTATCAATTGAAGACATAGATATAAGTGTAGAAGAATATTTGTCGAATTTGATTGACAAAAGAACAAACAATAAATTGGAACGCAATAAAATAAATATTGATGAAAACCAAACAGCAAATTCAAGCAAAATCCGGAACCGAGGCCTGTGCAAGCACAATTTCCTTAAAACATATTTGCCCCTCACCAATCTGTGCTTGAGGTTTGTCTGAGCGTCTGTCTCCCAAGATACAACGGAGGTTGAGTAGTTAACTTAGTACAAAGTTACCACTCCGACGAACCGAACTTTTGTATGAATTATCACCAAAAACAAAATAAATATATGGACAAAATATAGAACAAAACGTGTCTTGACAAAATCAATATTTTTCAAAGGATGGGAAGAGGGATTATATATCATGCAAATGAGCTATATCATAACTCCAAAATAACTCCCCAATTAACAACCATAACTTCACACATAATTTCACACATAACTCCCCAATTAACATGGCTAATTTAACCTCAACCAATTGTAAGACATGGGAGTTACATGAGTTGAATTTTTCATTCACATTTTTTCAACAATCTTCCACATGAATGAAAATTGCAAGAGACATAAAAACAAAAGACACAAAGATTAGGTGATATAGTTCAACGGTTGAAACCTGCATAGGATAGGTAGGTATTACCCTTTGTACCTTCCCTTGTGAAAGTATATTTACTTTACTTCCTGACTAGTAGAAGTGATGTCCTTGAACTATTCTGCATTTTGTGTAAACGATGATATACCTCACACAGGATTCTTCCTTACATAGCTCAGTTCTCCCAGTCATGTTCGTTAGGCCATGAACATACGTCTGGTTCTGTGAGAGTTTATAAGAATTTAGCCTAAAAAAATTCCTTTAGAAGCGGCCCCACTTCTCTCTCACATTGGTGATTTCTTAATTAAGAGTTATCCGCTCTACTCTACTCGAATTTTCGGCGCATAAGAATCATTAATAATGCTTATCCTTCATCCTTATGGGTATCACTGTTACATCATAGGAATGGATAAGGGATGTCATCCCCCACAGTGATTCAATTAAGTCTTTACAATTAGATTGTCCCTTTGAACTTAGATCTTGGGGTCTCCGGTCAACTAGATTGGGTTTCCATTGTATTAACTCATTCGTCCAAGGGCTTAAGTCTCATTCATCTTGATGACTTTGCAACTAACTCTCTTTTTAACTCTTTGGTTAGAGGATCCTAATGTTATCTTTTGACTTTACATAATCAACAGAGATAACTCCAATTGAGAGTAGTTGTCTTATAGTATTATGTCTGCGACGTATATCTACAGACTTATCATTATACATATTGCTTTGTGCCCATCCAATTGCTAATCACAATGTGTACAAATTATTGGCACAAGCTTTGACCATCTAGGAATATCCTCTAAGAATTGGTGTAGTCATTCAGCCTCTTCACCACACTTGTCAGGGGCAATAACTCATATTCTATGGTATATCTGGTTATAACTATCTTTTTAGAGGATTTCCATGATATTGCTACACCTCCCAATATAAATACAAATCCACTTATAGACTTTAAGTTTTTAATATCAGATATCCAGTTAGCATCACTATGTTCTTCAATAACCGTGGGATATCTGGTATAGTGCAGTCCACATATTTCAAGTATCTTAGTACTCTTACTATTTATTTCCAGTTTTCAGAACCATGATTACTCGTAAAACAACTCAGCTTGCTATCTAGTCTTGTACAACTCATTTAGTACATAATAAGACTTTCGATTATTCTAGAGTACTCAACTTGAGAAATATCGTCGTCTCTATTTTTCGATAGATGTTGACTTGTATCTATCAGGTTTCTAGCTAGTACAAAATCCTTGTTAAATTTCTCAAGAGTCTTGTCCACATAATGTGACCGGCTTAGAACAAGCCCATCTGAAGTTCTTGAGATTTTAACTTATCAGCTAAACCCATGTCTTTCATGTCGAATCTTGAGTTCAACATGTCTTTTGTGGATTTAATCATCTTATCATTATCGCCAATGATAAGCAAATCATCAACGTGGAGACATAAAATGACATAGTCATTTTTAGTATCTTTGTCATACACACATTTGTCATACTTGTTGATTTTAAACCCACCTTCCACCATGACATTATAAAAATTTCATGTTTGTGTTTGTTTCAATTCATGCAATGACTTCACTCACCAATTTACAGTTTTTTTCTGCCTTGGTGATGAAGAACCCTCGGATTATTCCATATAATTTTCTTCTTCTAAATCTCCATTTAGAAAAGCAGTTTTGACATCCATTTAATATGTTTCAAGATTGTACAACGCTGCAATCACTAATATCATCCTAATGAAAGTTATTCTTGTTACCAAAGAATACGTGTCAAAGTAATCAAAATCTTCTCATTGCCGTAATATTTATTTACAAGTCTGACTTTGTACTTATCGGTAGTCCCTCTAATTTCATTTTCTTTTGAAAATCCATTTGTAGCATAGTGATTTACTTCCCGGAGAAAGATCACATCCATTAGCTCCCCAGTATGAGTTTTCAAAATAGAATCTATCTCACCTTTAGTGGGCTCTTTCCATTAAGGTCATTCTGAAGAGTTTACGTCTTCTTTAAAGTTTTGAGGTTCAGTTTTTAGCATATAGGTTAGAAAATCAGGACAATAAGATTTTTCTGTCCTTTCTTATTTGCTATGTTTTGATTCAACCTCAACTTCCTCTTCCAATTTTCATTCTTGACTATTTTCAAACATAGTCTCATATGTCCTTTAGAAGAGTTCGTTTCCTCTTTGGACCTTACGAAAATACATATTCAAAGAACGAAGCATTTCTCGATTATCGTGTTTTGTGTATGTCTTGAATCTTATATTCGTGCACAATAAATTGATAAGCACTACTGTTGTGCACATATCTAATGAAATTACGATCAACAGTTTCCAGATCTATTTTCACCTTCTTTGGTGTAGGTATAGCCACTCCGACAAGATGCCCCCACATTCGTAGTTATTTCTAGGAAGGCTTCCTCTATTTCCATAACTCGTGGGGATATTATCTTTCCAAGCTGGAGGCATCTTTTCAATTATGTAAGCCACTTGGAAATTTTTACTCAGAGTCATCCTTTCAGCATGAATCTTATGTGGAATCACTTTCCATGGTCACAGTCTTTGAATCCACTATCTTATATTCAAGGAAGTGGCCAACAAAATTTCTTGGCTCCGCCATCCTTGATTTTATATTTTGTCCAAAGACTCCCATAATTCCTTAGCCATTTTTATTATGCAGTACACATTGTACAATGAATCAGCCAAGCTGTTCATGACATAATTTCGGCATAGGAAATCAGAATGCTTTCAAGTGTCCACTGCATTGATTGTCTGAATATCTCCTTCACCCTCTTGGAATACTAGAGTATTCTCAGTCAAGAATCTCACAAGATTCAAGGTGATCAGACGGAATATCATCTTTTGCATCCACCTCTTGAAATTCAACTCATTGAATTTCTCTGATTTCCCAATGGTTAATCGGAACAGTCACAGTTGGGGCTTCAATTTGTGCCACTATTTAGGTCACAACATGACTTGGAAACTTAGCCACAGTCTGAGTCACATCAAAATTGGCATAGCCACAGCTTCAGTAACAGTAGGACTTGACACTTGGCAATTGTAATTTTACAAAACTTGGAGGGCAATTTTGAAGTATTTCTTAATTTTGGTACTTAAAAAGCAATTTTGCAAATTTTTAGTGGCCAATTTATAAGAATTTCAAACTTTAGGTGCAAATTCAAAAATTTTCAAACTTTAGGAGTTGAATTGTAAAAACTCAAAACTCTTAAGGCCCAACTTGAATAATTTGTAACATTTGGAACTTAATTAATAAATTCCTTAATTTTAGGGATCAATTTTAATATCTTAATAAGATTTGAGGGGCTCAATTTTCGATAAGCCAATAAAATGAAATGGCACAAGGAGCCCCCAAAATCTTCTAATTTTCGGACCAAGCCCCTGCCTCAATAACTGATCCAGCTAGGTTTTCAAACACTAGCTTAGCCGCCGCCCCAAGTCCAATTTGCAAGTCTGTAGCCCCCCGACAACCCGAGTGTGATGGAGAGTCATCAATGACGTTGAGTACCACACCCGTAAGTGTGCCTCTTCCGCTAGAGCCGACGGTGGCAAAAGAAATCGGCCACACCTCCACATCCACAAATTCACAGGCCGTAACATAATCAATCTGGATTCCATTCTCAACATCCAATCAATCAAACAATCAATTTGTGCCAAACAATTACCAATATCCAAACAAAATTACTAAAATTTAAATTCACACGAGCAAAGCAATTTTCTCTCTTTTCCCCAGATTGGCACATTCAGCGAAGTAGCCAAATATAACAACAAGATGGAGTTGATTCATAGCATCAAAAATACTTACAACTCCACTTCCACCGACCACCAATCAGAAAGTCACAAAACCAATTATAACACTATGCTATATTTCTTTCTCTGTCTACTGATCTGATCACTTTCCATATCAAAACCCAAATTGGAAAAATAAGCAGGAACATGGTTCGTGTCAGCAATGGGATCATCTGTCAAACATTCCGTCATTCATAATTTCAAAAAGTGGTCATTGGGTTTTCGTTTTGGTTGGGTACACTTCGAACACCCCATGTCAAAAATTCCCCAAAAGCCTATATTATCTGTGGGTTTAGCCCTTTGTTTGCTGGTAAATACTACATAAATTTCAATTAAGGTGACAATGAGCAACAAACCAAATAAAGGAAATTACAGTTCGTTCTCAACCATATTCACAAGATATATGTGAAATTACATCCCTGAATTGAGGAGAGATATAGTTCTTTATGAACCAAACGTGACAGACACTTCAAATCATAATGTTTAAGTGTCGGGTAATAAGCACAAATGGTCCCCAACCTTTAGGTTTCTTACGAAAATGGTCTCCAACGTTTAGATTTTTGCATTTATACCCTTAGAATCACGAAACGTTGCGAAAATTGTCCCTATCGTTAGATTCCGTTAGTTTTTTCCGTTAAAAACGTGTAAATAGCACAAATGATCCCTAACCTTTTAGTTTTTTACGATAATAGTCCCTAACATATTAAGGTCACGTCTGACATTTTTAGTTTGTAACCTCCAAATGTTTGGCGTATTTAGTCCATAACATATTAAGCCCCTATACGTTTTGCATATTTAGTTCCTAACATATTAAGCCCCTATTTGAAACCAATTATTTCAAATAATATAGTTTGTAATTGTAATTTTTTGAAGAATTTGTTGTTAAAAAAAATTGAATTTATTTGTAAATTATTTTAATGATAGAATGTGTGGTTAAAAATGAATTTTAAAAAATAAAATTTATTCTGAATTTCTAAAATACACAATAAAATATTTAACAAAAATTCACCGCTTCAACCTATTGGAAAAAAAATAATGAATCCATGCATGGAATATAAACAAACAAATATATTGGACATTATTTTAGAAATTGAATAAAAAATATGTTTTTATCAATTCTATTTTCGATTTTGAGAATTGATCAATATCGATTTTCGAAATTTCATTTTTTTTCAAAACTCATTTTCTTCCAGACGTTCTATTAATTTTTTTTTTTAATTTATGCACAAATTTTAAAAACATTCACAAGGAATACACATCAACCATTGGACAAGGAACTGAACCTTGGACATTTTAAGAACTTAACCACTTGAACCAATAACATTTTATATAATAAATTATATCTAATAAATATATTGTATTCTAAAAATATTTTAAATTTAATATTGCAAGGAATTGAACCTTTAACATCTAGTAAACATATAAGCAGTGATAGACGCATACAATTAGTAATATTGGGACACAGAGATTGACATATATTTTTCGTGATGAACATTTCGGGTCCCCGGATTTTTTTTTTTAGGAAGAGCCCGAAAATAAAGAAAAAAATTTAAATTCATACAAAACAAATATACTAAATAATATGCAAACGCACCAGCATGTGTAGTTTTTTATTTTGAAAATCAAGGCTCTGTTTGATAAACATTTTAATTTATAAATAAGGAATGTGATAATTTCGAGGTAAAATACGTTGTTGAAAAGTGGTTTGGAAAAATGTGTAGTTAAAAAGTGATTTGAGAAAATAAGTTATTTATTGCTATAGATGAGTTTTTGTCGCAATAGGTACCTTGTAACAGAACTCATAACGATGGGAGAACTATTTCGAGGTCTAAGTCGTTACTTTGTTCACATAATGAATTTAAAATCATTATAGTAAAAAAAAAAAAAAAAAGTAGTAACGAGCTTGAAGTCGTTACTGTGTACACATAACGAGTTTCGTGTCGTTATAGTTACTGCTTTAGATCTATTTATAACGAGTTAAAAATCGTTACTTTGTACACATAACGAGGTTTATGTTGTTACGACATATTTACAATAATGCCCTCGTCGTCCATAAATCCAAACAGTCAACAAACTCGCACAAATTTTGTCGTAACGATGTTTAAGTCGTTGTAACGATTTCAAAATCGTGATCATTTGATAAATCGTTCCAATGTAATAATAACGATTTTGAGATCGTTGGAGTTGAAAATAAAACTATAGCGATAAATATGTCGTTTCATTTGACATATAACGAGTTGCATATCGTTCTGATTCAGCCTCAGAAAATAACATAACGACAACTATGTCGTTTCTGAACAAATTGAACGACATTAAGATCGTTCTAGTTTAAATGTTAACTAAAACGATATTGACATCGTTTCTTTGCACATGCAACGATATTAAAATCGTTTTGTCAAAAATCGAAAAACCATCATAACATCTTCCATATCGTTCTAGTGTTAAATTAACGAACTGCATCTTGTTCCAGTCTAAATTATAACTATAACGACTTAGATATCGTTTCTTCATGTGGAACACGACTTGTGTATCTTTATGGATGAAATAAATGATTCGGTCGTTCTTTACCATCCGAAATGCTTCCAACAGGCGTAATCTAACAAAAATAGGTCGTAGAGACATGAGTAGAAATATAGGATCATTTCTCTCAAGTGTAGAAGTTCCAAGGTAATAGATAAATAAAAGAACTTCATCTCATATTGATCATATCTTTCTAATCATGTCGATTTATAAAGTGTTTGAATCACCTTTTATGACCCATTTTTGTTAGATTACGTCTATTGGAGACACTTCGGACCGCAAAGAATGATTGGATTGACAATTTGAGCCATAACGATATACATGTCATGTTGCGATGGAAGAAACAATATAGACGACGTTATAATAATAATAATTTAAACTTAAACGATATAGAGTTCGCCAAACTTACGAAAGAACGACATTGAACTCGTTATGATATTTACTCGACTATGAATATAACGATTCCAATATCGTTTTGTTATTGAAAAAACGACATTGACATTGTTTTGGTAATATAGTACGCTGGAACGAGCTTAATGTCGTCAAATTTGTAAACAAACGACATAATTATCGTTACGTGACTTTATAAGCCTGAAACATAACGATCTCGAACTCGTCCTATTGAAACAGTAACGAGTTCCACATCGTTTTAGGCTATTTTCCACACAAACGAGCTCAATGTTGTTACAATTACAATGAAACGATCTTCCAAATTATAACGGATTTGAAGTCGTTACAACGACTTAAACATCTTTTTTGAAAAGTTAGTGCGACTTTGTTGATCGTTGGGAATTTTGGAAGACGAGGGAATATCCGTAAATATATGTAACGACATTTATGTCGTTATTTTTATGAAGTAACGATTTCAATGTCGTTATGAACAACAGTAAAGCAGTAAGGTATTTTTAACTGTAACGATATTAATATCGTTACGAACGACTTCGAAGCAGTAACTACAACAACATTTAAGTCGTTATGTGTACACAGTAACGAGTTAAACCTCGTTATGGACAGATATAAACCAGTAAGGTCTTTTCAAACGGAACGATGTTGAACACGTTACGTTTACGAAGTAACGATTTATACCTCGTTACTATCATTTTTAGACGGGAACGACGTTAAAGTCGTTATGTGTGCAAAGTAACGATTTAAACCTCGTTATAGTTTAAAATCAAATGAATAACATCCTGCTAAAAATCAATCATTCTTATTCCAACAAAAATTGATAAATTTAGTTTCTAATACAAACCAAACAAATAAACAACTACACAAAAGATTCTTAACTAGATAAACAAAATCCAGATTCATCACTACAAACTAAGGCTCGAAGTTCCATGCCAATAACTTCACGGCCAATTTCTTCCTCCACATTGGTACGCATTTCGAACGATTGCATTCATGTTCATATTTCTTTGGAGAAATTCAATGTAATTCAAGTTCTTATCAAGTGGAACGATGTTGAACTCTCAATCAAATAATTCAATAACTTGGCGTTGTATATAACTGCAATTCAACATAACTTTTTTTTAAAAAGTGAGGCAAACTCTAACAGCTAATGAAACACTTATGTAAAGGAAAATGTTCCCAAATGCTGTTGCACTTTAAATATCACGAGAAGCTTGTAGATACCATCATATATGGTACTTTAATTAAACACAGTATGATACATTCATAACTGGAACGTTACAGCTATCATTTAAATCCTGTACATGATCATTGAACACAAATTCATAACAACATAAATTGAATTAACATCGTTTCAATTCAACAAATACAATAACAACAGAGCAAATTAAAATGAAATTTTAATATCAAAAGAAGCTTGTCACTCCACACATTATTGCTAATCCGTAGCTCCTAAGCTCGTACAAGTGGATCGATTATTGGAACATGACATGTCATCTCCATTTCATGTATCCTTGAATCAATGTTCAGCACCTGTTTCACCGTGTTATGTAATTTCACATATGAAATTGTCCTCGAAACAAGAATAGACAATGTTCTCCCTCTTGCATTTCCCACATATTTCCATATCTACAAACATTCGAGATTCTACTCAAACTCAACTAGTAACATGTTGATATCCATACCATATCCACATTGCCCACAACTGCAATTCAACATAGCATTTTTATGTATAACATGCAATATCTAACTGTTATGAAACACAAATGTAAAGAACATGCTCCAAATATTGTTCCAACTTTGGATATCATGAGAAGTTTGTATTTACCAACATATAAATTACTTCAACTATCAAAAATAGTTAAAAACGAGAATAGATTCATAATAACGACATCAATATATACAAAACGATTTCGAACTCGTTACGCGCGGATTAAGAGCAAATCAGCAAAATTACATCAACATGAATTGATTCAGATATTGCTTAAATAAAATGGTTAAAAATTGTTTAAATTCAACATTACCTTCTCTTCTTCTCCAAATACTCAATATTAATGTTGCAAAATGAATTTTCAATGCACTAAATAAAACATGGGTTTGGATAAAATGGAGTACAATGTCCATTTTTGGAGAAAAAGAATATGAAGGAACTGATTTTGAAGAAGAAGGAAGAGCACAGAGAAGAAGGGCATGAACCTGATTGGAGAAGAAGCCACTCTTGCAGAGGAAATCAACTGGGATAGGCAAACTTGAAATGAACCAGGGAAAAAAAAAAGGTTTTGTTTGGCAAGGACATTTGGGTAATTGTATAAATCATTTTCTTATTTTTTCCAACTAAGAGGCTATTGAACTAATAAATTATGAAAGGGGTCTTTTTAAATGAAACTTTTGTTTGATCATGTCTTTTAAACAAAGCAGCCAAGAAAAAAGGCCAATTTGTTTAAAACACCTAGTCAAATAAGACATTCATTTAAGAAGACGTAATTCAATGTTTTTTAGTTCAATAACCTTATCTTTAAAAAAAAGGAGAAAATGATATATACAATGACATAAATGTCCTTGAGTTGTCAAAAATTATGCAGCCAAACAAAACCTAATTGGAATACACATGTCGTCCTTCTTCTTCTCCATTACTTGGTTCTTCTTCTCCAAAAAATAACTGAACATTTCTGCTCTCCCTTCTTCTCCCTACTCTTCCCACTTCTACAAAATCGGTCCCTATTATTCCTTCTTCAAGAATGGTGACTGAACTTCATTTTATCCAAATGGGCATTATCATTCCCTTGAGTTATTGAAGGTCGAAAATCGATTTTGCAACATTGGTATTGAGCATTTGAGGAAGAAGAGAAGGTAAGGTTGAATTTGAACAATTCTTAACCATTTTCTTCGAACAATAGTTGAATCAGTTCCTACTGATGTAATTTTTTTTACGCTGTTCATCTGCGCGCGTAACAAGTTCGAAGTCGTTTTGGACATATTGATGTCGTTATCATGAATCTGTCATTGTCATTCATTTTTTTTAATATAAAAGCGGAATTAATAAGTCCTTGTCATTCATATATGTATTAGTTGAAGTAATATATATGTTTTGGTCATATTGATGTCGTTATCATGAATCTGAGAGCATGTTCCTTTACATTTGTTTTTAGTTTACAGTTAGAGCTTTTCTCATTCTCTTGAAAAAGTTATGTTGAATTGCAGTTATGGACAACGTCGAGTCACTGAATGATTTACTTGAAAGTTCAACATCGTTCCACTTGATAAGAACTTGAAGTACATTGAATTTCTCCAAGGAGATATGGACGTGAATGCAATCGCTCGAAATGTGTACCAATGTGGAGGAATAAATTGACCGTGGAGTTATTGGCATGGAACTTCGAGCCTTAGTTTGTAGTGATGAATCTGAATTTTGTTTGTCTAGTTAAGAATCTTTTTGTGTAGTTGTTTATATGTGGAGGAAGAAATTGACCATGGAGTTATTGGCATGGAACTTCGAGCCCTAGTTTGTAGTGATGAATCTATATTTTGTTTGTCTAATTAAGAATCTTTTTGTGTAGTTATTTATTTGTTTGGTTTGTATTAGAAACTATGTTTATCAATTTTTGTTGGAATAAGAATGATTGATTTTTAGCAGGATGTTATTCATTTGATTTTAAACTATAACGAGGTTTAAATCGTTACTTTCCACACATAACAACTTTAACGCCGTTTCTGTCTAAAAAAGATAGTAATGAGGTATAAATCATTACTTCGTAAACATAACGTGTTCAACATCGTTCCTTTTGAAAAGACCTTACTGCTTTATATCTATCCATAACGAGGTTGAACACGTTACTGTGTACACGTAACGACTTAAATGTCATTATAGTTACTGCTTCGAAGTCATTCGTAACGATATTAATGTCGTTACAGTTAAAAATACCTTATTGCTTTACTGTTGTTCATAACGACATTGAAATCGTTACTTCATAAAAATAACAACATAAATTTCATTACATATATTTACAGATATGCTCTCATCGTCCAAAATTCTCAACGGTCAGCAAAGTCACACTAAATTTTCAAAAACGATGTTTAAGTCGTTGTAACGACTTCAAATCCGTTATTGTTTGGAAGATAGTTTCATTGTAATCGAAACAACATTGAGCTTGTTTATGCGGAAAATAGCCTAAAACGATGTGGAACTCGTTACTGTTTCAGTAGAACGAGTTCGAGATCATTATGTTTTAGGCTCAGAAAGTTAAGTAACAATAATTATGTCATTTGTTTACAAATTTGACGACATTAAGCTCGTTCCAGTGTACTATATTACCAAAAAATGTCAATGTCCTTTTTTCGATAACAAAACGATATTGAAATCGTTCTGTTCATAGCCGAATAAATATCATAACAAGTTAAATGTCGTTCTTTCGTAAGTTTGGCAAACTCCGTTTCAGTGTAAATTATTACTATAACGTCGTCTGTATCATTTCTTCAATCGTAACATGACATGTATATCGTTATGGCTCAAATCGTTGATCCGATCGTTTTTTATCGTCCGAAGTGCCTCCAATAGACGTATTCTAACAAAAATGGGTTATAAAAGGTGATTCAAACACTTTGTAAATCGACATGATTAGAAAGATATAATCAATATGAGATGAAGTTCATTTAGTTATCTATTACCTTGGAACTTCTACACTTGGGAGAAATGATTATATCTTTCTAATCATGTCGATATACAAAGTGTTTGAATCACCTTCTATTACCCATTTTTGTTAAATTACGCCTGTTGGAAGCATTTCGGATGGTAAAGAACGATCGAATAATCGTTTTCATCCATAACGACACACGAGTCATGTTCCACATGAGGAAACGATATCTAAGCCGTTATAGTTATAATTTACACTGGAACGAGATGCAGTTTGTTAATTTAACACTAGAACGATATGGAAAACGTTATGATGGTTTTTCGGTTTTTGACAAAACGATTTTAATATCGTTGCATGTGCAAAGAAAAGATGTCAATATCGTTTTAGTTAACATTTCAATTAGAACGATCTTGCTGTCGTTCAATTTGTACAGAAACGACATAGTTGTCATTATGTTATTTTTAGAGGCTAAATCAGAACGATATGTAACTCGTTATATGTCAAATGAAATGACATACATATCATTATATTTTTATTTTCAACTCCAACGATCTCAAAATCGTTATTATTACATTGGAACGATTTATTAAACGATCACGACTTTTAAATCGTTACAACGACTTAAACATCATTACGACAAAATTTGTACGAATTTGTTGACTGTTCGAATTTATGGACGACGAGTGTAGCGACCGAGAATTTTCGTAACTTAAATAAATATTGTTTATCTTTAAAAAAACGTGTTGCTACGACTTTGCCATTTATTTTTTTTAAACTCCTTTGTGTCTAGCCATTTTAAGTGAAATTAAATCATTTAAAATCTTAGTCTAATTCTAATTTTAATTTAAAATGTCTCAATGTCATTATCTATTTTATGTTCAAACTTCCAATTCTAGCTAAATCTCAAATTTTAAATCATTTTAAAAATCTCAAATTATTTCCTAGTTCAAAATTTTTAAATTCTAATATCTTGTCCAATTTAAACTAATTTAATTTCTCTTTAGTCCCAATTTAGAAACGACCATTCACCTAGCCATCTATTCCCCACATTTCTTTTTCCTCTTTACAACAAATTCTTATTTTCCAAAATTTTACCTCCCCACACGTCCATACCATTTCTACAATCCTTAACTCTCTCCCTCAACTCCCTCAATCAAATTTCATTCTTGCATGTTTCCTATAATTTTTCCCAATTTTATGATTTCTCAGTTTAAGTCAATCAAATTCAATATTTCTCTCCTACTCAAATTTCCCCCCTTACATAACTAATATTCAAAAACTCATTCAAATTGACAACTCACACCACAACAGAATTTCAGTCAGCAAACCAGTATAAGCACTCGACCAACCTCCAACCCAGTACTGACTACAAAACCAAAGTTGCTGCATTCAATCAAATCAACCACCATCGACCCTCACACTGCAACCACCATGACCGCCCTCCACTGTCCAAACTCCACAACCTGCACAATTCAAACCCCCACAACGCCGCCACCACGCTGCCAAGCCACCACCTCCATGACTCCCCATCGAGCGACAACTCCAAACGCACCACATCACCCATGCTCAACCGCCACTGCCTCACCCAAACTCCCACCATCATTATCCAACCGCCTATTTCATAATCACCAAACCCAAGTCTCGAACCACCATTTCAATATGCTAATTCAAACCCACCAATCACCACCACCTGAACCGCAATTACCAACATCACCAAAACCCACCTACTGTCCAATTTCAATCCCACCTCAAATTCACTCAAATACAAACCCAAAAACCAAAAATAATGTTAACCAAACTTACTTACCTTAACTGTTGGACCAATCTCATCGGGAAATCACAAACCCATGTTCAAACATCCACCCTAAATTCTTCATGAGATCGAACCCCAAATCAACCCACAACCATCCACCTTGACCTATCCTATCACCAGTATTCACCGTTGCCACTCGTTGGCAGCTTTTCGCTTGTCAAACGCCGGCAACGGCCGGGAGAGGAGGCCCTGCCACCCCCTCTCTTTTCTCTTCCTCTTTCTCTCGGTTTTAGAGAGAGAAATGAGAAATATATGTATATGTATTGTTATATTTTTATTTTTGAGAATTTACATTTTAGTGCCCAATTTTGAAAGTAATAAGTTTCAGTCCCTGTTAGTTTAAAATGTTTAAGTTCAAGCCATAAGGTTTTAAATTATTTTAAGTCATCCCCAAGTTTTGAAAATGTTTATTTCAGTCCTTGCAGTTTTTAAAAGTATCAAACTTCAATCTCTGATTCCTAATACATTTTATTTCAGCCCTCATGTTTTTAAAGCCTTTTAATTTAGTCTCAAGTTTTAAAATATTTTAATTCAGCCCCTTTAGTTTTTAAAAGTATTATTTCGTTCCTTTAAAATTTTTGTAATATTTTATTCAGCTCTTAAGCTTTGCAAATAACTTATCTTAGCCCCAACTATTTCGAAAATGAAAATAATTAGTCCCCAATATATTTAAAATATATGAGTTAGCCCAATAGTTTTCAAAATCTTTTAGTAACAACTCATTTCCAATCCCAACTATGTTTGGTTTTAATTTTAATCCCTAAACTTTTATTTGTTCTTTTAAAACTCTTTCAATTGAAATGTTTGATTTACAAATACCACTTTAAGGTTTATTTATTATTGGTTAGACGAGGAGCTTGGACATTTAGAAGAACAACGTGATTTTCTCGCTCAACTTTCAAACACCTGATTTAAGGTAAACTCGCCCCCACTAATTTATTTAAATTATAATGACATGTTTTATATGAAATTACGTGATTTACATGCTTTGATGCATGAGACGAGACAAGAATATCTCTTATGAGATAAGATGAGAAATGATGATGTTATGCATAATTTATGTGCCTTAAGTGCACGAGACGAGATTACCCACACCTATGTTCTTAACACCCTTGATTTTGAAAATAAAATAGCCCAAGAATATGATGATGATGTCACTGTATGATTGCATAATTACGTGTTCAATTATTCTGTAAATTAATTATTAGCGATGAGTCTACTAAGTATTTTTCGAAATACTCATTCCATTATTTTAATAGTTTTCACAGATTTTGGAGATGGCGGCGAATGAAATGGCAGCGGTGGAAAAATCAGAAATAATGTTAATTTTCTTTTTAAATCAAGTTTCATAAATGTCATCAATTTAATATTTATCGTTACTTTACTTTAAAACTTAAGATTTAAGGTTTTTATGAATTTGTTAGAATTTTGTTCCGCTACATTTTTTAAATAATAGATGTGATGTTTTATAAATTTATTTCTTCCGCAAAAATGTTGTTTCAAAGGTTTCAAATAATAAATATGATGTTTGAAATTTTTAAGTATTTCCGCAATAAAATCAGATTTAAAGGACGACGTGGCGTCCCGGGCTCCGCTGAATTTGGGGCGTTACAACGAGGGAATTATTGTAAATATGTCGTAACGACATAAATCTCGCTATGTGTACAAAGTAACGACTTTTACCTCTTTATGAATAGATCTGAAGTAGTAACTATAATGACATGTAACTCGTTATGTGTACAGAGTAACGATTTCAAGTTCATTACTACTTTTTCTCAATTAGAATGACTTTAAACTTGTTATGTGAACAAAGTAACGACTTAGATCGCTTTATGAACAGAAAACTCTTTACAGCGACAAGAATTCATCTGTAGCAATAAATAAAACATTTTCTCAAATCACTTTTTAACCACACATTTTTTCAAACCACTTTTTATGCACAGTAACGACTTCAATTAGATTTTTTCAACTATAACGACATTGAACTCACATGCAAAGTAACAATTTAAACCTCAAAACCGTTCTCCTATCGTTATGAGTTTCGTTACAAGGTACCCTATGGCGACAAAAAATCATTTATAGCAGTAAATAACACAATTTCTCAAATCACTTTTTAATCACACAAATTTTTCAAACCACTTTTCAACCACATATTCTACCTCAAAATTATCACATTCCTTGTTTTTATAAACAAAAATTATTTACCAACCAGATGCTTGATTTTCAATATAAAAACAATACACATACGGGTGAGTTTGCATATTATTTAGTACATTTGTGTTGTGTGAATTTGAATTTTTTTTTCCTTATTTTCAGTCTCTTTCAAAAAAAAAAAAAAAAATCGGAGGCGCTGTCTCCGAACCCCGAAATGTTCATCTCGAAAAATACATGTTCATCTCCGTGCCCCACTATTACAAATTAACTGCGTCCATCACTGCTTATATGTTTACTAGAAGTTGAAGGTTCAATTTCTTGCAATATTAAATTTAAAATATTTTTAGAATACAATATATATTTATTAGATATAATTTATTACATAAAATGTTATTGGTTCAAGTGGTTGAGTTTTTAAAATGTAAGGTTCAATTCCTTGCAACCTTATATTTATGGAAAATAAAATACATTTTTTTAAAATACTATATATATTTGTTATAGATAATTTAATACACATAATGTGGTTTGTTGAAGTGGTTAAGTTCTCAAACTTTTTCATTTAAGGTGCAAGGTTCAAATCTTTGCACATTAAGAAGAAAAGAAGATATTTTTTAGTTTTTTTTTATCAAGGGTATAAAGGTCATTTGATACTTTAATTTGTTTTTGTTTTGTTTTTCTTTTATATTCTTATATTGGTCAAATGGTTACTTAAACAAGTGTTATGTAAGAGAGGGATATCCCAACTAATTCCCCAAGAAAAAATCCTATTTATTCTAACTTTCTGGAGAGACTTGTAATAAACTTTAAGTAGTGCTTCTTTTTGAGATTGGCGTCAATCTGTCATTTCAAAACCCAAATTCTAGAATCTGGTTTTAGAAAACCATACAAGATAATAATAATCTTTGTTTGTTATTTCAGAATCAAATTCGATTTTTTTTAATATGTTTTAAGCTTGTAGGAAAATATTTGTCGAATTTGATTGATAAAAGAACAAACAATAAATTGGAACACAATAAAATAAATATTGATGAAAACCAATCTTCAAATTCAAGCAAAACCTGAAACCGAGGTCTTAGCAAGCACAGTTTCCTTAAAACATATTTGCCCCATCACCAATCTGTGCTTGAGGTTTGTCTGAGCGTCTGTCTCCTAGGATATAACGGAAGTTGAGTAGTTAATTTAGCACAAAGTTACCACTCCGACGAACCGAACTTTTGTATGAACTATCACCAAAAACAAAATAAATATATGGACAAAATATAGAACAAAATGTGTCTTGACAAAACCAATATTTTTCATGTTTTTCAAAGGATGGGGAGATGGATTATATAGCATGCAAAGGAGTTATACCATAACTCCAAAATAACTCCCCAATTAACAACCATAACTCCACACATAATTTCACACATAACTCTCCAATTAATATGGTTAATTTAACCTCAATCAATTGAAAGGTATGGGAGTTACATGAGTTAAATTTTTTATTCACGTTTTTCCAACAATAAGTTCGATAATTATTGGGACAATTAAGGGATGTGGATCTCAATAATAAAAATCCAACAAGGCTTAGTGATTTGTGGACATGATGCATTTATCCAAAATAACTTTCATATCCATGGTAGATAATCTTTATATTCCGTAGTTTGAGTTTTTGACTCACTTCGGCTGCCCATTAATGGAATTAAAAATGATTTATTTGGGTTTTTTAGGTAAAATATATGATTAAAAATTGAAGAGAGAAAATATGAGTGGTTAAAAAATAATTTGAAAAATTGCGTCATTTAAATCTTTGCACCTGCCGGACGGAGGCTCGATCGTATAATTATCAACTTTTATCAATATTTATTAATAATATATTTTTAGCAAAATAAACAATCAAATTGGACCCTACCTTTCTACGGGGATTTACAATGTATCCTATAATTATTCTTGTGCATGTGAATAATAACATTTTTTTTAAAAAAAAAAAAAAAAACTCGTGTCAACTTTCCACTTTTGAAGAACTATATAGTCTTATTTGGATGAAAATTGTCAAAATTTCGATAGATTTATGAGTATGACCTCAATTCAGATTTCAATGGGGTTTATAGAAAATTATGAATTTTAATGAATTTCGTGAATTTGAATAGATTCCTATAGAATTCATAAGAATATTGATAAGTGTATTTTATATACTTATTTATACATCTAAATTAGAATATTTTATTGTCATTCTTGAATAAATTACACTCAATTGCTTTCTATTTGTTTACAATGCACGAATATCCCCAAAGTCGAAAGAACGAAGCATTGGAGTGAAATAATGCACAACTAGAAGTCATTTGTAGCTAAAAAGGACAAAATAGATGTTGATGTCATCAACCGGGAATTCCAAGAGTAGCTAAGTGGAAGAAATCAGAATTCAAGGGCTTAATTGAAGATGGATTGAAGTTTGGAAGAAAAATTGAAGTATTTGAAAAGTTCAGGAGATTAATTGTTGCAATCAGAAGATGAAGGACTCATGTGCAAATAAAGTTCATGGACCTTCTCAAACGCACTGGAAATGATGAAATTGTAATGAAGAGTTTCTACTGCGTGGTCACGGCTTCTCAACTTGGTGGTCGCCAGATGATTGTCAAATTAACAAAACCACTTTTCGGACATCTGCGCGGCCCTACTTTTATTAATAACTACGCAGCTACGCAGTTATTCGGCCCAGCGAGAGAAAATCCCATGCGTAATTTTTAGTCTTGTTTTACCTAGGTTTCTTGGGGGAATCTATATAAGTGTCATGGTTGAGGCTCTATTTGGTAGTGAATTTCAACCATGAATCAGTGACATAAACTCAACAATACAAACAAGTAAACTGAAATTGATCAAATAAAGAGTAAAACTAAAATTGAACACTATTTTTAACATTCACATACCGATGAAAGCTAATACATTGCACAATATATAAAAGCATCAGGAATGAAATTCATTACAGTAATTAAATGAAGAATAAAAAGAGTATGAGATGATTAAGAAATAGAATATTGGATGAGAAAGAAATTAGAATTATGAGAGAAATGGGGGAGAACTTGAGAGACAGAGAAGGGAAGGAGAAGTTTGATAGAAACAGATTAATATTCCTTTTCACATCTTTACCCATGCTCATGTGCTCAATTTATAAAGTGGGGATATAATATTCTAGAATTGGTTTATTGTGGAATAAGTTGTGCACTTGGGATGTGTTAGGAGGGACTTAACCATGACAAACCACTCCCCTTAAAAGAAACTTGTCCTCAAGGTTCGAGTGGTTAAAATAGTCGGGTGGTTTTCGTGGTGGTCAAAGAAAGGGTGATAGTTGAAGGAAAATTGGATTTGAATGAGTTTGATGGAGTTGATTTATGTGAGTGTAGAAATTGTTATGATTGGACTTGAAGGAGATGAAATTGAACAACTAAACGTATTTAGACTTGTGAAGAAAATTGGACGGAAAAATACATAACTTAGGTCGTTGTGGATTCACAATTCATAATTGGAGAATAACTTGTGTTCCTTCAATATTCAGGTCGTTTATTACTATATAAATATAGTAACCGAAATCACTGGATTTTTCCCCTGTAATCATGGTTTCTATTACTCCAAATTTCCATATTAACATGGTGTCTCCAATTAAGCTCAACTGCTCAGTGATGTGGTCTGGAATTTACCAATAGCACAATCTGATCGGAGAGCAGATTAAGTCCACCGACACCTGAATTACAAAGATTATATATACAAGTTAGATGACATCATAAATCGTCTAGTAGTATATATACTACTCTTTCACAAGAGCAGAGTAAATCACATCTGTTTGAAAATCCTAACTAAGAAGTAATCATCACGATTCAGTAAGTCCATGTCGCTATATATAATCTATCGGTTATGGTGAGGTCATAATATAATTAATGATTTGTAATTTCACATAGACATAGACTGACTACACAGATAACCATTCTAGGTTTATGGAATGTCATAAGAACCCCGCACAAACTCAGGTCCCATTCAATGATATAGTGTATGAGTAACCATTGAAAGAAAATACACATCTAATGTTCTGCATTTAGTCGGGTCACATTCACACTTAGTCAGAAACTACATATGTAATGAATGAAACTACATGTGTAATGGTCACATTCAATTATATAGTGTAAGTTCTTCGTTTAGTTAGGTCACATTCGCATTTTTTTCACGTAACACATTAGCACGTGACCTGGTTACCAGACGTCAGATATTTCCTTTAGAATGTGACTTGAGAACAGGAAGGGTAAATGGTTAAAATTGTGGCGCCTGTTTTGTTGTCATGTGACTTGGTAACCAGATCTCACATCTTCCCTTTGAATAACACGTGACCTGAATATTTAAGCATGTGATCTAAATAAAAAAAACATAGCAAATGTTTTTATTCTCTGCTATATTATAAGTGAGCTGAATATGGACACACATGTGTAAGTAATTTTTTAAACGTGTGACCACGGTTGAGTAACATGTGATCTGAATATGCAATCTTTGATCAATGACCAGAAGGTTGCCAGCTAATATAATATATAACCTGAGAAACTGAAACACGTTAAATAGATAGTTTAAAATCCAAGAGAAATTGATATAATTTTCTTTGAATTGTAAGCAAAGTGACATGAATGTGACCCAATTTTAAAAACAGCAAATGCTCTTATCATCCGCTGCATTATAAGTGACCTAAATATGGACAGACATGTGCTACTGATTTTGTTAACATGTGACCTTAGTTGAATAACATTTGACCACAATATGCAAGTTTTGATTATTGACTAAGGGGCTACCAACTAAGATAATACACTTAGTGAAAGGAAAACTATTAATAGTGAATAACAGGGAAAAAAATGCCATGCATCAGTATACTGGCAGGAACTAAATACTCATGTGTCCTAGTATGTATAACATGTGACCGAAAATTGAAAGGACATATCAAATGGTTCTCATTGAATATATAAGGAAAAACAATGTAATCTTTTAGCATACTATCAATTCCATTACAAATGTCAGAGCGAAGTTTAAAACAGAATCATGGACAATATAAATTTTTCTGAAATTGAGTAAATATACATTAACTCGTCATCTATCACAATGCATTGTATCTTTTTTCTACCACATGGATTGCTCTCTCACCGTCGATGCTTGTAAAGAGTCGTAGCTATGTCCATTCTTGCACAAATATCTGTGTCGAAGAATATCATTTACAAGATTGAATGCTTCTGTTACTGGAGTAGATGGGAAAACAACTGCAGTCATTAATTTATCATTTGGAATGACAATCGGCATGTCAACATTCTTTCTCAAAGCTGCAATTCAGCTTGTACAGCTATTCTTCGTCCCTCAAAAGAAAATGGATTAGTGACTATACGCACTGTCAAGATGCCCATTGACTTTGCAAACCTACAACTATGGGAGCTCCACTAGTTTCTGTTCCCCCACCCATTCCATCCTGCACATCATCAAAACCTCAAAGATAAGATAATGAAATAGATGATAGGCATTATTAACCATCCAGATTTATAGTACTTGCTCACTAATGAATGTTCATTTAAGTACATAGCATCAAATAAACTGTGGGCATAGACCAAAGATGACTTTAATCATATAGTCCATTAATGCCTTTAATATATTATTAATGAGTTCAAGTTACTACAACAAATGTCAATTTTACAAATAACATGAAAAGGTAAAGATAGAGTAGAAGATAGTAGATCACCCTCTGATTATGGTCAGAAATTTGGTAAGAGTGACTATGATAAAAATTTATATCTCTATGATAAAATTAAAAAAATCATAAAAAATGTCTTCATCCCAAGGTCACAGACCACAGAGGATTCACAATCCATATTAAAAGTCCTAAATAAGCAATGTCATTGCTCTGCCCATCAGCACATTCAAGTCAAATTTACATGGTTTGTTCTCAATACTCATAAATAGAACGCAATTTCATGTAAAGTAGTTCACACTGCCAAGACCAGATGACAGAACATGAAGTCGCATTTCAGAATACCATGCATGATTCTGACACATGTGGGATGTCACACTGATAGCCTATGAGACAATTTCGTTAATGGTCATGTGCAATGCATTTTGTATATGTGAGGTCACAATCTGCGAATTACTTGTTGATAATCTGAACTGGCAATTAAAGTTTATGATAAGATTTTCGTGTAAAATGGGTTACATTTTCTTGAATTCAAATTACTCCACCTCAATTCAACCTAAGGTCACAGATCAACGAATAGTCGCAATCCATATGAAAGACCCAAATTATTAATGTCATTGCACTCCATCCACGCACGCTCGCAAGTCACATCTACATGGTTTCTTCTCAATGCCCATCTACAAAATGCAATTTCATGTAAATTAGTTCACATTTCCATCAAGTCGAGTCAATTCACACCATCAGTAATTAAGGGTCACACAAAAGAGTGAGTTCACAATACATGTCAGATAATTAATCGTACTCAACGGTTTTCTATTTCAGATCTCTACCGGAAAACAAATTTTAAATAAATCACAAACCTTCATCAAGATCACATTGTCACGATTCCAACTCACTACCTATCAACAATAATCAAGCCAATCACTAAATATGTTCACATAACGTCTTCGAATCACCCGATTGTGGATTTCTAAGTTTTTCGATTCATTGTACAAGATTTCATTGTAGAGGGATTCTCTCTTCCTTTTTTGACATATAGATTCCTTCCCTTGCCTTTATTCGGATTTGATTTTCGGTTAGCATCCCCGTGTTTAGCCATTTTTCTACTACGTTTTTCTTGGGTTTGCATTTCAGACGGCACAATAGACTGTGAAATTTGTTCTGGCAAGTGATTGAGTAGCGTTATTTGTATCTTAGAATGGTAAGGTCGGATATTTAGGGATGGTGAGATCTTCATTACGTAAATGGCACTAATTAGCTGTTTTATTCATATTTTATGTCATATGTTATTTTATTAATTATCTATTAAAATTCAATTACAGTCTGATATTTGAATTTATATAGATTTGATCTTATATTTGAAATTGATATTTAAAAAACAAGTATGCCTGTAATTTCCTCAAAATTGGATTGGCTTTGGATGAACTTGGGCTTGTTTAAAGAAAGTGTCTTCATTTTTCACTTGTTGGGCTGCATCCAAAATCAGGCCCACACCCAATGGTTTTACTTTAATCTGGTAAGTAATACCCTTATTTTTTGATCATTTACAAAAATATATTTTAGAAATTTTTAGGAAATAAAAATACTTTGTTAATTTTGAGTGTTACTTTTTAAATATTTTTGTCAGTTTTTTAATAGAAAGTGACACAATGTCACTTAAAAAAAAGTGACATGTATGTGACTTCCTCAATCAAATACAAATTAAAATCTTAGAATAAATTCACGACTTGTTAATTTTATTCTATATGTAGTCTCTTTGAAATTATGTTGCTCTTCTATTACCTAAATCTAGTAAACAACTTCATCTTATGAACATAATATCTAATAAGCTGCAAGTGATAAAAGTTCAAAAAAGTTACAAAACTCAAAAATGAGACAAACACTAAAAAAAGCATTTATTCATGATTATTAAAACATTAGAATAATTATATAATAATTGTACCACTTTTTTTAAAAAAGTGACACAATGTCATTTTTTTTTTTTAAGTGACATATTGTCACTTTTTATTAATTTTTCTTTTAACCAAAAAGTGACAAGTTTTTTTAATTGAATTTCACTTTTTTTAACTTTTGCAACATTCATTACAGATTCTCAATTCTCCATACAAAAACACACTACAACTCAAAATCAATAAAAAAAAGTGACACAATGTAATTTTTTATTTTAACTAAAAAGAGACACGATGTCACTTTTTTTTTACTAAAAAGTGACGCTTTGTCACTTTTCTACTTGAATATCATTTTTTCAATATCCATCCTTGACTACATATATCTATGTAGCTTAACAAAATACACAAGTTTACAAATACAAGTAGATATATTACACATTCTCTATCCTTCATTTATTACACATTCTCCATAGGCAAACATACTTTAAGAAAAAGTGACGCGGTGTCACTTTTTAGTGAAAATTTATCATTTTTTTTTTCCCTACATGAATTTCACTTCTATCATACATACATGAGGAGAATCCATATTTTGAACTCCCAATAAAAAACTTGTCCACAAACTCCACCTCTCCATTTAACCAATTTTTAAAAAAGTGATGTGTATGTAACTTTCTCAATCAACCAAAAATTAAAACCTTATAATAAATTCATTACTTTATGATTATATACTCAAAATATTGTTTATCAAAATATTAGAATAATTGTGCCACCTTTTAAAAAAAGTGACACAGTAGCAACTTTTTTTTTTAAAGACACAATATCATTTTTTTTTTTTAAACTAAAAAGTGACATTTTGTCCCTTTTTAATTCTTAAAAGGCAATTTATATCAGATATCAATCTCTTTGTGTTAAAAAAAGATATCAATCTCCCCTAATAAAGCATAATTATACACTATAGACGCAAAATTGAGATCTCTAAAACCAATGTCTACTTACAACTATAGTACCTAAAACTCCCAGAAGCATACCAAAAAAGCCAGTGTCTACTTACAATTATAACTAGAAAAACAATGGCAGCATATCTTTTGAGCTAGCAAAACTGAAATAGTGAAAATGTACAGAAAATCTTAGAGCCATTCTTCATCCACGAGCTACAGTTCCAACAACAATTAAACACAAGTTGCAAGGGAATAAAATGTGAGCTAGTAAAATTCCAACCTAACTTGCTGCAAGTGATCAAGACCTTCTCTGCCTTCAGCTACTACAGCCCGAATTCTACTATGGGATTCGAAGGATTTGGACTGATGAACACCTTTTAAGATGAAATTGGTTGAGGGGTGGCAGAATTTGAAAACAGTTTTCTTGATAATTTCTAGTATTATGCAATTTCTTGATGTAAGAAGAAAGAGGGAAACATGATTTTATAAGCAAGCATTTAGTCAAGCAAGGAAATGATCAGACAATATTAATGAAAATTGTTGCTCGGCACCTTCTCCAATAGACTCCACCACCATCAAAGTCCACCCCATCACCCTAAGCACTTGTTCAATCTCTATCCTCTTCGGAACACATAAATCAACCTCATCGCCCTCACCACACGTTGAGTCGCCGACCACTACATCCACTACCAGTTACCTCACCTCCTCCTCTAGTTTATTTACACTTCATGAGAACTATCAGCTGAGGGGTGGTGCGATTCGCAGTTCAGGATTTTTCAGATCTTCTAGAATAGGGTTTCTAGAGGAGGATGTAGCTACTGATTTTAGGTTCTTCCTCTTTTAGAACTCTTCAGGGTTTGAATCTCGAGTCTTGATCTTGTGGGAGTAGAGGAAAAATGGTTTGAGTTATAGGAGAGAAGGGAGTGTTCGTCTGGGTTTGGGTTCTTTTTAGGGTTCACACCATAATTAATACGGTGTTAAAGTTTTAATAAGTTCTAAAAGGGTATTTTTCAAATAGGTCAAATTTTAAGGGTAGTTTATGTAATTTCCTCATATGGTAAGACGCTTTGGCCCATTCAATTCCAAAATCAAGTCCAGCCCCTTAAATTCATTGTGGTGGAACCAAATACCATTCAACTAAAATTCATTTTGGTGGAACTCAGGCCCAATAGTTTCTGTCGTCTTCTCCGCTGCAGTCTTCTCCAATCGACGACTAGAGTCCTCTTCTTCGACATCCGTATGATTTCTCCCTGGAATTTCCTCAACAATGGAGACTTGATTCACACCGAATTGATCCAACAACATTTTCTTCGATTCTTCCCAGGTTGGCAGCAACTCCTTCGCTGGTGTTGATTAGAATCCGTCTGCTTCTTCCACAACATACCCTAGTCTCATAGATTCCAGCTCCTGGTAATTTTCTACCGATTCTTTTGATTGTTCCAAACTCTCCATTACTTCTTCATTGCCATCAATCTTCTCTTCTTCGGAGGCTGAAATTTTTCCACACGTTTCTTCCTTGGAGGACTGGTTGCAAATCCTCTCAATCTCAGATTGTTCTTCCATGGAGAATGATTTCCTTCCCATCATATACTCCATCATCGAGATCATAAAATCATATTTCCTATTCATCTCATCCATGAGGATTATCGTTTGATCGAGGCTATCACCCATTTCCTTTCCCACGGATTGCAACCACTCTAATACTAATGTCATGGATGAGGCTCTATTTGGTGGTGAATTTCAACCATGAACCAGCAGCATAAACTCAGCAATACAAACAGGTAAACTGAAATTGCTCAAATGAAGAGTAAAACTGAAATTTAACACTATTTTTAATATTCATATACTGATGAAAGCTAATACATTGCAGGATATATAAAAGCAACAGGAATGGAATTCAATTACAGTAATTAAATGAAGAATAAACAGAGTATGAGATGAGGAAGAAATAGAATATTGGATGAGAAAGAAATTAGAATCAGGAGAGAAGTGGGGGAGAACGTGAGAGACAGAGAAGGGAGGGAGAAGTGTTTTGGAAACAGATTAATATTCCTTTTTACATCTTTACTCATGGTCATGTGCTCAATTTATAGAGTGGGGATAGAATATTCTAGAATTGGTTTATTGTGGAATGAGTTGTGCACCTGGGATGTGTTAGTAGGGGTTTAACGGTGACAATAAGAAACCTATCATACACGTAAAGGGGACTTTTGCAGACATATTCAATCGGCATAATTCAAGTTTCTCTCATCAAGATCTTGAAGGAGTATTTCGATGCAAAGGCGTGAGCATAGAGGATTAGCAACGCAGAACAACTTCTTGGTGCAAGAGTTCTCTTCTTTGTTAATTTTATTACTGCTGTTTGAGTATTTTCATTATGAACAACTAAACTCTTCGTTGGAATTAAAGATGTAGCATAGTTTTTATATTTTAATTACATTGTTCAAGTTTTACGTATTGATTGCATGTAATTGTTTTATTTTGTGATTAATGCATGAATTAATTGGCCACTAATTCATAGATTTAATGGGTCGTTTTCATAATCTGAGAGGTGAGCTCATAACCTAGATCCAGGAATAAAATCTGGTAATTGAACGAGCGATGAAGATATATGTTTGTTGTTATTGCGGTCTTTAATTGAGTTCTTGTATTCCATGCACCTAATAATTACGATCTACTGTCTTGAAACACGGTTGACTAAATAGGTAGAGTTGATTTAAAATCGAGAAGAGAATTTCATATGCATAAGTGAACTCAACTGATCACATTAGTATATTAAAACTTGAACGATGGAAATTAAATGTATTGAGTACGTGAACTCATGAAATCCTGACTTTTCATTCATTGATTAAAATATATTTGTTTAATTGTTTATTTGCTTTAAGTTTAATCTTTAAACTCACCACAATCTCAATTATTTTTCATTCAAATAAAGTGAAAATTAGAACATCTTTGGTAATTAATCATAATCCTTCTGAGACGATAATTTGAACTTCTTTGTCAACTTTATTACTTGGATGCGACATCGTACACTTGCGATTAGCAAACATCATGATTTTGGTGTTGTTGTCGGGGGTTAGTTATTAATATCAATATCTTTTAATTTTTGCTTTAATTTGAACTTTACTTTTCACACTTTTATTTTTATTATTTTAGTTCATTTTAAGGAGATATAAGAGTTTTGATTTACTTCCTTTTGATTTAGAAATCGAGCGTACTTTGAGACAAATGAGTAAACAGCAGTTGGAAACAACTTAGCAACTACATTTGAGAATGGCAGCAGACAGGGTTCCAAATAATCTCGTGATTCCTATCAATCCTTTGATTCAAAACAATCAACCGAATGAGGTACTTGAGCGGCAGCTGCAAGTTCCGGGAGCAAGACCATTGAGGGAATGCATGATCCCACCAGTGGGAAATATCATGACTTGCATGGTACCACCAACTATACCAGCAGACAATTATAAAATCAAAATTGCATTGATTTCATTAATCCAACAGTCAGCAGTATTTCATGGGCTACCTTCTAAAGACCCTCATGCACATCTGAGAGCTTTTCGAGAAATCTGCGACATGCAACGTATTAATGAAGTTCCAACAGAAGTTGTAAAAATGAATTTGTTTTCATTTTCTCTTGCAGACAAGGCCAATGCATGGTATTACTCATTGCCAGCTAATTCCATTCCTTCCTGGGCAATTTTGAGTAAAAAATTTGTGGATAAGTTCTTTCCACCAGGCAGAATGTCGAAGCTTAGAGGAGAAGTTTTGGCCCCCAGTCAACAGCAAGAGGAATCAATATTTGAAGCTTGGGAGATGTTTAACGAATTGCCCAGGCAGTGCCCTACACATGGAATATCTGATTGGATATTGGTTCAGCAATTCTACAGTGGTTTGACCTATGAAAACAAGAGGTAAGCTGACTCAGCTGCATGTGGATCATTATGGGTTTGACATATGAGGAAGCATCAGCAATTTTCAAGAAAATGGATGCTAATAGTTACCAGCAGTACTCAGATCGAGCAATGCAAAAGACTGGGGAAATTCCGGAAGTAGATGGAATCACTAAGCAGAATGCAAAAGTTGAGGCTTTGGTAAAAAGATTGGACATTTTGGTAAGCAACCAGTGCATGTTGTTTATGTAAATCAAGTTTGTGATATTTGTTTTGAAAATCCTAGGGTCAATGAGTGTCCTACTGCACTTCAGGATCAGACGGTTGTGGAGCAAGCAAATTATCTGGGTAATAATCCAATGCAAAAAAGACCATATTCTGAGACTTACAACCCCGAATGGAGGAAGCATCCAGACTTTTCATGGTCAAAAATCAGCATAATCAAAATCCATTGGGTTTTCAACAACAACAATAACATCAAAAATAACAACAGGTTTAGATGACACTAAAGGAAAACATGGACATGATTGTACAGCATGTAAAGAGTTAACAAGACATGTTGCAAACTCAACACGCAGAAATAAAAGAGCTGAAGAATCAAGTGGGTCAGTTTGTAGTGAAAATGACAGAAAGATAGCCTGGACAGTTGCCTAGCAATACTAAGACCAACCTAAGGGAGAATTTTTGTGTAATCACTACTCGAAGTGGGGTTCAGTTGAAAGAAATCCAAATGGAGAAAATTGATCAGGTTGTTGAGGAAAAGAAAGAGGAGAGCCCAAAGAAGGAAATTCAATTTGAAGAAGGTAAGAGGACTACAATTGAAGAGAAAAAAGTAAATCGGCAAGTGAAAGCCTACATCCCCCTTATTCCATATCCTCAAAGGGAAAGAAAGAATAGAAAGAATAATGAAGAATATCAGTTTTTGAAATTTTTAGAGATGTTGAGGAAGTTGCATATCAACATTCCTTTCATTGAGGCAATAAAAGAGATGCCGAACTATTCGAAGTTTTTGAGGGAGTTGATGGCTAAGAAGAAGAGACTTGAAGATTGCGAGATGGTGTCTTTAAATGAAGAATATAGTGCAATCCTTCAAAACAAGCTATCACCAAAGTTGAAAGATCTAGGGAGTTTCTCTATTCCTTGTTTAATTGGTGATTTAAAGTTTAACAAAGTTCTATGTGATTTAGGATCTAGCATTAACTTAATGCCTCTCTCTATCTACAGGAAATTGAACTTGGGAGATCCATCAGGTACTCATATGGGGTGATTGAAGATGTGGTCGTCAAGACTGACAAATTTGTGTTCCTAGCGGATTTCGTGATATTGGACATGGAGGAAGATAAAAAGATTCAATTGATCTTAAGGAGGCCATTCCTAGAAACTGTACAGGCATTGACTGATGTCGAGAAAAGAAAAGTGATATTTAGAATGGAGGAAGATAATGTTACATTTAACCTTACACAAATGGAGAACAATAATCTCAATCTCGAAATTTGCTAAAGAATTGAAGTGGAATCAAATTTGAAAGACAAAGGGAAGCATAAACAAGAGGCCTGGGTGTGTGAAAAACAAGTTCAAGAAGGGAGACATTGTCTTAACACCAAACCATGAACCACCTTAAGGAAACTTACCCAAAAGTCAAGCTTTAGACTCTAAATAGAGAGCTGGTTGGGAGGAAATCCAACTTCATATCCTTTCCATTTGTTTGGTCATGTTTTATTTATGGCTTTATTTATAATTTAGGATTTAATTGTTTTTGTTGACATCGTTGTGTTCTCATTCTTACCTTGCATCTTTGCTTCATATTAGGTTGTCATCACAAGCATTTTCCTTGCATGAAGTGTAATAGCATCATCATCATCATCATATTTTTATGACCATAAAGTTAAAGACATAAGATGGTGCATGTGGACATTCAGAAGCATGTCCATTCCATTGAATTTTTTACCTCCATTGCATGCTTGAATTATAGTGTGGAATCATAAACTCACGCATGAATCCTTAGTTCATAATATGAATCAAGCAGAGGTCAGTGAGTACATTCATAACAAAGTGTTTTGAGGCAAGAATATAAGTTTGAAATTCAGAATTGCATAAAAGTTGGCTTCAGTCAGTGAACCGTGCGGCCATGCCCATACCAACAGGTGACTGCGCAAGTGTAACAATTTTTAACCGTTCTCACAGGTTTTAACCATGCAGCCACCAGATTTTCTTCAGCGCGATCGCGCAATTATCTGTAGGGCAAAAACGATAGCTTCTTATATGCAACAGTTATTTTCACAATTTTATAACTTTCAACCTCGTCTTCTCGCCCCAAATTCACCCCAACATAGCATATTGCCTAATTTGCATCCATTCACATGGAATTGAACATCATGCAAGTTTGCATCACATTCCAATTATCCAAAAGGTATGAAATCCTCCTTTACATTACAATTTCAAAGATTTTTGAGATTTTCTTGCTTTTATGGAGATTTGGAATTTATGGATTATTGAGTTGTAGAATAGGCTATAAGCTTGTTTTGATTTGATTGTGAAACATAGGGAAAAATTTTGGGATAACTTCTTGCCTCCAATCTCATGAGTTGTCTTTATATTTGGGAATGCACACGATGTGTGTTGTTAAAATGTCTAAGTGAGACTTTCATCAAATTTTTGCAAAGTCTTTTGAACAAAATTCTTCACTTCATGTTGTACATTGACTATGTGCCATCCACTCATGATTTACATCATCACAAGTGAACAAAATTGGATTTTGAGTCATAGGCATACTTAGGCACAACACCAAGGTCACTGCAGGGGTATTGCCTTAATTTCAACCTGAAGTGACCACTTTGTCACATCATTCCACAACCCTATTGCACTTCAAATTACCTGAATTTTTGATATGTTATAGACCACATTACATACTTTCATGTGTTTGAATATGTCTTGGAGAAATTTCGATTTTTCATAGCGATGTCAGGGAATGAACATAGGTAATTGACCACTTTAAAAACAAATTCAAATTTATGTTTTGCTTTAGTTTGGGGGTTTTGGATATGGTTGTCTATATTTGCTTGTGAAATTGATGTGGCTAATGTATTTATTTCACTTTTGTGAGGAAAACATCTTATAGGACACATCAAAATCAAGAGTGGAACAAATCGGAATCATCCAAGTTACATTCCAAGGAAAAGCTCCAAATTGAAGAACTTGCATCCTCAAACCCAAGAAGTACTTGACCCCCTCTTTGTAGTATCTAGTATCTTTGAAAATTTTGTTGATATGTTTATTTCCTAGTATATATATAATATGGATCAACTTGTGCTTTAGCTTGAATGTTGGAAAACATCAAAACATGAATTTTATTGACTAGTTATGACTTGCTTGATTTCATCTTTTGCACACATAGCCTTTGTTAAATTACTACTTGTGTAGGAATGTGTTTAATACATGTGGGGCAAAACTTATGTAACTTGAACTTAGAAATGACTTGTTGATCCCTAAACTTAGAACTTTAGACATCACATCCCTAAAATAAAACCAAACATGCTCAAAAAGCAGTTTGAGAGTGGAATGGTTAGAATGTGCATGTATTGATAGGTCGGAGGTTTGTAGTTCTTGATTTTGCACTTTAATTAAAACAGTTTGGTCAATGGGTATAAATCAAAACTAGCATAAAAACAGAAAAACTTGTAACATGGGTCAAATAGAAAGCTTCAGGGAGAGTGGACTTACACATAAGACAATCGAACATCATTAACTTTTCTTTGTCACCTTTGTGATTTGGGTAATTAAGTTTGACGGGTACTCTGAACCTGATGTCCTAAAGTCGTCTGACTTGGGAGTCACCAACCCAAAACTCGCTAAAGGGGTCACATAGAAAGCAAATGAGAAAAATTATTACACAAAGATGATAGAAGACAGGGATAATAAAAAGAAAAAGTCGTCCATAAAAAGAAAGAAATAATGCTTAGTATAAGCCTTGTTGACTAAAACTGTGGAGACTGAAGGTGTAGAATTGGGAATTATTTACCATTAATATGTTGTGCATGCATGTTTCTAGTTTTGACTATCTTGTGTGAAAAAACGCAAATGAAATATGTCTAGAAATCACTATAGATGAAAACCAATGACGTGAGAGAAAAGCAGTTCGTTGTGATCATCCATGATCGATGAAAGGAAAATCTTCAGGATATATAGATTGATAACATGGGATTCGGGCTTAATTTTGCATAACAAGCAACACGGTGTTAAGTATATCTTTGCATAAGTGTGCGTTTAACCTTGGCTATTCACACACACGCTTGAAAATCTGGCATGATATGACTAAAACTATTATTATTTTGTTGTTCAAAACTCTATGCTACAGTATAATATGATTTGGATTATTGAGCCTTATGGTGAACATGTTGACAGGACAAAAACATTTGTTACTTTACAATTTTTGATTTATTAGTTTAATTCTATATTGTTCGAGGACGAACAATAATTCTAGTTTTGGGTATTTGATAAGTGTATTTTTATTTATATATCTAAATTAGAATAATTCATTGTCATTCTTGAATAAATTCCACATAATTGCTTTATATTTGTTTACATTGCAGAAATATCTCTAAAGTCAAAAGAACAAAGTATTGGAGTGAAATAATGCACAACTGAAAGTCATTTGGAATTAAAAAGGATAAAATAGATGTTAATGTCATCAACTAGGAATTCCAAGAAGAGCTAAGTGGAAGAAGTCAGAATTCAAGGGCTTAATTGAAGATAGATTGAAGTTTGGAAGAATTGAAGTGTTTGAAAAGTTCAGGGGCTTAATTGTTGCAATCAGAAGATGAAGGACTCACAACAAATAAAGTTCAGAGACCTACTTAAACGCACCGGAAAAGATGAAATTATGCTGAAGAGTTTCTACTACGCAACCACAGATTCTCAACTTGGTGGCCGCGAGATGATTGTCAAATTAACAGAACCACTTTTTGGACATCTGCGCGGCCACCACTTCTATAATTGCATGACCTCGTAGTTATCCGGCCCAATGAGAAGCCCATGCTCGATTTTTATTCTTGTTTTATCTAGGTTTCTTCGGGGAATCTATTTAAGCAACCTTTCATGCACGTAAAGGGGACTTTTGCAGACATATTCAAGAGGCATAATTCAAGTTTCTCTCATTAAGATCTTGGAGGCAAAGGCGTGAGTATAGAGGATTAGCAACGGGGAACAACTTCTTGGTGCAAGAGTTCTCTTCTTTGTTAATTTTATTTATTCATGATGTTTAGTTTTGATTGTTACTGCATTTTGAGTATTTCCATTATGAACAACTAAACTATTTGTTGGGATTAAAGATGTAGCGTAGTTTTTCGCTTTTAATTACATTGTTCAAATCACTAGAAATATTTTGAAATCTCTTTATTAATAAATTTATTTTGAATTCATGAGTTATTGACAATATCTAGATTTTAAAAGAACTAATATTTCCACCTGTGCGATGCACGGTAGTTGCTATCCGTGATAGTGATTTCGATAAGAATCAATGAAATTTTGTTGATTATATAATTGTGTCAAATAAAAAAAACATAATATAAATAATACTCTATTACAAAATGCTATTGAGTTTGAAACTTTAAAAATCGACATAACTAATCCAAATTTTTAAAATTCTTTGAGCACCATATTTAATTACTTGGCTCTCAATTTATAACACAAATTAGTATCTTTAATACAGTACGGTTTGGGATAAACTTCAACATGCGATTGCCCCTGATTCTTTTTAATAGTCATACTATACGAGACAATCAAATGATATTACCTTTGTTGAAACATAAAAGGCAATCTTGGGTACGACGGAGTTAAGAGTCATTCTTTGAATAAAAACATTATCTCTTGCATTGCTTAATGCAATGACTTTGGCTTCTAGGACACGATTTAAAGTCTTATAATGATCAATCTAGTCTCGTTACAAAACCCATCAAAATGATCAATATTTCTTAATAATATAACATGAACGCCAACCATCAAATTCAACTCGTGATTAGGCAATTAGAACATCTGATACCATTTAAAATTCTGGACTATGAAGATCTCCAAGTAAATCAATATTGGAATCTAACCGGGAAGTTGCATTAGAATTTAGATGTCTTTCCATCTATATTTGATTAAGAGAGATCATGTATTCATTAATTGATTCCACAACATCACGAGTTGGAGCAAGAATGGCTCATCCTTGCAAATATGACGGGTGTTCGAGAAAGAAGGATTGTGCTATCAACTATTCTTACAATTGAATCATCTGATTCATTTATCAAAAGATCATTATGGATTTCAATGTTTATATGACCATCATTTGGACCGCCAATTGTTCCATCTCCAATGCTTTGATATCTAATTTGAAAAAAACCATGTAATTCAATAGACTCAAGTGAATTAATATTCTAAAGTCTCATGCTTTTGGTCAATTTCAAAACCTTACAATGTCTCCATAGATGTGAGGAATTGATAGTTGCGAGTACAATGTCTTTCCTATTTCCTTTCGAAATCATGGGCAAAATCTGACTGAAATCTCCTCCATAATTGTTTTCCCTCGAAAAGGTTGTTCCAACTTCCAAGCTCAAATGATTGTAAAATCTTAAAATATCTCTCATAATCTTGTCCAAAGCCTCAAAGCAATATATGTTCATCGTTGGCATCTCGTCCTAGATAATAAGTTTTGTATTGACAATTAATTTTGGTAGCAGACTCCTCTGTTTAATGTTGCAAGTTCAGTTATCATTTGGATAAATAAGAATTGCAAATCTAGAATGAGTGTTCTGCCTCCTAGAAGAAAAAGAGATGATATACCACTTGATGCTATAGTAAATACAATTCCATCCTTTGATCTCAAAGTTTTCCACACTAAAGTTTTTCCTACTCCTCTGAACACGCAAAGTAAAATACACTGTCGTGATCAGTTTCAACAACTTGCATTATAGTTTCGTGAACATTTATTTGCTCAACGGTGAGATTAGACACAAATATTTCATTGTCTTCAAGAAAAATCTTTCTATCGTAGTGCATTTCATCATGTATTAGTCTATTTTGGCCGCTCGAAACATCAATGGTCTAAGGAAAATGCATCGATTGAAAGTAACAAATACTTTTTCCACTACTTCACAATATCTTTTCATTCTCTAATAGAGTATAATTTTTTATTTCTTTGTCACCTACGACTCTGTAAATTGAAACAAAAATACTTTCACTATAAATTAAAAATACAAAATAAAAATTGTTATTATTATGTAACAGAAACCTTAATAAAGAATTTAATACTTTTGTAACGTAAAATATTGCGTTGTCTGTAAAGTATATCATCTGATAAATTGAGCAACGAAGAGAAATGAGTTAAAATAATCCATCTTTACATATATAATAATAGGATAATCGTCACCATTTTATGCACATAATTTCCTGCCCATTTTACTTGCAATTTTAGGAAATTTCTTAATTTTATCAATTTATTTTAATACATGAATTAGGAGAGTTCAATTAATGCTTGCAGTAAATAATTTATGAATTTATGAAAAAAAAAATATTTATAAAAAGTCAAACTATATATATTTATTTTTATTCTTTTGATAATTATATCATACTTACTACATAGAAAAGTAAGACACTTCCCAAAAATATATTTTGAAATTTTTCCCTCCTAAACTGTCTTTCCTAAAATAGAAGTATTTCAATGAACGAGAATATTTTTGATAATTATACTATTTTTTTGAAATCGAAAAATAGCAATATGGGTAACATATCGAAGATTTTAACGAGAGCTTTAATACGAACTCACAACTTAGAGTCAACTGTAAACATGTCATCCTTAAAATCAATGTTGTCAAACCCGACCCGATAAAAAAATCGGGCCGGTTCACGTTAAAATCCCAATCGAGTCAAACATGGTCAGCGACTCGGGTTGACCAGGAAACCCTGTGACCCGGACCCGGGTTTTACCTGAGTTTTATTTTAATTTTTTATTTTTTTGATTTTTTAATATTTTTTTAATATTAATTAATGCTCAGGTCGACCCCGAGCTGACTCCGGATTAACCCTCTGACCCTTGACCCAGTCTTTTGGCCTGGGCGATGACTTGGTCGGGTCTGAAAACACTGCTTAAAATCACATCAAAGATTAAAGATAAAAATTTTATTTTGTGCCTTTTACTTTTTCTCAATGTTCATCTATTTCAAAATTGTTTTATTTTAAGTTTTATAATGATATTTATAATTCCTTAACAAAATTTAATTTGGTCATATATAATTAATTTCAATTCAAGTTGCTTTTCTTATCAAATTAAAAGAAATAATATATATCCGGACTTTTATGTAATTTAATTAAGTCCGAATAATTTTTTACAACTTCATATTTCGAGTAGAGATAAATTTATTTTTGATAATCTAAAAATTATATTTTTAGAAATACTAATCACCTTAATAATCATTAAAATTGAATAGTTATTCATATGTTCATTGATTCTTTTTAATAGCAAGTCATTCAAGTTCCAAATTATTACAATTGTAGTCACTTGGTAAAAAAATTGGTCCATACTAGGTATCCCTTAATCAAAACCTCATTTTTCTAAAACTCATTTTCAACTAATATTATATTCTATTAATAAATTAATCTACGTATAATTTCAAAAAATTTCCTACTTTTTAAAAACTCATTTTCCAAAAATTTATAGTCACAAATAACATTATTTGAAATAATTGGTCTCAAACATGGTTTAAATACATATTCTAAAAAAAATTACTATTAAAAAACTCATTTTGTATATAATGAGGGCTTAAAGACTAAATATATTCACAAGAGAAAAACGAAATATATAAAGGGAGAGCACGAACATGTATTGACCCATTTTTTCGCCAAAATATATTTCCTAAAATGACAAGTAATATTAATTAACTACATATTATTCGTTTTGGACAAATTTCATATTTGAAAAAATCCAGTTGAATGCAGATTTTTAAATAACGCTTTTTCCAAGTCCTTAAGTTTCTTGGTTCACCATCCACTCTTGAAAACCAATTACTTTTTTTTTTTTTTAAATTCATAAAAAAAAATGTCAATATCACATAAATATTTTTCTTTAAAAACAGAAAATAAAAGAGGATGAAATAGGAACGTTCATCGATCTATTTTTTATTTTGATTTTTCTTTTTAATAAATTTGTGAGCGTATATCACATGTATATCTATTTTTTATGTATTACAAATTTTGTCTAAATGTAATTTTATTTTCTCATTTTAAGTTTTAAATCAATTTAAATTACAATATTTAAAGAATTTTTCTAAAACGGTAAACATATTAACGGTAAAAAATAATTAAGGTATATGTAATTTGTACTTTTTTGTGATTAATTGTTTTCCTTCGTTTCTTATTTTTAATTAAATATTTATTTTAAATATTAACATATAAATTCGATATATGTAAGTAACAAATGAACGTGCATCGTACGGGTGTAACACTAGTATAGTATTATTTTGAAGTTGAAAAATATGCAATATGGATGTCAAATTCAAGATTTCAACGAGAAGTTTAATACAAACTAACAAATGAGAGCAAACTCTAAGTATATCATTTGTAAAATCGTTTTAAATACTAAAAGTAGAAGTTTTACTTATATTTTTTACTTTATCCAACATTCAATCTTTTTAATTTATCTCATTTAAGTAATAAAATGATAACTATCATTTCTCATCTAAATTCAATTTGATCTAAATGATTATTTTTGAATCTCTTTCTTATCAAATTGAAAGAAATAATAGATATCCGATATTTCTAAATAAATTCAATTAAATCATTTTTTTTACAACTTTAGGTTCTGATAAACTTATTGGTTCATTTTGCAAAATAGAAGGTGTTAGCAAAATCATTCTATCTAAAAATAGAATATGGTGTTAGAAAATTGAAGCATTTAATTTTGAGCATTTTTTTATTTTTTAAAATGTTTGGTAAATTTTAACCATAATGAAATATTTGTTTAATATATTTAAATATCAACTATTGCATTAAGATAGTTAGTACAAATTCTTGTGGTGCTATTCGGAGAGTTAATAAATTAATTCCGTAAATGTCTATTGGTTTTTTTATTTCATTTTACGAGTTGAAAATTTTAAATATTTCAACTTTTAGAAATCAAATAATTGTAAGCTCAACTTTAGTTATCAAATCAAAATTGTAAAATATAGAATAAGTCACATGTCGATATCTTACTTAGTCCAAATAGATTAAAAAACTGGATAATGAATAATTAGTTGTTAAAAGAAATATGTATGTCGTAAGTATTTTTCATTATTTATGAATGCACAATTTATGTCAGACATTGTATTTTTACAACTTATTCAATAAATATTTATCTTTCGTGCATCGAACGGGTACGATTACTAGTAGGGATCAAACAAAGGTTGAATAGGTTATGAAATATTTTAACAACCAATTTTTCATTTTTCTTGAACATCAAGGACCTTTAGTGAAATTAACTCAACTAGTTGTCTACTCGTGTAATGTACAGAATATTGAATTTTTAAATTATAATTTTGAAAATATCTTGATTATACAATCATATTAAATAAAAAATATAATTCAAATAAAATTTCAATAGAAAATGTTATTAAATTGAAACTTTAAAAAAGATAAAACTAATCAAAATAAAAAATGCTACATGTACACTAAGTATAACGTGTTACTCAAAATTTGATATTTAATTAAATTTTTTATATAAAATTTCTTTTGACTTTCGTTACTTTTTTCTCTGAAAATTTGCCCACCTCATCACCTATTTCTCTTTCAATATGTTATAATTTTTGATTAACTATATTTTTTTAATGTGTTGCTTACATATATTTTATTTGAAATTCAATATATTAATTAATATATTTTGTTTTTCCTTGTTTTTTAAATATGTCAATTTTTGTAAAAAATGATGAAATGATTAAGCCTCCGTTTGGTAATACTGTTTGGTTTGTAAACTTGTTTATTTATGATTTTGAGGTAAAAAATAGTTATTGAAAATTGGAGAGAGAAAACATGTATGGTTAAAATTAACATGCGTATTGAAGAGCCTACTCATTTATTGACATATTAAGAAGTAAAATTTCAATGATTTTAATTATTTATTTTCAAAATATATTAATTCAATTTTTTTCATTTCTAACTTAACAAATTTATATATCATATATATATATATTTTAAAATATATTAATCCAAAATTTTCATTTTCAATATAACACATTTACATAAATACAATATGACATTTATTTACGTTCAATATATTAATCCAATTTTTTTATTTCCTACATAACATATGTTATTGAGTTTGAAACTTTAAAAAAGACAAAAGTAATCAATAAATTTTTTTGCATGTACACTCAGTGTACCGCGTCACTCAAAGTTTGGGACTTAATTAAATTTTTTATATTAAATTTCTTTTGACTTTTATTTACGTTTTTCTTTGAAATTTTGCTCACCTTATCCCATATTTTCCTTTTAATATGGTATAATTTTTAAGTAACTTTATTTTTTAATATGTTGCTTACATATATTTTATTCGAAATTCAATATATTAATTAATATATTTTATTTTTCCTTATTTTTTAAACATGCCAATTTTTTTCAAAATGATGAAATGATTAAATTTTCTATCAATTTATCATTGGTGGTAAAAAGTTGATAGAAAATAATTGATTATTTTTGTAATATGCTTATTGAAGAACCTACTTATTTATTGACATATTAGGATTTAAAACTTCAATGGTTATATTTATTTATTTTCAAAATATATTAATTCAAAATTTTCATTTCTAACTTAACAAATTTATATAGAATGTATTTATTTATTTTCAAATATATTAATTCAAAATTTTCATTTTCAGTATAACACATTTACATAAATATGACATTTATTTATGTTCAAATATATTAAGACAATTTTTTCATTTCCTACATAATACATTTATATAGATATCACATTTATTTATATTCAAATATATTAATCCAATTGTTTCATTTTCTACATAACACATTTATATAGACATCACATTATTTATGTTCAAATATATTAATCTAATTTTTTTCATTTCCAATGTAACACATTTACACATAGTACATTTATTACAACTCTTACTAAATATGTAACAAAATAATAAATTTTTCTACAAAAATCTTTTTCTTTTCTTTATATAAATATATTTTCTTTATTTATTTAGACGTAGAAGTGAGGAAAGAGAGTCATTAAATACAAATTTTCCTCCAAAATGATTATCTCTTCTGATTTCTACTTTTATATATATAAAGATAAAGATAAAGATAAAGATAAGAATAATAATAAATGCATTTACGTCTATCCAAATCTTGTCCAAAATGATTATCTCTTCTGATTTCTACTTTTATATATATTTTCTTTATTTATTTAGACGTAGAGCTTGTCCAGGACATAGTGAAAATGTGCATGTATTGTTGACGTGGAGTGCCCAAAAAATATGTGCGCCAAACGCATGCCTGCTGAATGCCCTAGAATAAAAAGGGTGAATGTCAATCTTTGTTCTGCTGATATGAGCCGTGTACCCTTATAGGCATAGTGTTGTTTCAGGTGCGCGACTAGTCGTCGGAATGATGGTGGTCGCATTCTGCACAACTGCAAACAGTCATCCCCGCTAGGTTGACTAAGTACTCTCTGCACTAGTCTTTCGCCATAATCACCTTACTCGATATCATAATGATTCGGTATGTTGTTTCTGAATGCGAAGCGCATCATGTTTCGTGCAACATTACAAAATGTTAGCCAAGAAAACTCCTCCTCCTCGAGCATTTCAATTTCATGTACTATGTCATCATCATCATACCAGGCCATTGGTTGGGATGTAAATGGATGAGCGGAACAAATAAATTTGTGGAAAGTACTTAGGGGGATTTTTTATATAATGGATACACACGAGTGTAGTTAAGGGATGGCTCCTACAACATCTATATATATGGAAAAGAAAAGGGCTATAGCATTGATTACTGGACACTATTTCACCAACAAACTGAACTCTGTTTTTTCTTATTTCCAACATGTGTTTGACATGTGCGTCAAGTGGGTATTGTACAGTTGTCCCCACATGTAGTACTCTCTGCAATTAATTCGAATATGGTACGAGGCGTTATTGTAAAATGTGGAAAATGCACATGTACCAAATCCTGTTTTCAACCACAAACTATAGTTGAAGTGGTTAAATTCTTTAGTTATAACATAAAAAAAAAAATTGAAACATTCATTTTCGCTAGAAACTTGTTAAGGGCACAAAATACCCGACAAACAACATAAATAACATTTTATAAGTTTCTACAATTTAGGAAACAATTGGGAACGGGAAGACACTTATAGATATTTATGAATATTGCAATTCTTATGTATTTTAAAACTTAGGTTACAAAAGTTTCAGCTTTTAACTTTAGATTATACCACACATGGCATGATAGTGATGTTATGTAAGTTTGTTACTAGAAATATATTTAGAAGCAATATTATTTATTTAATTATTTAATTACTCTATGGAATATAATTCATAATCGAAGGAGTAAAAATAACAATTCAACACTAAACAAATATCAATATTTAATGAATCGTAACATAACTCTGCGAAAATTAAATAAAGTTCTACTCCGATACACGCATCTACAAATTTAAACCGTAGGGAGCAATCACCGATAACCCATTTCCAGCATTGTTTTCAGCCATTCCTCCTTCGACTCCAAGGTTTTCCAGCGCAAAAAAATTGGACGAAGATCGGCGTTCCGACCAAGTAGAGTGGATCCGTACATGGCCATCCTTGGATTGCAACCCTCCAGTTCGTGTATGAACTGCATACACAATTCCAACTGTTCCTCCCTTTTCGCCTTCTTCTTACAAGCTTCTTCGAACTTTTCCAGTAAGTGCAACCCACTGGGTTGTGCTCTGTTCCCATGCGATCCAGAACCAATCTCTGCACTCTTTCTCTTTCGCTTGCCACCAGTGGAGCTTCTGCTTCCAGGAGTCGGATTTGAATAGGCTAGGTCAACAAACGGGCTATTCTCCTGTGGAACAAAGACACTTTCATTGTCGGGGTTAGGACCGAAATTTAAATCCAATCTGCATGAGAAAGCTCCCAGGTTGGCTGAACCCGTTACGTTCTTGAATAGTATGTCCCCGTAGTGCAAAATCTCCGCGATGTTTTTATTTTTTAGCTTTGCCATGTCTGGTCGAGCCTATGAAATGTGTGAAACAAATTATAGTAGTTAGCGATGGAAAACAATGCAATGAAAGAGAAGCCAACTTCCGTGAAAAAAGTTACAAGGGGATGAAAAAGTAATTGGCATGCACAGTAAGAGCACACGACTTATTTTGGCATGATTTTTAGAAAATGATTCCATAATTATAAATGAACAACGAATTGTTACACTACCATCACAGCTATCCACAAGATCTGAGTATGCGCAATTGTATTTTCTTAAGAAAGTTTATAAACACTACAGATCTACATATCAATGATGAATAAAAGCAAATATCCATCCTGCCCTTTCAAATCGTTGCTCTTGCTCCATATGCGTCAATCCTAGTCTTACTAAGTCCACACATTACCAAATTCGACTCCAGAAAATGAGCAATCTCACTACTCACAACAGATACATCAAAATACAGAAATCTGAAGATATCAAACCAAAATCTGCATATTCCTCTCAAAGTAATTCTGTATGGAATCATAGTGGAAGACAGCAAAGTAATTTCATAAAATTTGTGGAAAGTAGTACCACTATTTGCAAAGGTTTAATTTAAATAAGATATATGTCTACTTCAGTCCGCATGGGGAATTTGATATCAAAATAATAGTATCACATATGATTGAGTTCCACTAAGCACATCAATTATCAACTAGAAAGCAAAAAAAGAAGAAAAAAAAAAAAAATTTTCCTGTGGAACTTCTACCAGAACTGCAAGCACTCAATGACCAGGTTTTATGTGTCCACACTTATTTGAATTTCAGCAAAATTGAGGTAAAAATGTCAATATTATATTTTCTTCTACTACTTAAGTGGGGCATTATGTTGTGTTTCGAATGCAGAAATTTGTGATGCAGGAGATCAATGATGCATATTCCAGTGTTCTGTGAAAGTGGTATCAACAATGAAAATCGAAACAGAAGTTTCATCAAATTAATGGACTGACCCGAATTGCTTTTTGCCACCACTCTTCGTCCGCTGCGATGGTCTCATTCCAAAGGTCAATTTCGAGTCCAGTTGCAGATCGAAGGGTGTTGGCGTATTTCCAAACCACCTTCTGCTGTAGCCAGAAATTGCGGACCTGGGTTTCGGAGCACGGGTCACCGAATGTTGATGTTAATTGCTGGGCAATCCGTCGGTACGCCTCAGTCTTCAGCCCGGTGCCCGCACGCTTCCCATTATTATGTTCTTCGATACAGAGGCTGAAGAACAGGGCACGCCTACTTTTGTCCCACGAGTAGCTCACCCGGGTCTTCTCTTCCTTCCCATGGTGTGGCTTTTTTTTGGGGGGGGGGGGGAAGACCTGGTGTTGTAAGGTATGGAGCTTGCAAAGAACTGCAGGCAGTCAATGAAATAGAACCAGTCACAAGCCATCCGTAGGTAAATAAGAAAACAATACATATAATCATTAGATCTGAACACATAATAAACATAATTTTTTATGAGGATTATCTCACATTGATAACTGTTGAGGATTATAAAAGGCCGAAATTAAAATATGGAGAAAAATAGGTTAAGCCTTTGGAACGAACTGTAGTTGAGGTTGAGGTATTCGCTAATTAGTGAATGCGTGCGGTTAATGGGCTAGGGCAGTGTAGGGGACCCAAAATATTGAAAAACAAAAAACAAAAAAACAAAACCACCTTTGAAATACTTAAAAAAGCAGTGAAATTTTGCAATGTAAAATTATGACAAAAGGAAATTGGGGTTGGAGAGGGAAAGAAAACGGTTCCGGCGCTTTCGACAATGGTAGACCTTCAAGCGAATTTCTTTGCACGTAAAAAAACCTGAGGCATTATATTGGGTTGAGCGATCAAGCATAGATCTGCGCAAATCTATGCAATTTGCTCGACCCATGGTTGCTTTGTCAAAAATCCTCTAACATGGGGGCAAATACCATCTCCTATCAAGGTTAAACAGTCGAGTTTATGATGAAATCAGAATTCGAAAACATTGAATGTGTAGCGGAAGCCAGAGATGTTTATGGCAAAAGTGTTCGTTGATCCAATGCTAGGTCTAGGAGCTTAGTAAGGGAGAAGAAAAAAAGCATGTAAATGCACATTGTAGAAACCACGAGCGTCTGAAAAAATTTCAAGCAGAATACGTGTGCCTACGAACCTGCTCGGTGTTGTACCTCGTCCATGATGCGCCATCGTTTTTCACCTCACCGGAGTTGCTTGGATTGATGCCGCGTCACCGGTGGCATGTGGGATGGGAGAGGGGATGGAGAATGAGAGTTATGAAATTAGGTGATGAAGGTGTTAATAGTTGATGGGCAAAGTTGTAAATGTGCTAAGCTGTACGACGATTGATTGACAAGCTTGATTCTTGCGGTACATGGTGGAAAAATGAAAAATTCCAATTTTTACTTATAATCAAAAGTGCCGAACGCTGTGTTGATATGTTTATAAGCGAAACTCAACCGGTCCTTTTCGTTCAATCCCGTTTCTTAGTTTGGACGCTCGCTGGAAACAAGTGGATAGAATTTGCTAGAAGTAGATATATACAGACACATACGTTTCTCTCTCTTCGAGACCTATCGCGATCTATCTAAAATTACTGAATTAATTACTAATAAATAAATCGGTTGTTTAATTAAACCTCTTGTTTTACGAATTCAGGAGGGGTTCGATAATTGATTTCTCAGTTTTGAAAAGGTTTGTGTTTTTACGATTCCGTTTCATGAGTTGTCGTTGTTGATTTTTAATTTTTACATATCGATATACATTCATTCATTTTGTAGCTGCCAATTGATTTGGTTTGAGAATCCTAGGGTTTTATTTATCTTTGCGCGTACTTCATTTTGGAGTGTGGATCAGTGCGTCTTTTTCTCCTTTTTGCGTTTTTGGGTTTTCCGTTTAACATGTACGCCTTGCGATTTAGTATTAATAGGAAGATTTGATACTGCTTTGTGAAAGCATGATCTTTTTAGTCTCTGGCGTTTCGTAACTGTTTATCGATTATTGTAGGCATATTGCAGTTTGTTATGATGATTTTTTCTTGGCAGTTGGCATTATCTTAATATTAATTTTTATACGGAAACATGAAGCATGGTGTTTTGTCTTGGCAGTTCAGTGTGAAAAATTAATAATCTTTTGTTTTTATGATTCTGTTGTTTCTTCTGTGGCAATAATATTTTCTGTTTTGGTTACTACAAATGGAATCATTTTCTTAATCTTTTCCATTGCTTTCAATGAACTTGCCTAGAATCTATATTGTGTTCCTCTTTCTAAACATAAATGCCGTGTCTCCATATAATTATTCGCTTGAGCCAACTAGACAAATCCAAATGAAGAAATAAAAACGAACAGAGAGAGATGAATGTGGACTATGGTTCCTGTTGAACATATTTAAGTTATAAGTAGATACCTGGGGTTATTTCTTTTAGCACACCTTAATGTTACTTTGTCAAAGTGGAGAAATTTCGGTCGAGGACCTGTGAGATGAGGGAAGAAGACAGAAGCAAAGGAAAGGTTCTCTAGATCTAGAAGATTTGCTTGGAGCAGTTCACTTTTACTTGGTTGCCTGATATCTTGAAATCTCTTTGCATGTGGGGGCATGAGTGGAATGTTAAATAAACCTTTAAGATAAGTGTTCAGAAAATGATGAAATGTTACAAAGGACATTTAACCATGCCGCGTATCACACCCAGCAAAGTTTCCTTTCATTTTCCATGAACACGCGGCTTTGGTGGAACTTGGTATTTGGATTCTCACACTTTAGCTGGCAGCTAGTTGCTTGCCTTGTCAGTTAGGATTGGCAATTTATTTCCCTATAAATATAAAGGTTGTTTACATGTTTGTGATTCTTAAATGACATGGCCCAGGTTGAGATATACTACTCTATGCCACAAGGATCTGGATTGTACTTTAGGCGAGTAGTGAGGTATCCTGAGGCACGGACATTCAAATTTTAAGTATTTTAAAAATAGAAATTTGTATTAAGAATAAGGAATGTACAAAAATATGAGCAATTTGAGAAACATATTGAAATTTCAGGAAAAATATGTAAACTAATAAGAGAAATTGCGCATGGAGGTTGTGTTAATGTTCATAAACAGTTGATGTCAATCGACGAGGAAAGAGCTTTTCTGGATCAGTGGAAGGCCCGGAATAGCACCATTAAATTTGTTGCATTGAAGGCAGATGCTTTTCATGGCAAAGGAAGACAAGTTTTATCTTTATCATTAGGCAAGCCATTCTGAAGAAGTTTCTACTTCCTAATCTAGTCTGAAAAAAATTAATACTAATTTCTACTTCTCGGTAGGAAAAGCATATTTCCTTTTTATTTATTAAATAATTTTCGGTCAGAAAAGTGATATTATTAGATTTCTGTATTTTCTCTGGTCTCTGCTTCTAGTTTTCTTTCCATCTTCTCTCTTTAAAAATTACAAACAAAGCATTTTTGCCAATAAATTTTGAAACTGGCTTCATGAATGATCTTGTGGTTCATAACTGCATTTATTGAAAGATCCGATGCAATTGAATTATTGATAACCACAGCATTGATTCCCAACAACATGCCAGTTGGGCTTAGAGAGCGTGAAACTCGTCACTACCTTAGAAGGGTGTTGAGACCATGGCATATTACACGTAATTGTTGATATCTTTAGTCTTGTCACACAGCCATCTACCTAGAAGAGCTACTTCTTCTTTAGTGTTTGTGATAAGCACATCGCCCACCAGCTGGCTGGGCGAATTGAAGCTCTCTTTGGGTCAACTTTCCACCTGCCTATTCCTAATAAATTTGATATTAGCTTCATGAATCAATCCTTTTCATTCCTTTGGTTCCATAACTATATTTGTTTAGAGATTCAATGCAATTGGATCCTTAACAACCAGAAAATGAATTCCAAGCTACAAGCAACAAATAGTAGTTTAGCTTAATGGCTAAACAACAATAGATACAATTACTCAATTTCTAACTCTATATCGTCCAAACTGCGGTCTATTTTATTTCTTCCCCCACAGCTTCTAAATTAAGTCTTGTATTTTGTTGAACAATCACCGTGTCTACCTGATCTAGTTCCTCATCATTGATATACAATAATGTAATTATCTTTTAAATATATATGTTTAAGAATTGCATTCTACAACACTGTTCTACTTATAATTGTTGGATATAGGATATGAAATATATAGAGCATATCATCTGTGTGGTTCCATGTATGGAGTGATCGGTTACCACTAACAGTAAAATAATTGATTAAATAAATGAAGCTATAACTTGTGAATGCCACCTTGAAATGGGTTCAGTTTCTTGAAGGATATATGGATAATGCCTGTAAATTTTCTTGTAAAAAATTCCGAATTCTGGGCTTCATTGTCACGTTATTGTGTTAGTACCACATGTAATTAAAGAAAAAGAAGATTCATTTAGGCCTGCTCACTTAAGCTTCAGGCACTGTGTGGGTATGCCTACGTGTTTGCTTGTTTGTCTACTCGCACCAATATGTTGACACATGCAACTATGCAAATGAGTTTCTTTTAACTCCTGCTTGTTATTTCTAGGTCACTTGTTAGTTAATATGTTTTATTGGTGCTCAGGTGAATTGTCTCAGTTTTGGGTTTGGTTCTCTGTAGAAGTACTTGTCGAAAATTAGATATATGCAATGCTTTTGCCGAAACTTAAGATTCTTGATTTTCTTTGTGTTTTGATTTAGGTATATTCTTCTGCACATCATGTCCCATCATCAAGAAAACAACGATGATTACATGGAAGATGAACGTGAAATGGAAGATGTGGATGATGACATGGGTGATGAGTTTCATGGTCAAGATGCTGGTGGCTCAGATTCTGATGCGGATGAGTATAGTTACATGGTCTGTTCAAATATGTTTAAGCTCACCTGTTCATGTCCATGATGCGCAGGAATCTTCAACCTTCATTAATTCTCGTTGCTAGTGTTCATTTTTCCTTTTGCTGTACAGAGTGATAGAATGCAAGATACTACTGCTGCTCAAGCCAGGAGAGGCAAAGATATTCAAGGGATTCCTTGGGATAGGCTCAGCATAACAAGGGAGAAGTACAGGCAGACTAGAATAGAACAGTACAAGAATTATGAGAACGTTCCTCAGTCTGGAGAAGGATCAGAGAAGGTAAACTGTTCCGTTTTGCTTTTTAGAAAGTTCCTCCTCGTTTCACTTGGGAAAGAACAAATTTGGTGCAGTGAATTATTTTTATTTGTTTTGTTTACTCACTTTGTAGTTTGTATGCCTTTTTCCTCTTGTCAATAGGAATGCAAAACCACAGATAAAAGGGGCTTGTATTATGAATTCAGACGCAATTCGAGATCTGTGAAACCAACAATCTTGCATTTCCAGGTCAGTGAGTAATTTTTATCTTCAAAGTTGCTTTATCAACTAGATAAATTTTACTTCCTCCCTGTATGTTTTCTATGACCTGCATCTGTTAATTTGGATTTTTAACGATTATTAGGAAGTATTTTCTTTCTCAGTTCTAAAGAAACGGTTAGGGTTTAATTCTGTATTTGGTTTCTGTATTTGATATCATAGTCTGCTAACGTAACTTTTTCTGTTGAATATTGTTTATCATGTCTTAAAATGGTGGCATTCCTTTTGAGTTATTTGTGTAGTTTTAGATATCGTATCAAATACTTTCGAGGGGTTATACGCTGTTGTAATTACTTTACTCGAATGGATAACTGTTGAGATTTGAAAAATTCTTTTTTTGAGCAGTCTGAATGAGATTTTAAAAGTTCTTGTTTATTGATAACTTAGGTATGAAAGATGACTCCTACACTTACGGATGTTATCAACTAGAAAATAACAGCTGTCTTGATTTATCACGAGCAGGCTATTAAAGCAGAGGAAACTCATATTAGTGAAAATAATGAGTAGTCGCTGTTATGTAATATGCATGAACAGTTGGAACTTGCATAGGATTTTGAATCACATTCATATATCCAGCTTTTTTTTTTCTGGTTTGTTATTATTTACATTTAAAGAGGTCATAGTTAATCTAGCTCTTTCCTATGAGCCTTAATTACAAAAAAAAATAAAAAAAAATAGCCCATTATGGGAAGAAAGAATAAAGTTCAGCCAAAAGGTGAAGGGGAAAGAACGAGCTGACAGGGGGAACATGGCTCATTATTCTGCTTGCTTGATTCTTTTATTGTTATTTCATCTTCTTTTTTCTAATTTTTTGTGGCTTATGTTTGCTTTATAAGCTCGATAGCTGAAACTCACATTCATTGCTTGATGATGCAGTTGAGAAATTTGATATGGGCTACTACAAAGCATGATGTTTACCTCATGTCACGTTTCTCAGTTTTGCATTGGTCATCCTTGACTTGCAGTAAGTATGAAGTTTTTAATGCGTCAGGACATATAGCACCTTCTGAGGTGAGTATTTTGTTCCCGATTAATGTTATTTAGCACCAATAGTGTTATAGCACTAGTCTATGTGGCACTAAGTGTCATTAAATGAAAGACGCAATTAAATGAATCACGTAAGTACAATTTTAATGAGCCTATCACATAGTGCCATGCAGAGCGGTGCTCTACCACCACCACCACTGGTGCTAGATAATATTATTCTTTGTTCCCACGTTATATCTCTAGTAGCTGCCTTCTTTCTCATCCAGTATTGGAGCTACTACCAGTCCAATACAAGACTACAAGTTATCCCTTTCCCACTATTTCAGAAACATCCTGGAAGCCTGTTGGAAGGATTTACACAAACTCAGGTCAGCACACTAGCTGTGAAGGATAAGCTTCTGGTTGCTGGAGGATTTCAGGGAGAACTTATCTGCAAGGTTTATATCGTTAAAGTTTATTATTATTATTTTTTTTCCTTTTCCATTTAGTTACATAACGGTGTTGCAATATGTTTGTGATGGCATTACCAACATTTGTGCTTTGTATTGCTGAAAAGGCGCTTCATTTTGTTTGTCGCTTGATTACCGTGATTGGTGTATTTATTTAAAACAATTTTGACATAGGATGCAATACATAAATTATTTGAGTGGGGGAAGGGAAGTGAAGAAGAGAAAGGAGGGGGGAAACGAGATAAATTGGGGGAGAATATCTTTTTGCCCTTGCTTGGTATTGATAAAAATAAGATTTTTAGCAGATTTTGATAAAAGTTGATGATATCTGTGGTTGAAAAGTTGTGGGACCTATAAAATGTATGGTTAAGATTAAATGTTGACTTTGAAATTGATTAAAATTAAAATTTTAAGTGCTACCAAACAGGGGCTTTATTTCATTATCAAAGTTGTTTTTATTACAATGCAAAAGTCCCTTTTATATGGGGTTTCAAATGATCCTATTCTAAGTAGGAAATATTAAGCCTCCGTTTGTTAAAACTGTTTAGTTTATAAATTGGTTTATTTATGTTTTTGAGGTAAAAAATAGTGGTTGAAAATTGAAAAGAGAGAATGTGTGTGGTTAAAAAGTGGTTTGAGAAATTGTATAGTTTATAAATCAGCTTATTTGGTTTACCAAATAGATGCTAAAAAATCAAACCCTATTCGTATTTTCTAAAATAAACATCAAAATTGGAAACTGAACATAATAATATCTCTTCTAATATTCTATCAAATTTACTTTTATCGGGTCTAATTATCTTTCATTTCAATTTTAAAAGTCATACTATGCAAAGTGCTGGCATGTTTAGTGGAGAGTTGTTAGTAATATTGATTAAGATCAGGTACTAAAAAACAAATGATTTTGATACTCTTGCAAATTTACCACATTCCCTATTGTTATTACCAGTTTCTTAAGAGTAATTCTAGGGAGACATTCTTTGTGGACATTTTTAATTGACATTATGACATGTCACACATTCATTGGATGGTGAAAAAATAAGTGGTGGAGTAGTTATTTTTACCACCCAATGAATGTGACACATGTCATAATGTCAATTAAAATATCCCCAAAAAATGTATCCCTATAATTATTGGTTTCTTAATGGCTTTAATGCGTAGGTTCTTAAAAACTAAATTGGTTAATTATATAATATATAGAAGAATCTTATTCTTGAGTTTTTGATAGGTTGTTTATTTGCCTTTTGTTCTGTTCCAGCAAAAAATACTTCAAGTACCTGAGTCCTATTATTGAGACATTTTGTCCACTTATTTGATTGCAGTTTTTAGAAAGACCTGGAGTGAGTTACTGCACACGGACAACCTACGATGAGAATGCCATCACTAATGCTGTTGAAATATTTACATCTAGAAGGTATATAATATACTATACCTCAACACTTGGTGTATATAGATTTTTTTCTGGGCTTTCCTGAGCCTTTGTCTTCTCTTTACAGCGGTGCACTTCATTTTATAGCTTCAAACAATGATGGTGGCGTTCGAGAATTTGATATGGAAAAATTTCAACAGTCCAAACATTTTCATTTTCCTTGGCCAGTAAATGTGAGGCTCTCTCTCTCTCTCTCTCCCCCCTCTGTATCCCTCCGTACCCAGTCTCTCTTTGAAGTCATTTCTGTCTTGGTCTTGACATGTGTATTGAGGGATGCTCTGTTTTGTAGTTTAGTTGGTCACTTTGGTTAACCTTGTTTTTATATAAAAAAAACCTGTCAAGTAGCAAAATTTGTTAATCTTGACATTGGTATCGAACCAAGACTTTTGCAGAGAGATTTAAGTGAAATCTTTATTGGGCAGTAGTCAAGTAGAATAAAACCTTTGCCAGATAGATCAATGAGTGAGGAAGTTCAGGACCTAATTGAAATAAATAATACCAGATGATTTATTTTTAGTGTAATGTCTCCCCTTGCTCTCCATGTGCACACCTGCTCTGTCTTTACATAGCTTTTAATTTAATTTTAATATATTTGAAGAGTTTGTAGTTTTATGGTTGTCCAACGAATATCCACGTGCAAAGAAATTTCAAGTTCATATAACTTTATAGTTTTATATAAATTTGTTTAGTAGGTTTAGGGGTTGGGTTGGATCATGGATGTACTTATGGTAGTCAACTTAGTCCTATACAGTTTAATGACATGTCCTCTGGATTTATCTTTTCTGATGGCAGCATACATCTCTTAGTCCTGATGCTAAGCTTCTCATAGTTGTTGGAGATGACCCAGATAGTTTATTGGTGGATTCCAGGAGTGGGAAGGTATTCTAGAATTTCCTTTTGTGGAAGTTGAAATTACCAGGAGCATTTTAGTATTTGCACTACATCCTAATTTTTGATATTTATTTTGCAGACCGTCGCATCCTTGTGTGGGCATTTGGACTATTCATTTGCATCTGCATGGCACCCTGACGGCTTGACACTTGCTACGGGGAACCAGGATAAAACTTGCCGAATTTGGGACATCAGGGACTTATCCAAGTCGGTCGCTGCATTGAAGGGAAACCTTGGAGCCATTCGATCCATCCGCTACACGTCCGATGGTAGATTCATGGCAATGGCAGAGCCTGCTGATTTTGTCCATGTTTTTGATGTTGAAAGTGGGTATGAGAAGGAGCAGGAAATTGATTTCTTCGGTGAGATTTCTGGAATGTCATTTAGTCCTGATACCGAGTCTCTTTTTATTGGCGTGTGGGATCGTACATACAGTAGTCTCCTCGAATATGGTCGACGTCGTGAGTACTCGTACCTCGACTCCATTGTCTAAGTTGGCTGTGTAATCTGCAAAATAATGGACATGGCTTTTTTTTTTATTTTATTTTATTTTATGAGAAACAGTTTAAACTTGTTGTGCAGTCTTCAGTAGAGGGTTAGGCCTGGAGTCGTTACATTGTGCAATGGAGTATAAAAATGTTTGTCTCACAGTTAGTTGATTGCTGAGTGTCACAAAATTTAACTAGGGTGGGATATACAGAAAGATAAGTACCGGATATGTGAATAAAAAAATAGAAGAGCTGCTGATTCCGTGGCATTTGCCCGGCTTGTGACCTAGTTTAGGTTTCTCATTTGTTATGTATCTGGGAACTTTTTTCGTTTCTCATAGTTGTTCGTTCATGACCTTTTTTTTAATAAATACATTGTCAGTCTTTTGTAGGATTTTTGTCATTCTATTCTAATGCTATTACATTTGCAAGAACAATTTAGTAGGTAATTTAGCGATGAAATGTCTATTGCTGTGCAGTTTTTATGAGCACTTGATCATTCTCCAAATTTGGAGATTAATATTTTAATCATTCAAATGCTACAGTGTGAAATATGAACTGCTAAAATTACTTATAGCAAGAGCAATCATTTTTTGTTGTAGTGTAGGATTACTGTTTTAATTTCAGAAACAAACGAGGAATTAATTTAATATGACATAACAAATAAAATTTATAGCGGGTTCGGAATTGTTTAAAAAAAGTTTTTTTTTTTTTTTTCTGAATTGAATAGTTATTTTTAGGTGAATAGATAGTTGATATATGATTAAAAAGTTAAATATTGTGGACTTGACTTTTAATAGATGGTTGAAATTGAATTCTGTAGAATAAAAGAAAATTTTAAAGAAGATCAAATAATGACAGTATTTCTCAATTTCAACCTTTATTATAGTAATGTCGAGTCTAGCTGACCAAAGGTGAATATTTGAGGGGGGAGCAGAAGGAATGTTGAGATGATCCATGTGATATGATGGTGCAGCAGGTTCGAACCTTAACCATCTCATAAAAGATTAAATTTCTTCGAAAGTGATTTTTTATGGCATTTGATTATCATTATTTAAATGATTTGCGACAACGTGATTCGAAACAGTTCCTCCTCAACTTCAATTGACGTTCTTGTAATTTGCATTCATTAATATGTGACTTTAATTAATTATAATACCGTTTGGAGAATTGGACTTAAATCATCTAATTTGAAAATAAATTGGCATCCGTCCTGTGAGGGGAGATTATATTTTTTTATTACATTTGAGTGATTCAATTCAATCTATGAGCTCAAGAACAATATTGTTGCTCCTCAATGTAATATTGAGATGAAATTATTTTTGGTTGAAATAGAAGAAGAATCAGATTCAATACAGAAATTCTTTTTCTTGACGACGGACCTTTGGACGGGGGGGTGGCAGGTTGGATACCTAACTTTAAGATGGTAGATGGAAAATGGCAGTAAAATTAGAGTTTTTATACAATAAAAAATATATATATATATATATCATTTCTCATTATCCTGAAGAAATGGCCAAGAATCTCTGATCCAAAGAGGACCAATGACATGTAGCCAACTCAGTGAACAAAATCTTTCTTTCATTCGTTCACCTCTTCACAAAATTCATTTCTTCTTCTCAAACTATAAACCTCTCCCCTTTGATTAATAATCTGCACAATATCCACCCTCTAATATCAAGAAAATCCCCTATCCACCTCCTCCTCCCACCACCACCACAATGGCCTCCACTTTGTTCTCCACTCCAACTTTCCAAGGTCTAAGACCCCTCAACAAGCCCACTGACATCACCTTCCAAAAACCCATCTCCTCCACCTTCTGCCGCCCACTCACCGCCAAGGCCAGGCCGAGCAGCCTCAAAATCAAGGCTGAGCTGAACACTTCACTGGTCATCAGCTTAAGCACTGGACTCTCCCTATTCTTGGGCAGATTTGTGTTCTTCAACTTCCAGAGGGAAAACGTGGCCAAACAGGTGCCTGAACAGAATGGAGTTTCACACTTTGAAGCAGGTGATGTGAGGGCCAAGGAATATGTGAGCCTTCTTAAGTCTAATGACCCTGTTGGATTCAATATTGTTGATGTACTGGCTTGGGGCTCCATCGGTCATATCGTGGCTTATTATATTCTAGCCACCTCTAGCAATGGCTATGATCCTAAGTTCTTTGGTTGAATCTCATCTCATCTCATCTCTTTAACTGAACTTGTGTTTATGTTGTTATGTATAGTGTTTCTGTGTTTGTAGGGAAGACACTGCTACAATCAATATTTGTTTTCTGCACTTTATGTTGATTCCGAACTTGCATTCTTGTCCTTAAATGTCTCTATTCAAGGCATCCAATTTGTTTGACAGTATTATTGAAAAATGCTACTTGGGAGGCCAAGTTTCAATTATCAAATGTCATGAGAACCCCTCACATGGGAGTGGGGTCGCAAATCTTTGAAGCTGAGTGGTCCCGCACATATGTAAGAGGATTGTCATGAACATTGTCAAGGAGATTGTGCAAATAGATTTGTCCTCTTTGAAGTAAGGCTCTTTCTAAGAGGAAAGGGGAAAAAAGTGGATTGTGTTTAATGTCATTTTTATTAATAAAAAAATATACAAAGAAAGACCAGAACTCAAAATAAAATAAAATTATGTTTTTCGAAGATATACACCATATATTCATCTGTGTATCATAAGTTATTAAGTAGAATTACTATCCGTTGCGTTGGATAATCCCCTACGTTGTTGTAGTATAGTAGAAAAGTTGCGAACTCTTATATCGCCCACTAAATCTCCTTTAAATCTCCGCACAAGATCAACTCAATGCAAATTGCGAGTTAATTAACTTCCTTGCTAATCATATGGGTTTGACTATGGAGGTGGAAAAGAAAATCTTTCCATTTTTCATGGAAAATGTTTTATCAACTCTAAGCCATAAATTTGAATTCCAATCAAATTATTTTGACCTTAGTTGGAAAACATTTTTCATGAAAAATTTTGCCAACTAAGCCTTATTTGATTTTCATTAAAATTTTCTCATTTTTCTACGATATTTAATTTCAACCATCAATTTAAAGTAAGTCCGCAATATTTGCTTTTCAATCATTTATTCTCCTAAAAATAACTATTCATTTAAAAAAAAAAAAAAACTCATTTTAAACAATACCAAATACAATCTGAATATCCAAAGTTAGAGTTTGGGTTAAAAGTATTTTCTTTTCCACACATTTCCATGCAATCAAATACGTCTAGTTCCATGAAATCCATGTCATGTTATAATAACCTTCACAGTCAATAAGACCATTTCTAATGTATTCAATCTATTTTAGTCTATGTGGTAGTTAAGTTTAAATGCGTCTAGACACGTGACATTAATTTTTAAAGAATAGACGGTCAAACTCAAAATTCATATCCAATTCGATTAGTCACTAAACTTTTAAAAACGTCTTCGTTTGTTCACTAAACTTTAAGATATTCGAGTTTTGATTAATGAACTTGTAAAAATGACATGAATGACCTAAAAGTTTATAAATGTTCTTTCAAATTTTCAATTATATACAACAAATCAAAACTTTGATGATCAGTTAATTGTCCCAATAATCATGAATTTAGTAACTAAAACTTAACATTTCCAACTTTGATGATCAGTTGAAGACATAAACATAAGTTATGATCAAAATTTGATACTTTAAACTTCACTGATGAGTTATAGATACATAGATAAGTTTAATGATTATTGAGAAAATTAACTCGAAATTTCTATTTTTTTTTATAATAATAATTAGTATTTGCTTGATTATCATTATTTTTGACAAATAAGTTTTGAATAATAATTGATAGAATATTTATGTAGTTAAAAAGTGAAAATATTTTTTGAACTTATGTGTAAAATATTTTATTACTATTAAAATATATAGTTAAAATTGAGCAAGGTGTGAAAATGAATTTAAAAATAAATGCACACAATACTCAAGTCTGTTCACCCACCCACACCCACCCTATTACTTCGATTAAAAGTTAAAACAAATACAATTTGTTTCTCCTCTGTGGAGGGTCCATTCTTTTCTTGGATTGAGAGGAAAATCTATTTGAAATTACAATTATTACAGTCTAATACGGAGTATTATGCTGTAGCATAATTTTTGCCTCCCATAAAATGCCGCCCACTGAAAACCCCACCATGAGTTCTCATTCTAATTCCAAATCTGAAGCTGAGTATGAAGACGTTGTTCAAAACCCAGATGTTTTCTCGCAAAAGCTTCAGGACTTTCACGTTCTCCGTGGCTCCAAATTTAGGTTTATTGGGATTCTACTCATATTATTTCTCCGTTCGTTTTCTTGTGGGTGTTTTTCCTTTTGACTTTATTTTGGGTTCTCGATGTTAAGATTTAAGTTTTTCCCCCTTTCCAGTTTCAAACTTTATTAACTATAATCTGCATTTGCATGTTAAATGACAAGTGCTAAATTGTTCAGCTTGTTGTTTGTGATGTGTTAATAATTGTTTTTTATTATATTTTTTTATATTTTCAGTAAAATTAGTGTGATATTTATTTTTTTCGCATGACTATGCCTGGAGCAATAAGAAAGAGCTTCTATGGTGAGGGAGAAAAGGTGAGATCTTTGAGAAAAAGTTGGGTGAAATAGCAGTTGTTTCCATTGGTTAGAGAAATCCATATAAAACCAAGTTCTGCATGTTACTTGTTCAAATATCCCAAATTAGGAATGATGGTGGACTTGATTTTAGATTTTGCTATCATAATTCTTCCTTGGTTAATAATCTCATCAGCATGTTTTAGTCCCGTTTACCTTACCTGATTATGCTATGAATGGTTCACCTACATAGCTGCTTCAACATGAATTGGAAAAGATCATAGACCTATAAAATGATTAACCAATTACTTTAATCTCTACTTTGAGAAGTTCAACATGTTCCATGTAGGATCCCCACCATAGGAGGAAATCCTTTAGACCTACATCGGCTTTTTGTGGAGGTGACCTCTCGAGGTGGCATTGAAAAGGTATGCCTTTTTCTTCTTTTTGTATACGGATTATGGCCCTGAATCTATACATTTCTTGAAAGGATGCTTGTATCTAACATATGAACTGCTAGTTATAGGCTTATAGCTCAGCATGCCAGCGAATTTAAAATATGAAGCCTGCAAAATATTTTCAATAAATAGCTAACTTAGAGTATAAATCATCCATCGAGGGAAAAATGAAGTGAAAACTAAGGCCCCGTTCTCTTTATGTTTCCGTTTTCCATTTTCATTTTCGAAAATGTTTTCCATTTTCCGTTTTCTGTGAATGTTTTCAAAATTGCTGAAAACGCGTTTGGTTTGTTATTTCTGAAAACTGTTTTCGAAAATGAAAACTTGGAAAACACGTTCTGTTTGAGTTTTTTTGCAGAAAACTATTTTGTCCTTTTTTTATTCTCATTAAAAGTGAAATCCACAATATTTGACTTTTCAATCAAATATGAATCATTCATTCTCCTAAAAATTACTATTAATTTAAAAAAATATTTTTAAATAATATCAAACACAAATTTTGTGTAGTTGTAATTAAATTTCTGGTGAATATATATATATATATATGCATTCAACATTCATACATATATGATAAACACAATATAACTTAAATAGAGTTGCCATATTTTGAGTTTGGAACAACATAAAAATAGATTAGCTCCAATCACACAATTTGTTGCTGTCAAAAAGTTAAAAATTCATGTTGCCCTTCTAGAGTAATCGTTCCACATTTGGGTAGCAATTTGTTCTCGCACTTGTGCCATCTGAGCCGTCTGGTTGGAATCAAATTGAATGGGTTCACGTGCATCAGATGATTCAGGTTCTTCATCAAATATCATATTTTCTTGAGAATATTCTGTAACCAACTTATCCAATGCGTGCTCTTTGAGAATGAAGTTATGTATTGTGCAGCACGCAGCAGGTATGTGTCTTTGCCTAGTAAGCGGAAAATTACTGATAAACTTCAAAATAGGAAATCTGGCCTTTATAACTCCAATGCATCGCTCGATCACATTGCGGCATGAGGAATGTCTGTAATTGAACAACTCTTCTTTTCCACGCAGTCGTCCTCCTCCTACGTAATCACGTAGATGATATCGACGTCCTCGATAAGGGGCAAGAAACCCGGGTATGTTTGGATATCCAGCATCAACCAAGTAAAATTCATCTGCGCATAAAATAACATAGTGTAAACTTATGTGTTAAAGGAGTTTTACTGGAAAAATAAAAACATAATGCAATATACCTCCACATGGCATTGGAAATCCGTTTGCACCGGTAGTAACAGCGTCAATGAATACCCGCGAATCATTGGCCGACCCTTCCCATCCAGCATGCACATATGTGACCTTCATATCAAAATCACAGACTACCATTACATTTTGTGTTACAGTTGTTTTTCGTCCTCGAAAAGCTGTTTGTCTCGAAGCTGGCGCCCAAGCTGCCACATGTGTTCCATCAATTGCACCAATACAATCCTTGAAGTACGGGTATCTTTGCAAGATACGCTCATGTACAACACCTCGATTCGTTGGGCGTATTAGCTCAATGCCTAACTCACGAACAGCACGTAGGACTTTCTTAAACCATTTATGTATTGTGTGATTTCCATGTTGGAATCTATCACCTATAATTCTATACCGTGTACTGTGCCCAACGATCATCAAAAACATTGCGACCCCTTCCTCGACGCTAACTTTTTTTCCATCTCTCAATAAACATTTTTCTTTCAAAGTGCTACAAAAGTTCTCAAATACATGTTTCTGCATGCGAAAATTATCATGACACACATCTGGATGTCCATTTAATACCTCATATATATACATCCTTCCAGTAAGCAGTGAAGTTCTTCGTGGCGTCCTACTGATCCCTTCATATGCAGATTGTACAATCTGCAATCCCATCATATCTACGGATGCATCAGGTTCGTCATCTATGAGGAACAGATCTTCGTCACTTGACTCATCGGGTGAATTTTGACCTGAAGATGACATTTCCTGCACAAATGCATATCACTAAGATTTAGTCCATGTAAAATTGCAACATTGTTAATTTCTCCACTACATGTAGGAAAGACCACAACACGACAAGTTCATATATAGAAACCTTGTCAAATCCACATCTAGTCACAACGTACTAATAATACAGAATATCAACACAATTATGCAATCCATACGACAATACAACAAGTTCATACATAGAAACCTTGACAACTCCACATCTAGTCTCAACGTACTGATAATACAGAACTTCAACACACTTATGCAATCCATACTACAATACAACAAGTTCAAACATACATCATCCATATAACAAGTACAAATATAGCAACAGGGTCAAATAAAGCTACACGATAGGAATTCACTTAAAGGAATTTCAACACATTCATCCTCCTACTCTCCGGCATCAACACAAATTGCACCCTAAATTCTGGATCTCTGAGTGCCTTCATAGCGTTAGCAAATATCTCATCAGTCAATGCTTCCATATTGTTTAATATGGCCATGCACTTCGCTTGCGTAAATGGGTCTTGGCTAGTTGCTTCACTTCCACTGGTACCGATAGATGATTTCCCTTGCATTTTAGCAATCTTCTCCTTCAAGTAAGTTTGTCGAAGTTCACTTTCCTCCTCTCTTTTATTCATAGTGGACTCCCAACGCGTCAGGGCCTCATCTATCTTCTCTGATTTACTGATCTTAGGTGTTTTGCGACGACGGGGAGGCTTTTCAATCTCCAATTCATCGACATTATGTACCCGTACATGAACGCCCTTTGTTAGAAAATCATCCTCCATTTGTCGTTCATCATCTGAAGAAGGTGGATGCTGAGTTGAGGGGGTACCTAATCCTCCAGTCGCCGTGGTTCCACCAAAGAGTTCTCCAAGCATCTCATAATGTGGGCATCCATCTTTCTTGAATTTCTTGTAAATCTTTGCATTTTTCTGCATTAAAAAAGAATACATGAAATAATATGTACATGCTAAGAAGAAGTAACATGAAATAATATGTACATAATAAAAAAGAAGTAATATAAACTGATAAACAATAAAGGTAAATGATAAAAATAATATTATGCAAAGGAATATTTACCGCAAAAAATGCTTGCCAAACTTCTTCAGGAGCACTTACTGTGCATGTATCTGAATCCCATGTGACTCTTGTGTGCTTAATAAGTTCAGAAAATGACCGATGAAGGCTACGCAGACGGTTCCATTTACCCTTTAATTGAGCAACGTCACAGTCCTCATTTATGACACGTTTCAAATCTTCACTAATCTTCCCCCAACACTCTTCCTTAAATGTTGAACACTGTAATTTACCAGCTTTCACATAATCGTAGCATATTTGGATGAAGGCGGTCTCTTTTTGATTAGTCCACGTCATAGTGGTTTCCCTAGCATTTCTTTGACCGCCCATATTGTCTATAAAGAAGGTTTAACTTCAGTTGAAATTTTATATTGATTCATACTATTATTCATTGTTTCAAAAATAGTTAAGACTTGATAACATGCGCTAATCCCCTTAACAAGAACCTTTGAATCATGGTATTACTAGTTTACTAGTCTAAAAAAGGATTGATATATTTCGAGGAATATTCAAAGTGACTTAAGTAACCAAAATATCGTTTCATATTACCCCCTAAATAAAGTAATAAAATATGGGAATAAGCCATAAATTACAGTAAAGAAACACATATTAAATTAATTTCATCTACGCCAATTTACACTTTGAAGACTTCATCATTTAACTGAAGTGTGCAAGGAAATTTAGTGGGAATCTTGTAATGTTATTCAATAATCAAAGTGTACCTAATAGAAGAAGTAACCTCTTTACGTCAAAGAGGGGTGTCTATGAAACAAATTATAGTACCAGCAGTCAAACCAAACAGAGAACAAAATTAAAGACAATTATTAGCAAATAATATCATCGTGGACACGGGACACCCACAATAGCGCACTAAGTGTTATTCCCAAATCACATTGCAAAAAAATTGTTAATAACTATTATCACATAACTTGACTGCCAAAATTAAACAAAAGTGAATAAGATAACTAGTTGATAAGTTCACAAAAATACTTAATCGAGAAGGGAAGTAAAAGAAATGTAGATGTGTCACACTGCACATTTGAAATATTACGATACTTAGAAAATAGAAAGAGAGTTTTTTACCATAACTAATGTAACTCACCCCAACTCATGATAAAGAATGTACCAATTAAAACTGAAAACTCTTGTTGCACAGCCTGCCTTGCCCTTGCCCTTGCTCTAAGTCTATGGATTAGGTAAGAATTTTAACCAATCCCACATTCATATGCACTAGCCATCACTATAGGATTGTGTAACAAAATAGCTAAAACAAAATTAAGTAACAAATTAAAGTAAATTTCATTCTTTGATCAACACCTAAGCTAAGAAAAATGAAGGACAGTCGAAGAGATTTTAAATGAAGTATGATGCACATCCAAAAGATCAATTTTTGTCCAACCATAAGAAGAAGAACCCATAGCTGAGGCCCGTATCTTACTCATGTCAACCAAGCCAAATAACGGGGGGCATAACTCATGCATGCGAGAACTTCATTTTCTTAGGTCCTCTCCAATCAACATAATTGGATGCCCTTGAGAGCCCAAACTAAAAAAAACCAAGCTAAATGTTTATAAACCGTTATAAAATCCACATTTTAAACCAGGAATGTTAGCCATTAGAGTTGGGAAATTGAAAGAATGTGACTTTAGTGCATGATCATCTTGAAAATTAGCATACTGCTACTAGACAAACAGTGTAACATGCAAACCAGAACTTGTATAATTTAAATGAATACAGTCAAATTTCTCCTCCCAATATAACGTACAGATCCAACTGATAAAAACGTTCAAAAAAAAAATTCCAACATACCATCACAAACTATCTTTTGGTGCAAAGAATGTGATGACGAAGATGACTGAGAGGGGATTTTTTTGAGAAAATAGAAGCTGATAGACTTTAGGAAATCTGGCTCCACATAAAAATTCCTAGGGCAAATTATCTATCAAATTCTCATGTTCAAGCTCTCCATATAAATAAGGTCAGTAGAGCTGAATTTATCATTCACCAATCCCAGCAGACTGTCCTCAACATTTCATATATCTAACATGACAAAAAACTTAAAAAAAAAATTTTAACAGAGGGGGGGAGCCGGGACAATCCCTCAGCACAAGTACAAAATACACAATCTATCATATACATTCAGAAAATTAATCCATATCGGTCCACAGAAAAGAAAGAAAGAAAAAAAAAAAAAAAAAAAAAAAGGGCATAACTGAACAGTAGCCCGAAAGAGGGCTTCTTCCAGCCGGTTCCGTTTGAGCAATATTGTTCAAAATCAATGTCACATACAGAGAAATATGGTAAACATGGTGCTAAATCCGTTGTCTGTGGTAGTGATAATGGGGTGCGATGTGGATTTTCGTTTTTTTTTTTCCCTTTGTTGGGTCGATCAAAAATGTATTTCTTCTATCTATTGAAGAAAAAAAATAGGAAATCAATATGCTTACCTTTGCCTGTGGTGGTGGCCGGTGGTGGCGGGCGACGGTTGGGGACGGTCGACGTTCGCTGTCGGCTTGGAGTGAGGTAGAGAGAGAGAACGCAGCTTCAAGGGAGAGAGGGATGCAGCGTCTGAGAGTTTGGTTTGTTTTGTTTAATTTTTTTTTTTTTTTTTTTTTTTTTTTTTTTTCCTGGAAAACGCGGTGCCACCGCGTTTTCAAATTTTTCCAAATTTACACGGAAAACGTGGAAAACGACTTATCCACGTTTTCCATTTCCTTTGTAAATTTGGAAAACATTTTCTGAAAAAAATTTTCGAAAACGTCCTACCAGAACACGTTTTCCACATTTTCGAAAACAGAAAATGGAAAACGACTGGAAAACGGCAAAGAGAACGGGGCCTAAGGTTTCCTATTTTTTTTTTTTTTAGTTTTATTTCGTCGATGAGTGTAGCATCTCAAATCTAGATACCTTATATTTAGAAGTATTATCATTAATTTTCTCTTAAAATAATAATTCTATCTCAGGCTTGCATAAATTTTATCTTAGACAATTTTGTGATCTGCTCTATTTATATATTTAGCCCATCCCTGAAACATCTGGACATTACTTTGACTTCTTTGCATTTCCCTAGACACATAGTATGTATTGCAAATTGCCATTTTGACTTGACTGAGTTTCATGAGATGTAGACGTTGAAATCCTTGTTTTCTTTTTATTTTGGGTTTTGAGGTTGTTCATGTGTGATAACTGGACGATGAAGGTTTCATCAAAGAGTGCAGAGATCATTCAGTTAAAAGGATCAAAGAGACATCCTTCCTGGATATTTTCATTGAACTTAATAGCAGATATTTTGTAGTTATACCATGAAAAACATGTCAAAAACGAAAAGGTTAAACTGTTCTTTATAATCTGATTTATTAGCTTTATGTTGTGTTAATTATGTTTCTTCTTACGTAGTGTAAGTTCAATTAATCACCTGGAAAAATGCATAGTTCAATTTGATTTCACATTGATGTGCATTTTTTTCCTCATGGTTTCCACCTCTTAAGTAACTCATTACAGGTTATTAGAGATCGAAGATGGAAGGAAGTTACCGGGGCCTTCGATTTCCCTTCTTCCATAACAAGTGCATCATTTGTTTTGCGGAAATACTATCTGTCATTGCTTTATCACTTTGAACAGGTCTATTATTTTCAGAAAGAAGAACAATCTATCTCAGTGGCTGGTATATTCACAACATGATATCAATTACAGTGGTATGAAGATTTTCCATAGTTCAAATAACTAATGATTCCTCTATCTGTTAAATAGACCAGGCAGGCAGGATTCTCAACGGATCAACATCGCCACATACTTCTCATGATGGTGCCACATCATATCAACGATCAGGTGAGGGCCCATTGCACCTTCTTCTTCTTCTTTTTTTTTTTTTTTCGCTTGTGGTTTTTGTTGTACTTTTTTCATTAATAACTCTCTACAATATGCTGTTTAGATGCTTTGCATGCATTCATGTCTGCTACAATTTTTATTGTCAATGTATTCTGCAGTGAGTTCTAACCTGGAGGACGGCAGCTTAGTCACTGGAACAATTGATGCAAAATTTGATTTTGGATACTTAATTACTGTAAGCTCGGACTCTGGGAATTTGCAAGGTGTCCTATATCATAATCCTGTGGCACCAAATGTATTCCAGAGTCATACTTCTTCTGCCGACCCTGCTCAAAGTATCCGGAAAAAGCAGCATCTGGCATTTAAGGACCCAGCTCATCCCAAGCCAAACAGAAGTGGTTATAATTTTTTTTTTGCTGAGCATTATGGTAGGCTGAAACCTTTGTACCATGGGCAAGAAAGAGATATCAGCAAAAAAATTGGGGAGTTGTGGAATGGACTCATGGAGGCCGAAAAACAGGTACCATATATTCTATATATATTGCGAAATTTCTTTACTTTTTCTATCATCTTATCTCTGCTTGGGAAGGGTATAACCTAGCTATTAACAGTTGGTGATATAAATTCTTGATGCCATTTTCTTCGTTGACATGTATGTAATGCTAATGCACGTATAACATATATCTCCCAATAATAAGTGTGATAGACAAAAATTAACATGGTCCGTCGAAGGTTGCAAAAGATCTAATTGTATTGGATCTTCTGGTAGATGTAGCCGTGAATCAAATGCCCGCAAATGGAATGGCAAAAATTGATTTATATGGCGGAGCCTAATTTATTAGGAATAAGGCCTAGCCAAATTTGTTATCTTACTCTACTTATTGATTTTAAACTAGGAAATTTTTATTTTATTTTGGCAACTTCCAGGTTTTGCTGGAAATTTTCAGTATAAATAGGATGATTATTGAATAAACTTAGACAATTTATTTGAGATAGTCAATAATAATGAAATTTCTCTATTTCTCCAACTTCACGTCTCTTCTTTCTTGTCTCTGTGTTTCATGCTCTGCATCAGTAAGTTAATTAATTGTGGAGGGTCCCAGATTTTATTGAAATATAGGGCCTCGTAAGTAAATGCAGAATGTTAGATATTTAAATTGTTGTCATCGAACAATTGAAAATTTGTTTAATAGTATGGATTTTGATTTCCCCCCGAACAACCCCTCACCCTACTCCCACTGTGAAAAATGCCCTGCTTCTAGGTTAAGTATGGCCTCAATGGATCATTTTTACAAGCCTTGACATGTTTTGACTTTGGTTAAATATGATCCTTACTACTTTTGAAACACTGCATTTCTTATGAGTGATTCGTTGTTACATTTTTGCGAACCTTTTTTTTTTTTTGTTCCTTTGGAGATCGAAGCACTGGTTCAATTTGGGTTATCAGTTGTTGTCTTCTATGTGGCTATTATATTTGCAACTGATTTTTCTGAATTTGTTGAATTCTAACTCTAATGATGATCGTTCTGGGAAATCACATTTCCAACTTCTTTTTCATCAAAGCAAAATTGGGCTGTTAATGCCTTGTATAACATTCAGTGCTCCCATGCCAGCTATAAATTTCAATCTCACCCTTCCTCATTTCCTTTTGTTGAGTGCAAGGGGCTGTGGTGGATGCATGGTACATCATTTAGCTTTAGAGGCTTTTTCATGAGTTTGCTGAAATTCTCTCTTTACTTTCTAAATTCTTACTGCACGAGTCTCGCTTATTAGAAGTACAATAAAAAGATGGTTGTTGAGATTGGAACATGTTTAAAACTTCTCAACTAAAAGTAAGTTGATTGTGGCAGAATTTTCTGATTGGTTTCTTCTTGTCTATAGAACATTGTTATTTTATCTGAAAATGGAGAAGATCAAATTGGTACAAAACTTTGTAGAGAAAATGTTTTGCGAAGAAACTTCTTTCTTGTTATTAAGCACAAAAAGCTTCAATGAATTGTACGGAAAAGAATGAAAAATGACTTGCATTGTCATTTATATTTCCTTGCCATATATAGCTCAAGAATTACAGCACTAAATTGAAGTAACTTACAGTCTATGATGTCTGCAATCAAAGGAAACAGAATTACAGCTTGAAACTTTCTTTTGGTGCCATTCAGGTTTATCAGGAAAAAGGGTTGAGAGATAAGGAAAGATACAAAGCTGAGATGTTGGAGTACAAATCATCTGGTCACCATTTTCAAGCTCAATAGGTTTCATTTATTTGGAATATCTTTTCCTGAACTTGGCATTTGCTTCCCATCAAAATTTGGCGTCCGCCTTTAATTTTAGTCTTTGTTCGGTTGCGGTTGTCTCTTTGTTCTTTTTATCTATAGGAAAAAGATGATTGCAGAATGTTGCCCTTAAACTTTTCTTCTTTTAAGAGGGAAAAAAATCCCCAGGGGCATATGATGCGGCGGCTATGAAGGGGATGATTTTTGTAAAGTATCTTGAAACTGTATTTCTGCGTTTGCGTTTAAAATGCTCGTGTTTAATGTGTCTTCACTTGTTTTTCTTCTTTTCGAAGCTTTGCCCACATGTTGTTAGTCTTTTAGGAGGTCAATTAGTTTTCAGGTTATCAGTTATTCAAGTTACGGTGATATTGGCATAGATGGAATTTGTTAAGACGAAGTACAGTAAGCATGTGTTTTCTGAGAAATTATCAACCTGACAAGGTTGTAGTCAAATGTATGGTTGGCATGTCTGTGTCCCATATTTGTCAAGTCCATGACAATGACCCATGGTTAGTTAAAGTCTTAAAGACCAAAAACTTGTCGTGTTAAAAGGGGGAGTGGCGTCAAATTGGATTTGTGAAGGGTAGAGAGACCTTTGGTGCCAGTCAGTCAATAGGTTTTTCTCTTTTGGTTCGTGGTTTGATATTTTGGCGTACACCTAGGGAAACATGTAATTCATCTTGAACTTGGTGGTTAAATTCAGGATCATGATTCAGATCATAGGATTGTAAGATTTTGTACAAAAAATTGATTCGGATCGTGTACAAAATTATTTTTTTGATAGGATCGACATGAGATTGTACATGATTGCAGAGAATTGAATAGTTTTGCTTGAAGTGGGCTGAATTTCTATTTTCACTCAATCCCTAATAATATTTTTTAAGAACATTGAGGTGGTCGGATATTTTTTGCATGCCTAAAGCAAAATTATTTAAAAAAAAAAAAAAAGAGAGAAAAACGACAAACCAAACAAGAATGTCCTAAAATGAAATTAGATATTTGTATCCGAGTTTTCTCTCATCTTCCTCGCTATCTTCTTCAAAGAATCAAGCTTGGAGTGCATTATAAGGTGTGCTATAACACAAATGATGAAGACATTAGCTTTGTTGAGTGAGATTTGTTTGAAAAATTATATCTAGCAATTGAATCGTGTTTGAATTATTTTTTAATTAAAAAAAGCCATGTTCTAGATTATTTATTAAGTAGATGAAAACTTGAATTTCATTTTTATGATTTTTTAAAGTAAATTATTGACTTATAATTCTATGGTAAAATAACTAGATGCAAGATGAGAAACTCAATGCCTCTTGTCCTCATTTTCTTTTTTAACGAAAGATGTAAAAATTATCTTATTCAAAATCAATAATGACATCCCTTCTCTCTCACTTCACACCACGGAATGACGGAATGCATTTACGAGTCAATTTTGGTGCCACTAACTCATTGGTTTGTCACCTTTATGGTAGGGTGTAGTGTATTAAAGAAGAAATTAAAATTTTGTTTATTGTATATAAATTAATGTTGCACTGCAGAGAGATGATGTTTAATTTACAAATATACTTTATATTGAAATATCTCAAGATAAAGAACCCAAGATGATATAGTGCTTTCTTCGACAAAGTTAAAAAGTTGAGGTTAAAATTAAAATTTAATTCTTAAAAATATATTTTGTTGAATTCACAATTTTATCAATATTTCAATCACATATATTTTTCATTTACTTCTAGCAAAGTTTTCTAAAACTTTTACAAATACTAACTATCAAACGACCCCGTAAAACACATGGGACGTGGATTTGGAATTTAACTATAAGATTATAGTATATACGTCCTTACACACACACACACACACACTACTTTGAAAACTTTTTTTTTTTAATGAATAATATAGACAACAATAGAAGGTTTGGAGTTATACTATATTGTAATTGGACTATACAATATTAAGAAAATCTCTCATTGATTGGAGACCGCATGGAAGAAGTAATTGACATACTTAATTATGGTAATTAATACAATTAAACAAATATTTAAATGCGCGAGTGATTTTGATGTAAAAAAGGTTGGAACTTGGAATTAATTTGTTACTTGACCAAAGAAATTCACTTCCCTTCTCTTCCCTTTCACATTCAATATTGTTTGGGCATTTTTTGTACGGTTGTCTTCAACTTTTACGAGAATTATGAAAGTATACCACGATAGTATTTGTTTGAAAATTAATTTCTAAAAACACTTAATATTTCGAGAGTGTTTTTAGAGTAACACATACTTGATCAGTTTCCTCTAAAAGCTTTTTTAACTGGTGAAAAATACTTAGCCCTTGTTTGAAATCCATTATTTGGGAAAAATTATGGTTTGGAATATTATTTTTGGAAGAATGTGTGGTTAAAAAATGTTTAAAAAGTCAAAAATTTTAGGCTTGACTAGAATAGATGATTGAGATTGAGTGTTGAATAAATTTGATTTACAAAAAATAAGGGTCAAACAAGGGCTTATTAAGTTTTTTGTCAAATATATCAAAAACAACTTTTGGATTCTCAAAAGCCATCCAAACGGACCCTTACTCTCCAATTTGATTTTGAAAATAAAGCAAAATTATCCAACACGTTAATATCTTTTTAATTAATTAAAGAAAAGAAAATTGGAAAAACGATATAAAAGGCATGGGATGGGATACTCCTCAAGAAAGAAAAATATAAAAGTTAACAAAAATCTTCATTTACTTTTTAACAAAATCGTGAAAAAAAAAATTTAATGTTGAATTAATTAGGTAAACAAGACCTGTCGAAGCAAAAATCCCCGTGATTATGCTTGTTTAAGTTAAATTAAAAAGGAAGGAGGATTTTTTTATCCTTTAATCCTAACTTTTTTTTTTTTTTTTTTATGGGCTCATGCATATCTTTGGGAGAGGGATTCCAAAAAAGCGAATAAGAGGAATGGGTGGAAGAACGTGAGAGTCAATTTCCACACAGCAGTTAAGAACTTACCCTTTCATTTCTCTTCTCCTCTCCTTTTTCTTTCTTTCTTTATTTTTTCTTCATTCGCATCACTGATCTTGACTTGGGGCTATGAATGTATACGCGTGTTTGTTGATGACATGCATATACATATACCGTTTTTCATCGAGGACCTGTTTTTCGTTTTCCTGATATCGCCATGGAGTTCTCAGCTGGGAAACTGTGTTCATCTTCTCAATCTTCTCTAAGTCTTTGATCTGGAAAATCTGCTTCAAATCTGGTTCAGGGATTTTTCTCTTTTGACTACTTAATTTAAAGTTTTTTTCTGATTATTCAGTTCTTGAGGTCTTTTTCTGTGCAAATTTAAGCCATCACTGTCCCGCAACTACTCCACAGTTCATTAGCCACCTTCCTTCCCCTTTTTGCTTTACAATATATATATATATATATACACAGACACAGACACAGACACACACACACACACACACACACACACACACAGAACTGAGGTGAGGTGAGGTTGTTCTTGGGTTCTTCTCAATGGTGGATGATCAAGATATTCAGTCACAGTCAATCAAGAAATACGACCATAAATCTGAGGTATGTGGACCTGTTTTCCGAGAAGGGAATCTGTTTATTAAGCTGAAAATTCCGAAAAATGAAGAGGAAGGAATGAAGGAAGATCAGAAATATAATGGGTTTCAAGAGCAGGATCAGATGAACAATAATAAAAGGGTTTGTCGGTTTTGTAACAAAGTGTTTAGTTCAGGTAAAGCTTTAGGTGGTCACATGAGAATTCATGTTCAAGCTAACAAAGATCTGGTTTTCAAGAAGAAGCTCAAAGTCTATCCATCTGTCAACTTCAAGAAACACAAGTATATGCCTGAATATGAGGATAGAGTTATTGATTTCGTGAAGAAGAAGAAGCATTATTATGAGGGATACAATAAGAAACAAACTTGTATGATTTGTCACAAACATTTTCCGTCGGAGAAATCGCTGTTTGGGCACATGAGGTGCCATCCTGAGAGAGACTGGAGGGGGATTCATCCCCCTACAATGGCAACAAACATCTCATGTTCATCTTCTTCGTTCGACGCCGCGACTCGAGAAATGGATGATGATTGGGTTGATTTGACAAAATCATTGAAGGGTTGGTCAGTGACTGCGAAGAGAGGCCGGAAGGCGGTGGTGGCATCAAGCTCAGAGATTTCGAGCTTGGAGGATGATCAGTTGCGGGATGCTGTTAATGATCTCATGATGCTGGCTCATGGGGATTCATACGAAAGTGGCCTAACAAATAGGCAAAAGGTTGATGAATCTGATGCTGCAAACAGTACTTCACTGATGAATTCCAAGCCTGGAATTTGGGACACTAGTCCGGTTTCGAAATTCAAGAAGCAAACAATCGAGGAAACTTACGTCGACGAATTGGGCTCCTCCAACTTCGAAAATCTTGAATGTTTTCACGTGAAAAGCGCGGTAGATGCAGATGAAGCGACAGTCGATGTTCTTGGAACCGGGCTTATCTTTGAAAAACCCGTAATAGATTTCGAGCAAGAGAATTGCTCAGATGACAAGAACAACTGTTTAGAGACTAGTTACGCGAACGTGACAATCAAGAACAAGAAGAGAAGGAAAAGGGTGAAATTGAGTGATTTGGAAGTGGTACAAAATGCTAGTCCAAAGTTGGCACTTCAGGCTGACAAGTACCATTGCAGCACTTGTGACAGGTCCTTCCCAACACACCAGGCACTGGGTGGCCACAGGTCCAGCCACAGAAAGTTAAAGATTTGGGTCGATGAAGAAATTTCAAATCCCATAATCCAATTGGTAGACGAAACTAAAGAAAGTGAAGCTAGTAACATATGCAGGAGAGTGCTAGATTTCGATCTAAACGAGGTTCCCCTACCTGAGGACGAAACCGGTATAGAGACTGAACTTGTCAGTAATTAAGGTTTTGCATATTCCTCTTATAACTCTAATTTCTCTTAGTCAATTGAACTCGAATTCGTGTTATTTTCTGCTTCTTGCTAATGTTTATGTTGGGAGAGACGAGTGAAAATCTGAACTGGGTCGGTTCTTGCTTTACCCGTTACTTGTTATTATGTACGATACGAATAGTCATCTCTCGGACACGAATTAATCAACTTAGTCATATTGATTTACCGATTTCTGTGTTGACATAATTTTGGTGATTAATTTTGAAAATAATGTAAAGAGTAAAGTAGTGAATATTTGTCAAATAAACAGTAGATAAGTCAATGAGTAAATCAACTTGGAGGTTTTTTGGTTTCAATTTTGTTCAAACGTGGGACCACGTCTCCTCTTTTGTGGCTTGCATTTTACTTGGTGAAACAAGGATTTTGTGAAGAGAACAAGTACAAAAACTGAAGGCGTACTAAAGAGGCTGCTAACACATGATCCCCTTCGTCAACTTAAGTTGTGTGGGGACAATTTGTTCATCACGCTTGCCGTCCCTTGAATAATAATAAATACTAGTATCACAATGGTGCTTTGTACGAATATGAAATGATTTTATTATCAATATCATTACAAAATATGAAAAAAAAAAAAATTGAACACATAATTTGTTATAATTAATTATACAAACTGTCAATGAATGCTCAAAATAAAAATAAATTACAATTCTCATCAATTTTGAAAAGTCTCTTTAAATAATACATTATTTGTACAGTTTATAGTTGCTCACACCCGTGTAATACATGAAAATTGCAATAGACCAAACATATTTAAACAATTGCTCAAATTTAAATTTAATAATGCAATTTTTCAAATATATGTTGTTAGAATAAAATAAAAAATTTCGTCCAAATATTTTTGACTAACGTGAATAAAAATAATAGCCCCCAAAATTAGGGGTGGGCATCGGTTGGTTCACCCGGGTATCTCAAGAATCGAAATCTAACCATACTTTTCAAATCTTGTAAAATGGAACCATTCGGTTTCATTGAATCGCAGGAACCAAACCATTTGGTTTTTGTTTGATTTCGGCTCTAATTCGATTCTACAATATTATTTTTTAGGGGCCTTATCGAGGAGTATCAGGCCTCAGGAAGCGAGTCAATAACTTGAAATAAACTTCTAACGAATATATCAAGATCAAATATTTCGAAAATTCTTTCACCCCAAAGAAATATAGGATTCTACATGAAACATAAGATATTCATAAATTAAAATAAGAAACAAATGATCTAGAAGGTTTTTCGAATATGACAAGAAGTCATACAAATAAATTTTTATTTTAATCCAATAGGATGAATCATGAGTTTTAAATGCATTATTATTAATTGTATTATTTTTGTATTTAAATATTTAATTAACCCCATCGTGGTCGTTTACAACTTCGATTATTAATATGTTATCCTCATTCTATTTTTATTTACTAAGAATTTCAGTTCAAGTATGAAGTTAAATGTTACAATGAGATAGAGGCGCAACAAATTTCATAAAAAAAATTAATCATTTTCACTTTACTAAAAAAAAATTACAAAACATTTTGATTTTTAGTTTTAGGACAACCAATTAAGACTATAAAAAAAATTAAAAAATGATCAAAGACAGGTTCTATCTTCGATTTTTTGGTTCTAAAAGCAAAATCGAGAACCAATCGGTTCTTGGTTCCAAAAATGATTTCCTATTTTATTTTATTAAAATCATACGGTTCCGAGTTTTTCGATTCGATTCCATTTTTTGGCCCACCCCTACTCAAAATATTATAATTTACATAATTGGAGCTAACTCTTGCTGGTTTACACTAAATAAAAGGTTGCAGATTTTTTTTTATTCTTGTTCAATAGTTAGGATTTCATAGTTTTCATTGAATAATAAACTAAGGGCATGTTTGGGATGCCTTTTGAGGACCTAAAATTTGCTTTTGACATTTTTGACAATTTTTTTTAAAAAAATGCTTTTAGAGGAAGCTGATTCAGCGTAGCTTCCTCCAAAAACACTTATGGAGTAGGTAATACTTTTTGAGATTATTAGTTTCGAAACAAAAACTAAAGTAGGTGATGAGATTTGTAGGAGGCTCGATAAAGAAAATTAATCGTTCGAACCAAAACAATTTTGAAGTACATTTTTATGGAGCTCTGGACAATTAAGGGCCATTTTTAAAGAAGATTCAAGGCTTAAAAAAGAGATCAAACCAAGAAAAGAAGCCAAGAATCAAATTGTGAGCAAAGACATGAAGATTGAATCAAGTTCGAGATTCAATCAATGTTTTGAATTAGATAAATTTCGAATTTGAGGTTCACTATTTCCTGAAGAATTGTAGATATTTTCTTCTAGTTTCCAAATCATTCTGAATCACCTCAATCGGACATAGAGATCAAAAGTTATGATCCAAATAATGAAGAAGGCTCTTGCAGTCAATTTCGGTTGACAATTTTTGATCGACCGAAATGGAGTTCGGTTGACCATTTTGGTCGACTGAAAGTTATTGAAACATTCAAAAATGCGCGTTTTCTACTATTTTTCTTATTTTCTTTATTTTCCTTCATATTTGTATTATTAATACTCATTTTCTCTCAATCACTACTAGTTTATGATGTATGAACATTGAAATCTCCATGATGAGCAAATTAGAAGTAAGAATTCTTCTTCAAATCTTGTTACCTCTTTGAGGTATTATTTCTCAACTTCATATAGAATGTTATGATTCTTTTGTTGTTGGAAGAAACCTTTGAACTTGCTTATTTCTCTCCATTGGGTTAAGTTTTATTCCTTAAAATTTTGGTTAGATTAAGCTTGGGTTTAGATTTATTTTACCATTTTAGCTTTCTTGAGTTGGTACAAAATTGTTATGAGAATTTTTGGTCCAAACACTAAGGGGTCCTCATCATTTGGTATCAGAGCTTGGCTCTAATTTGATAAATCTATCCTTTAAATTTCTTATTGTTCTCATATAAAAAAAAAAAAAACGGAAATTAAAAAAAAAGTTGGGGAAAGTTTGTATTATTGTGTATTTGATGATCTCTACACTTGGACATTGTTATTATTATCATTATTGAGATTATTGGAGATTCCATTACACAAAACATTTCTATTTTCATAACTTCCAACATTTACACATTAGGTGTTTGTTGAAATTCGTCAAAGAAAATCACCACACTAGAAACTTCTTTTCTCTACACCAATCACTTCCTAGTCAATTACTTGTTTTTGTCAAGCCCTTGTGACCTTGTGCTCTTAAAAATTTGTCCTACAAATTCATAGCCATCTTTTGTATCCTGGAAAGTTAAGAAGATTCCACTTTCTCTTGTGTCTATCCATTCATACATCTCTTGCTTGTATGTGGTTTCAAGCAGAGACGGATCTAGCCGTCGGTGAGCTAGCGCGGCGGCGAGCTGGATCCTCCGCGACCCTTTTTTTTTTATCAGAGGAGAGTCACATCTGAATGAAATCCCAATAAAGAGGCCATAAGATCCAGGAGGCTACTTGGAAGAAGAATGGAAGAATGGCCGAAATTCCAGTGAAGAGAAGTGTCGCAGCTGGGAAGAAGAAACGCAGCAGCCAGTAGGGAAGAAGAAAGGTTGTCATAGGGAAGAAGAAAGGAAAGGTTGTCATTGCTTTGGGCCATTATTGTTGGTCTTGAGGTTGGGCATTGTTTTAAAGTTTGATTTGGACCTTATTAAATTGGCCCAAATTTATAATTTCATTGATGATTTGATAGATGATTTATGATGCTTAATAGTTTGTTAGTCATTTAAAAAAATATATAGTTTGATAGATGATTTATGATTTTTAAAATGCTTAATTGATTTTCTTTATGATTTGTAGTTTTTATATTTTGTAATTTGTAATTTTTGTAAATAATAAGTTTTTATGTTCTAATTTTAATGTGTGTTTGGTATTGTTTAAAAAGAATTTTTTTTGAAATGAATAATGATTTTTAGGAGAATAAGTGGTTGAGGTTTGGTTGAAAAGTCAAATATTGTGGTTTGATTGCATTCCATAGAGAATTGAGTGAAACACGAATGGAATGAATTCTTTGTGATGACACTTTCACACTTACACAACATGAATCAAGACTTGTATGAGATGTTGCAAAATATTTCCATCACTTTTACTAGGCAAGTAGAGGAGAGGGAAGGAAGATTGGGAAGAATGTTGGATAGAGTGGATGCTAGAATAGGAGGAGAATGGATTGATAGGAGTGGAAATGGAGTTAATGAAAATGTTGATATTGAGAAAATGAAAATTCTATCTTCCCGTGGGAGTAGTGAAAGTGAAGGAGTAGTGAAGGAGATGATTACTAGGCCACCAACATCCTTGGCCCTTGCTAATGAGAGGGAAAGACATGAAGGATATAATTTCTACACTAGGTGCCTAGTGAGTGATAAATCATGTAGTCTCATCATAGATAGCGAGAGTGATACAAATTTGGTGAGTACTAGTAGAGTTGAAAAATTGGGGCTACCAGTAATGAAGCATCTCAATCCTTATCAATTGCAAAGGTTGAGTGACTATGGGGAAGTGCTGGTTTTCTTACTTTTCACACTGGTACTTATAGTGATCAATTATTATATGATGTGGTTCTCATGCATACTACTCACATAATTTTGGGGAGACCTTAGCAAAGAGATAGGAATTTGAGACATAATACAAAGAGGAACCGGTATAGCTTCCAAGTGAATGGGAAAAAGGTTGTGCTCCTACCTTTGAGTTTAAAGGAAGTGCTCAAAGATCAAATGAAACTCAAGAAGGAGTTTCAGGAAGAAAAGTCTCAAGACAAGGAAGTTGAGAAGAAGGAGGAGGATATTAAGTTTGAAGTAGTTGATCAAACCAAAAAATTTGAGGTAGGGGAGTTAAAATTAGAAGTAGTTGATCAAACTACAAATCTTGTTTTGGAGACTAAAATTGTTGATGAACGGATGCATGATCCTACACATATGAAAAAAAGGGTGAGCTTAAAAATGTGGGAGATGAGGGTGAGTATGAAAATTTTGAAGTGTGGCATGAGCTTAAAAATGTGGAGGAGATTGTTGATGATAAAAATTTAAAAGTGGTGGTTGAAAGAGACGAGGAGAAGAGCCTCGTGGTGAGGAAAGGGGAGTTGGCGGCGATTCATCATGAGTTCAAGGGCCCCTACCTTGTACATGGAGGAACTAACGATCCCCATTCCCCACCCCACTTTGTTTGAGAAAATTTTGCAGGTTGATCATAATGGGAAGCTTGAGTCGCACCAACTTTGGCTAATCAAGCTTGTAATACAATGCATTCGTGTCTTCCAAGTAATGGAGTACTATTGGTTGATCAAGATACATGGAGGCCATAATTTCCCATTTGATCCATGAGGTGCTACGAGATATCATAACCAAACATATGATTCAGGACGAATCATCCTAAGAAGGAGAGTCTAATAAGAATCGTAGGAGGCTCGACAAAGAAAATTAATCGTTCGAGCCAAAACAATTTTGATACTCATTTTCTCTCAAACACTTCTAGGTTATAATGTATGAACATTGAAGTCTCCGTGATAAACAAATTAGAAGTAAGAATTCATCTTCAAATCTTGTTACCCCTTTGAGGTATTATTTCTCAACTTCATGTAGAATGTTATGATTCTTGTGTTGTTGGAAAAAACCTTTGAACTTGCTTATTTATCTTCATTGGGTTAAGTTTTATTCCTTAAAATTTTGGTTGGATTAAGCTTGAGTTTATGTTTATTTTACCATTTTAAATTTCTTGGGTTGATACAAAATTGTTGTGAGAATTTTTTGTCCAAACACCAAGGAGGTCATCATCAGTTGGTTTTTTTTTTTTTTGAAATCTCTTATACAAGAGTAAAAGTTAAATTAAAAGTCTTATCACACGAGCTTGAAATAATTCGACTCAAACGGTACAACATATTTCAATGCACGCATATTTTAAGGATATTCGGTAGAAAATACGAACTTTTAAGAGGGTTACGACTTACTATAACCTCAAAAAAACGAAGTTTTGACTTAAGAGAAGCTTGGAAGTTTCAATTGCTTCTTTGTCAAACTTTCGATTTCTTGACAAAAGTGATGAAGGTTTCTTAAAAGCCATTCTATAATATCTTAATTTATTATAGGAAATTGGGAGTGTATATATTCCACAAAGAATTTCGTCCACTTGTGGGGTCATTGGAAAATGGTCTTAATCACCCTCTTATGTTATTTTCATATATCAAATGAGTTAAAGTTGAAACATCTTTATGAAAATTAATTCATTTCTGTTATAAATAATATAAAATATGTGAATCACTAATTACCATTATATCCCTCTAAACTTTACATATTATGATTGTGTCATTATTCACTCCCATAAATAGGAGCCATATTTCATTTGTAAGGATATACCTAATGAGAACTCTTCTCTCATTTCTCTCTCTACATCTTTATTCTTTGTTCTTTTATTTTAATAGTTTTACAACACGTTATCAGCACGAGTCTCTAGAAAATTGAGTAATACGACTGGAGTATGCTCTACAGTTGCATCTAAATGATGAACCTCTGTATCAGAAACCTGATTATTATCAATCAATGTTTTCCTTTCCCAAATCAAACACTTTTGGCTTTAGAAAACAACACACATATTGTAGATCTGAAAACATTAAGAAAGATGGAAACTTTGCATGATTCAAAAGGTTCCATATGAGGAAAGAAACGTGGTCGCGATGTTGTGCAAAAAGAAAAGTTGGAAAAATTGGAAAATTCGAAACTTTAAAAGTCGATCTACGAAAAACGGTATATCCAATCGATGGACGGAGACCAGATCTGGAATCACGGCGGTGAGACGAATCTCCGTCACCGGCGCGTGTCAACAGCGGTGATAGACTGTGGCGGCGCGTGACGCCCACGCGCAGACGTCGATTGGGCACGTGAGGGCGCGTGGGCCATGTTTCGGTGACGGTGTCAAAATGCAGTTTGTTCATATAGATGTTTTTGATTTTTCTATGGTCTTACTTTTCTGTTTGGTGCAGTTTTGGACATTTTCCGGTGGTCGAATGTGGCGGCTTCGTAAAAACTATTTTTGAAGCAATTCCGGCGAGATTTGAACTTTGGACCAAAAGTAAGTTTGTTCTAAATTAAATTTCAAACCTATTAACGGTTTCGATTTACTCATATGACCAATATATTAAAATATGGACGATTTTGCCATTGATGATACGTTAAAGTATATTTATCGTGATTTAACGAATTTGATTAATCATTATTAATGATCTGATGATAAGTGTTAATAGAATATATATATATATATATATATATATATATATATATATATATATATATATATATATATATATATATATATATATATATATTTAAGTTGCCACCTATATGGTTGGTTTTATCAACTTTAAATATGCATATCAAGTTACCACCTATATGGTTGGTTCTACAAGTTTCAAGCATATCACATTACCACCTATATGGTTGGTTCTATTGATTTTAAATATTTCTACTCATATAAATTTGATAAATTGTTATTTGATATTTCAACAAATGGTACCAGAAGTTACCATTACCAAAAGATTGTTGGACCTTAATCAAAGTATTTTATCATTTGGTACCAGAAGTTACCAATATCTGTATTTGAAAAGGTAGATGAAAATAAATTATTCAACAAGAAAAATGTTGATGTATGATAAGATAATATCACATAATAGCACGGATATGGCTAATGTGAAAATAATCTTATCAGTCTTATGAGATAAATATTATATGAATGAGATAAAAAGATTTTATCAAAGTTTTTACACAAGCACTTATGTACTCTAGAAGAAGTACATATTTACTCCAGAAGAAGTAAAAATTATCATCTAAACATACTGAAATGATATTATTATTGTTCTTGAAGAAGCATAAACGAGTCATACATGCAAAACACAAAAGGGGGAAACATTTATGATCCTCAAAAGTAGAGGCATGTATCAAGAGTAATAATACCCCATACTCTACCACCCCTAATTTTTTTTGTGTATCTCAAGAGTAATAATACTCCGTACTCCACCACTCCTAATTATTTTGAGGTTCACAAGATTAAAGTTCAAAATACGCATCAACATCAGAGGTGTGTCTCAAGAGTAAGAATACCCCTACTCTACCACCCAAAATATTTTGAGATTCAAAAGGATAAATTTACATTAACCGAACTCCATTTTCGCTTGGTACCCCTTCCTTGCGACCAATCTATCTTAACTCCTGCTGGATCTTGTATTGGAACATATGATTGTAATTTTTTCAGCAGTCATCGATAGTGGGAGCAGAAATAAGGATTCTCCTAGAAAATGGAGAGATGAATCCCTGTTCCACAGCATAATCAAGAAATGTTAGTAAACCATTGAAGAAGTTGTTAACATTTTAAAGTCCAATAGGCTTAGTATGGAGACCCAGCTGAGCCCATGAGGTAATATTAAAGATTTCCTCTAAAGTACCAAAACCTCCAGGCATGACAATTAAGGCATCAAAACCATATAACATGCAAGTTATGCGTTCATGGATAGATAACGTCTGTACTTCATGCCCTTGTATTTTTCCTGCGACATCAGCTAAAGGAACGGGTATAACACCTATCACTCTTGCTTTTTCTGCTTGAACGGATTGTGAAACACAACTCATCAATCCACTGCTGCCCCCTCCATATACTAGATTGATACCTCTCTCTCCCAACTTCTTTCCTAGAAGCACTGATACTTCTAGATACTCAAAACCTCTCCCAATTTTTGATCCACAAAATACACAGATAGTTTTGATCTGTCGAAATTTTGATCCCTCCATCTTTTAAGAATAAAAGGAAGGAAAACTTACAAGAAATTGTTATTTTGGGATGCTTTAAACTGCGAAATTACCTGACGTTTTAAACTTGAAAATATTCACTATTTACTGCTCTTCTTTTGAAAAAGTTACTATTTACTTTTGACTAAATGGCACCACTTTTGATCTTGTCTCTGACAGCATATATTTTGCTCCATAATGGATAATCTTTCGATGATCTCTCAGATACCATCTGTTAATACGTGAAAAATGAAAATACAAAATACTTTGTTAAAATATATACACTATATTGATTTACCTTGTGTCAATGTTGAGTAGCCAAAATATCGTTGTTTATAAGAGCCTGGAAAACATGATCTTTTGCTATTATATTTTTGAGACTATAACGGTCTTTATCGCTGATGAATTTAGCCGATAAAGATAGTAGCTCACGCTACACATACCCACAAGGGTGTGTCTCAAGAGTCAATCGGATATCATCCAATGACTCCTTACTCAGCCCACCCTTAATGAAATCTATTTTATCATCTCGATTTCTGGATGAATAGGTATCCTATTGATTTACAACGGGTATCACATGTCCATCGAGTACATTTGTAACAACCATTCAATCTTTTTGCTCTTCGCTTCTTTGCAAAAGTACTTTTACCTAAGCCAGGCATGTGCTTAGAAAATGAATCTGGTAATTCACCAGCTAAACGAACTTTTGCTTCGATCAACCAACGAACATCTTCTGGGATACCTTGATCCATCAGGAGTCTCAATCTTTCGATTCGAACTAGGTAAATATTTTTCAAAATATTTATTGGAAGATTTGAGTAGTATTTGTGAATATTTGATAATATAACATCCATTTTGATGGATCTGATCTTCTCCCAAAATGATCTATTTAATGCATTATTTAACGCGTAAAAGAGCGGTAGCTCCGCGTGTCAGTGATTCCACCAAGAAAAGGAGAGAAGATTTGTAATCAAAAGAAGGGGACAAGGATCATTTTATTGAGATTTCGGTCTATTCATCTTTTTATATATAATAAATCAAGGTATACTGATTTATAAACTCGAACAAGTAAATATTGTATTGAACCAGAAGTTCATACGTAAAAGTGAAACATGTATAAAGTATGAACCAGAAGTTCATAAGTGAAATATACATTGTATTGAACCAGAAGTTCAGCGATATTGTATTGAACCAAATATTTATGCATAGAAATGAAATAAAACCGTATTGAACCAGAAGTTCTATAATAAAAGGTTAGATTATCAAAAGTTTCAAATTATTTTCTATAAAAATAACTTATTCAGGAATTGTTTATCATACAACAATATTCTATGTCAAACAGGGATTGGCTCATGAAGCTTTATGATTTGTAAAAGTGCGATATGTATACAATCCACCAAAGCGCAGCTAGATATATGATTGAAATTATATCCCTAAAAGGATGACATGTGTTGTGGCATTTTAGCCTATTGATATAATATAAGATTTGTGAACATTATGAGGAAAACACGCTTGAAGCGTAATTATGCCTGAAGCATAATGATAATCGATTCCAAAAATAAATATCTCTTGAATAATTGAGATGATCCATTTGAGGCTAATACTCATGATGAGTAAAAGGGACATAGTTAAATGATAAGAGATTTATGTACTTGATGATTGAAGAAGTCTCTATATGTCATATTGAGATGAAATGGAATCGATAAATAAATCGAATACATACACAACTCTCTTGTGAAAATGAGGTTGATGAAATTGTAATACTTTGGCCAAATATAATATCCCAATGTAGGGATTATTGTTCAAAGACCTGAAGTCCAAATGCTTAAATGTACAAAGCCAGTAATTATTTGTACAAATGAAAAATATTACATAGTCGTAAAAGGCGACTCGTTGCGCGCGAAATTTTTCATAGAACTGGCATGACATATGATGGATAAACTATAGTCTAAATCACTAACTTGAGCTCTTTGATATATCAATGAGTGAGATCAAAATGTATGATTCTCATCTCGGTACTTTGAGAGTATTCTTTGATGTACCAGTTGATCGCGGTACGTTGGGATTTCAAGTAAAATGATTGTAGATTATATGTTGAAATTGATATATATTTCAATGATTGATTATACTTATACAAATCAGAAATTGTAGTTTATGAGATGTAAGAACCTACATATATAATCATTGAAAGATTCAATATATCCAGATTAGTATTACTATAGAATGATACAAATGACTCAATGATATAATATGTTGAAAGTGAAATTGGAGTGTACTATTTATGATATCTGTGAAATTGATTATTTACTATAAGTGAATTTGAAAATGAATATTTTATTATTCATAAGAAGTGAATATGAAAATGAATATGTTTAATTATTCACCAAAAGTGAATTCTATGTTTGATTATTCACTCGAAGTAAATTCTAGATTTGATTATTCACCAGGAGTGGATTCTAAACTTGATTATTCACCTGAAGTGAATTCTAGATTTGATTATTCACCAAAAGTGAAAGATGCAATCGATAAATTAGTACAACATTGCTTAATATAGCATGTTATGACATCATAAATGAGTTATGAACGATTTATATAAAGCTCATCATAAATGATATGTTCGATGAAAAGATTCGATATTGCATCAATATACTTGTGATATTCCATGAAATGAATAAATAAGCGTTGCACTCTTTTTCCCTTAGCTGGGGTTTTGTCCCACAGGGTTTTCCTAGCAAGGTTTTTAATGAGGCAACAGTTGAGGCGTATTAATGAGAATTTATGAGAATAATGTACTCTTTTTCCCTTCGCTAAGGTTTTGTCCCACGGGATTTTCCTAGCAAGGTTTTTGAGGCATTATCATAGCTATCGACAAGTTATAATTCAGCAACACATTGTTATACTGGAATGATATCAACAAATGAAGAAAATCATAGACATCTTATGAAGAATGTTATGATATCAGCTATACAAGGAGATTTTTATATATTCCAGACGAAAGATGATATCAATGTTCGAGAAATTCATGAATCCTCGATTGCACAATTCAGGGGGAGAATCATGTTGTACTCTTTTTCCTTCGTCCAGGTTTTGTCCTACTAGGTTTTCCTGACAAGGTTTTAACGACGCAGCGGCTGTACTCTTTTCATTGGTTCAGATTTTATACCACTGAGTTTTACTGACAAGGTTTTAATGAGGCAGCACTTTAGAACTTCAAGATTCAGTACATGATTTGTTCTACTCGAACATTAGACTCAATGATTCACCATAGCCAACATCAGGGGGAGCTTATATACTCTTTTTTCCTTCGCTCAAATTTTATCCCACTAGGTTTTCTTAGCAAGGTTTAATTACCATTATACCCCTATAAACTTTACATATTACGATTGTGTCATTGTCCACTCGTATAAGCCATATTTCATTTGTAAGGATATACCTAATGAGAACTCTTCTCTCATTTCTCTCTCTACATCTTTATTCTTTGTTCTTTTATTTTAATAGTTTTACAACAATTTCTTCAATATTTGCTTTCATGTTAGTGTTCTTCCTATTCAACAGTGACATCTTCACACATTTCTTCACTTCTGCGACAAGTCAAAATTAGCAGTTTTTTCCTCTAATTTATTTACATATGAATTTCTCAGTACATTGTATTTGCACGATATTACTATTAACTAATACAAGTCGATATTTGTGACTTATACGCGTCAATACATGTGCTTGCAATCGTTTTCTTGCGTACAAACAGATAATGTATGTATAGTTTACAATACGTGTATAGTTGTGCACATAGTATGTAACATGTGTGTGTGATGTTGATGTTATGTACTATAGAAACTGGGCTTGGAAGTAAGTGAATAGAGAAATCTCAACTGCTTTCCACACATTTTCGTGACTACATGAAAGCAACCCTATGCTTTTGACTTTCTATACGCACACAAAGGGTTCTTCCATTTGTCTTATTTCTATTTAGAATTTACCATATTCATGTGCATGATTTGAATATTGTATAGAACTAGTACAACCCCTTTGTGAATTAAGTAAGTAAATTATGGAGGAATAAGGTTATGCGCATGAGAGTTGTTACACTTAATTTGAATCTCAAGACAATGGATGTAGTAAATCAAGTCGTTGTCAATGCCAAGCTCTTGTTTGGTAGGGATTAAAATTTGATTGTTAGTAAATTTTGATAAAAGTTGATGAAATGTGTGATTTAAAAGTTGTGAACTCCATAATATATGTGGTTAAAATTATTTTGATCGCCCTACATATTTAACTTAAGATCCGATTGTAAATTCTGTTGATGCTCAATTCTAAAAAATATCGAATGTTTTATAGTTTTACCTCTTTTTCCACGATCACAAGCTCCAAGCTTCGTGCGACTTTAGCGTTATTGTTCATTGAAACAACATATTTCCTCGCATTGAGAACTTTAATTATCCAGTGTACTTTATTTTATTTTAATTTATTTTCTTGTCAAGGTCTTTAAGCAAAGAAGTTTGCATATTTCTCATTGTGTGTGTTGAATGGGTTAGAGAAGAAGCTTTCTTCCAGAATGATTAAATCGGAAATTTCAGTGTACACACACACATATACATATACATACATACTGAGGTGGATGACAGGATGTTGTGGTGTGGTATGTGGTTGCATTGTCCCATTTTCTTCAATCAGTTGCTTAGTGTTGAGAAACCACCCACAATCAATTGTAACTTCTACGCCAACTGTTGAGACAATAATATAAATCTCACTATTTTCTATGTTTTATGAAAAATTAATTTATATTTACGTTTAATTAAAAATCTTAATTTCACATTATTTACGTTTTTTATTTAAGCCTCTGAAATTAATCCATATTGGGACACTAACTTACGTTTAAAATTCAGAACCCGAATGGATATTTATTTACGAACTGAAAATAATACATATTCAAAAAATGGAAGAAAAAAAAAGGGAAAACTGACTATATTAAAAAAAACAGATTCTGCCCAAAATCTCAATTGACTTTATATAATATATAAATAATTGTATGTTATCCGACGGTCGGTTAATCAATAGACTTTTAAAAGTCATTCAGTTATCGACCGTCTATTATGTTGGGAAAAATTAGAGAATCAAACCAAATGTAATCAAATCGAAATTCCGTGTTTACACGGTTTCCTTAAATCGACTTCGTCGCCTCACTGGAGTGTAAGAGGTTTTGATCGGTGTTCGATTCTCAAGATAAAATCGATTGTCGGTACACACTGCACAACGTTAACCGCCTATCGAACTAACTATGATTATACTCTCTCTCAAAATAGGAAATTGTAATTGTAACAGGAAGGAAAGAGCAAAATTGTAGCTTGAACGAGGGAGAAAATCTGTGTTATTCCACACCCTTTTGGAATTGCTGGAAACCTCTATTTATAACCAAGAGGTTGCATACTCATTAATTGGAATTAAATTGATTTGGTTCAATTCCAATTAATGGCAGTTTCACAAATAAATTTGCCAATTAATTTTCATTCAACCAAAAAACTGATGCATATAATTTGAAATGAAACTGATGAAGTTGGAAGCCGGTGAAGTTTTCTTCTCCAACATATAATTCTCTTAAGATTAGTTTAACTAATCAACCACATGTTAGATTACCTATATAAATGAAGAATTAGATGAAATGTGGTTGTATCTTTGCCACAAAGAACAAATTTTCATCTGTGGGCAGACGAATGAAAAAGCATGGGCAGGACCTCAAACTCGGGTGAGTTTGATTGGCAACCTTTTTCTAGGGAAAATGAAAATTCTTTGAATTTTGGTGGATTTTTATTTTTCATGGTAGATGAAAAATTATTTTCGACACATTTAATCAATTTTATTGTTGTTAATTGACTTATTTTCTTTCCAAAAAATAACATTATTATCATCAAGTACAAATATATTAAAAAAGTAAAAAAAAAAAAAATTGATTAAAATAGCAAAAATTTATTTTATTTTTCATGAAAAATAATGTCAATCAAACAACGAAACTTGAAAAATTCTCCACTTTTTCCACCTAAAAAATTAAATCAATCAAATACTCTCAATTGATTTTCCAGGAAAATAATTTACAAGTAAAATTATTTCCTTGGAAAATATTTTCTTTCACTCATTTTCCACTTTCGCAATCAAATACAAGGCTGCGTTTGATAGCGAAGGTGGAATTTGGGTGAAAAGAAAATGAATTTCAGGGAATTGAATTCCTAGGAATTGAAATTTTAATGTATTTGATTGGTTAAGTTTTCTAGGTGGAAAAAGTAGGAAATTTTTCAACTTTTGTTGTTTGATTGACGTTATTTTTTATGGAAAATAAAGTAAAATTTATCTATTGTTTTTTAAAAAAATTATTTTTTCACACATTTGTACTTGATAATAATAATGTTAATTTTTAGAAAAAAAATAAAAGCAATTAACAACAATAAAAATGATCAAACGTAACGAAAATATTATAAGATTTTCCATGAAAAATAAAACATCCTCCCTCCTTGAAAAACGAATTCATTCAAAACAAGGAAAATATCGAATTTCGAGGTAAGTGGAAAAATGAATTCCATGAAAAACTTAGACAACCAAACAGCGCAAAGTTGGAAAATCAGATGAAAAATCATATTTTCCATGGAATTGAATACGTATCAAACGCACCTTTAGTTCAAGCTGGCTCTTCAATGTAAGAAAGAAGTGGATGAGACATTTGGGGAGCTTGTTGAATTTCTTAGTAATCGAGGTAAATATAATATAATATTAAAAATTTGTATATATACTTGAAACTTAAAAATATAGTATTGTCTATTAAATATTATTGCTTCAGGTTTCAGATCAAATGGAAATGTCGAGTCAACAATATTTGCAAAAAAATATATAGTAATAATATTGGTCAAGGTTATGCCCTTCCTAGTAGTAACTCCAATGAGGCACCAAATATATGGACCTAAAAGTCCCGAACTGAGGGATAGCTCTTAGGAAGCTCACCAAAGAAAGAGCAATCCACTTTGCTAATCAAATTGATCGAAAAGTCAGAAGGGGGTCGTCATCCATTAACATTAGATGCAGCATGCGCTAGCTATAGGATGACAGTAAATCCAAATCGAGGGGAGAAAAGCTTCTTCTCGAATGAACTCCTAGTAGTTTTTCGAATAAATTAATAACTCCAGCATTCCCAACACATCAAGCATTGGTGTAAATTCACACAAATGAATAGGGGTGAACAAAAAAATCGAAATCGAGAGCACCGAACAAAAAAAATGTAAACTAAAACCGATCGGTTTTTCAAGAAAAGAATGAGAACCGAAACTGAACCAAAATCGAAAAATGGAGAATATTGGATGTCTGATCTCTCACTCGCACTGGTCTAGTACATCTTTTTGGTACAATATTTACAAATTAAGGCAATAGTTATTGTGTTGATATATACTGAACTAATTTTAGAAATAATGTGTGGTTTGACCTGTACGTGATTTTTGTGGAGGGACATTAGTGAATCGTCGTTTGACATTGAAATCTGAGATAAGAGTTCATTAGAAATATTTTATCTTCGAAGTATATCTATGTTCAAATGAGCTAAATAATTATATGTTATAGTAAAAGTGTCTATATATCATCATTATCATTTAATATTTTAGTTCGAATAATCTGGGAATTTCAACATAAGTATTACATAGAACAACATAAGATGAAGATCTGATTTGAATATTTTACCGCATAGATAGTTTTGTTTGAAAACTTTTGACTCAACGCTTAATTGCTTTTTTTTTTTTTTTTTTTTTGCATACATTTTCACGTTTGCTCAAAGTTGAATTTTTAACAAAAGAACCGAACAAAGAATCGAAAATAACCGAAACCGAATCAAAACTGAAATCATTCGATTCTTGAGTTTTGAGAACCGAAATCTCCTTCAATAGCCGAACCAAAGAACGAAACGCCCAACCTTACAAATGAATAGTGTTAGAAAAAAATTGGTTTAATTCATTATTCCTATTTTTCCCTTCCTTTTATTACAACAAATTGTAATTCTCTATATCATTTTTAATTGTTTTATTATTTAATAATTACATTTGTTTTAATTTACTTGTATGTGACTATTATTTTTAGTTAATATTAATTTTTAATAAATGATGCAAATTATTTCATTTGGCGTGATGTGTATTATATGTAGCTTTTTTTGCGTTCAATTTAATTTTTAATAAATGCAATATTTTATTTCATTAAATATAATTTTAATTTAATAATTATATTAATATTTTCATTTGTAATTAAATAAGAAATGAAATAAATTAATTGTAGAGAAATAAATAATAAATAATTTAAGCATTCATTTGATGTAAATTTTAGTGCAACTATTGGAGTGAAATTATTTTTTAATGTAAAATTACACCAAACTCGGTGTAACCATTGGAGGTGCTATGAAAGTTTTACTGCCATCGAGCGCAAAGAGAGGATAAACTTCGAGGCAGAACATGATCCACAAGGAAGACTCGACAATTGTGCAATCCAAGAATCGTAAGGTGCGTCACTTAAACTCTTTCTCAATAAATTTTATGAAAAATGCTGAAGTTACCGCAAAAATGTACCACAAATGACAAATGTATCGCACAGACACATGAGAGTGAAATAATTAGTTCACCCTCTTTTCATGTGTGAGTGTACGATACAATTAATTGTACTTGTAGCATTGTTGAAATTTTATATTAGCTAATGGGATGGTAATCTAAGCTCATGGCTGGACCTGCCTAGAGGCAGGTGATGCCATGGTTTCAGGGCCCATATTATTTTTGGGCCCTTTTTTTTTTTTTTTTAATATTTCAGTCCAAGTCCATAAAATTGGGATTTGTTTGAATATAAAACTTTAAGGTATATAGAATATAATATTTTGTTGATCGTTTTATATTAGTTAATACTTTTGAACTTTTTATTTTTTTGCAATTTTAAGGTGAATTTGTATAGTTTGTTTTATGTAAATATGAATTTAATCTTTATTTTCAGTTTTTTCCTTAAAAAAAAATTTTTTGGGAGCGCTGCCCCCGAACCCCCGTCTAACCCAGGGCCTATATCTCGAAGAACTACTGTTTGTTTTAGGTCTACAAAATCACAGGTACGGCTCTGTCTAAACTATTTATTTGGCATTACATAACATCTTAAGCTTTATTGTTTTCCTATGATGTATGCAATGCATGAATCGTTGCAGTTTCAACACTATCATTATCAATTCAACTTAGTTTTAAAATGATATATGATCAGATCTATAATCAAGCACGGAGTTGCTTGCAGATAAATTTTACTATAGAATTTTGTCTAGCATCCAAATCATACACAGCCTATTTGAATCTCGAAAATAGGCGTAGAATATATGATGCCTACTAATGTACCATGTATGTATATATAATATGCAGGGGCGGACCCATTAAGAGTCCAGTGGGTGCAACCGCACCCACTGAATCCAGCCCAAACGATTTTTTTGGCCCTTCAATGTTGTTTTTTTTTTTTTTTTTTTTTAAAGAATTTCTTCCCAGCAACACATAACTCATTCCCCTTTCATTATTTTCTCAACCTACGACTTTTTCCATGCGGCTGCGCCTCGCCCTCATCAATCTGATCGTCACCACTGGTCCGTTGCGCCGAGTACCGTGGTCCACGCCACTGTGGCACCTCCAGCCCACCACCGCAGCATCGCTTGAAGAACCTACTGTAAGTAGATTTCTTGAAAAAAAATTAAGGGTTCTTTTCTTTTCTTGAATAATTAGATTAATTAATTTAAGAGCCTACTTACCTACTATAACTTAGCTCTAAGGACTAAGCATATTGTTTTTGGGTAATGGGTTGTGTAATTCTTTTCTGATATGGATTTCAGATTTGGGTTTTTCAATTTAATGTCTAGGAATCCTGAATCTAGGATGGAAAATTGTATATTTGTATTGTTCATTGTTTAATATGCTTTTTAAATTGTAATTTCCGTCTTCATTTCTTCTGAGACTTATTCGTATATTAGTTAATAGTTACTGACTTATTGTAAGTCGGTGACATTGTCTGTATTATTAGGATGGGTTTTTTGATTTTTCATATTAAGTATTAATGTATATTTTAAGTCTTTTGTTTGATTGCTGTGAGAGAAGATGATTGGGGAATTAAGTTATGATTCATTATCATTTGTCATTGAATTGTCTGATTTGTATTGTTTAGGAAGAAATGTTGAAATATTTTAAACGAATGTAAAAAAGTATAAGAAGTCGTAAAAAGCAATTGTAAAAAAGTGTTATATTTTGAATATTATCTTCGTCTTATTTAAAATTATTTTTTACATTATTCGATGTCGCCCCCACTGGACTAAAATCCTGGGTCCGCCCCTGATAATATGTATATGGAAAGAGACGTAACTAATATTTCAAGGCAACAATTGCTCTCACTTCAATAAAAATCAAATACTCCCTCCATCACATAAAGATTGACTCATTTCTATATTTACATGAATTAAGAAAATATAATTAAGATATGTTGAAATTATAAATTTACTTACATTTTATCTAATATACCCCTACATTGAATAATGAGTAGTTCATATTTATTGATAACAATTCATATTAAACTAGTATTTCACCCGCGCGATGCACGGAAGTTATTATCCGTAATATCGATTTCAATAAGTATTCGTAAAATTTTAATACTTATACATAACATAATCAACACCTATAAATACATAAAAAATGATTCTCTATTACAATAATTATTAGGATTTAAAAAAATAAAATAAATAATTCAAATTTTTAAAAAATTCTTTGAATAATAAACGTCAATTTATATATTTAAATAAATAATTATTATTGATTTCAATAATTTCAATAAATTATTTATTTCATTGAAAATGTAAATTTAGTAGTTTTTTAATGGTACATCACATTTAATGTATTATTATGTGCACGAATATTGATACATGTGAAATGTATTAGCATATTTCTCATAACTTTTACATTTGCCTCTTATATTTAATGTACTTTTTAATTTTCATTCAAAAACATCAATCATTATAATTAAAAAATAAATAGTCAAAATATTTGAATTTAACCAATAAAATTTTATTTGCAAAATTAAGTAATCAAAATAATAATTTTGAAAATCTCGTGATTATAATGATACGACAATCGAGTAAAGTTGGAGATTACAAAATTATACCAAAAATTATACCCTACAATCTTTAAAAATTATTAAAATTAAGAAAGATTAAAAAATATTAGTCATTCTATTAATATAATTAACTAAAAGAATCAAAGTATTAACTCTTCAATATTAACATTCGTTAAATAACATTTTCTATATATTATTTATAAGCAACATATTTTTTCAACCCACTTTTTAACCACATATATTTTCAACCACATTTACCTCGAAACAAAAATATAGTTGTTGAACAGAGGGTTAATTTATTAAAATATTTAATAATAATAATATATAATAAATATTTTAGAAAATTTGATTTGTAATATTAAAGATAACAAATGATTTGACCATTAATAATTAAAACACAATTTAATTATTGATAGCTTCACATAGGATTTATAATATTAAAAAAAAATAAAAAAAATCAATGATTAAATAATAATTTTAATACTGATAATTAAAAATATTAATTGAACTTAATAAAAATAATAATTATAACCAAAATATACAAATAACAATAACATCATATTAATTATTTACTATAATACTAAAATATAAAGAATTTAAGAATTAAATTTTGCCTAACTATTCTACTTTTATATATTATATAGATTTCCACCATTACAATGAACTGAAATTACTATCCGCAATATAGATAAGCATTCATAAAATTTAATGATTGTACATAATCAACAAAAAATACAAAAAAATTTTTTTATCACAACAATTATTAAAATTTAAAAACAACATAAATAATCCAAATTATCAAAAACTTTATTGAATGATAAATGAAAATTCTATAGTTTTTTTTTTAATTGTGCATCATGTTAGATGTAATATTATGAGTACAAATATTGATGTTTGTTCAAGATATAAATATATTTATTATAATTTCTGCATTTGCCTTACATATTTAACTTTTTCTCAATTTTCGTTCAAAAATCACAATAAATTATAAATATGTTTTTAATCTTAACTCATCAAATATAGACAATTGAACAATATTGAAGATTAATAAATTATTATATCATATAATCTTTGCACAATTATTAAAATTAAAAAATTATTAAAAAAAATATTAACCATTGTTTGGTATTTACCATAAAATAATATTTGCACATACATACATACATATACATACATACATACACACCAATCCATTTTGTATTCACATTAATCTACTATTCTCCCTTTATATATAGTAAGTATAGATAGAGGTATATTAAAAAATTAAGACATTAATTTACTCTCAATAAGAAAAATGACCTATAATTTGTGATAAATAAAAAAGAAAAACGAGCCTACCTTTATGAGACGGAAGGAGTTTGCATTTGCTAAGTGAATGGCCATAAGGAACGTTTTCAGCTGTTTTCTATTTTAGAAAATGTAAAAAAAGCGTATTGTTGCACTATTTTTGAAAATGAAAAACGAAAAATAGAAAACAGATTTTCTATAGAAAATAGAAAACGCAATTTTGAAGAAAACGCGGAAAACATGAGTTTTCACTTTAAAAAAAAATAAATAAATAAAAAATCAGTCAACACCACTTTTTTCCATTTTACAAATTATATTTTCTAATATTATTTATAACTAAAATTTATTTATAGTAACTCAAAAAAAAGTTATTTCTAATATTATTTTTAGCTAAAATTTATTTCTAGTATTATTTACAAATTATCATTAGCTAAATTTTTTTCTTTTACAAACTATCATTTCTAGTATTATTTCTAGTTAAAATTTATTTTCACAAAACTCTCGAAATTAGCTAAATAAGAATAGTTTTCCTCATTCAAAAACCCTTGAAATGCAAAATATTTTTTATTTTATTTTAAAGACTATAATAATAAATTTTAAAAAACTCTTTGTTTTACCTTTTTAAAATAAAGAATGGATTTGATTCTTCAAATTTAAAAAATCGAAACTCATAATAACTAAATAAAATATCATTTTCTGTGATCAAGAAGATTATTTCAATCCACAAAATATTATTTTATAAATTTATTTGCAAGCAATATTTCAAACAGAACGTATTTTTCAGTTTTTCATTTTTTAAAACAGTTTTCAGAAATAATAAACCAAACGTATTTTCAACAATTTTGAAAACAACACTGAAAATAGAAAATAGAAAATATTTTCGAAAATAAAAACAGAAAACTAGATCATAAAGAGAACCAATGTTCCGCAAAAACTGCTAAAACTTCACTGTACCACAAACATTTTTAATGCCCGAATATCAATTCAATTTAGTCTCGAAAATAAGTCGTCCAAATGAGGGCCACAAAAAATAATCATAGAATTCAAATTCGAGTTTAACAAACGAATATTGCACAAATCAGATACCACGTAGATTTACTAGTAAAAACAGCGAACACTCATGTTTGATCTATGCATCTACTTCATAAAAGAACTAGTAAACACTAACATTAGATTCAGAACATTATGAACTAATGAAACAGAAGAGTCTTCTTAGAACTAAGTGGGAACAACCCCAGCATAATTTGAAGAAATATAGAAAACAAAGTATCCCAGGATGACGACCAACATTACAAACTGTACTAAGAAATATGAGGTGTATTTGCATATACTCAACTGCAGCTTCAATTTCTCATCGGTACATGCAATGTCTTCACAGGAATTCACCAACTCCTCGGCTTCTTTTTTTAGCATTGAAGCTTTGTTTTTTGTATTCTCAAGCATGTTCAGCATCAGGGCTTGCTCTGAAGCCAGAGTTATTTTCTCTTCCAGAAGGGTGATTTGATCCACCGCTGCGACTCTCAACTTTTGGAGACTTCTTGATGTTGTCAAATATTCAACTTCAGATTCAACTTTCAGCTTAAAGAGGTCCTCGAGTTCTGTTTCCGTGTATTTTTTATTTGCTGCTTCTTTCAACTCAGAGTGCAAGGAATGGAAAGAACTTTGCACATTCTTGCCAGATTGTATTTGCTTGGAGGAGCTAGTCTCCTGGAGTTTCAGATCGATAGAAGTGAAATCTGAAGGTAAGTCCTCAACTGCATCATCTAATGTTCCAACTTCCCTAAACTTCTGTACCTCTACAGAGATATACCAACACATTTTAGCAACAGACATATTAGGAACGAAAATTGGAAAAAAAAAAAAAAAAAACACCAATTTCTTAACATTACAAAGGAGCTTTGCTAATCTATATATATCATGTGAATAGAAATAGCAATTAAGTTCTCCACTAGATGAAAAGATTTTTAAAATTGATGGTAAATGAAATAAAATGCACTACTTAATCCATGTCTTGCATCTTGAACCACCAATAAAACTACACAGACAAAAATACACCAAAAAAGGAGATGATTTTCGAAAAAGAAAAAGGTGCATGCAACTGTGCTACCAAAACTCCTAAGTTATGACTTTCAAAAAAGAAAAAAAAAAAAAAAAACTCCTAAGTTAAGAAGAGGACCACCAAATAGTAACCAATGCAGCAGCAATATCACTGACAGTGTCCGGTGTCCCCTCATCATCTCACAAATGCTTGATACAGAATAAGAAATGTTAACATCAGATAAGCAATGACTTGCATTCGCCAATCAAGTAATGGCAAATATTTAATCCAGGGACTGTACATTTATTATAACATTCAGAATTTACTTTTCAGGTGTTCATTTTTCCATACATGATAGGCAAACATCTGAAGGGTAGGAAACCTGACGAGCCAACTAGGAATGGTAGAAAAGTTTGCAGCTGGATGAAATACTCAGAACCATTCTAGTGTTGGCGTTATATCTCAATAAACTAGCCAAATCACGTAACAAATTCAGTTGTCCAAGTTGGTAAGGAAAAATATCAACATTAATATAGGGCGCTATCTTCTCAGTTGGAGTAGTTTTTTCAGACTAAATAATTTTCTGTATACTTGAAGAAGTAAAGTTTTACAATAGGTTCAGCTCTAGATCAAATGCCATAATACTGCATGATTTAAAAATAAATAAATAAATAAAAATTATATTTCCTCTTGATTTTTAGAATTTCATTCCTTCTAATTTACTTGATTTGTTATCTCGGGATGTAAGAGATACAAAAGTACTAAATGTATACATCCTGCATCTTTGAACACCTGAAAAACTAAAAAATACAAATATCCTGATGAATGGTAATCAGCAAGGTGGATCTGCTAATGGTTTTTGATCGCCTCTTCCATGGTTCCCAACCAAGAGTTCTAGCCTTTCTTTCTTTGCCCCATGGAGATTGCAGTCATACAGACCAGAACACTCTCCCTCTAAGTTCAACCTTGATATTTTAACTGTATTTATATCCCAGTAAAGAAATAACAATGGCGAACTTTTTCTTAAATTATGCATCTAATTTGTGGAAAGATATATTTGCAGGAAAAACCAGGAGATGGAGCAAGACTATCTACAAAAGGTTATAAATGTGAACAAAGTTTTTGGAATACGTATGTGCGAGCGCAGGCCTTGATATTAACATCAATTTACATCAAGGAATAGTTCCACTAACAAAAGAAGCAACAAAAAATTTATGTACAAAAAAATCTAGAAAAAGGATAAAGCTTTTTATCACCCATTTGTATTATTTATCAGAGATGTGCTATTATCTACCTTGGTATGAAAAAACCCATGTGGGGGCGCGCCTCGAGGCCCGCCTCAATGTGAGGCACATGACAAATGCCAAAAGGCGCTAATTTTGAGGCTGTTTTTGAAAAGCGTGCGCCTCAATTGACTTTGGTGCAAACCTTAGTACTCGCCTCAGTGCAAATTTGCCTTTTTATTTTCTTTTTTTGGGCCCAAAAAGTTACTAGAATATGTCAAAAGCATGATTTTAATAGTAATAGGGAAACACTACACCTACAACCCTATAAATATATTAAAATTTATTAACCAAATCACAAGAAAATTATGCAAAAGGTTAGAGTAAGTCCGTTAGGAACATATTCCTCCCTAATCTCTACAGCTACCAACCTGCAACTCTACACAAAGCTGCAAGCCTGCAGACTTCAATTGTTGGTAACTCTACTATATTTCATTTTGAAGACTTTTAGGCTTTTCCTTTATTTAAGCACTATATTTAATTTTTATTCAACAATGGATATAACTATTGATTATTTTCAACTTTATTAATATATTTTGGATTTTGTTTTGTTAAGAATTTTCAAGATTGTTTATGGTTCATTGGAAACATTAGGTTTATTTTCATGTTTTCTAATTTTTCAACTTAAATCGTTTTCATTTGCAGTGAGGCTTATGCCTCAAACCGCCTCAAGGCTTGCGTCTCGTCTCATGACATAAAAATGTCGGTACCCGTTTACATTTTTTCAAACCATGTTATCTACATAACACAAAGTACATGATGTAAAAAGCAATAACAATTCAAACTAGGATAATTATAAAATTGTGCAGTTTAAGGAGATGAACAGACCTTTCTCTAGTGCTTCTTGTGCTGATTGCAGTGTATAGATAGATTCAGTTAGAGGATCAAGATCCGTTGACCCATGGTTCTCATTTCTCTTTCCTCTAACCTCCCAAGAGGAGCCAGCATTCGTATCTTCTGGCGGGGCACCTTCAAATCCTCCATTATTATTCCAGTTGTAAACTTGCCTTTCACCAGCATGAAGTTCATCACCATTTCCTCCATCATAATTCAATGACCTTCCACTTTGAATCCCATTCCTTGTTGCAAAGTCATTTTCCTGCACAAAAATAAAGATGGAGCTTCCAGAGTCAGAAGTCGGGCTGGAATGAGAGTTTTCCTTCTCGATTTTGACCTGCTCCCCTCTAGCCTTCTTACTGGTCTCAACCCAACCATTTCCTTTCTGACCATGCTGCAGTGAATTATACAAATTCCTTCCTACTAGAACCCTTTTGTCCAGCTCTTGAGCATAACTCCTGCAACAAAAGGAAGCTCGTGCCCCCCCCCCCCCACCCCAAAAGTAAAAAATTACATCTGCTTAATCGAATTCAATTTGAAATCCGCCAAACCTGTGTCGTCATTCTTCCAGTATCAGCACCTTTATTTACTTCCCTCTTAATCCTTCTTCATTTCTTCAAGGTATTCCCTTTCTTCGCTACAGGGAAGGGAGACACTTCCTTTTGCACCTCCAGAGGAGGCAAATTTACTGACCCTATAGGCTACAACTTCAATTCCCTTCACTGTAGACAACTCATTATTTTTCACCACACAATACCCATTGCTTGGGACCTTCGTTTCATCACCATTACTCGTTCTATCCGATGCAGAGATGGTAGTGACTGCATCATTATCTTCCTGGGGTGCAAGTAACGAATACTCGCTTTCCAAATCCATTAACCGTAAAATTCAGAAAATTTAATTGGGTAAACATATTCAGATCAAAATCGAGAAGAAGCAATCATCATTCCAGCTCATGGATTAGTCGAATATACCGGATTCTCCAGAAGAAAATCAATTACTTTCCGGTGATTCATTCCACCGGAGTTTTATTTAACTAATTAATTTCTTTGGAGGGGGGTAACAATAGTGGAAAACAACGAAAATAAAATAGTTTTCAGAATAATAGAGAAATTTTTTAGCGTACCTTAGGCTCCATAAATGAGCGTTGAAATTTTGAGAGAGACTCAAGAAAACAGTAGCCTAGGTTGTGGGTGGAGTTGGAAACTTACGGTAAAATATGTTGATTTAACTGATTTTTGATGGTGAAACCCTGAGAATTACTGCAAAGATAGGCTAATTTTCGGAGAATGCAGAACGTAGACGGTTGTGGGGATAAAGGAACTCGCGAATAATGGCAGACGGTGAGTCGGTGTTTGTTGATCTGGAAGACACGTGTCCGCATTGGCGACTCGAATCAGTAAGACCGTGTGAATTAGAAGTATTATAAAAGTATCAAGCCTGATTAAGCGACGAAATTGATCTTCATGTTTAAGTTTGCCTAAACTTAAAATTTTTTAACAATACGCGAAAAGCGCGTGTGAAGTACGAAACGCGAAGACCAAACTTCGAATCTAAGAACTCCTCAACATAAGCGAACTTTTTAGAATATAGTCAATTAGAGATGACAATAGATCGAAAATAAGTCGAGTTTGTCAAACACATACTCTATTGACGGAATATTTGTAATCATTCCAGCTCATGGATGAATTTTTTATTCTTCTTAGTAATTGTAAAATGGGTGTTGGAAGATGTTACTAATTTTTTAACTGTTGATTTAGATATTTTAATTATTGAATTAATTTATTTTGAGTTACGTCGCTCATTTTTTAATTTTTTGTCTTGGAGAGTTGATATTGAGTTGTTATTTGCTAAATTAATAGGTTTTATTGCAATTTTTGAGTTCTAACTAAAGAATATTTGTTTTCTTTTCTCATTGTTAGCAAGGAAATCAACTGAAGGGAAAATTTCTATCGGTAATTCCAAGTTCAGTTTATTCAAAATTCTTATTAATTTTTTACTGTATATATTTTTTAATTTGTTGAATCATAAATCTTTGATTACCTGGAGTTAGGGGTGAACGTTGTTCGATTTGGTTCTGAAGCCAGAAGAACCAAATCAAATCATGAACCAATTTTTTAATTTATTTTTTACTAATTGAACCAATTTTTTTTTATAAAGATATGTTTCGGTTCTGTGACCATTACTTGAATTTTTAAATAATAAATGCAAATCAAAACCTGTTTCTATCAGTTTTTTCATTAGAATCCATCTACATCATTAGTATATAGAAAATGAAATTTTAGTTAACAAAATAAAAGTTTAGAAAAATAACGTCTTATTCCAAATCGAAGAAGAAACTCGCCTGAAAGGAGCTTGATAAGTGTATTTTATACACTTATTTCTATCCTAAAAGTATGATTTTATATGTTTGTTTTAGAATATTTGTTATTTATTTTGTGTTATTTGTTTATATTTCAGAAATAATCCCAAAGTCGAGAAAACAATGGAATTGGAGCAAAAACAAGCAAATTGGATGACAAAAGAACCAAAGTATGCAAATCAAGAATAGATGAAGTAGATCAAGGGTCAATTGGAAGAAAAGTCAAAGAAAGAACCAAATTGGAAGAAATTAGGAGTTCAAGGACTAAAGTATACAAATCAAAAGAAGAAGGACCAAATTGCAAATATTCAATAGTTGATTCGGATCAAGATAAGATACTTGAGGACTTTTAGGAGTCAATTGGATGCAATTAGAAGGCAAAAAGGAATGAAAAATGGTAAGAATATTACCATAAATTCATTTCAATCAAACAAGGTCTTCGGGGGCAGATTTTTAGTCAGACTTTGAAACCTAATTTCGGGGCAATAAAAGTTTGAATTGGGAAAATCCTATTACAGTAAGAATTGTATCCCTTTACGTTATATTTCTAACGGACTTTGAAGCACCTCAATCGGATAAGCGAAATGAAAGATATGATCAAATTACTAAATGTTGTGCAATAAAAGGATGAGGACCAAATTGCTGAAATTTAAAGAAGAAAAGTGTAGCTGCCGGTATAACCGTGCGGCCGCACGGTTGAAAAAGCGTACGGTCGCACGGTCAAAAAAATCAACGACTGAAGGTTGGCTTTTCGAGGCTGCGATCGCACACTTTTGAACCGTGCGGTCGCACGGTAGTCTCGACTGGGCCTCAGCTGGGCTTTTTACGCGGAATTCAGCAATTTTCTCCACAATTAACCTAATTCTCATGAACATCTATAAATACATGGCTTGTGGCACGAAATTAAGGGTTCCCAATTGATTGAAGAGAGGCCAAAACGCTGTCGGATTGGGGAGGGATCCACTCCAAGCCAAGACACAATTGAAGAACGAAGATCAAGGGCATGAATAGGGTGACATCTATCCATTCCTTTTGTGATTTATATTCAATTATGTATCTAGGCTAGATTTTGAATGTTAGAATTGTGATGAAGCATTTATTTCCGGATTTTATGTATTGATTATCATTTAATTTCATAGTTCATGGGTTTGAGCAATTGATATATACTGTTTTTATCATGCAATTACTTGATCACTAGTTGTATGATTTTAGGTTGTGATTTCTTAAGTTCGAAAGATTGAGATTTCATTAGACTTGTATCAATTGCCACAAAGATCGATAGGGGATAGAAATATACCCCTATGCTTTGTGTTATCTGCTATAGTATTCACTAAATTTGTAATGCCTTTCTATACATTTAGATTCGTCATAGAAATATAGTCGGATTGTGTATAGAAATAGATGTTGATTCTTGTCCGAAAGGGAGTCTTGACAATATTAGGAATATGGATTTTCAAAACCTCGTGAATCATTGTTAGATGTTTAATTTAATGCGTAATTAATGGAATAAATGTGGATTCTCAATTCTAACATGTTTTTTTTCATATTTTCTCTAAATCAAATTTCCTCGTTCTTTCTAGTTTAATTTTAATTCAAAATTCTCAAATTCAAACAATTTCTCGTTCCGGTTAAGGAACTGTAGTCTAAAATACAATTTAAAACAATCTCTGTGGGAACGATATTCGGACTTAAAATCCACTTTATTACTTGCGCGACCCGTACACTTGCGGAGCGTCGTCGTCAGAGCTCGTCGATTCGTCGAAACTTAGAGAATCGAACATAAATGTCGTTTAGACTTATAGACGATAAAGGTCTTACTCTGCTCACTCTGCTGTGCAGATGTGTGAGTTAGAGATAAAATTTACAATCTGAGTTTGAGTTAACTTCTGAGAATTGACGAATTTGACTGAAATTTATATATACATAAATTTTATAAAATAAACACCAACGCCTTTGATGGTGGCTAAGGAGCGCAACAATTGTTGTCTTGTAGGAGTGCAAGTGAAACAGTGTAAATGCATGTCTATAATTGAAAAGAAGATAAATGAATTAGAATTAGAATTTAGATTTAAAATTTTTGTCTCATAAGAAATGTGGTAAAATATATGGTAAATAACATTTTTATACATTTCACATTTATAATTTCATATTTAATTTTTTTGTGAGACAAATATCCACTGATTTGTAATATATATATATATATATATATATATATATATATAATTGATTTTGATTTTTGGTTCTGATTCATATTCTGGATCTGGAATTAGAACGGGAACCAGAACCGAAACCAAATAATTTTTTATTCTAAGAACCAAACCATTATTATTATTATTATTATTATTATTATTATTATTATTATTATTATTATTATTATATGTAGAATCGAACCAAACCGCTTAATTTGGTTTGGTTCGGTTATTTTGGTCCACCCCTATCTGGAGTATTTTTTTTAATTACTTTGTGGATGAATTTTTGAATCTTAGTAATTATAAAATGGGTGTCGGAAGATGTTACTGAATTATTTACTGTTGATTTAGAACTTTTAATTATTGAATTAATTGATTTTGAGTTTTGTCGCTTTTTTTTTTTTTTGGATGGCATGGTTGTGATTGAGTTGTTATTTGCTCAATTAATAGGTTTTATTTCAATTTACTAGTTCTATCTAAACAATATTTGTCTTCTTTTCTGCTCATTGTTAACAAATATTTGACTTTAATGTGAGTGAAAAAATATAGGGTTTGTTGGAGATAATTAGGGATTTTGATGTTAATGTTACAATTGTTGATAGTTGGATGTTGGATTTGATTCATTTGTGAGGCTTGTCCACGCTAGGTTTGCTTGCTTTATTTGTTACCTGCTGAATTTAATTTTTCTGTTTTTTTCTTTCTTCATTTAGGTACTTCATGCAAGACACGAAGACTGTATTGACAAGTATGCGCTACAGAAAACTGCAACTGATGTACATAAGATTTGATGCAGTGTGCATAAGCAAGGTTCAGAAGAAATTTAGGTGATGATACATTTTCTTTGTTTCTCTTTGGCTCACACATTTTGTTTAGCTCGACTTGTCAATTCAATAAATAAGGATGGGGATGGGGGGAGTGAAGTCCCTGTCCTTTCTGGTATTCAAAATAATTAAGGAAAATCGGAAAATTTCTGTTCACCAAAAAAACATTCATTCCTCTATAGCAAGCCAAGTTATCAGAAAAAGGGCAGCTGAGCTGAAGATAAATTATTTCAGCCCTACGATGTCTAAGAAGGATGCATTCACAGAAGGCCTTGTGCTTTGTTCTTTCTTTTGGAATAATTGGTCAATTATTTATAATAAGAATTGGAAAAGTCTTCAATTAGTGTAATGGTTGGTCACAACTTTTCAAATATAAAAATTTGAAATATGAAAAGTCATCACCTTATGAATGGATGCAATCTAAATCATTAAAAATGAAAAAGTATGATCTAATGATTTAAATTAACTTTGTCAAATGATGCAACCGTTTGAAAAGACACTTGAAAATCTATAAATAGAGACCTCATTTTTCATATTTCCTACTCCAGATCAATTAAATATAATTGATTTCTAATTCTTTTTTCTCCAAATTCCGTCAAAATAATTTCCAAATTATTTTGAGTTTCATATTCGATATTTATTATTCGATGTCAATTTCGTTCTTGAAGAGTATAGTCAAGCATTGGTTCGCCCGACAAAATTAATAATGTGCTATATTAATTTTGGAAGAAGCGTTATCTTGAGAGATGGACATCCATTTGATCCTATTACAGCAGTGCAGGGAGCGAAATCCTTCTTAAGGAGATTTGCATTCGTATATCTCGCTTCATTTTATCTCCTTCTAATTTCTCCATATTAGTAAGTCGAAATTATATGTGCGTATCATGATTTTGATAAGTCAAAATTTATTCGATATTTTGCAAGTGTAGGTCGTTATTAAATCGTCTTTGCATACACGTATTTTTTCTTAAAAGAATATAATTATGCACAATTTTATCGAACACTTTCTACTTTTATGATCACTCTAAACTTCAAACAAACTTCATAGCCTGCATCAACATGTTTAGTGTTGGTGAAAGAGCTTAATAAGATTGAGAATTTTGTATTTTGTAGGAAGATTACAGCATGATAATACCTGCTCCAGCGTTAGAAACATTATTACTTTCCAAGATCCTAGCCTTCCAAATTTGGGGAATAAGTCTTTACAGAAGGATGAAGGTCCATGCATAGCAGGAAGATTCAAAAATTTAAATGACATAGCTGTTTTGAGGAAGGCTTAAGGTTTATTCACTTAAGAGTATCTTCAATAGACTCTCTAAACTTGAGATGCTCTTTATTTTGGAGAGTCAATCATTAAAATTTCACTCCAATAAGCACTCTAATTTAACATTTAAATTTCATTCCCTATTATTAAATGCATTCAAAAAGTTCCAAATTCCTGTTCCTACATTACTTTTTTTTTTTTATTACATATTTGATATCATTGACATTCACTTTTAGAAAGATAAATATTAATTAAAAATAAAGAAAGATAATAAATATTTTTATGAAAAAGTTAAATAAAGAGTTTGTTGAAGTTTGTAAAAAAAAAATTACTTTCTAAATTTAAAGATGTTCTCTATTATGTAGAATATGTTATTTAAATATAAAAGGTTTTAAAATATATTTTTTGGATGTATATTTAACAACATACAGAAATTCATTGAGAATCTTGTACATAGGGACCATTGAAAGGATATGTTTAGACCCAAGCCCATACGCACACAGCTGATGACAAACTTAGGTACTGTTTGCTAATAGGAAAAATCTTAGTGAAAATTACATCAAATCCTACTTTTAAATATTCAAATTCATAAATGAGATTAAACTTATATTACTGCAAAAATCATGTCTTATTTCAAATTTTATAATAATTAATTAAAAAACTATATAATATTATTCTATTAATAATTCAATCATATCCCAATTTTAAACCATAATACACCACTTCAAATTATTTCACTCTCTATCGTACCACAGCGAAGCCACACTTCCCAACCTTCATCAACCGCAACCGCACTTCCCATCTCTTTCATTTTTTCTTCACGCTTCAAGATCGTCACCATTCGCCTCACAAATCACCACCACAAGCGGCGACGCCCAACCGTCGCTGCTGAGCCCCGCCTTGGCTGCGCGACAATGGCGCCTCCCGTACAATGGCTGTGCTCAAACTCCAGCGATTAACATGTCTTTTTTGCTGCAAGGAACTTGCGCAGGGTTGCTATAGCAGCGGTTCCACACTAGCTTCACCACTACTCCTGTGGGGGTCTCGCGAAACGGCTGCAATGCTTGTAGATGCAGGCAATTTATCCATTGAGTGGCAGTGTTACAAATGGTTTTGGTCGAGGTAGCACCGTCTCCACTAGATCTAGTAGTAACGCAACTTCCTCGAGCTTTCAGCGGCTCGTTGCCTCTTGTGTTTTGTCCTTTTCTTTTAAAACTTTGATCGATTGTGGCGGTGACGGTGGTGAGGGAGGGAGTGGAATCTTGGTTTGGAATCTTGGACAGTGTACAATTTTGCTGTTGGTGGTGGTGGTGTAGGCGAGGTGGGGAGACGACGATTGCAGGTGTTGATTGTGTGAGATATTGTGAGTTGGTCGATGGTGGGGCAGTCGGCCGGAAGTGGATTCGGTGGTGATGCAATCGACGGGAAGTGGAAGCGGTGATATTCATGTGGCACGGTGGTGGTGGTGGTGGTGAGACGTTGGCGACGACAGGTGGCGGATGCAATTGTTGATTGCCTGAGATGTTGTGACCTAATAATTTGACAAAATATGACTTAAAAAATGTGTGACCAAATAATTGATAAATTGTGACTTAGAAATCAAATAATTATGACTTAATAAGTTGTTAATTTTAGGTTTATAACCTAATAATTTGAGAAGTTGTGACCTAAAAATATATTGAAATTAACTAATTTAACATTTTGTGACCTACTAATTTAATAATTTGTAACCTACTAATTTAATAATTTGTGACCTTGAAATCAGTTGTGATTTAAAAATTATGTCCTAAAATCAATTTGTGACCTAAAATATTTGTGTTTGTGACTTGAAATTGACTTCAATATATATAATTAATAAAATATATTTAATTAATTAATCTTAATTACAACCTGATTTTGAAATAATACAAGTTTCATCTCAATTTTGAAATTTGCATTTATAATCACCTTCTTTATGTATTTTTTCCAAAATTTTAGCCCCTGTTCTCTTTGCTGTTTTGAGGTCGTTTTCTGTTTTTATTTTCGAAAACGCTAAAAACGCGTTCTCTTTACCATTTTCGAAAACGCATTTTGAAAAACAAAAAAAAAAAATTGTACACAAAACGGAAAACGCCCGAAACATCGTTTTGGGCGTTTTGTGTGTATTTCGACAAAAAATGTCCAAAACGCGGAAAACGCGTTTTGTGAATTTTTTTTTTTTTTTTTTTTATAGAATTATCTTAACTTAGAAGTAAGCTTAATATAAAATTTTTTTTTTTTTATTTTTTTTAGAATTATCCTAGCTTGGAACTAAGCCTAAATAAAGAATTTTTGTTTTTTTTAGAATTATCCTAACTTGGAACTTAGTTTAAATAAAGTTTTATTGAATTCAATATCAACATTACAAAAAAAAATTAAATGAGAATTCTTGTTGTTATATTTCAAAAAATGCAATGATAAATGAACTCTGGTGGTTTTGAAAGAACTTGCATTTTCTGGATTTTAATAGAAGTAGATTTTTCTCAAGTCTCGAACCTGACCAAGCTGTGTTAATATACACTCTTAATGCTCACATTAGTGTGTTGCATGTAACCATATTTTTAGTGTATTGTGAAAGGAAATTTGAGTTGGAGTTAGTAGTATTCTGCAAGCAAATTAATTAAAAATAGTTTAAATAGTGTTCTGCAAAATTTTAAATAGAACGTGTTTTCCAGCTTTTCATTTTCAAAAACAGTTTTCAGAAATGACAAACCAAACGCGTTTTCAGCAAATTTGAAAACAAAAATGAAAACAGAAAATACAAAACATTTTTGAAAATGAAAATACAAAATAAAATACAAACAGAACGCCACCTTATATTTTTTTCTCAAACTCATTTTTAATCACATATTCTCGAAAAACCATATTTTTCCCATTAACATCATCCTTCAAAGCAAAGATAAAAGCTGAATCACGGATCAAAAATGACAAAGATAAAAGCTGAATCATGGATCAAAAATAATAAAGCTGGGATCTATATTGTTGAAAATACATTTCCATAGAATGCTATTTTAGGTTTTCTTTGTGGGGCTTACCATCTCATGATTTTGTTCTTGTGAATAAAGTTCCTGACTTGATTACTATGCTAACGAGTTGATGTTTTGTTTGTGAACGTTGATAACAGGCTAATAGGAAGATGGAGTTGGTGTATAATGGCTGCAATGTTCCTGGATATGTAAGATTAATTCAATGTTCTTTTTGGTCATCGAGCTTTCACTTTTCCTTTCCCCGTCTAGGAACAACCTGAATTGCTTTGGCAATTAGACTCTCCAGAAGTTAACATTAACAAAGTTTTAAATATTTATTTTATTATCGATTATGCTTTTGCTCGGTCAACTAAATTTGAGCTGAAATTTGTATTTATTGGATCTGTTTGTGCATATTATGTAAAACCTAGCATATGTGACCTTAATTGAATTTTATTATAATATTGAAGTTCTAAGTAATCAAGAAAGAGATTTATTTACTTTAAACTTGTTGACACTATTATATACACAATTATTACTCAAACCCGTGCATCGCACAAGCTACACTAGTGGGTAAAAAATTGATGGATACTTCGTTACACACAAAATGGATAATAAAATAGATGACACATTTCTCACGTGGAGGGAGATCCACCTACATGCGGACCCCCTCCATGTGAGGGGTGTGACATTCATTTTGTGATCTATTTTTTATATATAGCATGATCCAAAATTGATAGACAAAGTGAGTATCAACATGGCATAAACGTAAAAGTTATTAATAATTGGTGGGGGTAATTGCAAGAAAATGTCCGTGCTGGATTCTTCCAGACCTCAAGAATGGCGGATACGCTCCCACGATACAAAGGGCCGCCACGGAGCCCCACAACTAGTCCCAGAATCACAGTCCCTTTAGCAAAGTTGCTCTGGTTTATACAAGAATAATTTGTCTGAATATTATTTTCTTACTTTTAATTTTATATATGATTTCGACCATGAAACAAGCTTTTATTTTTTGATTTTTCAGCCCCAGTTGAGAAATATTTTGTTATTAATGCGACAGATTGAATACTGTTTAATTTTTATAACAGTTTTTGATGTTACTTAACTTGCGTCTTTTCTAGTGGTCATCATTGCCACCATCGGAGTGGAACACGTGACATACAAGTAAATCCATATAAATTCCAAATTTTGTTTATGGAGTAAAATGCAACTAAAATAATTTACGATGCATTAAACGAAGATTTGTATACTTCGTGCGAGCGAATTACAATATATTCTTACTTCACACTCCTCTACCAAAACATTGTGTCTGGTACAGGTGGCAAAAAGAATCGACACCAACCAAACAAAATTAGAATCAATAAACTCACTTCAGTTCGACTTAAATTTTGATCAGTTCTGATTTTTTAACCAAGAACCGATGGTTTAGTTTCGATTCTGGTATCCAAAATCAATAATTAATGCTAACAAAACCATTTTTGTTAATTATATATATTTCATGAATGATTTTTATTAGACAATATTTAGTATGAAGTTTAGAAATTTGGTTCGCATTGAATGAAGCTTTATTATTTTGATTTTGGACGTGAGCGTTAAAATTGTGATAGAATTGTGTAATATAATTTGATTAACAATTTAAAACTTTTGGTTATGGAATCGAATTGAATACAAAATAAAGTTAAAGGGTGTGACTTACACAATTAGAAAATTAGTGGGGGAATTATCAAAATTAATTAACAGTGACAATAAGTTTTGATTATTTTAATGTTACGCAGTCGGTATTGTTGAAAGATATCTTCCGAACGAAGCATAATAATGGGAAGGGACAAAGGGTGGTCCACTTCGGAGCATGTTGCAAACTGCACCATACACATTCCATCAACAAACCTACAAAACATTGGATTTATATCAGTAAGTCACTATGATAGAAATGAAATAATATTTCTCTCTCTTTTTTTTTTAAATAATCCTATTTAACTCGATTATGCTTAGCAACAGTATAGATGACAATGATCACAACCAACTTATGGTAATTAATCGTGTCATTTAATAAGGATTAATGTCCAAGATGAAACGAAAGAATGTATGATTTTAGATCGAATTCAAATTGAAGTATGAAAGTATACGAACAACGTAGATACTACAATTACAGAAGTATTCAATGAGACCTTAAGAGTACAATAATAATAATGGAGAAAGAATATTATCTAAGAGCAGCATTATTCACTACCTCATCAGGCAGTTCGGATGCACTGCTCATTAATAAAAATATGTTTCAACTTCATTAAATAATACGATAGTAATATCATGATCATAGACATAATAACATTCATAATTCATTATACAATTTATACAAATAGCCTCTGTTTTGTATAAATTAAAATCAAATTTTTAATAAATTTTAATAAAAATTGATGAAATGTATTGTTGAAAAGTAATTGATCTTATAAAATATATTATTAAAATTAATTATTCACTTTCACTTTATATTAAATCAAATTTTAATCGAAACCAAACATGATCATAATAATAAAAATAAAGGATATTAATCAACATAGTTATTATTTTTTTATTTAGGGTGCGTTTGATTCGCTTAATATTCCATGAAAAATATGATTTTTCATGTAAATTTTTAACTTTACGCTGTTTAATTGCCTAAATTTTTCATGGAATTCATTTTTCCACTTGCCTCGAAATACGATATTTTCCTTGTTTTGAATGAATTCATTTTCCAAGGGAGAATGAGGTTTTATTTTTCATGAAAAATTTTATATCATTTTCGTTACGTTTGATCATTTTTGTTATTGTTAATTGATTTATTTTTTTCTAAAAATTAACATTATTATTATCAAGTATTATTTTATTAAAATAGATAAATTTTACTTTATTTTTCATAAAAAATAATGTCAATCAAACAACAAAAGTTGAAAAATTTCCTACTTTTTTCACCTAGAAAATTAAACCAATCAAACACATTAAACTTGTAATTTCCAAGAATTCAATTCCCTATATTAATTCAATTCCCTATATTAGAAAAGTTATATTAGAAAAGTTATAGCATTGGTATTAGTTGGTACCAACCAACGGTAATCTGTCAATTGGCCATTCTTTTGGCGTCTTGCATGCATCACACTCTCTCTCTCTCTCTCTCTCTCTCTCTCTCTCTCTCTCTCTCTCTCTCTCACACACACACACACACACACACACACACTGACGCACGCACGCACAGTGTCGTAAATATTGGTAGTACAAAGTGGATTAATATGCCATAACGGCTATATTTCATGCAGAGGCAAAGCTTTGTTTCATCGTATCTTTATGCTCCATATTCTCCACGGACTTAATATTTCACATTCCTGGGCGAAACAGTCAAGAAATGGAGCAAATAATAATAGAAACAAAAGAGAAGCTAGATAACTTATTTCTCTTCAAATGTTTTAAGTCTCAACAAAGGTCATCCGACCGACAAGTACAGTAACAAAAAACCATGCATTATTTCAATAAATTTAGAGTTGATTAAATGAATAATTTCCTCTACTTCATTCGTTTATAAAGCAAGATCTTTTGCAGCAGAGAAAACCCAACAAAATGTATACAAGGAACCATGATTTCTCAAAACCTAAGTTTAGTACGAGCTACAAAAACATAGAAGTACGCTGAATATATCAAGTAATTACACAATTTTTCATATCACTTTTCAACTACACATTTTTTCAAATCACTTTTCAAACACATATTTATCTCGAAACAACAATAGATCATATTTATAAACCACAAATGGGCCACCATAAAGAGGCCGGCTTGCTTATCTACTAGCCTTCATTTTGTCACATGCAATAATAGAATGCAACTCTTCAACACAGGTTCCAAGAAGAAAGATGAAAGAAAATGCCAATGAAGGTACTGTCTTTGCTCCTGCATGTATTGTTACAACACAATATCTACTAAAGCATGTTGAAGGACTATTTTTTTTTTTACTATACAGCCTCTATTCTTTAACTAGATCATTAAAATATATATATAAATTAATTTATAAACAATACAATTTCCTAACCAATTTTTAATCTCGCACATTTTCTCTCTCCATTTTGCAACCACACATCCTCCCTCAAAAACAACAATAAATCAATTTGTAATTGCTATATTACTTAACAAAGCTGCTCAAATACACATGTGATAATGATCTTCGTCAGTGCTAATTAAATAAGTGAATGCTAAACATTATATCAAGAAAAACTATGCATGCAACTGGTAACAAGCATTATCTCAACCTGAAAAGAAGAATACTAATATCAATTGTTTAATATATCAAGCCCTTGTTTGATCCCAAGTTTTTTTTTTTTTTTTTTTTTTTTTTGGGAAAATGAATTTTGGAATAGTTATTTTTTGAAGAATGTGTGGTTAAAAAGATGGAGAAAAATGTATTGGAGAATGTGTAGTTGAAAGAAAGAGAGAAAAATACATGTGAACATCTCAAAACACTGAGGTTTGTAGGTTTAAATTGCCATATTGTGGACATTTAGTGTTTTAAGTCTCTAACATCTGATATTTCCAATGAGGAAGACCCTAAAGAAATGAAATTTCACAGCATGGTTGTAACTCATTATTCAAAGATTCCTTATACATAAGCCTCCTGGTAAGTTTTTGATTATATAATATAAGAAAAGCCTTAAAAACCATTTTAAAACTTCGATACTTTCAGTGCTTCTATATATAATATAAAAGTAAAATAGAAATGTTAACAACAAAACCGAATTTAAAACTCATCTGTGCAACTAATGCTGCTCCTCCTTTGTCAGACTATATTTTATGTATGTCATTTGATTCGACTTTAAGCACCCATGTTTTGGTAGTCAACTGGCCAGAAAAACATAGATATGTCCCACAAAACTCTTGATGCAAATCCCAGCAAGCGCTATATGACCATGCCAAGTAATTCATGTTGGTTATGAAAAGTGAGTAGAAGAATACAGCATAGATCTCAGGTGATCTTTGGAGGTTGATGAAGCTGTTATAGAATTTGAATCCCCTGGAGCGTCATTCCATTTATCTGGCCTCGCATTCGTTCCCTTGGATGGTGGCACTTGAAAACTTGCATTCTGAACGATTGGAGATACACGACAGAAAGAGTAACCCCGTGGCAGATGATGATAAAGAGGATTCGGATGCCTTGAATCTCTCATTGATGCCGATATCCCAACTGTAGATCCCCCAACTTCCATATTTCCCTCATCCCATGTTGCTTTAATTGCTGAACCAGATTTGCGCTCTGGTGCATCATCAATAACAATTATTTCTTTTCTGGCCCTGCCACAAGGATCTACACTCCGAAGGTGGGTGGCAGAAGAAGCTCGCACTTTCTCAATATCACCGGTATTTGGAGGAGTACCAACTCTAATCCTGGACCCAAGTTGTTCAGGGGTAGAGTTGCACCCACCCATGTACTCATGACACCCCATTGACGATGAGAAACTCCAACCATAATTCTTATTTGAAAGCATGGGCATCGATGGATGAGAAGGTAATAGCTGTGTCTTTTGATTGCTGTGGTTTACAGAACCATTTGAAGAACTGACATCAAAGTGCAATGTCTGAGTGCTGCTCTTCTGAAAATGGTCGAAGGTTAGAGGAACTTTTGAAACCGTATGTTGTAACGAATGGTCATCATTGTGAATCTTTCCCAAAGTGATATTACTATCAACCCAAGATAGTGGCTGTGCATGGTCATTCATAATACTTGAGGGAGTAGGCTTCGTTTCAGCAGACAAATCTTTGTCTTTATTTACCACCATCAAGTTCTTCCCCATGAGTCTAAGAACAGGAGTAGAAATAGGTGTAGCAGACTCGTTATCATCACGGGTTGGGGACTTAACCTCAGAATTTATAGAGAACTGCGTAGGCCTATGCCCCATGGGTGATTTTGCAACATATTCGTCAGGTTCTGAGCTTGATTTGCTCCTAGAGACTACTTCTGACCTCGAGCTGAAACTTTCAAACTTTCTCTTCTCAAAATAACCCATCTGCTTTTCTATGGCAGGAAGTGCAAGTGAAGACATAGTTCTTCTCTGCAAAAGTTGTGATTCTTGATTGTTTAAAGCAGCACCCGATAAAGCTCCCTCCTTCCTAGAGCAACAACACGGCTTACTGTTTTTGAATCTGAAAGTATTCAATTCAGCAAACATCAAATCAGTCCTTGACTGGTCCAGGTAGAGCTTTCCTTCTCCTGCACTCATGGCCTGCTCGAAATGACTGTAACTCTCAACCACAGGATCAATGCTAGATCTAGTCTCAGGTTGAACACCATGATCAGGTTCTGAAGACAACTTCTCCAAGGAAACTGAATAAGATATTGCTGCGATGGAGTTGGACATAGCAGACACAGCAGAAACAGGAGAATCTGATGAATCCCTATCAATCAATTCATGCTCATCTTCAGAAGATTGAACCCTACAGGTAGTTAATGATGAATTTCCATTAAGATCTTCTGAGTCCATACGCCCAGGACTTGGCAAAAAGGATCCGGGTGGTCCAGGAATAGGTATCGGATCAACATCCACAAAGTAATTTCCTGGTTCATCGTTAGCATCCAACTCTGCCACCGAGTGGACATTGTGAGTGATGATAAGTTTACCCACTTCATCCCCGCAGAACATCTCATCACCACCCAATACTGCCTTATCTGGAAAAGGTTCCTTGTTTACTTCAAGATACTGTTGTGACAGACCTTGCACATCAGAAGTACCAGCATGCACAGGGAATGTAGAATCCAAAGATTTGCTAAGAGCCATAAAAGTTCCCTCGTCAGCCATGTCAGGGATTGATTCACTGACAATATCATCCGAATTCTCAACCTCTTTTCCGAAAGATTCCATATCATCGGGTATAAAAGACGGAACACTGTCACTGGCAAAAAAATCAATCTTCTTCCCAGCCTGGCCACTATCAGATTCAGGAGAGTGCTGTGAGCTTTTCAAAGCCTTGCTTTCCTCCTCTCTACAGACCATAAATGCCCCTCTCTTCTTCCGGATTTTCAAGACCCTGGTTTTATCAACAAATAGCTTATTTTTTGTTTCTAACTGAGTTGAGTTTTCACACAGATCTTCTGCCAGGTGATGTTGCCTAACAAATGTGGATTGGGATGCAAGGGCTTCTTCATCTGATCCTGACATGTAATGCACCTGAGGCTTCTTCCGGTCCAAACATTTTCTACTGAACTTTTTCTTAGAGCGATTAGGAAAAGAAGCTTCGCTGACAGATGACCCATTCTTCCAGAAAGATGAAAGCTTCTTGCCTCCAGATGAGAATTCATGATCCACAGATATATTCCTTAAAGATGAAAATTTCTTACCCCCAGATGAATATGCATGATGTTGGGATGATCTTGAGCTGATTAAAGAACTACGAGAATTTTTAGTGGGTCTTGGCATCTCCATTCTATTCTTACACTTACCCTGAGAAGGTATATGATTTTTTGTAGAATTTGGAGGATCCTTTATAAGATTAAGAACTGACGGGCCATCTTTCCTCAACTGCTTCTCATTGCATTTGGATAGCAGAAGACGTTTCATCTTTTTATTGTGACAGCCTTGAGAATCTGACAAGGAAAATCCCGCCCTCTTTCTCAAAGAAGGATCCTTATATCTATCGTGGGAAAAAAGAGGCAAATTCTCCTGCCTTCTGCTGCTTTCAGGAGGTGATTGTGGATTCTGATAAGATAAAACTGCCGAACTCAAACTACTAGTTCTCTTCAGAAAAGGGTCAGCTAGTGAAAACTGATGACTATTTACTTGCAAGTCTTTAGTTACACCTTTGTAATGGTGATTTTCACCTTCAAGATTAATCTTCTTCAATAGACCAGTTCGCTTGGAGCCTATCCACTGTCTTGTCATTCCAAAATTATTTAGTTTCATCTGATCACAAGCTTTCAAGGGTTGTGTCAGGCATACTTCTTTCTCGCAACTTTCTTCAGGAGGAATATTTCTTTGTTCACTATCATCAATCTGTTAAACAACCCATGATTAATTCGCAAGATGATAAGCAGTATAAAGAGAGCAACTTGATGCAGACACAATAAGTAAAAAGCCAAACAAGATTATTGGTAATCCAAGTTGTAAATATACTTTTTTATCAACAGAATACAAAAAATAAGAACATGAATCCTGCCTGTTAAATTCAAAACCAAAAAAGCAAAAAAATAACATGAACCCACAAAAAGTCACCAATGACGAAACTTTGTTTGGTAACCGTGATTAGTTTATAAAATGGTTTATTTATGATTTTGAGGTAAAAAATAGTGGTTGAAAATTAGAAGGAGAAAATGTGTGTAGTTAAAAACTAGATTGGAAAATTGTATAGTTTATAAACTGGTTTCATTTTATTTTGTTTGCCAAAGACATGCTAAATTAAAACTTTTTCGTGCCAAAATCTCGTGATTTCGAAATAAACCAACCGAGTCAAGAATATTTCCCTTGCTTCATTCAAGGTCGACAATTAAAAGGCTGAACATATGCCCAAAATGGTAAAGCCGGAAAGAATTGATTGGCAAACAAGAAAGCACAGCAACAATCTAGAACAAGTTGTAAAGAAGTTGTAGTAACACACCTCGTGACAATGATCATGCCTCAGAAAGCAACCATTTTGGCCATTTGAAGCACATTTCATAAGCTTGTGTTTCCTAATGAGATTTCTCTTCTTACTCAATGAAAATTTTCTTTCTCTGTCTCTTTTCTCAAGTTTCTTAGGTCTACAATCATCTTTAGCATTTGAGATTGATTGCAGATCATTGAACTTTGATAGAATACGAACTTTTGTGCCATTGGAGTCAATGTAGACTGCAGCTTCTTCATTGATGTCCTCAACATCGGCAGGAGTTGCTATCTCTTTCTTCTCTTCAACAGACATCTCCTTATTTGGAGCTGGAAAACCTAAGTTCAAGGCCCAGTTTGTTCCGTTTCTTCTATCAAGATCCTCCAACGTAAAGTGTTTGGCAGTTGCATATACATCCACCATCAATTTTGTCTTTCTTGGCTTTATTCTATGCTTAATCACCTTATGATGTTCTGAGCACTTCATTGTTGACTCCCCAGAAAGACATTGATCGATGTGGGCATTTAAAGTGGTGTTAGAAGAAGATGAAAAGGTCTTACATACTGGGCACACTTTTGAAGTCATTGTTTCCGACGCCACAGAAGTGCTAGCACCTGTATCTTCTTGCAACCTTGGGTCAGCAACGTTGCTCAATTTCACAATCAATCTGCACTTCTTAACTGTTTCTTTGATTGTACTTTCGCTCTTGTTGGACGATGATGGAACTACAGATACAGGCTTTTCCGTCAAGGACCCTGAGAATTCTTTAGTTTCTACTTCCAAGCAAGGGCTTTGTACTGTAGGAATCTTATCTCTTTCAGAAGAAAGACTCGTTATGGTTGATGGAAATTCTTTTTCTTCTTGAGATTCACTTGGATTAATGTCTTCACAATCCACACTCAGCTTATGGCCATGATCACTTGAACAGGAGAGCTTCACATCGGAACTGCTTATATTTTCTCTGTCGCTGGTAATGCTTCCAACAGCACATCTTTCAATTGACGAGTTTCTAGCATAATCAAGAGACTGAAAAGGTGGCAACAGATTGGTCACGCCATGTTTCAAACAAAGTTGCAATTTTTTCTGAGAAAATGGCCAATTCGTCTTGATATCCTTGCTCCGAGAATTGAGAACATAATCCCTGCAGCAAAATTTATGATTGAGATACATATTACTAATATCACATAAACAACAAATTCAGGACAAAAGAATGGACCAATTCATAAAATGAATTGCAAATATCACAAGACGTTCCTGCTATGCACCTGCTTTAGCAAACTGTACAATGAGGAATATGACTGCTTGACTCACAAATAAATATGCAAGAAATTTGGATTCCCAGTGAGAAGGTTTTGGAAGAACATGAAATTTGAATATCCAGTCAAAATTGACCATCTAATGGTGGTCAATGGTCATTAACAAACTGGAAGAACAACTTCAGAAGAAATGCTAAAATTAAGGTCATTATTATTAGGCAAAGAAAAACTAAGAAAGAGAGAAAATTTTCATATTCATGAAGCTTGTTGGCAAACCCATATTTGGATGAACAAAATCAGAAATATGCAACTGGGATCTGGCCAACAAAGGAAAAATCTAGAAATGACATGAGGGAAGTTCAAAACTTGAAGATTATGAAAGATGAAAATTTTCATCCATTTATTTACCTTATGGAGAATTTGGACAGATCTACCTCAAGCTGCTGCTTATTTTCAGAAGCCTTCTCATGACTAGTACTACTTTTCAGTTGTGAGATTTCACAAGGACACTGGGGATCTGGTGGAGGGTTTTCAATGGATAACATCTGCTAACAGCCTTTTTCTTCCTTCTTGTGCTGTCTGGGAAACAGTCACAAGAACTTATTTTATCTCCAAAACAAGGCCTTATCTTACTACACTTACCCTTCAGCATAACAGTAGCCTAAGGCCTCACTCAACAAAGGTCCCCAAGCCCCACCACCACCAATACCACCTCTAAGATCAAAATCAAACAAACCCCACCTAAATATTGTACCTTTTCTTCAACAATCCATCAACCCTGCAAAGAAGAGAGAAGTATATCAAAACATAAGATCAGGAACTTTGGGGATAAAAAACACAGACCCACAAAATACAAAGGGCAGTGGAAGATTCTAGACTCCTCTAAGAAGGTTATTTTATGTGCCTGGAAGGTGTAAACTTGAAGCATCTTATAAGAATAATATATCTATCTCTGGAAGAGTCTGATTGAGCAAGGAAAGAAACAAAATTTGGCAAAGAAAGGAAGCCACAAGCAAAGATCGACCCTCGTGAATCGTTATTTTATGTGGGCAAACCAAGTGAAAGTACATAGATTTGATGAATCTTTTCAAGATGGGAAACAATTAAACCTTGCTCACTTGAAAAATCAAATTCAAAGAGAGCAAATTCGAGATGATACGATGACGAAGTGGTTATTAATCAGATAGTTCCCAAAATGAACCTAAATAAATCTCAGCGATACACATGCATATGGTATAAACTGACCTCAAAATCAAAGTAATCGATAAAATATTTACATGGTGTAAAAAGATTCAGAAGAAATGGAAAGGACCCAGACACCAAAATCAAATCTATGGTCAGTCTGAGTGAACAGTAGACATAAGAAATGCAAAATCTAGTTTCAAGACCAGATTTATTTTGCTTCAATCTAAGGAAAGAAAGACTGAACGAAAGTCTGTCAAAAATTTTACTGAAGAAGAAAGCCAAGAATTGAGTGAAACATGGATCATAAAATCACAAAAAATATTTGGACGTTAAACCCCATCAACACACAAGCCCAGCTCAAAATCGATTGAAAAAAAATACACACGCCAGCACAAAACAACAAGAAAAACTTGGAAGTTCCGAAAATAAAAATTAAGAAAAGCCCAAAATCACTGATTTTTTAAGGCAAAAAATAAAGAAAATCCCCCTTAAAAGAAATTCCTGGAACAAAATCAGATACAGACCTGTGACTCTGTGTATATATATTATATATATATATTCCTAGTAGGAAAAATGAAAAGGAATTACAGTCATCGAATGCTTCAAAGGCTTCAGAGAAATAACAGTGACAGACCAAGAAAAAAGAAAACAAAGAAAATTGCTCAAAGCAAGAGAGAAGATGGAGAGAAGATGTATGTATCAGTTTATCTCTATAGTAACAGGAGAAAACAGCACCACCCACTCACGCATCAAAAGGGGCATCAGGTTCCTCACTCTAGAAAAAAAGTAGTTTTATACCATTAAACTCCTCACGATTCACCTTCCCCTAGTGAATATGCGTGAGAGAGAGACAGAAATATTCAAGAATTTTAACATAAATATAGAGAGAGAAACAGAAAAATGTACATATTGAGAGAGAGAGAGAGCTAGTATTATTATACTCTAAAGAGCTGTCCTAGCCTATACTAATCCTACAGGGTTCTCTGCATTTGCTCAAAAATACATTTCCAGCTTTCTTTATTCTTGATATTTTTTGCCACCATGTATGTACGAAAATACAATTTTGGCCCTGTCATTTTCAGAAATTACAAGAGACTTTATGCAACCCTAAATAAAGCTTATATAAACGACAAGAATCCTTTTGATGTGTTGACAATGATAACCATAGTCGATTGTTCAAATTAATTTAATTAATATTAACCTGTTGTTTTAGCTTAACAATGATAACTCTTCATTTATGTTTTCTTGACTAATCTTTTCTTTTTTCCTTTGCTAATCATTCAATTAGCAATAAATTAGTATTTATAACGTGTGCATAGGGGAATTAAACAGTATATGAGAACTACAAAAAAATATGTATATATATATTTAAAATTAATTATGCCCATATTTGATTCTGAATTTTAATCTCAAATTAAAGTCAATCATTAATTTTAATTACTTGTTTCATAGGACACACACTATTCTACTCAACATTCAATTAACTTCTATTAAAATATACTAAAAATCTGATTTTGATCTCATTTAACACTCTAATGCTTTGTTTAATAAGTCACGCTTGGCATACTAATAATCTGTTCAGTGAAATGTGTTTTTAATAGTTGATTTCAAAAATTGTGTGATTAAAAGTTATCTAAAAAGAAAAAAAAAGTATTGTTTAAAAATGATTTGTCAAACACATTGTAAGTCACATCTTATAAAGAATTTCGTATAAACATTAGGGGTGAGCATCGAGTGGTTCAGTTCAGGTATCTCAAGAACCGGAATCGAACCATACTTTTCGATTCTTGTAAAATGAAACCATTCAGTTCCATTGAATCGCAAGAACCAAATCAGAACCAAACCATTCGATTTTGGTTCGATTTTGATTTCGATTTCGATTCCAATTCGGTTCTACAATAATAATTATTTTTCGAGGTTTTATCAAGGAGTATCAGGCCTCGGGAAGCGAGCAAATAACCTGAAATAAACTTCTACCGAATATACCAAGATCAAGGATTTTGAAAATCCTTTCACCCCGAAGACAGCATAAGATTCTCCATGAAATAGAATATATTCATAAATTAAAATAAGAAACAAATGGCTTGGAATGTTCTTCAAACATGGCAAAAAGTCATTTGTATAGTAAACTTGTGGGATGAATCACGAGTTTTAAATGCATTATTATTAATTGTTTTATATCTTTATTTAAATATTTAATTAACTTCATCGTTGTCATTTACAACTTTGTTCATTAATAAATTATACTCATTCAATTTTTATTTACTAAGAATTTAAGTTCAAGTGTGAAGTTAAATGTTACAACGAGGTAGAGACGTAACAAATTTCATAAAAAGAGTTTAATCATTATCTCTTTACCAAAAAAAAAATTACAAATTCTTTTGATTTTTAGTTTTAGGACAACAAATTAAAATCATTAAAAAAAAAAAAGATAAAAAACCTGGTTTTAACTTCGATTTTTCAGTTCTAAAAGCGGAACCGAGAACCGAAGCAGAACCAATCGGTTCTCGGTTCCAAAACTGATTTTCTATTTTATTTTTTTAAAATCATACGGTTCCGATTTTTTCGATTCGGTTCCGATTCAATCATATTGGTTCCGATTTTTTTGCCCACCCCTAATAAACATATCTGGAGTTTAATAAAATTGTCACGTTATCATATGATGATGGCATTTCTGAATTAGAGTTTTTGAAAATATGATTTTTTGTAAATAATAAAAATATTTAAAATTACTGAAACATTATGGGCCCATGTACAAAAATATTTTATTGAAAGAATAGGTAGTTGAAAAAAAAATAAAAAAATAAAAAAATAAAACATATACTCCAATTTTACCATGCTCTATTCATTTAAAAACCTCGGATAATATTTTTGCATCGTGCGCCATTCACTTACTAAAATAAAATATATATAAACCATCTCAAATTAAAAATTTGATTTGTGAAGTTGAGGAGTTATTTGCAAATATCCATAAAATGAAAGGGTCATCAGGAAAATCTTTTAATTGATTTTGCATCACCAACTTTTTCTCCAATAATAATATAAATATTTATTTTTATGTGGGATAAACTACTTTTGTGGGGGTCACAACCCCATATGCCCGTTCTACCTCCGAAATCAGAAAAATAAAACAGTAATAAAAATTGAGTTAAGAGTCAAAATCATGATTATATTATATAATGATTGTATATACACTAGGATTTATTTGCTGCCAAGACGGAACATGGACGGACCCCACTATAAACAATGAAGTTGAGGACCAAATCATTAATTCAATGAAAAGAAAAGGGTACCGACTTCAAAATTATTTCCATCACTTATATTGGATTCCCTTTTTTTTTTTTTTTTTTTTTTTTAATAGGGATGGGGGTCGGGTGGTTTATTACGACTACGAGTTGTGATCAAATAATAGAGCAATTCAGAGTCGGTCGATTTTTACTTCGGTTTAATCTTATTCTTTTATACCTAAAAAGTAAATTGTAGATTTTCACGTAATTTTCATTTTATTCCAATTTCATATCTATTTTATGTGAAAAATATTGATTATATTGAATACATATTCATTTATGTAATCCGTCTAAATTATTGTATACTGGAATGTTTCATTAACAGTTTTGGAAGATGATGAAAAATATTTCTCTACCTAAAATTGAGTATTGGATTAGTGATCACGCTGTCAGTCTCAGTCTCATAAATATAATTAATTACTCACCTAATAAAACAATTATACTTATGAATTGCTTCTTCTTTTTTGTGTTCATTTGACAAAATATAAATTAACTTCCATCAAATAAATAAGTCATGATTATGTAACATTAATTCCTCACATTTTCGCTCATTAGAGCATCTCCAATACACTTCGTAGATTGAGATTAGAGGTGGGCAAAAACAGCCCAAACCCGTCCAAACCGATCCAACCCGATTGATTTGGGTCGATTTCTCATGAAAATTGGGTTAGGTTCTAGTTTTTTTTTAAAAAATTTTAGTCGGGTTACGGGTTGAATGAATAACCTGACCAAACTCAACCCAAATAAAAAAATCTGTTTTTTTTTTTAATGAAACTTAACTTATTTAAATATTGATTGAACATATTTTAATTTTATTAGCAAGTATTCAATTTATTGTATTTGAGGTTGTTTTAATGTGTACATAATTGATTTGAATTAAAGATTGATTATAAGTTTTTTTTTCTTTTTCAAATTTTTTACTAATTGGGCCAAAGTTCAAACCGTCCAATCAGACCCAACCCGACCGAAATTTGGTTTGTTGGGGTGAGTTGGGTTTGAACTCTAATTGGGTTGGGTTGGGTTGATAAAAATATCAACCCGACCATAGTAGGTTGGGTTTGGGTTGGGCAAAAAATCGATCCAATACAACCCACTCCCACCTCTAATTGGGGTTGACGTGGTAATAAAATTGACGGACATCCAGAGGACGTAGATAAATTGACGGAGAATTACAAAATTTCATCTCCAATGATTCTGTCTACATTTAAATATTATTGATTATGTGACTTTTTTAAAAAAAAAAATTAAAAATAGTAATATATAGAGAAAGAAGATGTATGTGTGTGTGTGTGTGTGTGTGTGTGTGTGTATAACATTCCTTTATATTTAGTTGTTGAAGTAATTATAAAATAAAAATGAATGCTGACTCATCATGTCAGACGGAGCGTCAAGATATAGACGGAGCACTTGACATTATTAATTTTTTTTTCAACCACGTTAGCTTAACATTGTAATTAACATTATGCATTGGAGAGATATTTTTAACTTATTACATCAATTTGTTGACGTGTCAAGTTCTTTTTTCCAATTGATGGTATGTATCGGAGATTTTGTTATGAAATAGTGGTACAACTAGTTTAAGAGTCCCAAATGGTTCTGAAAAATGAAATAATTATTTGTAATTGGAAGAGATTTTGAATTCGCATTAGGAAACCACGACAAACGAATTTGATTAAAAAAATGTTTATAAACAAAGAAAGTAATATTTTTTAGATAAAATATGTTATTGAAAAGTGATTTGAAAAAATATGTATATTTAAAAAGTAACTTAAAAAAATATGTTATTTGTAAACACATTTATAAACAGTTTACCAAACGAAAGAGTCTAAGATACCTTCAATGGTAATGCAAATTGTACCAAAAAATTTCTTTGAGCAACTCCAATCGTGATGCAATTTACACCTCCCAAAAATCATTTTTACATTTCAATATACTGTTGGGTGGATTTGTGAATAGTGACGCCAAATAATGAAAATTTGTAAATCCGTACCGAAATTTGGACAGAGTAACGGCAAGGAAAATACGAAACAAGAAAAAGAAGAAAAGAAGGAACAATGCCGAGGCAAGAGTTGGACTCTTTGTCCTTAAGTCGAATTAGTCCCGCAACGGTGCCTACGGATAACGGCAATCGACTCCCAAGATACAACGGCAACACTTGTGTTTGTAGCACTCCAAAACACAAGTACAACGAACCAAAATTAGGCTTATGTACTCCAAAGATGAAATGAAAGAAATCAAATCATTTGAATAAATGAATGATGAATTGATGAATGAAAAAAAAATAATACAAGCATATGGGGTCTATATATAGATGTTGGAAAGTTGTATCTCAAAAGATACAACCCTTACAAGAGACACATTCTTTCAAATTTGTCTCTAATTGAAGAGACACAATTATTGGAAATTATTAATTTCAAAAGTCACAATCTTTCATATGAAAAGACACATCTTTTCATTTAAATTAATTCTAGAATATTCAATAATATTCTTTTAATTTTCCAATATTGTCACAATTTTAAGTGGCTTAATTTTCCATTCACTATTAATGGTTCCACTTAAATAATCACATAAATTGGTCAAAACCAATTTTTCCAACAATCCCCCACATGAATGAAAATTAATGCAAATGCAATGCGAATGAAATGCAGACTCTAACAAATGGAGTACACACGACAAGTCATAGCATCAAGATAGGTAGCTTGTGGTCTTGAACCTTCTTTAGTTGAATACAATCGGATTTACTAGGCTAGTTGGTGAACGCGATGTCTTGAACCATCCAGCCGTTCGTGTAAAACCAAACAATTGTACCAACACCATGACTCATGTAACCTATTCGGTTCTCATGGTTGAGTCCATTTTGGCCCTGGACTACTCTTGGTTTCATAAGTGCTCTTAAGAGAATTAAGCCTCAAATTCTCGTAGAAGCGGCCCCACTTCACACTTATATAGGTGATCTCATACCTTTCTATCTTAAGGTTATTAATCATTAAAAGTATATATGTATACTTATCCTTATACACATTTTACATAGCACTTTAAATTTTAGGAATGGGTATAAGTGCTTTATTCTGAATCATTTATGACTTAGTTGTCCCATTGAACCAAGATCTTGGGATCTCCAATCTACAAGGTTGGGTTTCCGTCATAGTAATTCTATTCAATAGGCTTTAGGCCCATTCCCCTCGAAAGATGGTATACTTGATCTCTTGCAAGTCCTTTCGTCAGAGGATCAGCCAAATTTTCTTTTGACTTCACATAGTTAATAGAGATTATAACATTCGATATTAATTGTTTAATTGTATTATGTCTCCGACGGATATGTCGAGACTTGCCATTATACATACTGTTTTGTGCCCTTGCAATTGTCGACTGATTATCGCAATGTATATTAATCGCAGAAACCGGCTTTTCCCAACATGGAATTTCTTCAAGAAAATTACGAAGCCATTCTGCTTCTTCACCGACTTTGTCTAACGCAATAAACTCAGATTCCATCGTGGATCGAGCAATACACGTTTGCTTAGAGGATTTCCAGGACACGGCTCCACCTCCAATGGTAAATACATAACCACTAGTGGATTTTGAATCCTTAGTGTCAGATATCCAATTTGCATCAGTATATCCTTCTAACACCGCAGGATATTTTGAGTAGTGTAATCCATATTCAACCGTGTGTCTTAAATATCTAAGAACTCGGTTTAATGCCTTCCAATGTACAACACTTGGATTACTAGTGAATCTACTCAACTTGTTGACTATGTATGCTATATCTGGCCTTGTGCAGTTGGTAATATACATTAAACTACCAATGACACGTGAATATTCCAATTGAGATATGGGCTCACCAGTATTCTTGGCTAAGTGAATACCTAAGTCAACTGGTGACTTAACCGGTTTATCGTCATACGCCTTAAATTTCTTAAGTATAGTCTCAACATAATGTGATTGAGACAATGACAAACCATCCGATGTTTTAGAGATTTTAATCCCTAATATTACATCTGCCACTCCCATATCTTTCATGTCAAAATGTTTTGTTAACATTTTCTTAGTCGAGGAAATGACTTTGGAGTTATTTCCCATAATTAGCATATCGTCAACATATAGGCATATGATTACATATTCATTAGGTGTGTTTTTAATGTAGACACATTTGTCACATTCATTGATTTTGAAGCCATTTGACAACATCGTTTTATCAAACTTTTCATGTCATTGCTTCGGTGCTTGTTTCAATCCATACAATGATTTTACAAGTCTACACACCTTCTTTTCATTTCCTGGTGCAACAAACCCTTCAGGTTATTCCATGTAGATTTCTTCTTCTAATTCACCATTTAGAAACGCGATTTTGACATCCATTTGATGTATTTCAAGATTATGCAATGCTGCGATTGCAATCAAGATACGTATAGACGTAATTCTTGTAACGGGTGAATAGGTATCAAAGAAATCTAGTCCTTCTTTTTGTCTATACCCTTTGGCTACTAATCTAGCCTTGTATTTATCAATTGATCCATCCGACTTCAATTTCTTTTTGAAGATCCATTTACAGCCTAAAGCTTTGTTTCCCGGAGGGAGTTCAACCAATTCCCAAGTATGGTTACTCATGATGGATTCAATTTCATTGCGTACAGCTTCTTTCCAAAAAGGAACTTCAGGAGAGGACATTGCTTCATCAAATGTCCTAGGATCATTTTCGAGTAAATTGGTTACGAATTCTGGACCGAATGTCTTTGGAATTCGTTGCCTTTTACTACGTCTCGGTTCTTCATTTACTTGAAGATCATCATTCTTTCCATGTATATTATCATAAGTTCTTTTATTTGAACTTATTTCCTTTTCTTTACACGGAAATCTATCTTCAAAGAAGACCGCATTTCTTGATTCAATAATTGTACCTACGTGTACATCAAGTACTTCGGATTTATGAACCAAGAATCAATATGCACTACTATTGATAGCATATCCAATAAAGACACAATCAATTGTCTTTGGTCCAATCCTAACTTGTTTAGGTTTGGGTATTTGTACTTTCGCTAAGCACCCCCACACTTTGAGATATTTGTAGGAAGGTTTCCGACCTTTCCATAATTCGTAAGGCGATTCAACCTTATCTTTGTGTAGTATTTTATTTAGGATATGATTTGCAGAAAGTATGGCTTCCCCCCACAAGTTTTGAGGTAAGCCCGAACTTATCAACATTGCATTCATCATTTCCTTTAACGTTCGATTTTTTATTTCAGCAATTCCATTAGATTGTGGTGAATATGGTGCCGTTGTTTGATGAATTATTCTAGATTCAGCACAAAATTCTTCAAACGGTGCAACATATTCTCCACCTCTATCACTATGAATCATTTTAATTCGTTTTCCAAGTTGATTTTCAACTTCATTTTTGTAGTGTTTAAACACTTCCAAAGCTTCATCTTTGCTTTTCAACAAGTACACATAACAGTACCTTGTACAATCATCTATGAATGTGATGAAGTACTTTTTACCACCCCTTGTTGGTACGAACTTCAAATCACACACATCCGTGTGAATTAGTTCTAATGGTGTGGTGTTTCGTTCAACCGAATGAAATGGTGTTTTGGCCGCTTTTACTTCTACACATGTTTCGCATTTTCCATTATTAAAATGCATATTCGGAAGTAAACTTAAATTCATTAACTTTCGTATTGAATTAAAGTTTGCATGTCCTAATCTATGATGCCATAGATTACATGACTCAAGCATATAAACTGAAGATGACGTTTTATTGATTGTAGCATTTGGTACAACAGTTAGGACATTCATTTTGAATAGTCCATCTTTTACATAGCCTTTGCCTACATACATATCATTTTTGGTAAGTACAAACTTATCCGATACAAAGACTAGTTTAAAGCCATTCTTGCTTAATAAAGAACCCGACACAAAGTTCTTACGAATATCCGGTACGTGAAGGACATTATTGAGGCTAAGTTCTTTTCCCGACGTCATCTTCAAGACCACTTTGCCTTGTCCTTCCACTTTGGATGTTGAGGAGTTCCCCATAAACAATTTTTCTCCCTCGGTTGGAGTGTATGAAGTGAACATTCCTCTATCGGCACAAATGTGACGGGTTGCACCCGTATCAACCCACCATTCCATGGGATTTCCAACAAGGTTGCATTCAGAAACAACCGTCGATAAATTCATATCGGACATGTCATTTGATATGGCATCAGATTCGACAATGTTGGCTTGGGATTGCTTCTTCGGTTTGCGACAATCAACCGAGCGATGTCGAGCCTTTCCACAATTGTAGCAATTGCCCTTGAACTTCTTTGCATTCTTCTTTGTAGATTCAACGGAATGCTTTCTCTTCTTTACTTTGTTGTTTGCTAGATTCCACCACATTTGCCTTTGCTTGTGGTATGCCATTCCCAACTCGTTTTTCCGAACTTCGGTTGTCTTCTTCAATCCTCAATCGGACCACGAGTTCTTCAATGTTCATCTCCTTGCGCTTGTGCTTGAGATAGTTTTTGAAGTCCCTCCACATGGGTGGAAGTTTCTCGATAATTGCAGCCACTTGAAATAATTCGCTCACGGACATATTTTCCGCATGAATGTCATGGAGTATGACTTGCAATTCTTGTACTCGACTGATGACGGTCTTCGAATCTACCATTTTGTAGTCCAAGAATTTTCCCACAATGAACTTCTTGATTCCGGCATCTTCGATCTTGTACTTCTTTTCCAAGGTCTCCCATAGTTCCTTTGCAGATTTCTTATAGCAATACACACCGTACAAGGCGCTGTCCAAGCCATTAAGAATATAATTCTTGCATAAGAAATCAGAATGTTTCCAAGCATCCAAAGCAATCAAAGATGCCCTATTATTTTCCCCTTCTTGTATGGCGGGAGGATCTTCATTCAAGAATTTCGCCAAGCTCAGGTTGTGAGATAAAAAAACATTTTCTGTTGCCACCTTTTGAAATCAACCCCAACAAATTTCTCCGGTTTTTCCCCTTGTGAAACGGAGTTTGAATGAACGATAGTAGGGGCACCCACAATCGGAGGAATCACATTAGTAGTAGTTGTATTCACAACGGGAGGAATCACACCGGTAGGAACACTTCCTTCAGAAGTTCCCATATTCGAAGTTTCATTCGAAGTAGTATCGGTATTAAGAACCGTATTCATTTCCGTTTACGTAAAACAGAAGATCAACCAAAACAAAATAGAAATGAAGAAGATGTTAAACTTAACAAGTTTAACCAAACAAGAATGTCACTTTCACAAAATATAGAGAATTCGACTTAAGATTGTTGGGTGGATTTGTGAATAGTGACGCCAAATAATGAAAATTTGTAAATCCGTGCCGAAATTTGGACAGAGTAACGGCAAGGAAAATACGAAACAAGAAAAAGAAGGAACAATGCTGAGGCAAGAGTTGGACTCTTTGTCCTTAAGTCGAATTTGCCCCGCAACGGTGCCTACGGATAACGGCAATCGACTCCCAAGATACAACGGCAACACTTGTGTTTGTAGCATTCCAAAACACAAGTACAACGAACCAAAATTAGGCTTATGTACTCCAAAGATGAAATGAAGGAAATCAAATCATTTGAATAAATGAATGATGAATTGATGAATGAAAAAAATAATACAAGCATATGGGGTCTATATATAGATGTTGGAAAGTTGTATCTCAAAAGATACAACCCTTACAAGAGACACATCATTTCAAATTTGTCTCTAATTGAAGAGACACAATTATTGGAAATTATTAATTTCAAAAGTCACAATCTTTCATATGAAAAGACACATCTTTTCATTTAAATTAATTCTAGAATATTCAATAATATTCTTTTAATTTTTCAATATTGTCACAATTTTAAGTGACTTAATTTTCCATTCACTATTAATGGTTCCACTTAAATAATCACATAAATTGGTCAAAACCAATTTTTCCAACATATACATCTCGATGGATCTATATCAAAGTTTTGCTCCAATGGTGATATACAAATTATAATATTTAAATTTAGTTTTTGCACAATTTTTTTAGCTAGTAAATTTTATGTTAAATCTATTTTTTTATTTGTGCATATATATAAATATTACGAACAAATCGATCTAAAAAATTAGAAACTTTGGTCAAGAAAATAAAAATATTAAAAAATTTAAAATGTGCAAATTAATATAAAATTTCAAATTGTAATGTAAATTAATATAACAAATTTAATATATCACATTAAGATTTTATGAATTAATAGCTAAATTTAGATGAATTTTGTTCCATGTGGAGGTGTAAAATAAGATGCAATTGTGGATCTTTTTTTAAATCTTTAGCCAGAAATCTATTTTATATCCCGTTTACACCTCACAATTGGAAACCATTTCGACGAATTTGGGAATGTAAATCACTAATTTGAGCTATTTTTACACCACCATTGAAATTACTCTTAGGCTGCGTTTGATAGCGATGGTGGAATTTGGGTGGAAAGAAAATGAATTCCAGGGAATTGAGTTATAGGGAATTGAATTCCTGGGAATTGGAAGTTTAATATGTTTGATTTGTTTAATTTTCTAGGTGGAAAAAGTAGGGAATTTTTCAACTTTTATTGTTTGATTGACATTATTTTCCATGAAAAATAAAGTAAAATTGATCTATTTTAATAAAAAAATATTTTTATTTTTATTTTTCACACATTTGTACTTGATAATAATAATATTAATTTTTAGAAAATAAATTAATTAATTAACAACAACAAAAATGATCAAACGTAACGAAAACGGTATAAGATTTTCCATGGAAAATAAAACCTCCTTCCCCTTGGAAAATGAATTCATTCAAAACAAGGAAAATACCGAATTTCGAGACAAGTGGAAAAATGAATTCCATGGAAAACTTAGGCAACCAAACAACGTAAAGTTGAAAAATCACATGAAAAATATGAAATTTAAAGCGTATCAAACGCACCCTTACATCATAAAATGTTTACATGACAAAGAAAATGGTAAATAGATCAAAATATTTCATTGATTGCGTTCATTGTGTAAATCTTTCTTATTATTTTAAATTTGACATTTACATCCTCATTTCAACATTTTCTTGAGGGTTTGGTCATTTCCGTCTCATTCCGTCATTTCTTCTATTAGATATGGGTAATTGGTACAAACGTCCTATCATTTGCCTTCACTAGGGCTGTATATCGAAACCATCAAACCATTAAATCGAATTGAAACCGCAATTTTGATATCGTTGGTTCGGTGCCACGAGGACCGTCAACATTTTGATTTTGACCCAAACTGAACCGCTTTTAAATGGTTTGATTTAGGTTTCACTTTTCAAAACCCGTTTTAAACCGCCAACTCGTAAAAAAAAAAAAAAAAATTACAATTAATATTTAATGACAAAATTACAGATTTATTTTACAGTTACATTTTATTATCGAATTTGGATCGTCGGTAAACATTCTTCTTTTTTTCATTTTTGTTGTATAATTTTTGTATATGTAGTAAAGTGTAAATTGTAAACAAATCTCTAGACTCTAATTCTAATATCTAAATGGGTAAACCTTAAATGAGTCATTGATTATTCACAATTCATTATCGTCTTAATGAATTTGAATGTCTAGTCTGGGCCTCATACCAATTCAATGTATGTAATATAGTAAATATACTAATATTTAATGTTTATGTGAAGTAAAAAAACTAGTTCAATATTTATTTCAACTCGATTTAAATTTATTAGTTTAATTTCGTTTACAAATAGTGGTTTAAACCCGCACCAAACTGCAAAAAATGATTTGATTTGGTTTGATTTAGGAAATTAAATGATTTAGTTTGGTTTGAGTTGAAAAAAAGGTCAAACTGTTTAAATGGTTTGGTTTGAAAATTTATCAAAAATAGCCCAAATCAAACCGTTTACACACCTAGCCCTTCACTACACAAATCGCCCCTATTGATTCAATTTTAGCATTTGGACCCTTAACAACCTCTCCCTGCTATCTATATTTTTATTAGAGCATTGCAAAATGGTTAATTTACCTTATTTTTTTAAATAAACAGTAGAAAAGAAAATAATAATAATAATGGTGGTGGTGGTGGTGGTGAAATTCCTAAATTTTTAAATAGTGCAAATAAGCCACACTTAAAATAATTTGAGGGTGTGTTCGGCTAGGATATTAATTGGAATCATTACAAAAATTTAATTTACACAATTTTTTATACCACTTTTTAACCATTCACATTTTCTCTCTCCAATTTTTAACACTTCATCTTACCTAGAAAACACAAATAAATCAAAAAATAATTTCAATTCCTTAATTTGACACAAAACATTCCATATTAAATCTAAAAGAATTAACAAAACTCCCAAAAAAAAAAAATTATTTTCACTTAAATTTGATTTGAATGAAATATTATGATTTATATTTAGATTAAGATCTTGAATGAACATTCTAATGGTAGAAGAAGTTCCATCTCCGGACTTCATTTTGTGAGAGAAAAGAAACTTAAAAAAAAGTTAGAGCAAAATTTAAAATTTGATGTAGTTCAAATATATGTATACAAATGAGTAAATTAATAACAAGAAGATAAAAATTATAATTTACTATATATATATATTTATTTATTTTTTTGGAAGATGATTTTTTGCCTAATATATCTAGGTTTTGTTTGTAAAAATCTTTGTGACTAAAACATTTTTTTATATTTTCGAGGTAAAATATTTAATTGAAAAGTGGAGAGGGAAAATGTAAGTGTTTAAAAATAGTTTGGGGAATTGTGTTGTTTAAAAATATATTTGTAAACAGATTGCCAAACATATGCTTAATTTGTTTTAAGTGAGACTTGTTTGAACAATTTAGAAGAATGAAGTTTTATTTCTCTTTTATTTGTTTATTTAAAGAGGATGGTAAATTAGTCACTTTGCAAAGTTTTAACGAAAAATAGATGGTATGAACCTTTATGTAAAGAAACGTCGTAGAGTGTCCAAAAGTTAAAATTGAAATGATATGGACGAATTGTGCATTGAAGACAAACAATATGGACGACTTGCCCCAATACCCATATTTGTTGATGGAAGAAACTAACAAAATGAGACAAAATGACCAACTCCGCAAGAAAATATTGAAATGAGGATGTAAATGTCAAGTTTGAAAAGATAATAATGATTATACAATGAATACAAAATATATGAACGTTTTGTACTATTTACCCCAAAGGGGAAGGTGGAAATGTCTAACACATGATTCACCCGTAGAAGGTGGTTTAATAGACATAATTCACGTAAATTTTACTCCCTCGATCCAGTAAACATAGACTTATTTCATTTTTCGTTTGTTCAAATTATAGATCATTTTTCTTGTTGATAGTAGAAATGATACTTTAGTTTTCTAATATGCCACATCTTTAATGTATCTTTAAATTATTAATCAATGTAGAGAATTATTAGAAAATAGTATAAGTAAAATTTAAATTTTCAACCATATTAATTACATTTTCTTAACTCGTATGAAAATGAAAACAAGAATATCTTTATGAGATTTATGGAGTATAATTTTTTCATTAGATAATGTTTCATTTAATTTTTTATAATGTATTTCCACTCTTTCTCAACATCCATTCTCTTGTACATGCACCCCCACGTTAGTGCAATTCACATCCTCGTTGGAGATGCCGCAAAGGCACATCCCATCTAATAAAGGTTGGGGATTCATAAACACTGGTAGCACAGGGATTGTAAGTTCGAATACTCATAAATTCTAGTTTTTTAAACACTTTGTCAATCCAGTGGGTGGTACCCAAGCCTTGGTCAGCTTGGGACATAACCTGCGATTTACATCCTCCACCAATCCTCAGGACAAGGATGGTGGAGACGCCTAAGGTTGGCATTCAACCCTCACATCCTCGTTGGAGATGTTTTTCTCTTCATTCTCATTTCACTTGTTCATATAAAGCAATTAATATTAATGCATTGGAGATGCTCTAAGCTATAGCTCCAATGTAGAGTGTGTTATTTAGCCCTCGCGTGTGAGAGATTATTTAAAAAGTAAATTATTTTTTAGAACGCATCGTTAAAATGTAAGAAAAAGTTATATGGGAAATGGAAAATATGAATTTTTTCTTCTTCGTTATGATTGGTGATTAGAAACTGAGGTTCAAATAGTGATTTTCACAAAAATTACTTTCAGACAAGCACTAGACTGTTTTTGATTGAAAAGATAGATAATGGGTGGAAAAATATTTTCTTAGGAATTGAATTACCTGTAAATATTTCCTGTGAAAATACTTTTAATTGTGTTTGATTGATTTAAATTTCAAAGTAAAAAATGTGGAAGTTTTTCAAATTTTTCTGTTTGATTGACATTATTTTCAACAGTAAAACACCTCATTCCCTCTAAAAACCTCCCAAAAAAAAACCTAAATTTCTCCAAAAATCTCTTAAATCTTATACGAGCAAAACAAAATTCTCAATTCATCCAAAATCTCCTAAATCTTATACAAGCAGATCAAAAATCTCCAATAATCTCAATTCATCCCACCAACAAACCCAACGACTGGATTAGCCTTCAGAAGCAAAACCCATCTAATTCCTTTGACATTCTTCCTCGACTCTTCTTGATAGGCTTGAATGGAGCATCATGGCCATCAATTTCCACAATGGAGAATTTTGGGTTCTCCATTTTCACTACCACTGGAGTTCCCTTTGGTGAATCTTTAGCCCCCCAGTCAAAAAATGGAGTCATTTTCTTCTTTCCCATAGAGTGGTGGTAAATTTACTCTGTTAGGCAGCAAAAAAAACAACTCAAAAAATTCAAGAACCAAACAAAAAGCTCATATTTCGATTCACAAATAAATGAAAAAAATGAGGAATCCATACCTCGTACTACGACGTTACAAGCTTCCTTCTGTTGTCGGTCTAATCCAGTAAACTGTAGTGGGGTGGCAATGATGTAAAACAGATGTGGGAATAATTTGAATGCAGAGAGAGGGAGAAAATGTTAGTTCTTGGAGCTTTGCTTGAAAGTCTCCATTGTTGTTTATTTTCTTCTTCTTCTCACATTGGTGCAACCAAGGTTGTGTGTTGTTGAGTTGAGCTTGGAGTCGAGGTGTCGATCTTGGAGTGCTTACTAAGCCCGGGACGTGCATCGAAGACCCAATGATATTTTCAACATGGTTTTTAAGCTATTGGCATGATTTTTGGATGAAATAAGTGCTGAAAATAAGACCAAAACAGAGGTAGAAACGAAGGCTAAAAATAGTGCAGAAACCGTCCAAAAGAGTCTCAAACTGGTCGGACCTTATTTGGTGATTTTCGGCCAAACCACCGGTCGACTGAGGGAACTCGGACCACCATTGGAACTGCCAAGAGGAAGTGAACACTCGACTAGTAGAGATTCATAGTTTATGGCGGTGGCAATGGTAGAATCTTGCAAGGGGAAAAGGTTAAGACCGCATTGAAATATTGAGATTCCAGCCAAACTATAAGTCCCTTGGAGAAACGGACACCATCACTGGACTCTGCAGGCTGAGACGCATCATAGTGCTCAGGGGGCTTTTCCGGCGGCGACGCGTGGGCATTCCAATGGTGGTGAGTGCGGCTATTTCCGGCGAGGAATCTTTAAGGCAATTTTCTATTTTCGATATTTCTGACATTTTGGTGTTGTTAGATTTTTGTTTCAGGTTTTGGATTTTAAATTGGATGATTTTGCCCTTGGTGGTTCGAAAGTCATATCTTGGTTGCTGTGGTGCTGAATTTGGGACAAAGTTAGTGGTCCTAAAGTTGATAAAATTTGCATCTCTCGATTTTATGGACACAGAAAAGTCCGCTCTGGTAAATTAGCTGAACCTGTTTTTTAAATTCCTGCAATAGCAGACCATTGTGTGAGTTGGTCATTAGGATTGGGGGTTGTCGTTGCTTGGCAACCATTGCTTGTTGCTCGAGTTTAGGTTTTAATTGTCTTGCCTGCTTACCTGCTTGAGGTGTTAAGCTATTCATAATTGTTTGTTTGGTCTTTTGATTGTGTGTTGACATAATTCCTGTTTGGTGTATTCTTTTATTAATCCTGTTAGATTTCTTTTGATTTTAGGACTACTTGTTGTGGTTAATTGTCAATTCGTGATTTCTTACTCATTTCGTGTCTTAAAATGAATACACATTTTGATTTGGGGATTTTCGATGGGAAATGGGATTTTTACATTTGGCAACAAAAAATGAAGGGAAGTTTGGTTCAACAAAAAGTTTCAAAAGCTATTACTAGAATTTATCCCGCTGATTTGTCAAAGGAACAAAAGGAAGAATTAGATGAGCTAGCTTACACTTCAGTTATTTTACACCTATCTGATGTTGTTTTGGATGTGTTTTACAAACTTGTGTAAGATATTGTTAATTATGGTGAAAAGGTGTCTGAAATGTACAAGGCCATCATTTTACTTAATTCCATGAATGAATAATTTTGAGAGTTTAAGAATACAATCAAGTATGGTAGGGATAACCTAATACCTGAAATTGTCTTAGATTCCTTTATGCGTAAGGAAATGGAAATTAAGGATGAGAACGAGGTTATGAGTGGTGAATTACACATGTTGAGGAGTCATTTTAAGAAAAAGTGTCATGTTCAAAACAGTGGTGACTCAAGTGATGACTTGAGTGATGGTGGTGGTAAGCATAGGGGTAAGAGTTGAGACAGGTCTAGGTCCAGTATGGGTGGCAAGCGATGTTTTAGTTATGGTAAGACCGGACATTTCATAAGAGACTGTCCTAAGAAAAAGAATAAGCAGAGAGAAAAGGCGAGAGGTGAGGCAAATGTGGTTGAGTCTAGTTATGACCCAAGTGTGATTGAGGGTGATCCTTATTGATAGGGACCCTTGTTACTGCATGTGCATCTATGTGGTCCTTTCTGCATGCGTGTGATTACTGAATGCGATGCATTGTTTTATGTAGCATTTATCGTTGTTTGATATGTGTTACTTTTCATGAATTTGTGTGTAATCAGATTTTACTGTGTATAATGTGTTGGTATGCATAGTGGGTTTGTGATGCATTAGCAGTGAGTGTGTGTGTATCTTTTTGTAATGTGTGGAGCATATGTCTAATAACCATTGATGAGATATACGGGGGTGAGTGTGACATTTGAATCACGAGTTAAGATGTGATTAAATGTACTGTAAATCTTCCATCTGAAAATCTTGGCCGGTGGAGTGTTAGAGACACTTTGATCACTTCTATTAGGTGGAGACCCATTATCCCTTAAGTTGAGAAAAGTGAGGTATTAATAGAGGAGCATCCCATAGATTTAGAATCTATTCTTGTTTACTAGTTAGGCATACGTGGTGATCAATCTAGTGAGCATAAGTGGCAGTGTTGTGATGTGTTCTCGACGAGGGAGATACACGTAATGGGATAGGATAACTGTGTGAGGTCTTTTCATGATGTCATTTATGCATTGTGCTGTATATGTGTTGGCCGTCGTGTTTGATTAACTTGGAGTTAGTCTTATATTCTTTTGGAAGCATGTTTGAAAAGATTTCTGTATTATCTTATGGTTATATCTGTCATCACATGTGTTGTATGCTCTTTATTGTTTACTGTGATTATCTGTATTTTGCTTAGGTATTCTTGACCTTAGCCCAACGAGTAAATGGAGCAGGTATGGTGTGTGTTTCTAGTGTGAGATATGAGGTAAGGTCTGTGATTCCAATTTTGTTTGGATTACCTTGATTGGACAAGTATAAACATTGTACTGTTTTTCTTGCAAGTTGATTGGGTATTAAAGTGGAAACTTGTTGGGTTTTTGATACCCAATAAATTCGGAGATGATGTAAAACAAATGTGCAAATAATATTGACACATCGATGGATAGTTATGCTCGATAACGACTCGGGACCACTTGAAGTGATTTCATTGGTAGTTGATCGTGGCCCACTTGGAAGGCCTAATTGTGGTGGATATAGGCATAGCATTTGAACTTGGTTAGTTGTTGGACCATTTGACTTGGTTTTATCTTGGACTTGGCTTCTTGGTTGATTGACTCATTTTAGTGGTGCCCTAGTCCAACCTAATATAACCTACCATTTGCTCCATTTATTTGGTAACTGAAAACTTGAATACAAAGAGAGGGAGAAAACGTTAATTCTTGGAGTCTTGCTTGGAAGTCTCCATTGTTGTTCATTTTCTTCTTCTTCTTACATTGGTGCAACAAATGTTGTGTGTTGTTGAGTTGAACTTGGAGTTGAGGTGTCGATCTTGGAGTGCTTGTTGAGCCCGAGTGATGTATCGAAGACCCAACGACATTTTCAACAGTAACATCCTCTAATTTGGAATGTTCTACTTGAGAATTTAAGTCCCTATTATAACTTTAAATTCGTATTTTAGAAATTAATAACAGGTATTATTGAAATGAATAAAATAATAAACAAGATATAATTAATTAATTATTTATTTATTTTCCATTATGAGTTAACAAAATTTTCATAAAAGTTGATGAAACGTGTGATTGAAAATTTGTAGATTTGAAAAACACGTGATTAAAATTAATTGTCAATCTCGACATTTTAATCCAAATTTTTTGACCGAACCAAATTCAAGCTTTATCAAATGCACTCTTCACAATAAGGTGATCGTGACGGATGTCTTTAAGAAAATTGTATTATACATGTGTATACATGGGTAAATGAATTATAAATCACACAATTTTTCAAAAAACTTTTAAACCATATATTTTATTTCTCCACTTTTTAACTACATATATTTTTACCTTAAAATCATAAATAAACCAGTTTATAAATCATTACAGTGTTACCAAACAGAAGCTAAGTTATAATGTACACAATTTCTCAAATCACTTTTGAACCACACATTATTCCTTTCCACTTTTGAACTACATATTTTACCTAAAAATACAAATAAATCACATAATAACCATAGCCGCCGAACACACTAAATTTCTACAACAAGATCTGAAATCTATATAATTCTAATGAGTTCTAAAGTCTCGTAAATTTTCAAATGCTTAGCTTCAATTTGGACTTACATGCGTCAAGAACATACTCTAGTAAAATTTCAAGTGCATCATAGTATATATATATATATATACTTTCCTTCAATTTGAACGTACTCACCACTTTCACACAATAATTGATCATTTTTCCCAATGTGGGCCAGTTTTTTGAACACCATAGACTTTCGAGGTCGGTAAATTAATTTTGGCATTTAATGTTTACTTAATGATTTTCAATTAACACAACACTTGCATATCATATCATTTCATATTTGTTACTAAAAAGCAATTGATTATTACGTTTTAAATTCAAGTAGCGTCGCCGATATTGAATAGATTATTTGATCGTGTACTATATAAATTTTTTTTTTTTTTAAATTGTTATTTTACAGATAATAATAATTTCATATCACGAAGCCATAATCTCATAATAATTTAAATTTAAAATGATAAAAAAACAGTAAAAACTAAGATAAAAAAATGTCATGACATCAAAATTCAACAATTGTACGTAATCAAATCATCTTTTTTCTTTCCCACAATTAGGTACTTTAGTCGTAACCCAAAAAAAAAAATAATGGTAAAAAAAAAAGAAAATAACATCCGAACGTGAACGCAACGAGTTTGAGTCCAAAAGAAACTTGTATTATTCATGCTATTAATTGTATTAAACATCATTGACATATTTAATTCGAGGAATTGTACGATATTGAATTAAATAAAAACACTTATATAATATTAATATTGTTGACATTTTGTCATATAATAAAATTATTTTCACACTTCTAATAAAATTTATTTTAATTTTTCACACTTTCCAGAAAATTGCTTTTGATTATCTAGAAAAGGTTTATATTTGAACGCATAATAATAAATAATAATTGACAGACTCCCAAGTTGCAGATTGACAAGGAAAAAAGAGAGGGGGAGAAAGGGGCATGAAGTCATGAAGATTTGATGCCTTATTTCTTCCTTTTGAAATTGGGTCCCACTTATGCTGGTGTATCAAGTTCAAGTCACGCGATTGGTACGCGTACGGATGTTATGAGCAACTTGTTACCAACACGGCAACTCGCTTCCCCTTTCGTATTTATGTACCACTCAGGTTATAAGCCTTTATTATGAGTAAGCCAGGCCCATTAAGAATGGATTTGGGCTAACCATCCCATCCCCAAAAGAAAGTCAATGAGGAAAGGATTAATTGCATAAAATACTTAATTAATATACCAAAACTCATTTTTACTATACAATTTTTATTTTTTTTTTGAAAAATACTTCATCTTCTTCACCACCACCGCCACCGCCACCACCACCACCACCGTGTAATCAACCATATCAATTATCCAACAACACCAAATTCATCATCAAATCCCAAAATTAGCCAAGACATTCACATCTTTCTCTTCGCCTTCTTCATTTCCAGCAACACCAAATTCATCATCAAATCTCTCATTCAGCAAGAAGGAGAAGTCTCGGCCCATTTTTCAAAATCTGATCTCCGGCCGGCCAACAGCTGATCTAAGACCACCAATAGAACCGCGGGGTCAAGGTGAATACTCGACCGGAGTGTGGGAGGCAACCGGCGACCGCAGGCGACGGAATCAACAGAAAATTCAAAGTGAAAACCAGTACTTAAAACCCAAATTCCAATCGAGAAACGATTTGCTCCATTGGACTCACAAGTCACAACATTAAGGAGAATCTTCCAGTGTGTCGGGCATATTTCCCGCGGCAGCAGCAATAGCGTTTTTCGGCGTTGGCGAATCTTGGCAGGGTACTGATCAGTGAATTTGTATTGTAGCATCTCATGTATACCTTCAAGGGTGAAGAATCTTGACAAGTTACTGATCAGTGAATATTATTTCATTTTTCGAATTTCTCCCTTATGTTGTTTGTTCGGCTAAGTTCAAGTTGATATATTTTTACTACTTTATGTAGTATGGAAGATTAACACTGAGAAAGAAATCTTGATTTTGCTCTTTTCAGCCCCTAACAGAAGTGCAAGATAAGAAATGTAAGCGTTGTGGGTTCTATGAAGAGGACAACATTAAGGCGGATTGTGTATTTGATGGATGGGAGTTTTGTGCTTCTGATTTTACGAAGTCTGATGGGAAATATGTTCATTTGAAAAAATAAAGAATTTAATGCAACGTTTTCGTGTTCAAAATGTGTACATTTTTTTAAATGGTTGGGCTGCTGCAGTGAGATTTATACGGTTGTGCTGTTGCAGTGAGGTGTTCTTCTAATTGGGTTTCGAAGGTTGTGTTTGTGGTTTGATTTTGTTAGTGGGTGATTATGGTGGCTGTGGTTTGGTGATCGGTGATGGTGGTTGATGTGGTTTGGTGATGGTGGTGACTGGTGTATGAAAATTGTTTGGTGAAACAAAATTGGTGAAATGATGAGGAAATGTTGGGAGGCTTGGAAGTGGTGCTGCAGATTTTATGCCAAAATGGTGAAAATGTAGTGTATGAAAAGTGTTTAATTTTGTAAAGTATCAAACTGGGATACTTTAAAAAAAAATTATGAAAACTATTTGATTTTATGTTTGAAATAAAGTATTATAAAAATTTGTAAAATATCAAGCTCTGATATTAGAAAAAATTAAAAAGTATCATAAGTATCATCATGTGATACTAAAAAAAATTGAAAAAATATCTTAAGTATCATATTGTGATACTAGAAAAAATTGAAAAGTATCATATTATGATACTAAAAAAATTGAAAAAGTATCATAAGTATCATATTGTGATACTAAAAAAATTGAAAAGTATCATAATGTGATACCAATATAATCATAAGTTTCACACTGTGATACTAACATATTTGAAAAATATCAAAGTATTTCTCAGTTTTGAAGATTTTATTATGAGTAATTTTAAAGTTTTATTAAATGTAAATAAATTTCAGTTTGATCCCTAAAAGGAGGGTATTTTTGTGAATAGCCCGTGAGGAAATTACACCATACTCTACATTACATTTATAAATTTCAAAAATTAAAATCACAAGGTATTAATAAAAAATTAGGTTGTCATTTTAATATAAATAATAATATTATTAAATTTTTTAAACCATCCCAACCCCTCCTCACCTCACATCCTCAACCACAATGGGAAATGGGATTAGAAGCCACCCAAAATCTGATGACGCTTTCCTAGACCGCTTCCTCAATTGCCATCGTTGGTGCTTGTCCCTGCAACCACATGGACCGCAGTTGCAAGCATCGCTGCTATTTCGTAGACCTGCCGCTACTTTTTTGATCATCCTAGCAACCTCAGTGAAGCTTTGCTGCTGTCTCACAGAGATGAGCTTCACTGCAACCAGGGTAGAAACTAGGTCTGGGCTGGAGTTAGTTTTTTTTTTTAAAAAAAATTGAAGACTTTAATTCTTAAAACCTAGATGAATACTTTTAAGGAAAAATTACATAAAACCTTATGTTTCAAAAATGCAATTCAAAAATAATGTGAAGGAAATCTTTTTTTTAAAAAATTCAGGTGTTAATTCATTTAGTTAGGTGTTTAATAATTAAAAATAAATATAATGATATATATAAGATAAACATAATTATCTACTATACATTATATTAAAACAAATATAATATTAAATCAAAATTTCAAATTTTGACGTCACAACCTACCACCACCCCACAGCAAAGTGACAAATTGATCCCACCCTCGCCACATCCCTAAACCCCACCCACCCACCCACCCTACCACCCATACCATCTCACTACCCATATCCTACCACACCCTAAAAATAAGTTTATTTTTATTTTTTCCCAATATTTTCCTACACTTCCACATCCCATCCCAACCCAACCCCACTCCACTCGACCCTACCCTACCCTACCTCATCGTAAAGTGACAAATGATCTTATCCCAGTCACAGACCACCACCCCACCCCACACCAAAAATAATTTTTATTTTTTTCCCTTCGATATTTTCCTATCATTCTCCATCTCACCCACCCCACCCCACCCTACCCACCTCATCTTAAAGTGACAAATTGATCTCATCCTAACCACATCCTCCGACCCCACCACCCACCCCGCCTCACCACCCATATCCTACCACACCCCAAAAATAAGTTTATTTTTATTTTCTCTCGATGTTTTCCTACACTTCCTCAACCCACCCCACCCCAGCCCACCCCAACCCAACCTAACCCCACTTGATCCTATCCTACCCCACCTCATCGCAAAGTGATATATTGATCTCACCCTAACCACATCCCCCGACCCCACCCACCAACCCCACATCACCACCCATATCCTACCTCACCCCAAAAATAAGTTTATTTTTATATTCTCCCGATGTTTTCCTACACTTCCCCATCCCATCCCGCCCCAACCCAACCCCACTCCACTCGACTCTACCCCACCTCATCGCAAAGTGACAAATTGATCTTATCCCAGCCACAAACCACGACACACCCTGCCCGCCTCGCCACCCACCCTACCCCACCTCACCGCAAAAACGATTTTTTTCCTTCTACTTTTCTACCTACCACCACCCAGTCCGACACCACCCTACCGATCCCACCCCACGCCAAAAATGATTTTTTTCCATCTACTTTTTCATGCCCCCACCAATCCCACCCCAACACCACCCTACCCACCCCAGCCCCACAAAATGAGTTTTTTTTATCTCTCAATGTTTTCCCACCCTACCATGCCACCCACCCCACCAAAAAATGATTTTTTTCTTCTAATTTTCCACACCCACCCCGCCCCTACCAGCTACCCACCCAAAAATGATTTTTTTCTTCCACTTTTTCACAGCCCACCAAGACCCTACCCTTGCACCCACCCACCCAAAAATTATTTTTTCTTCAATTTTTCACACCCCCACCCACCTCGCTCCAGACCCTACCCCGCCACCCACCCAACCAACTGACCACACCCAAAAATGATTTTTTTCCTACTTTTTCACACTCCATCCCGACCCTAAGCCCGTCGCCCAACAACCCCACCACTACCCACCCCACCCAAAAAATATTTTTTTCTTTTCCACACCCCGTCTCGACCCTATACCCGTCACCCACCAACCCCACCTCTACCCAAAAATGATTTTTCTTCTTCTAATTTTCCACACCCCGTCCCTACCCCGCCACCCACCTAACAAACCGACCCCACCCAAAAATTATTTTTTTCTTATACTTTTCCTCGTCCAATGATCACAAAAAGTTATAGATGGTCACAACTTTTAATATACTTGGTCACATATTATTTATTTATTGGTCACAAATTACTCGTTTTTTTCATGATTAGTTAATATTTTTTGTCATAATTACCTAATAATTGGTCACATTCCCTACTCTTCATAAGTCACACAAAGTAACATTTAGTTGACATTTTGGTTACATTTACCTAATAATTCGATCACCCCACCCCACCCCCACATGCAAAGTCACAACATGTCACACAATTGGTCACACAATGTCACATTACAAATTTAGTTGAAAAACCTCACCCACCTACCCACACATTTCTAAAGTCACAGTTGATCACACAAGGTCATAGTTTGGTCACACGAGGTCATAGTTAGATCACAATTGGTTTAGTTGCAAAATTCGGTCACACAAAGTCACAATTCGATCACATAAAGTCACAGTTGGTCACACGAAGGCACGGTTCGATCACACAAGGTCATAGTTTGGTAACACATGTGACCGAACTATGATATCGTGTGATTGAACTATGACCTTGTATGACCGAATTGAGACTTTTTTTTATCGAACTGTGACCTTATATCTTCAAATCGTGACTTTGTGTGATCAAGTACGGGATGTGACCAATTATTAGGTAAATGTGACCAAAATATTTGCTAATTGCGACTTGTGAGAAATGAGGGATGTTACCAAGAAAACTAAGATTACGGAATGTGACCAAATATTAGGTAATTGTAACAAAAATGTTAACTAATTTTGATTGAGGAAACGTGTAAATTATGACCAATAAATAAAAAATACGTACAAATTATATGATAATTTTGATCAATTATAGGTAAATGTGATCAAAATATTGACTAATTGTGAGTTTGTGCGACTTATGATAAGTGCGAATGTGATCAAGAAAACAAGTAAGTTTTGATCAATCAATAAATAAATTGTGATCAATTATTGATGATTATGACCAATTATTAGGTAACTATGACCAATAAATAAATAATATGTAATCAATTATGGATCATTGTGACCAATTATATAGATTTTGACAAACTGTGACTTGGTGTGACCATTGGACGATGACGTGATGCGATCTACAATTGTGTCAAATATAACTATGTGTGACCGAACTGTGACTTTGTAAGAACGAAGTGTGACTTTATGTGATCGACCTGTGACCTCGTGTGATCTAACCATGACCTCGTTTGACCTAATTGTGACCTCCTGTTACCTAACTGTGACCTCGTTTGACCAAACTGCGACTTTGTGTGATCGAACTTTGACCTTGTGTGACCAACTGAGACTTTGGAGGGGTGGGGTTTTACAACTAAATTTGTAATTGTGACTCTGTGTGACCTTGTGTGCCTTAACTGCGATCTCGTGTCAACTTACGTGACTGATTGTGAATTTGGGGGTGGGGATAGTGGGGTAGAGGTCGGGTGGGGCTAGAAAAAGTAGAAGAAATCATTTTTTATGGTGAGGTAGGGTCGGGGTGGGGAAAAGTATAAGAAAAAAATAATTTTTTGGAGTGGGGTGGGTGGGTGGGGTCGAGGTCGGGTTAGGGGTTGGAAAAAATAGAAGAAAAAAATTATTTCTTGGGTGGGTGGGGTGGGTTGAGATGAGGTGGTTGGTGTGAAGTGTGAAAAAATAGAAGAAAATTAATTCTTTGATGGTGTATGGTGGGTGGCAGGGTGCGGTGGGATAGGGTGGGGCGGTTGGGGGGAAGTGTGAAAAAATAAAAGAAAAATCATTTTTGGGTGGGGGTGGTTGGGTGGGGTGTAAAAAATAGAAGAAAAATCATTTTTGGATGGGGGTAGGGTGCGGTGGGATAGGATGGGGCGATTGAGGTGAAGTGTGAAAAAATAGAAGAAAAATCATTTTTGGGTGGGGTGGGGTGGGTTGTGGTGGGGTTGCTAGGGTGGGGTGAGGTTGTTAGGGTGGGTGTGAAAATATAGAAGAAAAATCATATTTGGGTGGGGGTGGGTGGGTGGGTGGCGAGGTTGGGTCGGGGAGGGTGGGTAGGGTGTGGAAAATTAAGAGAAAAAAATTAATTTTAGGTGGGGTGGGTGGGGTTGGGGATGGGTGGCGTGGCAGGGTCTGGGGCGAGGCTGGTGGGGGAGTTGAAAATTAGAAGAAAAAAATTAATTTTGGGTGGGGTGGGTCGGGTTGGGGTAGGTGACGGGGTAAGATAGGGTAGGGTCTGGGCGAGTTGTAGAAATGTAGTAGAAAAAAATCATTGTTGGTGAGGTGGGGTGGGGTAGGGTATGGTTGGGTGGGGTGGGTGGGGAAGGGTGAAAAAATATTTCAAAAAAAAAAACTTATTTTTGGAGTGGGGTGGGCGGGCGTGGTGGGTGGGTAGGTGTGATGGGATGGGACTAGTAGGTGGATGATTAGGTGTGTGGGGTATGATTGGGTTGGGGTGGGTGGGTGAGATGAGATGAGATGAGAAAAAAATAGAATTAAAATCTTTCTTGTGGTGGGTGAGTGGTGGGGGCGTGGTTGCGTGTTTGGGCGGGCGGGCGGGCGGGGTTGGGTTGGGGAGGAGTGTGGGGTGGGGTGGGGTGGGGTGGTGAAGTGGGTGGGTGTCGGGGTGGGTGGGGGTGAGTACGGGGTTGGGTTGGGATAAAGTTATTGTGGATTATGTATTGTTTTGATTTTATTATTTAATATTAGTCTTTGTTTGGGAATTCATTATAATTATTATAATATTGTATTAATTAATTAACTAATTAACACCTGATTTTTTAAAAAAAATCTGAAGTTTGTTATGTTTAAAAAGTGAAAGTTTTAGTTGTATAATTATGTACTTTTCCCTACTTTTAACCATGTAGCCTACTAGTCAAAGTTAAGCCAAAATAAAATTTGCACCAAACCAACCCAAGCTCATTTCATTACATAATTACACTACTTTTAGGGATCAAATTGAAATTTACTTGAATTTTATAAAAATTGAAAATTACTTATAATAAAATCATAAAAACTGAAAAATACTTCATAATCACGTGAAGTATCACAATCTGATACTTTTGATACTTCTCAAATATGTTAGTATCACAGTATGATACCTATGATACTTTTCAATTTTTTTTTAGTAACAATGAAGTATTTTTCAAAATTTTTTATTTGGGTAGTAAAAATCAGTTTTATTATCTAAAGTAAGTAATCTGTACAATTATCCCTACAAATAACTAGCCTCATACATCTCTGACTCTCAGATCCAATTGGCTGTATATCCAAAAAATTGAATTTACCGACTGAAGCCATCATCTTTTCCATTCCGGATGTCGCTGCCGTTCTCTCCTGAATCTTTCAAGCTTTTTCAAATCAGATAAACTTCCCCGACATCGTGTGGTAACTTTCTTAAAACAAGATTAAGAGTTGAGTTTAAAGAATAAATGCATTATTTTTATTTTTTAGAAGATTCATTAATTATTTTGAGTTTTGAATTTCTTATTGTGTTGCAATTGAACTATTTAACTTTGATTTGATTAACCACGATAATATTGATTATAATAGGTATATTTTTTTGCATTATAATTACTAATTACTTAGCTAGGGGTTTTTAAAATTGTTTTTGCCTGGTCCAATTAAAGGTCGAAAATTAGGGATTTTGTAATTTTTTAAGTGTTGGAGATTATAGACTGCTATTGTGATTTTTAGATTGGTAAAATATTGGAATTAGGGGTATTGGGCTAATATTCTAAAATTGAAATTTAGGGATTCTGAAATATGGGTCAATCACTGAAATTTTGAATAGTTATAAATTGAAAACACTTATGCTGCGTTCTCTTTGACGTTTTCCAACCGTTTTTCGTTTTTCATTTTCGAAAACGCGGAAAACGCGTTATCTTGCGCCGTTTTCGGAAATAATTTTCAAAAACGTTTTCAAAATTTGTAAAGGAAATGGAATCACGTTTTTTGCGTTTTCTGAAATTTATACCTTGGAAGTGGAAAACGCGCGCTTTAAAAAAAAAAATTTAAATAATCAAAAAAATATGAAATTTGTCATTTTTAATTACATTATTGGTCCCTAATTTTCAAAAATTGTCCTTTTAATCCTCAAATTTTGAAATTTCTTTCTAAAATATCCTAATTTATTTGAAACTTAGGTCCCTCACCTTCAGATTTTATTGCACATTAGTTCACAAATTTTACTTTTCTTTCAATTTAGTCCTTCTCGTATTTGCTTTATAGGTCATTGTCTTCAAACATGTATAACTTTTGATGTACAACTCCGAATTGCACTCTGTTTTTTGCATCAAACTCCAAATTCAACCATCTTTCTGATGATGTATCATGTGCTTAATTATTAAACATTTCTTTTTTACTTTTGTATTGTAGACACTTATTTTGTAAGAGCATCATTAATTAACGTAAATTGATTTTTGCAAATTTTATTGAAACTTAAATTTTAAACGTTACGAGTGCTTACTAGAAGGATGTATATATATAAAGTATTAAATGAAACGATTACTTTAGAATGGAAAATTATTACCCAAATGTGGAACGATTACTTTAGAATGACATGATGAATTTTTGAACTTTTTTGGTATAACCAAATTGTGTGATGGAGGTTATTTCATTTATTTTTGTTGTGCAACTCAAATATGACATCTTTATTTCATTTATATTCACAAACAATATAATTACAAGTATACAGAAATAATTTTCTTCAAAATTTTAAACAGAACGCGTTTTCCAGCTTTTCATTTTCGAAAATAGTTTTCAAAAATAACAAACCAAACGCGTTTTCAGCAATTTCGAAAAAAGTCACAGAAAATGGAAAACAGAAAATATTTTCGAAAATGAAAACAGGAAACTGAAACAGAAAGAGAACGCAGCTTTAAATTCTAGTTTTCACATGGTTATATTTTAAGTCATTGAGGATGATAATTCTATAATTTTTACAGGTTGCTCAGAATGAAACAGAACGGGCTTTTTCAGCAATAAAACTCATCAAAACATCTCTTTGAAGTAAAATGGAAAACGAATTTCTATCGAATTCTTTGATCATCTATATTGTAGCGCCCCGAGTTCTAATTACCTGGTTCACCACGTCATCGTCTGATCTAACTTTTAAAATAATATTTTAGCGGAAAAAATAACTGAAATTCATTTTTGGCAACATTAAATAAACTGTAATGGTTGATAAAATTAAAAACATTTATGAAACAATTCGAAATAATAAATCGAGTCATTAATATTGTAAAACAATTGACAATGTCATAATTTCTCAAATAATTGAAATTCTCAAAATTATCCAATGTTTGGAAATACATCATTAAAATAAGATTTTCACTCATTTAACGACTATTGACACAATCATCCATCACTTGCCACCCTCTCCGAAATCTGCAAATATTGTTAAAATAGACATGAGCATTTCATAGAAATACTCAGTAGACTTATCGCAAATTAATTAATCTACAATATAATTGAACACGTAAATGCAGACTCTTTAAAAATCATAGGGCGTGGGTTGCTCTTATCGTGCATTAAAGCACATGGCTTCTCTTTGAAAATTATAGGCTCTTTAAAACATAGGGGGGTAAGTTGCTCTTTCTTCTCGTGCACATAAGGCACATAAGTTATGCATAACATCATCATTTATCTTGCAAGATATTCTCTTCTTTCTTTCTCATGCATAAAAGCATATAAGTTATAACAAGTATAACAACATAATTATTTTTGAAGAAATACATTCTCGTCTCTTTTCATAAAAATGACTTTCACATAAGTCACATAACATACACATTCACATGCAATCATAATTTAAATCAATTAATAGGGGCGAGTCTACCTTAAACTTAATGAATGTGGTTGAGCGGGAATGACTTCAATCTTTCAAATCTCCGTACGCCTCGTCTAGCCAATTAGAAAAATAAGCTAAATTAGTCTCTTGAAATTTATAGTTTAAAAATGATAAATTACAATTTGGGGACTGAAATTAATGATTTGAAAGTTGAGGAACTAAAATGTAAATTTTGGAAGTTGAAGGACTAAAATGAATACTTTGAAAGTTGAGGGACTAAATGAATACTGTTCAAAACTTTGGGTTGAAACTCAAAATGGATATTAAATTGTGGGGATTGAGATAAGAACTTTTAAAAATGAAAAGCTTATAAAAATCATTTAAAAACTTAAGGGCCGGAATGAATAGCTTTAAAACTATAGGGATTGAATTAAGCAACTTTAAAAACCCGAGGGACTAAGCTGTAATTTCTGAAACTCAAAATATTAAAAACAAAAATTACTTCTCTCCTCCCATTCCATTTTCAGAGAAGCGAGAGAGAGAGAGGAGGGCGCGTGTAGGGGGGAGTCCGACGGAGGTACTGCCGGCGCCACAGCCGCGTGGTTGGCCTGCGGAACGCCGCCCAGGGTGGCGGCGAGAGGCGACCGAAGATGGGTTTCCGTATTGAGGGAGTATTGTGCGAGAAATGGGTGCGAACCCGAAGCAAAAATCGAGGCTTGGAGTTCGCGATTGAGGTAAGTACTTGGCTTCGATTCTTCTCAATTTTGGGTTTGATTGGCTCATTGGTGGGGGATTTGGGTGTTGATTGGAGTTGGGTTGATTTGGTTGGTGGTCGAGGTGATGATGAATACGGTTTGGAGGTGGGTTGTTTTGAAGATTTGTTGTGCAGTTGGTGGTGGGGATGGAGGTGGTGGCTGTGTTCTGCGTGTGATGGTGGTGCGATGAGATGGTGAATCGGTGTGTGGGTTGCTTGGTGGTTCGGGTTTGGTAGTAGGGTGAAGGAGCTCGAAATGTGGAAGTTGTGGTTGGGTGATGAAAGTGGAGGTGTGGGGGTGGTGTTGGTCCTAAATGGTTCGATAGTGGTGATGCTGGTGGAACTTCAACATTGGAATAGCCATGGGGGAGGAAGAAGATGTTACCTTGGCTGTATTGAAATGGAGGCTGCAATGGCGTGGAGCTGGGAGGAGGCTGGGACGGTTGAGAGGAGAGGCTGGCTGTAATGGAGCTTGCACTGGGACGGTTTGGGGTGGTGAGATGATGCTGAGATGGTTTTGGAGGGGTAGGTGATATAGAGTTAGGGTATGGCATGGTATGAGATTGATGTGATAGATGGAAGTTGATAGTGTGAAAATCTAGACAAGCATTGTACGTAATTCAAGGAAAATCGTACGTGAATTCAACTGAGTCGAAAGAATGAAATTGATAAAATGAGATTGACGTAATTTGGGATTTAAAATGATATTGAAAAAATAATTTAAATAAATAAATGAAATAATAAAATTTTGAAAATTCGGAATTTAATTTAAAATCGAATGAACTCGATATTTCTTGACTTGGCTAGACGAATATGTCGCGACGTTAACTTAAAAATGGGTGAGATCGCAACGACACGTTTTCATAATTTAAAATAATTATTCAATACGTGAAATTTCTTGGTCGCTACATATATTGAGTGGGATGATGCTCTTGGTATTTATACGGAGTTCATCGTCGATAAATTTTATCGAGTGGGAAGTAGAAGAGTGCGTCAGAGGTAGCATTTTCAGCTAGTGTTACACATTTTGACGTTTTTGTCTTTTAGAGAATGATGACTTTTAAGTTAATGTATTATGTTATAAACTATTTGTATTGAAGTTCTCATTACACTTATAATGAAGTTAATTTGGTGTAGATTTTTTGCTATAATGATTATGGACAAAAAAAAAATTTGGGGACAGAACCCAAGGGAGGGGGGGCTACGCCCACTTCCAACCCCCCAGCCCTCCAGGTCAAAATGTTCTAGTTTCGCCCCTGCCCTTGACTGCAACCACACTTCTTCTTCTTCTTATATGTTTCTATTCATGTGTGTCAGTGATGGTGGATATAACATATTGCTGTTGGTGGTTGTTTGTGAAATGGTGGAGTAGGAGTACATATGGTTGTGGGTTGGTGGTGCATGTGCATGTGCATGTGCATGTGCATGTGCATGTGGACGTGGTAAATGTGATGGTTGTGCCGCCTCACTACAAGGCAGAGGTGGTGACTTTCTGACCGATGAGTTGTTGGTGGTGACTTTTGGCAGTCTTTATCGGTCTCAGCTTTTGGTGGTATAGATGGTTGTAGTTTTGTTGAATTGATGGTGATGGTGATGGTGGTTGTGGATGATTTGAGGCTTCAGTGGCCGCAATAGTAGTTGGGGTTGGAGGTGATCTGAGGCTTCTTGGGTTATGTCGGCGACTAGGGGTGAGTTGATGGTAATGTTGTAGGTGGTTGTATGGTGCATGTGGTGTAGGTAGTTGTGGTGAGTTGATGGTGATGGTGGTGGTAGTAGTAGTGGATTTGAGGCTCCGACGGTGGTGGCAGTAGTAGGGTTGGGAATGGAGGTGGGAATCTGAGGCTTCTTGGGTAATGTCGACGCTGTCAATGATGACGGTGGTAGCTACAGTGCTGGGGTTGGGACGTTTGAGGGTTGCGATAGGGTGAGTTAGGAGATGAAAGATAGATCATGACTATTATTTGGATAATTGTGACCGTTTATTTGATAAGTTGTGATTTGAGAATTAAGTTGAGACGATTAATATTATAATTTATGACCAAAAAATAAGTCGTAGTCAATCAATTTGATAGTGGCTTTTGCGAGAAATAAGTTGTGACCAATTAAATCGATAACTTGTGATCGTAAAATCAGCTACGACCAATTAATTTGATAAATTATGACTATAAAATAAGTTGGACATATAAAATTTGTGATTTGCGACTAGTAAATAAGTAATGACTAATTAATTCGATAGTTTGTGACCGAAAAATTAGTCTTGATCAACTAATTTAATAATTTATGTTTGTGAAATATTTGAGACATATAAAACTTGTGATTTGTGACCTATAAATTAGTCATGACCAATAAATTTTGTGATTTGTGAGAAAGAAATAAGTTGTGACCTTTAAGATTTGTATGTGTTCGAATAATAAATTGTGATCGAAAATAAGTATTGATATTTGTGATCGAAAATTAAGCTGTGACCAAATAATTTTATAATTTGTGAAAAAGAAATAAGTCGTGATCTATTAATTTCATAATCAGTGACCTAAAATTTTTTGTAATTTGTCACTATGACCATAAATTATATAATTGAGACCTTAATATATTTAATTACATATTTTTAATTGCATGTAAATGTGTATCTATTGTGGCTTATGTGCATTTATTACGTGAAACGAGACGAGACGAGAACATATTTCCTATGGAATATTTATTATGTTATGAAGCATGCCATAACATATATGCATTTTAATGCATGAGACGAGACGAGATGAAACCAGATGAGACTTTTCATTTGTGTTCACTTCGTGGCACTTATGATTTATTTGATGTTGTCACAATATAATTTGCATGTTTATTTGTTCAGTTATTATGTACATTAATTAATTGACGATAAATCTACTGAGTATTTCTATGAAATACTCATTCCATTTTAACAAATATTTGCAGATGTTGGAGATGGAGGCGAGTGATGGACGTGGTGGCATATAATAATTAAATAATAGAATTTTATTTCTAGCACAGATATTTACATTTTTCATAGTAGTAAAGGATTTTTGAGAATTTTAGATTGCTAGCAAATTTTATAACATTGTTAATGATTTCTTTATTTAGAAAATAATAAAAGATTTGAATTGTTATTTCAAATTATTAAATTTTATTTACCGACTGATGTTTATTTAAATGTTTCCAAAATTAGAAATTGTAGATGTTCTTCCGCTAAAATCAACATTTTTAAAAGTTAGACGAGACGATGAATCTGATATTTAGAACTCGGATAATCACAGTGTGTTTTAAATAAACATCAAATTTCTTATATTCTATCTTTAAAACCCACCATATGTATTCTTCCCAAAGTCAAATTGATTGATCAATGTGAATTATTAAATTTCTATCTCCATCGTCAATCTTTAAAAATGTAAAATAAAAATATTTTCAAAAAAAAAAAAAAAAAAAAAAAAACTTCAAAAATTAAATGGGTTAATAGCACAAAACGTACATTTGACATGTATTGTGCAAAACATCCCAACGTTTTGATTTTTGATGCTGGACGTCCCAACCTTTACATTTTCTTGTTGGAGACGTCCTTTTCGTTATATTTAACCATATTTCAACGTTAAATAAGGGGCATTTTTGTCCAATTTCATTTTTAATTCATTTCTTAAGGGTATTTGACACAAAACGTCTCTACGTTTGACACTCATTGTGGAAAAAGTCCCTACGTTCATTTTTTTGGCGAATAACGTCCTTACATTTAGATTTTCTTGCAAATTAGTCCCCAAAATTTACTTTTTTTTCAATTTAGTCATTCCGTATTTGATTTAAAGGTCATTGTCTTCAAACGTGTATAACTTTTGATCTACAACTCCGAATTGCACTCCGTTTTTTGCATTGAACTCCAAATTCAACACTCTTTTCTTATGATGTATCATGTGTTCATTTATTAAACATTTTGTTTTGACTTTTGTATTATAGATACTTATTTTGTTAGGGTATCATTGATTAATGTAAATTGATTTCTGTAAATTTTATTGAAACGTTGAAATTTTAATTTTAGTGGGTTCGACGGCTAGCGTAATTTATAAATTGGATTTATTTTACATTTTTTTAAGGTAAAATGTTTGATTAAAAATTAGTATGTTTAGCCCCTGTTTGAGTCATATTATAGTCTCAAATCACTTTTTGAAAATTGGAGAAAGAAATTTTGTATTGTTTAAAAAGTGATTTGAGACTATAGTATGGCTCAAACAGGGGCTAAACATACCAAATTTTAACCAGACATTTTACATTAAAAAAATAAAAAAAAAGTCAAATAAATCCAATTTATAAATTCCGCTGGCCGTCGAACACACACTAAAATTAAAATTTTACTATTTCAATTAAATTTATAGAAATCAATTTACGTTAATCAATGATGCCCTAACAAAATAAGTATCTACAATACCAAAGTCAAAACGAAATGTTTAATAAATGAGCACATGATACATCATAAGAAAGAGTGTTGAATTTGGAGTTCAACGCAAAAAACGGAGTGCAATTCGGAGTTGTAGATCAAAAGTTATACACGTTTGAAAACAATGACCTTTAAATCAAATACGGAATGACTAAATCGAAAGAAATGTAAATTTTGGGGACTAATTTGCAAGAAAATCTAAATGTAAGGACGTTATTCGCCAAAAAAATGAACGTATGGACTTTTTCCACAATGGGTGTCAAACGTAGGGACGTTTTGTGCCAAATACCCTTTAGAAATGAATTAAAAATGGAATTGGACAAAAATGCCCCTCATTTAACGTTGAAATATGGTTAAATATAATGAAAAGGACGTCTCCAACAAGAAAATGTAAAGGTTGGGACGTCCGGCGTCAAAAATCAAAACGTTGGGATGTTTTGCACAATACATGTCAAAGGTAGGGACGTTTTGTGCTATTAACCCAAATTAAATACTGTAAACGTTAAGCGACAGTTTAATACTAACCTAGTCCACGAAATTAGGGGTTGGGGTTGGGGAACCAGCCTTTACACAGCACAAAAGTTGTCAACTCAAACATCCACTATGGGAATGTACGTAGAGTAGACAACAATTATTTCCTCAGAACCAGCTAATATAAAGCTATATAGGGTCACTTTTTAAGGAGAAAAACAACTTGCAAATATATTTGAATCTCTCCACAAGTTTCACAAATAAAATCTAAAAAAATACATTCACAAAGTAGAGAGGGAAATAATCTCCCATGATAACCGAAAGAAGGATGCACTAGACGCTATACCATAACCAAAAGTGAGCTTGTCCTTTTTTGTTACATTTTTGAAAGCCATCCAATAGATAGTACAATCATCAGTTTAAGCCAAATTGATGAGTTGTAGCATATTTTACATTACTTGCTTAGGTTACTATGGAATACTTAGTAAAGGTATTCATGTACCCTCGACGCTGCATACACTATGATCTTGTAAGCGAGACTACTAACCGTATTTGTGAGATTTGGGATGGCAAATACTTGTTAGTAAGATGACTTCGAAAATGAATTGACCAGTTTGTTAGGCTTAAGCTTAATTATACACCCTCATCATATTGCTCAATATCTTATGGTTTTCTTTGGAGCTTATTTGACTCGAATAATTAAGTATTCGAGGTGTTTCAACATCTGGTGCCTATGTTCAACTGACTTGGGTTGACCAGCCTAAAGCTTGTTACAGGGTTCATGTTAGTCGCTTAAGAAGAGAACTTACAGTTAAGATGAAAGATTCACAAGCTTTAAAAATTTGAAAAATGTGAAAAATATACGCTTTAAGAAAGGGGAGAAAAATGATTGTATACATGCAAAAATAAGTTTTATTTAAAATGTTCTAAATGTGCTCAATGGTTTGACTTTCATTATTAGGAGAATAAGCTTATTGGTAGTGATTTTTAGCATGCTCTTTCTCATAAAATTAATGTTTTAAGTTCTGCTTACAAAGGATTATTGACATGTTACATACATGAGTCACTTATATTACTTACTCCATTTTAACGTAAGGTGAGTATGTAGAAAAACTTTACTATCATTGATTATATTTGTGCATGCTATCAACTGCAATTTTAAGTTATTATGTACTATTGCTAAAATTGAATTTGAATTTGAACCATTTGTCATGGAGAAGTTATATGGAAATTTTCATTTTATGTCTTTTGGGTCGTTGGGAGAGACGTAGATACATTTTGATACTACATGAAAATTTGTGTTTGTAGTAAGGGGGAGAATTTGAGTTCTCATTGCATTGCGTTCCATAATGCATATTTGTTTGTGTTTTGAAGTTTTGTGATGTTAATGTTTCGGTTGGTATTTTGATTGACATTAATATCACATCTCAAACTAGCATGCCTATATTCATATTTACGTACTTCAATTATTATATTCCTATATCATGTACTTTTACACTTGATATTTGAATTTTTAATGTCAGGAAGCGGGTATAATAAGAAGTACAAGAGACAAAAGAGCACGGGTAGTGTACACTGTTTATTTTACTATTTTGACTTTATAATAGTGTTTTTGCACAAAATGCCAAAGGGAGGGATTTTTGAAAAATATATTTCTACAAGAATTGCAGCTCTTTGTGTTATCATTTCAATGCACTTTAAGATGACTACATCGAATATCGGGAGAGAGAGATATGACGAAAATACTAAAGGTCGTAGAATTTGGACGAATGTTGTTTCACAATTTTAAACTTCCTACAATCCTAAACTATCTCAAACACTTCATATACTATATACCCAATGTCATTTCATTTTTGATGCGGTTGTTCATTGTGCCTATTCTCTATGAGTACATTCTATATATCCTTTAAGATATCCAAGAACATATTCAACCCAAGATATCATTTGGGGTATACTATCCCATTAGTTCAAGAGTTCTTAAAAGTCTTTTTACTATTGTAAGAACTTTTATAAGTTCGGAAATGATCAATTTTTTACCGATATGCTAAGTCCAATGTAACTAAGATTTAAAAATTATCGAGAAGATTTACCTATGTTATTTTCTTTAGCATGCGTAATGAACCCGCGTTACAGTTTAAAAAGGTACCAAACATACTATTTCAGGCATTAGTAGCACGTTGATTTTGGACTCCTCTATCACTTATACTAATTTAGAAAGCATGTTAGTGGGTAATATGACTCTTATGCAATACGTGAATTCGATTAGGTGCTAATGTTAGTTATACATCATCTGCACTATCACGTTCTACTTCACTCAGAGATGACGAAGTTGAACCATTGGATCTAATTGAACTTCTTATAGTATATTCCCTATTTTATATAATGTATCCAATTGGATCATCTAGTCCACTTGCAATACCTTAAGAATTGAAAAATTATTTGAAACAAGAATTACTTAGGGAAGTAGACCCTACTGATTCTTGACAATTTAATTTACTTGAATTTTGGTGAACAAGCAAACGAAGATATCCAATTGTTTCTGTCATGGCAAAAGATCTACTAACACATCCGGTTAACACGGTAGCTTTGAGTTTTGCTTTTAGTGCAGGTAAAAAGAGTTGTCGGAAGTAAGAATCTAAAGCAAAGATGACATTTACATTTTGGAAGTGTTAATGTGCATCAAATATTGACACGACACTCATTTTCGTATACAAAATAAGTATGTCAAAATTTAATGTAGTCAGGAAAGTGATCTTTTGTTTTAATTTGTTTACTTTGCAAAATCATCTTTTCCCTAAATACTTTTTTTATTTCAAAATAAAAATTGTACACGGACACAAGTTATTCATGTACAATTTTAACTCCACCTACTAAAAAACTCAATTAAGTAGTCAGTCCTAAGCTCGAAAAAAGGAGGAGGGTTTTCGACTATACGTTTTTTTGTTTCTATGTATAAAAAAATAAAAAATTGCACAATTTTAAGTTTTGTATGACTATTTTTTTTTAAAAAAATTAATAAATGTTAGGCTCGCGGGCCAATCTCGGCTTGGCCATTGGACGAGCCAAGTAGCAGAGCAATAGGCTGAGCCAAGTTGCCAATACTAACCTATGTCTCCTCAGCTAAGATGTACTTTAAATCTTGTGACCCTTAGTACTGTCTCAGGCTGAGACGTACTTTGTATCTTATGTCCACCGGCTTTGACTTGTTTAGTGGATGAGCATGTGCTCAACTCATTTTCCATTGAGCTCGTGCGCAACGAGCCAAGCTGAACTTGGCACACAAGCTCCTTTTTAAATTTTTATTGTTAGAATTTCAAAAAATGTATGTTTTTCGAGTCATGGGGAGATGTTTCTTCTTTTTCCAACTTGGACTAGAAGTCCTCATCGAATGCTCCAACTAATTGAGCTCCAGAAATTGCTTGTCCCTTTTATCCTTGACTCAGTCCAGCTCCCAAAGACTTCAGTTTACTTTCTTCTATGCTTTCGCTATCTGCAATTGGTCTATAATGGGTTAATCAACAGGGAAGCTAGTTGGTTGCATGCATGACTCAACTTCATCGCTTGGATTGAGATCAAAATTCAAATTCAGGTGACACATTAATCCAGAAAAATCTTGTGGACCTGAAGTAGTGGACGAGTACAAAACGTGCTCACCAGGCGACATTACACTTTTAAATGAGACATCTCCATAGTTAAGCAACTCTAAAATGTTCCTGTTTCGAATTTTTGTTACATCAGGCGTTGCCTGCATGGTCTCTCAAATCGAAAATAAAAGAATGTACATTTTCTCTCACCAATTGTTTCAATGTTAGATATTATCATTAGAGATCACCTAACTTCTAAAATATGGTAAATAAGAAAGGATGAAAACAATATTCTGAAATGGATGTTCATTATGAAAATTATATATGTAGCTTGCTGGGGGATGTTCTGAACAAATAAGGCACCAATCCATTGTAAATAAAGTGGAGGTAGTATTCATTCATCTACAAATGGAGTGGGTATAAAGGAGAGTCCAGACTCTCAAATGTTGGATAACTTTTATAATTTCATTCAATATTTCTTTGAACAGTTAGTATACTACACCAACCACAAAATATAGATTTCTTCTAACAGTTAGTATACTATACCAACTACAAAATACAGATTGGCCTTTTGAATTACATACAGATTACATAAAATACAAAATTATCAATCCATAACCATCACAAATGCTGCATATAATACATACAGTAGCTGCCTACATCGTGACTATAGGCATTTTATAACATCAACACAATCATTTGTAGCAAAACTCCTGCATCATCCATATCTACACTAGGATTAAGTCATCGTTCATGTAATTAGTGGAGTTCTGATAACCTTGTTTCGTGCGGGTGTTTTTTGCTTATGCTAACAATTAGAAGCGATCAGACGAAAGTGTAATGGACAAATCTTTTGAGACAAAGTCCTAAAAATGGATGTTTGCACTAAAGAAATCTTAATTTACAAGATTCTCCCAAGGGACACAAGTAGACAAATTAAACTAGGATAGATCTAAGATCTAAGATAAGAAAATTACATATCTGTTTTAAGAGTTTTAATTTGTTGATCCTACTAAACGTCTACCTTTCTTCAATAAATACAAGTTGATGTAAACTGTCTACTACTTTAAACTTTTGATTCGTAGCCTTAGCTTTGTAACTTGCTTGTGATAACCGTTGCCCATTACTTTGCCTAACTGTAGGGGTGGACGTGGTTCAGTTTGGTTCTGGTTTTAGAAGAATCAAATCAGACCATAAACCTATGGTTTGTTACTAATGGAATCAATTGATTTTTTTTAAAGATATGGAACCAAACCGGAACCAAACCCCTCGGTTCTGGTTTGATTCTGGGACCATTACTTGAATTTTTAAATAATAAATACAAATTAAAACCTGTTTATATCCGTTTCTTCATTAGAATCCATCTACATCATTACTAAATAGAAAATGAAATTTTTAGTTAATAAAACAAAATTTAGAAAAAGTAACACGTTATTCTAAGTCAAAGAAGAAGGAACTCGCCTGAAGGAAGCTCGTCGACCCGTTGAAACTTAGAGAATCGAACATAAAGGTCGTTTAAACTTATTATTACAGGTTACGATGAAGTTCTGAGTCTCATTCTACCGATGTGCCGTGTGAGTTAGGGATGTAATTTGAAATTTGAGTTTGGGTTAACGCTTGAGAATTGACGAATTGAGCCGATGTTTAAATTTTAAAAAATAAACATCATTGCTGTGGATGGTGACTAAGGAGTGCAACGATTGCTGTGTTATAGGAGTGCAAGTAAAGCAGTGTGAATACGTATCTATAATTGAAAAGAAGAAAAATGAATTAGAATTAGAATTAGAATTTAGATTTATAATTTAAAATCTTTGTCTAATAGGAAATGAGATAAAATGTATGTTAAACAACATTTTTGTACATTTCACATTTATAATTTTAGATTTTAATTTTTTTGTGATATATATATATATATAAATTTAGTTTGGTTCTTGGTTCTGGTTCTGGAAAGAGAACCGGAACGGGAACCTGAACCGAATGGTTCTTGATTTTAAGAACCAAATCATTATTTTTTTATGTAGAACTGAACCAAATCGGTTGGTTTGCTTTGGTTCTGGTTTAGTTTGGTCTGGTTCGATTATTTTGTCCACCCCTACCTAACTGTCGTAAACTCCTTTGTACCAAATAACTCCCAATGATCTTCTCCAATTGTTCATGTTGTGGTAACTTCCCACGTATGACTTACATATATCTCCTTAGATCGTGGTGTAAGTTTTTGAAACTGCTTCTTTATTCGCCCAATCGTTTTATCGTCGAGAATCGTTTAATCATCGAGACACTTTTGCAATCTTCCAATCGCCCATGCTCCTCCACATTCCTTTTTATTTATCATGGGCTCTCATATTTTGGACTTCCATATTTGGTCTTCGGTTTGGATATTTTTATGTGTCAACAATTAACCCCAGTATAACTGAATTAATGGCAAATTCAAAGTATTCACATGACTTAACTTTTCCTTCCCACGTCATTTAACATAAGATAAATACATGAATGTACAATGTACTTTTTGGGTAGCGTTTGGCGTTCCACTGTCCAAGCATTGCACACCACTACTTGAAGATACCAATATTTGCTTCACACATGTCTCCTTTGTTTTATAAAATGAAGTGACCCTTCTTCCTCAAATTTTACTTTTACTGCCATTACCTTAGATTTTTTTACGGTCTATTTCCCGTGAATTCTTCTTTATAAACTACTTTCTTTTGTTCGCCATGGCAGCAAAAACTTCTTCCTCGTCCAAGGCCGAGCTTTCAAGATTTTTAGAAAGTCCTTGTGTAATACCCCGACTAAGCTTAAAAGAAATTATAGGTACTACTCATACCAACAAGGTGCACCTTCTTTTTCGGAAGTCCATCGTTAGAAACTCCAAAGTTAAGCGTGCTTGGCTTGGAGAAATTCTGGGATGGGTGACATCCTGGGAAGTTTTCTCGGGGAGCGTACGAGTGAGGACAAAGCATGCTGAAAAGACTCGTGTTGGTACGGTGGGGACAGTACGCCGTCATCTAACGGCCGGGACAGCCCGTTAAGTGGGACCCGGGTCGTTACAAATGGTATCAGAGCTGACCGCTAGCCGGAAATCGGGAACTAAGTGCTACGCCATAGGGCGGGAGCCACCTCTAGAATCCCAACGCATGGCAACAGATACTCAGATGGGTAAAGCGCGATGAGGACGTCGCGAGTCTAACAGGGGGTGATTGTAATACCCCGACTAAGAAAGCTTAAAAGAAATGATAGGTACTACTCATACCAACAAGGTGCACCTTCTTTTTCGGAAGTCCATCGTTAGAAACTCCAAAGTTAAGCGTGCTTGGCTTGGAGAAATTCTGGGATGGGTGACCTCCTGGGAAGTTTTCTCGGGGAGCGTGCGAGTGAGGACAAAGCATGCTGAAAAGACTTGTGTTGGTACGGTGGGGACAGTACGCCGTCATCTAACGGCCGGGACAGCCCGTTAAGTGGGACCCGGGTCGTTACACCTTGACTCACCACATGTTACATGTGACATTTTGTTCACTTCATCTTTGAATCCGAACGTATGTCTGGGCCTTGATTTTGTGAACACTGATGAAATTAAGGTTTCGACAGTAGCGAAAACTTTTCCCCTTTCCACAAGTTTGTAATTTTCTAATCGCATTCCAACAAGTCCACTCTTTTCTGGGAGTATTCGTTCATGGCCCTAATAGTTGGACTCTACCATTGTGGAATCTACTATATCCTTTTTGAGTTGGGTGAAAGTGATGTTGAGAGATGAGGATTTTAAGAACCCTCTAAAAAGGGTTGGTGTTCTCGATGCCATTGAAGATTCTGCAAAGGTTCTTAATTTTAGACCCAGTGCTATTTTCCATGGCACTTTAATTTTAGTCCAACAAATACAACACTTTTATCTTTCCTTGTGGTCAACTGACCATTACTTTGCGCGATCTTGGTGCTTTTCCTGATTCGACACCTACATGTCATACAATCTCTCACCTCTTTAATTCTACTCTTACTAGCCCTTCGTTTCCAAATTTCCTTCGTTTGTTCTTATTCAACTCTTACTAAAATGAGTTCGAAGGACCTTACCAAACCTCCTTCCATGGCTGAACATGTTGCCTTCATTCAATACTGGTTGTGCAAGTACATCATTTGTGCTCCTAGTATCAAGCCTTCAAGCAGTTATCATTATCTACCAAGGAAATTTGCATAGGTCGGAGTTTGGATTGGTGTTCTTTTAACTTGGCAGGCATCTATAGGGGTATGGGTATCCTTATCAATCAACTTTGCACCAATAAAGGAACTCCTGCATGTTGTGGTCCTCTATGGATTGTTCAATTATGTTTCAGGGCATATTTTACTTACTTTGATACTCCATCTGTAATTTCTCCCTTCCCATGTTATGCTTCAGTAACAAAAAGCTGTTTCTATGAGTCAAAGTCGTAAGGATGCTTTTTCATACTTCTACAATCTCCACGAACTTCCTTCTTTCTTTTCTTACCCATTGTCTCATCCTGACTATGTATCAGCTACTTCGATTGCTGAGGACAGGACGATATGGGTTAAATTGTTTATTAATCATGAATTGTTCCATGATTTCATTGGCATTGACACAAATTCAAAAGCTGGGGTAGAAATGTAATCTCCTCATTTTATCGCATGCTAGTTTGGGCTAGTGCAAGCATGGTTAGTTCCTTTCTTTGTTGGTACCAATATGAGGTTCTAGACTCAAATCGTTTTCAGCCCGAGGAAGCTAACATAGTGAATTCCAAAAATAGGGCTTTAAGACTAGTGTGCGATTGAGGTCTTTCCATTTTGCTCCATTAGTTCATCCATTGTTTGCTAATTTCTGGGTGATATAGAAGGAACGACTCTTTGGTGTGAATCTTTCTCAAGTTTTTCATGTATTTGATCCTAAAACCACTTCCACTCTTCAGAAGTCATCGACTACATCTTCAAGCCTAAGGCTGTCAAATATTGGCTCATTTTCCTCTCATTCTCAAGTTGGGGTTTTTGGTTCCAAGAAACGTCCCTCTGCAGTTGATCCGGAGGAAATATTAGAAGATGATAATGTTCCATTGGCTTGAAGGGTATCCATGCTAAGATTTGTTCATTTTTTTCTCTTTCTTACTTTGTAACTTGACTCTGACTTAGCTTTTTCCTTTTTCAGCCTCGTTCTAACCCGCCCAGCTAGGGATGGCAAAAAAACCCGGAAGACCCGAAACGACCTGCCCCGTCGGGTCCGCGGGGCGGGTTTTCCGCCCCGAACAGCTTTTCAAGGCGGACTCGCCCCATCCCGACCCGTGACTCGAGATTTTTTTTTTTTTTTTGGGAATGAGAAACTAAAAGTAAATTTAATGAGGTCTAGAAGAATTGAACCTTAGTGGAATTTAAGGGTATGAGAATATATAACCACTATACCATTATGTTGTTTATTGATTTTTTTCCCCTTCAAATATATATATTATGTTTAAAGTTTAAACTTAAAAACTCTAACTAGTTCGACTCCTAAGTTTTTCACCTAAAATTTTATTACCAATTTTAAAAAAAATAAAAAATAAAATAAAATATTTCTAGTCATTTGGCGGGGCGGGACCGCGACCAGCCCAGCGAACAGTCGCGGGATGGGGCGGGGTTTGCCCATATCGGGTTCGGGGCGGGTCGGCCCCGAACCCGACCCATTGCCATTCCTACGCCCAGTGTCACCTTAGGTTCTCTTCCTTCCTATCAAGAGGGTAATCGAGAGGATGATTTTGATCTTGACTCACCATCTGATCTTGATCCTCGTTCTCTTCAAACTCTCTGGTTCTTGATACTTTACGCAATGCTCCAATGCTAAAGTACGCCCATTTTACTGATGGACATATGATTTCAGTTGCATCCAATAAGAACCTCTTCCAACTCCAAGAGCTCAACAATAAACTACAATGAGTACTGATTGATCTCTTCACACTGGTGCCTTGTATTGCTAGGATCACTTTAAAAGAGACTTATAGTGAACTTCAAGAATTGCTTGATCAATCAATCAGCCTTCATCAATAGAAAGGGAAATTATCGAGCATCATCTTAGACAAATCCAATTTTTAAATTTTGAAGCAACATAGGTAGCCTCCTCTTTGGAAGATGCTCACATAAGGCTCAAAGAAATTCAGGTGGGCGTTGATGATTTGGAAATGGTTAAGCAGTAAAGACATGGACCTATTTCAAGACGTAGAATGCGTCAAGGCACTTACTTCCCGGTATATTGAATTGGAGAAGGCTTGCTCAGAAGAAGAAACAACCACTAAAAAAATGGAAGAAACACAGCTTCAACAAGGATGGAACATAGTCAAGAATTCCATTCGCTCTTTGTTGGAGCAAGCTGACCATTCTTGACTTTTGAATGCTTTGTCTTCTTGCACAAGTTATAGTTATTTGTCTTTCTTTTTATTCTGACTTCTAGTACATCTTTTCCTTGGCCATTTAAATATTATTTCTTTAACAACTACCTTGGACATCTTTTTATGATCTTTTCTTAAATATCCAATGTTTTCCTTGAAAGTTGTATCCTTTATCATCAATTGAGCCAAAACGCTGTTGTATGAAAAAATAATGACTGACTTTTTGGGCTATACTTTAACTCCTCCGTTGGGTGAAATACAAATTGAAGACCGCCTTAATAATTCTTTGATGCAAAATGAAGCGATAAAACATATACTTAGTTTATAAAACAAAATATACAGTTACATGCCGAGGTTAGGCCTTTAATTTTGTATATATAAAAAGAACATCTAGGAATTTTTTTTCTCTATATTTGAATAATTTTATTCACATTCATTTAGTTGCTTAATAAAACAATATATTGCCTTTTCTTTGCCTTACTGTTATCTTTGGGCTACCGTTATGGCTATTGAATCTTCATAAAACCACCATAGAGATGGCAAAAAAATCTGACCCGATTCGAACCCGATGGATATTTTCCTCGAATGGAGTGAAAAATTTCCACCCTATAGATCTACAAGTTTTCTCCGAAAAGTAGCTCGGGGAGGATTCGGGTCAGTGGAGACCCGATCCGCCCAGCCCCACCCCACCTCACCCCAATACATTAAAGAAAAAAAATGAAAAGAGGCCCATTTCAATTATTACCGCCCAAGCCCAGTTCCCAACTCTAAAATAATTATCCCCAACCCTAAATCAGATTTCATTTCAACATTGTTCTTTGCTCATTTGCTCTCCACTCACTAGCCTCTCGCACTCTCCACTCACAAGTCGGCACGACAGTTCCCCCTCACTCTTTTCTTCAAATCTTCTTCTCCAAATTTCTCATGACACAGAGTTCGCGATGTGTGGAGACCCTCTGCCGCTACAGATCTGTGCATCCCAATTCTAGTGGAGGCTTCGTCGCTACAGATCTTCTTCTTCACCAAGTTCCTATATCAATTTTTTTTCTTGTTTTCGAAGCTTTTGGTGTAGCTATGAAATTGGCATTGTTAATAAGTTACCACTGAAAAAATCATTAGACTTTTGGTATTATGGATTTTTCAATTTCAGCAATACAAATTGATCAGTAGTTCTTCAATAATGCATATTTTCTTGGCTGTCTCTTTTTAATTTTTTTATCGTTTTTATTTGGCTGTTAATGTACATAAATTTGGGTTTCTTGACTGTTCATATATAATTATTTTTTTTATTCAGTTTTCATTACTGATTGTTGATGCAAATATTTTGGTTTCTTAATAATTTTTTTTTGGAATTTAGTTTTGTAATTTAGAGTATAGTCTTGAATCTTTTGTTTTAATGCATAATATCTTTAGTTACACAAAGCTTAGCAAAAAAAGAAAAAAAGTAACATTAAAGGATCATCAGGAGGATCACGCAGTTGATCTGCTCCGATCTGAAATTTACCCTACCCGATCCTCCCCGACTAGTGGCAGATCGCAGGGTGGACCGAATCAGATCTACAACATGGCGGGGCAGATACTGAACGACAACTATTCGCTTCAATCCGCCCCGTTGCCATCGCTAAATTACCCTTAAGTTTGTAGAGGGACCTAGTTGACTTCTCTTTTTATATCGTTCTGTAGGCTGAATGCAGCCATTTTGTCTCAGAGTAATGCAAATGTTCTCTCTCTTTTTATCTTTTCTTCGAAATCATCTTTATAAACCATTAACTTAGTCTTAAGGGTCGTGATCTCGGCCAAAAAAATTTGTTTTGACCTTACATTACACTGTTTTGATTATTTTCTTGTAAATTACTGACTCTTCAAAGGTCACTATGTTTGGCCTCATTTGGGTAAACAACTCTGTAAGTGCCTCCATTGAATAACTCTTCGTTTCGTCCTTGTCATCTCATCAAATACCTTCCCCACTTTAGGATTGTACGAGTGCAATATATTTGGGGTGATATGGCTATGGCATGAATGTCTTGAAATGTTTTGGGGGACTAGGTATAACCATGGGCTATATGGTCTCCTAGGACCTGGCCTTACATGCCCCTTGAACTGTTGCAACTTAGTTTGATGCAGTAGTTGCCTGTTTGCCTTCACTTCATTCGTTGTCTTCTAAATCTCTTTCTAGCATCAAACGTATAGATTCTCCTCTTCTTTGTCAACAAATTTTCCTTTTAATAGTTCAAAAATACTGGGATGTGGTTTGTTCACCGATTTGAACTTTGGAGAATCTTGCCTTTTGAACTTGGGAATGACCATGTCGATAAGAATTCTCATCTTCTGCCATCTTTTTCTTAGAATCAAAGATAATTCACCTAAATTCAATGACATCCTATATTACATTACGAAATACCAAACAATTGTTAGTCATACGAGACCACACAATATGCCATTTACAATATTTTTCCCTTGATTTGTTTAGGGTTTTTTAACATATGCTTATCGCTCAGTTTGATCTGTTTATCTTTGTACAAAGGTCAAATATTATATCAGCCTTTGCTATTTGATTTTTTAGTATTCTTCTTTTGTTTTGTTGCTTCACTTTTATTTGATATTTCTAATTTGATCAATACGACATTCATAAGTGTCTCCTTTGATCAATTTGGCTAAACACGCTTCAACTTCATTTTGACCAGTATCAATTGCATGTATATCAAAATTAGGGTCATTGTAATAAGTCCATTTATCTAGCATATTTCATTTATTCCTCTTCTCTCAACAAATGCTCAAATCTAACTACATTTGCGCTAAGCTGAAAGAGATCAGAGAATTCCTTATCTTAGTTTTTTTTTTTTTTAATTCATAACTAAAACAACTTGGGTTGATTTTAACAAACTCTTTTCTCGAAAAGGGAACAAAATATTTGCTCCTAATAGCCTTAAATCTTTAAAGAAAAGATTCAGCCCATTCATTTGGCAGTTGGGGCAAGTTTTCTAATTCTGCCAAAGCGACTTCTAATTCAGTTTTGTAAAATTAAGCATGAAATAACTATTCTAACCATTGTCAAATTTAAATAGAATTTGTTGGCAAGTTGATGAAGCATGAGAATGCAAGCCCAGTTAGTGAACTTGAGAATAGTCTCATTTTTTAATAATATGTAACTTCGCCACATTCTAACGTAAAACGTCATATGTGTTCCAAAGTAGACACTTTCCAAAAATCAGTGAATAAAGAGAATTCAGGCACTCTAAACCCCTTAGGCCAATGATACACTTGATCTATCCAATCTGGATAAGGTATTCTATATGTTGGACGAATTACTGGCCGGGTTCCAAAGGCCATTTGATCCTATATGATCTCTGTTATTTGCTCCCTTAACATAGCATTGAGATCAAATAGATCTCCCATTGGATGTGGTGCGTAAGGCATTGTTGGTGGTCTAACAGGATGGACCACAACATTAGCCCTGAATGGACCATCGTTCGCTTCATTAACACTATTGAATGGTTGGTTTGCTTCTTCATTGGTGTGTGTAGCATTTGGTCCTATATTTTGGATATTTTTTTATCACATTAAGGGTACCCCCATAGTGGAAGTTCCAACACCTCCCTCGTTGAAAGGTTCAAGACCCCCTATGTTGGATGTACCAATTTGTGACGTTTCTAAGCCTTGACTCATATTCATGGCTGGTAAACCAGCGATTACATTTGTTTTTAGTGAGTCAGTACCTATTAGCTCATAGTTTGGAAGTTGTTACCCCTCCCATAGAACTCGATTGACATACCTGACCAATCAGTTTGTTCATCAATTCATTCAAAGTGCCTAATTGTCCAGCCATGTTGTCATAATGCTTATTTCTATTTTGAGCAAGTTTTTCTACAGTATGAATATTTTGTAAGTTTACCTACTCAACGATGTCCGAAGTGAATCTCCCATCAAAGCACGCATGGTACATGATTCAACTTTATCACTGGTTCATAATGACTACAAGTTTCGCCTGTGTTTAGGCTTTGTTGACCCTCTTGTTCTTTGTTTATAGGAGGAAGAAATCAATGTACAACATGCTCTTAGTCAAAATTTTATGAGGCATGATGATCTAAACTTTCCTACACCAAGTGTACCAATGGGCTTGCTAAGTTGTTTCACTTTGGTGTTGTTTTGCTCGTGCTAACAATTAAAAGAGATCAGACGAAAGTGTAAGGGAGAAATACCTTGAAACAAAGTCCCAAAAAGGGGTGTTTGCACTAGATAAAGCTTAATATACAAGATACCTCCAAGGGGCACAAGCACACAAATCAAACTAAGATAGTTCTAAGATCTAAGATAAGAAAATTACATCTCTATTTTGAGAGTTTTGATTTGTTGGTCTTGCTAAACATCCTTAGCTTCGTAACTTGCTTGTGATAATTGCTGTCCATTACTTTGCCTAACCGTCATCCACTGTTTTGTACCAAATAACTTCCCATGATCTCCTCCAACTGTTCACGTAGTGATAACTATCCATAAATGACTTTCGAAAATCTCCTTATATCATGGTGTAAGTTGTGGAAACTACTTCTTTGTTCGCCAAATCGTTTAATCGTCCAAACACTTTTGTGATCTTCCAGTCGCCGAGGCTCTTCCACATCGTCCTATTATTTATAATGGACTTTCATGTTTTGGACTTCTATGTTAACCTTTCAAATTGTGTATTTTTATGTGTCGACAAACCTAAATTTAAGATTCTACAGTACAAATTTTATGATCATTGTGTGCTACTCCACCCCAGTCCTAGTAGCTAAAACCACAAAGGACCTCACTTGGTATATTATGTCGCTAATAATATCCGATTTTAAAAATTGACGACAGATGTCAATTTAACTGCTAATTTTGCACATCCAGAAGGTGCTAATTAGGAACATCTAGTATCTCCTAATGGAGGAAAATGTGAAAATGACTACATTCAATACTCTCAATTGAAAATTGATTAGTAATTTGTACCTATGTCAATATGAAAATTTAGAAATAATATAGCTAAAAGGTGAAATCAGGTACTCCTATCTATATTATATATTAAAGCAGAACAGCCGTCAAAAATTTTCCCGCCCATTTTCAGTTTCTATTTTTGGATTTTTTTTTTTTTTTTTTCAATTGAATTTCCGGAATTGGAAAATGAGTTGTTGACAATTAATGAGACATTTAATGTGGGAAAGTGTGTAATGCATTGTAAATAGGCACTTGACTACATGTATTGAATGCTAATAGTTTGTATGTATATATATATATATATATATATATATATATATATATATATATATATATATATATATATATATATATATATATATATATTATTTTAGAGAATTATATTCATACAACACATTTTTTTAAATTTACACCATAGTTTAATTGCGAGATAGATCTTCGGTGTTTGTTTAGTTTGCTTTTATATCCTTAACTTTTTTTAATCGCATTGTTATTTATAACATTCAATTAATTAATAAATTTTATTTCTAATCGCAATTTCTATTCAAATATTCTGCTAATTTGCATTGAAAGGATGTGCAAATATTTTTTTTAACTTTTGTATTAATTATTTATTTTGATTATTTAAAAATATGAGAGATAAATAAGTGTTTTTTTTAAATTGAATTTCCGGAATTGGGAAATGAGTTGTTGACAATTAATGAGACATTTAATGTGGGAAAATGTGTAATGCATTGTAAATAGGCACTTGATTACATGTATTGAATGCTAATAGGTTGTCTATATATATAATATAATATATTATTTTAGGGAACTATATTCATACAACACATTTTTTAAAATTTACACCATAGTTTAATTGCAAGATAGATCTTCGGTATTTGTTTAGTTTTGCTTTTATATCCTTAACTTTTTTTAATCGCATTGTTATTTATAACATTCAATTAATTAATAAATTTTATTTCTAATCGCAATTTCTATTCAAATATTTTGCTAATTTGCATTGAAAGGATGTGCAAATATTTTTTTTAACTTTTGTATTAATTATTTATTTTGATTATTTAAAAATATGAGAAATAAATAAGTGTTTTTCGCCAACAAAACAAATATATTGAACAAAAATCGTCTCAAAAGACAAGATGTAGAAATTAATAAAGAGTTGATGATAAAAAAATTATAAAAAATTTTAATATAACTATTATAATTTGAAGTAGTTTTATTGTTTGTAAAATTTTAATAATTATTTTAATATAATATTATTTTTTATGCATTTTGTATACTGGATAAATTATGTATAAGTATTAAAAATTAACAAGCACTTATCAAAATTCATATTGTTAAATTGCAACTTCCGTACATCATTTTTGTTTTCCAGTCTAAAATACTTTCCAAAAATTGAAATGCATTAATATTCATCATTAATTGCTTTATAAAAAATAAATTTTATAAAGAAATTAATACATTTGGAAAACTACACATTAACTTTGAAAAACAAAAATAGCTTTACTTTTTCTTACATTATTTGTGCATTAATTAGATTAATATTTTATTAAACTTTAATATTTGTTCTTTTTTGTTTAGTTAAAAATATTAGTGACAAATAAGTTTGTTTACACTTCTTAATAGATTTTTTTTTCTAGAAAGCAGTAATTTTTTTTTAGAAAACGGTGACTATTCATTTTTTTAATTATTTGAATTAAACTTGCTTGCATCAACGTAAGAGGTACTGATGATAATTAATAATTTATTGAAACTAAAACTAATTATTATGTCATCACATTGATATACATTTGAATGGTATTATGGAAATCATTTTACATAGTGAAATTAATTACTATGTTATAGATAACGTGTTGACTGCATTTGGTCCCTGTTTGAGACCCATTATTTGGAATAATGTGATTTGGAATAGTAAATTTTTTAGAAAATGTGTAGTTAAAAATTGGAGAATATTTTTGGATTTATGTGTAGATTATTTTATTGGTATAATGTGTGGTTGAAAATGAGTTTTTAAAAAATGAGATTTAAAAATAATTGGTACCAAACAGGGGCTTGATAATGCGTTTAGTGCAATGGGAAATGAAATTGAAATTATTAAGGATGTTCATTTTAATACTTAAAAACGCAACTCCAAACAATGTGCAAATATCTGTTATTTTCGATAAAAAATAATATCAATTTTTTATCGAACAACAACTTCATTTTTTTTTTTTTTGTGAAAAAATGTGGAAAACTTAATAACCATTTACTACTTAAATATATAAATTGATTTTTATTACTCAAAGAAGCTATTATAATTTGAAGTAGTTTTATTATTTGTAAAATTTTATTAATTATTTTAATATATTATTTTTTATGCATTTTGTGTACGGAAGAAATCTTAATATATTATTATTATTATTATTTTATTATATATATCTATATTATATATTAAACCACAACAGCCGTAAAAAAAATTTCCCACCCACTGTCACTTATTTTTTTTTGGAAACCTTCTGTTTTTTTGTGTTTTTTTTTCCTGATTTTCGATACAATTGTTTAACATTAATTATCAACTTGAATATGTATTGGAATAGGTGGAAGACGTGTCATGCCAGTGACTTTTCATTTGTTGATGTTGAATTGATTAATGAGGTGTGGATGGGAAATTGCTTTTCATTTTCCCATTTCATATTAAATGCTCGATGCAATTTTTTGCTGGCCGAACTTAAGTATTAATACATTTTTTTGAATAAAACAAATATAAGATTAATTTTAATAATTGTCTAAAAATTATATGATCTCAAATTCTCGGTATAATTTTTTGACCTTCAGTATTATCCGGTTGCCATGTCATGATAATTGCAAGATTTGCGTAAGTATTATTTTAACTACTTGATTTTATATGTAAAACTATAATGTTATTGGTTAAGAATGAATAATATTTTTTTAATAATTCTTAATTTTAATAGTTTTGTAAAGGTTATATGGTACGATTTTTGCTATAATTTTTTTACTCCAACATTGTCGATTCTTATATCATGATAATTGCTAGATTTATGAAATTGTTATTTTGACCACTTGATTTTATAGGTGAAAATATAATTTTATTGGTCAAATGCAAATATTTGTGGGTTAAGATTCAGCACGCTTTTATAATTATTATGATTCTTATTTTTGAGTGAAAAATTTAAAGCTTAAATACGAGAGGAGAATGCATAAACCATTAGAAATATATTAATACATTCCACACAATCAATATTGTATCCATAATATTAAATAAAAAACATGATACATCATTAAATAAACTACTAAATTTGGATTTTCTTTGAAGTTGACAATAACTCATAAAAATTATTGAAATTAACAATCATTTTTATTGGTCAAATACAAATATTTGCTCTTAAGATTAAACAAAAACTTATAATTACTGTGATTGATGTTTCTGAAAGAAATTTAGATAAAATGTTAAATAGTGAGGAAATTGCAAAAATTGTGGTTAAAAGCGAATAATATTCTTTTAATCATTCTTAATTTTAATAGTTGTGTGAAGATTATATGGTATACCATTTTTGTTATAATTTTTTTGTCACCAACGTAGCATTTTGTCATATCATGATAATTGCTAAATTTATGTAATTATTATTTTGACTACTTGATTTTATAATTAAAAATATATTTTTATTGGCTAATACAAATATTTGTGGGTTTAAGATTAAGCACACATTTATAATTATTGTGATTTATATTTTTGAATCAAAATTGGAAAAACATAAATACGAGAGGCATAAATCATGAGAAATAATTGATACATTCCACAATATATTTATATTTGGCGAATACTTTAATATTATTTACCAATGTATTAAGTAAAATACTAAACTATCCGACAAACATAGCATCCTCAATATCTCACTTATTTTTATTTATGGATTAAAATGGTGTAGTATTGAATTTATAATGCTTATACTAAACTTAAAAGAAAAGTGTTGACATATTTTATTACAAATCAAATTTGTATTTTCAATTGAAAAATTGCATTCGTACAGGGTCTGTACCTGTAGGATTACCCTTTTCAATATACCAAAATTATTCACTAATTTTACAATATATTTTGTACGATACAATATCCGTGCATCGCACGGGTGATGCACTAGTAGTACTCTAAATTAAAAATGTTCATCGTATTAACCGCTCATTTTGCACCACTTTGAAGTATGAAATTTTAGAAAATAATGCTGGACAACATGAAAGCAGAAACGTACTCACCTTTGCTACTTTCTTCCACCAGGCATCGTCGGCTGCGATGCTTTAGGTGAATGGGTCGAACCCAAGCCCCCGTTGAAAATTGGAGGAAATTTACTATGCTCCAAAAGCTCATCTACTGATGCAAAAAACTTCGAACTTGGTTGTTTGAACAAAGATCACCAAAAGTGTCAATGAGTGCGTTGGAAATCCTCTCCTACGCCTCAGTTTTCAAACCGGCATCGGAACAGTTTCCATCGTGCAGTTCGTCTACACAGAGAAAATAATAGTGCCCTTCATGCGTCGTCTCGCTTCCAACTTACTCGTCATTCATTTTCGTGGACCTTTTCCTTCTTTTTCGGTAAGGATTTAATAATGTAAGGTATCCCCTATTGTACTGAAAAAAAATGACAACCACATGTTTCAGAGATTCCAGCGTAGAGAAAAGGCATTAAGTAGCTACTGAATACAGAAGCTCAATGTCGAAAGTAATGACGCATATATCTTTAGGACTTTGTAGACGTGTTCACTAGACTCCTTAGTTGAGGCAGGTTTGTTGGAGGGTTGTGGGTTTCATGAGGGGAGAGCAGAAGGATTTTGAATGTGGAGTCTGGTTGCTGGATATTCACGAGTGGGATGATGGATGTGTGAAGGGTGGCTTGGTCTTTGTGCAACATGCGAGAGGTGCATTTTCTTGTGAAAGTAATTTTTCTGAATTTGGCATCGTAAAAGATAAGGATAGGTTGAGAAATATTAATGTTTGGACAATCACAACACAATTCCCGAAGTTTTCTGAAGGGTTGATGGACCGAGACAAGTTTGTCAAAGCTTGCTGCACATGACCTCTGGTTTGCCTGCTCTGGTTTATCCATACCGAATAGATGTTAAATTTAGATAATTTCAATTATGACTTATTATGCAAGAAAGCTTTATCTCTAACTAATAATTACTTCTAATACGTTTTTTTATACTTTCCATTTATTTCATCACTGACTTTAAGAGAGGTTTTTCCAGTTACAGTGACATAAATATTTGTCCGTTGATCCATCCATCCATCCGTCCTCATCCTATATCCTCGTTACCATCTCTTCCTCCCTTTTCTTTCCACACAAAGAAGAATACAACTCTGTAATCTATACATACACATATCAAAATAGAAGTAAGGAGAGAGAAACATTAAATGTCATTTTTCCTCCAAAATGCATTTACAATTTTTGGAAATAAAAAACTAAAATAAAATATAATATATTAAAATAAAAATCTGTCTGTATTAATGTCATATTTAAATTTACGTTGATTAATGCAATTTTAATTTGTAATGTGGTATTTACCCCTATAGATAAATATGGATGAAAATGTTTTGTTCGTAAATAAATTTATAGAAAATAGTTAAACCTCTGTTCAAGAGCTATGTTTTTGTTTATAAATAAAATTATTGTTGTTTTGTTTTTGAGATGCATTGTTGAAAAGTGACATTGAAAAATGTATATAGTTAAAAAGTGAGTTCGAAAAATATGTATTGTTAAAAAGTGGATAAAAAATAAGTTATTTGTAAATAAATTTACAAGCAAAATTACTGAACAAATGCTAATATTTTTATTCATTCTTACTTTTAATAAGTGTAAAAATTACATGGTATAAAATTTTCGATATAATTTTTTGATCTCCCACGTTGTCAAATTGTCATATCATGATAATTGGTGATTTTTGTAATTATTATTTTAACTACTTAATTTTGTAAATAAAATATAATTTTATTGGTTAAATATAAATACTTTTTGGGTCGAGATTAAACAGCATTTATAATTATTGTGATAGATTTTTTGAATGAAAAATGAATAAAATGCTAAATACAGGAATCAAATACAGAAATTATATAGATTTGTATTTTCAATGAAGTTAACAATAACACATAAAAATTATTGAAATCTACGATCATTTATTATTTAAATATATAAATTGACATTATCCATATAAGTTTTTAATAATTTAGATTAATTATTTTTTTAATAATTATTGTAATAGAATATGCAAAATAAAAAAATGTAATAAATATTTTAACAACTATTATGGTATATGTGTCATTACTGGTATTAGATTCCGTGTTATGTTAATAATGACATCAATATTTTAATATATTTTAATGTAGGGTTGGACGTGGTTTGATTTGATTCTGGTTCTAGAAGAACCAAACAAAACCAAATCATAAATAAATGATTTTTTACTAATGTAACCAATTGATTTTTTTAAAGATATGAAATCAAACTGGAACCAAACCGCTCGGTTCTTGTTTGGTTTGGTTCGGTTCGGTTCTAGGACCATTGTTTGAGTTTTTAAATAATAAATGTAAATTAAAACATGTTTATATCCGCTTCTTCATTAGAATCCATTTACATCATTACTAAATAGAAAATGAAATTTTTAGTTAACAATTTTTTTTTTTAGAAAAGTAACATGTTATTCTAAGTCAAAGAAGAAGAAACTCGCATGAAGGAAGCTCGCCGACCCATTGAAACTTAGAGAATCAAATATAAAGGCCGTTTAGACTTATAGTTATAGGTTACGATGAAGTTTTGAGTCACATTCTACCGTGGTGCTTGTGAGTTAGGGATGAAATTTGCAATTTCAGTTTGGGTTAAAACTCTTGAGACTTGATGGATTGAGTCGATGTTTATATATACATAAATTCTAAAAAATAAACATCAATGCCGTAGATGGTGACTAAAGAGTGCAACGATTGTTGTGTTATAGGAGTGCACGTAAAGCAGTGTGAATGTGTGTCTATAATTGAAAAGAAGAAAAATGAATTAGAATTAGAATTTAGATTAATGATTTAAAATCTATATGGTAAAAACATTTTTGTACATTTCACATTTATAATTTCAGGTTTGAATTTTTTGGTGAGATGAATATTCACTAATTTGTAAATATATATATATTGATTTTGGTTCTTGGTTCTAGAAAGAGAATCGAAACTAGAACCGATACCAAATGGTTCTTAATTCTAAGAACCAAACAATTTTATTTATTTATTTATGTAGAACCGAACCAAACATCTTGGTTTGGTTTGGTTTGGTCGGTATGGTTCGGTTATATTGTCAACCCCTATTTTAATGTATAAGCATTATTTTTTTTTTGTTTTATAATAGTTATTATTCTTTTGATAATTGCTGTATTATATTGAAGTCGAAAAATATTTAATATGCGTTTCAAATAGAAGACTTCAACGAGAAATTTAATACCAAATAACAAGTGAGAGCAAACTGTAAATTTATATTATCCATAAAATCATCTCAAAGATAAAATGTAAAAGGTTTTATATTTTTTGCTTTTCTTACAATATCACTTTCATTTTAAATTCTCATTTAAGTTCATAATACTATTTATAGACTATTTTTTTGTATTAATTATTATTTTTTTGATAATTATTGAAATCGAAAAAATATGTAGTACGAATGTCAAATCGACGAGAAGTTTAATACAAAATAACATGTGAGAGCAAACTGAAAATATATTGTCTGTAAAATCGTCTCAAAGATCAAACGTAAAAGTTTTTACTTTATATTTATTTACTTTTCCTTAATATTTTATTCATTTTAAATTATATTATTTAATTATATAAACTGCTTTTTTTGTAATAATTATTATAATTTTGATAATTCTTATATTATTTAGTCGAGAAATATGTAATATAGGTGTCAAATTGAAGATCTCAACGAGAAATTTAATACAAGATAACAATTAAGACCAAACTATAAACACTTTATCCATAAAAATGTCCCAAAAGATCAATGTAAATGTTTATTTTATATATTTTTTATTTTACTTTTCTTGAATATCTCATTCATTTCAAATCATACCATTTAAGTTATGTCAAACACAGTATTCGGAAAACCTCAAATCGATTCGACCCGAAAAATGCAATAGGTCAAGGGTCAGAAAGTCGGATAGGGTCGAATCGAGGTCAAACCAATTTTAATTAAAAAATGAATAATTATTTCACTGATCATAATTTTAAAAAAAAATTATTTTACAAATAAAGTAATATTTACTCATTTGGAGAAAAAAATTAAATACACAAAAATATAACAACAATATTCTTAAATTTCAAAATTATCAGTTCAAAACCAATATAAATTTATGGTTATTACTTTTTTATTATATTATATTTTATTTCAAAAAGTTTTAACATATAAAAGAGATGAAAATAACTTATTTAGAAGAAAAAAGTTCAACGAACAAATAAATAATAAATAAAAATATTTTTTTAAAAGACAAAACATTTTAAAAAGAAAAAGAAGAATTCTATAAAGACCAGGATCTCTTAATTTTGATTAGTTTTGTACATGTTGCATTTTCTATTTTGATTAATTTTATATATTTTTTAAAATTTTGAATTCGATAATATTTTGTATTAAAATATTATTGTACTATATTTTTATTTGATATGATTGTACATATTGTTAATACATTTTTGTAAATTTTGTATTATTACAAATATATTCCCCCGTGAGGGGGCGGGCATCGAGGAGGGTAATAAATTTGTACTTTTTACAATTTTGATTTGAATTCAAACTCAGGAAATACAAAAGTCATCTAATTATCTAGATCTTAACTACACTTCCAAAATCCCTCGATCTTACCATCGATTGTAATGAGAAAAATTGGTGTACTAGCTCAACAAAGGAACCGTCTCGTTCGGTCATTTTCAGCCCATTCGGTAGGAAAGGTAACGAATTTTCAGTTGACTTTCGATAGATTTGTAAAAAACTTATAATTAGGAACTTGTTTGGTATCACACAAAATAATTAATATTTCACTCACATTTTATGAAAATCATGTATTTTTATGTGATTTATTATTGCTTTTCATATTTTTAAATTACTTTTCAATTTTCAATAACACATTTTTTCAAAAATAAAATTTTTTTACAAAATTTACAAAAAAAAAAAAAAAACTCTAGATACCATTCTCTCCGGGAGAATTTTAAAAATACCCAAGTCAAACAATGGCTAAGTCAAAATACCCTAACTTTTCAAAAACTAACCACAATACCCCTTTTTCTTTAAAATGACCTGTATACCCTTAATAACCATATTTCTCTTATACACTTCATTTATCTCATATTTATATTGAAACGAAAATAATAATTTATTCTCTCATTTTTTTCTGTTTGTGCTAAAAAAAATCCGCAAAAAATATACAAAACTCAACTAAAAGATTTCATTCGCTACTTCTTTTCGGTAAGTTGATTTAGCAATATTTATTATATTGTATTTAATTTTGTTCTTGTTGTGTTAAACTTATTCAATAGATCTATTTGTTAATTTTTTAGTTAATAATAATTATAGATCTATAATTATGTAGTAACAATTAAAATTAATATGGTGAAGTGTGATTTTTATCAGTTTAATAGCAAAATCGAAAAAATTGAACACAAGAGCGGAAAAAGGAACTGCAATAAGTCCGGCCGGACCTTAGTAGAAAGGTCCGGCCGGACCTTAATAGAAAGGTCCGGCCGGACCTTTAATGGTCCGGCCGGACCTTTCTACTAAGGTCCGGCCGGACCAATTATGGTCCGGCCGGACCAATAATGGTCCGGCCGGACTTCCGGCAAAATTTTTTATTTTTTATTTTTTTATATTATAAATAAATTATAAAATTCTAAATAATTTTTTTATTCTTAATATTATTTATCATATGTTACAAAAATGATTTCATTACTAAATAATGTCATAATGTATTAATAATAATTACAAATAAGATATGTAATTATAATTTCATAATTTCTTAATAAAAATGAATTAATAATTAGAAATAAGATATGTAATTATAATTTCATAATGCAAATAACAAATTTATTAATAATATCAAAATAAATATAATTATAATAATTAAATAATGTTTAATTTTTCTACTTGTTTATTTACGTGCGGTAGTCTACAATGTAGAATGATTAAATATTGCGGAAGCATGGTCCGGCCGGACCGAGGCTCCGGCCCGACAACTATTTTTTTTACAATTATTTTTATCAGTTACTCTGATTTCCCTAAATTGTTGTTTTGAAATTTTATTATTTTTAATTAATGCAGATATGACTTTCATACCAGTTTCTTATTTTGGTGAATTCGTGGTTGATGAAAATCTACGATGGTCATGGAAATATACAAGTGATCAAAACATTTCTGTAATTTTGTTAACTCCAGGTATGTCATTTACAGACATGTACAGCAAACTACAAGATCAACTCGAAGTTAATCCATCTGAATATGATATGAAATTTGGATTTCTATATAACTCTAATTCTACTGTTGCATTGCCACCCTTATTTGTTACTTCTGATGTGCAAATTACGTGGTTAATTGAGGCGAATAAAAAGGAAACTATTCCTCTCTGTGTAACTTTAGTACGAAAGGATACCCCCGATAATCAGAATGAAGAATTCGATGGTGGGGATCAGAATGTGAATGATATTTGGGACACGTTAGAAATAGTTCGTGAGGATGATGATGTTATCCCTGACACAGTTCCTCTTATCACCCATAGAGGTTACGATGTAGTCGGAGACAATCAGGAGGACATTCCATTTACAAACAATGATCTGATTAATTTATCCAGACGTCAACATGAGCACTTCGAGAACTCACAGGCTGGGCCAAGTTCACGATCGACTAATTCTTCACGTGTGGTTCCAGATGATGAAGATTTGGAAGTCCAGCAATTATTTAATACCAAGCAAGATCTCCAAGAAGCGGTGCACAGTATTGCACTTAAGCACAATTTCGAGTTTAAAGTGAAGAAGTCAGACAGGAGTACCTACACAATTGTCTGTGTAGATGATAATTGTAGTTGGCGTCTGCGAGCAACGAGGATGGACACCAATCAATTCTTCGTAGTTCGCAAGTATACACGAGAGCATACTTGTCAAGTGGGCATTCGTCGAAATGATCACAGACAAGCTCGTTCATGGTTTATAGGACGACAGATAATGCATAAGTTTGATGACCCAAGGATTATTTACAGACCCAGAGACATCATTAACGATGTGCAGAGAGATTTTGGGGTGACCATGAGCTACCAGAAGGCCTGGAAGGCTAGAGAATGTGCGTTAGAGGATTTAATGGGTTCACCCGAGGAAAGTTATGCGAAATTAGCCAGGTATTGTCATAACATGTCGAGAACTAATCCTGGTTCGACATTCTTTATTGAGACTGACGATAACAATCGCTTCAAGTATTTTTTCATGGCTCTTGGACAATGTATACATGGATTTAGAAGATCGATGCGACCTCTAATTCTAGTAGATGGTACAACATTGAAAGCTAGATATGAAGGGAAGTTAATTATTGCTACATGTCAAGATGCCAACATTCAAATATACCCTCTTGTGTTCGGCATAGTGGATAGCGAAAATGATCTAGCGATGAATTGGTTTTTCTCAAAGTTGAGGGAAGTAATTGGAGATGTCCATGAGCTTGCTTTTATAACTGATCGCGGAAATTCTATCATAAATGGTATAGCTGAAGTTTTTCCCGAGGCACACCACGGTTATTGCATGTACCATATACAAGGAAATTTGAAGACGACGTACCGTGGTACTGGGATTGTTGCCTTGTTTAAGAGAGCGGCAGAGGCTTACACTTTTGAAGATTATAATAAGTTCATGATTGAAATAAATAACAAGAGTGAGAAAGCCTCGGAGTACTTAATAGATAAATTGGGGATTCAACATTGGGCACGGTGTCAATTTCCAGGACGTCGATACAATATGATGACGTCAAATAATGTGGAGTCTTTGAATGCATTATTTAAGAAGGATCGAGAGTTACCAATTCTGGCAATGATTGAGAACATTAGGGACAAGTTACAGGTTTGGTTTCACGATAGACGCGAGGAATCTCAAGCATGCACATCTTATCTCACCCCTGCCATGGAAACCAAACTCTTCAAGACATTAGACCTGGCTAGAAGGTTGGGCGTGGAGCCACTGGATCAGTTTAGATTCAATGTTGTATGCGGACGTAATGTTGGGTATGTTGTGGACTTGAATGAGAACACGTGCACGTGTAAACAGTTTCAACTTGAGCGCTTTCCATGCGCTCATGCAGTTGCAGTTGCTAGACATAGGGGCTTTTCACCACAGTCATTATCAACTGAGTACTATACGACTGCTTTTTGGAGAGAAGCATATGCTGAAACTATATTTCCTCTACCAAATGAGGGTGAGTGGGAACTTCCCGAACACTTGCTCCCGCTTGATAATTTACTGCCGCCGAATGTCCGAAGACGTACTCCTGGACGTGTACGTACGTCTAGAATACCATCTACTGGAGAGTTTCCCAGACCGCGAAAGTGCGGCAGGTGCGGCGCAGTCGGTCATACTCGCCAAACTTGTACTAGTCAGATTCCCTTGAATAATTAATTTTATCACTATTAAAACTTTTACTGTAATTGTAGTGTTGTTGATGATAAATTATCTTATTTTGTCTATGTTAATAAATTGTAATTGTATAGTTTTCTATTTTGGGGTTTGGGGTTTAGGGTATAGTTTTCTAATTTGGGGTTTAGGGTATAGTTTTCTATTTTGGGGTTAGGGGTTTAGGGTATAGTTTTCTATTTTGGGGTTTATGGTTAGGGGTTTAGGGTATAGTTTTCTATTTTGGGGTTAGGGGTTTAGGGTATAGTTTTCTATTTTGGGGTTAGGGGTTTAGGGTATAGTTTTCTATTTTGGGGTTTGGGGTTTAGGGTATAGTTTTCTATTTTAGGGTTAGGGGTTTAGGGTATAGTTTTCTATTAGGGTATATTTTTCTATTTTGGGGTTAGAGGTTTGGGGTTTAGGGTATAGTTTTATATATATATATATATATATATATATATATTTCGTTCCAAAAAATATATTGTTATCTATACTTGTGAGGCAATTTATTCAACTAAAGAAACTGACAAATAAAAACTATAATAAATAAATTGACGGTAATAAAAAAATTGACAAATAAATATATATACACAATTACATATAAAAACTATATTTTTACATTTCTAAATCTTATGGATCACAATTGTAGTTAAATAAATCAGTAGCCAACTTTATTCTCCACTTCTGTATATGTTCTTGATTGATCATCTTGACATCTCGTCCGATGCTCAAGAACTCAATATATTTTATTGCAAAAATCCCGCAATCTCCACTGTAAGTTAAAAAAAAAAACTTTAGTGAAATAAATGAATATAGTTAAGAATTTAATTAAATACTTGAATACGAGTGTAAGAAAATTTACCTGACACCTTGTTTGGAAATCCCCTTGATCCTCTCAATGGCTAGTACATCATCGACATGAATTCCAGCACGCTTAGCCATTAGAGGAACAATGAATGCCAAGGGCATCAGAGTTTCTTGGAGCTGGGTCTCTGTGAAACAACCATGTTCGGAGTCGTACACATACATTTTCGATTCGGCGAACACGACCTCAACAGCAATGATGTGCGAGTTCCCGATCACCGGAATATAGATGTGTGTACAACCCGTCCACGACTGGCCACATACGGGCTCTACCCCTACCACGTAGTCCAACATGTAATCTGGAAACACGTACGAGGTAGGGTTGGTTTCGAACATTGAGTACTCAATGTCGACAGCATTTTTAAAACCGCAACACAAGATCACTAGCCGGGGAAATCCGAACGATTTCGGGTACCTACTAGCCCGATCGCGCAGCAACTCCATTGCAAGATCAACATGCTACAACATAAAATATAAGCGAATTAAATATTATTTAATCAACAAATAATATAGTGAGTTCACATAATTACGATTATGCACTCACATCGTCGGCAAGCCAAGCTCCGCTTCTGAGGACTATTGCGAACCAATCTTTGGCATCCGATATTGTTGTCTTCCCAATAGCGAAGCGAAACCTGAATGAATAAATAATTAGAGATTCATATATAATCATTTTTACAGTTAAAAAATAAATAAACAAGTAGAGAACAAACTTACTTCGACTTAAGTTGAGAGTACCACATATCAAACACCTTTTGCTTCGCCGGATCGACTTCGCGGAATAAGTTGACATAAGTGCCGTCCACGAATGTCCTCTTCTTCGCCTCGGTCGTGAAGGGAGAAAGAACATGCTGTGAGGGTTGTCTTGTCCTCTTACTTATAATCTTGTCCTTCACCTCGACAGTACGTTTCCGTCCCCTCTTCTCGACCATATCCACCTCAGTCGACTCCTCCTCCGGCACCCGAGGCACCACCACCTCCGGCCCTCGAGGCAACACCTCCTCCACCCCCCGAGGCACCACCTCCTCCGCCCCCCGAGTCACCTCCTCCTCCACCCCACGAGGAACCACCTCCTCCGCCCCCCGAGGCACCACCTCCTCCGCCCCCCGAGTCACCTCCTCCTCCGTCCCCCGAGTCACCTCCTCCTCCGGATCTCGAGGCACCACCTCCTCCGCCCCCCGAGGCACCACCTCCTCCACCCCCCGAGGCACCACCTCCTCCGTCCCCCGAGTCACCTCCTCCTCCGGATCTCGAGGCACCACCTCCTTCACCCCCTGAGTCACCTCCTCCTCCGGCTCTCGAGGCACCACCTCCTCCGCCCCCCGAGTCACCTCCTCCTCCGGATCTCGAGGCACCACCTCCTTCACCCCCTGAGTCACCTCCTCCTCCGGCTCTCGAGGCACCACCTCCTCCGCCCCCCGAGTCACCTCCTCCTCCGACACCCGAGGCACCCCGTAGAAATCTTGCTCCGTCATCCGAGCTATCATATCATCCATCTCATCATGCTCTGGCATCATATATGAGGCTCCATGCCCATCTCGGAGCTCATCCCTAAGGGCGTCGACCTTCACTTCGAGGGCGTCGACCTTACCTCCGATGGCGTCGACCTTACCTCCTAGGGCGTCGACCTTCACTTCGAGGGCGTCGACCTTACCTCCGATGGCGTCGACCTTACCTCCTAGGGCGTCGACCTTCACTTCGAGGACGTCGACCTTACCTCGGAGCTCATCCCCAAGGGCATGCATCTCATCACGAATGACCCCCACCAGACGCTCAAACAAATCATCAAAGTGAGGTACTGGGCGCTGAAAACAAAAATGACAATTGATTATTTAACTCAAATATTATAACATGTAAATGTGATCATTAAAATACTATTGTTTATTGAAAACTGAATCTATTAACATACCGGGGGAGTGGGGGTGCGTAAAGGTCCGCGAGATGCCCCCGGTGAATGAGATCTCATGAGCGGCGGGGACATGTCTCGTATTGGACTGCTTTGATCCTAGATATAACGAAAGTGGAAATTAAATGTCGAATAATGTTTATTTAAGATTCTACAAAATTTTCGACAGAGTCTCCCCTTAAAATTGGACTTAGCCACCCTATAAAGGACATCAAAATGTCATAATAAAGCAAAAACATTCAACCACTCAACCACGACAATTCAAAACACCAACCACAACTCAATAATACTCCCATATCACTGACTACTCCAAAAATAATTCTCAACTCAAAAACATATCAAATTCAAATTATAAACTCCAAATAATATAATAGGAAATAAACTAACCCCCAGTAAAATATTATAGCTTATTGAATCCATGAACATACCGGAGGAGTGGAGGAGCGTAGAGGTCCGCGAGATGCCCCCGGTGAATGAGATCTCATGAGCGGCGGGGACATGTCTCGTATTGGACTGCTTTGATCCTAGATATAACAAAAGTGGAAATTAAATGTCGAATAATGTTTATTTAAGATTCTACAAAATTTTCGACAGAGTCTCCCCTTAAAATTGGACTTAGCCACCCTATAAAGGGACATCAAAATGTCATAATAAAGCAAAAACATTCAACCACTCAACCACGACAATTCAAAACACCAACCACAACTCAATAATACTCCCATATCACTGACTACTCCAAAAATAATTCTCAACTCAAAAACATATCAAATTCAAATTATAAACTCCAAATAATATAATAGGAAATAAACTAACCCCCAGTAAAATATTATAGCTTATTGAATCCATGAACATACCGGAGGAGTGGAGGAGCGTAGAGGTCCGCGAGATGCCCTCGGTGAATGAGATCTCATGAGCGGCGGGGACATGTCTCGTACTGGACTGCGTTGATCCTAGATATAACAAAAGTGAAGATTAATTATTTAACCCAAAAGGTAAATAACAATCTAAAATTACATTACATACCAGTCCACGCATGTAGTCCTGCTCCTCCTCTACGGTCGAAGTCGTCAACGCATGAAGGACTTCGAGCTAATATATTAACATTCAAACAATTTATAAATCATGTGTCAAATATTATATTACTTTAATAATAATTTATAAACGCTCACGTCAGGATCATCGAGGATAGCCGAAAGCTTCTTAGAAGTTGGCGCCTCCGTTGCTATCCAATTTAACATCCGAGGAAATCGCGTCCCCGTCTTAACTGCCCACCTGTCACCTAAGGCGGGAATTACCTCATATACCCATATCTGTGAAACTTACAATTATTATGACGATGAAAAACATAATAACCTAATTCAAAATGAAAAGTTTAAAATTATTACCTGCAGAGCAAAAGGGAAGCCGTACGCATCATACTTCCGGGGGCCCTTATTCACCTTGGGCATCGAATGAATTTTCTTAAATATGTTAACGGTATCGACATAAATTATAGACCCCCATGGATAGTTGTTGAAGGCTTCAATATCATCAACAAGTTTCAAACCATATAAGTCGATACCATTCTTTGCTTGCTTGCCCTTCACGAAGCTCTCAAGAATATAGACCATGCATAATTTCAATCTGTCCAACATATCGGGACAAGTCTTTATAGTATTCCAGAGCACCTCCCTGTGAATGACCCTTTGTTCTTCAAAGTATTTCAGATGAAGCCTCGATTTTTTTGAACGTAATTGTGGAGTTTTTTTCGTTTCGCGATCACACTTTAATCCCGTGATGAGGGAAAACTCAAACCTCGAGAATGTGACTATCTTGTCATCCCCGAAGCAAAAACTATATGCATCACCGTCTACTGACTTCAGAAGTCGAAGTACCAGAGAATCTATAATCTGAGCCGCAAATTGCATCTTGGTCAATTCCTTGAATCGCCATAGGAATGATCGCTTCAAGATATCTTGATGATACTCATCAAGAGTCTTTAGAACTTCGTCGAATTCTATTTCCCTGTACTGGGAAACTTTAGCAGGAAGCCCTCTCAGTTCAAGACCAATAGCATACTCCATTCTGCAATAATTTCAAATGTTAAAATCAAAGTTCAAAAAAGTATGCCGCAATATTTAACCATTCTACATTGTAAACTACCGCACGTAAAAATGAACAAGTAGGAAAATTAAACATTACAGGAAAAACTTTATTAATATTATTTTTTATTATTATGGTTTATGTATAAACATAATTAATAATTTTTTTTATTAAAGTTGTGTAATTATAATTATAATTATAATTATTAATGTTATGAAACTATTGTATATATTTTTACATTTATGAAATTATAGTTCATATTTATTATTTCTAATTATTATGAAAAATATTAATAAATTTTTATCAACAATATTTAATTATTATAATTATATTTATTTTGATATTATTAATAAATTTCTTATTTGCATGATGAAATTATAATTACATATCTTATTTGTAATTATTACTAACAAATTATTACATTATAATTACATTTTCCAACATTGTGAAATTATTAAATTTTTGTTACAATTATGAAATCATAGTTAGCCATTTGTTAATTCTAATTATATTTAGTAATGAAATTATTTTTGTAATAAATGATAAATAATATTAAAAATAAAAAAATTATATAGAATTTTATAATTTATTTATAATGAAAAAAAGACGTCGTCAAAAACTTTATATAAACAATATTAATTATTATTGTATTATTTTTTTTATTAAAGTTGTGTAATTATAATTATTAATGTTATGAAACTATTATATATATTTTTACATTTATTAAATTATAGTCCATATTTATTATTTCTAATTATTATGAAAAATATCAATAATTTTTTTATCAACATTATTTAATTATTATAATTACATTTATTTTGATATTATTAATAAATTTCTTATTTGCATTATTATGAAATTATAATTACATATCTTACTTCTAATTATTATGAAATTATTAAATTTTTATTACAATTATGAAATCATAGTTAGGCCATTTGTTAATTCTAATTATATTTATTAATAAAATTATTTTTGTAATAAATGATAAATAATATTAAAAATAAAATAATTATTTATATTTTTTTTTAAAAAAAAAGGTCCGGCCGGACCTTTTCACAAAGGTCCGGCGCCGGACCTTCAAATAAGGTCCGGCGATCCGGACCTTCAAAAGAAGGTCCGGATCTGCCGGACCTTCAAAAGGTCCGGCCGGACCTTTTCACAAAGGTCCGGCCGGACCTTTTCACAAAGGTCCGGCGCCGGACCTTCACTTTTGAAGGTCCGGATCCGCCGGACCTTCAAAAGGTCTGGCCGGACCTTTTTTCATAAAGGTCCGGCCGGACCATTTCCTTTTGATATCGGACCTTACTTCATCTTCTTCACTCAACAATGGTGGATCAAGAAAAATTCTATTTTCATAAAAAAAGTTTCAAAATTCAAGTTATAAATCTACGAATCAAAGTTAAAAATGTAATCTAACCTTGTTTAATGTTTGAATCTTGAATAATTCGGAGTGAAGTTCTTCTTCTTTGCAAAGACCGAACTATTTTATGGAGAGAAATTTCGTCGGACCCGAACAATACAAATGGTGAGGTGCTGGACTTTTTTGAATAAGTTATAAGGATATTTTGGACTTTGTAAATAATAAATCTATTTCGCTTTTTTTTTTCAACTTACAAATGGGTCAAAAGGTATTTTGAAAAATGGGTCGGAGGATCCGGCTATTGGCCACTAATTCCTCCATTCTCTCCTCCAAAAACCCCCAAAATACGTCTTGAAATTAATTCTAGAACAAATCTCAATTCCTGGTGAGCAGGTGTAGGCCGTTTTAGAATGGTTTGAGAAGTGGGACGGTGGAGAAATGTCATCGGGCGGCGATTGCAGCGACCGTGACGTGTTATTGCCCTCAAATATGTCGGCACCGGACGGCGATTTGGAAGCAGGTGTTGTCCAATCCACACAAAAGAATGCCAATACTAGTACTAGTAACAACAAAGGAGGTGTTGCATCGGATCTTTTAAAGCGTTTGGATCGCGGGTTATCGAGTTCGGGTCGCCGTTTGAGCGTCAAGCTACGGTCGGACAGGGATCACCACCGCTTGTCTTCTTCTTCCCCTTCCTCTCGGTTGCATTCGGATCACGGTGTTAGCAGCAATGCAGGCGGTGGCGGCGATGATTTTCTGGGAGACAGCGCGCCGCCGGAGTGGGCGTTGCTTCTCTTAGGGTGTCTTCTTGGCGTTGCTACCGGCCTTTCTGTTGCAGGTTTTAACCGCGGGGTTAGTTGAAGAGTTGGAATTTCTCTCTTTTTTGCCAAACTCTAATTGGTCGATGCAAAAGTTATTTTTTTTACTTTTTCTGTTGGATTGCATCATGAGAAATTTGTTTTATGCTTAGTTAACATTCTTGTCGCGGGTCTTGAAAATTTAATTTTCTGTATAACCAAGAATTGAGGTCGAAGCTTTTGTACTACATAGAAACGAGGTTGAAACCTTCGTAAGACCAAAGGAGATACGATAACAGGTAAAGGGAGTGAGGGGTTTGAAGTTCATTGAGAATGGGTTTTATTTCCATGTTAGTAGTTCTTTATTGGATTTGTGTATCATCAATGCTTCTCAATAAGCTGAAGGTGATCATATAGTAAGATGAGCTGCTGTTCTATTAAATTTGCATCTCCACTCGGTAATCTGTATCACAGTAGCAATTAGAAATTTGAATAGAATGAATTAGGTATCCAATTTAAGGGATTTTCATGGGAGATGGTATCACGGGCATGGAAAATTTACTGCACAGGAATACTATAAGATATGAAGAAATTGGATGAAAACTAGAAACCTAAAAATGAATAAGAGGATATTGGACTAGACATGTCTGTTTGGAAAATTTCTTTAAGCATGCTAGCTAACAAATAACAATCTCCCCTCAATGTTGCAAAAAGCTACTGAGAAACTTTACTGGCACAATCAATGCCCACACTTCGAGTACAAATTAGGGTGCATACCTAAATGTTTTTCAGTCTGATGCTGATCTAACCCATAAAAGATTTAAGATATATATACTCACGATGGGAGAAAGCAAGAAAGATGGCATGATTTCAGATGTAGATTTTGAAAATTTTGAATGCATTTTTGACTACTTAATGAAGGACCTTAAACTTATTTTATATTTTCTTTAAGGCGTTTAACAACCTTTCTGGAGAGTTACAACTTTATATTTTTGAATTCGAAAGTCACCTATAATTACTGCTGTCCTTTCCTTGATTAAATATTTTTGAATTAGAAAGTCACCTATAATTACTGCTGTCCTTTCATTGATTAAAAGTGCATCATTATTTGACATTTTCAAGATTAGTCCATGAAGTATCTGTTCTCGTTATCCTCTGTATTTCTTTAGGGCATGGTGATCTCTTACATTATTTTGATAAGAAATATTAGATGACGTCCATGGGTGTTTCACGTAGGTGCATGTAATACATGAATGGGCATGGGCTGGTACACCAAATGAAGGTGCTGCCTGGCTTCGATTACAGAGGTTAGCTGATACTTGGCATCGGATACTTTTGATACCAGTCTTGGGCGGAGTTGTTGTTGGCGTTTTACATGGCCTACTTGAAATATTGGACCAAATAAAGCATTCAACTTCTTCTCAAGGACAGGGCTTTGATGTACTTGCTGGAATCTTCCCCATAGTAAAAGCTATCCAGGCGGCTGTAACTTTGGGTACTGGTTGTTCTTTAGGTCCCGAAGGCCCTAGTGTTGATATTGGAAAGTCTTGTGCCCATGGATTCTCTGTGATGATGGAGAACAATAGGGAAAGGAGAATTGCTCTCGTTGCTGCTGGTGCGGCTGCAGGAATTTCTTCAGGTATCATGCGTTGCTTTACATTGTTAGCACCACTTGACAGTGTTCTCTGTATGAGGGATCAGGTTTTATGACATTAACACGTGTTGAAACTTTTAGACCTCTTGGGCTTTGTCAGCGAGTTTCATGAACCATCAAAGATCAATATATTTTTCTTCTTCCTTTGTTATTGTATTTTAATATTTTTGTGAGGGAGAGAGGAAGAGGGAGGGAGGGAGGGAGTAACGACCTAGCTCCCTCGCTGGGACCTTTTTCGAGTCGTACTTATGGTCTTTCCACTTCCCCCTAGCTCCCTTGCTGGGGCCTTCTTCAGAAGTGGATTTTTGCCTTCCGCAGAATTCGAACCATGTACTTAGGGGTTTAGTACAATGATTCTTAGAATCCTGCTATCATTAGACCAATTTGTAACGACCCGACTCCCTCGCTGGGGCCTTCTCCGAGTCGTACTCATGGTCTTTCCACTCTCCCCTGACTCTCTCGTTGGGGCCTTCTCCAGAAGTGGATTTTTGGAAGGCCCCAGCGAGGGAGCCGGGTCGTTACAGAGAGGGAGAGGGAGATGGTTTATTATAAGTTATAATCTTCTCATTGCTTCACGTAATGTTTCCCAAAATATTGCTTAGTAAATTGTATTTCTCCAAAATATATTTTCTTTATGCATTATTATGCTGGATGACCAGTTCCTTGACAAGCAATCAACTGTTAATTTATCTGTGTGCATTGACAAAAAATGTGATCCTTTATATTCTACTTGAATTCCAGGTTTTAACGCAGCAGTTGCTGGTTGCTTCTTTGCTATCGAAACTGTTCTGAGACCTCTCCGAGCTGAAAACTCTCCTCCATTTACAACGGCAATGATAATTTTGGCCTCTGTTGTTTCATCAACTGTATCAAATGCGGTGCTTGGAGAGAAACAGGCTTTCACTGTACCGACGTATGATTTGAAATCCGCTGCTGGTATTTGATCTAATTCTTGTTCTGTATACGGAATTGAAAACATATATGGGTCAGGCTGTATCTTCTGTTCTGAACACAAGTTCCATTTTAATATCACTGAACGTTGTGCATGTGAGTCAGCAGGTTCTTTTTATCCTGCTAACCTGACTATTGCTGTTTGTGAGTAGGGTAGCAGATGGATAAATTGCTGCATATTTTTTATTAGTGCAATTTCTAGGTCTAAGGTAAGAATGCGATTCACACACTATGGTGTCAATAGTTATTATTTTTAGGATCATGAAGAACAACTGGTGTGTATAAACCTATAGTACTTAGCCCCTTTGATGTACATTATAATATAATGAGAAAGTGATGTTATGAATAGTGATTTTTTGGAGAATGTGTGGTCAAAAAGTAGGAAAAATTTTTGGGTTTATGTATAGAATATTTTATTTTGTGAATGTGTGGTTTAAAATGAGAGAGAAAAATAGAGGTTTGAAAAATGAGAGTCAAACAGGGGCTTAATATGTTCACACTAGATGTTCTGCTTCAAGTCTCATTAGTCAGTTTATTGTCCTTAGGCACGGTTTTCTGATTCTTATGATGGACACAGTTGATATCAGAATGAATCGTGACATTCTTAAAAATATCTAGGTTAATTGTACATGCATGATTTTATGTGTGAACTTATGAACAGAAGTTTGTACTTTAACCATTTCAGGTTGGTCGATAGATATCTGACCATTACATTTGAAATATTTGTTGTTCAGAACTACCTCTGTACCTTGTACTGGGGATGCTATGTGGAGTTGTAAGTGTGGCTTTTACCCGCCTGGTAGCTTGGTTCACTAATGCATTTCAGTTCATCAAGGAAAAGTTTGGGCTTCCGGACGTTGTTTGCCCTGCTTTGGGGGGTTTAGGAGCCGGACTAATTGCTCTCAAGTATCCTGGAATACTATATTGGGGTTTCACTAACGTTGATGAAATTTTACATACCGGAAAGACTGCTTCAGCACCTGGAATATGGCTTCTAGCTCAATTAGCTGCTGCAAAAGTTGTGGCTACTGCTCTTTGCAAGGGATCTGGCCTTGTTGGTGGCTTGTATGCTCCAAGTTTGATGATTGGTGCTGCCGTGGGAGCTGTATTTGGAGGTTGTGCTGGAGAGATGATTGATTCAGCTATTCCAGGAAATACTGCTGTTGCCCAGCCACAGGCGTATGCACTGGTAATGTCTCTATTAAGCCATTTTTTTTTTATCCTTTTGCCTCTCTGCCTTCTTCTCCCTCCACCATTTTGATTATTGACGTGACCATGCTGTAACTTATCACATTGCAGGTTGGGATGGCTGCAACGTTGGCTTCCGTTTGTTCAGTACCTTTAACATCAGTTCTTCTTCTCTTTGAGCTAACTAGAGACTATAGAATTTTGCTTCCTCTCATGGTATGCCTTGTTCTGAAATTTCCTTGTTTTTGCTCGAAAAGCTGCCTGGTTCTAACCTACTAAGGTCCAATTTATTGATTATAGTAATATCTAGGTATTTCTTTACTGAACTCAGTAGATCACCTAGGAAATGCATATAAGTATTTGTCATTTGTAGCTTTACTTTTTAAATAGAGCATGTTTGGCTGAACTTAAAATAAAAATATTAGAAAAGAAGCCTAAAAGTAGTTTATTTTCAGCTTTTCTTGGCAGGAAGAGATGTCTGTATTCAAGAAGCCATGTTTTGCTTCTCTTCTAGCATTTAAGCTCAGTCAGACAGGCTCATAATCTTGTCTGCATTCAATATCTTCCCATTATGAAATGACATTTCGAAAGTAGGAGAGTGGAGTTTTGACATGGATTTTAGCCAGTTCACCGTTAAAACCCAGGCAGGAATTTTATGTGGGTTTGGGGGGGTGGGTTGGGGTGATTAGGAACATCCCTGCCATATCTATAGATACTAAATAATAGTACATATGGGAGGGAAACATATACTCACCTTCAAAAGCTCAAATAGAGGAGCAAGAGAAGGAATTTTGAAAAAGCTATAATTATAGAAGTACTACTTCCATTACATATAACATGAAAAAACCATTGAAAGGCTATATGCCACATACGACACGCCTATGGCGCCTTCTGCTTGCTTTTTGTATCTAATGAACTGAATCTTCAACCTATCCCTTCGAACCAATCCTGAGTCAGCCATATATATATCATTGGCCTGAAGAATCTCACCCTATTAGGAGGCTGTATAATTTCGTTTTTCAAATGGACAGCTACAGAATTGCCCTCTCTAAAGAAATGTGATATCTTTATTGAGCATATCCCCAATAGGACTTCTGTTTCCCCCACAAGATATCGAATATGAAATTGCACCGAGTTTTCTTGATTATGAGTTTTAATGACATGGTCGAATCGGTTTCCGGGAGTATGGATTCTGTGATGGTTGCATAAAAGAAGTCCAGATTTTTTATTTCCCTCGATTCAGCCTCTATGTTGGTTCCCATGCCCTATACTTCAAAGAACGCTATCATTGCATCATCTCTGTGATCCAGTAAAATCCCTCTAACTGAGGATTGGCCTGGCATCCCTTGCAAGCTCCGTCCAAATTCGATTTGTATTCACCTTCCCTCAGTTTTTGCTGAAGAACATAGCACAACTTTTTCTTCCTTTCAACAGTTCGGTACATATTTCCTTGATGTATTCTTCCTTTCTCCCTTTTGTGTTCGCCCTCCCTCTGTTCGATGTCCATTACATCAGACTCCTTTCACATTCTTCTTTTGTATTCTCCATGATGAAACTTATTTTTGAACCTCTTCATCGGGCAGGGTCTCCCATAATACTTTTAAAATGATAAGAAATGTACACAACTAAAATATTAGTTACAATGTTCAAGTGTCGATTAACCTTGATCCAACTAGGTTAAAAATAAGCTTGTGGCTTTGGGTACATAGCTCCTTGTCTACAGTGATACCTTCCTTGCTCCGTACTTCTTTAACAACTATGAGATTTTAATGTTTTTGAAATTTGCAATTTCTTTAATGGTATTTACAGCACGTGGACAATAAGTTGTTTGATCTACCACGTGGCTCTCTGATGGGTTATATTATCTGATCCATTTCATACTTAACTGTCATTCTTCTTTCTTATATGGGTAGGATTCTTTTATGCCTTGTTAAATGTGTTTCTAATATATTTTGCTTGTTTTTATACATAATTTGCAACAGGGAGCTGTTGGATTAGCAATATGGGTGCCCTCTGTGACAACTCAGACCAATATATCCGAGGCATCAGATATAAAGGGTTTACCAAGAGGTTATTCTGTTCTTTCACCTGTTGAAGAAAAAAATGAAGAGGATACGTGGAGACAAACTGGTGAAGGGAAAGATGCTGAACTCTTAGTGATTGGGAATTCCAGTAACCATGCACTTATGGATGCAGATATATTGCTGGAAGATTTAAAGGTTTTTGGCCTTCTTCCCTAATGGGACCACAGTATTTGCCTTTTTTTATGTTGCCTATATTGTTTGTATCTGTTTTTTGGAGCGTATTTTTTTCAGTTAAAAATACATCAACCGTATTTCCTGCTATAATCAGGTTTCGCAGGCTATGTCAAGCAATTATTTGAAGGCCTCTCTTACCCAGACTTTAAAAGAGGCATTAATATGCATGCGTGATGGTCAGCAGAATTGTGTCCTTGTTGTTGATGCTGACGATTACTTGGAAGGAATTTTAACATATGGTGACATCAGAAGGAGCATATATGAAAACTCGGGTCATGCTTCCAATGGTGATACGTCAAATCCCGATGTACGTAGTGTCTTCAAATCACAACAAAATTTATGTAATCTCTTTTGTTTTATGTGTGGGTGTGGGTGCTTTTTTATCTGTAGCATTGCAGTGATTGTGAATTCTGTTGCAGGTAAATACATGTTCCATTTCCTCTATATGTACTCGTGGTATAAGTTATCGTGGACGAGAACGTGGACTTTTGATTTGTTATCCAGATACTGATCTGGTAATTGCCAAGCAACTGATGGAGGCCAAGGGAATTAAACAGTTGCCTGTGGTTAAGCGAGGAGATGGTCTAAGAGAGAGAAAACGAAGAGTAATTGCTGTACTTTACTATGATTCAATCTGGAACTTTCTCAGGTTTGTTTTGCATATTTCAGTTAGTGGTTATGCATTCTTGTTTTGTCTCTATAAGAACACACTTTTTTCATCCTGGACACTCAGATCTGAGAAAATGTATTTTTTTTTTTTCCTTAAATGATATTTAGCAAAGTCCTAGTCAAAAATCAATCCATTTACAGTCTGCCATGTTAGCATTCATCATATTCCCATATGACATGTGCTGAATGGGATGGTTTTATTTATTTTCTTGGAGGATGTGTTGTGGGGGGGAATTGTTTCTGTTGAATGCTCATCAGTATCTTTCACTGGCAACTCAAGTTTATTCATTTTCAATTGTAATCTGAATGATTTTCTGGTGACGTTAAAACTAAAAGGATTACAATATTTTTCTGTTTGTTGACTTCTATTTGTTTCCCATTTTCTATCACTTCTATTTTGAATAAATTTTTCTGGTCTTTTATTTTACATATTACCTGTTTCGGTTTTGACAATGACTAGTGATCTAGGCTAAGTTTGGTCATGAAAATAGTGATTGTTGTCTGTGTCTATGCATTCGCTTCGCTTGTATTTCAATTTTTTAAATGAAAAATATATCTTTCTCCGAGACCCTTCATTTATTCTGAATTATAAGGATCATGAATAGAGATAAGGAGGCTCTAGCCCACTGGCTTTATGAATATGGTGTCTTGTGCATTTCTTTATATTCTTTCGAAATTTTCTAATCGTTGTCTGGTTTATGCAGAAAGGAATCAATTCAACCAACAGCAGGCTACCAGCAGAACGAAAAAGACGATAGTGACAAGGCAATTGTGAATGTCCAATTGTGAATGTCTATTGACACGACAAAAATTATACTGTGAAGCAAGTAAATGCCTATACGAAGGTTTTTCAAGTGAAAAATAACATTTTTGTTCTGGGATTTGGTATCACAATCTGGTGAAGGGAATTATATATAGTCTTTTGATGGTTGAGTTGATCATGGCATAATCCTTTCTATGTAATTTAGCAGTGTATCTTGTATATGAAATTTACTCAAGTGTCAGATGCATTTTACTAGGAAATATGAATTTCTTTTAGTTGAATTAACAAATGATTCATTACATCCTCTGTAGAACTTCACTTTGGTCTTTAAAAGTGAACATTTTCTTGGGCATGATATTCAGGCTTTTGAACAATAGTTTGTGGTCCCAAATTTACCGTCTTCCTAATATATTTTTTTATGCCATGGAATAAATGAGAAGATTAACACATTTTTTGATTCCTGCACAATTTATCTTAGATGTCGTGCTAATTTTTCAAGAATGGGTTATATGGTGAGTTGTGACTTGGAGATTGAGTTTCCTTGTTCTATTGCAATAGGATAAAACTTTGATATTCAGCCTCAGTTTGGTAAAAGTTTTTAATTTATAAACAAGAAACATTTTTCGAAATAAAATATGTGGTTGAAAAGTGATTTGGGGACATGTATGTGGTCGGAAAGTGATTTGAAAAAATATATTATTTATAAACGTAGGCTATGTCCGGCTAGTGTCATAATTATCACTTTATAATGGACACAATTTTTTAAACTATTTTTTAATTAAATATTTTTTCTCCAATTTTTAATCACGCATCTTAGAAAATTCAAATAATAAATACTATAAATCAAATTCTATTTATTTGAACCGCCAAATGGAGTTGTATTAATAAATTATTTATCAAACTGAGTCAATGATTTAAATTATATTTGAATTGATTGACCATTCACATATAAAAAAATATGTGAAATGAAAGTAAATATTTCTTGAGAAAAAAATAAATAACAATGTCAGTGCGTAATTTTTTTTCTCTAAATTAAAATATATGATCTATTATACATAAGATGCTATTACGTTACAAAAATATTATTATAATATTCTTTTATTGTGTTTATGAGAATATTTGTTTTCATATGTATGTTTTGTTTTCTTATGTATGTTTATAACCGTATTTAAAATTAAATTCTTGCTACATTATTCTATTTGTACAAATTTAATCCAACAGCACTATCTCAAGTTTCAAAAAAATAAAAATAAAAAATGTATATATAGCACATCTACACTACCTTAAAAGTATAGATAAAGGAGAATCTTTGATTTCACGATTTTGCCCTTACATATTTTGTTTTAAACCAACTATGCCCTCTTATATTAATTAATTAATTAAGTTGAAAAAATGAAGAGACATATTTTGTGCACCCCCTATATTCTATTTTTTACAATATATAAAAATTGAGATTTAGGAGAAACTTTTAATTACCAATTTTTTATTCATGTCATTAAATATTTTATTTCATTATAATCTTTCAATTATTTTTTATTAAAATATTTTTGTTGTCTAACAATTCACAATGTTATAATATAATTTTACATTATTATACTTTCTCATCATATTATACTATCGCATTTATTTAGTATTAAAAAAATTATGTTTTAATTTTTGCTTATATCTAATTTCAAAAATTGAATTGTCTACTCAAATTCCATAGTTTACACAATATATATTATAAATGTATAATCTTATGATATTCAATTCAAAAGTCTACAATTTCATTAATCTGTGAATTTAATGTCATATGTTACACATGAAAAAAAAAATATAGTACAAATTTAATTCAAATTTACCTTTTTTTTATCCTTTTATTTTTTGGGTCATCTTCTCAATAATTTTTAGAATTTTTAATGATTTGTTGTTAGAGTTGAAGGGAGTGATTTTATACATCTCTCATATTTTATTACAATACATAAAAAATAGGGTTTAGGAGAAACTTTTGATTACAAATTTTTTATTCATACCATTAAATATTTTATTTCATTATAATCTCTCATTTATTTATTATTAAAATATTATATTATTTAAAAATTTACAATGTTATAAAATTTTATGTTATTATACTTTCTCATATTATTATACACTCACGATTATTAAGTATTAAAAAATTATTTGTTGTTAGAGTTCCTATTTCTGATTTATAAGAAAAAATATCTTATAATTTTTACAACGTCCTTTAATAATAATTTATTCAACATTTTCATTCACAATGGTTTCATTTAATGTGTGTAACGACCCGGGTCCCACTTAACGGGCTGTCCCGGCCGTTAAATGACGGCGTACTGTCCTCGCTGTACCAACACGAGTCTTTTTAGCATGCTTTGTCCTCACTCGCACGCTCCCCGAGAAAACTTCCCAGGAGGTCACCCATCCCAGAATTGCTCCAAGCCAATCACGCTTAACTTTGAAGTTTCTAACAATGGACTTCCGAAAAAGAAGGTGCATCTTGTTGGTATGAGTAGTACCTATCATTTCTTTTAAACTTTCTTGGTCTGGGGTGTTACAATCACCCCCCGTTAGACTCGCGACGTCCTCGTCGCGCTTAATCCATCTGAGGATCTGTTACCAGGCGTTGGGATTCTAGAGGTGGCTCCCGCCTTATGGCGTAGCACTTAGTTCCCGATTTTCCGGCTGGCGGTTGGCTCTAATACCATTTGTACCGACCCGGGTCCCACTTAACGGGCTGTCCCGGCTGTTAAATGACGGCGTACTGTCCTCGCTGTACCAACACGAGTCTTTTTAGCATGCTTTGTCCTCACTCGCACGCTCCCCGAGAAAACTTCTCAGGAGGTCACCCATCCCAGAATTGCTCCAAGCCAAGCACGCTTAACTTTGGAGTTTCTAACAATGGACTTCCGAAAAAGAAGGTACACCTTGTTGGTATGAGTAGTACCTATCATTTCTTTTAAACTTTCTTGGTCTGAGGTGTTACAATGTGTATTCTATTTAATAATTTTTACATTAACAACATCATTCATAATATACATAAGTTGTTCAATGCACATAATAATAATAATAATAATAATAATAATAATAATAATAATAATAATAATAATAATAATAACAACAACAACAATAACAACAATATAGAATTCACATAAATCCGCACATAGTTTTCTGTCTATTTTTATTTTAGGTAATTTCGAATTTTATCAACTTATTTTAATAACTGGATTAGGGGAGTTTAATTAATGCAAAATCAATTTATATGTGACCTACAGTAAATTATTTATGGATTTGTGAAAAAGAAAATATCTATAAAAGTCAAATCATAGATTATTTTTATTCTTTTGTTAATTATTGTATTATTCTTTTTTGTTAATAACGCTCTAAAACTGTTAGGTTTTTTGTCAATATTATCCTCAATTTTTTTCTTTTATTAGTCCGTAATATTAATATACAATACATTTAAATATTCTATAATAATTTTCTTTATAAGGGTTGGAGATGTGTATTTGAAGTTATTGAAATTAAAGGGAAAAATGACTAAAATGAGTAGTAAATAATCTTTTTCATAATTTTTTTGATCATTCAAATCGTATAAAGCGTGTGTCATGGTAAACTTTTTTCTCACATTATCTTTTCTCAATTCAAAACATGGAATTTAACAATCAATAGTTTGTGAAATTTATTGAAAAATATGCATTATTGAATTTTTCTTACAAATTTCCAATTATTAATCAAATGATAAAAAAAAAAAAATATGATTGAAATTTGAATGGTTTTGTAATTTCATATTATTCAATACCAATTTTCATTCAATAATATCTAAATTCTTACATACGTTTGCAAATTCATTGAAGAAATAATATCCTTTATTACTAAACAAAACCTACAACATGTCATCGATATTTTTTCCAAATTAATTTTCGAATACACTACTTACTATTTTTTTGTTCAAATTTACATAGTTTTTTTATTTTCATTTTCGGCTGATTACTTCACACATTGAAATTTATTACCTCAACAACTTTCAAAAAATGGTATTACTTCTGTGAAGATATTATGTATCACATTCATCATATACGTAAGACGTGCAACGCACGTGCTTACTACTAGTATCATAAAACGTGTGTTTCATCTAATCTAAATAAAAGGTGTAAAGAAAGCAACAATGACGACACCAAAGGGTACATACGACAGCGACTTCTCAATTTTAAGAAGAAAAGAATTTATAAAATTATTATTTTTACACATCGACTCCAAATCAGGATCGACGAAAAAAAATATTATTTTATAAGGTTTTTCAAGTTTACTAACTTCTGCAATACTGAGACTGGAGTGAATGAAAATTACTGAACAAGAATCTCCATGATGATATCTGCGAAAATCTTCTTCTGTGAAGACATCCCAGAAAACCACCAAGGTTTTTTGGCAAAGAGAAAAGAACAGAAAGTGAAATTCTGCTATAGGGTAACATAGGTTCACCTATGGTTAACTTAACTTTGTTGTTTTGATTATAACAAACAAAATTATATTATCTTGTTAGCAAATGTGCTTCAAGTATTTCATGTAAAGATAAATCTTCACAGTATTCCATGTTCAAATCGTCTCTCAAAGATATAAATCGATATTATATGATCAAGCACATTAGACGCAAAGATCAATATCAATACAAGATTAAGAAAAAATTAAAGATGTTCAAGATCAAGATTCGAGTTGAAAAACATGATATGAAGATCAAGTTTTCAAGTATACAAGATTAGAGTTCAAAATCAAGTTGATTTAACATATGTAAAGATATAACGCTTTCAATGTTTAGCGATGAAATTAGGGTTGGACCCAAGATATTTGTTCAGTGTAGGGGGATGTGAGTCTTCTGGGGGTTCGGGGGTGGAGCCCTTGATTTTTTTTGAACGAATAGGGCCCAAGCCTCATGCGTGGGGCAACAGGGGCGATGTAATCACGGTTTTGAATTTCACATTTCACGTTTGAAACTTTGAGTGAGAATTGGATGTAAATTACAAATTTAACGCCAATTATTTATTTCATTTTAATTGTTCTTTTAGATTAAGGATGTATTAGATTCAAAAAGTAGAAAAGAAATATTTTTCATGTAAATGAGAATATGTTTTCTTAGCAAAATGGTGAGAAATTTTTTCCAAGTAAATGACCTAACTTGTGCTTCAAGTGGTTGTACCAATAAATTATTTTTTAAGCCAAATTTTTCAACAAGACAAAAGTTGGAAATGATTTTTCTTCAAGTGACAATTTCTTAGTAAATATAAAGCAATCAAACATAGTCTAAAGGCCATAGAGAGAGTTAAAGCAAAATTAGAGGCTAACTTAAATCATTGGCAAAACTTTCGGATTTAAAATGAAATTATAACTTTTAATACCGAGGCCCTCTATCCCATTACATTTGTCCGACACATACAGATTACAGAGGATGGAAATGCTAGTTCTAAATTTCAAAATGGGTCTATACGATGATTTCGATTTGCTGGCAGAGAGAGGCGGAATATCCGGTGGCACAAATTTAGGCGAGAGAGAAATAAAGATCAGACAGTGACTGATAGGAAAAAAAAATCCAGACAAAATTGCACCATTTCACAATAAAAATAAAAATAAATAAAAATAAAAATAAAAAATTGAACTGACCAAAGTCCAGTGCAGGATCTGCCTACACTCGTCTAACATTGGGTCCGCCCCTGGATGAAATTCAAAGAGCTCGAAAATGATTTTTATGCATCAAGACATTTACTTGAAAATTCATCACTTGCATAAAATATATTTTGACTTCAAAATATGAAAAGAATTTTAGCAAAAAATAAATTTTGACATAAATAAAATTTTCCAAAATTTGTATATTTCGGTCAACTAAAACTCCAATGGTTGAAATTTCTCAACGGCTGTATGACACTTCGTTCGACCGAAAGTCTAGAATTGATCAACAGAAAGTTGTTGAGTTTCAATTTCTTGTTCTATAAATAGTCTTCTCTTTTGCTTTCATTTTCAACAACTAAGAAGAGATTTCAAAAAAGCTTTCTTATGAAAATTCATTGTGCTTACTTGATTTATATTCATTTTTCTTTAAAAGAAAATTTTGATTGATCTAAATTCTGTTTTATCAAATTTATGAAATTTTTTTTGAAGAAAGTTATTGTGAAGATTCTTGATTTTATATTGTTTAAACTTTTTCAACATTTTCACATTGTATATTGAAATTGAAGTGTAAGTCTCTTTTTATTCTAAACTTGTTTTAATATTTTAAAGAGAGAATTTCAATTGAAGAACTTTGATTATTTGTACTATACTTTTTATTATCATTTGATTATAAAAGTTCCTTTGCCGAAACACTTCGATCTTAACTTATTGTTGATTATTCAAATGTGATATCTCTTTGTACTTAACTTGATCCAATAATTTAATAAGATATTATATTCTTTGAAAAACTTGTTTGATTGCATTGAACATTTCATTATCGTTTGTATCAAAGTTTTTCTCTAACACTCGAGCTTAATTCATTGCTATCTATTAAAGTGTTAGCCTAACTTTCTTAAGACTTAATTTGAGTATATTATTTGTCAAGAGAGTTATTTCAACTGTAATTCAATTCATTATATTTGGTGGTTTCGAGAGCCTTGTGAAAACTCGATTGTTATTAAGGGTAAGTGTTTTTTTATTGTAAGTCACTTACGGATAGATGCTCGTTGTTGTAAGTTACTTAAGGATAAATGTTCTTTGTTGTAAGTCACTTAAGGTTTTGATAATTCTTGTTGTAAGTTACCAGTATAGTGAATTTGGCCTTACTCATGACGAAGAGCTCGGTAACAGAGGACGTAAATCACATTGGTTGATTAAACCTCTTTAAATAGCGTTTGCATCCTCTTATCTCGTTTACTTACTTACATTGCACTTACTCTATTCTATCAATTTATATTGTGTAATACTATCTATAAGTGCTATGCTTGCTTTATCAATTAAGATTACATCTTTATAGTACTCTACATAGATAGTTAAGTTACTTACAATACTAAGTACTTATACTTGTATATATTGGTTTTAAGTTTAAGATTATTTATCGAAAAAGTTTTTTAAATCAATTCACTCCCTCTTGGTTAGTACTCTACATTGATAGTTAAGTTACTTACAAAACTAAGTGATTGTACTTGTATATATTGATTTTAAGTTTGAACTTATTTATTGAAAAAAATTTATAAATCGATTCACTCACTCTTGATTAGTTACTCTTGGTGTAACAACATATTCCTGGAGGAAGGGAACTCAAATGAAATCCAATAAAGTAAATTTTGTGGTTCTTTCTATGTATAGGATTTATAATTATCAGTGAACAATAAGATGCAGTCCCACTAAAATACCTGTTATGAGTCTTAAGACATAACTCTGTATCTCTACTCTACTCTACCTTAAGAGAGAAAATACTTTAAAGAGTTACATATTTTGTCCACACGGCCATCGACTCATAATCTGACGATAAACTGATGAGCTATTAGAGGCGTCTGAACCAGAATCAAGCGCATGCCCTGGTTTTAGTTCTTCTCTTGGCAGCACCAAACCAGCCTCATTCCTCTGGTGCAACTGTCCAAAATATGGACGAACCGGTAACTTGCCCTGGCTAGCTACCAATCCGTTTGGCTGCTGATTCATTCCAAAACCAAAACCAAAACCAAAACCAGGATTTGTCCTAAGTTCTGATTTCCCTGGAAGACCAAATAAGCCAAATGTTGAAGGCCTTTCCAAGTTGTAAATTTGAGAAGCCTCGGCCCTCTGAAAAAGACTTGGAGTTAGTGTCCCAAAATTAAAATGACCGCTGTTGCGAGCTGCCGGAACAAAATGGTCGTGCTTTCCCTCGTATGTGGTTATCACGGACATAAGGTCGTGTGAAGCCCTCTCGACGTGCTTCCTTACTTTGCAGCCTGGACTTGTGCATTTGTAGTAACTCCTGCATCAGAAATCCGAAATCAACTTGACCATGTCGAAAATTCCTGCCAGAATCATTTTTTGAACTCAAATAAAGGTACTAACCTTGGATTTGGATTTCCTTTCACAACTTTTTGTCCATATTTGCGCCAACGATAGCCATCGTCAAGGACGTCCACCTCGCTGATTGTTTGCACCACAACTTTAGGCTCCCTGATGCCAGTGTTTGCCCCACTCGTTTCCGAAGTCTTAATTCTCCTAGAATAACAAAGAATGTCAAGAATTTATGGAACCATCTTTTTATCAATTCCTAATGAATTGTTTCAAAAAGAAAAATTACCTCCTCTTTGATTCTAATTCGTCGCCTTCGACATCATTGCCTAAGGACACACTGTCATGTGTTCCAACCTCATTTTCATTCGAGAAAGTTGAAGAACCATCCACACCCTCACCTGATTCAAACTGGGTTCCACTGTGAGCTTGCAAAGAGAGAGCTCCATTGCTGCATTCATTGCTCACTGATGCTGATAATTTCGGTTCAAGATTCTCCTGGCTCCAATCAGAGGCTCCTGATTTTTGCACGGTCGACAAAATTTGATCACCATCAGCAACAGTCACAGGGAACTCAGTTGTGTCAGGTTGAACATCGCCAATTACACCTGAGGACCCAAGTGTTGATTTGATATTGGGTTTTAGGTGGTTGTGAGCTCCCTTGTAGATTATCCCCGTAACGTTACCCTCGTGAGACCGCTCCACTTTCTTCTTGACAGAACAATTCAAATAAGTGCACTTATAGTAACTTCGAGGATATTCTCCACTTTTTACTCGTTTCTGCCCGTATTTTCTCCAATTATAACCATCTTGAGCAGGGCCACTACTTATTTGATCTGCATTCGCCTCCTGTGGTACGTCGAGAGGCAGAGAATGCTCTGAACTGCCAACAATATTGCAGGTCCTTGGATCTGATGAAAGACTGCTGTCCATGTTCTCAGAAGATAATTTAGAGAGATTCATCTGCGGAGAAAATGCACTATTGCTTCCAGAGTGGACATTCTGAGGTTCCATAGTTTCAGGCTGAAGCCAGTTTATGGAATGAGCTGAAACCTCATTACTAGGAAATGGCTGTTGATATAAACTCGCCTATTCAAATGAAAGCAAATGTTCAATCGATGACAAATAAATAAATGCCATGCTTTGCACATCTCAGAGAGAGAGAGAGAGAGAGAGAGAGAGAGAGAGAGAGAGAGAGAGAGAGTATAATTACTTTTGTAGCTGCACCATAATCAAGAGCTGAACCAGATCCTGTAACAGGTTGGTATGCAAATGATGAGGCATTGGCATCTTCAGAAATATTCTCCTTGCGCTTGTCAGGATCGTCGGTCATCAATGCCGAGTTCTGATTTTTTCCACTTGAGGAGCGTGAAAATTCTCCAGTTGTAGGAGATGAAAGAATCTGCACAAAAGAACAATAAAATTTTCTTTCCCGAGGATGATCACCATTTTATGTATATTGCAAAAACAAGTTAAAAACCAAGCATGGTTCAATTATCAGAAAAGTAAATCATTAAGCTATCATATAAGATAGGCCCTGCATGGTTGTTGATTTTTGCAGTTGATATGATGGGTAAGAAACAGATGATTGACATGTGTGACAGTGTGAGTGTGTAAAACTTTCGGTCAAATTTTCTGGCACTATAGTGGGATTGGTCCTCACACACCACAATTACTGTATCTTGATATTCAAAATGACGCTTTCATTGACAGGGAAATCTCATACATCTCTTATGTACCTACTATATTGGATTCGAATAAGATATATTGATTGATTTATGTTGTAGCTAGCAAATACCACAATTTTTGGTTTTTGATCTTCCAAATCTTTCCCACTGGAGACCTGGACCCCATTTTTTCTGATCATTCGAGAATGAAAAATTCATTCTCTTCATAAAGAATAGGAGGTAGAACCAATAAAGACTTTTTTTCCCCCTATTCATCTCTGGCCTCGTTCAAGAATTTTTTTTTCTTTTTTTATCCAAACCATAGGAATCAATATAAAGGGAAAATCCCTTATGATATATGCTCAATTATTTTTCTTCTCTAATACAGTCTAGCAAGATAAAAGTCCAGCCTACCAAACAAACCATCTTGAGTTAAAAAAGAACTTAATAATTTCCAAGCTTACCTGTGAATTAGAGACGAAAAGAGGAGAATCTAGCAGAGCTGCAGGGCTAAGACCCGGAGGAATCGTCAAATAAGGAGACCTAACTTCTGGATTCTGAGAAAGATCAGGCGGTCTGATGTTTTCTGTATTCAACCTTGGGGCACTGAAACCAGCTCTAGCTATCATCCTCTCCATAAGACTTCCTTGAGAGCTCATTTTTGGCTCAGACGGTGCATTTGACTTGCTCGTTTCATCATCCACTATGCTATCCAGTGTCTTCTCTTTTGCATAAGTATTTATCGACGCCGCCTGCATTTCAGTCCCCGTAAAAGGTGCCTGACTTCTATTATCACTATCAGACTCAGCAGTTGATATTACCAAAGGGTCAAAGTTATACATTGATGTGAAAAATGTTTTTGGACTGATTGGGGAAGTCCAATCTCCCATGATAGCCATGTATTCATCAAACCCACCCATGGGAATTATCGGCCTATGTAAACGCAATCAACTTGAAATCAGATCGAATAGAATACATAAACCTCAAACCTGAATCAACAGAACCATAACAATTCAAATTCAAATCAATACAACAAGAAAAATCACCAACAATAAATGCAATTCACATCGGTGTTGGTGGAAGTTTCCTTAATCTCATTAATTTTCACAGATACGGAATTAAAACTCATGGCGTAAATGCGTCCAACGCCTATCAAACCGGTTAATGACCAGCGATAAAAGGTAAGAGGTTATCTTCTCTCTTCCTCCCACTCCCATTTACACCTAGTTACTATCTTTTAGATTCAACAAGCAAGCCATTGAATCGAATCTTTACTTTCCTGCAAATTCCCACAATTGTTCATATTTCCATTCTCCAGCCCGGAAAAGTTAAAATCTCATCAAGAAAACCACTCATCAAAGCGGTGAACGGCCATGGATACATCATATATTGTTCACAAACAATTAATGATACAATAATTTTTATTTTTATTTTTCCAATACAATAATTTTTTTTTTTTGTTTCAAAATCCATCAAGAAGTAAAACCTAAGTATTTAAATTCCATAAAAAATCATCACATCAACCAGTACAACCACAGAAAGCAATCAGTCACTCAATCAGAATTTCCCATCCTTCAAATTTTACCCACATCAAAAACCATTTTGCATGGCCAAGCTAAACAAGGTAGAAGATTATCGTTTAAGTTGATAAACAGATAAGAACAACACCATTCATTAATTAAATTCTTAAAACCCATCAAGATTGAGAAAATCAATACCCAATACACACACGTGTAAACTGATAGTGACTATAACAAGAGGGGATTGAACTCAAATTGGGAGGGGAGAAAAACCATTGATGATCTCCAGAAAATAAAAATCTCTATCGTAACATAAATAGCAAACAAGAAGACAGAAAGAGAAATAACAACCCAAGTTCAAATTCAATCATTTGCAAATGAACAACAAAAAAGACTTTAAGGCAAGCAAGTTTACAGTACCTGAAGAAAACAAGGAGCTATCAAGAAATGACCTTTTTCTGATTAATTTCTGCTTAATAAGAACATTCTTTGTTGAAAGAAAGACTCAAATTTCCCTTTTATAAAAATAGTTCAGCGGTTATTCAGTAAATCTGATTGTGTAAATATACAGAACCGGAGGTGAAGCTTTCACACACAGTTTAATTATATTTCTGAAATTGCCAAAAGGCAATTTTGTCGTGTTGACTTTCAATGTGGATAATTAAATGTTCGACTGGAAAGGTGATTAAGAATTTAGAAACGTTATTGTTTGATTCTGTAGACAAGAGGGTAAAATTATTGCAATGAAGTAATTTCTGATTATAATTTGACATGGGGCGAAGGACGTGTAACGTAAGAGGTGCGTAGCTTCATGACATTATTATAATTATTATATATAAATATGAGAAAAGCATTACGGTACCTTTTACTTTTGGATATCTATCTCGCATGTTAATTGAATTTAGTGTGCCACGTAAACCTCCTAACAATCGAGAGTCTATGAGATAATCGACACGTGTAATTTCTTGCCAACGTCTCTAACTCCGAACAAATCGGCCATACGGTTGTGACCGCTTAAAAATGATGCTATCTCGGTCTAGACTAGATGTCACAAAAACTTGGAGAATCCTTGAATTGCTATTATCTGAATTCATGAAGTTAAATACTCGATCAATAAATAATTATACTTTATCATGTCCGACTTAATAAGTACTTATAATTATGCTATATAATTAAATTATAGGTGTAGTTCAATTCGTTAGTCTATTTATAAGTGTTTTAAGTGGGAAAAGGCGCATCCTAAAATCAAGGCAAGTGCATTTCACGAGTGATAGTAACGTAAATTTAGACTGTAACCGTCTAAAGGTGCTTGTGTTTCATATTTAACCGTCTGAATAACGTAAACCTCCTAACAATCGAGAGTCTATGAGATAATCGACACGTGTAATTTCTTGCCAACGTCTCTAACTCCGAACAAATCGGCCATACGGTTGTGACCGCTTAAAAATGATGCTATCTCGGTCTAGACTAGATGTCACAAAAACTTGGAGAATCCTTGAATTGCTATTATCTGAATTCATGAAGTTAAATACTCGATCAATAAATAATTATACTTTATCATGTCCGACTTAATAAGTACTTATAATTATGCTATATAATTAAATTATAGGTGTAGTTCAATTCGTTAGTCTATTTATAAGTGTTTTAAGTGGGAAAAGGCGCATCCTAAAATCAAGGCAAGTGCATTTCACGAGTGATAGTAACGTAAATTTAGACTTAACCGTCTAAAGGTGCTTGTGTTTCATATTTAACCGTCTGAACAAAAGACTCGAGACCTATTGACTTTTCGATAAAGTTTGGAAACACAGATGTAATTTTTCAAAACATTTTGGGGGCACGTGGCAAAATGTAACGTGGGCCTCGTTTTGGATGAAGAGGACCTGAAATATGATTCCAACTTAATCCTCTTGAACTTGACATACCTGAAAAAAGAGGGCTATGTTCTCTTTGTTATTTTGAGGTAATTTTCTATTTTTATTTTTGAAAACGTTAAAAATGCGTTCTCTTTATCATTTTCGAAAACGTATTTTGAAAAAAAAAAAAAATTATACGCAAAACGCTCAAAACCTCGTTTTGGGCGTTTTGTGTTTATTTCGACAAAAAATGTTCAAAAAGCGGAAAAAACGTTTTGGGAATTTTTTTTTAAAAGAATTATCTTAACTTGGAACTAAGCTTAATATAATTTTTTTTATTTTTTTAGAATTATCCTAACTTGGAACTAAGTCTAAATAAATTTTTTTTTTATTATTTTTTTTTTTGGAGAATTATCCTAACTTGGAACTAAGCTTAAATAAAGTTTTATTGAATTCAATATCAACATTAAAAAAAAATTAAGTGAGAATTCTTGTTGTTATATTTCAAAAAATGCCTTGATAAATGGACTCTGGTGGTTTTGAAAGATATTGCATTTTCTGAATTTTAATAGAACTAGAACTTTCTCAAATTCCGAACTTGACCAAACCGTGTTAATATAGACTCTTAATGCTCACATTAGTTGTTGCGTGTAACCATGTTTTCAGTGTATTATGAAAGAAAATTTGAGTTTGAGTCAGTAGTATTCTGCAAGCAAATTAATTAAAAATAGTTTAAGTAGTATTCTGCAAAATTTCAAACAGAACGTGTTTTCCATCTTTTCATTTTCAAAAACAATTTTCAGAAATGACAAACCAAATGCGTTTTCAGCAAATTTGAAAACAAAAATGAAAATAGGAAATAAAAAACATTTTCGAAAATAAAAATACAAAATAAAATACAAACAGAACGCCACTTTATTGTTTACATGTAGATGAATAGATTTTGAGGGGTAAAAAAAAAAAAAAAAATTATATAATATGATTCTCTTAAAAAAAATACTTTGCTTACGTTCTCAAGTATTTATAGTGGAGTGAATTTCTCCTCTCCTGTCTAGCGATTGTTTTCCCCTTGCCTAATGATTATCAACGACGTGCTGATAGTTTTCGATTGTTCGTCAGTTAGGTTCGAGATTGGATTGTCAGACTTGCCTTTAAAATAATTGTCAAGTGTCGTGTTCCATAAATCACGTGGGATGGTTCATCGATCTACCACTCACCACAATAGTCGATCGACCTACTGCTCCCAAGGGAACCAGTTGACTAACAATCACGTAGAGCGCTCACTAAGCCAGTTAGAATTTAATTCCGGTCTATCTCTTGCGAGGTTTCCTAGGATCAACTGCTTTGTCACCAACCTAGTTGGGATTGTTCGGCCGTCATCCTTTTAGGTATACTACAATTTTCTAGGCATATTAACATCAATTAGGTAGACTAAAATCTGCTAGAAAGAATACCATTAGCTATGTGGACCACTATGTGTCAAGTAGACTATTATATTCTAGGTACATCACCATGTGCCAAGTAGACTACTATATCCTAGATGGGCTAGCTTAAACTACAATCTGCAAGGCAGACTATCATCAACTAGATAGACTAAAATCTGCTAGATAGACTACCATCAACTAGTAGTTAGGAGAATTGAATGTTAGAAAATTTTATTACAGATAATAATTTATCTATAATCTAAATAATCATCATGTTGGAATTATCAAGAATCAAATAACTGAAGCGGAAGCGTACCTTAATCAAACGTGATTCACGATGAACGATTCGGTTGGTTGGATCTTCTAAATCGATACGTAGTCCGTATTTTCTCTCTGATGATGGGATGTCAGACAAGATGAACAGTACGTAGGATTCAGGGACCATAACCGACTTTATATACTGAATTGCCAATTAACCTAATCCGGCCCATCATGAATTAGGTAATGGCCTGGTATCTACACATAAAAGCCCATACATTAATTAGATGCATTAAAGCCCAATTTACCAAATCCTTATTAGATCACTTTAAATGGGCTTAACCAAATTTGATAGCCTTTTATTCAATACACAAAAATTCACATATAAGCTCACACGATTGATTAAAATCCTTACAATCTCCCACTTGGGCTATATGTGTAACCTTACAATTGTGTATCAATCATAACCTTATGAGTACTCAGAATTTTGCTATCATTACTGAATGCATCCCCAAACAATCCGGTCCATCAATTATATCAACATAGGATCAAAGCGGCTTTCTCTACATTAATCGTAACTAAACCTTCAATGGTCACGTATATCGACATAACTGAATGACATGGATCAAGTATAGATGTGTAACATGGAAATTACATGTAATGTGATCTTCAACATGCCTATTTCCAACTGGTCCAACTTTAGTGAGATCATCCTCAAACGAGTTCAGAGATAATAAACCTGAAACCTTACAGCTGTAAATAACTTTAACTTTAACTTTAAACTGTATCCAAAAGGACAATAAATGTGTCTAATGCACCCAAAATACAAACTCCCACTGAAACCGAATATCCTTAAGAAATACAACACCCATATGAGTAATGTACTCATGAAAGACCTTGGGTTGTAATACTTTAGTAAGCTGATCCGCAATTATGGAGTTTGTCCCAATGTGCTCTTATTGACACGTGTCCACTCTGAACTGTATCCTTCACAACCAGGAACTTATGTCAATGTATTTTGACTTAGTTGAGCTCCTGTTGTTACTGGAATATAAATCTGCTGAGTTATTGTCACAATATAACTTTAGTGGTCTTTCTTTACCGTACAGAATACGCAGCCCAGTGACAAAATTTCGCAGTTATATTCCATAATTAGATGCCCTCAAAATTGCTACAAACTGTGCTGCCAAGTGAAAGAAGCTAAAGTGTCTGTTAAGCACTCCATCAGGAAATAGCTCCTCCAACCAGCAGATAAATGTAGCCTTATGTGGATCTTTTACTTTCTTGGCATTTAGAAAAAATCGGAATCATAATACCATATGATCTCCAACTGATCCGATTTTCTGTATGTGAGCATGTAATATTTTGTTCTCTTTAAATACTTTATGACCCATGTTTGGCTGCTTTCCAAATGATTCATCCCAGGGTTGCTTAAATATCTCCTTAGTATCCCAATAACGTATGCAACATACGAACGCATACAAATTTGAGCATACATCAGACTTTCTATAGCTTAACTATATAGGATCCTATGCATTTCTTTAACTTCAAGATAACTTTTCGGGCATTAGTCGAGACTAAATTTGTCTCCCTTAGCGATAGGGCTGTCCCCTGATTTACTGTCTTGCATGCCAAACCTCTTAAGTACTTTATCGATATAGCCCTTTTGTGACAATTCAAGAATACCCCGAGAACAATCCCGGTGTATCTGAATTCCTAATACAAAAGAGACGTCACCAAGATTTTTAATCTCAAAATTTCTTGACAAAAATCTCATAATTTTATGTGACATACCTATATCATTAGTGGCAAGCAATAATCAACATATAAAACCAGGACAATATACTTACTCCCACTGAACTTGTAATACATACAATCATCAACAACATCAATCTCAAGACCAAATGAGATAATTACTTGATGAAATTTGTATTACCCTTAACGAGAAGTTGGCTTGAGCACATAAATGGATTTCTTTAATTTGCAAATCATTTGCTTTGGGTCTACGACACAAAGTTTTCTGATTGCACCAAATAGATCGTCCCATCAATGTCGCCATTGAGAAACCCCACCTTAGTATCCATTTGATGTAACTCGAGGTCAAAATGTGCAACAACCTAACTTTCCTGAAAGAGTCTTTCATTGAAACCGAAGAGAAAGTCTCTTTATAATTAATGCCATCATTCTGTGTAAAACCCTTAGATACAAGACGAACCTTATATCTTTCCACATTACCTTTCAAATCCCTCTTGGTTTAAAAATTCATTTAAGACCAATGGGCTTCGCACCTTCTGGTAATGGGACAAGATCCCAAACTTTATTGTCTTGCATATGCTTATACTCTTTATTTACGACATCAATCCACTTCCGAGAGTTAGAACCCTGCATGGCCTGATGGAATTGATTGGACCATCTTCCACCATTCCATTATTTTCCTTATGTTCTTCGAGAAATGCTATTTAAATTATCCGGAATAGCATTTTTTTTTCGTGGATCTCCTTAATGGCTTTAGTTATTGAGGTTGTTGAGTTTGTACTTCTGAAATTTACCTTATTTTGGATGGGAGGTTCTTCAATATTGTCTAATTGAGGTTCCGGATATGCTTCTTGATCAATGACATGCATAAAAACTTGCACGTTGTCAAAAGCAATAATAGGAATCGAAACCGATCCTTCCTCAACTTATTCCTTAAAGACAATTTCTCTAACCTTATTTCTCCCCCCAAACTCAACTTCCTCAAAAATGTTGCAGTTCCCGTTTCAAAAATTGACTTAAGTGTGGGATTATAAAATTTAATAGCCCCTTAAACGCTCAGAATAACCAATAAAGTAGCTGCCGACTGTTTTGGAGTCCAATTTCTTTATGTGGCCTATAAGGCCTTGCCTTAGCTGGACATCCCCAAATGTAGAAATACTTTAGACTAGGTTTTTCTGCTTGTCAAAAGTTCTTAAGGTATTTTAGCAGCTGCTTTAGTTGGTATTATGTATGATCTTTCTTTAAATATCCAGATTTCTAACAAAAGAAACAGCCTTAATGTGTTTATGTGGTTTCTTTTGTTCTGAACCCTTAACAACTTTATATTCTTTATTTCTTTTATTGCCCTTATCTTTAGAGGTGTTTGCCAAGTGAACACTTTCAGTTCTGTCCTACTTCAACTTTTCTTCCTCTTGCACACAAAATAGAATGAGCTCATTTAGAGTTCATTTCTCCCCTTTAACAGTTATAACTGACCTTAAATTGACTGAATTATGCAAGAAGCTTGCACACTATGAAATGGGCTCATTGAGAGTTCATTTCTATTTTGACAGTTATAACTAACCTTAAATTAACTGTATTGTGCAGGAAGCGATATCAATACCAAATGCACGAGCAAGTCATTAGACAAGTCGAGTTTTAGTTCCTTAAGTTTTGAAGCAGTGTGAGACATCTATATGATGTACTCCCTTATTTTCCCATTGCCTTTATACTTTATTGAAATCAAGCTTTGCATAAGCGTGCTTGTTTCAGCCTTATCGTTTTTCACAAAACATTTCTTAATTTCGGCAAAGAATTCATTGGCATCATTTACCTCCTTAGATACTATGCCACTAAAGGCTTCCGGAATGCCGCACTTAATGATCATGTGACTCACGTAATTTAAGCAATCCCACTTCTCAAAGTTCCTCATTTGATTAGATGAACTTTCATCCGTAAGAGGAGTAGGTTACTCAATCCTTAGTACAGGGTCTAGATCGATGCATCCAACGAAAAGTTAATGTTCTTGTTTTGATCCTTGAAGTTTATTCCATAAATACAGGGATTAAATTTGAGCTTGTAGATTTACTACTAGCAGAATTTGAAACCGAATAGAGAACACTTAAATAAAATTGCTCACATAAATACCTTATTATGCAAATCATACTTTCAAATAATGGTAGGGCCCATCACAAGATACCTAACACAACATCAATATTTAGTCTTTGGACAGAAATATTGACTTGTAAGTGGTACTCTTGGCGTAGTAATCAAACACTGACAGTAAGACATGTCAACCAACAAACCTTTCTTTGGACCGATTTATTGATCACACGTAAAACCAAATAATCGTCACGTATTTATCACCACAAGTTCATGTGAAATTCGGGCCAAATATTGACCTTCCTTTGGGCCGATCAATATCCGCATGAGATAACACACAAACACCTAATTTTCCCTTAGTGTAGTGATTAAACACTGGCAATAAGACATGTTAACCAATAAACCTTTCTTTGGACCGATTTATTGGTCACACGTTAAACCAAATAATTGCCACGTGTTTATTACCACAGGTGCATGTGAAATTCGAGCCAAATATTGACCTTCCTTTGGGCCGATCAATATTCGCAATGAATAACACACACAAATACCTTCTAATATTCAAAGTTAATTAATATCCACAAGAGAGGTTGCTTTGGCAACATGTTGCTTCAACTAACTTACTTTCGAATATTATATCTCTTAAAAGATTCCGATGTACCAAGATTTGAAACTGAAATTCATTGATTTGCATCTATATTTGACTTTAGGGTTTGAATTATAGAATTCAAAACTTTAGAATAAAGCAATTCTTAAGTTGAGAGAGTCAATTGCAATATTCTTAAACTTTAGGTGGCCAATTCTGTAAAATTTTAAGCTTGAAAGACTTAAATTATAATTTTACCAAAACTTTATTGGCCAATTTTGAGAAATTCTGAACTTTAGGTCCCAATTTGAAATAAAATCAAACTTTAGAGGTCCAAAATAGTGAATTTTTCAATCTTTAAAGGTTGATTTTGAAAATTTTCATACTTTAGGAACCAATTTAGAAAATTCCCAAACTTTAGGGACTTAATTTAAAAAAAAAATTTCAAACTTTAAGGACCAATTTGAAAATTTCCAAACTTTAGTGACTGAATTAGAACATTTTCAAAATTTAGGGACCAAATTAAAGAATTTCAGAACTTTAGGTGCTGTATTAGAAAATTTTCCAACTTTAGGGACTAAAAATGAAAATTTTCAAACTTTAAGGGACCAAATTAGAGAATTTTCAAGCTTTATGGATCGAATTATAAAATCCTCAAACTTTAAAGACCAATTGTGAAAAATTTCAGACATTAGGGACTGAATTAGAAAATTTTCAAACTTCAGGGGCTGAATTATACAATTTAGAACTTTAAAAGGCCCAACTTAAATAATTTTATAAATTCGGGGGCTGATTTCATAAAATTCATAACTTTAAGGGCCAATTTAAATTCCTTTTAAACTTTAGGATTAAACATTATTCTTTAATAAGATTAGAGACCTGACTATGCAATATACCCAAAAAGTATGAAATTGCATATTGAGTCCCCGAATTAACCAAATTTTCGCCAAAGGTCCCTGCCTCAAATCTGAATTGCGCAGAAGCTAGGGTTTAGAAACCCTAGCCGCCGCAGCCACCCAAGAACGCGGCGCCATCACCAGTGCCGCACACTACCTGCAGAAAAACGCGACGCCATTGCTGGCGCCGTCCTCACCTGCAGCGCCATCGACGGCGCTGCAACCAGAAACTGAAAAAAAAAAAAATTGCGTCACGAAGGAGCGCGGCTGCCCATCTCCGACCTTCATTCTTCCATCAACAAACAATCACATAACCAACATAAATCCATAATCAAAACCAACAGATCCCTTCCAAATTTCGAAACATCCATACCCAACAAACCCAATTCAGATTTAAAACCCAGTCCAAAAAATCCGATTTTCTTCACCTAATTTCAATATACATACAAGTAGATATACCGTCGGCAGTGAGAGGAGAACCAAACTCAAACCCAATACAAATTTGAAAACCATGTATCCGGACTGTAGCCAGAATTCAGAGGCCATTGCTGCGTGTATGTGTATATATTCACGCATAGAATTTTTTTTTTGGAAATCAGACTTATGCGCGTATACATACAATTAGGTTTTACATATACACGTACAAAATTGATCTGATAATTCAACACGATGTTGTCTCTGATACCACTTGTTAGAAAATTTTATTACAGATAATAATTTATCTATAATCTAAATAATCATCATGTTGGAATTATCAAGAATCAAATAACTGAAGCGGAAGCGTACCTTAATCAAACGTGATTCACGATGAACGATTCGGTTGGTTGGATCTAATCGATACGTAGTCCGTATTTTCTCTCTGATGATGGGATGTCAGACAAGATGAACAGTACGTAGGATTCAGGGACCATAATCGACTTTATATACTGAATTGCCAATTAACCTAATCCGGCCCATCATGAATTAGGTAATGGCCTGGTATCTACACATAAAAGCCCATACATTAATTAGATGCATTAAAGCCCAATTTACCAAATCCTTATTAGATCACTTTAAATGGGCTTAACCAAATTTGATAGCCTTTTATTCAATACACAATAATTCACATATAAGCCCACACGATTGATTAAAATCCTTACATTGAATTCAATAAGCGAATCACTTCTGCTAGACCGACTACCATCAACTAGTAGCTAGGAGAATTGAATTCAATAAGTGAATCACTTCTGCTAGATAGACTACCATCAACTAGTTGCTAGGCGAAATCACTATATGCTAAGTGACTCGCTAGGCAGACTTAATCATGCCCCGTGAATTTGTTGTTAAGCAGAATCACTTTATGCTAAGTGACTGACTTGCTAGGAAAACTTAATCATGCCTCGAGAATTTGTTACTAGATGGTATAACTTTATGCTAAGTGAATCACTTTTTAGGAAAACTTCAAAATGCCTCGAAAATTTGTTACTTGGTGGAATCACTTTATGCTAAGTAACTGCATTGCTATATTTTTAGGTGATTTCTGGGAGCAATCGACATCCTTTGTGATTTCATTGTAATACCACCCGAGCTCTAAGGCTATTTTGAGACTTGACCAAAATTTAGTTTTATTTGCTTTATCGTCAGGCTCTTTTGATGATTTTAGGAGCCATCGACCACTTTGTGATTTCTTTGTTACATCACCTGAGATCTAAGGAAATTTTGATATATAACCAAATTTTGGTTTTATTACTGATTATTGTTCAATTTTACTTATTTTAGATAGGTAAATAAATGAAAAATATGCAATTTTGGGGTATTAATTGGGTTATTTAGAGTAAAACTTATGAGATTTAGTTTTAATTCTTAAACTATAAATTGAATTTTTTTGCTATTGATTTCATTTATTTAATTGCAGAAATACATTGGACAATTTCTTATATTGAATTTAATTTTCAACCCACATTTTAAGCCCAATTCTCCAGCCTAAAACTCACCTTCCAACCCACAACCACTCTCTAAAAACCACCAGCAACCAACTCCCTCTCCTCACGGTACCAATCTTTCTTTCAACCCTCACCAGCCGCTTTCCCTCATTCTCTCTCTACAACACTCAGCCGCACCGTCCATCCTTCAACAAAACAGGCAGTTCTCCTTCCTTCAACCTACAGCCGCAGCCAGCACTTCTTACCAGCCACTAACTCCCTTCACCGACCTTCAGCCTCCCTCTCAATACAAAGCAGCTGCGAGGAGTTCTCTCTGGGACGAAACCAACCTACAGCCGCATCTCACCTTCAACCTCATTCGCCACTTCCACTCACACCAGCTCTCTCTTTCACCCCAAATCCAGCAGTAACTCACGGCCGCTCAGCACCCTTACTCTCTTCCAGCCTCAACCACTCCTTCTCTCCACAGAACTAACTCGCCAGCCACCTCTCTTCCCTCAGCCTCTACCTTTCCCAGCCCCACAAAAACAGGACAACAACCTCTTCTTTCTCACAGTCGGCTACTCCTCACACTCGACCAACAAACAACTCAGCAGCTCCTTCTCCAGTCTCTCACTGCTCGCCAGATTAAATAAAAGATCAGATTGGTGTTTTTGGTGATTTGTTCTAGTTTTAATTCATAGTTTTGCTTAGATTCTGAATTGTTTAAATTATTAGTTTACATATTTTTAGCTTATTGATGTTAGTTGATCTTTATATATATTCTAGTAATTGAATTTTCATTTCTAAACTTGAATTGCATTATTTAGTAATGGTTATCATTCATTTGAATTTTATTTTGGTTAATTTAATTATGGTTAGCTAAGTTATATTTGAGGGAGTTATTTTTAGCTTCAATGGGTCAAAGCTAATCTTTTTGTATGAATTATTGTGATTGATAATAATTAACGAGTGTTTTAAATTTTCAAACTATTTTACTTCGATTGATATCGTTGATGTGGTATGTATTAAATATGCACACAACATGCTCGACTAAATGTCGTAAAATAAATTGACTAATTTTCGTACTAATATGTTTAAATCTTATCGATCTCAAGAAATTCATACTAAATTTAGTTGCAAGCCCAATTGTTAGCGGAAGAATAACTTCACTCAAATTTCTCTTTTATTGCATTTAATTATTTCATCTTTAAATTCATATAAGCAATCTTGAAATCATAGTTTAAGACTTGAATTTAGCAAATAATGTTATACCAATAAAATCTATAGGAAGAATGACCCTGGATTATTGCTAGGCTATAACTTGACCCCTTTATACTTGGAGGTTAGATTTTCCATCGAGTCAAATTTTTGGCGCCGTTGTCGGGGATTATGCTGGTGTTAATTGATTTTTGCTGAATTCTTTTTATTTTATTATTATTTTTTCTCTACTACTATTCTTGATATTGTTCTTTGTTTATGTCCGTTTGGTTCCGAGATCATTCTAAGCGATTAGTAAGATTGGAACCCACTAACCAATTTTTAATTCTTGAAAAATCAGCAGGTAGAAATGACAGATAATCGAGAACCAAATGATGCGCTAGTCGTTCGAAGTCTTAGAGATTACATTTTTCCAACGATGGCAAGCACTCAGTCATGCATAGTGATTCCTGCAAATGCAGCGGTCTTCAACTTTAAACAGAGAATGATTGATCATCTACCACGCTTCCATGGGATACCATCAGAGAGTCCTTATCACCACATCCAGGAATTTGAAGGGGTTTGTTTTACTTTTCTTGAATGAAATTGCACTGAGGAAGTCATTCGACTTAAGCTTTTCCCTTTTTCACTAAAGGATAAAGCTAAGTCATGGCTTAACTCTTTAAGGCCTGGTTCAATTACAAATTGGGCAAATATGCGGAAAGAGTTCATTAAAAAGTTTTTTCCACCACAAAGAACCACCGCTATTCAAAGACAAATCATGAATTTTTCTCAAAAGAATAATGAAAATTTTTACACTAGTTGGGAAAGATTCAAAGATTTGTTGTTATCTTGTCCCCATCATGGTTATGAGCAATGGATGTTAACTAAATTTTTTTATGAAGGGCTCAGACCAGAAATGAGACAATTTGTGCAAACCATGAGTAATGGTGATTTCTTTGCAAAAGACTCGAATGAAGTTTTTACATTTTTTGATGATTTAGCTGAAAATGCCCAATCTTGGGATAATATTGATGAGTTTGATAGGGGTGTTCCAATAAAAATTGAATTCCCAAATATTGCATCTGGAAATGGAATTCATTCACTTAGAGCAGATGAGGACATAAATGCCCGATTAACCGTCATCACTCGCAAACTTCAAAATTTGGAAACTCAAAAATTGAATGAAGTAAATTCATCTTTCACTATGTTAGAAAAATGTTCAATTTGTGAAGATGTACAACATTTAACCTCTGATTGTCCTGCATTTCCCCAACTAAAAGAGATGTATTTTGATCAATCTGTTGCTGTTAATATGATTTCCAAACCTTATTCTAATCCATATTCGAGCACTTTTAATCCAGGTTGGAGAAATCATCCAAATTTCAGTTGGAGGAATGATCAAGGAGGAAGCAATAATGTTGGCAACAATGCTGGACCTTCACAACCAACACCTTATATGCCACCGCAGAAGAGAAGTCTGGAAGACCAAATCCAACAATTCATGCAAAGCTAAGCTGCTATCAACAATCAAAATTCTCAGGCCATTAATGACATCCGATCTCAGCTTACAAAATTGACTATCCAGGCAAGTGCACCAGAAAAAGGTAAGTTTCCAGCTCAACCAATGCCAAATCCTCAAACTCAATACAATGGGGTCGATGAGTCCAATCTAAGACATGTGAAAGCAGTAACTACCTTGAGAAGTGGTAAGCAAATCCAAGTTCCTGAACCTAAAGAGAACTTGATAGGTAAACAAGTTGAACCTCCTGTTGATGATACTGTGTTAAAATCTCTTTCTGATATTCAGGAACCACCTAGGCCAATAGTAGGTGCACCCCCTACCCCTTTTCCTCAAAGATTACAACCTGGTAATAAGACCAAAAACTAAACAGAAATTCATGAGATTTTTAAGCAAGTTAGGGTAAATATTCATATGTTAGATGCAATTCAACAAATCCCTGCCTATGCTAAATTTCTTAAAGATTTGTGTACAGTGAAGAGGAAGTTAGCTGTTAAGAATAAGGCATTTTTGACTGAACAAGTGAGTTCTATCATACAATGCCAAACTACTCAAAAATTTAAAGATCCTGGTTCTCCAACCATTGCTTGTATGATAGGAACCACTCGTATTGGTCATGCCTTGCTAGATTTAGGTTCAAGTGTGAATCTTTTGCCCTTTAGTGTGTATACACAGCTTGGTTTAGGTGAACTTAAGCCCACTCCCATGATTTTACAATTAGCAGATAGATCTGTTAAGATGCCTAGAGGGATAATTGAGGATGTTTTGGTTCAAGTTGATAAATTCTACTATCCAGTTAATTTTGTTGTTATTGATGTTCAAAGTACACCTAAAACTTCCCCCCAAATCCCTATTATTCTTGGTAGACCATTCCTTGCAACTTCAAATGCTTTAATAAATTGTAGGAGTGGTATTTTAAAGTTGACTTTTGGCAATATGTCTTTGGAACTTAACATGTTCAATGCTTGGAGGCAACCAAAAGATTTTGATGAAGTGCAGGAAGTTAACATGCTGGAAGAGCTGCTAATTGAGTTAGAAGATCCCGATGAACAACTTGAGCAAAATCTCGAATTAGACAGCATGCAAGACTCTTCAAAAAGTGTAACAACAACAGCTGTAAGAGCTTGGTAGCCAAACATTGAGCCTCTAAATGTTAGCCAGACACCCATGCGAACATCAGCAGAGAAGATGCCAATTCTAGAGCTTAAACCTCTTCCATCGGAACTAAATTATGCATTTTTGGGACCTAATGAATCATACCCTATGGTAATCTCTTCTACTCTTACTTGTGATCAGGAAAATATGTTGTTGAGAGTGTTGATTGATCATAGATCTGCAATAGGTTGGACTATAGCAGATAATAGGGAATTAGTCCTTTAGTGTGCACTCATAGAATTTTCCTAGAAGAAAATGCTAATCCTTCAAGGGAATCTCAAAGAAGGCTAAACCCTAACATGAAAGAGGTTGTTAAAAAAGAAGTTTTACAACTACTTGATGCAGGTATCACTTATCCTATTGCAGACAGCAAGTGGATAAGTCCTACTAAAGTAGTTCCTAAGAAAACTGGGGTTACCGTTGTTGAAAATGAACAGGGGGAAATGATAACTAAAAGGGTACCTACTAGTTGGAGAATGTGCATAGATTATAGGAAATTGAATTCCATGACCAGAAAAGACCACTTCCCTTTACCATTTTTAGATCAAGTGCTAGAAAGAGTTGCTGGACATTAATTCTATTGTTTCTTGGATGGTTTTTCAGGCTACCATCAAATTGAAATAGCATTAGAAGACCACGAAAAAACTACTTTTACTTGTCCTTTTGGGACGTTTGCTTTTAAAAGAATGCCTTTTGGTCTTTGTAATGCCCCTGCAACCTTTCAAAGATGCATGTTTAGCATATTCAGTGACATGATAGAAAGTTTTTTGGAAGTGTTTATGGATGATTTCTCTGTGTATGGTGATTCATTTGATGATTGCCTAACAAATTTGAAAGCTGTTTTGTGCAGGTGTGAAGATAAGCAACTTCTCCTTAATTGGGAGAAATGTCATTTCATGGTTACAAGAGGAATTGTTTTAGGTCATATGATTTCTGCTAAAGGCATGGAAGTAGATAAGGCAAAAGTAGATTCAATTTCTAGGTTACCTATTCCTTTAACTGTAAAATATGTTTGATCATTTTTAGGCCATGTAGGTTTTTATAGGAGGTTCATAAAAGATTTGATTGTCATATCAAAACCTTTGACTACACTTTTGATGCATGATACAAAATTCGTTTGGAATAATGAATGCACTGCAGTTTTTGAACATTTAAAAAAAGCACTCACCACTGCACCCATAGTTAGATCACCTGATTGGTCTCTACCTTTTGAATTAATGTGTGATGCAAGTGATATAGCTGTAGGGGCAGTGCTTGGCCAGAGGAAAGGTAAGGAACCTTATGTAATCTACTATACTAGTAGAACTTTGAATCAAGTTCAATTGAATTACACAACCACTGAAAAAGAGTTGCTAGCTATTGCTTTTGCACTGGAAAAATTTCGAACTTATCTTATTGGGACTCCTGTTACCATTTTTACTGATCACTCTGCTCTTAATTATTTGTTCACAAAGAAAGATGCTAAACTTAGACTCATTCGATGGATTTTATTATTACAAGAATTTGACATCACAATTAAGGACAAAAAAGGGGTGGAAAATGTTGTTGCTGATCACTTATCCAGATTAAATTCTGAGAATTCAAAAGTTTCTTACCCTTTGAATGATTCATTTTCAGATGAACAGTTATTTAGCTTAAATATTGTTCCTTGGTTTGATGACTTGGTTAATTATCTGGTTACATGTCATATGCCCTCAAATTGGAGTGTCCAAGACAAAATGAGGATGAAAGCTATTGCAAGGAACTTCTTCTATGATGATCCATACTTATTCAAATATTGTGCTGATCAAATTATCCAAAGATGTGTTCTCGATGATGAGATACAACAAGTTCTTACCTTCTGTCATTCTTATGCTTGTGGAGGCCATTTCTCTTCACAGAAAACAACAGCTAAGGTACATCAATGTGGTTTTTATTGGCCTAATTTATTTAAGGATGCTCATTCCTTTTGTAAAACTTGTGAAGCTTGTCAGAAACTTGGTAGTCTCAGCCATAGGAATATGATGCCATTATCTCCAATCCTTGTGATTTAAATTTTTGATTGTTGGGGATTAGATTTTATGGGCCCTTTCCTCATTTCTTTTGGATATCTTTATATATTGGTTACTGTTGATTATGTGTCAAAATGGGTAGAGGCTATTCCATGTAGAACAAATGACCATAAAGTTGTGCTCAAATTTTTGAAAGAACATATTTTTTCTAGGTTTGATATGCCTAAGGCTATAATTAGCGATGGAGGAATACATTTTTGTAATAAACCTTTTGAAGCCTTGCTAAAGAAACATGGCATTAGACATAAGATTTCCACCCCTATCACCCTCAAACTAATGGTCAAATTGAATTAGCCAATAGGGAAATTAAAGGCATTTTGACAAAAACAGTTAATCCAAATAGAAAAGATTGGGCTATAAAATTGGATTATGCTTTATGGGCTTATCGGACTGCTTTTAAAACTGTTCTTGGAATGTCTCCTTATCGAATTGTGTTTGGAAAACCTTGTCATTTGCCGGTTGAAATTGAACATAAAGCTAATTGGGCAATCAAAACACTCAACTTTGATTTAGATCAAGCTGGTGAATTTAGAAAATTGCAATTGAATGAGTTAGATGAATTACGTTTGGAAGCATATGAGAATATAAAAATTTCAAAAGAGAAAATGAAAGTTTTTCATGATAAGAAAATTTTTAGGAAATCATTTTTTCCTTCTCAGAAAGTATTGCTATATGATTCTAAGCTTCATTTGATTCCTGGTAAGTTGAGAATTAAATGGATTGGTCCTTACATTGTGCAAACTGTTTACCCTTATGGAGCAGTTGAAATCTTGGATCCAAAACATGGTAATGTTTTTAAAGTTAATGGACAACGTTTGAAACCATTTTTGGATAATTTCTCTGCTGAAGTTAATGAACTACCTTTGTTGGAACCTGATTCTAGCAGCTGATTTTCTTGGAGCTAACTTATTATTATCTTGTATATATTTTATTTTCTTTTTTTTGCAGATTTTATTCTTTGTTCTTCATTTTTTTTAGTTTTTCATTCTTGAATAAATGCTCATGTGCATAGACCTCGTATCAGGTATACTCTTCTCCTTTATCTTGATTTAATTTTGAGTCGTGTCTATGAATCACTGTTCATTTTTCTTCTCTTTGAGTCATTGAGGACAATGTCTGATTTTAGTTGGGGGAGAGTAACTCAAATGTACTTGTTTTGCATTAATTTTTGTGATAGTTGAGCATTGAAATTGAGTACATCTTGAGTCTTGAATTATATCTTTGTTATTCTGTAAAGACCTCCCTCCTAATTTTTTTTATGCACGAATTTAAGCCTTGTGGTAAGATGGATAGTCAACACATACAACTAGAGCTCTCTCAAGTTTAAGTAATTTTATTTGTTCATCATGAGATTTGAGTGATTGGTGGTTTTCTTATATTACCCTTGTTTGATATTGCTACTTCCTTTGGGCATCATTACACGGATTATGGATTGTTGGTGATTTATACTTAAAAAACGATAAAGGTTAATGTCAAATAAAAATTTGATCCCTTGAAGCTAACCTTATCATATTCTCTTCCCATCACAAATCCCTTCATATCCACAAATTCCTTCATAGTCACAAATCCCTTTCATCTATTTCACATTAAAGATGACATTGCATCCAGACATTGCTTTCATAAATACATAACCTTATTTCTACTTTCAAGTATAAGTGAGGATGATTATTTTGCTCCATATTTGAGAAACAAATGTTCAGTACATGAAAAGAAAGAAAAGTGGAGTTAGAAAGTATGTGTCAGTCATTGAGACTAGAGGAGAATGTTGAAGAATAATTTGAGAGAATTTTAGTTACCAAGAAAAGAAAAGAAAGAAAAAAAGATAGTTGAGAGAAAGAGAGAGAAAATGGAGACATATTGAAAAGAAAGTAAAGGATGTGAAGAAGAAAGTAAGCTTGAAGTGTGATTAAAAGTGAAAATTATTATCCTTGATCCTATCAAAAATTAAAAAAAAATTAAAAAAAATGCTACCATTGCATCTTATACTTCCATCAGATCCATTGTTCTACTATTATAACTGGAACATGTAAACATTTTTTTTCACCACTCCTTATCAGTTCCCTTGATAACACAATTGTCACCTTTACATTAACATTGACATTTTGATCTTAAGTTGGCTTGTGGCAAGAACGGTTGAGTTGAGTCCCCATGGTTGTGAGCTTTTCACGAGGTCAATATTTGCATTGCTATCATCCACATATATATGGCCTCTATTGAATGCTTGAGTGATCAGTTTTCAAACTCCATGAGTGACCCCTTAACTAGTTCAAAAACAAAATACACATACCCGTGAGTATATGGAGTTTATGCTTGGCTTGAGTGAATACTCGACATTGTATGTGTTGGGATTAGTGGTTTGATGGATCGGCTTAAAACACACACACAAAATTTTGGAAATGTTTTTATGGATTAATTTGGATATAATGCTTGATCTCTTGATTTTGCGAAGTTGATGTGCTCGACTATCTAAATTCATTCTTGACGTTACAATTGAAGTCTTTCATTGAGCTAGTCATGTTTTTAATTCGCTTGAATTCTTGAATTGCTAGGGACTAGAAAAAGAAAAAAAGCTAGTTGGGGAGTGTGATTATTGTCCAATTTTACTTATTTTAGATAGGTAAATAAATGAAAACAAATGCAATTTTGGGATATTAATTGAGTTATTTAGAGTAAAACTTATAAAAGATTCAGTTTTGATTCTTAAACTCTAAATTGATTTTTTTTGCTATTGATTTCATTTATTTAATTGCAGAAATACATTGGACAATTTCTTATATTGAATTCAATTTTCAACCCACATTTTTTGGCCCAATTCTTCAGCCCAAAACTCACCTTCCAGCCCACAACCACTCTCTAAAAACCACCAACAACCAACTCCCTCTCCTCACGGTACCAATCTTTCTTTCAACCCTCACCAGCCGCTTTCCCTCATTCTCTGTCTCTACAACACTCAGCCGCACCGTCCATCCTTCAACAAAACATGCATCTCTCCTTCCTTCAACCTACAACCACAGCCAGCACTTCTTACCAGCCACTAACTCCCTTCACCGACCTTTAGCCTCTCTCTCAATACACAGCAGCGGCGAGGAGTTCTCTCTGGGATGAAACCAACCTACAGCCGCATCTCACCTTCAACCTTAGCCGCCACTTCCACTCACACCAGCTCTCTCTTTCACCCCAAAACCAGCAGCAACTCACAGCCGCTCAACACCCTCACTCTCTTCCAGCCGCAACCACTCCTTCTCTCCACAGAACTAACTCACCAGCCACCTCTCTTCCCTCAGCCTCCACCGTTCCCAGCCACACAAAAATAGGACATCAACCTCTTCTTTCTCACACTCGGCCAACAAACAACTCAGCAGCTCCATCTTCTCCAGTCTCTCACTGCTCGCCAGATTAAATAGAAGCTGAGATTGGTGTTTTTGGTGATTTGTTCTAGTTTTAATTCATAGTTTTGCTTAGATTCTGAATTGTTTAAATTATTAGTTTACATATTTTTAGTTTATTGATGTTATTTGATCTTTAAATATATTCTAGTAATTGAATTTTCATTTCTAAACTTGAATTGCATTATTTAGTAATGGTTATCATTGATTTGAATTTTATTTCGGTTAATTTAATTATGACTGGCTAAGTTATATTTGAGGGAGTTATTTTTGGCTTCAATGGGTCAAAGCTAATCTTTTTGTATGAATTCTTGTGATTGATAATAATTAACGAGTGTTTTAAATTTTCAAACTATTTTACTTCGATTGATGTCGTTGATGTGGTATGTATTAAATATGCAAACAACATGCTCGACTAAATGCCGTAAAATAAATTGACTAATTTTCGTACTAATATGTTTAAATCTTATCGATCTCAAGAAATTAATACTAAATTTAGTTGCAAGCCCAATTGTTAGCGGAAGAATAACTCCACTCAAATTTCCCTTTTATTGCATTTAATTATATCATCTTTAAATTCATTTAAGCAATCTTGAAATCATAGTTTAAGACTTGAATTTAGCAAATAATGTTATACCAATAAAATCCCTACGAAGAATGACCCTGGATTATTGCTAGGTTATAACTTGATCGCTTTATACTTGGAGGGTAGATTTTCCATCGAGTCAATTACTCATCATTAGGCTCTTTAGTTAAATTTAGTAGTCTTCGACTACTTTGTGATTTATTTTTCGTACCACTTGAGCTCTATAAGGCGATTTTGAGACAATCAAAATTTGGTTTCATCGCTTACAATCAGGCTCTTTCGATGATTTTAGGAGTCTTTGATCGCTTTGTAGTTTCTTCACCATACATCCTGAGCTGTAAGGAGATTTAAATTATTTTATTACTCACAGCTTAGCTCTTTGGGCGATTTTGGAGTCCTCTACCGCTTAGCAGTTTGTTCATCGTACTGCTCAGCGGTAAGACGATTTAGAGACATGACCAACTTTTGGCTTTATTTCTCACCGCCTAGCTTTTTGGTCGATTTTAGAGTCCTCGACCGCTTTGGCATTTGCTCAGCGTGGCATTCGAGTTGAAAGGCAATTTAGAGACTTCACCAAATTTTGATTTTATTGCTCTGCGCCTAGTTCTTTGGACAATATTGGAGTCCCAATCGCTTTATAGTTTGTTTAGTGTACCATCCAACCAGTAAGACAATTTAGAGACTTAACCAAATTTTGGTTTTATTGTTCACTGCCTAGTTCTTTGGACAATTTTGGGGTCCTCGACCGCTTTGTAGTTTTTTCAGCATGGCGTCCGAGCTGTAAAGTAATTTAGAAACTTAACCAAATTTTGGTTTTATTTCTCAGTGCCTAGATCTTTGGGCGATTTTAGAATCTTCGACCGCTTTGTATTTGGAGAAGTTTAGAGCCAAAATAGATCAAAAAGGTAATTTATTTACATAAAACATGCCCAGATCACGGGACTTAGTAGGCGGACCAGGATGTCTCAGCTAGACTAACCCTTTCTTAGAGCCCTTATCATCTACCATATCTAGTAATTTCATTCATAACAAGAATTAAAAAGCGCCATTAGCAGGTCTTAACTTAAAAAAAATTAAAGGTGACAAGAAACTAAAGAGAGCCATGCCTCTACAAGGTGAAGTTGCTAGAGTTACTTCAGGAAAAATAACAAAGAGTACTAGCTATAATATTTACAAAAGTAAGGAAAACTTCATTATATCAAACTTATCCATAATAATAGTACTTCTTAAGGTTCTCAGTAGTTCCCTACTGCCTACTATATAAAACTACTTTGCGATCTTTCTCTTGTAAGCTACAACTCATTTGATTTCTGCACTAGTAGTCACAAATTCGATCTAGTAGGAAAGAAGGAGAATTACAGCGTCTGGCGCTATATGCAGCCTCTTCAGAGTTAAACTATAAAGCTGAAACTACAACTTAAGCAGGAAGAAAGCAAAAGGAACCACTGCAGGAGGAATACGTCTTTTGAATAATATGTTATTACGTTTTTACTAAGTTGGGCTATTACGTTTTTAAGTCTCACATTTTTCTTTGGATATTTACTGTTTTTTGTCTTTTTCCACATATGTATGCGAGTGTATGTATAGGTAGTGCGGGAATCAATTCTGTTAGTTGTTCCTCCATATTTTCTGGCCTTTAACTGATTATTTGTAATACGTGTACAACATAGATTATTGTTCTAGATCCTTCCGTGAGCTGTATAAATTAGGGTCGATATGTAATTCTTTTATTATCTTGAATATAAGAAATATTCCCAAATATTCTCTTCTGTGTTTTGAATTTGGTATCAGAGCCACCAGTGAAATGGAAAACAATTCAACCACCAATACTACCTCCTCTCAAACCTCAGTGGTGCTTCCAACAATGGGAAGCAACCACATTTCACCTTTTGGAGCAATCCATTCTCAAAACACTTCAATCAAGCTAGACAAACACAATTTTCTGCTGTGGAAAAATATGTCACTCCCTGTTATCAGAGGACACAACCTTGAAGGTTTCCTCACAGGAGAAAATGCCTGTCTAGCTGAGTTCATCAAAGCTCAACAAACTTCTGGTGAAGAAACTGAAAGTCCTACAGAAGGAACAACTGAAGAAACTACACTAAATCCGGCTTTCAACCTTTGGAAGTCCATTGATCAACTTCTAATGGGTTGGCTCTATTCCATAATGTCTCCAGACATTGCAATGAAGGTGATGGGTGCACAGACATCCAAAGACTTGTGGGAGTCTGTCATTGAAAGCTTTGGAGCACAAAATAAGGCCAGAGTAACATTCCTCACAAGTGAACTACAGAAAGTGAGAAAAGGAAACCTCAGCATAGATGAATACTTGAGCTCAGTTAAATTGCTGGCGGATAGCCTGGAAATAGCAGGCAGAAAAGTTAGCCACACTGGTCTTGTGAATCAAGTCCTAGCTGGACTTGATGAGGAATACACTCCGATTGTGGTTCAACTAAACAGCAGAGACTGTCTCTTGGAGTGAACTTCAGTCTGTCTTGATGACATTTGAAAGTAGACTGGACCACATCCATTCTATGAAGAATGAGCTTGCTGCTATGAATTTGAGCTCAACAAATTTCACCCAAAGACAACAAAATTTTTCCAGCAGAGGCTCCTATGGTAGGAGACCAAATAATTTTACCAGAGGAAGCAGAGGAAACAGATGAGGTGGAAGTTACAGAGGAGGTGGAAGAACATTTAACAACTCAAACAAGTTGATTTGTCAAGTCTGTGGTAAAGCAGGCCACACAGCTAGTATTTGCTACTTCAGGTACAATGAAAACTATACTGGATCTCCACCTGCGACACAACACTCAGAAGTTCATCAAGCTGCACTAGTTGCTACACTTACCACATTGACCAATCCAGCATGGTTTGCTGATAGTGGAGACAGCAACCATGTTACCACAGAGGTAGAGAATATACAAGAAGGTACTAAGTACATGGGTAAGCAACGAGTCATGGTAGGGAATGGTAACTTTCTTCCTATCTCTCACATTGGAAATACTAAGTTTCAAACAAAATCAGGAAAACCTTTTTTACTGAAAAATCTTATGTGTGTACCTAATATAAAGAAAAATCTGATAAGTGTCTCACAGCTTACACTTGATAACCATGTATTTATGGAATTTCACTCTGATTTTTGTTGTGTGAAGGACGAGGACACGAAGAAGGTGGTACTGCACGGGAGACTTAAGAATGGTCTTTATCAACTTGATCTACCAGCAAACTGCAGCCCAAAAGATCAGTACACAAATGCCAGTAACCCACATTCAAATGTCAACAATCTTACTATCAAAACTTCAAATGACAATAAAGATTCACTTCTTAGTCTATGGCATATGAGACTTGGGTATCCTTCCCATCAAATTGTAGCCCAAGTTCTCAAAAATTGTAATGTCAAAGTACAACTTAATGAAGAAAAAAATTTCTGTGAGGCTTGCCAATATGGCAAATCACATTTATTGCCATTTCCTCAATCTTTATCTAAATCACTTGCACCTCTCAATCTTGTCTTCACAGATATCTGGGGCCCAACCCCTGTTTCTTCAACTCTTGGATTCAAATACTACATTGCATTCGTAGATGACTATAGCAGATTTACTTGGATTTACCCTATGAAGCAAAAATCTGAAGCACCAAGCCTATTTAAACAATTCAAAGCCATGGTTGAAAACAAATTTGATGCACAAATAAAAATCCTACAATCTGATGGTGCTGCTGAATTTAAATCACTACCATCTCTACATCCAGCAATAGAGTTTAGATACACCTGTCCCTACACCTCTCAACAAAATGGGAGAGTACAAAGAAAACACCGACACATTGTTGAAACAGGCCTCTCTCTTCTTGCACAAGCCAAACTTCCCTTAAGATTTTGGTGGGACTCCTTTCAGTCAGCCGTTTACCTCATCAATAGACTGCCCACATCAATTCTTCAATCTCAGTCCCCCTATCAACTTTTACATCATAAAGACCCAGATTATAACCTCCTTAAAGTTTTTGGTTGTGCATGCTTCCCATGCCTTAGACCCTATCAAAGACACAAGTTCAGCTTCCACTCCACCAAATGTGTATTCTTGGGTTATAGTGCTTCTCAAAAGGGTTATAAATGTCTCAGTGCAACAGGAAGACAATACATATCACAGCATGTTGTGTTCAATGAAAAAGACCTTCCCTATGAGTCCCTTTTCTCAGCTGGAGATCCTTTACCTCCTGACATAATTATTAATTTTCCTCTTCCATTCTATCCAGTTCCTAACACTACTGATCCTGCATCAGTTGATCAAGGACCTACTTCTGTCCCCTTAGGATCACCAACTTCAAGTCCAAATCCAGGTATTAATACTTCTCCTCCAGCTCCATTTCATCTGTCAGAATACTCTAATCTTTTTGGTTCAGCTAATATCAGTGGCAGTGTTTCAAGGGGGCAGGATAGTATTAGTGAACCAGCTGCCTCTAATACTTAATGTCCTACAGCAGGTGACACAATCAATGAATCTGATACTCAATGTCCTGTGGTAACTCCAGCAGGTGACACAATGAATGAACCTTTTGGTTCTCAACATCCTATGGTTACTAGAGGAAAAGCTGGTATCTTTAAACCAAAAGTTTTTGCTGGCTTGGCACTAGAATACACCAGCAAAAGGGAACCTAACAACACACAAGAGGCTTGGGCTGATCTTAGGTGGAAGAAAGCTATGAGAGAAGAATATCAAGCCTTGATCAATAACAAAACCTGGTCCTTGGTTCCATACTCCCCCAAGCTTAATATTGTGGGCAACAAGTGGGTGTTCAGGTTAAAGGAAGATGCTGATGGCTCTATTCAAAGGTTCAAAGCTAGGCTTGTTGCAAAAGAATTTCACCAAACCCCTGGGATAGATTATGGAGAAACCTTTAGCCCAGTAATTAAGCCTGCAACTCTGAAGATAATCCTAACATTGGCTATTTCAAGATACTGGAGGATCAGGCAAATTGATATCAATAATGCCTTCTTGAATGGTGAGTTAGAAGAGGTTGTCTACATGTCACAGCCAGAGTGCTTTATTGACAGGAGTAAACCCTCTCATGTGTGTAGACTGAGGAAAGCCCTTTATGGGCTAAAACAAGCTCCAAGGGCATGGTATGACAAGCTCAAGTTAACTCTCCTAGACTGGGATTTTCAGCAAGCAAAATCTGATATTTCTTTATTCTTCAAAAGGTCACAAAAATCCATACTCTTTATCCTAATCTATGTTGATGACATTGCCATCACAGGAAGCTGCAATTCTCAGTTACAAGAGTTTATAAAAAGGCTGAATGAGACGTTTGCACTCAAAGATATAGGGGATCTTAATCAGTTTCTGGGAATTGAAGTTGTCAGGCATGATTTTGGGCTTCATCTTACTCAGAGAAAGTACATTGCTGATCTACTTAAAAGACTCAAAATGCAAAATGTGAAACTGTGTCCTACACCTAGCAACTCAGGGGTTATTTTGTCTAAAGAACAGGGAGAACCTCTGAATGACTTCACAAGCTACAGAAGTGCAGTGGGTGGACTTCAGTACCTTTCACACACACGGCCAGATATCAACTTTGCAGTCAATAAACTTAGTCAGTTTCTGCAAAAGCCAACCACAACTCATTGGGCAGCCTTAAAACGTGTTTTTAGATACCTCAAGGGAACCATTGATCAAGGACTCTGGCTCAGAAGAAGTGAAAACAATGAACTAACTGCATACTCAGATGCAGATTGGGCCTCCTGTCCAGATGACAGGAGGTCAACAGGAGCCTATTGTGTATATCTTGGGGACAGTCTCATCTCATGGTCGTCCAAGAAACAAGCAGTTATCTCCAGATCAAGTATAGAGGCAGAATACAGGGCTCTTGCCTCTGCAGCTGCAGAAATCACTTGGGTGCAGTCCTTATTCAAAGAATTGGGGCTGGAACTGATTAAAACACCTATTTTATGGTGTGATAATCAAAGTGCCTGTGCTCTTGCATCCAATCCAGTCTTTCACGCTAGAACAAACCATATCGAAATAGATATACATTTCGTGCGAGACAAAGTTTTGAAAAAGGAATTAGAAATTGGCTATGTACCTTCTTTGGACCAGACAGCTGATCTTCTTACAAAATCATTGAGCAACTCAAGGTTTCAAATGCTGAAAGATAAGCTTGGAGTGACAGAGCCACTCCAGCTTAAGGGGAGGAGTTAACTATAAAGCTGAAACTACAACTTAAGCAGGAAGAAAGCAAAAGGAACCACTGCAGGAGGAATACGTCTTTTGAATAATATGTTATTACGTTTTTACTAAGTTGGGCTATTACGTTTTTAAGTCTCACATTTTTCTTTGGATATTTACTGTTTTTGTCTTTTTCCACATATGTATGCGAGTGTATGTATAGGTAGTGCAGGAATCAATTCTATTAGTTGTTCCTCCATATTTTCTGGCCTTTCATTGATTATTTGTAACATGTGTACAGCATAGATTATTGTTCTAGATCCTTCCGTGAGCTGTATAAATTGGGGTCGATATGTAATTCTTTTATTATCTTGAATATAAGAAATATTCCCAAATATTCTCTTCTGTGTTTTGAATTTTTAGGTCTACAAGAGTCCATAAGTGATCGAGCCATACTGTAACTCCATCACACGTATCTGTCATTAGTTACTTAAAGCCTTTTGGTAGATGAATCACCATGATTTCTAGCACAAAAGGGCCATCTTCCAAAATCATTTGTCTATGTCGGTTCTTCTTTTTCAACATAGCATCATCAATTTTGTGATATCAGCTCCTTCATTTCATTCATCGAATGTGTATCATGTTGGTATTTATCTACGTAAATTGCTATAGGGGGTGGGAGTGCAATAAGTAAACCCATTTTTGGTTGACCTCTAGGCAGAGGGCACTTATGTTCTACTGCCAATAGATTGAGTGCCCGGTGGCACAACTTGTGGCTCTACTGAAGGCAGTTGTTTATAATGATTTTCGAGCATGTTATAGGCTGGCTTGACAAATTTCTAAGTCCGGCTCTACAAAAGGGCCATCATGACTTTCATCTTCATCTCTAATGAGTTGAATTATGTTTGTGTAACATAAGTTAGCGGTGATGGGCCTTGTTCTCAAGCCACCGATTTCGCCATTGACATTGCCATTCTTGTTTCACTTCTTATTCACAGACCAGCCACAACTTTTATGTTTGATTTCCCAGAGATGGAACCAAAGAAATAATTCTTGATTCCAACTTGAACTCCTTGAGCTTGACCTACCTGAAAAAGAGGCGAAAAAATCTTCCCTCGCTATTCCTCTGACATAAGAATTAGTGTTTGCATGTAGATTAATAGATTACGAGGGAAATGAAATGCAGAATATGATTATCTTAAAAAAATACCTGGCTTACATTATGAAGTTTTTATAGTGAAGGGGATTTCTCCTCACATGTCTATTGATTATTTTCCGCTTGCCTAACGGTTATCATCGACGTGCTGACAGTTTTCAACTATTCATCAGTTAGGTTTGGGACGTGGATCGTCAGAATTGCCTTTAAAATAACTATCAAGTGTTGTGTCGTATAAATCACGTGGGACGATCAATCGATTTACCATTCATCGCGGTAGTTGATCGACCTACCGCTCGTCCAAGGAAACTAGTCGACTACCAATCACGTAGAGTGTTTACCAAGCCAGTTAGAATTTAACTCTGATCTACATCTAGCGGAGTCGCTTAGGGATCAACTACTTTGTCACCATCCTAGTTGGGATTGTTCGTCAGTCAACATCTATGTAGACTATAATCTACTCAGCATACTACCATCAATTAGGTAGACTATAATATGTTATGCAGACTACCATCAATTAGGTAGACTATAGTTTGGAAGAAAGACTACCCTTAACTAGATGGACCACTATGTGCCAAGTAGACTACTACATTCTTGGTGGAACACCATGTGCCAAGTAGACTACCCTCAACTACAATCTGCTAGACAGACTACCATTAATTAGGTAGATCACTATGTGTTATGCATACTACCATATTCTTGGTAGACCAACATGTGCCAAATAGACTACCCTCAACTAGGTAGACTACAATCTTGTTTGGAACTCTACCATCGATTAGGTAGACTACAATCTTTCTAGGAAGACTACCATGAACTAGATTTACATAACACGGAATAGCTCATCCAACTCAAATCAGTTTGTTAGCAATTGGTGACCTTTGTTTACACTATTCCCTTATCTAATATCAGGACCACTAAAAAACATCTTTAGGAAGAGGTCAAGGAAGGTCCCACTTGCAGTGGCTTCTCGAAAAATAAGTTTATGAATAGACGATGGATCAGTTAGGTCTAATGATCTAGCGAGCTCTGACAACTTGAACATTATAGCTAACAGAAAATCGCATGGGTCATCCATAAGCGAAAAGAGATGTAAGGAGGGAGGAAGAAAGAGAGCAAGCTTAAACACATAAATCGAATTCTTTTATGACAAAATCAACCAAGCCTAAGCGGTCACTACGCACCTGGTATGGTCCACTAGATGAGTCCCCTCCTTATTACTCCATAGGGCAGTGAGTAGCATACTGCGAAACCAAACTCCTTGAGAAAACAGCTGACGAAGGGGATGATTGAGAAACAAATTGTCATCATTAACAACAAGCTACACCATGCTACCTTCAAACTTTAACAAGCCTAGTTAGGTCTAGCGAGTCTAAACATTAAAGTGCATAAAATTTGGTTAGGTGACATCTTTTTAGAACAATTGGTTTAAGTTGATTAATAATTGGTATTAGATACAAATCACCTACCATCACATAATATCATTCAAAAGTTTGTCCTCCTGTGCGGAACATGTTACATTAATCCTTGTAGGTTCTGAAGTGAGAAACAAATTTTTACCTTTTTCTTGTTACTAAACACTTATTTTTTTTTAATTTTTTTTAAAGAAAAGAAACGACTCAAAATTAAGGGGTTATTCTGTTTGTATTTTTTTTCTGTTTTTATTTTCGAAGATATTTTCTATTTTTTGTTTTCAAATTTGTAGAAAAAGCATTTAGTTTGTTATTTTCTAAAACTGTTTCTGAAAATGGAAAATTGGAAAACACGTCTTGTTTGATATTTTGCATAATATTACTTACACTATTTTTAATTATTTGCTTTTAAATTAAATCATAAAATCTCTATTGCTTTGAAGATTTACTCTATATGATAAGAAAAATTTATCTAATTTAATAATGACTAGAAAAATATTACAACAATAATTGTAAGTTATTAATTTATTAAAAAAATAATTTTTTTGAATATAACGTTTTTAAATTTAAATATTACAAAAATAGATAAATTATATATATATAAAATTAAGTACAAAAAAAAAAAAAAAAAAAATACCAAAAGCAAGTGGCCCTTTGGGTAGTGATTTGAAGTTCCACGTACAATGTTGTGATTCGAATCTTGCTGTGTCCATTTTAATAAAAAATCTGAATTGTGCATGTGAAGAAAAAAATTTCTACCAAATTCCATTAGAATTGAACTCGAACCCTTGACTTACAATAATATAAGCATCCCAACCAATTGGTCTACAAGCACTTGGGAAATATTGCATTTTCTGCATTTTTGAACTCAAAATGTCGAAAATCTATTTCAGCGTTTTCATTTTTTTTTTTTTTTTTTTTGCAATTTTTTTCTTTCGTTTTCAAAAGCGCATTTTCGAAAATGGAGAAGAGAACTCATTTTCAGTGTATTCGAAGTTAAAAACAGAAAATGACATTAAATCAATAAAGATAACATGATCTAAACTTGGATGTCTTTGATTTGATTATTCGCTTGTGGGAGAGAAAAATTCACCGTTTTCTAAGAAAATATATTAAAAAATAAACCAAATGTGATTTTTATTATTATCTTTGTAGTTTCATTACAAGTTAACATTTTTTTTAAATATATAATTTCAATCCATTTAAGAACAAATTGAGCTTGAATCACATATATGACCTCATATCATACAATCTATTGTATAAGGGCATAGCTAGCCCAAATAGATGGGCTGGGCCACCTTTAGTGTGTGTGTGTCTATATATATATATATATATATATATATATATATAATTGTTGACCAATGATTCACTTAACCATATTTTTTTGATCATAACAAACAAGATTGTATTGTGTTGTTAATAAGTGTACTTCAAGTGTTTTATATAATGATAAATATTCAAAACATTCAATGTTTAAATCGTTTCTCAAATATATAAATTGAAACTATATGATCAAGCACATGAGACGAAAAAAAGATCCAGAAAGAATCGAAGATATTCAAGATCAAATTTGAAGTTGGAAAGCATAACATAACGATCGAGAATTTAAGCATACAAGAGTTGATTTAACCTATTTAAAGGTATGACGCTCTCAATCTTTAGCAATGAAATCTAATGAGCTTGAAAATTGTTTTTAAGAATCAAGACACTTACTTGAAAAATTCATCACTTGCATGAAAATATATTTTGACTTCAAAATATGAAAAGAATTTTAGCAAAAGACAAATGTTAACATAAATAAAATTTCCCAAAACTTGTATATTTCGGTAAATCGAAATTTCATTTTTGATCAACCGAAACTCCAATGGTTGAAATTATATAACAGATATATTCATCTTTCGATCGATTGAAACTTCAGAATTGATCAATCGAAAGTTACTGAATATCAATTTCTTATTCTATAAATATCTTCTCTTTTACTTTCAATTTCAACAAATTAAGAAGAAGTTTCAGAAAAGCTTTCTTGTGAAAAATTCATCGTTCTTACTTGATTTAAATTCATCTATCTTTATTTGTAAACTTTGATTGATCTAAATTTAGTTTTATCAAATTCATAAAAAATTTTGGAAGAAAATATTTGTGAAGATTTGGTTTTATATTGTGTAAACTTCTTCAACATTTTCACATTATATATTGGAATTGAAGTGTAAATGACTCTTTGTTTTAAACTTGTTTTAATCATTTAAAGAGAAAATTTCTATTAAGGAACTTTGATTATTTGTATTACTCTTTTAATTATCATTTGATTCATCAAAGTTCCATTGCTTAAAATCACTTTGAGCTTAACTTATTGTTGATTATTCAATTGTGGCATCTCTTGGTACTTAATTTGATTCAATCATTAAACAAGAGATTATACTCTTTGAAAAACTTTATTTGATTGCATTGAACTTTTCATTATCATTTGCATCAATATTTTTCTTCTAACACTCTAGCTTAATTCATTGCTATCTATTGAAGTGTTAGCCTAACTCTCTTGGACTTAATTTGAGTATATCATTTGTCAAGAGAGTTATTTCAATTGTAATTCAATTCATCATATTTGGTGGTTCCGAGAGCTTTGTGAAAACACATATATGTGCTCTTTGTTATAAGTCACCTAAGGATAAGCGCTCTTTGTCGTAAGTCACGTAAGGATATGTGCTCCTTGTTATAAGTCACATAAGGATAAGTGCTCATTATTGTAAGTCAGTTAAAGATTTAGTACTCATCGTTGTAAGTTACCATTGTAGTGGATTTGGCCTTTCTCGTGACGAAGAGCTCGATAACATAGAAGGTAGATCACATTGGTTGATTGAATCTCTTTAAATAGTGTTTGCATCCTATTATCCCTTTTACTTACTTACATTGCACTTACTCTATTCTATCAATTTATATTGTGCAACACTATCTCTAAGTGCTATACTTGCTTTATCAATTAAGATTACATCTTTATAGTACTCTACATTGATAGTTAAGTTATTTACAATACTAAGGGCATATTCTTGTACATATTGATTTTAAGTTTAAAATTATTTATTGAAAAAAGTTTTATAAACCAACTCACCCTCTCTTGATTAGTTACTCTAGGGCTAACACGAATGTAACCTGAGACCTCACGTGTGATATGAGAATGAAGATATAACCTGGGAGACTGGGAACGAACATGTGACCTAGGACCGAACTTGTGATCTGAGACTTGAACGCAAATGTGGCCTGAGAATGAACACGTGACCTGAGAATCTAAATAAGTGACCTGAGAAAATATGAAAATCTGAAAAATATACTCAACACAGCCAATTTGAACATGTGACATGAGGAATTGAATGTGTGTGACCTGAAGAATTGAACTACTATATCAATACCAGACCAAAAAAAAAACTGAAAATCTACTAACATAATGAAGAATTAAACTACTCCATGAATGTGTGTGACCTGAAGAAACTATCGTTGATCACAAGTGTACGGATCACACAGGTAATAAAGTGAATATGAGTTTGAATATCATTCTCACGAAGATTGTGTAAATTGTATTTTAGATTATTGACCTTAACCGGAACTAGGAAATTGCTTTGAAAATTGTTATAAACTAAAAACTAAACGAACAATTAAACTAAGGAAGCAAAGAAAATTGAATTAAAGAAACTTATGAAACAAACATGTTAGAATTGTGAATCCACTTTGTTCCATCATTCATATTTTGAATTAAACATTTAACAGCAATTTATGGAAAACTGAAAATCCGTATTCCTTATGTTTTTAAAACCCTCTTTCGAACAGTGAATTAAAACCTTTCCTTACAAGGGATTTGACTATATTTCTCTGACAAACCCAAACATATAGAAAGGCATTATAGTTTTGTGAGCATTTTTTGGGATTACAAAAAGCATAGGGTATATTTCTATCCCCTATCAAACTTTATGAAAATTTAAATATATCTAATGAATTCCTAATCTTTCGAACTTAAGAAAACATCAAAGCATTCATACAATTAATGATCAAATAATTGTAGAAAAATAAAATTTGAAATTAATTGCTCAAACCTATAAAAAGCTTAAATTAAATAATAATTTAAAACATGGAATCCGGAAACTAAAGCATCATCACACCTCTAACAATAAAAACTTAGCCTAAAAACATGAAAAAAGATAAATTTCAACAAGATTAATTGGAGTTTATCATCCTTTTCATCATGTTGTAGAATAATCTTCAATCATATGCCAATTGGTCCCTTGAGAGTTCGACAGCCCTTCAGGATGATTTTGACAAGTTGGGAACCCTCAAAATCGTGCCTCAACTCAGGTATTTATAGATTTGGTCGAAGGCTATGTTAATCGGAAGAGAAACCAATTGAAAATCATGCAAAAAGCGCAGTTGTGGCCCAGTTAACAAGTCGTACGACTGCGCGATTATAACTCATACAGTCACGCGGTTGTACCAAATTTGGTTATGTTTGATTTTATTGCGCTCATGCGACCATGTGCCTATACATGATGCGGTCGCGCGGTTTTACCTCCAAATTGCAATTTTTATCTTTCAATTGCTATAAGTTGGTCCTCAAGATTTAATTACAGCCCAAGTCCTTTATCTTACAATTTGAGCAATTAGGTCCCTATACTTTCGATTTCTTATTTTTTATCTTCAATTGGCTTCTTGCTCTTCTTCATGTCTACAATTATGCTCTGTTCATCATCCAATTCTACTATGTTTACCTTATTTGCATCATTTTCTAAACTTTGAGTTTTTTTCCTGAAATATAAACAAATAATAACCAAATGAGTAGTGAATATTCTCAAACGAATATATAAAATCCTATTTTTAGGATAAAAATAAGTGTATAAAATACACTTATCAGAAACTATACCTCAAAGTCCACAACATAACTACTAGGGCCACATCTGCTTCATCAAACCACCACCACCCACCACGTCTCAAGAAACTCCAACAATCCACCAAACCATTAACACCCTTCAATATTGCCACCACATAACCATCTTTCAACACTGCACGTGCGGTAACACTATCAATCAAAATCCTTAACAGTTTCATTAACTTACGATTGGGTGGACTTTATCTCATTTATATTATCATCAATTGAACTGTTACAATTGCATGTATCCCAATTTGGGTCTACTTCACCCATTGAGAAAAACGCGACCGCTTACGGCGAGAAGGCAGTGGGGGAGACGTGTTCGACTCGCGACATAGCACTATAGAAAATCATCGTGCGATAAATCCTTATTGCAATGGGCTAAATTGTATTTTGAAATAGTACCATTATTCACTGCATAAGTATCCCAATTCGGTGGTTGGAGGGCTATATTCAAAGCAGTGATAAGTTCTGCGGTCCGGTGTGTGGCCGTGGGTGGAAGGTGTTTGAAATAAACACAACCACCTGGATTCTTGACGTCAAAGATGAGGGTGGGTTCGGAGAGATGAATGGTATTAGGTTGAATGTGATTGAGATGGAATTGATGGGTGGTGATTAGGTTAGAGAGAAGTTTGTCGTGTTAGCATAAGGGAATTTCCAATATTAAGGTGAGGATGGTGTAACATATAACGAGCGTAATGATACTAATTAGGGGTGGATTGTTGGAGTTTCTTGAGGCGTGGCGGGGGGTGGTGGTGATTTGATGAAGCAGATGTGGCCCTAGTAGTTGTGTTGTAGACTTTGAGGTATAGTTTCTTCAGCTCACACACATTCATGGAGTATTTCAATTCTTCGTAGATTTTCAAATTTTTTTGGCCTGGCATTGATGGAGTAGTTCAATTCCTCATGTCACACGTTCAAATTGGCAGTTTTGAGTATATTTTCAGATTTTCAAAGCCTCTCAAGTCACATCTTCTTAGATCACATGTTCATTCTCACGCCACATTCCTGTTCAATTCTCAGATCACAAGTTCGGTCCTAGGTCACATGTTCATTCCTAGTCTCCTAGGTCACATCTTCGTTCTCAGATCACACGTGAGGTCTGAGGTTACATTCGTTCACGTTCATTCTTAAGTCAGATGGAAGAAATTGGTACATCTTGGTGATAGAAACAATATTGAAATGGAAATGTTATAACTTAGAATTCTATGTTGTTTCTCTATTAAGTTATCAGAGTCTTTCAAAATGAAGAGACTTGTTGGAAGGTTGTAACTAATTGCATGATTTAAGGAGAAAATATATTTGCTTAATTATTGGAATCTAATATTTAATGTGTATATATATATATATATCAATCATAACCTGATTTTTGAATATCTCAAACTAATTTCTTAAAAATGAAATAGTATATTGTAAATTGTAATGACCTAATTTATGTTATTTTCCCTATTGTTTTTGTATGATATACAAATTCAACTAATAGTTCAAGATTAATAAAGAAATATTATTTGTTTGCAAAATGGTCCCAATAAATTAAAGAGATGTTTATCACTAAGTTTGTTTTCCAAAAGAAATAATGTGCGAAGTAAAATAGAAACAAGTAAAAATAAACATGCAATTTATAATGGCTCACTATTAAGAGAACTGTCTCCATTTAATAATATTCAGTTTTACATCGATGAAATATATTAGAATGTTGTATCTGAACTTACAGCTTTATGTTATTTCCCCTCTAAATAAAAAGAGGCTATAAATGTTACTATTCACGTTTGTCCCCCTCGTTTTCACACTTATTCAGACAAAAAACTGGTTCCGCAACAGTAAAACGAGTAAAATATCCCTTTCATCACTCCTCGCCAAACAAAACCCTATACGTGCTTTCATCTCTCCACATCAAACCAAAACCCTAAGCTAAAGCTGATTCCCTTTCCTTGCACATAGATGCGCGCACGTATGTATGGATGCAGTGGACTTCCTGTAACGCCCCGAATTCCGTGGAGCCCGGGACGCCACGTCGTCCTTTAAATCTGATTTTATTGCGAAAATAATTAAAAATTTCAAACATCATATTTATTATTTGAAACCTTTGAAACAACATTTTTGCGGAAGAAATGAATTTATAAAATATCACATCTATTATAAAAAAATGTAGCGGAACATAATTCTAACAAATTCATAAAAACCTTAAATCTTAAGTTTTAAAGTAAAGTAACGATAAATAATTAAATTGATGACATTTATGAAACTTGACTTAAAAAGAAAATTAACAATATTTTTGATTTTTCCATCGCTGCCATTTCACTCGCCACCGTCTCCGAAATCTGCAAAATTTGTTAAAACAACGGGGTGAGCATTTCAAAATGAAATACTCAGTAGACTCAACTCCAATAATTAATATACAAGATAATTGGACAAGTAATTATGCAAATAATGTAGTGATATTCTCTTCTTATTCATAAGCATCATAAAATGAGTGCAAATGAACATATTCTTGTGTTGTCTCATGCTAGCAAATAAGTTATGACGTGCATAACATAAATTCTCAAATTTACCTCATACGAGATATTCTTGTCTTTTATCATGCAATTAAGCATATAAAAATCACACAAATCCACATAAATACGTGCAATTATAGTCTAAATTAATTAGTGAGGGCGAGTCTACCTCAAATCACGAGTTTGAAAGTTGAGCAAGAAAGTTCACGTTGTTATTCTAAATGCTTAAGCGCCTCGTCTAGCCAATATATAAAATAAATTTTAAAGTTGAATTTGAAATTCAAATGTTTTGAAACGAAAGAGTTTTAAAAGAAGAAATAAAAACTTATAGATTAATTTAGAAATCAAACATAGTTGGGATTTGAAAAGAGTTGAGATCAAAATAAATTATTTTGAAAAAAAACTATTTGGCTGACTCGTATGTTTTAAATATCTTCCGGGCTGATTATTAAATCTAGTGAAATTTAAGGTTGAAAATAATATATTTAAAACTGCATGGACTGACTTACATGATTTTAAAACTAAGGGGACCGAATTAAATAACTCTAGAAAACAAGGGCTAAAAATAACATGTTTTAAAACTAGCGGAACTAAAATAGATACTTTTAAAAACTTGGGCACTGAAATAAATGGTTTTAAAAGTGAAAGGACTGAAATTGACACATTTATAAAACTTGGGGCTTAAACATTAAAATTTCAAAATACCAAAATATAATATATAGATAAAAATTATCTCTCTCCCTCTTTCTCATTTTCGAACCAGAGAAGAGACGAGAGAGAGACTCGACTCAAGGGCTCAGGGGCGATGGTTTTGCCCCCTCCAAATTCGACCGCCGGCTGGGCCGGCGAAGGTGACAACGTCGCCGTCACAAGGCGGCGACAAGTGGGTGCCAAAATAAATCTGAAATGGGGCTCGATTTTTGAGTGAAACTGAAAGTGGGTTATGGTTTTTCGACAAAGAATCCGGCAAATACAGGATGGAAGTCGAGGTAAGGTATTTGGGTTCTTGTTAAATTCTTGGTTTTTGGTTTTATTTGATTTTGGGTGATTTTGAAATTGGAGCAATGGTCGCTGATGGAGGTGGCGGTGGATTTAGAAGCGGTGGTTTGAGGTGGTTGTGATATTGTTGAAAATGGTCCTCAACAGTAGTAGTGGTGGTGAAGGGTTTGGCTATGGTCGTGGCTGTTTGGTGACGAGCGGTAGTGGTTTTTGTGGAGATTTGGCTTCGAACGTTTGTGGTGGTGGTATTATGGTTGATGTTCAATTTTGATGGATGGATACTTGGTAGCTTGGTGGTGGCATTTGGTAGTTTAGTTCTTGAATGTGCCATGGACGATTGTGGGTGGTTCGTGCGGTTGGTTTGGTTTGGGTGTGATGTGGGTAGCGGTGAATTTGGTGATGGTGTTTCTGATGGTGAAAGGCAGTGGTGATGCTCAGTTGATCGGAGGTTACAGGTGAGGCTCGGTGGTGGTGGTTGGTTTGATTGAATGTAGCGGCTTTGATTTTGCAGTCAGTATTGGGTTGGAGGTTGGTCGAGTGCTTACACTGGTTTGCTGACTGAAATTCTGTTGTGGTGTGAGTTTGTGATGAAGAGGGAAGGGGAAGATATACATTGGCTTGGATTCAAAATTGGAAATTGCTTGATCTGTGATTGAGGGGGCTGAAGGAGAGGTTAATTTGATGCAGATGGTGTGTGAGGGGGGGGGGGGGGGGAGGAATTTTTGGGGAATTAACAATCATCCATGAATGTATAGAGCTTGATACTTGGAAGAGGAAAATTTATAGGAAGAAAGAAAAGAAAATGTGGAGTGGGAGATTGTAGTAATAATTGGGCTTAAGGAGTGATCATGGGAAATATAGAGTTTGTTAAGAAATGTGATTGAACGGAGTTGTCAATTTGAATGAGTTTTGCAAATTAGTTATGTAAGGGGGGACACAGTTTGAGTAGGAGAGAAATATTGAATTTGATTGACTTAAATTGAGAAATCATAAAATTGGGAAAAATTATAGGAACATGCAAGAATGGAATTTGATTGAGGGAGTTGAGGGAGAGAGTTAAGGATTGTAGAAATGGTATGGACGTGTGGGGAGGTAAAATTTTGGAAAATAAGAATTTGTTGCAAAGAGGAAAAAGAAATGTGGGGAATAGATGGCTAGGTGAATGGTCGTTTCTAAATTGGGATTAAAGAGAAATTAAATTAGTTTAAATTTGACAAGATATTAGAATTTGAAAATTTTGAACTAGGAAATAATTTGAGATTTTTAAGATAATTTAAAATTTGAGATTTAGCTAGAATTGGAAGTTTGAACATAAAATAGATAATGACATTGAGACACTTTAAATTATAATCAGAATTAGACTAAGATTTTAAATGATTTAATTTCACTTAAAATGGCTAGACACACACGAGTTTTAAAAATAAATGGGCAAATTCGTAGCAACACGTTTTTAAAGATAAATAATATTTATTCAAAATAAATCACGAAAATTCTCGGTTGCTACAACTTCGTCGAGGGTCGTAAAAGGAGCTCAAGGTCGAGATCAATGATCTGAAGGCCAAGGTATATTCTTTAATCCTTTCCTTTTCATTCTTCAGATTTCTGCTCGACTGGCTACTATTTCTGGGTTTCACGATAGTAGTGGAGCTGGGTAAGCCCCGGACTAATATACCACACCGTTTTAGATAAGATCTTGCAGACACCGTTTTCTTAGTTTTTCGTTTCATAGTTGCCCAAAATTCGTCAATAGTGAAATCCCTTTTCATGGATCTTTCTCAGGGCTTAGGTTTTCTAGAACGAATAAGAATTCTTCCAATTTATCTAGGTAATTTCTTGCTGGTTCTTAGTTTTGTGTTCCACAGTTTCCTGAAATTAGTAGGTTGTGAGCATAATTTTTATATTTTGTGTATGTTTACTTTTGTGATCTATGTATATGTATGTCCAATTTAGGGCGTTATGATGTGGAAGAATAAGGCTACAAGAGCTAATGATTTGGCAGCTTCAACCCATATCATTTTTTTGTAGTGGTTTTAACTTCACATCGATTAATTTGTTGATCTATTTATTATATTATTAAATTGGTGGAAATATGATCCTCTGGTGTTCATGTTATTATAGTTGGAAATTTATCAACAAGAACTAGAAGAAATGAGGAACAATACCACACAGAAATATGTTGCTCACTTAAGAAGGTTGCCATTTGCCCCCTTTTGTAGTTTTACAAATTCTTCCCTTTACTTTACCCATTTATTTTTTAATAGATGAATATTGTCAATATTGCAGGAAAAGCGATGCTACTCCAAAGGATCTTCAATTTATAAAGGAATCACAAGGTCTTTATATGCTATCTTGATTTCATCTTAAAGTCTTAACTTAAAATTGTTGTTTCCCTCCATTTCTTTGAAATTCTTTTTTTTTTTTTCTTTGGAAAATGTCATCAACATGGACGTTGGCATGCTCAGATTGTCCGAGTTGATTCCAGTAATAGTTAATTATCCATTTCCTACACTAGTTTTGTGATTTCTTCCTAGGTATGTGGAACTGCTAAGAACTAATATAGAATTTTTTTTTTTTGAATGGTTAGATAATGAATAGAAGTATATTGGTGATGCAGAAATCCAGAGCCAAAACGAAACAAGACTTGATAAAAATATGTTTCCTAATTATTTCCTATAATTAAAATGCATCTTTTAGGGATAAGTATTCTACCCATTTTGTGGAAACAATTTCTCAATATTACCTGCAAAAGAATTTCAAAGTACATCTAGAGTGGAGTTACATCACTATTTGTAGGGAAACTTATGTCTATGGTTCCTTTTTGGATCTTAAATAAGCCTTGGGGTCCTTATTCAATTTTTTATGCTATTTGCATCTCTCCATGCTCAACCCATTAGAGATTTTTTTATGCCACTTCAATTTTTAAATGTTATGTGTTTTGCCCAATTTCAAAGATTTTAAATAATCAGAAGTACAAAAAATAATGTATTCCACATTGAACATATTTTTTTATCGGACTGAATATTTGGAATTTTTCAAAAACTAATGTATTCCACATTAATAATGTTAGGTTCTCGGTTCAGTTTTCGATCAAAATTTATATTGTTTGACGTGGTTGAATAATTGGAACAAAAATATGGTGAAAAAAGAATTTATTAGGCTTACTTTTTTTTTTTTTTTTTTTTTTTTTTTTTTTTTTTTAATGAGTTAAACTTATGTCTATCCTACTGCATGTTTGCAACTTGCAAGACCACCCTTGAGATGCTGATTCTACTTTTGTTTGTATTTTCAGGTTTAACATACGCGGGTTATGCAAAGGCTGTGTATTCTCGGTTTGAGCACTCGGTGTCTATTGACTGGCTAGTGAATGTATACAAATATTGAAAACCTATGCTGATGCAGGTTTAAGATTATTAAGGAAGTTGGTAATGGTACATTTGGAAATGTCTGGAGAGCTACAAATAAGCAATATGGTGAAGTGGTATGTCTTTCTTTTTTATTTCTCTCTTTTCTTCCAGATTGCTGTGGATTTTTATTGAATTAATTATTTTTTTGGCCTAAAGATAAAAATATTGCACATGAAATTTTTTTCCATCTGAATTTGCTATTTCAAACTAATAATCTGAATTTGCAGGTTGCATTAAAAAAATGAAAAATAAATATTATTCATGGGAAGAATGTATAAATTTGAGAGAAGTAAAGGTCAAACAGTTTGCTTACCTGTTGACTGGTATATGCTTCTATTTAAGTACAGCTAACAAAAAATTTTCGTTCTTGCGAGGGACAGCCCCTCCGGAAAATGAAGAATTCAAATATCGTGAAGCTCAAGGAAGTTATTAGGGAAAATAACATCTTCTACTTTGTCTTTGGGTACATGGTATGGTATGCATTGCTTTTCCATATGTAGATATCTATTGCTTTTTACATGTTATTCAGATATAAACATAGATGTTGCATTAGATTTTCAGGAATGCAATCCATACCAGCTTATGAAGGATAGAAGCAAACTTTTTTTTGAAGCTGAAGTTAAAAGTTGGTGCTTCCAAGTGTTTCAAGATTTAGCATACATGCATCAACATGGGTACTTTCATTGTGACCTCAAGCCAGGTAATTATTGATAATGCCTCTGACCTTTTTTTGGTGGTTGAGGGAGAAGGGCTTCGTATAGCTATAGCCATTATATGAGTTCTACCGGCTTGACATACCTATGAAGTGAGTTGTAAACGCTTGATATTTTTTTAGGCAAAAGTTTTCACACTATAATGAAAAAATAAAAAAATGTAAGATTCTGAAGCCTGTTGTGATAAACCATAAACCATATTTAGAATCCATAAAAATTGGAAGTGCAACTTACAAATATACATAAATTGATTAAAAAAAAAAAGTAGCACATAATTCAATTAAAATGCATTTGGCATAGGGGTGTCAAACGGGCCGGGCCGGCTCGGCCCGTTTGACCGTGGTCCATTACTGGTCCACGGGCCGGAACGGGTCGGTCTGTGGGGAGACGAGCCGGGCCAAGTCGGCTCGTCCCCCATAGAGCCGGGCCAAGTCCGACCCGTGGGCCCGTTTGACCACGGGCCGGCTCTTTAAATTTTTAATTTTTTTTTTCTAACGGTTAAATAATTGAACATTAAAAGACCCTCCTCCTTTAATCCGGGCTTGGGACCGGCTACATTTAAATTATTGTAGGTGGAGTTAAAATTGTACACGAACAAAATGTTACGTGTACAATTTTTTTATTTGAAAGAAAGAAATCAAACAATTCAAAATACAGAAAAAGAAAAAATTTACTTACCAATACGATTGTTCTCCGAATTTATCGACAAGAATTTCACATATCCTATCTTGTTTCCTTTTCTCCGCAAACTGTTAATCCTTCAAATACATTAAGGCCTCCAGTATGTCTTCTTTAAGCCTTGACCTATATTCAGATAACACTCTACCACCTGCACTAAAAGCAGCCTCCGATGCTACAGTTGATACCGGAGGTGCTAGTAGATCTCGTGTAATCATAGAAACAACCGGGTATTGACGCTCGTTTTGTCTCCACCACTTAAGAATGTCAAAATTATTTCTCTCGTCCTCGTGTAACATACTAAGAAGGTCATGTGAGAAATACCTAGTTAACTCGCCTGAAATTTCATCTGAACTATTATATTTACTAGAAGAACTAGAACCACTAGGAAGTGTACTAGAACTAGAAATTCCCTTCATATTCATAAGGTAGGAAAGTAAATAACTGTCTTGATTTTGTATCACAATAGGGGTGGGAGCAGTTCTTCGAACATTTTTACCTGACCTTTGGGCATTGATCTCGTACATTTTACATAAACATTTTTCTAAATTAGTGCATGTTAAAGGGGTTTTAAAAGTTAATTTATTTTATATTGCCTTTATGGTGTGTTTAGTTCCCTCTAAATTTATTCTAGGGTCCATAACCGTTGCTAATGGAAACAAAGCTGGTAAATCTTCCCAATACTTTCTAAACTTAGTCTCCATTGCTTTAATGATATCAGAAAAAATAGGAAATATCTTGTACTTTTTAAAATTATTAGCAATGCAATAAAAATGCTTCAACACTAAAGGACTAGTGGGATAATTAACACCGAAAAATTCGTTTGTAGCATCGTAAAATGGTTTCAAATTTTTTTTAACATGCATTGCAAGTTCCCAATCATTAGTCCCCAAATCAAAAGTTGAGCCGTTTGAGTGCCGACCGTTGTAATATGCACATATTAAATTCTCGTAACCTTCACAATGTTCAATCATTAAATAAGTTGAGTTGCATCTATGTCCTACATCATTAATAAATGATCGTGGGTTCATACCATTTTCTACACACAGTACATCAAAAACTTGTTTTCTAGAAGGTGCTATCATTATGAAATTGCAAGCACACCTAATTTTTTTCAATTGATTTTCTATAAACTTAAGACCATCTTGAATTATTAAATTAAAAATGTGATAGACACAACGAACATGAAACAAGACTCCACCAAACTCAGGATTTATATTTGCTGCTAATCTATCAATCACCGCTTTATTAATAGAAGCATTATCTAGTGTAAAACCACGAATTCTACTATCACGGTTAAATTCTCTAATAATTGCAAGTAGTATATTGAAAATATTTGTTGCGTTATGTGGGTAATCAATAACTTTAAATGCCATAATTCTTTTGTGTATTACCCAAGAATCATCAATGTAATGACAAGTAACAGCTACGTAACCTCTATGATTATTGCCAGTCCACAGGTCCGAAGTAAATGACAAGTTACCATTCCATTTATTTAAAGCATCTATAAAAATTTGTTTTCTCTCGAAATATTTAGCTATGCAATCACCTCGTAAAGTATTTCTAGAAAAGGGTTTGTACCTGGGTTGGAGATACTTCTGAATGAATTTTGTGAATTGTGAAATTTCTACAATTGAAAGCGGGAACTCACCACTCAATATGAACATGACCATCCCTTCTCGACGCGCTAGATCTTGGTTGAAGACCCGATTGGTTAGGCTCAATTGACCAAACTGTAGAGTTGATTGGTTTGCTTCAACCGTGCCAGGTTTTCGACATCCTTTGCAGTGTCTATTGAGCTGTGATGTGCCCCCACCCTTCTTCCAAGAGAAAAGTCCCTCGCAACTTCTACATTTTGCTTTGTATATCGGTTTGTTTTCAGCATCTTTTTTCGATGTTTCGATCAAATCGAAAAAATTCCAGCAGTTGGATTTTTTCGTCCTCTTTGGATTTCTGCTGGAGCCTGCCGGCGTGCTAGCGGAGCTAGATCCATATGTAGCAGTGACATCTTCATCAATTATGTCATTCAAATCAATAGGAGTTCTTGTATCTATATCTCCGATCTCATTTTCAAACTCCGCCAAATTTTCGGGAATTGGAATATCATTGAGAGGTGCAAATTCATCAACAAATTGGCTAGAAGAATAACCATGAGATTGTGAGTGTGCCATTAGAAATAATAGAATTGAAAAATTGGAGATGAAAATGAAATATGGAATGGAATTTGAGCCAATATTGTATATTTGTATGTGAAATATTACAGCACTAGCCACTAGAATTTGAGACTTGAGAGTTGAGACTTGGGAGTTCGGAGAGTTGAGTTGAGATTGTGAAAAAAATGAAGTAAAAAACGAGTATTTATAGAAGAAAAAAAAATAAAATAAAAAGTTACAAACGGTCACAAGACTGTTTGAGCTTCTCAGGGCCGGAACGGGCCGGCCTGCGAGCCGGCCCATTCCGACTGTGGCCGATTTGTTTCGGCCGGTGGCAGGCCCATTTGGGGTGTCCGTTGGACTAGCCCGCGAACATGTCTGCGAACTTCACGAGCCGAACCCGAACTGTCCAACACCCAAATTTTTTTGTCTGGTCCAAGCTCAAGTCCCTTTTTTTAACGGGCCGAAGTGAACTTTTAACGAACCTAGCCGAGCCGAACTCCCGAACTCCCGAACTATCCAGTCCGTTTGACACCCCTAATTTGGCAGTCTATTGGAAGCTAATTCTAGTTACGTTGTGACACCAAATGAACTACTGAAATGGAAGTTCACTTCCCAAATTAAAACTTTGAGATAATATGATGATACTATCACAGAACGCACATGCATTTGTTAAAAGAACATGACAACCAAAAAATAATTGGCGATTTCATAAAATTATCATATTATTTCAGTTTAGTAATGGGTAATAATTTCATCTACCTAAATGTTTTAGGTGCCTCTTTTCATGATTAGTGATTTCATTTACCAAAAAACAACGGTTGATTTTATAAAAGTATCATATTAATTCATTACAACGCTCTATGTTTCTACCTTTTGAATTGAGAGCTGCTTTATCAATTTGAACTGGGAACGTTCCCTCTATTAATTTATAGAATGACATCTTATGTGAATGAATTCTACAACCTCCCATGTGCTAAGAGTTGTAACTTTTTTTATCCATTTTTTTTTGGGTCCATGCTCATTTGGTCCATATTTGATCCACTTGCGGATGAGAAGATTTATAAGCAATGCACCATCAGTCATCCGTTCAGGTATAAATCTATTGATGCTTTGGAAGATCTTGATTCACTTGAGGTCTGCTAAAGCTGATCTAATGGTCCGTTTCATAGGCATAAATTTTCCATGAAAAATTTATTGTGAGTACAAATTTTTGGTAGTCCTTGTATATAGTCTGTAATGAATTAAGAAGTTTGATTAGCCCACTTTTTAGTTTATTTCATCAATAAAAGAAGGGACATGGAGTGTAAGTTTTTGGCAGTCCCTGTTTATAGTTTGTAACAAAGCAAGAAGTTTAATTAACCCATCTTTTGGTTTATTTGATCAATAAAAGAAGGGACATGGAGGTACCCACTTGTTCAATATTGATAGTGAAAGGTCCCTTAGATTGACACTCTAGACAAGATCCAAACCTTCATCTCTGAATATGAATTTTGGGGAAAAAAGTGGCCCTAAATTTGTTCCACACTTGTTATAATCATACTTCATTTGGTGCAAGTGCGAGAAGGTACCACAATGTCAAGTGACAAGTCCTCCAATTCGAATCATGGTATTCAAATGGACTTGCTTGCAAAACACAGAGCAAAATGAAGGTAAGCGTAATTTTAACATGCAGAACTTTAAAGAAAGCAATCAGTGTTCCATTTTGATGTCACCTAATATTAAGTATCTGACCATAAAATGGCAAGTTGGTGATGCGTACATAAATATTTTGATGAATTTTTTTGTAACTTTACCATATTGTAGCTTCATTTTCATCAAGGTTGGATATTTGAGTTGTTGCTCAAATATTGTTATTATAAACACATTATGTTTAATATGCAGGGATCCTGAGTAGCAGGCTATGGATAAACCTATTGAGTTGGCATAAAAGAAACTTTGAGATCGCCTAACACGGACAGTCGTCGCTTACCAGATATAAAAAACACTAGCAATGTGTGACACAATATAGGTGTTTGCAATCTATATTTATAATCTTGATCTGTAATGATTGTTATTATTGAGGTATGTCAATGACTTAATATTTTTGTAATCAGGTTCTCTACAATCACGTCCTTGTTCATCTGCGATTACTTCAACTAAGACTAAAAAATGTAAAGTCTTGGTACAAAATAGCTTGCCTCTAAAGATATTAATAGTGAAATTTTTATACAACTATAATGCTTATATTTCAAAAATATTTTTTAATCACACTAAAAAATTCAATCAAAAAACATTTTTCGTACGAAGTACGAGTTTTCACTAGTTCTCGAATATAAATCGAAATGTGCATGTTTCATGTCAAAGTAGGGACAAATAAGACGTCACCAAACTTGAAATGGACCATTGTTGGAAAACTTATGGGTTTTTAGACAAATACAAAATTTAATGAAAAGGTTTTGAAAGTAGATAATACGTTTTAAAGTTGAATATTTTTTAGTTAGAGTGATATGATGTGCAATTCTTTCGTAATAGTTATTTTTATTAATATTGTAGTACACTCACAAAATAGTTATTTTAACTTATTTAAAAACGAGACAAACACATTTTATTAAAAATTTAAAACTACGCTGTACATATTTTATAAGAGTGACACATGTCATTTTCTAATATCCTTAAATCATACTAGTATCACATTTATAAGTTGTTATGGAAGAATAACATGAAATGATTTTACTGTAAATATCGTTACAGAATATGAAGAAAGAAAAGTTTGAACACACAATTTGTTTTGAATAACGATAGAAAGTGTCAATGAATGTTCAAAATAGAAATGAATTAGATTTCTCACAAATTTTGGAAAACTTCTTTAAATACTACATTATTTGTACAATCTGTGGTTACCCGCACTCCTGTGATGCACGAAAGTTACTATAGACAAAATATATTTTAAACAATTAATCAAACTTAAGTTAAACAGTGCGTTATTTTCAAACTTATATTGTGTAGAATAAATAGAAATTTTGTCTAAATAATTTTTTACTACCACGAATAGAAATAATAATCCTCAAAATATTATATTTATATAAAATAAAGTAATTGTAACAAATTAAATTTATGCAGTCCTATATTTAAATAAATGTAACAACTTAAACAATATTGACGATGCACGTAAGTGAAAATTAATCTCAAGATTTGCGATACATAAAAGTGAAATTTAACCAAGAGACCCTTTACACAATTTTTTTTTTTTAATTTTTAAATGCGATGCATTTAATTGAATATAATTTAATTATATTATATGTCAATAAAATTTAAAAAATAAAATTATTAATGAAAATCTAAATAAAATATATAATGAATCTTTTTATCTTTATATGTCAATAAAGTTTTACTGATTGTTACGACATATAATTATTTTTTTGTAAAAGTTGTGGACTGATTAATTGTTTTACCATCTTTGCATGGAAATGGGTCATGAATTAAATGTTTTAGCAATTGTACCACAAACATTTCAACTCAATTTCTGAATTTCGCGGTTCAATAAATAAAATTTTCTTCTTCCTTTTTTTAAAAAAAATAATTTTGACTACAAAATTAGACTCATATAATAAATCTGCAAGACACAACCTACATATCCTCCTTAGGATCGATGCTTCTCTTTTTACATATTATTCTTCATCATATTCTTCCCAAAAAGAGATCTAGGATATATATACTTCTTTTTTTCTTTATTCGTATTGTTACATTATTAATTTAGTATTTTAATAAAAATTGCTGACTGGTTAATTATTTAATAAAAATTATATGAACTGATTGTTAAAGTGTGTAATATATATATATATATATATTCTACATATTGTGGTTATTTAAATATATAATATTAAAAATAGAAAAATGAACAGAATCAGTAAATAAATAAAAATAATGTCAAAATGATGAATGAATTGATCGAAATATGAACTTGTAAAAATTAACACAACTTAATTGAATTTACTTAGAAAATTGGTATATTTATTATTTGTTTTAATTTGATAAGAAAAAAAACTCGAACTGAAATTAATCATCTATGACTAAATTGAATTTAGTTAACAAATTATAAATAATATTATATGACTTAGATGATATAACTTAAAGTGAATTGGATAATGAAGAAAAGTAAGAAAAATATAAAGTTGAACTTTTACTTTTGATCTTTGAGTCAGTTTTACAAATAATATGTTTACATTTGCTCTCACTTGTTAGCATGTATTAAACTTTTTATTGTGATCTTTGATTTGACACTCATATTACATTTAGGGTGGCTATATTGCCACCACAATATTTATTTTCTACACCATAATTTTAAGTATTTTCCTTATATACAAAAATAGACATAAATAAAATTATATAAAAAACCTTTTAATTTTATCTCACTAATTTTTATGTACACCACACAATTTCAAATAATTTTCTTCTCTTCTTCTATATTTATTTTTCTAAATTATCTCGTTCTTTTTATTTTTGCTTTTCAATACCAAGTTATTCAGAATCGAAGTGGATACAATAATTACATAGGATTTCTCAAATAATAACGTCAACAACCATGAACTCAAGTTGAAGTTTTGGTTACTTAAAGATTTTTTTTTAACCACTTTTTAGGGCAACTAAACAGTGTTCAATTTCGATTAATCGTATTAGCTACTTATTGTTATATTTAGTTTCAATTTCCTCTGAGTTTTTGAATTGAAGAAACGGCAGCCACAATTGAAGGTTGCAAGTTGCAACTCCCAAGGTTTAGGGTTTTCATTCGGATCTAGTATTTAGGAACAAATTTGATGCACCATACTTTAACATGAAACCGGAAGAAAATATTTTGAAAGGAAAACAACTATGAAACTGGAAGAAAATATACTGGAAGAAACTGTAGAAATGATGAGAAGAATGATATATAATATTGGGATAATGAGGACACCATAATAATGTTTTTTTTTTTTTTTTTAGTTTTAAATTTTTTTATAGACTTAGGCGTATTATTGTAAATTTGTTGTGGACTATTTATTAAAAATATATTTTAAATGTGGTGTAGTAAACAAATTTTGTGGTGGTAATATATTTACTCTTACATATATTTCGACTTCAAAATAATACCATAATTATCAAAAAAATAATAATTATTATAAAAAAGAAAAAAAAACAGTTTATACATTAAAAAGATAATATCTTGATGTCATAAATAGTATAACATAGATGCTAATGCTATTAATGACACATGTGTACCATAATAATTGTTAAAATATTTAATACACTTTTTGGCAAAAAATTCTAGATTTAGAAAGTTGTTTTGACGGAAAATAATGCGGGAATTTTAGTGACGACACTTCTGTTTATTTTATGTATATGTACTGATGTACTGATAGAGATTTGTTGCAAACAAATTGCAATAACTTGGGGTTGTCTTATAACAGCTTGGGGTTGGCAATACTTTTTGGTTACTAGAAGGGATGATTGTTTAGTGATATGCAGGGTTAATTATAAGAATAATGCTACGTATGTCAAAGTTGAAATAAGTCTCAATCCAGTTGGCACTCTCCTATTAAAAATTGAAGAGGTGGATGCACATAGACATCTTTTCATTCTCCAATGAATGTGTACCAATTGAGTTGAGATTGATCTCAACGTTGAGATAAATAACATTACTCTAATTATAAATATTCCTAACTTTACTCGTGATTACAATTGCTCCCTAAAAATTAAATGGTTGTTCACTTAACTATTAATTAGTTATTCAATGCTCACCCTGACCAATTCCATATTTACAACTGGACAAATATTACAACGTGACTCATGAAAAAGTGACGTGGCTGATGAAAAACTGACGTGGTGGACATAATGTCATATCCACGTCATCTGAGTCTTCATCTCCAAATCACCTTCTTCCCTAAATCACCTTCCTCCCCAAATTTCAATCACAGGTACGTAGTTCTATCTGCACCACTAGTCATAAGTTTGAAATCGCAATGCTCTTAAGAAGTAACTTGTACTTATATTTACGTTTAACCAGCCATGCTTATATTGTTCATCTTTTCACATGATCTTAAGCTTTGACTTAATCTTAAATAAGAATTCATTCTCAATAAATTCCAAATTTGTGAAGATAGTAGGTCCACGATCGAATCACTACAAGCAGACGACTTTTCTCTTATCGCCCATCAATAAATAGAGACATGAAGAGAAAAATCTACTATGAAGCCATTTCAAAAGAGTACGCAAACTCTCACATTTCCATCGGTGAACCTATTCCATGTACATCATGAACATTTGAAACTAGTAGAAGAGCTGTTATTTTCTTTCATATATCTCCGTGAAGAAGTTGTAAGAGGATGTACTTATGGGACGGAAATTTAGATGACGTGAATATGAATCACATATTCTGTTTGCCACGTCTTTTTTTCATCCGCCATGTGAAAAATATTTGCGTAGACATCTATGCAAACGAAATTAGCAATGGTAGGTGTTGGGTTTTTGATTCCAATAATTCTGAACAATGATGTAAGGACAGTTGTGGAATTATATGGACGTCAAATCGCATAGCTCAATTCGATAATAACTCACTTGGGGAGGCCCAATTGTAGTGGTCTATTATCAGACCTAACTCAAAGTGGTTGTTATATAACCTACTTTTATCTTCATTTGGCATTGTGTTTTGAATCTCAATGAGGGGGAAATGGGGAGAGACCGTTCTTGGTCGAGAGTTGAGGTTCTTCATTTATTCCATTTGCTTGTTCCCAACATTCTCCTACCCTTTGTGATATGGTTGAGTGGAACTTGATGTTTGGTGTCGGTTATTGAAGTGCTTACTGATATGATCCGGACCAGGCATCGGAGGGCGAAGTCGAACCATCGGCAATATGACAATGATCTACGTGCAAAACGAAGCAAGTTCTATGTTGGGGTCGAGCCGAGAAGAGGGACGGATCAAGCCGAGCCGAGTGATCGAAGTAATTGGTGCAGAAAAGGCATTACGGCCGTAATTGAAATCCTTCACGACCGTAACTCATTTAATCACGGCCATAAAAGCTATTATCACGGCTGTAATCAACTATCGAGGGAAAATGCAGAATTTCAGCAGAACCAGACTTACGGCCGTAAGTCTGAAAGTTACGGTCGTAACTAATAAAACAGTTTTGGATCAGAGAGGCCATTACGGCCGTAAAAGAATTCTTCACGGCCGTAATTGAGCAGCGCCAGATTTTCCGGATTTTGGATTATTTTATTCCTTTTTTGGTTTTTAGGTTATTTTCCTAATTTAGTATTTTAGTTTAATTAGAATTCTATTTTGAGTAAATTAGAGGCTAGGTTATTTTGCTTATTTATATTCATTTCCATGATTGTAAAAAAACAGTTTAGTTTGAGTTTTGAGATTAATAAAGTTGAGAGCGTTTTCTCCAATTAAAAGGTTGAGGAGTCCCTTTTGTGTTCTTCGAGAACAAATCCAACTTATCAAATATTCGCGAGAATATTTGTGGCGTTTCCAATTAGAATCTTATCAAGGAAATTGACAAGTCCTTGTGGTGTTTCGAAAACCTCGGTTCTTCAATCCGCATCGTCAATTTATTGCGTTGTGATTGTTGGGTGCAAGTCCTATCGTCAATTTTATCTTTTCAATATTCGTGTTCTTGTTCTTGTTATTTTCGTGCCAGATCTGATTTAGATCTTTCCTAGGGTTTTAGATTTCGTTATTCCCCGTTTTCGACGAGATTCCCCGACTGGGATCTCATCACTTACTAGCCTGAAAATGTGTATCGATGGACCGAATAATTTCAATAGTGGATATGAGTCGAGCTTGATGTTTGATGTCGATTATTTAAGTGCTAACTGAGCCTGAAAATGTTTATCAAAAGACCAAATAATTTCAACATGGGATCAGATCTAAGGTGCGATTTTTGGCTAAAATTAGACCAGAAATCTGGGCAAAAATGAGCAAACACGAAGAATGCAAACCGGCAGAAACTGGAAACTAAAAAATGTCCAAATTCGAAATTCTAGCTAGTCTTTTTTCGCGATTTTCAGTCAAACCATTGGCTAGTTGGGAAAAGTAAGGCCACATTTAGAACCGCCTTGTTGAGGAGAGCGTTCGACCAAAATCTGAGCAAATTCCAACAACTGTAGTAGTAGTAGTAAAAACCGACAGAAAGTTGGGGGAAGAAACTGTGCAAAAACAAAAATTTGACCATAACTTCAAATCAAGATTCCGGCTGATCTAAACCTCCGATCAACAAACAGAGTACACTGGTAGGTTCGTGAGGCTAAGGAGAAGCATCCTGGTGGGAAGTGGCGGTTTCCAGCGGCATCAATTGGTGATTTTGGCTGAAGAAGATTTTCAAAACGGAGCTTTAATATGAAATTCTAACCAAACAAGAACTCCAATCAACAAATGGCCATTGGATTTGGGTTCGTAACGAAGAGACGAAAAAATTCTGGTGTTTGGGGAAACTTTTCGACCACCGGTGCGTACAGATTTGGCAGCCGCATGTGGCGGCGTGTGGGGCAATTTTTAGTGAAATGGTCTTCATGTAGTTTGTTCATCTCATCGAGGTGGAGCTGTTGGTGTTGTCGAATTTCAATTCTGAGATTTGTACTGAAAGTTGAACAAATTTGCACTTGTGGTCATTTGGTCAATGGGTGATTCGTTTTGTATTGTTGTAACTTTCGTTGGAGGCTTTAAGGTGTATAGTGGTGTTTCTAAAACAATGATGTTCACATGTCTCATAATTTACGGACTAAGAAAAGTTCGTTCTAGTAAATTGGCTAAAACATTTATTTATCGTACTAACATATCATCACGTGGGTGATTATTAGGATTGATGGTTGTCATTACTTGATAATCATTGCTTGTTACTAGACTTATGAATTATTTATTTAATTCGTGCCATATATTCTTTATGAATTTGATAAATTAATTTCTCTATGGATTTAATAAATTGTTTTAGATGTTCTATTGTCATTATTGTCATTTAGAAATGCCCGTACCTTTAGGAAGTATGCATTTTGTTACATGTTGTGTTTATGCATTTTTTGGGATAAGATGATAACATTTGGTATCGAGATTTTTTTTATGGCTTGGTGATTTGATGTTTTTAGAGCGTATGATGGCAATATTTTATATCTAGTTAGTGAAGTAGGTAAGTGATACATTTGGACTTTTTTATGGGAGTTTGTCCTAATTGAGAGAGTAGAAGGTATTGGATATTTGTGATGCGAACAGTAGATCTAGGTAAGATCCAAGTGAGGATTATTGAGGATAAGTGCTCGACGTTACTGCATGTATACGTGATCCTTTTTACATGTGTTTGATTACTTAATTCGATGCATTATTTTTGTAGCATTTAAATTTATTTGATATGTGTTACTTTGCATGAATTTGTGTGTAATCAATTTTTACTGTGTATAATGTGTGTATATGCATAGTGGATTGAGTCCATTCTGTATATTTAATTAATTAATTCGATGCATTGTTTTGTGTAGCATTTCAACTTGTTTGATATGTGTTACTTTGCATGAATTTGTGTGTAATCAATTTTACCAAGTGTAATGTATTGGTATGCATAGTGAGTTTGTGACGCATTAGCAGTAAGTGTAAGGATGTCTTTTGGTAATGTGTGGAGGAGTAGATGCCAGATGATGCATTGATTAGATGTACAGGGGGTGAGTGTGACATTTGAATCATGAGTTGAGATGTGGTTAAATGTACTACAAATCTTCTATGTGAAAATTCTAATAAGGTGAAGTGTAAAAGACATTTAGATCACTTCTATTAGATGGAGATCAATTATAGCCTTAGGTTGAGACAAGTGAGGTCTTGATAGAGGAGCATTCCATGGACTTAGGACCTATAGTTGTTTACCAGTTAAATATGTGTAGTGATCAATCTAGTGAACATAGGTTGCGATGTGTGTGATAAGTGTACTCTTGATACGAGCTACACGGAATGTGATATGATAATTGTGTGAGATTTTTTCATGAGGTTATTTATGCACTGTATTGTATGTATTGATAGTTGTGTTTGATTAACTTGAAGTTAGTCTTATGTTCTTTTGTGAGCATGTTTGAAAAGATTTTTATATTATTCTATGATTATATCTTCATTGTCTATATTATGCATTCTTGATTGATTAATGTGATTATATATCTTCTACTTGAATTTTTTTTTTTTTTTTTTTTTTTTTACCTTAATCCTAGTGAGTAAATGGAGCGTGTATGGTGTGCGTCTCGAGTGCGATATACGAGGTAAAATCTGTGATTCCAATTTTAATTGTCAACCTTAATTGGGCAAGCATAGACACTTTGTTGTTTTCTTGTATGTTGATTGAGTATCAAAGTGGAGATTTATTAGATTTTTGATACCTAATAAATTCGGGCGATAATATAAAAATAGTTGTGAGATTATCCTTCCCCCTAAATCCTTGTGTGAATTAGAGTATTTTGAAACAACTCTGGTGAAGTGGTTGTGAGTCGAACTTAATGCTTAGTATCAATTATTGGAGTGCTTACTGAGCCCAAATTTTTTTATTAAAGGACCTAATAGTCACGAGGGTTGAGTAAAGGGAAAAATATATAATTAAGGGATTTAAAAATACATATTTCAAAAATAAGACAAAACTTATATATATATATATATATTCAAAAATCAGGTTTTTATTAATATTAATTATGCATATTAAGGTCACAACATTGTATAATTTTCACGTCACAATAATTTCACGTCACAAACACAAATCTTTTAGGTCACAAATTTCACAACTGATTTTAAGGTCACAAATTACAAAATCATTTAGTCACACAAATGTCAAATTAGTCAATCTCGACTTTTTTTTTCTAGGTCACAATGTATTGAATTATTAGATCACATGTTTTAGGTCATAAACACAAATAACATCACCATCACCAACCACCATCATCATCGCCGCACACCACAGCACCACCGTATCCACCGAACCACCACCACCACACCACCACCACCACAGGCACCACTGCATCCACCGAATCACCACACCACCACCGAATCACCACACCACCACCACCACCACCACCACTACCACAAGCACCACTGCATCCACCGAATCACCACACCACCGCCATCTGTGGCCCGAACACCACACCACCACCACTACCACAGGCACCACTGCATCAACCGAATCACCACACCACCACCACTACCACAGGCACCACTGCATCCACCGAATCACCACACCACCACCACCACCACAGGCCCACCTACCTCCGCCCACCACAGCACCACCATCTGTGGCTTGAACAATAAAATTTGAACGAAGAATGGGGAAATTGAAACCGCTTACTCTGTAGTTAAATTTCTCCTCTTTTACTCCCTAAAAATCTCATCCTCCTTCCGCCCGCCTCCCTTCGAACTCCGATGCTGTACCGCCACCGTAACTTCCACTAAGATGGTGGATTGAGTGTAATATCGTTGTCGATCAGAATGGATGTGTGGCACAATCGCTATGGGCTGTTATTCCAGCAACGCCGTCGTCGTCCCGTGGTTGTGTCCTATGATGAGGGCGGTGTGGGGGCATGAGTTGCAGAGAGAGTTGGAAGAGAGATGGATAATGGGGCGTGAGTTGTGGAGAGAATTGGAGGAGAGATGGATAATGTTGAAGTCACAATTAGGTTAGGGATAGTATAATTTAATTTAATAATTAATATTTTTATTAATAAAATTGATAATATCCACCTGAAAATTGAAGTTTTACAAGTTTGAACTTATATTTGAATTTGATTTCTATAAAGTAGGGATGCAAGTAATTTCCACTTGAGTAAATTAATAAATAGTTTTGTGAGCATTAGATAACCATTTAATTTTTAGTGAACAAGCAGTAACTATGATTAAAATTTACGGACTCATTTAATTAACTAATGATATGCACAAAGAGACCATGGCTGACCGTTTAAGTTGGATGTCATGATGGATGGCAATTCCTCAAGTCTAATGGCATTTCATCTTGATTCTCTTCTTTAATTTTCCTCCATTAGAAACTCTATGATTTTACAACGTCTCAGATGTTGCAAACATGGACCACCAAACAGATAACTCTTTGACAACTTGTTTAACTGTTCTTAAAAAAAAAAATACAAATAAACTGATAACAATTGTGTCACACGGACCGTACATAAGGGACTATAGACAATAGTCTAGAAAGTACTAGGCCTCTGCAATATTCAAATGTGTGCCAACTTCAAGTAATGTATCTAATCTTTCCCATGAATATAAAAATGATAAACAGACCTGGATAAAATCCTCTCAAATGTACCTGATTCCTGCAATATCATGAATTCACAGAGTTCCATTCAAAAGATATCTTGTGTGTGATCAGCTTCAATAGGAGGACCATGCCAGCAGATGATGATGATGATGATCGCATTTCAGATAAAAGCACTCCGTCCACCCCTCCGACTATGCCTGTCATATGCAGTGTTGAATTTATCGACCAGCTCGTTCATTGTGCTGCCCAAAGAACAAAAGAAGTATACATATCACATGCGGCAACTTAAAACTAATATGTGATCATATAAGGTTGTCCAATTCATTGATGCGACGAAACCTAGTGTATTGTATAAATCGATAGCAAATTCAATGTATTAGCTGGGATAAATTTGTAGTGAAATCACTGGTTCTGAAGATAATCATTAAAACTGTGTTCCAGCCAGCAAATGCTATATAAACTTTACCTGCATACCATAAGGCAAGCCTATGTTGCTCGGACTCATAAGTTTTTAAGAAGTACCCGTGTCGAACACATGGTTATAGGATAAAGATATGAGATCCTTTTTGAATCTTTTAAACCAAAAGATGATACTTTATACCATTTAAATGAAAAGAGAATCTTTTATATCTCAAAAAAATACATCTATAATTACCAATACATAAATTTTTAAAGCAACTTGAAGTCTACAAGACGAATTCATGCACCCTGTCAAATTTTTTTGTCCTTTTGGTCCGACACCTAGATATGTACACGTACCCAATACCCGTAGCCGAGTCCAAGCAACTTAGTAGGTCTTGCCAGAACAAAGACGAGCAAAGCTTAATTGATTATAAGAAAATGATTTAATCTTGCAGGCCTAATTTAAAACTGGTGTAAATGTTTTCACCCGCGGTACTTTGCTTCTGCCATTTATGGTCAAAGTCGAGATTCAAAAATTTCATCTTCTAAAGGAAAATAGACAACTAGAAGGCTCATTTAAACATACCTCGAGCAGTTGGTGAACATGGCAAGGTAACTAATCAATAATGTGTCATTATATTCCTGGAAACAATATACAACATTAGAATCAGAATGAAAAAAAACTGAACTTGATCCAAGATTATGTCTAAACTAGTTAACATCTATCACCATATGAATGTGAGAATCAATTTGCGCAAACGAGAAATACAGAAGAAAAATGCACTGGGAATGAAACTAGACAAGAACTTCCCCCACCTATCCAATTACCTCCATAAGCAAGTGAAACGTTCATAATACTGATAATAGATTATCTCAAGGAAAATCACAAGTTTTTGAAAGAACTCACCATCAAGAAATCATCCTGAAACTTTTCAGATTCGATGGCTGGCAATCTTCTTAAGAGACTAGATACTTGCCTCAGCAATGAATTCTCACAAGGAATATCACCTGAATGAAGCAGTAACTCAATTAACAACTTATAGCTGTGGTCCTTTAAGGAGACAACTTTTTTTTGCCCTTCATCTCATATGCTCATCAAGGAGGACAACCAAAGCTCTCTAAGAACAAGATATACTTGCATCTCACTGCTAGTAAAGATGATCTAGGCATTATTAGACTCTGAAATTTAAAACAGATATAAGCAATAAACCTCACTTTCTTTATTTACTGCATTCAGAATTCAGAATTTAGATCCACCAAAAACTTTAGATTCTGATAAAGAATGATGCCTTATATACTTTCTTCCTAAACAAAAAGCACAAGAAAAATTTTTGGAAAAAAAGAAATCCACCAATACACAAGTGAAATAAATCCCATGCCCAAAAAAGAAAATGAACCTTTTTCCCCACAGGTAGCAGAAAATACCTTTCTGCATAGCAAGAAGATAATGATTAAGTACTCTGATTCTGCTATTTAGCATCTTGATGGCGCTGTGTATGCCTGTAAGGTGAGCAGCCACTACAAACAAAATTCATTTGTAAGTCCCTATGCAGATACTACCAACAACAAAAATAATGGGGAAGGGGAAGGGGTGGCATGAATGCCAGGTCCCTAACAAAAGAAATATCAGTCACATAACTTCTTATGCAGCTAGGATAACATATATCACCTGAAAATTTATATAAAAAGAGGAAAAACTTACATTGAGTTGCAGCTGAACCCCCATCGGATGGTTTAAGATGGGCAACGTGATCGATGGAGATTCGTTCAGCTTCAACTGTCTGACAAGCAAGTAAAAATGAGATTTAAGTCTCCTGATTCAAACTTGTGCGAACAATTCCAAAGCATGTGAAGAAAATACCTCTATTGTGTAGCTGGACCGAACAAAAATAAGCTGGGGGATCCCATCAATCACATGCAACTCTTCAGAGAGAATAATTGGTTGTGAAGAACGAAAAAAGAAATTTAACAAACTTCCATATGAACCAATCAAATTAGCAGGTATTATTGCATGAAAACACGATTATTGTCACGTGAAACAATTAAAACATTGTCGAATAAGGTGGAATGGGTTGTCTAGATTAACTTTCATGATTGAAATGTAGAACAATAACAAATATAAGGGGAAATATGTAATCAAATAAGAATATATCCTCAACACTGCTCCAGGCTTTCTCAAGATGCTTATAGTTTTGATGTGGCTAGCCTATTGCTACATACAAAAAGTGTATCACAAACAAATAATTAGGATGTCAAAAGAGGCTACAATATCAGCGCTTCTCTCCAATTTCCATTGTAAACTACTTACTTTACTCTCTCCCAACCAGGGATGAAATGTATATGTTAAGAGTACTAGTGATTTTAGAAGCTTTCACCAAAATTTTTATAATATACTAAAAAAATTCCACACATCGAAACTATTTATGCAAAAAATTATTTCTGTGACCTGGGAATTTGTGTAAAATATAGTGTCTACAACTTAAACTATTTTGTTTAAGTTAACCATGTAAGCATGATATACAAATCTTTGAACTAACTTCATGTCAGTAATTGGAAAACCAATTAGATGCATACTCTTATAGAGTTCTCACGTACTCTCTCAAGCTGACATGTGGATTGACCTTGCATTAATCCTAATTCACGAGAGTTATATCCTCTAACTCATCAAGGAGGCAAGCCATTAACACTCTGAACATCCATGTAGGTAGACTTATCAAGACTAAGCCTCTCCGTTTGGTAAACTGTTTATAAACAAATTTATAAACAACACATTCATATTATAAATGCATGTTTGACAAAACTAATAATTGCTTGTAATCTGGTCAAACTCTATTATTTATTACATAGAAGCCACAACTTTTACCTAATTATTATCTACACATTTCGTAGGATCCATAACTTATAATCTAATGAAAGCTTTGCAAAACATACTCTTAAGTCTGGAAGGAGCATTTAGCTCATTCTACCCTTTTCTGATCACATTTCTATGTACTATTTACTTTGGGATGAATTTTTACTCCAACCACCGTAAAATATGATGTATTTTACTCATTAAACTTTAGATCTTGACATTTCAAAACTTGAGTCTGAGTTCTCACAGTTGCTGATTTGACATGGGCTTGAGTATCATTTATCTAGCAATCTTGTTTCATAGCATACCAACAAATTTATTTTCAGTGTATGCTTTTAAGTGCATCATGCGACAACAGAATAATAAATACATACCACTTTCATAAATAGTAACTGGCAGATCTTTCTGTGCCGGGTTGATTGATGGGTTGAGAAGAACGTATACAGGGCTCTCATTGATGTCCATCAACTGTTAGGAAGAAAGATTTGTCATCAGAATTAGGGTGCACATATGGATCTACTCGAATCGCATATTTAGAATAAGTTGTACAACACTATAACCTAATAAGTATTATCTCACCATCTAAAGCAATATGGACTATGGAGCCAACATTTGATAAACTCAAACTCAATGTGTGTGTTTTTGCAACAGTTATATTAGAATATAAATCATAGGTGAATCTAGTTAGGTCATTATATATAGAACCTGTTTGGTAAACATAAGTCAAAGTCAACAATTAATTCTAACAACACATTTCATAGGATCAATAACTTTTAAACAACATATTTTATGAACTTTTATCAAAATCTACTAAAAATCTGATTTTAATCTTTACCAAACATTTAGTCCCTGTTTGGTTTAGCGAAAAAGGTAATAAAAGTCCAAGTCGAAGTCCACAATTAATTTAAACCACATGTTTCATGAACCACAACTTTATCAACTTTTCATCTACACATTTCATCAACTTTAATTAAAATCTGTTTTTTAGCTAAACCAAATAGGGGGTTAAAATGTTAGAGCATAGAACCGTTATTTCCTTTTACGAGACAAAGTACAGTAGCTAAAATCATAGGTGAATCTAATTAGGTCATTATAAGTAGTAAAAAAAATTAATAGATTGATTTAGCTAAAATATTTATTAAAATCTTAGTCAAAAATCGCTTATTCATTCTAATCCACAACTTTTATCAACTTTTCAAATTCACATTTCATAAATTTTATTTATTAAAACATACTAGATAATCTGATTTTTAGCTAAACCAAACAGGGGCTTAAAATGTTCGAGCATAGCATCGTTCTTTCCTTTTTCCAGCGAAAGTACAGTAGAGATGAAAATCTAACAAAGAGTGCACAAATAAAATATCAGCAGCTAATTAAGAGGTAGATAATATACATTATCAAGGGAGAGTAACAACACTTCAAAATCTAAGCATTTCAACACGTGACATAAAGTGATGAGGAAAACCAGAAATTTCCCTACCAACAAGTATTCGGTTGCATAGAGTTTCAACTTCAATATAAACAACGGAATACAATATTAATGTATTTTGAAATTCTGAGCTTATTTTATCTGAGCTCACTCTTGCTAGACTTGGATACTCAACTACAATCCAAAATCACATTCTCCCTCATATTCCATATGTAAATTCTTCTCTAATGATTCACACTGATAACATTCCAACTGCATATATTACTCGCATGATCTCAAAATATACTAGTCCATTCTCCACTCGAGTTTAAAGCAAAATTTATTCCATCAGATAAAACTATATAATAAGAGGGGAAAAAACTCACAGCTCTGTGAATGAGCATATCAGATTCCTGGGCGTCGCTCCCTGTCGAGTACCATCCCAGTATATAAAAATTTGGAAACACCTTCTTGTCTGCTCAACGCATCACCAATCATTACTTTCCAATTCCACCGTCTAAAATCAAACAAATGTGAATAAATAAGCGAAGTGCATACAGAGTTCCTGTTTTTTCTCCAGGAAGGCACGGTCCAGGGAGTGAGTTGAGGGATCATATAGGAGCTCGAAACTGTTGAATATCTCGACAGTGCGGCCGCGTTGAACGCCTATGACGCACCCGAGTACTCGGGGCGGAGGCTGCTTCGGAGGAGAAGATGAATCAGCGGCGGCGTCGTTGAAGGCGGAGGCAGCGTGAGGACTGGTGGGAGGGGGTAACGACTGGGACTTGATCCTAGTGTAGTGATCGGAAATGTTGACAATGACTAGTGGATGGAGCTTGAACGTTAGCCCACTGCTCGACGATGACGCCATATTCTCTTCGAATCCTAGCCCTTTGCTTCCTCAGTAATTAATTTGATTGAAAATAGAAGGGAAGGGCTTTAGCTTTTTCTCTCCATTGCCTTTATCCTTTAGGCTCTTTGGAAATCCGATTTTAATAATCTATTGGGACTAACAGTTTTTTATTTCTGTGCACGAAAATATTTATTCAACAATATTCATTTTGATAAGAATCTATAAAATTTAAAATTTATACATAATTTTTTTTCGTATACAAAATACATAAAAAATAATATTATATTAAAATAATTATTAAAATTTTACAAACAATAAAATTACTTTAAATTATAATAGATTCTTTGAATAATAAAAGTCAATTTATCTATTTAAATAATAAATGATTATTAATTTTTTCACAATAAAATGAAGTTATTCGTAAAAAAAAATTGATATTATTTTTATCGAAAATAGCAGATATTTGCACACGGTTTGGAGTTGTTTCGTTTTTAAAAAATAATTGATATTAAACGATTATTTATTAACAATAATAAATGTAAACACATTTTTAATAGAAATTTTGGAGGCAAAACATGACATTAATATCATTGAAAATTACTTAATTATCATTACTCCGTGCGATGCACGGAAATATAATTGTGATAATGATTTTGATCAAAATTTATGAAAATATATTAATTATACAATCATACCAAATAAAAACATAATACAATAACATTTTAATACAAAATATCATCGAACTTAAAGCTTAAAAAAAAAAATCAAAATAGGAAATACAACATTTACAAAACGTTATTTTATCTTCTTTTTTTATGTATTAAATTATTTTGAAATGAGATTTTAATAAATAAAATTAACAACCATAAATCTATATTTACTTTGAATTGGTAAAGAATACTGTTGTTATATTTTTTGTTTATTTAATTTTACTTGCAATGAGTAAATGTCGTTTTATTTGTAAAATAATTTTTTTTAGAAAATTTTCTAATCTTTGAAATAATTATTTAGTTTTTAATTAAAATCAATTCGACCCCGATTCAACTCGATTCAATCCTCTGACCCTTGACCCGTTGTCTCTTTCAGGTTTTCTAAACACGAAGTATTATATAACTTAAATGATATAATTTACAATAAAGTAAAAAATATAAAGTGAAACTTTGATATTTGATCTTTTGGACGATTTTACAGACAATGTTTTTACAGTTTGCTCTCACTTGTTATATTGTATTAAACTTCTTGTTGAGATCTTCGATTTAACGTCTACATTACGTACTTTTCGACTTCAAAATAATACAATAATGTATATGTTTAAAAAAGTGGTTTGAGAAAGTTTGTGGTTTAAAAAAATGGTTTGAGAAAGTTTTTGGTTTATAAAAGGGTTTATATGTTATAAATATAATAAAAAAATGTGAATGACCAATTACCATTATACTCCTGTAAACTTTATATATTACGATTGTGTCATTGTTCTCTCTTATAAATAGGAGTCATTTCATTTCATTAGAAACATAATTAATGAGAAGTTCTCTCTTATTCTTTCTATATTCTCTATTATTTTACAACACGTTATCAGCACGAGTCTCTAGCCAATTGAGTAATATAACGGGAGTATGCTCTACAGTTGCATCTAAACGATGAACCTCTGTATCAGAAACCTGATTATTACTAATCAATGTTACTTTTCTCAAACTAAACACTTCCTTGTAAAATTCCAAATCATCATCTTATCCTCTTTGGCTTTGCTCTACGAACATACCAATCGGCATTCATCAATTCAATCAAGACTTCACCTTCAATTCTTCTTCTCTCTCTATCTACATACAAAGCCAGGAACTCAAGAAACTCTCTTGGGAAAATGATTTTGGAAAAGAAGATCGAGAAACCAGGACCTTTTTGAAGGGTATTGACGTCAACCACCTGCCTACGGCGGATGACTTGGAGGAGGAAGCCGGAGTGTCTTCACCGAACAGTACAATCTCGAGTGTGAGCGGCAAACGGAGCGACAGAGAACCCACCGGCAGCGATGAGCTTGAACTCGAACTCGAGAGGGATTGCTCTCGAGGCATCAGCGATGAGGAAGATGGTAATGGATCCCGGAAAAAGCTCAGGCCAGATCTCTTCCTCAGTCTTGGTTATCTTACAGGGTCGGCTAGGTGATCGACGAGTGAGTTTTAAGCATACCAACAACCACATAAAAGCAATCTTGTTCAAATAACAATTAAGGTGAAGCAGAGTCAGGAACGACGAATCTCTTTATGATATCCACCATTCTTGAAGAGAGATTTAAAGAACACTATGATGAACATGGAGGAAACCACGAAGAGGCGATCAATTTTCAGCTCACCGGAAGAACTCTATGATGAAGAGTACTTCGAAGAGCAGTTTCCGGAGAACTTGCTTGAGAAGAGCTTTGAGGCTGAGAACAAGATGGAGCCAGAGCGCAAAACCTAGCTGGCCAAAAATCTGGGATTACAGCCCCGACAGGTTGCAGTATGGTTCCAGAACCGTCGTGCACAATGGAAGAACAAACAACTTAAAAGGGATTACGATCAACTCAAATCCTCCTACGAATCCCTTTCATACAATTATGACTTCATCCTCAAGGAGAACGAAAAGCTGAAAGCAGAGTGGATAATGTGCTGTCCACCAAATTTGTGGAAAAAAGTGAGCCAAGCACGTGTGAAAGCACCAAAGACCAAAGTTGAGTGGTGCACATGATCTTCATGGTGGAAAAAGGTTAGTATACTTTTTAATATATTAATCATATTTTATAATATTTGATTAACATGATTATTAATCATTAGTATTAATAATCATGTTAATCACTCAATTGGAACATGCGTGTTTGGCAATTGGAACATGCATGTCTGGCCCCTGGTTTTGCCAAATTTTTTAGTTCAGTACAGTAATATTAACTTCAACAATGGTAGGCGCATTGGAAATAGCTTGTGGGGCCCGAACTAATTTTTATTAGAGGTTAATATTATTATTGTTGTTGGATGTTGATAATAATATTTTATCAAACGGTACCAGAAGTTACCATTATCTGTATTGAAAAGATAGATAAAAATGAATTATCCAACAAGAAAAATGCTGATGTATGATAAGATAATATCACATGATAGCACGGATATGGCTAATGTGAAAATAATCTTATCAGTATTATGAGATGAATATTAGATGATAAGTGTCAGGAAAAGTTCTTGCACGAGCACTTATGTATTCCAGAAGAAATACATATTTACTCCAGAAGAAGTAAAAATTATCATCTAAATATACTGAAATAATATTATTATTATTATTGTTCCTGAAGAAGTATAAACGAGTCATACATGCAAAATACAAAAGGGGAAAACATTTATGATCCTCAAAATTAGAGATGTGTTTCGGGAGTAGCCGTATCCTACCACCTCTGATCTTTTGAGGAAATAAAGAAAAATGTGTGTTTCAAGAGTAATAATACTCCATACTCTACTACCTTAAATCTTTGAGGTACACAAGATTAAATATTGATAAAATACTAGAAATTTATTGTAACGACCCGGGTCCCACTTAACGGCTGTCCCGACCGTTAGATGACGGCGTACTGTCCCCACCGTACCAACACGGGTCTTTTCAGCATGCTTTGTCCTCACTCGCACGCTCCCCGAGAAAACTTCCCAGGAGGTCACCCATCCCAGAATTGCTCCAAGACAAGCACGCTTAACTTTGGAGTTTCTAACGATGGACTTCCGGAAAAGATGGTGCACCTTGTTGGTATGAGTAATACCTATCATTTCTTTTAACCTTTCTTAGTCTGGGTATTACAATCACCCCCTGTTAAACTCGCGACGTCCTCGTCGCGCTAAACCCATCTGAGGATCTGTTGCCAGGCGTTGGGATTCTAGAGGTGGCTCCCGCCCTATGGCGTAGCACTTAGTTCCCGATTTCCGGCTGGCGGTCGTCTCTGATACCATTTGTAACGACCCGGGTCCCACTTAACGGGCTGTCCCGACCGTTAGATGACGACGTACTGTCCCCACCATACCAACACGAGTCTTTTCAGCATGCTTTGTCCTCACTCGCACGCTCCCTGAGAAAACTTCACCTTCTTTTCCGGAAGTCCATCATTAGAAACTCCATAGTTAAGCGTGCTTGGCTTGGAGAAATTCTGGGATGGGTGACCTCCTGGGAAGTTTTCTCAGGGAGCGTGCGAGTGAGGACAAAGCATGCTGAAAAGACTCGTGTTTGTACGGTGGGGACAGTACGTCGTCATCTAACGGTCTGGACAGCCCGTTAAGTGGGACCCGGGTCGTTACATTTATAGTGTGTCTCAAGAGTGAGATACTCCGTACTCTACCACCACCTATTCTAGGGTTCACAAAGTTAAGTTTACATTAACCGGACTCCATTTTCGCTTGATTCCCCTTCCTTGCGACCAATCTATCTTAAATCCTGCTGGATCTTGTATTGGAATATATGATTGCAACTTATCCAACAGTTCCTCGATGGTAGGAGCAGAAATAAGGATTCTCCTAGAAAATGGAGAGATGAATCCCTGTTCCACAGTATAATCAAGAAATGTTAACAAACCATCAAAGAAATTGTTAATATTTAAAAGCCCAATAGGCTTAATATGGAGATCTAGTTGAGCCCATGAGGTAATATTAAAGATTTCTTCTAAAGTACCAAAACCTCCAGGCAGAGCTATGAAGGCATCAGAACCACATAACATGCAAGTCATGCGTTCATGGATAGATAACGTCTGTACTTCATGCCCTCGTGTTTTGCCTGCGATATCAACTAAAGGAACGGGTATAACACCTATCACTCTTGATTTATCTGCTTGAGCAGATTGTGAAACACAACCCATCAGTCCACTGCTACCTCCTCCATATACTAGATTGATACCTTTCTCTCCCAACTTCTTTCCTAAATCCACGGCTGCTTCTAGATACCCAAAACCTTTTCCTACTTTTGATCCACAAAATACATAGATAGTTTTGATTTGTCGAAGTTTTGGTCCTTCCATCTTTGAAAGAATAAGGAAGGAAAAACTTATGAGAAAATGATATTTTGGGATGCATGAAACTGTGAAAATCATTGGCTTTTTAAACTTGAAAAACTTCACTATTTACTGCTCGTATTTCAAAAAAGTGAAGATTTACTTTTGACAAAATCACCCTACTCACCTTTCGGTGATTTAATATTTTTAACCAGCCTTTATCAAAACTCGTGAAAGGAAACAGAAAAATATTTTATATGTGCATATATATCAAATGATTTACCTTGTATTAATGCTCCAAGCCAAAACATCATTGTTTATAACAGCCTGGCAAACAGGATCTTTTGCTATTATATTTTTGAGACTATAACGCTCTTTATCGCTGATGAATTTAGCCCATAAAGATAGTAGCTCATGCTATACATACCCACTAGGGTGCGTCTCAAGAGTCAATCGGATATCATCCAATGACTCCTTACTCAGTCTACCCTTAATGAAGTCTATCTTATCATCTCGATTTATGGATGAATATCCTATTGATTTACAACGGGTATCACATGTCCATCGAGCACATTTGTAGCAACTATTTAATCTTTTTGCTCTTCGCTTATTTGCAAAAGTACTCTTACCTAAGCCAGGTTTGTGCTTAGAAAATAAATCTGGTAATTCACCAACTAATCGAAATTTTGCTTCGATCAACCAGCGAACATCTTCTGGGATGCCATGATCCATCAGCAACCTCAATCTTTTGAGCCTAATTCGATAAATTTTTCTCAAATCATTTACTGGAAGATTGGAATAATATTTGCTAATATTTGAAAGTATGATATCCATTTTTGATGGATCTAGCCTTCTTCCCAAATCATCTATTTAAATGCATTATTCAACGCGTAAAAGAGCGATGGCTCAGCATGTCAGTGATATCGATTCCATCAAGAAATAATGGAATAAAATATTGAAAAGGTGAGAACAATGAGATAATGCGTCATTACATTTTTCGATATAAGGGAAGATTTGACGACAATATTGAGATATTTTCTTGGATATTGTACCTAATTTTTTCGGTATACTAAAAGTAATAAATGTATACTGATTTGAACTGTACAAAAATACGTACCGATGAAATGAATACTGTATTGAACCAGAAGTTCATACATATGTACAAGTGAAATATCTTGCTATACCTGAAGTTCTATAATGATTGGTTAGATTCCAATTCAATAAATGAGATTTATTAAGAATGCAAAATGGCATTCATTAAAGAACCAGTTAACAAATTATCATTGCTGCTTGTTCTCAAAAGCAAATTAATTATCTCACTAAGAAAATAAATGACTGATTATTTGCTCAAGTAATGATATTTCGAGCAAAGTGATAAATGCTAGTATGAATATATCTTAAAGTCATTAATGATTTTACGAATTAGTTGAGATAATAGAATATTATATTGCTAATGGTTTAGCAGATTAAAAGCCTCAAGTTATTTGCTATGAGAATAATTTGAATATAAATATTTCTCATGCAGCAATATTTTACAAACATGTCAATACTATGAAATAAAGATTTGCTTGTGAAGCTTTATGATTTGTAAAAGTGCGATATGTATACAATCCATCAAAACGCACTTAGATATATGATTGAGATTATATCTCTAAAAGAATGACATGTGTTATGGCATTTTAGCCGATTGATAATATTTGAGAACATTATGGGGAAAACACGCCTGAAGCGTAATTATGCCTGAAGCATAATGACTATCGATTCCAATATCTCTTGAATGATTGAAATGATCCATTTGAGGCTAAATACTCATAGTGAGTAAAAGGGACATAGTTAAATGATGAGATATTCAGGTACCTGATGATAGAACATATACAGAGATCTCTCTATGTTATATTGAGTTGAAATAGAATCGATGAATAAATCGACTGCATACATAAACAACCCTCTTATGAAAATGAGGTTGATGAAATTATAATACTTTGGCCAAGTATAAAACCCCGATGTAGGGATTATTGTTCAAGGACCTGAAGTCCAAATGCTTAAATGTGTAAAGCCAGTAATTATATGTACAAATGAAAAATATTACACAGTCGTAAAAGACGACTCGTTGCGCGCAAAATTTTTCATTGAACTGGCATGACATATGGTGGATAGACTACAGTCTAAATCACTAGCTTGAGCTCTTTGATATACCAATGAGTGAGATCAAAATGTATGATTCTCATCTCGGTACTTTGAGAGTATTCTTTGATGTACCAGTTGATAGCGGTACGTTGGGTTTTCAAGTAAAATGATTGTAGATTATATGTCGAAATTGATATATATTTCAATGATTGATTATGCTCCTGCAAATTAGAAATTGCAGTTTATAAAGTGTAAGAACATACATGTATAAATCATTGAAAGATTCAATATGCCCAGATTAGTATCATTATAGGATGATACAAATGACTCCATGATATAATATGTTGAAAGTGAAATTGGAGTGTACTATTTATGACATCTGGGAAATTGATTATTCACTAGAAGTGAATATGAAAATGAATATGTTTAATTATTCACCAGAAGTGAATTCTAGATTTTATTATTCACCAGAAGTGAATTCTAGATTTGATTATTCACCAGAAGTGAATTCTAAATTTAATTATTCACCAGAAGTGAAAGATGCAATCTATAAATTAGTACAACATTGCTTAATATAGCATGTTATGACATCATAAATGAGATATGAACTATTTATATAAAACTCATCATGAATGATATGTTTGATGAAAAGATACGAGATTGCATCAATATACTTGTGATATTCCATGAAAAGGAATAAATACGCGTTGCACTCTTTTTCCCTTACCTGAGGTTTTGTCCCACAGGGTTTTCCTAGCAAGGTTTTTAACGAGGCAACAGTTGAGGCGTATTGATGAAAATTAATGAGAATAATGTACTCTTTTTCCCTTCGCTAAGGTTTTGTCCCACAGGGTTTTCCTATCAAGGTTTTTGAGGCATCATCATAACTATCAACAAGCTATAATTCAGCAACACATTGTTATACTGGAATGATATCAACAAATGAAGAAAATCATAGACATCTTATGAAGAATGCTTTACAAGGAGATTTTTATATCCAGACGAAAGATGATATCAATGTTTGAGAAGTTCATAAAACCTCAATTGCACACTTCAGGGGGAGAAACATGCTGTACTCTTTTTCCTTCGTCCAGGTTTTGTCCTACTAGGTTTTCCTGACAAGGTTTTAACGAGGCAGCGGCTGTACTTGTTTTTCCTTGGTTAAGATTTTATCCCACTGGGTTTTACTGACAAGGTTTTAATGAGACAGCACTTCAGAACTTCAAGATTCAGTACATGATTTGTTCTACTCGAACATTAGACTCAATAATTCACCATGGCCAACATCAGGGGGAGCTTCTGTACTCTTTTCCTTCGCTCAAGTTTTATCCCACTGGATTTTCTTAGTAAAGTTTTAACGAGGCAGACAATTGCGGAATAGGTCATTCAAGGGGGAGTGTTATAAATATAATAAAAAATGTGAATGAACAATTACCATTATACCCCTGTAAACTTTATATATTACGATTGTGTCATTATTTCCTCCTATAAATAGGAACCATTTCATTTCATTAGAAACATACTTAATGAGAAGTTCTCTCTTATTCTCTCTATTTTCTCTATTATTTTACAACATATAAACCATTTTTGCAAATTTATTAAACTTATGTTTAAACATAATTTTAATACTGGTAGTTACCCATAGAATTTTTCAAATATATTTTAACATGCGAGAGTGATTACTTATAAATCTTTTTAATTGTCATTACATATGACGGAAACTTAAATTCAATCAAGTATGAAATTGTTCGATTTGAAAGAAAATTTCTGAATTGGTCATTTAATTTTTTATTTTTTTTTATATAATCTAATTGGAAAATTTATAAAAAAAATAAACAATATAAGGAATGTTCTTTCTTTAAAATAAAACACTTTTCGTTTTTTAAACTAAAGCATTTTCGGGTTATTTAAATGTTTTTCAACACATTTTATAATATAATTTTATATCTTTAGAAATAATTTAATATTACTTTACCAAATTAGTTACACTATGATTAAGCTGAATATTTTTTAATAATCTTTTTTTAATTAATTTAAAAAAAAATTTAAATTACGGATCTTGAATACTTTTTTTATAACAACAGAGAATTATTTATTTATTTTTTAAATTAGACTTATGATGCTTTTGATATAATTTCTTCACATTTTTCACTAAAAAAAAAAAAGAAAGAAAGAAAAATTGAATGAAGATAAGATACATAATAAGATTAATAGTTATATTAAAATCAATCATCCTATTAATTAAAAACAAATTTGTTAAAAAAATAAATTAAATTGTCCTTTTTTGGAATTGGAACGAAGTATCTCTATTTGACAAAATATTTTTAAACAACACGCTTTTAAACTACTTTTTAATCACACATATTTGTTCTCTCCACTTTTCAATCACTAATTTTTAGGCTAAACAGCACAAATTGTCCTCAACGTTTGAGTTTCTTGCGAAAATAGTCTCCAACGTTTATATTTTGGAATTTATACCCTCAAATTCACCAAACATTGTGAAAATGGTCACTGCCATTATATTCTGTTAATTTTGACCGTTAATTGCACTATTTGACTTTATTTTTCATATTTTCATAAGGACATTTATGTCTTTATTTAATTTTTCACATATTTTACATCCAATTGAAAGGTTGTATGCAGATAACATCACTGGAATGAAAATGTTTTGACGTATTAAGTCCCTAACCTACAAACGTTTGACATATTTAGTCCCTAACCTAGAAACGTTTGACATTTTTAGTCCCTAACATATTAGTTCATTTTTTGAGACCCGTTACTTCAAATAATGTGATTTGTAATTGTAATTTTTTGAAGATATTTTGGTTAAAAAACAAGATTTTTTTATTTACGTCTAGATTATTTTATTGATTTAAAACATCATTTTTTAAAAAACTCATTTTCAGCCGCACATTGTAATTTTTTTGAAGAATTTATTGTTAAAAATCAAGATAATTTTTTATTTACGTCTACATTATTTTATTGATTGAAAACATCATTTTTTTAAAACTCATTTTCAATCGCACATCATATCAATAAAATAATCTATGAATTTTTGTTTTTTACAGACGTCTTGAACTATTATTGTGGTGAATTTTTTAAAAATCTTTTATTAACTTTAAAATAAAGAATAAACTTCATGTTTTCCCTAAAAAAAAAAAATAAACTTCAATTTTTTCGGTTCGATTTCAATTCGATCGGCTCAGTTCCCTTTTTATCAGCCCCTAAATGTTTTTTTATTCAATTCCTAATTTTTTTATCCAAATCAAATAGTGTGACATATTGTTGTTGAATTTTAAGTAATCAATATCTGTAAATTAATAAGCCATATTTGTTAAACCATTTATAAATTTATGTAAATATAATTTTATTTATTGAACGTGAGATTTAAAATGAGTTTTAAATAAAAATGAAGTTTTTCAATCAATAAAATTATCTAGACGTAAATAAAAAAAATCTTACTTTTTAATCACAAATTCTCCAAAAAATTACAATTACAAATCGCATTATTTGAAATAATTAAAATTACAATGTACGGTTGAAAATGAGTTTTGAAAAAAAATGATGTTTTCAATCAATAAAATAATATAGACGTAAATAAAAAAAAATCTTGCTTTTTTCTTCAAAAAATTAAAATTACAAATCGCATTATTTGAAATAATGGGTCTCAAACAGTGAATTAATATGTTAGAGACTAAAGATGCCAAACGTTTATAGGTTAGGGACTAAATACGCCAAACATTTGTAGGTTAGGGATTTAATATGCTAAAACCTTTTCATTGCAGGGATGTTATCTGCATACAACCTTTCAATTAGATGTAAAATAGGTGAAAAATTAGATAAAGACATAAATGCCCTTATGAAAATATGAAAAATAAGGTCTAATAGTGCAATTAATGGTTGGAATTAACTGAATATAACGGCATGGACCATTTTCGCAATGTTTGGTGAATTTGAGGGTGTAAATGCCAAAATCTAAACATTGAGGATTATTTTTGCAAGAAATCCAAACGTTAGGGACTATTTGTGCTGTTTACCCCTAATTTTTACCTCAAAAACATCAAATTCTATGTTTTTAAACAAAAAATTTTAACTACCACTATTTTTTATATATAATTTAACAGTGCTCAAAACGATTTTTATTTTTATTTTTTTTATCTGGAAACAAATGTATGTCGTGCTCAAAAGTGTAATTCAAATTTGCAAGCATTACACTTTCCAAAATGCAATAATTATTTATTTATTTTTTAATTCTTGTTGTTTTTGCAAAACCTTTCCAAATTTAGAAAGTACATTTTGGCGGGAAGGTGTCTGTGTGTTATTTTTGGTAAAGACTTTGTTTTTATATATAGATAGATTATTCTTTTATTTTTTTTGAACATGTATACAAAAAAAAGTTCAAATCTCAACCTAACCCACTTATAGTTATAGACTCGAACTCAAGTGTTCTATTTGGTAATGGGTGTCTCAAGCTAACCTACATTGGCCTTACTTTCAATTATTAATTATATATCAATTTTGTTTTCACGAAATTCAAAATATTGTTAAATAAACAATTGCTAAGTATTAAAACTAATCATTCTTAATAATTTCAATTTCATTTTTCATTGCACTAAACGCGTCATCAAATGTAGTCAAAACGCATCATCCATAACAGTAATGTAATTAACTATTTTGTATGAGATTTATAAAATATATTATGTTATTTTTTTTTAAAAATCTTACAACATACATTTTAATTTAATTAGTTAAGAATGTATTAGAAAATGTAGAAAAAAATCATTTGTCTCTTTCAACATTTTGAAGACAGATATAAATTCCTATTTATTATATGCTAATTAATATATTTTTCAATAAAAAAATAAATTAATATTAGTTAATAGATTTTTAGCTAAAATCTTTGTTAATTTTAAGTTGGGATCAAAATTGTAACTTAAAAAATTGTCAAGAATGTACACACACACACACACACACACACATATATATATATATATTATTATTACAAATTCACACTTGTCAACTATCCTTATTTGCATTTACACTTGCAAACCAACTTCATATATTTTGCATTCATACTTGCCAAACCAGTTTCATAAATTTTGCATTCACTCTTACCAACTATCATCCATTTATATATAGTATAGATATAGATATTTCATAATTTTTTATTAAAATTTACTAAAAATTTAATTTTAATCCATACTTATATTTGTTTGCTATATTTATACTTTAATTTTCTTTTGAATTTTAGATAAAGCAATAAATTATTGAAAAATTTTAGTGAGAAAATGAGAAAAGAGGGTAAATAATGATTTTTTGTCGTTTCTCATTCAAAGTCAAAGCCCCCTTATTTTCTGCTGAAAGTAAAGGGGTAAAATAGTAATAATGTAAAGTTTACAGGGATATAATCATTCACAATAAATATATAATTTTAGGACCATTTTTTTTACACATCTTCAAGTGTACGAAATGAAAATTTTCATATCAAGTGATCGAACAACCATTGGTGATTTCATCCGATTGTATTTAATCCTAAATAACATCATCTGGCTGAGCTCATATCAAGGAGAACGATATTTCTTATGAACCAAATCCTGAACTGGTCAAGTGATAAATATTGAAGATGTAAATTACCCCCATGAATGTGATCTAACTAAAGGAAACAGTCTATTCTTTTAACCAAGTATTGAAATGGAATTCCGAAAAGCAAATATTCCTCCAACTCAACATCAAAATCTTCATCTGGTTGTGCATAATGAGGAGCAAAAGGAACTCGCACTTTAGCTTCGCCTGTAGAAGAAAAGACTGTAACATCGAAGGCTCCAATGGACCCTAACAAGGAAATAGTTCCTACATTTAAAATATTACTTTCATTCAAGTGTGATGGTTAGTAAAAAATATTATCTTTCTTTGTGAAAATTCCCAAAAAAATTTCTTACAATGTTTGGGAAATCAAATTAAGGAAACACGCAATACTGCATAATAATTGCCATTAAAGTCTTCTAACTTATATTGCACGTCAAAAGTAAGTTAAAAAAAAATTTCATGATTGAAAACAATTTGTCCCTTAATCTTGACATGAAATCTAGTTACATTGATAATAAATGGATAAGTTATCATTATATACATGTAATTAGTAAGCAACAACCTAATGTCAATAGAAAAAGTATGCAATTGACCAGTGACTTCTAAAAATAACATGGTAACTCAAGGAGTATCATGTAATTGAAGTAAAATCAGAACAAAGTAAACTTTATTGGATTTAATGGAAACGGTTAGTTGATTTTTGGATTTGAAAATGTGTGAAGCTAGATGTATGTGATGAAAGAATTATGTGAGAAGAGAAAATTGGATAGAAGAAGAGACAAGGGATACCAATAAGAGAAGATTAGGACAAAAGAAAATATGATAATGTATCAAAGTTATTTTATTACGAAGCATCAGATCCTATTATATATGGTTTTAATATGTATATTCTAAGTATGAAATATATAGTAAAATATATCTGCCAGTTGTAGAGTTATAGATGTTTTCCTACTTTGATGAGCATATCCTCAATCATTCCATAAGGGTGCTTGATTGACTTATCTGCCAGTTGTAAAGTTATAGGTGTTTTCTTTGGATCTTCTAATCCTAATTTCCAGGGATATCAGATTAATACTTGCTCCGGAATCAATTAAAGCATTTATACTATGTAAATTTCCTATAAAGCAAGGTAGAGCTAAGCTCCCAAGATCTTTTAATGTAAGAGGAAACTTGTGCTGTATGATTGCATTGTAGTCTTTTGTCAGTGTTATTGTTTCATCTACTAGCAATTTCCTTTTCTTCTTCAACATCTCCTTCAGAATCTTAGCATACCATGGAATATGCATAATGACGTCAATGAAGGGAATGTTGATGTGAAGTTGTTTGAGTGCATCTAAGAATTTCTTGAACCTTTTTTTTTATCTTAGGATTCTGCAACCTTTGAGAAAATGGGACTGGAGGTGTGTTTTGATTTACCAGAACGGATACCTTACCTCGTGGATTGTCTGATTGTTCTTATTTATTGACTTTTGTTGATTCTTTATACTGAATCGCTTGTTCCTTACCCATTGTAATTACCACATCCTTGTCAGTTCCTTTCTTCATCTCAGTGACCTCTGGCAACTGAACTCAACTCTTTGTAGTAATGGCAAGAAGTTGTTCATCCTTAGGTTGCTTTCGAAGCCTTTGGGGGAATGAAATAGGCAGCACATAAGCTTTAACAAGAGTTGTAGCTGTAATTGATGACGTCTCAATAAATGCATAATTTATAGTTTTAATTGCAAGTACCTGTTTATTAGGATTGGTCTCTGTATTGTTTGGTAAGGTTCCTTGATTTCTGATTGTTAATGCAACAGCCTTCTGTCCTATCTGGGTTTCCAAATTTTTAATAGTTGTCTGTTGATTTTGGAAGTTAGCTTTTGTTTTTGCAAGAACTTGTTTTAGGCTTTACCGTGAATTGTGCAAGCATGTCTTCCAACAAGCTTCCTTAGTTGTTGTTATTTTTGTTGGGATTGTTGATGTTTAAAACCCGGTGGTTTTGCTTGAAAATTTCCTTCATGGTCCTGACATTGATTGTTAGACCAAGAAAAAGTAGAATGATTTCTCCACCCTAGATTATAGGTATTAGAATAGAGGTTATTGTGATACTTCTGAAAATTCTAGGTGTACCTGACCTCATCATGTTGCATTCCATGTGTTGAGGCTAAAGGACATATAACTGTAACATGATCTGCCATGTATCCTTAGCAAATTAGTGTTTGTTGGTGCACCATGTGCACAGGTCGAGTTAAATTATCTAGCTTTTTTATATTACTTTCATAATACAATATTTAGGATACAATCCTGAATAAAAAAATGTATATCTAAAATTTTTTAGAAATATTCCTTAAAACCCGTCCATGCTTCAGGGTAACTCTCGAGATCTCATTGATTGAAAGTATGAATTTCGTTTCTGATTTGGAGAACTCGAGAAGAATGGAAAAATCTCATGATGAATTTTGCACCATGTCATTCCAAGATACAATGCTTCTAGGAGGTAATGAACGTAGTCATTCCCTTGCATTATCATTTTAAGTGTGGGGAAACAGATGCAATCGAAAAGCGTCTGCTGACATACCTTTATGACTCATTTCTTGGCACAGCATTAAAAATGCTTGAATGTGCTCATGTGAGTTTTCAGTCACCTTACCAAAAAACTTGGTGTCTTAATGATTATGGAAGAGACTGATGACATCAGATCTAAGGTGGTAGTTGGCTTGACCATAATGTGGGTAAATAATTGTTTGTTGTATAGGGGCAGATGTAAGATTCACATAATCCTCAACCAGAGCTTGAGCTTCATTGACAACTACTCTTAGTTGAATTTGCACTTGTTGCTCAGGAGGAGCAAGTGACAATCAGTTATGATTAAGATTTTGATTATTATCCGCATCCCTATTTTCTCTTATTTCTCTTCTTCATTGTTTAAATGTTCTTTCGATTCCAAGATTTATTCGTAATAGTTCAAGCTCGTTGAAACCTAGCATGTACTACTCAATGATCTATACAAAAAGAAAAACAAGGGATTACGAATAACCAAAGAAGAATAAAAAATAAAAAAAAAATAAAAAAAACTGAATTAAAGATAAACTAGTAATTATACTAAATCTGTTATTCCCCAACAACGACTCAAAAAACTTGTTTGAGTAACTCCGGAAAGCGCACGAAAATTGTTTACAAGTAATAAATGCGATGAGTTTAGTTCTAATTATCAGTTTACTTTCGATTTACATTAAGTGGAACATTAAAAAGATGATTTGTTTGTCTATTCTAAAATTTGTAATAATTAAAAATATTGGGTTGCAAATATAAATGAGAGACATGTATTGGAATCCGATGTTAGATTTACTTTAAACGTCATGTTGTGATTATCAAGAATAATACTGAAGCGGAAGCGTACTTGAATCCATGATTCTGTTTATTGAACGGGGTTATGATATTCCAACCGATACGTGATTTTCTCCAGAAAATCTCTTCTATTGATGGGGATACAAAGAGTTATGAAAATTCACGTTCAATTGGGGACCATGACCTGTATAAATAACTGCAGTGTAGATATCGTCTTTCAATGTTATTAAATTGCCTCCTCATCAATTTAAAACATTGTATCCATCTCTAAACTTTATTCCCATGACACTTAATACCCATTAGTCTTAAATAGTCTTTAGTGGATCATTTTATTGGCCAACCTTAAGATAACACCATACATTTTATTATATAAATATTTGGCCTAACACGTTGAATTTTACCCAACAATCTTCCACTGAGTCATACATGTATTCTTACAAATGCACACAATTTCCAAATGATAAGTGTATTTTATATACTCATTTATGTATCCAAATTAGAATATTATGTTGTCGTTTTGGAATAAATATTATTTAATTATTGTTTATTTGTTTACATTTTAGAAAATATCTCAAAATCTTGAGAATGAAACAATTGATGGAAATTATGGACAATTGGATGACATTTGGAGCTAAATTAAACAAATTTAGAAGTTAACAACGTCAACCAAGAAAGATGCATGGTGCTAAAGTGAAGAAATCAAGGTTTGGAGGACCTAATTGGAGAAGAAGATGAATTGAAGTTGGAAGAGAAATAAAAGAAGATATGAAAGTATGGGGACCAACTTGCAAATATTCAATGATTGATTTGGATCATAAGACGATACTTTGAGGATTTTTAGGAGTAAATTGGATGCAAGTAGAAGTAAAAAATGAATGGAATATGATAAGGATATTACCAAAAAATTGATTCCAATCGCACAAGATTTTGGACATATTTTTAGCCAGGCTATGAAACCTAATTTTGGGGTAGTAAAAGTTCGAATTGGAAAAATACTATTTCAGAAACAATTGTATCCATTTAAGTCATATTTCTAATACATTTTGAATCACCTAAATCAGATAATGGAATAGAAATATATGATTGAAACACTGACGTTGTGCAAATACCAAAAAAGACTCGCGTGTGGATTAAACAATTTGCTTTCCTTTTTCGACTAGGTCGCTTCTCCAACTATAAATACAATCTCTTGACGTGAAATCCGAACCTTTACCTCACCTATGAACATTCCTAAACTCAAAATTCTACATTCAATTCTTGGGAGATCAAGCATAGCAAATGGGCGAGAGTTGAAAATTACGTGTAGAATCGATACTTTGTGTAAGCTTTCCATTCTCTTATGTTATTTTCAATTAATGCTATAATTTTATTGTTTTTGTTATTTAAACATGATGTGTAACTAAATTTGAATGTTAGGATGAACGATGTAGCCTAGTTAATTATTTTAATTCCATATTTCGTTGTTTTAACGATTCATTGCATGTATTGATTTATTATTGTGTTTAATGCATGAGTTAATTAGTCACTAATTCATAATTTAATGAGTTATTTCCATAATCCGAGAGGTGAATTAATAACTCAGATGAAGGTAATAAATCCGGTAATTGAACAATAGAAAGAGACATACTTTGCTGTGATCCAAGGTAGGAGATCAGAGGAGAAATCAGGCTACGGCAATGCAACAATAATCTACATGAAAAACAAGCAAGTTTTGTGTTGGCCCGAATCGAAAATCAAACCTGATCAAATTGTTTCAAAAGGACGAAAGGGGAGCCAGTCGAGAAGACCACACGATTGTGTGGTGTAATCAGGGCTGTGATTGAGCAATTGAAGCAACACCAGATTTTGCGAATTTTATTTTTAATTTTCGTTTTAATTATTTTATTTTGTATTTTTGAACTCTAATGCGACTAGGGATAGTTTTAGGCGTATTTTACTTTATATTGTTTTTTTTATTATTATGAACAGTACACAACTTTGATATTGAATTAAATTTTAGAGTATTTTCTCGTTGGAAGGTGAAAATTCCCTTTTTATTTTGAACTTATCAAAGACTTATTCTTTTTGGCGTTCACCCATAAACTTATCAAGGAAGTTTGCATCCCTTGTGTCGTTCACAATCTTGGTTTTCATTCTGCATCGTCAATTCATCATGTCGTGATTGTTGGGTCAAGGTTCTCTCGTCAATTTGAATTTTCCATTATTTTATTTCTTGGTTAGTGTTATTGTTTTTTTGCTGAATTTAGATCTTTCCTATCATTTGTTTATTATTCCACGTTATTTTTTGCGTTTCCCAAGTGAGATCGCATTAGGTGGTATCAGAGCTTGGATCTAAATTCAGTTTTTAATATTTCTTGAATATTTCTTGATATTTTTTTTTTTGTTCTTCGCGCCAGTCAAGTTTTCCTTAGTTTTGATCCATAAAAGTCCTTCCAAAATTCTCAAAAGTATTTTCGTGTTCGTTTTCATAGTCAAATTTCTTAGCAGTTCAAAAAAATGTCTTGCAAAGAGGAATCTGCATCATCATTTTTCGTGGGTGACAAAAAACAACTCAGAGGTGTGAATAGGAAAGTTGAGCAGGGTAATGATGAGATTGCAGAGATGCGAGTACAATTTGAGAGGTTGATGGCTCAAATGGAGAAAAGGGATGAAGAACGTGATCATGGCACCGGGAACAATCTCATAGTGGTCCTAGGGTCAGAAGAGGTCATCGACATGAGATTAGTATGGATGATGAGGGTCAGGGTAGTGAGAGTGGTAGTATATCTACGGTGGCTATTGTAAGAAGGAGAAGAGATAGCGGAGATATCTATGAAAGGGGAAATAATAGGAGACATCGGGGTGATCAGGATGAAGTAGATGATAATCTAGGTAATATAAAAATGACTATTCCACCTTTTCATGGGAGGAGTGATTCGGAGGCTTATCTAGATCAGGAGAAGAAAGATGAGTTGATGTTTGGTTGCCACAATTATTCAGAGAAAAAGAAGGTGAGGTTAGCAGTGGTGGAGTTTATCGATTATGCAATATATTGGTGGGATCAATTGGTGACAGGTAGGAGGAGGAATCGTGAAAGACCGGTGTATACATGGGGTGAGATGAAGGCCATAATGAGGAAGAGGTTTGTCCTAAGCCACTACCATAGGGATATTTACCAAAAGTTGTAGGGGCTTACAAAAGGTTCTAGGAGTGTGGAGGAGTACTATAAGGACATGGAGGTAGCCATGATTAGGGCTAAAATTGTGGAGGACCGGGAGGCAACTATGACTAGGTTCTTGAGTGGGTAGAACTTGGACATTGCTAATGTGATTGAATTACAGTACTATGTAGAGTTAGAAGACATGGTGCATATAGCAATGAAAGTGGAAAGGAAACTAAAGCGAAAGGGGGCAACAAGACACTTATCGGGGTTTTATCCCACATCACAACCAAGGAGGGAACACAATGATGATTATGTCCCGAAAGGGAGGGAGGAACCTACAACAATAGGTAATAATATTTCTGGTCCTCAACCTAATAGGGATAGGAATATTAAATGCTTTAAGTTTTTGGGTTCGGGTCATATTGCATCTTAATGCCCAAATAAACGGGTAATGATTTTGCGTGATAATGGTGAAATTAGTTCGGTGGATGAATTTAAGGGAATGCCTAAGTTAGTAAATGTTGGAGCTAGTAGTAGTGATGACGAGTGATTGACTTATGATGTGAAAGGTTCGCTTGTTAATCGACATGTTCTTAGTTCTAGAGTTAGGGTGGATGAAATTGATGAACAAAGGGACAATCTATTTTACACTAGATGCTTAGTGGGTGAGAAAGTTTGCGGGTTGGTGATTGATGGGGGAAGTTGTATTAATGTAGTTAGTACAACGGTGGTGGAAAAATTGGGATTGACTAAGGTTAAACATCCTAATCCTTATAAATTGCAATGGTTGATCGAGTCGGGGGATATTAAGGTGAACACGCAGGTATTGTCAATTGGGAGTTATAGAGATGAGGTTGTTTGTGATGTGTTTCCTATGCATATTGAGAATATTTTGTTGGGAAGGTCATGGCAACATGATAAGAGGGTGGTGCATGATGGTTTTAAAAACCAATATTTATTTGTGAATGGTGAAAAAAAGATCACTCTAGCTCCTTTGTCTCCTAAGGAGGTTCAAGAGGATCAAATAAAAATAAAAGGTGAGTTTGAGGAAGAAAATAATAGGGTTGAGGCCACGACCTCGTAAAAAGGAGAGGTAAAACGAGTTGAAAATAAAAGTTGAAGCCACAACCTCAGAAAAATGATAGCTTGAGTACAAAAAGAAAAAAAAGAGTCCACCCCCATAATGTGTTTTTTTTTTTTTTGCACAAAGGTTGATGTACAAGGATCCTTGCCTTGCACTTAACCAATCTAACAAACCCCTCCCTAGTCTGGTTAACTCTGTTTTGCAAGTACCAAAATCAAATCACAAATTTAAGGTCAAGGAGAAAATCACTTGCAAGAAAGAATAGTCCCAAAAGATGATGTGGAGCACAAAACATGAACATGTCTCTCGAACCAACAAAAGAAAGAGATACATGAAGAAGAGGCCCTACATAGATTCGAGGTTGAATCCTTTTCAGTAGAGGGGGGGATGATGTGATCCAAGGTAGGAGATCAAAGGAAAAATTGGGCTACAGGTAATGCAACAATAATCTATATGGAAAAACAAGCAAGTTTCGTGTTCGGCCCGAATCAAGAATCAAAATCGAATCAAGTTGTTTTAAAGGGACGAAAGGGGAGCTAGTCGAGAAGACCATGTGATTGCACGGTGTCATCAGGGCCATGGTCGTGCGGTGATGTCAAAAATCAACCTGAGAGTTTTAGGCCTAACCACGCAATTGCGTGAGGGTTAACCACGAGATCGCGTGGTTGAAGCAGTACCAGATTTTCGCGAATTTTTTTTTTAATTTCCGTTTTAATTTTTGTATTTCGTATTTTTGAACCCTAATGTGGCTAGGGTAGTTTTAGGCCTATTTTACTTTATATTGTTTTTTTTTTTTTCATTATGAACATGACACAACTTTGATAATGAATATTTTGAGAGTATTTTCTCATTGAACGTGAGAATTCCTTTTTATTTTGAACTTGTCAAAGATTTGTTCTTTGTGGCGTTCACCTACGAACTTATCAAGGAAGTTGACATTCCATGTGGTGTTCACCAATCTTAGTTCTTCATTCCTCATCGTCAATTCATCATGTCGTAATTGTTGAGTCAAGGTCCTATTGTCAATTTGAATTTTTTATTATTTTATTTCTTGGTTCTTGTTATTGTTTTCTTGCTAAATTTAGATCTTTCCTATTTTTTGTTTATTATTCCGCGTTCTTTGTTGCGTTTCTCAAGTGGGATCGCATCATACTTTTGTTATTATCGCGATCATGTGTGAATTCTTGAGTTTATTGCATCTAGATAAGGAATATTCGGACTCTCTTTAGAGATACATGGTTGACTTATTTAGGTATAATTGATTTAAACTCGAGAGAAGAATTTCAATTTGAATTAGTGAATTCGACTAAATGTATATTTAGGAAATAAACTAGAATTGGAGTTAATTAATTGGCTAGGTGAAATCATGACTCCCAACTACTTTACAATCGTTTTTAAAAATAAAACAATTTCACAATTTAATTCTTTAATTTATTTTCTTAGATCAATCATGAGACTGTAGTATGAAAATTACATGTTATGTGATCCAAACATCTCTATTTCCAATTGGTCCGACTTTATTCCTTATTTGATATCAATACCGAACATAATGTAACAGAGTGGAATAAATTGAATACTTTATTTCTGTACAAAAAATTATCCAAATACACAAATGTGTCCAAAAACAAACATAAAGCAACCAAAATACAAACTCCGACTAAAACATGATATCCTTAAGAAATAAAACACCCATACGAGCAATGTGATCTTGAAAGACTTTGGGTAGTAATCCCTTAGTAAGTGGATCAGCAATCATTGAGTTTGTCCCAATGTGCTTTATGAAAATCCGTCCACTCTGTACCCTTTACTTCACAACTAGGAACTTAATGTCAATGTGTTTTGACTTAGTTGAACTCCTATTGTTATTGGAATATAGCACTACAGAGTCATTGTCACAATATAACTTTAATGGTCTTTCTATACCATTCAGAATGCGCAGCCCAGTGACAAAATTTCACAGCCATATTCCATGGTTAGATGCCTCGTAACATGCTACAAATTCTGCTGCCATAGTGGAAGAAGCTACTAGTGTCTGCTTAGCACTCCTCTAGGAAATAGCTCCTCTAGCTAGCAGGTATATATAGCCTAATGTAAATCTTCTAGTGTCTTGGCATCCAGCAAATTCAGAATTGGAGTACCCTATGATCTCGAATTGGTCTGATATGCTATTTGTAAGCATGTAATCTCTTGTTCTCTTCAAGTACCTCATAACCCTTTTGGTTACTTTCCAATGATCCATCCAAGGTTACTTAAATATCTGCCCAGTATTACAACAATGAATGCTATGTCTAGACATGTACAAATCTGAGCATACATCAGACTCTCAACAGCTGATGCATAGGAAATCTTCTGCATTTCTTTAACTTCAAGATTATTTTTCGGGCATAGATTGAGACTATACTTGTCTCCCTTAGCAATAAGGGTGTGCCCTAGTTTGCTATTGTACATGCCAAAACTTTTAGAACTTTATCGATATAGTCCTTTTGTGACAATCCAAGAATACTCAAGAGCGGTCCTAATGTATTTGAATCCCTAATACAAAAGAGGCGTTACCAACAAAAATTTGATGCGCGTTGTTATGCACCAAAATTTAATTAAATATCTTACTCGTAAATTATCCAATTTAATTGTAATAGCGGAAGTAAGAGTCGATCCCACAAGGAACGGGAACTAATTTAGTGCTGTGTCAATCAGAATAGATGGGGGGTTCTTTTTTCGAGTTCAAATATTGTAAATAACGTGAAAATAAAATAAAAACGTAAATTAGATAGAATATAAATCAATTATTGACAAACCCTAGTTCTCAGGTTCAGTTGTATTTGATCACAATGTTATCACTTTCCAAGTAACGCGAGTTCAATTTCTTCTTTGATTTTTCACCCGTCAATAGTTAATAAGCTCTAACTATTCCTATCCTCCCTTAGTTGCATTTAATTAGAATAACCTCTCTAATCAAATATTAACCATTGAATAACCTAAAATAAGCTCTTTAGATTTAAGACAACAACTATATAATGGTTGAGAAGAATTATGGTGAATTAGGTTATCAATAACACAAGCTCGTGACAATTAACCTAAGAAGGAATTCTCTATGGAAATTATTAAATTTCCACTTGCTACTATGAATTGAACAAAAAGATGATTACGGATCCAATCATTCAAAATAGCAAATCTCAATACAACAAATTAAATGATAAGGCCTTAATCAAATAAGGAATTGCATTGATTGAATTAAAAACGTATAAGAATCCAACAAATCAAAGTAAAGAATTTAGAGCTACGTTACTAGTTGGAAAAGTGATAAACAAAAGAATTAAATTACAACGTCCCCTTTGAACTAGGTAGAGAACTTAGCCGCTTAAAGCCATGAAGAATTCTGGAATTTTCTTTCTCGATTCACCTTCTCGAATTGCTTAATTCTTCTTCCAATTCTTCAAGCAAGCCGCTCCTCCTTCAACAATTATTTTCCACCATTTTCTGTCTTGAAATTCCCTTTTTATAGCCACCAATTCGTGCCCTAGCTTTGGGATCAAGAAATCCCAAAATTATGGAAAGTTTTAGAATATGGAAATTTTTGACTGGAAAGTTACGGCCATGACATTTCTTTTACGGCTGTAAATGTCTTTCTGCATTTTTTTCACCCTTTGAAGGTTACGACTGTGAATTCTCCTTTATGGCCGTAACTCACATTCTGTTGATTTCTCTTACCGCGTTTAACACTCTTACAGCCGTAAATGTGTTACCTTACGGCCGTAACTTTATTTGCACCTAAGTCCTCAATCTTCAATTTTGAGTGCATTTTGGTCCTTTTTCTTCTTCTTTTCTCTTCTTTTATGATCCTATACAATATAAAATACAAAATGCATTAATAATACGTAGATAGAATCACATCATGGCTTATTCAAGGATATAAGTGCATAAGATAAACGTTAATATAACACTTATCAAATCCCCCCACACTTAAACCATTGTTCGTCCTCGAACAAAGATTTACAAAGAAAAGAATAGGACTCAAACAACAGATTACAATTCAAAATCTTGAGGTTGTAACCCACTTTTCTTTAGCAAAAATGTTCCATTGCATGATCAGATTGTGTTAGTGTGTGCCAGAGATGCAACGCCCTTTATTTCCCTCCCAATCACGGCTCGATATGGTTTATTTCCTTGCGCCTCTCGTGTTCACTCACCTCCCAACCATTTATGAGTGACTACAAGGGAAAAAGTTTTTCCCAACTCCGGAGGAAATCAGTCGCGTAACCCGAGTTGTTCATGATTTGAATTCAGTCAACACAGCATCCTCGACCACATTCATAGCACCAACCCTAGACCAAGCAATTCAAACCACTCATAAGTATATGTAATGTGTTTTAACACCCTCACAAGATATTTCTCTCTTCGCACAAAGTGTATAGGGTTAGAATTTTCGCTCAGCTCTCTGCATGGATAAGTCAGTATCACAGATTGCCTAAATGTCATAACCGGAGCCAACAATAACACAAGTGCAAAGCAAAGGTCTTTATTTGGTTGTAATGGGGCTTCAGGTCAGGTAGGGAAAAAGGATATATTTAGGCCGAGTCGAGAAGGAATTTCGCAAACCAAGTCAATTCACAATGACATTACTTCCTTCACCCCTTAATATGAACTTCATTGTTTCCCGCTACCCGACTTTGTCCAAACTTGAATCTCTTCTTTTTTTTTCACAAGTTGAGTGTTTGACATCCTCAACTACTAATTCTCATGACTAAACTTCCTTTTCATTGATTTTTATCTTTTAATTTTTTTCGAGTACAGACTGCAACTTCTCTTTTCTCTTTTTTTTTTTTTCAAATCATTACGCAGTCACCAATTGGCACAAGATAGAATTACATTTCCCTGAATTCAGTCCATTACTCACCCGTCACCCAACACAAGATAACCATTTCAACTTCTTATACTTAGACCACAGCACGATCCTTAATCAACAAAAGATTGCGAATTCCTTCTCTATGGGTTCAAAACAGAGACAATGCGAAAGAAAGGGTATTCGTGGCTTGTAGTGTGGCATGAAAAATTCAAAGAAAGGCTAAGGCTCAAAAGGGCTTCTAATGGTACATGTATCATGGTAGGCCCTTTTAGCAGGTCAAATTTTGTTTAACCTAATGCCTCTACTATGTTTTGCACTTGAGTCAAGAAGCTACAACGGTATGCACAAGAAAGCACATCCAAGCATAACCCAATCATGCAAGACACACATAAAAGAATCACAAGCTCATAAGTATTAAAAACAGCTCTTAGGCTCAAATGCTCACAAATTATGGTTTTCATGTGTTTCTCCCATCCAATTATGAGTTATAGGTCATTGCTTGATCTTCATTCCAAATCTAACTCCATTGGTCGAGGATAGCGGTTAAAAGTATTCAAACCATGACTACTCACAAAAGTATAATAATTCTTGTTGGAATTGGGACGCTTAGGGTTATATATGAAGGGATAATCTATCTATTCTGGATTGGGTTGACTAGGTTGTAGACATTTGACAATTTTACTCTTCATTTTCAACCTATTCGTGCAGTTTTGGACGAGATCATCTCTATGTGCTCGATTTATATCCAATTATGCAATGATTTTTCAAAAAAAGGAACCAAAAGTGGGCTGCGTCCTATCAAAGTATAGTTTAAGACCTAAGTGGCATAGATATGTGACAAAAGTATAGAACAAACTAAAAAGGATGCTGATTCAAAATGAATTTAACAATTCGATTACAGAAAGAAAATAAAAACATTAAGCTCATAATCAATTCAATTCCCCCCCACCCACACTTAGACAATACAATGTCCACATTGAAAAGTAAAACAATAAAGGGGGGAAAAGAAATGAAACTCCCTCGGTCTAATGTGGCAGTTGATCGTCACGAGGTCTCTGCAACTGTCGAATCTCCTCCCGAAGGGCTCTCTGCTCTTCCAGCATAAGTTGTTGATCTTCTTGCATGGCATTCAGCTGGGTTTGGAAGGTCTGCATCATTTCCAGCATCTGCAGCTCAAAAGAGGTAGGATTAGGGGGCTGCTGTGGTGCTTCCCGTGCTGCGGGCTCCTCGGCGCCCTGATCATCATCGTATTCCCCTGAGTCATCATCTCCGTGGCCCCTCTTGGCGATGATCTTCCTGTGAGCATTTTCCAAACTCGCCTTCGTGAGGCGATTCCCATGCCCCAGAGTGTCGTCACTCACTGCAGCGGGAACTCGTTGAGCCTGGCATAAGGCGGTAATCAAACATGGGAAAGGCATGCCCCGCTTCTGTGGCATCAAGCCGGCATAGGTGGAGATAGTGTCGTAGATATGCTGACCCAAGTCAAATTTGATCCCCCTGGTGATGGCATAGTAGACTCGGAGGTAGCGGATAGACACCGTAGTGAGGCTAGTGGATGGAAACAGACTCCCCGACCCCCACTGATGTAGGTACCAGGCGTCCCTCTGTAAATCCCGATTCTTGTAGTGTGGATGAATGACATTCAGGGAGTCATGGAGTTCAGGCTTTAAAGACCAACGGAGTACCTCTTGGTCCAGAAAGAAAACACTGGAATTGGATGACATAGGAACGGCTCCAGTGCTATTTATCCCCAAATAGTTTTCCACCACTTCCTTATCGAACTTGATTCTTTTCCCTGCTACCCTGGTGTGGTGATAATCAAGGGATGCCTCGTCACCAATTTCTTTGTTGAATTGGGTGTAGAATTTGAATACCAGCGGGGGATTCCCAAAAGGAATAGCACTCGCGGATTTCACCCAACCGAACTCTACGAAGCGGGCCCAAAACTGTCGAGGAGCAATGACTGTGGCAGCGCTCTGCCATTTTTGAAAGTCCTCTGGGATGAATAGCCGTTCCTTAATGCACAGCTTAGACTGACTCTTCTCCTGGCGGGGCTCAGATGAGGATTCCCCCGCCACTTGCTTCCCTTTCTTAGTTGGTGGGGCCATAGAAAGTCTTGTAGAAGAAATGAGTAGATTAGACGAGGCACAAACGCGAGAATTAATGTGGACATGAGAAGTAATATGTTCACAAAAGGTAGTCGTGGTAGGAAATAACTCGGGGAACGAAGTGTGCAATGAATCGTTGAATTCCCAATGTCAGGTAATGGTCCTAACATGGGTTCTGAAGGAGGCACACTTCAAATACAAGGGTCATGTGATGTTCGTCAAATTCATGGGACAAGATCCATTATGACAAACCAAAATGAAGATGTAGAGTCATAACGTAGGCTAATGTGGAGTCAAAAATTGGAGCCCATAACCTAATTAACCAGTGAAATATATATATAAAACAACGAAGAATAAGAAATGTACCCTAAGAATGCATCAAGATCAAACACCAAACCTTCCCTTCCATTGAACGCCTATCACGTCGTTAATACACTAATACTAGCATAATAGGGAATCTAGGTGAAATTTTAAAGCAAACAAACACTTGAAACTCTCCTAGACATTAACACAAACACTTGGAGTGCAAACGGACTGGAGATGCAAATCGTGAAAAATATATATGAAAGATATGGCCCAATTCACAAACACACTCAACAATGCACAATCAATCATTGGAAGAGCGAAAATCAAGACACCCATGTATATAGAGACATTACCCATGCCAAAAGGAAGAAGACAAAGTGAAGAAGCCATACCTTAAATTCGTACGGAGAAGAAATGGATGTGATGTGTTATATAGATGAGAATCTTTGAAAATGTGATCGTGGATTGGAGGAGATTGCGTGAGATGGATGTGGATTACGGCCGTAAACAGGTCTCTGAAAATTTTGACAAAAAAGATAAATACAACCGTAATGATTTGTCTTACGGCCGTAAGGTTGTCTCTGAATAAATGTTGTAAAAATGAATTACGTCCGTAAATAGGTAGATTACTGTCGTAAGACTGCCTCTGAGAGAATTTTTTTTTTTTTGTTGAAAGAAATGACTAAATAAAATAAAATAAACAAAAAATGAGAATACGAAAATAAAGAGTCGAGGAGGTAAAGAAACTCCCCTCTCGGGTTGCCTCCCGAGCAGTACCTTTGTTTACTGTCGTTGGCTCGACTGAGTCCGTGCGGGACTACTGCCATTTGTTGGTGTTTTCCAGTGCAATCACTTCCAAGTTTTCAGTTTGGAATCCCTCATAATATGGCTTGAGACGATGCCCATTGACCTTGAACTGTTTATCCGTACGCAAGCTCCTAATGTCGACTGCACCATGGAGAGATACATTAGTAACAACAAAAGGACCAACCCAACGAGAACAAAGCTTACCTGGGTGTAATTTGAGCCGGGATGAAACAGTAGCACTTTCTGGCCCTCACAGAAGCTCTTCCGAGATATGCGTTGATCATGGAATGCTTTAGTTCGATCTTTATAGATCATTGCATTCTCATAAGCTTCATTCCGTATTTCATCCAATTCCTGTAATTGAAGCTTCCTATGGTCTCCTACTGCTCCCCAATCCATATTACATTGCTTGATGGCCCAATAAGCTTTATGCTTGAGTTCCACCGGTATGTGGCATGGATTTCCAAATACTAATCGGTATGGAGACATACCAATTGGCGTCTTGTAAGCGGTTTGGTAGGCCCATAAAGCATCATCGAGTCGAATGCTCCAATCCTTCCGGTCTGGTCGAATTGTTTTCTCTAGAATGGACTTCACTTCCCTATTGGATATTTTTGCCTGCCCACTAGTTTGGGGGTGATACGCGGTTGATACCTGGTGCATCACTCCATATTTCCTTAACAAGGCTTCAATGGTTCGGTTGCAAAAGTGCGTCCCTCTGTCACTGATCATAGCTCGGGGTATTCCAAACCTGCTAAAAATGTTAGCTTTTACAAAATCTGCAACAACTTTAGCGTCATTAGTACGGGTGGCCTTTGCCTCCACCCATTTTAAAACATAATTGACAGCTAAAAGAACGTAATTACAACCGAACGACGGGGGAAAGGGTCCCATGAAATCAATGCCCCAGACGTCAAAAATCTTACATATGATAATGGGGTTTTGAGGTATTTGATCTCGTTGGGCTAAGTTACATGTTCTTTGGCAATTATTGCAAGACTTACAAAAAATGTATGCATCCTTGAAAAGGGTCGGCCAAAAGAACCAGCCTTCCAATACTTTTTGTGCCGTCCTTTTAGGTCCAAAATGGCCACCACATGCGTATGAATGGCAAAAGATAAGGATTGATTGGTATTCTGATTCCGGCAAGCACCTTCTAATGATTTGGTCGGGGCACCTTTTCCACAGGTACGGGTCATCCCAAATGTAGTATTTAGCATCGCTTCTCATCTTAAGCTTTTGTGCCTGTGAAAAACCAGTAGGAATTAGTTTAGAAGTCATGTAATTTACCAAATCAGCATACTATGGGGGATTTGCTTTGATAGCAAATAAATCCTCATCTGGGAAGGTTTCACGCAGAGGTAGGTCGTCTTCGGGCTTCACTACCCGACTAAGATGGTCGGCAACTACATTTTCGGACCCCGCCTTATCTTTGTTTTCCAAGTCAAATTCTTGTAGTAAAAGTATCCAGCGGATGATTCTTGGCTTTGCATCCTTCTTTACAAATAAGTGTTGTAATGCTGCATGATCTGTAAAAATAATCACCTTAGAACCCAGTAAATAAGTACGAAATTTTTCTAAAGCAAATACCACAGATAGAAGTTCCTTTTCAGTGGTAGTATAGTTAGCTTGGGCCTGATTCAAGGTTCGGGAGGCATAGTAAATCACATGGGATGCTCTCCCAACTCGTTGCCCTAGGACTGCTCCCACTGCATAGTCACTGGAATCATACATTATTTCGAATGGAAGATCCCAGTTTGGTGGTCAAAGGCCTTTTTGCACAGCTCGGTGAATTTAAATGGGACATCATTTTGCAACAAATTGCACAGTGGTGATGCAATTTTGGAAAAGTCCTTGATTAACCTGCGATAGAAACCTGCATGCTCAAGAAAAGATCGTATATCCCGTACATTGGTGGGGTAAGGTAATGCAGATATGAGGTCCAACTTAGCCTTATCAACTTCTATTCCCTTTTTCGACACTACATGACCTAACACAATTCCCTTATCTACCATAAAATGACATTTTTCCCAATTTAGGACTAAGTTAGTGTTAATGCAACGTTTCAAAATTAATGATAAATTATCCAAGCATGCATCAAATGAATCACCCCACACACTAAAATCATCCATAAACACCTCTATAATTTGTCCTATGTATTCAGAAAAAATGTTCATCATACAACGTTGGAATGTTGTAGGAGCATTACACAAGCCGAAGGCATGCGTCTATATGCAAATGTGCCAAATGGACAAGTAAACGTGGTTTTCTCTTGATCTTCGGGAGTTATGGCAATTTGAAAATATCCTGAGAAACCATCTAAAAAACAATAATGGGAATGACCAGCTAATTTTTCTAACATTTGATCCATGAAGGGAAGGGGAAAATGATCCTTTCGAGTGTCAGCGTTTACCTTCCTGTAGTCGATGCATACCCGATATCCAGTTTGGACCCTAGTTGGTACAAGTTCTCCATCTTTGTTTTCTACCACCGTTACTCCGGATTTCTTTGGCACCACTTGGACTGGACTAATCCACTTGCTGTCTGAGATTGGGTAAATCATCCCTTCTCCTAGCAGCTTCAAAATTTCTTTCTTCACCACGTCCATCATTGCTGGATTTAACCTTCGCTGGGCTTGTCTCGATGGTTGAGCTCCTTCTTCAAGCAACATTCGATGCATGCAGATTGACGGGCTGATTCCCTTGATATCCGCGATGGTCCAACCAATCGCCTGATTGTGCTCCCGAAGGACCCGAACCAGTTTATCTTCTTCTAGCTTGGTGAGGTTGGATGAAACAATTATAGGAAGCGATTCTTTATCACCAAGAAATACATATTTCAGATGGGTGGGTAGAGATTTCATTTCCACCACTGGGGCCTGCAAGATAGAGGGTAGCAATTTGTTAGGATAGTCTGTCAGTTGAATTGTTTTTACGGCATACCTGCGTGGTGCGGGTCCCAGTGAATTAAGTACAGTAATTCCATCCTGTAATTCCTTGCTTATACCCACGTCGCTGTCATCATCTTGCCTTAGCGACTCCACGATAGCTATTTCTAGCTCGTCCCTGCAATTTAACTTGAAAATTCTCTGCACTACAGGAGTAATGTCATTAATAGAATAAGCAGCACACACATCATTTGGGTGTTTCATTGCATCGTAGATATAAATTGCACTACCTCCCCATTGAATTCCATGGTCAACACCCCTTTTCTTACATCAATTATGGTTTGGGAGGTCCACAAGAATGGCCTTCCTAACAATATAGGGGTAGAATTAGGGGAGTAATCATCATTCGTATCTAGTATGTAAAAGTCTGCCGGAAACACCAACCCCCTACTTGCACTAAAACGTCCTCAACTACCCCATCTGGATATGCATTGGAACGGCCGGCTAGTTGGATGATAACATCTGTTTTAGTCATTTTGGTAAGATTTAATGCAATGTAAGTGGATCTAGGCATTACGTTAATGGATGCTCCTAAGTCTATTAGTGTATGATTTACCTTGGTGTTACCTATTTGACATGGCACAGTGAACATACCGGGATCCTTACCCTTAGGAGGCAATTTCCTTTGAAATAAGGCTGAAACGCTTTCCCCCATTCTTACCTTCTCGTTTCCCACCAGTTTCCGTTTGCTAGTGTGTAAATCCTTTAGAAATTTTGCATACCGGGGAACTTGCTTGATGGCCTCCAATAGCGGGATATTGATTTCAACCTTTCTAAACATTTCCAACATCTCCTTTTCCTTGCTCTCCTTGTTTGTCTTTGCTAATCTGCTAGGAAAAGGTGGAGGTGTTAGTTTAACATTTAAATGGGGGTTAGTTTTTACCTGAGGGTTTTGCGAAGTGTCGTTTCTCTTCCCGACTCCTTCCTTTTCATCTTCCTCCATTTCAGGTGCAGCCGGTTCCAATTGCGGACTCTCAACTTCATTTCCACTCCGAAGAATTATGGCGCTCACATTTTTTGGATTCACCTCGGGCTGTGATGGTAGCTTCCGTCCAGATTGTGCCTCCAATCTATTTATGGCAGTGGCCATTTGTCTCATTTGATTTTCCAGGTTTTGAATGCTTGACTTGGTATCCTGTTGGAATTGCATCCTGTTAGTTGCCAACATCTTAACCATATCTTCGAGAGACGTACCTGAATTTTGAGGTTTTTGTTGATATTGCCCCTGTGGTTGGTAAGTCCCTTGCTGCTGGAATTGTCCTTGTGGCTTGTTTGGAGTAAAACCTGGGGGTTTGTTATTTCTGGAACTCAGGTTGGGGTGATCTCTCCACTCGGGGTTGTATGTGTTTAAATATGGGTTATATTGTTGCCTTTGGAAAGGGAAGCTTCCAGCAGCATTCACCTGTTCATTGTTTTCTTCTTGCAATACCGGACAGGTATTCGTTGGATGTCCAAGGTTCGAACAGATTCCACAGGCTTTGGCTTGTTTCGAATTCCCTATAGCAAGTTGCTTAACGCGATTGGTTAGTTCATATAATTGACCTTCAATATTGGAACTACTTACCTCGTTTACTCGGTGGACTTGGGAATCCCTACTCGAGTTGAATTATTGAGTGTTCTCTGCCATGTTGGAGATTAAAGCCCGTGCTTGCTCTGGTGTCTTGTCCATTAACGCACCTCCGCTTGCGGCGTCTATCATACTTCTGTCCATTGGCGCTAGACCTTCGTAGAAGTATTGCACCAAAAGTTGCTCGCTAATCTGATAATGGGGACAGCTGGAGATGAGCTTTTTGAAACGCTCCCAATACTCATATAATGTTTCATTGTTGTTCTGGCGCACCCCACATATTTCTTTTCGGATGGTACTAGCTCTCGATGCAGGGAAGTATTTTTCCAAGAAGAGCCTTTTCATGTCGTTCCAAGTAGTAATTGTTCCCGATGGTAGACAATAGAGCCAGTCGGTGGCGGCATCCTTCAATGAGAATGGGAAGACTCTCATTTTTATTTGTTCCTCGGTAATGCCCGTGGGCCTCATACTGTCTCAAACCACATGGAACTCCTTTAGGTGCCTATATGGATCTTCGCCGGGGTTCCCTCGAAAAGTTGGTAATAAGTGGATGAGCCCAGATTTAAGCTCGAAAGTTTTTCCTTCTTCCACCATTGGAAACGTAATACATAAGGGCTGCTGAGCCACATCGGGGGTAGCCAGTTGTTTAAGAGTTCTGTTGTTAGCTGTCATTTGTCACGCTGCTCTCCTTTGCTGTCGAAAAGTCCTCTCGATTTCTGGGTCAAGATCAAAAATTTCACAATTAGTTGACCGAGTTCTAAGCATATAAGCAAAGAAGTACAAATAAATATTATGTGAAAGCTACTCTTTTTTTTTTTTTTTTTTTGAAAAATTATATAAATAAAGTGAAAATAAAATAAAAATAAAATAAATGCAGAAAAACAAAATTCTAATTGATTAAATACTAAATTGATTAACCGCTGCTCGACAACGGCTCCAAAAATTTGATGCGCGTCGTTATGCACCAAAATTTAATTAAATATCTTACTCGCAAATTATCCAATTTTATTGTAATAGCGGAAGTAAGAGTCGATCCCACAAGGAACGTGAACTAATTTAGTGTTGTGTGAATCAGAATAGATGGGGGGTTCTTTTTTCGAGTTCAAATATTGTAAATAACGTGAAAATAAAATAAAAATGTAAATTAGATAGAATATAAATCAATTATTGAAAAACCCTAGTTCTCAGGTTCAGTTGTATTTGATCACAATGTTATCACTTTTCAAGTAACGCGAGTTAAATTTCTTCTTTGATTTATCACCGTCAATAGTTAATAAGCTCTAACTATTCCTATCCTCCCTTAGTTGCATTTAATTAGAATAAGCTCTCTAATCAAATATTAACCATTGAATAATCTAAAATAAGCTCTTTAGATTTAAGATAACAACTATATAATGGTTGAGAAGAATTAGGGTGAATTAGGTTATCAATCACACAAGCTCGTGACAATTAACCTAAGTTGGAATTCTCTATGGAAATTATTAAATTTCCACTTGCTACTATGAATTTTACAAAAAGACGATTACGGATCCAATCATTCAAAATAGCAAATCTCAATACAACAAATTAAATGATAAGGCGTTAATCAAATAAGGAATTGCATTGATTGAATTAAAAACGCATAAGAATCCAACAAATCAAAGTAAAGAATTTAGAGCTACGTTACTAGTTGGAAAAGTGATAAACAAAAGAATTAAATTACAACGTCCCCTTTGAACTAGGTAGAGAACTTAGCCGCTTAAAGCCATGAAGAATGCTGGAATTTTCTTTCTTGATTCACCTTCTCGAACTGCTTAATTCTTCTTCCAATTCTTCAAGCAAGCCGCTCCTCCTTCAACAATTATTTTCCACCTTTTTTTGTCATGAAATTCCCTTTTTATAGCCACCAATTCGTGCCCTAGCTTTGGGATCAAGAAATCCCAAAATTATGGAAAGTTTTAGAATATGAAAATTTTTGACTGGAAAGTTACGGCCGTGACATTTCTTTTACGGCCGTAAATGTGTTTCTGCATTTTTTTCACCCTTTGAAGGTTACGGCCGTGAATTCTCCTTTACGGCCGTAACTCACATTTTGTTGATTTCTCTTACTGCGTTTAACATTCTTACGACCGTAAATGTGTTACCTTACGGCCGTAACTTTATTTGCACCTAAATCCGCAATCTTTAGTTTTGAGTGCATTTTGGTCCTTTTTTTTCTTCTTTTCTCTTCTTTTATGATCCTATACAATATAAAATACAAAATGCATTAATAATACTTAGATAGAATCACATTATGGCTTATTCAAAGATATAAGTGCATAAGATAAACGTTAATATAACACTTATCAATCTTTCATCTCAAATTCCTTGATAAAAATATCTTGGTTTCGTGTAACGTGCCCCAATCATTAGTGGCAAGCAGTATGTCATCAACATACAAAACTAGGAAAATATGTTTACTCCTACTGAACTTGTGATTACACAATCATTAAAAACATTTATCTCAAAACCAAATGAGATAACCACTTGATGAAATTTGTAGTACTACTGATGGGAAGCTTGCTTGAGCCCATAGATAGATTACTTTAATTTGCAAACTATATTCTTCGGGTCTCCCGACACAAAGTTTTCTGGTTACACCATATAAATTGTCTCATCAATGTCGCCAATGAGAAACGCCGTCTTAACATCCATCTGATGTAACTCAAGGTAAAAATGTGCAACAAATGCCATAACTGTCCTGAAAGAGTCTTTCATTGAAATCGTAGAGAAAGTCTCTTTGAAGTCAATACCTTCCTTTTGTGTAAAGCCTTTAACTAAAAGACGAGCCTTATATCTTTACACATTACCTTTTGAATCCTTCTTGGTTTTAAAATTCCATTTTCAACCAATGGGATTCTCACCTTCCGGTAATGGGACAAGATCCTAAACTTTATTATTTTGCATGGACTTATACTCCTCATTCGTGGCATCAATCCACTTTTAATAGTTTGAAGTAATCATGGCCTGATGGAAATTGATTGGATCATCTTCCACCATTTCGTTATTTTCCTCATGTTCTTGGAGAAATACTATAAAATAATTTGAAATATCATTTTCCTTTCTCTAGGTATTGGTTCTTAAGGTTTTTGTTAACTTATTTTAAGTTATGTTTATTGGCATTTTCTATTTTTCTTCATGTTGTAATTTAAGTGAATTTAATTTAATTACTTTACACGTGTGTTTAGTAATTTTTATTAAGTTTAATTAAATTACTTGTTGTTTACTTGGATTTGAATTTGCAATTATATTTAACTCTCATTTTCGTTGGAATAATTATCTTGTGATATTTGGAGATAAATTGTGTTACTTATCTTTTATGATAAGTATTGAGAATTCTGATAATTGTATATTTGGGCTAGAATTCTATCACTTATGATAAGGATCAAGAATTGTGATAATATTTTACTTGGCTTAGAATTTTATCTTTATCACGTATTATTCTTTATAAGTATTAAGATAATATTTTAGCCTTGTTAAAATAATCCTATTGGCCGAGTATCTTCATGATTTTATTCTTGGTATCCAAGTTTATCTTTTATCGTAAGATTACATTAAGAAATATTAATAAAGGAATATTGTGATTGGCCGAAAATCTTTGACCTAAATTCTTGGTGTCCAAGATAGTGTTTATCACTTTATATGGTGAGATCATTTTCTTGATATTGCCGAGTATCTTGATTCTTGGTAAGTCAAGATTATCAATTCATATGGTAAGATCTTTTATTTCATAACTTATTGTGATTATCTTACCTTATCTTTACTAATGATAAGATTTATGATTATTTTACCATTATCTCTATTATCTTTGATTAACTTGCAGGTAATAGAGATTTTATGTAATTAGGTGATGAGATTCGAAGAAGAGCGTAATTAAATACCGGAAAGTTCCGAACTCAGGTTGTGGTTGGACAGATGAATCATGACTCGATATTCACGACGCGATGGCTCGACGATGCGGAATAAAGAACCACGACTTTCAAAACGCCACAAGAATTTACCCAATCTCCTTGATAAGTCTCTGATTTGAACGCCACAAATATTCTAGTAAATATTTGATAAGTTCGATATTTGAACGCCACAAGAAATATTCTTGATAAGTTCGAAAAACATAGGAATCCACCTATAACTTTTATTGAATCCTCAATAAAAACTATTTATATCAAAATCAAGTATCATTACAATGAATGGAAAAAGTGTATAAATAAGCAAAATAAAACCCTAGTCGCTAATGGACTCAAAATAGAGTTCTAACTAACCTAAAATACTAAAATAGGAAAAGGAAATAAAATATGCGAAATTCTGGAAAAATCTTATCCGCCACCTAGTTACGGCCATAAATACCAGGCTTACGGCCGTAAGCCCTTCTCTGGTCCAAAGTTGATACCGCAGTTACGGCCGTGACGAATTTGATTACGGCCGTAAGTCATGTTCTACCCAAAAATTGCGATAGCTGCGTTACGACCGTAATTCCAAAGGTTACGGCCGTAAAAGGCCTGCTGCTTAATTTTCTGATTCTTTTTGACACAGTTTGATTTTCAAAGCTCGTCGAACCTACTGAATTCTTGTTTTGGCTTGAATTACTTGAATTTTCCTGTCAAGCCTCCTATGACTCCGATTGTTGAGGGTCCGGAACACATCATATCCTCCTTCTTTAGGATGATTCGTCCCGAATCATAGCTTTGTTCCTGTTGTTTCACTTCACCTCCTGGATCAAACGGAAAATTTCTCCTGCCATTGCACATGATCAACCAAAAATATTCTACAACGGGGGTCACGTGAATGACTTGAAGTTGAAACACCTTTGGACATTGATGGTGTTGTCCAAATTTTCACGTACCATTGACCTGCAAGAAAGAATTAAATAGAACGGGGAGGGACATGTTAGCTTCATGAGGTACAAGGTATGGATCCTTGTATTCATGAATTATCATCGTCAATTCCACCTTTTGAACCATGAGGCCCTTCTCTTCACCTCGTTCTCCTTTTACAACTTCTTGCTCAGCCCCCTCTATCTCTTTTCTCTCAAGCTTGGTTACTTCCTCTAACTCAAGATTTTCTAGCTCATCCACCTCTTCAATTTTTTTTCTTTCAAATTCAACCACATCTTCTACCTCCACATTCGTATCACCATGTGCGCACACTACCTCATCACTATCCAAATGTGGATTTACCAATTCAAAACCAAAATTTTGAACTTCCACCTCAACTCCCAATTCATTCCCCTCATTATCAACAATTTCATTTTTAATCATTTCCTCGCTAACCAACTCCACCTTCTCCTCATCAAATTTTGGAGTTTGTTTATTTGTTTTTAATTTCAACTCTCCCTCCTTCTTATCAATATCCTTATCCCCACGATGCCTCCTATTACACCACTTTTCACTCTCCTTCCTTACCCTTCGTGAATCTTCTAGTGCTTCCTCTAATGTCAACCCATATAGTACACATGTTTTCCATTTCTTAAGGAATTGGTATATGTGCATACTCTTATCATAAACAGCCTCCCTCCTATGTCTCCAAGGTTTTCCCAATAAAATATGATAAGATTTCAATGGCACTACATCACACCATACATCCTCACTATACCTTCCCTGGGTGATAGGCACTAGAACTTGTTTGGTTACTTTGAAATTCCAAAACTCCCTCATCCACGTCATCCTATAAGGTTTATAGTGCGGTTCTAGGGGCAATCCTAATTTTTTAACCACGGTGCTACTAACGAAATTAGTAAAACATTTTCCATCAATCGCCAAACTGCACCCCTTATGATCCACATAACATCTAGTTTGGAATAAAAAGCCCAGATCATAATCCATTCCTTATGTGGCGTTAAAAAAAATTCAAGAATGAAGAGGATTTAGACATCAAATAGCAAGAACGACTTTTATTGACTTGGAAGGAAATGAATACCAAGAATTTTAAAGAAACTCAAGAAAGTGGTTTTTGAATTTTAGAATGACTTTTTTTTTTTTTTTTTTTGGAATAATGAATTTTCAGAATTAAATAATAATAATTTTTTTAAAAAATAAATTCAAAAATTCGACACGAACACAATAAAAAAATGGAACAGGATTTGGATAAGAATCGAATAAAACAAACACTTTTGAATTTTTGTTGAATTTTTATATGAATCAAAAACTGAAAAATTTTACTGACACGAAGAACAAGAAAAAAAAAACTGAAAACAAAACACTCAACAAGATATGGATGATTTTTATGGGACTCGATGATAAACATACTGGGTAGAAAAACCTGAATTCAGAGTCCAGCTCTGATACCATATGATGAGATTCAAAGAAGCGCGAAATTAAACGCTGGAAAGTTCCGAACTCAGGTTGTGGTTGGACAGATGAATCATGACCCGATATTCACGACGCGATGGCTCGACGATGCGGAATAAAGAACCACGACTTTCAAAACGCTACAAGGATTTGCCCAATCTCCTTGATAAGTCTCTGATTTGGACGTCACAAATATTCTAGTAAATATTTGATAAGTTCGATATTTGAACGCCACAAGAAATATTCTTGATAAGTTCTAAAAACATAGGAATCCACCTATAACTTTTATTGAATCTCAATAAAAACTGTTTATATCAAAATCAAGTATCATTACAATGAATGGAAAAAGTGTATAAATAAGCAAAATAAAACCCTAGTCGCTAATGGACTCAAAATAGAGTTCTAACTAACCTAAAATACTAAAATAGGAAAAGGAAATAAAATATGCAAAATTCTGGAAAAATCTTATCCGCCGCCTAGTTACGGCCATAAATACCAGGCTTACGGCCGTAAGCCCTTCTCTGGTCCAAAGTTGATACCGCAGTTACGGCCGTGACGAATTTGATTACGGCCGTAAGTCATGTTGTGCCAAAAAATTGCGATAGCTGCGTTACGGTCATAATTCCAAAGGTTACGACCGTAAAAGGCCTGATGCTTAATTTTCTGGTTCTTTTCGACACAGTTTGATCTTCAAAGCTCGTCGAATCTGCTGAATTCTTGTTTTGGCTTGAATTACTTGAATTTTCCCGTCATAGCTTGTCGAGGGTCCGGAACACATCATTAGGATTCTTGATGGTCAAGAAATCCAATTGCATTTAAATAAGAGAAATATGGACGTTTTCTCCAAGAAGTCAAGAAGCTAATATTTTCATGTGGTGCTAATTAAACACGGCTTCTTCATTGTGTAACTTCTTGATGTGCATGAATATTCTAGAGATATAGGGCTTATTCATTCATGCAAAAAATCAATTAGAAAACTAAAAATTGTGGTTCTTCGGGAGGAGGAATCAATCACGTAGAGAAGAAAAGACTTTCAGCGTGAAGATCAAATGGGAGGTTTGAATCATATTCGAACGGGAGTTCGAGGTTGCTGAAGAGTGTTGCAGAATCAAAGAAAGCTACTAAAGAGTGGTGGGACATCAGCTCATATTACATGCCATAGAAGGATCATGGAGTGCTCTATTTCTTGGATGTTTAATAAGTCTATGCGTAGATTTATCATGTAGTTTAGATTGATCTATATAAACTCTTTTCTTATATAGTGATTGATTTTTGTCCGCAGGGTGCGGGTACGTGTGTTTTCCCTGTTAGGATTTTCCCACGTTAAGCTCAAATATTGTGTTCTTGTCTGCTTTACAATTCTGCATTATTTAGTTAATCTGTTCACGAATTAATATCTAGAAGAATCGGGGTCACCAGGATTCATCTGGATTTGCACTAAACAAAATTTGACGTTTCTATTAATTTGTTACTGTCCAGCCATATCTGTGACAGTCTGTTTGTTTAAACATAAAATTTAGACAAATTTAAATTTTCAGTTTTTGAGTTTGTACTTCTGGAATGATTACCTCATTTTGGATGGGAGGTTCTTCAACAGGGAGGTTCTTCAACATTATCTTGTTGAGGTCCCGAATATACTTCTTGATCAATGACAGGTATAGAAACCTGCATAATGTGAAAAGTAACAGTAGGAATCGAAATCGATCCTTCCTTAGCTTCTTCCTCAAAGACAACGTTTCTAACCTTATTTCTCCCCAAAAATCAACATATTCAAAAAATATTGTAGTTCCCGTTTCAAAAATTGACTTAAAGTGTGGGATTATAAATTTTGTAGCCCTTTGATCGCTCAAAATAACCAATAAAGTAGCTGCTTACACTTTTAGAGTCAAATTTCTTTTCATGTTTCCTATAAGGCCTAGACTCAACTGGTCATCCCCAAATGTGGAAATGCTTTAGACTAGGCTTTCTGCATGTCCAAAGCTCATAGGGTGTTTTAGTGGTAGCTTTAGTTGGTACTTTATTCAGAATATAAGTTGCAGTCTTTAATGCTTCTCCTAGAGTGATTTTGGTAAGGAGGAATGACTAATCATACTCCTTACCATATCCTTAAGAATCCTGTTTCATCTTTAATCTACACCATTCAAGCTAGGCGAACCTGGCAAGGTGTACCGTGGGACGATTCCTCATTCCTCTAGGAATTTAGCAAATGGTCCTGGACGTTGTTCACCTGAATCGTCATATCTTCCTTAGCACTCACCACCACGATCAGACCTAATGCTTTTAATCCTTTCGTTGAGTTGATTCTTAACTTCAACTTTGAAAGCCTTGAACATGTCCAGTAACTCAGATTTCTCATGAATAAGATATAGATGTCCATAACATGATTAATCGTCTATAAATGATATAAAACATTGTTGACCATTCTAGGAAGCCGTAGGGAATGGCCCAAAAGTATTTGTGTGTATCAACTCTAAGACGTCGAAACTCTATAGGGACCTAATTTCTTTGTTTTGGTATGTTTTCCCTTGATACAATCAATACAAACATCAAATTCCATAAAGCAAGGGAATCCAAAATGTCATCAGACACAAGTCGTTCAACTCTAGTTTTTGAGATACGACCTAAGCGCTTGTGCCATAGTTTTCCCGAATTTTCTTTATTTAATTTTTGCTTAGTAACATGTGATTCCACATGCAAGATTTCATTATATGATGTAATAGTATCAAGCAAATATAAGTTATTGTATGAACATAATGAACCAGTACCAACAATATTTGAATTTAAAGAAAGACTAAACTGACAATTTCCAAAAGAACAATAATATCCGAATTTGTCCAATAAGGAAATAGTTACCACATTTCGTCTAAATGACGGTACAACAAAAGTGTCTTTCAAATCCAAATAAAAACTAGTTCCCAACAATAACCTAAAAGTTCCTATTGCTTCAACTTTCACCGATTCTCCATTACCCACAAAGATGAATCTTTCAGTTGGCTTTTGACAGAACAGGCAACCCTACATAGAAGCACTTATGTGAGTAGTAGCACCAGAATCTAACCACCAAGTGTTTCTAGGTATTGAAGCTAAATTAACCTCAAAACAGACCAAATTAAGAAATGTACCTTTCTTTGCACGCCAAACATTATATTTGGTACAATCCTTCTTTAAATGTCCAAGTTTCTAGAAAAAGAAACAACCATCATTGTTTTTCTGTGGTTTCTTTTGTTCTGGACCCCTAGTAGCTTTATATTCTGTTATTCTTTTCTTTCCCTTATCTTTAGAGGTGCTTGCCAAGTTAGGAATTTTAGTTATGTCCTGCTTCAACCTTTCTTCAAAAGCATATAGTATGAAATGAGCTCAATTAGAGTCCATTTTTCCTTTTGACAGTTGCAACTGACTGAAATGCGCAAGAAGCGATATCAATACTAAATGCACGAGCAAGTCATTAGACAAGTCGAGTTGTGCCTTAAGTTTTGAAGCAGTATGATGGTTGTCGAATCCAACAAATAATAATATCTTGCTCTTATAAAAATAGATTGTAATAGTGGTGAGAAAGGTCGAATCCACAAAGATTGGTTAGATTTAATTCCTCGAGAAAATTAAAACAATGAATTAAAAACAAGGGTGGTTTTGGATTTAGAATGTAAAATCAAATTGTAAATAAACAATTGCAAAATTAAAATGATGAAAATATCAAATTAAATAAATATCTAGCCCAAGGTATAATTATAATTGATTCATAGAATTGATCACATATGCAAAAATAAAATCTTTTATTCTTTTTCTAAATTTGATAAGGTCATTGATACGATCTAACAACCTATCTCTCCTTACTATCTCGATAATCAAGAGAAGCTCGTTGATTATTTCCCTAATCAATAAATAACCCTAGATACGATCTTAGGACTTAACTTACCAACAATAGTAATCCTAGAGAGACGACCAATTCTAACCAACAAATTCACACGTGTGATTCATTTAAGTTAGATTATATATCTTCATAACATGAGTCAAAAATCAGTCTATAATGCCACTTGTATTAGAAAATGTAAACAATTACGAATTTAGATTCCTAATTGACTAAGTATCGTTTTAACAATTAAAACAACGTGCACTTTGTATTAATAAATCAAAACAACAATTTCAATGCAAATAAAAGATATATAAATAGAAAAGAAATAAAATAACAATAAAACTAATTAGATCTCACAATTCTTGTAGAATCAAAACTTCAATTATCCTTGAACTGAAATAATAATTTAGCTAGTCATAAACATTTGGAAAATAAAAATTAAAAGGAAAAAAAAAAAGAATAAAAATCAAACTCTCAAAACCAAGAGAACATGTGGCATCCTCCAAATCCCAATATGTAGTGCTGCCTTTTTTTCCCCAAAGTCACCCATCCGTGGCCTTTTTCCAAGTCTCCTCCAATGTACTGCTCGTCTCCCCATTCCAACGGCCCACTAGGGCTCAAAAAGGAGTCAAGAAAATGGTTGGGCTTTTGAAAAGAATATGGAAGGGTCCAAATGTGGAGTAATTATTTAGAGATAAGGATTTATTTAGTTTCCTTGTTTAGATCAAATTTTAATCATTCCCTAAAATAAATAAAAGAGAAATATTTCAATCACACAAATGATTTCTCTAAATATTTTCACCAATTTAGGAGATAAACAAGGGCCCAATGACTAGTTTTTCTTCTTCAAAAATCCGCCAATGTAAGTCAAGTCTTCTTGAAACAATAAGGCGTGTCCACGCCTTATGCTAAGTCCTTCTCTAATTGTGTATTTTTGAGTTACAAACTTTATCTTTTAATTTTAAATATTGAGTCCAAATTGATCCAACTCCATCTAATCCAAAAATCATAAAATATAATCAATATTCATAAATTAAACATTTAAAACCTAGAATAAAAGGAAATATCATGAATTAAGCAACAATTATGCATTCTATCAAATCCCCCCATACTTAGACAATGCTTGTCCTCAAGCATAAACTAGCTCAAGTTAATGAATTGTTCTCATCGTCATTCATTCTTCTACCTCTACCTATCCATCCACAATCCAAACCATCATGCCTTGAGGATTTAAATCTTAATACAAGCAAAAATAGAGTAAATCCCCATCTACCAACACAAGGTTAATCACTTCAACAATTTTTCGAAATTCACATGTAGTGGAATTTAACACCTCACATTAGGTTCACAAAATACCCTCAAAGAATTTAGGGTGTAAAGTATATATGTACTCTCAAGTCAAAGCATAGAAAATTCTTACCATAGGCTTGCTAATATATCACATTGGAGCTACCTATGGTTTTGAATGCAAAGTAAGGGTCTTAACACTAGTTGTAATGGGGCTTAGGTAAGGTGGGATAAAAATGATATATTTTTGGCTATTTTCATCGAAGGAATTATACAAACTTCTTCACAAGAGCTCACTTAGAATTCATGTACTTCTATCAAATTACTTCATAACCTAGTGCATCCTTTCACCTCTCGTGAATATGCTCTCAGTATCTATCAATGAATTACTACATGGGTGTTAGTTTCGATCAACTTGAAGGCACAGAATACAAACCAAGCAATTCAAACCACTCATAAGTATATGTAATGAGAGTTAACACCCTCACTAGGTATTTCTCTCTTCGCACAAAGTGTATAAGGGTGAGAATTTTCACTCAACTCACTACATGGAGAATTCATTGCCACAGACTGCTCAGATGTCGTTACCGGAGCCAACAATAACATAAGTGCAAAGTAAATGTCTTTACTTTGTTGTAATGTGGTAGGATAAAAGGAAAATGTTTAGGCTAAGTTGAGAGGAGAGTTCACAAGCCGAATTGGTTCAACACGATCATCTCTTCCTCCACCTTTCGATGTGATCTTCCACTATTTCCTACTATCCAATCGATTCAACACTTGATTCTTGTTATGTACTTGGGGTTTATTCTCTTCACCGGGATATTTTCTTGATTCAGTACCTTGAACACAAATTTATTTATTTTTTCAAATGAATTTACTGCAGCTTGTTTTCTTTTGACTCCATTACCACTTGACCCTTGATTAGCACAAAGTGAAATCACCAATCTTTTTGAAGCTTAGTTCGTCTCATACTTCTCAACCAATACAAGCTTGTGAAATTTCTCTCTTGTGGGTTCAAGATAGAGGTAGCATGAAAGAACGGGTATTCGTGGCTTGTAGCGTGGCACCAAAATTTCAAAGATAGGCTAAGGCTCAAAGAGGCTTCTATTGATACATGTATCATGGTAGGCCCTTTTAGAAGGTCAAATTTGGTTTCACCTAATGCCTTTACTATATTTTGTACTTGAGTCAAGAAGTTACAATGGCTTGCACAAGAGAGCACATCCAAGAACAAACTAACCATGCAGGACACACATCAAAGAAATAAGAGCTTAATATAAAAAGTAAAAGCAGCTCATAGGCTCAAAAGCTCACGAATTACAGTTTATATGTATTGCTCCCATCCATTTATGAGATATAGGTCATTGCTCGGTCCTGGTTTCAAACTTAAAATTTAGTGACCAAGGGTTAATGCTCAAAAGAGTGGAATCAGGTTAATCGGGGTGGTGTTACATCACATCATCTTTTTTTTTTTTTTTTTGACTCTATTAGATTGCAGGAATTTTTTTTTTTTTTTTTTTTTTTTTCAAGTAGAAGAACATCATAGATTGCAACTCAACCACTTTATCCCCAACATTTCGTTCACATTACCACTTCTCAAAAGAAAGAGAAGACTTACATCATAGGTCTTTGATTATCAATATCTTTCAATCTCAACCAAAATAAATTGAAGCTCATGTGAATAAGCTTATATATTCCTTCAATGCAAGGTTCAAAATAATGGAATATTAGCAAAGAATATGATTTCTATTGGCTTGTATTGTGGTTAATTTTCAACAAAAAGGCTATAGATCAAAAGTGATTTTCTAGGGGATATATTTCAAGGTAAGCATTATAAGAAGGCTAAATTTGGCTTCACCTAAGTGCCCTTCCTTATTTAGTGCATCCAATTACCAAGAGGCATCTCAACATGCATAACAGAGCAAGTTCTAGAAGAGATCAACTACACATGACAATCAAAGGATAGAGCATGGCGTGTGTATAAATATATAAATGCTCAAGAGGCTCAAAAGCTCACAAAATTGGGGTCAATGTGCATCAAATCCCACGCACCCTTCATCCAGTCTACCATCAGGGGCAATCAATCCAGTGCAGTAAACAAGAATTCAACTACTCATGCCATTCCCCACTATGCCTCAGCTCATCTCAATAATGTACAATAATTCAGATTATAAAAGGATAAGCATCAACAAAATCCAAAATTAAAAAGAGAATTTTCAAAAAATTTCTTTGAAAAATAGAGCAAATGTAGATCATAATGGAAATTCAAGTGTAACTAAATGAATCAAATTTCACAAACCAAGGAAAGCACATCAAAACCCTCCCCCACACTTAATCCATACATTGTCCTCAATGTAACAAAATCATAAATTATGAAAACTAGAAGAGAATAGGAATAGAGGAATCCCCAGCAAGTTGAACGGGAGATGTCGATGTGAAGGCGGGCGAGAAAACAAACTTCCTTAATGGCATTCCTTGTTAGTCCATTTACTTGAGATACATGAAAAAAATCTTACTCTACAGGTCCCAAATCATGGTATTGGCCTCAGACAAATCCCACGAAAAAATCACAGTCTTCCCACAACTCGCACAAGTGTTAAATTCACTGATTGCCCAGTCAAAGTTACCCTCATATTGCAATTGATGAGAGTCTAGATTGTCACATTCTTACGAACCAGGTGTAGCGGTCTGCAGCGAGGAGGACGATGGGAAGAGGGGGGCGGTGGAATGGAAGCTGGAGTTGAGTGAGGTAGAGATGGAGATGGAAGCTAGAGGTTTCGACGGTTGAGTTTGCTGCTGTTGGTTGTAGCGGGTTGAGGTGGTGGTGAAGAAAGGTTGGAGAAGATGAACGATGGGATGTTGGTTTTATGTGAGAGGATGAAAGCGGCGATTGAAGGTGGTGTGCCGATGGTGGCTACGGTGATAGAAAGAGAGAGATGCAGTGTGACAGAGAGAGATGGACGGGTTTTGATAGAGAAGATGGAGGCTGGAAACTGGAGCTGTGAGGGAAAGAAAGAGGTAGCTGTTTAAAGCTATGGAGAAGAGAGCGGTGGAGGTTGTTTGTGAGAAGGACGGAAAGGGTGGTAGTGGTGGAGAAGATAGAGGCGGCGGAATAGGGGAGGAGGATGGAGTTGGTTGCTGCGGTTTGAAAGTTGTTGAGGGGGAGAGAGGCGTGAGGCAGGTTCCTATTTTTCCTCCTTTTTCAGATTTTTTTTTTCCTTTTTTTGAACCAGGCCTTGTTTTCAACCCGAGAATCACCTTGAATAAGGCGTGGTCAAGTCTTATTTAAATATTCTTTCAATCCATTGTTTTCTTCATAGAGCGTGCCCACGTCCTAATGAAGATTCACATCTGTCCAAAAATCAAAACAAGGTAAATTTCACTTCAAAAAAAAAATTATGGATATCATAAAATAAATAATAGTAAATAAATGAAAACAAAAACAAAAACAAAAATAAAAATAAAAATAAAATTTATTGCTAAAACTAAAGAAAAACTTGGGTTTCCTCCCGGAAGCGCCATTCTTTTACATCTTTGGCTAGACTCATTTTTTTCTTTCTTCAACCGGGATCAATTGGATTCGCACGACTTAGTTTTGTCAAGTTCTCCACTTGGTGACCTTCATATAATTGTTTATGTCTATGGCCATCTACTTTGTGATGCTTGCTTTTGACAACTTTCAAGCCATCTTTTTCACTAAGTTTGAAAATTTCTTGTGCTAAGCAATCAACAACATCAACAAAATAGATAGAATTAACATCTTTAGGACAATTTATGGCATCATAAATGTTGAACTTAATAATTTCACCATCGAATTCCATTATGAGTGCACCATCATGCACATCAATTTTTGTCCTAGATGTTTTCAGAAATGACATTCCTAGAAGAATTGGTGTATAATTAGAAGAAGAATCTTCGTCCATAGTAAGTACATAAAAATCAGCAGGAAAAACCGACTCATTTACTTGTATTAAAATATCCTCTAAGACACCTTCAGGATATACATTAGATCTATCAACAAGTTGCAAAATCAAACTCGTTTCTTTTAATGGACCAATATTCAAAGATGAATAAACAGACAGGGGCATGATATTTATTAAAGCTCCTAGATCTAATATCGCTTTCTCAACTCTTACGTTACCTATTTTACAAGGGATAGTGAACATACCTGGGTCCTTGCATTTTGGAGGCAATTTCTTTTGGAGGATAGCTGAAACGTTTTCTCCCATACTTACCTTTTCATTGCCTTTCAAATTCCTCTTGTTGGTGCACAACTCCTTGATAAACTTAGCATAACGAGGTATTTGTTTAATTGCGTCAAGTAAGGGAATATTTACCTCAATTTTGCGAAAGGTTTCAAGGATTTACTTCTTGTCTTCCTCCTTTTTGGATCTACTCAATCTTGTAGGAAATGGAGGAAGTGTCACATAAACTCTTTGTGGTTCTCTATTGAGTCTTTCAGATTGGTCAGATTGAGGTTGATGAATGACTTTATTATCAATTTCTTTCCCTAAGTTTCCTTGCTTCATCTTGCTTGGTTCTTTCAATTCATTCACACTTCTCAAGGTAATTGTACTAACATTTTGTTTTAGATTAACAATAGTTTGTGAAGGTAATTTACCTTGAGATTCCAATCTGCTCACAGTTGATGCCAATTGACTCACTTGAATCTCCAAATTCTTAATGCCCGTCCTCGTCTCCTGTTGAAATTGTTGTGTATTAATTGTGAGTGATTTAACAATTTCTTCTAAAGACATACTTGAACTTGACGAAGGTTACTGAGGTGGAGGAGTAGGCTGGAATTGTTGGAACTGTTGGAATTATGGCCTGGTTTGATAACTGGAGTTGGGATGATCCCTCCATCCTGGGTTGTAAGTATTTGAATAGGGATCATACTTCGCTTGAGGTGGGCCTGAAAATCTTCCAACTGCATTAGCCTACTCAAATGAATCTTGAAGCGTTGGTCATGTGTCAATTGGATGACTAGTGGCAGTACAAATTCCAAAGGCTTTAACTTGTTGCATATTCCCTGCAGCCATTTGTTGAACAAGAGAGGTTAGATTTGCTATTTGATTTTCAAGAGAGGATACATTTACCTCATTTACCCTTTTCACAGGAGTGTCTTTTCTGAATCCAAACTGTTGTGTGCTAGCAGCCATGATGGAGATCAAATCCCTAGCGGCAGTTCGGGTATTATTTATTATTGCTCCTCCGCTAGCTGCATCCATCATCTTTCTTTCCATTGAAAATAATCCTACATAAAAGTATTGAATAAGCAATTGTTCTGAAATCCCATGCTGAGGACAGCTTGTGCATAGTCGCTTAAATCTTTCCCAATATTCATGAAGGGTTTCAGTATCTCTCTGTTTGATTCCAAAAATTTCCCTTTTGACATTTGCAGCTCTTGAAGCCGGGAAAAATTTATCAAGGAATAATCTGACCATACTTGTCCATGTGGTTATAGAACCTGAAGGTAAGTAAAATAGCCAATCCTTTGCCCAGTCAGCTAATGAGAATGGAAAAGCCCGCAACTTGATTTGATCTTCTGTCACTCTTTGTGGTTTCATGCTTGAACACACTATGTGGAATTCCTTCAGATGCTTGTGGGGGTCTTCATTCTCAAGACCGTGGAATTTATGGAGCAAATGAATTAAGCCAGATTTTAGCTCAAAGTTCACCTCCAAAGCTGGGTATTGAATGCAAAGTGACTGTTGATTTTTATTTTGTGCAGCCAATTCCCATAATGTTCTTTCCTCGAAAGCCATTTTTTCGTCTGTCTCAAAATCGCTGAATGATGAATCAATTGAGCTTAAAAGGGATATAAATAAATAAATAAAAACTAAAAGGAAATTAAATCTATTTGACACTAATCCCAGGCAACGGCGTCAAAAATTTGATGGGTCTTGAATCCAAATAATAATATTTTCTTGCTCTTATAAAAATAGATTGTAATAGTGGTCAGCAAGGTCGAAACCACAGAGATTGGTTAGATTTAATTTCTCGAAAAAATTAAAACAATGAATTAAAAACAAGTGGGGTTTTGGATTTAGAATGTAAAATCAAATTGTAAATAAACAATTTTGAAATTAAAATGATGAAAATATCAAATTAAATAAATATCCAACCCAATGTATAATCTTAGAATTGATTCAAAGAATTGATCACGGATGCAAAAATAAAATCTTTTACTCTTTTTCTATATTGGTTATGGTCATTGATACGATCTAACAACCTATCTCTTCTTGCTGTCTCACTAATCAAGAGACGCTCGTTGATTATTTCCCTAATCAATAAATAACCCTAGATACGATCTTAGGTTTTAATTTACCAACAACATTAATCTCTAGAGAGACGACCAATTCTAACCAACAAATTCACACGTGTGATTCATTTAAGTTAGGTTATATATCTTCATAACATGAGTAAAAAATCAGTCTATAATCAACTATGTTATTTTCCACTTGTATTAGAAAACGTAAATAATTACGGGTTTAGATTCTTAATTGACTAAGTATCGTTTTAACAATTAAAACAACGTGCACTTTGTATTAATAAATCAAAACAACAACTTCAATGCAACCAAAAGATATATAAATAGAAAAGAGATAAAAGAACAATAAAACTAATTAGATCTCACAATTCTTGTAGAATCAAAACTTCAATTATCCTTGAAATGGAATAATAATTTAGCTAGCCACAAACATTTGGAAAATAAAAATTAAAAGAAAAAAAAAAGAACAAAAATCAAACTCTCAAAACCAAGAGAACATGTGGCATCCTCCAAATCCCAATATGTAGTGCTGCCTTTTTTCCCCAAAGTCACCCATCCGTGGCCTTTTTCCAAGTCTCCTCCAATGTAGTGCTCGTCTCCCCATTCCAACGGCCCACTAGAGCTCAAAAAGGAGTCAAGAAAATAGTTGGGCTTTTGGAAATAATATGGAAGGGTCCAAATGTGGAATAATTATTTAGTGATAAGGATTTATTTACTTTCCTTATTTAGATCGAATTTTAATCATTCCCTAAAATAAATAAAAGAGAAATATTTCAATCGCACAAATGATTTCTCTAAATATTTCCACCAATTTAGGAGATAAAAAAGGGCCCAATGACTAGCTTTTGTTCTTCAAAAATCCGCCAATGTAAGTCAAGTCTTCCTGAAACAATAAGGTGTACCCACGCCTTATGCTAAATCCTTCTCTGATTGTATACTTTTGAGTTCCAAACTTCATCTTTTAATTTGAAATATTGAGTCCAAATTGATCAAACTCCATCTAATCCACAAATCATAAAATATAATCAATATCCATGAATTAAACATTTAAAACCATTAGATTAAAAGAAAATATCATGAATTAAGAAACAATTATGCATTCTATCACAGTATGAGATATCCACATGATTTACTTCCTTATGTTCCCCTTACCTTTATACTTCATTGAAATCAAGCTTTGCAAAAGCGTGCTTGTTTTCGCCTTATTTTTCGTAAAACGGTTTTCAATTTCGACAAGGTATTCCTTAGCATTAGTTACCTCCTCAGATACTACACCCCTAAAAGCTTCTGGAATGCCGTGCTTAATGATCATTAGACTCACGCGATTTCAGTGTTCCCACTTCTCAAAGTTCCTCCTGTCATCAGATGAACTTGCATCCGTAAGTGGAGCGGGTTGCTCAATCCTTAGAACAAGGTCGAGATCCATATAGCCAGAACAATTAGAGTGTTCTCTTCCTAATCATTGAAGTTTGACCCATTAAGCATGGGGATTGAATTAACATTTGCAGATATTGTAGTAGCAGACGGATTAGCTGTATAGAGAATAAGATGGAAAATAGCTTACATTAGTACTTTGGTATGCAAATAATAATTTCAAATTATGTTCAGGCCCATCACAAGATACCCAACACAACATTAACATCAATATTTAGTCTTTGGATAGAAATATTGACTTGTAAGTGGTACTCTTGATGTAGCAATCAAACACTGACAATAAGAAATGTCAACCAATAAACCTTTCTTTGAACCGATTTATTGATCACACGTAAAATCAAATAATCTTCATGTGTTTATCACCACATGTGCATGTGAAATTTTAGCCAAACATTGACCTTCTTTTGGGTTGATTAATATCCGCATTAACAGCATACTCACAAATACCGTGTAATATTCCAAGTTAATTAATTTTCACAAGAGAGGTTGCTTTGGCAATAGTTGCTTCAACTTATTCACTTTGGAATATTATATTTCTCAAAAGAGTCCATCATACCAAAACTTGAACCTCAATTGACTGTTTTTGCATATATTTAAGACTTTAGGATTTGAATTATGAAATTCAATACTTTAGGATTAAGTAATCATTAAGTTGGAGGGTTAAATAGAAATTTAATTAAACTTGATGGCCAATTATGAAAGATTTTAAGCTTGAAGGACTAAATTACAATTTTCCAAAACTTTGGTAGTCAACTTATTAAAATCTCAAACTTTAGGGACTTAATAATAAAACTCAAAACTTTAAAAGGCCAACTGAAATGATTGCATAACTCTAGGGGCTGATTTTGTAAATTCAGAAATCTAAAGGGCCAACTTATAGATTTTATAACTTTAGGGTTTTAAATATTACTTAAAACAAGCCAGGAGGACCTAATGTTAAATAAGCATAATTTTTCGCAAATTGCAAACTAGCCCTTACGAACTTCAAATCCTCGAATCAAGCCCCGACTCAAAATCGCAACAGTTAGGATTTAAAACCCTAATTGTCGACGCCACCCATGAACCCGGAGATTGCGGCGCCATTACCTATGACCTCAACTCCACCCCGCTGCGGCTCCTCCTCTGGCACTACTATCCCGCACGTCGTGCGCGGTGCAATGGAGCGAGCAAGGTGATTTTACCAATGCCTGTGCTGCATGTAGTGCTTGTTGACCATGCATCCAGTGGATGCGTTGACAATTGTGGTCGCCAACTTCATTAGCGGAATATACACAAATCTGAATCCATGATATCAACATCCAACATGAAAATTCAATTTAAAGATTCAAAACCCATATCAAAATATACCCCCTTCCATAGAGAATCAATTTCCGAAATCAGATCCCAATATTCAATTTTTAAAATCAAAATTTTGCATATACATACATACATACATACAAAAACGTATTCATAATCTCATTCTTAACAATCCAAAATCAGATTCGAAAAATCATACCCAAATTCAAAACCACTCAATTGAATCCATATCTTAATCCAAAATCTGAAATCAAGTAATTACTTATAAACTGAAACTGAATCCATACATACTTAAGAAAACATAAGAATTATAAATTACTTTATTCACGTGCACGTAATTTGATAACTCAACATGATGTTGGCTTTGATACCACTTGTTAGATTTACTTAGAGTTATGAAAAGTCACGTTCAATTGGAAATCATGACTTCTATAAATAACTACAGGGCAGTTATCATCTTTCAATGTTATTAAATTGGCCCCTCATCAATTTAAAATATTGTATTCGTCTCTACACTTTATTCTCATGACACTTAATAACCATTAGTCCCAAATAGTCTTTAGTGGATATTAGAAATAACGAAAAGAATGCGAGCGATGAATCATTCGCCTTGAATCCTCAATCCGGATGTGTGGATCGATCTTCAAATTTGATGTCTGATCTTGCTCTACTTGCCCAATCTTTCTCAAGTTGTGTCTCTTTGAAGAATATTGAATGAATATGGTATAACCCTCATGAAATTCGTACCCCTAGTATATACACTTAGGGTAAAAACTTTGTCTAATTATACTACGTTAACCAAGATTCGGAAAAATAAATGAAATTTGCGATGTCCACAAATCAACAACACGATCGCGTGGTATTAAGTCAAACGATCGCGTGATTATACACTTTATGGTTCAATTGACTCAATTGGCGACCTGGTGACCATGTGAAGTATAAAAGCGGGACCCTGTGTGATGTGTTCTGGACCCTCGACAATCGGAGTCATAGCAGACTTGACGGAAAAATTTAAATATTCAAGCCAAAACAAGAAGTCAACAGGTTCGACGAGCTTTGAAGATCAAACCGTGTCAAAAAGAATAGAAAATTAAGTAGCTGGCCTTTTACGGCCGTAAACTTTAAAATTACGTCCGTAATACAGTTATCGCAAATTTGAGCAGAACCTTCATTACGGCCGTAAAGAATATGGTCACGACCGTAAGTCTTAAACAGAAAGTCATTTACGGTCGTAAATGAGTTCATCACGGCCGTACATTTAATTTTTCGGATTTTCTGGGATTTTTATTATTTTTCCATTTTTTAATTATTTGTTTTCCTATTTTAGAATTTTAGTCTAATTAAAATTCTATTTTGAGTAGATTAGTGACTAGGGTTTTATTTTGCTTATTTATACGCTTTTTTCCATTCATTGTAATTCAGACTTCGATTTTGATATAAACATTTTTTATTGAGGATTCAATAAAAGTTATAGGTGGATTCCTATGTTTTTCGAACTTATCAAGAATATTTCTTGTGGCGTTCAAATATCGAACTTATCAAATATTTGCTAGAATATTTGTGGCGTTCAAATCAGAGACTTATCAAGGAGATTGGGCAAATCCTTGTGGCGTTTCGAAAGTCGTGGTTCTTTATTCCGCATCGTCGAGCCATCGCATCGTGAATATCGAGTCATGATTCATCCGTCCAACCACAACCTGAGTTCGGAACTTTCCGGCGTTTCTTCCGCGCTTCGAATCTTATCAACTGGTATCAGAGCTGGACTCTGAATTCAGGTTTTTCTATCCAGTTTGATTTTTATGTTTATCATCGAGTCCCATAAAAATCATCCATATCTTGTTGAGTGTTCTTTTTTTCAATTTTTTTAGTTTTCTTGTTCTTCGTATCAGTAAAATTTTTCAGTTTTTGATCCATATAAAAATCCAACAAAAATTCAAAAGTGTTTGTTTTATTCGATTCTTATCCAAATCCTGTTCCGTTTGTTTTATTGCGTTCGTGTCGAATTTTCGGATTTATTAAAAAAAATTATTATTTTTTTAATTTTTTATTTAATTCCGAAAATTCATTATTCAAAAAAAAAAAAAAAAAAAAAAAAGAGTTATTCCAAATTCAAAAACTACTTTCTTGAGTTTCTTTAAAATTCTTGATATTCATTTCCTTCCAAATCAATAAAAGTCGTTCTTGCTATTTGATGTCTAAATCCTCTTCGTTCTTGAATTTTTTTTAACGTCACATAAGGAATGTATTATGATCCGGGCTATTTATTCCAAACTAGGTGTTATGCGGATCATAAGGGGTGCAATTTGGCGATTGATGGAAAGTGTTTTACTAATTTCATTAGTAGCACCGTGGTTGAAAAATTTGGATTGTCCCTAGAACCACACTATAAACCTTATATGGTGACGTGGATGAGGGAGTTTGGGAATTTCAAAGTAACCAAACAAGTTCTAGTGCTTATTGCCTGGGGAAGGTATAGTGAGGATGTATGGTGTGATGTAGTGCCATTAAAATCTTATCATATTTTATTGGGAAAACCATGGAGACGTAGGAGGGAGGCTGTTTATGATAAGAGTATGCACATATACCAATTCCTTAAGAAAGGGAAAACATGCGTACTATATGGGTTGAAATTAGAGGAAGTACTAGAAGATTCACGGAGGGTAAGGAAGGAGAGGGAAAAGTTGTGTAATAGGAGGTATCATGGGGATAAGGATATTGATAAGAAGGAGGGGGAGTTTAAGTTAAAAACGGATAATCAAACTCCAAAATTTGATGAGGAAAATGTGGAGTTGGGTAGTGAGGAAGTGATTAAGAATGAAATTGTTGATGATGAGAGGAATGAATTGGAAGTTGAGGTGGAAGTTCAAGATTTGAGCGTTGAATTGGAAGATCCACATTTGGGCAGTAATGAGGTAGTGCACGAGCATGGCGATAAAAGTGTGGAGTTAGGAGATGTGGTTGAGTTTGAAGATGAAAAATTTGAACAAGAAGTTGCAAAAGAGAAAAGAGGCGAAGAGAAGAGCCTCGTGGTTCAAGAAGTGGAATTGGTGGTGGTTTTTCATGAATAGAAGGATCCATACCTTGTACCTCATGAAGCTAACATGTCCTTCCCCATTTTGTTTAAATCTTTTTTGCAGGTTAATTACGTTTGGAAGCTTCAACTACACTACATATGGAAAAGGAAGTTCAAGCTCCATCTCTTCCATGTTTTCCAATCAAAGGAGCATAATTTATTGAACTCATGGCATGGAAAGCAATAATTTTCCGTTTGATCCAGGAGATGAAGTGAAACAATAGGAACAAAGCTATGATTCGGGATGAATCATCCTAAAGAAGGAGGGTATGATGTGTTCCGGACCCTCGACAATCGGAGTCATAGCAGGTTTGACGGAAAAATTTAAATATTCAAGCCAAAACAAGAAGTCAACAGGTTCGACGAGCTTTGAAGATCAAACCGTGTAAAAAAGAACCAGAAAATTAAACAGCTGGCCTTTTACGGATGTAACCTTTAAAATTACGGCCGTAACACAGTTATCGCAAATTTGAGCAGAACCTTCATTACGGCCGTAAAGAATATGGTCACGATCGTAAGTCTTAAACAAAAAGTCATTTACGACCGTAAATGAGTTCATCAAGGCCGTAAATTTAATTTTTCGGATTTTCGGGGATTTTTATTATTTTTTCATTTTTTAATTATTTGTTTGCCTATTTTAGAATTTTAGTCTAATTAGAATTCTATTTTGAGTAGATTAGCGACTAGGGTTTTATTTTGCTTATTTATACGCTTTTTTCCATTCATTGTAATTCAGACTTCGATTTTGATATAAACATTTTTTATTGATGATTCAATAAAAGTTATAGGTGGATTCCTATATTTTTCGAACTTATTAAGAATATTTCTTGTGGCGTTCAAATATCGAACTTATCAAATATTTGCTAGAATATTTGTGGCGTTCAAATCAGAGACTTATCAAGGAGATTGGGCAAATCCTTGTGGTGTTTCGAAAGTCGTGGTTCTTTATTCCGCATCGTCGAGCCATCGCGTCGTGAATATCGGGTCATGATTCATCCGTCAAACCACAACCTGAGTTCGGAAATTTCCGGCGTTTCTTCCGCGCTTCAAATCTCATCACTGTGGTTCCAGCATTTTTTCATCTTTTGGCATCTACAAGTTGGTCTTTTATTTAATTGCATGCTTGGTCCTTCAAGTTTTTGTCTTCTTGTCCTTATAATTTGACTTTCATTTCAATTTGTCATTTTTGTATGATTTCCGTCCATTTTCTTTGTTTTATCTCTAATTGTATCCAAAATTGAGTTTTTCCTAAAACAAACAAAATCAATACATAATTTAGCAATATCACATCCTAAAACACATACAATTGTTCATATTTAAAGTTAAGATAAGTACCTGCGTAGACCTTCGAGCTGGAGGCGGCGTCGTGCTGGTGGCACTGCTACTAGTGCCGGGTGGGGAGGAGAGAAAAGAGAATAGGTATAGAAGATTGTGTTGATTCGAAAAATGCTTGAGAATAATGTTTGATTTGGATGGGGAGGGTGCGTGGTCGGATGTGAGTAGATTAATTATAATTTAATAATATTGTTATTTTGGTGTAAATAAGTGTGAAGTTAAAAATCAAGTTAGGATGTAATTTCCACCTTTTTTTTTACAGATATACATCATTTTATTCCTATAATAAATAAACTATAATCTATAAACAGTTTATTTAGATTGGTTTTCAATATTGTAAAATCAGCTGGAAAGAGAATTTGACGGCAATTATAGATGTCAAAATAGACAACTGAAATACGTATACAGAAAACCCATTGCGGTTGATTTGAAATATAAGCATGTGTTTGGCAAACCAAGAGAAACATGTTTTTTTTACACAATTTTTCAAATCACTTTTTAACCACATATATTTTCTCTCTCTAATTTTTAACCACATATCTTACTTAGAAAACATAAAAAAAAAATGTTTTTAAACAAAAAAAATTTAACAAACAGAGACTAAGCATTCATATTCTGCTTTCACTATGAGTTGTAAAGTTCACAACACATACATACGGTATCTTTCTTTCTTATCTCAGAATTACTTGGCTCTGTGAAGTACATGTGATAATATGTGATACAAGCAAATGCCATAAAGGATAGCGTAATTTGAAAAGCATCTTCAATGGCAATGGTGAGTGTCTGCGTCTATATTCTGGACTTCCATTATTCTTTATGGCCAATTGGCCAAATATACAAGTCTTGGCTTTTTCGAGGTTGATTTTTGTTTATAAACGAAGAATTTGAGTTTTTTAAGTAGAGTGCGTGGTTGAAAAGTGTTTTAAAAAAATATGTCGTTAAAAAGTTATCTGAGAAAATATGATGTTTATAAACTTGTTAATAAACAAGTTACCAAACACATTGCAGAAGGGAAAAAAAAAACGAGTTTCTTGAAAATGTTATTTTAAATCAGTTTATTTTAAAAGTTCTTCTAACAGATACAGTACTATCAGAAGATTATTTAGGCCCGTTTGGCATTATCAAAAGTAGTTTTTTAATCTTTAGAATTTTTTTTTTTAATTTCTCAAAAATCCTGTCAAACGAGCATTAGTTAAATGTCCATTTACACGTATTTGACATACGAGAATGCATGGTTGAATATGTAGTGATGTGAAAGAAACAGTAAAGATTGGGCAAGAAATAAATACACAGATACTGCTTTTGTCTGTCCATCTTTTACGTATAGCGCACGGCCCATCTACCGAACCTTTGGTTCTGTCCCTATGTGCATGCCTATATGGCCCCATCTATGTTTTTCGTACTCACTCAATAATTATACGACATAGAAAATATATTTATTGTATTTAATTTAATGAAGTACCTGAAAATCCGACAACAATCCCTCATCCATTTCTCATTATATGGATTAATCTATTTGAAAATATTAGACATCACACTCGATGTCACATCCTTCACATGAGACTGTGTGGGGTCGAGTGATGGGAGTGTGCAGTGCCGGTCCTATGTTTTTGGGTGCCCTGTGCAAATATTAAAAAAGTGCCCCTCAATTCTTTAAATTATAAAGTATGCGTATAAAAAAAAAATTAACTATTTATATTAACTCATTGTATATAAAATTGCCACATAAAAAAATATCATTTTCAATGTTTTTCTCATATTGTTCTCATGTTATATAGAAAATGTACAACTAAAAAACTAAATTTATAACTTGTAGAATCTTGAAAACATCCAAAAGCTCGTATTTTCTTAAGAAAGTATCATCCAAATCACTAATATCTTTGAAGCCAATATGAGTTGACCTGAAAAGGAAATAAAACAACTCAAATAATATCATATGTAATCCTTAATTAAAATTCAACAAATCTTTTAAAATTAGTTATTCTTGCATTTTTGAAGCAAAACCACTAATGAATTTTTTGTAATCAATACTTTCTAAAAAATTATATTCAATAAATATCAAAGTAAGTTCATTTAATCTTTCTTGTGACATAGTTGATCACAAGTAAGATTTCAATAGCTTCAATTTTGAAAAACTTCTTTCAGCAGATGCAATTGTAACACGTATTGTTAGTAATATTCTATAAGCAATAAATGTATTTGAAAAGCGATCCAACCTTTTCAAATAAGTTAGTATGTCAAGAGCTGTATTTTTTTCTTTTGGTAAAAGATTTCGCAAAACTTTTAGCTCTTGAAACAATTCTTAACTATCAACATCACAAAATACTTCATGCCTTAGAACAATATCAAGATGATTACAACATGCTTTCAAATTGAGTGCCCTCTACAGTAGCATTTTCAGCAAAATATCTCTTCCTACGAATTAGACGTTTTACTTGAAATACAGGATCTACTGTCATTTCATCAGTAATTTCTTTAGCAATATTTATAGTATCGTTGAATCTAACTTTCCTATATTTTTTAAAGAAATCAATCAACCCTTTCACTTCCTCAATAGCAATATCAGTAAGCATGTCATTAGATTGTAAGTGTTTACTAATCAAGTTAGCAGCATACAAATTAGAATCATATATCAACAATTTAGAATTCAGTCTTAATAAATCAAATAATCAAATATACAGACTTCAAAAATCACCAGTTCAAGAAATCAGCCTTCATAAACAAATAAACCTTGAAATGGGAAACAAGAAACTCCACTGATGCTGAATGAAATCTATCATTTTACCTACAAAATAAGTTGAACACAGGCACAAAGACACATACGTGATGAATGTAGAAGCAGTGATGGAGGGTTTTGAAACTTGGAAGAAAGTGAGATGATGAGTGATGAATAATGAAAAGTGAGTGAAGACAGTGACACAGTGAGATGGATTTTTGATATCTTAGTCTCTGGAATCTAGCTTCTCTTCAAGTAAGACGGTGGGAGTGGGAGGTTTGAATCGTCTAATTTACAAAGGGAAAGGGAAATGGGGTTTTCAGGTTTTGGATTTTGGAAGATAGGGAGTCTCAAGAGTCAAGTCAGGGTGTAGTTTTAACTTATTAGATGATTGGAAGTTAGAATGGAACGGTAGGAGGAAAAAGAAAAATCAATTTTGTTTTAACAAAAAAATTAAAGATAAAATTTTAAAAATAATATGTCTTAATATATTTTTCATTTTGGTGCCCTGTTCGTCGCACCTCTCGCACGGCCTCAGGGCCGCCTCTGGGAGTGTGTGACATTCGGTGTGTTCAATTTGTATCACACTTTCTATATACTGCGAATCGTCACCATTTTTTGATTCTTAAGAGCCAAGACTTTGATGTTGTTTATAATATTTGCTATGAAATTATGCAAAATACCGGAGATTGATGTATTTGTGGAGGATTAACAAGATGCAATGTTCTTTGACGTCGACTAAAAATCGTTATAATTAATCCAAAACTTTTATGTGCCATATCTTTGTTTTATATCACAATGGATTGTTATATGAATAATCTTGTTAGGCTTAATTGTAATATTGACAATTTTGTGGACAAAAATAACGTAGTTGTAATAGGCAAAATAGAGATAAAAAGTTAAAATTGGGTAGTTAGGGCGAAGTAGGTGATCATTGGAGCAAGGAGAATATTTGGCCGCCTCACGCTCCAGCATGATTTCCAGTAGCCTGCAGCTCGAGTCCAGCTCCAATACCGCTCGAGTGTCCCAAGCCAAAAACCAGCCCGCTCCTATACCGCTTGAGCGGTCCATGGCCAGAGCAGACCGCTCGAATACTCGCTCGAGCGGTCGGTTCCTAATTTTACACGACTGCTCACTTTGAACTGAATTTTTAATCATAAAAGCTCATATTTCACCCACAACTATAAATACAAAACTCCTATTCGTTGTTTATGTGATTGAATACTATTTTCAATTAGGGAAAACATATTATTGATATCCACATACATCCCTTGTTCATCCATATATATTCATTCAATCAAACTCTTTCTTTGCTAATTGTCATGCAGTGACGATTTCGAGAAGTCAATCCAGCATGAGCGGACACTACAAGGTAAGAGGAAAAAAATTTCGACACCAAAATTATAAGGTAAAAAAAGATTTTTTTACCGAATCCCAGCCCGAGCGACCGAACACCCTCGCTGAGGGCTAGATCCGTCCATGATGCCATCCACATAAACCACAATCCTAAAACATTGTACTATAGAGATCTGAAGTTGGGAAGGAGCAGCTGGAGATCCAGTTGGTGAAGAACGAGTGCGTTCTTAGGAATTCACACTAAGAAAAGATTTCAAAGTTGCTGGAAGATACAAGGAGCACAATTGAAGAGGGCCTTCATTGATTTACCAAATTGGGGGTTAGAGTCAACTAAGGGTTAGTGTGTCTAAACAAATTATTGTAAGTAAAATCTTTTTCAGTGAATTAGTTGCTGGCAAGTTTGCCCGGATGTTGTTTCTCTTGAATTGTTATTCAAGAGTTTTTCCTTTGTTATAAATCATTATGTTATTTACTATTTTCACACATTTATTTTTGTTGATTGATTTTGATTATTGCAATAAACATCAACTAGGGTTTAAAAATTGGTTATTGAAATTGAATTTCGTATTATATACCTATTCACCCCTCTCTAGGTATAATTGAATCAAGTTAGATTATTTCAAATGCCAAAGGGACCGATAGTTACACCGAATTGTCGTGAACTGTTGATTTCGATGTACCGTAATGGGTAAATAAGTAAATTGTTATCATGTGTATATGTAAAATATGTGTAGTTGATAATATCTATTTCTTTGCCTATATGTGGTTGTTGATTATGATGTTCATAACATTGAAACAGTAACCTAAGACCTAAAATTTGCAATTTATGCTATGAATCAAATAACAACCGTGATATTCGTACATATTGGTATATAGATTGGTACACAAATTTTACACATGACAGATCTTATTTTGTAACACATCACATCACACATCGATCAACAGTCATCATACAATCGGTACAAAAAAATCAGTACACCCATCGGTACAAATAACATTTTTATCAAATAAAAAGATAATTGATAGATACAAGTAAAGAGCAACAACACGTTCTTCTGCACATGAAATTTGATTCTTGCTCTTTCTAGGGGCCAAAAATCCTCAGCTAGTCACCTTCTCAACAGTTATACTACTATTTCAATGATCAAGACATTGCGTATATAAATCAATTCAAAAGCTCCCTCAACAGTAATTTATCAATGAGCGAGCTTAATTTTAACTACTTTTTATTAATTATTAGCCTTTGTTTGGTTTACATTATAAAACTCATATTTTTTTGTAAAATTTGATAAAACAATATGTGGTTAAAAAGTTATGATAAAACTTATCACAATATATTTCCTTTTTACTGTAAAAACTTGCAAAGGAAGTGGCCGTGATTTGCACAAATTTAATTTGTGAGATTTAAATTATTTAAGTTTCCTTTATTGCTCTTGTTAAGAGGAAGTATAAGCTAAACTCATAACATTAAAACACATTAGTTTGTAAGACCGTCAAAGTCGAGATAATTATAACACCGTATGAAAATTAAGAACCCGGCCCTATTTGACGTCTCCCATTATTCTTATAAAATGAGTTTTATTTGTAATAATGAGTTTTCGGAGAAATTATTGTCAAATAGTATGAAAGAGGTTCTGGTTTACATGTAAAAATGTGTGATTGAAAATAAATTTGAGATAAAAAAATTAAAAAAAATGGGCTAATCGCTTAACTAATAAAATAATAGTCGATATATAAATGTTCAAACTATTCTTCTTAAATATTCATGCTTTAAGATGGAATTTTTAGATTTCTTCTATAAAAAACCAATGCGTTAAGATGGAATTTCTTGATTCAACGTGATACTGTAAGTCAGAAAATTCAAATTCGAAATTTACAGGTTCTCAAATGAGTTATCAATTTAAATAGACATTTTAACTTCTAAAACTCACATTGCTTAATTAAAACAAAAATGAACATGTAAGGAATATTTGAGCCGCACAAAAATGTCTACTTTTGAGATCTTTGTGACACAATTAATATAAAAGTATGATGTTAATTTGTTATAGTAAACATCAATGGCTAGCTATAATAACTTTCCACATATGACATACATCTATGTTCGGCTGCCGTAATTATTATTATTATTATTATTATTATTATTATTATTATTATTATTATTATTATTATTATTATTATTATTATTATTATTATTATTATTATTATAATTATTATTAGGTAAAATATTTGATTAGTAAGTGATTCTGAAAAAATGGATGTGGTTAAAGAGTTATTTGTGAAATTGTGTTGTTTATATATTGTGCCTACATTTGGTAATTGTTTATAAACACATTTATAAACAATACATTTTTTAAACAATTTTTTAACTTCACACATTTTTCAATCACCTATTTCACCTCGAAAAAAAAAAAACATTCCTAGTTGATAAATAAAAAAACTTTTACTATACTAGTTAGAGTAATAATTGTGTTACATAACGGAATGCTCTGTCTGGCTGCTTGAAATTTATAAATAATTTTTTGTTGTTTTTGATGTAAAATTTGTAGTTAAAAAATGATTTCGAAAAATTTATGTTATTAAAAAGTGGTTGAGAAATTCTATTGTTCATAAACTGAATTATAAATGTATAATACTTGCGATACAAAATGAAGACCTAAAATAATAAAATAAATATGCTTGTTGCTTCTTCTTTCTCCTTCACTTTGGATCTATCATTTCGATAGTCAATTGAATGATTGATTTCACATGTCTTTCAATACATTATATATTTTCTTATCTTATGTCTTGTATGAAGAATATCACCTTACCTGTGTCAAAAAGTTACTGTGCAATAGAAAGATGAACTTTGATTACTATTTCTGCTCAACTTGGACATTGATAAGTCTCTTATGCGTGGGCTAACGGTGCCTTTTTCCCAAAAATAAACCAATTGTGTTTGGCAAGTGATGATTATAATCTGCAAAATTTTCAAAATCGTTTTTTAATCATACATTTTTTCTTTTCAATTTTTAACCACAAATCTTACTTAGAAAACACAAACAACACCAATCATGAGATGTTATAATAGTTTCCGAACATGAACTTTACTTACTGCCTTTTCACGAGACAATGCTTTCTACCCAATTAATATAAAACTTTTTGTTTCTTAATTTGTTAAAACCCTCGGATTTTCGTCGAATATTTATGAAAGGACCTGGCCTAGAATGTCCTGTTTTATATTATTCACTAGTTGAAACGATAGTATCGTCAAGAATGAATAACCCACTTCGTCTAGGTTAAGCTACTCTTCTTGATGAGGTTAATAACATAAAGTGAAACCCTAAAATTCAATATAGCGTTAGAAACCAAAACTTAAACGAGTAATTTGAATGATATTAGAATATGGAAGAAAATATTAGAATATGGAAGAAAATAAATATAAATTGATCAATATTCAAATTGATATGATAGATTGAAAAAATTATTTATTTTGATTTATTCTTACTATTCTAGAGTTAGGTCATTTTTCCTATATATATGGTGATTGTACTTCATTTATTGGGAATTAAAAAAAAAAATCATTTCTTCATGTATTGTTGTAACTTATTGTTTCATTATTATCTCTTTAGCTCTTCCGTAGTTATCTACAGTTAGTTTTACCAGTAGTTATCTTTAATTAGTTTTACCAGATTCATTTTTGTATATATATACATTTACAGCATCAATGAGAATTAAGTTTTAGCACTTCAAATATATTTTCTTTTCTTTCATGGTATCAGAGCTTCTCTGCTCTCAAGCTTTCTTTTGATCTTATGGCCTTGACTATCAACTCTTCTAACTCATTCGATAGCACAGCTCCATCCACTATCTCGGATCCTCCTCTTCTTCTTACTACCACCACCATACCTTCACCACCAATTGTCATCAACTCCCCCATCAAACTCACTACTACAAACTTTCCCTCTTGGAACATACAATTTCATAGCCTCTTAATAGGTTATGATCTAATTGGTTTCGTTGATGGTACATTACCATGTCCATCTCCTATGATTTCAGATTCGACTACACCTAAAACTTCAATTCCAAACCTCGAATTTGTCAAATGGATCCGGCAAGACAAACTTTTGCTAAACGTAATTGTTGGCTCCTTATCTCCAAATCTTGTCTCTTTTATTGCTGCTGCAAAAAACTCTAGGGACGCTTGGATTACCATACCAAACACATATGCGAAACCATCTAGGGGACGCATCATGAACCTCAAAAGCAGTCTTGGCCAGCTGCAAAAAGGAGACTGTAGCGACCAAGAATTTTTACGCGATTAATAATTATTTTAATAGAAAATCGTGTCGCTACTATTTCACCCATTTTTATTAAGTAACGCCGTGACGTATTCGTATAGCCAAGTCAAGAAATAATCGAGATCGTTCGATTTTAAATTAAATTCCGAATTTCTAAAAAATACCTCCATTCTCTTGATTTAAAGTATATTAAGTCCAAGTACTTAATTCAATGTTATCCCAATATTTATTTATACAAAAATTATTTTTATTATTGAAATTAAGAAAATATATGCAAGCATGAGAGGTTCCATTATATATAATAATTATGAGAATCTTAATTTAATAAATATGGAAAAGTATATGAATGGTTGATAGACTCCATTATATGTAATCATGAAGAGTATAATATTTGTATAAATATGGAAAAGTATATGAATGAATTATATACTCCATTATATATAATCATGAAGAGCATAATATTTGTATAAATATGGAAAAGTATATGAATGATTGATAAGACTCCATTATATGTAATCATGAAGAGCATAATATTTGTATAAATATGGAAAAGAATATGAATGAATTATATACTCCATTATATATAATCATGAAGAGCATAATATTTGTATAAATATGGAAAAGTATATGAATGATTGATAAGACTCCATTATATGTAATCATGAAGAGCATAATATTTGTATAAATATGGAAAAGTATATGAATGATTTATATACTCCATTATATATAATCATGAAGAGCATAATAATTGTATAAATATGGAAAAGTATATGAATGATTGATAGACTCCATTATATATAATCATGAAGAGCATATTATTTGTATAAATATGGAAAAGTATATGAATGGTGCTTTACTTTAAGAAAATGATGTGTCAAAATTAATAGAATTGAATGATTATGTTTACAATATGCCAACTTTATACATCTATTTAAACCCACCTCTTTTACACACAACTCTACACATATACACTTATTTCCAATCTCTTGACAAAATCCACAAGTAAGAGAAATTTAAGGTGGTCAAGAAAGTTTTGGTCCATTTACTACTACACTTCATTTTAATCTTTTAAAAGGTAAGTATATCTTATGTTTTTATGAAAAATAAGTATGTTTTTATGACAAGTAAGTATACCTTATGTTTTTATGAAAAGTAAGTATGTTTTTATGACAAGTAAGTATATCTTATGATTTTATGAAAAGTAAGTATGTTTTTATGACAAGTAAGTATATCTTATGCTTTTATGAAAAGTAAGTATGTTTTTATGAAAGGTAAATACACCTTATGTTTTTATGAAAAGTAAGTATGTTTTTATGACAAGTAAGTATATCTTATGTTTTTATGAAAAGTAAGTATGTTTTTATGAAAGGTAAATACACCTTATGTTTTTATGAAAAGTAAGTATGTTTTTATGACAAGTAAGTATATCTTATGTTTTTATGAAAAGTAAGTATGTTTTTATGAAAGGTAAATACACCTTATGTTTTTATGAAAAGTAAGTATGTTTTTATGACAAGTAAGTATATCTTATGTTTTTATGAAAAGTAAGTATGTTTTTATGAAAGGTAAATACACCTTATGTTTTTATGAAAAGTAAGTGTTTTTATGACAAGTAAGTATATCTTATGTTTTTATGAAAAGTAAGTATGTTTTTATGAAAGGTAAATACACCTTATGTTTTTATGAAAAGTAAGTATGTTTTTATGACAAGTAAGTATATCTTATGTTTTTATGAAAAGTAAGTATGTTTTTATGACAAGTAAGTATATCTTATGTTTTTATGAAAAGTAAGTATGTTTTTATGACAAGTAAGTATATCTTATGTTTTTATGAAAAGTAAGTATGTTTTTATGAAAGGTAAATACACCTTATGTTTTTATGAAAAGTAAGTATGTTTTTATGACAAGTAAGTATATCTTATGTTTTTATGAAAATGTTTGGATCATTGCTATGAAATCAATCTCACAAGATTGTTATGGGTTCCATATGATATGTTTATGATTATGCTAAGGGGACCGGAGTTTAGTAGCACTACACATAAGAATTCTTGCCATTTAAGTTCGGTAAAATTCTTGTGTCTCCCTATGTTTATGAGTATTTCGATCCTATCCTATGTTATGATGAAAATGATCCATATGCTTTCAAAAGAAAATTTATGCTTGGTATACTTACTGGGATTTTATAAATCTCACTCCACGATATTTACCATTTTCAGATAATTGAAGGTTCGAGGCGGTCAACATGGAAGTGGCAAAAGTGGTTAAGATTGATGAGATAATTATGTTGAACTTTATGTAAGAAAATTATGTTCTATTTTTATTCACAAATAAAATTATGGGATTCTAATTATTCTTTTGAAAAATTTTACATTACTATTTAAGTCTCGATAATATGATATGAGTCACTTTTAGTGGCACTCGAATGGTCGAGAATTCGGGTCGTCACAGTTGGTATCAGAGCAAAGAGTTTTAAAAACGATTCTGTAGATTTTTGAAATTTTATTTCTTTAAAAAAAAAAAAAAAATCACTATTCACGTGAACAGTAAAACGACGTGCTATTCATGATGAACAGTGAACGAAATCACTATTCATTAAAAAAAAAAATTTGAATTTTCACATGTCAAGTATGGTTATGATTTTGAAAAGCATGATGAAATTTGATGTGCGAATTTCAAGGACAAAATTCATTTTAAGCAAGGGAGTTTGTAATGTCCTAAAAATTTTATGGAATATAATTAGTTAGTGATATGATGTTTATATTGATGTCTTTGATAAATTTCTATAAGTTCGGGGACTAAAGGAAAAATAAGATTTGACGATAAATTTTATTTGGGTTAAGTTATTAATTATTGATGGGGAGATAATTACTATATCGATATTGGATTTGTTTTGAAGACTGTGATTAATTAGGAATTATGATTCAAGAAAATGTTGATTTGGATACAACCACATTAAATTATTGTTGATTAAAGGAAAATAAGATTATATGAAATATTTTAACTCATCACTCTACTATGTCACTCTCCATGTATTGACTCCTCGAACCAGGTATGTTATATGCTTTGCAAGTCATTTACAATATTTAAATTCCAAAAACAACAATAACCGGAATAACAACCAATCTCGTGGTCCTTCCAACTCTCAAAACAACAACAATCCCCGGCCTTACAAAGGCTTCTGTCAGCTGTGTGGCCAACAAGGTCATTCTGCCAAACGATGTCCCACCTATCGTTTTTCTCCTTGGCAAAACTCGTCCTCTTCTCCTAACTATACACATTGGTAATCCAATACCACTCCCACAGCTAATGTAGCCCATCCTATGGCTCCCAACACATCTCCAATTGATTGGCTACTTGATTCTGGGGCGTCACATTATATCACTAATGATCTCAACAATCTCTCTTTACACTCTAACTACACCGGCACTGATGACGTTATCATAGGTGATGGCACAGGCCTTGACATTTCCCATACTGGAAAAGCTATTCTTCAAACACCAAATAGGCAGTTTATCCTCAACAACACTCTTTGTGTTCCTAAAATGCATCGGAATCTCATTTATGTGTTCAATTTCTGCTATCAAAATTCTGTTTCTATTGAATTCTCACCAAGTTGTTTTGTTGTTAAAAATTTGCAGACAGGAGCGCCACTCTTGACAAGACCAGTTAAAGATGGAATATATGTGCTATCACCTTCCAAGTCCAAACCAATCATTGCATTTTCTGCTGCTCTTTCATCCTTAGATACGTGGCACTAGCGTCTAGGGCATCCATCTTCGAAGATTTTAGATTTTTTAGTTTCAAATAATTTATTGTCGTTGTAGTCGCAAAAAAGTCATTTAACTCATTGTAATTCATGTCAATGCAATAAAAGTCATAAGTTGCCTTTTCATACTTCAAGCATTTCTAGTACAAAAACTCTACAATTTATTTATTCTGATGTTTGGACATCACCTATCACTTCAACTGATGGATTTAAATACTATGTCATATTTGTTGATCACTTCTCTAAATATGTATGGTTTTATCCATTAAAGAAAAAATCCGATGTTCATGATATTTTTATTAAATTCAAGGCACTTGTTGAAAATATTTTAAACACGAAAATTGTCAGCCTTTACACCAATAATGGCGGTGAGTATATTGCACTGTCAAATTTTCTATCTCAAAACGGAATAAATCACTTGACCACCCCACCTCATACCCTTGAACATAATGGCTACTCTGAGCGACGACACCGACACATAGTTGAAACTGGTTTAAGCCTTCTCCAACAAGCGTCAATTTCTACAAAATATTGGCCATATGACTTTGGTACTGCAGTTTATTTAATCAACCGATTACCCAAAGTTAACTTGGATTTTAATTCCTCATTTGCCAAATTATTCAACAATACGCCAAATTTAACGAAATTACGTATTTTTGGCTGTTTGTGTTATCCTTGGTTACGCCCATATAACAATCATAAACTTGATCCCAAATCTAAACCTTGTGTTTTCTTTGGTTACAGTACCACACAAAGTGCTTATCTATGTTTTGATCACACTACAAGTCGTGTTTATGTTAGTCGCCACGTTAAATTTGTCGAGGAAAATTTTCCTTTTTCAACAAACCCAACCCCACTCATACCAAACTTGTCCACTTCTTATTCATCCACGCCATCCTCTATTCAAAATGAAGTTAATCCCACACCTTTATCATTATCACTTTTGAAAATTTAATCCCCAAGTCATACTTATCTTCCCAACCACCAAGGTGATAAAGCATATATTTCTCTACCAATTGGGACTACCAAAGTGGATGTCCCTGCATGTGATCAGAATAAAAGACAAGGTGAGAATTTAAATTCAATCACTTCTTCTTTATCTAATTATCCTTTATCACCTTCTACACCCACAACTCATCTTCCCACGTTGGATGACTCCAAATCTCCTACATTATCTCCTCCAAGTGACTTTCAGTTGGCCAGCACATCCTCCACCAACACTCCTAACAATCCATCCATATCACCTGACACCTTATCTTCAACCGATAATCAACGTCCAACCCGAAGATTATCCAATCTCCTCTTAACCACTCCTATTGTCAGACAAACTTCTCCACCTCCAATCCAAAAAATGTCATTATCCCCAACTATCTCGACTCCATCTATATCAACTTCTACTCCTATCCATTCAATCCACTCCAATGAAGAACATTCCAAGACTCCAACCATTTCAACTTCACCGCCCATGGTCTCTCCTTCCTCCCCCCAGCCTCGGTCACAATCTTCAGGCCCCGAATATTATACCACCTCTCTCTCTCGAAACATCCATCCAATGATCACTCGAAACAAGAATAATATCTAGTTGCCTACAAATTTTTTTTTCCTTCTCCAGCTCCCTCTCCTCTTCTTCCACTATTGAACCTACTTCCGCCAGGGACGCTCTCAAAATTCTGGAATGGCGAGTAGCCATGGTGACAGAATATAATCCTTTACTTCATAATTCTACATGGACCCTAGTTCCTGCTGATCATGGCCAAAATATTGTGGGGTGCAAATGGGTTTTTCGTTTTAAACGAAAGCCAGATGGGGCCATCGACAAATACAAAGCCAGGTTGGTTGCAAAGGGGTTCCAACAACACCCCGGACTTGATTACACTGATACATTCAGCCCAGTCATCAAACCCTCCACCATCAGGCTGATACTCACACTTGCAGTCACCAACCATTGGTCTTTACGTCAGCTGGACGTAAACAATGCATTTTTACATGGCTCACTCTCAGAGGATGTTTACATGTAGCAACCCCTTGGATTTATTCATCCTGACTCTCCACTCACGCATGTCATCTCCAAAAGTCTCTATATGGGCTAAAACAAGCTTCACGAGCTTGGTACACGGCACTAAAACAATTCCTCATTTCCTTTGCCTTCCAAACATCCCGGTCAGATTCTTCTTTGTTCTTTTTTCGTAAATCCCATGTTTTTATTTTTGTTTTAGTTTATGTTGATGACATAATTATCACAGTCAACTCACCTTCTCTCCTTGTTAAATTTGTTGCGTCCCTTGCCAAAAAAATTTCCATTAAAGATCTTGGTACATTGTCCTACTTCTTGGGTGTTGAGGTAATCCATCATCCTGATGGTCTTTTTCTGTCCCAAAGAAAATATATATTGGACCTTCTCCATCGCTCCAATATGTCAAATTCCAAGGAAGTAGTCAGTCCAATGTCAACCTCTCATGTTCCAATTCTTAATGAAGGAGAACCTATGCAAAGCCCTAGTGAATATCGGTCGGTCCTTGGGGGTTTGCACTACCTATCTTTGACAAGTCCAGATATTTCCTTTACACTTAGAAAACTATCTCAATTCATGCATTGTCCTACTACTGTACACTGGGGGGGTGTCAAACGTTTGCTTCGTTATCTTTGAGATACCGTTGATTTTGGTCTTTTCTTACATCAAAACTCTCCCTTGTCACTCCATGCATTCTCTGACGCTAATTGGGGTGGTAACTCAACTGACAGAACATCCACAGGTGCTTACATTGTGTTTCTAGGGTCAAATCCTATTTCCTGGAGTTCTAAAAAGCAGTCTACTGTGGCCCGTTCCTCAACTGAGGCTGAATATCGGTCAATTGCTTCCACTACTGCTGAATTGACTTGGATACATTCATTATTTACTAAAATTGGTTTTGCATTGCCCCGGCCTCCTGTCGTGTACTGTGATAATGTGGGGGCAACTTATTTGTGTGCTAATCCTGTTTTCCACTCAAGGATGAAGTACATTGCACTAGATTTTCATTTTGTCAGAGAAAAGGTCCAAGCTGGTGACTTGCGTGTTTCTCATGTCTCTTCATCAGACCAATTGGCGACGCTCTCACTAAGCCTCTTCCCGGCTCACGGCTCAGTGTCATTCGTGCCAAGATAGGCATCCTTCCGGCCTCCATCTTGAGGGGGCGTATTGGGAATTTAAGAAAAAAAAATCTTTTCTTCATGTATTGTTGTAACTTATTTTTTCATTATTATCTCTTTAGCTCTTCTGTAGTTATCTTCAGTTAGTTTTACCAGTAGTTATCTTTAATTAGTTTTACCAGATTCATTTTTGTATATATATACATTTACAACATCAATGAGAATTAAGTTTTAGCACTTTAAATATATTTTCTTTTCTTTCAATCATTACCATCAATTACAATAACAATATCAATATCAATTCCGCTTTTACATCTCTATCATGATATCAGAGCCTATTAAGCTCCAACGAGCAATTGAATCCGATTAAGACTAAAAAATGAGCATACGGATTTCAAGATTGACATACTCAAACGAGCCACCATCTTGAGGGACATGTTAAGGGATAAAATTTCATATCGAAAAAAAATGAAAACATACATCAATTTATAAGGTTTTGGGATACACCTCTTAATAATGTTGACCTTTTAAGATGAAACCTAAAATAAACAAATGAATTATGAGCGAAAGTTAATTTTCAATATTGAACTTCTTAAAGTGCCTCAATCTTGCAGAATCAAGTTAAAAGGAAAAAATTATAACATTTCTTAAATATGAAGAAATAACATAATAAAAACTTCATCCACGTACTTTTCTTAAAAAATTGTTCGTGTATATGTTTATTTCGTAGTTTGTACTTAGCATAACCCAAATTGTTAATTTGTTTTTCTTTTATTAGTGTTTCGTGTAATCTTTTTGATCAAACAAGGCATTAAGCCCAATTAAAATTTTGGCACTCAATTTATGCTTTTGCTGTCGCCCTCGCAGCACGCACAACACACACTAATTGGAACAAATTTACCATAATTTTAACATATCAGCATGCATGATTAAAAAAAAAAAAAAAAAAAAAAACATTGAGCTTTGTGGAGTCGATGTAATTAAAGAAATTAAGATACCCACTCCCAATTTATAATTCAGAATAATATCCTAGAGTAGCCAAGATATCAGACCTTAATTTCTTATATTACAATAATTAACGTCAAAAGGCAGGTTTGGGATCGTTAGGTTCCATAACCCTGTCATTTTTTGTGTTAGTATTATATTTATATATGCTTTATGCAAAATATTATTAATTAGTTAAAGAGGCACTAATTGAGAGACATATTAGAGGAAGCATGGATCTTGAAATGACAACTTTTTGCTTCAAGAATTGCTAAAGATTCCTTTTTATAGGTCAAACAACATGGAATATAATCTTTGTTATTATTTATAATCTTGTACAGTTAAGCAATTCACTTTCAAATTAAGAACTTATTTGATTTTCATTAAAATTTTTTCATTTTTTTACAGTATTCAATTTTAATCATCAATTACAAGTCAAGTCTACAATATTTGATTTTTCAACCAAATCTCAGCCATCATTTCTCCTAAAAATTACTATTCATTTAAAAAAAAAACTCATTTTAAACAAAAAGAACATCTAGGAGTGTGTTTGGTATTATTTAAAATGATTTTTTTTTAAATGAATAATAATTTTTAGAAAAAATGATGGTTGAAATTTAATTGAAAAGTAAAAAATTGTGAGCTTGACTTTTGATTGATGGTTGAAATTGAGTACTGTAGAAAAATGAGAAAAATTTAATGGAAATCAAACGGGCCTAATTGGATTTTGAAATCCTTCTTTAGATGGTTTAGTTCACATATTTGACTTTACATGATTAATTATTTGTTTTCTGTTAAACAATGCAATTATTAAAGATATGAAAAGATTTGTAGATTTTTACATGATTGCCACATCATTCACAACTCTTTGATTCTTCTTTTCGAAAAATATTAGTAATAATTCAAGAATAGATCAAAACGGACATCCGAATGTACACATTAAACGGATAGTAGCAACTCATAAAACATGAGCAAGTATATACTTTGATGAACCATGCTACTCTATCTTATTGATTATCCATTGAGTTATTTATAATACATTTGATACACATTCATCACTTTACCCATTACATCATCACAAAAATCAATCATCATAATTTTGTCAACACAAAAATCGATAATTCATTAAGTAAACCAATAGGATCAAGTAGATTAATTCTACGTTGATTAAGTAATTAGTATACACAAACGTAGGGTCACTCTTTATTATAATATAAAATGCAATGCATGCATTGACAGATTCAACTAGCGACGAGCCTATTCGACTGCTCATGATGAATCCGACATTTTTGTCTTAAAGTATAATGATAGCTCGTGTTCATTCAAATTTTTGAATTCGTTACTGCGTCCATTTCCTATATATATATATATATATAAATAAGGAATTGGGTGTGTATGTCCCCAAAGCTTTTTACACGTAAAAGAGGCTAAAATCACAATCCACAAGCAAAGCAAAGCAAAGCAGCAAATATTATTGTGTGTGATGTGTAGTACTGTGTTTGCGTGGCGTCGAATACTAGTAACCATCTCATCAGTGTCAGCTACAAAACTTGTACAGTATAGCCTATTTAGCGGAATACTCTTTCTTTTTCTAAGTCAGAACTATTGCATCATTCCACAGAATTACAAGATTTTAGGATCTTTTTTTTACTCATTATGGACCTGAAAACTATAATCTAGCATGCCATAAACTTGTTGCAAAACACTTTGATTCCCTAGCTTCTCGAATAAATATTTGCAATTTTTTCTTTAATACTGTTCCGTACTGTCGAAACACTACTTAACCGAGAGTTCAAGTTGGAATTAAAAAGGCTGTGTTTGGCCTCAAAACGCATGAACGTAATACATACTAGAGGATATGCTTTAAGAAGCCATAAACAAGAAGAATGGACAAATTAAGAGGGAGAAGATAGAAAAAAAGTGGTCCTTGAAATGCCACTAGACACGAGAGAGATGCCATTTTAAGTTTGTAGGAAAGGGATGGGCATTGAAGGGGGCAAGGTTAGCTCAATTTGAGAACTTTGATGGTTTTGTTGAGGGGACAAAAGGCAGAAATTAGGGCAATAAATGGTGCAATATTGAAGACAACCAACATGTATCCACGGGGTGCTTCGTGCAAAAAAAAAAAAAAAAAAAAAAAAAAAAAAAAAAAAAAAAAAAAAAGAAAATTCATGCATCCCTTCTTGAAAAAACAGCACAATAATGATCAATGGAGACAGGAATTTTAGGGAACAAAAATGGCACCTCAGTCCATTAGTAACTTCCATTAACCAACCACCCTAGTATTTTTTCTTCTTCTAAAGTACAACTAAAATTAAGTATATATAACAAGATAAGACTGCATGAATAATCAAGAATATATAGAATTATTTAATTTAAAAGAAAAGTAAAGCATAATTATTAGCACTAAAGAAGAAGGATTAACAAATCCACCAATACAAAATGACAAACAACCTTCCAGAAGATAATGGTAATTAATTATATTTAACGGATTAATGAACCACAGTCCACATAGCAATTGTTGCCTCCAGAAAGGCTGATAAAGGATCTAGTTATGGAATCTCTGATAAATTTAATTTAATAAGATTATACGAAGAAAATTGTAATAATAATATAACGACCCCAGCAGCAGTATAAAAATAAACATCCACTTTAATTTTAAGCACCGCAAGAAAACCAGAGAAGCCAGGAGGAGGTGTTTGTGAGGCTCTGTTCAGGTGGGTTTCGTTTTCTTCCAAATTTGCAACAGATGTAGGGCTTAGGGAAATTAGGGTTAGGGTTTCTGATCATTAGGCTAAAATCTGTATCACTTTAGTGCCAAGATGAGACGGAAAAAAGGGGCTGATTCTGCCATCCCAAGAAGAAAGAATCATCGAGAATATGAAGCTGGTATCCCTCAGAAGGGTAATGGATTCTTAAGAGAAGCTTAGCTTGAGAAAGGGCAAAAGGGCTCAATGGAACGTTGATGAAATCTGAGCTTCTCAGCATAACTTCCCATGATCGGAATCTTTCGTGCCTTTCTTTCCTGCTTACTCCCTCTGCTGCCAAAATATCAGCAATTTCTCTTCCGAACCATATCTGCTCCACCGTGAGCCGCTCGTTGCTAGTAGGTGGCAGGGTGGCTTCAAGGGAATCGAAAACCGCCATGTAGTGATCTAAAGCCTCAACAAATCTCTGCAAGAAAATTGGGTGGTTATGATTTGCTTCCCTTTCAGCCACAGTGAAAACTTTGGGGTTCATGGACTTGATTCGATGTAAGAAAAGGCGAAGGCGATCCCGGTCCTTGAGCAGGCGGTGAAGATAGTGCACACAGTTGACTGCTAGGGTTTCATCAGGCAGGAGAAGAACAGCAGAGGCAACTGAAATTGGGTCTTCATAGTTGAGGATGATAAGAGGGTGGAACTGAAATCTGAGGCCTAATGAGTGAGCAAACTTGGCTAGCCGGTCACCTGTTCTCCGAAGTACTTCAAGATCACTTCCAGTGCCGGTGATCCGAAGGGTCGGCGGTGGAAAACGCTCCGCCATAGCCTGCATTAAGGGAGGCCATTGCACGCCGTGCATGATGTCAAAGTCTAGGATATGTATTGCTTGTTGGCCTTCAGTTGCTTCCAAGATTGCTTGATTTGCAGTGAGCTGACTAAACCTAATAAATGGAGTTACTTGATTAAGTAACAAGTATGATGATTGAACAAGGGTTTCATCTGATACAAACTCAGTCGTGTTAACATTTGAAGAACCTGTAGCTTCACCACTAGTGGGAATATTAGGGATCAAGAATGAATCAGCGGTGGCTGCATAGCGATTTAGCCTGAGCGAAAGGGCTTTGGTGAACTGGTGGACTAATCTCTCAGTAGAATCACCATAAGGTGAAGAGTTAGTAGATAAAATAGAGATGAGCCTATGAGCGGCAGAGAGATCAGACCGGGAAATCAACTCTGCACAGCTTATGAGTAATTGGCGCATGTGTATTGCCGGCGGTGTAAAACTCCGGTGCTGAATATGGTGGTGGTGGTGGTGGTGGACATTAGGCGGTGATGGTTCTTCCTCCTCATGAGATGAAGAACCAAATGAACCCAACATTTCTTTAAGCTTAAAACCCTACTATACTACCGAGTATAAAGCATTCAAGAAGAGAAAAAAGCTACAGCTGAGGAAGTGGAAGTGGAAGTGGAAGTGGAAGAATAGTAGGAGAAAAAAATTGTAGATTGGAAGTTGGAAACTCAATTTTTTGTGACAATATTTTACATTTTTGTAAATATATGATGATATATTGGATTTATAAAAAAATAAAAATAATCTTTGAGAAAGAAATACTTCGACAAAAAGGATAAGGAGAAGAAGTGAGTTGAAGCAGTGCAACAGTAAATGGTTGCAGAAAAGGTAAGGGGCGGGGGATATATAAGAGCTGAGCGGATGAAAAAGCAAGCATATATACTGTGTGAAACTAAGCTGTCAAGGGTTTGAAATTTCTTCTCATTTTTATTTTGAAAAATGATTATTTAGCATAATTTAAAAATAATTTTGGGTTAATTTGGGGCACATACATACGTAATTATACTTAGAAATTCTAAGCCAAAGCAAAAAGGTGCAACCGACATATATTACAGTCTGAATCAAGAAATTAAAAAGGGAATATTTGCCAAATTCTTTCGAGATAAGAATGCAATTGTAAACACTACCATCTTATTATGAAATGAAGCATAGCTATAAATTTCTCTTTTTAAATAAATAAATAAATTGTTTACCTTGTTTCCATGCAAAAAAGTAATAACCATTTTGTTAATTAATTTCAAAGAATCGAAATGATTTTAAACGATTGTAAATTCTAATGAAATTTGCGATAATAGATTTTAATAGAATCCATCTCATTAAATATTTCGAAGTTTCAAAAGAGTTTTTTTATGTATATTTTTAAATTTAAAAACCATCCAAATCTCTTTAAATCATTTATTATGAATTTTTTTTTTTTATAAATTTACAAGTTATGTCCATTAAAATTATAGTTGGGTACACAAGAATGTACAAAGGACTTTTAAACTTTATTAAAATCAATTGAATTGAGGACATCCTTGTAAATTTGTAGACAAGATGGTTGTTAACTTTATTTACAAGATTTAGGTATAAACTTGTCTGTTAGCAAGAAAAGCAAGAAATTAGAATATAGAATATTTGAGGTTGTGATAACGGCTATAGTGTACATAAAACCACTATTATAAAGCAAGTTCATCGAAGAGGGGGAAAAAAAAAAAGCATCTTTGGTCCAAAGTAAGTTTTAAGTAGTTTTTTGAGCTTTTCATAGACTTATAATTGAATATAATGTTGAAAAATAAGGAAAATAATAAGGACTTTGATATGCCATGTTCGAGCATGAAATTTTGTGAGACCTATTTTACTTTTATAAAAAATGAAAGTGGATTTGAGTTCTGCTCAACGAGAACATCAAAATTATATATTTACATGTCTAAATTGATGCTTGAGTGAATGAGAAATTGAAACTAAAAAATGAAGGTTGGAAATGGGAAAGCTTGAGATGTTCTTAACCCACATACGAAGATTACAAAACTTTGGACTTCTTTCTAAATGGATTCACTTTGAAAGTGTGTAATTACGTGCGGCATAGAGACTCTCTCCACGTGTGCGCGTAGGGGGTAGTGCAAATTAAGGATCGAAATTGCCTTCAAATTTTGAATTTGTGTGCGAGTGCGACTAGCATACACTAATATCGAATCGAAAAGACCAAAATTCCCCACACTACTAAATATCGGGTTTTAAGGCATTGATTTTCTGTTGTCGAAGCTCCGAAATCAATTACTAATAGATTTTATCTACGAAAAATTTTCAACTGACTTTGTGTTACTATTTTAAGGGTGGCTGAAAGCTAATGGTGCACACTTTTACCAACCGAATTTTTGTTGGTAATGAAGCACAATTTCATTAAATCAAATTTTCGTTAGTAATGTCGCAGACTTTACCCGTCGAGTTTATGTTTGTACTGGTTATACATGTCATCACAAAATATTGAATTTGATTAAAAAAAAAAAAAAATGAAATACCCAATTGGACATGTTCCCCTATGGTCCAACCCAACTGACGTAGCCCGGCCAAGCAACTATTCTATTTATATAGGGTTAATTGTACTAATTACTACTTTAAAGTTATCAAACTGAGTTTTACTATGCCAAAAAAAAAAAAAAATAATGAAAAACACGACGTCTTCTTCTTCACCGAGCCACACCAACTCCCCACTGCTACCATCGGACCACCACCACCATCACGCACCACCACAGCACCGAGCCACCACCATGCCGGATGTCCGTCTGTATTCAAAAATGTCCCACCCCTGTTGGTAATCAAGCAGATCGAAGCCGTCTGTGTTATAAAGTATCATCCGTGATATTAAAAAAAATTGAAAAGTATCATAAGTAACATACATTGATACTACAAAAAATTGAAAAGTATCATAAGTATCATATTGTGACACTAAAAAAAATTGAAAAAGTATCATAAGTATTATATTGTGATACTAATATAATCATAAGTATCATACTATGATACTAACCTATTTGAGAAGTATCATAAGTAATTTTCAGTTTTTAAGATTTTTTAAAAAGTAATTTTCAAATTTTATAAAATTGAAGTAAATTTCAAATTGATCACTAAAAATAGGGTATTTATGTGGATAGCTCATTTATATATGTGATTCAAACCCATGACTTTAGGATTATGAAAGTGCAACCCAACAAGTGGAACAATTTGTTCTCGTGCATATTTTTTTTTTTTCGAATTTTATATATTAGATAAATGAACATATATATAAATGCAACACTTAAAATTGTCATAAGTTATTAATTATGTAAAAGATAATTAAAAATGAAATTTCGACGAAAGCTGAAACACCACACACAAATTCTGCGGTGACTGATTGTTTGTTAAAATAAACATAACATTAAGCACAGAAATTTTGTTTGTAAAATGATATCATCTATACCAACAACATGTTCGTCGCTAATTACTATAATACATTAACTTAACATTATATTGTCTATACCAACGAAAAGGCCGTTCCTGAAGAAAATATAATTACACACGAAATTTTGGTTATTGAGATGCTATTAATATTATAAACAAAAATTCTATTGCTGATTACCAACGAAATAATTATTTTTTTGACTTTTCATTGGTGAAATATTTACCAGCTGAATGGTCGTTTCTGATAACTCTTCGTAGAGAATGACATCAATAGGCACGTAATTTCGATTGAAAAAAAATTATTCACATTACAAACGAAATATTAGTTACTAATTTCTGTTGATGAAAAGTAATCATTTTTACCCAAGATAATCAATTTTCCAATTATCAAAGAACTGATTCGTTGTTGTTCGTGTCTAAAGAGTCGATTTTTATTAGTGACAATATTGTCCATATTTTGAAAATTTTCTAATTTTTTTATTAAAAAAAATGACTAAGTGAAACCCAAATATATTTCCAATTTTTATATATTTATTATATTTTACTATAAAATTTTATTTTTAGTAGAATAAAATAATATTATATCCACCCGCTCTAAATATAAATTTGAATTTTTATTTTTAAAGCATAATCGGACATTATTAAAAATAAGTATTTATCTCAAAAATTTCATTTGTACTTTAGTTTAGAATAAAACAAAATAAACTAATGATAATATAAAAATATTTGTTTAAAATAGGGAACATAGAGGGGAATATAGTAAGAAATAGCTATTTAAAATATTTAATTATTTTGAAAACAAGATAAAACTATTTAAAAGTAGTTGAATCTTTTTTGGGTTTCCTGGTGAGAGGCCTATAAATCACGGTCAGGTACTCAATACACAATCCTGTCATTTGAGAGCTGACACCAACTTTCAACTCATGCGTTGTCATACCTACAATGTAAAACTACATTAGCTAATGCTCAGCAAGTAATGTATGCATGATCATGCGAATGAGTTTCAATTCTTTTCCTCACAATGATCTCATTCTTAGACTTCACTCATTTCTCGTTATCTTAGTTTATCCACATTTTCTATTTTGGGCTCAAATCTCACTACATTGTACAGTAAAGCTCAAAATATCAACATGATCGATAACATGGGCCTTCCAGTGCCTGTGGTCTGTCATCGATCACCGAGACTCAAGACTCCACTGTTTATATCCATCATCGCCCATAGAGACTAAATATATTACAACGGGAACTATATTATATCAATTGGGCCTGACTTATTGTATACAACACTCGGTGTGCTGATCCGCAATCCCAAGGGTACCAAGAGACCTCCCAATACCACCCGTATATCTTAGCCGGACCACCAACACCCCATCCTTGACTACCCTTGATGATCGCCGCCGGTAGTCTCAGCAGGTGTATATATCCAAACGCGAAGTAAAATACGGTCCACTCGTAGGGTAATTCTATTATCATTCACGTCATGCTCTCTTCATATACTAATTATCTCTTTCTTTACCATTTATAAAAGACTTCTTCTAAGTCCACACAATGTACATGTCAATGTCCATAAATGTCAACATATATTTCGTGCACCAATTTTACGTCATACAATCACATAATATGGGATTTCGATGATATCCATATGCATTAATAACATCTCATATCATCAAATCATGTATCGTATGCTTTCACCATATATAGATATTTGTCACATCATTTTTCATGTATATTGCATCAATAATATATCTAACATTATCACATAGGAGCACATAATAATATAAATATTATTGTTTTGCATTTTAGTTGAAAAGTTACTTACCTCACTATTTGGGTATCCTAGAATTCATGACTTTATTCCTCAAAGTTTGCATCACTAATCCATTTGGAGTCAAATTAGATTAATCACTACTGCTTTCCTGAAATGGGAGGTCAAACCCCCCTCACTTATCTAATTGGGGGAGGGGGGTTGACACCCCCTTCCCCAAATAAAAGGGGGGCTTCGACCCCCCACTCTGGGCGAAAACCTTTTATTTTCCTCCGATTCATCTGTCAAATGCCCATATTTATAGTTATTCTCATGGGCTAAGATAAATTAAATGAGTTACTTTGTTTTCTCTTTTATTCCCATAAAATATATAACTTATGTTTTAGTCCTAATAATTATTAAAAATAACAAAATGAGTCTAAAAATTATGTGAAGTTCTTAATGAGTACTTTATAATGATATTTTCAGTATTCTTAATCAAAAGTGAACTTTCGATATGGTTAATTGTAGAAAAAGTTACGGTTCGTCAAAATAGGTTATTTAACACTAACATTTTGAATTGTAAATCTTCTTTATTAGAGTTTTCGTGGTACGTACGTCAATCGTAGTTAAGACAAATAATGATGATACTCTCGAATAGTTAAGACAAATAATGAAACTAAGGATTTATACGTCCCGAAATCATACGAATAATTCGTCATTAATAAATAATGTACTATATATAATTATTATATTAATTTAATTATTTTTTATTCTGGCCAATAATTTTACTGATCAACTTTGGTCTATTATTTTTGAACGTTGAGACGAATCCTTAGTTCTACTTTAAAGTACACTCCATATACTTTAATCCACATCTTCCCAATTATGAAATTGATAATTTATTTGTTTAATCGATAAAATTACTTAAATTAATATTTAATATTCTTATTTATTTTTTTTTTTTTTTTGATATTATGCCAACTAAATTAAAATTCTTATTTATTGTTGAAAATGTCCCCTTAAAAAAGTCAACTAAAATAAAACTTCTATTTGATTTTTCAAGTGGATTCCATTAAATGTGAATAATTTAATATAATAATAAGACGAATTTTCGGGGCAATACATACTAAACTTTCCAACTGCATTATTAGCTCCCCATAGTAAATATTGGTTAATGAGTGTTTAATTCCTATAACATCTGAAACTACAAGGAGTTCAATAGGAATCTGGGAGACGGTATCCTAGGGACGGAGACCGAACAAATAGGGTCATGGATTCGACTAACAAACATAATTAGACACTGGTCCATTTCCAACAACCAAATACACGAATTCTTCCTCAACTCTACTCCAAAATTCCCATTTTCTCTGTGTTCCGTATCCTTGGTGATTCTGTTCAATTTGCAATTTAGTTCGTCGAAGCAGTAACGTTGTGCTGCGTTAACTCTTTGTTCTCTAGTCGTATCCTTGAAAGCAGATGCTCTAATTCCTCGAAGCACACTGGTGAGGAGGTGAATTAATTTTAAGGAAATTGTGTTTACAAAGGACCTTGGTTTCAACAATCTGCCCAACACTTAGTTCATATGTTTTTGCATTTATAGTTACCATTTATCCAGTACTCAATCAAAACTAGTTTAATTTGTATTTTGCATAGTATTTTACTAATAAAATTAGAACATATTGAATCAAACATGATTTGGTTAATCAAAAATAGTCTTGAAGATCAAACGGTTACTGCCGCAATAAATTATATAGTTTAGTTTCAGACAACTAATTTCTATTTTGTGTTTTAAAAAATGGCTTCTGATTCAACTACTGAAGTTGTAGCAACTAGAAAAGAGAATGTAGCTCAAGTGCAAAGTCTCAGTGCTACCCAAACTGTGGATATTGTGCTAAGTTCCTATATAATTTAGACAGTGAGTCATATTACTGTCTAAACAGTGACTGTCTAGATTAATCACGGAGAAAAATTGGAGAAATTTAGTGGGCTAAAGTTCAAGAGATTGCAGCTGAAGATATTGTTCTATCTGACCATCTCGAATTTTGCGAGATTCTTGATTGAGAATGCTTCGATACAAAAGAGAGTGAACGAGACATCCAGGCAATCAGTGCAGTGAATGCTTGGAAGCATTCTGATTTCCTATGCCAGAATTATGCCATGAAAACTTGGCAGGTATATTGTACAAGGTGTATAGAATGATAAAAACGGTTAAGGAATTGTGGGAGTCTTTGGAAAGAAAATATAAATCTAGAATTTTGGAGCTAAGAAACTTCTTTTTCGCCTCTTCTTGGACTATAAAATGGTGAACCTTAAACCTGTAATAAGTTAAATACAAGAACTCAAAGTGATCTTATATGAGATTCGCTCTAAGGGAATGGTCATGAGTGAATTCTTTCAAGTAGCAAAATTGATTAAACAACTACCTCCTGTATGGAGGGATTGGGATTTAAAAAACTACCTAAAGCATAGGTAAAAGGAAATGAACGTTGAAGAACTTATTGTTCGACTTTCTAGTGAAGAAGACAACAAAGGTTCTAAAAATAAAATGCTTAATCTGACTGTAGCTAAGGTTAATGTTTTGGAGTATGGCCAAAGTTCCAGGATTAACAAGAAAAAATTTGGGTCATTTGGAAAAGGACCAAAGTTGGTACAAAGAGTAGGAGTTTGCAAGAAGAACTTTTCTGGAAAATGCTACAACTATGACAAAATAGGTCCAAAATTCATGGAGTGTAGATTGTGTAAAAGAAACAACAAAAAAGAGGCAAATGTTGTTCATGACATGGCACAAAATGTTTTTGAAATGAACCTGGTGGGTTCAGACTCGAGAGAATGGTGGATTGACACCGATGCTACCCGACATTTTTAATCTGATAAGAAGATGTTAAGTAGTTTTGAAGCAATAGAAATCGGGAAAAACCTGTTTTTGAAATTTAACGACCTCTAAAATCAAGGGCAATGGAAAGGTGGTTCTGAAGATGACTTCTGGGATAATAATGTACTCTATGTGCCGGAGATTAGCAAGAATTTGGTGTCGGGCTCGCTTATGAACAAGCATGGCTTTCGCATGGTGTTTGAGTGAGACAAAATAATTTTTTTGTAATTCTTGAATGTTTGTAAGAAAAAGGGTTACGTTTCTGATGGTCTTTTTAAGCTCAATGTAATGACTACTAAGCCTAAATTGTATAAATAACTCTTCTATTTACTTGCTTGAGTCTTTCAATTTGTGGCATAGTAAATGAGGACATGTTAATTATGAAACTTTGTGTATATTAATTAATTTAAATTGCATTCCTACGTTCTAAATTGATAATAAACATAAGTGTGGAACTTGCATTGATGCAAAATTGACAAGGTAATCATTTCAATCCGTTGAAAGAAAAACTGAACCACTTGATTTAATTCACACTGACTTATGTGATTTAAAATATTTACAAACAAGGGGAGAACAAGTATTTTATTAATTTTATAGATGATATCATAAATATTTTTTGTGAATTTGTTTAAAAGTAATGACGAAACTAAGATAGATTTGTTCTTTATATGAATGAAGTTGAGAATTAACCCAACAAGAAAATCAAAGTATTGAGAATTGATGAAGGTGATAAATACGAATCACCATTTGCTGAATTCTGTGCACAATATGGAATTAAACATGAAATGACAGAACCTTATTCACCCCCAGCAAAATGATGTTGAGGAATGCAAAAATCGTACATTGAAAGAAATGATGAATGCAATGTTATTAAGTTCCAAGTTACTACAAATCATGTGGGGGGAGCTGTGTTATCAGCTAATTACCTTTTAAATAAGGTACCCCGGAAGAAAGAAGGTAAGAGCCAATACAAGTTATGAAAAGGGATGAAACTTTCCTACAAATATATAGGAGTGTGGGTGTCTAGTCAAAGTGACTGTATCTACACCAAAGAAGGTGAAAATAAGAACAAGAATTGTCGATTAAATTCTCATTGGATATGCACATAACAGTAGTGCTTATCAGTTTCTTGTGTTTGATTCTAAAATTTCGAAACGTATACAAAAACACGATAATAAAATCGAGAAATATTTCATTCTTTGAACATGTATTTTTGTATAGGTCCAAATAGAAATCAAGCTCTTCTAAATGGACATATGAAACTATGGTTGAGCATAGTAGGATCAAGGACTAGAGGAGGAAGTTGAAGTTGAACTAAGATGTAGCAAATGAGAAAGGACAAAAAATTCTTGTGGTCTTCATTTTCTAACTTATATGCTAGAATCTAAACTTCAAAGTTTCAAAGAAGTTGTGAACTCTCTAGAAGGACCTCAATTGAATAGGCATTTAAAAGTGAAATAGATTTCATTTCGCAAAACTATACTTAAGAGTTGGTGAATCTTCCATCGGGAAGCAAACCACTATGCTAAAAAAGAAATTTCAAAAGAAAAATGAAAGCATATGGAACTATTAATACGTATAAGGCTAGATTAGTAATTAAAGGCTAGAAACAATGAGAATGCCTTTATTACTTCGATACATATTCTCCAGTGATAATAATAACATCTATAAGGATGATACTTGCAATTGCAGCTCTACCAATTCTTGAAGAACATCAAATGAATGTTAAGATTACATTTTTTAATGCAGATTTAGATGAAGAAATCTACATTGAACAACTCGATGGGTTTTTTATCATCAGTGTAGGAAAAGAAAGTTTGTAAATTAGTGAAGTCATTGTATGGCTAGAAACAATCATCCAAGCAATGACATGAAAAATTTGATCATGTCATGATGGAATGCGAATTTAAGATAAAAGAGTGAAACAAATATGTTTACATGAAAGACACAGAAAATGAGTATGTCATTTAATATCTTTATGTTGACGACATGCTTATTATTGGTAGCAACAATAAGATGATAAAATCTACCAAAAAAATATTGAATTCAAGATTTGACATGAAGGATATGAGTTTAGCTAATGTGATTCTTGAAGTTAAAACTTCAAGAACATTATATGGACTCGTTCTAAGCTAGTTACATTATGTGGACAACATTTTGGAAAAAATCAATAGTGATGATATTGGCGTGACTAGAACATCGATAGATACAAGTCACACTACAAGAAAAGAGACCTTTTGCTACATGAAAAAGGCAACATTCATTACTTGCATGTTGTAAAAAGGGGTCTATTGCAACATTCAAAAAATGTATGTTGCAATTGATCAAAGAAATAGAGTTTTGGCAACATTTTTCAATGCATGTTGCAAAATACCCCCTTTTGAGACGTTCATTGAACGTTGCAAAAGAATAACTTTTTGCAACATTCAATGAACATTGCAAAAGGGGGTATTTTGCAACAGTCATTGCACGTTGCAAAATACCCCCTTTTGCAACTTTCAGTGAACGTTGCAAAGTGACCACTTCTTGCAACGTTTAGTGAACGTTGCAAAATGGTCTAAAATACCCAATTTAAATCTTAATCCTATAACCCACGACATTTGTCCTCCAATCTCCCCCAAACCCAGTCGTGGCCACACAAACAGTTCTCCCTTCAACACACAATCACTCTCTTCTCCCACATTCATTCAATCCCACCATTTCCACCACCTCTTTGGTATCACTCCCGCTTACTTCTTTCTACCAGTCCTCTCTCTCAAAGCCACCGTCGCCTGACCATACTTGTCCTCCTCATCCGTCGCGAAGCCTCTAATCGTCGTTTCTTCTGCCACCAAGAAGGTCATTGCCGTCATCAAGGGAACCTCCAATGTCGAGGGTGTTGTCACTCTCACCCAAGAAGTTGACGGTCAACTCCATCTCTCTCTTCCATTTACTAATTACATACTCGAATACTCAAATTCAATTTTTGGGGCTTTAGATCTTGACATTGTTTTTGTCGTTTATGTTTTTTGGTTAAGACATGGAACTTTGCTACAATCCTACAACCAGCACACATAGATTGGTATTCATTATATTTATCTGTTTTTTTATTTTTAATATTTTCTTCTTTAGGGACCCTGGTCTTGGTTCTTGAATAAAATTCTGTTTTGTATGGTTTTATATTGTTAAAAAAATAGTTTCGTTTAGTTGCAGTTGTTACGGGAGGAGAGATGATAATTTCATTTTTCTCTAGCAAAACGAATTAGGCAGATTTCTTCTCCTTCAAATTCATGAATTGGGTGCATTTTCCAAAAGGGTTCTTTGGATTTGTGCATAATTTTCCTAGGGGCTGTTCTGGTGCGAGTTCTCTACTTGATTTCTTCTCACTTTCTTCACTTAATCAGTTGGATCATACACTGAACCACCACGCAGCTAGTTGCTTGTGTTGTTTCTTTATTTTAAGCATTGTAATAGTGGGATGTTTTCTTGGAATTCTTTTTCTTTAATTTTGACAAGTTTACATAAGTAAAAACTGAATCACTTCTGCAAATTGCATCTCAGCCACAACTGAATCACTTCTGCAAATTGCTGTTCTGGTGCAATGCACGTTTCAAAAGACTGACCCTCTACGACAATACTGAGTTTTGCAACGCGCGGCTGAACACTGCAAAAGGGATTTTGCAGCATTTTTTGCACGTTGCGAAAGACCTTTTTTGTTGTAGTGTTAGCATCTATCTAAAAGAAAGTTGAGAGTATCTCTCAAATAGAGTACTCTAGAATTACTAGAATTTTGGTATACTTGATAAGTTGTACAAGACCACACATAGCTTACAAAGTTAGTAAAATGAGTAGACATACAGGAGCTTATCATTGGACATGAATAGTAACAATACCGAGGTACTTAATATATACTCGTAACTATGGACTGCACTATACCAGATATCTAATAGTCATTGAATGATATGGTGATGCTTATTGGATATTTGATATAAAAAGCTCAAAGTCTAATAGTGTATTTGTTATATTATGGAAATCATCTAAACAAACAGTTATTGCAATATCTACCATGGAATCTGAGCTTATAGCTCTAGATAAATGTGGTGAAGAGACCGAGTGGCTATAAACTTCTTAGAGGATATTCCAAGATGGTCAAAACCCGCGCTAGAAATTTCCATATATTGTGATAGTAATCTGTGATTGGAAGGGCATAAAACATGTAAAATGGTAAGTCTAGGCATATACGTCATAGGCATAATACCATAATGCAACCACTCTCAACTGGAGTTATCTCTGTTGACTATGTGAGATCAAATGATAAAATTTTAGATCCGCTAACAAAAAGGTTGAACTAGTACAGATTCAAAGCTTCACAATGATCTGCTGTTAGACCTACCGAAGGTATATTGCTTTAAATTTCTCTTTTTCTTCTTTTGTTGGTTTCGACCCCTCCCCACTGTTTCCTTTGTTTATTCTTCCCATTTTTTTTTCTCTCATAAGTTGTACGTATCTTATGTTGTTTAAATTTAGATTACATTTTTTATGAAACTGTTTTAATTTACTTATTGTCTACCTTTATGTCCATTCCAATATGATCAAAAGTTCAGTGAATATAGGTCATCCTTTGCTAATTTAAGAATTTAAGAATTATGTATAAAACAAAAGACACATAATAGTAGTATTTTATATCTACTTGTGTGTTTCTAGAAATAGTTGACCTTCCATTGGTGATTAGAATCATCTTCACTTCTTAGGTTACTAATATCCTTTTACTTACTTTTAAGGATAAATGGAAATGGTGGACGGCCTTATAATGAAATGCACAATAGTAAATCACATATTTAACAATGTGACTTACATGAAAATTTATTCAGGATATCAATGGAGATGTAAGATTAGACAATCCCTAAATTTTCCTTTACAAGAGATACATTAAATCACATTAATTTTTTTACTAGAGATTTGGATCGTTCTGTCATTTTCCTTTGTACCTGAATAATGCTTTTCCATTTGCACTAATGTATTTTAAGGTTCATATGATTAAGTTTGAGGTCTCGCTTTACATATTTGGATCTGAAGGTCAGTGTAAATTATAGAGCACTACTGGCTTAAATACATTATTTCCAAAAATGTATCTACTTTTAATTTCGCCAATTACAAAACCAATATGTTTCAAGCATTTTCTTCCGGGCTTGATCAGCCAAAAAGTTTAATTGTTGAGGGAGCAAAAATGTCTTTGTAAGGTTAAATCATTTTTAAGTTCCATCTTCATTGTTGTTTTAATTAAGTTCACTAATAAGTGTATTTTTATACACTTATTTATGTGCCAAAAGTAGGATTTTATATGTTTGGTTAAGAATATTTGTTATTCATTTAGTTTATATTTATTTATATTTCAGAAAACAACCCAAAATTAAGAAATGGATGCAACTAAGGTAAATATGGAAGAATTGGATGACTAATGAAGCCAATTTGTGAACACGAAGAAGTGCAAGGAATCAATCAAGAAGAATAAGGAAGAAAAGAGAAGAAATCAAAAGTATAGGGGCCAAAACATCGCAATTAAAAGTTGGAGGACTTGGATGCAAATAAAGAAGGAGTACCGACTTAAACAAGAACAAAAATTTGAAAATTGCATTCCAGCATAGAACTACGCGGCCACCAGAAACAAGAGGCATGGCCGTGCGAGAAATTTAAATTAAACAGAACTTTATTTGGCATAACTGCCAGGCCACCAGACGTGTAACCACGCGGCCGCACAGCTTTCCGACCCAGCGCAAGATCAGGCCCATGGGCGATTTCTTGTACCAAAAGTTTAGGTTTTTCCCCTCTTCTAAATATACTATTTCTCATGCACAAATTAGGGTCCCCAATATTGTTCTCAAAAGTGCTTTCATGCAACTTTGTTGCTCAACCAAGAAGGGATCAACGCGAGGCCAACTAAAAGATTGAATACACAAAAACAAGAAGATGAATGGGGTTATCTCTTTTCATATTTCTTGTAATTTATTCTCAATCATGTATCTAGGCTAGACGTTTAGTGTTGGAAATTGTGATGAAGCCTTATTATTTTGATTTTATGTTTTGATTATTATTTAAATTATGCAATTCATGGATTTGAGTAATTAAAGTATGCTTTTTTACCTTATGCAAATTTCTGGCCAACTTTTGTGTAACCAAGTGGTGTTTTCCGAAAATCGAGAGAGTAGGAGAACGTGAAGGGATAGAGATATACCTTTAATTACCAATAAGTTCGATAAGGGATAGAGATATACCTTTATGCTTAGTGTTATCCTTTAAAAGTGTTCACAAAACTAAAATCTTTTCTAGTGTCATTATGCATAGAGATATAGTCGGGTTACAAATTAGAAAAAGGCTTTCAATGCATTCTCGAGAGAGGATTTAAATAACATTTGGAACACGGACTTTCAAATCACCACAAATCATGGTTAAACAATTAAGTCAAAGCATAAATGATAGATGTAAGATGGATTCCTAATTTCCAACGTGCTTGCTTTTAATTGCTTTTAATTAAAATTTTCATTGCTTTCTTAGTTAATTTCTAGTTTAAAATTCATTCCACAAATCACCTTGAATTTCTCGTTCCGGTTAAGGAATTTGACCTAAAATACAATTTACTCAATTCCTTGGGTACGATATCCGGACTTTTGGTCCACTTTTTTACTTGTGCGATCCGTACACTTGCGGGTTTAAGCGTATCATTCACAATATCACGCTGGTTGACAATAGTTACTTCTTTATATATGTGAACAATATCTTTTCTTGTCTCATTGTGCTGAATTTTTGTAGAAATATAGTTGGAAAAATGTTTGTTAATTCATGCTCTCGAAATTGGGATTCAATTTTCTGAGTATTATTGTAATTTGACACCCGTACAATCGATGATTCGGATGAAGTAACTGCAAAGAAAATGCAGGAATGCATTACTACCTCCTTTTAGATCACCCTTCTTTTGCTCCAAAAAATTTTTGGACAAATGTTAGTTATAATAATATGGTCAAGAAGCAAACAATGGTCTCTTGTCAAAAGAAGATGTAGAATGAAAGTCTTTAAATAGTCTTGGACTTTCCATCAGTTGAACAACAACGTGAATATTGTAGCACCTAGTAGGCAACTCTAACTTTCAAGCACATGTTAGGTGTACATTTGTCTACTAAATGGATTTAGTATTATGTACCTATTATGTTGCTAATGAAAATATGTGGAAATCTACTAGCAATTAGTGTTGAGCCTCTACATTAAGTCATTACTTACATTGTGAGGAGCTTTTTCGCAGCAAAAAACTAGGAAGACACGCTAAACTATACTCATTTTCTAGCACCGCATGTGCTTTACACGTGCAACAACTAGTATTTGTAAATATGTTATTGACATATATGATATATGCAAGTTGGATCATTGAATATGAATAAAAATAGAGATGTATTCATATATTTTTGTATGAAATAGTCCATAATTAAATTCATTTGCATAGTCACTAGTACAAAATCGCGCATAAAAATGGGGAATACGCGTCGTTTTATGTAACAACCAACGCCAATTGAAAACACGGTGGCAATTTTGTAAATAAGTTTTAAGTAAAGGCGTCGGTTCAAGAGGAACCGACGCCCAAAACCCGGGTTTGGGCGTCGGTTCCTCGTGAACCGACGCCCAAAGGGCTTCGGTTCCGCGCCCTTTTCATTTGTATAATCCGCGTAACTCACTTCACACACGAAACTCTCTCCACTCTCTCCACACCCAAACTCTCTCCACTCTCTCCACGCCCGTCGCTGCCACCGCCCGCCCGTCGCCGCCCCTCCCAATCGCCACCACCGCCCGTCGCCGCCGCCGCAAGGTGACCTTAAATCTCTTCCCCTACTTAGTTTTTGTATAAATGTGTGTGTGTGTATATATATATATATATATATATATATATATATATCTATGTGTTTATATAATGTTTGTGTATATATATGTATGTATATATATATCTATGTGTGTATGTGCGTGTATGTATATCTTTGTGTGTGTATATATATATATATATATATATGTATGTATGTATGTGTTTTTGTGTGTGTATATATATATATATATATCTGTGTGTATGTATATGTTTGTGCACATATATATATATATAATTGATTTATTATTTATCAAGTTAATTGGTTTGTTTGAATATATATTATTGATTTGAAGTTAGTAGATTGATATACAATAATATTTGATTTATTGGAGTTAAGTTATGCAATCTTAGTTTGATTTTTAAAAGTTGAGAATTGATTTTGGATTAATGTTTGAGTACTAGATGATGTTGAAGTTTGATTGGTGAATACCTGCAGCGGCCTGGGTCACTGCAGGTGTGAAAAAAAAAAAAAATACTTTAGGCGTCGGTTCTAAAGTTTGAACCGACGCCTAAAAGTAAATTTTTTTTTTTCAACTTTAAGCGTCGGTTATTAAAAAACCGACGCATAAAGTCGAACTTTAGGCGTCGGTTCTAAAGTTTGAACCGACGCCTAAAGGTAAATTTTTTTTTTTAACTTTAAGCGTCGGTTATTAAAAAATCGACACATAAAGTCGAACTTGCGTCGATTTACAACCGACGCCTAAAGTCAAAACTTTAGGCGTCTGCGTCATAGGCGTCGCCCCTACAACCGACGCCTATGCCCTTTTACAACCGACGCCTTTTCCACTTTCTGTACTAGTGAGTGAGATGTAAGCACAGACTTGTCATGTGATTATGAATAGCAAGAACATATTATTGGTTACAAATTGCACTTATGCATTTGAATATAAAATGCTTAAGTATTATTGTTTGTAACTTGCTTGGATTTTACGTGAGATAAATATAGTTTTTATATTTATTAATGGAATATCACTAAATTATTACATACTAAACAATTTTGGTGTATAAGATAATTATATGATATGAATATTTTACAAACGAAAGTGTTAATTCATTATAATATATTTGTTAGTTTTCACAATATGTTGTTAAATATATGATAGGTGATTTTTCATGCGTATGATTGTATTGAGATATAGTGGAATACTTATCTCTTATGAAAATCATTCTAATTTGATAAATAAAATACCCGTGTAAAGTATTTATTGCTAAGTCGCTTTGGATACATAGAGATGTTTTTTCTCTATTTTGTTGGTTATTACTTGGAAACTTGAACAATTTGAGTCGTGCTTATTATTTATAACATGCATGATATTTTTTGTTTAAAATGTGTTACTATCTCAATTCTAAACCACTGCGTAAAAATAATTACATGAATATTATATTCACATACTTTGAGGAAGTATATAAGATGATGATAGATAGAATAAGTATATCCACTAGATTGATATTGATATTGGTGTGTATAGCGATGCACCAAAATAATAATTAATTCCTTACTCGCCAAGTATCAATTAAAAATGTAGTAGTGAGAGTAATAGTCGATCCCATGAGGAACAGTGAATCTAATTAGTTGTTTGATAAATTAGAATGGAATGAGGGGTTGTGATGTTTGAATTTGCTTAAATGAAAAATATGCATAAAACGATTAAATATGCAAGGAATTAAATGAGAGAAGATCTTGTTCTTGGGTTTGGTTGTACCCCCAATTATTGTTATACTTTTCCTTGTAACGTGTTTCTATCCCTAATTCAATTATCAATCGTAAATAATCAACAAACTCTTATTATCTCAATTTTTCCTTATGTGCATTGACTCAAAACAAGGTCTTTGAACCAATTCTAGCCAATGGACAATCCTAAACAAGCTCTTAGGATTTAATGTACGACTAGTATGAAAATTGAGAAGAATAGATTGAATTGAATTATTAATTTCACAAGCTCGAATGAAACAAACCAAGTTGAATTATTGTTAAACCTGTGCGAGATTTATTTGCTACCAAAGGTCAAGATCTAACGATAATTACGGATCAAAAGACTTAACATTGCACATACATGAGTCTAGAGATTAAACAATTTAATTGGCCAAATCAAATTTATTAATCAACAAAACTCAATCAAACATTCAAAACTCAATAATTCAACGATTGAAATAAGGGAATAGATTCAACGTTACTAGCATAGGAAAAGAAATTTTTTTTTGCATGGGCACAACTTCTCCTTTCAACAAGACAAGGAAACTTAGCCCATCATAATTATGGTGAAATCTTTAATTTGCTTCATGAATTCCATTGATTGTTGATGCTTCTTGCTTGAAAATCTCCCAAGAATTCTCTATTCAAATCTTTAATTTTTTTCTCCCCTTTTTGTGGTGAATTTACTCTTTTTAAACCTCTCAAATCGTGCCCTAGGGTGACCAAGAAGATATACCAAAGATAGATTTCGATTCAAAATAGGAAAGTATTCCATGTTGAAGTTACAACCGTAACTATTCATCTTACGGCCGTAATATGCTTGCTGGAGATTTTTGTATTTTGAAGGTTATGGCCGTAAATATGGATCTTATAGCCGTAAGTGGACTTCTGGAGGTTTTTGGTACTTTGAGTGTTACGGTTACAAGCTATTTGCGGCTTTGGCCCCCAAACTTCATTTTTAAGTGCATTTTGGTCATTTCTTTCTCTTTTCCCGTCTTTTGTGATCCTACACAGCATAAAACATAAAATACATTAAACAATACTTAAATAGGATCAAACCAATAACAAAATAGGACAACAAGTGAACCAAACAAGTGCTAATAAAACACTTATCAAGTCCCCCCACACTTGAACCATTGTTCGTCCTCGAACAATTGCAAAGACATGACTCAAACAAACAGATAGACCCATAATTCAGGAAATCAAGGTCACATCCCACTTCTTTTTAGCATGAAAATCAAACTACATAACTGGAGTGTGTTAGTGTGTGTAAGAGATGCATCATCCAATATCCTCCGAGCAGAAACGAAAATCAATACCCCCGACTGAATTCATTACCCAATGCAATTTGTATCCTCCCACCTCTCATGAGTTCTCTCTTAACATCTATTAATGATTTACTACAAGGGTGTTATTTTCAACCAACTCTAGCAAACACCACCAAATTAGTGCGAGTTATCCATGGTGAGAATTTAGTCAATACAATGTTCCAAATCAAAAGCACAGAATATAGACCAAGCAATTCAAAGCACCCATAAGTATATGTAATGGGATTCAACACCCTCACTAGATATTTCCTCTCTTCGCACAAAGTGTATAAGGGTGAGAATTTTCACTCAACTCACTGCATGGAGGATTCATTACCACAGACTGCTCAAATGTCATAATCGGAGCCAACAAAAAGACAAGTACAAAGTAAAGGTCTTTATTTGGTTGTAACGGGGCTTTGGGTCAGGTAGAATAAAAGGGAAACGTTTAGGCTGAGTCGGGAAGGAATTTCACAAGCCGAATCGGTTCAACAAAAACATTCCATCCTTCACCGTCAATATGAATTTCATGATTTCCCACTATCCAACTGATTTAACACTTGATTTTGGTTTTGCGCAACTTGAGAGTTTGTTTTCTTCACTAGCAAATTTTCTTGATCCAGTAATTTGAAAATCAGACTAAGCTTTTCACTTTTGGCCAAATTAGTCCTTAATCAGCACAAGATAGAAATGCCAATTTTGAAACTTAATCCTCTACACAATTCTCAACCAACACAAGCTTGCGAATCCCTTCTCCACATGTTCAAGATAGAGATAACATGAAAGAAGGGGTATTCATGGTTTGTAGCATAGCTTCAAAATTTCAATGAAAAGCTCAAGCTTAAAGGGGCATCTATTGGTAAATTTATTACGGTGGGCCCGTTTAGAAAGTCAAATTGGTTTAACCTAATGCCGTCACTATATTTTGCACTTGAGTTAAGAAGCTACAACAGCATGTACACGAAAGCACATCCAAGAATAAACCAACCATGCCGGACACACATCAAAGAAATAAGAACTTAATATAAAGAGTAAAAGCAGCTCATAGACTCAAAAGCTCACAAATTACGGTTTATATGTGTTGCTCTCATCCATTTATGAAGTATAGATCATTGCTCAGTCTTAGTTCCTAACTCAAAATCTAGTGGCCAAGAATAGAATTAGGTTACTCGGGGTGGTATTTTATCGTATCAATTTTTGTTTGACTCTATTAGGTTGCATAATTTTTTCAATTTTTCCCATTTTCAAACCCATTCAGAAATTATTGGAGAACTCATATCTATGTGCTCATTCTTTGTCCGATTATTCAATTTAGGAAGTTGGTGGTTCAAAAATAATAATAAGTGGGGCTTTTTCCTGTTAAACCGAACTGTGAGTCTGAACACAACAAAAGCTAACTAACACAACAAAAACTGAATGGATAAAACAGAAAGAAACAAAGCAGAAGATAGAAGACAAATCACACCCCCACACTTGAATTCCACATTGTCCTCAATGTGGAACATAACAATACCAAACAAAAGAGGGGATGTGAATGAAATCAAAAGAGGGGATATGATTTTTAAAATTTGCATGATACTTACGGCCGTGAAATAATTTACTTACGACTATAAGTGTGTCTCTGAATCAAAAATTGCTGGAGCTAGTTACGGCCGTGAAATAAGTGTTTATGGTCGTAACTAAACTTCTGATGGAAAATATGATAGCCGAGTTACAGCCGTGAGTGACATATTTCCTGCAGGAACTTGACTTTTGTCCCACTTTTTTTTTTTTTTTTTTGCGAACAGGGAAAAGAAATAAACTGAACTAGTAATAAAAAAAATGTAAGAGTAAAGAACTCCCCTCTCGGGTTGCCTCCTGAGAAGCGCCTTTGTTTACTGTCTTTGGCTCGAATGGCTGCTTCCTCCTTCAACCGGGATCAATTGGTTTCTCAAAGCTCAATTTCTTTTTCATGTTCTTCATCAGGGTCTGCAAAACAGGGGCTGAACTTCTCATCAGAAACTGGTGATGCGATATAAGAGATTTTGCATGATTGTGGTAACTTTGGATAATCATTAAACATAGCACAGCTTCTTGCACTGGAGAATCACTCACAATAGTAGAATGAATTGAGTTAGCATCATAAGGTCTTTCATGAAATCATAAATATTGAATTGAACAGTTTCATTATCAAATTTCATGGTGAGTGTGCCACTACTAACATCTATCTTAATCTAAGATGTTTTTTGGAATGGTTTGCCTAACAAAGTAGGAGTAGAGTTGGGGGAGTGGTCATCATTCATGTCAAACACATAGAAATCTACAGGAAATACTAACCCCCTTACTTGCACTGTAACATCATCAACTACCCCATCTAGATAAGCATTAGAATGATCGGCCAGTTAAATGATAACATTAGTTTCAGTTAGTTTGGCAAGTTTTAAAGAAGCATAAGTAGATCTATGGATGACTTTAATAGATGCTCCTAAGTTTATCACGCCACGATCTATTTTCTTATTACCTATTTGACAAGGTATGGTAAACATACATGGGTCCTTGCACTTGGGAGGTAATTTTCTTTGGAAAAGTGCAGACACAGATTCTCCCATTCTTACCATCTCGTCCCCCTTCAGCTTTCTCTTATTAGTGCACAGATCACTCAAGAACTTTGAATAGCGCGGTACTTGCTTGATTGCATCCAATAGGGGAATGTTCACTTCCACTTTTCTGAATGTCTCCAACATCTTCCTTTCCTTGATTTCCTTGTCTGCTTTGACTAATATGCTCGGAAAATGGGGCGGGGTCATTTTAGCAATTGAGTTGGGTTGGATTTTACCTACGGGATTTGTGAAGTGGCATCCTCCTTTTTAGCTTCTTCTTCTTCTTCTTCTTCTTCTTCTTCTTCTTCTTCTTCTTCTTCTTCTTCTTCTTCATTTACGAGGATTTTTTTTTCTTGGATCCTCAATCTCTTTTCCACTCCGCAGGGTTATGGCACTCACTTTTTTGGGTTAAGTTCAGGTTGAGATGGCAATTTACTTCCTGATTGTACCTCTAGTCTCTTAATGGCTGTGGCCATTTGGCTCATTTGGTTCTCCAAATTTTGAATGCTATACTTGGCATCCTTTTGAAATGTAAAGTGTTAGATGCCAATGTTTTAAACATATCTTCAAGAGACATACCTGAACTTTGGGGTTTTTGCTGATATTGTGCCTGAGGTTGGAAATTCCTTTGTTGTTGAAATTGTCCTTGAGACTTGTTAGTGATAAAGCCAGGGGGTTTGTTAGTTCCATAACTCATGTTATGGTGATCCCTCCATTCAGGATTGTAGGTATTGGAGTACAGATTGTATGGCTGTCTCTGGAATGGGAAACCCTCTACAACACTCACTTGTTCACCATTTTCCTCTTGCAACACCGGGAAAGTATCTGTTGGATGTCCAAAATTCACACATATCCCACACGCCTTGACTTTTTGTGAGTTTCCTACAGCAAGTTGTTTAACAAGATTTGTCAGTTCAGATAATTAATTTTCAACATTGGAACTGTAGCGCCCCGAGTTCCGTATACCCGATTCACTACGTCATTTTCTGTCTAAATTTTTCGAATAATATTTTTGCGGAAGAAATAATTGAAATTCATTTTTGGCAACATTAAATATACTGTAATGGCCGATAAAATTGAAACATTTATGAAACCATTTGAAATAGTAAATCGAACCATTAATTTTGTAAAGAAATTGACAATGTCATAATTTCTCAAATAAATGAACTTCTCTAAATTATTCGATTGTTTGGAAAAATACGAAAATCATTAACGTCAAACTTTCAACCGTTTAACGATTATTGCCACCATCATTCATCGCTCGCCACCGTCTCCGAAATCTGCAAAACTGTTAAAAAGTAGGGTGAGTATTTCATGGGGGAAATACTCAGTAGACTCATCGCAAATTAATTTAATTTATAAGATGATTAAACACATAAATCCCGGCTCTTTATAAAACGGGCATTGATAGAGCTTCTTTATAAAACGGCTCTTGATAAAACTCATAAAAACATAAGGTATATTTACCTTTCATAAAACATACTTACTTTTCATAAAAATTGACTTTCACAAGTCACATGACATTTATATGAAATCATAATTTAAATCAATTAATAAGTGCGAGTCTACCTCAAATCCGACGAGTGTAAAGTTGAGCGGGAATGACTTCAATTTCTTTGAATTCTCCGTACGCTTCGTCTTAGCCAATAAGTCACTTTAGTCTATCGAATATATAGTTCAAAATGATAAATTATAATTTTGAGGACTAAAATTGATGTTTTGAAAGTTGAGGGACTAAAATGAATACTTTTGAAAGTTCAGGGACTAAAATAGATATTTTGAAATTTGAGGGATTAAAAATGAATACTTTGAAACTTGGGCTTAAAATCAAATAAAGTAAATCAGTAAGGACTGAAATGATAAGTTTAAAAGCTGAAAGGACTGAAATAAAACCTTTTTAAAACTTGGGGACTGATTTGAAACATTTCAAGACTTGAGGACTGATTTAAATCATTTTAAAAACGTAGGGACCAAAGTGCGACTTTCTGAAAAGTTAAATATTAAAATCAACCTTTACTTTCTGTATTTCATTATTCAGCGTTAGAGAGAGAGACTAGAGAAAGGCAGAGGAGACTGGGAGAGCAAAGCGAGAGGGGGCGGAGAAGTGAAACGAAAGCTGGCGACGCAGTGGCTATTCCGATCTTATACCGGCGGTTCGCCGGCGCAATACCGGCGCTGGGTGCGGCAAAAGGTGGTTAAATAGGGTTGTCAAGTTTGGGTAGATTTGGTACAAATTTTGGTGCGAAATCGAAGAGTGACCCGAGGCTAGGGTTCGCGATTTGGAGTTGCTGATTCACAGTGAAACTGAGGTTAGAGTTCACGGTTTAGGTCGTGATTTCTCCGGCTACAATTCCGGTGTTGGTCGAAGGTAAGGTTCTGGGTTCACTTATTATTGGGTTTGAATATGATGTGAATATGGGAGTTGGGCAGTTACGGCTTCGAGTGGCTGTTCTTGGGAACGAAGGGCAGCTGCAGGTTTTTGGGTTGGGATTGAACAGTGATGGTGATGGATTTGTGCGGTGATGGTTTGTTGTCCGATCGTGGAGGTGGGGAGTTGGAGGTGGCAGTAGTGTCAGATTGTAGGTGATTGCAGTGAGTGTGTTGAGATCGATTTTGGAATTGGGGTGATGATGATGGAAGTTCATGGCTATGGTTGAGGTTGAACTGTGGTTGCAGACGGTTGGCGATGGCTGGATTGAGGAGTGCTGGTTGACCGTGGCTTTATGAATTGGCTGTGAATTGATTTCTTGGAGGTGTGACTGAGTTGTGTGATGGTGATTGAGGGTAGTGAACTGTGATGGTGGCTATTGTGTGATCGATATTGGAGGGTGGTAATGGAGCTGCTAGTGGTTCGCTGGTGCTGGTGATGGGATGATGAAGATGAGTTTGGTGATGGAGCTGCTGGTGGTGATGGTGATGATGAGACGGTGATAGTACTTAATTTGGTGAAGGTATGGAACTGCTGAAATGGTTGTGAGTTAGTGGATTGATATAATGATGGAAAAGCTGTGGTTATGGATTGATGATGATGATAATGGTGCTGTAAAGGAATTTGTGGGGGTATGAATGATATTGAAAAATGTTGTAGTGGTATCAAATGGGTGTGTGAATTATTATGTCTCAAAGACATAATAATGTTGAATGGGTGGATAAGAAAAGAAAAGAGGTGATGATAGATTAGATTATTGTGGAAATTTTATATAGTAGGGATGCTTTTGGTGTTGTGTACGTAAATTGTGATGAGGGATAAGAGTGTATGTATTGATTAGGGATTATAGTATAAGATAGTGTAGAATTAGGTATGAGATTGGGTTTTGTTATGGTTTAAAGGAAAAGAAAAGGAAAAGAAAAGGAAAAGGAAATGATTAAAGGGGAGACATGGGGAATCAAAATAAATAATAGAATGGAATATGGGTTGTGCCATGATTTGAGGCGGAAAGGAGAAAACACGTGGGAGGAAAAGTTTGGTTTAGTTTGATATGATAAATATTGAACTAACTTCGATTAAGAAATGAAATTAAAATTGATATATTTTGGTCTGAAAATACTTTTGAGAATAAATAAATTTTGATATAAAAATTGAATTACGTATTTGAACTTGAAATAATTTGAATAAGGAAAATTGAGATATTTTAATAAATTTGGAATTCAAAATGATTTTGAAAATAAAATTTTGAATAAATAATTAAAATAACATAATTTTAGAAATTCGAATTTTAATTTAAAATCGAACAAATTCGATATTTCTTGACTTGGCTAGACGAATCCGTCGCGGCATTAATTTCAAAACAATAGCGACTCAATTTTCTAAATATTAAAATAATTATTTATTGCATAAAAATTCTGGGTCGCTATAGGAACCACTTACCTCATTCATGCGGCGAACTTGCACATCCCTGTTTGAATTGAATTGTTGAGTGTTCTCAGCCATATTAGAGATTAGAGCCCAAACTTGTTCCGGTGTTTTGTCCATCAGCGCACCTCCACTTGTGGCATCTATCATGCTGATGGGTGTTGAATCCAATAAATAATAATATTTTCTTGAGCAATGTCGAAATCCATAGGAATTGGTTAGATTTAATTCTTCAAGAAATTAAAAAAATAAATTAAAAACAAAGGGGATTTTGAATTTTGAATGTTAAATCAATTTATAAATAAACAAGTGTGAAATTAAAGTGATGAGAATATCAAATTAAATAAGTATCCAGCCCAAGGTATAATCTGAGTATTGATTAATAGAATTGATCATAGACGCAAAAATAAAATCTTTTACTCAATTTCTAAAATTGGTTATGGTCATTGATACGATCTAACAACCTATCTCTCCTTACTATCTCGATAATCAAGAGACGCTCGTTCGTTGATTATTTTCCTAATCAATAAATAACTCCTAGATACGATCTTAGGATTTAATTTACCAATAGCATTAATCTCTAGAGAGACGACCAATTTTAACCAACAAATTTACACGTGTGATTCATTTAAGCTAGGTTATATATCTTCAAAATATAAATCGATGCTATTGCCACTTGTATTAGAAAACATAAACAATTACTGATTTAGATTACTAATTGACTAAGTTTCATTTTGACAATTAAAACAACGTGCACTTTGTATTAATCAATAAAAAAAACAACTTCAATGCAAACAAAAGATATATAAATTAGAAAAAAGATAGAAAAAAAAAACAATAAAACTAATTAGATCTCACAATTTTTGAAGAATCAACACTTCAATTATCCTTGAACTAGAATAATAAATTAGTTATCCATCAACATTTAAAAACAAAAACTAAAAAAGAAAAAAATAAAACAAAGAATATAATATTGAATTATGAAGAAAAATGTGGCTGCCCTTTCCTTCCTTCCAAGTGGTCTCGGCTGCTCCCCTTTTTCTCTCCCTCAATTGTGGTATTCCTTTTTCTCCAAGTTACTATTGACCTCCCAGCCTTTGTGATGCCCTTGTTCAGTCCAAAATAATAGTTCAAGCCCATTTAAAAACCGTCCAGCAATCAAAATAATTGGCCAATGCTTGGCTGGGAAAAAAAGTCCAATAAATCAAAGAGATAAGTTATCGATCTAGTTTCCTTGTTTGAGTCAAATTCTAATCTTTCCTAAAATAAATAAAAGAGAAATATTTCAATCCCATAAATAATTTCTCTTAACGTTTCCACCCATTTAGGAGATAAACATGGGCCCAATTGAAAGCTTGTCTTCAAAAAATCCGCTCATGTAAGTAAGTCTTCCTGAAATAATAAGGCGTGCCCACGCCTTATGGAAAGTCCTTATTTGATTGTGTACTTTTTGAATTCCAAACTTCTTTTAATTTGTGATATTGAATCCACTTTGATCCAACTTCTTCATCTAATTCACAAAACATGAAAAATAATCAATATCCACAAATTAAACAGTTAAAACCATTAGATTAAGAGAAAATATCACGAATTAAACAATGATTATGAACTCTATCACACGCTTCTGTCCATCGGTAGTAGTCCTACATAGAAGTACTGCACTAAGAGTTGCTCACTAATTTAGTGATGGGGGCAGCTCGAGATGAGCTTCTTGAAGTGCTCCCAATACTCATACAGTGTTTCTTCATTGTTTTGGTGCGCCCCACAGATTTCTTTCCGAATGGTACCAGCTCTAGATGCAGGAAAGTACTTCTTTAGGAATAGCCTCTTCACGTCATTCCAGTAGTGACTGATCAGGATGGTAGACAATATATCCAATCAATGGCAGCATCCTTCAGCGAGAATGGGAAAGCTCTCATTTTGATTTGCTCCTCAAAAATGCCCGTTGGTTTCATGCTAGCACAAATCACATGGAACTCCTTGAGACGTCTTTATGGATCCTCACCAAGATGTCCTCGAAAAATTGGTAAAAAATGGATAAGTCCAAATTTGAGCTCAAAAGTTTTGTTCTCTTCCATTACTGGAAAAGATATGCATAGTGATTGTTAAGTAACATCCGGGGTAACTAGTTACTTGAGAGTCAGATTGTTATTTGCTACTGTCATTGGTTGTTGGGTTGCCCTTCTTTACTGTCGAAAAGTTCTCTCGATCTCTGGATCAAAATCAAAATATTCAATATTAGTTGATCGAGTTTTACCCATGCAAGCAAAGAAGCAGGCAAGAAATAATTAATGAAAAATAGAGAAATAAAGAGAAAAAATATAAAATAAAATAAATGCAGAAAAATAAAATTATAATTAATTAAACAACTAATTGGTTAACCCTTCACCGGCAACGACGCCAAAAATTTGGAGCGTGTCGCGATGCACCAAAATAATAATTAATTCCTTACACACCAAAATAATAATTAATTCCTTACTCTCCAAGTATCAATTTAAAATGTAGTAGTGAGAGTAAGGGTCGATCCCACGAGGAAGAGTGAACTTAATTAGTTATTCGATAAATTAGAATGGAATGGGGGTTGTGATGTTTGAATTTGCTGAAATGAAAAATATGCATAAAACAATTAAATATGCAAGGAATTAAATGAGTGAAGATCTTGTTCTCGGGTTCGGTTGTGCCCCCAATTATTGTTATACTTTTCCTTGTAACGTATTTCTATCCCTAATTCAATTATCAATAGTAAATAATCAACAAGCTTTGATTATCACAATTTTTCCTTATGTGTTTTGACTCAAAACAAGCTCTTTGAACCAATTCTAGGCAATGGAAAATCCTAAACAAGATCTGAGGATTTAATGCACGACTAGTATGAAAATTGAGAAGAATAGATTGAATTGGATTATTAATTTCACAAGCTCGAATTAAACAATCCAAGTTGAATTATTTTTAAACCTGTACGAGATTTATTTGCTACCAAAGGTCAAGATCTAATGACAATTACCGATCAAAAGACTTAACATAGAACATACCTGAGTCTAGAGATTAAACAATTTAATTTGCCAAATCAAATTTATTAATCAACAAAACTCAATCAAACATTCAAAACTCAATAATTCAACGATTGAAATAAGGGAATAGATTCAACGTTACTAGTATAGGAAAAGAAAATAACAAAATTGCATGGACACAACTCCCCCTTTGAACAAGACAAGGAAACTTAGCCCATCATAATCATGGTGAAATCTGCAATTTACTTTATGAATTCCATTGGTTCTTGCTTGAAAATCTCCCAAGAATTCTCTCTTCAAATCTCTAATTTTTTTTCCTCCCCCTTTTGTGGTGAATTTTTTCTTTTTAAACCTCTTACATCGTGCCATAGGGTGACCAAGAAAATATATCAAAGATAGACTTCGATTCAAAATAGGAAAATATTCCGCATCGAAGTTACTTCCGTAACTGTTGATCTTACGGTCGTAATCTGCTTACTGGAGATTTTTGTATTTTGAAGATTACAGTCGTAAATATGGATCTTACGCCCGTAAGCGTACTTCTAGAGATTTTTGGTACTTTGAGTCTTACGATCGTAACTGTTGATCTTACAGTCGTAAGCTATTTGAGTTTTCGATCCCCAAACTTTATTTTTAAGTGCATTTTGGTCATTTCTTCCTCTTTTTTCGTCCTTTGTGATCCTACACAATATAAAACATAAAATACATTAAAAAATACTTAAATATGTTCAAATCAATAACAAAATAGGACAACAAGTAAACCAAACAAGTGCTAATAAAGTACTTATTAGATATCAAGTGTTGATATCACTAGGAATTATTGCCAAGCAGAAGGTAATAATATACCATAATTTCAAATGAAGTGAATATGGATAATATTTGAACATTGTGGTTCACAAGACAAATTATTCACTTGAATGAAATTGAGAAGTTTTGAACTTATCCCAAAATGTGGGGTAATATTCAAAAAAAATTGAAGAAAATTTATTGTACTCATGAATGAGACAATGAAACCAAATTTTATGAAAATTTAACAAGATTTGAAAAACGTTGAGATTTGTTACTTAAAACAAATATTGTTCACAACTTGAAAAACTATTTATTTTAATTGAGTAGAAGAACTGCAAATTTCATTCTTTCGATTTAGTTAAAGAATTGCAAAATTAATTTCTGTAATCAATTAGTTAAATTGTAATTTAAAGGAGAAAGTCATTTCTTTCAGTTAAAGATTAACAAATTTTAGTTTACTCCAGAAATGTGGGGTATTACAATGTTCATTCTAGTAGAAACTTTAAACAAGTTTAAGAACTACTGTTTTGAAAGTCTATAAAATGTACATAACAGACTACAAAATATAGTGATAAATTTGATAAGTGTTGTCAAATACTTGTGAACTTGATTGTTTCAATAAAATCCTAGACATATACACGCAAAATTGAATCAAATAGTGATTTTATAAATTGTGTGAAGTCAAGATAAATCTTGACTTGACTTCTTACGAGATAAGTCATAAGATCATGATCGGGTAAGATGGGGGTGGGGTGGGTGAAACTCCTTAATAAAAAGACCCACCAGTGAAAGTAACCCTATATGACTATACTAACAAGTATACCTCGGGTTTAAAGGGTAACACCAAGTCATTCATTAAGTGGATTGGCTCAACACTATATTATTCTTTAACCCTATCATAAGATCAATAGTGCTCGTTGTTACTGATTAGAGGGTTGAGTTTTAAATTCTTAATGAAGTTCAACATTACAATTATCTCTAAATGTAACAAATTTACTGGAAGAGCTTCGCCTATATGAACTTCGGGGTGGTGCCGCTTCAATAGAGAGCCAGACTTTCTCTCTTAAAAGTTCATAAATAGGATTATCGCAAGACCATTTATGCGCTCAGTGAGTTTGATGAACTTGACAAACACTTGATAGTTGTGTTTTTTCTTTACCATTATCATCATATGAAATAATTAGTTCAAAGCTATCTTGCTACCTGAGACTTCGACTATAGTTTGTGAGCATTACACTATTGCTAGATTCAAATCGAAAGATATCTTATCCTTATATGTAAGTGTTTCTAAGTTTGAATTTGTGGGAATTTCGAACGAATGGGGATTGTAATATATTTATTGTTCAAAATTGTTTTGGGCTTCAAAATGGATGTCAAATGAAATACTTGGACAAAAAGATTTTAATTGTAATTGGATGTCAAGTTTGCTCAAGTCGTTCCTTGGAAAATAGGAAAGCGATTCCATTAAAGCATTTTACCAAACCTGAGAGCATTTTGCTCGTGCCAAGCAATCACTTAGCTTATAACCATAAGATCCCTTGGGATTAATTTTTTTCCGTTAGGTTGATTTTTGAAATCTCAAATTTTGTTGTTTTTCATGAAATGTTAGGAAATTTTCGTGAATGGTTAGCTTGATTTTGTGATGAATTGTTACAATTCTATAAATGTGAGATAAGTTTCCATTTCCTAAATAGAGAATTCAATCATTAAGATCATTGTGATTGAATTAAAATAAATTCCAGTATTACAAATTCAAGTCCATATTCTTTCTTTCAAGTTCTTGGAGGAAAGACTTGTGCTTGGTGTTTTTATTTCTAAAATGCGTAAGTAATCCTCTTAGCCATTTGTCGGTGGATCCCATAAGCAATCTAATTAATGAGAGGGGATTATCACTTTATGACAACGATTACTTGTTTGAGCATTCATTGATCATTATCAGTGTTCTTGCAATTGTTTGCAGATCTTGATCTTCTACTTGAAAGTTCGAATGATTTCCTCCCATTTATGTATTGATATTTGTTTATCATCTTCTACATTTTGATCACTAATGTTTCTATTGTTGATGTAAAGTTTTCAGACTCTACTCTCATGAAATATTCCCAACAATAATCCCACTTATGTTTTCCTCAAATTATTCTTTTCAGTTTTCATCTTTGGTCACTCTAATTACGTTTTCTCTCCCCATCTAAAGTTTAATCTTTTATAATTTGCATGTTAATCTTTTTTAAAATGCATGGACGTTGAAGTTATTGCTCTCATAAATTACTGACACGTTTAATTAAAAAACTGAAGGTGAAACATGAAAGATGACCTCTAGCTATCTACTCAAATATTATAAATAACGATGTATTCAGTGGTTTAAAAATATGGTAAATTTTCAACTGCGTGTGTCATGACCCATCCTAGATCACCCTACTGGACCTGAAACGTGGCATGCGCCAATGGTGGATGTCAACTAGACGTTGGACCCACCATCAAGGAAACCTTACTTTTCTTTGATTCCGTGGGAAGCTCAAAAAAGGGAGGAAGAGAAAATGAAGCTTCAATGCACCGATTTGAAGTAAGGGCGACACTTGCTAGGAAAGATCCAAAGCCTAGTGTAGATGGTTGTAATTCAGAGAATACGGATAGCAGCTGGGAGAGAAGTACACTGGTCGGTATGGGAGCTACCACTAAAACACCTGAATCGTCAAAAGGAAATGAGAGAGATATGCTGGAAGAGGCTCACATCGATAAAGGAATGGGAAGGGATGAAAGGACATAGGGCGGTAAGAGAAGCAATTCCAGACAACAATCTGAGGAAAAGAGACAGGTAGAGGGGAACAACACTGGCAGGCATCCTGGTGGGAAACGTTGGAAGATAAAGGCGAGGGGAGTGCGGGGTCCATCTATCTATCCCCATGGTAAGAGATTAATACTAAAGGGAATGGAAGTGCAAGGTGTAAGGGGAAAGAAAGTCCTAGAAGCAAGAGGAAACTGCCGTGGCCCGAGGAGAGTGTGGCTGGTGAAAAAAGAGGTAGGATGGAAATAGTAATGGATGAAATGGAAAATTCGGCATCTAACTTTAAATTGGTGAAACCTGTGAAGCAGGACCGCCGGATGCCATGAATTGCATAAGTTTGAATGTGCAGGGGCTGGGGAACTCCTTCACATTATCCTCCCTACGGAAGCTTGTCCATACTCATTCCCCTAGTCTCATTTTCCTTTCCAAGACGAGACTATCTGGACCCAAAGCAGCTAATGTGAGACTCTTGCTGGGCTTTAATTCAAATTTTTTTGTCGACTGCAAAGGTAAAAGCGGGAGCCTCATGTTATTATGGAATAAAGATTTGGAAGTGAACATTAAATCATTTTCTAAAGGACATATTGATGCGATTGTCAGCAAGGATGGATGTAATCCATGGAGATTTACTGGGTTTTATGGTGAACTCGTAACCATCAATAGGGAAATTTCTTGGGAGCTACTGAAGAGTCTCAAGGGTATGTTTGAACTCCCATGGATATGTGCTGGGGATTTCAACGAAACTTCTTGCCTTGAGGAAAGGATAGGGAGCAATACTAGGCCTTCTCAGCTCTGCGAGAAGTTCAGAGGCACAGTTATGGATTATGAGCTGATGGACCTAGGCTTCATTGGACCAAGAATGACGTGGAATAACGGAAGAGGGGGCGAAGCACATATACAAGCTCTCCTGGATAGGGGATTCTGTAATTCAGCTTGGTTCGAACTCTTCCCTTGGACGAAGGTTCTTAATCTTCCTATCTTAAGATTAGACCACAGACCCTCTTGAATTTTGATTGAAAGTTGATTGAGAAAGGGCATGAAACTCGATCCCTCATAAAAAAATTTGAACTCTTTTAGATCAAGGAAAAATGTTACCAGAATGTTGTTGAAAATTCCTTAATTGGGGCTGCCAGAATTGGAGAGGGGTTTGACCCTTTTGAGGACATCAAGATGAAACTCGAAGAATGTTTGGACCGCTTGAATGAATGGAATAGAAATAAACTGGGGAGTTGGAGAAAAGCTTAGCAGAATGTGTCAAGAAGAGGGATCAGCTTCTAAGCTCAGACAATCCGGGCAATGATATGGCGAAAGTGATGGAACTAGAGGAGAAAATTGCTTGCATGAGTAGGAGGGAAGAGGGCTACTGGAGAAAAAGAGCTCGCACTGATTGGATGAGGGGCGGGGACCGTAACATAAAGTTCTTCCATAGAAGAGCGACCTAAAGGAGAAGGAAGAACACTATCCATAGACTGAGAGGAGAGGATGGTACATGGATTGAGGATGAGGAACATCTTGTGAACCATATTGTGGAGTTCTTTTCAAAGCTCTTCACTAGCACTAACCCTCTACTGAGGTGCTGGATAGTGGAATTCAGCATATCCAGAGATAACTTCCAGCAGATGAGGCTCAATCCTTGACTGAACCGTTTACTGCAGATGACATAAAGGAGGCGCTATTTAGCCTCGGGAGCAACAAAGCTCCTGGGAGTGACGGGTTCCAGGCTCTCTTCTTCCAGAATCACTGGGACCTTCTTGAAAAACAGGTCTCCAGTACATGTTTGAAAGTTCTCAATATATCCGTTCGCTTAATCAACCAAACAACAATGGTGCTAATTCCTAAAAAGGCATCTCTGGAGCAAATTTCGAACTTCCGCCCTATATCCTTATGTAGTGTTTTGTATAAAATTATACCCAAATGCCTAGCTTTTAGAATGAAAAGTGCTTTATCCTTTCTAATCTCAACTACCCAAAGTGCATTCATTTCTGATAGACTAATTTCAGATAATGCTATTTTTGCTTTTGAGTTACTGCACTTTATGAATAGGCGCTGCAACGGCAAGAAGGGTTTCATGGCCCTAAAGCTCGATATGAGCAAAGCATACGATCGGATCGAATGGAGCTTCATCAATGCGGTCATGAGACAAATGGGATTCCCAGACCGCTGGATTAGCCGTATCATGGATTGTATTTCTACTTCTGAAATTACCTTCTTTGTCAATGGCCAGATTAAAGGCAAAGTGACTCCCTCTCTCGGGCTGAGGCAAGGATGCCCATTATCGCCATACCTGTTCATAATGTGCGCTGAAGCTTTCTCGACGAGTATCCAGGTAGTAGTCTCAAAGGGTGATCTTCTGGGGATGAGTTTCAAATGAGGAGGCCCACAAATTAGCTATCTTTTCTTTGCTGACAACTCCATCCTCTTCACAAGGGCCGAGAATGAGGATGCAAGTAACATCATGGAGGTCATTTGGCAGTATGGGGCAGCCTTAGGGAAACAAGTGAATATGCAAAAAACTAGTGTATTATTCAGTCCAAATGTGTCTTCAGATCAGCGTAATTCTATCGGAGCAATTCTTGGACTTCATATCCTCAAGCAGCACGAAACATATCTTGGCCTGCCCTCTTTGGTGGGTAAAAATAAGAAGAAGACCTTTGGTGCCATCAAGGATAAAATCTGGAAGAAGGTGCAAGGATGGCATAACAGTCTCTTCTTCAGCGCCGGTATGGAGACACTTAGAAGTTTAGAAACTTTGGAAGGAGTCACGGGCTATAGGTCAGAATATCGAACTTTGCGAGGCTGTGGCGAACTTGCTACTTCTTCTCCCTTCAGTTGTGTGTGAAACTATTTGTGTTGGCCTTTGGTCACCGTGGAAATATCGAAATGAACTGGTGCATGGGGGTAGGCCATACCTGCGAATTATGCAAGCTGGAGGGTTGAGATGTTGATTCGCAATTTTAAAGAATCGAATATTATGCTCGCTGATTCTCAAAGGGAAAAGGCATACACAAGGACAGTTTGGAGAACCCCCATCTCCAGACCGGATGGTTTGATCCTTGCTACGGATGCATCTATGAGGAAGGAAGACGGGTTTCTCGGCCTTGGGGGCTGGTTCAGCGATGGAGAGGGTTTGGTGCATGCAACCTTTGCATCTCGAGTTCACAGGTTTGCTGATCTTGAGTTAGCTGAAGCTTTAGCCATCCAAGAGGGCATTCGTCTTGCATTGGAGGTTCAGTTGTCTATTAAGGTTGTGGAAAGTGACGCTTTGAGAGTTGTCCAGGGTCTAATATCGATGGATAATCTTGCACCGAATGCGGGTATTTTGCGTGAAGTTTGTGATCTCCTAATTCATAGTAGTTGTGGCTCTTGCTACTTTATTCCTCGCGAGAGGAACGCGATAGCCCACAAGTTAGCTCAATATGCTATTGTTACTAATTGTAATCACTGTTAGATTGATTGTATTCCTAGGTTCATTCCTAGAAACTCTTGTTAGGGATTGAATCTAGTTTTGTTGTAATACAATTTCCAATTAAAATAAAAATATTGATTTAACCAACCTGTAAAACAATGATAAATCCTCAAACAACCAATCATAAATAATTCTATCACTTTCCAAGTCTTCCAAGCAAGAAAATTGATAAAGTAAAAAAAAATACAAATCTAAGTCCATTTCTTTATATACAACTCAAAATACATCACTACTAGACACACTGCTGACAAAAATATATAACTTCTATAGAATAACTACATAAATCCAATGTATCTGCCTAGAATATAACTTCTAAAGCTTACCAAAACAATTCATAAAAATAACTATGTTAAAGCTAACCATGGCATAAAACCTCCTTCCATGCCGTTCAAAACTTTATTTTCTTCCTATACTGTAAAGATGGGGAAAAACATGAGTTTGTAACTCGGTGAGTGGAATTTCTGGAATAAATGTATTTTGTAAACCATTTTTGAAAACATAATTTATTTCATAATTCTTTTTCAAATTGAAATCAAAACATACTTGCTAACAATAATTGTTCACAAGGATTGTAGAACAATCATCTATGGTATAACTGAAAAACCGTAATATATAAGAAACCGCACCAAAAGTTACCCAATTAAATCATCTGCTGAAGCTGGAATCTGTATTTAGTCAAACGCGCATTGACTGCAAAGCACCTCCGTACCAGGCCCAAAACCCTCTGGGTACAAAAGTGGGTCCCAAAGACCTCATATATGCACCCGTACACACGGGTCATAGGCCCCCTCCGTGAATAAGAGTGGATCTTAAGATCCTCTGAACACGAGCCATAGGCCCCCTCTGTGACATAATCTTAAGATCTCAAATAATATCCGCTAGTACACGGGCCCAAGGCCCCCTCCGTGCACTAGTACAAGAACAGTTAACCACATCGGGTACTTCTGGTGGTTTTGAAATCATACATGCTCAACTTGACTAGTCATGCTCGTAAAACATGGTAAAAAAGAGTCATCACGATAAACAAGATTAATTATAAAGCATTTATTTTGATAATCATGCTAAAAGACATTGATTTTAAAATCATTTGTAACTTTAAGAAAATCAGTATAATAGAAAACTTGCATAACGTAAATTCTGAGTTAATTCTTTCAACACACACCCAAACTTTGCCTAACATCACGTTTCACTCACTGAACTTTAGTTTGCACCCAATTACTCACCGAGCTTTACAAAGTTGAATCTCTTTGCACACAATAATATTTTCGTTTCTAACTTCAATCCACGTGGGTGACTGAGTGACACATGGCAGTTAAACTCCACGTCATCTGAACATTTCAGCCAAACAATTCCTAACTCTAACTCATATTCTATGTGACATCGCCTCTCTCCCCCCTTCTAAAATGCTAAAGCTCGACTCCCATCTCCCCTAAATCAGATGAACCATAGCCCGCAAAATCAATTATTCTCGCACACAATCGAAGGAACCCGCGGTGACAAAGAAGCTGGGTTCGTAAACATTCTCCATTTTCATTAATCACCAAATATAATGTATTGGTTATGCAAAAAAATTTCATTTATCACCAAACTTTCATCTGGTGATTAATTAAAGTTTTATTCTGTATGGAGATAACAAGCATTTTCATAAATAGCATCTTTGAAAATTGAAAATTTAATTGTGCTAATATCGATCGTTTTGAGTATTTGATAATTTGCAAAAGAAACTAGATTTAAATTACAATATGATTTTTGGTACAAAGAATTTTCAACAGTGACGATGAGATGCAATTTCATAAAGTTTGATGTGCATTCGTGTAGCGCCCCGAGTTCCGTATACCCGGTTCACTACGTCATTTTCTGTCTAAATTTTTCGAATAATATTTTTGCGGAAGAAATAATTGAAATTCATTTTTGGCAACATTAAATAAACTGTAATGGCCGATAAAATTGAAAACATTTATGAAACCATTTGAAATAGTAAATCGAACCATTAATATTGTAAAGAAATTGCCAATGTCATAATTTCTCAAATAAATGAACTTCTCTAAATTATTCGATTGTTTGGAAAATACGGAAACCATTAACGTCAAACTTTCAACTGTTTAACGATTATTGCCACCATCATTCATCGCTCGCCACCGTCTCCGAAATCTGCAAAACTGTTAAAAAGTAGGGTGAGTATTTCATGGGGGAAATACTCAGTAGACTCATCGCAAATTAATTTAATTTATAAGATGATTAAACACACAAATCCCGGCTCTTTATAAAACGGACATTGATAGAGCTTCTTTATAAAACTGCTCTTGATAAAACTCATATTGTGCATTACAGCACGAGACATATTGTGAAAATAATAGGCTCTTTGAAAACATCTCTTTGAAAATAGTTCTTTGAAAACAGCTCTTTGAAAACAGCTCTTTGAAAACATCTCTTTGAAAACATCTCTTTGAAAACCATATACTTATAAAAACATTTTAATTATGCCAAGCATAATTTCTTTTGAAAGCATAACATAAGATAGGATTTAAATCCTCATAAACATACAAGAACTTTACCGAACTTAGGTGGCAAGAATTCTTATGCAGTAAAATCATAATAACAGTAAAATCACAGTAACAGTAAAATCATAATAACAGTAAAATCATAGTAACAGTAAGTATACCAAAACATAATTCTTGAAATTCATAGGGATCATTTCCATCATAACATAAGATAGGATCGAAATCCTCATAACCATATGAGACAGGAATTTTACCGAACTTAGGTGGTAAATCCTCATAAACATATGGAAACATAGGAATTTTACCGAACTTCGTGGCAAATCCTCATAAACTTATGGAGACACAAGAATTTTACCGAACTTAGGTGGTAAGAATTCTTATGTGCATAGCAATGATCCAAAACATATAAAACATTATCGTAAAAACATAGGGTATACTTACTTTTCATAAAAACATAAGGTATATTTACCTTTCATAAAACATACTTAATTTTCTTGAAAATTGACTTTCACAAGTCACATGACATTCATATGAAATCATAATTTAAATCAATTAATAAGTGCGAGTCTACCTCAAATCCGACGAGTGCAAAGTTGAGCGGGAATGACTTCAATTTCTTTAAATTCTCCGTACGCTTCGTCTTAGCCAATAAGTCACTTTAGTCTATCGAATATATAGTTCAAAATGATAAATTATAATTTGAGGACTGAAATTGATGTTTTGAAAGTTCAGGGACTAAAATAGATACTTTGAAAGTTGAGTCGGAAACTCAAAACAATAGGGTTGAAATAGTAGATTTTGAAAATGAAGGCTGAATAAAATCATTTAAAACTTTGGGACTGAAATGGATAACTTTAAAAGCTGAAAGGACTGAAATAAAACCTTTTTAAAACTTGAGGGCTGATTTGAAATAACTTTAAAACTTTAAAAGGGCTGAAATAAACTATTCAAAGCTGTAGGGACTGATTTAAATCATTTAGAAAACGTAGGGACCAAAGTGCAAATTTCTGAAATTAAATAAATAAATCAGATCTTAACCCTTTCTCTCTCAACACTCTCTCACTCTCACTGAAATCGGACCAAGGTGAACTGGTGAAGCAACGAAGGCTGGGAAAAATATTCACCGATCTTCAGTCGGCGATGCGCCGGCACAACATCGCCGGAAGGTTGCGGTGGACGGCGGCAAGAAAGTGGTTCCGGTTTGAGGGATTTGTTGCTAATTTTGAGTGCGAAGTTAGGGCTGGAATCCGAGGTGAAAATCGCGGCTTTAGGTAGCGATTTTCCGGTGGTCGAGGTAAGTAACTAGTTTACGTTAAATCCTGGGTTTTTGGTTTGGATTTTGAGTGTTTGATTCGAGGTGAATCCAAGGCTCAAGATCTGATCTTGATTGCGATTTGTGCGGTGATGGTTTCGACAGTATTGGTTGCAATGAGGTGAGGGTGATTCAGCAGTGATGGTGTCTGCTTGATCAAAATTGGTTGAGGCAGTGTTTGGTTTGTTCGATTGGGAGTCATGGAGATGATTTCTTGAATTGAGCAGTGAATTGGTAGTGAATTTGCTGTGAATTGGTGGTGTCCGGTGATGATGATGCTGATTTGAAAATGATGGTGAAAAGAAAACTGAATTGGAGGTTCGATTGAGACAGCAGTTTGGTGATGATGATGAATACTGTGGTTTTACAAATTGGTTGATGGTTGAGGTGCTACAGAGTTGTGATTTGTGGTATTGCAGTGAACTTGGTTTGCTGTATGTATTAGATTTGGTATTGAATTGGAAATGGCAGCTGAATTGGATTGGGTTGGTGAAACGTTGTGAGTAATCAGGGTGATGATAATAGGATTCAGCTGGTTATAGAGTTGAGGCTGTACTGATGATGCTGGTTGGTGTAGTGTGGTGTAGAGTTCAACTTGGGCGGTAGGGAATGGCTTTCGGCTGTGCAGGTGCTGAGATGATGATGTTTATATATATTGTATTGTGGAATCTAGGTACATGGAAGTGTGAGTTGTGCCATGTGTATTGAAATGAAGTGGAGGTGTAGCTTTTGGCTAAAGAGGGTTGTGGGGTTAATTGGTGATGATGATAAAGATAATGGTTGTGGATGGAGCTTAAACAGAGGAGATGGAAAAACGCTTGTCATTATAATTGGCATTAGGTAGTGTATTTGAAATGAATGATTATGAGTTAGTGGAGAATTAGGTTGTAAAAATGGTGTGATAGAATCATTATGTCTCAAAACATAATGATATAACTTTGTGGAAAGAAAAGAAAAATTTGTGAGGTTGGCCGAGTTCTTGATGAAAATTGGTATAAAGAATTTGATTAGCTATTATGGAATAGGTTAGTGAAGAATAAGAGGAATATATGCATTGATTTGGTATTGTAGAAAAAGATAGTGTAGAATTTGGTGTAATATGAAATAGAAAATGGTGTAATATTCTTTATACAAAATGATGATGTTTTGGTGTAAAGAAGAAAACATGTGGGAAAATTTTGGTTTAGTTAAATAGGATTAATTTAACTAAAAATTTGACTAACTTCGATTTGAAAATGTATTTAAAACTGATATATTTTGGACTGAAAATAAATTTGAAAATAAATAAATATTGAGATAAAAATTGAATTACGTATTTGGACTTGAAATAATTTGAATAAGGAAAATTGAGATATTTTAATAAATTTGGAATTCAAAATGATTTTGAAAATAATACTTTGAATAAATAATTAAAATAACATAATTTTAGAAATTCGAATTTTAATTTAAAATCGAACAAATTCGATATTTCTTGACTTGGCTAGACGAATCCGTCGCGGCGTTAATTTCAAAACAATGAGTGAAATAGTAGCGACACAATTTTCTAAATATTAAAATAATTATAAAATTGCGTAAAAATTCTGAGTCGCTATAATTCGGGTGCAATTCAAAGTACAGTGACTGAAACATGATGTTACTGAAAGTTGAATGTGAGTTGAAACAATTAATTCATAAATTATTTTATAAGTTTTTAAAAGAATAACTTTTCCACTGACGGAGCTATCAATTGGAATCTAGCTAGGCATAGGCGTGATCCAATCTCCACATCATCTCCTGAAATAACAAATATATAAATCTCTTGTATCAAAACCAATCATATCAAACCATTAAAAATTGACTAATAATAACTTAATTATTTTACATTCTTCTCCTTCCTAGAATTAAGGAAATATATACTTTATGCTTTTCTTTTCTATCAAAATCCATAATTCCTGAATCGGGATTAATAATTATAAAATTCAATCAAGCTCTCTTTTAGTCCTTGTTTCCCATTTTTCATCCAATCACATGCCCTTACTTATGAAATTCCCAAAATACTTCACGTTTGGCACACATAAAAGATTCTATCATTTGAAAAAGTAATCATTTGTTTCCACATATTAATGGCCCACTTCCATAACCAAAAGCATTAAATTTGGAAAGTTATCATATAATACTCATTTCCTTTCACTGCCCTTTTATTCTTATTTAATTTAAATCCCTTAATCTACACTTATATATAGCGCAAATCAAGTATTTAGAATTACATAATCATACCAAAATCCAAGATCAAGGCACTAATTTAAAAACCCATTTCTTAATTAATCAACTTTACCATCAAAATCTACTTACACAATTTCTTGACAATATTTTTAGTTTATTACTTCAAATATATGCCAATAATAAACTAACTATTTCAGTTAAATCCAATATCCTCCAATTCTTGATAAACTCCAAAATTAGGTAGATTATTCCATGAACCCTAAAAATGATTTAACACCTTATCTAAATATATCTAAACTAAAAGAGACAATTAAGGAATCAAGCTTGAAAAACATCACATTTTCATTCTCTTCTTCTCTTCCTTCTCTTCTTCTTTCCCCACGATTTTTACTTGCTTCTCGGCCTCTTTCTCTCTCTCTCTCTCTCTCTCTCGAACATTCTATGTCTCTCTCGAAAACCATAAGAAAACGGGCTCAATTGTCCACTTGTGGGTTTTAAAAGGATAAATAATTGTAAGAAAACTCCCAACCTGACTATCATATAAAATCAAGTCCTTTAATTTCAATAATAGAAAAAGAAATGTTTAAATTTCTATTTTCTACCATCTTAATCCTCAAACTTTTGCAATAATAAATTAAATCCCAATAAAATATTTGTACAAAATAAGTCCTTATTTGACTTGACCATTTGACTAGTTACCGAAGCACACAAGAACAATAAGTAAGGACATGCAAAGCCTTAAATGTGTCGAAAGTTATATTATATACAAATATGCCTCCGAACTTCTCTTGACGCTGACAGTTCGTTACCTCGCATCTCCATTACATGTTTCTTTTGCCCTCAAGGCATATCTCCCAGTAGTAAAGGGAAAGGCAGGAAACTTGTTCAGCGCAGTCAGGTGTAGGGTTCGAATCTTGAAATAATGGATTTATGCCATGTGGCAAGCGAGAGTTACCACCATTCGTGGGGGTTACTAATGCCTTCCACCCTGGCTCTGGGAAGCACAACTTGCGATTTATCTCTCGAACCAATGGCCCAGGGCAGGGTCGGTTCGGGTCCTCAAGGTGTGGGTTACACCGTTTTTTTCCCCTCTCTTGACGCTGACACACACACGCACGCGCACGCGCGCGCACACACACACACACACAAAAAAACCATTTTTCCTTAAATGTCTATGTGTTGGATCTGCTTTTTCTACCTTTTCATTTCAGCCTAGGATGAAATATATTGGAAATTTATTGCCCAAACTAATGTGGGTTCAACCTCAGCTACCAGCTTTTCTGCCAAACAGACCTTTACACCCAACTCTATCCTCGTTAATTATTAACTTCTTACATATCAAACACTGCTTGCATCAACATACTAAGGGCATGTCTAATGGGATTTCTGTTTTCGTTTCTACTTCTTAAATTAGTTTTATTTTTAGGAAGTAATTAGATAAAACACTTTCAAAAAGTTATTTAGACATATTTAGTGTGTGTTTGAATGTGATATTATTTAAAAGAATTTTTTTTAATGAATAGTGATTATTAGGAGAATGAATGGTTGTGATTTGATTGAAAAGTCAAATATTGTGGACTTGACTTTTAATGAATGATTGAGATTGAGTACTGCAGAAAAAATAGAAAATTTTAACGGAAACCAAACAAAGGCTTAAAAATACCATTTTTTTTAAAATCTCAGAAACTTTTAACATCTTAAAACCCAGTCAAATGTCCGTTTAATTTCTAGTGGCTTGTATGAAATTTGTGTGAAAGAAAAATAAATCCAAGAAACTTGAGTGTGTTTGAACGAATGTGGAATTAATATTTGAAAGTGTTGTAAATATGAAAAATGAACTCTCAACTAAATCCAATGAAAACATTTTCATTCAAAAAATTACAAAAATTGAGACAAGACAAAAACGAATGTCACCCATCAATAAGACTATCAGACAATCACTTCTTGAAAGTTGAGTGAAAAATATTTTCATTTTCCACGAATAACACTCCAATCAAACATACCCTAATACTTATAGCTAGTGACTCATAAATTCTAGTTGCATAGTGGTGTCAAAAGTGTAGACTAGTGAAAATGTTTCACACTAATACATTCGGGTTCATAATCATGGATTCCAATGCACACATCAATATTGTCACTAGCATCAATAAGATTTCTTCTAGGAATTATTTCTTTCAAATATAAGTTTCAAATAAGTTGTATCTTGCTCCTTGCACTTCATATATGTCCGGAGTTCGCTCCCAGAAATAAAGTCATATTTGAACTAGTGACATAAGGATTTCTAGTCCTCTGTTCTACTAGTTGAGCTATCCCGACCATTCCAAGGGAGGGAGGGGGGGGGGGAATGAAATATCCATAATAGATCCTGTTGACCACAAAATCCAGCTGGACCTTGAACCAACACGTCTCAGCTCCTCCCTCTTGAACACGTAGATCTCCTGCGCACTATGACAAACAATCAGTTTGCAAAGGGGACGATGTGACTCCCGTTTGCACTCCGATGCCAAAGTCAGTGCTCATTTTAAGCAAATATATATTGGGTGCTGGAAATATAGGTGTGTAAAAGAGAGAAAATGGAGTGTGAGAAATATATTGTTAAGAGTATGAAATTGTTAACCCCTTCCTTGAAGGCAAGTGTGCTCTATTTATAGAAGAATTCATCGCTCTGGATTGCGACACCTGGCGGACTTTTACACGTGTACTCACCCTAGCTCTTGAAAGGGACAACCTTGCTTTTTGACCGTAATCATTGCTATATTTCGTAGGGGATGGGCGCCTGTCACATCTTGGTAAAGATAATGTCACATCTCTGACTTCATCCCTTGTCCCATCCTTACATCCGAGGAGCTACCGTAACCACCTCGGCTAAGCATAAAGCGCCTCTACTAGACACAAACCAGTTCGGCCAGAGGGGCTCGTGTGCCTTTCCACCTTGACTATTAGCCCAGGGGGATAGCTTGAACTTTTAATCATGGGCTAAAGTTCGTTGACCCTTATTGGGCCTTCACTGGTGGCCCAACGTGTCACATTTTGGGTACGATCTCAACACTAGTCCCTCAAATCCGATGTGGTCATTCATGGGCGGATCGAATTTTCCATAATCTCGCAGCAATAATTCTGTTTAAGTTTAATCATTTGTTATATCAAATATTTTGTAATAGTTTTTCCCTTCGCTCGCTGGGAATCACTATGCAGCGCGGCAATTTTTATGATCAGGTACGACATTCCTTATGAAAGGTTCAGATCCAATTTATACCCGACCTCCTACTCTGGCTTTTCCCTCCCAAGTAAGGGTTGGGATCACACTAGCGCGTTTCTTAGGTGGCGCATTTAATGAAAGGGGGCTACTGATGTTGGTTCCCAAGAAATAAAAAAAGTGATGGGAGTGGCCTTTTGCAGCGCGTGGTATTCACTGTGGTAGCTGAACGGTTTCATCCCTTCATTCGACAACTGGTGCTTTGATTAGCCCATTCCCCAAGGGGCGTGGGTTAGTCACATTACTCATGCGGCTCAAAAACTGAGGATTCCAGATCATTAGGATCCCTATAAATCCTCCTTCGTTTCATTATTTTCCCTTTACCATTTTCTCAGAATCTTTGCAGCAATACTTATGCGAAAGATTGTATCGTCTTTCCCTTTCCTGCAAGTATCGAGTCTCCTCTTCAAGGGTTTTCTACCCAGCATCCGTCCTTAATGTTCCACAGCTTTTATTGGCGAGTTCCTCATTCCCAGTGTACAATTTCAAGCGTTCGTTCTTTGAAGGTAAATCTCTTGGTCCCTGTATGTGCAAAACTTTTCTATTTTTAGTTTCTCATTGTGGGTTTGAAATTTTCGTTTTGCATTTTGTTTCTCTTTTGATGAGTCTGACCCATCTTTAAAACAAAAGAAAAAATGGAAAGAGTTGGGGGAACGGGTTCACATGAACTGTTAGCAATGGGGATTCTTGTCAGAGGTTTCTGTCCCATATCTTTATCGGTTTTTAGTTCCCGTTTCTTTAGGGAGCAGATTAAGAGGAGAAATAGGAAAATCAGTGGCATAATTTATTTGAGTGATTCTGACAGCGAAGAAGAAAAACAACAGAACTACATGGATCATCTATCACTCGAGGAGGAGGCATCTTTGAGAGAGCTTCGAAGCAAATGAGATAGAGATTTGAGAAGAGAAGAGGCGGTAGGCTCTTCTTCAGGTCACCAGGACCTAGGTTTAATCATTAGGGCCCCATTTAGGGCACATAGGGAAGAGTTGGGTTTGACTGCGGAGGAGATCGCCCAAGTGGAGGATTGGGTCGATCAGGTTAACAAAGTTTCGGGCTACCACGTTGATCCTGATGCAAACCCAGAATCATGGGAGAGCAGGGAGATTGCTATTGAAATTCGAAGGGTTGACTTGGCTGGGGCTTCGGAAAAATTCGGGCTGCCAGAAGGGGTTCAATTGGTGCACCCTACATCTTCTTGCCGACCGTGCAGCCCTCCTCCAGGTCAAGCGGCCATATGCTATGATGCTCTTTCTTGTAGGATGAGGCTACCCCTGCACCCCATCTTCAAGGCGTTGCTTAGGAGCTATAACATGTGCCCCTACCAACTGGCCTCTAACTTCTGGACACAGGCTGTGGGTACTTGGCTAGTGTGGCAAGAAGTCAACCCTGACCATCCCATCTCACTGCACATCATTCATACCCTCTACACTTTGAAGAAATCAGTTAAAAGGGAGAGAGATGTGAGGTCGGACGTCAAGGATTGGTATTACTTGTCTCTCAGGGGCTCGTATCCTCCTGTTATCACCGGTCACCCAACCTCAATAAAGAACTGGAGGAACCAGTGGTTCTGGGTTGCTGGGGAGTGGCAGAGCTCCCCTGTGGACCCTAGTCCAGAAATTACAGTTCCCTGAACTCTTTCCCTACCTAGTGAGTCTTGTACTTGTTTTAGAGTCTTTAAGTATCATGCGTCTTTTGCTCTTTAATTTCTATTCACTTTTCTTGACTGCTTCCTAACATATTATTGGTTTATGGCAGGGGACACTTTTTCCCGCCTCTCCCTGATGCAGACCTAGCGGTAGTAAGGCGCTTGTTTGCTTATAAGGGCACTTTCCAATGGGTCATCCAACATAAAAAATTATTCATTAAGCACGGTCTTATGCGAGCCATGAGTAAATTCGCTTCCCTATTGTTGTTACATCTTGTGCTCTTTCTGTTCATAACCCCATCTTCCTTTTTTTTCTTGCTAGGTTCCAAGGAATTCCCAAATATTTCTCTAAAGGCCCTCATGGCTACGAAGATCCCTCCTGCCCTTCGCTATGGCAGTGAAGTTGAAAGGAAGCAGAAAAAGATACTGGCCAACCTGCAAGTTGGGGAGGCGAAGGAGGTGTTCGAAGCGTCTACAGCCCAACTTCAGGGTCCCCTTCCAGCCTTACTGCCACCACCCACTCTGCTGCCAGTGGGCCCTCAGCAGCCCAGAGTAGAAAAGGGGGCTGATCCTAAAGGAGTCCCCACAAAGGGGAAAGGGAAGAGGTCCGATAGAGGGGGCTCTAAGAGGGAGAGGGAGGCTAAGGATGATTCTGCGCCATACTCCTTCTCCGAGGATATTCCTGAGCGTGTATTTGAGGAGGATCCCGCTCCCTTGAAGAGGCTAAAGAGGGGTAAGGGCAAGGAATCCACCTCTGCCACCAGTGATTGAAGACTTGGAGAACGAGCCGTCTGTGCCCATTCCAGACTTGGCTTATGAAGTGACACCTGAGGGGGCAGAAGAACTCAAGCGCATTAAAACTAGTATCCTCCCCAGAGATGTCACCTTCAGCCCTTCACTGTTTAACTCTCCCAGTTCTCCTCCTGCCCGGGCCGCACTAATCACTGAACAATTTTGGACTGAGGGCTGGTCTGCCTTTTCTTCCAGTGCCAGCCCATCCCGGAAGCTGCTTGCCGCCAAAGCAATAAACGCCAGGGCGCTGGTCCTTATTGATGAGGTGGAGTCCTCCGTGGAGGAGGCGCAGCGGGATAAGAAAGACGCTGAGACTGCTCTCCGGCATGCAGACAACATGCTAAAGGAGATTAACGACCTCAAAACTCTGTCTATAGCCCGCAAATCTTCCTCCAAGGAGAGGGCCAACGCTAAGCGTCTCCAGGAGAATAATGAAAAGTTGAAACACGACCTCCAGGCCTCTGAGTCAGACGTGGCGGCTTTGTGCAAGAAACTAGATGACTCCAACCGTGCACAGTCTATCACATCTGAGGCTCTGACCGCTGCTAACACAACCAAGTCCAAGCTGGAAGCTGAGGTGGCAGCAGCTAACGAGAAATTGAGGAGGGAGACGGAGGCTAAGGTAAAGGTGGAGGAGGACCTTGCCTCTTTGGAACGGCACATGCAAACAAGGATTACTGAGGTTCTGGAGCAGACTGTCACGACACGGGTGGAGAATGCTTTCTGTACCCGAGTGTCTGAGGCTATCCAGAACTTTAAAGACACTTTTGAAGAGACCCCAGAGTACGAGGCCATGCAGAGGGTTTTTGGTAACATAGGGGCCAGGATGGCTTTGGGTGACGTGAAAGAAGCTTTCCCAGCCCTGGACATGTCCTCTATTTAAGTGCGATGGCACCTGATTTTGTAAATGTAACACTCATTCAATTTGTATATACTTTACCTTTATGAATGCAATGGTCTTCCGTGTGTAGTTTAATGCCTTAGTTTGTACGACCTTATTTGCTTAGGTGTGGATGCTTCCAAACACAAACGTTTTGTAAATACCATATGAAGATATTAAGTGTACAGTTCCTCGGACCAAAGTAGCTCAAGGCCTTCACGTTTTCTTGGTTAGGTCTGATTCTAACTACAAGTTTTAGTTTATATGACAACATTTGGTTAAATTTGAATGCTTCCAAACGCAGATGCCTTTTAAACGCATTGCATGGTTAATGATCAATTTGAATGCATCCAAACGCAGACACCTTTTAAACGCATTGCATGGTTAATGAGTATAGTCCCTCTGATCTGAGTGGTTTGAGGCATTCATATTTACCAGTTAGATCTGATTTTGACAAACATTTAAACGTATCTAAGTTACACTTTGTAAGATCTGTATACACAATTTTGTATGAACTCCCTTTGATCGTACTAACACTCCCAATCCTTACGTAGTGATCGTAGTGTAGGCTTATAAGAGTCCCTTGTTTTTAATAAAATTCATGCATGGAGTATACGTATGGTGTTATAACCAGAATAATCTTGGAATTTGTGTTTATCCATTATGTTTGTCTAATTAGTAAATGGTGTAATCCTCAATGTAACTCACTTATGATTTTATAAAATCATATGATAATGCCATAACCATTGAAGAGGAATTTGATTCATTGAAAATAGCGACAAAGATGATCCGTGTTCCAAGGATTACATAAAGGTACCCCAGATAGGTCCTCGATCATGTACGTTCTGGGTACCATCTCGGCAAAGTCTTTGTAAGGGCCTTCCCAGTTAGGACCTAAAGTCCCTACTCCTGACTCTGAAGTTGAAGGAAGAACCTTTTTGAGGACTAAGTCCCCAAAATTAAAGCGTCGACTTTTTATCCTTTTGTTGTAGTATCGAGTCATCTTTTTCTGATACCTGGCCATCAACTCTTGGGAATCACTCCGTTTTTTCATGAGGAAATCCAAACTAGCCCTTTGTGCTTCTTCGTTTCTTACCTCTTCGTAATGAATTTGATGAAGAGAAGGGATCCCAACTTGAACAGGACATAACGCCTCGGACCCGTATGCCAATGAGAAAGGTGTTTCACCAGTAACGGTGTGCGAGGTGGTTCGAAATGCCCATAGTACATGTGGGAGTTCATCTACCCATGCACCCTTTTTGGACTCCAACTTCCTTTTCAGGGTGTTTTTTATGGTCTTGTTCACAGCTTTGACCTGTCCGTTAGCCTGTGGGTGATGTGGCGATGAAAACAGTTTCTTAATTCCCAGATCGTGGCACAGCTCATCTATGCTTCTGTTTTTGAACTGTGTTGCATTGTCACTAACCAGTGAGTGTGGTATTCCGAAACGGCATATAACATTCTTCCAAATAAACTTGGTGGTGTTGGCCTCAGTGATCCTCATCAGAGGTTCCGCCTCGACCCACTTGGTGAAGTAGTCAATCGCCACTATCGCAAAGGAATTGTTGCCGGCGCCCCTAGGCATAGGACCGATAATATCAACCCCCCACTTCGCAAAAGGCCAAGGGCTAGTCACCACAGTTAGCTTGTGATGCGGCTGATGTAGTATGGTTGCATGTCTTTGGCACTTAGCGCACTTGCGAACGAAGTCATGGGAGTCCTTTCGCATAGTAGGCCAAAAATATCCCTGTTTGAGGGCTTTCCGAGCTAGTGATAACGCCCCGGCATGGTTGTCACATATGCCCTCATGGATTTCCCTCATTACTCGTTTGGTATTGTATGATGCTTCAAATACGCTATCAGGGGATTCATCCAGGATCCTTCTTCTTCCATCGCCAAAATATCCGGCCCTGGCTCAATAGAAGAAGTCAGCATGTGCTCAACTGGGATCAGATTGTGGAGCTCTAAATCACCGCTACTTGCTAATTTGGACAAAGCATCGGCGTTGGAATTCTCCGTTCTGGGAATGTGCTCCATCTTTCCGAAGTGCACAGTCATATCCCTTACTTTCTTCAAGTAAGCTACCATAGCTGGTTCTTTGGCAGAGAATTGCCCATTAAACTGGCTCACAACGAGCTGCGAATCATTATTCTCCACTACGGACTTAATCTTCAAAACTTTTGCAAGTCTTAGCCCAGCTAATAATGCCTCTATTCAGCAACATTGTTTGAGGCTTTAAATTCAAAGCGGATCGCACTGTGTAGTTTGAATCCTTCTGGGCTTATTAGCAATATTCCCGCACCAGATCGTCCCTCAGCCGAGGACCCATCAACGAACAATTTCCACTCTCGGCTGTCATCCGTGTTATCAATCATCTCGACCTCCAGTGGATGTGTGAATTCAAATATGAAGTCTGCTAACGCTTGACCCTTCATAGTGGTCCGGGGCTCATAATGTAGGTCGAACTAGCTGATTTCAATCGTCCACTTCATTAACCTTCCAGATACATCTGGTTTTTGCAACACCTATCTCATAGAAAAGTTTGTGAGCACACGTATGGAGTGTGACTGAAAGTAGGGACGAAGTTTGCGAGAGGCTATGATCAACGAGAGAGCAAGTTTTTCCATGTCGGGGTAACGTGTATCGGTATCCAGCATGGCTTTGCTTACATAATATAATGGGAACTGATTCCCGTCCTCCTCTCTGACCAATACCGAGCTAACAGCCTCTTTTGATACGGCTAGATACAAGTAGAGAGGCTCGCCAGCCTTTGGTTTTGACAGCAATGGGGGTTATGCTGTCCCCCGTGAATCCGTATATTGGATCTGGGATTGGAATGAGTGGAGTGTTGATCCCCATTTAATCGAAAGTCACCCCGTAAAGCACATTTACCGAGGCACCATCATCCGTGACAACCCATTCCGGGCCACCACTACCCTGATAACCAATGCATCATTGTGTGGGAAGTGCACTCCAATGGCAACGTCTTGGGTAAATGTGATAGATTTTGTCCAAGGCATCTCAACAAGATGTGAATGGATATAGTAATTCACGTTGGCGGGCTGCTTGGCCTCTTTTATATACCTCTTTTTGGAGTTGTTTATGCTCCCACCTGGGTGGGGGCCTCCCTGTATTGTATCGATTTCACGGATAGGAAGGTCGGCCACAGGCATAGGTGGTTCCCGTGTATCTTTATCATGCGCCGAGGCGGTATCCTGGCCCTTGTTCCTATCTCTCTGACGATTGTCAATCCTCTCTATAGTCGAGTTCTTCCATAGAGCTCTCCTCTCAGCTCGGTTGAACTTCTGGCCACCGGATTTTTGAGTTCTCCCTGTGTCGGGGGAGAAGTCACTTCGCCTTCTTCCCTGCGCCTTTTGGTCAACTAACATGTGGATTTCCCTGCAATCTTCTATCGCGTGACCGTAATATCTGTGGTAGGCGCAATAAGCCCCAATCATGGGTTGTTTTCCACTTCGGCTACTTTCCATCCTTCCTTGAGCCATGGGAGGATTCTATGAAGGAGTGTTGGAGTGCAAGTGGGGGATAGCTTTCGTGATTTCTGCAACGTAGCTAGACCCTGTCCCCGGAAACGGACGCGGTGCTCCACCCCGGTTGCCGCCGATCCTATCCTTGTTTCCTCCTTTCTTGAGGGTTGCTTCATTATAATACCCAAGATTGTATCTCCCTTGGGAGTGGTTGTCTCTGGCCCTAGCCATTTCTTCCGATACAATCTCCTCATTCATCAGGTCTACTAGAGCATTGTAATTCCTTGGTTTCCTGCTTCGGACATCCCTCCAAAACATACTCGTCATGTCTAGCCCTCCTTTCAAAGCGGAAAACATCTTCACCTCAGTGATATTTTCACAGATGTGCATCTCTTCAGTAAACCGAGCTAGATAACTGTTCAGGGATTCATCCCTACCTTGCCTTAGATCCTGAAGGCGTTGGAGTGGGAGCTGGCCAGACCTGGAGGAAACAAAGCCATTTTTAAAGGTCGTTTTCAGATCTCCCCAACTGTGAATGCTATTAGGGGGGAGTTTTTTGTACCATCGTATCGCACTTCCCTTAAGGGTTAAAGCAAAGGCTTTACATTTCAACGCCGGAGTGGCTCCAACTATTTCCATGCTAGCACGACAGTTTAACAGGTGATCGTCAGGGTCACCTCGACCAGAATATTTTGCTATTTCTGGCATTTCGAAGTCATGAGGCACTGGGCACCTACGGAGGCCCTCCGTGAAGGGGCTTATTTTCTCTTCGTCATCCAGCTCGTATGACGGTAGTTCACTGTTCTCGTCATGACCGGAATTCATTGGGCCATGGTATTGGTCATAAGGTGGCGGAGCGTACTCCTGCCTTTGCGATGGCATAACGCGGCTGTAGTTTGGCCTCGCATGGGTCGATAACTCGTTACAAGATTTGGTCCGAACTGCTTCGGCTCTCCTTTCCTGCCTATTCCTAGGCTCATGCGTGGGGGCCAACCTTTCCGGCCCTATACCATGTTGGTCTCTATGCATTTGACTCTGCGACAAGGCTTTTTCAGCACGTCGCTCCCGCCTATTTCTAGGCTAAGATGCATTGTTCTGACCCCCTTTCCTGCCTCTGAATATCCCTCCTATCCGGCTGAAGACACTGCCAGATTTTGCGGGCCAAGCCTCCCTGTGCCTAGCTGGGAAGTTGGTCTTGTTCTTCATGTGCTTCAAGCTCCGGGCCTTCCTCGTAGAAGGGCTCGGATTCCACCTCCGCATATGCCTATGGATCTTGATAATAATACGAGGCAGTGGCCACCTCGGATGGTGAGTAATGTGGATGTGGGTATTGCGGAGGCATCATGGGCTCGTTCACAACATACCCTCTAGCCATGTAGGCATTCATCGCAGCAGTCTGTTCTATCTGCTGCTTTTGCATTTCTAGCATTTGGGCCGCCATACGAGTCATGTCTCGCAACATACGGCGATTACGGTGCCGACGTAGTGGGTTAGGTTGTGCCACCCCCTCATTGGCGTTCTCATGAGGTCCTTGAGGAACCTCCTCCTCGCTGTGCTGACCACTTCTTTCCCTACGGGGGTTAATGTCTCCATCATTCTCGTTCATGTTCAGAGAAATTCCTTGGCCTTAGTTTATCTTTCAAAGATAGACGGACTTTTATCTTAGTGCTCCGAGCCTTTTTCAAGGTTGCTAAACTTATGTTTCAAAGTTATAAGCCTTTTTCAAGGTGAGCAAACTTGTATTTCAAAGTTTTAAGCCTTTTTCAAGGTGAGCAAACTTATATTTCAAAGATTTACGCCTTTTTTCAAGGGTACAAAACTTATATTTCAAAGTTTTATGCCTTTTTCAAGGGTACTAAACTTATATTTCAAAGCTTTACAGTTCTCCGCTCTTGTGCAAGGGGTTACCCGTCCTTTTTCAAGACTTCCTTTCTATATGTGGCTTTTCATCATGTGTTTTCGTGGTTAGCAGTATGGTTTCCCACAGATGACGCCAAAGTGTTGACTACAAAATCCGGCTAACCTTGAACCAACACGTCTCAGCTCTTCCCTCTTGAACACATAGATCTCCTGCGCACTGTGACAAACAATCAGTTTGCAAAGGAGGCCGATGTGACTCCCGTTTGCACTCCGACGTCAAAGTCAGTGCTCATTTTAAGCAAATATATATTGGGTGCGGGAAATATAGGTGTGTAAAAGAGAGAACAGGGAGTGAGAGAAATATATTGTTAAGAGTATGAAATTGCTAACCCCTTCCTTGGAGGCAAGTGTGCTCTATTTATAGAAGAATTCGTCGCCCTGGGTTGCGACACCTGGCGGACTTTTACACGTGTACTCACCCTAGCTCTTGAAAGGGACAACCTTGCTTTTTGAGCGTAATCATTGCTATATTTCGTAGGGGATGAGCACCTATCACATCTTGGTAAAGGCAATGTCACATCTCTGACTTCATCCCTTGTCCCATCCTTACATCCGAGGAGCTACCGTAACCACCTCGGCTAAGCATAAAGCGCCTCTACTAGACACAAACCAGTTCGGCCAGAGGGGCTCGTGTGCCTTTCCACCTCGTCTATTGGCCCAAGGGGATAGCTTTAACTTCTAATCATGGGCTAAAGTTCGTGGACCCTTATTGGGCCTTCACTGGTGGCCCAACGTGTCACATTTTGGGTACGATATCAACAGATCCAATGGATGGACGTTAAGCAATTGATATTAACTATTGAGAAAATATATAAAAGATCATTGGGCCATGCGGATTCTCTATAGATTACTTAGTAGAAAAGATTGAAAAATGATCACAAACCTGCTTTATTTTTGTCATTACGTGCAACTATCTCCATTATAGATAAGGGGAAAAAAATTTGCCAGTAAATACAAAAAAATAGGCTTTCATTTGTCATTTATTAGAATTCCAAACATAGACAAACCTTTGAATAAAATCAAATTTTCTCCATGCCGTATGAGCAATCCTAAACCCGATGGAAGATTCATTTTTCCAGGTAAACAATTCATGTGGGACAAGGTAATCATGAAACCTTAACCAATATACCTTGCAGCTCGTATTGATTGTTGACAATAATTGGTCATAGGTGTGAATACAATCAGTTTTCTAAAAAGCGTGAACAAAGAGTGTAGCCCGAGAGTCAAGCTTTTGAAGCTTAAGCAGGAGTAGACGTTAAAAAGTGTTTTTCAATTTCTACATATTTGATTTAAATTTTACGCATACTTGAACAAGTAAAAATTAAAAAAAAAAGGAAAAAAAAAAAAAGGCCCGAGCGCGCTTCAGGCACACTTCGTGATCGCTTTTTAGATAAAATTTTTAAAAACATTTTTTCGCGCTTTTCGTCAAAGCGAAGCTCGAGAGGCGCGCATAGTGCGCACACTGTGCACGCGTTTTAAAACACTGGATACAACTTACTATATGTAGAAAGATCTTAGATGTTTTTATGTTAGCAGCAGAAGTCCAAGCTTGTGGAATTGTCTAAGTTAATTTGACATGGCTATGAAAAGCGCATCGGCCCTTATCGGTTTGACCTTATCAACTTGACTAGTGCGATTTCCCTTTTGTTACAAGGGCAAAACTTCTTCATCCTAGCACATCTATTGTTATGTTACACATGTACTCACATTATTTGATATATGCAATAGCATCGTGATTACTGTATTAGATGTATCGTATCATCAAATGATAAAAATATATACTAGATGATACAGTTAAACTCTGATTTAAAGACGAAGATGATTAATTAATTGGATAATTTTACAACAATACGACACATGCGACTTTATTGAATATCATTAGAAGTATCATACTTGAGGATATATATATATATATATATATATACAAGAGATGGAAATAAAGGGCATATACATAGTTCTTGATGTGGACAAATCACAGGAAAACAAAGTTGGAATGTTTGCAATGCATTAAAAGAGATCCTCTTTATATATTTACTCCATTTGAGGCAATATAGAAGTTGATAGATTAGAGGTCTCAGATATTATTATCAAAGGGATTTTCTTGTGCATACACTTTTTTCAACATCACAAATTTGCAGATTTTTTACGTTTTCACTTGTGCAGTTTAAAATTAGTTAAACACGTTCGATCGATATCCTCAAATTTGATACAATTAAATTAAATATAATTAAAGGGAAAAAAATAAATAAAAAGCATGATATTATTTATTATTTGTGCCGCTTAATATTGTTAATTTAACGTATCAAACTCGTAAAACACAGAAATCACTAGAATGTTGCGTATGGATGAGATCGATTATCTGGAGGCAGCCATCTCAATGGCAATACTAATAAATTAATTATATTTACGATCAAAAAATAAATTAATTATATAGTCAAGACATATTTTTTAATGTTTTTAGTTTTACTATTGATTACTGAATTTGGGAACAGAAAAATAATTGAAAGCAGAGAATTTCTTGAAAATTCATAAGCTAAAGCCTGATGGGACCTTTTCAGGGTGATACCAAAATGAAATGCAAATTCTTTGCTATGTTGCAGAATTCCAGGAGAGGGTCTATCAGGCCAAAAGTGTAAACTACTTTGTTTGCAATTAATGAACAACAACCCTAATGTCCTAAAGTCATAGTATTTTTTTTTTCTTCTTTTCAAAATAATGCCGCCCTCGGCGGCTTGTTAAATGAGTAATTTAAATTACAATTTAAACTATACAATTTTTTAAATCACATTTTAACCATACACATATTTTTTTTCTAATTTTTAACCACACATTTTATATAGAAAACACAAAAAAAATCTCCTCTCTCCCAATTAAATAACAGCTAAACGAAGCATAAAACTTTTTTAATGATTTAAATGAATAAGTGCAAATTTGAAATTTTATTTTTTTATAGTTAAATGTCTTCGTCATAGAGCATGTTTGGTCCCTTTAAAAATTTTACCACAATTTTTTAAACTCAATTTCAACCATTCATCCATAGTCAAGCCTATAATTTTTGACTTTTCAAAGTAATCTAAACCACACATCCATAAAAAAACAAAAAAAATCTACAAAACCCAAAATTTTTCTATAAACCAAACAGGCTCATAGTTAAATGTCAAATTTGACCTCGCTAAAAATTAATATGATATCATCAATTATTTCCTCCTTTTTTGTAAGGAGCGTTCAACGAAATCAGCTTGATTTACTAACAAAATGAAAAATACACGTTAACCCACAAATTCATTCGGCAAATAAACATAGTAAATCGATACTTTTAACAATTTCTTCTTTCTCATATATATCTTTTGTTCTACTTATATTTTATTTAGAAAAAAATAATTTAATTATCACTGTTAAAGATATATTAGAGCATCTCCAATGCATTTCGTCGATTAGGAAAATACACTTGATATGTAAGCGAATAGATGGAATATTGTAAAAATCTCTCTCTAATGCACAATATGGATTAGGATGTTAGGCTGGCGTGGGCTAGAAAAATAGACATTGTGGAGTGTTCCGTCTACATCTAGACGCTTCGTGAGACATGCTGACTCGACATTAATTTTTATTTTATAATTATTTAATTACTGTAGATAAGGACGTGACCCAATTAAGTTGTATGATATAAATTAGTTTCCTTTTGGACTCTGTAATAAATTAAAGATAATGTCGTAATTAATTTTAATTTTATTATAAAAAAGTCACATAATCATTATTATTGAAACTAGTGAATCACCCGTGCGATACACGGGAAGAAACGTTTGGATAAAGATAATTCAATGTGAAATTAGATGAATCATTTAGATAAAATAAATAAATTTCGCAAATAAGAGTTAAGATCATCATTTATTAGTTTCATATGACTACAAATTTTGAATACTTCTTTGTACAAAACATTGTTCATTGAATTTGTTGTTCTTCCATTCTTATCACAAATCAACATCTTTAATCCGGAACGATTTGTCACCACAGAAATCGTAACATAAAGTTATCCATGTGTAAATACCAGCAGTTTAAGAAGTCCCACATGCGAGAATGATTATCCCTAACTCTTATTGATAGTCATGACATAGGACACCATCAATGAAAATTTTCTTCTTTGAAATCTAATAGGTATCCTAGAATCAAAAGGACACAACGATATCATTGGAATAAAGAACTTGTGTCCTACATTGATGTCAAAAAGAATTTGACCTTCTAGAACATGGTCGCCAAATTTTGTAACTATAAACCTTATTCCATTGCACAATCCCTGTGTATGATCAATATTTCTTATAAAGAACTTGTGTCCTTCACTTTTCCACTGCAATGGTCCACCACGTGACGCAATAATGATATCCCTGTGTCCAGGTCGTGTATCAAAATTCACCGACAATCAGCTCGACAATTTCATCGACAATATAAAAATCATATTGGCCATCATTGATCGCCCACCAAACAATAAGTATAAGTTTTACATTTGAAGTGTTTTCCTCAATCATCTTTTCTCAAACTGACATAAACTACCTTAACAATTTGTTGTATTTGTCTAGCATATCCTTCAATTCAGAAACTATACAATCATGAAACATTGAATCGCATGATTCACTCCTACCGGGAGACATTAAAAGACATAAATTAAATTTTAGACTACCACAACAAAATTATCCGTAAACAATATAAATATAAAAACAATAAATATATAATACGTACCCCCACGACCCTTTTTTTGGTTTCAACCTCATTCACATTGTCAACAATGTAAAGTGAGCAAATTGCAGAGCTGAACCGTCATCAGGTAATAGACTCACATTCTATGACAATTTTGACCGTGTAATCTGAAGACGGGAGGTCCTATACCACTATTTAGCCCATTATCTATTCCCCAATAGAAGTGAACAAAAACATCATATTATATGTCTGAATGTTCTCAACAAAATTCTCAATCATGTCGTCCATATCATATAACAAATATTTCAAAGTAAGAGGATGATCTTCCATAAGAGAAATCTTCACTTTCTCTTGCATACAACAAAGTAGGGGTGAACAAATAAACCGCGAAATCGAACTAAACCGCAACAAATGGTTCGTTTTGGACCTTAAACGATTTAATTTAGGTTTCAATTGTCAAAATCGTTTTTTCAAACAGCCAACCCGCCAAAATTTAAAAAAAAAATAAAAAAATAAAGGCAAATGCTCAATTTTTAAAAAATGCAACACATTTTTTATTATCAACAAATCAAGATTAAGGAGTCAAATATTAATTTGTTCAAATCCACAACCATTTGAAAATAATTCTTGCTCTTACAATTCATAATCATCATCCAAGATATTTTCTTAAAATAAAATTTTTAATATAAGAGATAACTACAGTTTGCTTCTATATAATTAGTTTGTTTGTCGACATGAATTGATTCATAATAAAGCACTCAATTAGAACTTAATACTATTATTGAGCTAGTTTCAACTCGAGACTTTAGATGAATATGTGTCTTTGAGCTCGCTTTGAAATATTCTAATTCATTCGTTGGCAATCTGCGGTTTCAAACCGCAAAAATAGTTTGCTTTGATTTTGTTTAGAAAATAAAATGGTTTGGTTAGGTTTAAATGGTTTGGTTTGAAATATTACTACAAATTGCCCAAACCAAACCGTGTTCACCCCAGACCAAAGTGAGAATTTCGAATTACGACATGTTTTATAACGCTTATCCACTCTCTCCTCGCACCAAAAATTTGCTTTGCAAAATAAACACTTAAAAGTAGGATCTCTAATGATCATGTACTTTGAACAATCAAACAATAAATTAAAAAGTTAATAATATAGATCATGCGTATAAAATATAAGATTTACTGTTTTGATCATTGACAATAAAACGTATAAGAAACGAATTCGATAATCATAAAAGAAAAGGAAAAGAAAAACTAAAATTGTGAGATTGACAAAGATGCATCAAATTCATGGTATTATGGATTTTTGCAATATTTATACAACGTAATTGTTTTTTGAAGGAAATTATAATATAACATTGATAATCTCAATTTTCAGTTAAGTAAATTGTAAGACGATTTACTTATTTTTGTAGAAATTTAATAATCATAAATATTGAATTAAAAAAATAACAATTAATATCAGGTCATAATTAATTATTTTTTTAAAATTTAGACTTAATAGTTAGGACAAAAAAAAACATTAATAACTATATAATTCTAAAACAAAATAAATAAATTTGTTAACCGTTAATGTTAAAAAATGTGGTATGAGACTTTTTGGAAAAAAAAATTAAATAATAATTAAATAAAATTGTAAATAAAATTATTTTGATAAATAATTTGTTATAGAAAAGAAGCTTATTATGTATATGAAACAAAGAACTTAAAAATATGATTATTTATAACAAAATTTAATACAACTTGATTAAATATTCGATATAAATGTGAACGAAAATTAAACATTCGATTTGTATGATCGAACGAAATTATTTATCCATAAGATTGAGACTAATAAAATATCATAATTATTGTAAAAAACTATTTACGTATTAAATGTAACTTTCTATAAAAGTACTAATTAATTTCATAGAACGCAATACATAGGAGATCGAATTTTTAGATGTACTATATAACTAAAAAAATAAGATTGTTTATAAAAAGTTTTATACGATAATGTTTATTTAGTATTAGATGCGTAATACAATTCGATATAATTTTGAACTGAAAATTTTACATTGAATTTGTATGACTGAACAAAAATATTTATTTGTAAGATTAAAAACATTAAAAGATTAGAATAATTTTCTGAAAAGAGAAGTTTAAACACAAATAACCAAATATAAATAAGTAAAAAAAAAATTCATAAAAATACTTAAGTGGAAGTAGTAGTGTGAACACAATAAAAGCTGAGTTTTGAAGTGTGAATGTAATAAAAGCAAAATTTTCCCTCCAAAACTCAGCTACTTTTATATATTACTAGTGAATCATTCCGTGCGATGCACGGGAAGAAACATCTAAATAAAAATAATCCTATTCGAAATTAAATGAATTCCATAAACAAAATAAATAACATTCACAAATAAGAGATAAGTTCATCATTTATTAGTTTCATGTATAAATATCAATCTTTTAAGGAGAAGTCATACATGCGAAAATGATTGTACCTGACTCTTATTGATAGTCATGACATATGACACCATTAATGAAAATTATTTTTTTTGAAATCTAATAAGTATCCTAAAATTCGAATGGCTCAATGATATCCTTGGAATAAAGAACTTGTGTCCTGCATTACTGTCAGATAGAATTTGACCTTATAGAATATGATCGTCAAGTTTTGTGACGATTATTCACTATCTCCTCGAACCAAAAATTCACCTTGAAAAATGAACACTTAAATGTAGCATCTCCAGTATTCATGTACTCTGAACATTCAAATAATAGATGAAAAAGTTAATAATAGAGACCATGCATAAAAAAGATAAAATTCAATATTTTGACCATTGACAATGAAAAACAACATGTATAATAATAATAATAAAAATTACGAGGTTGACAAAGATATTGCATCAAATTTATGATATTTTAGGTTTTTAATATTTATACAAAGTAATTATTTTCTAATTGAAATTATAATTTATTATTGATCATCTCAATTTTTAGTTAAGTATGTTGGGAGACAATTTATATATTATTTTGAAAAAATATCATAAAATTTGAATTAAAATATAGCAAAGAATATCTTGGTATGGTTAATTACTTTTTGAAATTTTAAAATTAACAGTTAGGACAAAAATCATTAATAACAATATCATTTCAAACAATATAGATAAATTTGTTAACCTTTAATGTTAAAAAATGTGATATGAGATTTTTTAGAATAAAAAATTAATTAAGAATTAAATGTAATTGTCATTGAAATAATTTTGATAAATAATGCAACTTAGGAAAGAGATTTAATATGTATATGTAATAAATAACTTAAAAATAGGATTTAGTTATAAAAATTTCAATACAACGTGATTTATAAAAATAAGAACGTGTATAAATTTTAGATATAATTTTAATTGAGAATTTGACATTGGATCTGTATGACTGAACCAAATATTTATCCATAAAATTAAGACCAATAAAATATCACAATTATTATAAGAGATTAATTACGTATTAAATGTAATTATTTATAAAAATATTTAATAATTTAATAATACGTCATAAAAAAGAGCTCCAATTTTTAGATGTACTAAATTACTAAAAATAAGATTATTTATAAAAAAAACTATAAGTATGATGTGATTTATAATTTAGTACTCCCTCTGTCCCATAAAGATAGTTTTCTACTCATTTTCACACAGATTAAGGACAAAATAAAATATAAAATATTAATTTCACTCTTAAAAAATAAAGTAGAGTATCTTTTTGAGATGGACAAAAAAGAAATAGTGGATTATTTTTGTAGGACGGAGAGAGTATTATCTAGTAATAAAATTTCGACATAATTTTTAACTAAAAATTTTACTTTGTATTTGTATAACTGAACACAAATATTTATTTGTAAGACTGAAAACATTAGAAGAACACTTTTTTTTTTATACAAAAATAGGTTTTGACACAAAAAATCCAAATATAAATAAATAAAACCAAACAAATTATCGTTCTTATATCATAAAAAATAAAAAATAAAACTTCTCGGTAAAAGCAAATTTAAAAAAAATAATTATTCTAGTTTCTTGTTTTTATTATTTTTGATACAATGTGATATACAATTTCATCAAATATATATACTGACCCATGAATAATATGTTTTTTCTTCACACAACGGCCCAAACCATTACCATATCTATCCAACCCAAAACTATTCTAAATAGCCCAACATTAGTTAACACATTGCAACCCCAACAAAGAAATCTAGAACATAATATAAATAGACTATTAACAAATTCTCTTATTAATCCAAAATAATTTTTCATTCTATATTGTTTTCGAAGCTTTCTCTACAATATTATTGTTTTAATATTTTTTCTTTTTTGTTAGAAACCCAAATCTATGTTCAACGACTAAAAATATCACAAGTCTTGAAGAAAAGAGTAATGTCAATCATTTTTACTTTTTCAAAAAATAATTTAATATTTTTTATTTTCAACTAGTTTGTAATATTAATAACTAATAAGCATTACTACCGCACCAGAAATTTTGAATCGTAAAACGTGATAAATAGAAGGTGGAGTGGAGTGGAGCGGTCATGTTAAACAATACACATTTTTTCAAAAAAATAACCCTTTAATTGAATCTTTTATTATTGTGTACATCTTTATAATAATTATATATAACAGAAATGAAAGAGGTTGTATATAGGGAAATGGAAAAAAAAAAAAGATATAGAAAACAAAAATGAATCAACAGATTTTGAAAAAGTCTAAAAAATGAAACAAATTCTGAAAAAGCGAAAAAGGAAAAAAATAATAATTGGCTTTTCAGTGTAATTAGGCAGCGGGAAATAGAAGCAATGTAAACACAATAAATATTGAAAACTGTAAGTAGACGTCAGCGATTTTAAAAATAATAAATAAATATTGAAGGCCCAATTATTTTTGAAGTGGGTTTTGAAGTTGATTATTGGATAGGGGATATGAGTAGTGTGAACATAATAAATATTGAAGTCCCCAAAAATTGGAGAAAAAATAAATAAATAAATAAATAAAATCTGCACATAGCATAAGAGTTTTGGAGGGAAACAGTGAAGTTGACTGGGATTGACTCAGCTACTTTTATATATTATATAGATATAGACTAGTGAATCACCTGTGAGATACACGGGAAGAAACGTCTGAATAAAGATAATTCAATGTAAAATTAGATAAATTCATTAAATAAAATAAATATCACAAATAAGAGATAAGATCATCATTTATTGATTTCATATGACTACAAATTTTGGAATACTTCTTTGTACACAACATTGTTTGTTGATTTTTTTGGTCTTCCGTTCCTACCACAAATCAACATCATTAATCCGGAACGATTTGTCGCCCTAGAAATCATAACATAAAGTTGTTCATGTGTAAACACCAGTCGTTTAAGAAGAAATTCAACATGCGAGAGTGATTGTCCTGACTCTTATTGATAGTCATTATATAGGACATCTTGAATGAAAATTGTCTTCTTGAAAATCTAATAGGTATCCTAGAATTAGAAGGGCTCAACGACGTCCTTAGAATAAAGAACTTGTGTCATGCATTGCTGCTAGAAAGAATTTGACCTTCTAGATCATGGATGCCAAATTTTGTAACTATCAACCTTGTTCCATTGCACAATCCCTGTATATGATTAATATTTCTCAGAAAGAGCAATGGGTACTGCAAAGGCAAATAAAGAGAATGCACTTCGCTTATCTACTGCAACGGTCTACCATGTGATGCAATAATGATATCCATGCCAAAATCCACCGACAATCAATCGGAAATTTCATCGAAAACAAGCAAATCATATCGCCTATCATCAATCGTCCACCGACTAATAAGTATAAGTCTTACATTTGAAGTGTTTTCCTCAATCATCTTTTCTCTAACCGACCTAAACTACCTTACCAATTTGTTGTACTTGTGTAGCATATCTAGAATATCCTTCAAATCAGAAAACTATACAATCATGCAACATTGAATCACATGATTCATTCTTATTAGAGGACATTAAAAGATATAAATTAAATTTTAGACTATCACAACAAAATCATTCATAAACAATATAAATATAAAAGTAATGAATACATAATAGTACCCCATGACCTTTTTTCTGCTTTCAACCTCATTCGCATTGTCAACAATGTAAAGCTGAGTAAATTGCAAAACTGAACCGTTATCAGGCAACAGACTCTCAATCTTATGACAATTTTGACCATGTAATCTGAAGATGGGATGTCCTCTACCATCATTCAGCCCATTTTCTATTCCTCCAATAGAAGTGAACAAAAACATCAAATTATATGTCCAAATGTTCTCAACGAAAATCTTAATCATGTTGTCCTTGTCATATAACAAATATTTCAAAATATGGGGATGATCTTCCATAAGAGGAAATTTCACTTTCCCTTGCATACAACAAAGTAGGGATGAACAAATAAGTTGTGAAACCGAACTAAACCTCAACAAATAAAGCACTAAATTAGAAACTGAATACTATTATTGAGTTAGTTTCAACTCGAAATTTAGACGAATATGTGTTCTTGAGCTCGCTTTGGAATATACTAATTCATTTGTAGGCAATCCGCGGTATCAAACTGCACCAAACCAACAAAAATTGTTTGCTTTCGTTTTATTTAGAAAATAAAATGCTTTAGTTTGGAAAAATTTCAAACCGTTTTAAATAATTTGCTTTGAAATATTATTACAAACTGCCCAAAACAAACTTTGTTCACCCTACAACAAAGTGAGAACTTCGGATTATGACAAGTTTTATAACGCTTATCTACTCTCACCTCGAACAAAAAATTTGCCTTGCAAAATGAACACTTAAATATAGGATCATCAAAATCCATGTACTCTGAACGATCAAATAATAGATGAAAAAGTTAATAATATAGATCATGAGTATAAAAGATAAGATTCACTATTTTCACTATTGACAATAGAAAACAATACGTATTGTTGAATCCAGGCCTAAAGAAAGGTACAGAGATCCACCAGCAAGGGCCCAATAGATGCCCAATGGACCTTGACCCGCGGCTAAGGCCTATAATATCACTTGGGGTGAATACCGAGGTGGTACGTCAAGCATACATCTTTAGCCGACCTGGTTAACGACTGGTCGATGTGCTTCATACTCAGCCGGGGCGCTTTATGGGGTTGACCAGAAGAGAGATGGAGTCAGTGATGGGATACTGCCTTCACCAAGATGTGACCGGCGTCCATCCCCTACGAAATGTAGCAATGATTACAATCAAAAAGCAAGGTTGTCACGTCCAAGAGCTAGGATGAAGACAAGTGTAAAGTATGCCACGTGTCATGATACGAGAAAATAACTTCAACCATAAATAGAACACGCTTGTCTCCAATAAAGGGGTTAGTAATTTCAGACTCTTAACAAAAGATATATATCTCTCACTCCCTTTTCTGTCTTCTACACATTTACTTCTCCCGCACCCAATATATATATATATATAAATTCTCCTAAAATGAGTACTGACTTTGGCATCAGAGTGCAAATGAGAGCCACCTTGGCCCTCTTTGCAATCTGATTGTTTGTCACAGTGCATAGGAGATCCACGTGTTCAAGAGGGAGGAGCTGAGACGTGTTGGTCTAAGGTCCAGCCGGATTTTGTGGTCAACATTTTGGCGCCGTCTGTGGGAAGCCATACTGCTAACCACGAAAACACATGATGAAAAGCCACACATAGAAAGGAAATCCTGAAAAAGGACAAGTAACATCTTGTAAAAGATCGGAGAACTGCAAAAACTTTGAAATATAAGTTTAGTACCCTTGAAAAAGGCATGAAGCTTTGAAATATAAGTTTAGTACCCTTGAAAAAGGCGTGAAGCTTTGAAATATAAGTTTAGTACCTTTGAAAAAGGCGTAGAGCTGTGAAACATAAGTTCGGCGACCTTGAAAAAGGTAAAGAGCTTTGAAACATAAGTGTGATAACCTTGAAAAAGGTAAAATGCTTTGAAACATAAGTTTAACAACCTTGAAAAAAGGCTTGGAGCGTTGGGATAAGAATCTGTCTGTCCTTGAAAGATAAATTAAAACCAAGACATATCTTTGAAACATGAATGAAAGCGATGGTGATGTTAACCCCCGTAGGGGAAGAAATGGCCAGCACAGCGAAGAGGAGGCTCCTCAAGGACCTCATGAGAACGCCAATGAGGGAGGGGCACAATCTAATCCACCACGCCGGCACCGTAATCGCCGCATGTTGCGAGACATGACTCGCATGGCGGCCCATATGCTAGAAATGCAGAAGCAGCATATAGAACAGACTACTGCGATGAGTGCCTATATGGCTAGAGGGTATGTAGTGAATGAACCCACGATGCCTCCACAATACCAACAGCCACATTACTCACCATCCGATGCGGCCACCGCCTCGTATTATTATCAAGATCCATAGGCTTATGCCGACGTAGAATCCGAGCCCTTCTACGAGGAAGGCCTGGAACATGAAGCATGTGAAGAGCAAGCCCCCCTCCCAGCTAGACACAGAGAGGCCTCGCCCACAAAATCTGGCAGTGATTTCATCCGGATATGAGGGATATTCAGAGGCAGGCAAGGGGGTCGGAATAATGCAGCTGAGCCTAGGAATAGGCAGGAGCGACGCGCTAAAGAAGCCTTATCGCAGAGTCGAATCTATAGGGACCAACGAGGTACAGGGGGAGAAAAGTTCACCCCCACGCACGAGCCTAGGAATAGGCAGGAAAGGAGAGCCGAAGCAGTTCAGACCAATCCTCGCAACGAATTACAGAGCTATGAAAGGCCAAGCCACGGCCGCGTTCTGCCGCCACAAAGGCAGGAGTATGCTCCGCCACTCTATGACCAATACCGTGATCCAGTGTATTCCGGTCACGACGAGAACAGGGAACTGCCTCGTATGAGTTGGATGACGACGAGGAGACGAGTCCTTTCACAGAGGACCTCCGTAGGTTCCCAGTGCCTCACGACTTCGAAATTCCAGAAATTGCAAAATATTCTGGCCGAGGTGACCCTGACGATCACCTCTTAAACTACCGTGCTAGCATGGAAATAGAAAGGGCTACGCCGGCATTGAAATGTAAAGCCTTTGCTTTAACCCTTGAGGGGAGTGTGATACGATGGTATAAAAAACTCCCTCCTGACAGCATCCACAGTTGGAGAGATTTGAAAACGGCCTTTAAAAATGGCTTTGTTTCCTCCAGGCCTGGCCAGCTCCCACCCCAACACCTTCAGGATCTGAGGAAAGGAAGGGCCGAATCTCTAAAGAGTTACCTAGCCCGGTTTACAGAAGAGATGCACATTTTCGAAAACATCACTGAGGCAGAGATGTTTTCCGCTTTGAAAGGAGGGCTGGATATGACCAGCATGTTCTGGAGAGACGTCCAAAGCAGAAAACCAAGGGATTACAACACCCTCGTAGACTTGATGAAAGAAGAGATTGTATCAGAAGAAATGGCAAGGGCCAGGGACAACCACCCCCAAGGAAGATACAATCTTGGGTATTCTAATGAGGAAAACCTCAAGAAAGGAGGAAACAAGGATAGGATCGGTAGCAACCGAGGTGGAGCATCGCGTCCGTTTCCGGGGATAGGATCTAGCTTTGCAGCAGAAATCACGGAAGCTATCCCCCACTTGCACTCCAACACCCCTTCTCAAAATCCTCCCACGGCTCAAGGGAGAGTGGAAAGTGGCCGAAGTGGAAAACAGCACATGATTGGGGCTTACTGCGCCTACCACAGATATTACGGTCACGCGAAAGAAGATTGCAGGGAAATCCATATGTTAGCTGACCAAAAGGCGCAGGGGAGAAGGGGAGGTGACTTCTCCCCCGACACAGGGAGAACTCAAAAATCTGGCGGTCAGAAGTTCAACTGAGCTGATAGGAGAGCTCCATGGAAGAACTCAACTAAGGAAAGAATTGACAATCGTCAAAGAGACAGGAATAAGGGCCAGGAAACCGCCTCGGCGCATGCTAAAGATACACGGGAACCACATGTGCCTGTGGCCGACCTCCCTATTCGTGAAAATGACACAATACTGGGAGGCCCTCACCCAGGCGGGAGCACAAACAACTCCCAAAAGAGGTATATAAGAGAGGCCAAACAACCCGCCAACGTGAATTATCATATCCATTCACATCCTGTTGGGATTCCTAGGATGGAATCTATCACATTCACCCAAGACGATGTCGTTGGAGTGCACTTCCCTCACAACGACGCATTGGTTATCAGAGTAGTGGTGGCTCGGAATGGGCTATCACGGATGATAGTGGATGATGGTGCCTCGGTAAATGTGATTTACGGGGTAACTTTTGATAAAATGGGGATCAGCACTCCACTCATTCCAGTCCCGGATCCAATATACGGATTCACGGAGGACAGCATAACCCCCAGAGGGTCCATAACCCTTATGACTGAAATAGGGCAAGCACCACCCCTCTCCAGAATCCCTATGGAATTCTTGGTGGTTGACAAAATCTTCTCCTATCATGGTTCAATTGGGAGGCCAGGTCTCATTGACTTGGGAGCTTTGAAGCACACGAAATACATTTGCATGAAGTTCACCACGGAGCATGTTTTTCAACTGCAAGGGGGAGCCAAACTGAATCGCGGGCCTGCCACACGAACGTAATTCGAAAGTTTCAAGATCGGAGCTTGAACATGATAAGTGATGTAGCCATGGCCGAGGCTGCTCCAGACCTTGAAAGATTGGGTGAAGGGCCTTCTGGAAGTAAGGATGTTACAATGACACTGGAGGAGGATTTAGCAGATCTAGACCCAAGAATGGCAGGTGACAATTGCTTCACACCGGCCGAAAGGTTGGAATGCTTCGGTGTAGACCCGTTTGACCCAATCAAGAAATTGCAGATCGGATTGGATTCACCAATCGAATGGAAAAATCAATTGAAGAGCTTCTTACTTAAAAATCTCGATGTATTCGCATGGAAGCATGGTGACATGGTTGTGATCGATCCTAAAGAGGCCTGTCACAGGCTCCAGATTGATCCCAGAAGCCCTGGGCATAGGCAAAAGAGATGACCTATGAGTTCCGACAAGTATGAGGCCTTGAAAGACGAGGTCACGAAGCTATTGAAAAATGGCTTCATCAGAGAGTCTCGCTATCCAATGTGGGTATCAAACCCTGTTTTGGTACCAAAAAATAGTGGGAAACTGAGGGTGTGTATTGATTTTTCAAACTTGAACCAGGCATGTACAAAAGACAGTTTCCCACTGCCCCGGATCGATTAGTTGGTTGACTCCACAACAGGGCATGAATTGCTGAGCTTCATGGATGCCTACTCCGGGTACAATCAGATCCCCATGTGTGAATCATCCAGACGAGGAGCATACTTCGTTTATAACAGACAGAGGACTCTATTGCTACAGAGCTATGCCATTCGGCTTGAAAAATGCGGGAGCTACCTATCAGAGGCTAGTAAATCGCATGTTTTCAGAACAATTGGGAAGCACCATGGAGGTATACGTTGATGACATGCTAGTCAAGAGCATGGTCGTCGCGGATCATATCCGCCATTTGTCAGAAGCCTTCGATGTTTTGAGGAAATATCGAATGAAGCTCAACCCAGCGAAGTGTGCATTTGGGGTAGCATCTGGAAAATTTCTTGGGTTCGTGGTGAATAAGAGGGGAATCGAAGCTAATCCTGACAAAATCAGTGCTTTGTTAAACATGCAATCGCCACGAAATCCGAAAGAAGTGCAAAGCTTAACGGGGAGAATTGCGGCTTTAAATCGATTCATCTCCAAATCCACTGACAAATGCTTGCCATTTTTCAAGGTCCTAAAGGGGGGAAAGCGATTCCAATAGACACCGGAATGTGAGCAGGCTTTTTCCGACCTAAAAGCATCTTTGGGACGGCCGCCATTGCTATCGAAGCCAAAGCCTGGCGAGCCTCTCTACCTGTATTTGGTTGTATCCAAAGAGGCTGTCAGCTCAGTGTTGGCCAGAGAGGAGGATGGAAATCAGTTTCCAGTATATTATATAAGCAAAGCCATGCTGGATGTCGAGACGCGCTACCTAGATATGGAGAAGCTTGCTTTCTCGTTAATTACAGCCACTCGCAAACTTCGTCCCTACTTTCAGTCACACTCCATACACGTGCTCACCAACTTTCCCATGAGACAGGTGTTGCAAAAATCAGACGTTTCTGGGAGGTTACTAAAATGGGCGATAGAAATCAGCCAGTTCGACCTACATTATACGTCTCGGATCGTTGTAAATGGTCAAGCGTTGGCGGATTTCGTAGTCGAATTCACATATCCATCGGAGGAATTGTTTGTTGATAGGTCCTCGGCTGAAGGACGATCTGTTGTAGGAATATTGCTAATAAGCCCAGAGGGATATAAACTACACAGCATAATCGGCTTTGAATTCAAAGCCTCAAACAATGTTGCTGAGTACGAGGCGTTGTTAGCTGGGCTAAGACTTGCAAAAGCTTTGAAGATTAAGTCCGTAGTGATGAAAAACGATTCGTAGCTCGTTGTGAGTCAATTCAATGGGCAATTTTTTGCCAAAGAACCTTCCATGGTCGCTTACTTGAAGAAAGTGAGAGATTTGGCTGTGCACTTCGGAAAAATGGAGTTACAGCACATTCCCAAAACAGAAAATTCCAACGCCGATGCTTTGTCCAAAATAGCAAGCAGCAGTGATTCAGAGTTCCACAATCTGATCCCAGTTGAGCACATGCTGACCTTTTCTATTGAGCCGGGACCGGAGATTTTGGCGATAGAAGAGGAGGAATCCTAGATGAATCCCCTAATAGCATATTTGAAACATCAGACAGTACCAAACGAGCAGGAAGCAGCTCGGAAGTTGCAAAGATACGCTGAGAAATTCGTACTCTTGGACGACCTACTGTATAAACGGAGTTACACCTCCCCTTTACTAAGATGTGTGGGTCCAGAGGAAGGACAGTATGTAATGAGAGAAATCCATGAGGGCATATGTGGCAATCATGCCGGGGCATTATCACTAGTTCGGAAAGCCCTCAAACAGGGATATTTTTGGCCTACTATGCGAAGGGACTCCCATGACTTCGTGTGCAAGTGTGATAAATGTCAAAGATACGCAACCATACCACATCAGCCACATCATAAGCTAACTGTGGTGACTGGCCCTTGGCCTTTTGCAAAGTGGGGGGTTGATATTATCGGACCTATGCCTAGGGGCGCCGGTAACAATTATTTTGCGATAGTGGCAATTGATTACTTCACCAAGTGGGTCGAAACGGAACCTTCACTGAGGCCAACACCACCAAGTTTATTTGAAAGAATATCATATGCAGGTTTGGAATACCCTACTCGTTGGTAAGTGATAATGCGAAACAGTTCAAAAACAAAAGTGTAGATGAACTGTGCGACGATCTGGGAATCAATAAATTATTTTCATCTCCGCATCACCCTCAAACCAACGGACAGGTCGATGCTGTAAACAAGACCATAAAAAATACCCTGAAAAGGAAGCTGGAGTCCAAAAAGGGCGCATGGGTAGATGAACTCCCACAAGTACTATGGGCACTTCGAACGACCTCGTACACTGCCACTGGTGAAATGCCTTTCTCATTGGCATATGGAGCCGAGGCGGTATGCCCTGTTGAAATTGGGATCCCTTCGCTTTATCAAATCCATTACGATGAAGTGAGAAACGAAGAAGCACAAAGGGCCGGTTTAGACTTCCTCATGGAGAAACAGAGTGATTCCCAAGTAGTGATGGCCAGGTACCAAAAAAAGATGGCTCGATACTACAACAAAAGGGTGAAAGGTCGACGCTTTAATGTTGGGGACTTAGTCCTAAAGAAGGTTCTTCCTTCAAATCAAGAACCAGGAGTAGGGACTTTAGGTCCTAACTGGGAAGGCCCTTACAAGGTCTTTGCCGAGGTGGTACCCAGAACGTACATGATTGAGGACTTATCCGGGGCACCTTTATGTAATCCTTGGAACACGGATCATATTCGTCTCTATTTTCAATAAATCATATTCCTCTTCAATGGTTGCGGCACTATCATATGATTTTATGAAATCGCAAGTGAGTTACGTTGAGGATTACACCAGTTATTAATTAGATAAACATAATGGATGAACAAAAATTCCAAGATTATTCTGGTTATAACACCATACGTATACGCCATGCATGAAGTTTATTAAGAACAAGGGACTCTTATAAGACTAAACTACGATCACTACGTAAGGATTGGGAATTTTAGTACGATCAAAGGGAGTTCATACAAAATTGTGTGTACAGATCTTATAAAGTTTGATTTAGATACGTTCAAATGTTTGTCACAATCCGATCTTACTAGTAAACATGAATGTCTCAAACCACCCAGATCTGCAGGACTACACTCATTAACCTACAATACGCGATACGTTTAAAAGGCATTTTATTAAGGCATTTGCGTTTGAAAGCATTCATATTTAGTCAAATGTTGTCACCTAATCGGCAAATGGGGATATATTAAGTCAGTTCATGCATACAGAGTGCTCTCTTGTGCGAAGTGTTAAACGTTTTTGAAAAATAATTGATACTCTTATACATACATTCAGACAAAGCATTTGCAAGACTTATGTATACTAGGTGCTGTGTGAATAAGCGTAAAAGACAAACGTAAAAAATTCCTAAATTATTTTGGTTGTAAAAACCACACGCCTCCGCCAGGCATGAACTTTGTTAAAAACAAAGGACTCCGGTGAATTTACACTACGACTAGTGCGTAAAGTTTGAAAATGATCACGCCAGCAAAAGGAGTTCACACAAATTTGTAAATGTAGATGTTGCGGGGAATAGGGTAAAACTGCTCAAAAGTTGATCAAAATCAGATCTAACCAACAAACATGAATGCATTAAGCTAGTTAGATCTGAGGGACTAGACATTTACAGTTTCCCACATATCATCATACAATCACGAGTCATACAATTACGAGGCATCCGCGCTTGGAAGCATTCATGCTTAAACAGTTCGAAATGTTACATTTACAGGCAAGATATGAATAAGTCATTCCATTCATAGAATCAAGACATTTACAATATAAAATGTTACATTTACAGTATAAAATGCCATTGGCACCACAAAAAAAAAAAAAAACAACAATGGAACAATACAGAAGAGGATTATTGTAGAGGAGGGACATCCTCTAAATAGCCCATGCTGGATGCATCTAGAGGACCCCTAGGATCATCTTGAGGCTCAGGGTACAAGGCTTCAATGGACGACAGGTCCAAGGTCGGAAAAGCTTCCTTCACGTCCCCCAAGGCCATCATAACCCCTAAGTTCCGAAAGACCCTTTGCATAGCCTCGTACTCTGGGGTCTCTTCAAAAGTGTCTTTGAAGTTCTGGACAGCCTCAGACACTCTGGTACTTAGGGAATTCTCCACCCGCGTCGTGACAGTCTGCTCCAGAACTTCAGTGATCCTCGTTTGCATATGCTTCTCCAAAGAGGCAAGGTCCTCCTCCGCCTTTGCCTTTGCCTCCAGCTCCATCCCCAATTTTTCGTTAACTGCTGCCACTTCGGCTTCCAGCCTGGACTTAGCTGCATTAGCGACAGTCAGAGCCTCAGATGCGATGGACTGTGCGCAGTTGGAGTCATCTGATTTTTTGCACAGAACCGCCAAGTCTGACTCAGAGGAGCGGAGGTCATGCTTCAGTTTTTCGTTGTCCTCCTAGAGGCGCTTGGCATTGGTCCTCTCCTCGGAGGAATACTTCCGGGCTATGGCCAGCTGGGTCTTTAAATCATTTATCTCCTTTAACATGTTGTCCGCATGCCGGAGAGTAGTATCAGCATTTTTCTTGTCCCTCTGCGCCTCCTCCACGGATGACTCCACCTCGTCAATGAGGGTCAATGCCCTGGCATTCATGGCCTTGGAGGCGAGCAACTTCTGGGACGGACTGACACAAGAGGAAAAAGCGGACCAACCCTCCGTCCAAAATTGCTCAGTGATAAAGGCGGCCCGGGCTGGAGGAGAACTGGGGGAGTCAAATAGTGAAGGGATGAAAGTGACATATTTGGGGAGAATACTGGTTTTAATATGTTTGAGTTCTTCCGCCCCCTCCGGTGTCACTTCATAAGCCAGTCCTGGAATGGGCACAGTTGGCTCGTCCTCCAGATCCTCAATCGTTGGTGGTGGAGGCGTAGAAGTGGACTCCTTGCCCTTACCCCTCTTTAGCCTCTTCAATGGGGCAGGCTCCTCCTCAGGTGCATGCTCGATATGTCCTCTGGCAAGGAAGGCGGCACCGAGGCACCCTTTGTCTCCCTATCCCTCTTGGATTCGCCTCTCTCCGACCTTTTCCCCTTCACTTTGGCAATGCCTCTTTCAGGATCTGCCTCCTTTTCCCTGCTGGGCTGTTGGGGACCCATTAGCAGCAGGTTAGGTGGTGGCAGCAGTGTTGGAAGAGGGCCCTAGACCTGGGCTGTAGACACCTCAGACACTTCCTTTGCCACCCCAACCTGCAGGTTGGCTAGGACCGCTTTCTGCTTTCTTTCCATTTCACTGCCGTGGCGCAGGGCTGGAGGAATCTTTTTAGCCATGAGACCCTTTAGAAAAATCTTTAGGAACTCCTTGGAACCTAACCAAAAAGAAGGAGTAAAATGAGATTATAAACAACGGGGACATGAGATATAAAAGCATTAACAAAGAAAACTCACCCATGGCTCGCATAAGACCGTGTTTGACGAATAGTTTGTTTTGTTGAATAACCCCCTGAAAGGTGCCATTGTAAGCCTAACGGCCGCTAAATCCGCATCAGGGAGTAGGCGGGCAAAAGTGTCCCCTGTCACAAATCGGAAGCATGTTAAAAACTAGCAAAGAAAGGTGACTTGAAAATAAAATGAAGTGACACATGACACTTAAGGACACTAAAAGCAAACACAAGACTCACTAGGAAGGGAAAGAGTTCGGGGAACTGAAATTTCTGGACAAGGGTCCACAGGAGAATTCTGCCACTCCCCAGCCACCCAGAACCATTGATTCGTCCAGTTCTTTATAGAGGTAGGTTGGCCAGTAATAACAGGAGGATATGAGCCTCTACGAGACAAATAATAACAGTCTTTCACATCGTCCCTCACGTCCCTCTCCCTTCTCACTGACTTCTTCAGGGTGTACAAAGTATGAATAATGTATAGTGAGATAGGATGGTCGGGGTTGACCTCTTGCCACGCTAGCCAAGTGCCCACAGCCTGTGTCCAAAAGTTAGGTGCCAACTAGTAGGGGCACAAGTTATAGCTCCTAAGCAAGGCCCTGAAGAAGGGGTGCAGAGGTAGCCTCATACTGCAGGACAGAGCATCGTAACATATGGTCGCTTGGCCTGAGGAAGGGTTGCATGGTCGGCAAGAAGGCATAGGGTGCACTAGACGGACCCCATCTGGCATCCTGAACTTCGCCGAGGCCCCAACCAAATCAACTCCTCGGATTTCAGTTGGAACCTCGCTGCTCTCCCAAAAATCCGGGTTTGGGTCAGGGCCCACATGATATCCTGATATTTTGTTTACCAAGTCCACCCAACCTTCGACCTGGGCTATCTCCTCCTCTGAGAGCTCCAAATCCTCTCTATGTGCCTGGAAAGGGGCCCTGGTGCCCAAATCAAGATCCTGTGCGCCAGAAGAAGAACCCGTTGCTCCCTCTCTCCCCATGTCTCTATCACGTTTGCTTCGGTGTTCTCTTAGCGCGGATTCCTCTTCAGACGACAGATGGGCCATGTAGTTCTGGTTTCTTTCTTCTTCGCTGTCAGAATCACTCAAATAAATTATACCTCTAGTTTTCCTATTCCTCCTCTTAATCTGCTCCCTAAAGAAGCGAAAACTAAAGACCGATAAAGAGATGGGGCAGAAACCTCTGACGGGAACCACCATTGCTAACATTTCCTGTGAACCCGTTCCTCCAACTCTTTCCATTTTTCTTTTGTTTTTAAAGATGAGTCAGACTCATCAAAAAGATAAAAGAAAAACGCGGAATAAAACTCTCAAACCCACAGTGAGAAACTAAAAATAGAAAAGCTTAGCGCATACAAAGGAAAAGAAATTTACCTTCGAAAACTGGATGTTCAAGGTTTTGCACTCAAAAGGGGAAACACGCCAAGGGAAAATGTTGGGTAATGGAAACAATTTTCCGGGTGAATAATTCTAAGGAAGCGCTAGGAGACAAAAAGCAAGTAGAAGATAGAATGCTGCTATCTCCTGTGAAACAAGGTACTGCGAAAATTATAAGAAGCGGGTAAAGGAAAAATGCAAGAATGGAGGCTTTATAAAGAACCCAATAGTCCCAAATCCTTGATCTTTGAGCTTCATGATTAATTTGACAACCCACGTCTCTTGGGGGGAGGGTTAATTACAGCGCCAGCTGTAGAAATAAAGAGAGAAACCCTTCAGCTGCCAAAGTGTTTACCAATCGCGGTGACGTGTCCTCCTCCATACTCATTGTTCTTGGAAACAGATACCAGTAGCCCCTTTATATTAAATGCGCCACCTAAGAAACGTGCTAGTACGATCCCAGCCCCATTTAGGAGGGAAAAATCCGAGGCAGAAGGTCGGCTATAATATGGATCCGAACCTTACATAAGGAATGACATTATTTACCCCCTAAAAAGTTGTTGCGCTACGTAGCGGCTCCTAGTTAGAGGATGGAGAGGAGATTGCGAGATGTTGGGTGTAGCAGGCAACGAAACTAGGTCAAAAGCTACTGCTGGGAAATCATGGCAAATCCTACACGACCATGAATGATCCCTTCGGATTTGAGGGACTAGTGTTGAATCCAGGTCCAAAGAAAGGTACAGAGATCCGCCGCAAGGGCCCAATAGAGGCCCAATGGACCTTGACCCGCGGCTAAGGCCTAAAATATCACCTTGGGGCGAATGCCGAGGTGGTACGTCAAGCAAACCTCTTTAGCCGACCTGATTAACGACTGGCCGATGTGCTTCATACTCAGCCAGGGCTCTTTATGGGGTTGACCAGAAGAGAGATGGAGTCAGTGATGGGACATTGCCTTTACCAAGATGTGACCGGCGTCCATCCCCTACGAAATGTAGCAATGATTACAATCAAAAAGCAAGGTTGTCACGTCCAAGAGCTAGGGTGAAGACAACTGTAAAGTATGCCACGTGTCATGATCCGAGAAAATAACTTCAACCATAAATAGAACACGCTTGTCTCCAATAAAGGGGTTAGTAATTTCAGACTCTTAACAAAAGATATATATCTCTCACTCCCTTTTCTCTCTTCTACACATTTACTTCTCCCGCACCCAATATATATATATATATATGTATATATTCTCCTAAAATGAGTACTGACTTTGGCATCGGAGTGCAAATGGGAGCCACATCGGCCCTCTTTGCAAACTGATTGTTTGTCACAGTGCGCAGGAGATCCACGTGTTCAAGAGGGAGGAGCTGAGACGTGTTGGTCCAAAGTTCAGCCAAATTTTGTGGTCAACACGTATAAAAAACGAATTTGATAATCATAAAAAGAAAAAAAAAAACTAAAATTGTGAGATTGGCAAAGATGCATCAAATTCATAGTATTATAAGTTTTTAATATTTATTCAACGTAATTATTTTTTAATGAAAATTATAATATAATATTGATCATCTCAATTTCCTGTTAAGTAAATTGGGAGACAATTTATTTATTGTTGTAGAAATTTAAGAATAATAAATATTGAATTAAAATATAAAAATTAATATCATGTTATAGTTAATTATTTTTAAAATTTAGACTAACAGTTAGGACAAAAAATCATTAATAACTATATTATTTCAAAACAATATAAATAAATTTGTTAACCGTTAATGTTAAAAAATGTGATATGAGATTTTCTGGAATAAAAATTAAATAATAATTAAATTTAATTGTAAATAAAATTATTTTGATAAATAATCTAATATAGAGAAAAATGTTATTAAGTATATATAACAAAGAACTTAAAAGTATGATTATTTATAACAAAATCTAATACAACTTGATTAAATATTCGATATAAATGAAAATGAAAATGAAAATTCGACATTGGATTTGTATGACTTAACAAAATTATTTGTCTATAAGATTAAGACCAATATAATATCATAATCATTATAAAAAAATATTTACGTATTAAATGTAACTTTCTATAAAAATACTCATTAATTTAATAAAACGCAATACAAAGAAGCTCGAATTTTAGATGTACTAAATATCCAAAAAAAAAAAAAAAGATTATTTATAAAAGTTTTATACGATAAGGTTTATTTAGTATTAGATGTATAATACAACTTCAATATAATTTTGAAGTGAAAATTTTACATTGAATTTGTATGACTGAACACAAATACTTATTTGTAAGATTCAATCAAAACATTAAGAGTTCCGAATAATTTTATGAAAATATAGATGTTTAAACACAAATAACCAAATATAAATAAGTAAAAAATTCTCCATAAAAATTCTTTATAATTAAGCACCATTCCATCATTGGTCAAAAGTAGCAACAGTGTGAACACAATATAAGTTGAGTTTTCGTGTCAAACCTCAGCTACTTTTAAATATTATGTAGATGTAGATGTAGAAAGTATCATTGGAGAGAAAATTTTGAACTGCTTCGTCTATTTATCCACATTCTCTAGAAGTCTATCTACTTTATCGTCACATCAACCACAATCCACGTTATGCATTGAAGATGCTCTTATTAAATTGATTTCCCAAAAGATGAAGATCTTGTTAGCTGATTTGTTGGAACAAAATTGATCCAGTTGATACTTGGTTATGCTCAATCCTGATCTTATGCTTAGGGGATTGTGATTCCATTTATTATCTTAAAATATTTAGCTTTTTATGTGGGGTTGTCTACTATTAAAATTGACTTGCATATATATATATATATTATAACAATAAAGTTGTCAAATATAACACCACAATGTTTATCGCCTTTTTTACACTAGCCTAAAACGAAAATTCATAGTATATAGAGATTAAAATAATAAAAAAAGTGATTACCTATATATATTTCAAAATTACTTTTATCTAGATAATATAAATGGTCACTTTAAAAATGGTTTTACCCCATTATTAGTTTTGTTATATATTTAGCTATTAATTAGTTGGTATTTTCAATATGTTTATAATTTGGAATTATGATGTAGAGTTTGAATATAAAATTATAGTATGCATAAAAGATTGCAACCACGTGCACAGCCATTAACAAACAAACATAATATTTGAGTATTCTAGCCTTAAAATTAAATATAATTGCCAAATAAAATGGAGCAATAGCAGAACATACTTAAGGGATGCAACAAGAAGCTCCTCATTCTTGACATCTTTAAACGATGGATTAATAATAATAACGTAATTAAAAAAGTATTGCTTTACGAAAGTTATAATAATTCAAACAGTATTGAAAAGTAACATAATTAAAAATGCATTGTTTTAATTAATAATAATAACGTTGTAATAATAAAACAATATTTAAAAGAACGTAATTTAATTATTTCATTAAAAAATAATATAACTAAATATTTGTATATATTATTTTAATTAATTACGTGCTATGCTAATAATAAAATAGTATTGAAAATAACGTAATTAAAAATGTATATTGTTTTAACAAAGCTATCTTAATTAATAAGTATCAAAGACAACATAATTATTAGAGAATTTATTAGTAAAATAAAACTATATTAAAAAGCATACCCAACATGAGTTAATAAATTCACAGGAAACGTTTTGCTGAGTGAATGAAATTATTTATAGAAACATACAATTTTGTTTGAAAAATTAACAATTAGTTTGTTTAAACGAAATATTAACAATTTTTTTGTTCAATTATTATAATTTTCTATTATCACATTTTCCCCTTTTTTTAAATTTCATATTTAAAAAGTATTCACAAGGGGCGAATACTAGTGTATATATATCTAAATCTAAACTACCTTAAAAAGTATGAATGATGGAGAATCTTTCACTTGACAAATTTACCCTCACATTTTTTTGCCTAAACCAATTATACCCTTTCCCACCCGTTACCCTAACAAAATGTCACCCGGGTCTTCTTAGGAAACAAAACGTCACCCAACTCTAGAAAACAGACGACAGTTTGCTTTAAAAAATAAAGAAAACATACGACAAACCCCATTGCCCCCTCTGCCCCACCCCCACACGCTGTCCATTGTCGCAGTCAAATCTTCCATTTCCCATCGGCGTTGAGGTTACCCATGTTAGATCTACCGGCGACCAGAACCTAGAAACTCTGAGAGACATCTGGTAAGCCAAGATCCCCTTTTATATTCTACGAACCCAAACAAAAATTTTGCAGGAATATCAGAAAATCTTTCAATATCTTGTCTTTTTTGATTTCGTGGTTCGCTTGCCAATTCTATTTCAATTAGATTCTGTTTTCTGTATATTCATATATCGTTATAAATTATATATTTCAATTAGATGTTTCTTTATCAGTGTTTTTTGTTAATCTTAACCGGGTGCGTGTTTTTTGTTAATCTTAGGTAAAGTATCGTTTCTTTGGATTTTTATAATTCATTTTGACATTAACGATTTTTTTCACTATGAATTCGATTTTTGAATTAGATGTTTCTTTATCAGTGTTTTTTGTTAATATTGACCGGGTGCAAAGAAGTCTGGATTCTGATTGATTACTAGGATTTAGGTCCTTTAGGCATGTTTTTTTAATGATATGATTGTTGTGTTTTTACAAATTTATTTTTTTCCAAGATGAAATGTTTTCAATTTTAAAAAAAAAAAAAAGAATTGTTTTCGATTGATTAAGCTTTGAAGTGTATTTTGGATTTCAAAAGTAGAGCAGAAAATGCAGGGAAATATATTTTCTTTCAATTTTTATAACTTCTTTTGACATAACGATTTTAAATCCAAAAGTAGAGCAGAAAATGCAGGCAAGTATAATTTCTTTCAATTTTTATAACTCCTTTTAACATAATGATTTTTGTCATTATGTATTTGATTATTTTCTTTTTATATGTATTTGTAAGATTTCTTTTGATTGGAAGCTCTGGGAATTATTGGAATTTACTACTTAATGAAATTCAAGAGTATCTTATGTCTGGTTGCTTGCAATTAGGCTTTATTAACTTGTAAAAACATTTGTTCTTGGTTTTACCCCCCTCAATTTACAATTATTATTAGTCAATATTGTTGTGCTTCAAAAAATAAAGTTGATTGATTTCTACTAGAGTCAATTTTTAGTTGAAAAAAGTGTTTACGAATCCTCTATTGTTTTTACATAGTTTGTGTAGTTGATGTTTCTTTATCAGTGTTTTTTGTTAATATTGACCGAGTGCGAAGAAGTTTGGATTCTGATTGATTACTAAGATTTAGGTCATTTAGGCATGTTTTCTTAATGATATGATTGTTGTGTTTTTACAAATTTATTTTTTCTAAGATGAATTGTTTTCGAATTTCACAAAAAAAAAAAAAAAAAAAAAAAAAAAAAAAAAAAAAAAGGAATTGTTTTCGATTGATTAAGCTTTGAAGTGTATTGTGGATTTCAAAAGTAGGGCAGAAAATGCAAGCAATTATATTTTATTTCGATTTTTATAACTCCTTTTGACATAACGTTTTTTGTCATTATGTATTCGATTATTTTCTTTTTATATGTATTTGTAAGATTTCTTTGGATTGGAAGCTCTGGGAATTATTGGAATTTACTACTTAATGAGATTCAAGAGTATCTTATGTCTGGTTGCTTGCAATTAGGTTTTATTAACTTGTAAAAACATTTGTTGGATTTACCCCCTCAATTTACAATGATTATTAGTTAATATTGTTGTGTTTCAAAAAATAAAGTTAATTGATTTCTACTATAGTCAATTTTTAGTTGAAAAAAATGTATACGAACCCTCTATTGTTTTTACATAGTTTGTGTAGTTGGGTTTTTCAAGATTTGTTTTTCAACCCGAGATTATATTGTATTTCATTATTAGATAATTACTTCAACAAAGGGGTTTCTTGTGGAAATGGATAAATCTAGGGTGCTTTTGCTTTTATGTTCATTTCTTGAATAATAATTTGGATTTATGAAGTGGCTTTTCAAGGAAAACTAAGAAAATTGTTCAATCTTGAAGGGAGGTGAATTTTCTTGTGGCAAATATGAGTCCCCTGTTATTTTTGGTTGTATGTGTCAAGGGTTTAGTGGCATTCCTTTTAGTGTTGAAGATTGGACCACTGAGAGAACTGATAATGAAAGGTTAAAATCAAGTGAAGATGAGAAGGGATACAATTTTAACAATTGCTGCTACTATTTTTTTCATCCTCTTTTCAAACCTCGTTATACTCAAGATTTAGAACAAGGGTTCTAAGCTTGGTACAATGACACCTATGGGTAAGATCTTTATCAGTTTTGGTACAATTTTGTGTATTGATAAGGTTTCTTAATTTTGTTGGTTGGTTTTGGAATATGAAAAGTACTACTCAAACTGAAGCTTCTATAGTTGTTTCTTGATACATTATGATTTTTAATTGTGATAGCCTCGTCTATCAGCTACATGTGTGATTCGAAGATGATTGATTTGTTAATGAAAAATATGCTACTGAGTTTGTGGCTTACATGTGATGAATTTGATATGTATTACTCAGTCGGTACATTCTCTACTTATGGTGAAAAGATGGTCTATAAAGTTATCTTTGTCGGTAATTTTGGTCTTATTATTCAATGAATGTACCTTCAGCTAATAATTAGAGGGACGAGGAGAGCTGAAGTAATTCTTTGAAAAATTCATGTTCTCAAAGTCATGGATCGTTTATTCGTCAATCAAATGGTTTGTAACTTCATACACATCTTGGTTCCCTTACTTAGTCCTTAAGAAATCACTCTGGCAATTTTTGTTTAAAATCTGTCAAGATTAAACCGAACCACTTAAACCTAAGACACGAAAAATACTCATCAATAGATATTTTTCAAGTAATTTCATTATTCATACCAACTTTATCTTTAAGTAGGCTATGGAATGTCATCCTCTTAGTATCAGGTTCAATGTAATGGAAATTATTTTTTCAATTGCCTTACAATAGAGTATAGCTTCAAATAGATCATATACCGTTTACGTGAGATGTGCTTACCACTAGTATATATTAAAAGTATTAAAATCTTTTGAAACATGCGCTAACCAAGAAAAGTTTATACGACCTTAAACGAAACCGGTAAATGAGAATTCACATGAAAGACAATAAATATAAATATAAATATAACGTATGAAGGCTCGAAACTTAACGCGAACTAATCCTATTAGAGCCACTCCGCATCAGCACAAAATTGTAATTATCTGAACGCATGTAAACAAAGATCTAGAATACGTTGAAGAATCAGTTAGGCACCAGCCATTTAATGATTGTCGAGATAGTAGAGGTCGACGGAGATGGCGGTAGTCAAGATCGAAGCCGAGAAACAAGCTCAGAGCTAGAGATAATCGGTGGAAGTATTATTGCTCTGATACCATGTTAATAAACAAAGATGGAGAAGAAAATGATTTCATTATCTTGATATAGAATTGTAAAGGTAACACAATTATTTATACTAGGAAAATGAAGTAATCCAATTGTAAACTAACTAACTAATCAACCAACTAATTCTAACAAACTAACTCAACTGAATTTTAATTAATTCTAACAATCATCTTGCATTAAAGACTATATTTAGACACAAATCAAGGGATTCATAGCTCTTGTCAGTTCCAGTTTCGTGGCGCTTGTTCTTTGCGGGATTATATTGCATGTTGCCTCAGTTGATTGGAACAATGAGATGGATATGGAACTTATCCCATATTAAATCAAGAACAGTGATGAGCTTGTTATCGTTCGATCAAGTCATTTGAGAAAAGTTTGGCAATTACAACTCCAAACTGAGGGGCATGTTAAAGAAACATTACTTAATTGATTTCCCCAACAAAAGATGAAAATCGGGTCGACTGATTTGTTGGTACAAAATGTCATTCAAAGGCTTTCTGTCTTTTTCATATATATATATCAATTACAATTACAATGGTTTGCCATATATATATATAATATACAAATTTGGATCCTATAATCTTGCTATTACAGATTTGAATGCTATAATTAAGTAAACGATTCCTTTCCATCTGCTTCCATATAATTCCTCCAATCTACACTTAATTATATTATACAGCTCACGCAAACAACCCCCTCAAGTTGATGCATAGGGGTCCTTCATGCGCAACTTGACTTGTGAGTTGTGGAACTCTTTGCTGGATACGGCTTTGGTAAGAATATCTTCTCCATGTAACAAGGTTTCCACCCACAAACGTGAAATACCCAGAGTCGACTTCCTATCTGAGATGTTACCACCCCAATTAGCGTTTGTACAGCCATCAATTCCCACATGATTATTCTTAGAGAACAAGAGCAATTTCCTTCGAGAGGACTTCAAGTACCTTATTATTTGAGTTACTGCCTCCATGTGTTCCTCACTCAGAAAATGCATAAATTGACTGACGACACTCACGGGCCACGGCATATGCTGATATGCTATATCTGGACGAGTATGGGGAGATAAATGAGCTTTCCAACTAACCTTTGATATCTTCCTTTATCTATTGGTGTTTGGTCTGGATATTCTGGACAATTAGAGTATCTATTGGTTTGCAATCCAACAATCCAACCTCAGAAAGTAAATCTAGGACATATTTTCTTTGGGATAGAAAGATGCCTTAGGTTGATCTCGCAACCTCTATTCCTAGAAAATACTTGAGTCCCCCTAGATTTTTCATTCAAAATTCACTCGCCAACTTCCCTTGAAGTCGTGATATTTCTTTTGTATCATCTCCTGTAATGATCATATCGTCAACATATACAATTAAAATCGTTACCTTTCCTTGTTGTCTTTTAATGAATAGTGTATGATCGGAATTTCTTTGTTGAAAACCATAATTCTTCTTTGCCACACTGAATCGTCCAAACCATGCTCGTGGTGATTGCTTAAACCCATACAGAGCTCGTTGCAGTTTGCATACCTCGTTAGTTTCCGTGGTAACCGAATATCCTAGGGGAAGATCCATATCCACTGTTAGGATTAAAGGCTCAAGATCGCAACACAAAGAACAAGAACAAATGTTAACCACAAAGAATCAAAAAAACTTTATTCAAAACCGTAAGAAATATAGAAACAAAATCCAAACTCAAGAATCATACAAAACTTCCAGAAAACACAGAAATGGTACAAAATAACCACGAAGAACAACTGAGTTGCAGAAAACTCTGCCAAAACTCAACCAAAATGTATACTGATTAACACAAAATCAGTATCAACAACAACCACTAAGAAATTACAATCTAAATCTGTATATTTCTGGAAGAAGAATGAAGAAATCACGAAGATAAAAAATGAGGCGATGAAAATCGCCTTTTCAGAGAGAGAGAGAGAGTTAGGGTTAGAAAGAATGGAAGAGTCTGGAATGGAGGAATCAGAACGTCTCATTATCTTCTGATCACAAGTGGACGGCTCAGATTCACCAAACAGATCCAATGGTATAAGAATAAGGCGGTGGTGATATAAGGCTTCAACCCGGTAGTAAAGATTGGGCTCCAAGCTGGACTGAAAAATTGGGCTCAATTCAGGTCAAACTTAAAAATTCCAAGCTTGCCAGATCAATTGCCCAACAATCTCCACCTCAATTGAGCTGGTTTCTAGTACCTGCAAAACAAAAAATGAAAAGTATCAAAATTCAATCAAGTTTAAAAGGCTCAAAGCATCTCTGAATTTATTAATAGCAATGATCTTAGTTCCTGCATCTGCAGGGTTAACCTGTGTTGGAATTTTAACAAGTATCACAATGCCTTTATCAATAACGTCTCTAATGAAATGGAATTTAACATCAATATGTTTAGACCTATTGTGAAAAACAGGATTTTTACACAGATATAAAGCACTTAAACTATCAGTATACACTTCAATTTCAGAATCATCAATGCAACATATTTCAAATAATAAACCCTTTAACCATATGCATTCCTTAACAGCATCTGTGGCAGCTATGTATTCTGCCTCAGTTGATGATAAGGCAACCAATTTTTGCAGCTGGGATTTCCAGCTAATACAAGAAGAATTTAAGGTAAAGAAATAAGAGGATGTTGATTTCCTGTTATCAACATTTCCTGCAAAATCAGAATCTACAAAACCCTTGAGTTTAAAAACATTTTTGGTTTTAGAAAATACTAGACTAAGTCTAGCAGAACCTTTCAAATATTTCAGTAAACATTTCATAGCTTCCCAGTGCAATTCACCAAGATTGCTCATAAATCTGCTTAAAACACTTACTGCAAAGGCTATATCAGGTCTGGTACAAACCATCAAATACATGACAGATCCAACTGCATTAGAATAGGGCACATTTTTCATTCTAAGCACTTCATCAGTTTTTGGACAATGTTCAACAGACAATTTAAAATGTGCAGGTAAAGGTAAAGACACAGATTTGGATTCAGATAAACAAAATCTGTTTAAAACCTTTTCAATGTAATGTTTTTTGTTTAAAAACAGTTTTCCAGATTGTCTATCCCTAAAAATATTCATGCCAAGTATCCTTTTAGCATTTCCTATGTCTTTCATCTCAAATTCAGAATGCAGTTTATCTTTAAGAACATTTATATCATGCATATTAGGCCCCAGCAATAAGCATGTCATCCACTTATAAAAGCAAGTAAATGAAATCAGTTTTACCAAGTTTAAAGTAAAAACAGGAATCATATTTACTTTTCTGAAAATTTAGACTTTGGATATAAGAATAAAATCTCTTATACCACTGCCTAGGAGCTTGTTTTAGCCCATACAAAGATTTTTTCAGTAAACAAACTAAATCTGAATTTCTGCCTTTTCAAAACCTTTAGGTTGATGCATATAAATTGTTTCATCCAAAGAACCATAAAGAAAAGCAGTTTTTACATCCATTTGCTCAAGTTCTAAATCAAATTGTGCAACCAAAGTAAACAGAATTCTGATAGAGGTATATTTAACTACATGAGAAAATATTTCATTAAAATCAATTCCTTCTTTTTGAGAAAAACCCTTGGCTACAAGTCTAGCCTTGTACCTAGGTTTCATGTCCTCAGACTCACTTTCTTTCAGTTTAAAAATCCATTTACAGTCAATTATCCTTTTATTTACAGGTCTATTGACTAAAATCCAAGTACCATTTTTCAAAAATCAGTCCATTTCATCTTGCATAGCTGCAAGCCAAAGTTTGGAATCCTTAGAAGAAACAGGTTCTTCAAAGGATTGTGGTTCAAGCAATAAAGAATCAAAATATGTAAATGCAGACACAAAATCAGGATCCTCAAACCTAGGAGGAGGTCTAATCTCTCTTCTAGTTCTATCCCTAGCTAATTGGTAATTTTCTAAGTCAGTTTCAGCTTCAGGGATATCAGCAGATTGTGGTTCAGTGTCAGCAAGTTCAGGTTCAGGTTCAAAAATGACATTTGGAGACTGTGGGGGTTGCTCCACCTGAAACTGAGTATTGGGCAGACCATTTTATTACCTAAATGGTCTGCACTCAGCTCAGAAGTTATAAAATCTTTTTCTTTAATAGGATCAAGTAATTTTTCTTCTTTGCAGGGAAAAACACTTTCATTAAAAACTACAGGCCTACTCAAAATGACCCTGTAACCACCCTGTTCCCTGACCCATAATCTATAACCCTTGACCCATTCTCCATACCCAAGAAAAACACATTTTAAAGATCTGGAGTCAAGTTTAGATTCATACTGGTGTGAGTAGGCAGCACACCCAAAAACTTTTAATGTTGAAAAGTCAGGAAGATAATTATTCCAGATTTGATCAGGAATCTTAAAATCAATAGCACTGCAGGGAGAAAGATTTATTAAATAAGAGGCAATTTTGACTGCTTCACCCCAAAAAATTTTAGGCAAATTGGAATCAAGTAAGAGACACCTAGTTCTTCTTAGGAGTGTCCTATTCATCCTTTCAGCAACCCCATTTTGCTATGGACTGTAGGAAACAGTCCTATGCCTAAGAATACCTAAGGTGCTACAAAAAGAATCAAACTCTTGATTACAAAATTCTAAACCATTATCAGTTCTAATAGTTTTGACTCTTTTTCCTTTCATATTTTGAACTAAGGTAATCCAGTTTTTGAAAACAGACACTGTTGCATCCTTAGTTTTTAACAAATGCACCCAGGTTTTCCTAGAAAAGTCATCCACTATAAGAAGAAAGTATCTGAAACCTGAAACAGAACTCACAGGAGCAGCTCCCCACAAATCAGCATGCAAATATTCAAGCACATCAGATGATTTATGAACACCTTTACCAAATGAACTTCTTTTCTGTTTACCTAACACACATTTTTCACAGAAGTCAAGTTTATGCAACACATCATTACCAAATACACCTTTGGTTTCAAGTAATTTAAGTCCCTTTTGACCAATGTGTCCTAACATTTTATGCCATAACTCAGTTTTACTCAAGTCAGACACAGCATTAAAGGACTTAGCATAAACAGGCAAGGTATTCAACACATATATCCCATTAATTTTGGGAGTACTCACAATCAGACAGTTATTTTTGAAAATACTCAAATAACCATTTTGCATTCTAATCTCAAAAAATTCAGAATCTAAAACACCAAGTGAAATCAAGTTCCTTTTTCAAATCAGGAACGTATCTGGTTTTATTTAAAGTAAGAGTTTTGTTATTATCAAGTTGTAACAAAACCTTTCCAATACCTTTCACATCACAAGAAATATTATTGCCAAGTTTCACAGAACCAAAGCAATTATCACTGAAATTAACAAACATATCCTTTCCAGGACACATATGAAAGGTGCAGCCAGAATCTAAAATCCATTCATTCTTATTATCTGACTCAATAGTGACATAAACACCCCATTATTATTATTATTTTCTTGCACTGCAGCCTCAGTTTGATTACTAATTCCCCGTTCATTTTTCCTTTTAAAACAATATTTAATATGATGTCCAAGTTAGCCACAGTAGAAGCAAATTCTAGAAGGTTTATTTACATCTGCATTTCCAGCATTATTATCATGTGTTCTAAAATTGTTCTGGTTTCTGAAATTGTTTTGATTTCTAGCATTATTATCTTGATTTCTGAAACCAGATTGACTTCCAAAGTTATTGTCTTTAGACCTATTGAAATTTCCCTTATTTTGAAAATTTCCCTTTGCGGGCTTATTATTCCAATCCCTATTGTTGCTAGAATTATTCCAATTTTTATTGAAATTAGTTCCAGACTTATTTTGCCTAAAAGAGTTCTTCTTCCTAGAGGTTCCTACAACATTATAGGCTTCCTTAGGATTATTTTTAAACTCTAACTCTTTATTCTTAAGGGATGTATGGACAATTTCAGTGGTCAACTTCTGCCCCCATTCTCTAAAGCATTCTTCAAATCTTTAAACTTATCCACCATAGCATTCAGTAAACAAACAACTTTTTGTCCATCAGTAAGATTTTCATCACAGTTTAACAGACTTTGTGTTATCTTAGTAAACCTACTCATGTTCTCTTCCACATCCTTAGATGGATCAAATTTAAAAGAGAAGTATTGTTTCCACAGAAAACACTTATCAGGAAAGGACACGGTATCATAAATTTCTTCCAATCTATCCCACAATTCCATTGTAGTTTTAGTCTTGCCTACTTGTCTAATGACATTATCAGATAAGTGTAAAAACAAAGTGCTCCAAACAGTTTCATCCATTTCAAGTTGTTTGTCCCGAGGGGTATCAAGGGGCCAGGATTTATCAATAGCCTTAGCACATTTTATTTGAAGTAGTAAAGCTCGCATTTTTTGGCTCCAGAGGTTGAAATCCCCTTTGCCATTCCATATTTCAACATCTATCTTAACAGTAGCCATTGAAATAATGACCAAGATTTTGAAAATATTTCAAGTTATGGAGCTTTAGTAGTTCAAAGAACAAGTAATCAGGCAGAAAACAATAATGCAGGTCACAGTCACAAAGTAAGACAATGACACAGAGTCAAGAATTTATATTCAAGAAAGTTCACAAATATTCAGAACACAATAATCAGTAAACAAAGTAATCAAGGTGATCACTATTCAACAAATCAATTACTCAATCAAGAAATTACATAGAACAATATACTGAGAAAAGCTGTTCTTCCAGTATATCCCTCAACCTATACTGGATATTCCCACACTCCCTCAGATTCTCGGATTCTCAATGAAATCCTGAACAAAGGTAAGATAGGGGTCCTAGTTATAGGCTTCAACAGAGAGATTTGGGAGAGAACAGGAAATTTGAAAAAAAAAATTTACAGTATAAAATTGCAGTAATTAAATGATATCACCTGATTGCAAATTTTATCTTAATAAGCTACAGCAACTTCCACAAAGAATCAGAATCCCAAAAGTTTAGGGCCACAAAGTAACAGTACCAATATCGACCACGAAGATCAACCACCAAGAACAATGTAGAATCTTTATAAGTAACCAGAATATTTTATAGAAAAATATTCCGAGTTTCAAGATCCTCTAAAAAATGTGGACTCAGAATTAAAGATCCAGATACTAAAAAATCAGAAACCCAAATTTTAAAATAGGTTTCAAAAAAGAGCAATATCCACAAAGTTTAAAAGATTTTATATAAAAAACCTTAAAAAAAATTTTGAATCTGAAAAATTTTAAAAAAATATTTTTCGGAAGCAAAAGCTATTTAAATTTAGGGTTTGTAAAAAAACTTAAGAAAGTAAAAAATTTCTTAAAAGTTTACACAGTTCAGAAAACCCTAAGAACGTTTTGAAGAAAACACATACGTTTCCAGAAAACCCTAGATCCAATCAAGAAAAATCTGAATCTACCAGATCTGAGTCAAATCCACCGGTTTTACGAAGAACCCTAAGGCTCTGATACCATTGTTAGGATTAAAAGCTCAAGATCGCACCACAAAGAACAAGAACAAATGTTAACCACAAAGAATCAAAAAAACTTTATTCAAAACCGTAAGAAATATAGAAACAGAATCCAAACTCAAGAATCATACAAAACTTCCAGAAAACACAGAAATAGTACAAAATAACCACGAAGAACAACTGAGTTGCAGAAAACTCTCCCAAAACTCAACCAAAATGTATACTGATGAACACAAAATCAGTATCAACAACAACCACTAAGAAATTACAATCTAAATCTGTATATTTCTGGAAGAAGAATGAAGAAATCACGAAGATCAAAAATGAGGCGATGAAAATCGCCTTTTCAGAGAGAGAGAGAGTTAGGGTTAGAAAGAATGGAAGAGTCTGGAATGGAGGAATCAGAACGTCTCATTATCTTTTGATCACAAGTGGACGGCCCAGATTCACCAAACAGATCCAATGGTATAAGAATAAGGCGGTGGTGATATAAGGCTTCAACCCGGTAGTAAAGATTGGGCTCCAAGCTGGACTTAAAAAATTGGCTCAATTCAGGTCCAACTTAAAAATTCCAGGCTTGCCAGATCAATTGCCCAACATCCACATCTTCTTCAAGATCTCCATGAAGAAATCCATTTTTCACATCAAAATTGATGTAGTGGCCAATCTAAGTTTGCTGCAAGAGATAACAACACTCTGACTGTATTTAATTTAGCCACCGATGAGAAAGTTTCTTGATAGTCAACACCATATGTTTGCGTATACCCTTTTGCTACGAGTCTTGCTTTGTATCTCCCTACAGATCCGTCAGCTTTATGTTTGATGGAGAACACCCACTTGCACCCCACAGATTTCTTTTCTTTCGGTAGTGGCACTAGGTTCCATGTCTTGTTTTTTAGCAATGCTTCCATTTCATCTTTAATTCTTGAGTCCACTTTTGGTCTTTGAAGGCCTCTTCCACTCTTGTTGGAACTTGGAAAGTAGAGATGATATGTATTAATGTTTTGAGAGGTTTAGTCAGCCCCTTTATAGAAACACAATTGGCTATGGGATATCGTGATCTTCTTTCTTCAATATTTGGCGAGTAACGACTCGGAGGTTTGCCACGGTTGTGCCTATTAGGTAACATATAACCAGCAGAAGATTCTAAAGTATTTGTGTTAAATGGGCTTACCTCAAGATTATTCTTGGGAGTTGGGTCTTCAAGTACTATAGGGGGAGAAATTGCAACTTCCTGATCAAATTCTTTGTGTTCTGTAGCCCTTCGATCAACTTCAACTTCACTATGTTCTGTATCCTGGGATCCATCTGATTGCATTTCACTGTGTTCTGTAGACTGAGTGTTATGTACTGACTTTATTTCTTCCACATTTACTTCGGATAAATCCCACTAGTTTGTTTCTATCCAATTCTGCTCTTCTTGTCCAATCGCCCCCTGAAGAGGAGAGTTGGGTGGAAAAAAGGTTTTCGTCTCTAAGAAAGTCACATCGTTGGTGATATAGGTGTGATTAGAAGTTGTATCGTAGCACCTATAGCCTTTTTGGTGAAATGCATATCCTAAAAATAAGCATTTCTTTGCACACGTATCAAGCTTAGTCCACTAATTCTTATGAAGATGGACATAAGCTACACACCCAAACACACGAGGTGGAAGTCTTAATGCTGTGGGCACAGGTGTAGAGACCGATAGGGCTTGCAACGAAGTCTGAAATCCTAACACCTTAGAGGGCATTTGGTTGATGAGGTGCACGTCAGTGGTAACTGCATCTGCCTAGTACCGATTAGGAGCATGAGTACCAATTAAGAGAGCTCGAGCAGTTTGAAGAATATGTCGATTTTTTATTTTAGCAACCCCGATTTGTTGAGGTGTCTGAGGCGGGAGGTCTCGTGAAGAATGCCTTGTTGCTGAAAAAAATCTTTAAATTTAGAGTTAACATATTCACCACTATTGTTTGATCGAAGAACTTGAATCTTAGTCGAAAACTGTGTTTGCACCATAGCGTCAAATGACTTAAACACATCAAATACTTCATTTTTATGTTTTAGTAAGTAAATCCAAGTTAGGCAGGTACAATCATCAACAAATAGCACAAACCATCTAAATCCAGACATAGTAGTAATTGGGGACGGACCCCACACATCCTAGTGGATCAAAGCAAAAGGAGCATTCTTTTTATTTGAACTCAACAGATAAGAGACCCGATGGTTTTTTTATTTATAATATGCAAGTTTTACATTGAAAATCATAATGTGTCAACTGAGAAAATAAATCTGGAAATAGATGTGTCAACGGATTGCTCTTGCAATGCGTCATTTATTAATTCACTTTCCTTCGGATCCCAACATACAAAGTAATTTATCATATCAATTATTGATCTTACTTATAGTATATCAAAGACCCTAAGGATTGTTACATAATAAATACAATCCAAGATAGATTAAGGTAATCCATATGATAGTCATGTGACATCTCAATTCCTAACCATGGCTATGCAAGAGAATTAATTTCAAGATGGTCTAATCCAATATACTTACCCTGAAGTATATCAATGTTGTTACTCACAACTCAACTAGTCACGACAATTAAGATAAATCGCCTATTCTAAATAATTAGAGTAATAATCAAATGAACCTCAATAGAATAAAGTGCCATCTTTATTCAAGGTTTAGGACTGAAGTATTCTCGATTGAATGTGTTTTTATACTGTGTCGCATGTTAATTTATGTTGTGAAAACGTGGGTGATTTTTAGTGTTTAATGAAACAAATAGCGAGAGGAATGAATCGAGAAGATGAGGAGGCAAGAAAGTAGAAAAAATGAACCAAAAGTGGTAGCCAAGGCAGCTCCTAGGCACTACCTCAAACACTGCAGCGTAACTAGGGAATGCAACGCCTCAGCACTATAGCCGCAGTGCCTAGGCACCGAGGAAGAATATTTTTGACAGCGAAGGCAAAGCTACGGCACTGCCGTTTAAAATTTTGTGGCGCTAGATCATCGCGTCACCTATTTTACGCCAAAATTTTGTGTGTTCGAGGCCCAATTCAACTCGGACTCGAGGAAAAAGGAAAAAACGCATAAAAAGGATTGGAGAAGATCAAGAAAAGAACTTTTCAATGACACTAATCAAGAAGAACAAAGAATTGAAGAGAGAATCAAGGCTAAGAAGAAGATCAAAATCACTCCAAAATAGTTTTTCATCTTCTCCTTCATGTTTTCAATCAAGAACTTGTTATATCCTGTTTATTCATTATGAACTAAGTTTATTTTCTAGGGGAATGATGTAATCTTAGATTGATACTATATTTTTAATCTTCCGTCAAATTCCATGAAATTTTATTCCAAGTTTATTTGTGTTATTGATTTTAATGCTTCCAATTAACTGGCCATTAATTGAATGAATTGTTATTTTAGTTTCAGCAATCGAGAAAGGGAACCTTAGATTTGATCTAGAATAACACAACCTAGAATTTTATGGTTTTGAGAGAAAGTATAAATCATTTGAAGCAATTTTACCAAAGAACCATAGAACTAATTAAAAATCTGGAAATTCTGGTTTGGAATAGAGATATTGAAATCAAATGTTTCGATTGATTTTTACTCAGAACTCGAGAGGGAGTAAAAATAAAATAAGGTTCTTGCTTATGAACTTGAATAAGAATAATTTGAAATTAATGGAGATACAAAGGATATAGTTGATACTAAGATGAATCAAACCCCCTAGATTCTTCATAGGGTAAATAGCTCAAATGGTCCCTAACGTTTAGGTTTCTTGCGAAAATAGTCCTTAACGTTTAGATTTTGACATTTATACCCCCAGATTCACCAAATGTTGTGAAAATGGTCTCTACCATTATATTTTGTTAATTCCAATCGTTAATTGCACTATTTGACCTTGTTTTTTATATTTTCATTAGGGAATTTATGTATTTATCTAATTTTTCACCTATTTTACATTCAATTGAAATGTTATATGTAGATAACATCCCTGGAATGAAAAGGTTTTGGCGTATTATGTCCCTAACATACAAACGTTTGGCATCTTTAGTCCATAACATATTAATTCACTGTTTGAGACCCATTATTTCAAATAATGTGATTTACAATTTTATTTTTTTGAAAAATTTGTGGTTAAAAAGCAAGATTTTTTTATTATTTACGTCTAGATTATTTTATTGATTGAAAACATCATTTTTTAAAAAAACTCATTTTCAACCACACATTGTAATTTTAATTATTCCAAATAATGTGATTTGTAATTGTAATTTTTTGGAGAATTAGTGGTTAAAAAGTAAGATTTTTTTTTTTTTTTACTTCTAGATTATTTTATTGATTGAAAAACTTCTTTTTTATTCAAAACTCGTTTTAAACCTCACATTCAATAAATAAAATTATCTATACATAAATTTATAAATGGTTTAACAAATAGTTGTTTACTAATTTACAGAGATTGATTAATTAAAATTCAACAACAATACGTCACTATTTAATTTGGATAAAAAATTAGGAATTGAATAAAAAACATTTAGGGGCTGGCAAGAAAGGGAACTGAGCCGATCGAATTGAAATCGAATCGAAAAAATTGAAGTTTATTGATTTTAAAATCAATAAAAGATTTAACAAAAATTCACCACAATAATAGTTCAACACATTGGTAAAAAAATTCATTGATTATTTTATCGATAGAATGTGCGGTTGAAAATGAGTTTTAAAAAAATGATATTTTCAATCAATAAAATAATCTAGACGTAAATAAAAAATATCTTGATTTTTAACCACAAATTCTTCAAAAAATGACAATGTACAGTTGAAAATGAGTTTTGAAAAAAAAAATGATATTTTCAATCAATAAAATAATCTAGACGTAAATAAAGAATATCTAGGTTTTTAACCACAAATTCTTAAAAAAAATTACAATGTCCAATTGAAAATGAGTTTTGAAAAAAATGATGATTTCAATCAATAAAATAAGTAAATATAAAATATCTTGCTTTTTAACTACAAATTCTTCAAAAAATTACAATTACAAATCACATTATTTGAAATAATGGGTCTCAAACATTGAATTAACATGTCAGGGACTAAATATGTCAAAATTTTGTAGGTTATTGACTTAATACACCAAAACCTTTTCATTTCAGGGATGTTATCTGCATACAACCTTTCAATTGGATGTAAAATAGATGGAAATTAGATAAAGACATAAATACCGTTACGAAAATATGAAAAATAAGGTCAAATAGTGCAATTAACAGTTGGAATTAACAGAATATAACGGTAGGGACCATTTTTGCAACGTTTGGTGAATCTGAAGGTATAAATACCAAAATCTAAACGTTGTGGACTATTTTTGCAAGAAACTCAAACGTTGGAGACCATTTGTGTTGTTTACCCTTCTTCATATATTGTTCAAACTTTGTGATTAGGCATATTCGTTGATTTAGTCACATTCATCACTTTTAGATTCATTTTTTAAACTCATCGATTCATATAATTTTGATTGTTTTAATAAAAGAAACGTTAGTATACTTATAGTACTTGGTAGAAATTTAATATCAATTCTAGTGGGTTCGACATCCTATTTTACCATCATATTACATAATTTAACACCGTACACTTCGGTTATAAAATCACACAACACCCACATATTAAGAATGTTCCTACACAAGTAATAATTCAACATTGGCTATGTTCTCAGCTTCATCAAGTCTAACATGAATAAGGAGTTAATGAAAAATCAAGTTTAGATGTTGTCTATTATTCTAACTAAAGCAGAAGATTTAATCTGAACAATGTCATAGGCTGCAAAGAAATCAATTGAAATTTTGAAATTTCAATTTTTTTGAATTTTTTTTACCCAAAAATAGAATTAAATGCGCATGTAAAATAGCGAATGAATGAGATATCCACCCAGAAACTTAGAAAACTACATTGCCCTCAATGTATAATATATATTGAGGAGTTAAAGATGTCAACTAAGAAACTTGCATGGTGCCAAGTGAAGAAATCAGAAATTGGAGGACCTAATTGAAGAAGTTGAGAGTTGAAACATGCAAAACGAGAAGATTTGAAGTATGGGGACTAAATTGCTTCAATTGAAAGTGAAGGACCAAAGTTGCAATGAAAAGCCAAGGACTAACTTAAAAAGCAAGAAAAGATGAAAATTGCACTTTGCTGTATTACCACGTGATCGCGGGACGTCAATGCGTACGATTGTACGATTGCAAAAATTTAACCCTAGGCTAAATTACATTACCACCCAATCGAGCAGTATTGAACCACGCAATTGTGGGCGGTTCTGACTGGGCTTTTTGTGCGGGATTCATCAAGTTTTCTCCTCTTTTCCACTAGGTTTCTCCAATACCTGTATAAGGAACATGTGGGGAACGAATTAGAGACATTTGCCTCACATAAGAACATCATACAATTGAGCTTTTCACGTCAAATTCCTGGGAGATCAAGCATAGCAAAGGGTTGAGAGTTGAAGATCACGTGAAGAATTGTTACTTGGTGCAAGCTTTCAATTTTCTTATGTTATTTTCAATGAACGCTTTTATTTATTATTATTTTTTATTAAACATAAAGTGTAACTAATTTTCTATGTTGGGATAAACGATGTAGCTTAGCTTTATTACTTTAATCCAAATTCCGTTGTTTGAATTATTCGTTGTATGTATTGATTTATTATTGTGTTTAATGCATGAGTTAATTGGTCACTAATTCATGATTTAATGAGTTATTTTTCATAATCTGAGATGTGAATTAATAACTTAGATCAAGGTAATAAATCTAGTTATTGGACAAGAGATAGAGATATACTTTTTTTTATTATCACGGTCGTGTGTGAATTCTCGTCTGTTGTGCATGTAGATAAGGAATATTCGAACTCTCTGTAAAGATATATGGTTGGCTTATTTAGATAGAATTGTTTTAAACTCGAGAGAGGAATCTCAATATAAATTAGTGAATTCGACACAATGCATATTTAGGAAATAAAACTAGAATTGGAGTTAATTTAATTGGCTATGTGAAATAGTGAATCCCAGCTACTTTACAATCGTTTTTAAAAACAAAAAAAATTTGCACTTTAATTCTTTAGTTAATTTTCTTAGTTTTAGTTAAAACATCAAAAATTTTCGTTTGTTCAAATAGAGTCAGGTGCTAATACATTTTGGCACTCAATAAGCAGTACTTGTGGGAACGATAATCCAGGCTCGTTTGTCCGCTTTATTACTTTTCACGATCCGTACACTTGCGGGTATATTTTGCATGTCAAAATAAAGTGAACAAGTTGCTTTTGTCAAGTCCATCGAAGAATGTTGTCTTGACATCCATCCGTTATATCTCATAATCCAAATGAGCAGCAATGGATAAGAGTATTCGAATAGATTTAAGCATAGCAACCAAAGAAAAGGTCTCATCATAATTGATGCATTTTCTTTGGGTAAACCTTTCGGCTACTAGTCTAGCTTTAAAGGTTTCAAACTTTCCATCCACTCCTCTTTTCCTCTTGTAGACCCACCTTCACCCAATGGGTTCGATCCCTTCGGGTGCTTCCACAAGATCTCAGAGTTGGTTAGAATACATTGATTCCATCTCAGATTTCATGGCACTCTTCCACGAATTTACTTCCACTTCCTTTATTTCATCTTCATAAGATGTCGGGTCATCTTCTTACTCTAAGGAGATTGCCTGATAGGATTCTCCTAATGGAAAGTACCTTACAGGTTTCCTGATGATCCTCTAAATTCTTGTCTGCTATAGATCTTCTTGGATTTCTTAATTGGTTTGCGTATTTTGATGATTAAGTCTAGTATCACTTATTGGATCATTATTCTTTGAATTCATGTCATGTGCAGTATTCATGGGTAGAGGTATATCTCCACTGCACCCACTCAAATGCTATACCCTATGAATGTTACCTTTGGGATATTCATCTGGAATCTCAGAAAGTGTCTCAGGGCTAGATAAGCTAGGACCAGACTCCTTTATCTCTTCCGAAACAATTTCACATTAAGACTCCTTATCTTCTATGTACTTGTCCTCCAAGAAAGTTGCATTTGTTGAACCAAAAACCTTCTTGTTCCGAGGACTATAGAAGTAATATCCTCTTATTCCCTTGGGATAACCTATGAATAGGCATGTTCTATTCAGGGTTCCAATTTCTCAGTCTTTCCATTCAGCACGTGTGCTGGATAACCCCAAATGTGAATGTGGTGTAAGTTGGCTTGCGATCATTCAAAAACTCTATGGGAGTCTTGGAAACCGACTTAGATGGAACTAAATTCAAAAGATATGCAGTTGTCTGAAGTGCATATTCCTAGAAGGAAGTAGGTAGAGTAGAAAAACTCATCATTGATTGTATCATATTTAACAAAGTTCTGTTTCTCCTTTCTGAAACGCCATTCTATCGTGCTCAGTTGAGATACAATTCCATTATCCGGTAAGTATTTAATGAACACGCCTGATAGATATTCACCACCTCGATCTGATCGAAGTGTTTTAATACATTTACCTAAGTGTTTCTCGACCTCAGTCTGAAATTCCTTGAATTTTTCAAAAATTTCAGACCTTTGAGATATTAGATAAATATACCCAATCTTGAGTAGTAATCTTTGAAGGTCACAAAATACTCATGGCCATTTCTAGTAGGCGTACTCATAGGACCACATACATCGGTATGGACTAATTCCAATACTTCTTTAGCTCTAAGTCCTTTTGCAGTAACGGATCTCTTGGTCATTTTACCTTCCACGCATGATTCCCAAGTTGGTAAGGAATTAACCTCTAAACTAGTTAGTGGTCCATTCTTAACCAACCTTTTAATCATGTTCAGGTTAATGTGTCCAAGTCTTAGATCCCAAAGATATGTCTTATTAGTTTGAGGTGACGTTTGTTTTTTACCGACAATTATATAATTTTCATGTGTAGTAGCTTTGAGTATGTAAAGACGATTAGACAAATATCTAGGACAAATATGAAAAATATTAATTCTAGAAGATGTAGAATTAATGTAATATCCATGCTCATTAAGTTTTGAAATAGAAATCAAATTTTGCTTCATTTGTGGAATATAATAACAGTTTTTCAAAATCAATGTCCTACCACTACCAAAATTAAAATAAATTGTTCCTATTTGAAAATCACTTTTCTTGACGTTTCTGGTTTCCTATAAAACCTGCATATCAATGTATATATGATCAGTGGCTCCAGAATATACAACTCAGGATAATGTAGAATCAACAACTAAACATGACTTAGCAATGAAAGACTTACCTCTACTCACCTTTTTGGACTTAGTACAACCCTTCTTCCAATGTCCCTTATCATCATAGTTGAAGCACTTGCCCTTAGGATGCTCATCTGTTCCAGCGTTAATACCTGTGTTGGTAGAGTGCTTTCTCTTCTTGCCCTTAGCTTTCATGCTCATCTGTTCCAACGTTAATACCTGCATTGGTGGAGCGCTTTCTCTTCTTGTCCTTATCTTTCACTTTAGGCTTAGAGACACCACCTGTAGCAATCATTGCTTGACCACCCTTATCTTTCAGAGCCAATTCTATGCGATGAAGTTGATTCATTAACACGCTCAACAAGGTGTCAATTTTGTGCATATGATAATCTATCTTGAACTGTGAGAACATATTAGTCACAAAATTAAGGACCATGTCTTGTTGAGTTTCTTTGTCAATTTTAGCCCCAAAGACATCTGCCTAGTTAAATAGTACAATCATGGTCACCATGTGTTGCTTAATCGACGTCCTTGGTTTCATGTGTATATTTTGAAGGGCACAGATTGACTCCAAACGATCATGTCTTCCTTTCTTCCCAAACATCTCTTGAAGGCTTTCCATTATGTCATAAGCGAAGCTAAGTGGTCATATTTCTGCTGAAGTACATTATTTATAGATCCCTTAATATAGTAGCATGCCAACTTATCATATCCATCCTTTTGGGATTTAGGGGGGTTAGTTGCAAGTTATTGAGGAAATTCCTCCTCGAGCACAAATTAAATGTTATCAGTATTAAGAAAGATAATTAAGTTGTGTTTCCAATCATCATAGTTATCTCTGGTTAGCTTATTTTCTTTCAGTATTGATGATAACAGATTGAGAGGTATTTTTGAAACTGAAAAATAAATAAGCAATATTAAATATAAGTTGTAACAATGATTTAGTGTATGATGCATGAATGCATAAGTAGTAAACATTTAAACTACAAAAACACTACATTGACTTAATTTCGATTAAACAGTGACCTTTCTTTAGGTAAGGTCACAACGATTTCTCAATTAAGCTAAAAAATTAATTTCACTTACTTTTATTGTTACCCGATTACTAAGTACCTTAATATAAAAAAATTTGCAATGTTTCTTTTGGTCAAAGACTTCAAAGATTCCAAAGTTAAAGTTGAGAAATTTTCGGGTTGTCAAATATAAGATTTGAGAAGTGATTGAGGAGGAGAGTACTTATATATTTTATTTGAAGAATTTTGCATAGAACTTGGCATAGGGGAAGAGCATGTTCCTGCACGTTGCATTTTCAATTGTTGTATAGAGGTGAATTAATAGCTCGGTATTCCCCACAACAAAATGGTTGCATTTTGGGTTGAAGCAGTTTCACGTGCCATTTACTTAATTAATAAATCACCTACAAAGAGTTTGAACACTTCTATTCCGAATGAGGTTTGGTATAGAAAGAAACCAAGTGCTCATCAGTTGAGAACATTTAGTTGTCTTGCCTTTTCATATATTCCAAATTCTTTGAGAACTAAGCTTGATGAAAAATTCGAAAAATGCACCTTCATTGGATACAACAAAAGGACTAAGGCGGATCTTGATTTTAAAGAGAATGAATCTCAACCATCAAAACATGAGGTTGATCAAAGAAATGAATCTCCTCAAAATTCACCATAAATGACTAGAAGAAGGACAAAAAGTTTGAGAGAAATTTATGAGCAAATTGAAAAAATGAATGAAGTGTTGGAAAATTTCATATTGAATGAAAATTAAAATTCCTTCAGTTTCACAAATTTGCTGCATAAGTTTCATCTGTTTCCATTTCATCAATTCTTCAGTTTCATCTATTCAAAATTTGGTTTAATGGAAATTAATGTTGCTTTCCTATAAATAGCTACCTCTCCTCTCAGTTGATAACACAGACAAGTGAGAAGTGAAAAACCAATACACAGTGAAAAAAACCCAGCTTCTTCTTTCTTCCATCAAATTCAATTTCCAATTTTCCTTTTCTGATTTCTTTGAGAGATAGACATAGCTAGTTCGTAGGCGATGAATGTAGTGCAACGTGAACCGACAACTGATTGTATCCTAGGAATCGAATACTAATTAAAACCTCTTGCACTCCAGTGAGGTAACGAATTCGATTTAAGGAAATGGTGTAAACACGGGCCTTCGGGTTGGTTTCCTATTTTCTAATTTTTGGTTTGATTCTCTAATTTCCCCAACAAGCTTAAATCAAATTTCATTTCAGAAAATTGTAGAGAATCGTTTTTTTTCTTCTAGTTTGTTTCCAATCATTTTTTTTTAATTTTACATAAAATCATGTATTTTATATTATGTCTGTTTAACTACAATAGGTTATCAGGCCAGGTTCTTTTAAAGAGGGAAAAAAATATTTGTCGACTAGTAATTTTTTTCTCTGCTTGGTTTTCTTCTTCCCGGTTCTCATGGATTTTGTGTGACTAAAGGCATAGTTATTCTCTGCATGGTTTTTCAAAATCTCTACATAATAACTCTGCATGCTTTTCAAATGGATAGTATAATGATTATCATGATTGTCTCATCATTATTCTAATGATTATGACCTTTTCTCATCATTGCTTAATGATTACTTTTTCATTCATTATTAATTCATAATTAGTTAATAATTTTCTAATTTATGTTTAAATAATTGTTAAGTTGTTAATAATTTGACAAAATAATTTGCTCTTATATTTCAATTCCCTAGTATAGAATTTTTGTTTTGAATTGATAATATAGATCTTGAATCTATTTCCAACTTACAAAATCGTTACGATTATAAACCTTTTGTTGTCGTTCTTTAAGGTTAAATGGTGTCACAAGGAAATGATGATGTGAATAACGAAAGCAACATTGTTGGTACCGGTGTACTAAATCATGCAATAACCGTTGTTAACCCTGTGGAGAGCTCGACTGACATTCCTTCCGTTGACGGGACAATTGGTGGTGGAATTCTTCATGTTGGATTGAACCCCACTTTTCCTATGGCTATGGCCTCGGAAATCCAATTTGGTAAAATACCTTTGCCAGTGCCTAGGGCAGCGACTTCGATATCTTTGCCATCGTTTTTAGCTCCATTTTCGGTGAATCATGCGATTCGACCTGACAAGATTGAGGGGACTGATTTTAAGACATGGAAGAACAAAATAGTTTTCTATCTAACTACTTTGGGCCTTGCACATTTCCTCACAGAGGATGCCCCTGTCGTGGCTGAAAACAACACTGATATGCATAGGCATGTGGCTTGGGATGCATGGAAAAGTAATGATTTTTTGTGTTGAAATTATGTCTTGGATGGCCTACGGAATTCTCTGTATCACGTGTATGTGATAATGAAGTCTGCTAAGGAGTTCTAGGAGTCTGTAGAAAATAAGTACAAGACCGAGGATGTTGGGTCTAAGAAATTCTTGGCTAGTCGGTGCATGGACTTCAAAATGGTTGATTCACGTTCAATGGTGAGCCAAATGCTAGAGTTCCAAGTGCTTTTGCAAGAAATGCATGCTGAGGGCCTGATCGTGTCAGAATCTCTATAGGTGGCTACTTTTATTCACAAGCTACCTCCTCAGTGGAAGGCTTTCAAAAGCTATTTGCAACATTAGAGGAAAGATATGTCTTTCGAGGATTTAAATATCAAGCTGCGCATTGAGGTGGATAACAATTTGGCTGAACATAAGTCAGAGAATTCTTACTTTGAGAAGGCTAATGTATTGGAGCATGGCCAAAGTTTTGGTACCAAGAAAGGTCGGTCATTTAAATCCAAACAGGGTAACAAAAACTAGAAAGATAAAAAGCAGACTACGAAAAGGTCTCAATTAAAGCCTACTAGTGGGGTAGGAAAGAAGCCTAAGTCCCAGTTCAATGAAAGTGCTTCAATTGTGACAAAGTTGGGCATCGATCAGTAGACTGCCGTCAGCCTCGGAGGGATAACAAGCAACGTCCTCTGGCTAATATGGATGGAAATGAGAAATATCACCTCTTGATAAGTGTTATATTAACGTTTATTTTATACACTTGTATCCTTGAATATGCCATAATGTGATTCTATCTAAGTATTATTAATGCATTTTATGTTTTATATTGTATAGGATCACAAAGGAAGAGAAAAGAAGGAAAAAGGACCAAAATGCGCTTAAAATCGAAGATTGAGGACCTTGGGTGCAAATACTTTACGGCCGTAATACATATAATTACGGCCGTAAACGTTTTCATATCGTTGTGAAAAATCAGCAGAAAAGCCTTCACAGCCGTAAGACATATCCTTACGGCCGTAAACCTCAAAAGTAGAAAATCAGCAGAACCCAAATTACGGCCGTAAATAATAATTTACGGCCGTAACCTCACTTTGTGAAAAATACGCAGAAACCCAATTACGACCGTAAATGGAAAGTTACGGCCGTAACTATTCTAGTCAAAAATTTCCATATTTCAATTCTTTCCATAATTTTGGATTTCTTGGTCCCAAAGCTAGGGCACGAAATTGAGGCTATAAAAAGGGGTTCTCATGACAAAAAAAAGAGTGAAATAATTATTGAAAGAGGGAGCGGCTTGCTTGGAGATTGGAAGAAAAATTAAGTGACTCGAGAAGGCGAATCAAGAAAAGAAACTTCCAGAATTTTTCATGGCTTTGAGTGGCTAAGCTCCATATCTAGTTCGAAGGAGAAGTTGTATTTCATATCAATTTGTTATTGCTTTTCCAAACTAGTAACGTAGTTCTAAATTCTTTACTTTGATTTGTTGGCTTCTTATGCGTTTTTATTCAATCAATGCAATTCTTTATTTGATTAAGGCCTTATCATTTAATTTGTTGTATTGAGATTTGCTATTTTGAATGAATGGATCCGTAATCGTCTTGTTGTTCAAATCATAGTAGCAAGTGGAAATTTAATAATTTTCATAGAGAATTCCAACTTAGGTTAATTGTCACGAGCTTGTGTGATTGATAACCTAATTCACCCTAATTCTTCTCAACCATTATATAGTTGTTGTCTTAGAGCTTATTAACTATTTACGGGTGATAAATCAAAGAAGAAATTGAACTCGCATTACTTGGAAAGTGATAACATTGTGATAGAATACAACTGAACCTGAGAACTAGGACTCGTCAACATTTAATATTTATCTCAATCATTTTAATTGCTTTATTTTATTAGTTAAATCATTCACAAACAATTCAAAACAAAAACCCCCTTTTACGATTCTAATTGACATGACACTAAGTTGGTTTCATTCCTTGTGGGATCGACCATTGCTTCCACTGCTATATTCTTAGTAATAGTGAACAAGGAATTTATTTATTATTTTGGTGCATTGCGACACGCATCAATTTTTTGGCGTCGTTGCCGGGGAACGGTCAACCAATTTAGTTGTTTAGTTAATTAGAATTTTTTTTTTCTCTGCATTTTATTTTATTAATTTTATTTTCACTTTATTTATATAATTTTTCAAAAAAAAAAAAAAAAAAAAAATTTCTTGCCTGGCTACTTCTTACTTTTATGCGTAAAACTCGATCAAATAATTTTGAATTTTTTTTATTTTGACCCAGAAATCGAGAGAACTTTTCAACAGCAAAGAGGAGCAGCACAACCAATGGCAGTAGCTAACAATAATCTGACTCTCAAGCAACTAGCTACCCCGGATGTTGCTCAACAACCGCTATGCATCACTTTTCCGACAGTGGAAGAAGGCAGAACTTTTGAGCTAAAATCCGGACTGATCCATCTTCTGCCAAATTTCCGAGGACATCCCAGTGAGGACCCATACAGACACCTTAAAGAATTTCATATGGTATGTGACAGTATGAGGCCAATGGGCATTACCGAGGAGCAAATAAAAATGAGAGCTTTCCCATTCTCATTGAAGGATGCCGCCACAGACTGGCTTTATTGTCTGCCGTCTGGAACGATTACTACTTGGAGCGACATGAAAAGGCTCTTCTTGGAAAAATACTTCCCTGCATCGAGGGCCGGTACCATCCGAAAAGAAATATGTGGGGTTCGCCAAAGCAATGGTGAGACATTATATGAGTACTGGGAGCGCTTCAAGAAACTCATTTCGAGCTGCCCCCACCATCAGATCAGTGAGCAACTCCTGGTGCAGTATTTCTACGAAGGCTTAGCACCGATGGATAGAAACTTGATAGATGCCGCAAGTGGAGGAGCACTGATGGACAAGACGCCGGAACAAGCGCAGGCTTTAATCTCTAATATGGCAGAAAATACTCAGCAATTCAATTCAACCCGAGATTCCCAAGTCCGCCGAGTGAACGAGGTAAATAGTTCCAATATTGAAGGTCATTTATATGAACTGACGAATCTTGTTAAGCAGCTTGCTGTAGGGAATTCGAACCAAGCCAAAGCCTGTGGAATCTGTTCGAACTTTGGACATCCAACGGATACATGTCCGGTATTGCAAGAAGAAAAAAATGAACAGGTAAAGGCCGCGGATGGGTTTCCATTTCAAAGGCAACAGTACAACCCATATTCAAACACGTACAACCCCGGGTGGAGAGATCACCCCAACCTGAGTTACGAAAATAACAAACCCCCAGGTTTTGCTCCAAACAAGTCACAAGGACAATTCCAGCAGCAAGGGACTTTCCAACCGCAGGGGCAATATCAACAAAAACCTCAAAATGCAGGTATGTCTCTTGAGGATATGGTTAAGATGTTGGCAACTAACACGATGCAATTCCAACAGGATACCAAGTCAAGCATTCAAAATCTGGAAAATCAAATGAGCCAAATGGCCATTGCCATAAATAGATTGGAGGCACAATCTGGAGGGAAGCTACCATCACAGCCCGAGGTGAATCCCAAAAACGTGAGCGCCATAACTCTCCGGAGCGGAAAGGAAATTGAGGGTCTGCAATTGGAACCGGCTGCACCTGAAATGGACGAAGATGAAAAGGAAGGGGTTGGAAAGAAAAACAGCACTTCGCAAAAACCGCAGGTAAAATCCAACTTTAACTCAATTGCTAAATTGACTCCACCTCCCTTTCGTGGCAGGTTAGCAAAAGCGACTAAGGAGGGCAAGGAAAAGGATATTCTGGAGATGTTCAGGAAAGTGGAAATCAACATTCCATTATTGGATGACATCAAACAAGTTCCCCGATATGCAAAGTTTTTGAAGGATCTATGCACCAATAAGAGAAAGCTAAATGGAAATGAGATGGTAAGAATGGGTGAATCCGTGTCTGCCCTTTTTCAAAGAAAATTGCCTCCCAAGTGCAAGGATCCAGGTATGTTTACCATACCCTGTCAAATAGGTAACACTAGGATAGATCGTGCATTGATAGACCTAGGAGCATCTATAAATGTAATGCCTAGATCTACGTACACTTCATTGAAACTTGCTAAAATGACTGAAACTAGTGTTATCATTCAACTAGCCGACCGTTCCAATGCATATCCGGATGGGGTAGTTGAAGATATTTTAGTACAAGTAGGGGGTTTAGTGTTTCCAGCAGATTTTTACGTGTTAGACATGAATGATGATCACTCTCCAAACCCCACTCCTATTTTGTTAGGCAGACCATTCCTAAAAACATCGAAAACTAAGATAGATGTTAGTGATGGTATACTTACCATGGAGTTTGATAATGAAATTGTTAAGTTCAATATTTATGACTCCATGAAACACATTATTGATGCTAAAAAAGTTCATTCTACTGTTGTGAGTTATTCTCCATTTCAGGAAACTGTTGCTGAGCTTAATGATTGTCCAAAGCCATCACAACCAGGTAAAAACTTATGTACCACCTTACCAGTAGCTGATGAGAAGTTTCCCCCTATTTTGCAGGCCCTAATGAAAAATATGAAAAAGAAGTTGAGCTTTGGAAATCCACCTAATCCCGGTTGAAAAAGGACTTGGTCGAGCCAACGACTGTAAACAAAGGCGCTGCTCGGGATGCAACCCGAGAGGGGAGTTTCTTTACCTCCTCGATTCTTTATTTTCGTACTCTCATTTTTAGTTAATTTTATTTTATTTAGTCATTTCATTCAAAAAAAAAAAAAACATATATATATATATATATACAAAAATTTTCAGAGGCAGTCTTACGACCGTAAGACATAACTTTACGGCCGTAATGCATTTTTTTTATCTTTTGTTCAGAACCCACCTTACGGCCGTAATACGCTACTTTACGGCCGTAAATCCGAAATTTCAAAAAAAAAAAAAAAAAAATGCTTCACTCACGTACCCCTGCTCCTACCCTTTTGTACTGCAGATGCTGGAATTGATGCGAGCCTTCCACACTCAGCTGAATGCCATGCAAGAAGATCAGCACCTTAGGCTAGAAGAGCAGAGAGCCCTTCGGGAGGAGACTCGACAGTTGCAGAGACCCCGTGCCGATCAACCGCCACATTAGACCGAGGGAGTTTATTTTCTTTTCCCCTTTTATTGTTTTGCTTTACAATGAGGACATTGTTTTTTCTAAGTGTGGGGGGGATCGAATTGATTGTGAGCTTAATGTCTTTATCTACTTTCTATAGTCGAAACGTTAAAATTCAGTTTGAGTCAGCATCCATTTTAATCTTTGATAGGAAGCGACCCCACTTTTGGTTCATTTTTTTGAAAAATCATTGCATAATTGGATATAAATTGAGCACATAGAGATCATCTCGTCCAAAACTTCACAAATAGGTTGAAAATGAAAATTAAAATATTCAAATGTCTACAACCTAGTCAACCTAACCCACAATAGACAGATTATTCCTACATATATAACCCTGAACGTCCCAATTATTATACTTTTGTGAGTAGTCATGGTTTGAATACTTTTAACCGTTATCCTCGACCAATGGATTTATATTTGGAATGAAGATCAAGCAATGACCTATAACTCATAACTGGATGGGAAAAACACATGAAAGCCATAGTTTGTGAGCTTTTGAGCCTAAGAGCTGTTTTTAATATTTATGAGCTCGTAATTCTTTGATGTGTGTCCTGCATGGTTGGGTTATGCTTGGATGTGCTTTCTTGTGCATACCGTTGTAGCTTCTTGATTCAAGTGCAAATTATAGCAAAGGCAATAGGTTAAACTAAATTTAACTTGCTAAAAGAGCCTACCTTGCTACATGGACCATTAGAAGCCCTTTTGAGCCTTAGCCTTTCCTTGAATTTTTATGCCACGCTACAAGCCACGAATGCCCTTTCTTTTGCATTGTCTCTGTTTTGAACCCATAGAGAAGGGATTCGCAAGCTTTTGTTGATTGAGGATTGTGCTATGGTCTAAGTCCAAGAAGTTGAAATGGTTATCTTGTGTTGAACATTGGTTGTGAAATGGACTGAATTCAGGGGATTGTAACTCTACCTTGTGTCACTTGGTGACTGCGAAATGATTAGAAAAAAAAAGCAATGAAAAGGAAGTTAGTCACGAAAATTAGTAGTTGAGGATGTCAAACACTCAACTTGTGAAAAAAAGGAGAAAAAAGAAAAGAAGAGATTCAAGTGTGAATAAAGTTGGGTAGCGGGAAACAATGAAGTTCTTATTAAGGGGAAAATGAAGTAATGTCATTATGAATTGACTTGGTTTGCGAAGTTCCTTCTCGACTCAGCCTAAATATATCATTTTATCCTACCTGACTCGAAGCCCCGTTACAACCAAGTAAAGACCTTCGCTTTGCACTTGTGTTATTGTTTGCTCCGGTTATGACAGTTAGGCAATCTGTGGTACTGACTTATCCATGCAGAGAGATGAGCGAGAAATTCAACCCCTTATACACTTTGTGCGAAGAGAGAAATATCTTGTAAGGGTGTTAACTCCCATTACATATGCTTATGAGTTGTTTGAATTGCTTGGTCTAGGGTTGGTGCTATGAATGTGGTCGGGGATACTGTGTTGACTGAATTCACGTCATGAACAACTCGGTTTACACAACTGATTTCCACTGGAGTTGGTTGAAATTATTCTTCTCGTAGTCACTCATAAATGGTTGGGATGTGAGCAAACACGAGAGGTGCAAGGAAATAAACCATATCGAGCCATGATTGGGATGGGAAATAAAGGGCGTTGTATCTCTAGCACACACGAACACAATCCGATCATGCAGTAGAACATTTTTGGTAAAGAAAAGTGGGTTGCAACCTCAAGTCTCTAAATTGTAATCTATTGTTTGAATCCTATTCTTATCTTTGCAAATCTTTGTTCGAGGACGAACAATGGTTCAAGTGTGGGGGGATTTGATAAGTGTTATATTAACGTTTATTTTATACACTTGTATCCTTGAATATGCCATAATGTGATTCTATCTAAGTATTATTAATGCATTTTATGTTTTATATTGTATAGGATCACAAAGGAAGAGAAAAGAAGGAAAAAGGACCAAAATGCGCTTAAAATCGAAGATTGAGGACCTTGGGTGCAAATACTTTACGGCCGTAATACATATAATTACGGCCGTAAACGTTTTCATATCGTTGTGAAAAATCAGCAGAAAAGCCTTCACAGCCGTAAGACATATCCTTACGGCCGTAAACCTCAAAAGTAGAAAATCAGCAGAACCCAAATTACGGCCGTAAATAATAATTTACGGCCGTAACCTCACTTTGTGAAAAATACGCAGAAACCCAATTACGACCGTAAATGGAAAGTTACGGCCGTAACTATTCTAGTCAAAAATTTCCATATTTCAATTCTTTCCATAATTTTGGATTTCTTGGTCCCAAAGCTAGGGCACGAAATTGAGGCTATAAAAAGGGGTTCTCATGACAAAAAAAAGAGTGAAATAATTATTGAAAGAGGGAGCGGCTTGCTTGGAGATTGGAAGAAAAATTAAGCGACTCGAGAAGGCGAATCAAGAAAAGAAACTTCCAGAATTTTTCATGGCTTTGAGTGGCTAAGCTCCATATCTAGTTCGAAGGGGAAGTTGTATTTCATATCAATTTGTTATTGCTTTTCCAAACTAGTAACGTAGTTCTAAATTCTTTACTTTGATTTGTTGGATTCTTATGCATTTTTATTCAATCAATGCAATTCTTTATTTGATTAAGGCCTTATCATTTAATTTGTTGTATTGAGATTTGCTATTTTGAATGAATGGATCCGTAATCGTCTTGTTGTTCAAATCATAGTAGCAAGTGGAAATTTAATAATTTTCATAGAGAATTCCAACTTAGGTTAATTGTCACGAGCTTGTGTGATTGATAACCTAATTCACCCTAATTCTTCTCAACCATTATATAGTTGTTGTCTTAGAGCTTATTAACTATTTACGGGTGATAAATCAAAGAAGAAATTGAACTCGCATTACTTGGAAAGTGATAACATTGTGATAGAATACAACTGAACCTGAGAACTAGGACTCGTCAACATTTAATATTTATCTCAATCATTTTAATTGCTTTATTTTATTAGTTAAATCATTCACAAACAATTCAAAACAAAAACCCCCTTTTACGATTCTAATTGACATGACACTAAGTTAGTTACATTCCTTGTGGGATCGACCCTTGCTTCCACTGCTATATTCTTAGTAATAGTGAACAAGGAATTTATTTATTATTTTGGTGCATTGCGACACGCATCACCTCTCAGATGACATGTCTGATCTAAACCTTACAACAGTGATTAGTGAGGTTAACCTGGAGGGATCTAATCCTAAGGAGTGGTGGTTGGATATTGAGGCCACTTGCCATGTCTACTCCAATAGGAGCATTTTCACTAATTTTGCACCAGTTACAAATGGTGAAAAGTTGTTCATGGAAAACTCTGCAACTTCTAAAGTGCTTGATAAAGGCAAGGTGATCCTGAAGATTACCTCTGACAAAGAGCTTACTCTGACCAACCTGCCAAAGATTCGCAAGAATATGGTCTCTGGGTCTCTTCTAAGCAAGAATGGTTTTCGCATGGTCATTGAGGCGGATAAGTTGATGATTACCAAAATAGAAGTTTATGTTGGGAAATGCTATATGATTGATGTCTTGTTTAAATTAAATGTAATTGTTGTAATCCCAACTGTTATGAATAATGAGAAAACTCCTTCTGTTTACTTGCTTGAGTCTCCTAATCCGTGGCATGGTAGATTAAGTCACGTAAATTAAAATGCATTACGTAGACTAAGCAAACTAAACTACTTGCCTTTGTTTCAAATTGATTCAAATCATAAATGTGAAACCTGCGTTGAGGCTAAGATTACTAGGTCTTCATTTCATAGTATTGAAAGAGGTACCGAGCCATTGGGACTAGTCCACAGTGTTGTGTGTGACTTGAAATTTATCCAAACGCGAGGTGGCAATAAGTAATTTACTACTTTTGTCGATGATAGCACGAGATATTGTTATGTGTACTTGCTTAAAAGCAAAGACTAAGATATCGATAAATTCATTATTTATAAGAATGAAGTTGACAATCAACTTAGCAAGAAAATAAAGGTGCTGCGAAGTGATCATTGTGGTGAATATGATTCGCCATTTGGTGAATTTTGTGCTAAACATGGAATAATTCACCAAACTACTGCACCTTATTCACCTCAGTAGAATGGAATTGCTGAGCGTAAGAATCGAACGTTAAAAGAAATTATGAATGTTATGTTGATTAGTTCTGCATTACCACAGAACATGTGGGGAGAAGCTATTCTTTCTGCGAATTACATTTCGAATAAAGTGTTAAGAAAGAATGTGGATAAGACTCTATATGAACTTTGAACAGGCCATACACCTTCGTATAAATACTTACGAATGTGGGGGTGTCTTGCGAAGGTCGCAGTGCCTCCTCCTAAGAAGGTCAATATTGGACCTAAGACAGTTCATTGTGTGTTCATTGGCTATGCACAAAATAGTTAACTCCTATTAAACAGACTATGGAATCTTCTTCTTCTGGCAGCAGTTAAGATCCAATTGAAGAAGGTGAGGATGAGCCTGGACGGAGCAAAATGACCAAAACTTCTAATATGTTTGGCCCTGATTTTCTCACATTTTGATGGAGAATGATCCGCATAGCTATAAAGAAGCTATATCTTCTCCAGATGGTCATCTATGAAAAGAATCCATCAAGAGCGAAATTGATTCTATCCTACAGAATCATACATGGGAATTAGTAGACCTTCCACCGAGCTATAAGCCATTGGGCTACAAGTGAATCTTCAAGAAGAAGATGAAATCGGATTGCTCCATTGATAAGTATAAAGCTCGGTTAGTAATCAAAGGTTATAAGCAAAAATAAGCCTTAGATTACTTTGGTACTTATTCTCATATGTCGAGAATAACTTCTATCCGGATGATAATTGCTATTGCAACCTTTTGAAGTCTTGAAATACACCAGATGGATGTAAAAAAAACTTTCTTGAATGGAGATTTGAATGAAGAAATTTACATGGAGTAACCAGAGGGGTTTTCGGCTCCAGATCAAGAAAGGAAAGTTTGTAAATTGGTTAAATCACTTTATGGTTTAAAGCAAGCACCGAAGTAATAGCATGAGAAGTTTGATAATGTGATGCTTTCTAGTAGCTTTAGAATCAACGAGTGCGACAAGTGTGTAAATGTCATGGACACTAATGATGGATATTTTATATTGTATTTGTACGTCGACAACATGCTCATTTTCGGCAGCTCTGATAAGATTATCAAAATCAGTAAGAATATGTTGAACTCAAAGTTTGACATGAAAGACATGGGTCTCGCGGATGTCATTTTGGGAGTAAAAATTACTCGAACTCCGAATGGACTTGTGTTATCTCAATCTCATTATATTGATAACAAGTTCGATACCACTATGGTCAGGACTCCAGTGGATTTGAGTCTCCACTTATCCAAGAACACTAGTGATGGTTTGTCACTGTTAGAATATTCTCGAATAATTGGGAGTTTAATGTATTTATTGATTTGTACGAGACTGGATACATCATACTTAGTTTGCAGATTGAGTCGCTACACGAGTAACCCAAGTGCAAACCACTGGAAAGCCATTTTCAGGGTGTTACATTATTTGAGGTACACTCATGATTTTGGACTGCATTTTTTTAAATACCCTGTTGTAAATGAAGGGTATGCTGATGCACATTGGATATCAGATATATCAGATTCCAAGTCTACTAGTGGATATGTCTTCACTCTTGGTGGTGCAGTTGTCTCTTGGAAATCGTAAAAAAAAAAACGTGTATTGCAAGATCTACAATGGTATTAGAGTTCATTGCTTCGGACAAAGCGAGTGAAGAAGTAGAGTGACTTTGCCAGTTTGTTGAGGATATTCAAAGATGGTAAAAGCCTTTGCCTGCAATTTACGTTTATTGCGATAATCATTCAACAATTGGCAGGGCATAGAGTAATATGTATAATGGTAAGTCTTGACATATTCGAAGATGACATAATACCATTTGACAACGACTCTCACAACGTATTATCACTCTGGACTACATGAAGTCAAAGGATAATATTTCGGATTTTCTAACCAAAGGGTTAATTCGAGAGCTAGTTGTAAAAGCATAGGGAATGGGGTTGCATCCTATTACGTTGAAAGGTATCATGGTGGAAACTCAACCTAGTTGAATGAAAATCCCAAGATCTAGGTTCAAAAGGGGCAACTAAATCATGTATATCTATGTAAAGCACTAAGAAGGTTCTCCTTCTACTCATTCCTATAGTGTTAACAGTGATTGAAAGATGAAGGTTAAGCTATGCTTTTAATGACCCTTATGCGCTGTTGTAGATTCTCAGTTAAGAGGTCACCTATGTGAGTGTGAAGTGGAGCCGCTTCTATAAGGATTGGGAAGGCTACATCCTTAAACAAACACTGCAGAACTAGGCGACATGTTCATGGCCAAAATGAACACAACTATGCCGTGTCTAGAATGGTCCTGTGTGAGATCTATTTTCATGGTTTACATGAATGGCGAAACAGTTCAAGGCATCATATTCACTGATTTGCTAGTAATACCCGATAGACTTCACAAGGGAATGTTCAAAGCTAAATTCTACATATCCTATGCAAGATTGATTCATTTTACTCTCTCTTTCTTTCTTGAATCTCTATTTCCGTAAATTTTCATTCATGTGGTGGATTTTTAGAAAATTTCACCGGTTTGAAAAGTTCATTTTGAACGAAAATTAAAATTCCTTCAGTTTCACAAATTTGCTGCATAAGTTTCATCCATTTCCATTTCATCAATTCTTTAGTTTTATCTATTCAAAATTTGATTTAATGGAAGTTAATGTTTCTTGCCTATAAATAGCTACCTCTCCTCTCAGTTGATAACACTGACAAGTGAGAAGTGAAAAACCAGTACCACAAACATAGTGAAGAAATTTTCAATTTTCCTTTTCTGATTTCTTTGAGAGATAGACACAGCTAGTTCGTAGGCGGTTAACGTAGTGAAACATGAACCGACAACCGATTGTATCCTGGGAATCGAACACCGATTAAAATCTAGTGAGGCGACAAATTCGATTTTAGGAAACCGTGTAAACATGGGCCTTCGATTTTGGTTTCCTATTTTCTAGTTTTTGGTTTGATTCTCTAATTTACCCAACAAGAAGCAAATCTAGCATTCTTTGTAGGTGAAGAGTCAATTACATATGAAGAAGCATCAAAATAAGAAAAGAGGATTCAAGCCACGAATGAAGAAATTAGTGCAATAGAAAAATGGTACATGAGAGTTTGAAGGAAATAGAAATAAATGGTATATAGGAACTCACTATTTTACTTCGCACAAATCTCTAATTAGTGTAAAATGGTGTTCAAAACAAAGACCAATCTGGATGGTTCCATCAATAAATACAAAGCAAGATTAGTTGTAAAGGGATACAAGCAAAAATAAGGTGAAGACTTCGGCAAGGTATTTGCTCCTGTTTCTAGACTTTATATACTTCGATTTATAATTTCTATGGCTACCCAAAATGGTTGGAACTTATTTCAAATGAATGTGAAATCAGTTGTTTTAACGGATTTCTTTAGGAAAAAATCTATATTGAGCAACCTCCTGTATTTATTAAAAAGGGCGTGGAAGATAAAGTTCACAAACTTAATAAGGCTTTATATGAGTCGAAGTAATCGTCACGTGCATGATATGGACGAAATTGAAATTCAATTTTGAAATATGTCTATATGAGCACACACTTTACATTAAAAGGAATTCTAAAGGTGGATTTATGATTGCATGTCTCTACATTGATGATTTTATTTGTACTAGAGATGATTTGGTGACGTCCGTTTTCAAATTTTCGATGATGAAAGAATGTGAAATGAATGATTTAGGATAATTGCATCATTTTTTGGGCATTGAAGTTCAACAATCAATGGAAGGAATTTTTATTTCTCAAGAGGGTTATGCAAATGAAATTTTGAAAAAATTTAAGATGGATCGTGCAAATTCTGTTCCTAATCCATTCCAAGTTTAATTGATAATTTTATGTATCTCACAGCTACTAGACTTGATATTATGCTCTCAGTGAGTTTTATTAGTAGTCTCATGGAGAAACCTGTTGAAACAAGTTGGTGGTGCATGATGACAAAACTTCGAATTAACTTTGACAGATTATTCTAAAGCACGTCACTCGCTTTCCTTTGGAATTTATTTGTCCCACCAAATAATATGCACGACGGATCCAAATAAGCCTCCAAGATATAATGGAATCGAAGTTTTGTTTGATGACGAACGTGCAATAATCGGCAACAAACCTTGAGAATTTGAGGTTGTCTAACTTTTAATAATGGACTGTCACAGATATGTTTGGAAAATAACCAGTTAACATTAATTCGTTAAGTTTGTTAGCGTAGTACCAGATGAATCTTGCTCAGGAAGATTCGTCTGGATAGTAAAACGTAAACAATCAGAATAAATTGTGCAGAATAGTAAATAGACAAGAACACAATAATTTGAGCTAAACGTGGGAAAAAACCCTAACAGGGAAAACCCACGGTTCACATCCTGCGAATAAAAACAAATCACTATATAAGGAAAGAGTTTACATAGATCAATCTAAACTACAGGATAAATCTACGCATAGACTTTATCAAACATCCAAGAAATAGATCACTCACTGATCCTTCTGTGGCATGTAATGTGAGCTGGCGTCCCACCACTCTTCAGTAGTTTTCTTTGACTCTGCAACACTTTTCAACAACACGAACTCCCGTTCGATCTTGATCCAAACCTCTCATTTGATCTTTACGCTGAAAATCTTTCCTTCTCTAAGTGATTAAATTCTCCTCCCAGAGTATTGAAGTCACAACACAATTGAAGTTTTTTGTATTTGTGCACACACGAAAATTAGCTTCAAGACTTCTTTAAAGTGGACGCGTATTTTTGTAAGCACCACACGAAAATTGGATTCTACACGTCTTATGAAAACATCTCGTTTTCCTTCTCTTTATAGTGCAATTCGATTTACTTGGCTCCCAAGTTTTCCTTATTGCATAAGATCTCTAATACTTGCAAAACATGGTAGAGATCATTAGTAAAAGGTAAGATAATTATCCTTAAATAAATCTTACCAAAAAATAAGATAATGATAAATCTTAAAAGATCTTACCATAAAATAGGAATATAGGATAGTGATAAATCTTGAAAGATCTTATCATAATTTAATCAATCAAGTGATTAACATAAACTTGGACATCATATTTTCGACCATATCAAGAATTTTCACTACATAGATTTTCGTCCAAAAAATCTTACCATATGCAAAAGATAAGGTTGAAATATTCTTGACCATATTAAGAAGATACTTACCATATCTTGAATATGCTTGAATGTCAAGAATAATCACAAAATATATCACAAGATAATCACATCAATATTTCGAGATTATGATCAATATTTTCGAGATTATGATCCTAATATACTCGGCCAATCAGAATATTTTAACAAGACTTAAAATCTAATGAAAATGATTATAAGTGATAAAGATATAATTACAAGCCAAGTAACATATTATCACAATTCTTATCACAAAAGATAAGTGATAGACTTCTACCATTATCACAATACTTATCATATCAGATAAGCAACCAACATTATCTCCAAAATATTATCACAATATTTCTTGTCATTATCATAGAAGATAAGCAACAAATATTATCACAATATATAGGAGATAAAGACAATATTACGTCCAAGAAATGTTTAAGTAATTTAATTAAACTTAATAAATTACTAAATAAAAATATTTAGTAATAAACTAAATTTATCAAATTACAAACATATAGGAAAATAGAAAATGCCAATAAATATAACTTAAAATAAATTAACAAACCTGAACACAAAGACGATAATAAATAAACAAGAGATCTAGTGTTCAAATATGCAGTAATTAAATAGTAGAAGTTGTTATGCAAGAGAACAAATGAACTTTTATGCAAGAGTCTAAAGCAAGTAGAGAGGAGGAAATTTAAGTGTATTGAATCATCAAACATTGAACCCTTTATATAGAGCATCAAGAGGTATATTGACAATAGATACAACCTTTACAAGTGATACAACTCTTCATGGTTTAGTCTTTAAATAAAAAGCTATGTACAATACTAAAAGGTGCAAGAAAAATCAATTTGAAATTTTGCCCAACGGTCATTTCGAACAACCAAGCAATCTCTTGGTTATACCTCAAGTGATCGCTTCGCTTTAAGGTTTCCCGAATATTTAACAAAGATGTGTTATGTGTGATAGCTTGGTTTTAAACTTATGCGATCGCTTGGGAAATTTTCGACCCTAAATTTTTCATTCCATTTTTCTTCTTTTCAACCATCATTGCATACTATGATTCATTTAGAAAATTCCTCCAACAAAACCTTGCTCAAATCATTGGGAAACAACGAAAGAATTTTAAGATATGTCAAAGGAACCATTGATTATGGAATTCTCTATGATGCACATATTTCTATCAAACTTGTTGGTTATACTGATAGACATAGTGATATAGGAGGAATTGGAAGTGGCACAATATCTTGGTGTGCAAATAAGCAATCAATAGTAGCATTTTCCACCACCAAGGTTGAATATAATATAGTTGCTTCTTCAGCATGATGTCGAATTATATTGCTAAAAGGTGTTCTAGAAAACGTGAAATTCAAATAAAAAGTCCTACAACCATGTATTATGATAATGGTTCAACCATATATGTTCCAAAGGATCCGATTCTACATGGAAGAGCAAAGCATATTCATCTTTGTTTTCATTTTCATTTTCTAAGGAGCTCGTTAATGAAGGTGAATCAACGTTACATATCTTCAAAGTGGAACAACTTGCTGATGTTTTTACAAAAACTCTAAGTACACATTTTTCGAGGAACATTCAGCTTTTGGAGTCAAAAGCAAATTCATTTTATGGGAGGCATTGTTGGAAGAGTCATGCTACTTGTACTTGAAGGTTGATAATGAGGTTGAGTGGTTGACATAATACATACATGGCACAATCCTATCATTTTACCCATCACATCAACTCTTAAATAAACGCACACAATCTCACCACCTCGTTTTTTGTCATCTTCTTTGTCAGCCTACAAGTACAAGTAGCATTAATCTTGTTGGAATCAATCTTGCTACATGTACATGTTAATTCACATACATGTTGATATAAGATATATGTGGGGCAATCTTGTTCTCCCACAAATCACATCATCTTTTAATCAACAATCACAACTCATAGACATCGTCTACCTGTCAACCTTTATGTCAATTAACAAATACAAGTAGCATTTTTGTTGCTAGAATAAATCGGATAGGGTCATCACATTTTCAAGAATAATTCATACATTTGAATATAGTCAAATGTCTCAATATTTCATTCATATATTTGAATCTAGTCAATTGTCATATAGAGTTCCATAACTTGAATCTAGCCAAGTGTATTAAATATTATGTTGTTTCCAATTCCATATTGAAAAAAAAGGTTGAACGCCAACCTTAGGTTAGGGGTGAACACGATTTGATTTCGTTCCCAAATTGTTTAAAATGGTTTGAAAATTTTCCAAACCAAACCAAAACATGTTTTACGATTTGGTGCTGTTTAAAACCCCGATTTACAATCCGTTTGGTAAAAGAATATTTTTTTTTTTTATAAACATGTTTATAAATAATACAATTTTTCAAACCACTTTTTAATCATACACATTTTCTCTCTCCAATTTTTAACATTTACTTTTTACCTCAAAATCATAAATAAACAAGTTTATAAACCAAATAATGTTACTAAACGGAGACCAAGGCACATTCTTGTATGATAATGCAAGAACGAATGAATGATTAATCTACCAATAGCAAAGATCACAAATTTCGCACTTGATACATAGCATTGAGTGACATTGGCAAGAGGATTACTCCGACAGGTTGCAACTACAATGAGATTTATTTGTTCAAAACCATTCACATAAATAAAAGACAACACATTATGTTACTGTAAGAGTATTTCTTCTATTTAATATGCTATAAATATGTGTCCCAATGAATTCTCTTATAATTTGTTTATAAAGTTCTTCAATGAAAACTGCAAGCCTCATTTTAACTTTTTTGCGGCTTTCAATAGTTATAATTGGGAATAAAGTTGGAGTTTTTAGTGTTATCCCAAGATAAACTAACCAAGAGGGGGGTGAATTGGTTTATAAAACTTTTTCAATAAATAATCTTAAACTTAAAAATCAATGAGTATAAGTATGAGCACTTAGTATTATAAGTAGCTAAACTATCAATGTAGTGTGCTATAAATGTATGAACTTAATTGATAAAGCAAGTATAGAACTTAGATATAGTGTTGCACAATGTAAATTGATAGAAAAGAGTAAGTGCAATGCAAGTAAGTAAGTAAAAGGGATAAGAGATTGCAAACGCGATTTAGGGAGGTTCAATCAACCAACGTGATCTATGTCCTCCGTTACCGAGCTCTCCGTCACGAGCAAGGCCAAATCCACTATATTGATAACTTACAACAAGGAGTATCGAATCCTTAGGTGACTTTACAACAAGGAGCACCTATCCTTTACAATCGAGTTTTCACAAGGATCTCGAAACCATAAACAAAGTACAAATGAGAATTTTTACAATCGAACCAACTCTCTTAACAAATGATATAATCAATACAAGTATTTTGAGAGTTTTAGGATAACACTTCAATAGATAGCAAATATTTAAAGCTCAAGTGTTTATGAAAACTTTGAAGAAGGATATGAGATAGTTTTTCTTGAATCAAAGTTTTTCAACCAATGATCTCTCTTTCCAAATAATACTTAGTTAAGTATGAAGAGAGATATACACTTCAATAAGTGTTTGGTGATATGAACTCAATCAATTATCAATAATGAAGTAAGAGTATTGAGTTTTCTACAAGATGGAATTCTTGATAAAGATATGAAATAGTTTTGAACAATCAAGAGATTCCTTGCAATAAATGAAATAGAATGTAAAACAAAGTAAGCTCAATGATTTTCTCAATAAATTTCTCTCTTAAATGCTCTTGTAAGTTGGTAGAAATGAATGCAAGAGAAGTGGCTATTTATAGAGCAAATTTCGCATATTCTGACTCTTGCGGTCGACCTATTCAGCCATGCGGTCGATCTCAATATAGCCGTTGCAAGAAATAGCTGTTTGAGTTCAAAAATATGCAGTGCGGTCGACCTGAAAAAATTCGCGGTCGACCTGAAAAATCAGGATTTCAAGATTTTGATTTTTCAAGGTTTTATGATCAAAGTTGATTTTGAAAATGATATTTTAATGGTTTAAAAAATGTTTCTTGAGCTTTATGAAATGCATTGCTAGCTATTGATGCATTAACCTTATATAACATTGAAAAGTAATTTGTAAGATCTCAATTCTTTGTAAACTCCATTCCTCGTTCTTCATACTATCGCATCTTGTGTTTTTGATCTTTTATCTTCGAGAGATGATTTGTCATTTGAATGCTTTGAAGATTATCATTACATGAAACACTTAAAATACACTTGTTAATAACACAATATAATCTTGTTTGTTATTTATCAAAACAATAAGGTTAAGAGTTAACCATAGGTCAACATTTAGGAGGGATCAAACATGCATAAATTAGACCATATAATCTTTATTCCTAAAAATTTTTCACATTTTTTGCAATTGACAAAGGCTTGAAATCTTTTAAGAATACGTCCAAATTTTGATAAAAGTTATTCTATAACTCATTTCTACTAGAAAAGAAATTAAAACAGCACTCAAAATGACTTAAAGATTTCAATGACAATTTGAATTTGATAAGCTATTTCTACACTAAATTTTATTTTTTTTTAATTTGTTTAAAACTTAGCGAGTTGCGGTTTGAGACCATGGGTTCGACAATTGAAAACTAAATCAAACCATTTAAAGCAGTTTGGAATTTTTTCAAACCAAGTCAAACAATTTCACGTTTGAAACAGAATCAAACCAAACCATTTGTTGTGGTTTGATTCGGTTTAGCGGGGTGGTGGTTTATTTGTTAACCCCTACCTTAGGCGTTCTCAGTCTCCCACTGCCCTTGTCCTGAGATTGGTGGAAGATGTAAATCGCAAGTTATACCTCAAGCAGACCACTGGACTAACAAAGTGCATAGTAAATTCTAATCTACAACCTCTGCTCTCTCAACGTTTGTAGATTCCCAACCTTTGCCGGTTAGGACGTGCCCTGAGGGGCAAATTTTTTTTTTTCCCCCTCCCTATTCCGTCTTGATAATGATTTGTATAAATAGGACCACAAGGTGTAGTATTTTCTCAAGGAAAATAAGAACATTTCCAGATTATATCTCCCCAAATTGTCCAAAATTTCTTGCCTTCACATGCACTTTTAAGTGTGAAATAGGACCACATGGTGTAGTATTTTCTCAAGGCAAATAAGAACATTAATTTTCAGGTTTTATCTATTCAAATTGTCCAAATTGTCTTGCTTTCACATACATATTAAAGAGTGTAGGTATCACTGTGTTTTCAAGAGGATAGGGTATAAAAGAAAGATGCTTGGAAAATTAAGTTTCAAGTCCACAGTCAACTGCACTGCCATCAAAGACTTGCTACTCTCTTGTTGTCAATACTGCTCTAGAATGACGAATGTCTTCCAAATACGAGATCCTGACCCTGGAAAATCAAGTTCATGAATTAATAAGCCACTTAAGTGATTTTATTTTCTTCTAAAATACAAACATTCTAGCATTTGTGTATCTTCTATGGTATAGTTACAAGGGCACATCAGAATGTCCGTCTAATGTTTATGATATGCGATATAGACAAAGGTTAACATACGATTTCTAATTGAGTTAAACGTCTTAAATTGAGAGAGAGAGAGAGAGAGAGAGAGAGAGAGAGATTAGCCTCTGTTTGACTGCTATTTTTTTGTAAATAAGGAATTTGAGTTTTTGGAGGTAAAATGTGTGATTGTAAAGTGGTTTCGAATATATGCATTGTTAAAAGCAGTGTTTAAAAAATCGAATATCTGATCAAACTAGAAAAGACAACGGGTCAAGAGTCAAAAAGTCTGACCGGATTGAACTGGTTTCAATTAAAAAATTAAAAATTATTTCGAAAATCATAAAATATTCTAAAAAACAAGTTATTTTACAAATAAACCAAGATTTATTTATTTAGAAAATAAAATCATTCACAAAACTAACTTAAAACAAGTTGAGGAAAACAAAAAAGCAAAGAAAAACCCGGAAAACCGGTTTTAAAAATTGATCGGTTTCCAATTTTTCCGGTTGAACCAACCAAAAACGTGATTTTCCTGTAGGTTTTTAAATGGTCCATTTTTAAGCCGGACCGAACTGGCTTTCTAAACAATGGTTAAAAGTGGTTTGAAAGATTGCGAAGAAAAATGTTGTGAATTAGGAACCCTAATTCTATTTTACCTAGATCATTTAATAATAAGAAAGAGAAATTTACAATCAAGAACACGCAATATCTATAGAGAGATGTACAATCAAGGACATGCAATATTTATAGAAGTCCGCTTCAATGAAAACTACGTCATCGTCCACAACTACATGAACTTATTATAATGAAAATGAATGTTTACAAAAGAAAACACAATGTTATCTTCTCTAAACTCTCTTTTTCTCTATTTTGATTTCATGGATTTACAAAAGCCTAAACATTGCACCAAGATTGTATAGAGCAAATCCGAATTATTCAATAACTCCAATTCTGTAATATAATTTTACAATAACACAATTTCCTAAACAATTCTTAATTAGAATTTTCGTCCGAGGGCTCGGGAGACCGTCTACCCCTTTCCAACCTCTCGACGACCTCACCAGAGCAGTCGAACCTCATACTATTCCGCGAAGTGACAATACTTAGAAACGACATTAATGGCTTCACAATTTAACAAAAAACTTAAAAGATTTTGGTAAACTTGTTTATAAACAATATATTTATTTAAATCACTTTTTTACATCATACATTTTTTCAAATCACTTTTCAACCACATATCTCGAAACATCACTCTCTTTGTTTAAAAAAAAAACTCTGTTTATTTATAAAGAAGTTTACCAAATACATTATAAGTTAAGTGCAACAACTGTGTACAAAAGACCTAGACACGCGACACAGATACGACACGACAACGACACATCAACACTTGATTTTTTTTAAAAAGTTAGGACACGACACATTGAGGACACGCAAATTAATTTTTTAATATTTTAGTCTTATTTACAAACAGCACATTGTATATTTATTGAATCAAAATGAGGATATCAAATTAAAACAAACTTATAAGTTAAATTTATCATTTTTTTAATTGTATGCATTTCGCCTCTTCCCATTTTTCATTTTGATGTATATGATGTAGCTCTAACACGTGTTAAAGAGTGTCCGGAAAGTATTAATGCCGGACACGATACGCTAGCTCCGACAGAGTGTCGGTGCAATCTAGACTATCATCCATTTACCCGAATGCCTTTAGTATTGATTTCTTGAGCGGCATATGCATCTCGGGAAATTTGTCTTTCTCCTCAACTTCCATTGACTCATCCCATCATCATTTGTTCCTTTCTGGCCTTGCTGAGCGTCCAAGCTGGCACGATGGCTCGTCCCATTTGCCAAAAGCCTCCCTTGAATTTGTTCCTTTCTGGCCTTCCCATCATTATCGTGCTCTCTTAGGATTAATCGAGGAATAACATATGTTATGAACCGCAAGTGTACGAATCGTACAAGTAATAAACTGGATTGAGTCCTGATATCGATTCGATGAGGATTGAGTAAATTTACATGTAGACTAATTACCTTAACCGGAACTAGAAAAGTGGTTTGATTTGAATTTAGGATTTTAAATAAAATAAACTGACCAACTCAAATAAATAAACAAGTAAAATGAAGAATTCAAATTATAATTTTTTAAGTGATGTTTAAAGAAGTCGGGACATTCGATTTCACATAAGTCAATATTATTAATTCCAATAATCAAGTTTTACTCCTATCTTTGCATTTGATCGAATTCACTTATGTATATAAAATTTCCTTTCGGGTTTAAATCAACTCTACCTAATTAGTCGATCTTGTTTTTAGACAGCAGGTTGTAATGACTAGGTGCATGGAATACAAGAATTCATTTAACGGTCGCAATATCAATACCGAATTTTATCCCTAGATCTAAGTTTTAGCTTACCTCTCGAATTATGAAAACACTCATGATATCGTAAACAATTGATCAATTCATTAACGCATTAAACACGAAAGAAAAATCAACACATGCAATTATATGTAAAACTCAATCATGAAATTAATAGCGTAAAACTTATGCTACATTGAATATCTCAAATAATTGTTTAGCTACTCATCACAAAATAATTAAAAGCATAATAATGAAATATAAATATGTTGAATATATCTTATTAACAAAGATAAAAGAAATTCTTCCACCAAGAAATTCTTCTACGTTGACACCTCGATTTTTGCCTCCCAAGAATTGAATAATAGAACCAAGAATTATCTGTGGTATAGGCCGTGCAAAGGTGTGACAAAGATCTGCCAAGTCGTGTATGAGAAGTGGTATTTATAGGTTGTTGAAGAAACTTAGACTTTTGACATAAGAAATCACGCATTTGCCTAAATTCAAGCTGGGCCGAACAACTACATGGCCGCACAGGCAAAAGAGTGGTGACCACATAGCTATGTAAAAATTGGTTTTGTAAATTTGAGATTTCTTGCGAGGCTACCAGGTCTAGAAGATGTGACTGCTAGAGTTGGGTGTGGGTTGGGTTGGGTCCGTTTTTTGCCCAACTCAATCCAATTACGAGTTCAAACCCAACTCACCAAATTTCGGTCGGGTTGGACGGTTTGGGCTTTGGCCCAATTTGTAAAAATTTTGAAAAAAAAAAAAAAACCTCATGAATCAATCTTTAATTCAAATCAATTATGTACACTACAATAACTCAAAATATAATAAATTGAACACTTGCTAATAAAATTAAAATATGTTCAATCAATATTTAAATAAGTTAAATTTCATTAAAAAAAAAATTATTTGGGTTGGGTTGGGTTGGGTTGGGTCGGGTTATTCATCCAACCCGCAACCCAATCCAACCCGACTAAATTTTTTTAAAAAAAAATCGAACTCAACTCAATTTTCATGAAAAATCAACCTAAACCGATCGGGTTGGGTCGATTTGGGCAGGTTCGGTCGGTTTTTGCCCACCTCTAGTGACCGCTGTTTCAGTGCAATTTTCATCTTTCAAAAGTGTATAAGTAGGTTCCTGTCTTTTATTTTCAACTCCGATTCTTCAACTTCTAATTGTTGCAATGTAGTTCTCATACTTTCAAATCTCTTCAAAACTTTCTTCCAAATTTTCTTCATATCCAATTGAGCCTCCAACTCTTATTTCTGACACTTTGGACCTCAAGCACATCCCAGTTGACATGATCATCATCTATTTGTACATTTTAGCTCAATTTAACACCCAAATTATCTTTATTTCCTTCAATTACACAATTTGCTCGATTTTTGGGATATTTCCTGGAATATAAAAAAGACAAATAATTATGTAGACTTTATTCTTAAAACGACAATAAATAATTCTAATTTAAATATATAAATAAGAGTATAAAATATACTTATCAACATACACTCATTTAAATCAGAACCGGCGGACCCACTATGCGCTAAACACAGGCGTGCGTCTCATCTGAACTTCTAGATCCAAACAACAATTTGATTTTTTTTTCCTGATATATATTTACTATTAAAAAATAAAAGTTGAGATTATGACATGAATAAGAATCTAGCTTGTGCTGTAAATGTTCACATGGTGATTACAATGAATAAGAATCTAGCTTGTGCTGTAAATGTTCACATGGTGATTACAATGTATATAGGTTTGAATCTCAACTTGTGTCATTTTTTCTTTTTTTCTTGAAAAAATTGCACAAGTAGTCTTAAACTCTATAACTATTTTCGTAGTTTGTTATTTTGCTATAATCTAAACTACTTTTATATGAATGAGTTAATACATTATCACACTTCCTTAGTTGAAATAAGAAAGCGTTTTAAAATAGTGAAGTAATTTTTTTCAACCCCATCCCCAAAAATAAAAATTGTTCCCCACCCGCACTAAAAAAAAAAATCCTAGGTCCATCTTATCATTCAGAGAGATTATTTTCGAGTAAATTATAGAAACTTCACTTGACAATTATAGATTTCTTCATGAAAATATCTACAAGTACAAATCTTCCATATAAACAAAAGAATCAAATGCAGAACAACAATTTACAAAATGTTAATCAAACTGACACGAAAATTGACATTCAAACAAATCAATAAATCTTCCTCCCTTCATAGCAGATTTTTGTTTCAAGTATTCCTATCATATACTGAAGTAAATGTCATGGTGGCCTGAGAAAAATTTCCCGTGGTGGAAGATGTTGAATATAACCGGTCAGAGCCGGAATATGTGCAACTGGAAGATGTGTGATCCATATCAGGCTTAGGATTAGGGTTGGGTCTAACTTTCATGTCCATGACGTCAGAGATTAATCCTGGTCTTGTTATCATATTTTCATCAACATTCTTTTCACCGCTCAGCAATTGGACGACGGTTGACATGGAGGGTCGAAGCTTTGGAGATTCTTGAGTGCAGAGAAGACCGATCTTTAAGAATCCGCAAGCTTGTTCAGCATCAAAATCTCCATTCAATGATTCGTCTACCAGAGATACCAGCTCCTGTATCTGGTAGAGTTGCCATGTCTGCAGTAAAGTTTTGACAGTCATTTCGGTTTTGTTCGGTAATGCATTATCAATTATAAATTAATTAATTTATATTTTCGATGTAAAACGTGTGGTTGAAAAGTATGTAGAGAAAATATGTGGTTAAAAAGTGATTTCAGAAATTACGTTGTTTATAAATTGATTTATAAATTGCAATGATTTCGTTAAAGAACAGAGGCTTAGTATGTTGGTAATCAAAAAAAGATCTTCGTGGTAAGTTTATTTTTGTTACTCACGTCCATCTTTACGATATCAATCATTTTTAAAGTGCAAAAAGATGCGTACCCTTTCAAGAATATATTGTTCATCAATTGGTAATCGCGTGTTCGTGTTGCATCTCCCAGTGACTATTTCAATAAGAAGAACACCGAAACTGTAAATATCAGCCTTCCGTGTCAGCTTGCCTACAACTGCATACTCTGGTGCCAAATAACCTCTGCAACAACAGACAGATATTCAGTGTAATTATTGAATCATAATATCATCATCAACCAAGGGATCAGCAAATCATAATCTATCAAAAGCGCAAGAAATAACAGAGAAGTGATCGAAACCCATATCTAGAAGGCACAATGAAGAGCAGTTCAAGAGAATTTGCAACTTACATTGTTCCTGCCACACGTGTACTGACATGAGTCATTTCAGGAGGGAAGAGCTTTGCAAGACCAAAATCTGAAATTTTAGGCGTCAAATCTTTGTCCAGCAGAATATTGCTCGCTTTGATATCGCGGTGGACAATGTGCGGTCGTATTTCCTCATGAAGATAAGCGAGTCCCTTTGCAACTCCAATGCAAATTTTAACCCGTGGTCGCCAGCTAAACTGCATTCGGCTGTGACCCTTGCCTAAAGCAGGATGTCAAAAGATCGTCGGAGTGAGAAACAATCATCATAAACAAACTCTTATAATGAGACAAGAATTTATATTTCACACGAAGACATCCTAATCCTGGTGTATATTAACGTGGATTCACTTCAAAACACTAAACTTGGTGCCAGTTTGGCTAACCTTGAAAAGCTTAAAAATAAGTAAACAAGTATAATTTAAAACAATATATATATATATATATATTTCAAAGTTCAAAAAAAGTTATTTTCAAAGTATCCGCTATCATACTGTCCAAGTAAGAAACTATATTACTTATGAGCAGAAAAAAGCAACCTATCCAAAGATTCCAAACATGTTGGAAAAGTAACTTTTAGTTACTTTTTTCCGACATCCCTTATTTGGGAGTGAGAATCTCTTTTCTGTAGGGAGCAGAGCAGTATCTTAGCCTACGTTTACATATATCAACAAAAATTAGAACAGCCAGTCACTAAGTACAAGGTCAACTGAAAATAGCAAAAGTAGCAATACCGAGAAGCGTTTGTGCTAGGCTGTTATTCTCGAGATAGTTGTAAACAAGAATTCTTTGATCACCTTCCACACAACAACCATATAGCTTAACTAAATTTTCGTGTTCTACATCCGAGATCACTTTAATCTCTGTCAAAAACTCATTTACTCCTTGACTTGATTCAGAAGAGAGAACCTTTATCGCCGCCATCTGCCCACTCTTAAGTTTCCCCTACTTGCACAAGAATATATTTTTTTAAGAAACAGAAGAGTCTTCAAATTTAAAAATGATAACTAACTATTATTATATACATACAAGGAAAAAGCAAAAAGTGAAAGAGAAACTTTGGTTACCTTATATACAGAACCAAATCCTCCCTCCCCGATTTTATTGGTTTGACTAAAATCATTAGTAGCGTTTCTCAGTTCCTTGTAGGAGTAAAGATTCACATTGTGTACTCCAGAGAGCTCTGTTTGTAATTCAAATTTGTTAGGATTGTCTTTGCAAAACAAATAGGTTGAAAGAAATAGGATTCATGCATAGCTTGTTCAAGCGTTTGCAAAGTCTGCTCAAGAAGAATATAGTATAGAAAGATATTATTGTCTATTACAAAAGTTTAGCCACTTTCATTCAGATATAAAATATGGGGTTTACCATCATTGAGCTCAGGTGAATGCCTCGTTGCAGAATCCAACTTTCTACCACATAAGAAAGAAAAGCAAGTCATAACTGTAAAATCTACCACTGGTTCTCGTCACCCGTCACCAAAACCAGAGGTCTGGAATGCTTCAATGGAAAAGAATGCACAACCTGCCAAATCAGACGAAACAGATCATCTTATTTCATAATGTCTCTATTTAAGAAAAGATTATGGAAGAATGTGTTAGTATTACATTGTGAATTGAACTTTGTGCTCATTGAGTAGAGCAACAATAGTTTGTTAAGGGATAAAAATCCCACAGCAAATAAAGATGAAAACATTGGTCAATTTATAAAGGTTTGGACTACTTCTCTTAACAACATTGACCTTTAAGATGAAACCCTAAATCTTAATACAGTATTAGAGTCTATTAAGCTCCAACAAGCAATTCAAATCGATTAAGACTCAAAAAATGAGCACACGAATTTCAAGATTGGTCTACTCAAACGAGCCATCATCTTATATTAAGGAATAAAATCTCACATCCACCTTTCAAGATGGATCCCCAAATCTGAATATAGTTTACATAAGTAAATAGATAATCACAGTAAAATTAGTTTGTTGAAAAGATCCATGTTTGCTAACACGGTGCTATGTCTGTTAATTGATATACATGTAGTTAAAATGCTAACATTCTTGAAATGACTTTCTGCACCTATGACGAGGACAAAGTTTCTTAGGGAAAATGTGCGAATATATCAATGTTTTTGGAGGCGTGACCGGGTTTCAGATGACACAAACAAGCATTGAAAGATCTTTCTCGGAAGGAAAATAAGTCAGCTCCAACAGATAAGGGGCTTAATTAATTTAGTCTAACAGTTCTTGCCGTTCCTCAATAAATTGTACAAAGATCATAAAGCAAAGGTTCATGCGATGAACATCAAAGCTGGGAAACTATAACTCGAATATATGCGTAAAGGGATACAACAAAATTACAGAATTAACAGGGGAAAAGTAGAAACAAGATTACATAACCATCATTCAATATGCTTTGTATAATCGATTATGCTGGTGTATCAACTTTGCTCTATAAAATCATTTCAGCACATCAAAAAAGAAAATTAAAAGTTAAAAAACCAGAATCATCTAATTCTAATCGAAATAACATCAAAAAAATTATACAACCAACAGTGTCAAAAGAAACCCAGATGAGAAAAATACCTCAAAATCTCAGAAAATCAAGGGAATTTCTAGATAGAGAGATGCAGCTGTTGAGTTTAGGAAAAAATAGGGTACAGCAGGTATGGAAAAATCGTAGACTGTTGAATCCTGACCAGAGGAGTCTACGAAGAGCAGTAGAGTCTGTAAAGAAAAGTCAATTCTTGCACATTTCATTTCACAAATAAAATCGTGGGTTTTATTCTTTTTATGTAAAAAAAAAAAAAAATCAAATTACTCCCAGAGAAGATTCGTTCATATGAGTACTTTTGAGTTTTGAGTATTTTGACCAGTCTCTGGGCGAGTAGAGAAAAGTCAGTGGCGCGTTAGTCCCATAACTAGGTCTCTGTTCCTCCTGTTATAGCCTTATATTATTATTGATTATTGAAATAATAATAATGCTACACAGTCACCCTTTTTTGCTAACCTTAAACTACCGAAATTTTGTGATATATTGATTTTGGAGTTAATGTGATCGATAAATAAATAGAATGATATCATGTGTGTGTGGATGCAAAACTTTATATCAAATTTTCGAGTGAAAACTTAATGTGAAATATTGATTTTGGAGTTAATTGATTGATTGATTATTATTATTATTATTATTATTATTATTATTATTATTATTATCATCATCATCGCAAGAAATCGCCATTTTTATATGATGATGATTTGAAAAATTGTCCAAAAATTTTCACATGTCCATTTTGATATTATATCACATCCCAGTCCCATCGGAGATTTACCATTCTCATCCCCTCTCCGTCCCCGTTTAGACGGGGGTGAGACGGGCCGGGATGCCCATAATCTTCCTTTACATCCCCGTTTATTATTATACATATAATTTTTGTTCATTAATGTTTTTTATAATGATTATCTAATGTCTTAGTTATAGAAACTCCTTTTTTAAAGTATGATTTATTTTACAAAATTCTCAATTAATAATTCTAAAGAATGATTAACATTAAAAAAAAAAACTCATGATGACTTTTATAGAGTAGTACAAGTTTAATTATGTTAAGAAGTATGTTTGAAGAGAATAAGATGAGACTTGAGAGTGATAAATGAAGAGTAGTATAGAGTTGAAATGTAGGGTTTGATTTTGAAATTATATATTTAGGCATCAAGTGGTTTATAACACTTTTAATTTGTTTGGATTTTTTTTTTTTAATTGAATTTATTAATCAATGATGGTTTCGGGGTGGGTCTGGGTTGGGATGAGGATTTGATAACAATCCCCATTCCCGCCCCCATCTCCGATCGGGATACTTTTTTATTCTCACCCCCATTCTTGTCATTGTCAGGGATTCCTCGTTCAGGACAGGTCCCCATCGGGTTAGGGGATTTCTCGTCCTATTATCATTCTTGTCGGTTGCCATTTTTTAGTACCGAACGATAGTCACCGTTCTCTGTAGGTGAATTTGGTCCAGTTTTCACCTAAATCACGTCGAAGCGTTCTTTTGTATCGGTAAACTTTTAACATTTTTTCAGCAACTTTATTCATTAATTCAATCCTTCGTTTGTAGTTTTGAGTAATGGTGCTTCAAAAATTTATACAACGTGATAATGCCTGATTTAATTGTTTCTACCTTTCTGGTATGTGTTAAAATTAAAATTAAAATTAATATAGATGATTGTTCATCTAAAATCCATAAACATCATGCTGTAATAATCCGATCGAAACTAAAGCGGAAGCGTACCTGAATCCATTATTGCGTTTGATCGAACGGGGTTATGGTCTTCCAACTGATTCGTTGTTTTCTCCTTATTTTCTCCTCTGTTGATGGGGATGCAAAGAATTATGAAAAATCACGCTCAATTGGGGACCATGACCTGTATAAATAGATGTACGGCAGCTATCGTGTTTCAATATTATTAAATTGGCCTCTCATCAATTTAAAACATTGAATCCGTCTCTACACTTTAATCTCACAACACTTAATACCCATTAGTCCTAAATAATCTTTAGTGGATCACTTTATTGACTAAATCCTTAAGATAGCACCACACATTTTATTTTATACATGTTTGGCCCGACATTATGGAATTTTATCCAACAATCTCCCACTGGGCTATACATGTATCCTTACGAATGTGTACAACCTTATGAGCTCAAAAATTTGCTATCATTATTAAGGGTATTTCCAAAAAATCTCGTCCATTAATCATATCAATATAGGATCAAAGCGACTTTCGTTACATTAATCGTAACTAAATCCATCAATGGTCACGTATACCAATACAACCAAATAACATAGATCATTCATGAGAGTTGTTGACCACAAAATCCGGCTGGACCTTGGACCAACACGTCTCAGCTCCTCCCTCTTGAACACGTGGATCTCCTGCGCACTAAGACAAACAATCAGCTTGCAAAGGGGGCCGAGGTGGCTCCCGTTTGCACTCCGATGCCTAAGTCAGTGCTCATTTTAGGCAAACATATATATTGGGTGCGGGAAATATAAATGTGTAAAAGAGAGAAAAGGGAGTGAGAGAAATGTATCATTTTTGAGTGAGAAATTGCTAACCCCCTCCTTGGAGACAATTGTGCTTCATTTATAGTGGAACTTCTTGTCTCGGATTGCGACACGTGGCATACTTTACACTTGTCATCTCCCTAGCTCATGGACGTGACAACCTTGCTTTTCAACAGTAATCATTGCTACATTTCGTAGGGGATGAGCGCCTGTCACGTCTTGATAAAGGCAGTGTCCCATCACTGACTCCATCTCTCTTCTGGCCAACGCCATAAAGCGCCCCGACTGAATATAAAGCACATCGGCTGGTGCGTTAACCAGGTCGGCTAAAGAGGTTTGCTTGGCGTACCACCTCGGCAATCATCCCAGGTGATACTTTAGTCCTTTAACGGTGGGTCAGGGTCCTATTGGGCCTTTGCTGGTGGGTCATTGTACCCTTCTTTGGGCCCGGAATCAACACTAGTCCCTCAAATCCGAAGGGATCATTCATGGTCGTGTAGGATTTGCTATGATTTTATAGCCGACCTTCCGCCTCGGATTTCCGCTCCCTGATGGCTAGGATCGTGCCAGCGCGTTTCCTAGGTGGCGCATTCAATTCAGATGGGCTATTGGTATTTATTTCCAAGGAATATATGCATGAAATGGGAGGGGGTAACATTTCACGGCGCGTGGCATTCACCGTGGCAGCTGAACGGTTTTGTCTCCCCCTTTGACGACTGGCGCTTTGATTAGCCCATTTTCCAAGAAGCATGGGTTACCCATATTAATCATGCGGTTCACGAAAATCAAGGAATTTAGATTATTGGGATTCCTATAAATCCTTCTTCATTTCGTTATTTCCCCCTTTTACCATTTTCTAAGAGTCTTTTGTAGCAATACCTTGGCGAAAGCTTGTTCCGTTTCTTTCTTTCCTGCAAGTTTCAAGTCTTTTCCTCAAGGGATTTCTACCCAGCGTCCGCCTTTACTGTTCCACAGTTTCTTCATCGGCGAGTTCTCCATTTCCAGTGCACAATTTCACGCATTTGTCACCTGAAGGTAAACCTCTTGGTCTCTGGACATGCTAAACTTCTCTATTTTCAGTTTCTCATTGTGGGTTTGAAAATTTTGTTTTTGCACCTTGTTTCTCTTTCGTTGAGTCTGATCCACCTTTAAAAAAAAAAAGAAAAAAATGGAAAGAGTTGGGGGAACGGGTTCACAGGAAATGTTAGCAATGGCGATTCCCGTCAGTGGTTTCTGCCACATCTCTTTATCGGTTTATAGTTCCCGTTTCTTTAGGGAGCAGGTTAAGAGGAGAAATACGAAAACCAGTGGCATAATTTATTTGAGTGATTCTGACAGCGAAGAAGAAAAACACTAGAACTACATGGCTCACCTGTCATCCGAGGAGGAATCCGCGCTAAGAGAACTCCGAAGCAAGCGTGACAGAGATAGGGAGAGAGAGGGAGCAACGGGTTCTTCTTCTGGCCCACAGAATCTTGGTTTGGGCACCAGGGCCCCTTTCCGGGCGCATAGAGAGGAGTTGGGGCTCTCAGAGGAGGAGATAGCCCAGGTCGAAGGTTGGGTGGACCTGGTAAACAAAACATCAGGATATCATGTGGATCCTGACCCAAACTCAGATTTTTGGGAGAGCAGTGAGGTCACTACTGAAATCCGAGGAGTCGATTTAGCTGGGGCCTCGACGAAATTCAGAATCCCAGAAGGGATCCATTTGGTGCGTCCTACGCCTTCTTGCCGACCATGCAGTCCTCTTTCAGGCCAAGCGGCCATCTGCTACGATGCTTTGTCCTGCGGTATGAGGTTGCCCCTGCACCCCTTCTTCAGGGCCCTGCTAAGGAGCTACAACTTGTGTCCCTACCAGTTGGCACCTAACTTCTAGACCCAGGCCGTGGGCACTTGGCTAGCGTGGCAGGAGGTCAACCCCGACCATCCTATCTCCCTATACATTATACATACTTTGTATACCCTGAAGAAGTCAGTGAGAAGGGAGAGGGACGTGAGAGCCGATGTGAAAGACTGGTATTATTTGTCCCCTAGGGGCTCCTATCCTCCTGCCATCACTGGCCAGCCGACCTCTATAAAGAACTGAAGGAATCAATGGTTCTGGGTAACTGGGGAGTGGCAGAGTTCTCCTGTGGACCCTTGTCCGGAAATTTTAGTTCCCCGAACTTTTTCCATTCCTAGTGAGTCGTGTGTTTGCTTTAGTGTATTAAATGTCATGTTTCACTTGTTTTTATTTTCAAGTCACCTTTCCTTGCTGGTTTTTTTTTTTTTTTTAAAACATGTTTGTGATTCGTGACAGGGGATACTTTTGCTCACCTCCTCCCCGACGCAGACCTAGCGGCAGTGAGGCGCTTGTTCGCTTATAAGGGCACCTTCCAAGGGGTCATTCAGCAAAACAAGTTGTTTGTGAAGCACGGTCTTATGCGAGCTATGAGTAAGTTCGCTTACTTATTACTGTTTCATCCTACGCCCCTTTTCTCTGCTTGCAGCTTTATTTTCCTATCTTTCTTGCTAGGTTCTAAGGATTTTCCAAAGATCTCTCTGAAGGGTCTCATGGCTACTAAGATTCCCCCTGCTCTTCGCCACGGCAGTGAAATCGAGAGAAAACAGAAAGCGGTCCTGGCCAACTTGCAAGTTGGGGTGGCGAAGGAGACGTCTGAGAGGTCTGCTGCTCAACTTCAGGGCCCTCTTCTAGCCCTAATGCCACCGCCTACTCTGCTGCCTGTGGGCCCTCAGAAGCCTGACACAGAAAAGGAGGCCGACCCTAAGGGAGCCCTTCCGAGGGGGAAAGGGAAAAGGTCTAACAGGGGCGGATCCAAAAGAGACAGAGAGGCTAAGGATGTCTCAGTGCCGCCTCCTTTATCCGAGGACATATTTGAACATGTCCCTGAGGAGGAGCCTGCCCCCCTGAAGAGACTTAGAAGAGGTAAGGGCAAGGAATCCACCTCTACACCTCCGCCTCCCATGATTGAAGACCTGGAGGATGAGCCCTCTATGTCCATTCCGAGCATGGCCTATGAAATGACACCGGAGGGAGCAGAGGAGCTCAAGCACATCAAAACCAGCATTCTCCCCAGGGATGTCACCTTCAGCCCTTCACTATTTGATTCTCCCAGCTCCCCTCCAGCCCGGGCCGCCTTTATTACTGAACAGTTTTGGACAGAGGGCTGGTCTGCTTTCTCCTCCAGCGTTAGTCCGTCCCGGAAGTTGCTCGCCGCCAAGGCCATGAACGCCAGGGCATTGGCCCTTATTGACAGGTGGAGTCGTCCGTCATAGCCCGTAAATCTTCTTCAGAGGAAAGGGTTAATGCGAAGCTCCTCTAGGAGGACAATGATAAGTTGAAGCATGACCTCCGGGCCTCCGAGTCAGACGTGGCGGTCTTGTGCAAGAAACTGGACGACTCCAACCGCGCACAATCTATCGCCTCTGAGGCCCTGGTCGTCGCTAACGCAGCCAAGTTGAAGCTGGAAACTGAGGTGGCGGCAGTCAATGAGAGACTGAAAAGGGAGCTGGAGGCTAGGAAGAAGGTTGAGGAAGATTACACTTCCCTGGAAAAGCATATTGACTCCAGAGTTTCCGAGGCTTTGGAGCGTACCATAGAGGGCAGGGTGAAGGAGGTTCTGGATATAGAAGTGTCGAAAACAGTTCAGAACTTCAAGGATACTTTTGAGGAGACCCCGAAGTACGAGACTATGCAACGGGTGTTTGGGAATTTAGGGGCCAGGATGGCCTTAGGGGACATAAAGGAAGCTTTTCCTACCTTAGACTTGTCCTCCATTGAAGCATTCTACCCTGAGCCCCAAGATGCTCCTGCAGATCCTTTAGGTGCATCCAGCAAGGGCTCTCCGGAAGGCGTCCCCCCCCCCCCCAATGATCTTCTTCCATTTTTGCCTTGCTTTTAGTTAGTTTATTTTTTGGTTTTTGTAAGTGTCCCGGCACCTAATACTGTAAATGCAACTTTTACTTGATTTGTAAATGTCTCATTCTTATGAATGGAATAGTTTGCTATGATTTCGCCGCAGTGACGTTTCAAAACTGTTTAAGTGAATGCTTCGTGATTATATGATGATAATGTGGGAAATTATAAGTGTTTGTAGATGTGTAGTCTCTCAGATCTAGCGAGCTTAATGCGTTCACGCTTGCTGGTTGGATCTTATTTTTTTTTATATATATATATGACAACACTTGGTTGAATTCGAGTGTTTCCAAAATGTAAATGCCTTTATAAAATGCCTCTCGCACGTATCGCGTATTGCATGTTTAACGTATTGCATGTTTAATGGGTATAGTCCCTCAGATCTGAGTGGTTCGAGACATTTATGTTTACCAATGAGATCTGATTTTGACAAACATTTAAACATACATAAGCCACACTTTGTAAAGTCTGTGTATGCAGTTTTGGTTGTACTAAGATCTTTGCGGTGCTAATGCATTCAATTTCTTACGCAACGGCTGTAGTGTAGGCTTATAAGAGTCCCTTGTTTGTAATAAACTTCATGCATGATGAATACGCATGGCTAATTAGTATTTGGTGCAATCATCATCATAATTAACTAGCGATTTCATACAATCATGCGGCAACGCTGTGCCTCATTGAAGTGGAATTTGACTTATTGAAAATAGCGACGAAGGTGATCTGTGTTCCAAGGGTTACACAAAGGTACCCCGGATAAATCTTCAATTATGTAGGTACCAGGTACCACCTCGACCGTGATCCTGTAAGGGCCTTCCCAGTTAGGACCCAAAGTCCCTACTCCTGGTTCTTGAGTTGAAGGAAGAACCTTTTTTAGGACTAGGTCCCCAATATTAAAGCGTCGCCCTTTCACCCTTTTATTGTAGTATCGAGCCATCTTTTCCTGGTATCTGGCCATCACCACTTGAGAATCGTTCCGTTTCTCCATGAGGAAATCCAAACCGGCCCTTTGTGCTTCTTCGTTTCTCACTTCGTCGTAATTAGTTTGTCGAAGTGAAGGTACCCCAATTTCGACGGGACATACCGCCTCGGCACCATATGCCAATGAGAACAGTGTTTCACCAGTTGCGGTGTGAGAAGTGGTGCGAAGCGCCCAGAGCACTTGTGGGAGCTCATCTACCCATGCGCCCTTTTTGGACTCCAACTTCCTTTTCAGGGTGTTTTTTATGGTCTTGTTCACTGCTTCCACTTTCCCGTTGGCCTACGGGTGATGTGGAGATGAAAACAGCTTTCTAATTCCCAAATCCTCGCACAACTCGTCTACGCTTCTGTTTTTAAACTGTTTAGCATTGTCACTAACCTGCGAATGGGGTATCCCAAATCGGCATATGATATTCTTCCAAATGAACTTGGTGGTGTTGGCCTCGGTGATCCTCATAAGTGGTTCAGCCTCGACCCACTTGGTGAAGTAGTCAATTGCTACTATAGCAAAGCAATTATTTCCGGCACCCCTAGGCATAGGACCTATAATATCAACCCCCATTTTGAAAAAGGCCAAGGGCTGGTCACCACGGTTAGTTTGTGATGTGGCTGATGCAGTATGGTTGCGTGTCTTTGGCATTTATCGCACTTGCGCACGAAGTCATGAGAGTCATTTCGCATAGTGGGCCAAAAATACCCCTGTTTGAGGGCTTTCCGAGCTAGCGATAGTCCCCCGGCATGGTTGCCACATATGCCTTCATGGATTTCTCTCATTACATATCACCCTTCCTCAGGCCCAACACATCTTAGCAACGGGGAGGTAAAGCTCCGTTTATAGAGTAGATCATCCAAGAGTACGAAATTTGCAGCATACCTTTGAAATTTTCGAGCTGCCTCCGACTCGTTTGGCACTTTCTGGTGCCTCAAATATGCAATCAGCGGATTCATCCAGGATCTCTCTTCCTCTACTGTCAAAATCTCTGGTCATGGCTCAATAGAGGAGGTCAACATGCGCTCAATCGGGATCAGATTATATAGCTCCGCATCACTCCTGCTTGCTAGTTTGGACAGAGTGTCAGCATTGGAATTTTTTGTCCTGGGGATGTGCTGTAATTCCATTTCTTCAAAGTGTATCGTCAAATCTCTTACTTTCTTCAAGTAAGCAATCATAGAGGGTTCTTTGGCAGAAAATTGCCCATTGAATTGATTTACAACGAGCTGCGAATCGCTGTTCGCCACTATGGACTTGATCTTCAAGGCTTTGGCAAGTCTTAACCCAGCTAACAACGCCTCGTACTCAGCAACGTTGTTCGAGGCTTTGAACTCAAAGCGGATTGCGCTATGTAGTTTAAACCCTTCTGGGCTTATTAGTAATATGCCCGCACCGGATCGCTCCTTAGCTGAGGACCCATCAACAAATAATTTCCACTCCTGGCTATCATCTGCGTTATCAACCATTTCGACCTCCGGTGGGTGTGTGAATTCGACTACGAAGTCAGCCAAAGCTTGGCCTTTTATCGCAGTCCGAGGCGCATAGTGTATGTCAAACTGGCTGATTTCTATTGCCCATTTCAGGAATCTCCCAGATACATCTGGTTTTTGCAACACTTGTCTCATGGGAAAGTTGGTGAGCACGTGTATGGAGTGTGCCTGGAAGTAGGGACGAAGTTTGCGAGAAGCGGTGAGTAGTGAGAGGGCAAGTTTCTCCATATCTGGGTAGCGTGTCTCCGCATCTAGCATGGTTTTGCTCACGTAATATACTGGAAATTGATTCCCCTCCTCTTCTCTGACCAACACGGAGCTAATAGCCTCCTTGGACACAGCCAAATATAAGTAGAGAGGCTCGCCAGCCTTTGGCTTTGATAGCAATGGGGGTCGTCCCAAGGATGTTTTCAGGTTGGCGAAGGCCTGCTCACACTCCGGTGTCCACTGGAATCGTTTCCCCCCTTTTAGGATTTTGAAAAATGGAAAGCATTTGTCTGTGGATTTGGAGACGAATCGATTCAAGGTTGCAATTCTTCCCGTTAAGCTTTGCACCTCCTTTGGATTTCGAGGCGATTGCATGTTTAACAAAGCATTGATTTTGTCTGGATTAGCTTCGATTCCACCATGAACCCAAGAAATTTTCCAGATGCTACTCCAAACGCACACTTCGCTGGGTTGAGCTTCATCTTATATCTTCTCAAAACATCAAATGCTTCTGACAAATGGTGGATATGATCCGCAGCGACCATGCTTTTGACTAGCATGTCATCAACGTACACCTCCATAGTGTTCCCCAATTGTTCCAAGAACATGCGGTTTACCAGCCTCTGATAGGTAGCTCGCGCATTTTTCAAGCCAAATGGCATAGCTCAGTAGCAATAGAGTCCTCTATCTGTGATAAATGAAGTATGCTCTTCATCCGGTTCGAACATGGGGATTTGATTGTACCCGGAATATGCATCCATGAAGCTTAGCAACTCGTGTCCTGCTGTGGAGTCGACCAGTTGATCGATCCGGGGCAATGGAAAGCTGTCTTTGGGACATGCCTAGTTCAAGTTGGAAAAATCAATGCACACCCTCAATTTCCCATTGTGTTTTGGTACTAAAACAGGATTTGATACCCACTTCGGATATCGGGACTTTCTGATGAAACCATTTTTCAATAGCTTTGCGACCTCGTCTTTCAAGGCCTCATACTTGTCCGAACTCATGGGCCTTCTCTTTTGCCTGTGCCCAGGGCTTCGGGGATCCAGCTGGAGCCTGTGGCAGGCTTCCTTAGGATCGATCCCAATCATGTCACCATGCTTCCATGCATCATTTACCTCCTCAGATACGTTTCTTAATTTCGACAAGGAATTCATTGGCATCATTTACCTCCTCAGATACAATGCCACTAAAGGCTTCCGGAATGCCCCACTTAATGATCATGAGACTCACGTAATTTAAGCAATCCCACTTCTCAAAGTTCCTCATTTGATTAGATGAACTTTCATCCGTAAGAGGAGCAGGTTGCCCAATCCTTAGTACACGGTCTAGATCCATGCAGCCAACGAAAAGTTAATGTTCTTGTTTTGATCCTTAAAGTTTGTTCCATAAATACAGGGATTAAATTTGAGCTTGTAGATATACTACTAACAAAATTCAAAACCGAATAGAGAACACTTAAACAAAATAGCTCACATAAGTACCTTAATATGCAAATCATACTTTCAAATAATGGTAGGGCCCATCACAAGATACCTAGCACAACGTCAATATTTAGTCTTTGGACAGAAATATTGACTTGTAAGTGGTACTCTTGGTGTAGTGATCAAACACTGACAGTAAAACATGTCGACCAATAAACCTTTCTTTAGACCGATTTATTGATCACACGTTAAATCAAATAACCCTTACCTGTTTATCACCACAAGTTCATGTGAAATTCGAGCCAAATATTGACCTTCCTTTGGACCGATCAATATCCGCATGAAATAACACATAAACACCTAATTTTCCTTTAATGTAGTGATCAAACACTGGCAATAAGACATGTTAATCAATAAATCTTTTTTTTGGACCGATTTATTGATCACATGTTAAACCAAATAATTGTCACGTATTCATCACCACATGTGCATGTGAAATTCGAGCCTAATATTGACCTTCCTTTGGATGAAGGAAATAGAAGGATATATAGAATTTTGTACGTTCGGAATATTTAAAGTTTCGTGAGAGTAATGAGCAGTGCCGGCCCTGAGAATATAGTGGCCTAAGGCAACTAACCTATTTTGAGGCCCTTGAATATAATTTTTTTTTTTCAAACGTAACAATACTTAAATATTTAAATAAATAAGACATGTATTCAAAAGAAGACTTTATATAATTCAAAAGATGTAATTACAAATTCAAACATATCTCACAACCGAGAGATCATTTTAACATAATATTTAACCAAGTACGTGTTTGTGTCTTCATTACGTGTTTGTTTACTGCTACTAAAAAACTTATCAAGTGCTCCCTCTTGAGATTTAATTAATTGCTCAACCTTTTGTTTTCGTTTTCTTTTAGCATATCCAGATTCAAATTTTCTAGTAGACATAATTATATGCAAAGAGAGATAAAACCTGATTGATGAATCTGAATCTGTAATTGAGGATCTTCTCCTCCATCGAATATTTCTCTTTCCATTAATAAAATATTTGCACATGAAAGCATAAACAGGTTGAGTATAAAACCATTGCATCTCTGTAATGGGATATTCTGGGCCCTGTTTACTTCAGAAAATTGCAGCCTAACTTAACTATTTGGCACAACCCTATTCCTATACCTCTATTCCTTGACATTAGAGAGTGTTAAATATGGGAAAAAAAACATGTTTGAAATTAGATAAATGCACACTTTAGTCAGTCACATAAAGAGAGCTATAGGACAAGTTAATCATCAAGATTTTACTCTAATTAAACCAAACGGAGACAATATACAATAGATCACTTGAAACATGTCCTCCAACAATGTTAGCATTTATCATTATTTGCTATAAAGGGATATGAATATGAAACCTCCCAGGTTAAGGATCAAAGTGAAAATTATGCACAAGGACACTGGATATAATTTCAGAATGCTAAAAGCATGTGTAGTTAATGGCATACCTTATCACATAACAATACCCAACAATTGCTTAAGACCTAAGTTGAATTTCATTTGAGACATAACCTTCTTTTACTTCTCCTTAGCCCCGTATTCTCTGCATCCTCTCCGAGAGGAATAAACCCCGGAATTGTAATTAAGCTCTCCACATAGTAGTGAGAAGCCCCAAATGTCCAAGGTCTATCTGGGCTATAACTGTCTTCATTTTTCTGGTTTCTAGTTAAAATGCTTTCTCTAATGGCTTAGCTAAGAATATCTGTGAATAGGATCGATCAGTAATTTTACAGCATTTCTTCTCAATTCTTCTTTTCCTTTCAACAGATACATCTAATTTTCTATCTAATAATAAATAATAATCCACAGACAAATGCATTTCTGATTCTAATTTTACTTTAAACTAATCCAATTACATCTAATCACAAAACAGACGGTAGAGAGAGGAGTGGGAAATATGTAACCTCTAATTTTGGGAGGATCGACTTGTCTTTTGGAAAGAGATTGAATATGTTCATCAAGTTTTCTCAAAGCTTCACGGGCCTTATTTGGATCAACCTCAAACTCCGACTCTTTCTCCACAGCATTCACAAAACTAAGGAGGTTTGCTGATTGCTGAACTCAGTGAACTGCTGAAGAAGAAGAACAAATGAACAGATATCACAGAATGGTTGGCGTTTGGGACTTGGCGACGCGAACCAGGCCCGGCAACAGGTCTGGCCGTCCGGGAGAGGGAGAATGGGAGATTGCAATTGAAAAAATTTGAAATGACGGAAGGAACTGAAGTTAGCGGTATAGGGTTGGGTAATACAGATTCTTATTTTTTGGATTGAGCTTTTTTTTGGGCCAACTTTTTTTTTTTTTTCCTGGTTGGAGGCCCCCAAAAATTGGAGGCCCAAGGCGGTTGCCTTAGCAGCCTTGGCCCAAAACCGGGCCTGGTAATGAGAAAGGTAGGTTTGAGAAAGTCGAATTTACAGTTAAAGATTTTGCTGGGATTGGATTTCCAATGTAAAAAAAAAACTGAATTTGTGTGTTGTTAGATTTGAAGGCATTATAGTCTCTTTGTCCTTTACTTAATCTGAAATTTGAATAAGAAAATTGTTATTCTGTGGCTCGCTGTTTGAATATTTTGATTCATTATTCAATGCTTTTAAAGAATTTATGGGATCTTGAACTAGCATGATTCTTTTTCTTACATAATTATGTACTAGTTTTTGTATAATTTTATGGAGTGGGATTGACGAGAACTAGAATCCAAGAAATGCTGCTATTACTATTAGTTTACCAGACTCTATGTATCATTATGTTTGTCAGTATCACTTCTGACGCACAACATTATCCTAAAATTTTGGAATCAAAATTAGCAAAGATTGAATAATTATGTTCACGATTTATTTATAGTATATCTCTTTGTTTATGTTAATACAATATTCTTGTAATCTTTAGATTTTATCTTTATCTTGTAACCCAAGTAATATCCTGTATATATAATATTACTTGCTCGTGAAGAACAATATATTATAATTTCAATATTTTAGAAAAATATTGACTCAATGCTCCTAAAAAAGCATAATTTAAAATATGTTTTAAACGAATATGATGTTGGTGTTCTCGAAGAAACATAACCCACGTTAGATAAATTTTCCAGAAAAATATTTTATCGTCACTCATGTAAAGTACAAATATTGTTAATTCAAAAGGTAGAATGAATCGTTAATGTCAATATTTCAGAAGAATATTATTTGTTCCTGGATAGCATAATTTGTCAATATTTCAGAAGAATATTAACTTATTATTCTTGAAGAATCACAATTTTAGAAATATAATTATTTCAGAAGAATAATTCATTTTTTTGCTCATATCTAGAACAATAGATATTAATTATTATTATTATTGATTGAGCTTCAAATCAATATTCCAGAAGAATATTGTGTTATTGCTATGTTTCAATATTCTAGAAAAATATTATTTTATTGCTCATGTAATAAATATTGCATTCTTTTTCTCAAAGAAATTCAAATTTTTTACTTTATTAATAATCCAGGAAATTATTATGATATAGAATAATATATTGTTGTGGTGATTCCTGAAGAATCATAATTTTATCTCATATGAAATATTATAACGAAATATAATTTGCTCTTGAAGAGCACAATATTATGAGATATGTTATTAATTTGATATTTTGAAAAAATATGTTGTTAATCCCGAAGAATAACAACATTATTTTATGATAAATATTTCAATTTATTATGTTACTTGTTCACGAATAACATAGTTTCTTTTTCTACTCCAAGTAAAGGTTAGTATTTTATTAACCTTGAATTTCATAGAAAGTGGTATACCTATTCGATCTTATCATATAGTTTTGATTATACCAACTTACAATAGATATTTGTTTGAATGTATACTTTACATTCAATAATATAGTATAATATTCTAGAAGAATATTGTGTCACTATTGTAGAAAATGAACAATTTAAATAAATATTCCAACAGAATATTGCAGCATTAGAAAATCTCATTTAAGTTATTTAATAAAACAATCCAGAAGAATATTTTATTTTTGCTCTTGAATAAGCAAAATTTTATTTCACATTGAATATTCAAGTTCAATATGTTGTTGCTCCTGAAGAAGTATAACAATTAAATAATAATATTAACTACTCTTGAAAAGTATGATATTGCAATTTCAATATTCAATAAGAATATTGACATATTAATTTTGAATGAGCAATAAAAACATGCTTTTCGAAGTAGCATATATTTCGAAGAATAACTCATTTGAGTTCATGTTTATCCCTGAAGGAAAACATATAACAAATGTCATAAGGACGTTGATTAATTTGACTACTTGAATGATATATGATTATATAATGTTTAATCATTAAATTATATCTTATATTGAACTAGAAGTTCAATTTGTTTTTATTATTTAGCATGACCAGTTGGACCATCACTGGATCAATAATGATGCGAAATTAAAATGGATGCTGAATGAAAAACTAGAAGATTCTTCAATTCAATCATATATGATGTTTATTTTCTTTCATAAAATTTCCTGACTGTCACTAGCTAAAATAGGGATTAAATTCCTTATATTTCTGAAAATAATTAGCTAGGGTGACTCATCATCATCCACGTTGATCATCTAAATATTATTTGTATCTAATAGATTTGTTACATATACTAGATGATTGCATGGTGTTCGCAACCTGAAGTTTGCGAAATTATTGCTCAAATTTTAAATTATGAGCATAATCTTCAGATTATATAATCAAGAATGTGTCTTGATAATGCTAGTGGATGTAAATATCAACATTTTAATAAGTGTTAGTTGGGATGTCGATAAATGGTTTAACATTTTTTCTTGTTAAACGTCTCCAATAATTTAATTGAAAATAAAATACTTCACTTTTTGTTTTTGGAATTCTATTACGCATCATGCCGACATCATAGTTCTCCCTGCTATAATTGGCTTATGATTAGAGCCTAATTTTTTCATCTAATTTTTTGATATTGCAATTAATCCACCACACTGCACTGAATTGGAAAATAAAGAATGTTGAGAAAAATACGTTGTTTGAATATATATCTCAAATTGGTGATATTTTACAACTTTGAAAAAATGATTGCCAATTTGATTGGATATTTTTCTCAACATTAGGGGGAAGATTAGTATCTTAAAATCAAACAAATGCATTATATTATGTTATATATATTCTCGCGATTCATAATACGAACCAGAAGTTCAATTGAAAATATAAACAAAACGTTCAAAGATAACATAATTACAAAATTCAATATCTATAAGAGATTGATAAAATCTCATATATTAGTTACACATGCTCTATCTTATATTGATATATAACATGCCTACAACGTGGAGATTTCTGATTCGAACGGAGATACCCAAATAAATAAAAATAGAGCAAATTATTATGATGTTCTTATAAAAGAGGCATATACTCGTGAAATAGTATATATTGATATAACTAATTTTTAATCTTCAGAAGAGGTTCAAGTACTTGAAATATTGAAAAATTGAGATCTCTACAGTTATGTTTTGTGGGGAAAGAAATCGAATTGAAATGATAATTGTGTCGACATACTTTATAAAGCACTTATGCAAAAACATATTGCGAAGTTAGCCGCATTATAATATGAATGATAGCGAGGATAATAAAAGAAAATAAATCGAAAAAAATCGACATAAAAATAGTTGGCAAAAAATATGCATTTAGACTAAATTAAACTTACTACAAAACCTGAAATTTTGGGACCGGAAGTCCAAACACTTAAAAGTGTAAACCAGTAAAGTACCTATAGATATAGTCGTAATACATGACTTGTTGCACAACGAAATGTTTCAAAGATCTGGCATCGATGCAATATTTTAATTGCCTGACAAATGCATAATAAGTGCCAATAAATATATAATTATTAGAAATGTAAATACTGAAAGATGATTGACTCTAATTACTAGCTTGTGCTCTTTGATGTATCAATGAGTTATATCAAAATGTATGATCATCAACTCGGTACGTTGGGAGTATTCTTTGAAGTACCAATAAGTAAGATTGAAAAGGGTAATCAATACCTCGATACTTTGAGATTGTGTGAAATGATTAGAAAAGATCTATTTAAAATATAGGAATTGTTACTTATCTAAAGTTTCATAGCTTAAATTTGGGGGTAGCAATTTGACAATTGCAATGTGAAACATATACGATGTATGAACCATACAGTATAATCCTCGAAGGATTAAATATATCTAAAATATATAGTTCAAGTTTTTAAGAAACTTGTTTGATCAAAGTATACATATACATTGCAATCTGAATATTTAATATGCCTTGAAAAAATTCAATTTTGTAATGGAATTTGATTGGTAGTATAAAATTAGATTACATGAAGAATGGTACATATGACTCTATATGACAAAGTGTTGAAATTGAAATGTACAATTATTGTGAATAATATTTGAAAATTGTGGCAATTAATTTTCAAAATTCAAATTCATGGTTAATTATTTACCTGAAGTGAATAAGTTAATTGTTCATTGAAATGAATAAGTCACTTCCAAATTTGAGAACTGCATTAAATGCATTGATGAATATTGATTATAGAACATGGATCGATGCAGCATATTCAAATGATAGGAAATATTTTATAGTTCTTCAAGTTCAAATGAATAATTGAATTTATATTCGAAGAACAAATAATATGAGATATGTGCCATTTATATAGGCTTGGTGAAGATATTCGATATTACAACGATTAACAGTTGAAATAATTACATGCAATATCCAAATAATTGTAATGTTCCCATGAGAGGGGAGCTAATAACTTTTTTTTTCCTTCGCCGAGGTTTTGTCTCATGAGGTTTTCCTGGTAAGGTTTTTAATGAGGTAGCTGTTATCAATGTCTATTGATATACTATCCTATACGAGACTCCTAAGAGATCAAGATATGGATGATTCAATAGATATTGAATAAGGGGAATAACTATATGGATGATTCAATACAGATTGAATCAGGGGAGTAACTGTACTTTTTTCCTTCGTTCAGGTTTTGTCCCACTGAGTTTTTTTGACAAGATTTTAATGAGCCAGCATCAAAATACTCCAGAATTTTCTACTAATTCACTCAAGTGACAATCTAGCTGATTTATCAACAAAAGCACTGCCAACACCTACATTCAAGAAGTCAGTTCACAAGATTGGGATGCATTGATTCGATGATTTACAGTGATCAACACTAGAGGGAGTAGCTGTACTCTTTTTCCTTAGTCAAGGTTTTGTCCCATTGGGCTTTTCCGGTTAGGTTTTGACGAGGCGGGACTCATCTTAATACACCAAGAATAAATGTACTCTTTTTATTTTATTTGATGTTTTTTGTCTAATTGGGTTTTTATCAAAGGTTTTAACGATGCAGATATTTAGTAATATGTCATTTAAGGGGGAGTGTTGTAAATATTATCTTATATTGGTGAATGACAATTGTATCCTAGTAACTCTAGACATTATTACTTTGTATATCCATATTATCCCCTATATATATGAGGTTCTGGTTTATAATAAAATATACAAGTTTTTGGTGTCTCTACTTTTCTCTTTTTTTCTTTCTAGTTTATAAAAAACTGAAATTTTTTAAGCTTTTACAAATTTTAATACATGCATTTCACACTCCTCAAGCATGGCGGTATAAGAGATGGCAATGCTTTCCATGTTGAGGAATTGGAGCTAGTAGGGGGCAACCAAGAATCAAATATACTAATTACATGTGATGTAAGAAGAAGAATGCTTTTATTGCGAATATATGCTTTCGCAATAAAAGCATTCTTCTTCTCACATGAAAAGAACAGAAAAGAAAAGAAAATGTTAGAAGAATGAAAACACTTGTATCCTTTGTATTTATCACTATAGCCAACAAATGACGTGTTTGGTCGAAGAGAAATTTAACAATTTTTTCCTCACGTTCATTTTCAACCACACATCTCTATGGGACACACTTCTTTACACAGTTTCAACAACTTTTCAACCACATATTCAAAAATTTCTCCAAATTCTCCTACACCAAACATACTCAAAGATGCAGAGAACTATTTTTAGATCAAATTTATGGCGTCGTGTGTCCCAAGTGTAGGGAAAATACTTAGAGCTAAAGACATGAAGTTAAGAATAAAATGTGCCATACAGAGCAAAGTATGAAGTTTCAAAATTAAGAGTAGATGATGATAGCCTATTAATAAGATATACGACTGTAGTAAAAGCTTCTACCTACAAAAATAGGGGAACACCATTATGAAACAACATAGTCATACCTAGTTCACGTATTATACCATGTCGCCTTTCAACCATACCTGTTTGCTCCAGTATATATGAGCATGATACTTGATGGATGGTGTCTGTTGAAAGTAAATGGGATGATAAGTTGGTGGTGATGAATTCACTTCCTCCATCAAAATTAAAAATTTATTTATTTGTTAAATTTTCCGATAACATATTTTTCAAAGGATAAGAATGCATTAACAATATCAAATTTATTTTGCAATGGAATAATCCATGTATACTTAGAAAATTATCTACCAAACATGTATAAATTTCCCAATAGATAAAATTGGGGCAGGTTCCACAAATCCAAATGATTTTTTTTTTTTCAAAAATACCATAATTTGAATATTTAGAACAAGAAAACGATAATCTACTAAGCTTCTCTAATTGGCAATTATCACATAAATTTTCAGATTTTATAGTTCCAGTGATGTCAATCAACCATTTATTCATTAATAACCATAATGCCGAAATCTGAGGATGTCCTAAGCGCTGATGCCAAACATCTCCTGGGTTGGATTTGAAGGGATTTCAGCTCAGATGAAGTGGGAAGAACATAAAGGTCACTCTTGTACTTCCCTGTGATCACTCGTTGTCCTATTTCTTGTTCTTTAACACAAAAATCAACATTAGAAAACTTATAGTTGATTGGAAAATATGTTGTTAGCTGACTTATAAAGAGCAAAATTTTGTTGAATCAGAAACTAGCAAGACATCACTAAGAGGTAGGGAATTATTCTTTTGTTCAATGCAAGAGGCTCCAATAGCAAGAATTGGTAAAGAAGATCCATCGAAAATGAGTAAAGAATCTACACCATAATATTCCCTAATATTAGTTAGCATACCTAGCTTACCTTTCATGTGGTTGGAGGCTCCTATGTTCGAAGTCCATTAAACATTCTATTTCGGCAATGATGTTGTCCAACATGAGGACTACAGTTGCTTTTGGTACATCATCAGATTAAGTTGGCTTCTTGGGCACCCACCACTAGATTTTGGCTATATGGCCCACCATGCTATAGTACTGGCATTTTTCTTCGTGGTAGAGTCTTGTTTTGAAGGAGTCATGCGACGCTTGCTTGGTGGTGGAGGGTTTTACTACTGAGTGATCGCATTGGGATTTTTAGAGAAGATCTGATTTTGATCTTGAGGTTTTTGCGTCTGAAATATTTTCCCAACAGATGTGAATTTTTTAGTATTTCCATGATATCCTAAGGAAAGTTGCTGGGAGCTCTAGGTACTACTGATGTTGGCTATAAAATGCCATTTGGTCGTACGCTCATTCAATTTGCATCCTTTCCACCATCGTTCTGCTCATATGCCTTTCACACAGTAATTTATCTCATCAAGCGTCTTTCCACTCCAACCCTATCCAATAAGAATCCATTCTCCGTTCTCTTCCAATCTCCCCTCGCTACTCCTCACTTCACCAATTTGGATGTTTTGTTACTCTTGGCTAAAGCCTTACACTAACTCAAAGCTTGACCCCAAATCTAGACCATGCACCTTCATTGGATATGATCATCAACCCCACTCCTATCTATGCTACAACAATGCGACTGGGAAAGTATTTATCTCTAGACACATGGTTCATTGAGCAGCAATTCTCATTTTCCTCCAAATTTAATTCCGCCACACCCTCCGTTGAAACACTACACTCGACTACCCTTCCAATCCCCCTGTCCGATTTTTCTCTCTACTTTCAGCCTTCTAACTCTTCTCTGTGATGACCCAAAAATTCAAGCAATTTTTTTTTTTTTGGGAAGGCTACCAGTAGCTTTCATTTAAATTAAAAACATAGCTACTGGAGGCCACTAATAGTATATTTTCAGAAACATGGCAGAATTACTACATTTTCCAAAAACTCTTTCTAAACTTATTTAGAACCAATTTAATTATTGTAAACAATAAGTTTACCTTGTTAACCTTTAAAGGATCATCATCCCTACTTCAATTTTGTCATTTTAATAATAATAAAGTTAAAAACTATTTCAACACTTCATAAGAATAATATTTAAACATTAAGCAGAACTTTAAAATACAAGGTCCATTTATTTTCATAAAAATCTACTTATACATCTCAAAATCGAGCCCCAAATAGTATTTAAATTTTAAATACTACAAGAATAAAAATTTCATTTCAAAATAGTTTTAAGTACAAAAAGGCTTGATCTTTCATCTCTTTTGGTTACTAATAAGTTGATGCAAACCACGTAGCAATTGTAGCTACGCAACCCACAAATTATTGGAATCGACCCAAGAACGCCAAAGAACCACGATTTAGAGATTGATTCAAATTAATTGAACCAAGCAACCAACACAATCAATTGATATGTTGACCTCTTGATCACAAAGAAGATAAATCTCACCCAAGATTTGAACAAACAAGAATTAACTCGCAAGTTCGGATTTTATTCAATAAAGAATAAGAATGTGAAAGCAATTTGCCTCTCAATTAATATATCAAAGTTGTCTAATGAATAATGAAAATTACATCCCTATATATAGGATCAAAACTAGGTTAAAGAGTTCTAATTAAATAAGGAAACAACTACCTAAAATTAAGGAAATAAAAATAACCTAAAATCACGCGTATGTAATGTTACGGCCGTGACTGAATTCCTTACGGCCGTAACCTTGCTTCTGAGTCACTCTTACGGCCGTGACAATATGACTTACGGCCGTAAGTCCAAAAACGCCCAATTCCAAATTTAAGCAGAAACTCCATTACGGCCGTGACACTCGAACTTTACGGCCGTGAAAGAAATTTACGGCCGTGATACTCAATCTTACGGCCGTGATTGCTTATGTCTCGCAAATTCAATTTTCAGCAGAAAGTTGGTTACGGCCGTGAGGATTTGTATGTTACGGCCGTAACATTGAAATTTCACCACTTTCTTCGACGCAATGAATAAGGTTGATCCACTCATCGTTTTGGCTCGGCCCCAACATGGAACTTGTTTCTTTTGATGACACGAACATTGTTTTGGCCATTGTTTCTTGAACTAACTTGTCCATTGCTTCCTTGGCCTTCTTGGTTTGCAATCGAGTCATCGGTCCTCCTTTGATCTTCAACGGATCTTTGTGTGGGCTTGTATCCGTGGTCTGGATCACATCATAAGTACTCTTCATTCTCGACCGACATTCTCCATTGGGAATCCACACTACAGAAATTAATGCTCCATTGCTTATAAAAAGATATATGAAACAATCATGAACCACACGGTCCAGTGAATAAAACTTGATGCATGTAACAAGAGGTTATTTTCAACATAAAGTGTATAAAGTTTTATAAGTATCTACCATATTCAATATTCTCTTGTCAATCTTTATCATACTTATAAGTGAATATAAATCATACACTCTACCTCTTAACTTCGACATTATCTCTCATATATTTGAATGAAATCATAATCACTTTAATTTATCATTTGATAATCAACTCATATCTCATTCACTACATTTAATTTCCTATATGTTATACCAATACAATACTCATCTTGTATATTGGCTTCAAAGTATATATAAAATATTTGACTTTGTGCTCATCATCATCATATCAAAATTGCCAAGTAACAATAGAAATTATTATGAAAATTTCATCATTTATTATTTACTACATTTGACAATTCAATTCATGTCTACATATAAATAAGAACAAAATCTCACATAGCAAATTCATAGCATCAACATCAAAATCAAAATAGTTACCAAATCAATAAGCATGGTAATGGAAATGTAATGCATGCTATGATATGCATAAATGATATGATGTTCATCTCTTTTCAATCTTTTCTTTCTCTTCTCTTCTTTCTTTCTTCTTTGAAAAGTAATATTCATGAAATATACAATATTTTACATTTCAGAAGTTCTCTTCTCGTTTCTCTTTAGAGGCTCTTCCCATATTAAGGTCATACAACGTGTGCCATTCATTTTGTTTTGCTAAGCATGAGGTCACAAGAGTGCTTACACTCCCAAGTTAACTCATTTATGAGCCGAAGCTCGTGAGCCATCAAGCTCGATAGGGGATCGTCTCCATAGCCGTGAGACATTGATCTCGAAATGTACATAAGACCTTATGGACAACTATTGTCCGTGACCTCCATTCATTTGGGGACTTGATCCCTAGGTATACAACCTAAATATAGACTTCTTTAATGTTCATGATTATTTCTTGAAAACATCATCTTTCTCTTGAATGTTTAAATGATCACCAATGCTTATGATGTCATGATGCATATGAGACACCAATAAGCATGAAAATCTTGCTTGAAAGGTCATGCATATAATTACTTCTTCATATATGGCATAACAATTTGCACATACTTATTTATTCGAGCTTGACAAAACAATTTGCACATGATTATTTATTTAAGACATCAATATCATACTATCATGGTATGAAATTCTTCACATAAGCATTTATTCAAACTATGCTAATGTATTATATTCTCTATAATTTAACACATAAGGAGTAAGGATGAAATCCTTTATCATGTCAACAAGTTCTGCATATTTCATACACATAACCGTAACATTAAAGTGATATGTCTAAGTACACAATCTCAACAAATCAAGTTAATCTCATCTTAACATACTTCTTTCTCATATATGTTAGACATAGGACATATCTCAAACTTAAAACGAAATTTAGTTATCAAGTCCAACATCTTTTAGTCTCAATTTTCCTTTTTAAACACATACAAAAGAACATTTTTGTTTAGTAATTCCAGCAACCTTATAAACTATACTCAGTACTTATTAATACATTTCAAATCATGTGTATTAAACACGGATCATCAATTAAGTTAATAACAAGTTTTAGACCTAAAGTCCAACATTATTAAATTTCAAAATCTAGTTTTAAACACTTGCAAAGTGACCATTTCAAACCAATAGTTCAAATAGATTTTTAATGCGTGTTTCTTGTCTTATAACACACTTGAAATCTTGTATATTGATCATAAAATATACTTAACTTATAACAAGTTTTAGTCATAAGATTAACCACTTTTTAGCCTCAAAACTCAATTCAAAACCTCATTCCATATTACTTTAAATCTCATATTTCATACTTCAATCAAATCAATTCAAAGTCAAGTTTTGAACACATGCAAAGTAACTTTTCGAAGTGTTTATTCTAGCAGATTTTATACTAGTTCAACTCCTTTTAATATGCCGTGAATCATGTAAAATATATAGCAAAAAGGGTTTAGGTTAACAATAAGGTCTAAGTACAAGTGTTGCGATACTTTCTAGTGTGAAAACTAATTTCAAACACTTTCATAAAAACAAGATTGATAACCTTAATAATCTTTAGTTTTTAAATCAACCTAAATCTTGACTTTTATACATTAAACCCATAAATAAGCTTAAGCCATAAGGTAGAACATGATTTAGTGTCCAAAATCAATTTAAATCATGTTTTAATACTTCTATATAGGGCTGCAAGTCGTATTGGAAAATCCGATTGCGATTAGTCCGAAATTCAAAACTTCTAAATTTTTCAAAAAGATTGGATTGGAATTGGGACGAGTTTCATAATTCCAAAAATTTCAAAATTCCGATCCAAAAATTTCAGAAGTATTCCAAACATATTCCGATTCAAAAATTCTATTTTTTTCCGAATAAATTCTAAAATTTTTTGTATTTGCATTATAATTAATAATATAAAATCTAAAAAAATAATTTATTGAGTAGTTAATAATATTATTACTGACATGAGATTTAACATATAACTAACGGGTAACACTTTCATTTAGAGAGAGAGATAATAGGATGAAAAATGCAATAATTGTAGCATTGTTATCCTTGTCAACTTTTATTATATTGGATCATGGTGAAAAAAATTATGTTAGATCTATTTATAGAGGTTATTTTGTTATTTTGTTATCTTTTGTGGTTTATAACTTTAATTATAGTTTTTGAATAGTTGAAATTCCGAACTCATTCAATTCAAACATTCAATTTATCTAATTTCTTTTTCATATACTTAAAATTATTATAAATCTTAATAAAATATTAAATATTGGAAAATTCTGGAATTTTTTGAAATTTTTGAATTTTTGTTTGGAATGAAGTTTGTGTATTTCGAAAATTTTGGAAAGGAATTTGGAACACCTATTTCCGATCCATTCCGTCCGAAAAACACCCTTCTATACAAAATTTAAGTCTCAAATCTTAGTAATTTCAACTCAATGTAACAATTTAAGGGCATTCAAATTGGAGACAACAACTTAATTTTCCCTTCAAATCTTAATTCTAATACATGTAGCTTCATAACCAAGATTAAATCCTGAAATAGAGTATCATCAATCCTAATTCAACATCCCCCCTTAAAAATCAACTCTAAGGTATGAATAACTCTAATTTAAAGTGGTAATTTAAGCTCATTTATCATAAAAAGGCAACTTAGTTTCCAACAAATTTTGAAATAAGTCATTAAAACATGTTTTCATCACTCACACCTTTCATGAAACACCTAGAAAGTAATTGTGTTCTTAACATAAATCTTAGAATATGAGTTATCCAATCAACACACATTTATAAGAAATACATCAAAGAGTATAATAATGTAAACATCATATGAGAATCTAACTCAATTAAAACACAAACCAAGTTTTACTCACCTTTCTAACTTATAAATGATGATTTTGAGCCTTTACCCCTACAATTAATTAACCAAGCATTAGGGTGACTTTAATATACTAAAAATCTTACTTCTAAATCTAAGAATTACCAAGAAAATCAGCCCAAATTTGAGAATTTCATGATTTTGAAGAATTTGTCCATAGCCGAAAATGCTATTAGTAGCCTTCGTTTTGCCTTTACCGATGCTACTAGTATCCTTGGTACAGCAGAATTTTCTTTCCTCCATTTTCACCTTTGATTTCTCTCATTTTCCTCTCAATTTTTGTCCCTCTCTCCTCTCTGGTTATAGCCCATGAAATGAAGAAGAAATGGGGCTAAAATTGTGTCTCATACTTGTAATATTTTAATACAAAAATTTCTTGATTTTCTATTTCAAGGTGCCACTTTCGAGTCAATATTTGAAGGTGAAGACGAGCTGCGTTTTTGCCAATCTTTATATCGTTGTAAAGTTTACACTTCAACCTTCGCAACAGTTACACATGCAAAGAAAACGGATCATTATATTTTCCGTACTACACATCCAAAAATGACTACTCGCCTTGGTTTCTACACTTAGCCAAATTTCTGGATTTTTCATCATTTTTACAATTTCAAGTATGCAACTTCAACTCGATATTTGAAGCACTTCTCAACCTCAGTTTTGCTCAAATTTAATACCAATAGGTACATCTCATTGTGGACTATAAGGTAGTATAACATGCAAAGATATAAGATTCTCATGTTGTTCGTACCATCCTCTCAAACATGGCTACTTGATCGCGACTTAGAATTATTTTGAGGATTTTCAGCATTCCAACTACTTCTCATATGCAACTTTAGCTTGATTTTTGAAACACTTCTCGAACTCAAATGTATCCAAATTTGATATCAATTCTTATATCTTATCATGAGCCATAAAATGGTATAACTTGCAATGGCTAAAGATCACTACATCATCCACAAAATGATCCCAAAGTCACGTTCATCAAAATGGAAAAACTGTAATTAATAGGAGTTTCTAAGATTTCCAACTTAGTCCTCAACTATGAAATTCAATCTGATTGAGTTCAAACATCATATATATAACTTTCTTTTATGCAAATTTAGTCTCCAAAGTTACAAATAATGTCAATTTCTTCCATTTTCTTATAAATTCCGTATCATCTCGTCATACCAAATGTGAAATTGGCTCTTTTCTAAGAAAATACTTAATTCCAACTTTCTAAATAATTCAATTCAAGTACGATATTTTTGGGTGGTTACATTCTCCATCTGGGTAGCATGGTTTGGGGGTGGCGTGCCAGTAACTACCATACGAAGGACTGCCTCGGTGCATGTACAGGAGCCTCCAGTATCCATGGATGTCCCTATCCAACATTCTCGTGCATTTTCGTCCTTATTCCCTTCATCTCACTCCCCTTTCACTCTTGCCCCTCCCCCAAATCATTCCCCCATTAACTTACCCACTCCAGATCAGCCTGTGCCTCTACCTCAAAATACCCATCTGATGTTAACTCGAGCCAAGAACGTCTTCTATCTCAAAACAATTTTTAATACCTCATCTCATCATCAACTCTCTCTCCTTCCATTGAACATTCGTGTGTATCCATTGCACTTAAATCTCCCAATGGCGTCAAGCAATGGTGGATGAAATTTATACCCTTCTAAACAATCATACTTTGAAACTTTTCCCTCCACATGCTCGCTCTCATCCTATGGTCTGTAAATGGGTTTTCCATGTGAAACGAAACTTTGATGGTTCTATCTCTCGCTAAAAGGCTCGCCTTATCGCGAAGGGCTTTCATCAAAGGACCGACATTGACTTCTCCAAAACACTCAGTCCCGTAGTAAAACCTACCACCATTCACGTCTTTCTATCTCTAACCCTAAATTTTGGGTGGCACATCCATCAACTTGACGTCAACAGTGCCTTTCTTCGAGGCACTCTCTATGAGGAGGTTTGCACGCATCAACCTCCGGGTTTTGTCGATCCTAATATCCCGACCATATATGTCGCCTGCGCAGGGCCATCTATGGCCTCAAGCAGGCGTCTAGTGCTTGGTACACTAAATTGATATCTTTTCTTCTCTCCTATGGGTGCTCCTATTCTACTAGTGATTCTTCTTTATTTCTTCTATTTTGTTCTACATTCATCTTATACGTCCTTGTCTATGTTGATAATCTTCTAGTCAGTAGCAACCATCCGACTGAACTCTCTAAATTCATCACATCTCTTTCCTCTCACGTTCGTGTTAAAGAACTTGGCCAACTAAGCTACTTCCTTGGCGTTAAAGTTCTTCACCTACCTACAAGTATTTTCTAAGTCAACACAAATATATATGTCACCTTCTAGACCATACCAATATGCTTGGTGCAAAAAGAAGTCTCTGTACATATGTCCAGCTCCTCATCTCTTACTCTATTTGATGGTTCCGGGGCAAGGGATGCCATTGAGTATCAAAGTAATGTTGGTGCTCTTCAGTATCTATCCCTCACTCACCTTGACATCTTCTTTGTTGTTAATAAAATCTCTCAATTTATGCATCGTCTGAATGCCACTCACTAGACAGCAATCAAATGTCTCCTTCGCTTTCTCAAAAACACAATCTTCCATGGACTTCTCCTTCGCAGGAACTCTTCTGCCACTCTCTCAGCCTTCTCCAACTCTAATTGGGCTTGGAACCATGACGATCGTTCTTCCACTTCTGCCTACATTGTTTATCTTGGTATTTCCCCCATTTCTTGGAGCTTTAAGAAATAACGAACTATTGCTCTCTCATCTACTGAGGCTGAGTATCGTGTCGTAGCATCCTCTGCTAGTGAAATTCTTGTGGTCAGAAATCTTCTTTCTGAGTTTCGTTTCCCTTTATCTTCCAAGCCTTAATCCACTGTGATAATGTTGGTGCCACCTACTCTCTATCAATCTTGTCTCTCCATTCTCGAATGAAGCACGTTGCTATTGATTATCACTTTGTGCGCAATCATGTCTTAAACAATTCCTTTGGTGTCTCCTATATCTCCACACATGATTAGTTAGCTGATATTCTCATTAAACCTCTCCCATGTTCTAAATTTCTTCTCTTTCGTCCCAAGATTGGAGTGTCCAATGGGAGCTCCATCTTGCGAGGGCCTATAAAGGAACATACGGAGGTGCGGCTGAGCCACAAATTCGGCGGACGAGATTGCTCTACAGATTTGGAATACACTTCAACAAATATCTCATAACCATATTTAGTGTTCTATAATAGGGACGGATCCACAATTTTTTCATGGGGGGCTGATACATGACTTGGAGAAGGATTTGAAGGGGGCGGGCCCCTCTCTCGGGGGTTGCCCCCGAATTTTTTTTTTATCCTACATTACTTTAGCATGAAAGTTTTACGGTTAAAAAGACCCGTCAATGTAATATACTATAAAAATTCACTATAATAACAATTCAACCAATATTAAGCCGGCAAGTCAACAACTTTGCCGTTTTAATTGAGTTTTCACTGATATTGTGCTTCAATCATCAAATATTGAATTATTATTTTCTTTCAGGCTTGTTTTATTCTTCCTATGTAGTCAGGTTAGGTGGCTACTGTTTAATGGTTAGTGCATTTTTTTTCATTTCATCCAAGATAATCCCACTAGGCACTATCTGAAAGCTGTCGTCAATTTCAGAGCAGTGCTATGGACAAGAATCACAAGATGTTAGTTTATTTTAATAATAATGGACACTACCTTAGAATCAAATGATGTGGATTCGAATCGAATCCACATTATCAAACATCAAACATGGATGGAATGAATCAAAACATAAGAAAATCAGATAAATAAAATTGAAAACAAACCCAAATGAAAAATTAAAAATAAAAAATAAAAAAAATTACCTGAGAAAATTAAACAAAGGATTGAAGGAGTTGAACGGAGGACGGCGGAAGGCAGCGGCATCGGCTAGGTTTGTGATTTTGGAGCATTTTAACTTTTCAAAGATTTTCAGAATGCCAGAGGAGAATGCACTATTAAGAATTTTGGGAGTTTGGCTGGGCATTTGGGCTTCAAAATGAAAATGGGTTGACTTAGAAAGTATACCTGACTGGATCTATTTTTTCAAAAAAATTCTTGTATTGAAAGTGGATCAAGGACGGATCTGGACTTGACTAGAGTCCTGTCTAGCCCCCCACCAGATCCGTCCCTGGACTTCCATTTGTAATAACAGAATTATACTTGTATTATGTTTCCTTCATTATGTAAATATTTTATTTATCTTGGAACACAAGAAACTTTTTATATATATAGCTTCTCAAAATCAATGAAAATTATGTTTCCAGTGCATCGGAGTATTTTTCTAGAAGTGTATTTTTATTTCCTTGCAATTATTCGATCTACGTAATATTATTGTCTAATAAAAATCTTCGAAAGAAACAATATTTTATAGGAAATCATATTACATTTAACAGTGTAACGCTTATTTATTCATTCATTTACATTGTATGGCTACATCAAAGTAGTAATAATAATAATAATAATAAATCTTGGGATCGTATTTTTATTTTATAATGACAGATTCATATCTTTAAATATATACTTTGTCTTTATGCCACCATCTAGTGTGCTTCATCACGATTCGTATTTGCCCTCTGTCTATAGAAATATGAGAGTTTGGCCGAAAAGATGTGAATAATGTAGGAGTTAAAATTCAAAATATTAACTAAAAAAATCGGAAAAATTCCATTACACCAATTAAACTATGGTCAATATTTTTATAATCACGTGCACAACTATTCTTTCCAACCTCACTATCATTTTATTATTTTAGTGATTAGTTATACCATTTTTGAGATCTTCGGGCTCAGGAAGATCACAGGGTAACATCTAAAAAAATTTAGAAAAAATATCACACAAAACTTTTCTAATTAATTATGCACGTGGATCGGGTTAGGAGAAAAATGTTGTTCCCATCCCGATTATTGTGGGGAGTTTGGTCATAAGTTCCTGTCAAGATTACCTTGCGCCCCAGATTGCATAATCTTAATTTTAGCCTTTTTCTTACACTCGTGGGCTCCATAACAACCTAATTCTAATATTTTTGTGGTTGTATTTATGTTTCTTTAATACAATAATAATTAACACCAAGAATTATATTAATTAATTAATGACCGTATTGTTAGGTTGAGCTTCAGTACTCACTAGTCCTTTTTTAACGAATTATATTGAGTGCAGCACTATGGATTGTTAAACATGTAGCAAGCAAGATCGATGAGGATGAAAAGGAAAATATAAAAATAAGTTAGGTGGAGGACATCTAGCATTCTCTCCACTTCACCTAGGTCTCTTCGGTCATTCTCCTAAAATTCATTTTCAACCATAAATTTATATACCGTCACTTTATACATTTTTTAACCACACAACAGTGCCAATTTTGTGAGTCGTGAAACTTGAGATGAATTACAAATTAAGCGCCCCCTTTTAGTCGAAATGGGAAAAAAATTTCTTATAGGGTGGGGGCGGGCCATGGGGGCTAAATTTTTCCGACGTCTAATTAACATAGATTTTCTTTTTTATTTATACAATTATTTATTTATTTCAAATGTAATTGAATTAATTTTTACAAAAAAAAAAAAAAAAAAAATAACTATTTTAATCACTAACATATATAAAGTAAAAAACATGTAAGATCGATAGAGTCACAATCATATATAAGTTAACAAAGCTTTAGTCAATAGTCATATAAGTCGACAATAATGCCACAATCATTTTCAACTATCCAAATAATAAGCAAAGACAAACCATTGCTTACCTAAGAATGAAGGTGAAATCATGCAGCAACATGAATAAATGAAGTGACGATCTCCATAATAATCTGTAAATAATCAGTTTGATCATAATGATTAGTTAATTTATTATATAAAATTCGATACATTGTATTAAGTCACTAGTACAAAATCGCGCATAAAAAATGAGTATTATGCGTCGTTTTATGTAACAAGCGATGCCAATTGAAAACGCGGTGGCAATTTTGTAAATAAATTTTAAGTAAAGGCGTCGGTTCCTATTGAACCGACGCCCAAACGCGGGTTTTGGGCGTCGGTTCAGGAGAACCGACGCCCAAACCCCGGTTTTGGGCGTCGGTTCAAGAGAACCGACGCCCAAAACCGGGGTTTGGGCGTCGGTTCAAGGGGAACCGACGCCCAAACCCGAGTTTTTTTCCGCGCCCTTTTCAATTGTATCGCGTAACTCACTTCAATCACAAAACTCTCTCTACGCCCAAACTCTCTCCACACCCAAGCCGCCACTGCCCGCCTGTCGCCGCACCGCCTGTCGCCGCACCGCCCGTCGCCGCACCGCCCGTCGCCGCCGCCGCAAGGTGACCTTAAATCTCTACCCCCTACTTAGTTTTTTTGTAAATGTGTGTGTATATATATATATATATACACACATATATATCTATGTGTTTATATAATGTTTGTGTATATATATGTATGTATGTATATATATATATATATCTATGTGTGTATGTGCGTGTATATCTTTGTGTGTGTGTATATATATATATATATATATATATATATATGTGCGTGTATGTATATATGTATATATATATATGCATGTGTTTTTGTGTGTGTATATATATATATATATATATATATATATATCTGTGGGTATGTATATGTTTGTGCATATATATATATAATTGATTTATTATTTATCAAGTTAATTGGTTTGTTTGAACATATATTATTGATTTGAAGTTAGTATATTGGTATACAATAATATTTGATTTATTGGAGTTAAGTTATGCAATCTTAGTTTGATTTTTAAAAGTTGAGAATTGATTTTGGATTAATGTTGGAGTAGTAGATGATGTTGAAGTTTGATTGGAGTTGCGTTTGAGTTTTGAATATGTCGATGGTGAATAATTTGGTTTTATTGTAGTATTTTCATTCCCCCTATAGGTTGGCTAAGTCCAATTTACAGAGGAGACTCTGTCGAAAATTTGGTAAAATTTTACAAATAAAAAATGAAAATTATAATTTGTGGTGACTGTCACTCGTACAAAATTGACCATACTAATAAAATAACTATATAAAATACAATCATCCTTGTAAACTTTTAATCTTTTTAATTATATCTTCACATATAGGTCGTAAATTATCTTATTTGATTCCAACTACTAAACTTTCTTGTATTCCTTAGCGCTATACATTGTTAATATTATTTGTGATCTTGATAACAATAATTTGATATATATATATTTCTAACATGAATATTGATTGTCATATGTGCAGGTACGTGTTATATTGTTTTAATATAATGGCGGAGTCTTCAAGTTCTTCAGACGATCATAGTACTACCCAAACAAAAAGGACAAGAGGGCCGACTATGTGTAAGAAAATTAAGAAGGCAGGGTCAGAAATCAATGTTATTGAGTTCGATGAAAAAAATAGGCCGATCGGACCAGGAAAGAATAATTTCAAAACTTTCATAGGGTCTTTGGTCCGTATTCACGTTGACATAAACATCAGTGATTGGCACAAAGTGGATCAAGGCCTTAAGGATATGATGTGGGAAGAAATCAAGGTACTATCACTTTATACATAATGAATTGAACATTAATCGTAATATTTTTTATAACATCGCATATTATCCTTAACTTTCAGAGGGAGTTCAACATCCCCGATGATCGTCGTCTGAAATCAAGTGTTTTGAAAGTTGCGGGGATGCGATGGAAAGATTTTAAGACAAGGCTGGTTCATAAGTACATTACACATGACCACCCAAAATATAAATCCCCTACGCAGCTTTATGATTTCTTATCTGAAGAGCAATGGGAGTTGTTCAAGAAAGAACGACAAACGGAGCAATTTAAGGTATATTGAAATGTACGCATATGATTTATTGAGTTGAAAAACTAAAAATATATTATTTTATTCAGGAGAAAAGTAAGAAGGCTAGAGATAGTCAAATGCGAAATGAGCATCCCCATTATTTGGGCTCAGCAGGTTATGTGGGGATGAAGCCACAATGGCTAGTAAGCGACCCATTATCTTCTAGCACTTCATGTGACATGATTAGCTCCTCAATTGTAAGCGATGATCGCAATTTAGATTGGGTTCGAGCTAGATCAAAAAAGAAAGAAGATGGAACTTACTACATCCCCAACGAGAAAACTAGAGGGGTGTTTGACAAAATTGTAAGTATATCTTCCCGGTTTTTCATATTTTCAATTCAAATTAACTTTAATACTTGTATTTAGTTTTCAGTTTTTTTTTTTTAAACAGGTAGAAAAAGCTGAGCAGGCCACACAGGGGACATTTGTGGCAAATAGGCAACATGATATTTTAAGTGAAGCCCTTGGGAAGGAGGATCATCCTGGTAGGGTGAGGGGGTATGGCGTGTATGTCACCATGAGTGATGTTTACGGCAAGCCGGACGATTACCTCAGACGATCTTGTGGGGTTGTTTCAGTAGATGACATTAAGGAGATAATCAGGCACGAGATGGAGGATAGCATTACTGAGAAGGTCAGGCATCAAACCATGTCGGAGATGCAAAGTAAATTCGACAGTATGCAAAGTGCGTACCATAGTATGCAGAGTAAATACGATGCTATCCTCCAGCGCTTGGGCCTAAATGTTGATGCCGAGATGGACGTAACTCCACACCCCCGACCTCTAACTCGAAGCAGTTGTCATTCCGTGAATCCAGACCCATTTGATGGGCTTCAGGTACTTAATGCTAAATTATTTAAGTTTTTTTTTAATATTGCTTATTTCATTTCAAATGGAAAGTGATGACTTATATGTTCAATTATATATGTTGAAAAATAGAAGTCGATTCCTTGTCGTCTCACCGTAAGTCATGATGGTGAGAAACAAATAGTGGCCAGCGGAATGGTTTATCCGTCCGGAGCCGACACTGTGGTGCATCATCAACCACTCTGTCTTGATCATGTGAAGGTGTCCGTTGACCATGTCGTAGATGGTGCGGAAGCGTTCTATCTTCCAGTGCCATCTCAACATCACACCACGGTGGGGGAAGGTATTGGAAGTTTTTTTCAATGGCCGAAGGAGTTGGTTATTTTTGGAGAAGTAATAATGTTTAGTTACATAAAAGATTATGTCGATATTAATTTATTTTAAAATCGTGTTAGAAGTGTTATAATGATAAAAATTGTCTTCTTGCAGGAAGAGGCACCGAAAAAGCTAAAAAAATCTAACGAACAGAAAAAGCCTCAAAGTTTTGAATTGTCATCTACCCAGCGACCTGCAATTGTCGACGATGAGACGTTACAACGTCTAGGTGACAAATGCAAAATGTTGAACACTCTAGTCCTTCAATTTCCTGTTGGTGATGACTTCTACCAGGTGCCCATAGATGCCTCTGTGTTCAACTGTGCATTCGACGATGGTATTTTTGTTACAGTCGGAGACATCACCGATTTGCTAACGTTGCAATGGTTGGATACATCTATCTTACAAATATTTTCAATGTAAGACTTCTGATCAGAAATTATAACTTGACTTTAAATCATTATTTTATTTATATTTATTGGTTTAATTATTTTTAGGTACCTCCATGAGATGTGTCATGAATACGGTATTGAATCAATTGGATTCATGTCTCCGACACACATTGCATCGGTTTCGGTAAGAACAAATGCAGATGGTGTTGTAACTTACATGGACAGCACCATGAGGGCAATGCAAAGTAAGAAGTTCATTATAGCACCGTATTTTCAGGAGTAAGACCACCGACATTCTCTCTTTTTTTACCTAATTTGAATCATATATGTTTAAAGTTGTATTTACACGTTCATAATACGTAGGAACCACTGGATGTTGCTAGTGATTTCTCCTCAGAAGAATACGGTGTACTTCTTGGATTCAGCTGGTGCATGTAAGCGTGACTTAGATATCAAGCCGCTATTGAATACGTAAGTTATGATAATTTTTCATGAAATAATTGTGGATTTGTGATGAAATTGATTGTGGAGTTGTGGTAAAATCGATGAATTTCTGTTGTGATTGTTGAGAATTTATTTCAATAGCAACTTGCCTCTTTACAGGTTAGATAAGTTCAATTTATAGGGGAGACTCTGCCAAAATTTCTGTAGAAAATTTAGAGTATTTTTTTTTTTTTGTAACTTGTTCATATAATTTATTAAAATTTTAGGGCTTTCAAAATGTATTGGGCCCAAGGAGGTGTTAGGACGAAAGGCAATACCACGTGGCTAAAAATAAAGGTACGAAAACACATTTAAAATTTATTGTAATGTTTTGAATTATTTTCATATTCTATTAAGTTTGATTATTCATTTTAGTTTTCAATGTGAAAATTTCAGTGTCCTCAGCAACCTGGAGGTTCTGAGTGTGGCTATTACGTTATGAGAAATATGTATGAGATAGTCACAGAACACTTCCAGCTTCCTTCGTTAGAAAAGGTATAAATAATTTAAATTAGAGTTTTTAATTAAGACTTTATATTTTATTATAAAATAACTAATAATATGTTTTGATTGTTTGTAGGAATTTAAAAAATACTACTCAACGGAGGAAATCTTTGAGATTCAAAATTTATGGGCCAAATATTTCGTTGATAGGTGTGTGTAAAACGACGCGTATCCAAACTTAAATTTACATATTTGTATAATAAAACAACAATCTTGTATATATAATTGTTCTCTATTTAATTTTATTATGTATATGTCGATTATATATATATTTGATGATGCGCATGTGGAAAATGTTCAAGTCATCGCGGGCCACGTCCAAATGACTGCAGGTCACGACCTGCAGCGGCTTGGGTCACGACCTGCAGCGGCCTGGGTCACTGCAGCGGCCTGGGTCACTGCAGGTGTGAAAACGGGGAAGGAAAAAAAAAAATATGACCACTTTAGGCGTCGGTTCAAACTTATAACCGACGCCTAAAGTTAGACTTTATGCGTCGGTTTATTAAAAACCGACGCATAAAGTCGAACTTTAGGCGTCGGTTCTAAAGTTTGAACCGACGCCTAAAGTGTTTATTTTTTTTTTTTTTTAAACTTAAAGCGTCGGTTATTAAAAAACCGACGCATAAAGTAGACCTTTAAGCGTCGGTTTACAACCGACGCCTAAAGTAAAAACTTTAGGCGTCTGCGTCATAGGCGTCGCCCCTACAACCGACGCCTATGCCCTTTTACAACCGACGCCTTTTCCACTTTCTGTACTAGTGAGTATTCAAATTTAGTAAGACTTAGCAAAACAATTTGTATTTATCAATGACCCACTTAAACACCACCCGTCTTGCATTTTTAGAAGCAAAAGTATTAATCAAACTAGTATCATCTAATTGTTCAATCATTGTCTCCTCCTTTTGCTTCCATTTTCTTCTTTAAGCTCCAAACTATTTCATTGTATTTTAGCTGTCACATACATTGTACATTTAATTATTAGCTTAAAAAATTTTAAAAATTGACAATGATAAGATTAAAGAATTAAACTAGTAATTACTAACTTTTGAAATTTGGAGGACGATGGACAAATCAATTAACTAATTCAATCCACTAATCCACCAATTTCGTCGATTCGAACAAAAAGAATTCCTCGTCTCAATCCACTAATCAATTCACTAATTCACATAAAGAATTGGTCAACATAAAAAATGGGTAATTGGTAATTATTTGATTAGGGAAAAAATAATAGAACATGAATAGAACAAAAAAGATACTCGAACAAAATATAGGGCATAAATAATTCACTGCTGCGGTTTTCGTTTCAGGCTGGGGAATAGAAAACAAATAGTTGAAGATAAAGCAAAGTCACAACTAATCCATTCTAATTTGGTTTGAGCTTTTGATTGGGACATTGGGATAGCCTGTTTATATCTAGTGTATTGGTCCAATCTTAAATAATTTTCTTTTGCTAATTTGGCAATCTGTTTAGGTTGTTAGTGTTTTTTTATATATTAAAAAAAAAAAAATCTCCCCCTTTAATTTGGTGCCCGAGGCAGTCAACTCATCTGCCTCATGACAGGACCGACTATGTCACACAATCAAATTTTTTTCCAATCTCCTACATCAAATAGGCTCAAAGTGTTTTGAAGTGGCCTGCCCTCTTTTTAAGTGCAACCCAGAGCCGAATTGGAGATGCTATTATGTGTACGCATATATGATATATATGTCTCATATTCCATAATCATTACCTCATATTCCATAATCACCACTAATTATTCTTTACCTAATTTATAATATAATTAATGTATTAATGACTTGTTTTTTCCCTTATAATTTTCCTATAAATAGGGGTGTATATCATTGTAAAACTTGCACCAATTCTCATAATGAAGAATTCTCCTCTAAGCTCTCTCCATTTCTCTCTTCTTAGTTGTTAGGATTTTGATAGTTTCACAACACGTTATCAGTACGAGTCTCTACCCTATTGAGTAATATGACGGGAGTATGCTCTACAGTTGCATCTAAATGATGAACCTCTGTATCAGAAACCAGATTATTATTAATCATCATCATTTATACATCATAGATTAGAAGATCAATTCCAAATACGTAGAAAAATTGAAGAAATTGTATAATCCGAAACTTCCAAACCAAATTCACGCCAAACCGTATATCCAAACGATGATCGGAGACCGGATCCATGACCACGGCGACCGGACGATTCTTCCGAACCGGCGCGTGTCGACGTCACCAGCACCGGCGCGGAGGCGCGTGAAGCGCGTGAGGACCACGCGCAGACGTCGTGACGGCGCGTGGAGACTATTCAGGCGATGACGTCAACAGGAAGTTTGTTCATATCGACGTTCTTGATTTTTCTATGATCTTACTTTTCTGTTTTGTGCAGTTCTGAGATTTTCCGGCGATCGAACGTGGCGATTTTCTTAAAAACCGTTTTTGAAGCACTTCCGACGGGATTTTGAACTTCGGACCAAAAGTAAGTTTGTTCTAAATTAAATTTCAAACCTATTGACGGTTTTGATTTATCCATATGAGCAACATATTAAAATATGGACAATTTTACCCTTGGTAATACATAAAAGTAAATTAATCGAAAATTAACGATTAATATGTGATCAACAAGATAAATTAAAGATTTTAAACAAGGTATAAGTAAAATAATCATTGTCATACCATGACGGATTTAGTTATTATGGACTGAATTTATACCGCAACGGATTGGACTATTATGAGTACTTTGACTGGATTTGACGATATGACTCGATCACTATACCTTGACTGGATTTGACGATATGACTTGATCACTATTATGAATACCTTGACTGGAGGATATGACTCGCTCACTCATGAAAGGTAATTATTTCATTATGTTGACACCGCCTATATGGTCGGTTTAAGGAATACTTTACATATATTCAAGTTTTATATTATTTCAGAAACACCTCAATTGTTGGTTAATTCTAACATATTAGAGATTGTTGTCAACATATATACGTGGTGGTAAAACCCCAGTATTATTATTGTTAATATATATATACAATATTATTGTTATTTATTTCATTTAATGATACCAGAAGTTATCAATACTAAAGTTAGAAAATATTTTATCAAATGATACCAGAAGTTATCATTACCAAAAGTTGGTAAATATTGATAAAAAGTTATCAATACCAAAAAGGTTGATAGATGTTAATAAAAAAAATATTTTATCAAACGGTACCAGAAGTTACCATTATCTGTATTGAAAAGATAGATAAAAATAGATTATCCAACAAGAAAAATGTTGATGTATGATAAGATAATATCACATGATAGCATGGACATAGCTAATGTGAAAATAATCTCATCAGTATTATGAGATGAATATTAGATGATAAGTATTTGAAAAAGTTCTTACACGAGCAATTATGTATTCCAGAAGAAGTACATATTTACTCTAGAAGAAGTAAAAAATTATCATCTAAACATACTAAAATGTTATTATCATTATTGCTCCTGAAGAAGCATAAAACAAGTCATACATAAAAGGAGGAAACATTTATGATCCTCAAAGTGAGAGATGTGTTTCGGGAGTAGCCGTATCCTACCACCTCTGAACTTTTGAGGACATAAAGAAACACTCAAAGAGGTGTGTTTCAAGAGTAAGAATACTCTGTACTCTACCACCTATCTTTGAGGTACACAAGATTAAACATTGATAAAATCCTAGAAATTTAAGGTGTGTCTCAAGAGTAAGAATACTCCGTACTCTACCACCATCTATTCTAGGATTCAAAAAGTTAAGTTTACATTAACCGGACTCCATTTTCGCTTGATTCCCCTTCCTTGCGACCAATCTATCTTAACTCCTGCTGGATCTTTTATGTGGACATATGATTGCAACTTATCCAGCAGTTCCTCGATAGTAGGAGCAGAAATAAGGATTCTCCTAGAAAATGGAGAAATGAATCCCTGTTCCACAGCATAATCAAGAAATGTTAGCAAACCATCAAAGAATTGTTAACATTTAAAAGCCCAATAGGCTTGGTATGGAGATCTAAATGAGCCCAGGAGGTAATATTAAAGATTTCCTCTAAAGTACCAAAACCTCCAGGCATGGCAATGAAGGCATCAGAACCATATAACATGCAAGTTATGCGTTCATGAATAGATAATGTTTGTACTTCATGCCCTCGTGTTTTGCCTGCGATATCAGCTAAAGGAACGGGTATAACACCTATTACTCTTGATTTTTCTGCTTGAGCAGATTGGGAAACACAACCCATCAATCCACTGCTACCTCCTCCATATACTAGATTGATACCTTTCTCTCCCAACTTTTTTCCCAAATCCATGGCTGCTTCTAGATACCCAAAACCTTTCCCTACATTTGATCCACAAAATACACAGATAGTTTTGATCGGTCGAAGTTTTGGTCCTTCCATCTTTGAGAATATAAGGAAGAAAAAAAAACTTATGAAGAAAATGATATTTTGGGATGTATGAAACTGTGAAAATCATTGGCTTTTTAAACTTGAAAAACTTCACTATTTACTGCTCATCTTTTGAAAAAAGTGAAAACCTAATTCTGACTAAACTACACTACTTTTGATAAAGCTTACCTTTCGGTAATTTTTTTAAATACACTTTATCAATGCTGAATAGCCAAAAGTACTCTCACATAAGCCAGACATGTGCTTAGAAAATGAATCTGATAATTCACCAGCTAATCGAACTTTTGCTTCGATAAACCAACGAACATCTTCTGGAATGCCTTGATCCATCAGCAACCTCAATCTTTCAAGTTGAACTCGGTAAATTTTTTTTCAAAACATTTACTGGAAGATTAGAATAATATTTGCGAATATTTGATAATATAACATCCATTTTTTATGGATCTAATCTCTTCCCAAATGATCTATTTAAACGCGTAAAGGAGCGCTCCGCGTGTCAGTGATATCGATTCCATCAAGAAATAATGGAATAAATTATTGAAAAAGTGGGAACAATGAGATAATGCGTCATTACCTTTTTCGAAATAAGGGAAGATTTGGCGACAAGATTGAGATCATGAGATATTTCCTTGGATATTGTACCTGATTTTTTCGGTATACTAAAAGTAATAAAAGTATACTGATTTGAACTATACAAAAATACATACTGATTAAATGAATACTGTATTGAACCAGAAGTTCATACATATGTAAAAATGAAATATCTTGCTGAACCAGAAGTTCTATAATGATTGGTTAGATTCCAATTCAATAATGAGATTTATTGAGAATGCAAAATGGCATTCATTAAAGAACCAGAAGATTGTTCAGGTTAACAAGTTATCATTGCTGCTTGTTCTAAAAAGCAAATTAATTATCTCACTAAGAAAATGAATGATTGATTATTTGCTCAAGTAATGATATTACGAGCAAAGTGTTAAATGCTAGCATGAATATATCTTAAAGTCATTAATGATTTTACGAATTAGTTGAGATAATAAAATATTATATTGCTAATGATTTAGCAGATTAATAGCCTCAAGTTATTTGCTATGAGAACAACTTGAATATAAATATTCCTTATGCAGCAATATTCTACATACAAACATGTCAATACGATGAAATAAAGATTTGCTTGTAAAGTTTTATGATTTCTGAAAAGTGCGATATATATATATACACTCCAACAAAATGCACTTAGATATAATATTATGATTATATCCATAATTATGAATGACATGTGTTGCGGAATTGTTAGCCGACTGATATAATACAAGATTCTTGAATATTATGGGGAAATTAAACAATAATACGAATGAAGCGTGATCAAGCTTAAAGCGTAATTATGCCTGAAGCATAATGACAATCGATTCCAAAAACAAATATCTCTTGAATAATTGAGATGATCCCTTTGAGGCTAAATACTCATAGTGAGTAAAAAGGACATAGTTAAATGATAAGAGATTCAAGCATGATGATAAAAATACAAAGAGATCTCTCTATGTTATGTTTATATTGACATAAAATGGAATTGATAAATAAGTCGACTGCATACACAAACAACTCTCTTATGAAAATGAGGTTGATGAAATTAATACTTTGGCCAAGTATAAAATCTCAATATAGGGATTATTGTTATATGACCTGAAGTCCAAAAACACTTAAATGTGTAATGCCAATAATTATTTATACAAATGAAAAATATTACACAGTCGTAAAAGACGACTAGTTGCGCGCTAAATTTTTCATAGAACTGGCATGAAATATGGTGGATAGACTATAGTCTAAATTCACTAGTTTGAGCTCTTTGATATACCAATGAGTGAGATCAAAAAGTGTGATTCTCATCTCGGTACTTTGGGAGTTTTCTTTGATGTACCAGTTGATCGCGGTACGTTGGGATTTCAAGCGAAATGATTATAGATTATATGTCGAAATTGATATCTATTTCAATGATTGATTATACTCCTGCAAATTAGAAATTGCAGTTTATAAAGTGCAAGAACGTACATGTATAAATCATTGAAAGATTCAATTTGCCCAAAATAATATCATTATAGAATGAAATGTGATTCTTAAAATAAAATCACATGAAGAATGATATGATACATATGACCCCATAATATAATATGTTGAAAATAAAATTGGAGTGTACTATTATTATATTTGAATATTTGGGCATGCAATTGATTTTCAATATGCAAAATTATATTATCCACCGGGAAAATGAATATTCACCAGAAGTGAATTTGAAAATGAATATTTAATTATTCATTAGAAATGAATTCTAGATTTTGATAGAAGTGAATCAATTCTAGATTTGAGTAATGCAATCAGTCAACTAACTAAACATTGCTTGATATAGCATGTTCAGTAAATGAGCTATGACTTCATAAATGAGTTATAAACTATTTATAAAAGCTCATCACAAACTATATGTTTGATGAAATAATTTAAGATTGCATTAATATACTTATAATATTCCTATGAAGGGAACAAATACGCACTGCACTCTTTTTCCCTTAACTGAGGTTTTGTCCCACAGGGTTTTCCTAATAATAAGGTTTTTAATGAGGCAGCGATTATGGAGCAATTATGGCGTATCAATGAGAATAATGTACTATTTTTCCCTTCGCTAAGATTTTTTTCCACAGGGTTTTCCTAGCAAAGTTTTTTGAGACATTGTCACAGCTATCTGCAAGTAATAATTCAACAACAAGCTCTCTCTTTAAATTGTGCTGGAATGATATCAACAAATGAAGAAAATCATAGACATCTGAAATGGTATCAACAAATGAAGAAAATCATAGACATCTTATGAAGAATGTTATGATATCGGCTACACACAAGAAGATTTTCATATATACATATTCCAGACGAAAGATGATATCATTATTCAAAAGGTTCATGAATACTTGATTGCACACTTCAGGGGGAGAATCACGCTGTCATGCTGTACTCTTTTTCCTTCGTCCAGGTTTTGTCCCACAGGGTTTTCCTGACAAGGTTTTAACGAGGCAGCGGCTGTACTCTTTTTCCTTCGTTCAGATTTTGTCCCATTGGGTTTTACTGACAAGGTTTTAACGAGGCAGACCTAAAGCGATGCAGTACTGAAGTACTAAAGACCTAAAGCAAGGCAGCACTAAAGTACTAAAGTACTGCAGCACTGAAGCACTGCAACACTAAAGTACTAAAGCAATACAACAATGAAGCAATGAAGCACTTCAGCACTTCATAATTCGAAGTTTCTAGTACATGATTTGTACTACTTATCATTGATGTCATTTCGGATATTAGACTCAATGATTAATGATGGCCAACATCAGGGGGAGCAGCTGTACTCTTTTTCCTTCGCTCAAGTTTTATCCCACTGGATTTTCTTAGCAAGGTTTTAACGAGGCAGACAATTGAGCTATTGAGCAATAAGTCATTAAAGGGGGAGTGTTGTAAAATCATTACCTCATATTCCATAATCACCACTAATTATACCACTAATTATTCTTTACCTAATTTATAATATAATTAATGTATTAATGACTTGTTTTTTCCCTTATAATTTTCCTATAAATAGGGGTGTATATCATTGTAAAACTTGCACCAATTCTCATAATGAAAAATTCTCCTCTAAGCTCTCTCCATTTCTCTCTTCTTAGTTGTTAGGATTTTGATAGTTTCACAACAGTTAGGGAATATTAGTGGTGATCTCACGAGGATTTAGTGAATTTTTAATTATACGATTATGTTTGGTACAGTTGAAATTGGTAGTACTATCAACCACAAATGTATTACATTTGTTGTTTTCTAACGTTGGACTTGTATAATTATAATATCATTAAGCAAATGCAGTCTGCTGATTTCATCATTTTGACAATAAGGAAAGTGGATATTTAGACTATGAATTATTGATTTCTAAAATAGAGGTTTATTGTCCAATTAGTGACAATTCTTAATTTCGTATTTTTTTAGTTCAATTGTCTTAATTAATCGATTTAATTGATTTGATGCCTAATGCATCCTCGTCACTTCAAGTTAAGTGGTAGATATTCAATCTATATCAAATAAATCATGATGTAATGGGATTTCAAGGAAAAAATAGAAGTAAAGAAAATGATATGTGAATAATTCAACTTGAATTGACTTTTTTCTAGTTATTCAAGTAGGTGGCTCTTACAATTGACACGACACAATCGAATAGCAAATGAATTGTAATTTGAAAGAAAACAAGTCTTTATTTTGAAATCAACCAAAGAAATTTATAAATGAATATAAACTTAAATAATAAACCTTACTGGGCCGTTAATCCCTTATCGGGTTCGACCAATCGAAAGAATAAATGAAAAGTCCAAAATAACAACTAGAAATATAAAATTACAGTTTTGACCCACTAAACGACCTCAAATTGCCAGAATCCATCATATGTCACAGCAAAGCGATGTGTCCAGTTTGACTCATCAAGAGCTTTCCGAAAAGTGGTCATAATAGTCATTCTAACACCGTATACGAATTTTAGGATCATTTGAAATTATCCCCTCTATTTCTGTATATATTTTTGTAATTTGGTTTTTTGTAATATGTCATTCTTATCTTTTATTTTGTCAGAATAATTTTTAATAGATTACAAATTTTAAATTTCGATCACACATTCTACAAAAAATTTACAAATTACATTATTTGAAATAGTGAATTTTTTAGAATGTAAGGTTAAAAGTAGAGATTTTTTTTTTAAATTTACGTGTAGATTATTTTATTAGTAAAATGTAGCAGAAAATGAGTTTAAAAAAAATATTGTTTTGAATAAGTGTAGAGAAATGTGTGATTAAAAAGTTGAGAGAAAATGTGTGTGATTAAAAAGTAATTTGAGAAATTATGTTGTTTATAAATTGATTTATAAACTGTAATGATTGCATTAAAAAATAAAAACTTATATTTATCTAATTTATGCAATGTCTATTTCATCTTGATATTCATTATTTAAAATATCATTTACGGCACTTTCTACAAAAATTTACAACCCACATTATTTGAAATGACGGATATTAAACATGGGGCTAATAATAACATTACACATTATTTCAAGTAATGAGTTTTGAAATAGGAAATTTTTTCAGAATTTTTTTTTAGTTTATTTGTAAATTATTTTATTGGTAAAACGTTTTAAAAAATGAGTTTTGAAAAAAAAGAAATGATATTTTGAATAAATGTTACATGTGTATGGGGGCAAAAGTAGTTTAACAAATTATATTATTTATAAATTGTAATATTTGTATTAAAAAACATAAGCTTATAAATCTAATTTATGCAAACCACATTATTTAAAATGACTGGTTTCAAAAAAGGGGCTAATAATAACACGGTACATTATTTCAAATAATGAGGTATGAAATAGTAAATTTTTTCATAATGTAAGGTTAAAGTAGAGAATTTTTTTTAGTTTATTTATAGATTATTTTATTGATTTTTGGTGAAAAATGAGTTTTAGAAAAAAAAAATGATGTTTTGAATAATTTGAGAGAAAATGTGTATGATTAAAATGTAGTTTAAAAAATTATGTTGTTTATAAATTGATTTATAAATTGTAATAATTGCATTAAAAACATAAGCTTAAATTTATTTAATTTATGCATATTTTATCTTGATAAAAACTATGTTACTTATAAATTGATTTATAAATTGTAATAATTACATTAAAAACATAAGCTTAAATTTATTTAATTTATGTCTATTTTATCTTGATATTCATTATTCAAAATATCATTTACCACGCATTCTACAAAATTTTACCAACCACATTATTTAAAATTATGGGTCTCAAACAAGGTGCTAATAATAACACGACACATTATTTCAAATAATGAGATTTGAAATAGTAAGTTTTTCATAATGTAAGGTTAAAAGTAGAGAATTTTTTTAGTTTATTTTTAAATTATTTTATTGGTAAAATGTGGCAGAAAATGAGTTTTGAAAAAAAAAATGATGTTTTGAACAAGTGGAGAGAGTGTGATTAAAAATTGGAGAAAAAATGTGTGGTTAAACACTAGTTTGAGAAATTATATTGTTTATAAATTAATTTATTAATTGTAATGATCGTATAAAAAAATAAAAGCTTATATGTTTATTTCATCTTGATATTCAATATTCAAAATATCATTTTTTTTTATAAAAATTCATTTTTTGCTCATTTTACACCAATAAAATAATCTACACATAAACTAAAATGAACTCTCTACTTTTTTTTTTTTATTGAGAAATTATATTTTACACCAATAAAATAATATTTTTGAACAAGTTGCCCCGTTAAATTTTGATAGTTTGTAGTTGTGACTTTGACTGAGGGTAATCTGGTAAACACATATTTAAATGGGTTAATAGCACAAAACGTCCGTATCTTTGACATGTATTGTGCAAAACGTCTTAACATTTTAATTTTTGACGCTAAACATCCCAACCTTTACATTTTCTTGTGGGAGACATCCTTTCTGTCAAATTTAACCCCATTTCACCGTTAATTTGAAATTGAACAGTAAATATTTAACACATGCAAGGGCATTTTAGTCAAAATCAAAAGCAGCCCATTCATATTTGAGTAATTGGCACAAAACGTCCCCACGTTTGACACTTATTGTGGAAAATCGTCCCTACGTTTATTTTTTTGGCGAATAACGTCCCAACCTTTAAATTTTCTTGTTGATTAGTCCCCAAATTCTACTTTTCTTTCAATTTAGTCATTATGTGTTTGTTTTAAAGGTAATTGTCTTCAAACGTGTATAACTTTTGATCTACAATTCCGAATTGCACTCCGTTTTTTGCGTTTAAGTCCAAATTCAACCATCTTTCTTATGATGTATCATGTGCTCATTTATTAAACATTTAGTTTTGACTTTTGTATAGTAGATAATTATTTTGTTAGGATATCATTGATTAACGTAAATTGATTTCTTTAAATTTTATTGAAACAGCGAAATTTTAATTTTAGTGTGTGTTGGCGGCTAGCGGAATTTATAAATTGGATTTATTTGACTTTTTTTATTTTTTTAATATAAAATGTTTGGTTAAAAATTGTTATGTTCAACCTCTGTTTGAGCCATATTATAATTTCAAATCACAGTTTGAACAGCACACATTCTCTCTCTTCAAATCAGTTTTTAAAAATTGAAGAAAGAAATTGTGTGTTGTTCAAAAAGTTATTAGAGATTATAATATGGCTCAAACAGGGGCTAAACATACCAATTTTTAACCAAATATTTTACCTTAAAAAAATAAAAAAGTCAAATAAATCCAATTTATAAATTCAGCTGGCCGCCGAACACACACTAAAATTAAAATTTTACTGTTTCAATAAAATTTACAGAAATCAATTTACGTCAATCAATGATGCCCTAACAAAATAAGTATCTACTATACAAAAGTCAAAACGAAATGTCTAATAAATGAGCACATGATACATCATAAGAAAGATTGTTGAATTTGGAGTTCAACGCAAAAAATGGAGTGCAATTCGGAGTTGTAGATCAAAAGTTATACACGTTTGAAGATAATTACCTTCAAATAAAATACGGAATGACTAAATTGAAAGAAAAATAAAATTTGGGGACTAAGCAACAAGAAAATTTAAAGGTAGGGACGTTATTCGCAAAAAAATAAAAATAAACGTATGGACGTTATTCGTCAAAAAAAATAAACATAGGGACGTTTTGTGCTAATTACTCAAATATGAATGGGTTGCTTTTGATTTTGACAAAAATGCCCTTACATGTGTTAAATATTTACTGTTCAATTCCATTTAACGGTGAAATGAGGTTAAATTTGACAGAAATGATGTCTCCCACAAGAAAATGTAAAGGTTGGGACGTTTATCGTCAAAAATCAAAACGTTGGGACGTTTTGCACAATACATATCAAAGGTAAGGACGTTTTATACTATTAACCCTTTTTTATACAATGGAAAGGGAAGAATTGTTCGATTAAACTTTGTATATAAATTTATTATTTTTATATTTGTAAATTATTATTCTCTAGGAATTTATAATTTTCTATTATGTTATCAATATTTTTTGAATAAAAATAATATTCCGATTTAAGTATATTATTTAGATTTAAGTATAAAGAATATATAATTAAACAAACGTTTATAATTATTATGATTGATGTTTTTGAAAGAAGTTTGGAGAAAATGTTAAATATGGAGGCAAATGCAAAAAATGTGAATATTATGGTTAATAATGAATTATATATTTTTAATCATTCTTAGTTTTAATAGTTGCGTAAATGTTATATGGTATACGATTTTCAATATAATTTTTTTACTCCAACATTACACATTATCATATGATGATAATTGCTTGATTCATGTAATTATTAATTTTGACTATTTGATTTTATAAGTAAAAAAAAAAAATACATTTTTATTGATTAAATAAAAATATTTATAGGTTAAAGTTAAATATGCATTTATAATTATTGTAATTGATATTTTTGAATGAAAAGTGGACAAACCTAAATACGAGAGGAGAGTGCAGAAATCGTAAAAAATATAGATGTTTTTTACAAAATTAATATTGTACCATAATATTACATCAAACATGATATATCATTAAATAAACTACTACATTTTTATTTTCTTTGAAATTAATAATAGCTCATAAAAGTTATTGAAATTAAAAGTCATGTATTACTTAAATATATAAATTGACTTACTATTCAAAGAAGCTATTATAATTTGAATTAGATATATTATTTATTAAATTTTAATTGTTATTGTGGTATAATATTATTTTCATGCAATTTGAATTTGTATTAATTATGTATAAGCATTAAAGTTTTACAATTACTTATCGAAATTGATATTTTTGAATAACTTACAAATTTTTAGTAAATTTTATGTTAGTCTTCAAACTTAATTTTGTTTTAAACCGCTCATTGAATTTACAATCATTTCGTCTACATTTGTTTTTTAATAATGACAAAGTACGTTGAAAAATAACTAGACTGCGATGTTAACTTTCTTGTAATTATCAAACTAATATAAATACGAATTAGTAAAATTGTAACAAAAGGTAAATGATCGATCAACTTGAATCTTGATCCTATGAATATATTATATATGTTTAGCGTGTCCTTGATTTTCATTAAAGTCAAATTTTAACACATGCAAGGTTTATAAAACACATGCAAGGGTATTTTCGTCAAAATCAAAAGCAACCCATTCATATTTGGGTAATCGGCACAAAAAGTCCCTACGTTTGACATTTATTGTGGAAAAACGTCCCTACGTTTATTTTTTTGGCAAATAACGTCCCTACGTTTATTTTTTTGCGAATAACGTCCATACCTTTAAATTTTCTTGTTGATTAGTCCTCGAATTTTACTTTTCTTTCAATTTAGTCATTCCGTATTTGATTTAAATGTAATTGTCTTCAAACGTGTATAACTTTTGATCTACAACTCCAAATTGCACTCCGTTTTTTGCGTTGAACTCCAAATTCAACCATCTTTCTTATGATGTATCATGTGCTCATTTATTAAACATTTCGTTTTGACTTTTGTATAGGAGATACTTATTTTGTTAGGGCATCATTGATTGACGTAAATTGATTTCTCTAAATTTTATTGAAACAATGAAATTTTAATTTTAGTGTGTGTTCGGCGGCTAGCGAAATTTATAAATTGAATTTATTTGACTTTTTTATTTTTTTAATGTAAAATGTTTGGTTAAAAATTGTTATGTTTAACCTCTGTTTGAGCCATATTATAATCTCAAATCAGTGTTTGAACAACACACATTCTCTCTCTTCAAATCACTTTTTAAAAATTGGAGAAATAAATTGTGTGTTGTTCAAAAAGTTATTAGAGATTATAATATGACTCAAACATGGCTAAAAATACTAATTTTTAATCAAATATTTTATTTTAAAAAAATAAAAAAAGTCAAATAAATCCAATTTATAAATTCCGCTAGCCGCCGAACACACACTAAAATTAAAATTTTACTGTTTCAATAAAATTTACAGAAATCAATTTACGTCAATCAATGATGCCCTAATAAAATAAGTATCTACTATACAAAAGTCAAAACGAAATGTTTAATAAATGAGCACATGATACATCATAAGAAAGATGGTTGAATTTGGAGTTCAACGCAAAAAACGGTGTGCAATTCGGAGTTGTAGATCAAAAGTTATACACGTTTGAAGACAATTACATTTAAATCAAATACGGAATGACTAAATTGAAAGAAAAGTAAAATTTGAGGACTAATCAACAATAAAATTTAAAGGTGGGGACGTTATTGGCAAAAAAATGAACGTAGGGACGTTATTCGCCAAAAAATTAAATGTAGGGACGTTTTTCCACAATAAGTGTCAAATGTAGGGACGTTTTGTGCCAATTACCCAAATATGAATGAGCAGCTTTTGATTTTGACGAAAATGCCCTTATATGTGTTAAATATTTACTGTTCAATTCTAAATTAACGGTGAAATGAGGTTAAATTTGACGGAAAAGATGTCTCCCACAAGAAAATGTAAAGGTAGGGACGTTTAACGTCAAAAATAAAAACGTTGGGACGCTTTGCACAATACATGTCAAAAGTAGAGACGTTTTGTACTATTAACCCATTTAAATATGTGTTTACCAGATTACCCTCAGTCAAAGTCACAACTACAAACTATCAAAATTTAACGGGGGAAATCTGCATATAGTCAACAGAATAATTCAAAATCGGAAAGTGCATCAGGCTTGAGTGCATGAAGACTTTTCCAACGCATGGGCCCACAGCAGCCAAAAGATGATTTGACAAATAATTCATTGTAATGGGAAACAAAAAGACGCTTAACCCTTGTTTGATTTCCGTCAATTTTTGAAAAAATTTGGAAAAAGTTGAGTTTTGAAAAATGTGAGGGCTTAAATTGAGTTAAAAAATAAAAAATTATAGACTAAAAGTAAAATTAATGATGTAGATTGAATATTGCAACAAAAAAATATGATGAAAAAATGGAACAAAACAGGGGCTCAGTAATTAAACTAACTTTTGTGACAATACGATGCACGAAACCCTCAAAACAACTTAGGAAACATAATATATTACCTATCATTAGGAAATGAATACAACCTAGTATAGTGTGTACGTATGCATAATAATTATATTATTATATATGGAAAAACATGTACGCATGTGAGCAAAACTCAAATCTTAAATAGCACAAATAATTCAAGTTCTAAAATTCATATCAGTAATGATTCCACATGGCAGATTGCAATCCCACTTCAGATAGATAACTGATTGAACTTCCTTCCCCAAAACTTGGAGAGAATTTACAATCGTCCATTTTAGTAAGATGATAGAATAAAGCTTTGAGCACCGTCTGATCCGCGTTTGACGATGATGAATACATTCCAAGATTATGATCTGCAGGCATCTCTCCAAATGTGGGCATGAATTTGTTTGATGATTCTGTGATTTTCGAAAAATTATTTTGGTTTTGATCAGTCGAAATGGAGAAGCAGGACACTTGCTCATTATTATTATTGTTGATATTGTTATTATTATTATTGATCTCATTTGTTATGCCCTGATTTTGGTTAAAGGTGACACAGGGATTCGTCAATGGAGGAAGAGAAGAAGAAAAAGTTGTAATTTCTTTTTCGTAGCTGCTTCCTGTTTCGTGTTTGGCTTCAATGGCCTTTTTACAGAACAATCTGCATAAAACCCAATCCTCCTGCATGCAAGTTTAATTCCATGTAATTAAAATCCATATTATTGAACAAGGGTTTAAGCAACATAATTCAAAATGAAGTGTTTTTGTCTTGATGTAAGAAGATTCTATTTAAGTTTTAAGCAACGTAATTCATTGCAAAATTAAAAAATTAAAAATATCTGTGAATATAAAATAAAGTGTTTTTGTCTTGATGCAACAAGATTCTATTTACCTTTAAGGCTTTTAGCTCTGCATATGATGTTAGATCAACTAAAGGGAAGAAGAAAAGACAAAATAGATTATTTAAGGAAAACAAAATCAAAGAATTATATATATATATATATATCCCACTAATTAAGATATTCTTAAAATTGTGAAAACAGCCTGTAATAAGAATTTTGGCAAGTTGATGATGCACTGAATATAATTAATCAACTTGATTGTGATTAGTCAATTTAATTTAAAAGTAAGATAATCATAATTTTGAATTTGAATTTATTTAAAAGGAAAGAGAGAGTAAATTAATTAATTAATTAATTATTACCCGTATAGAAGAAAGTTTAGGAGGGCCAAAGGGTCCTTCAAGGCGAAATTCATGCATGACCCAATCAGTTTTTCTTCCTTTAGGAGCCCTACCTTGGTAGAATACCAATGTCTTTCTCATCCCAACTAGGGTTCCCTTTCGAATAATCGGCCTGTCTTTTCCGGTCGTCTTCCAGTAACCGGATAGTGTGGCCCGATTTGTTCTTAGTCCGGTTGCATATTTTCGGTCCCGATGGCTATAAAAATACCACTCTTTACCTCCAACACATGCTGATTCTGCAACCCATTTATGAAAATTATACAGATATATATTTGCATCATGTTACTTATGACTTGTACTTTTGAAAGAAAATACATAATTCATGTCCTAAGAAATTAAATTAAAAAATTGTTATGAAAAAAAATCATATAATAACCACGTGGTCACGAGCAAATTATAACATATTGATAGATAGTCTTCTACTCCAATAATTATGTAGAGACAAATAGAAATTTTCTTTGTTATATATCTGAAATAACTCACTGTCACCATCTTCTGGCCGTTAGGATATCATCAAGACTGTCAATTTCTATCAATAGCCAAAAGGTATCTATTTGAAATATATATATATATATATATAGCTAAAAATTAAAATAAAATTGAAGCATCAGAAATTCATACACTTGCAAGGATAAAAGTTAACTAGTTATAGAACAAATTAAAGATTAATTTAGAATAAAATGAATGGACATTAATTAACTTTGATAATGAAGTTCACTCAGCCGAATGAAAACGAATTGCACTCATCAGGATGATTACTTTCTCCACAGGCATCCAAAACTTTCTCATATTCTTCTTCTTTCTTTTTTTTTCCATTAAATTAAAGTGACTTATTTAAGATAATTACTACATTAATCAGAAATTTATGTCCACTGGGTTTCGATCGAGAAAAAAATAAAATAAAAATAAAAAATACTCATCGGCTAGAAATATAATAACGATTATGAAGCAAATTGTGAGAAAAAATAGAGGATTCACCGGGAACGTCCCAAGGCTCGCACTTATTTAGATCAACTTCAATTAGCAGAGGGGTCTGGTGGCCGCAACAGGTTACCCATTTCACCAAGTAATCACATATAAGTTCTTCATCTTTTGGCTGGAACCTAAAACCCGGCGGCATCTTTGACTCTATCATGCTCAAATAACTCATTTTCCGGCACGGTGGCGGTGGTAGAGAGAGAATATATGATTTTCTAATACAAGGGCAAATGGCAGTGTGTATGGATGTCAATATATACAAATAAAAAATATGATGTTTATTAACAAAAATGATAATTAGAGTACAGATAATTAGATTTTTTTTTACTAATGTTTGGTCAAAAAAAGAATTAAAAAAAAAAAAAAATGGGAATTACGTGTTTGACACAAGTGCTCGTGTGGTTTCAAGTTAGAGATGATTTGTTGCTACATGTAGGGTGACGTGGCTTCACATTCCACCTCCACCTACCGACATGACTTTTAATTGTTGCTTCTTTACATTTGATGATAGGGAAGTAATATATTTTGATTATGTTCACACGAATAATATCTCATTTGGAAGTGGTAGATTAGATAGAATATTCAAACTTGTTTCAAGGTTTAGACGGCTCCCATTTCACTCACTGTTATTACGAAATTTATTTCTACTTTCTTTCTTCTATTCGAGATCTTCGAAAGATATATTCTGAAGTTTTAGATTTATATGAAGGATTAGTGCGCTTCATTTTAATGGTGTGTTTAATAGCTCAATATAAAAATTGATTCAATATTCTGAAAGCTGAGAAATTGAATAAAAGATTATATAATAAGGAACTTGCATTTCAAATCAAAGTGAATATATAAAATATACATTTATATGTTAAAATCAAAGTGCAAATAAAAATAGGAATAATATGGGGGAAAGGAAAAACAAAGGCTCAGATGATGCAAATTCCTAAATGACTTATGTGGCTCAAACTAGTTTGAAGGGCTCAAATTGATTGAAATGGCAAAATAGTAATTTCAAACCACTTCTTTTATAATATAGAAAAAAATGAAAGGGTAATTATATTCACACCACACTTTGTTATATTTACACCATATTTTAATTGCAACAAATATCTTCGGTATTTGTTTACTTTTTTTTTTTTTTTGTCCTCAACTTAAAACTTTTTTTTTAATTGTATTATTATTCATAACATTCAATTAATTAACATATTTTACTTCTAATCACGATTTTTTTCAAATATTCTGCTAATTTGCACTGAAAAGATGTGCAAATATTTTGTTTAATTTTTGTATTACTTATTTGTGTTGATTATTTATAAGTATGAGAGATAAATAAGTATTTTTTGTACTCGTAACAAATATTTTGAATGAAAATCGTCTCTAAAGACAAGATGTGGAAATTAATAAAAAGTTGATGATAAAAAAATTATAAAAAAAATTTGGCGGGATAAATGTAAAAATAAAGAAAAATTAGGGATATTCATTGCAATTAAAATATAGTGTGGATAACAAAAAGTGTAGTGTCAATATATTTACCCAAAATGAAATAGGACAAAGAAGACTAAAAAAGGAAAACGAGAAAAGAAAAAATCACTTAATTAATTGCTAGCTACTTCATCTATCTTATTGAATGGTTTATTAATTACATGCTGTATTTGCTAGCTTCCCTTTGTTTTGTGATTAGAATTTCGTTGTCTTCATCATTCATTTTTTTCTTCCACTATTGGAACCCGTGAATTTATTAGATATTGATTATTTTTTCAAAAAAACTTATATCACTCCATTCTTGTAGGGACAAAGAACCGTTGATGTCTCGATTGTATTGTAAAACAATAATTCTAGAGAGATATTATTTATAGATATTTTTAGGAGACATTGTGATGTAGCATATATTCATTGGTTGATTAAAAAAACTACCCCACGGCATACTTTTTCATCAACCAATAAGTGTGCGCCACATCATAATGTCTCTTAAAAATACAGTAATTCTAGGGAGACATAATTTATAGACATTTTTATGAAACATTGTGATATAGCATACATTCATTGGTTGATTAACTCAGGAGACATTGGTCAGAATAGGGGATTGTAAAAAACAAGTGATCGAATAAGTGACTTTGATTAATTAAGTCTACTTATGATCATTCGCCCCACAATTAATTATTGTCTAAATTGAAAAGTAGTTGAGAAGATAGAGTTCAAAACTTTAGAGTTGGATTGAAAGAATCATCTTGTTATAATTCCACTTCTAACTTCATCCTACGTTAAAAACTATGGAGACAACACGTGAAACTTATTCTAATCCTCGGAGATGACCATTAGTTCATGATATCATTACATCAAAGAAGACTAATTAAGCCCAATAATTAGCCAATTTGACATTTCCATATTATTCAATAATAATACTAATACAGTAAAAAATTAAAAATAATAGCACAAACTTTTAATTCTTCTTCTCTAGAAGACTGGAACGCATCAATTGTAAGTCTTTTCTCCATGGACAAAATGGCCCCGCCCCCACTAACACTGTAATGACGTTCCATTGAAGGCCCATTTGGACAGCTTGTTTTGTCAGTTAATAATTGAAATATTTGAATTGGAGTTAGCTCTACTTTCTTCTTAACTTTACGTAATTTGTGTCTTCATTAAAACTCATTCTGTTATGCTTCCACTATAAAAATCTCACTCAACAGAATCTTTGTTGTACCCACAAAAGAGAATTCCAAGACTGGGTTTCAATATTATACTTAAAATAGTATAATACCTCTTGCTAAATTGTTTATAAATTGTTGTTCATGAATATTATTTATGAATAGCGTCATGACAACATTCCGTTAATCCATTTATAAGTCAATATATAAATAATACAATTTTTCAAATAACTTTTTAGCTATACACATTTACTCTTTCTACTTTTAACCACATATTTCACCTTAAATAAATAAACTAATTCATAATAGTTAAAGTGTAGCCAAACAAAGAGCTATATATAAGGCACCGTTCGGCGGCCTCAAATTATTTCACTACAAGACAAAAAAAAAAAAAAATTAAATTTACATAATTTCTCATACTACTTTTTAATCATACACATTTTCTCTCTTCAATTTTTAACCTCACATCTTACTTACAAAATACAAATAAATCAATCAAATAATTTACATTCCATTTATTTTCAAATTAAATGAAGCCGAACATAGGCTCAACCACTTGAATATAAAAACATGGACGACTCTAACGTAAAATAGTAGCATTCCGAGGTATCCTCCCTTTTATTGTAGGAAATATGCACCAGTTCACTTCATCTTCTATGAAAAAGAGCATTTACTGTTGAGAAATTTCCTTTCTCAAATAAATATGCTATAATGAAGTTGACACAAAACTTGCAATAAAAAATCAAGAAGAAAACAAAAATAGCAAAATAACTTGAATCGCAAAGAATACTGTCCTAAAAGCGAAATTTGCGTCCTCTCGAAATAAGAATGCTAAAGGGCCTCCAAGCAAATTGCTTTAGCGGATTTCAAGCCTCAAACCAAGTATCAAATAGCACAATTGATAAACTTGGAGAATAGGAACAAGAAGAGCAAATTTGAAGATTCTAAGTTTCAAGATTTTGGATGATAATCACTATTGAAAGTATATTGATCAAAAGTTGTTAAAACCATGAATTCTATACATATTTATAGAATTCTATCATCCATATTCGTTGTTCATACAACTCTTCATGAAAGAGTGCCAAAAAAGGTTGAAAAGGTGCATGAGAAATTCTGAAAAAATTCTCCAACGGTCGAATTTTAAGGCCACGCGATCGCGCGATAGGCAGTGGCCAAAATCACTTAACCACGCGATCGCCGGACCACCAACCACGCGATCGCGTGGTTCTTCATTCTGGCCGGACCTTTAGGTCCGGTCATTTGTATTTGGTCCGATTTTTGCACTTTTTGGACTGGTTCCTAATTTATTGGACCAGTTCTCGCACTTTTCAACTTTTATGTATATATTTGAACAACATTTTCATAACAATCCCTCACTTGTTCAAATATATGAACACAACTTAGAATCATAAACGATGTCACGCATAAAATAAGGTATCTTTCGATTTTAACCTTATATTAGTGCTAATATTGCAAAGTAATATCGAGATCCCAGGTAGCCTTGGCTTTGAACCAGTTATCCCTTATGACATTACCGGCGATATCGTACACGTGAACATTCTTGCTCAATACGTTCCACACGATTTACTTTGACGCGTTAATGGCCTTGCGTCCATCTGAGTTCATGAACTTTTCAGAAAGTAACTCCAAAACTTTCCTTGAAGCGGCACCACTTCTAAGTTCATATAGGAGAAATTCTTACAGTGTCTTGGTAACTTTTAAAGGCACTTGTACTAATTACTGAATTTCTTTAAGATTTGTTCAATCTTCCAAACAGTTACCCCATCACTTGTATCCTTAGGATAGGGCCTTAAAATAATTTTTAAATGCTGCAACAATTCACTTATCGAATGACTTGTTGTTACCCTTTGAACCCGTGAATTACTCATTTCGTAATGACAGGTAGGGTTGTCGTCATTGGTGAATTTTATTATAGGAGTTTTAGCCCCATCCTACTCGATGTTTGTCTTACCAACTCTTTGGTAAGTGGTTTTATGAATGGATCAGCCAAATTTTCACTTGACCTCACATAGGTAAGTGATATTATTCCATCCTTTATTAATTTTCTTATATAATCATGTCTAAGACTCATATGTCTTGACTTTCCATTGTAGACTTCATTATAAGCCCTTGCTAGAGTAGCTTGACTATCACATAGTATAGATATTGAAGATTCCTTCTTCGTATCCAATGGAACTTCATAAAGAAGATCCTTAAGCCATTCTGCTTCCTTTCCAGTTTCGGCTAATGCAACAAACTCGGATTCCATAGTGGAATGTGTTATAATTGTTTGTTTCTTCGATCTCCAAGAAACAGCACCACCTCCAAGTGTAAACAACCATCCCGAGGTTGATTTATTTTCTCCAGCATTTGATATCCAACTTGCGTCGGTATATCCTTCTAATATTGCTGGAAACTTGGAATATTGAAGTCCAAGGTTTTTAGTTCTCTTTAGATAACCAAGAACTCTTCCAATCGCTTTCCAATGCTCAACACTTGGATTTCTAGTAAACCTACTAAGTTTACTCACGGCAAATGCAATATCCGATCTCGTGCATTGAACTGCATACATTAGACTTCCAACTGCACTCGCATATTCGAGTTGTCCAATAGCCCTTTCAACATTCTTTACAAGTTTAATACTTGAATCAAATGGAGTATTTGCCTCTTTAATGTTCAAATGTTTGAGCTTTTCAATCACATTCTCTATATAATGTGATTGGGTTAATGCATACCCCAACTCATTCTTTATCACTTTTATACCCAAAATGGTATCCACTTGACCAAGATCTTTCATATTGAATGTTGACGATAGAAACCTCTTCGTTTCTTTTATGCCATTCATGTGATTACTTATAATCAACATGTCATCCACATACAAACACACAAATGTAACCAGTTTATCATAGCTTTTAATATATAAACATTTATCTACCACATTATGTGAAAAACCAAAAGACATAATTGCATTATCAAATTTCTCATGCCATTTTTTAGGAGCTTGTTTTAAACCATATAGCGATTTAATAAGTTTACAAACTTTATATTCATTACCCGGAAGAACAAAACCTTCTGGTTGTTCCATGTAAACTTCTTCATCTAATTCTCCATTTAAAAATGCAGTCTTCACATCTATTTGATGCACATGCAAATCAAATATAGAAGATAGTGCAAATAGTATTCTAATAGTAGTGATCCTAGCCACCGGTGCATAAGTGTCAAAATAATCAATTCCTTCCTTTTGTCGAAAACCTTTAGCAACTAATCTTGCTTTATAGGTTTGGATTGAACCAACGGTATTGTATTTCCTTCGAAATACTCACTTGCAACCAATGGCTTTTGATCCAGCCGGTAAATCAACAATCTTCCAAGTATTGTTGGACGTTATAGAATCCATTTCATCATTTATAGCATCCTTCCAAAATGTGTTATCTCTAGAAGTCATTGCTTCTTCATAGGTTTTAGGATCACTATCAATTTGAAGAACATATGGAATTGTTCTTACTATATCTTCCTTACTTGCTTCAACCAAGTAAAAGGAGATCCTTTGAGAATCAATCTCATCATGTCCTAATACCTTCTCTTTACGAGAACGCTTGCTTCTTCGAGTTTCACTAGTCTCAATTACATCTTGGGTAGATGTTTCTAGTGATTTAGAAGCCGGAAATTCATTTTGAATTTCTATTGAATTTTGAGGAATATCATCAATGCTTAATGAATTCTCAAAAAATTCCACATCTCGTGATTCTATAATCACATTGGATATTAGATCAAGTAGCCTATATGCTTTACTATTTATAGCATATCCAACAAAAGCACTCTTGATCCCTCTTGGTCCTAGTTTTGTCCTACTAGGATTGGTGTTTTTATAATAAGCCAAACACCCCCACACTTTAAAATATCCAATGTTAGGCTTCCGACCTTTCCACAATTCATAATGTGAAACTTTAAGTTTCTTAGAAGGAATTCTATTATGTATATGACACGCGGTAAGTAATGCCTCACCCCATAAGTTATTAGGCAATTTAGACCTTGTTAGCATAGCATTTATCATCTCAACTAAGGTTCTATTTTTCCTTTCCGCCAGGCCATTTTGTTCCAGTGTTCTAGGTGCACTACATTGGTGTAAAATACCATGTTCTTTACAAAAGATATCAAATTCTTTAGAAAAATATTCACCGCCTCTATCACTTCTAAGAATTTTAATCCTTTTATCCTTTTGATTTTCTACTTCACTTTTATATGCTTTAAACATATGAAAAGCCTCATTTTTATGTTTCATTAGATAAACATAACAAAATCTAGAATAATCATCAATGAAAGTAATAAAATATTTATTACCACCCCTTGTTAACATGCCATTAAGTTCACAAATGTCGGTATGAACTATGTCAAGAATATTAGATGATCTTACTACACTTTGAAAAGGTTTTTTAATCATTTTGGACTTAGTGCAAAATTCACATTTTTCATACTTTGTAAAATCACAAGATAGCATGCCATTTCTAATCATTCTATTCAAAGTAGAATATCCAACATGTCCTAATCTATCATGCCATAAATCTAAAGAACACACAAAGTAAGAAGAATTTATTTTTTTGATTGCATTGTCAATAGTACACAATTTGACCATTCCATTAGTGGAATAGCCTTTACCAACAAAGAAACCATTTCGGACAATACAAGTTTTCCCGACTCAAAAATACATTTCACGCCCGGTTTTCCCAACAAATCACCACTTACAAGGTTTCTATTCATATCCGGCACATGTAAGACATTTGTAAGAGTTACAACCTTTCCGGATGTGAATTGAAGATCAACATTCCCTTTGCCTATGACTTTTGAACAATGTTCATTTCCCATTTGAATTTGTTGACCATCATCAATCTCTTGATAGGTCTTGTATAGGGATTTGTCATAGCAAACATGAACGGTGGCGCATGTATCATACCACCATCCCGGAATTTTTCATTTGAAGAATTCACTTCACTTATAGTAGCAATAATTTCATTCTTGTCAATGGAATTAACCTTGCCTCCAAAATTTCTTTGTTTTTTATGTCGGCAATCTTTCGCAAAGTGGCCGAATTTTCCACATACAAAGCATTCTCCCTTGGGCTTCTTTTTGAATTTGTTGTTGTTGTTGTTAGTAAACTTTCTTTTGTTTACTTTGATCACTTTGTTGTTCTCCAAGGCATTGGCTTTAGAAGTGCCAACATGGGAATGTTCAATCCCATCTCTTGCCCTCAACTGTTCCTCAATTCGGAGATGTTTTTGAATTTGCTCCATTGAAAAGTCTTCGGAGTTGTGAAGAATTTTCTTCCTATATCCTCTCCAAGTAGAAGGCAATTTTGCAATAATTGCTCCTACTTGAAATGATTCCGGAAGTTCTATCTTCACCGCTTTTAATTTATTGACAATCACTTGCAATTCATGAACTTGGGGTAATAGGGGAACATTTTCCAAAAATTTAAAATCAAAGTACCTTGTTATAAGGAATTTTGTAGTTCCTTCCTCTTCGGCCTTGTACTTGTTTTCAAGTGCATTCCAAATCTCTTTTGCATATTTAGTGTTGGTGTACAAGTCGTAGAGACGATCCGAAAGTGCATTCAAGATATGACCACGACAAATAAGTTCGTCTTCTTCTCGCTTCTTTCGATCAATCCTTGCTTGTTCGGTATCTTTCTCGGAAGGTTCGGGCAAGTCTTCCAAATTGGGATCAAGGATATAGAAGATTTTCAGCGCCGTTAGTAGAAACTTGATTTTGTCTTGCCACCTTGTGAAGTTGGTGCCATCAAAACTATCCAAGCGAACCAAGTCTTGATTCATCAATTTGATTGTTGCCATGGTGGTGTCTCCTTTGGTTGCCATCGCAGAAATTTTCGCTTTTAGATTGTTGAGAAATTTCCTTTCTCAAATAAATATGCTATAATGAAGTTGACACAAAACTTGCAACAAAAAATCAAGAAGAAAACAAAAATTGCAAAATGACTTGAATCGCAAAGAATGCTGTCCTAAAAGCGAAATTTGCGCCCTCTCGAAATAAGAATGCTAAAGGGCCTCCAAGCAAATTGCTTTAGCGGATTTCAAGCCTCAAACCAAGTATCAAATAGCACAATTGATAAACTTGGAGAATAGGAGCAAGAAGAGCAAATTTGAAGATTCTAAGTTTCAAGATTTTGGATGATAATCACTATTGAAAGTATATTGATCAAAAGTTGTTAAAACCATGAATTCTATACCTATTTATAGAATTCTATCATCCATATTCGTTGTTCATGCAACTCTTCACGAAAGAGTGCCAAAAAAGGTTGAAAAGGTGCATGAGAAATTCTGAAAAAATTCTCCAACGGTCGAATTTTAAGGCCACGCGATCGCACGATGCCTTGAAAATATATGCAGCGGCCAAAATCACTTAACCATGCGATCGCCGGACCACCAACCACGCGATCGCGTGGTTCTTCATTCTGGCCGGACCTTTAGGTCCGGTCCGGACCATTTGGTCCGGTCATTTGTATTTGGTCCGGTTTTTGCACTTTTTGGACCGGTTCCTAATTTATTGGACCGGTTCTCGCACTTTTCGACATTATGTATATATTTGAACAACATTTTCAAAACATTTACCGGGAAGTATTTACTGGGAGTTGCTGTCAAGAAGCATTAATACTTCACATAATCTTGAGTACGACCGACCGGTAGTTGCCGTCAAGAATTAGGATGGCTTGCAAAAATGGATTCATCCTCATCGTTAGAGGTAAGTAGTTGGAGAAGAAGAAAGAGAAGAAGCGCCAACGGGGTGTTGCGCAGAGAGCGAGACGGTGAGGGAAATGAAATGAATGAAACCTAATTTTGCCTTCATGTAGATGCAACGGCTCGACTCAAGCTGATAAAAAAGGCTTAGGAACGGTAAAAAACTTTCCTCCCTTTTAAAATAGTAGGATATATACCCCAAACTTTCTTTTATTTTCACAACATATTTATCAATAAAACAATATTACACATAAACTTAAAAAGACTCATTACTTTATAATCACTAGTAATGACAACGGGATGGATTCAAGACGAGGTTAAAAAAATTAATCACAAACCCAACCCGAGCATTTCGAGGTGGACAACCTTGCTTCCTTTCGAGCCGGGCAACTAGCACGGGTCGTCCATCATTTCCCACATCCACCCCGTTAATTTTTCGTCTCCTTAGGGTCGGGTACCCGTTGAGTTCGGGGCGGGTCGAATTTTTTTACCATTTCTATTAATCACACACATTTTTAAAAAAATTACTATCCAAAAAATATTTTTTCAAATAAACTCTTTAAAATGAAAATTGACGGAGATGTATAAAATTTCATCTTCAATGATTTCATCTACATTTAAATATTGTTGATTATGTGGCATTTTTTTAAAAATTTAAAAATAATAATGTTTAGAGGGAGAAGATGTATATATATATATTTATCTATAACATTCTTTTATTTAGTTGTTAAAGTAACTATAAAATAAAAATAAATGCTGACTCATTAGGTCAGATGGAGCGTCAATATGTAGATGGAGCACTCGGCATTTTCAGCTTTTTCCAACCACTTCAGCTTAACATTGAAATTGACATTATGCATTGGAGAGATATTTTTAACCCATTTCATCAATTTACCAACGCGTCAAGTCATATTTTCCAATTGATGTGTGCAATGGAGATGCTCTAAAAGTAGAAATGAGGAGAGAGAAGCATTAAATGCAATTTTCCCTCCAAAATGTACTTACAATTTTTGGAAAAAAAGAAACAAAAATAAAAATAAAATAAATAAAAATTTGTGTAGATTAATGTCATTTAAATTCATATTGCTTAATGCAATTTTTATTTGAATTAATGTCATATTTAAATTCGTGTAGATAAACATGGATGAAAAATGTGTCGTTTATAAATAAATTATAGAGAATACTTAAACCTCAATTTGAAACATAATGTTTTTAAACAAAAAAATTGATGTTTCGTTTTCGAGTTGTGATTGAAATTTGATTTAAAAAAATGTGTATATTTAAAAAGTAGTTTCGAAAAATGTGTATAGTTAAGAAGTTTGTGAAAAATATGATGTTTGAAAATAAATTTATAGACAACATTGCCGAACGGGTGCTAATATTTTTAATGATTCATAATTTTAATAATTTTGTAAAGATTATATGGTATAAGATTTTCAATATAATTTTTTGATGTCTCATGTTGCCCGATTGCCGTATCATGATAATTGGAGATTTTCGTAATTATTATTTTAACTACTTGATTTTGTAAATAAAAGTATAATTTTATTGGTTAAATATAAATATTTGTTGGCTAAAAATAAATATTTTAACTACTTGGTTTTGCATTTTCAATTGAATTAACAATAACGTATAAAAATTATTGAAATCAACGATCATTTATTATTTAAATATAATTGGCATTTACTTTCCAAATAAGTTTTTAATAATTTGGATTAATTATTTTTTTAAAAAAAAATTAATAACAATTGTAATAGAATATTATTTTTATGCATTTTATACTTGTTCTGATTAAAAGCATTAAAATTTTACGAATACTTATCGAAATAGATACTAAGGAAAGCAACTTTCGTGCATCGCACGAGGTAAATACTAGTTAGCTCAAAAAATTGAAGATTGAACCATGATAAATTATTGCCCTCAAAACTGCTATTGCACATACTTATCCCATGTTTGAGATCCATTATAACGAGATTTTTTGGGGAAAACATATTTTGGAATAATGATTTTTTTAGAGGATGTCACTGGATGTGTGGTTAAAAATTAGGAATTTTATTTTTATGTAATATTATTTTATTGGAAAATATTTTTATTGAAAATAAAGAGAGAAAATGTGTTAAAATTATAATGGACTCAAACATGAGCATAATTGCAGGGAAAAGGTGGTTGACCTCAAGAATTTGACAACTAATAGATATGTGCTAAGGATGCACCCTCAAAGCTTAAGCATCACATTTGAGTTCAACTAAGTTTACTAGATGTCCTCACGGAAATGGAGCAACAACAAAGTATGAGGAGTTAAAATCAAATGATCAAATGTTCGAATCTTGATTCTTGGAAGACAACGTTTGAATACTAGAAGATAAGTGCTTTTTACATGGAGGATGGATCATGATGCGCCATGTCACTCTTTTCAGGTCCCGTCCATATGACGTAACGGGAGGTTTGTGGGAATGAAAATAGTTTCCAAATGGTATGCATGAGTAATATCCACATTCGAATTTACATGACGAACCAGGGGAAGGTTGTCCTCTCTCAGAATTAATTTGATGAATAATAGAAATATAAATCAAAGATGAGTATCAAAGTTGTGTTTTTCATCCTATTAATGGAGTCTTTTCTTGATACTTTTGAAAAAGTAAAAAAGCATTCAAGAACCTTTTCTTTTAGATTTATCAAAAGGAATTTAAGAATGGTGAGTGTTTTATACACGAACTTCAAATTAAAAGATAAAATTGATCATAACAACTTTTAAGTTTGATAGGATCATTACTTTAAAGATGTATTTCAGAAAATTTGAATTCATAAAAATATATATTTTCCATGTTTAGCATAATTTTTCTTCAAACACTAATGATTAACTTGATAAGAATTAGGGCACTTTCATCCAGCACAAGTACTGAAAATGAAAGAAATGTCTTTCAGTATTTTCTTGACCACTAAAGTGTTTGTTCAAGTTAATATGAATGGTCCAAAAATCTCTTTACTATGATGGCAACTTTGCAGGTTATCCTCTTTTCAACAGTCCCGTTATCTCAGAAGTCCTTACAACTTCACATTAAACTAGCCAAATTTAACTAACTATGTAGGAAAAGAATTCGATATTAAATGAAACTAGCTTGCTCGATTGTCCGATGTGGACAACAAGTGTCAGTGTCACATTTAAAGATTATTCCAATACTTGGCGCATTTTCATTTTGAAGTGGACAATATAATATTACTCACCTCGAACAATATAGCATTTTCGTGAAACGATATCTGTATATGTTAAAGTTAACATGTAATTATTTTCATAATGGATGTGTTAATTTATAATTAGTCCAAGAATATGATAAATATCGATTTTTAAAATAGCAAATTTATATATTAATATGGTACTCATTTTAAAGAACTCATCAAATCATATAATATGAAATCAAAAAAAAAAAAAAAATCATTTTTTATCCATGTTAAAAAAGAAGAAAAAAGAAAATAAATAAAGAAGGAATAGGGGTGGGCGGGTTTGGTGGTGGACGACTGCAATTAGACTTTGGGGGTATATTTTAAACACAAAATTGTCATGTTATCAATTAAAATGATAACTAAATTTAACAAAAATGTTAACTTGTGGTTAAAAAAATTCTCTTAACTCGTATTTTAACACATCCAAATCCAATGTAGACATGCCAACTATATTGCCACTGCAAAAATTATTTTCTATACCACAATTTTAAAATACTTGCTTATTTATTAAAATAGACACAAATATAATGACATAAACATCATTCTAAATTTGCTATTACTAATCATTATATAATATACACCACAAACTCCAAATATTAAAAATATTCTTCTCCGCTATTCTCTTTTTATTTTTCTTTGTCTCTATATTTTTCATTAATCTTCTTGTTTCCACCAAGTCATCATTCCTGAAGAAAAACTGATAGCGAATGTCAAATCAAAACAAATGTCTAACAATTTTGGGAAAAAAAACAATGATTACAAATCACCATAAAAACACATCTCAATTACAAAATACAATTGCAATTAAAAGTCTTAAGCACCAATTAAACTTTTGAGAAATTCTGCACCATAAACAATGCTTAATTTTTCAAGAATGATTCCTTAAAATTGATTTTGTTATCCATATTTACAAAACTAAAAGCTAATGGTAAATCAATTAATCAGGTGCAATTTATTTTTTTATTTTTGAACCCTACCAAGATCATCTTGGTTCAATGGGAAAACTAAGTCATAAATAATTCGGAATAAGCACTTATTCACATTCCTAAAATTTGAAGTGTTATGTAAAATGTGTATAAGGATAAGTATACATATATAGTTTTAATTAAGGGTGGGCGTGGGTTGGATTGGATTGGATCGATTTTTTGCCCAGCCCGAACCCATCCATTATGGTAGGGTTGATAAAAAATCAACCAACCCAACCCAAGTATGAGTTCAAACCCAACTTAATCAAGTTTCGTTCGGGTTGGGTGGTTTGGACTTTGGTCCAATTAGCAAAAAATCTTGAAATTTTAAAAATTTATCCCATAAATCAACTATTAACTCAAAAGGAAAAATACATATATAAGGTGTTTACAATACACAATTTCAATTTTAAGATATAACTTTAAAAAATTCAAAAATCAGGTTGTAGTTATAATTACTTAATTAAATTAAATAATTAAAAGAATTTTATTAATTATATAAATTTAGGTCACAACACAATATAAATTCGGGTTACAAAACGAAAACTGCTTAAGTCACAAATAATTTTAGGGCCACAAATTATCAAAATAGTAGGTCACAATAACAATTTTTTCGAGGCACAAATAATATCAAGGTCACAAATTCTAAATTAATCGATCCCAAGTTATTTCTAGGTCACAATTTATCAAATTGTTAGGTCACCAGTCTTTTAAGCCACAATTATCAAAATAGTAGGTCACAAACACAAATATATTAAGTCACAGATTTATTTTAGGGTCACAGTCCGGATTAGGTCACAATTATTCAAAATCTCAAGTCACAACTACCATTATTTCTAATCACGTCACGGTTATGTCACAATTATTCAGAGATTTTCAAGTCACATTTGTCAAATTATTAGGTCACAACATCTTGTGAAATTATCAGGTCACAGCAACGCAATCAACGGTTGCATCCACCACCTATCGTCACCTATGTCTCACCACCACCACCACCATCGTGCAAGCTTCCAATTCCCGCCGACTGCACCACCACCACCGACTCCACTTCTCGCCGATGCACCACCACCACCGACCAACTCACATCTCACACAATCAACACCTGTAACCACTAACGTCTCACCACCAACGCCAGGGTGCCCAGTGATTAACACCGCCGTCTCTCCACTGCGGCCTCCACCACCACCACAAATGTACACTGTCCAAAATTCCACTCCCTCCCTCACCATCGTCACCGCCGCCGCCACTTCACACCGACTACACCACAATCGACCAAAGTTTAAAAGAAACAGACAAAAGACAAGAGGCAACGTGCAGCTACAAGCTAGAGGAAGCTGTGTCGCTACTAGATCTAGCGGTGACGGTGCTACCTCGACCAAAACCATTTGTAACACTGCCTCTCAATGGATAAATCTCCGGCATCTACAAGCACAGGAGCTATGGAATCGCTGCTGCAGCAACCCCGTTCAAGTTCCTTTAAGTAAAAAAGATGTGTTAATCGACGGAGTTAGATCAAAGTCATTGCTCGGGAGGTGCCATCATTGCTTAGCCAAGGCAGGGCTCAGCACCACCGGTTGATCGTCATCGCCTGTGGTGGTGATTTGTGAGGTGAATGGAGGTGGTCTGGAAGCTTGAAGAAAATGAAAGAGATGGGAAGTGTGGTTACGATGGATGAAGGTTGGGAAGTGTGGCTGAGCTGTGGTAGGATAGAGAGTGAAATAATTAGGGTTTGAAGTGGTGTATTTGGGTATAAAATTTGGGATATGATTGGATAATTAATAGAATAATATTATGTAAATTTTTTAATTAATTAAAATTTGAAATAAGACCTGATTTTTGAAGTAATATAAGTTTGATCTCATTTATGAATTTGGATCTTTAAAAGTAGGGTTGAGTGTAATTTCCACCTACTCAAATAAATTATATATAATACAATAAGCTCAAATATAATAAATTGAATACTTGCTAATAAAACTAAAATATGTTCAAACCATATTTGAATTTCATCAAAATTACAAATGTGTTTGAGATTCTTGAAATTTAAATGGTCTTATTTTTTTTTAAAAAAATTTGTTGGGTTGGGTTGTGGGTTGGGTGCAGTACCCAACCCAACCCAACCCGATTTTCATAAAAAATTGACCCAAACCGATCGGGTTGGGTTGGGTTGGGCAGTTTTAGCGGGTTTTGTGAGTTAATGACCACCCCTACTTTTAATGATTCATAACCTTGAGATAGAAAGGTATGAGATCACATATATAAGTGTGAAGTGGGGCCTCTTCTATGAGAATTCGAGGCTTAATTCTCCTAGAACACTTATGAAACCAAGAGTTGTCCAGGGCCAAAATGGAGACAACCATGAGAACCGAATTGGTTAGATGACTCATGGTGTTGGTCAGTTGTTTGGGTTTACATGAACGGATGGATGGTTCAAGACATCCCGTTCACCAACTAGCCTATTAAATCCGATTGTATTCAACTAAAGAAGGTTCAAGGCCACTTGCTACCTATCTTGATGCTATGACTTGTCGTGTGTACTCCATTTGTAGAGTTTGCATTTCATTCGCATTGTGTTGCACATATCGAGGAATTTTCATTCATGTGGGGGATTGTTGGATATTGGTTTATAGGTTTAATAATACGAGAAATTGGTTAAGTATTGAAAACTGACTAAAGTGTCTTCGTGTCGATTTCGGCCAAATACTCAAACCATACTCAATCCGTTTAGGCAAACTTGATTACCACTTCGCCCTTCGGGGTGCACAAACGGGGATCGACCTACCCGATCAGGTCTTGGGGGCAACGTCCCCCGTGGGGGCTAGGAGGCAACGCCCCCGAAAGAGAATTCAGATTTCTTTACATGCATTAGCATTTCGAAACCAATATCGGATGAATGAGAAATTACGGATAAGGACAAAAATATGGTCAAAATTTTACCCGTGCGATCGTACGGTTTTAATGCCGTGCGATCACACATCAAAAATGATTAAATCTCTGTTTCGCGTAAATCTGTGCAGTCACACGGATTATAAGTGTACGGTCGCACGGTTGTCCAGGAAAATGTGTCTTTTTGAAGAGTTGCATGATTTGGAAGGGTTGCATGGTTTGACTCCCACCACTTCGTCCACAACCTTTCATGTTCTATAAAAAGGACCCTTGGGTGTCCCAAAACCACACTAATGATACGCAATAACATTATCATTATCTCATCTCCTCTTAAATCAAATTCTTGTATTTTTGTTGCATTATTTGATTTTTCTTGTTCATTTCATCTTGGAGTACATAAGCCGAAATTCTGGTTTGTTTTACTTGTGTTTTGGAGTGCTACAAATACAAGTTGAAGTCGTTGTATCTTGAGAGTTGATTTCCATAACCCGCTGGCACCTTTGCGGGGCAAATTCGATTTAAGGACAAAGTGTTCAACAATTGTCTTGACTTTGTCCATATCTTCTTTATTCTTGTTTTTCGTGTCGTTATTCCGTTCATTTATTGGCACGAATTTCATATATTTCTTTGGCGTCACTATATACATAATATCCCAACATATCTATCATTACAAAAGAGGCAAAATCAAAATCAATCTAGGGTTTGCAGTCGTAGTTAAAATAGTAATCTAAAAGCGTCACATAAAGAACGGGAATACAATCAAATCAAAATGAACAAACCGTAACAAAGAGAAGGGAATAGAAGACGGGAAAGACTAATGGTGTAGGAGGAGGAGGAGTAGGACTAACGGTGTAAAAGGAGGAGGAGGGAGGGAGAGAGAGAGAGAGAGAGAGAGAGAGAGAGAGAGCTCATCAATCGATTGTAGTGTAGAGAGAATTTATTTTGTTGTTGTTTTAATTATATTAAGGATAAATTTGTAAATTTATTGCAGTGCATTTATAAAATTTATATATTATTTGTTGTGTAGTTATAATGTGACGTAGAAAATAATTATTTTAGTGGCAATAAAATTACCCATATAGACATTATTTCAGCCCCTTGCTAACTTATTATATTAACATGTATTTTTAACACATCCAATGCAAATGTCCTTAGTCCAATCAATAACGAATTACAATTGCCAAATGTCCTAAATTTAATAGGATTTTTTTAATTTAATCGAACACCAGACTTATGTCAATCTTACGATTTTCATGCTATAAGTATTTGAAGCTTAGTTTCATTTTAAAAATAAAAATGAAATTATCAAAGTTTTCTATTATGATTTTAGTTTGGTATATATAATTTCAGCTGAGGCTCCAAACCTTTCAAACTTTTACAAATTTTATCCTAACCTTTCATATGTTGCACTTGTAATTCCAAACCTTTCAAATATCACATCAGAGTAAGAGAGATGAAAGGTTGGATAAAATCATTTGTTGCATTTTAAAGGTTTGGAGTCACATGTGCAACAAATGAAATTTAAAGTTAAATCATATGTTTCATTTTAAAGGTCTGGGATCGCAGGTGCAACAAATGAAAGCTTAGAGTAAATTTTGCAAAAGTTTGAAAGGTTTTGCAATTATAACTTTTAGCATTTATATAATTTTAGAGTATCTTTAATGCATTCTATTCTGTGATATGAAAGTAGAAAGTCTCATGATTTGCATAACACTAATATCATAAACAGATGTTCAAGTTTAAAATTGTCTTCAAATGCATTCTGTAGATTGCTATCTATTTTTCTTATCTATCATGATTTTTTGCGCGATTTACTATTGCATTAAGATTCTTTTAGCTATCAAAACTTGTTCAAGACAAAGTTTAGTTATTCAATTATCCTGCGTAGGTGTTTTTCCCCTTCTATGTTCGGATGATATGACACTAGTTTTGTGTTTATTTGATTCAATAACTATTGTTTACTAGATATCGAAAGGATCTCACAGATCTATCAAAATAAGGAAGTCATGAGATTTCATAAATTAAACTCTTATTAAAAATGTGAATAATCGCATGGATAAGCTCCCACTACTTTATAATTTGGAATTCAATTCACTATTTTTCTTGAGAGATGCTCGAAGGCTAAACTTCAAATAAATATCGACAAAAAGAAATTTGGTATGACCCAAAAAAGAGATGTGCATTAGGCCTATGTTTGGTAAGAGTTTGTTTATAAATTTTGCTTATAATTAATGATGACATGATAACAAGTCATTTGTTTTTTTTGAAGTAAAAAATTGTGAACGGTAATTTAGACCAGTAAAAAAAATTTAGTTTTCAAAAACATGACCAGTAACATATTGTTATGCGACTATTTATAAACAAATTTTATAAATAAACCTTCACAAAATAGAGGGTAACAATAAGTTCTCAATTCTGCTACACTAAGGCACATTCCGCAATCTACATCATTTACAAATCCTCATGACAGGGTGTTCATATTATTGGCTTAAAATCAAACAAGCCCTTAAGAAATACCATCTCTTTTAATATAAACGTGTGTGACATTTCGAAATATTACAAAAAGTAATCGGGGCAAAAACTGTGGTTCGACCGCGGTCTCACTATCGCCCTGTTTGTCGCGATCACACCGCGATCTACTGCAAAAAATAAAATAAAACAAAAATCAGATTTTGCACTTCTAAAACCGAGCCTCTCTCATTTTTCTCTCCACTCTCTTCTCACAAACCCTAATCAAGCTCTTTCCACACAAATCCGTCTCATTTGCTTGCTAGTTAGAGAATCTCTTCAAGGTTTTTAGAATCATACATTCCCTTCTTTCTCTCTTCATCACATATGCAAGGTAATGTTCTTTCAGTTCTTTATACTCTTACTTCTTGCTGCAATTGTGAAATTGACACTTGGTATGATATAGGTTGATAAGTTTTTATTGCAATTGAGATTTGATTTAGTATTGTGTTGAATTTTATTTATTTATTTATTTATTTATTTTGTGAGCATTGATGTTTGGACATTTTAAGGTTATTCCCATTGTTTGAAATTGGGAAAATTTGAGTATGAGCACAAGGTGTTTGATAGAAGGCTTCAATTAAAATGTTTTCTTAGAAGTTGGAATTTCATGAGTATTTGAGGTAGTCTTTGTTAAATACGTTTAGATTAGTCCTCATTATGCACATAAAGTGTTTGTTTCAGGTTCCCACCTAACTTAGTTTCTTAGACATTGCATATTATGAATTGCTTAGACAATTATGGTTTTGTGGAATTTAGTTAAACTTGTGCTTGCATACATAATGCTTGTTTAAAGCCTAAATTGAATGTGTGACATTTTTGGTGAGTTATGGGTACCTAGCACTTTCTTATGCACTTATTATATTTGCATCAAATACTTTACTAAGAAAGCTCCATTATATGATCCAACCTTAGTTCATGCAATTTTCATTCAAGTTTGGGGGAGACTAGTGTATTTCATACTCTTTGACATCATGCATAGATTTCATCTCACTACCATATTCACCCTTTTAACCAGTAAATACTCTATTTGAGCTAACGCTTTGATATTCTTTGTGTAGGTCTCTTCCACCATAATGCCTCCAAGAGAACCCCAATCTCGTGCTACTAAAGGTAAAGGAATTGCAGAATCTTCAAATACGGGGAAGCGCACCCAACTTAAGTCACAATCATATGAGACTTTTGTTTCAAATGAGGCTGAGAAGCGAGCAGAATCTTTTGGGCACAGAGCGCCCTTCATGGAAAGGGAAATACGATTGAATGAATTGGAGTTCTCTACAATTCCCAATATGATAAAGGAAAAGGGGTGGACCAAGCTATGTACCAAACCACACAAAGTTTATACAGCAGTGGTGAGGGAATTTATGTGCAACTTCAATGCAGATATCCTGAATGAGAAAAGCAAATACTACATGCAAATATATGTGAGCGGAGTTTGGGTCCCATTCGGTCCCCAGATTATTCAAGAATACTATAACATCGAAGAAGGGTCCAACCCACCTCCTATTACCAACTTTAGGGAAGTGACACAATTCATTTACCCAGCAAACCAGCAGAAAACTTGGCCACTCAACAATGTGGTTAATCACGAAGAGATGACTAATGAGATACATTTCTTGCATCAATTTCTCAGCACTAATGTCGTTCCTACAACACATACTACTCAAATACACCTCCCGAAAATGACATTTCTAAATAGACTTGCTACTGGGTGGGATATAAATTTTGGCGAGGTTATCTTCTATAATGTAAAGGATGCAGCATTGATGCCTTGGAGCAGATCGAAACTAATCATGCCTAGTTTAATCTCTCTACTATGAAAAAGACCAGAGGTCCCCATGCTTCCATCGGAAGCCAAAAAGAAACCTGCTCCAGTTTTGCAGGCTTGCAATGATGAGGAAATCAGTAGCTCAATTCATTCGACACCAGAATGCAAGAAGGGAAATAGTATTGGAAGATGAAGATGATGAGGAGGAAGAAGAAGAAGATGAAGATGAAGATTGGGGGGGGGGGGGACATAGAGATGAAGATATACCCCTCCAGGCGGACGTGCCTGCTTTAGCATTCCATCATAGATTTAGAAGACAAGGGGGTGTGAATTTTGGGCCAATATTGAGGCAGGTGCAATCAACGTTTCAACATCAGGGGGAAGCCATTAGTTAGCTGCAAGAGGGTCAGACTCATTTACAAGAAAGGCAGGATATGATCCTTGCTACACTTCAGTCCCTCGATGACCATCAACATCGAGATCATGAGGAAATGGTGATGCTATTGTGACGTTTTCAATGGCCACAAGATCCTCCTCCACCTCCTGAGTTTTGAGTGCCCAGTACTATCTCTTTTTGTATTTATATTTTTAACATTAGGGACTAATGTTTCTTTCAAGTTTGGGAGAGGTTAGTATTATAATTCTGACAATTCTGAGTTACATATTTGTTTTTGTTTTGTTTTTAATGTCTGGTTGTAGTCCTTTGGTCAGTTAAAGAAAATAATAGTAAAAAATAAAAATTGAATGCTTGGTTTATGCTGAATAGTCTTGTCGCTCGTGATGATAATTATTTGAAAATGTGGTAATTCATGAACTGTGGACAGGAGTTCTATGCTTGTAGTGATTTTCTATGCTTGATTATTGTGCATAGTGCTTGCACTTGAATAGTTGGTTGTAGGTTGTTAATATGAACTTAGGATACATTCCCACTCAATGCGTTTCATTCCATCACTTTGACCAGTTAGTTAGACAGTTTGGGGTTTAAAACTTGTAATGGTTACTGCTTAAGGGTGTGATGATTCCATGTGTGCAAAAAGGTTGTGTGGAGTGACCTTGACTGACAGGAGGAAGCTAGGTAATGACCCAATGATAGTAATTTAATCCCTTGCATAAATTAGGAACATGCATGCATCTTATACCTGTCTTTGTATCCTTTTTTACTCGAGTAACTAAGCCCGTAGGGGTATTTCAAAACATGGTGCCCTAAAGTCAACTGACTTGGGAGCCACCGGCCTAAAGCTCACTATAAGGGTCATCTAGAAAGCTTAAGAAAGAGAGGTAATTCATATAGATTTATTTCTGTTACAAAAAAAAAAAAAAAAAAAAAAAAATTATGATATTGCATTCACATGAAACCTTTCTTAGGAGCATAGTGACTCGAGTGATTAAGCCTGTAGGGGTATTTCAAAACCTGATGCCCTATGGTCAACTGACTTGGGAGCCACCCGCCTAAAGCTTGTTACAAGGGTCATTATTAGCTTAATGGAGAAGGGTACTGCATGATATTAGAATTTAGTTGATAGTTTGCACATTTCGGATTAAGATGACTAGTTGGTTTGAATTACCTAGTGGATGTCTGAAGGTTGAGGCACTCAATTAAAAGATAATCATCGCAACCCTAGGTAGAAACCATCATTTAGACACACCTAAACTTGAGCGGGAAAGAATTAGTGATTTAGGAAGCAACCTTAGAAATTATACCTCGGGTTAGAGAGAAAATAACAAGTTTGGGGGGGAAGTTGTAGCGACCCAGAATTTTTACGCATTTAAATAATTATTTTAATATTTAGAAAATCGTGTCGCTACTATTTCACTCATTATTTTGAAGTTAACGCCGCGACGTGTTCGTCTAGCCAAGTCAAGAAATAGTCAAGATTGTTCGATTTTAAATTAAAGTCCAAATACGTAATTCAATTTTATACCAAAATTGTACCATGAACCCACGGTTTCATCATCACCAAACTTTCACCACATGATGATAACATGGAACATGGCTAGATATACAAAAGCATGAAATGCACGCTGTAAAGTTATAAAAGAGAACAAAGAAAGACATGAAATCACATGCTGAAGATTGGAAAGAATGTGAGAGGAGCTGGACTGTAGGATATATATACATATACAACAGAATCACTACAACCTCACGACTGCTAGGTTGAATTTACTCTGCAACCTGCAACAACGGCCAAGACCAAACACTGCAGTTCCTTTTCTGCAGCTAGAAAACCAAGCATCATCAGTCCTCCTCCACCACCAGCAGCTCTAATGTCAAGCAACAATACTTCAAATCCCAATCTGCAACCATCACCATAGAACCATTTCAGAACCAAAGCAACCTACATCAAACACCACCGTAGCCACCCCACTGCCCTCTCCAAATTCTCACCAAATAAGCCAAATAAAAAAAGTAAGTATGTTTTTATGAAAGGTAAATACACCTTATGTTTTTATGAAAAGTAAGTATGTTTTTATGACAAGTAAGTATATCTTATGTTTTTATGAAAAGTAAGTATGTTTTTATGAAAGGTAAATACACCTTATGTTTTTATGAAAAGTAAGTATGTTTTTATGACAAGTAAGTATATCTTATGTTTTTATGAAAAGTAAGTATGTTTTTATGACAAGTAAGTATATCTTATGTTTTTATGAAAAGTAAGTATGTTTTTATGAAAGGTAAATACACCTTATGTTTTTATGAAAAGTAAGTATGTTTTTATGACAAGTAAGTATATCTTATGTTTTTATGAAAAGTAAGTATGTTTTTATGACAAGTAAGTATATCTTATGTTTTTATGAAAAGTAAGTATGTTTTTATGAAAGGTAAATACACCTTATGTTTTTATGAAAAGTAAGTATGTTTTTATGACAAGTAAGTATATCTTATGTTTTTATGAAAAGTAAGTATGTTTTTATGAAAGGTAAATACACCTTATGTTTTTATGAAAAGTAAGTATGTTTTTATGACAAGTAAGTATATCTTATGTTTTTATGAAAATGTTTGGATCATTGCTATGAAATCAATCTCACAAGATTGTTATGGGTTCCATATGATATGTTTATGATTATGCTAAGGGGACCGGAGTTTAGTAGCGCTACACATAAGAATTCTTGCCATTTAAGTTCGGTAAAATTCTTGTGTCTCCCTATGTTTATGAGTATTTCGATCCTATCCTATGTTATGATGAAAATGATCCATATGCTTTCAAAAGAAAATTTATGCTTGGTATACTTACTGGGATTTTATAAATCTCACTCCACTATATTTACCATTTTCAGATAATTGAAGGTTCGAGGCGGTCAACATGGAAGTGGCAAAAGTGGTTAAGATTGATGAGATAATTATGTTGAATTTTATGTAAGAAAATTATGTTCTATTTTTATTCACAAATAAAATTATGGGATTCTAATTATTCTTTTGAATAATTTTACATTACTATTTAAGTCTCGATAATATGATATGAGTCACTTTTAGTGGCACTCGAATGGTCGAGAATTCGGGTCGTCACAGAAGTGCATATCACGAGAGGGATAGCGAAATTTGACTACAAATGGTTGGGAGATCACCTATGCACACTATGATGATTGAGTTAACTGAACACACACACACACACACACACACACACATTGAACATGAGTTGAATTAAAACTTGTATAGCATTGTTTGAATACTTTCCAGGGATTACTGGAGTTTTAAATCCTGAAGTAAGAAGACAGGTTATTTGACACATGTGTGATGGTGAGAGTTGTAGTAAAAAAAATTCATTTTATACTTGCGTGAGTGTATTAGCTTTATCTTATTCGAGGATGAACAAGAGTTTAAGTTTCGGAGATTTGATAAGTGCAATTTTGCACTTATTTTTTAGCCTTAAATTTGTACGATCATGAGTATTTTAGAATATGGTATTGCTAAATTTTTTGTTTATTTCATTTGTTTTAGGAATAAATTGAATTTGGATGCATTTTGGGCTCAGAACAAGGAAAAAGGACTAAATCATACAATATATGAAGTATGGGGACCAATCTGTAAATGGTAGAAAGATGGAGAACCTGAGTTGCAATTCTGGGGGGACTTAATTGAAATAAAAGTCGAAGTATGAGGACGAAATTGAAGAAGACATAAACTTGGAGGACTAGACGTGCAATTAAACAAGGACTGAAGTGCACGTGCTGAAAACTGGTGAACCGCGGTTTGCAAATCGTGGTCACACCGTGGTTGCCTTCTAGCCCTGTCTCCCACGGTCCAACCGCGGTCCGGCTAAAAATGGGTTTTCGTGATTTTTTTATATTTTTATTATTTCTTTCCTACTTTTTATGGGCCTAACTTGGAAGATTCATGAAAAATCTAGTCTACCCTATATAAAGACCAAAATAAATCATTATGAGGGTTCTGAAAATTGACGTGAAGAGAGGCACAAGGCAAGAGGCGAAATCAAGGGTTTGGAGATTGTCAAGCTTTGGCTCCATTTTCTTGGTGCAAGATTCTTAACTCTTTCTAGTTAATCGAAGACATGTTGAATTTTATATTTTGTAATTTTATTATTTTAGATTCTAGCATGAGTAGCTAAATAATTCGTTGGGACGAACGATGTGATTTTGTTTGAATATTCAATTTTAATTCTCATGTTTTGGGCATAATGTTTTATGTGTTGATTTTAATATTGAGTTTTAATGCATCAATTGCTTGATCACCAATTTGATGATTTGTGGGTTATTTTCATAATCCGAGAGGTGAGTTAACACCTAGACCTAGTAATAAAATTCGGCAATTAACAAAAGGCTAGAGATACATGGTTGTGGTTGTTGTAATCATTTTGAAATCTTAACATTGAATGCATTTACTTAGGGCTTATTCTGATCATCATAGAGATATGTAGTTGACCTATCTAGATAGAACCAATTTAAACTCGAGAGAGAAATTTTGGATAAAATTGTGAATTCGATTAAACATTGCATGATAATAGAAATTGAATAGGATAACGAAATTACTATCGTGATGTCCCAACATTTTCCATTCATTAGAAAAATCAAAATCAAAATCATTTCAATTGCCTTACTTCTTTATTTTCACATTTAATTGCTTACGCCATTTAAAAACAATTCAAAAATCATAATCATGACATTTTTTTATAATTTAAAACTAGTAAAAAATAAATTAGTCCTCGTGAGATCGGTATTCTGGACTCAAAAAGTCCACTTTAGTCCTTATTCGCGATATCGTGCACTTGCGATCATGATTTTTGAATTTTTTTTAAATGGTGAAAGCAATTAAATGTGAAAATAATAAGTAAAGCAATTGAAATGAATTGATTTTTTTTTTTCTAATGAATGGAAAATGTTGGGACATCACGATAGTAATTTCTTTATCCTATTCAATTTCTATTCTCATGCAATGTTTCGAAAGTAGTGTTTAATCGAATTCACAATTTTATCCAAAATTCCCCTCTTGAGTTTAAATTGGTTATATCTAGATAGGCCAACCACATATCTCTATGATGGTCAGAATAAGCCCTAAATAGATGCATTCAATGTCAAGAATTCAAAATGATTACAACAACCACAACCATGTATCTCTACCATTTTGTTAATTGCCGGATTTTATTACTAGGTCTAGGTGTTAACTCACCTCTCGGATTATGAAAACAACCCACAAATCATCAAATTGGTGATCAAGCAATTAATGCATTAAAACTCATGATGTGTTCCGGACCCTTAACAATCGGAGTCATAGTAGGTTTGACGGAAAAATTCAAGTAATTCAAGTCAAAACGGAGTTAATTACAAATTGGAGCAAAAATCGGAGCAAAAAAGGACCAGTTTGATCCTTACGGTCGTGAGCCGTAACGCCCAGAAGGTCACGACCGTAATCAAGCTACTGGTTAAGAGGCGAGATTTCAATTTTACACTTACGGCCGTAAGCAAACTGTCACGGCCGTAACATTCACAGGAAGGAAATCTTACGGCTGTAATAATTTCAATCATGGCCGTAACATGCGATATCAATTTCGGATCAGAGAATCATTTACGGTCGTAACTGGATTCTTCACGGCCGTAAAGGAGCGGCGGATCAGATTTCCGGAATTTTCCATATTTTGCAGATTTTTAATTCCTTTTCTTTTATTTAGTTATTTTAGTATTTTACTTTAATTAGAATTCTATTTTGAGCCAGTTAGGGTTGACAGATTTTAGTTTTGCCTATTTATATTCTATTTCCATTCAATTTAATCTCAGACTTTGATTTTGATATAAACAGTTGTTATTGAGAATTCAATAAGAGATATAGGTGGATTCCTATGTTTTCGAACTTATCAAGAATATTTCTTGTGGAATTCAAATACCGAATTTATCAAATATTTCTTAAGAATATTTCTGACGTTCAAATCAGAGACTTATCAAGGAGATTGGGCAATTCCTTGTGGCGTTTCGAAAGTCGTGGTTCTTTATTCCGCATCGTCGAGCCATCGCGTCATGAATATCGGGTCATGATTCATCTGTCCAGCCACAACCTGAGTTCGGAACTTTCCTGCGTTTCTTTCGCGCTTCGAATCTCATCAACTCAATAATAAAATCAACACATAAAACATTATGCCCAAAACATGAGAATTGAAATTGAATATTCAAACAAAATCACATCATTCGTCCAAACGAATTATTTAGCTACTCATGCTAGAATCTAAAATAATAAAATTACAAAATATAAAATTCAACATGTCTGCAATTAACTAGAAAGAGTTGAGAATCTTGCACCAAGAAAATAGAGCCAAAGCTTGACAATCTCCAAAACCTTGATTTCGCCTCTTGCCTTGTACCTCTCTTTACGTTAATTTTCAGAACCCTCATAATGATTTATTTTGGTCTTTATATAAGGTAGAATAGGTTTTTCACGAATTTTCCAAGTTAGGCCCATAAAAAGTAGGAAAGAAATAAGAAAAATATAAAAAAAATCGCGAAAACCCATTTTTAGCAGGACCGCAGTCTGATCGCGGTTTGCAAACCGCGGTTGGACCGTAGCATACAGGGCTTGAAGGCAACCACGGTGTGACCATGATTTGCAAACCGTGGTTCTTCAGTTTTCAGCCTGTGCACTTCAGTCCTTGTTTAATTGCACGTCTAGTCCTCCAAGTTTCCGACTTCTTCAATTTCGTCCTCATGCTTCAACTTTTATTTCAATTAAGTCCTCCCAGAATTGCAACTCAGGTTCTCCATCATTCTACCATTTACAGATTGGTCCCAATACTTCATATATTGTATGATTTTGTCCTTTTTCCTTGTTCTGAGCCCAAATGCATCCCAATTCAAGTTATTCCTGAAACAAATGAAATAAACACAAAATTTAGCAATACCATATTCTAAAATACTCACGATAGTACAAATTTAAGGCTAAAAAATAAGTGCAAAATTGCACTTATCAGGATTACAACCATAAAATCGATTGGAAACCATTTTTAGTGGTTGCATTTAGTTTGTTTAACGGTTTTTTACAAGTTGTTGAGACTTGAGTTTTTTATAAAAAGGGTTGGGTTTTGGGTAAAAATAAGGCAACATGTTTTCCTAAAAAAAACTTACTTTCGTCACTCTCTCTTACCAACAAGAAAAGTTTTTCTTTCACTTTTTCGCCCTAGTTCATCTATATATTTTTGCCTTGATCAATCCTGGATTTGGAGATAACTTAAGGGGGTTTTTTCATAGAGTGATAGGGCTTGTTTAGAGGGATAAAATTGTGTTTTTGGTTTTCCAAATTGGTGGTTGTAAGCCTATTGTGAAGCATTAGATCCTGCAGTTGTATAAAAGCTTGGTGGAAGATTGCCAAGTGAAAATTTCCGTGAAGCTGGCAGAACAAGAAGACCGAAAATCAAAAGACAAAACCAAAAAGCTGTAAAGTAGACTCTGCCAAAAATCGATAAAGGCTGTGGGCAGTCAAAAATCCTAGGAAACAAAGGCAGGGAACCTACCGGTTGAACAAGGTAGGAAAAAACACCGACCGAGTGAAGGTGTCTGGCCATTTTTTAATACTCCAATTCCAGCCTATCAACTGGCGATCTAAAAGCACAAACAGGACCACGGGGACGAGGAGACCATTCGATCGGAGTTTGGACGGAAACTGACGACTGAGGCGGTCGATCTGACTAAAAATTTAAAAAGGAAAACCGGAACTTTAAACTACATTTTCGACCAACTTAAAACTCCAATCAATAAACGGTTTGCACCATTGGACTCGTGATGTCGAGGAGAATGTTCCATTTTGAGCATTTTTCCGGCAACGACAGTGTTTTCTGACAAGTCTCCAGCGCCAAACTTTGGACAAATTGTTCTACAGGACTTGCAGAGTTCATATCCGATGTTCGTTTCACCAAATTAAATTCGAATATTGGTTGAGGTTAGAAAATGGTGTTTTTGCTTGATTTTTAGTTTGATTTTTGGAAATTGAACTGGTGCATTGAAGAGTCCTATTGTAGTAGTACGAACATTTAAGATAATTTTTGAGCTCGAGATTTTGAAATAAAATGGGAAAGGGTTAGAAGTTGGGGTTCCTTGAGGTTCGGGTTTTACAAAATTAGGTTTTAATCTTAGGTGTATTCAATTTCCCAAGATTAGGTGTTAATCTTGGGTTTAATAGGAGGCCTTCTTGCTAGTTGGGTGTGAAAAAAAGATTCACGATGGTAATTTTTACAAGATTAGGTGTTAATCTTAGGGGTATGCAATTTAACAAGATTAGATGTTAATCTTGGGTATTATATTCTGCATTGTATACTGGTTTGTTGCTGTGATTATTTTACCTACTGGGAATTTACAAGGGTGAGTGATAAGTATCATTTGGTGAGCAACGGTATTTTTTTACAATGGTTTCAAGGATGGGAGCTAGGGTCGAACTGGAGAAGTTCGATGGCAAAGGGGATTTCGCCCTATGAAAATAGAAAATGAAGGCAGTATTGATTCAACATAGGGTTGCAAAGGCATTTGAGGAACAATCCAAATGGTCGCCGACAATTCTGGCCAAGGAAGATGAAGTAGCTAAAATTCAAGAAGTGGCATACAACACTTTGATTCTTCATCTCTCAGATAATATTTTAAGGCAGGTAAACGATTCTAAAACTGCTTTAGAAATATAGAATAAGTTAGATGAAATTGATGCTGCTAAAACTGTTCCTAATAAGATTTTTCTCTTTGAAAGAATCGTTAGTTTCAAAATGGACCCCTCCAAAGACCTTGAAACAAAGTTAAATGTTTTTACTGCAATAACTTTAGATCTAACAAACAGTGAACAAAAAATTGAAGATGATCAATTAGCTATAATTTTGGTAAATTCCCCTCTAGAATCTTTCAAATAAATTATAAATGTGATTAAATATGGAAGGGATATCATCACTCTTGCAAACGTCACCGCTTCGATTAGGTCTAAAGTTTTAGAGGTCAGTTTGGAGGGGAAAGCTGTCCAAAATGAAACATCTTATTTTGTTAAATGTAGTTTTCATAGAGTCAAATGATAGCAACTTTAACAAAAATAAGGATAAGGGTAAGGAACAATGGAAAGGAAAGGAAAGGGTAGTGGTAGAGATGGAGATAAGTGTTATCATTGTGAAGAAATTGGACATTTTAAGAAAGATTGCTACAAGTGGCTAAGGAAGAAAGATGGGCTGCAGAATGTAGCTCATAGTAATAATGATTTTATTAATGATGATGATGACCAATTGAGAGTGTTAACTGTGACACTAGATGAACGGAATCAAGATTGGATTCTTGATTCGAGGTGTTCCCACCATATGACCTCCATAAGGTTTTACTTAAGACCTATAGGGTGATAGATAGGGGAATAATGTGTATTTAGGGAATTGTGAGACTTGTTCTATTATGGGAATAGGTGAAGTTGTTGTCAAAATGTATAATGGGGTAGTTAGAATTCTAACCGGGGTGAGTCATGACCTGCTTTATCTAAAAATCTTATTTCTTTGAGCACATTGCATATTTTTGATTTTCATTATGAAACAAAGAATGATACTATGTTAGTATGTAAAGAAAATGACATTGTGATCAGAGGAATTTTGAGAAATAGACTTTATTACATGCTTGACACAACTGTTGTACAAGTCCATTCATGCTCACACATGTTGACCTATGGTCAACTTGACCTTATTGTTTTGATCATAACAAACAAGAATATATTGTGTTACTAACAAGTGTGCTTCAAGTGTTTCATATAATGATAAATATTCAAAGCATTCAATGTTTAAATCGTCTATCAAATATATAAATCAAAACTATGTGATCAAGTACATGAGACACAAAGAAGATCAAGAAAAAATCGAAGATATTCAAGATCAAATTTCAAGTCGGAAAGCATGAATACCAAGCAATGAAGCCTACAAAGAATTAAGATCTTACAAATTGCTTTTCAGTGTTATGTAAGGTTAATGCATCAATAGCTAGTAATGCATTTCATAAAGCTCAAGAAACATTTTTTAATCCATTAAAATATTGTTTTCAAAATCAACTTTGATCGGAAAACCTTGAAAAATCAAAATCTTGAAATCCTGATTTTTCAGGTCGACCGCAAATTTTTTTAGGTCGACTGCACTGCCTATTTTTGAACTCCAACGGCTATTTTCTCGCAACGGATTTATTGAGGTCGACCGCATGGCAGGATAGGTCGACCGAAAAATACAGTATGTGCGAAATTTGCTCTATAAACAGCCTTCTCTCTTGCATTCATTTTCAACAACTAAGAGGAGATTTTAGAGAAGCTTTATTGTGAAAAATTCATTGTTTTTACTTGATTTATATTTATCTATCTTTATTAGAATACTTTGATTGATCAAACTTTGTGTTAGCCCAAGAGTAAACTAACCAAGAGGGGGGTGAATTGGTTTATAAAATTTCTTCGATAAATAATCTCAAACTTAAAAAACCAATGGGTACAAGTATGAGCACTAAGTATTACAAGTAACTAAACTATCAATGTAGTGTGCTATATATGTGTAAACTTAATTGATAAGGCAAGTATAGCACTTAGATGTAGTGTTGCACAATATAAATTGATAGAATAGAGTAAGTAAAAGGGATAAGAGAGTGCAAACGCGATTTATGGAGGTTCAATCAACCAACGTGATCTACGTCCCCCGTTACCGAGCTCTCCGTCATGAGCAAGGCCAAATCCACTATATTGGTAACTTACAACAAGGAGTACCAAATCCTTAGGCGACTTACAACAAGGAGCGCCTATCCTTTACAATCGAGTTTTCACAAGGCTCTCGAAACCAACAATCGAGTTTTCACAAGGCTCTCGAAACCACAAGATATAATGAATTGAATTTACAATTGAATTAACTCTCTTGACAAATGATATACTCAAATTAAGTACCGAGAGAGTTAGGCTAACACTTCAATAGATAGCAATGAATTAAGCTCGAGTGTTAGAGAAAAACTTTGATGCAAATGATAATGAAGAGTTCAATGCAATCAAACAAAGTTTTTCAAATGATCTCTTGTTAAAATATTGAATCAAATTAAGTACCAAGAGATGCCACACTTGAATAATTAACAATAAGTTAAGCTCAAAGTGTTTAGGCAATGGAACTTTGATGAATCAAATGATAATGAAAAATGTAGCACAAATAATCAAAGTTCCTTAATTGAAATTTCTCTCTTTTAAAAGATTAAACCAAGTTTAGAACAAAGAGAGAGAGAGAGACTTACACTTCAATTCCAATATAGTGTAAAGATGTTGAAGAAGTTTAAACAATATAAAATCAAGAATCTTCACAAAACTTTCTTCCAAAAACTTTGATGAATTTGATAAAACAAAGTTTAGATCAATCAAAGTTTTATAATAAAAATAGATTAATATAAACCAAGTAAGAACAATGAATTCTCACAAGAAAGTTTGTATAAAATCTTTTCTATGTTGTTGTTTTGAATGCAAATGAGATGGCTATTTATAGATCAAGAATTTGAGCTTCAGCCAGTTTCGGTCGACCGATTCACACTTTCGGTAGACCGAAAGTAAAAAAATAGCCGTTGCATTATAGCCGTTTTAAACTTTCGGTTGATCAGATTTTTCGGTCGACCAGAGTTTCGGTCGATCAAGTATATTTCGGTCGACCGAAATATGAAAATTTTGAATTTTTGTTTTTATGTCAAAAAGTTTATTTTTCCAAAAACTATTTCATGTTATGATTTAAGATCAAATAGCTTTTAAAAATATTTTATGCAAGTGATGAATTTTCAAGTAAGTTTCTTGATGCATAAAAATCATTTTCGAGCTCGTTGAATTTCATCGCTAAAGATTGAAAGTGTTATACCTTTACATATGTTAAATCAACTCTTGAACTTGAACTCTAATCTTGTATGCTTGAATTCTTGATCTTCATGTCATACTTTTCAACTTCAATTTTGATCTTCGAATATCTTCAATTCTTTCATGATCTTCTTTGCGTCTCATGTGCTTGATCACATAGTTTTGATTTATATCTTTGAGAGACGATTTGAACATAGAGTGCTTTGAATATTTATCATTACATGAAACACTTGAAGCACACTTGTTAATAACACAATATGTTCTTGTTTGTTATGATAAAAAAAATAAGGTTAAGTTAACCATAGGTCAACACTTTGTTTTATCAAAATTCATCAAAGTCTTTGAAAGAAAGTTTTTGTGAAGATTCTTGATTTTACATTGTATAAACTTCCTCAATAACTTCACATTATAAATTGGAATTGAAGTGTAAGTCTCTCTTTGTTCTAAACTTGTTTTAATCTTTTAAAAGAGAGAAATTCCAATTAAGGAACTTTGATTATTTGTGCTACATTTTTCATTATCATTTGATTCATCAAAGTTCCATTGCTTAAACACTTTGAGCTTAACTTATTGTTAATTATTCAAGTGTGGCATCTCTTGGTACTTAATTTGATTCAATATTTTAACAAGAGATTATTTGAAAAACTTTGTTTGATTGCATTGAACTTTTCATTATCATTTGCATCAAAGTTTTTCTCTAACACTCGAGCTTAATTCATTGCTATCTATTGAAGTGTTAGCCTAACTCTATCGGTACTTAATTTGAGTATATCATTTGTCAAGAGAGTTATTTCAATTGTAAATTCAATTCATTATATCTTGTGGTTTCGAGAGCCTTGTGAAAACTCGATTGTTGGTTAAGGGTAGGTGCTCCTTGTTGTAAGTCACCTAAGGATAAGTGCTCCTTATTGTAAGTCACTTAATGATTTGGTACTCCTTGTTGTAAGTTACCAATATAGTGGATTTGGCATTGCTCGTGACAGAGAGCTCGGTAACGGGGGACGTAGATCACGTTGGTTGATTGAACCTCCTTAAATCGCGTTTGCATTCTCTTATCCATTTTACTTACTTACATTGCAATTACTCTATTCTATCAATTTATATTGTGCAACACTATATCTAAGTTCTATACTTGCTTTATCAATTAAGTTTACACATTTATAGCACACTACATTGATAGTTAAGTTACTTACAACACTAAGTGTTCATACTTGTACCCATTGATTTTTAAGTTTGAGATTATTTATCGAAAAAGTTTTATAAACCAATTCACCCCCTCTTGGTTAGTTTAGTCTTTGGCTAACAACACAAACTTCAAATTGATCACAATCATTTGAGGCACAAAAGGTTAGCACATGTTGGCAATAAATGTTTTTGTATTTCTGTTTCTACTAACAATACTGTAGGTTTAGCTCCAAATTCACCTGAAAATGAATTTTTGGAGGACGCATGGTCAAACATATGGAGTTCAAAATCAACTACAAAATAATGATTTTGAATAAGTTTTTGAGGAATTCAGCAAGAAAATGATGAAGTTACTGAAACTGATGGAATTCAACAAGAAGTTACCAAACAAAGCTTGCATGACTATCTATTAGTCATGGATGGAGAAAGGAGACAAGTAAAACCTAATCCTAGTTATGATTCCATAAACACAATAGAGTTTTCTCTTATGACAGATCGTAAGGAACTTGAAGAAGCTAAGGAGTGGCAAAGTGCAATGCAAGAGGAGATTTCTTCTTTGCTCAACCTAAACCATCAAATCAAAAGGTTTGGAAGGATGAAGGATTCCAAGAGGAATTCCAGCTTAGGTGAACGTATTTCTAGATTAGGTAAATGTTTGGTTTAAGTCAAGGTGAAGGAATGTTTGGATTATTGGCTTAAAATCAAACAAGCTCTTAAGAAATGCTATCTCGTTTAATATAAACTTGTGTGTCATTTCGCAAGATTACAAAAAGTAGTCGAGGCAAAAATAATAAACGGCTTACAACCATAAAATTGATTGGAAACTATTTTTAGTGGTTGCATTAAGTATGTTAAATGGTTTTTTACAAGTTGTTGAGACTTTGATTTTTTTATAAAAGGGGTTGGTTTTGGGTAAAAATAAGGAAACACATTTTTCTTGGAAAAATTTAATCTCGTCACTCTGTCTCTCTCTCTTTTACCAGCAAAAAATTTTTTTCTTTCACTTTTTCATTATAGTTCATCTTCATATTTTTGCCTTGATCAAGCTTGAATTTGGGCATTACTTTTTTTTTGGGGGGGGGGGGGGGGGGGTTCTCAGTCGAAATTCGGATCCTTGATGTTCTTGACATTCTTGGTGGTTTGTTGGATTGAATCAAAGATTATTGTGAATCATTAGATCCTACACTGGGATTGTAGAGGCTCCTAAGGTTGGAGTTCAACCTTTGTTTTGGAGGGGGGGGTTCTCAGTTAAAATTCGGATCCTTGATGTTTTTGACATTCTTGGTGGTTTGTTGGATTGAATCAAAGATTATTGTGAAGCATTAGATCCTACACTAGGATTGTAGAGGCTCCTAAGGTTGGAGTTCAACCTTTTTTACAAGGTCAAAAAGTATTTTTGTCAACTTTGTAAGAGTTGATAAAATAATGGTAACAAGTAACACATTGATGTTTATTTCTATTCTAATATAATAATAGAATCTAGCAATATTTTTCGATTGGGTCACAAAATACCCTACAAACTTCATAATCCCAGCATATTCACAAGTTGAGAAAACTAGAGAGGTGTCAAGACAGAAGGACGGACGATCGGGCTGACCAGACCTATGAAAATTGGCCAGAATCTATCCCGGGACCTGGGCCGATCCATGACCCGTGCGGGCGGTTCATGGATCAAGAAGGTGTGACTTGTGGGTTTCGTGGGTCAAACATTCGTGGGCCGTGGTTAACAGTCGACCCATGAAAAATGAAAAAATATATATTTTTATTAAATATCATAATATTGAAAATCTTCATTCTTCTACAAACTCTAGTTCAACTTATAAAGCTAAATCTTATTTTTTTTTTCTCTTTAATAACTAAGAAACGTAATTTTCTTTGATAGTAATAATTATAAATGTATTCAGCATTTAGTTGTTATTTTTTATGTTTTATTTAAATTTGCAAATTTAAAATTAATTCATGTAATATAAAATATAAATTTAAATTCTATGTAAACATTTATGGTATAAATATGAATTTATCATTTTTTTCATTTCATATTTAGAAATTTAACAAAAAAGAAATTGTTATAAATATGAAATATTCTATGTTTTTATTCATACGGATCAAATCAGAACAAACTGCTATCTGCATGGGCTCGACACAGATGAGAGCTAGCGGGCAAGCCTGGTTCATATTCAAAATTTGAGGGCCGGCCCGGAATCCGCATCGATGGTCTTTTTTCCACGCGAGCCTTTATCGGGCTCATATGTTGACAGGCCGACCCGATCCGAACCACCTGGATTGACAACTCTAGGGAAGACTCAAGAATGCAGCCTTAAAAAATTAAGAAAGATCTTTACTTTTGTTTTAAATAAAGAATTTCCCATACACTTTAAATAAATAAAATAAAATAAGATAATAATTTATTCCCGGGGGGATTAAAAATTGGCTCCCTTCTCAACCCCTAGCTCACCTTCACCCCCAAAAATTGCAGTTAGTAGATCTTCCCCCTCAACCATCATATATAGTATTAATATCCCCACCCCACCCCACCCCACCACCTCACCCTGCCCACACCATACACGTTCCAAGGTTCACGATGACCAAATCTATAATCCATACTCCAGAGTCTTGAACCCAAATTGGTCGTAGGTAATCACTGGGTGTGGATGGTGCATGTTCGGCGTACGTTCGAAGGTCGGCGATAGTGAACGAGAATTTAACATTTAGATCATAGGTAAATATTCTAATTTTACGATTGTCTCTTATTTATATTTTGACGTGTTTCTCGTAATGATGTAATAGTTAATAGCAACACGTCATCATACTTTTAATGGCGTGTGACTAATTTGCTAAGGTATTGTGTTGAGATATCAAAATATGAACAAGGAACAACTAGGAAACATCATTTAATTTGAATAAAGCAAATTTCGACTCTAGCCACACACAATCTAAAGCTGCATTTCATGGTGAGAATACAGTATGAAAAATCGGACACACGTACTTCCATGATGACGATCTAATTTTCTTGGTGATATTAGATAATATGGTCTCATTTGGGATAGTTTTTTAAAAGCTAAAAAATGTTCTGAACATATTTGAATATTTTTTTGAAAATGTTTATGTTTATATCTAAATAAAAGAGGAGCTTTCACAGGATGAAAGGCCCTAAAAATTCGAGAATTGCTGGGTAGATATTTCCATCCGCATATTTCACGGGTTAAAAGCCTCATTAGTTACTGAACTTTGTCGAAAGTTTATGACAGGTCACTGTACTTCAAAAAGCTCCTCATTCGCCACTAAACTTACCATTGTGTCGCACCATCCATCACTCTGTTAAAAAACTTAACTGCACTGATGATGTGGCATACGAAGTTGCCACGTAGCTGCCAAATCAAAGAAAATGCTGTTGATGTGGATTTAATAAAAACATAGTTTTTCAGTACAGTGATGGATGGTGTTATATATGGGTAAGTATAGTAATGAATCACGAAGTTTTGAAGTAAAGTGACCCACCATAAACTAAAGGCAAAGTTTAGTTATGAACCAACTATTCCTTAAAGCAATGACAAAGTGTGCTTTTGAAGTGGTGATTGGCATCTACCTTGATGGGAAAAGAGGAGTGGCTCATGAGATAATTTAGCTGTGCGGTGATGAGCGACGGTACAGTGTCGATCGTCAAAGTTGTGGTGTTTTGGGGATTAAACGGAAAATGCTTGTTGTACAATTTGAAAGTAGAAAATGTGCTAATCTTGATTCAAAATTATTTATTTGGGAGTAAAATGAGGGATGTTTTTGCCTCCGAGTTAATGAATTCACTAGTTTTTGAATAATTAAAAATAATATGAAACCCCAAAATAATTAGAAAAAAATTTGCAATTAGCTCATTTTTTCGAACTAATGTGGGGTCAAATTCGAATTATAAATTTCGAACATTGTGAAAGGTTCTTTATCCCATTTTGAATTACTTGGGGAGTATATTTTTCAATTTGCAAACCGTTTCATGATAAAATCATATTAATAATATAAAGATATTTGCTGAAAATGAATTTAGCCTCTATTTGATTGTTATTATTTAGCCAAAAAAAAATTGAATAGTGATTAATAGCATATTGTATGGTTGAAAATGATAGAAAAATTTTATGTTTATGTGTGAGGGATGATCTAGTGCCCATTATGGACACTAGATATAAATTCCATCCACCATGTGGCGGATGGAGATTGGAAAATGGTGGGTGGGTGGCTGTGGTTTTCATAAGAATCCCACAATAGGTTTTAACATTTTCGATTTATGTGTATAATAATTTATTGTTAAAATGTGCGGTTAAAATTAAATACTGTATAAAATGAGTTAAAAATAATGAAGATCAAACAGAGGTTTCATGTTAAGAAAACTTATAACTTCATTTCGGACCATATTTTTCAATCGCCTGATAAGTTCTTGGTATTATTTTGACAATGCATATATATATCAGAATGAAAAATGATAAAATTATGAGCTTAAACAATTAGTTAAAGATGACTATTAAAATGTATTTAATCATTCTATTTCATTTCAGCTAACTCCTAAGTTTACGTCAATAAAATTAAATTGGACATCAACTTAAAAACTGGAACATTAACTTGATTCTTCACTAAACTTTGCATATAGTTTATGGTGGGTCACTTTACTTCAAAAACTTCCTGGTTCAGCACTATACTTACCCATATATATAACACCATCTATCATTGTACTTTAAAATTGTGTTTTCTTAAATCCACGCCAATAACGTTTTCTTTGATTTGACTACCGCCTGGCAATTTCGTTTGCCACATCATCAGTGCAGTTGAGTTTTAACCAAGTGATGGATGTTTTGATACATTGGTAAGTTTAGCGACAAATGAGAAGGTTTTTGAAGTACAGTAAGCTGTCATAAACTTTCGATAAAGTTCAGTGAGCAATAAGGCTTTAACCCCATATTTCACCGAATAATGGCCCGTTCTCTGCAAGTCCACTCCAAAAATGGGCCAGCTCCACAATTGTATACGGCTTTCGATTTGTCCTCAAAATCTCCAACTTGGGTTTTAGTGTTTCACTAAGAACACATGGGAAATTTTTGTAATTGGAAATTTGACACTGTACGGATTCAATTTGGAAAATGTCAAGACTAAAAAATTCTAAAAATTTTAGCTCCCATTCTCTTTGCTGTTTTGAGATCGTTTTCTGTTTTTATTTTCGAAAACGCTAAAAACGCGTTCTCTTTACCATTTTCGAAAACGCATTTTGAAAAAAAAAAAAAAATTGTACACAAAACGCAAAACCTCCAAAACCTCGTTTTGTGTGTATTTCGACAAAAAATGTCCAAAACGCGGAAAATGTTTTTTGGGATTTTTTTTTTTAAAAGAATTATCTTAACTTAGAACTAAGATTAATATAAAATTTTTATTTATTTATTTATTACTTTTTTTAGAATTATCCTAACTTGGAACTAAGCCTAAATAATTTTTTTTTTTTTTTTTCTTTTTTTTTTTTTTTTGAGAATTATCCTAACTTGGAACTAAGTTTAAATAAAGTTTTATTGAATTCAATATCAACATTACAAAAAAAATTAAGTGAGAATTCTTGTTATTATATTTCAAAAAATGTACTGATAAATGGACTCTGATGGTTTTGAAAGAACTTGCATTTTCTGAATTTTAATAGAAGTGGAGCTTTTTCAAATCCCGAACCTGACCAAGCTGTGTTAATATAGACTCTTAATGCTCACATTAGTGTGTTGCATGTAACCATGTTTTCAGTGTATTGTGAAAAGAAATTTGAGTTTGAATTAGTAGTATTCTGCAAGCAAATTAATTAAAAATAGTTTAAGTAGTTTTTTGCAAAATTTCAAACATAACGTGTTTTCCAGCTTTTCATTTTCAAAAAAAGTTTTCAGAAATTACAAACCAAACGCGTTTTCAGCAAATTTGAAAATAAAAATGAAAACAGCAAACACAAAACATTTTCGAAAATGAAAATACAAAATAAAATACAAATAGAACGCCTGAAAACGCGTTTGATTTGTCATTTCTGAAAACGCGTTTAATTTGTCATCAGAGAGGCCAAGCAACCTGCCAACATGAATTACCATATCCATTCACATCCTGTTGGAATGCCTCGGACAGGACCTATCACCTTTACCCAAGACGATGCTATTGGAATACACTTTCCACACAATGATGCTTTGGTTATCAGGGTAGTAGTGGCTCGGAATGGTTGTCACGAATGATGGTGGATGACGGTGTCTCGGTAAATGTGATTTACGGGGTAACTTTTGATAAGATGGGGATCAGTACTCCACTCATTCCAGTCCCGGATTCAATATATGGATTCACTGGGGACAGCATAACTCTTAGAGGATCCATAACCCTCATGACCGAGGTAGGGCAAGCACCAACTCTTTCCAAAATCCCCATGAAATTTTTGGTTGTGGACAAAATCTCCTCCTATCATGGCTCAATTGGGAGGCCAGGCCTCATTGACTTAGGAGCTGTAACCCATACAAAATATATTTGCATGAAATTCCCCACGGAGCATGGTGTTGTTACTGTAAGGGGGAGCCAAACTGAATCGCGGGCCTGCTACACAAACGCAATCAGGAAATTTCAAGACCAAAGCTTGAACATGATTAGTGATGTAGCCATGGTCGAGGCTGCTCCAGACGCTGAAAGACTGGGTGAAGGACCCTCAGGAAGTAAGAATGTTACAATGACGCTGGAAGAAGATCTGGCAGATCTGGACCCAAGAATGGCAGGAGACAATTGCTCTACCTCGGCTGAAAGGTTGGAATGCTTCGGTGTAGATCCACTTGACCCAATCAAGGAATTGTAGATCGGATTGGATTCACCGGTTGAATACAAAAATCAACTGAAAATCTTCTTACTTGAAAACCTCGATGTATTCGCATGGAAGCATGGTGACATAGTTGGGATCGATTCTAAAGTGGCATGTCACAGACTCCAACTTTATCCCCGAAGTCCTGGCATAGGCAAAAGAGGAGACCTATGAGTTGTGACATGTATGAGGCCTTGAAAGACGAGGTTAAGAAGCTATTGAAAAATGGCTTTATCAGAGAATCCCAGTATCCAAAGTGGGTATCAAACCCTGTTTTGGTACCAAAATACAGTGGGAAGCTGAGGGTATGTATCGATTTTTCAAACTTGAACTAGGCATGTCCCAAGACAGTTTTCCACTGCCTCGGATTGATCAGTTAGTTGACTCCACCGCGGGACATGAGATGCTGAGCTTTATGGATGCATACTCCGGGTACAATCAAATCCCCATGTATGAATCAGATGAGGAGCATACTTCGTTTATTATAGATAGGGGACTCTATTGTTACAAAGTTATGCAATTTGGCTTAAAAATGCTGGAGCTACCTATCAAAGGTTGGTGAATCGCATGTTTTCGGAACAATTAGGAAACACCATGGAGGTATATGTTGATGACATGCTAGTCAAAAACATGGTCGCCACAGAACATATTTTCCTAATTTGTCAGAGGCCTTCGATGTTTTGAGGAAATATCGAATGAAGCTCAACCCAGCGAAGTGCGCTTTTGGGGTAGCGTCCGGGAAATTTCTTGGATTCATGGTGAATAAGAGAGGGATTGAAGCCAATCCTGACAAAATCATTGCCTTGTTAAACATGCGATCACCTCGGAATCCAAAAGAAGTGCAAAGCTTGACGGGGAGAATTGCGACCTTAAATCGGTTCGTTTCCAAGTCCACTGACAAATACTTGCCATTCTTTAAGGTCTTGAACTGAGGGAAGCGATTTCAATGGACACCGGAATGTGAGCAGGCCTTTGCCGATCTGAAGGCATTCTTGGGACGTGCCCCATTTCTATCAAAACCAAAGGCTGGCGAGCCTCTCTACTTGTATTTAGACGTATCAAAAGAGGCTGTTAGCTCTGTATTGGTCAGAGAGGAGGATGGGAATCAGTTCCCAGTATATTATGTGAGCAAAGCCATGCTCGATGCTGAGACACGTTACCCAGATATGGAAAAACTTGCTCTCTGGTTGATCATCGCCTCTCGCAAACTTCGTCCCTACTTTCAGTCACATTCCATACATGTGCTCACCAACTTTCCTATGAGACAGATGTTGCAAAAACCAGATGTATCTGGGAGGTTAATGAAGTGGGCAATTGAAATCAGCCAGTTCGACCTACATTATGAGCCTCGGACCACCGTAAAGGGTCAAACGTTGGCGGATTTCATAGTCGAATTCACACACCCGCCGGAGGTTGAGATGGTTGACAACACGGATGACAGCCAAGAGTGGAAATTGTTAGTTGATGGGTCCTCGGCTGAGGGACGATCCGGTGTGGGAATATTGCTAATAAGCCCAGAAGGATTCAAACTGCACAGTTCGATCCGTTTTGACTTTAAAGGCTCAAACAATGTTGCTGAATACGAGGCGCTATTAGCAGGGCTGAGACTTGGGAAAGCTTTGAAGATTAAGTCCGTAGTGGGGAATAGCGATTCACAGCTCGTTGTGAGTCAGTTTAATGGACAATTCTCTGCCAAAGAACTAGCTATGTTCGCTTACTTGAAAAAAGTAAAAGATTTGGCTGTGCACTTCAGAAAAGTGGAGTTACAGCACATTCTCAGAACTGAGAATTCCAATGCCGATGCTTTATCCAAATTAGCAAGCAGTAATGATTCCGAGCTCCGCAATCTGATCCCAATTGAGCACTTGTTAACTTCTTCTATTGAGCCAGGGCTGGAGATTTTGGCAATAGAAGAAGAAGAATCCTGGATGAATCCTCTAATAGCATACTTGAAACATCAGACATTGCCAAAAGAGCCGGAAGCAGCTCTGAAGTTACAAAGATACGCTGCAAATTTCATACTTTTGGATGACATGCTTTATAAACGGAGTTACACCTCCCCTTTGTTGAGATGTGTGGGGTCGGAGGAAGGACGCTATGTGATGAAAGAAATCCATGAGGGCATATGTGGCAACCATGCCGGGGCGTTATCACTGGCTCGAAAGCTCTTAAATAGGGATACTTTTGGCCGACTATGCGGAAGGATTCCCATGATTTCGTGCGCAAGTGCGATAAATGCCAAAGGCATGCAACAATACCGCATCAGCCGCATCATAAGCTGACTATAGTAAATAGCCCTTGGCCTTTTGCGAAGTGGGAGTTGACATTATTGGTCCTATGCCAAAGGGTGCTGGTAATAATTGCTTTGCAATAGTGGCAATTGACTACTTCATCAAGTGGGTCGAGGCGAAGCCTCTGATGAGGATTACCGAGACCAACACCCACAAAATTCATCTGGAAGAATGTCATATACCGATTCGGAATACCGCACTCGCTGGTTTGTGATAATGGAAAGAAGTTTAAAAACAGAAGCATAGATGAATTATGCCACAATTTGGGTATTAAGAAATTATTTTCATCCCCACATCACCCACAAGCTAACGGACAGGTTGAAACTGTGAACAAAACCATAAAGAATACCCTGAAAAGGAAGTTGGAGTCCAAAAAGGGCGCATGGGTAGATGAACTCCCACAAGTGTTATGGGCACTTCGGACCACCTCGCACACCGCTACTGGTGAAACACCTTTCTCATTGGCATATGGAGCCGAGGCGGTATGTCCAGTTGAAATGGGGTCCCTTCCCTTCGTCGAATCCATTACGACGAAATGAGAAACGAAGAAGCACAAAGGGCTAGTTTGAATTTCCTCATGGAGAAACAGAGTGATTCCCAAGTGGTGATGGCCAGGTATCAGAAAAAAGATGGCTCGCTACTACAAAAAAAGAGTAAAAAGTTGACACTTTAATATTGGGGATTTAGTCCTCAAGAAGGTCCTTCCCTCTACTCAAGAACCAGGAGTAGGGACTTTAGGTCCTAACTGGGAGGGCCCTTACAAAGTCACTGCCGAGGTGGTACCCGGAAAATACATGATCGATGACTTATCCGGGGTACCTTTATGTAATCCTTGGAACACAGATCACCTTCGTCGTTATTTTCAATGAATCGAATTCCTCTTCAACGGTTATAACGTTCCCGTATAAGTTTATAAAATCCTAAATGAGTTTCGTTCAGAGTTGTACCAATTACTGATTAGACAAACATAACGGACAGACACAAATTCCTAAATTATTTTGGGTATAAGACCACATATCTCCTCCATTCATAAATTTTGTTAAAAACAAGGGACTCTTGTAAGTCTACACTGCTACCACTGCGTATGGATTGAAAGTGTTAACACTGTCAATAGGAGTTCATACAAATTTACAAACATAGGTGTTATAGAGTATAAGTCAAAAATGTTCAAAAAGTTGATCAAAATCAGGTCTAACCAGCAAACATGAATGCCTTGGGGTTACTTAGATCTGAGGGAATATACACATATCTTCATATAATGCGTTTGCATATCTTCATACAATGCCTTTGCGAGGCGTTCGTGTATGGAAGCGTTCACGCTCAAGCAAATAAGGTCATATAAACTAAGACATTGAACTAAATACAAAAAAAAAATCATTGCATTCATAAAATCAAAGTATATACAATTTGAATGTGGTCACAATTTTACAGTATGAAGTGCCATTGCACTTACAATTCTACAGTATGAAGTGCCATTTCACTTACAAAAAAAAAAAAAAAACAACAAGGCAAATACAAAAAAGGATCATTGCGGAGGGACATCCTCTGAAAAGCCCTTCCCAGGTGCACCCAAAGGATCTGCAGGGTCATTAGGAGAATCGTCTTGGGGTTCGAGGTATAGGGCTTCAATGGAGGATAGGTCCAGAGTTGGGAAAACTTCCTTCACATCCCCCAAAGACCCCCTGCATGGCCTCGTATTCTGGGGTCTCTTCAAAAGTGTCTTTAAAATTCTGGATAGCCTCAGACACTTTGAAACTTAGAGCGTTCTCCACCCGTGTCATGACAATCTGCTCCAGAACCTCTGTGATCCTAGTTTGCATGTGCCGTTCTAAAGAGGCAAGGTCCTCCTCAGTGTAATACCACTTTTCGTTTTACGTGCTTTCTTGAATATCACCCAATTTCTATAATGGTACTACGAAGAATTATTTATTTGACAATTATTATTGATAATAAGTTGAATTATTTTGCAGTGGAAGGACTTGGGCGCCATCTCGATCAATGTGTCAATTAAAATATTTATAAATTGTTTACGTACAATTTCATGTCTAATTGTTTATTTTAATTGTTACTTACCATTTCTATTTTAATTGAGTAGTAAGTTGCCTAAATTACATTAAATTGAAGTTGAGAAAAGTTTGGTGACACTTTGGAATTTTATTTGAGGGTCGTTGACTTAAATTACAAATTTATTAGAATTGAGGGACTAAATTGCAAATTACCAAAACTTAAACAATCAAAACGAAAAGTGATTGGACCTCTTAAATATAGTGGCAATTCAGTTTTGCAATTCATTTTAAAAAATAATTAAATTCAATGCGTTATCACTTTTTGAAATAAAAAATTACAATGTATGTGACTTTCTTGTAACAAAAAATTATGTCAATTTTTAAATGCGTGTCTTTTTTGTTCCAAAAGTCACAACGTGTGTTACTTTTTATGTCTATATTCAAAAAGTTATAAAAAAAATGACAGTATTTAACCTAATTATTTTTACAAATAAAGTATTACTTTAATTATTTTTAAAAATGAAGTATTTGATCTAATTTTCAAATTTTCATATCTATCTATCTACATCTACATCTACATCTACAATATCTTATCTTATAAAACTTAATTAAAAGTGTAAATAAGTGAGAATCTTTTGATTTACTATTTTATCCTCATATTCTTTTCTTTTTCTCAATAATACCCTTAATTCATTTATTGAAAATTATTTTACATTTATTTTAATTCTTATTTCAAATTTTTTTATTTATCCACGTTGACTGGATCGAAATCAGTTATTCAATTAATATTAATTTAGGGTCGTTACTTTTTAATTTACTTTTAGAATATTGTACCATCAAATTTCATTTTCCGTGATAACTACATTGAACAATTCCAAGAGTGAGTTTATTCATATAATGAATTTTTTCTATTTTTAATTCAAATAATTATATTTCAGTTATCGATAAAAATAGACTTCTTTCTTTAAAATGGGATGAGTATGAAACTTTTTATTTTTAAACTCACTTAAATTCTTATTAAAACCATCAATTAATTTATATAAAAAGAAAAATATATTTTTTAATTATTTTCTAATTAAAAATATAAAATAAATAATTTCAAAAGTCTTTGGAAAAGAAAAAAATCAAAACTGAAATTTTAGTTTAAATTTATATAGTTACTGTTTAGTAATGATTAAAATCAGATTGTTTTTATAGAATTTGATAGAAATTAATAAAAGTTGGTTAAAAAGTTGTGGGTCCGATTAAATGTGTGGTTAAAATTAATCGGCATCTACATCTATCTATAATAATAATAATAATATCTTAAAAGTGTGGATATGTTGGAATATTTTGATTTCTCATTTCGATTTCTTTCCCTTTTTCTCAATAATATCACTAGTTCATTTTATTTGACTTATTTTATATTTATTTTAATTCTTATTTCAAAAAAATTAATTTATTCACGTTGACTAAATCAAGATTTGTTATTCAATTAATATTAATTTAGCGTTGTAATCTTTTAATTTGCTTTTAGAATATTGCAGTTCCATCAAATTTTATTTTCCGTAATAACTCAATTGAACATTTCAAAGAGTGAGTTTATGCATTTAATGAATTCTATTATCATTCAAATAATTATGTTTTAGTTACCAATAAAAACAAACCCTTTTTTTAAGAAGGGGTGTGGAACTTTTTATTTTTAAACCCACTTAAATTTTTATCAAAATCATAAACTAATTTATATAAAAAGAAAATATTTTTTAATTATGTTTTAATTAAAAATATAAAACAAATAATTTCAAAACTCTTTGGAAAAGAAAAAATAAAAACTGAAATTTTAGTTTAAATTTATATAATTATTGTTTTGTGATGATTAAAATCTGATTTTTAATAAATCTTGATAGAAATATAAATTAATAAAATGTGATTTAGAAATTGCAGATCCATGAAATGTGTGGTTAAAATTAATTGTTGACTTTGATTTGGATTAAAATCTTATTTTAATTTCTCTTGAATAGGAGCATAATATTAAATTTTTTTAATTAAAAAATATGCTCACAATTAATTCAATTTATATATGTACAGTTTTTTCACATTTTTTCCGCGACTTATCATAAATATTTTATAAAGAAATTATTGTTTTTCTAATATTTTTCATGGAACTGTTAGACAACTAATATTGATTGAAGGAAAAAACTAGTTCATCCACCAGTGCAATGCACGAATTTATTTTACGATAAAAATATTCTTATAAGAGAAACACATAGGTAAATTTTATCTACATTATATGCAAATGCATAATAAGTATAACGAATATTAAATATGTATTGTTTAAATAAAACAGTACTACATGATCGCCTAATTTAAATTTTGAAATATTTCTTTGAAGACTACATTTGCAGTTAAATTGGATGATACTCCATCTCGATCGCAAGTTAGTATCTTTAACCCCGAACAGTTTGTAACTCTAGAAACTGCAACATAAAATTGACCATGACTGAAAATAGACTTTCTCAAATACAGTCCAACATGCGAAAGTTGTTGACCTTGAATTTTGTTAATAGTCATAACATAAGACACAATGAATTGATACTGCCTTCTTTGAAATCTAAAAGGTAGTCTTGGATATGATGGAGTTAAAGTCATTCTTGGAATAAACATTTTGTGTCATGCATTACTTCATGTAATGACCTTTGCTTCTAAAACATGATAACCAAGTTTCATTATTACCAGTCTAGTCCCATTGCACAACTACATGAATTATTGTTTCATAGACATTTCGTTGCGCATCCATTAGATTCGATACAAATCTATTTTGTTCTTCTGCCAAGATATCTCTATCATAATGCAGCTCATCTTAAATAAGACTGTTTTTCCTAACTGAAAGATCAACGACCAACGAGAAAGGCATGATTAGACATTTCGTTGCTCATCCGTTAGATTCGATACAAATCTGTTGTGTTCTTCTGCCAAGATATCTCTATCATAACGCACCTCATCTTGAATAAGTCTGTTTTTCCTAACTGAAAGATCAAAAACCAAGGGGAAAGACATGATTAGAAAATCACGTAAACTTTTCCCAATACTCCACAAGATTGTTTCAGCTTCTAGAATATAATTCTTTAATTTATTGTCACTGAGTTCCAATTCTGTATGTTCATACATATAAAGTAATGCAATTAGAATTATGATAAATCATCATCATCATCATCATCATCATCATCATCATCATCATCATATTAATAGTAATATTACTGTTTATAATTGTTATTATTTAATAGTGGAAATAAATGAGGATCGTAATACCGTTGTGCTGCAAAATCTTGCACTGCCTATAGAGAATATCATCTAATAAGTATCTCTAGCACTCTTCCCATATAGATTCAGGTTTTGAAAGAGAATCAGATTATAACAATGTTGCAAATAGAATTCTCAAACAGTGTGTGGATCCTCAATAACTTGCTTCAACTATCCCATCAACATATTCTTTGTCATCATCCTACAAACTGAGAGCATAGCAAGCATCTCTAAAAGAATTATATTGAGCACCATTTATGCATCTCATCTTTTCATAACTTATTGGTCCTCTGACTATATTAAGCAAAATTCTCAAATAATATTGTTCATCGGATCCAGGGGCATATAAAACATACATTCAATTGAAAATCCATGCTTCTATGGATGCGACTCCCTCAAAGACTGCCTCCATGCAAATTTAGTTGGAAACTCTGCATATGTTAAAGACCTTGCTTCAGGGTATTTATTGTTGGCTTCTATCCAAGTTGAAAACATCGACGAATTTACCGTAGGTCTACTCATGACATCATCTATTACATCGAAATTTGAGAATATAATGTTTTGATCATTAGGAAGATGAAAAGGAAATCTTTCGACTGGAGGATCTCTGTAATGAATATCAAATCCAAAAATTCTCCAAGCAGCCTCACATGGTGAGATGTACCGGCAATCATAGTACATGTTTATTTCATCAACCTAACTTTGCGCATCATTATCTTCAGTACTGATATAAAATATTTCAGTAACATGATCATAACATTTGTTCATATATTTGAAGAGATACTTTATGAACCTGAACTAGTTGCACCATTCGACATTTATATGAGCACTGTATTTCAGAAGCAAGAATCGGTTATGTGGCACTACATATCTATTATCACCTAGGAATTTGGCCCAAATTACATTTATATGTAAGATATTATAATAATGCTTATTACAATTTGGTGAAATTGAATAATCAGGTAAAGAAAAGTTAATGATTAAAATCTTAGGAATTCCAGCAGCATCATAACGGTCACATTTCTCACAATAGAACATTTACCTTCAGCCCTAACCTTCTTCGAACACTTCTTACTAGATAGATACCACAATTCTGTATCACTCTCGATAGCCACAACATTAGCTAAAATCCAACAATGACCAACCTAGTGCTTCCCAAACAATAAGCACAATTTAGGATCAACCCTATTAATCAAGACTGATAATGAACATTGTAGTTGCACATATTAACTCTATTAATTCGAAAAGTTGGTCAATAGTCTTCACATTGCAAGCCCCAATTGCTAAGTCATCTGAAACGGTGTAAACCAAACTCGATATCTGACTTATTCTGTTAGAGACACATTCATTCTAATCAATAGCCTTACAACAAAAATCATCTCACTATTAATGAATAGTTAAGAAAATAACCAAATATGATGTATCAATAACAAAATGACCTAAACATACTTCTCACAGAACTCCTTAACTTCATGAATTTGGGCATTTAGCTAATTTTCGTAAAATGGTATGTGTTACAAATCCTAACCTCACCTATAGTTGCATAAAAATATAGTAACAGTCATCAGCATAAGTAAAATTGTCTTTCTTATATAAAAAAACATTAAAAATCAACCTCTAAACTTCTTAGCCCAACACATTTGGAGTAGCATAACTGTTGGTTCTGGATTATCCGACTCCAGGATTTTGCTAATTTCATCAGCATATTCACTCCATAACGTGCAGGACAACCGATTGTGCCTGAATAGAGGAATTGGTGAGTCTTATTCCCTCAAACAAAATGAACTGAAATAAATAAACAATAAGTTGCAAATAAAAAACATGAATTTTGATACACATACTCCATATCTTGTAATACAATATCAATCATTTTGGTTGTTCTCCCTGATAATTCTTTGACCGTACAATATCTTTGACAACCACCTCTCCATTTATATCTAATCAATAGGGTTGTTAAAAAAAACCGACAAATAATTTTGGGACTCATTACTAGTAGTAAAAAAATTTGCCAAATAAAATGATCTCATCAATTTCAGGAGATTGTAGCAAATCGGAAAATGGCCTGAACTCATAAATATGGGATGGAAAATTTTCATATGTAACTTCTATGACCTCTACCTTCATCATAAAATTAAGCTTGTATTTGTGATTAGTAGCCTTGTACTTTGAGTTATTGTGACCAATGACAAAATGGCGCACCACATATAATAGACCTTCACGGATAAGAGACTTGAATGTCTTAATCAGGTTTCATTTCACGGTAGTATTAATTCTTGTACCCTACTTATCGAAAAATGATATATCAGTTTCTCTGATTGTTAATACACACTTGATAAGAGTGTACATATGATATGATCCACATGCAACTATAGTTTCAATGCAAAAAGAAACCTACATGCAATATCTATGTCATTCTCCTCTAATGCTATTATTTATTATTCTGTTTTTATAAACATTCCTTCAATTATGGTATTTCACATTTCAGATCGTGTAACCAAATAACATGCTTGCACATCATCTTACAAGCATAGTATAGCATTTCTTCATCACTTTTATTTATTGTTCTATTTTTATAAATATTCCATTGATTCTATTGTTTCAAGTTTTAGGATCCATACTTATATGGATAGTATAGTCTTAGAGTAGTGTATTATGTTAGACCATTTTGTTTTGTAAACGTTCCTTCAATTCTGTTGTTTAACATTTCGAATCCATATTTATGCGTAGTATAGTTTCAGAGTAGTGTAGAACATTCCAAAATTGTTCTACACTTCTCTTCTTGGTAAGACTACTTATATTCATGTTTCACATGCATAGTACCGATTTTAATCTGTACAAAATACTACAGAGAAGTGTAAATTCTATGAGTATGACCAAATAACATGCTTGCATAGAATCTTATATGCATATTGTAATATTTATTTAACTACATGACTTCTCTTCTTGGTAAGACTATTTATATTCATGTTCCATATGTAAAGTTTAGTTTTAAAATGCGCAAAGTACCACACAAAAGTGTAAATGATGTTTTCCATTCTCAAATAGCCATTTTTACTTTGAGTGTGACCAAAGAACATGCTTCAATGGCATATTATATGCATGTTATAACATTTATTTAACTAGCTGAGCGGGAGTTTTGGGCGAGAATGGCTTGCTAGCTATGTTTCTTTAATATAGTTATAAGATAAGATAATCACTTTTTGCACATGATATATAACAAACTGGAAATTCAATGCAATGCAATAGGACGTAATAACTTGGTGGGTAAAGATATCAATAGACACCTAATCACCGGACCTAAAGTCAAGTAGCACGATACTTATTTTGCTTGATAGAGATAAAATTAATTTAATTGATTATTCGATATAGATTTTTTGAAAATATTTCTTTTTACGAATTTGTGATTCAAAAGTAAAAATTTATGATGATATGTGATTTTTTTTATGTGTAATTAGAAATGAGTCTAAGAACGAAATGATTCTTAAACAATCAAAAAATAAAATCTAAATAAAATTTTCTAATCTTATTATGAGATTTATCACGGCGAACTTAATTTAATTAATTTGAAGTCGAGACGTAATTATTGTATTGCTTCTCTGTTCGACGGTCATAAATTGGTTTATAAATGCAGTCTTATTATTTTCAAAGTAAAATATGCTATTGAAAAATATGTTTAGTTAAAAATAAATTGAAAAATTATATTTTTATAAATTTGTTTATAAATGTTTATGAATAGATAGCACGAGTTTGAAGCAAACATGCCTATATCCGTGGCTGTCAAAGAATTAAACAGTTCCAACAATTTTTGAGCCATCAAGGCTCTGTTTGACAACTCTGTTGTAATTATAAATTAGTTTATAAATTTTTTTGGGATAAAATATTTGATTAAAAAGTTGAGAGAAAGAAAATATTTGTTATTAAAAAATAATTTAAAAAATTGTGATATTTATAAATTGATTAATCCTCTGTTTTGGTAACTTTGTAACGGTTTATAAATTGATTTATTTATGATTTTAAAGTAAAATGTTGTTGAAAATTGAAGAGAGAAAATATGTGTAATAATTAAAAAATGATTGAAAAAATTGTATATTTTATAAATTCATTTATAAACTATTTACAAAGCACTTGTTATAAATTGTAATGATTACATTAAAGAACTCGAGCGGAGAAGTGAGTCCATGCAACGACTCCCAAGGTACGGTGAGGTAAACGAATACATAAATAGTGTCAGAATTCAGAAATGTGAATCGAGACGTTGTAGATTTGAAATTGTTACCAATAATCGCAACCTCACGTGGACGTGTAGAGCTGTACGTCAAAGTCCATTTGAGGTAGAAACGGACAAGATGAAAAGGACGTGTAAGTATATGTAGAAGCAAGCATTGAAAAAACAACGTGTAAAAAAAAATCTTAAAGGACAAAACTATTGGCTATATAGCCAATAGTTCATGTGATGCAGAGCAACCAGGATTAATCCATTTACTAAGGTAAAAAAAATTCACTCGTTTGATGTGTCAAAGATAGGTTAATTAAGCGCTCGAATTAGAAAAAAGTGGTCCACCATAGACAACGTGTCTAGACTAGAATTGAAGAAAAAGTACCACATTACTAAGTTTGTGTTCACGAGTTGCATTGCACTCAGTGTTCTAAAAAGTATGAATTGTGACGAAGTGTGGAGCTCGATAGTCAAGTTTTTTAAGTTTAAACGAGAGTAGATGTTAAAAAGCGTCAAAAGGCATTTGGTATGCTTCGTGCACGCTTAAAATCTTCCATTCTTGATAGAAGATGCCGTCTTCTATACTATTATTTTATACAACTAGTAATCGCACATGTGCAATACATGAAAGATATAATTGACAATTATTTATTGAATAAATTGAAAAAAATACAATGTCCTACAAAACTAACTCAATGAACAACAAAAAACATTACTTGCATACACAATGTAACGACCCGGTCGTCCTGGTCCTCAAGGGCAGCCAACCTCGTTTCCAGGAAGTGAATATTTGCCTTTCATGGGTTTCGAACCTTGTACCTTGGGGTTAAGTACAAAGATTTTTACAAACCCACTACCATTTGGTCAACTTATTTGAATAAAAAGGGAAACAATGAAGAATGAGCCAAACTTCCCCGTGGGTCCTTCAAAGACCGTATTCTTAGGTCCTTTCCTTCCTCGGATTCTGCCTTCGGTGCATCATAGATAGAGACAGAGGCTGCTTTCCTTCACACAAAAGGGCACGAAGCTCGGCCACCATACACTGAAACATATTGTACAAACTATTGATCGGGGTCAGCAACCAAAAGAGTTAGCTTCGCTGCTGGTCACAGTAAGGATTGCCGCTTAGTCCAAGAGCAAACAAGGGGTGACTTTGAATGTATAGAATGCAAACGTACAAAGTGGACGGCAGTTTGGCTGACCCTCTTCTTCCCATTCGGGTTGGGTTGACCCAGAAGTACAGTAAGAAGGAATGGAACCAAAGCTGGAAAATCAAACAACAGAAAAATCAACTTCTGCAAGGTGAACAAATGGTAGTGGGTTTCTAAGAATCTTTGTACTTAACCCCTAGGTACAAGGTTCGAAACCCATGGAAGACAAAAATCCACTTCCTGGAAACGAGGCGGCAGCCCTTGAGGACCAGGACGACAGGGGAGAGTGGAAAGATTACGAGTACGACACGGAGAAATCCCCAACAAGGGAGCCGGGTCGTTACAAAAAATGCGCCTTCTTTTGTAACGACCTGGCTACCTCGCTGGGGCCTTCTCCGTGTCATACTCATGGTCTTTCCACTTCCCTCCTGGTCCTCCTGATCCTCAAGGACTGCTGGTCTCATTTAATGGTAGTGGGTTTCTAAGAATCCTTGTACTTAACCCTCTAGGTACAAGGTTCGAAACCCATGAAAGGCAAAAATCCACTTCCTGGAAACAAGACGGCAGCCCTTGAGGACCAGAACGACCAGGGGGGAGTGGAAAGATCATGAGTACGACACGGAGAAGGCCCCAACGAGGGAGCCGGATCGTTACACACAAATTGTAGATAATTTACAATTTTCATTTCTCCCTATAAGATTTCTTACTTGGTCTAATACCCTTATATGAATAACTTATATTTTTTTGGAAAAAATGAAATAAAAGAGGTAGGTAACTTGCATCCATAAATTGGGCATTTATATATAAATAAAAATACCCAAAAAAATAAAATATAAAGTTGCGACTTCCATATTTCTTTTAACATCTAATTGTTAATTTTCTATTTTTCTTAGTCTATTTAGGTAAAGTAAGATCTGGACACGTGACATATTCAATACTTTAGAATTTTGATTAATGACTGAAGTCGAGCTTACGAGTAATTGATTTCTAAAAATTGAAATGTTTACAATTTTCAAATCATAAAATGAAATAAAGAATTTGATAGATATTTACAGAATTAATTAATCGACTTCCCGAATAGTACTATAAAAATTCGTACTAACTATCTTAATTCGATAATTGATATTTAAATATATTAAACAAATATTTCATTTCATTACATTTATAAAAGCAAATACATTACGACCAAAATTTACAAATACAATTAACTTTATATACAAAAAATTGGATATACATATCAATTTATAAATGGGAGCTTAACTTACAAGATATACGACTTTATCACTTATCCAGTTATTCGTATAAAATTGATTCTTCAAAAATAATTTTTTTCAACTTTCATTCTCAATCACACATTCTAATAAATAAATAAATAAATCACTTTTCATTTTCAACCACTGATTGATTTGACAATTATTTTATTTTTTATCAAAAAATATTTTTTTACAAGTTAAATAAATGTGTTGACCATATCCTTTTTTTAAATAGAACAAGTTTGCTAACATCTTTTATTTTTATTTTTAATAGATCAATGAACTAATTGTTATAGTCTGTAATATATATTTTACAATTTGAACCAATGAGTTTATCGAAACATTACGTTGTAGAAAATAAAAGGATAATTGAATTTACTCCGCAAGATCGGATATCAATTATTTATTTCAATCTGATAAGGAAAAAATTTTGAAATTAATTATTTATGTCAAATTGACTTTAGGTAGGAAATTATAGGTATCATTTTAGGACTCAAATGAGATAAATTAGAAAGATTGAATATTGAAAAAAGTAAAGAGGATAATTAAAACTTTTACCTTTCGTATTTGAGATGATTTTATGAATGATATGTTTAGAATTTACTCTCATTTTTTAGTTTGTATTGAATTTCTCATTAAGATCTTGAATTTGATATGTTGCATATTTTTAAACTACAAAATAATGCAATAATTATCAAAAGAATAAAAATAATATATGATTTGACTTTTTATAATTTTTTTCCCATAAATCCATAAATCGTTTATTACAGGTTGCATTAATTGAACTCCCCTAATTAATTTATTAAAACAAATTGATAAAATTAAGATTTCCTAAAATGGAAGGAAAAAATAGCACGAAAATGTGTGCGAATTTATGTGACGACTATATTGTTATTATATATATAAAGACAAAGATTCAAGAACTTCCATAATACAAGTATGATTCGATTCGATTCGAGCAATGACCTTTGTTCACTTCAGGATATATGTCCTAATGGATTGGAGATGCTAGAAAATCTTTTTCGGATGCTCGACAATACAAGAAAAAATTAGAAGATAGGTATCCCAAAATTAAGGAAGAAAGATACGTCATTCAAGATCGATCGATAGGTGCTTGGTCTATTTTTTCATTTCCCCACGAGTCAAATGTTTGTAACAATAGGGACCTTACATCCATGGGAATTCGAATCCTCGCTATCTCCTTGAAAGCAAATTGCAAAAACAATCAAAGTTAAAACAAAAGGCAACAATCACTCAATGGTATACAAAAAAAGAAAAAAAGAACAAATCAAATATTTTAACTCGAAAACATCACCTTTTTTTTAAAAAAATAAAACAAAAAAATAAATAAAAATTACCAAACTGATGTTTAATTTTGACATTCCTTTGTTTGCCCATCAGAATAAAGACACCTACCTACGCTAATGTCACGCATTTTGTAAGCAAAAACAAACATAAACATCGCGATGTTGTTTCTTCTTACTGTGGTTTGACCCAATTAAACTGTAAATAAGTGATTTGACTCTTGAATCACTGACCTCATCAGCTATAGACCTGATGGATAATTTATGCTAGAATAGTTCCAGGTGATCAAATGTTGAACGATACAAGGGGTAATTTTTCAAATAAACTCACGATCCAATGGAGCGGTGTAAGCAATTATCATAACATGGAAAGTTATTGAGAAAGTAGACATTTATTGCAACACTAGCAATTATTGAGAACGTTAGCGATCCAAGTTTTATCATCATGAGAAGTTGCTGAAAAAGTCAAACAATGCTAAGTTGTGGACATTTGTGAGCAGATACAAATCTCGCATTTCAAATTGGTTATGAAGCAACTGAAGCAATTTAGAAACTCAAGGCAATAGTTGTATGTAATGTAGAAATGTAGACATTTAGAAGGACCACAAAATCAACCCTCAAAATGAGAATATGTAATTTTCTTATCTTAGATTTTTATAGAATTTTCCTTATTAAATATATGTGCTTGCATTCCTTGGAGACATATTGTAAATTAAGTTTTTTCTAATAGAAAACAACATTTTTTGAAGCTTTGTCTCAAGATATTTGTGTCTTACACATCATTTGATCTCTTTTTAATTTTTAGCAATGTGATCGTCTCGAATCAAGTTCAAAGATTATCATATGGACTATTTACAAAAACACCATACTTCTTATAGCAAAAACTGAAATTTACATCCCTCGTGAAGTATCACACTTCAAAAGTTTCAAGAATGTTATGATAATCCTATTTATTGAAATTTATATCATTTTATACTTTTCAAATTTTTATGAAATTTAGGGCCTAAATTTTAGTATTACACATTGATACCTATAATACTTAGGTAGTAAATTTCGGTGAAACAAATAAAAAATGGGAAGGATGTAAATTTCAATGAAATTTTGTAAAGAACATTGAGATGAAAATGGTACATGTTGGAATTTTTCCAAATCATATATCCACAGCCCTAACGGACATAACCATAGCCCTACACTCATTGGTGGAACCAGTACTCAACCAGCAAGGGCGGCTGCCTGGCTGGCTTCTTCAACAAGAAGAAAATGGTGGTAGTCTGATGGATTTATTTATTTATTTTCCCATTTTGCTATAAAAAAGAAGACTCATTTTTGGGCTAGAAATTTTTTTGGCATATTTTTTTCTTTTCTTTTTTTTTATTTTTTATTTTTTATGTTTGGGCTCTCTAAAAGTGGCACAAATCAATTTCAATTGACCGAAGCTTAATTCCGAACTAAAGTCATACCTACATGAAATTGTAACGGGTGAACATGGTTTTGTTTTGACGGTTTATAACAAAATTTTTGTGTGCATGCAAGTTTTTGCACATTTTTAAACTCTGAACCAATTTGTGGCGTATAAAACAAATTGAGAAAATATTTTTATTTCTCTTTTTATAAGTCAATGGCGTAAACGACGTTACATAACTAGATATCAAAATCACTTTACTTAAAGTAAAGCTCTTTATTTAAAAAGTAATGATATTAATATTTAAAGTATTTATAGTTAATATAAAGGATCTTGACCTTAAAATACATTTGATTAGTAGTACCAATAATAAAATACTGAGTTTGGTAGTTCAAGTATAAGAAACCTTATTTGGTGTGTCCACAACTCACAGGTTGTCAACTAAGGCAGCACTATCTATTTCGCTGTCTGAAGATTTGATTAATCCTCTTTATTTCCATGTCTATCTAAGATGTTAGGTATTCTTTGGATGAGCATACACTTACGTAGTGAGCAGAATCTGGTGCACATGTGTTCTTGGATATAGACAAGTTATTCTCATGTATTCAAGTCAAGTAAAACTCATATATTCAAGATCAGTACAATATATTCAAGATCAAGACCAGCATAATTTACTCAAGTATTCAAGTCCTGTGCAAAGATATTCAAGACCAATGTTAATAACAAGTAGGGAATTAATCCACGATAACAAGTGTAACCATATCGTGATCCAGTTACTGAACTCTGTGGCACAAAAGACAATCGAAATAGAGAATGACTGTAATATCATGCAAGAAAATCCTTTCTTTTATCATGTATACGAAAAAAACATGAAAATTCTTTTAATGCAATGAAATAACTTTAATGTGTCACAAAGTAGAATTTAAGAGCACATAATCAAGTACAAGCATTACATCATAAAACCAAGTAAAACTGTTGTACAATAATACATACTGAAGTTAAGCTTTGATGAAATTGTTTTACAAAATTGTTCACTGCATGTATCGATACATTTAGGACTACTTCTAAATAATATTGGTTAAGGTTTTAGATCACATTAGCTAAGTTTATCACTTTCTTTCACATATTCATAAAATCAAGTAGATGAAACATCAAAAACAATATTCAGGATGGCTGAAATCTCTTAACAAGAGTTCAAGGTATTACAATTACAATTCTGACATTGAATATAAGATTGATTTTCTAATTTTCTTGCTGCAAGTGTCGATACATGCAGTCATATTATAATATTTAATAATCCTTCATTTTATGCAAATAATGGTAATTCAAATCTAGTTATTGATACATGTTATCAAACTTGACTTTGAAAGTAATGTTTTGAAGAAAACTTAACATTATAACCCAAGTCAAAACAAGTGGATAATGAAATTAAATTTCTATTAATTTCAAGATAAGGTTAGCGATATAAAAATATTGAAGCCATATATCGAATATTTAGTTTATTGGCATGTATTTAACTTGTATCAAATAGCCAAGTAAACATATCCCACTTACCTTGATCCAAGAGTGTCCATAAGAGGTTCTGTATATCTTGCTTACAGGATTTATCGATACTCCATGAACATATATCAATATACATGTTCATCTTCAAGCTTCAAGTATCGATAAAAGTATTGATACGTGTAGTCGGTTTCAATACTGTCAAGTTTGGTTTCTATGATTTCTTCAAGGTTTTACTATATTTTAATCATGTAAAACTTAATTAGGACATCAAGATCATGTTATTAGATTAACAAGTCTTGATCTTAAAAATATTCAAACATAATTCTATCCTTGAAATTCTATAATCTTTGAAAGGAGGAAACTATTATTTTTCCCAATGGCTTACTATCTTGGTGTGAATAATTTCATTTGCAACTAATGACTATTTATAGTGAAAACACGACAGCACCCAAAGGAAATGACGTCTTGCACATCGCATATAATTTCATTGTCGACTTAAAGAAATAAACAAATGGATTGAAATTTATTTCAGAAATTAAGAGGTGGAACACTTAAACAAAGCAAAGATGGAGCTGTCACCTTATAATTGAATGAGTAAGGAAGCTACAAGGTCGGCTAGAGCAGATAGATGCCACATCATGCTTCAAACTTCTCAAAAAAAAAAAAAAGAAAAAAAAAAGAAGCTTTCAGGAGTCGTGTTTGAGCTAAGATTCGAGGTATCAAATGAAGTCAAAATCCTGAGTTCTTAGTACCATTTCGATGTACACACAGAATAATTTAATGTGCATTTTACCACGCAAGGAACGGATAACTGAGGAGAAAGTTATGTCCTTCCGAAATAGGCCACTGAAAACTGTTTTCTTTATCGTTTCGGTAAAGTATTAAATTTAAAAATTCATCGACGACTATCTGTCAATCGAATATAAAAACCATTTCATATTCTCGAAGATCATTTTGAGAACTTGTTCGTACATATATCACATGTAATTAGAGGAGACACTTAAACACGTTTTTGTTATAACTTTTATTATGTATTTTTCGTTTATCTTCCGTTAAATCACCTTTTTATTTATTTACATTCTAAAATTATTATATAAATTATAAAACATTTTTATTATGTCATAATTGACAATAAAGGACGTCAAAATTTTCGGATCGTTACAATTTCAAACCAAACCATTTAAGATATAATTTTTTTACAAACTAAACCAAACCGTTTCATTTCATTTTATTCCTAAATCAAATCATTTTCATGACTTGATGTCATTCGTAACAACTGTTTGCCAACAAATAAATTTGTAGATTTGAAATGAGCTCAAAGATACATATTTTTCTAAAATTTCGAGTTAAAATGTGGACTTCATATTTTTTAATGATAGTGTTTTGTGATTGAGTGTATTTGCAATAATTCGTTTATTTACATCAAGCTTTCGAGTGGCTCATTCAAGGCTTACTCGAACTTTTAATCAAGAGGATATAAGAACTTTGGTTTCGACTCTTCGGGATAGGGATAAGCAAAAGAGGAATTTTCGTCGTTTGTGGATCACTTGGATAACACCAAAGGAAGAGACGATATAGAATCAACTAGAATTCGGGACTGCTATTCGAAATCTTTGTGAACATTGGATTTCTTATCTCACGTCTCTTGTTTATTTAGTACCTTCAGTGGTTCATATCCCTATCATGTTCCTTGGATTATTTACAAGTGGTATTCTATGACGACCCCAAAGCCCATTTCCCTAAAATATAATATAAAGTTGAAAAATAAGATAAAATTTAAAAAAAATTGCCACACAGAACCCTAGGTATCGACACCGGTGTTGACACCAAATGGTCAGAGGCTACTCCGTTTGTGTTGGTGTAGACACCAATACAGGGGGTGTCAACACCAATGCTATTTTTTTGGGCAAAATAATTTTGGTGTTGAAATCTATGATTTTGGTGTTGACGCTAATAATAAAAAACCAACCTTTTTCACATTGAGAGAGTAAATTTGAACACAACATTTCCTAAAACATTAAACATATGATATACATAAGTTATCTAGTTTGTTTACATTACGGCTTGGGGAAAGAGATTACAAAAGTGAAACAAAAGCATATTTCCTATTTTGACAAAACTATAGCAAAAGTTACATCGTTTCATAGATCTTCGTCGAGGAAGTTATCATAGTATCTGTATTCCATAATCAAGCTATCATAAAAATCTGCATAAAAGTGAGAACGAAGAAAACGAGTCAAGACAGCAAAATCACGATACGTCTGCCATTCATGCAAACTAGGGATGGAGGTGGAGGTCTAAGGAGCCGCCTCATGGTTGATTACTAAAAAATTTCCAGTTTCAAGAGGCTGCGTTTGAGCTCAGTTTTGAGATAGTAAATGAGATCCAAATTGAGTGTTCTTGGTGCCATTTTAAAGTAATCATGAAGTAATTTCATATGAAAATTACCACACAAGATTGGGTTAATCTAGGAGAAAGTTATGGCATCCCAAAGTTGGCTACTTAAAGAATGTATGGTTAAAAAGTGATTTGAGAAATTGTGTTATAAAAAACATATTTTTAAACATGTTTACCAAACAGAGGCTTAGTACATGATTTTATTGGATAATAACATTTGATGAGTTAGGAATTGAAAACGGATGAGAGTAAAGAAACATGTTTCATTTTTTTTTTAAAATAAAAAAAAAAATAGACGTCTGTCTTTATTTTCTATTTTTTATAATTTTTGAAAACTTGATTCGTTAAACGCTTAAACCCATGATTTTGAAAATTGAAACATAAACCAAATCGTTTAAAGTGGTTTAAAATTCTTTCAAAGTCAAACCAAATCATTTCACATTTTAAATCGAACCAAATCCAACCAAACAATATATTGCAGTTTGATTCGATTTAACAATTTATTTGTTCATCCAGAAAATACATGTAACATAAACTACGAGTTTGGACAGAAACAAACAAGCCACAACTACTCCTCGTCTTCTCCTCTGCACTATGTAGTTGCCTCCGCCACTGCTTGTGACAGTCGCATTCTGCCTCCGCTAGTGACCCGCGCCTATTGCCACCGCCATCGTCAGTCCACATATTAGGTATTTTGCTAATTCATTGTAAATTTTCAATTTATATTTCATTGGGCAAAATATCTTGCTTGAGATGATTCTTCTTGTTGGGTTTATAAAATATGATATGATTGGCAATTTGGTAGTTTTTTTGCTCATGGCTTGGAATTTGATTCTGAATGACTGGAAACGGATATGAAATTATGGATTATACGATACTTATCATTTTCCAGTGGTTTTAATTTGTCAATGTTGGTATTAGGGGTAACCGGGTTCTGTTTGGGCAGTTTGTGACATATTTTCAAACTAAATTATTTTAACCGGTTTGACATTTTTCCAAATCAAATCAAACCAAACAATTCCATCTAACAAACCAAACCAAATCAAATCATTTTTTGCAATTTGGTTCGATTTTAATCCTCGATTTATCTATCTACATAATATAACATATTTTAGATGTCAAACTAATTTGTATTTCTAAACATATAAAGCTAAAATAAATTAATATAAGCTAATATATGGTAACATTCTTTGATTCTTTGTTTACCTCGTTACCATTGCGGGTGATAATATAGCACTAAATGCACCGACACATATACATATATATACATCTAATTGTAATTGATTATAATTCATATAGCACATTATATTATTAACAATTTCTCTTTTGTTGTCAATTTCACTTGGGCTATAAATGCATGCCGCTACCATGCAGTAAGAGATGAGTTTAAACAATTGATTGCTTCTGAACGATGAATTAAAATTCTGACATATTGGAATTGAGCATTATTTGGGCCGGGGGGTAGTCATATAAAATTTATGAAGTTGAAAATCTTGATTTTATTTTTTGATTGCCTTTTTACTTATTAATGGTTTTTGAGTACCATCCTAATGTAGGTTATTTGAGGTTACAATAAATGGGATTGAGCAACTTCTTCGATTGAGTGGTTTGTGGATTTACTTGCATGAGATTAGTCATCACACTGGTCCATAAAAGTCATTAGTTAATAAGAAAATAGTAATGGATGTCATAAATAATCTGTCTCTTGGTCCGATAATGGAACTTCTTTCTCAGACTATGGAGGTCATCATCGAGGTATCAATTACTCCTAAGAATGTCCTCATTAAGGAGATGAATTTTCGAGAACTCTAATCTTATCTAGATTGCATCATTCATTTCTTACAAAAGTTGAGTAGGAAGGACCTTTTTGATTTATTAGACGGCTTAAAAAACTTTATGAACATCCTTTATCAGGAGATTAAGGTTGCTAAACAATTAATTGGGATTGTAGGAATTTCATAGGAAATTTACATTAGATGACTATTGAAATTTATTCCTATGTAAAGAAGAAACAAAATCCCCAACTTCAAGTACTAGCAGTCTTTTCTGAGATCATCACAATGCAATGAAAACGAGAAAATATATAAACAAGAAAAAATATAAATGAGAATTTTATTTTTGGGGGAAGATAATTTCAAATTAATAAAATTAAATTTTTAATTAAAAAAATAAAAGCGGTTTGATTTGGTTTTTGAAAATCAAAACCTAAACCCAACCATTTTGAAACAGTTTGGTTTAGTTCGTTTTGAGGAAAATAAAATTACGGGTCCATGCGGTTTCAAACCAACGAGTTAAGTTCGGTTTGCGATTTCGCAGTTTTTTTGTGCAGCCCTAGTTGGTATCACTAAAAATTCGTTTAAAATTTAAGTTAAAATAAATAATTAATTTTAACCACATATTTAATGTACACACAATTTTTCAATCACATATTCAATCATTATTTATTAAAATTTACTAAAATTTTGATTTTAATATCTATCTAACAAACAGAACTAATTTACAATTAGGATTTATGATTTAGAAGCATATTATCTGGCTAAGTTAAAAAGTTTACTTATTATAAAAAATAAGTAAATCTTAAAATAAATAGATTACTAATTTTCTTTGCCTATTGTTGTAGTTTATGATCGAAAATCGCCCTAGCTCACTAACAATCTGAATTCGCCCCTGTTAATAATGCTCCTCTAGGCTCTAGCCACCCTATTTAATTTAAATTGATAATAGTATGTATTGTACATGTATGTATTATTTATGAGTAATGCTGTTTGTACTGGGCTGAGTTACAGGAAAAATGTACAGATACAGCTGGAAGTTATTAAGCCCTTGTTTGAGTCCCATTATTTCAATTTATAATTTGGGTTTTGAAAATCTAATGGTTAAAAAGTGATTTGAAAAGTAAAAAATTGTAGGCTTGACTTTTTTGGATGATTGAGATTGATTACTCTAGAAAAAATTTGTAAAAATAATGAGAAATAATGAAGCTCAAAGGCTAAAAAAGAAAAACCATGTTTTAACATTCAAGTTTCAACCTACTTCAGCCTTACATTTCCCTTCCCCCAAAACCTGTGTTCCAAGTTCCGACTCCCCTCCATCTCCGACCAAATTCACCAGTTGAATTCACCTCCTCCATCTCCGGCCACCTCCGAACTACTTTCGATACCCATTTTCAGAATGAAAATGTTAAATTGCCACCTCCATCTTGGGTAAAAATTCACCCGCCGCCTCCGCCTCCAGCTACTATCGCCTCCACACTAATTTCGATTGAAGTCCAAATTCAACCAAATGAGGTTCCATATTTCATCGAACATTAAATTTCTCACCTTCAGATTTCCATGTGGTATTGTTGGATAACATTCATGGTGAAGGAAGCAAAGTCCCCTTGCAGTTCCAATAAATATCTTTTACTTTGTTGGCCAATCTCTCTTCATTCTGATTTTTTTCGACAAATTTCCGTTAGGCAAGTAGTCATACAACAGATAAGCTCAACGACAGTGACGCTATTGTAGCAAACCCCGAGCAATCTCTTCAAATTATTGTGCATTGCATTTCCTACCATGTGCAAAAATTGTAACACGATTTCCATTCAATCTTTTTCATTAAAACAGTTATTCATGTGGGTAAAACTACTTATCAAATTGAATTGGCAATATGGGTACTTCCTCAAGGACTCCGATCTACAGAATTAAAGCTCCTTAAAACATCTGTTGCAGTGCGCTGGGGAAGTCCGCTAAAAGCAACAATTTTCCGCTGGCCTTTACTTCCTATTTGAATTATAATATCCAAAAAACTGCAGTCGTGATTAATCAATAATAATAGGACTATGACTGCACAGATTATCAGAATCCAGGCGAACTTTTGAGTTCTACTTCCCACATCTAGTTCAAAAGTGAAATGACTTGGTTTCACTTGTCGGAAATGGAGAACAGTCGGAGATGGAGGCGGCCAGTTTGTCACTCTTACTGGATGGAGAAAGTGAGTTTCAAATGATTAATTAATGAAAAGAATTAACCGAAGTCAATTTACATGGTTTTGTTTCTGTTTTCTTGTTTTGCAATTTTTTTTTTTAAATAATTTCCTACTGTATCTGTACAATAACCCAGCCCCAGTACAAATAGCATTACTCATTATGTATACTAGTTGAATCACCCGTGCGATGCACGGAATTTATACACATGATAATGATTTCGATGAAATTTATGAAAAAATATTGATTATACTATCATATTAAAAAAAAGTACAAATAACATTTTATTACAAAGTTTTACCGAATTTGAAACTTTAAAAAAAGACAAAACTAATCAAAATAGAAAATAAAACAATATATTTTATTTGTATTAAATTTATTTTGACTTTTATTTACATTTTTCGCTGAAAATTTGTAACGTAAAACATTAATATAGAATATATTTATTTCAACTCTTACAAAAAAATATATTTTTTCATAAAATTAATAATTTGCTTATTGACAAAAATCTGTGTAAGGTTACAGAAAATCAATCTAAAATCAAGATCCAGTCATGGAGCATAAAGCTTATTCCCATGAATTTTATACCATTCAAGACATTTACTGTGGACTAGAATGGCCTTATCTATAGCAATGACACCTCCTACTACTTTCCCTCCCTCGACATAGTAAAGCACTGGTCCTATCCACTGCAATATGTAGAAAGAAATAAATTAAAGAGTCAAAGAATCATTCAAACATATGATAATAATAATAATAATAATAATAATATTATTATTATAGCAATGACACCTCCTACTACTTCCCCTCCCTCGACATAGTAAAGCACTGGTCCTATCCACTGCAATATGTAGAAAGAAATAAATTAAAGAGTCAAAGAATCATTCAAACAGATAATAATAATAATAATAATAATAATAATAATAATAATAATAATAATAATAATAATAATAAGCATGTATTTGGTAAAAGTAAAAAAAAAAAAAAAGAATTATAAACATATTTATAAATTACACAATTTTTCAAACCATTTTTTAAACACACATTTTCTCACCAATTATTTTTTTACATCAAAAATATAAATAAATCAGTTTATAAACCAAACAGCATTACCAAATGAAGGCAATAAATCAGTTCTGTCTGTGTCTGGTGCATTACGAAGTTCCCCAATAAGGTTGGAAACTATTGCGCTATCAGAAGGAGACTCTAATCCTTCACCAACTGAGTTAGATAACCCATAATCTTGTTTCTTTTGTCTTTTGGCATCCCGTGGGTGCAGTGGGTCTTGATGGAAAGTTGTATCAGCTATTTCACCAGGAGCTATATAAGAATCACCCTCAACTAATCTTTTGGCTCTATATGTTCCGAAACTCTGCACTTGTGAACCACAACAGCTTAAGGATGGACAATATAATCCCGCAACAATTTGTAATGTATAGAAACTAACATGTTTCTCACGTTAGCTCAAAATTCTGCTTGTTGAAATTTACAACAGCGTGAAAAAATCTATAGAATGTGGAATGGTTAAAACTATATAGATAAGCTTAGCAAGATTGCATACATAGTGACTTGTAGATTGATATGATTTGATCAATTTGTTTGGTCTAATTTCCTCAATTTTGTTACTGGGCCCTTTCACAGTCAACTAATAGGAAAACATGGAAAAATGGATCGGTCAAGCAAAGAATAGAAATCAACAAAGAGCATTTATTAGAAGCCCTCTACAGAGAGGAAGAAAGAAAAATGAGAAATTAAAAAATCAACCACTAAACAATCATATATGTACAACACATAATAATGATGTTCCTCTTGTTGAAGAGGAACAGTTCAATAGCTATGCACACTTTATATTTGGCATTGATTAGAATAATCTTATTTTGTCATTCTATCAACATTTGAGAATGTGTGATAACCAAGTAGAGTTCTTCAGTAGATTTGACTTCGCTGTGTATGTAGAATGGTTTTATGTTGATCAGCTGGTCAGACCTCTCTCGAGAAATTATGATGCTTTTTTGTGTTTTAGTAAAGAAGTAGGTTCCCAGATATGATGCATTTACCTATACTTTAAGCTCAATTAGCATTGATAATATATCAGAAAAGGTGAAAACACGAAACTTGTTTCTTCTTTATTGCTTCATTATGTTGAAACCAACAATATATCACTCTAAAGACTCAATATTTAAGAATTTGATTAGCAAAAATATTTATTAAAGGATTGGTTATAAACGATAACTAATAATAAAAAATATTTGAATTATAATTTTTTTTTTTTTAAGATCCATACTTGTTTCGGTAATCCTCAACCTCAAATGTTGATAGAATGACAAAATAATATTCTTCTAATCAATGTCAAATTTATTGAGATTAATGCTTTGTTTATTCATGGCATTCAATGGAAGCTGGTTTTTCCTACACGAAAAAATAAGCCGTACTAAATCAGTCTTGTGCATTCATCAGTGCATCATAAATTGAGTAAACCTAACACATCCTTTCTTGTTCTTTGCTTCAGTTTCCATGGCAAATTATGCCCTCTTCTATGAAGTTGAAGATTCTAATCTCTTTGAAACCCTTTGTTGCAAATTTCACACACAAATCTGTTGGTTGCCAAGAGAGTTTTTGGTGATAAAGCTATCACTCATGCACCATAATCTAGTCCAAAATCACCAAGATTTTTAACTTTCCCCTAAAAAAAAGTTACTCATTGATAAAATAATCAACTAAACTAACCTGGATTGCCTGGTTGATTTCTCCTTTTCTTCACTGGTTGAGGCTGAGACTGATCATTTGTAGGAGGAAAATACTGAGATGGGTACATGAAACCATTATCTTTTTTATTAGTCGAAGAAGAAATGCTGGCTCCACCCAAGGCAGAAGTCAAAGTTGACATGTTTTCGTCAGTTAAACCTTTCATCATTTCACACTGCAAGCAAACATCAGCAAAAGGGTAAAAATATAAGTGGAAGACGCTTCAGATCTTATCTTTTTCTTGGATATAATTAAGACATAATATTTGAGTTTGAAGACAAAACTACACACCTAGAAAAAAAGCTGAAGTTGGTTAAAACTGGACAAAGTGAGGCGAAGCACTTATTTTTGCTTCTTGATTATGCAAAGAAAATATGATGAAAACTTAATCTTAATACAAAATGATGGATAAATATTCATTTTTCTATTTCCGACAGTAGGAAATTCAGGCCCCTTCTTTAGTCTCACATCCAAAATTATTGCAAACAACAATTGTGTATAAACATTTTGATCTAAAATAAGATTTACTTTCATGTCCGAAGATTAAAGAATGGAAGATAACAGAGATGCATAAAACGTCATACAGCCAACACTCAACTTCGGGCTTCCAATGGGGGACTGGTTGGAATTATTCTGAAGTAACATTCCCAAGCAAAAACTCAAAAGGATTTCCACCCTAAAAATTTAAATAAATAAGCAATTGAGCACCATCAACAACACACCTTGGACTGCATAACCCCACAAGCTTGACCTCAATATCCAATAAGAACAACCAAGAAGCAACAAAAGAACAATTATCACAGAGAAATAGTTAAAAGAATTCAACTTTAGTTTCATAAATGCAAATGTAACAAAAAAAATGTATTTGTTGGCTTCTGGAGCTTCACAGAGGCAGTAGAATTATTCAGGGGGCACACCTCCTTTAGGGAATGGAGCAATAAATATTGCTTCTTCTACTGATTATCAATTTTTTCCAAAATAAAGGGTAAATATTTTGGTAGATTTCCAACAACAATATTTCCTAAAGCATAGGAAGCAGTAGTTAGAGACTAAATATCAAGGAAAAAAATATAAAATAATTTAAAATAAACACTACAAAAAATACAGGTATATTAATATTTCTCAAGTGATGGATCAAAATGGAGAGTAAATAAGTAATAACATCTTCCTAAACCAATCAAAAAGTATAGCAAAGAACTAAAAATGCTATAGATATTAAAGATGACTCTACCTTAGAAACTGGGCCGCAGAAATTTTAGGAGTCAATTTTGTTGAAGATCCATCAACTTTCCGAGAGCAATCTTTGTATGCAGATCCAATACCCCCTCCAGCACGAAAAGCTATTGATTCCTAGCATCAAAGGCTTGCAACTCAAATCAACAGCTTCCACTCGAACACAGACCTTACAGGTTTTTTTTTCTCATTCCTGACAATTCAGAAATTTAATCAAAATTATTGCAACTTCAAACCCATCAAAATTCCAACAATTTAATCAAAATTAAAGCATTAAAATGGATGTACCTCGATCCAGAAGGAGAAACTGCAGTATTAAAATCAAGACAATTTCATCAAAATGGAGGTTCACTGGGGGTAACAATCTGCGGAAATGGAGGTTCGATTAGACAATTAGAAGTTCTCGGAAATTAATTACTTCTTGAAAGGAAAATAGTTTTGAATTGAAAAGCAATTCCACCAGCCCATGATAAAAATGACATAAGGAATGCATTGGATTCCTTGCCTTCAGTGTGCCGTGTTTCTGCTGAAGGAAGTAAGTTAACCAAATATGTTTGGAGACAAAAAGTACTACAGGGGTGCATTTCACTTAGCCAAACATGCTCTAGAGGCTAGATCACAATATAGAAGATTTTAAGAAAAGGAATAATAATAGTAATGAACAGAACTTATCCATACTATTCAATGAGTTGAGTGTAGATAATCCAGAATCTGACCTGAGGCACACTTGGAAGTGGCCCGTAAACTTTCTTTAGGCTTGGACTAATGCGAGGAGGGATCGGTAAGTCTCAACAACAGCCATGTGAAGAGACTGGAAAATCTTCAGCTTTGCCTTCATCCTGAGCAATGGGCCTTGTTCCCATTTTGTAGTTTTATCTAAAGCAACATCAATAACCACTTCAGCCTCTGCAAATTGTTGCTGAGCAGACAAAATTATAGAAAACAACCTCAAACTTCTTAACACAGATCCTCCTGTTGCATCGATATACTGTTTGGCGTAATGCAAAGCTTCATTCAGAGCAAAAAAACCTCAAAAGATAAAAGGGCAGACCAGGCTAATACTGAATAAGGACCGACCAGGCCAGAAAGGTGAGCCTTACTAACCTGAGATGGAGGACCCAGCAAGGAAACAAAGTGAAGACCAGAAGGTTTGTTCATAGCTGGGGAAGACACAAAGAATCTAGCTGAAACTACAAATACCAGTGAAGAAAGTCCAAAATACGCTATTGAGTATGTCACGAACATGGAACTTCAGCTGAAATGAAAAGCCCAGATGTGTAACACCTTGAAATCCGTTGAAATAAGTAGCAGGAGGCAAAGAATGAAGTCCCCAAAGCTGGGAACAACAGATTTCATAAACTCTGTACTGAGAAATCGAGCGACGAGTGTGCGTCAACAGTGAAACTTGCCTGTGATTCGATGAATCAACTCCAATGTGGGAGAGAACTTGAAATAGTACCGAATCTGGGTAATCGCATACAGTAACCGGTAACTTCGGGAACTGAATATTCCATTACTCCACCAGAATCACCCTTGCTCGATTGTACAAAGACTTCACCTTCTCTTCAGGCAGCGGCTTGCGCTCCATCGGTTGCTCTGTTTGCCTCTCCGAAATTTTGGGGACAGAGAGGTTAGCGCTAGAGAGGGAAGAGAGTGGTAGATGTAGGGTTTTTTCAGCGGGTCACAATTCAAGAAGTTTTGACAATCTCCTAAAATGGACAAAATTTGAATTTGAACAGAGAAAGTTTTTGACAGAAGGAAGGCAGAAAGCTGCTCAAATTCTTGGAAGGCGTATCAGAACAAAGAAAGTTTTGTCTGGCCCCGTGTGAAGTCAATTTCCATACCGTAACTCCTTAGGCGGGAGCACCTGGGCGGGAAATCAAGCCAGACTCTATTGCTTTTATATATTAAATAGATACAATTTTAATATAGTCTCCATGAAGTTCATGGTATGGTACTATTCATCCAATAAAATTGTAATACATCACTCCTTGTTATGGATTCCAGCTCAGCTCCTTCTCTCATTCTCTCTGTATTATAAGTTGTACCTTCATGAGGAATAAATCAAAACTATATATATATATATATATATATATATATATATATATAGATATAGATATAGATATAAAAGTGTACGTGTAACGAGACATATACGATAAGATCACAGGCTAATTGGGAATCTGATCAGATAATTGACAGTTCACGGGAACGTTCTACTCCCAATGCCGGATTCCAGGATCCCCACATTTTTATATTCTTTTATTATTAAAATAAAAAAAGGTTTACTGAATTTATGTTCACAAAGCTGCGGACAATCCACTGAACAAAGAATTAATGCTAATTTAAAGGCCCTTTGACGACCATCACGTGCCTTCCTTTTCGTAATTTTTTTGCCTAATTTTGTACTTGACGTTAATAAAAAATGATGACAGTCAATTATCCAAAAACCGCAATAGGATTGAAATCAAGAAAGATGTAAAATCGAAAAATAAAATTCTAATTACAAGACCGAAACCCACTGCTACTAGCTAATAGAAAACTGTCCCTCCAATAGGAGGAAAAATCCAATTAATTGAGCTCCTATTGCAAGATAAAGTTCCCCATTAGTCCAGAGGTGGTTTCAATACTCTTGGAGTAGGAGTACATCTCTATGCTCGCCTTTAAAATATCGATTAAGAGAAATCTCATCTGAGCTAATTCTTACAAATCTTCACTATAGGATTTGTAAGGGTTCTTGAGATTGGAGTTCAACGTCTTATCTTAATATATATATATATAATAATAGGATAGTTGGCCCCAATTTTTCCGTCAAAACTGCTGTCATATTTTTTTATTTTATTTTTTTTTAAAAAAATGTCAAAATATGGCTTTTCGTTGTCGGGTGCAAGATAATTAATTAATAAACTATCATTAATACCAACTGCACGTGGATCAGTGCATTGATACTGACAAAATGTTTAATCATTTTTTTTATCGTAAATTTTTTTTTTTATCGTAAAATTTTTTTGATCGTAAAATGTGTAATCATTTGTATAATGCAAATGGTCCATGCACATTAATATTTATTGTATGTTATATTATGGAGCAGTTAACGTCCAAGGAGTGTTGAGAATATTTCTAACTAAAAATTTCTATATGGCTAAAAAATTATATATATATATATATATATATATAGTTTAGTTTATATATTTCGTTTATATAAACTAATGCAAGTAATAAAAAAAATATTGTTATTTTCAATCAAATGGATTTTTGTATTTTTATTTTTATTTTTTTTTTATTTTTGGCTATGGGCATCCTTTATGCTATTAAAACTTTGTATTATTTAATATTTAATATCCATTTTTTATTATTTATTATTTATTTATACATTTTTTTCTCGAGGTTAATGTTTACTGTATGATTTTTTATGGATCATTTAACGTCCAAATAAGATGAATAATTGGACTTTCCGCCTACCCATATAACTATTTCTATAAGTTTAATTTTATTATTTAAACTATGCTTTTAACAACATAATTTCGAAAATATGCAATGCCATATAATTAATCGAATGAAGAGACGACGTCTCCAATCCAAATAAAATAATATCATTCAGGATAATATTTCTACTCATTCAACTTTATAAAAGATCTCTAATTTATGATATGAAAATGAAAAGATGAAAAAAAAACATCATATAGTTGGATCTCCAAATTTTTTATATTGATTTGAAGAACATATTATGTAACATTCATGAATAGAAAAAAAAAAACTATTTTTGTGTGTAAAATATATATAAATTGTTTCTTACTTTTATTTCTTCTTATCATTATTATATTTTGACATTACTAAAAAAAGGATTATTTGTAACGTTGAACAACACTAATACAATCAATAAAAATCATTGTGAAATAAGAAGAAATAAATTAATTTATTAAAAATGCATATATATTTTTTAAAGAAGTGTTTTGTAATTTATATTGAATACCTTTTTGTTTCTTCATATTCTTTCCCATAATATTTAAATTTAATTGTTTTTGTTATATATATCCCACATTTTCATTAATTATTAAATATATTTAATTACTTATTCATTAATTAATTGTTATAATTTTTTCCCGTACAGCGCACGGGTGCGAATACTAGTTTTTTAAAAGAACGATTAATTCTACTTAAATGAATGACGATCGAGATATGAAATATATTTGAGAAATGATGAAACCCACAAAACCATTTTGAAGAAGTTAGAAATTTAAAATGTACAGCGGATATATGTATGTGCGGTTCAACTTGAAATCAGAAGTGGCATCAGGCTAAGTTGACATCGACAAAGGAAATAATTTCTTATGCCCGAATTCTTGTTGAGGTTGATATTTCTAAAGAATTGGTGAGGAAAGTGGACATCACATTACCAAATGGAGTTGTTTTTGCACAGAAGGTTGTCTTTGAGTATGAGCCTAAATTTTGCTCAGGTTGTCAAATGTTTGGACACTTTGACCAAGGATGCAGGTTCAACAAACAAAATGTGGATAAAACGGTAGTTGGCAACCAGGGAGTGGCACCGCCTACTGTTGCAAAAGGAGGAGTTTCGGGAGTAAATCATGCTGCCAAACCTACTCAACAGGTAAATGCTAATGCTGGGGTCATGAAACTGTACAGGATGAATCAGGGAAGAGAGTGTTGGACGCTCCTACGTCGACTGGGAAACTGTCTCCTTCCCAGCCTGCGGGGGATCCATCACCAGCCCCTACGGCTGGGGAAGGGGACCAGTCTTTTATTGAAGTTAAAAGAAAGAGGAAGGCAAAACAAACAAATAGAAGCACCGAACAGCCTGGGAATTGTAGCACCGAACAGGCTGGAAATAGAAGCACCGGGAAGGCTGGGGATAAAAGCTCCGAACAGGCTGATAATTGTAGCTCGAGTGCGATGGTTCAGGTTGGGAATAATAGCTCAATTGCATTGGCTGAGACTCTTAAAAATGCATTTATTAAAGCTGGTAACACCCTTAAACAAAGGGAGGTTACGATGCCAAGGAAACCTCTAGTTCCTTCGGTTACTAAAAGAAAGGAGCAAGCACCCCTTTTCAAACGTTCCAAATGAAGGTTGCAAGTTGGAATATATGGGGTTTCCATTTGTCCTATAAGCAAAATGGGATACGAAGTTTAATGCTGAGGGATTCTATTGACATTTTTGGTATTTTGGAGACTAAGCTTTGTGATTGGAAGCTCACTCGTATTATGGCAAATAAATTTGATAGATGGGAGTGCATTCACAATTTTGATTTACCTGAAGCAGGTAGAATTCTTGTACTTTGGAACCCTTCCAAAGTAGAAGTCGAAAGTTTTGGGATAAATGAGCAAATCATCCACATTAAAGCTACATGTAGAACTACTAGTATTAGCCTTCACATTAGTTTTATATATGGCTTCCACACCATTGTAAATTGAAGGCCTCTTTGGAATAACATTATGGATTTCAGTTCTCGTCACTCTACTCCTTGGTTGTTGATGGGGGATTTCAGTAGTATCTTGAATGAGGATGAGAGGCAAAATGGTGTTTCGAACTGCACAATGTATGAGCTTAATGATTTTTGGGAATGTTGTGTTTTCTCAAGCCTCACGGATTTAAACTATATTGGTTGCAAATTTACATGGTACAGGAATGGTGTTTGGACTAAATTGGATAGGGCTATGGTGAATAATGCTTGGGCTGATTCGAGACTTTTTGGACTAGCAAATTTCTCGCCTCCGGGATGTCTTTCAGACCACTCCCCATGCATTGTCACTTTGTTTCAGCCGGATGAAAATAGAACGAAGCCTTTCAAGTTTTTTAATATGTGGACCAACCATGCTGATTTTATGAACATTGTTCAACTTTCGTGGAACACTCATCATTATGGTACTGCCCAATTTCGGTTCTGCAAGAAATTGAAACTCTCAAGCATCCCCTTAAGTGTTTAAACAAGAAACACTTTTCCCACATCTCTTCAAAGGCCGAATCAGCTCGAAATAATCTGGAATCTGCCCAGTTACAACTCCATGATGATCCGGCAAACACAGACTTACAGATCCGAACTGCTGAATTTAAAAAACAGGCTGCCACCCTAAGTGAAATGGAGAGGAGTTTCTATGTTCAGAAAGCAAAGTGTGCATACCTCAAAAATTGTGACAAGGGGACAAAGTATTTTCATTCTATTGTTAAAAGGAACATGAAGCGCAATCATATTGCAATTTTGGTGAAATCTGATGGGAGTACTACAACTTCTCAGGATGAAGTAGCTTTGGAATTTCTCTGTTTCTATAAAAACCTGCTGGGCACACTAGTCCAATGTGAGCAGCTGGACTTAACAGTCCTTCACAATGAACCGGTTCTTACGGATGATCAATCACAAGAGGTTTTAAAACCAGTCTCGACTTAGGAAATTAAAGCTGCACTTTTTGATATTGGGGATGATAGATCACCTGGGTAGATGGGTATTCTTCGTGTTTTTTTAAAAAGGCGTGGCAGGTGGTGGGGGAGGATTTTAGCAAGGCTATTTCAGAATTTTTTGACTCAGGATTGCTGCTCAAACAACTTAATCACTCAGTTATTGCACTTGTTCCCAAATCAGCCCACTCTTCGTCTGTTGGGGAGTTTAGACCTGTTTCATGTTGTAATGTGATCTATAAAGTCATCTCAAAGATCTTGGCATCCCGGCTTGCCCCCACTCTTTGTTCTATCATTGACAAAGCGCAGTCAGCTTTTGTTGAGGGGAGGAGTATGACGAAGAACATTCACCTTGCCCAGGAATTGCTCAAGCAGTATAATATGAAACGTATTTCCCTGAGATGCCTCCTTAAAATTGATCTCAAAAAGGCCTTTGATACTATCAGTTGGGACTTTCTCAAGGATGTTCTTATGGGGTTGGGCTACCCTCTATTTTCATTGGGTGGATTATGGAATGCGTCACCTCTCCAACGTATTCTATCAGATTAAATGGTCAGATCCATGGTTTCTTCAGAGGGGAACGGGGTATCAGGCAAGGAGACCCTCTCTCACCATTCCTTTTTGTTCTTTGTCTTGAATATCTTTCAAGAATGTTGAACTTGGCCACAGCAGATAGTGAATTTAATATTCGAGACATTATCATTTATAAGGAAGGGGGAACGGATGGAGCTAGTCGGAAAATAGCCAGTTGGAATGTTGGGGGCAGTTTTCATAATGAAGCTGCCTATAATTATTTTAGGCAGCAAGGGACGAGAAAAGCCTGGGCAAACACAGTTTGGAAGAGCTGTATCGCCTCGAAGATGTCATTTAATCTTTGACTGGTTGTTCTTGGCAGAATCCACACCAAAGATAAGCTTACATACCTTGACATTGATAGGAAATCTGAGTTTTGTGACCATCACACGGAGAGCCAGCTACACATTTTCTTCCAGTGCCCACTTTCTGGCAGCATTTGGAAAATGATCATAATTTGGTTGGGGATTACACGTCAAATGGGCACCTTTTGTAGTGCAATTAAGTGGATCAAGAAGGAAGCGAAAGGAACGACATGGCATTCAAAATCCAAACATATTGCTCTTGCGGCCACTATCTATCATATTTGGATTGCTCGCAATAGAATGCGTTTTGAGGACCTAAAGCCGAATGAAGACAACATTGTTCGAAGAATCAAAATACATGTATACAAATCAATTTTTGATCTGTATCCTCATGTTTTGGATCTTTTTGAATTTCTTGTGGCGGATGTTTGATTTTATCTTTTGATCGACTTGTAGTTTTCAATTTTTCCCTGGGTATGCCCGGAGGTATTTGTATTTAAACTAACTACATGGTTGGTGTTTTGTTGTTTTACTGGGTATGTCCGTGTTTGTATGTTTGTTCTCTCGCTTGGCTGTGTCCAAGTTTGTATAGCTTCATAAGCTAATTTTGGCTACTGTACCATTGTCTTTTTTTGGGTATGTTTGAAGATTTTGTAACTCAATTGATCTATAAATTTTTATATTTACGATAAAAAAAAAAAAAAAAAAGAAGTGGCATCAGGCAGGCACCAGCGAGGACTCCTCTTTATTGGAAGTGAATAAAGGACATTATGCTCGGACACGGACAACTGAACTACATGACAACACATTTGATATAGAGATAGAGATAGAGATGCGGCAATGCCTTTTAAGGGAGTGGGGACATAAACCCGTAAAAATAATTGATTATTATATGCCATTTCAATTTTCAAGATATAACTTTCTTTACAAATAATTCACACAAAAAATTAAAAGAACCATTAGCCTTTTTAAATGGAACATGGACTGTTCAACATAAATACTTTAGAACTTTAGAAAACTTGGGTGGATTGATGCCCAAATAAAATTACTGCATCCATCCTGTAAAATAGTTCATTTCTATTTTTATACAGATTAAATAAATATATTTAATATATATTAAAATTATAAATTTACTTACATTTTTTCTTAATATACGATTGCCTTGTAATGATAATTCATTTGTTGATAACAATGCACATTAAGCCCATGTCTGATGGAGATTAAAATTAAGTTTTTAGTAAATTTTGATAAAAATTAATGAAATGTCTGGTCGAAAAGTTATACGTCCTATGAAATGTTATCAATCGTCATCAAATAGGAGCTAAAGAAATGATATATTAGAAAATTAAGATACGTCTCATATTTTTTCAAATAACTTTTAAACCATGCATTTTACCTCAAAATATCACATTCTTTATTTTATAAACAAAAATTATTTAACAAACGGGGGCTTCTTAAAATAAAAATAAATAAAAAAGAGAAGGGAAATAATGAACAAAATACATCCTTGAAATGCACCACTATGGCTAGCTAGGACAGGCCCTAATTAGTTCCCACGCTAGAGAAATCAAAAGCTGCATTAAATAACAAATTTATAAATGAATTTTCAGCCGTGGTATCTATACAGGCCGGTATACATATTGGTATATAAATCAGACACATGACAACATTGTATTCATCTACACATCACATCATTTTTCGATCTACGACCAGCATGACTGTCTGGACACCGATCCGTACACAAAATCGGTACTAATAAATTGTTTCATGAAATTTTATTATTTTTGTAATAAAATACATGGTTAAAAAGTAATTTCAAAAAGTACTTGGTTAAAAAAATTTTAAAAATGACTTAGCGTGTGTTTGACCCCCATTTTTTGAAAAAAAAAAATTGTAATTTTGAATAGTATTTTTGAAAGAATGCGTGGTTAAAAAAAGTTTGAAAATTAAAAAATATAGTAGACTTGATTAAAATGGATGATTGAAATTGAATATTGAATAAATTTGATTTTCAAAACGGGGACTTGTCAAACATTTCTTTGGTCCATTTTTTGAAAGTAAAAAATGGTGAACGAAAATTTTTGGTAATAAAATGTGTGATTAAAATTGACCGCCTTTGTTTGATTTTCATTCTTTCAAATTATAATTTAGATTTTGAAAATCTAATGGTTAAAAAGTGGTTTGAAAGTAAAATATTGTGAGTTTGACTCTTTTGGATGATTAAGATTAATTAACATAGAAAAAAAATTGTATTTTTAATGAGAAATAATGGAAATCAAACAAAGGCTGAATATAATGTGTGTTTGGTATTATTTAAAAAGAGTTTTTTTGAAATCAATAGTGATTTTTAGGAGAGTGGATGATTGAGTTGATTGAAAAGTGAGTTTGACTTTTATTGAATTATTGAAATTGAATTTTGTAGAAAAAAGAAAAAGTTTTAACGAGAAACAAGGGAATAGTAAAAAAAAAAAAAAAAAGGTTAAAATTTTAAAATAATGAGCATCTAACGATGAATGCGAACCGGTAAGAGAACGCCAGTTGCTTTACAGAGGATAACACAATGATACGCATAGGTGGCGCGTGGATAACAGTCTCATGCAAAAAATCATGATTGGAAAGAAGAGGCTTTTTGTAATGCAGAAGAATCACGGGATTTGCACAAGGAATCGTTACAATGGAGAAAAGCTAGCATTAGATTTCAGCATTTGAGTAAGCACAAAGCCAAGAAAGAGGAAGAGATTCCAATCCCTCTTTTTTTTTTTTTTTTTTTTTTGAGAAACAATCCCTCATTTATATACAAGGCAGTAAAGAAAAAAACAGCAAATGGAACTCATTAATCACTGTCAAAAACTCGAAGCTTTAACATTATATTAGAAGTAAAGAAGAAAAAAAGTGGTGTTACCGCAAAACATGTTTTCCATCTCTCAAGTTCAATGCGTGCGGTTCTTTGCTATGACTTTGCTGTCCTTTGTTGCCACCATCTTTCTTCTGTTGTTGAGAGGAAAATAGGCCAAAAACACCAGATTTGGACGAGCCTCTAAGTGAGCAAACTGGAACATTCAGAACCGGAGTAACGCGAACATTAGCTGAATAAGACCTCTCCATTCCTCGGTGTTTATATCTTGGGCCACCGTTCAAACTGCTGGGACTACTCGAACTTCTCTCCAAGTTATTAAACACGACTTTACCAGATGAATTCATGCGAGGACTATCTGCTGAAACTCCACATGCCTGTGCAGCAGGCTCCGGTGATCTTTGTATTGGGCTACGCACCACTCGAGTCGCCGTATTAGGGTTCTCTGACGATAATGCCCTGGGCCTAACAACTCGGACTCGGGAAAGAGTGCTTGTATTCCGGTGAGAGCTACGAGTAAAAGTGCTTGGCTCATCTGAATCGAGAGAGAGCCTTGGGAGATCATCGTGCTCATGTCCTGATGAAGAAGACGAAAGCGAAAGCCGAGAAGAAATTGAGACCGACTCATTGTCCATGTCTTTCAATAATGGAAGGCTTAAATATGAATCAATGGATGCATTTACTGATGATTTTGAGCTGCGGTGGAGAAAATGCTTCAAGCTTCTAGCAGCGTTTTTACTATTGGATGCTGAAACCGCCTTTTGATCTTCTGGCTTTGCATTGCTGTTCTGGTAAAGCTTTTTCAGGCCTAGAAGCTCTTTCCAGCGGCTAGAACACCTCGGAGCCTTGGGGGAAAACAAGTAAGGATCTGTAAGAGAAATCTCAGTTCTAATGCGCAGTTTTGGCGTGTCCGGAGATCTGACCTCAGATGTTGTCGGCGTTAACCTCATCGATTTCTGAATGGAAGAAAGCTGTAAAGGCATGAGCTTTCCGTCGGAGAATAACTCGTCGGCGGGGAGCATTGTAACTGGATCTTCCAGCCGGAACTCAAAATCAACAAAAGCCTCACAGGATACTTCTGGATCTGATTTTTCGGACTTCTCCGCAACTGCATCTATCGATTTGGCTTCCGTTTTAGCTGAAGGCTCATCTCCAGTAGCTTTTACCGCGTCCTCGTCGGCCAACTCACGGCTGAAAGAGATCCTCGGGCTCAGCCACCCGTACGGCAGATACTTCGAAGGAGGACAGTCCAGAAAACTCTCCGGTGACTTTCCTACGTTGTTCACGCATGCTGACGCCATCTCAGGCAATCATGCAACGCTATATATTACCAATGGAAATAAAATCACCAGAAATATTGTATAAAATATAGTATTATGCAATCACCTGCAATACTTTAACGAAAAATTTCCAGATTCGCTTCGCCGGTATTTAACGAGAGTGATACGGAAAGGGAGCAGAACTTTGTCGTTAGTTAGTTATGGTTTGAAGAGTGTGAATAGAGTTGTATTGAGTAGTATGCGGCTTTAATGTGGGGAAAATATATAGCAGAAATATTTTCAGGTGACGGGTCAATGCTGAAAATCAATGAGTATTTTAATGGGGTCCATTTCGTCAATATTTCAGGTGACGTGGCTTGAAAAGCGGGAAGCGGGTGAGTTTTGGGTCCGGGAGGGGTTAATGATTTGAGATGATCTTTTTTCAGCCGTACCTTTTTATATTTATTTTTTTTAGTGAAAAGTTGCTCAGTAATTTTTTTTTTCAACATTCAATAAGGCTAGAAATCTTTTAACTTTGCAAAAAGAAAAAAGAAAAAAATTTAGAGCATGTTTGACAATGTGATTTTTAGAAGTTTTTTTTTATTTTTTTGATGGAAGTGTATTTTAAAAATATTTGAAAAGTCCAAAATTGTGGTCTTGATTAAAAATTGATGGTTGGATTTGAATTTGAAAAGTTGTGGTGAAAATTTTCATTTTACCAAACAAGCTCTTAAAGAGGTTATCTACGTTACCTTAAAAAGTATGGATAAAAAATAATATTTCGCATCACGATTTTGCCTTCACTTTTTTTTACTTCACCCTTACTTACCATCCTCGCCCATTATTATTATTATTATTATTATTATTATTATTATTATTATTATTTAATTAAGTTACACAAAAGGAAAACATAGACTATATTGACTTGCGACTCCCGCCCATGACTCACCATTGCTCTCTCTTTGAAAACCTAGAATTTAACTCCATCGTCGCCTCTCAAGTAGATCTAAGTCTTCTCCGTTGCCACTCTATACCAAACATGACCTTTCATGCTACCCAATACACTAAAAATGTCACCTCTCACAAAGACAAAATAACCCCATTTGGAATGGAACCGCAGCAAAAACAACCGAAAAAAATCCCCTGTATTCTCTCCATTGTCGACGAACAATCTTCCAAATCCCTTCGGAATGGAGGTCACCGGCGTTCATTCTGCTATGTGGTGATTTTCTTCCTCACAAATCAGGCCCATTTTGAATGGAACAGTAGCAAAAACAGCCGAAAAGAAATTCCGCCACATTCTATCCACTGTCGTCGAACAATCCAAATCCCTTTGTAATGGAGGTCACCCATGTTCGATGTACCATGTGGGATGTGGCATTTTCTTACTTACGAATTAGGTTGTGCACTTGGTTTAATTTTCAGATTTAACTGTTATAATTAGGCTTAGGAAACTCCTTACTAATTGGATAATGCTGCACGTTGTAGTAAAACACTGTTGATCGTACATTATAAATTCACTATATGGTTTAATCCAAAGAATTAGTTGGTGTTTTTATAGTGTTATTTTAAGATGTTTCCCATTTATTTGGTTTTGGCCTTTGATGTTTGCTTTTTGTTTTGTCAATAACATTATATTCCATCTAAATCTTTCTATCAATGATGATAGTTTAAGTATGAACATAGATAGATTGATGGTCAGAAAGATAGATCAGAGGAAAGCATCACTTCATTGCAATGGTAGGCAATTCCATTTGCTTTATAACGTCATAATATGTCTTCGTTGTTTTGTTAATGTGATAGCACTAGATTGATTTTGGTGTCAACCTTAGATCAAAACATTAAAATTGAAATACAATTTTTATAAAACCAAGAGTGTGTTAAAACTATGAGCAGTCACTTAATTTTTATGTTTTGATCATTTTTGTTTAAAACTAAACATTATAAATCTGTGAACAAGCACTCAACTTTTACAAAGAAATCATTTTTGTTAAACATGGTTGGTGATGTAATCAAATAAAATAGGCTTGTAGATTTATCTTAATTCTCTCTATTTCGTGGATAATTCTTTCTTCTTATTCTTTTGGACTTTTGGTTATAACTTTTTGCTTTCTATATTGCTTTTGGTAGTGCAAAAGAACAAAGGCACCATAGATCGGGTAGAGGACATGTCACATGATCTTAAGATAAAACATTGCATATATTGTTCAACAACTATTTCTTACTACAAAAAATTTGCACAAATTATTCATCATTTACATGAGACGTGCAATGTACAAAATAAAGTTATTATAATCAAAATATTATATTTTTGTTTATTTAACATTTTCACATTATTTACATAAATTAAAAATAAAATCATATAAAACATTTCAACAATTTAAAATTTTCCTTTTATTAATATCTATTACATTCCTCAACAACTTAAAAAAAAAAAGATATAATTCTACAAAGACATTACGCATCACATTCATCTTATACGTAAGATGTGCAACGCACGTACTTACTACTAGTTTTACAAAACACATTGATCGTTGACGTAACCACTAACCATCCCATTCTACAGTAGTGTCAAGATGAACGGGCCGATCGGACCCGTGAAAATCGGCACAAAATCTTGGGCTGACGTGTGACCCGAGCGACCAATTCATGGATCAAGAAAGTGTGAACCACGAGCTTTGCGAGTCACAGCTTCACTGGCAGTGGTTAACACGTTGGCCCATGAAATAATAAAAAAATAATTTAAAAATTTATATTTGAACAACTAAATTATAGTTAAGTAGGTGTCAAAGTAATTGAGATGTCTTTAAACTATAGGCCCCTATTTGGTAACAATTAAAATATAAATTTTAATATAAGTCAAAGCCGACAGTCAAGCACAACCACATATTTCATAGGACCCACAATTTTTTCAACCACACATATCTCATCAATTTTTATCAAAATTTATTAAAAATCTAATTTTAATCTCTGCTAAATGAGGGCTAAATTATAGTAAAGTAAATGTCAACCTAATTGGAATGTATTTAAACTATAAATATTTTACAATAGTAATTATAAATGCAATTTAGTTGGTATTTCATTACGTAGTATTTAACTTTGTAAAGTTAGAAATAATTTATGTAACATAAGATATAAATTTGATTTATATATAAAATTTTCTTTTTATAAATATAAATTTATCATTTTGTTAATTTCGTATTTAGAAATTTAACAAAAAAAAAAAAAAAAATATCTATAAATATGAAAAACTCTATATTTTTATTCGTACGGGCCAAATTGGAAAGAACCGCGACCTATGTGGGCTTGACTCGAATGAGCCAGTGGGCAGGGCCGAGTTGTAGTTCAAAATTTGTGAGCTAACCCGGATTGGCCCCTAAACCCACAGCGGACGGGCCTTTTTCCATACGAGCCGTTACTTGGTTCATATGTTGGCAGACCGACCAGGGGCGGAGCCAGCGTATGACGAGGTAGCGCAGCCGCGCTACCTCGACGTCGGCGGACCATCGTCGTCTACACCCAATTACCCATGCCCAAACCCAAAATACCCCAAAACCCAACCATTTTGAGCACAAAACAACGACCCAGAGGCCAGAGTCCCATAGGCCATACCCAGTTTCTTACCTGCGGCTACTTCGAAGAAAACAGACGAAGGAAAGGGAAGGGATTCGCCGGCGTTATCATTTACTTTGTAATGATTAAATAAAAAAGATTTTTATCCTTCACTTACTTTGTTGATTTCTCATCAATTAATGATATAGGAGCAAGATCGGCGATGATTATGGAGGAAACCTCTAAGAGGCGGCCTTTTTTCAACTCGCCGGAAGAATTGTATGATGAAGAATACTACGACGAGCAGCTGTCGGAGAAGAAGCGCCGTCTCACTCCTGAGCAGGTCGAATTTTACTTTATTGTGAAAAATTAGCCTGATCCACGTTCTCTGTTAGTCTGTTTAACGTTTAATCTGATGCATAAATGATTAGCACAGTTGCACTAGTATGTTTACTTTTTTCAGTTAGTGGGTTAGGTTGATTTAGGTGCACTTGCTGGAGAAAAAGCTTTGAATTGTTAAGATTTGGTGAATATTTGATTTTTTGAATTGTGATTATTGAAATTTGATGAATATTTGATTTGGCATGTGAATTATGATTATTGACTTTAGAGATTATAGAACTTTTTTCAACCTAAACGAAAGTTTCATGTTTGGGTCCAAAATTTTATTAATTTAATCATGTCGAATATTGTAAACGTTATAGAAATCGGGGTGAAATTCACCGCCCTTCGAGTGATTAGAAGCCTAATACCTAACAAAAAAAAGTTTCAATGACATTAGATAACGGTCAAATTTGTCGGTTAACGGTCAACGTCTACGGTCAACTCCCGCTAGAGCTGAATTTTCGCGTTAGATCCGTCACTGAGACCGACCCTGCCCGGACCACCCAAATTGACACCTCTGTTCTACGGTAACATTAAGCTTTGCAACATACGTGTTACAAAAGGCCTTTTGCAATTGTAACAACCCTTTTCTGATTGGCTGGTCACATTGAATATTGTGCATCGATTTGTATTGTACATGCAGTGCATGCTGAAATTACTGCTTTCCAACTGATGATTCATTTACCAAGAATGAACTTATTAATAAATTTTGAATACTGCAAAGTTCTGTATTTTCACAGTGCATTGATGTGTTTTACATGAATTGTATAATAGAATTACAGCTTTCCAATTGAATATTCAATTACCGAGACTGAAGGTATTACTCAAATTTGAAGATTGTAGATGGTGTTTTGTATTTTCACAGCGTACAGTGGCTCAATGCATTTCTTGGTTGGCGAAAATAAATAAAGTTACCTACTTCTTCTTCTCTATAAAACCGGACTATGTAAACACATTTTCAATTTCTGCTTTTGCTATTTTGTTAAGTTGCTACGTTGGTAGGTATTTCTTTCTGAAAATACTTTTATCTACAATACCTTTTTTGAATGTATTTATCTACTTCATTCTTCGTTCAATGATCCAACCCAGATACTGCAAGAATGGCACCACTATTCTACCTCGTGAGTTATATTAAATTCGTCCAAGGAAAAATGTGCAATGACGCTCCGAGTTGTTCGGCTCTACAAAAAGCCTGCTTACGATAAAGCGGACGAAAAGATCGTCTTTCTTATAATGAGGTAAGTCGAAATATGTCATTTACAGGTTACTAAATACAAATTGTATGAATCACTATAAATAATTTTGAATAACATGAAGATGATGCGAAAAGTATATTCAAATTAGGCCATGCTTTATTACTATTTATAAACTGAAAATACAATTTTAATTGTTACTTATTGATTTAGGCATAATATTACATAATTCAAATCTGTTTGATTTAGGCATGATATTGCAATAGGCAAATCTATTAGACTATGTTTTAGAATTTATGTCTTGGTTGTGCAAATTGAGAAATGTTCTATATAAATGTGTTTGACTATTGTAATTGGTACTTTTTTGATTTAGGCAGAATATTGCAATAGGCAAATCTGTTGGACATGTTTTAGAATTTATGTCTTGGTTGTCAAAATTGTGAAATGGTATTTTTCTATATAGATGTGCTTGACTATTTTTATTGGTACTTATTGATTTAGGCATAATATTGCATTATGCAAATCTATTAAAAGATTTATTTTCAATGAACTGTTCTAATTTTTTTCATTATGGTGGTAAGATTCATGGTACTGTGAAGAATTCTTTGATTCCTACCTTTTGTTCTTATGTTCGGCGAAGGAAGTTTGTATGTCACTCGCAACTTTTTTGTTGCTTCGAATGCAATATTATGCCTAAATCAATAAGTACCAATAACACATACATTATATATTATAATCTCTTTTAAATTATCTAATCCACCATATACATTATAATCTTAGCTGAAATTTTTAAATAAACTACATAATGAAGTTATTCAAATTAGGGGTAAATGCAGTTCGATTTAGGTGATTTTTGGCATATTTTCAAACCACGTCATTTCAAGCGATGTGACATTTTCTCAAATCAAACAAAATCATTTCATTTTACAAATCAAAACAAACTATTTTTCGTAGTTTGGTTCGATTTTAATTCACGATTTTTACCTATCCACATAATATAATATATTTTAGATGTTAAATTATTTCATATATTTTAATATAAAGATAAAATAAGTTAATATATAAGTTAATACGAGAATTAATAATGTTATATGTTAAATTCATTCGTATTTGTTTTCAATTCAAAATAAAAACATGAAGTTAAAAAAATAATTGTAATTGCATAGTATTTGTTCCCTAACAAACAGACAGGTCATCGTCATCAAAATTCTTAGAAAAATCACTAGTCTTAGATATACCATAGCTAGTCATTTTTCTTTGCGTTTTATCTGAAACCATATATGGATACTTTTCTTGCATAAATGTGTGATATGATTCTATAAAGTATTAGTCCCACAATTTTTAATATGATGTGATGCGAACCCCTTCGATATATTGATCGAAAATTCCCACAATAATTTAATACAAAATCCAAGAAAGCTAAAGTGGTAATAAAAACGATAAACACCTTAACCCAAGTTTAAATCTAACCTAAAATTCAATGATTAACTAACCCTAACCCAATGTGTATCAATTAAACAAATTTCAAAGTGGGAAAAATAAACAACACAAGAATAAAATATATTCAAGCAAAGTTGATTAAATTTTAAGAAGATAACAAGAACAAATGAGGTTTTTATCCTTACCTCAAAGGGGTCTTTCAAGACCAAGCTTTCAAGGACATTTCATATGAACTACCAAAGTTATTAGTATGAAATGAAAAAAATGTGTATATAATGTACAAAATTGGGAAAAATGTGTAATTTCGAAAATTGCAACAAAAACCCCCTTTTTGTGAAACGGAGTGTTTCGATCGACCGAACTGGTCTACCGAAATGGGAGTTTCGGTCGACCAACCCTCAGCCGAACGCGACTGAGGCTGCCTTAAAAAATCTCTGCAGACTTTCAGTCGACCGGAATGACTTTCTGTCGACCGAAATTGGCTCAGTCCAATTTCTCTTTAATTTTGGCTCTAACTTGATTCTTAACTTATTTTTCTTGACTTTAATTACTTGTTTAGCCTCGAATCTTAAACCTCGTCGGGGTCGGATCTCGTCATGGGTCTCACGGGCTCGCACATCGAGGTTTGACTTTCTCGGTTCTCATCATCCCCTCCCTCTTGAAAATGATTCGACCTCGAATCTTGCTTGAATGCACTGTCGTGAAACTCTTTGAACTTTGATCTTACAACATTATGGGTCACATGTTTATGCAATAAAGTTAGACTTTCGCGATTCTCATCATCTCCTCCATCTCAAAAGAGATTCGACCACGAATCGACACCTACAATAAAAATAGAAAATTCAGACACAATAAATGTAACTGAAATTTCATATTCACCGTGCAAAATCAATTTGTAGGCGTTTCCAAGTACTTGAGATGTGCCAACACCGCAGAGTAGCAATTTGGATTTTATTTGATCGGGGGGTCGCTTCTTCCACGAATGGAAACATATCCGGCCACCCGTGTCAAATGGAATATGCTTCCAACCATGGTTGGCATTAGAAATACATTGTTTACCAATTCTCTCAAATAGAAGCTCGAGCCTCCTGCAAAGGGGTTTAATCAAAGGTGCATTTTTGTGCCCACCTAAACCAACTCTTTCTTCAATAAACATATGCATAAAGTTCAACAGAGTTAATATGTTAAAGTCACAAGCAATTTTAAGTGGAGAAAACTTACTAATATGATGAGCAATTAAATTATAAGCAAATTTAACAATTACAAAATTAGTACCAACTAGCACGACTTCCCGAAAGAAAAGATTAGCTATGTTGATGACCTTGTTGATTTCATGGCATGCAATCAAATGTGACATTTTAATACTCTATCAACAATCACAATAATAGCATCATTTTCTTTCTTTGTTCCAAGTAAACCCGCTATAAAATTTATAGGATTAGTAATCCAATGTTTACTCATGATGGACAAATATGTATGAAATTTATGGGGCAAAAACTTGAATTTAGCCATTTTACAAGTTCGGCATTTACTATAAGTGCAAACATGTTCAACACTAATCTTCAAATTAGGCCAATAAAATTGATCACATAATTCCCCTAAGACCCCGTTGATTTTAAATCGCCCCATCAAACAACCATCACGTGTCTCTCCCATTAGCAATTCGCACATGGCAAATTTAAGAATGAATAATCTAATATTCCAAAACAAATAATGATCATGTCTATAAAATTCATCAAAATATAGTTCACCACATGATTCATAAATATTAAACCATTTCGGATTATTAGCTTGCAAGCCCATAATAAGTTCATGACAAAAAGATTTGGAATTTGAGCAACTAGGAATAGAGAGTTTGTTTTCACAACATAAAAATCCATTTTTCCTGTAAACTTTACCACACGAGACATGCATGTTAGACATAATCGGGTCATCAACATTTATGTCTCTACCACATGGTACTCCATTTAACCCAGTGGAGCTTCTTTGCTTTCGAGTTTGCCACCAAAATTTGGAGAAGATTCCCCGAATATCATTACAGAGGCTAAGTGGAATCTTGAAGATGCTTATGATGTAGGTGGGAATGGCTTGAAGGACCGCTTTGATCATAATTTCTCTTACAGCAATTGAGAAGAGGTTATGTTGCCAGCCTTGCACTTTCTTCCAAACTTTATCCTTATGGCCCCAAAAATTTTCTTCTTGTTTCTCCCAACTGAGGGAAGACCGAGATAAATATCATGCTTCAAAAGAGCTGGGAGGTCAAGAATGCTTCCAATAGAATTCTGCTAATCCGGGGGGACATTTGGGCTGAAGGAGATACTAGTTTTCAGTATGTTCACCTGTTGACCAGATGCTGCACCATAATTGTTCATGAGGTTTAGAATGACTTTTGAGTCCTTAGCCTCGGCTCTAGAAAAAAGAATGGAATCGTCTGCAAAAAAGAGGTGACTGACTTGCGGGCCGTCGCGTTTTTAACTCATCCCCAATAGGTCCCCTTGCAAGAGTGAAACAAATATATTAGAAGTATCAAAGTTATAGGCAATCATAGGCAACTTTATTTACAAACCCCAAACTAAAGTTATTCACAAGTTTGAATTTGTTTAGAAAATAGCCAACTACCCATTTTCAGCCCCAGACCCAATAGGTCCCCTTGCAAGAGTGAAACAAATATATTAGAAGTATCAAAGTTATAGGCAATCATAGGCAACTTTATTTACAAACCCCAAACTAAAGTTATTCACAAGTTTGAATTTGTTTAGAAAATAGCCAACTCTGATATTGTACTTTAATGTGCTTATTATATCCAACCAACAAGTTGTACACTTGTGATGATGTAATTCATGAATGGATTGCACATAATCAAAGTTCAATATGAATTGATGAATGTTGTTCAAAAGATTTTGCAAAACTTTGATGAAAGAATCATTGAAACATTTACACAAACACCTGGAGTGCATATCAAATATGAGAACAAATTATGAATTTGGAGGTAAGAAGTTATCTCAAAATTTTCTGTAAGTTTTACAATCCAATCAACACAATATTCTAGCCTATTTCATTACACAACAATTCATAAATTTCAAATCTCAAGAAAAGTATGAATACCCCCAAAATTTGCAAAATTGTAGAGTGAAGGGGAAATTCATACCTTTCTGAAGATTGAGATTGATGTATGTATGTGTAATGCTTAATTCCATGTAAGTTACGTGATATGTTATGTTGGAGTGATTTTTGGGAGAGAAAACTGATTGAAAGTTATGAATATGAATGATTTTTCAAAGTGCATAAAAATCTGTCGAAATTGCCTTACAGGTAAATACGCGACCTCGCAGAAACAAGTTTTTATGCTAATTTTGAATTTCAACTTCAATTTCTCACCCAAAAACACCTTGTTCTCAATAAGCTCACTCACCCAACTTTGCTTCCTACTATGAACTAAGGTTCCATGCACGAGTTTATGATTTAAACATACAATTTTAGCATGCAATGTAAACCAACTAATTCTATGGAATGAACAAGTTTTTATGCAACAATTTATGCTTTTACTTCTAAGGCTATATACTTATGATGGTATTGATGTCAACACTCATAAGAACATGCTCATGGTAACTTCCTAATATGAAACAAAGATGAAGGGCCAAAAAACACTCAATGATGTCAACAAAAACTCTACTAAACCATATAAATTCTAACTTATTCATAAAGCATAAAATTAAACATAAATAAATAATAAAAAGATACGGGTTTGGGTTGCTTCCTAACAAGCGCTCTGTTTAGAGTCTAAAGCTCGACTTTTGGAAGAGTTCCTCAAGGTGGCTCAAGCCATGGTATTGAAGCATTGTCCCTAATTTTTGATTTTCTCTCAATACTCCCAAATTCCTCTTATTGTGATTTGGCTTTAAGCTTTCCCCTCCTTACTCAATGATGGTTCTACCTCAATTCTTGAATAATTTTTAATATTTGGGTCAAGGTTCTCCATCTGAGTTAGGTTAAATGTCGCGTGTTTATTTCAATCCTAAAAGTTACCTTCCTTTTTTCAACATTAATTAAATTCATGTAGTAGCAAGGAATGGTCTCCTTAAGATCAAATGTATTTTGTCATCATCATCCATGTCAACCGATGCATTATTGCTTGATTGGCCACCGTCATACTCAAAGAATCTGCAATTCTTACTGCAGTTGAAGAACAAATTTCCTTTGGACTTTTCAATTTAACCACCTCGAGCCACCTCATGTAGACCTCTCCACACCATGAACAAGTCTGCATAACAATGACGTGCCTAATGCCTCGGTAACCTACGAGAATGACAAACTTCATCATTATCGCTTCCCATTGTAATTCCTGCTGTTCGGATAGGTAAATACATGGATTAGATTATTGGCCAAGAAAAATCAATTCAACCTTTTAACAACGTATTTTACCTTAAAAACATAAAAAAACAATTTAGAAATGATGGCACTGCCGCCAAATAGAGCATTAAGCCGAATCTCTTAAATTTGTTTACAAAAATGAATTCAAACAACATAAATATATTTGATTAATCTTTCACATTTATCGTTGTACATTAAAAGAGAGGTTGTGAGGTTACTATTCATTCTCGTTATGTTTTCACACCATATTTGATAAAAAAAGTCAACTTTATTAAAATGAGAATGTTGTAATTTATTCACTATTATGGTTTCACATTGTTTTTGCTAAGGATGACAAAAAATCAATGGATTCGAGACTAGAGGAGACTTGATCTTATTAGCGCCCTGAACAATTGAGTCCACAGGGTGAGTCCGCTTCATTCTTGTCATCGAGCCGTGATTTTTTTCCCCTATTAGAAAATAAAGGAAAAACAAAAACTGTAAAAATAAATAAATAAATAACGGGGCAATATATGGGGCTGGGGGTCTCCCCGTTCCCTGCCCCAAGATCCACGAGGTGCTCGCGGGCCCTGCCCATCCCACCTAGAATCCAACCCATTGTCAACACTAGTTTTTACACAAAAAGCCAACTTTATTAAAAGAGACGATGTGAGAGTTACTATTTATTTTGTATTATGTTTGACAATATTTTAAGTGTTTTAAAAAACTCGCTTATGCTTATGATTAGACGAGTTTAACTTGAAGCTTGACCTCACCGCTACATTACGCTTCACATTTCACCCGTGCTTCGCTCGAGCATTGTAACGTTTTTTCGCGTCTACTGCCGTCATTTATAAATTCATATTTATTAACTATTTTTTTTTTTTGAAAATCAATATCAAACTAATTCCACATCAACTGGGTCATCAATAAAATCAAAATGAACAACAAAATTTACCACTTAATACAGCTCAATAAACTACTCAATTTAACATTTTTTACATATGTTTTAAACACGCATCTCCATGATTTTCGATGAAGTTGGTAAACCATCAATTCCGACCAATAACAAAAACATCGTCACAGAACCTTGTGTCCTTATCACCACCACACGACCTTTGTTAAATAAAAATAAAAAACATTAATAGCAAAATACAAATACTTTTCAAACCACATAAGTCTATACAAAAGCAACAATAACCTTGGGTATCCATTCGTCATGTAACATTCAAAAGATTATTAAATTAAAAAAAAAAAATGAAAGCAAAATAAAATGCTAATGTGAAAGGTAAAACTTAAAACAGAAGTACACATCTAATAATAATTAAACTTTACATAATAATAATATTAAGGGCTCTTTTGGTCCCAATCACTTTCTTAAGTTTGCTCTAAAATTTATTTTTAGCATGCTTTTCATGAAATTTATTACTTTTCACACTTTTCAACAAACATTATCTCAAAAATAAAAATTTTATACTAAACTTTCAAAATAAATAAATAAATAATTTTTTTTATCAGAAACTTGAAATTAGGATTGAACCAAAGAGTGAAGTCAGTTTAAAATATTTGAAATGACAAAAATTTATAGAAATGGACGAAACTCACTAGTCACCATTTCAGAAATCAAATGGTTAGTATTGTCCCACGTTTTCTTTCTCCTAATTTCCAGAGATTTAACAAAATGACAAATATGTACCATCATTATCACACGTCACGTGTGCCTAAGAGTTAGAAGTGTCATTCCGGATAGCTCGAGTTGAGTCGACCCATCGACATATGAGTTCGGTAAAAGTTTGCGTGAAAAAAGCCCACCCCCTGTGGATTTATAAGCCGGTTAGAGTCGACCCACAAATTTTGAATTACAATCCAAATCTGTCTGCTGATACATACAGATTGTGCCCATATAGGTTGCGGGTCACGATTTCTTCTGATTTGGTATATATGAATAAAAATATAGAATTTTTCATATCTACAGTAAACATATTTTTTATTAAATTATTAAATACGAAATGAACAAAATGATAAATTAATATTTATACAAAAAAATGTTTACATAAAATTCAAATTTATATCTTATGTTACACGAATGGTTTCTAACTTTGCAAAGTTAAAGACAATATAAATAAATAATAACTAAATGCATTTCTCGTTACTACTATCAAAAAACATCATGTTTCTTAGTTGTCAAGGAGAAAAAAGAAAATTTACATTTAGAAGTCATACTAGAGTTTGTAGAAGAAAGAAGATAGATTTTTATTGTCACAATATTTAATAAAAACAGTTCCTTTTTTTTAATTATATTTCAAGGGTTGACGAGTTAATCGCAACCTGGGAAGATGTGACTTGGGAAATTCGCAGTTTACATCTTCTTGATTTATGAATCATTCGTTCGAATCACGGGTCAGCTTGCATCCGATCGGCCCACCCTCTTGAAATCTCTATTGGGAGCATACACTCAATTAGAGATGATATGACATAGTCGGCTTCAACATCTGGGCCAAATGTATAAGGATTTAATTTGGGGAAAGTTGCACTGATACCGTCTATTGAAACTTAATTTTGTATATTGACATATCAAATATTTTTATTGTGAATATGACATCAAGAAACGAAGAAATTGTAAAAAAAAATCATCCTAAATTTAAGCAAAATAAATTAATTTTTTTTTTAATGAAAATAAAAGAAGTCGGTCATCTTTAAGCAACAGATTTAGTTTTTCATGTGAAAAAGAAGATAATACATTTCAGTTACAATAGTTAAAAAATAAAAATAAATAAAAAAAGAGGTAAACTGATCAGAGGACTGTATTGACAATTTCCCAGAAGGCTGAAACGATGATTCCCTTGAAAATTGCTCCAATTCTGATCCGAAGACTGGTTCTGCCATTCATCCACAAGGTGGATAGAGGAGTTTCATTGATAAAGATGATATTTATGGAAGTAACAGCCTCCTGGAGGCTTCACGTACCACTTATGTGGAGGTATCCATGTTATAGGCAATTCTTCCGAACAAGGTAATGAAACTACAAATATTGCAAAAAGTCTTGGTAATCTGAAATTTACATCTCTTGCTAGTGGATGTGTTGGGAAAAATCCAATAATTAAGGAAATAAAAGATGTCAGTGATGTTGCTGGGATGCATTGAGAGGACTTAAAAGATGAAGATCATGATGACTCATCTCGTTTGCCTGGATCCACGTGAATCTATTATGAAACCAACACCTCTATGCGGACAGATTCTTTCAAGTATGACCAGGATATTTCTGCAGGTTAGAAAGAAGATGAGAAGTTGCATTTGAATGATATAGATAGCACTAAAAGTGACAGGGATATTCCAAAATCCCAGAAAGAATGATGTGTGACTAGTACCATGACATTCTACAATGTGATGTATTTTTTATGATTTTGTCTATACTATTATGTCCGCTATTGTTGCATTACTCTTCTCATTTTTCCAATGTCATTAGATATCTTCTAATGATTAAATGTAAAATAGCTTTCTTTGCTGAATGATTCATCACGTTAATGCTGTTATTTTTAAAAACCAACATGGATTATTAGGTTCATTATGGTTTGCCTCCCAAATATCATACAAGAAACTCTAATCTGAGAAAGTAAAAAGTAAAAATAAAATATCAATTTTTATAGACTATAATCTTATACCAACGCAATCCGCTATGATCTTGAACATAAGTAATTGGAAGTTGGAACAAAAGAGCACCACAGGGATGCATGTTGAAATAATATATTGGAAGTGGGGAATAGATTTATGTCTTTTACAAAAAAGAAAAAAGGGTTAAAAGTAAGCGTCATAAGTAAATGATGGCACCTTCTTAGTTGTATGGGTAGGCGGCGATGTCTCAGCCACTCCTCAACATCATGGCATCTTATAGTCATTTCTGACCTCCTGACAAAGGAAAATGAATTCATTGCCAGTGTTAGCTATTTTTCAACTTGAGAAAATATGATTTCAACTATTGTAATAAGATGATCAAGAAAAATAATGTTTTTATTCATTTTGTTAATACTATATATTCTCCCACCATTCTACAACATATTGGTAGAATGGTGGGAGAATGCAACTGCTATATTGATGCACATATTTGTGGCATAATAATTAAATCTCGATCGAAAGAATATTATGAACATGTGATTTGGTTGCATCATTGCATTAACTCAAATTTTTATTCATTGCATTAATTCAACAACTTGAGAATTTTTTCAGTTGCTCTAGTTTCTATAAGTGATTTGGTTGCATCATTGCATTAACTCAAATGTTTTATTCATTTTTTGGAGGCATCATCTCATAGAAACTTCGAGCAAGTTCCATATCCCCTGTCTGTGTGAAGCCCAAGATAATCAAGTTTCAGGACAAGGTATAAGGATTTGGTGCACAACCTAACACCCCAACATCAGAGAAAGTTAAAGCAATATCTTATATGATGTAAAATCTTGTAGCAGCAAAATACTTGGCCGGGCAGAAGATAGACGGCAATGATTACCATATAAGAAACTTGCAAGAGCAACCCATTGTCTATTGTTGACCGGTAAGACGTCAAATGGTTGCTCCTTCCTAGAAACTTAGCTAGTGGTCTCGATAACTCCTTTGTTGTAAATGACATTGTATCATCAAGAAAGTACAACTCCCCGACCAGTTGATCTGGAGATCTAATATTCGTTCTTGAAAGGCTAATTGCAGCACATGAATCTCCCAACTCCAGCGACCAAGAGAAATGGCTAGCCTTCGATGGTGAGAAACCTGTAATCACAGCCATTTTCTCATCAGGACTAATAATCTTTGATGATGATCCCTTTCGCCCAGTTACAGATCCTCAGCTGAAACAAGCAAACTGCCTCCACTGCCTCTATTGTGCACTTATATTGAATGAAAATAGGAATCAAGAATCACACAGGCAATTATCATTACCACTTTTGAATCAAATGATAAGGGAAGCCGGGGGTTACGCGAGTATATATAGTATTGTCTTGGGTGAGACTGTCATTGAATGATGGATGACGATAAATGCTTCAACATTCTCTTCTGAACATCCATCCCAGGCGGTGTTGTGTGAATGAGTGATTCAGACCAACACGATAAATCATTCGTTGCGCGAAACTTAACAAGAAGCATCCTGTGTCACGTGCTTTCATACAACCTACTTCATATACTACGCTGTTTTGTTCATGAATCCCTGTAGATCCTAATTATATTTGTTTGATTGAACATCGAAAGCTTGAGAATCCCTGTTCGTCGTCTGCCTTCTCTGTGAATTTCTAAGTATTGATGAAATCAATATTATAGAGATTTACCATCAGGGAGATTATCATGCATAATAAATTGATCCTTCACAGTAAAGTGGGATGATATTGATGTCATGAAATGAAATGAAATTGCTGATGTGTGAGAAAATAGAGCATAATCGTAGATCAAGTTAGTATCAAATGCAACTTCATATTTCAAATCAGATTATCAATTTTTAGTCATTTCTAAATTAATAATATAGAAATTACCCATGAAACCATCAAATGTGAGGGAGATCGAAGGAAGGATCAAAGAAAATGATAAACATAGCCTAATGTGGGTGAAAATTGAGAGCATAATTATAGAAATTACTAACAGGAAAAGTGACAATCACCAATCTAGCTTTATGTAAAATGAAATAAGTAACCGAGCAGCAAGAAAATCTCAAGATAAACATGAAATGGCAAAAGCAACATACATAAGCAGCAATCAAATTATTGATTAATGGGATGGGAGTAGATCTAATTTCCTCTTTAATAATTTAACCTGCCATGGTAATTGGTAGGTGGTGCTAGGTTAGAGAAGAAAAAAATAATTATTGTGGCTACTGGGATTCGGGCCCAAGTCTTCAAGGCCACAACGTTGAATTCTTACTACTAAACTACAATCACTTTATGGTAAATTTTCATGAATATCTATCTATATTAACTATTTATTGCTTAAGCCCTTTAAACTTCCAAACTCTGTAGTTAAATTTTCACAATTCTGGATTCTTATTTCTGGTACGGTATTATAACAATTTATGAATTTCTATAGTTGTCCATATGTATTATACTAGATTTTCATTAAGTGTCTTACACGTTGTTTGTATACGACTTAAAAAATATTTTACCTTGATAGGAATACTTCAAAATATAAGTCCAGTATTTATTTATTTTTAATAGGCTAATGCATCAATGATGTATAAAAAGTATGGATGGCAAAATGGCTCGTCAGCTTGAGCCGCTCGGAAAAAGCTTGAACTTAGCTTGGCTCGAGATTTTGAGCCAAGTTTTTTTTAGAGATGGGCATTGGCTCGACTTGGCTAGAGCAAAAAAAAAAAAAAAAAAGCCCGCCCAAAAAGCTCAACGCGAGCTCGAGCCTTGAAATTCGACCACGAGTTTGGCTTAGCTCGTTGTATATACATTTTCAATAGCAAATTTATAAATTTTTGTTATAAAAAATAAAATTTCGGGACTCGATCTGGTTCGACTCGGCTAGGAAAAGCTTGAGCTTAAATCTCTAGTTGATCCTTATTTTTTGGGCTCGGCTCGGGCCATACTTGAGCTATCTTAAGGAAAAAATAATTGAGAGATCATGGTTAATCTGTCCTTGTATTGTGTTCTAAGCATGTAAACATATTTGTTTGATGGAGTGAATGTTTTATTTATCAGGAAAACTTTAGAAGTTTAGTGACCACTGAAAATCTTATGCAAAATTCAGTGACCCCTAAAACCTAACGCAAAATTTAGTGATCAATCAGGTAATTAACTTCAGCTTTATCAATCTTTATGTTTTTTTAGTCTTTTCTTTCTTTGTAATGTTTTGGGTTATTCATAAATTATCTTCAGTAGTTCATTTCCATTTTCACAATTTGATATCTTCTCTGTTTTGCAATATATTATTGAGTACAAAGCACTCTGAAGAAAGTGTTTGAAACTCGCTGGATAGACTGAAATCTCTTTTTCGCTCAGTACTTTTCAAAATACCCTTATTTTTTACCATATTAAGAACAAGATCAATATTAGTTGACCTTTATAAAATCCTATGGTAAAATATTCAAAATTTTCGAGTTTTTTTTCTTAAATTCAAACTAGTCCATTTGTGTGCTGCAGGCATGTTTACTCAACCTCTAGACAAGTGAATGAACCTGTCTTGAGCATCAAATTCGAGATTTTGTGAATTCTCAGCAAATTTTCTAGCCCTTTCCCCAGCAAGGGTCCCTTGTTACGTTGATGAAGCGATATGAGTTCACATAGTCATCTAGATTTAAGAGAGATCTACACATTCACTGACTGAAATTCTGACCTAAAACTTAAGTAGTAAAAACTAATATAGCATTGTTCTCATTTTACAACATTACTCAAATTTAGCCACATTTTAACAATAAAATGATCTGTACATAAACACAAAACATTTCTCCATCTTCAATCACAGAACCTCCTATCGATTATTATTCATAAACTATATTTTTTTCCCAAATAATGGCTGTGAAATAGTATATTGAAGTAAAATGCTGTAGTTAACAAATCCAGTCTATTTTATTAATAATACTCTTAGTTCATTTATTGAAACTTATTTCACATTTATTTTAATTCTTCTTTCAAAAACAATAATTTATCCATATTGACTAAATCTAAATTGGGCATTTAATTAATATTAATTTAGTGGCATTACTTTCAAATTTACCGTGACGTGACTCCAATGAATAATTTAAAGAGTGCGTTTATTCTTTTAATTGATTTTTTTTTTTTTTCAATTTTTAAATCAATCAATTAATTTTAGCCCTCTGTTTGGTAACACTATTTCATTCATACATACATACATACATTCTTAAAATCATCAATTAATTTATATAAAATGAAAACAAAATATCATCTCGTCTGTTACGTTGTCAATTCTGTTACGAAAGTTAAGTCAACAACTAACGTTCACCATTTTGATAAGTTTAGTGATCAAAACTCGATATTTTAAACGTCGATGATCAGTTGATGACATATACATAAATTCAGTGATTTTTGAGACAATTAACCCATAGTTTAGTGACCAAAACTCAACATTTTAAATTTTAGTGACTAGCTGAAGACGTTTATACAACTTCAGTTATAAACTCGACACGTTAAAGTTCAGTGATCGACCGAAGACATGAGCATAAGTTCAGTGATCATTGGGACAATGAGCTCAAAACTTGTATTCACTTGTTAACTACTTATTTCTAACTATTTATATTTTTTCCCCAAATGTTATGTAAATGATATTTTTTTCTATATATTATTTTTGCATACTTTCGCTATGCATGACATGAGATGAGATTAAACATTGAAAATTTTCAAACTTGCAATTTTCTTAAATCTTCAAGATAATGCTAGATGTACTAATAGAATGCTCCTTCATTCCTTCCACCCAACCAACAATAGAGCAAGGAAACTATAGAAATTTTACTTTTGTTTCGTCATTATTTTTTTCTTCATACGGGTGGATTACTAAGGTGGAAACAGTTTGATTTAGCCATTTTGCTTATTTCTCATGGCCAATCCAATTCTTTCCTCCCTCAATACTTCCGCAGATCAATAGAATAGTCCAGGCTCATTTTCTTACTCAGCTTGGAGAAATATGAATCTATTTTGGGTTTTAGCCTTGAACTTCCGATTGGATTTATCAGCACCACTTTGTTCACAAACCAACGCATGGGCACATAGTGGACCGCTAAAACACATACTCTTTTATCAGAATGGCGAGTGGAATAATTTTACGAAAATGGAGCAGTCGAAGTTTAGAAATCTGGTCAACAACGGAGTAACCCGAATATGTAAAATGGAGAAAAAAATTGTGATTGTAATAATGGACGAAACAATATATTTCAGTGTGACTACACAAGTTCCTGTGCTTTTCGGGGATGTTTATTTTTTTTTTTCAGAATATATCTCTCTGTTAGGGGTGGGCATCGGGTGGTTCGATTTGGGTATCTCAAGAATCGAAATCGAGCCATATTTTTCGATTCTTGTAAAATGGAACCATTTAGTTCCATTGAATCACAAGAATCAAACCAGAACCATACCATTCGGTTTTGGTTTGATTTGGTTTCGATTCTAATTCGGTTCTACAATAATAATTATTTTTCGGGGGCTTTATAGAGGAGTATCCGACCTCGGGAAGCGAGCCAATAACCTGAAATAAACTTCTATCGAATATATAAAGATCAAGGATTTTGAAAATCCTTTCACCCCAAAGAAAATATAGGATTCTCTATGACACAGAAGATATTCATAAACCAAAATAAGAAACAAATGGACTGAAAGGTTTTTCGAGCATGGTAAGAAGCCGATTAATTTGTATGGTAAACTTATGGGATGAATCATGAGCTTTAAATGCATTATTATTAATTATTTTAATTTATATTTAAATATTTAATTAACTTCATCGTGGTCATTAACAACTTCGCTTATTAATAAGTTAGTCTAGTTCTATTTTCATTTACTAAGAATTTTAGTTCAAGTGTGAATTTAAATGTTACAATGAGGTAGAGACGTAATAAATTTCATAAAAAATCATTTTCACTTTATCCAAAAAAATTACAAATTCTTTTGATTTTTAGTTTTAGGACACCAATTAAAACTATAAAAAAAAATAAGCAAGGATCAATGACCTGGTTCTAACTTAAGTTTTTTGGTTCTGAAAGCGGAATCGAGAACCGAACCAAGAACCAATCAGTTCTCACTTTCAAAACTGATTTGCTATTTTATTTTTTAAAACCATACGGTTCCGATCCAGTCATATCGGTTCCTTTTTTTTTTTGCCCATCTCTACTCTCTGTCTTTGAAAATATAATTATTGTAGGATCTATACACCTTGAATAACTTGATTTAATTCAACAATCCACCAAGAATGCTAAGAACATCAACCAATTCGAATTCCAACCGATATGTAGGCTTACCACCTCCGATTGGGAAACCAAAATCACACTTTTATCCCTTTCGACAAGCACTCACTCTTAATGTAAAAAGCCTCAAATGTTATCCCAAAATCAAGACTAATTGAATCAAGAATATTGAAGATGAACAATGGTAAAAATTAAGTTTCTTTTTGGGAAGAGAGAGAGAGAGAGAGAGTCCCCAATTTTCAAGAAAATAGTATGTTGCACCTTTTATAAAAAAATCAACCCTTTTAGTAAAAAACCCAAGTCCAAAAATAACTTGTAAAAATCATTTAACAAATTTACGGAACAACTAACAAAAATTGATTTTCAATCGGTTTTATGGTTGTAAGTCCTTTTACCCCCGATTACTTTAAGTAATCTTCGAAATGCCACATAAGTTTAAATTAAACAAGATAGCATTTCTAAGGACTTGTCTGATTTTAAGTCAATAATCCCACATTCCTTCACCCTGACTTCAACCAAACATTCACGTAATCTAGAAATATCTTCACCTAAGTCAGAATTCTCTTTGAAGCTTTCATCCTTCAAAACCTTTTGATTTGACGGTTTTGGTTTGTGCAAAGAAGACATCTCCTCTTCCATTTCACTTTGCCACTCCTTAGGTTCTTCATGTTCCTTACTACCTGCATAAGAGAAAACTCTTTTAGGCTCATGGAATCATAACTAGAATTAGGATTTAACCGTCTCCTTTCTCCATCTATGACTAATAGATAGTCATGCAAGCTTTGTTAGGTAGCTTCTTGTTGAATTCCATCATTTTCAGCAACTTTTTCATCATTTTCTTGCTGAATTTCCTCAAAAACTAATTCAAAATCACTATTTTGTAGCTGATTTTGAACTCTAGATGCTTGACCACTTGTTCCTTGGTCACTTGAGTTCATTTCAAATTTTGTACCCTCCAAAAATTCATTTTCAAGTGAATTTGGAGCTAAACCTCCATTTTTTTAGTGAAAACAGCAATACAAGGTGATGAGTGCTTTTAGAGCACGTATTTGATTCACTTATTGTTGTGTTTCATTTCATTAAAGTATCATTTACCTCACTTGTGTGTATTGTGTCGTACAGAACCATGAAGAAAGAAAAGAATTGAAAGAGGGCCAAAACGTGCTAAAAGTCAAGAATTGGGGATCAAAATAGGAAATCACTTATAGCCGTAAGTCTACCCATCACAGTCGTAAGTCATTGGCGAGGAGAGAAATTTTCAGAGATAGAGTTGTGGCTGTAACTCCATTATTCATGGCCGTAATTGTTACGCATGATATTTTCCTGATCTGAATTGGGGTCTATCTTTGGTAACTCTTTATTGGTCTGTTAGGGCACGATTTGGAGGTATAAAAAAGGAGAAAAACAAGCACAAAGGAGGCTGGAAAGATATAGGGTCGGAGAGACTTTTTCTTGGAGCTTTGGAACAAGAACGGATTCAACAAGAAGGTGAAACAAGAGCGAAAATTCTAGGTTTCTCCATGACTATACTTGGCTAAGCTTCTCTTCCTAGTTTGAAGGGGACGTTGTATTCTTCATTGCTATTTTATCACTTTTGCCAAATTTGTAATGTAGTCTCTAATTTTTATGTTTTGATTGTTGGATTTTTATGAATTTTTCTATTCAATCGATGCAATAATTTATTCGATCAAGGCCTTATCTTATATTTTGTTGTGTTGATTTATGCTAGATTAAATGATTCGATCCGTAATTGTCTTATTGTTCAAATCAAAGTAGCAATCAGGACTATTGTGTCGCTAATGAGAATCCAACCTAGGTTAACCAATACGAGCCTGTGCGATTGGTTATCTAGTTCATCATATTTCTTCTAAAAATTCATCTAGTTATCGCATTAAACATAAAGTTCTTATTCTAACTAAGCATAATTAAGGAAGAATTGGAGTAGTTGGAGCTTGTTAACTACTTACAGGTGATGGATCAAGACCTACAGTAGATACACGTTACTTGGAAGGTGATGACAATTGCAATAGAATACAGCAGGTACATGTCTTACCCCGTTAGAACTCTAACTACCCCATTATACATTTTGACCACAACTTCACCTATTCCCATCATAGTTTCACTAAATACACATTCCCCTCATCTATCTCTCTATATGTCTTAAACTAAGCCTTATGAGAAGTCATATGGCAGGAACACTCCGAATCAAGAATCCAATCTTGATTTCACTCATCTATAGTCACAATTAACACCCTCAATTGATCATAATCATGCACAAAAGCACTATTACCATGAGCTAAATCCCAAAGCCCCTCTTTCTTCCTTAGCCACTTGTAGCAAAGTGTCCAGTTTTACCACAATGATAACACTTATCTTCATCTCTACCACTACCCTTGCCCTTCCATTGTTCCTCACACTTATTCTTGTTAAAGTTGATAGCATTTGACAATTTCTTATGAAAATTACCTTTAACAAAATAAGCAGTTTCCTTTTGGACAGCTTTCCCCTTCAAACTTACCTCTAAAGCTTTATACCTAATCGAAATAGTGACGTTTGCAAGAGTGATGGCATCTCTTCCATATTTAATCACATTTTTAATTTCATTGAAAGATTCTGGAAGGGAATTTAACAAAAATTGTTAAATTACAACTAATTGATGATCTTCAATTTTCTATCTACAGTTCGTTAGATCTAAAGTCATTACACTAAATACATTTAAATTTGTTTTAAGGTCTTTGGAGGGGTTCATTTTGAAACCAAAAATTCTTTCTAAAAGAAAAATCTTATTAGGAACAATTTTAACAGCATACATTTTATTTAACTTATTCCGAATTTCTAGTGCCTTCGGTCATTTGGATTGTTCCTCCAATGCCTTTGCAACCCTTTGTTGCACCAATATTGCCCTCATTTTCTGTTTCCAATGGGAGAAATCCTCTTTGCCATTGAACTTCTCCAACAAGTAAAATAACCACAGAAACACACATAGTATAAAATGTAGAATATAATACCCAAGATTAACCCCTCATCTCGTAAAATTGCATACCCCCAAGATTAACACCTAATCTTGTAAAAATTGAATTCACCCAAGATTAACACCAAATCTTGTAAAAAATTATCTTTGTGAATCTGTTTTTCATGCCCAACCTGCAAGAAGACCTCTTATCAAACCCAAGATTAGCACCTAATCTTATAAAATTGAATACACATAAGATTAAAACTTAATCTTGTAAAACCGGAACATCAAGGATCCCCAATTTCTAGCCCTTCCCCGTATTGTATACAAAACCCTGAGTTCAGAAATTATCTTAAATGTTTGTACTATAACAATAGGAGTCTTCAGTACACCAGTTCAATTTAAAAAATCAAAATAAAATTCATGCAAAATATCATTTGCTAACCTTAACTCAAGATATGAATCGAATATGGACCCTACAAGTCTTGTAGATGATTCTGTCCGAAAATGTCGTCGAAAATCGCCACTGTCGCTGGAAAGTACCGCCGGAAAAAACTGAAATTTCACAAGAAGATTCTCCTCTCCCTCACAAGTCTCGCGGTGCAAACCGTTTCTTGATTTGAATTTTGGTCTGGCCAAAATTTGAGTTTTCAGCCCAGTTTCAACTTTGTTTTTCCGGTCGATTCCGCCGTCCCAGGTGTTGGTTGTCGCCCAACTTCCAGGCGAGTGTTCTCCGTCTATAGCTTCCAAATTTTTAGCCTATGGTCGGTGCACTTGACTTCTTCCCAGCCTTGCCTTCGGTCAATGCTTTAGCCTTTGGCCTCTGTTATGCAACCTTCACTGATTTTCTTGCGATTTTTTTACTTGGGTCTTGCTTCACCAGATTTCTTGGATTCTTTTCTGCCTTTACGTGTTTTCCTCCTGCCTTCAACAGACACGGTCACTTCTTGGCAACTTTGATTCACTTGGCAATTTTCCCTTGACAATTCCACCACCAAACTTTGATACCACTGTAAGATCTAGATACCTTGAATAACTTGATTCAATTCAACAATCCACCAAGAATGTTAAGAACATCAACCAATTCGAATTCCAACCAATACGTAGGCTTGCCATCTCTGATTGGGAAACCAAAACCACACTTTATCCCTCTCGACAAGCACTCCCTCTTGATGTAAAAAGTCTCCATTGTTATCCTAAAATCAAGACTAATTGAATCAAGAATATTGAAGATGAACATTAATAAAAATTAAGTTTCAATTTTGGAAGAGAGAGTGTGACGAGATTCCCTATTTTTAAAAAAATAGGATGTTGCACATTTTACCAAAAATCAATCCCTTTTAGAAAACAATAATTTTAGGAAGACATTCATTTGAGAAATTTTTAAGTGACATTGTAATGTTGCGCACATTTATTGCGTGATGAAAAACCAAATGGTGGGGTAGTTATTTTCATCACACAATAAATGTGTGACATGTTATAATGTCACTTAAAAATATATCTAAAAAAAGTCTCCCTAAAATTACTCTTTAGGAAAAAACACAAGTTCAAAAATAACTTGTAAAAATTATTTAACAAATGTACGAAATAACTAACAAAAATTGGTTTTTAATCACTTTTATGATTGTAAGCTCTTTATTTATTTTTGTCCCCAATTACTTTAAGGACTTGTTTGATTGGTCATAGTTTTTTAAGGAAAAAGAAAATTTTTCCTACTTTCTCAGCTTCTTGTGTTTGGTTGCCAAAATTTGACAGGAAAATTTTTTTCGTTCTCTCTCTCACGCCTGTTTTCAATGTTTAGGTAGAAAATCTTTTTTCTTGGTTTTGTTGAGAAAATCTTTTTCATGTTACATGGAAAATTATTTTCGTCACGTTTGATCAATTTTATTATTGTTAATTGACTTATTTTTTTTTCAAAAAATAATATTATAATTATTAAGTACAAATGTATTGAAAAGTTAAAAAAAATAAATTAATTAATAAAACAGCTAAAAATCTACTATATTTTTTTATGAAAAATAATGTCAATCAAACAACAAAATTTGAAAAATCCCCCAATTTTTTCATCTAGAAAATTAAACCAATTAAATACTTTTAATTGATTTTCCAAGCAAAATCAATTTATTGAAAAATATTTTCTTTCCATTTTTCACCTTCGCAATCAAACACACCTTAAGTAATCTTCGAATTGTCACACACGTTTATATTAAACAAGATAGCATTTCTAAGAACATGTTTGATTTTAAGCCAATAATCCCACAGTTATAGAATACATTGAATTTGAGGGTCATTTGTGTTTTCTCCCCCATGGAATTTTCTTAGAACAAGGGTCAGTCCACAATATATTTCACTATGAATGGAGAATGATAACATATTTCACTGTAATAAAATTTTTTTGGACGAAATTAGGTCGAAAACAGAGTTCAAATAGTCACCATGTGCCTCGCCAGAGTAAGGTGCATTCATGTGCAGAAATTTGAAGAAGTGAGGCAAGGCTCACTTTAATTGAAAAAGAAAGGAGAGCTTTCAAATTTGAAAATGGGTTGTCTCAATAATAAAATGTAGGTTTTGGTTGAATATGTCCCTTAGCGATCGTCGGAAAATGTTGAATCGAACGGTAGAAAGTCAGATGCCAAATTTGAAAGAAGTCTGGCAGAGCTTGTTGGAATTGAAATAGAAACGATAGCTTTCAGATCTGAAAAATGGGTTTTGCAATAAGAATAATGTTAAAAGCACCTCGGGACTTACCCCCAAGGTGACCCCCTCCTCACATGGAGGGGGTGGAGCCTACTTCCGACAAGTGGAGTCCACCCCCTCCATGTGAGAGGGCGGTCACCTCGGGGGTAAGTCCCGAGGTTATTGTAGCATAGTCCTTTGCAATAATTTCAATATATCTTGTGAATTTGAAACGAAGATTATCTCATGAAAAGAGAAATTGTACTAATATCTCGTGAAATTTAGTTTGTTAGTAGGATGTGTTAGTACCTGTAGCATTAATTTTTTAACCATGTTAGACGTACAAAATAGATGACAAATAGGGATGACAAACCCCTCATATGGAGGGGACTCACATACAATAAAATATTTGTCGGTCTCCCTCCATATGAGAGTTTGTCATTCTATTTGTTATCCTTATTTATACAAGTAGTTTATTCCTTACTTTTTTTTTCCCTTTAATTATTTCACCTCTATTCTACATGAACAAACATCCAAAACTTTAGCCCCTGTTCTCTTTACTGTTTTGAGGTCGTTTTCTGTTTTTTATTTTCGAAAACGTTAAAAACGCGTTTTCTTTACCATTTTCGAAAACGCATTTTGGAAAAAAAAATAAAATTTGTACACAAAACGCAAAACGCCAAAAACCTCGTTTTGGACGTTTTGTGTGTATTTCGACAAAAAATGTCCAAAACGCGGAAAACGTATTTTGGGATTTTTTTTTTTTATTATTATATCTTAACTTAGAACTAAGCTTAATATAAAGTTTTTATTTTTTTATTATTTTTTTTAGAATTATCCTAACTTGGAACTAAGCCTAAATTTTTTTTTTTTTTTTTTTTTTTGAGAATTATCCTATCTTGGAACTAAGTTTAAATAAAGTTTTATTGAATTCAATATCAACATTACAAAAAAAATAATAAAGTGAGAATTCTTGTTATTATATTTCAAAAAATGCACTGATAAATGAACTCTGATGGTTTTGAAAGAACTTGCATTTTCTGAATTTTATTAGAAGTAGAGCTTTTTCAAATCCAAAACCTGACCAAACTGTGTTAATATAGACTTTTAATGCTCACATTATTATATTGCATTTAATCATGTTTTCAATATATTGTGAAAGGAAATTTGAATTTGAATTAGTAGATTAGTAGTATTCTACAAGCAAATTAATTAAAAATAATTTAAGTAGTATTCTGCAAAATTTCAAACAGAACGTGTTTTCCAGTTTTTCATTTTCAAAAAAGTTTTCAGAAATGACAAACTAAATGCGTTTTCAGCAAATTTGAAAACAAAAATGAAAACAGGAAATACAAAACATTTTCAAAAATGAAAATACAAAATAAAATATAAATAGAATGGCACCTTATATTTGTCATGAAATTTTTAATATAAAATGAAGACTATTTACAAGAAAGAAAAAAGATTGAAAAATTAATGAAAATGCAATCTGGGAATCCTACATCACGTGGGTTTAACTAATTACGAGTTCGACATGGATTATGTTTGTTCGACCATTATTATTTGGGATTGGAAATTTGGACGTCAATGTTGTTAAGATTTGAAATTTATCTTAAAATGTCAACATTTTTAAGACGAGTAATACAAGTCCTTTTAAGTTGGTCAATATTTATATTTTTATTCGATGTGACTCGTGAGATTTTAAAACTTAACATGCCCTTCAAAATAGTGGCTCGTTTAAACAGATAAATTTTAAAACTTGTGTGTTCTTTTTATTTTGTCTTGATTGGATCAATAGCTTGTTGTAATTTAATGAGTTCCGATACTATGTTAAGAATTGAAACTCAATCTTAAAAGATAATTTTTGTTAAGAAAGTAACTCAAGCCTTTTCAAGTTAGTCAAAGTACATCTTTATTTGACGTGGAGATTTTACCTCTTAACAAAGATATTGATTAATTTTTATTTCTCGTGGAACTCTTCATATTTCCTCCGTCGTCTACTTTTCATGTAGTCGCCGTGTTTGACAGCATTAGCCTATGTTTGGCTAAATATATGGTTAAAATACGTTATAAAGGACTTTATAATCTACACAAATTTTCAAGCCACTTTTTAGCTACACACATTTTCTATCTTTACTTTTTAAATACAAATTTTACTTAGAAAATTTAAATAAGCCAAATTTATAATCAATAGGAGCCTCTGAATAGAGCCTTAACCATTGCTTCCTGTTTTTCGATTGCCTTTGTTTGATAATTGTACATTTTTTCTTTTATAAATTCGTTTATAAATTATACAATTTCTCAAATCACTTTTTAATTATACACATTTTCTCTATCCACTTTAAACCATATATTTTATCTTAAAAGTATAAATAAACAAATTTATAAATCACATTTAAATTTAGGATAAAACATGCCTTATATTTGACAATGTTCCATTTTTATTTAAATCTATGACATTGATTTGGCTTTTGTATATGATATGATCATATGAGAGAAAATGTAAAATTTATATAAGAAAAAACATAACGATGGAATACAATACATAAACACGGGCTAATGATGCCACACAAAGAAAACAAAAAAATAACTATATATATGACAACAACAGAAGTATTAAAATGACAAAGCACTTAACAAATCCCGGTTTAGGCCAACATGAGGTTTCTTTCTATTGTACCCATGGCCTGCCAACGGTTTTACTTGGAAGGTGGTGGAGATAGGACCGGGATGGTAGGAATGGAAGGGATATTTGGAAAGGAGGGGAAAGAAGGCATTGGGGGCAATGTGACTTTGGGCATGCCGGGAATCGTAGGAAAAGATGGCTGTGTTGGGATGGTCGGAATAGAAGGCATTGGTGGCACGGCTGGTTTTGGGAGACTCGGGATGGTGGGAAATGATGGCATTGGTGGTAAATTTGGCTTTGGTAATGCTGGAATAGACGGCATTCCTGGTAGAGGAGGCGGCAGTGATTGCAACAGAGTACGCGCAGCCTCGCATTTTTGATAGTTGGCGATGACTATAACTGCAAAGATGAAAATGCAAGTGTAAATGCTTCTTCTAGCCATTATCGTCCGAAGATAGAAATGAAGGGATTCTTGCCGATCGGTTGGGACTGGAGAAGTTTTGAATTTGATGATGGAAAACAATCTGGATTTGGAGTATTTATAGATGGAGTTATGTCCCAGGGTTGAATATTATATTTGATATTGGTGGAAATAGGTTAAGTTTGGTTATGACTCTGATTTGTTGTTTGGAAATTGTGAAAATGGCTGCTGATATTGTTGTACCTTTTTTCCTATTAATGGGGACTTTTAATTGAACCATTTAGCAAACGAGTGGCAAGTTTAGGGATCAGTCCTTATGTTGTTAAACCACCGGTTAACAAATAGACAAAATGGTAATACAGGTACCTTGTTATATTAATTTAATTATTAAATCGTTTAGTTTCTTTTATTATAATTTATTATATTTTCTAATCTAATATCCATTCATTAGACATTTATTTAGTAATAGAAGAGTATAATGAAGTCTTGCCAACCCATCTATCATTATTATGTTATAATTTTTTATTGAATCCTAGATGCAATAATATTTCACAATCTTTTATTAACCCTCAGGCCAGATGCTTAAAAACAAACAAAGGTCGTCAGGCTAACAAAAGAGAAGAAGAGAGTTTTGAGTATTTTGTCGATAAGGCTACAATTGGATTTCAACTAAGGAAAAAAGATTTACAATCCCTCACTACAACAAAACGGAGTAATAGGGGTGACCTAAACGTCGCCCCTGTAGATATCATAGTAATAGGGGCGACATGATAAAATCGCCCCTATATATTTCTAAATCTTTACCGCTAGACCATGCCTCCAAAATGATTAAAAATGGATATGATAATTTAGGAAGACTAACGTTGTCTGTCACGTCGTCAATTCTGTGACGAAAGTTTAGTCAATGACGTCGTCCACCATTTTGATGAGTTTAGTGATCAAAACTCGACATTTACGTAAGTTGGAAAACTTATTCCATATTCCCACTTTTTGCATTGTTTAATTGATAAAATGGATTTTTAGTTAAATAGGCTTGATAACTAATAACTTAAGTAATATAGACCTATCTATTGAAAAGTCAAAATTACCTTTAATGAATAAATTGCAAGGTATATCATTTCTTTATTCTGGTTGATTTAAATAAGGACTAATTATTTGAACATTTAGTAACTTCTTCAATTGCTCTAAATACTCTTTGTATTTTGATAATTTTCAAAGACTTTGAGATGATCTTACGTAGTTATATATCTTAATATTATTCCTTCTGAAACTTCTTCATCTATATCTTTATGTTCGAGTGATATATAATAAACTATATATTTTTGGCAGTTTCAACAGAGTTGAATCTTATATTATTTATGCAAGCGTAATCAATATCTTTATATAATTCTTCTAATTTAGACTGGACAACATAATATATGCCTTAATATTTTTCAGTAATAGTAAATAAAAACGAAATATCTTTATCATCAAATACAGTTTATCACAATCACTAGAATTGGATGCTTGTGAAGTGTTCATAAACTCAAACGATCAGGTTGATCATGATTATGTCTAATTATTCTATTTTCTTAAAACTAAACCTGAGAATCTAATTTCAGTATTTTCTTGTAACCAAATCAGATGTTGTTGTTGTTGTTTGTACTGATGATATCTGATGGTATTTAGTATTTTTTTCCACTTTTCCTGATTATTTTCTTGTTTTAATTTTCTGAAGAGTTTTTCTATCTATCTGGATCTTAAATCAAAAGTATTATCTTTAACTAGTCTAAGTCTCTCAATATCTTTTCTATCTACATTGTTCATAATTAAAAATTACAAGCATGTGGAAGCATATGATTAAAAGCATGTAATCAAAGTATGTAAATGGCAGTAAGTAAACTTATAGTAACCAAATAGAAATAAACAGGCTTTCCCTCCAGTACTGTTTTATAGTTGCCTTGTATGTACTCAATCAATTTTTTGAATCAGATGAACATTTAAATGTTTTAATAAATCGGGTCCACAACTGCTTTCGCAATTTTTTTTTTTCAATCAAGGTTTCACTTCTAACTCTAGAGAATTAGCTGTGTTTCCACAAATGTTATCTCACAGTATTCAGAATCTCTGTTTTCACCCCTATCTCAACTCCTTTCAGGAAAACCTTATTTAGAACTTTTCCAAAACTACGGCGGCGTTCTGTTTGTATTTTATTTTGTATTTTCATTTTCGAAAATGTTTTGTGTTTCCTGTTTTTATTTTTGTTTTCAAACTTGCTGAAAACGTGTTTGGTTTGTTATTTCTAAAAACTGTTTTTGAAAATGAAAAGCTGAAAAACACGTTCTGTTCGAAATTTTGCAGAATACTTCTTAAACTATTTTTAATTAATTTGCTTGCAGAATACTACCGTCTCAAACTCAAATTTCTTTTCACAATATACTGAAAACATGGTTACATGCAACACACTAATGTGAGCATTAAGAGTCTATATTAACACAATTTGGTCATATTCAGGATTCAACGAATCTCTAATTCTATTAAAATCTAGAAAATGCAAGTTTTTTTCAAAACCACCAGAGTCCATTTTTTGAAATATAACAAGAATTCTCATTTTTTTTTTTTTGATATTGAATTCAATAAAACTTTATTTAAGCTTAGTTCCAAGTTATGATAATTCTAATAAAAAAAAAAAAAAAACTTTATTTAGGGCTTAGTTCCAAGCTAGGATAATTCTTAAAAAATAAAAATAAAATAAAAACTTTATATTAAGTTTAGTTCCAAATTAGGATAATTCTTATTAAAAAAAAAAAAAAAAAAATTCCCAAAACGCGTTTTCCACGTTTTGAAATTTTTTTTATTGAAATACACACAAAACGCCCAAAACGAGGTTTTGGGCATTTTGCGTTTTATGTACAATTTTTTTTTTCCAAAATGCGTTTTCGAAAATGGTAAAGAGAACTCGTTTTTAGTATTTTCGAAAATAAAAATAGAAAACGACCTCAAAACAGCAAAGAGAACAGGCCTACATGTATTAAAAACAAGTTTTAAAACTGAAACAAAGCTAAAATATTATCCCAAAACGCCACAACACATTAAAAGGTTGACGTGATCTCTGCTGAGCAACATATTCTTCAAAGAAGAAAACTCATTTTGGAAAATATCAATACTGCATGGGGTCATAAGAAACTTAATGAAAACCATTTTTAAGAAAGTTTAGATAAAAACTCAAGCATCATTTCATTCATAGATTGACATTGTACATACTGCAAACTATATGCAGACATCTTTAGTACTCACCTTATGAAGTGTAGAACTCCATAAGTGATTACCTTATTACAAGCTTTGATATCTTCAAACTATCTACCAATATTTTTCTTGAATACAAGTGGTAAAGACAAATTTTGAATAAAAGAGTACAAGTGCTTGACTCAGATATTTCAGGATGATCTTTTCACTGAATCTCTTTCCCCTTTTATAGAGGTCCAAGATTAATTTCCTCCTCTCTTTTTTGGTGACAAGAAATGACTCTTATCTCTTTTGCAATAAATTTCTTGTTAAATAGTCATCAACCACTTTTTTCGGTGCATTTATCTTTCTTGCTAGCTGTCTTCAATAACTCTTGACAAGTTATCTTCTGGATTATTAAAGTAGTGAGTGAAGGGTCTTTGTCATGGCAGTTACCTTTCATTATCTTCTTGTTGTTTAGTGGCCACATTTTTTCTTTAATAAATGACTTTATTGAATTAGTGATAAATGGTCACTATTTGGCAGCATTATTTTTCCATCCTCGAGTTAAAAAACTCTACCGGGAATTTTGTACTATCGAGTGATGCATGGCTCATATCTTCAACAAGACAGTGTTCACACATATGCTCTGGATGGTCCCACATTATCTTGCATAGCTCTTTGCGCATAGTTTCACTTCCACTTACTTCATTGATAATAATTTTCTCAAGTATGTGGTCTAATTCACAAATATCTATTTCTTTAGATGGCATTTATGCATTGGAGTAAATTACATGATTATCTAAAGAATATAACCAAATTTTTCTTTTTCAGAAATAATTTGACTTAAATTATCAAATATTTCTTTATATCATTTAGCTCTTCTGTAAGAAATCATGTTAATAATATCTTCATATCCATTCTTAACAACTTTTTGGATGGTTGGTAGAAGTGTTGGTTTGTGATCCTTATCTTGATACAATGAAATGATGGGATCATTGTTCCTTCATATTTATCCCATTTCATTGTGGCTGAAAAGAATCAAATATATATGTTCGTACTTTTGATAACTTCAGTAAATCTTCGGATTGCTTTTTAACATCTATGGGAAGTTGTGAAATTTCCCATAAATCTTTGCTTGGATATATATAGAGTATATTCCCTAGTTCAAAGTAATTTTGAACCCAATTAGCTGGTGCACCTGGATAGAAACTTATCTTGTTGTATTTTTCATAGTGTAGGGTCTTCATCCATTTCCCTACTTCGAGATACCAATTTGACAGTATATTGAAAATAACAATAAAGAAGATAACTTCCTCATAGTTATCTTTGTTTGATAATTTTTGTCTGTGACAAATTTTTACCACATCTTTTGGATTTATTTGCTCAATACGGGTTTTGGAATCGATTTAATTCATCTGTGAAGAGGTTTCCATAACCTTCTTGGTATCTTAATTATCCTTCTTGAATGAAGGCTTTGTATCTGTCTCCATATTCTCAGTACAAACATTAGGATTAATTTTTCCCTGTGAGGGGATTCCTAATATTATTTTGTCTTTTCCTTTATCCTCGAAAAGAGTGCTAGTATTCACAAGACCGGTGAAGGATTACTAGACTTTGTACAAGTACTTTCTACCGAAGGGGCTATCTTGTTACTGCTAGAAGGCTTTCTTACATATTTTGAATTCGCATATCCGAACAAGAGACTTTAAGTTCAAGTATCTGGACTTTTGTCTTTAATTCCTTTAGCTCCATCTCTGCTAAGATAATCAGGAAGAAAGTTAGACTGTCCTTTAATATATTCAATATCAAACCATATCTGGATTCTGATAATGCATCTATGGCAATAGATGGATCAACATTATTTCTCAAAAATGCTTTAATTTGGGTATTATCAATTCTAATCAAGAACTTTTTTTGTTGCAAGTAATCTTCATATATTTGTACTCCCGCTTCATAGTAATGAGTTCTTTTCTATTTGCTTCACATCTCATTTCAACTTCTTTAAACGTTCTTAATGTATATCCTGCATGTATTTCAGGACATGAACATTTTTTTTTTTACATTTATATTCTTTATGATTCTTTTTTTACCTTAAGTACTGCTCCCCAGTAGTTATTTGAAGCGTCAGTTTCAAGGATAAAAAAATCTTCTTCTTGTGGAATAACAAGTTTTGGTAGATTTTTTAATTCATCTTTTACCTTCCTGATGTTTTTGCAATCTTGTTCATCCCAAGACCACATTACATTTTCCCTTAATTTTGGAAGAAAGTAATTTTTTGACTTGGCACAATCTTCAATAAATCTTTCAGCATACTTTAATATACCGAGGAAATTTTGTAAATGTTTTTATATTTGATTTCATTAGGAAAATCTTAAAATTTTGCACCAATATGAGATTGCAATTGCAATTCTCATTCTTTTATAAATAATCCAAGAAATTCTATCTCTGTCTTTTGCTATCTTAGCTTTCTTTTGAGAAAGTGTAATACCATATTTTTCATAATACAACAAAACTTTTCAAGATATTCAATATGTTCGTTCATATCTTTTGAATGAATAAGTAAATCATTTATGTAGATAATACAAAAGTGAGTAATAGATTTTATTATCTCATCCATTCTTTTTTGGAATATCCGTGGTACGTTTTTCAATCCAAATGGCATTGCATTCCATTCAAATTGGCATAAAGAATTAGGAGTGCTAAATGCAGTTAAAAGTTTGCTATCTTCTGTGAGCATAATTTGCCAAAATCCTGATTTATAATCGAACTTTGAAAATATCATCTTGTTTTGTACTTTTTTTTAATAAGGATGTCCTTATTTCACAAGTAATATCCATCAAATTTTGTAACTTCATTTAGCCTCTTATAGTTAATCACCATTGTGGCTTTTCCTCTTTTTATTTCACTATGTTTCTTAACCATAAATGTTGGAATACTATGTTGACTTTTACTAGGCCTAATTAGTTTGGCTTCTAGTAATTTTTTTATTTGGATTTTAAATTCCTCTTAGTCTTCAATCATAACTTGGATTCCTCCAATTTCAATACATTTTAACTTCTTCCTAATATTTTTTGGGATATTGGATAATTTTTGTTTTACCCATTCTTTAGTAATTATTGGAATTCTGATTTTCCCACTACATCTTCTATGTTGATTGAGATTTTTTTATAATTCATACTTACAATTGTTTTGTTCATCCTATGGAGTATTCGTAATAATCCTTGATTGATACGATCCGGACCAGGCATCGAAGGACGAAGTCGAGCCATCGGCAATATGACAGTGATCTACGTGCAAAACGTAGCAAGTTTCATGTTGGAGTCGAGCCGAGAAGGCGAATGGATCGAGTCGAATCAAAGGGACAAAGTTTGATGACCAGAAGCCTCATTACTGCAGTAAAGAATAATCCTCACGGCCGTAACTCCGCCTCGAGTTTAAATGAAGAATTACAGAGTTTCATAGTTACGGCTGTAAGAAATATCGTCACGGCCGTAAGTCTTAAACAAAAGGTCATTTACGGCAGTAAATGAGTTCTTCATGGCCGTAAATCTAATTTCCCGGATTTTTGCATATTTTGTTATTTTTCTGTTTTTAATCATTTATTTCCATAATTTGAGCCCTAATTGCGGCTAGGGCTAGGGTTAGGTCAGGTTTTCTTTATATTATCATATTTCATTCATTTGTAAGACAATTTTGAGATTATTAATATTATTTGATAGAGGATTCTCCAAATTGAAAGATTGAGTTATTCCGTTGTTTTGAACTTATCAAAGATTAAATCTTTGTGGTGTTCACCCTGAACTTATCAAAGAATTAGACAATCATTGTGGCTTTCAACAATTCCAGTTCTTTCCTTCGCATCGTCAATTTCTTGCGTCGTGAGGTTTGGGTTGGAATTCTATTGTCTAATTTATTTATTGTTCTTAGTTTAATCTGATTTAGATCTTTCCTAGGTTTTAATTGTGTTATTCCACGTTTTTTGTCGAGATTCCCGATTGGGATCGCGCATCAATGAAATACATCTTTTTCTTGTAAGTCTAATATTCTTTTAGTTATCTCCTTATATCTTTTGCTATTAAATGTAATTTTTGACAAATTCCTTCTACTGAGTCTTCTACTTTCTCAGTTGTTTCAACATCTAATCCTTGTACTTCTTGAATTTCATTCATATATATATATATTTTCTTCAGATTCTTCATCTGATGATGATGTTTTCAACTCATAAATACTACTACATTCACTGTCTAAATCCTCAAAATACTCAAATGGTTCTATATCACTATCATCCATAAATTCTTCATAAACTTTGAGATTTTTTATATTCTGTTTATCTTTTCTCTTAGGACATTGGGGGACTATGCGTCCTTCTTCATTACAAATGAAGTATCTACATTTTCTGATATATTTCTTTTTGGGCTTTTCAGACCAATTTCCTTTCTTGAAATATTTTTTGTATGTTTTGAAATTTCTTTTCTTAAACTTTTTAAAGTTTTTGAATCTTCTTTTATATTTTTTATATGGCTTATATTTCTTCTTATGACATCCAAATTGTTCTATTTGACCTATACCTTTGTAACAACATAAATAATTCTTCCTTATCTTATATGCTTTTTTATTTTCTAGTGTTTCTCTACACCAAATACTTATCATTTTTTTGGTAAATTCAATTCTACTTCCAAGACTATCTATAGGTATTTTTTCTTCATTTCCTTCAGGTAATATTTTTTTATATTCTTTTAACAGCTTAGTTCCCCATGGAAATGGTAATTTTGTGAAGTAAGATCTTAAGATTGGTTTATTATATGTATAATCACTTTGATTGATTGTATAATATAATTCTTGAAATTTACATGTATATCTTTCTAATTCACACATATCACATATTCTTAAAATTTTTCATTGCGATAATTCCTTCATTATATTCATCTTGTTTTCTAGCTTCTTCATCTATTGTGTATCTATCTCCTAAGAATTCTGTTCTGATGGCTCTTTTCAACCTATTCAATATATCTCTTATAATTTGATCATTCAGATTATTTCTATTATCTAATGCATCAATTGTGTTTTCTCCATATTTTATTCTTCTTTTTATTTTTACAGGTAGTTTTCTCCACCATTCTGATACTACACCTCTAAATGTATGTTTTATAAATCCAAAGGCTGTATATGTATCTCATTTATTAAATTGTATTACTAAATCAATACTTTTTGTCCATGTTTCAATAACTTTGTTTGTATCTACATAGTCTAAATCCAACCATATTCCTTTTGTGTGAATTGGTTCATTATATGATTTTGCTGGATTAATTTCTTTTATAGATTATTTTCTAATATTTTCATTATATCTATTCTAGGTTTTCCTATATCTTTGGAATCCTTCTTTTTTTAGGTATGTAAGTTCCATATGGATCACTTGTATCTCATCACTACTAAATTCTTCTTTTACATTACTTGCATATGAATTTGAATTCATTTTAGTATTTTATACTTGTTTTGCTAATTCTTCTAATTGATTTTTATATTCATCATATTCTTCTCCTGTAGATTCTAAGAATTTTCTTTCTAATTCTTCTACATCTGTTATCATAAATTATTTTACTTCAGGTGTTTTTTCATTTCCTTTATTTTTATCCTTAAATTTTCTTCTGTAATCTTGAGGATGATTAATTATGATTTTATCTTTTCCTTTTAGATTTTTATCTAAAATAGCGTTTCCTATTATTAAATTATATTCTAAATTTTTTAATTTCTTATTCATCGCTTCGAATTCTTTGTTCAAATTATTTTTTGGTAAATATGGATAACTTGATTTTCTACGTTTTTCTTCATTTTCTAGAAATTCTTCAATTATAATTTCTTCTTTTGATAAATTCATTATGATTTTTGGTTCCTACAGGGCTCTAATACTAGTTTTACCAGGGTGCGCAGAACACACTCTCTATTTTCTTCGAAAATTTTATGCGAAATTATAATCGTCTCCTGATTCTTCTCAAAAATATTTCTTATTTTACTAATTCGTTTACTTCTATTAATCTCTAATATTCATTATTTTGTTTAACTAATATTTTAAGTTCTTCGTATAATTTTATAGCTTCGGTACTTGATTCTCTTCCAGTACTAACTAATTCAACATATTCTCTATGTAAACTCTTGATTAAATCTTACCTTTTTTCTTCAAGTATGTGGGGGTCGTAAAAAGACATAATTTAGTTAGGTAAAATCTAATTTTATAATTTTGTTTCGAACAAAAATTATTTGGGGACTAAATTAAAATTATTTTATATTTAGATGACTTTGGTTGAAAATTCTATGTATGGGGGTATTTGAGGAAGTTTGAATGGTCAAAAGGCTATTTACCAAATGTTATAGTTTCAAAGCTTATTTCTCAAAATTTTTATGTTTATGGGTCTATTTATAGGTATTTCCCTTGATAAAATTTGCTATAGAAAATGTTTTCCATCTACCATGTTTATCATGCCATTTTTCATGAAATCGTGAAAATGGATAGGTAGGAAAGTGTTTTCCATCTTGCATGGAAAAAACTTTTCCCCTCGTTTGACCTATTTTATTATTGTTAATTGACTTCTTTTCCTTCAGAAATTATTATTATTATTATTATTATTATTATTATTATTATTATCATCAAGTAAAATAGCTCAATCTTGCCAAATTTTTTATGAAAAGTAATGTGAATCAAACAACAAAACTTGAAAAATTCTCCACTTTTTCCACTTTGAAAATTAATTCAATCAAACAATTAAATTTTCAATTCTCAGGAAAATATGTTCTCAGGAATTTAATTATCTGGAATTCGTTTTATTTCCACCCAAATTCCACCATCGTCAATTGGACAATAAGAGAAATAGCATTTTAATGAAAAATTAATAACATTTTAGAATTTTGAGTCGGAGATGACCTAATAAATTAACTTAAAACCAATGAAGAGGACTGTATGACACTAGCAATTTTTATTTTTTTATTTTTTTTAACTCACAAAGAAGGCAACAAATCTCCTCTTCAGCTACCATGAAGTCAGCCAATGTCTCCCGTTCTAATCATGGCCTATCACAGGAGGTTTTGAGAAAATACTACCTCCAGTTTAATTGGAAGGTGTTGGAGACAGGACTGGAATGGTAGGAATGGAAGGGAAGGGAAAGATGGGATTGAAGGCATTGGGGGCAATGAGACCTGACCTTGGACATGCCTGGAATGGCTGGAATAGTTGGTTGGGTTTGGGATGGTTGGAATAGAAGGCATAGGTGGAACAGCTGGTTTTGGCTGACTGGGGAAGGTGGGAATTGATGACCCTGGTGGCAAAGTTGGCTTTGGTCAAGAAGGAATGGACAATGCTACATTTACATATTACACATTGACTTCCTCCCCATCACATGGAGGGAACTCATACACAATAAAATATTTGTAGGTCCCCCTCCATGTAAGGGAGAGTAAACTAATGTGTACATATTTGTGTGTATAAGTAGAATAATTCGTCTAATAATGAATGTCGTATATAAAGTATGGAATCATAGTCGTCGTAAAGTTTGGAATTGGATCTGTCAACGTGCCATTATTCCTTTGATTAATTTGTAGCATTGATGGGGGCATTTATAAATGATGTGTGAAGATGTAAAAAATAAAATGTATACAAATGGAAAACGTAATGATTGAATAAACATTACAATAATCAAAGCAAGTAATACAATGCATCAACTTTGGCTCCTGATAAAAATTAACTTAAAACCTATAAGAGTACTCAACAAATGTATTAAAATCATAAACAAAGCAACAAATCTCTCCACTTCTGCCCCCATGAGGTCGGTCTCATCAGTCCGTGTTCTAATCATGGCCTAACACTGGAGGTTTTGCGAAAATACTACCGACAGTTTAACTGGAAGGTGGTGGAGACATGACTGGAATGGTAGGGATGGAAGGAATCTTGGGGAAAGAGGGGAACGAAGGCATTGGTGGCAATGAGACCTTGGGCATGCCAGGAATGGCTGGAATAGTTGGCTGGTTTGGGATGCTGGGAATGGAAGGCATCGGCGGCACTGCTTGTTTTGGGAGACTTGGGATGGTCGGAATTGATGGCATTGGTGGCAAAGATGGCTTTGGTAATGATGGAATCGTTGGCATTCCCGGCAGAGGAGGAGGCAACGACTGTAGAAGATTACGTGCAGCCTGGCATTTTTGATTGCTAGAGAGGGCTATAACTGCGAGGAAGAAACTGCAAGTGTAAATGCTTCTTTCCATGACTGTTCGCAGATTGAAACGAAGTTTAAGGATTATTTTCCTAGATTTGTTGGGACAGGACAAGTTTTGAATTTGATGGTGGAAAAGAAATGGGATTCGGGTATTTATTTATAGTGGGAGTTCATTGCCAAGGTTGCAAACTATACGTAAGATGTTGGTGGAAATTAGTTCTGAATTTTGTAGTTTGTTAAACCTTCTAGGAATTTGGAAACAAGTGGCAGGCTCAGGCATTAGGTCTTTTGCTAGAGTTTTTGTTGTTTAACCACCACTAGACATAAAAGCTCTTAATAATGCTTATAAGCATAGAATAGAATAAATGGGAAAATTACCTCAAACCATACCACTAAAGTTTCAATTTTAAAAACCAAGTCTTACATTTTTTTTTGGGTAATAAGGTTTTAATTGGTTATTAATTATATATGACATTATAATGTTATCCATTATCACCCACAACCCATCCCACCCACCCGCCCCACCCAACCCAGCCTATTCCATTGCACAATCACTCCAATTACAGAAAACTCTATCTCACAACTTTTACAAATTGAACTCTCTCCCTATACATATACATACACAAACACATACATATTTTCTTTTTCTTTCTCCTGCTAGTCCATTGATCTCTCATTCACTCTCGAATTCTTCTCCTCCAACACTTTCGCTTGTTAGATTGAAGTTTATAAGTGGGCGTAAAATCATTAAAATTTATAAGGATTTGGGGAATTTTGATGGGGTTTTTGAATTGGATCTTGTATATGAAGAGGAGGGAAGTATTATTTTGAATTGAAGAAGACGAAGCTTGTGTGTAGATTGCTCATTTTGGTTTTTGCAATCAGTGCATTACATGTCACAAACAGTCATAATTTTTACATATCTAGTCACAAGCAGTCACAGCTGTTGTAGAGTTTTTACCACCAGAATCTGGACACAAGATTTTCACTCCAATGAGTCTATAGGTTCGACGACCAAATCTAAAGCCTCACTCCAATAGGTCCGGAGGTTCAAAGATCAAATCTAACGCCTACGTCCTAGTTGAGCCTCCACTATTAGTGGATAGAAGGCTCAAGAACTTTATTGAACAATATGAACAAGAATTACAAATTTACCGCCGTCAAAGACCCAACATCTCTCAGCCTTAACCAACTCAAATCATAGCACACTTTTAGATCAAGGTAATGTACACAATATATACCAAAATCTCTTTATAGAGAAATTGAAAGAACAAGAAAATTGAAAGAGCAACCTATAGGTTTAGAGACGGAATGAAGAAGACAAGCAGCCGAGAATATCAGAAAGAATGAAACCCTCTAACCTAAATTGACGCTTCAATCCGTATATATGGTCAGGAGTGAAACCGTTGAGATCATCACATACTGTACGACTGCAAATGAAGCCAAGAGATAAAAATTGTACCAATATTAATATAAACTATTAAAGCCTGATTGGTCCCCCATTTCTTAAAACTTTTTTTGTTTTTTCTAAACTCATTTGCAACAATACATTTCATGGGATTATGTATGACTTTTATCAATTTTCAGCAACACATTTCAATACCTTTTTATCAAATATCTACTAAAAGTGAAATTTTTATCCAAACCAAAAGGGCTAAATATCATTCAAAAAAAAAAAAAAAAAAAGAATATATATATATATATATATATATATATATATATATATATATTATGAGATGTCAAGGCTGAAAAACAGTAAACAAAATTGAACTAAATAGAAGTTTACAACAACATAAAACGTGGTCAAAATTTTGTCCTTAAAATTGTTGTATACGATAACTGGATTTGAAAAAAAATGATGTGCTAAAGGTTTCTATGATGTAGTAATGTCTTATTCAACACAAACCTTTATGGGTTTGTTCATGTTAATTTGAACTAGTGTCATGGTCTTGTGCCTTGACTTTGAATAATTAAGAGTCGAGATTTATAAGAGAAAGAGATTTGAACTCACATTTCAGTTCCATTTTCCCGAAATTCATTTTTCAATCACACATTTTTCAATAAAATAATTTTATATATAAATTCAAAGTGTTTCTATAGTCCTTGTTTGACCCCATTTTTGCATATAAAATTTATTCAACACTCAATCTCAATCATCTATTTTAATTAAACCTACCATTTTTTACTTTTCAAACATTTTTTAACCACATAATCTCCCAAAAATACTATTCTAAATCATAATTTATCTTAAACAATGAGTCTCATACAAGAGCATACTTTTCAACACCACATTCTTTAAAAATTACTATTCCAAAACTTATTCCCAAAACAAAGGTGGGGCACAAACAGGAGCAAAGAAGATACTACTTGGTACATAAAATGGTAAAACACATTGCTTTTGTCTATAATCGAATGGCAATATCGCGTAGATTTGAAGCAACCACAAGCTCAACATGTTGGATATTGGTTAATAAAATCGATTAAAGTTTCGAGAGTTTAAAATCGATTAAAGTGACTTCGTGTCGACTTCGGCTAAATACTCAAAACCCGACCCAATCCGTTTAGGCAAAATTATGTTTGCCGCTTCGCCGCTTCGGGGCGCACAAAATATCGGATGAATGAGAAATTGCGGAAACGGACAAAATATAATTCGGATTTTTGCCCGTGCGGTCGCACGGTGTTAAGAACCGTGCGACCACACGTCGTTTTTATTTTCCGGTTTTCGCTAAAGCCGTGCGGCCGCACGGATTATAACCGTGCGGTCGCACGGTTGTCCGAGAAAAGGTACCTTTTGGAATTGGTGCATCTTTTGGAAGGGTTGCATGGTTTGGCTTGAACCATTCCGTCCACAACCCTTCATACTCTATAAATAGGACCCTTTGGGTGTCCTATTTGAAAACAATTGATATGCAATACATATACTATACTCATTTCTCTCCCAATCAAATTCATAAACATTGTTTTTTGGATTATTTTTCATTCATTTCATATTTGGAGTACAATAACCAATATTCGGTTCGTCGAACTTGTGTTTTGGAGTGCTACTAATACAAGGGAAGCCGTTGTATCTTGGAGTCGATTGTCGGATTCCGTCGGCACCGTTGCGGGGCAATTTCGACTTAAGGACAAATAGTCCAACTCTTGCCTTGGCTTATCACTTTTCTCCTTTTCTTTTCTCTTGTTTATTTGCATTTGTCTTGCCGTTATTCTGTCCAAATTTCGGCACGGATTTATAATATATTTTGGCGTCACTATTCACAAATTCCACCAACAATCTTAAGTCGAAATTCTTTCTATATTTGTGATAGCGACATTTGTGTTTGTTAAACTTGTGTAGTTTAACTTCTTCTTCTACCTTTCTATTTTTGATTTTGGTTGATCTTCTGTTTTACGTAAACAGAAATGAATACGGTTTCTAATACCGATACTACTTCGAATAATAATTCGAATATGGGAACTTCTGAAGGAAGTGTTCCTACCGGTGGGAATCCTCCTATTGTGACTACAAAAAATGTGATTCCTTCGGTTGTGGCTACCCCTACCGTCGTGCATTCAAACTCCGTTTCACATGGGGAAAAGCCGGAAAAATTTGTCGGGGTTGATTTCAAAAGGTGGCAACAGAAAATGTTGTTCTATCTCACAACCCTCAACTTGGCGAAATTCTTGAATGAAGATCCTCCCGCCGTGCAAGAAGGAGAAAATAATAGGGCATCATTGATTGCCTTGGATGCGTGGAAACATTCGGATTTTCTTTGCAAGAACTATATTCTGAATGGCTTGGACAATGCTTTGTACAACGTATATTGCTCCAAGAAATCTGCAAAGGAATTATGGGAATCCTTGGAAAAGAAGTACAAGACCGAAGACGCTGGAACAAAGAAGTTCATCGTGGGGAAATTCTTGGACTACAAAATGGTAGATTCGAAGACGGTCATCAATCAAGTGCAAGAATTGCAAGTCATACTCCATGACATTCATGCGGAGAATATGTCTCTAAGTGAATCATTTCAAGTGGCTGCGATCATCGAGAAACTTCCACCCATGTGGAAGGACTTCAAAAACTATCTCAAACATAAGCGCAAGGAGATGAATATTGAAGAACTTGTGGTCCGACTAAGAATTGAAGAAGACAACCGGAATTCGGACAAGCGTGTTGGAAATGGCATACCACAATCAAAGGCAAATGTGGTTGAATCAAGCAACAAAGGAAAGAAGAGGAAGCACTCCGTTGAATCTACAAAGAGGAATGAAAAGAAGTTCAAGGGAAATTGCTACAATTGTGGAAAGGCTGGACATCGTTCGGTTGATTGTCGCAAACCGAAGAAGCAAGCCCAAGCCAATATGGTCGAATCTGATGCCATATCAAATGGCATGTCCGATATGAACTTATCGGAGGTTGTTTCTGAATGCAACCTTGTTGGAAATCCCATGGAATGGTGGGTTGATACGGGTGCAACCAGTCACATATGTGCAGATAGAGGAATGTTCACATCATATACTCCAACCGAGGGAGAAAAATTGTTTATGGGGAACTTCTCAACTTCGAAGGTAGAAGGACAAGGCAAAGTGATATTGAAGATGACGTCGGGAAAGGAACTTAGCCTTAATAATGTTCTTCACGTACCGAATATTCGCAAGAACCTTGTGTCGGATTCTTTGTTAAGCAAAAATGGCTTTAAACTAGTCTTTGTATCGGATAAGTTTGTACTTACCAAAAATAATATGTATGTAGGCAAAGGCTATGTAAAAGATGGACTATTCAAAATGAATGTCCTAACTATTGTACCAAACAATACAAGCAATAAAACGTCATCTTCGGTTTATATTCTTGAGTCGTCTAATTTATGGCATCATAGATTAGGACATGCAAACTTTAATTCAATACGAAAGTTAATGAATTTAAGTTTACTTCCGAATATGCATTTTAATAATGGAAAATGCGAAACATGTGTAGAGGCAAAATCGGCCAAAACACCTTTTCATTCGGTTGAACGAACCACGACGCCTTTAGAACTAATTCATACGGATGTGTGTGATTTAAAGTTCGTACAAACAAGGGATGGTAAACAGTACTTCATCACATTCATAGATGATTGCACAAGGTACTGTTATGTATACTTGTTGAAAAGCAAGGATGAAGCGTTGGAAGTGTTTAAACACTACAAAGCCGAAGTTGAAAATCAACTTGGAAAACGAATAAAAATGATTCGTAGTGATAGAGGTGGAGAATATGTTGCACCATTTGAAGAATTTTGTGCAGAATTTGGAATCATTCATCAAACTACTGCACCTATTCACCTCAATCTAATGGAATTGCTGAACGCAAAAACCGAACTTTAAAGGAAATGATGAATGCAATGTTGGTTAGTTCGGGCTTACCTCAAAACTTGTGGGGGGAAGCCATACTTTCTGCAAATCATATCCTAAATAAAATACCACACAAGGATAAGGTTGAATCGCCTTACGAATTATGGAAAGGTCGGAAACCTTCCTATAAATATCTTAAAGTGTGGGGGTGCTTAGCAAAAGTACAAATACCCAAACCTAAACAAGTTAGGATTGGACCAAAGACAATTGATTGTGTCTTTATTGGATATGCAATCAATAGTAGTGCATATCGATTCTTGGTTCATAAATCCGAAGTACTTGATGTACATGTCGGTACAATTATTGAATCAAGAAATGCGGTCTTCTTTGAAGACAATTTTCCATGTAAAGAAAAGGAAGTAAGTTCAAATAAACGAACTTATGATGACCTACATGGAAAAGACGACAATCTTCAAGTAAATGAAGAACCGAGACGTAGTAAAAGGCAACGAATTCCAAAGACATTCGGTCCAGAATTCGTTACCAATTTACTTGAAAATGACCCAAGGAAATTTGATGAAGCAATGTCCACTCCCGAAGCTCCTTTTTGGAAAGAAGCTGTACGTAACGAAATTGAATCCATCATGAGTAACCATACTTGGGAATTGGTTGAACTCCCTCCGGGAAACAAAGCTTTAGGCTGCAAATGGATCTTCAAAAGGAAATTGAAGTCGGATGGATCAATTGACAAATACAAGGCTAGATTAGTAGCCAAAGGGTATAGACAAAAGGAAGGATTGGATTTCTTTGATACTTATTCTCCCGTTACAAGAATTACGTCTATACGCGTCTTGATTGCAATCGCGGCATTGCATGATCTTGAAATACATCAAATGGATGTTAAAACCGCGTTTCTAAATGGTGAATTAGAAGAAGAAATCTATATGGAACAACCTGAAGGGTTTGTTGCACCAGGAAACGAAAAGAAGGTGTGTAAACTTGTGAAATCATTGTATGGATTAAAACAAGCACCGAAGCAATGGCATGAAAAGTTTGATAAAACTATGTTGTCGAATGGCTTCAAAATCAATGAATGTGACAAATGTGTCTACATTAAAAGCACACCTAACGAATATGTAATCGTATGCCTATACGTTGATGATATGCTAATTATGGGAAATAACTCTAAGGTCATTTCCTCGACTAAGAAAATGTTAACGAAACATTTTGATATGAAAGATATGGGAGTGGCGAATGTAATATTAGGGATTAAAATCTCTAAGACATCCAATGGTTTGTCATTGTCTCAATCACATTATGTTGAGACTATACTTAAGAAATTTAAGGCGTATGACGATAAACCAATTAAAACACCAGTTGATTTAGGCATACATTTGGCAAAGAATAATGGTGATCCCGTATCTCAATTGGAATATTCGCGTGTCATAGGCAGTTTGATGTACATTACCAACTGCACAAGACCGGATATAGCATACATAGTCAACAAATTGAGTAGATTCACTAGTAATCCAAGTGCTATACATTGGAAGGCACTAAACCGAGTTCTTAGATACTTAAGACACACGGTTGAATATGGATTACACTACTCAAAATATCCCGCGGTGTTAGAAGGATATACCGATGCAAATTGGATATCCGACACTAAGGATTCAAAATCCACGAGTGGTTATGTATTTACCATTGGAAGTGGAGCCGTGTCCTGGAAATCGTCTAAGCAAACATGTATAGCTCGATCCACAATGGAATCTGAGTTCATTGCGTTAGACAAAGCCGGTGAAGAAGCAGAATGGCTTCGTAATTTCCTTGAAGAAATTCCATGTTGGGAAAAGCCGGTTTCTGCGATTAACATACATTGCGATAATCAGTCGGCAATAGCAAGGGCACAAAATAGTATGTATAATGGTAAGTCTCGACATATCCGTCGGAGACATAATACCATTAAACAATTAATATCGAATGGTATAATCTCTATTAACTATGTGAAGTCAAAAGAGAATTTGACTGATCCTTTGACGAAAGGACTTGCGAGAGATCAAGTATACCATCTTTCAAGGGGAATGGGCCTAAAGCCTATTGAATAGAATTACTATGACGGAAACCCAACCTTGTAGATTGGAGATCCCAAGATCTTGGTTCAATGGGACAACTAAGTCATAAATGATTCGGAATAAAGCACTTATTCCCATTCCTAAAAATTTTAAGTGCTATGTAAAATGTGTATAAGGATAAGTATACATATATATACTTTTAATGATTCATAACCTTGAAATGGAAAGGTATGAGATCACCTATATAAGTGTAAAGTGGGGCCGCTTCTACGAGAATTCGAGGCTTAATTCTCTTAGAGCACTTATGAAGCCAAGTGTTGTCCAGGGCCAAGATGGACACAACCATGAGAACCGAATTGGTTAGATGAGTCATGGTGTTGGTACAGTTGTTTAGGTTTACATGAACGGCTGGATGGTTCAAGACATCGCGTTCACCAACTAGCCTAGTAAATCCGATTGTACTCAACTAAAGAAGGTTCAAGGCCACAAGCTACCTATCTTGATGCTGTGACTTGTCGCATGTACTCCATTTGTTAGAGTCTGCATTTCATTTGCATTGCATTTACATTGTGTTGCGCATATCGAGGAATTTCCATTCATGTGGGGGATTGTTGGATATTGGTTAATAAAATCGATTAAGGTTTCGAGAGTTTAAAATCGATTAAAGTGACTTCGTGTCGACTTCGACTAAATACTCAAAACCCGACCCAATCCGTTTAGGCAAAATTATGTTTGCCGCTTCGCCGCTTCGGGGCGCACAAACGGACAAAATATCGGATGAATGAGAAATTGCGGAAACGGACAAAATATAATTCGGATTTTTGCCCGTGCGGTCGCACGGTGTTAAGAACCGTACGACCACACGTCGTTTTTATTTTCCGGTTTTCGCTAAAGCCGTGCGGCCGCACGGATTATAACCGTGCGGTCGCACGGTTGTCCGAGAAAAGGTACCTTTTGGAATTGGTGCATCTGTTGGAAGGGTTGCATGGTTTGATTTGAACCATTCCGTCCACAACCCTTCATACTCTATAAATAGGACCCTTTGGGTGTCCTATTTGAAAACAATTGATATGCAATACATATACTATACTCATTTCTCTCCCAATCAAATTCATAAACATTGTTTTTTGGATTATTTTTCATTCATTTCATATTTGGAGTACAATAACCAATATTCGGTTCGTCGAACTTGTGTTTTGGAGTGCTACTAACACAAGGGAAGCCGTTGTATCTTGGGAGTCGATTGTCGGATTCCGTCGGCATCGTTGCGGGCAATTTCGACTTAAGGACAAAGAGTCCAACTCTTGCCTTGGCTTATCACTTTTCTACTTTTCTTTTCTCTTGTTTATTTGCATTTGTCTTGCCGTTATTCTGTTCAAATTTTGGCACGAATTTATAATATATTTTGGCGTCACTATTCACAAATTCCACCAACACAACATGGATTGGATTTGGTTGGCCAGTATTTGGGGTTGGACTTGTAGACAAGATAAGGATTAAATATGATATAGAGCCCTTGGTATTGATAAAAAAAATAGATTTTTAGTAGATTTTGATAAAAAGATGATGAGATATGTGATAAAAAATTGTGAGCCTCATAAAAAGTGTGTCTAAAATTAAATGTTGACTTTAAATTAAATTAAAATCTAAAATAATAGTGCTATCAAAGAGGGGGGTGTAAGTTTTGATTTTACCCGATAGAAGTCGCACCGAAATGCATTTTAGGTCAAGCCTACCATTATTAAAGATCTTTCAATTCCACACGAAAACTTTGGAAATCCATTGAGCCCGATCCCACTAATTTCAAGAAATTGAGCATTTGATTGTTCTTCATTTTTTTTACTAATTTTCTACACTCAATTTTAAACACTCATTTTAACAATAAAATATTCTATACTACATAAACAAAAAATTTTTCTCCCATTTTCAACTATATACAATATCCTAGTATTAATCACTATTCAAAACTTTTTTTAATCAAATAATGATTATCAAACAGAGCTTATGTAAATCAAATATCTTCTCCTTTCAAATTAATGTAGAACAAGTTCCCTTCAGCTTTAATTCTTTAGTTCCAATAAAATTCAGAGCCGGTTCTGAACTAAGACAAGTGAGGCCCTTACCTCAGACCTAGTGGCGGACCTATGTAGGGACCAGTGGGTGCAATTGCACCCACTGGCTCCCATTTTCTTCATTTTTCTGTTCATTTTTTGTTTTTGTTTTTTGTTTTTTTCAAATTTTTAGCATATTATTGATCGATTCATCCATTTTACAATATTTCGCACCCACTGGACCAAATTCTTGGGTCCGTCCCTGCTCAGACCCAATGGCCAAAATTATAGGGGGCCTCCGGTTTTATATATTATTATCTGTTTTGTTATTGATTATAACACAAACCTTTTGTATCATGCATTTTCTTTGTTGTTTATTGTTAAGAATTAAGTTAACAATTTAACAATTGGTTCTAATACAATTAGATTTTGCATGCATACTAAAAAATTGGGGGCCTAATTTATTTTCGCCTTAAGTCCCGAAAATCACGTGACCAACAAGTGACACTTCCTTCCATCATAGTACTGCAAGTGTCAAAGAAGTTAGACAATTTACTCCTTCACTCCTATTCTCTTTCCTGCACAACAACACGGTTATCTTCATCTTCCTAGTTCCTTCGTTGCTTATTTTTCATGTAATTGTTGTGTTTAGCAATTTTAACAGTTCGGTTCATAATTCATAGTATAAAGTTCAAATTAGAAGGAAAAATGTTTTATTTATGTCAATGTTCCATTTTGGTGTATTCCTTTCATTAATATGTGGCATTGATTGGGCGTTCGAGTATTATATGATAGAATATGTCATGACATGCATACATCTTAGGACTTTGGGATTCAATCTCAAAAGGTTAACCTTATTAGGATGAGTAAGCCCAAACCCTTATATATCAGTCTATGTCCTGGTATTTTAACATAAGTAGGATTTATCTCTAATAAGTTTGTTTGATTTTCATCAAAATTTTCTTGTTTTTCTACAGTACTCGATCTCATCCATCAATTAAAAGTCAAGTCCATAATATTTGACTTTTCATCCAAATTTCAATCATCAATTATCCTAAAAATCACTATTTAATTAAAAAAAAATCATTTAACTAAAATCAAACACACATAAGACAAAACATAAAGATGGATTACAATACACAACACGGTATGATATAACACAAAGAAAACAACTTAAAAACATATGAATAGACTGAAAATCTATAAAGAGAACACTCCAATAGAATAGGAGTATGAAATTTGAGCAAAATGAAAAAACAAACAACAACCAATCAATAGCTGCCAACAAGGCAGATGACCAACTAACAAAAAAACGTAAAGAAAAAAACTAATAAAAACGTGAGACCATAATGCGACTAATGGACAAGTGACGAACTGGATTTCTCTTGGACTGAATCCGAACAAAATTAACAAAGCAACAAATCTCCGTTTACGCCAACATGAGGTCTGTCTCTATTCTCACCACGGCCTGCCACATCACATGATGTATCGAGAAAATACTACCAATTACTTGGAAGGTGGTGGAGATATGACTGGAATGGTCGGGAAGGAAGGGATCTTTGGAACCGAGGGGAATGACGGCATTGGGGGCAATGTGACTTTGGGCATGCCGGGAATGGTAGGAATAGTTGGTTGTGTCAGTGTCGGGATGGTTGGAATAGAAGGCATTGGTGGCACGGCTGGTTTTGGGAGAGTTGGGATGGTAGGAACTGATGGCATTGGTGGCAAAGTTGGCTTTGGTAATGCAGGAATAGATGGCATTCCTGGCAGAGGAGGAGGCACTGATTGCAGCAGAGTACGCGCAGCCTCGCATTTTTTATAGTTGGCGACAACTAGAACTGCAAGGATGAAAATGCAAGTGTAAATGCTTCTAGCCATGACAGTTTGAAGATGAAAATGAGAGCTTCAATTTTTTCCTAATCAGATGGGACACTAGAAGTTTTGAATTTGATGATGGAAAGAAAACTGGATTTGGAGTATTTATAGATGGAGTTCAATCACAAGGTTGAAAAATTATGTTTGATATTGGTGGAAGTAGGTTTAGTTTGGTTATGACTCTTAATTTTATTCTATTTTTTCTCCCTTGTCGAGGTTATAATTCTGATTGGTTGTTTGGAAATTCTCCATATCCCTGCTGATATTGTTGTAGTTAGTTAAATCGTTTTTCCTATTAATCAATAATGTCTGATCAATGGAGACTTAATCGAACCTTCTAGCAAACAACTGTCTAGTTTATGGATGAGTCCTTTTCCTTTATGTTGTTAAATCACCACAGGACATAGAAAAAAATTAAAAAATTATTTTAATAAATTAACTTTATACTAAGTTATTTTATTCTACGTAAAAAGATCATATGTTATCTTTTTTTTTTTTTTTTTTTTTTTTTTTTTTTTTTTAAGTTAGTAAATTATCTTTTACAATTTTGTATTATTGTTTAATTAGTTATGATCATATTGGAGGAATATATTTAGAGAATCAAAACAAATGAAACCAAACTGAAATCCCGTGTTTACATAGTTTCCTTAAATCGAATTCGCCGTCTCACCGGGATGTAAGAGGCTTTGATCGGTGTTCGATTCTCAGGATAAAATCGGTTGTCGATTCACGCTGCACAACGTCAACCGCCTAACGAACTAGCTATGTCTATCTCTCAAGGAAATTTAGCAAATGAAGAAAGGAAGAGGAGTGGAAGCAACTGGAAATAAAAGAGAGGAAGCTGAATTTGATTTCTACTTTTATGTTGCCTGTAGTGTGTTCAATTTAGAAGAGTTTTTGAGTATTTATAAGTGAGAAACTTTGATTTGCATTTACTCACAATAACCACAATTGATTTCAAGGTTGAAACTAATGCCTTTAATTTTTCATTCAAATAAAAAAAAAAAAAAACCAATGGAATTTAAATGAAATTGAACTAAAATTTTTTCAACAATTCTCCACATGAATGAAAATTTGAGAAAACAGACGCTCAATAGAGAGAGAGAGAGAGAGAGAGAGAGAGAGAGAGAGAGAGAGAGAGTAAAACTAATCAATCCTGCATAGGATAGGTAGCATTTATCTTTGAACCTTCCCTTGTGAAACCAATTGAGTATTACTAGCAAACCATGGATCTGATGCCTTGAATTGTTTTGCCATTTGTGTAAACCAAGACAATAGATCTTACACATGACTATTCTAGACACAGCGTAGTTCTCAATGTTGTGTTCATTTTGGACATGAACACGTTGCCTGGTTCTGCAAGTATTTGTTCAAGGATATAGCTTTCCCATTCCTTATAGAAGCGGCCCCACTTTACACTCACATAGGTGACCTCTTAACTCAGCGCTTCACAACAATGCTTAAGAGTAATTAAAATCATAGTTTAACCTGCATCTTTCAATCACTGTGAGCACCATAGGAATGAGCAGAAGGAGAATCTTATTAGTGATATACACAGTTATACATGGTTTAGTTGTCCCTTTGAACCTAGATCTTAGGATCTCCATTAAGCTAGATTAGGTTTTCACCATGATATCTTTCAACGGTATAGGCTACAAGCCCATTCTCCTCAATGCTTTTACAACTAGCTCACGGGGCAACCCTTTGGTAGCGGATCCGCAATATTATTGTTTGACTTCACGTAGTCCAGAGTGATAAAACCTTGTGAGAGTAGTTGTCGAATGGTATTATGTCGTCTTCGAATATGTCGAGACTTACCATTATACATATTGCTCTGTGCCCTACCAATTGATGATTGACTATCGCAATAAACGCAAATTGTAGGCATAGACTTTTACCACTTGGAATATCTTCAACAAACTGGTGAAGCCATTCTGCTTCTTCAGATGCTTTGTCCAAAGCCATGAACTCTAATTCCATTGTATGGATAAGGGACTATGAAATTGGTGAAGGTCTCTCTGATGAAGATATTAATGTGAACATGACTCTATTTGCTAGTGCCAATCTGATATGTTATGAAGAAGTAGTGGAGAATGACAAATGGAGATAGGCTACGGACTCGGAAATGAGATCTATTGAGAAGAATGACACTTGGTTTCTCACTGAATTACCAAAAGGAGCAAAAAGTATTGGGGTCAAATGGGTGTAAAGACGAAACTAAATGAGCTTGGAGAGGTTGAGAAGTACAAAGTTCGCTTAGTTACGAAGGGCTACTCATAAGAATACGGAGTTGACTATGAGGAAGTGTTTGCACCAGTAGCTCGAATGGATACTATTCGAATGATTCTCTCACTTTCTGCTCAAAGATGTTGGAGCATCTACCAACTCGATGTCAAATCAACTTTTCTTCATGGAGAGCTAACTGAGGATGTTTTTGTTGAACAACCAAAAGGGTATGAAGTGAAAAATGAAGCTCACAACGTTTATAAGCTCAACACGGCACTGTATGGACTCAAGCAAGCACCTAGGGCTTGGTTCAGCCGGATTGAATCATATTTCTTGAAAGAAGGTTTTGAAAGATGTGATAGTGAGCAAACACTGTTCATCAAAACCAGCAAGGAAGGTAAATGTTTAATTATAAGCTTGTATGTTGATGATTTGATTTATACTGGAGATGATGAGGTTATGATCAGTGAGTTCAAGAATTCAATGATGAACGAATTCGACATGTCAGATTTGGGAAAGATGAGATACTTTCTTAGAATTGAAGTGATGCAGCTAGGTGAAGGGATCTTTATAAGTCAGAAGAAGTATGCAATGAATGTCTTGAAGAGGTTTGGAATGGAAAATAGCAATGCAGTTCAAAATCCGATCATTCCAAGGTTTAAGATCTTTAGAGATGAGAATGGACTGGAGGTTGATGGCACCTTTTTAAGAAAATGGTGGGAAGCATGATGTATCTAACAGCCATTAGGCCAGACATAATGTTTACAGTTAGTCATATTAGTAGATTTATTCGCAAGTTACATTTGATTTTGGGATTTTTTATAGAAATGGAGGGAAAAAAGGAGTTAATTGCTTTCACAGAAAATGATTATGCTGGTTCATTGGAGGATAGAAAAAGTACATCCAGTTATGCATTCATCTTGAGCTCTGGAGCAATTGCTTGGTGTTCATGAAAAATAGCCAATTGTAACGCTTAATACAACTAAGGATGAATTCATAGCTGTTGTAGCTTGCTCATGTCAGGCTGTATGAATGAAGATAATCTTGAAGAAACTAGGCTATGAAGGTAGTGAGAGCACTACCATTTTTTGTTACAATAGTTCAGCTATTAAGTTGTCAAAAAATCCTGTAATGCATGGTAGGAGCAAGCACACTGATGTGCGTTTTTATTTTCTACGAGATTTGGTTAAAGAAGGAATTGTGCAGCTGATGAATTATGGAACAAAAGAGCAGGTGGCTGATGTGTGTTTACCAAACCACTCAACCTGGAGACATTCTAGAAGTTGTGAAGTCAGTTGGGACTTTGTGAAGCACCTGCAAGTTGTAGTAAACTAGTTGCTTAGGCAATATGGTTTAAGGGAGGGAATGTTATAGCTTAGAATTTATTAATAAGTAACTGATTCTTTAGGGTGGTGTTTTACTGCTTTGATTTCTTCTTTGTTCTATTACCACGTTTTTAGTTGATGACGTGGGTTGCACTTGTTTTTCTCTTTCATCTTGTAAGGCTATTATACAGCCAAAGTTGCTTCTTAAATAAACTAAGTCATTCCCAATTTGTTCTGTGTTCTTGACTCTATTTCAGTGATCATTTAACTTACAATAAAGAGCCCCTTGATTTTAAGAATACATTTTTAAATTACCCTTATTTTTTTCTTAAAAAAAAAAAGAAATGAACAAGAAATCAGGCTCTCTTCAAATCTGGGTCTAAGGAGTTGTCCTCTTCACAAGTACATGCTTGGTTCAAAGAGATTCTAGAATGACATATTTGACACAAGATGAATCTCTATAAATTATAACTACGCAAGTATTTGATAAATAAAATAAATTGGTTTATAAAACAATTTATAAATTACACAATTTTTCAAACAACTTTTTTAACACACATTTTCCCTCTTCAATTTATAACCACTAATAGTACCTCAACATTATAAATAAACCACTTTATAAACCCTCACAGTGTTACCAAACAGAGGTTTCAAAATGGAATTAGAATTTTAAAAATCCGTTAAGCATTAAGATATACAAAATAATATACAACACAAACATCATTCAGAAAAATAAATATTATGAAATGTCAAGCCGGAAAAAATACAAAAAATTATAGTAAATACTAATAGAATTTTACAAAAACATAAAACACGGTTAAAATTTGTATTTAAGATTGTTGTAAGACTCAACAAATCTGGTCTTCCGTTTTGTTTACTCCACTTGAAGAGAATCAAGTTTTTCCAAAAATGGATAGGCATCGATCATTGGTTTGAGCCCTGACTGAAGCAGCTAAATGTATTTGTATTAATACGATGTACTAAAAGTGTTTGTAATGTAGTAATATCAGAGAACCTATTTGGTAATCAAAGAAAAAAGATTTTTAGGGGATGTGTGATTTTAAAGTATTTAAAAAGTGTAAAAAGTGATGTGCCTCATAAAAATGTATGGTTGGAGATTTCTTCCATTACCAAACATGTCCTTATTAAACAGAGATCATCTATTCCAAAGATAGGAAAATTAATGTAAGGAAACAATACATATAGCAGGCATTTATAGATTAATAATTTATAAGTAGAAATATGTATGTATATATGTATGTATGCTGGAATCTCAAACCCTACCCTAACCTCAGAGGTCGATGCATCCAAATTTGACTAGCGCCTCACCACCATCTCCGACGAACACCATATTATCACCAATACAATCTCCGACCTTTTCGATTCACCACCACCATACTCACCATCATCTCCGATGAACACCCACAACCATCACCACTACAATAATAATTGTGAAATTGTGTAGATAAGAAAAGAGAATCTGTGACCTTCGAACTACTACATGTGACTTGAAAACTCGAATATGTGACCTGAGAACCTAAACATATGACCCAAGAACTGAGATAAATGTGACTTGAAACTATACACGTGACCTGAGAACCTGAACATGTGACCTCAGAAGCTACTTAAATAATTGGTCCCAGATCCTCTCTACCATCTCCATCATGGAATTATGATTTTTGTCGGCTTGGAATTATGGTTTTTGTCGGCTTCACATCTCCGCCACCTTCGGGACGACTTCTGGTAGCAGCAGTGTTTCATAAACGATGTCTTTGTATGAACTTCTGGTAGTAGCAGTATTTCAATAATGGCAAAGAGAATGAAGATACATTTGCCACCGCAAAGAAGGGCAGTACAATATTTGTTGGTGTTGCAGCGTTGTTGTTGGCTACAATGTTACCGTCATGGTTGGCGGTTATATTTGTGGCAGACTGAGATGGTAGTATGGTGATTTCATTTCTTTAGTATTAGGGTTATGACTTATGATAGAGTGGGGTTTAGGTATGATTAATTTAATATAATAATATTGATTATTATAATAAGCCACTGACTGGGAGCACTTTTTCCCCACCTTTCACTGAGATTGCAGGACCCACTATCTGTCCATCCAGTAGGCCGTTGACTTAAAATTGGTGGTTGTTTACACTTTTTCCCTCATAATTGATGGTTTGAATTTTCAGCTACAATTATTGAAGGTTAGGAATGTCATTTTATCAAAAAGTTACGTCTATCTTCTACATGCCAAAATGTTTCTCTCTTTAGGGAAATTAATATTAAAATGTTTGTTTAGAATTTGACTACCAGAATTGGATATAAAAGGTTACAAAAAAGCGCTCTCAGACAGGGGCTTAAAGTCTAATTATCACTTGACTTTTTAACTAATACTATTATGCTTGGTTAATGAAGTGCAAATTTAAAAACCAGGCCTATTCGTGATTTCCTCTTACAGTAAATGAGTTGTGGGAGACCCATTTATGGGCTTATTCCTGCTCATTTGAAGTAGTGTTATGGAATTGTACCAGTTACTTTGAATAAAGAGTTGAGATACATGTAGGGATGATAAAAAAATTCGGAGGACCCGAAATGCCCCATCGGGTCCGTGGGGTGGATTTCCCGCCTCGAGGAGTATTTTGGGGCGGCCCTGATTTGCCTGAAACTCTGTTTTTTTTTTTTTTTGGTGGATTGTGAAATTGAAAAATAAATTTAATTTAATGAGGCCGCCCCGCGACCAGTTGGGTCACGGGGTGGGATATAAGATTTCGGGTTTGGGGCGGGGATACCCGTCCCGCCCCGTCTCTTCCCAAACGTGCCCCATTGCCATTGCTAGATACATGAGATGCAAAGAAAATAAATCTGAACTCAAAGGATAAACTACTCAATTCATAGCATAATTTCCATAAATGGAAAGGCTACAAGTACAGCCACATGTACCGCAACATGTACAGCAACCAAAATATTGCAAGATTTTGTGTTACTTTATTGTGAGTTTTTGAAACAATCAAATGAAAAATAAAGAAAAAAGATCTAACATTCATTTAACCTTTTTCATATATGTACTCATCCATACCCTTTACACAAGTCCTTCTCTCCACCTCTCACTTGCCACCAACAACGTCGCTGGAGTTGATGCTCGAAAAGAGGAGTCAGTCGGTGTTCATGCCTTATGGTATTTGTAGTTCTTCTAGAGCCCGTAGCCCAAAAAATCAATCCCAATAACTGAAATTTTGCAGCCTGTGTGGTGATGACCCATCCAGGTGATTTAAGGACTTAAAAGTTCATTATCTTTTCTATGAAAGTTGTATTCTTGATAATAACCAAGACATTGATTAATTACATGTATAAGTGAAAGCTACTTGATATTTCAGCTTACATTATTGGATCGCTGTTAGTAAATGATCATTATATTATTTATTACAGCCATAATTATTTTGATTACTGTATTTTTGTAGTTCTAATTTTTTCTTATAAAAATATGAGACTTTGACTCTAAATAAAGGTTTATTGATTTTTCTATTTTTTTTTTTTTAACATAACGAGTTTTCAGGATAATTGCACAAATCTTCTATATATTTATTATAAACGCAGTTTCAATCCCAAAAAAGGGATTTGAAGAGTGGTGTAATCCAATTCCAAACTTTCAGGAAATCTTAAATGGAAAAAAGTATCATTTTTATTAATGCATTATTTTTATGATTTTGGATTATAGACTGTGTTCATTTGATTATTAATTTTCTAATCAATCTAATTATAAAGAGCAAACTAATTAGAGGAATCATTAATCCTTGAAATGCATTCTTGATTAATTAATTAAAATGTATAGGTAAATAAACAATCTGCATAAGAAATGAGAGACTTGATGTTCAATGTCCATTTGAGTATTGATGTTGTTTAGTGTCCTCCATGTCAATATATGTTTGAGTTAGGGTTGTAGTTAAAAAAAATTCTTTGTGGTCATTAAATGTTGCAATTAACTCTTTTGTTATCCTTTTCAACAGATGAACATTTGTCCGATGAGGTGAATGAGAATATTAATGTAGTGGAGGATGAATTTTTTGGGGGGAATGATTTAGAAGTCGAAATAGGCCCTTGTTTGAATGATGTAGTAGAAGGGGAGGAATCTCCGAAGGTGCCAGAAACATGAACGAAGTTTAATGATGCGGACGAAGACTTTGATTTTTATAAGAAGTATGCCACTTTTGTGGGTTTTCCGGTTAGGAGAAGAAACACGAGGAAGGGAGTAGATGGCGTTGTACGTAATGTTGCATTTACATGTGGTAGAGAAGGACGTCGAAGTTATGCTACAAGTGGATCTTTGAAGCCCCAACCAACAATTCAAATGGACTGGAAGGCTAAGTTGACTGCTTGTTCAGATATGGCGGGCATGTGGCGAATTAACAAAGTCATTCTTGAGCACAACCATCAAACTAGTCCTTCCAAATCATGGTTTTTCAAATGCAATCAACAAATTGATGGCCATGTAAAACGGAAACTCGAAGTAAATGACATAGTAGGTATTCCCCTACACAAGAGTTTTAACTCAGTGTTGTTGAATCAAGAGGTTATAAGAATTTGTTGTTTATCGAAAAGGATTGTAGAAACTACATCGAAAAGGTTAGGAAGTTAAGGCTTAGGGAAGGTGATGCTGCTGCAATCCAAGCATATTTCTTGAGAATGCAGGCACAATGTCATAGTTTTTTCTTTAGTCTTGATTTGGACGACATGGGCCAGTTGCGGAATGTCTTCTAGGCTGATAATAGGTGTAGGGAAGCATACAAAGAATTTGGAGATGTGGTCACATTTGATACCACGTACTTAACCAATAAGTACGACATGTTGCTCCATTTGTCGGTGTCAACCACCATGGTCAATCGACCCTTGTTGGTTGTGGTTTGGTTTCAAATGAAGAAAGTAAGACTTTTGTGTGGTTGTTCAGAACATGGCTACAATGCATGGAGGGACAAGCTCCTTAAGGAATTATAACTGATCAAGATAGGGCCATGCAAAATGCGATTGAGATCGTTTTCTTGAGCACGGCGCTTAGATGGTGTCTTCGGCATATCCTGAAGAAGTTGCCCGAGAAATTCTGTGGTCACAGTGATAAAGGATCAATTATGTTAGCTATACACAATACAATCTATGAATCACAAAGTCCAGAGGAATTTGAGGAGGGTTGGAGAGCACTAGTTGATAGGTACACATTGCACAATAATGAATGGTTGTCCGGGTTATATATTGAACGTAGGCGTTGGGTGCCTTGCTTTTTGAAGATAAGGTTTTGGGCTGAGATGTCTACAACCCAGCGAACCGAGAGTATAAATGCATTTTTCGATGGGTATGTTAATTCAAAAACTACACTGAAGCAATTTGTTGAACAGTATGAGCGGGCTCTGCGAAGCAAAGCTGAGAAGGACTTTCAGGCAGATTACAAATCCTTTTCACAGATGGTCCCATGTGCTACTACATATGAAATGGAGAAACAATATCATCCAGTCTATATGATATCGAAGTTCAAGGAATTCCAAGCAGAGATTACTGGAAAAGTATATTGTGATGTGGTTTCTACACTGGACGACGTATCGGGGATGCGCTACATGGTTAGTGAAGATAATACATTTAAAGGACAAATTAAAAAGAAGATCTTTTCAGTGAAATTCAAATGGGAAAAAGTGCCAGATTGTTTCTAGGTGTCATTTATTTGAATTTAGGGGAATAATCTGCAAACACGCGATTGCTGTGTTTTTTCGCAATGGGCTTACAACAGTTCCAGATGAGTACATATCGAGGAGATGGAGGAGAGACATTTGTCGGTTGTATACTCTGGTGAAAATTGATTATAATGGTTGGATTGCCAGATCAGGCCAGAAAATGTATGACAAACTTTGTCGCGCTTTTGCCAAGGTAGCCGACTTGGTAGCTGAGGACGAGAATAGAATAAGGGAAATCATAGAGTGGATTGAAGTTTAGTATAGTCGGCTATTGAAATCAAGCCGCGCAATTAACAATGTTCCGATAAGGCATAGTTTTATTGTTTGATTGACATTATTTTTCATGAAAAATGAGGCATAGTTTTGCTATTTTATCAAAATTAATTTTTTTTTTAATTTTCCATACGTTTGTACTAATAATAATAATAATTTTAATTCATAAAAAGAAAAATGAGTTAATTAACAAGAATTCCATAGAAAACTAAGGCATTTAAACATGCAAAAAATAGGAAAATAGGAAAATAAGCTGGAATTCATGTTTTCCATGGAAAAATAATGTGCAATCAAATGGACCCTAAGGTGTGTTTGATTCAAAATGTGGAAAATAAAATATTTTCCATGTAAGTGAGAAAATGTTTTCATAGTAAAGTGGTGAGAAAATTTTTCCAATTAAATGGCATAACTTATGCTAAGTGTTTGTATCAAGAAATTATTTTCCAATTCAAATTTTCCAATCAAACACAAAAATTGGAAATGATTTTCCTTAAAGAGACATTTTCTAGGAAAATACTATTCCGTGGCTGATTTTTTGATTTTTTTGATTTGAATTTTTTTATTTTTTAAGGTAAAATGTGTGGTTAAAAACTGGAGAAAAAAATATATGTGGTTAAAAAGTGGTGAAAAATTGTATATTTTATAAATTGTAATCATTTATAAATTGGAAATAGGTTCAGTTTGGTTATGACTTCTTTTTATTTTATTTATTTATTTTTGGGTTATAATTCTGATTGGTTGTTTGGAAGTTCTAAAAATGGCTGCTGGCAGTTTTTTTAGTTAGTTAAATCCATTTTTCATATTAATATTAATATATAATTAATAATGTCTGATTAATGGAGACTTTTAGTTGAACCGTCTAGCAAACGTAATGACTCCCTAGACGTGGCATTGAAACACACGATGAACCTCTAGAAATTGTAAATACAGTGCATAAAGGATATAGTAAAAACAGAGAAGGATATCGTTATTACTATTAAACTAACACGTGTGTCATTTCCCACTTAACATGATATCATAAGCTAAAATGTAGAAATATTTAAATTGACACGTGGACGTTTTATTAAGAGAACAAAACATTAAAGGTTCGCAACATAGATTTCACATATATAACTATTTGAGAGTCATTGGTTAATTTCTAATTTCTAACGTTCGTTAGTTGAATCAATCATTTGACTTGAGTTCATCATATCTTATCTTATTATTATTATAAAGGAAGATAGTAACCCAAAATTCCCTCCAAAATGTTTCCCCCAAAAATGTTGTTTTATGCATATATATATATATATTTTAAAAAAAATAAAGTATATTCATATCATTTTCCCTCCAGACGAGAGTTCCCTCATTTCATTTGAACCTTTTTACTGTTTGCATTCTGATGTTGCATTAAATGATAATACACGACTTTTGAATTTTGAAAATGACGTGTTATGTCTTTTTGCACTTTGTACACAGAGATTTTATGCCTTTTGCACTTTGTACACAGATTGAACCCTGCAGTCTGTAAATACACTGTTCAAAATTGAAATTGCATTAAGTGAGCAGACATTTTTTAAAAAGATGAAATGATTGCTGATATACCAAGGCACTACATTCACAGGCGTTTTCTTTCCATCACAAAACAACAGAGTCTATTTAAGCCAGCAACCTTCTGTTGCTGTTTCGTTTACACGCATTTGAGGTTTTTTTTTTTTACACACGCTTGAGAGAGTACAACAAAGGTATTTGCTTCGACATGTAAGTTGTATTCATGTTCTGCTGAAGGTAAATAAACTACAGTTTCTTATTTGTAATTGCAGTGAGATGGCTCCCATCATATACCTCTTAGCAGACATCGTTCATACGAAAACCGAATGGGCATTCCGTGTTCGTGTTGTTCGGCTTTGGGAGAATCCAACCTTTTGGAAAGCCTGATGAAAAAAGTTGCTTGGAGATGGTCTTGGTCGACAGAAATGTAAGTCCTGTAAAAAAAAATCAGTTTAGTTGTATTAAATGTTATAGATTCCTATGTGAACAACATGCTTCGAATACAAATGTTGTTATGAACTAATTACAATGTATTTTTCAGTCAAGATTATGCTAATGTTAAAATAAATACTATAAATACAGTGAACAAGAGACAAATGTTGCAATAAATGTTCACCATCTTCACTAGATGAAGTAAAATCTTACAAAGCAGCACCACTTTACAGCCTACCTACCGATTTAAAGAGCAGAATTCCTAATTCCTATTATTTATGTGTTAATTATTTTATATATGTTCACTGCATCTAAAAACAGAAAAAAAAGAATAATTAGAGATGTTCACTGTCTTCTCTATATCTGCATAACAAAACTATTAAAAAATAGCTGAAGTCCTTGCCGATCTAGATATTTAACATTAGCATAAGACTTCATTCCTTTAGTATTTTATGTTATCAGTCAGTGGATCTAAAACGAGAGATAAATCAATTATATTGTGAATATAATTTTAAAAAAAATTAATATTGAACAAAAATGACTCTGAAGTATTGGCACGTATACATATTTATCTGATAAAACATACAAGTGTTGCTATCAATGGTTAATTAAATCATTTTTTGTTAACTAATGATAAAACATTTGATTCGATGTGGAATTTGTGTATATCTAGGGCACTAGAATTCATGCATCGGTGAAACGCAACTTGATCAAGACATTCAAGCCTAAGATTAGTGAGGGCATCTTATATCTGACGCGTGACTTCGTTATTGGATACAACAATTCTAAGTATATAAAGCTTCGGATCACAAATACAAGCTCAATTTCATGATGGAGTTTTTCAGGGATCTACAAACACGGATTTAGTTTCCACCATGGATGAACATATTAGTGTTCAACAACAGACTGGTACGAATTTTGAAATGAAAGCAACTTTTATTACTTGAAGGATATCATGACTATTAACTTTTTCAACTGATCTTTTTTGCCATGCAGAAAATAGTGGTAAGATTACATATTTAAATATACAAGCTTCACCTTAATTATGAGTGTAATGTAAATTGATTTAAAACAATTCATCCAATATCTTCAGATTTTAGTGTTTTTGACATGTAAACTAATGTCACTACATTTTGGGAATCATGTGAATGTGTAGAACCAACCAAGACGTATGTGAGATTGCCTGCTTTATCCGCTGGAAAACACACATTACGTAATGGTCTAATTCAAATACCTTCCCAGTTAACATCAAAAACAATTTCAGAGCTGTCGGATCCTTTAGCTGTACAGCAGAATAATTTCAGTTCTAGCGAAGGCATTTATTTTAAGGTATATATTTAAAATATTTTTACATTTAGTATAACATTTAGTGAACTGCATACTTGATACATAGTTTTTAATTTTTTTTATATTTTTGTTATCAATCTAGGGGAGGATATGGAAATTCACGATACGCAAGATATAGGTAATTACATTTAAATTATGTAAGTCGAAAAAAATAATTTATTTATTATATGGAATCAATGTCTTATGGTTTTCATAGAAGAGTAGAGTACCCTAAAATTTTTAGGTTTATCCATGCAGATGATGAGGAAGAGGAATCTTGTGTCCAGTCTAAAAGAAGTACCTTTTTAAAATTTTAAGAACCTTCGCATTCTGACTAGGAAGCTGTGAGAATATCATTTAATCAATCAATATGAATGAAGATATGCTACGTTATACTATATTTCTAAAGTTTTATGAACCATGAAGATTTGTATTCATGCACCATAAGCTAATATCATAAACTACAATTCATTTACTGCAAATAAATTATTTTCAAGAAATAATAACGCAGAAGTAGAAGTTATTTAATATCTGGAAAACATTTATGTACAGGATACCGAGGAAATACCTAAAGATGTAACCATTTTTTTGGCCACGAGCACAAGAAAAATATAATCTTTCTTGTGGCTCCATCTTCTATTGTAATTCAGAACTGGACAAAGAAAGGGGGGAAAATTAGTTACAAATTAGTTATCCTATGTAATTTAGTATGTACAATCAGAAATTGAACCGAATTATCTCCTCACCTATGTGTCTCCACAACCTCCTTATTCCAGATTTGACCATTTGCACGTGTTTCTTGGCAAGTTCAATTTCTATGTAGGTGGACAAAAATATGTACATGCTGCACAACATACAACACAATACGAACTTGATAAGGGGTTTCTACCGTGTTATTAACAAAGAAATGAAATCAAAGTTTTATTTTAAGTAAAGATAAAAAAATAGAAGATTTCAGAAATAACTTAACTTTTATACGGTATAGAGAAGAAGCAACTCGCGATTGTGATTTTTTTGTGTACCAAGATGCCCATTAAATTTCGGATCTGACCGTTTTTTACGAGATCTAGCAAGAAAATACACATTCTTCAAAGGACTACAAAAAATACATCAAAGCATACCCAAAAAGGTTTTCCTGTATTCCATAGGTTAGATAGATATAATTGTAGGAAAAAAATTCTTTAAACAAAAATAATAAGCCTAACCAATATGAACCTAAGGTGCTACTAACGGCTGTAGCACAAGTTGAAAAGCAGATCGTAGGCAAGCACCACCAACAATTGATTTTCGAGATCCAAAGGTAAATCGGAGTTCAGTCAGAGATTCGGTATATTTCATATCGTGAACTGAAATGCTCGGCCGGAAACGAACTTGATAATAGAAATTTAGATGAAATCGCCATGTATTGGAGGGGACGATGGGGTTTGTGAGGGCATAGGATTCCAATGGTAGAAAGAAAATGAAAGCATTTGAGTGTATAGTGCGTGATTTCAGATCTTTTTCTGTTGTTGTTTCTTTTTTATTTATTTATTTATGGAGATAAGAAGTGGGATGCTGGACGATTTCAGATTTTTTCTATTTTTTTTTAATGGAGAGGAGATAAGAAGAAGAGGGATGAAGGACACGTGTTTTGGTTTCAGTTTTTTTTTTTCTCTTTTTCTTTTTTTATTTTTTTATATGGAGGTAAGAAGGAGAATTTGGAACGAAATTAAGTTTATGGATGGTGGACACGTGTTTCAAGAAATGTTTGAATAATAATGTGAAGACTGATTTAGCGGGCTTTAAAATAGAATTAATTATTTGGTTGATTTATTTATGTTTTCTAGATAAGTCGTGAGATGAAAAATTGAAGAAAAAATGTGTTTAGTTAAAAACTGGTATGAAAAGTTGTGTACTAAATTTTGTATTTTATTTTATTAATTGATAGAGCCGAACAGAGCAATACAATTTTTCAAATCCCTTTTATCCAAAAAAATTTCTCCGTCAAATTTTCAAATATAAATTTTACCTCAAAATCGTAAATAAATAAATTTATAAACCGCTATAGTTGTTACAAAAGGAAATTAATTGTTTTATTTTTATACGTAATTCTTACGATTTATAAAGCAATTTATAAAATAGAAATTTTCCAATATATGTTTCGTTTTGTAACATTGTATCAATTATAAATTGCCTTATTTATGTTTTCAATGTAAGATGTGTGGCTGAAAAGTGCTGGTAAAAAAAATGTTTGATTGGACAGTGGTTTGAGAATTGTTTCATTATAACTTTGATCGACAAATGTTCAATGTGTGTCTAAAAATTGGTTATTAGATTTTTAATTCATTTAAGTCATTTATTATCATTTATGTAAAATTGAACAATGATTACTGTTGATATATTATTAAGCCTCTGTTTGTTAAAAAAAAAGTTAAAAACATGTTTTTTTTATGTTTTTTTCGTAAAATGTATTGTTGAAAAATGGAGAAAGAAAATGTATGTGGTTAAAAAATAATTAGGAGAATTGTGTAGAAAAAATATGTTTAAAAACATGTTTGCAAAACGAAGGCATATATTTCTAAAGTAACTATTAACTCTTCATACTTATGGCAACATTGTAAAGTTTTGAAATTGACAAAGAATATGAGGCTACAGAGGACAAATTCAGAAATTGATCTTGAAGAGTTCAAATCATTCTCAGACTGGATTTCAAATATTAGAGATGGTACAATTGGTGGGCACAATGATGGGCATGCTTTGATTGAAATACCTGATGATTTACTGATAAAAGGGATTGGAGATTTAGTTCCCTCAACAGTATAGAGCACGTATCCAAATTTCTCAGAAAGAGTCAACGACTCATCATATTTGCAGGAAAGAGCCATTTTGGCCCCAACCTTGGATGTTGTTGAAACAGTCAATGAGTACATGGTCTCTCTCAATGAAACATATGGAAATACATATCTAAGCTCTGATGCAGCTTCTAGATTAGATTCAAACATTGATTTACTAGACGATCTACACACCAGAATTATTGAATAGCATAAGATGTTCAGGTGTACCTAATCATGAGCTGAAGTTGAAGGTTGGCACTCCTGTTATGTTGTTAATAAATATTGATCATTCTACTGGATTTGGAAATTGGACTAGATTGGTCATAACAAATTTTGGTAACCATGTTTTGGAAGCTAAGATCATCACAGGAAGTAATGCAGGACACAAAGTTTTAATTCCACGAATGACTTTAACTCCATCAGATCCAAGACTACCTTTTAATTTTCAGAGAAGGCAATATACATTGATCGTATTGTATGCTATGACTATTAACAAAAGTCAAGGCCAATCACTATCACATGTAGGTCTATATTTGAAAAAGCCCGTCTTCAGTCACGGTCAACTCTACGTGGCAGTTTCTAGAGTCACAAACCGTTCGGGGTTGAAGATACTTACTTGGGATCGATATGGAGTATCATCAAATTCAACTTCAAATGTTGTCTTCAAAGAAGTATTTCAAAATTTGAATTAGCCAACAGTGTGGTTCTATTTTCTCTAAACATGGCATTACCATGTTTTTATGCTAATTGTGCATTTGCAAATGATTTAGAAAACAAAAAATACTTATATGTGTCTCTTATTCAAATTTTTTTTGACGTAACATTAATCCGTACATCGCACGAGTGGATGAACTAGTATTATCTTATAAGAGAATAGTCGTACTTTGACATATTGGATGTTGTTCTGGGAAGAGTTGTCAATACGATGTCGTTTGGGTATGTAAAAAAATCAATATATGATTCATCGCTCTTAAATAGTAAGAGATTATGATCTATGTTTTATTTGGTTAAATCGATATCAAAATTCTTGGCCAATGTAAATTTATGATTCGAAAACAGTTTAGAAGCTTATTGACTTAAGAACAAAATAAAAGATATGATTAATAATCGAGATTGATACACTTCCATATCTAGTAATTGACCAGATCGTATTGACGAGAATATTATAATTCATGATAAATGAACAAGTTCGATTTTTTCACTCTACACGACATTTCACGTCACATGCATTGCCCTAACACACATTGTTAGATTTCAATTTGGGACAACGAATGTAGATTAATTAATCTAGAAGAATTATTGATTAATTAAAATGAGTTTTAATTAAGGGTTAATTGCACCTTCTACCGTATTTTGAGGATGAAATGCATAAATTACTGTGTTAAGAACAAAAATTGAAATATACGTTCATTTCTCCCCGACTGCTTCCAATTCTGTCGTGCGTCTTCTTCCATCTTCTCCCCACAGAACCACCACCACCACCACCACGACACCACCACAGCACCGCGACACCACTGAATCACCATCACGACACCATCGAACCACCACCAGATCACCCAGTCACCAATCATCGCCAGCAGCCACCACAACCAAGAACCCAACCACAAACAGCCAGTAAAGAACCACCACAAATACCCAACTGTCAGAATTCCGTTCAATTTCCACCGGCGCTTTGATTCAATTCAACCGCCCCATGGCTAAAAAAATATGGCTGCTATCAGATTTCCGTTCACTTTCCACCGGTGCTCTGATTCAGTTCCATGTTATTTTTATTGATTTTTTTTTTTGCTTTCGGTTGTTGGGAATAATGTTGAAAGATGCAGCTGTATTGCTTTAGCACCTCTCCTACTCTGATTCTGCTTGGTTGAAAATAAGAAAATATTGCGTGAAAATCGTTTGATTCTAGTTTGAGATAAAGTTTCATACTTAAAAGTGTAAAGTTTCAAGTTATGATACTATAATTTCGCTCAAAGTATCATAAAAAATTAATAAAGTTTCATATTTTGATACTAAAAATTTGAAGTCATGTTGTGATATTTTACAAGTATCTTATGATACTTTAAGTATGCTGTTGTGAAACTTGTAAAGTATCATAAGATACTTGCAAAGTATCACAATGTGATACTTGTGAAAACAGTATTTTTCTAAAAAAAAAAAAATAATAAAGTATTTTTCAGTTTTTTTTTTAAAATGAAGTAAATTTCAATTATGATACAAAAATATGGGTATTTTTGCAAACCTCCCTTTAATTAATTATATTTTGATTAGATCAAAATAATAATTCATGTCGTTCGATATCACTATCGGGAATCTAAAGGGTCACACACATTGACAGAACTAGAAGTATGTAATTAAAATTAATTAATTAACAAATATTTGACATTTGTAGAATTAATTACTTAAGTTGTTTATTAATAAGCTCGAGTTAATTAGTTAAATTAATTAACTTATGAACCACATGATCGGGTCATGTTTAAGCGATGAACCAAGCCCAATTTAACATCTACGAATATGAACTTGGGTTTATAAATTTTTACCAATTAATTATTATCTTACTAGGACAATAATTGATAAACTCTGATTTATTATTCTTGTTCTCTCGTGCAGATCACATATGTAGGTTGGATAATTTGAACTGCTATAGTGTGCAACAAGATTGAAAATGCGTGATTCTGAAATTATTTTGCAAGTACAGCCAAGAGGTAATGTTCTTATCATGAATTCTATCTAAACAGAAAGTAGATTCTCGTTTGGAAAATGAAATTATTTTAAATTCAACTGTGCATGATTAAGTAAATTGCTAACACTTTTGTCTTTTATCGAATGTTAATATAATGTGGATATTTGAACCTTCCACGAGCTCAACATATGGATTGGATTTAATTAACCATACACGGGTCAAGATACGGATTAAATCTGATAAAAAGTAATTTTTATTTTAACTCGATACGAGTTTCATCTACAGGTGATATGCATGCATTTAGGACAAGCATACCATTATTCAATATCTTTCTGTCCCACAAAACTTTGGTAATCCTTTGAGCCTGAACACATTTCATGAAATTGATTACCTAAACCAAATATCTTCTCCTTTTGAATGTAAGTTCCCTTCTGCTTTCTTTTCGAAGAAGTTGGACAATTTACTCCAGACGATTATCTTCTTCTTCCTAGTTCCTTCATCCTCTTTTTTTCATGTATATTTAGTAATTTTAACTGTTTGATTCATAGTATAAAGTTCAAATTAGAAGAAAGCATGTTTTATTTATGTCAATAATTGTTACACGATATGTGTAGAGGGATACTGTGGTGGATGAATAACAAAAGTCATTAAATGTGTAGGGTTGCTTAATAATAGCTCCATTTTATTTAATTATTGTTCCTTGTTCTTCATTAGTTAGTTAAAATTATTTTTACTTATTTGTAGATTAGTAGGTTGAATTAATTGGTTATCAAGTTGTACATAGTTGGTATATAAATAGACATTAGCAACTATCGAATAAACATCATCAATTATAGCAAATTGTCTTCTTCCCTTGCCTCTTCTCATGCTCATTTCCTATGCATAAAAATTCTCTTATTGAATTTTGGAATATCCATTTAATTTATCTGTGGCATTGATGGTGTGCTTGTATATGATATGATATGATATGAATGGCAATGTATAATGTTTATAAGACAAAACATAAAGATGGATACAATACATAAACAGTGGCTGATGTCACAGACACAATAAAAACAAAAAACCTATAAATAAACTGAAAAGCTAGCTACGAGAACTATACGACTCAAACAGAAGTACGAGAATAACAATGCAACAAATCTCGGCCATTCACGCCAATATGAGCTCTATTCTAACCATGGGCTGCCACACGAGGTATCGAGAAAATGCTACAACAGTTTTACTTGGAAGGTGGTGGAGATAGGACTGGGATGGTAGGAAAGGAAGGGATCTTGGGAATAGAGGGGAATGAAGGCATTGGGGGAAATGCAACTTTGGGCATGCCGGGAATGGTAGGAATAGCTGGTTGTGTTGGCATGGTTGGAATAGAAGGCATTGGTGGCAAAGCTGGCTTTGGTAATGATGGAATAGATGGCATTCCCGGCAAAGGAGGAGGCAATGATTGCAGCAGCGTACGAGCAGCCTCGCATTTTTCATAACTGGCGACGACTATAACTGGAAGGATGAAAATGTAAGGATAAACACTTCTAGCCATGATAGTTTGAAGATTAAAATGAAGGGGTTTTTTTTTTTTTTCTTTTTTTTTCTAATCAGCTGGGACAGGAGAAGTTTTGAATTTGATGATGGAAAACAAACTGGATTTGGAGTATTTATAGATACAGTTGAATCCCAGGGTTGAAAATTATGATTGATATTGGTGAAAATATGTTAAGTTTGGTTATGACTTTGATTTATTTTATCCTTTTTATGATTATAAATTTATAATTATGATTGGTTGTTTTGAAATTCTGAAAATGGCTGCTGATATTGCTGTAGTTAGTTAAATCTTTAACCTATCAATAATAAATAATCTTTAATTGATCCTTCTGGCAAACAAGTGGCAAGTTTATGAATCAGTCCTTTATATATATTGTTAAACCACCAGTGGACTTATAAAGCTTTATAATCCGTACTAAATGCTAATAGATACAATAGTAATATGTTTTATTAAGTTTAAATAAATTATTTAGTATCAATTAGATAAATTTATATAATTCTTTCAATAAATACTTTGGTTGGTTAGTATGAGTATCACTTAATACTATTTTGTTCTTGGTAAAAACCATTTCACATCACGTGGCAGCTCGGCATCCTTCAATGTCGAGCAGCCACGTGTTTGATAGGAAACATAAGAGTTGTGTATCGTTGGTAACATATCAATTTTGATAGGAACTTTCCTTTTAAAATGGAGATAAACAACTTCCGTTTGATTGAAAAGAAAATAATTTCCTATAAATTATTTCGTGGAAAATATCAATTAGAAGTTTTTGACTGAATTAATTTTTAGGTGAAAAAAGTGGATAATTTTTCAAGTTTTGTTGTTTGATTGACATTATTTTTCATCACAAATAAAACAAAATTAAGCTATTTTAATCATTTTTTTTTTATTTTCACACAATTGTAATTGAAAATACTAATCTTAATTTTTGGAAAAAATAAATAAATCAACTAACAACAACAATTAGGGCAAAACGAGGTGAAGTGATTTCCATACAAGGTGAAAAATGAGCCACGATTTAGAGGGAGTGGGACCAAATTTTCAAATTGTGGGAGGGGGGAGGCCCCCTTTTCCGAATTTTTTTGAACCAAAATGATTGAAACGACAATTTTGAGTACCAAATTGAATATAAGGATAGTCATAAATGATTATACATAAAAAATGGGTTCTTCAAATTTAAAATCATAATTCATAAATAACGATTTTGTACACGTCTGTTTCCCTCGTCAAATTTAAAGATCAAGAGAAATTGCGTACAACTAATAGAGATCGACCCAGCTTGAAATTATTAAGGACCTAGGCCACAAATATATATATATATATATATATATATATATATATTCCTAGAGAGAGAGAGAGAGAGAGAGAGAGAGAGAGAGAAAATGCATATTCTCACTCCTGGGTTGTCTCTGGTATCAAATCTCTTCCAAAATAAACATTACATTTTTATGTTGAAATTCTGATCATGAAGCAATCCTCACACATATCTCTAGATTAATTATAAACTTCTTCCTAAATAAATAAATAAATATAATAAAATCCAAAAATTTCAGTGGGGGTACGGACCCTCACTGGTCCTAAGGGAGATCTATCCCTGCTAATAGGTGGGAAATGATTGCAAGGTTTGCATGGAAAATTCCATGTTTTACATGAGTATATGTAAGGTGTTTTTCATAGAAAAAGAAAAACACCAGGAAAATAGAAAATATTATCCAAGGCAAATAAAGCCTTAAAAAGACAGCTAGTTCTATTTTTGAGAACAATATCCCTTTTTGTATTTTCACTTGTAAGCTTGGAATATTACCTATGCAAGCATGATTAAAACGATCCTTCCATAACCTTATACCACCTTCTTTGGACTTCACCTTAATATAGTTTCAATAATGGGAACTTATTTATATCAGTGTTTTAAAAAGCCTATCTAGTGGAGTTAACAAGAACTTATTTTATCAATGTTCTAAAAAACCACCTGGAGCTTAGCTCTATCCAGGTGCGAAGCTCGAGCACAATGTTTCGCCTTGGTTAAGCTTCAAAATTTACTTTCATGACTTGTCTCGCTTTACACTTTTTTAGAACACTAAAAAGTAGCTGTAGTTGTATTTGTCGAAGTATGCGCGTTAATGGGGCGTTTATAAATGATATTAATTGTGAAGATGTAAACTTTATACAATAGAAAACATAATGATTGAATAAACTTACAACAATGAAAGCAATTAATACAATAGATAAACACTGGCTCATGATAAACGATAACAACATATAAATTAACTTAAAACCTATAGCGTACTATATGACACTGGCAAATGTATTAAAATCAAAAGGAGAGCAATATATCTCCATTTCAGCCATCATGATGTCTGTCTGAGAATCTGTGTCCGTTATAATCATGGCCTATCACTGGAGGTTTTGAGAAAATACTACCAACAATTTAACTGGAAGGTGGTGGAGACATGACTGGAATGGTGGGGATGGAAGGGATCTTGGGGACAGATGGGAATGAAGGCATTGGGGGCAATGAGACCTTGGGCATGCCAGGAATAGCTGGAATAGTTGGCTGGTTTGGGATGGTTGGAATGGAAGGCATCGGTGGCACTGCTGGTTTTGGGAGACTTGGGATGGTCGGAATTGATGGCATTGGTGGCAAGGATGGATTTGGTAGTGATGGAATCGTCGGCATTCCCGGCAGAGGAGGAGGCAACGACTGTAGCAGATTACGCGCAGCCTGGCATTTTTGATAGCTAGAGAGGGCTATAACTGAGAGGAAGAAAATGCAAGTGTAAATGCTTCTTCCCATGATTGCTCAAAAATTAAAAAGAAGTAAAAGGATTATTTTGACAGATCAATCGGGACAGGAAAAGTTTTGAATTGGAAGGTGGAAAAGAAAGGGGATTAATGGGCGTTATTTATAGTGGGAGTTCATTGCCAATGTTGCAAATTATATATAAGATGTTGGTGGGAATTAGTTCAGTTTAGTCATGACTCTGATTGGTAGCATGGAAATTCAGAACATGGCTGCTGACATTTTTGTTGTTAGTTAAACCTTCTAGGAATAGGAAACAAGTGGCAGGTTCATGATTTAGCTTGTGTTCGGTAAAGTAGTTTATTTGGTTTATAAACCAATTATAAACTACACAATTTTCCAAACCATTTTTTAACCACAAAAATTCTCTCTCTCCAATTTTCAACAATTACTTTTTACCTCAAAATCATAAATAAATCAATTTATAATCCAAACAGTGTTACCAAACGGAGGATTAGTTTCCCAGAGTTGATGACATAAAAATAAAAGGTGTAACCCACACCTTGAGGATCTCAACCGACCATGTCCTGAGCCATTGGTTGAGAAGGTTAATCGCAGATTATGCCTCTCAGAGTCAGGGTAGAGGACTTGATAGGAAGTCCAAAGTTTGGTTAACTCCCGCTGACGACAAGGTACAAATCCAATATTTCAGGATTCGAACTTGCACATCGCTGCACTGAGCCTTACCAGCCCTCCCCTTTGCCACTGGGAGATGTGCCATGTGGACGTCTGTCTCCCAGAGTTGATGACATAAAAGCTGTAAATGCTTATTTAAGCATAGAATCAAGAAATAAACTAAAACCTCGTACGTGAAAACAAATGGTATCGTTTGAAGATCTACTACCATAAGATGTTGAGTTAACTAGTATTTCACCCGTGAAATGCACGACATTATGTTGAAACATATAATTTTGACTTCAATAATTTCCAAATTCTTTTGATTATATGTCAAACATGTGTATGATGAAATAAATAGGAAAACAATAAAATGATATAGTAATTTGGAAAAAAAAACAAAGGATAATTTAAACAATTATCAAATAATGCATAGTATTGAAATGAAAATAATAACTTGCGTAATTGAAGACCGCTTAAAATTTTATTTTTGTTCATTTGTTGTATAAAAAGTATAAATTATTGAAATATTATTATCATTTAACATTTGAATAGTAAAAAATGATAAATAAAGTATTAGAAAAATAACCATATGTGCGAACTACCCAATTCATATAAATATTTTATTGAAGTTTTAAATTTTTTATATAGTTAATTAGATAATTTAGATCAATTTGCTCAAGCTTGAACTTTAGACACAATTGAAATTGAATTATATTTATAATTACAGTGTGATCGATGTTATTTTTTAGTGCTATAATATTTTTTTGATTGTTTAGTTTCTTATTTTACGAGAATAACAGCTTTGAGATCAAGCCGTACAACTCAAAAAATGACTATTTGCATTCTCTTTTATTATTATTATCTCGGAAAGACTTAAAAATTTTCTTGTATATTACAAATATAGTTATTTAGTTGAAATTTCAAGGAATAGATGTAACTAAATTAATTAAATAATCTATTAATAAAAAAGATTCTAATCATTAAAATAGAGGATCGAAAGCGTACAACTTAATTGATCACAATGTATTGAAAACTTAAGTATTTAGACATGAAAATAATGAACAAATAAATAAAAAATATCAAACAAACCACCATTCAAAGGAAATGGAGAATGGTTTGAAATAAATTTTGTTTGTATTTATAAACATAGAAAATAAATTTTAAAATATACCTCCACACTGTTGTAACAAAAATTACATTAACTATTTAATTTAAAAAATAAATAATAAAATGTCAAGGTAAAAATGATACAAATTACAAATAATGGTCAAATAGTATATAAAAAAATAAATAGAATATTTAAGTTGTTCTAAATTAAAATAAGATAAAGATTTAATCAATTACATAATAAATTTGAAAATAATTTTTGTTTGTATTTATAAAAAAAGGAAAATAAATTTAAGATATACATCTGGAAAAATGTTGTAATAAAAATTATATTAACTATTTAATTTAAAAAATAAATAATAATAAATTAATAAACCTAGGCACATAGTAGGGGATCGAATGTACAGTATAAACAACATATAATATAATCTAAATGTAATAGTCATACATGAATTCATAATTCGTTCAAAATTAAAATGTCTAGGTAAAAAGGATAGAAAGTACAAACAATGATCACATAGAATATAAAAAATGAAAATGTAGTAAATTAAATTAAGATAAAGATTTAATCAATTACATAATAAGTTTAAAAACAATTTTTGTTTGTATTCATAAAAAAGGAGAAAATAAATCTAATATATATATATATATATATATATATATATATATATATATATCCAGAATTCTGCTACAGTAAAAACTACATTAACTATTTAATTTATAAAATAAATAATAAAAATTTAAAAAACTTAAAAAATTTAATAAATCTAGGTAAATATAATAGTGGTTCAAATATAACCCAATGTAAACTTAAATAGCCAAACATGCATTAGCCAAATAAAATATGAACCAAATAAATAACCATATTGTAATCAAATATGCATTAATTAACCAAATTAATATTAACCAAATAGTTAACCAAATTGTGTTCACACAATGTGTATGCATTAAACCACTAGTTATTTTTAAATATATAAAGATAAAGATTATGCTCAAAACTAATTCACTTATGTATGGAATCCCGCCACAATAATATCAATAAAAACAACCACATAATAAATTAATATTTGGTAACAGTTGAATTTATGTTTGTTTGAAATAATTCAAAATATAAACCAAAAAAAAAAAATTGTATATCTTCATGAAATCATCTTAAGTAATTATTTTTATTAATAATTATTAGGTTTTAAATGTAATTGGTTATTCCATGAACAAAACCTCACATTTAATGAGATAATGCGAGTCAAATTGTTATGTAGGTGCTTGAAGTGAAAGATGATGAGTTATGGACGAAGAAGAAAGAGTCCACTCTTTCCCGCTCGATTGATGTTCGAGCGGTATTAACAAAAAGAAGGGCGATCGATGCACACTCAGAGGGCACCCGAGCGCCCTTTATATTTGGCCAATTTTTTGTTTGTTAAAAAGAGACTTATAACCCTACTATAACACCTTTTACAACATTCTCTTCATATACCAAGTCCCTATTTTGTTTTTCAGTGGTTGATCATTATATTTCTTACGAAGTGTTGGTAAACCATGGGATTGTCAGAATACAAAAATTCCTTTTTGTGATCTAGAGTGTCCCACAACATAAATTCATCTACATATATATATATATTGAGACTACCAAAACAACTCTATCAAAAAATAGGATTATATTTTAATCCAAAATACTTATCAATATCATACACATGCCGACACACTGGCATTTCTTAATAAATTATCTCTTGTAGTTTATTTTAGTCTTTAAACAGAAGCCACCAAAGGTACCTGATCAAACCCAAAACAAAGCTCCAAATCAATTTTGAATTGACCAACTCTTGATTGATCAAAATAATTTATTAATCCCATTATATTCCACTAAAAAAAAAGGTGATTTCACTCTTGGTCTAATTAAAATTATTGAAGCTAATTACAAATAATTATATACTTTGATTTATCAATCAAATGCATCACCCTCGTCGATCAACCGAAATATCTGCAACAACGTAAATTGACCAAATCTCTCTTTTCCAATTATTCATAAATGCTCACTCTCACCTTTTAATTGACAGTTTCATATGATCACATTACATAATTAATTCAATAGTCAAAGTCGAATTATTGAGCTCAAATTTAAGTGTCTAGATCATATGAGGTCATGATCATGTCTATTAAATAGGTGATGTATTCCATATTGCGAATATATGCTCTCCGTTATTTACCTTTAATTCTCAAAGCACTGAGTTATTGACTAGTTAATTTGATCTCACTCACAGGTGCCTCAAATAACTTCAAACTTGTAATCGAAATTCTTTACGCACTCAAGATTAAGGTGTTACATACGGTGATCTGGTGAAGTTAAATTTGTGTGGTCAAATTCAAAAATTAAATTACACATTGTCTAGCCCAATATATTTAAAATGTATTCTCAACTTTATTACTAAAATCAAAGACATAATTTAATAAAATTAAGATGATCTTATTAAAATAAAGTATTTGTCTTTATTTTCCGATCGCAGACAATTAATTCCAAAAATGATTTATAAAACGTTTTTTTGCTATGCTTAACAACTTAAACACTTGATTTACAATACCTAAATAATTCACTGAGAAATGGATGCTCATAATTAATTCACCAAAATAATAATAATAATAATAATAATAATAATAATAATAATAATAATAATAATAATAATAAACAATATTTTATTTTGAAATGTCACGAGTTCAAATGAATTTTCTTGACGGACATAATTAATCCAACCGAAAGAACATTATATGAATTTTCTGATTCGTCCATTGATTCTCCTAAGATCTTGATTATTCAAAGTTGCTCAATTCAGAAAAACAACAAAACTTAAATTATTTACCAATAAGGCTTCAAAGTTCTAAAGCTAGGGAGAGATTGCAGAAATTCAAGTTGGAAAAGAACGAGGTTCATTATTGATAATCCACGTGTAGAAAAATATAGTCCAGAGTAGTTGAAAAGTTTGCAATGCACAATTGGAGAGTCTTTTAATGATTTAAAGATTAGGTGGTCACTGTCTACTGAGGTTTAATCGTGTCTCAAACAACTATAAATTATTATTTTCTAGTGGATCGTTTACTGACGGGAGTACCTAGAGTCCTTATCCCTGTGTAAAGTTATTCAAGGGTTTTTCCTTCATCAATAATTATTGGTGCTATTTACTTTACGCATTTATTTTTGTTGATTGATTGATTAATTGACATTAATCTTGGTTTAATTATCTATAAATTAAATATAATTTCGTGTTATACGTACATATTCACTCCATCTAGGTATTAGTTGGATCAACATTTTTTATTTCAATAAGAAATCATTATTTGTATTATATTATTATTCATGTGTTCAAAGGCCTGCAAAAGCGAATGTATGACTATCAATATGCATTTGTATATTTTATTTTATATTTTGAAAGTAATTAATATTTTACTATCAATAGGAAAAGCACTGCCCCAATGAATTCTTTTTTTTTTTTCACAGACAGTGGATATATTTCTTAAAATATTTTTCTAACAACAGTAAGTTCTTTGAACTCTAAAATGATACACTTATCTATATAACTTCAAAAAATGGCTTTAAAGTGAGAAATATTGTAGGACATTTCTACCCTCATGATAGGATTTGAGATGTGCGGAATTAAACGCTAGAAAATTCCGAACCCAGGTTGTTACGGACGATGGAATCTTGACCCGACAATCACGACGCGGAATCGACGATGCGGATTGAAGAACCAAGATTTGCAAAACGTCACAACGATCTGTCCAGCTTCCTTTATAAGTTTTTGGTTTTGAACACCACAAATACTCTCGCAAATATTTGATAAGTTCTGGATGAACGCCACAAGATAATCAATCTTGATAAGTTCGGGTTTGTAATGTTAATCCATACATTAAACAATTGAAAAAACATTCAATCTCTTTTTATTCAAATTCAAAGTCTCCCCATACAATGAATGGAAAAAAGCGTATAAATAAACAAACAAAAACCCTAGACATGAATGGGCTCAAAATAGACTCATAATTGACCTAAAATACTAAAATAGGAAAAGAAAATAAAATATGCGAAATTCTGGAAAAATCTGATTCGCCACCTAGTTACGGTTGTAAATACCGGGCTTACCGCCGTATGCCCCTCTCGGGTCCAAAGTTAATACCGTAGTTACGGCCGTGACGAATTTGATTACGGCCGTAAGTCATGTTCTGCCCAAAAATTGCGATAGCTGTGTTACGGTCGTAACTCCAATAGTTACGGCCATAAAATGCCTTCTGCTTAATTTTCTGGTTCTTTTCGACACGGTTTGATCTTCAAAGCTCATCGAACCTGCTGAATTCTTGTTTTTTCTTGAATATTTAAATTTTTCCGTCAAGCCTGCTATGATTCATATTATCGGGGTTCTGAATCACATCATACCCTCCTTCTTTATGATGATTCGTCCCGAATCATAGCTTTGTTCATGAATGCAACTGCTCCCCCTGGATCAAACGAAAATTTCTGCTTCCATGCCATGAGTTCAATAAATTATGCTCCTTTGATTGGAAAACATGGAAGAGATGGAGCTTGAACTCCCTTTTCTATACGTAGTGTGGTTGAAGCTTCCAAAAGTAATTAACGTGCAAAAAGGATTTAAACAAAATGGGGAGGGACATGTTAGCTTCATGAGGTACAAGGTATGGATCCTTATATTCATGATAAACAACCACCAACTCCACTTCTTGAACCACGAGGCTCTTCTCTTCGCCTCTTTCCTCCTTTGCAATTTCTTGTTCAATTTTTTTATCTTCAAACTCAACCACATCTCCTACCTCCACATTTGTATCACCATGTTCATGTACTACCTCATCACTACCAAAATGTGGATCTTCCAATTCAAAGCTCAAAATTTGAACTTCTACCACAACTTCCAATTTTTCTTCATCAAATTTTGGAGTTTGATCACCTAACTCCACCTTTTCATCTCCTACCACAAAATTCGGGGCCTCTTCAACTACTTCTAATTCATGTTTCAAGCCTCCTCCCTTCTTTTCAACATTCATATCCCGAGGCTCAACTATAACATGTATTTCACTCTCCTCTAGCCATTTAATCACCGCCTTTCGTTTCTCCACATTCTTTCGCAATTTAGCCAAATATTTTCTTTCTGCCTCCCATTCACACCTCAATCTTTCCTCATAATTTTTTTTTTGAATCTTCAAAATTGTCTTAGGATCAATCTCGACTCCTCTCTTAAGCTCAATTCCATCTCTAGGTTTGGATTCACACCTATAATCCCTCCTAGATCTAGTACCCGATTGAGATCATTCCTTTTGCAATTTAGTTATTTCCTTCCCTCGTTTATCCAACATCTTCTCAACATCATGCAAGAATCTGAACACACGATTTTTGGCGTTTTCATGGGAATTGGATATTGTGAAATTTATGTGGAAGGACACAGAAAAAGAATAATGAAACAAAGGATCACGAAATTCAAGAAAGTGGTTCTTGAATGGACTCTTTTTTTTTTTAATTTTTGGATGAATTTTCGGAATAAATAAAATAAATAAATAAAAAATAATCTTTTTTTTTTTTTTTATAAATCCGAAAATTCGACAACGAACACGACAAAAAAAGGGAACTTAATTCGGATAAGAATTAAGCAAAATAAACACTTTTGAAATTTTTTTGGAATGATTTTATGGATTAAAGACTCAACAAACTCAAGAACAAGAAGAACGCAAAAAAAGTGAAAACAAAACACTCAATAAGATATGTATGATTTTTATGAGACTCGATGATAAACATAAAAATCAAACTGGATAAAAAAACCTGAATTCAGAGTCCAGATCTGATACCAAATGATAGGATTCAAGATATGCGGAATTAAACGCCGGAAAGTTTCGAACCCATGTTGTTACGGACGGTGGAATCTTGACCCGACAATCACGACGCGAAATTGACGATGTGGATTGAAGAACCAAGATTTGCGAAACGCCACAAGGATCTGTCCAGCTTCCTTGATAAGTTTCTGGTTTTGAACTCCACAAATACTCTCGCGAATATTTGATAAGTTCTGGATGCGCCACAAGATAATCAATCTTGATAAGTTCGGATTTGTAATGTGAATCCACACATTAAACAATTGAAAAAACATTCAATCTCTTTTTATTCAAATTCAAAGTCTCCCCATACAATGAATGGAAAAACGTATAAATAAACAAACAAAAACCCTAGACGCGAATGGGCTCAAAATAGATTCCTAATTGACCTAAAATACTAAAATAGGAAAAGGAAATAAAATATGCGAAAGTCTGGAAAAATCTGATCCGCCGCCTAGTTACGGTCGTAAATACTGGGCTTACGGCCATAAGCCCCTCTCGGGTCCAAAGTTGATACCGCAGTTACGGCCGTGAGGAATTTGATTACGGTCGTAAGTCATGTTATGACCAAAAATTGCGATAGCTGCGTTACGACCGTAATTCCAACCGTTACGGTTGTAAATGGCCTTCTGCTTAATTTTCTGGTTCTTTTCGACACGGTTTGATCTTCAAAGCTCGTTGAACCTGCTGAATTCTTGTTTTGGCTTGAATATTTAAATTTTCCCGTCAAGCCTGCTATGATTCGTATTATCGGGGTTCTGGATCACATCACCTCACAACTTTTTTATATTTTCATATTTACCCTTAATGTTAATTAATGAATAATTATTTTTAAATATTTTATTTTTCATTTTATCAACAATGTCATTAATTTCAGTGCATTTACAAGAACCGAGTTCTACAGAGGCGACTCTATAGGGGGGACATTAATTTCGCCCCTATAGATTAGAGGCGAGACATTATTTCACACATGATTAAAAAGTCAATAGTGATGATTTTGTCGCCGCTGAAAATCGAAATATCTTCGTTATAGATGACGTATAGAGGAGATAAAATGTTGCCCCCTACAGGAATGTGTTTTTCACTCAAAAATTTTGCAGGATTTTTAGCGCCTTTCTTATCATTCCCCGATAGGTTAGGGATTTTTGGCCGGAAAGAACATAATTAATTCAACGAAAAGAACATTATATGAATTTTCTGATTCATCCACTGATTTTCCTAAGATCTTGATTATTCAAAATTGCTCAATTTAGAAAAACAACAAAATTTAAATTATTTACCAATAAGGCTTCAAAGTTCTAAAGTTAGGGAGAGATTGCTGAAATTCAAGTTGAAAAAGAACGAGATTCATTATTGATGATCCACGTGTAGAAAAATATAGTCCAGAGTAGTTGAAAAGTTTGCAATGCACAATTGGAGAGTCTTTTAGTGATTTAAAAGATTGGGTGGTCACTGTCTACTGAGGTTTAATCGTGTCTCAAACCACTGTAAATTATTATTTTCTAGTGGGTTGTTTACTGACAATAGTGCCTGGAGGTCCTTATCCCTGTGTACAGTTATTCAAGGATTTTTCCTTCATCAATAATTATTGGTGCTATTTACTTTATGCATTTAATTTTGTTAATTGATTAATTGATATTAATCTAGGTTTAATTATCTATAAATTAAATATATTAATTTCGTGATATACGTACATATTCACTCCGTCTAGGTGTTAGTTGGATCAACATTTTTTTATTTCAATAATAAATTATTATTTGTATTAAATTATGCATGTGTTCAATGGCCTGCAAAAGCGAATCTATGACTATCAATATGCATTTTATATTTAATTTTATATTTGAAATTAATTAATATTTACTGTAAATAGAAGAAGCTCTGGCTCTATGAATTCAAGTTTTTTTTTTTTTTTTTTTTTTTTTTTTTTTTTTAGAGACACTGGATATATTTCCTAAAATATATCTCTAACAAATGTAACTTCTTTGAACTCTGAAATGATACACTTATATAGATAACTTCAAAAAATGGCTTTAAAGAGAGAAATATTTTAGGACGCTTCTACCCACACAACTTTTTTATATTTTCATATTTACCCTTAATGTAAATTAATGAATAATTATTTTTTAATATTTTTTTTCCATTTTATGAACAATATCATTAATTTCAATGTATTTACAAGAATCGCATTCGACAGAGGCGACTCTATAGGGGCAATATTGATGTCGCCCCTATAAATTACAGGCGCGACATCTTATTTCACACATATAGATTCAAAAGTTTACAGCGACAATTTTTCGCCACTGAAGATCGAAATATCTTCGATATAGATGACGTATGGAGAAGAAAAAATGTTGCCCCTATAGGCATGTGTTTTTCACGCAAAAATTTTGCAGGATTTTTAGAGGCTTTTATATTGTCCCCCCTATCGGTTAGGGATTTTTGGCCGGAAAGAACATAATTAATCCAACAAAAAGAACATGATATGAATTTTCTGATTCATCCGTTGATTCTCCTAAGATCTTGATTATTCAAAATTGCTCAATTCTAAAAAACAACAAAACTTAAATTATTTACCAATAAGGCTTCAAAGTTCTAAAGTTAGGGACAGATTGTTAGAATTGCAGTTGAAGAAGAATGAGGTTCATTATTGATGATACAGGTGTTGAAAAATATAGTCCAAAGTAGTTCAAAAGTTTTCAATGCACAATTGGAGAGTCTTTTAGTGATTTAAAGATTGAGTGATCACTGTCTACTGAGGTTTAATCATGTCTCAAACAAAAGTAAATTATTGTTTTCTAGTGGATCATTTACTAATGGGAGTTCCTGGAGGTCCTTATCCCTGTGTGAAGTTATTCCAGGGTATTTCCTTCATCAATAATTATTGCTGCTACTTATTTTACGCATTTATTTTTGTTGATTGATTTATTGATTAATTGATATTAATCTTGGTTTAATTATATATAAATTAAATATATTAATTTCGTGATATAAGTACATATTCACTCCATCTAGGTATTAGTTGGATCAACATTTTTTTTTCAATAATAAATTATTATTTTTATTATATTATGCATGTGTTCAATGGCCAGCAAAAGTGAATCTATGACTATCAATTGCATTTGTATATTTAATTTTGTATTTTGAAAGTAATTAATATTTTATAGTCAATAGAAAAAGCTTTGCCTCTATGAATTCAAGTTTTTATTTTTTTAGAGACAGTGGATATATTTCCTAAAATATTTCTCTAACAATTGTAACTTCTTTGAACTCTGAAATGATACACTTATCTATATAACTTCAAAAAATGGCTTTAAAGAGAGAAAAAATGGCTTTAAAGAGAGAAATATCTTAGAACGCTTCTACCCTCACAACTTTTTATATTTTCATATTTACCATTAATGTCAATTAATGAATAAATATTTTTTAATATTTGTTTCCATTTTATTAACAATGTCATTAATTTCAATGCATTTACAAGAATCGCATTCTACAGAGGCGACTCTATAGGGGCGACATCAATGTCTCCCATGTAGATTATAGGCGTGACATCTTTTTCACATATAGATTCAAAAGTCTATAGCGATGATTTTGTTGCCGCTTAAGATCAAAATATCTTCGCTATAGATGACATATAGAGGAGACAAAATGTTGTCCCTATAGGCATGTGTTTTTCATGCAAAAAAATTTCGGGATTTTTAGCTCCTTTTTATTGTCCCCCCTATAGGTTAGGGATTTTTGGCGGAAAGAACAAAATTAATCCAACAGAAAGAACATTATATGAATTTTCTAATTCCTCCGTTGATTCTCCTAAGATCTTAATTATTCAAAATTGCACAATTCAGAAAAACAACAAAACTTAAATTATTTACTAATAAGGCTTCAATGTTCTAAAGTTAGGAAGAGATTTCTGGAATTCCAGTTGAAGAAGAACAAGGTTCATTAATTATTGATGATCCATGTGTTGAAAAATATAGTCCATAGTAGTTGAAAAGTTTTCAATGCACAATTGGAGAGTCTTTTTGTGATTTAAAGATTCGGTGATCACTGTTTACTGTGGTTTAATTGTGTCTCAAATAGCTGTAAATTATTATTTTCTAGTGGATCGCTTACATACGGGAGTGCTTGGAGGTCCTTATCCCTGTGTACAGTTATTCAAGGGTTTTTCCTTCATCAATAATTATTGGTGCTATTTACTTTACGTATTTATTTTTGTTGATTGATTAATTAATATTAATCTAGGTTTAATTATCTATAAATTAAATATTAATTTCGTGTTATACATACATATTCACTCCGTCTAGGTATTAGTTGGATCAACATTTTTTATTTCAATAATAAATTATTATTTGTATTATATTATGCATGTGTCCAATGGCCCACAAAAGCGAATCTATGACTATCAGTATGCATTTTTATGTTTTATTTTACTAGTAGTAAGCACGTACGTTACACGTCTTACGTATATGATGAATGTGATGAATAATATCTTCATAGAAGTAATACCACTTTTTGAAAGTTGTTGAGATAATAAATTTCAATGTGAGAAGTAATATTCAGCTGAAAATGAAAATAAAAAATTATGTAAATTTGAACCAAAAAAAATAGTAAGTAGTATGTTCGAAAATTAATTTGGAAAAAATACCGATGACGTGTTGTAGGTTTTGTATAGTAATAAAGGATATTATTTCTTCAATGAATTTTCAAACGTATGTAAGAATTTAGATATTATTGAATATTAAAATAGGTATTGAATAATAGGAAGTTACAAAATCATTCAAATTTCAATCATATTTTTCTTTTTTTATCATTTGATTAATTATTGAAAATTTGTAAGCAAAATTCAATAATGCAGATTTTTCAATAAATTTCACAAACTATTTATTGTTAAATTTCATGTTTTGAATTGAGAAAAGTTAATGTGAGAAAAAAGTTTACCATGACACACGCTTTATGCAATTTGTATGATCACAAAAATTGTGAAAAAACTTATTTACTATTCATTTTAGTTGTTTTTCCCTTTAATTTCAATAACTTTAAACAAACATCTTCAACCCTTATAAAGAAAATTATTACAAAATATTTAAATGTATTGTAGATTAATATTACAGACTAATAAAAGAAAAAAATTGAGGATAATATTGACAAAAAACCTAACAATTTTATAGCGTTATTGACAAAATAGAATAATGCAATAATTAACAAAAGAATAAAAATTATCTATGATTTGACTTTTATAGATATTTTATTTTTCACATATCCAGAAATAATTTACTATAGGTCACATATAAATTGATTTTGCATTAATTAAACCCCATAATTCAATTATTAAAATAAGTTGATAAAATTTAAAATTACCTAAAATAAAAATAAATAGAAAACTATGTGCGGATTTATGTGAATTCTATATTATTATTATTATTATTATTATTATTATTATTATTATTATTATTATTATTATTATTATTATTATTATTATTATTATTATATTTTTTTTCATGCGTAACATATGACATTAAATTCACGGATTAATGAAATTTTAAACTTTTGAATTGAATATCATAAGATTATACATTTATAATATATATAGTGTAAACTAAGGAATTTGAGTAGACAATTAAGTTGTTGAAATTAGAAATAAGCAAAAATTGAAACATAATTTTTTTTAATACTAAATAAATGTGATAGTATAATATTATGAGAAAGTATAATAATGTAAAATTATATTATAACATTGTGAATTGTTAGACAATAAAAATATTTTAATAATAAATAATTGAAAGATTATAATGAAATAAAATATTTAATGAAATGAATAAAAAATTGGTAATTAAAAGTTTCTCCTAAATTCCAATTTTAATATATTGTAAAAAATAGAATATGGGGGGTGTACAAAATAAGTCTCTTCATTTTTTTCACTTAATTAATTAATTAATATAAGAGGGCATAGTTGGTTTAAAGCAAAATATGTGAGGGCAAAATTGTGAAGTCAAAGATTCTCCTTTATATATACTTTTAAGATAGTGTAGATGTAGATATTTTGAAAGAAATTAATATTTTACTGTCAATGGAAAAAGCTCTGCCCCAATGAATTCAAGTTTTTTTTTTTTTTTTTATTATTATTACAGACAGTGGATATATTTCCTTAAATATTTTTCTAATAACTGTAACTTCTTTAAACTCTAAAATGATACACTTATCTATATAACTTCAAAAAATGGCTTTGATGAGAGAAATAATTTAGGACGCTTCTACCTCACAACTTTTTTATAGTTTCATATTTACCCTTAATGTTAATTATTGAATTTTTTTTTTTTTAATATTTTCTTTCCATTTTATCAACAATGTCATTAATTTCAATGCATTTACAAGAATCGCATTCTATAGAGGTGACTCCGTAGGGGGCGACATTGATGTCGCACATATAGTTTCAAAACTCTATAGCGACGATTTTTTCGCTGCTGAAGATCAAAATATCTTCACTATAGATGACGTATAGAGGAGACAAGATGTTGCTCTTATAGGCATGTGTTTTTCACGCAAATTTTTGCTAGATTTTTAACGCCTTTTTTATCATCCCCCCTAATGTTAGGGATTTTTGGCCGTAAGTTTGGCTCCTTTTGTGATCTACAGAGATGACATCTACAGTCTGTTGGGGCGACTAGGTTTTTACGTTTTTTCCCAGCAAATTCATTTGCAAAAATCATTGTTATATTCAATTTCCTGTTTTTGCAATCAAACATCAGTTTCATACGAAAAAAATACATCAAAAGCAAAAACACAAGGTTAGAATAACTAAAATGTTACTGATATGTATTTTTTTATTTTTTATGAATTATTTGATGATATAAATATTGTATATATAATTTTTAATTGACATATATTGCTTTGTACACTACACTAAATTTTCATGGAACTTAAAAGTCCATTTGAAGATAGATTTGTAAATTAGAAACTGCCCACAAACTTTTATTTAGTTTGAGGTTTACAAAATTGTCTTCGAATTCTCTCTTTTTTGGAGAGTTTGTCATTGATCTGTATGTAACGAATTTTGTTGTACTGTATTTTTGTGTTGGTGGTTATATATATATATATATTTCGTTATTATTTTTGTAGCGACCGAGAAAATTCTATAACAATAAAAGTTAAATTTATTTAAATTGTCGCTACGACTTCACTCGATGAAAACGTGTTCGTCTAGCCAATTAAATTATTTTAAGATTTCAAGAAAGAAATTTAAATCCGTTTAAATCTTTAAGTCCGATTTGCGATTTTAAATTTGTCCGAAATTATTATTTCATTTTAAATCCAATATCACGTTTTCTTTATTTTGTCACTATTGTTTGAACCCCAATCAATACACCGATAGGATGAGTAATCCCCAGCCAAATACATTTCTTCATATTCAACCGACCAATTCTTTTTTTTATTCAATATTGTCATTCAATAGCAAATTTATTCATCATCATTACACACAGGAGTTACAATCCTTTCAACTTCCAAGAATAGTCTATAATTCTAATCCAATACCTCCATTCGTTCCTTGCACACACACTGCAATTCTGGGTAAGCATTTCCTTTGTCTCAGCCATTAGCTCCCTAGTTCCTGCATCGATTTCATAAGTCTCAGCCATTAGCTCCCTAGTTCCTGCATCGATTTCATAAGCCAAACCCAAAATCACCATTCACAGACATTATACTAGTTGTCCTTCATCCAAATTATCGACCACTCCAAGCACGAGCTACTGTAATAACCAAGTTCTCATCACTGAGACCTCACCATCATCATCACCGCAAACCATCAATCCAAATTCAATCTAAAAATACTGATTCAAAATGAAAGGAACTCAGTATCAATTTCGAACACAGCCCACGAACCCCCATTATGATCACCTGCATAAACTCCATCATCTATCATCACCATCATCAGATTTTCACTCTATGCACAAACCAACCATCTTCATCACAGCAATACATTCGATTCCATACTGCACTTTACACCATAACCACCTCCAAGAAACCATCACAACCATTTTTGAAAGCCGGCAATCATCAGTCCAACCACCAGCCTGTCTCTCCAATTCACCACTGCCATGGCCAAACCAATCATCATCATCATCATATCAACCAACTTACACTATCTCCATCAACCCAATTCAATCCTCTGCAATTCACATCCGTTCAATACCTTCAGCCCCAGCCCAAGAATTGAACCACCAATCTGTAAATCAAACAAACGTCGCCCGAAAACTCCAAAATCTACCGCCACCTCCACTGCCAAACCTGAATCCCCATCTATCAGTTTCAAATTCAAAATCAAAACCCAAATTAAAAACCCAGAAATAGAAGAAGTTTAGAATCCTACCTTGATCGCCGGTTTTGGACAGCCCAAACCCGAACTTCAAGCTTCGTCTCAACACCAATTTGCACCTCGACATCGCACCCTTTTCTCGCACCCAAACCACACACAAGCCACACAAATCTAGTCTACAACACCCCCGACATCTGCTACAACCTGCGCCGGAGTTTTCGCCCGCGAGCTCACCGGCTGGAGACGGATTTTTCCTCAGCCGCTCCTCCCTTCCCTCTCGCCCTTCGCTTTCTCTGTGTCTCTGAAATGGAAATGGGTAGAGAGAGAAAGAATCTGATTTTTTTTACTAAATTGTGACTTTCAAAAATTTGCACCTTGGTCCCTAACTTTTAAAAGTCTTTCAAATCAGTCCCCAGGTTTTAAAAATGATTATTTCTGCCCTAAATTTCAAAAGTTATTATTTTAATCCATAAGTATCAAACCCATTTTATTTCAGTCCCTGCTGATTTACCTTATTTGATTATAAGCCCAAGTTTTAAAATATTTACATTTTAGTCCCTCAACTTTCAAAGTATCCATTTTAGTCCCTCAACTTTCAAAACGTCAATTTCAGTCCTCAAATTGTAAATTATTATTTTTAAACTATAAATTTCTAAAGACTAAGGCAACTTATGGGCTAGACGAAGCGTACGGAGAATTAAAGAATGGAAGTCATTTCCCGCTCAACTTTGCACTCGTCGGATATGAGGTAGACTCATACTCAATAATTTATTTAGCTATGATTTGCATGTGAATCTGGAATTATGTAAATCATATATGATGTTATGTTCATGTGATTAACCATGAGGGGTAAGACGGGCAAATGCTCTCCCGAAAATGGTGTATAAAGAAGAAATGTTATATGCGCTATAACTTCCATGCATAGTTGCGTGTTGAATTAAGACAAGACAAGGCTACTTTCCGCACTTATGTGAATATGCGATATGTTATGATGATATGAGAAAAATATGTTAGCATGATTACATGTTTATGTGCAAATTTATGGATTAAGTGAATTATTCGGTTATGAGTTTACTGAGTATTTCTTAGAAATACTCACCCCGTTATTAACAATTTTTGCAGACTTCGGAAGCGGTGGCGAGTGATGGACACAAGTGGCAAAGAAATAATTAAATGTTATTTTTTAAAATTTTCGTTAAAGTCGAACTTTATTTTATACTGACTATGGAGAATTTGGATTTTATTTCTATGAATGATTTGAAAGAATATTTTATGCAAAAATTTAAAATTTCATTTATTCCCACTAAATGAATATTTTTTTTGAAAATGAGTTTGAGACGATGAAGTGGCATTTCGAGTATTTAGAACTCGGGGCGTCACAGAATGGTATCAGAGCCAGTCTGCGTTTCTGTAGACTGGTAAGTTTTCAAAAAGAGAATTTTCAAGAAACATGTTCCATTATTAAATTATTATTAATGAAGATTGCCACTGCCATCATTCGTTCCACCAACTCCGAGGTAAAGAAGTTTATGATGTTTAAAGTTATTTCAGTATTTCGTATACTTATTTTAATGATTTATGAGAAAGAGAAAGAAGATTTATGATGTCGTTATGCTTGTCAAAACTTACTTGCTTAAATGCATGAGACTTGAACTTTTATGTTCATGAGAATTACTTGCTTAAATGCATGAGAAAGAAAGAAAGAAAGAAATGAGTTTTGAAGTATAACGAGAAATTTTTCAGAAAAGAAAAGAAAGAGAACGAGTGTTGAGCATAATGGGAATAATATGATTTAAGAATGATTTCAAAATAATTTTTGTCCTTGAGTTTAGAAATGACGAACCCTAGCTGGACTTTGCATAATTGATTTTAGACATGGCACCATTTACGAAGAGTCAACAGAAATGATTAGACAATATTTTTGAAATATCTATTGTTTAGACTGACACCTCATGTAAAGATATATGACCACATTATCGACTATTGTGCCGCGCATTATGAGGCCATGACTAGTGGTTTTAGAGCAACTGTTGCGAAGATTCATTAATCTCTTGTTGTCAACATTTTCAGTAAATCACCGAGAAATAGCAAGCCAGTTTTATGACGTTGTGATGAGATGTTGAAATTATGATTGATATGATTTTATTGAGACTTTTATGATAACAATTATGAAATTTGAGGTTTAAAGATTTGGTTTTAAATTATTGGGAATTAAGGACTTGATATTATGTTTGAGTAAGTGGATTATTCCTCTATTTTGAGAGAAATTTATAATGTTTTTTGGGTCTTGTAATTAAGAAATTTTGGAATCATGATTTGTGGCATATATGTTATAAGTATGACAACGAGTTGGCATTTGAGCCAATTAATGTATTGAAGGAAGTAATATTGTGATATTGGAAATTATGATTTGAAATTGTCATGTTGAGGAATGATGAATTAATTTTCTGAGATATTTTGTGGTATTGAAGTTTGTTGGAATTGTTGTCAATATTTAAATCATGGTGGTCAGATGTGGAATATAACTACATGTTGTTATTTTTGGTTATGAAGTATACCTACGGGTTGGATAAGTCCAAATTACAAGGGAGACTCTGTCCGGAATTTTATCATTTTGAGTTAAGAGCATGGTATGGTAAAACAACCCACTAAGAGTATTGAGGATTGACTTGCAGGTTCATTTACACCACGAGCGAGATTTGGTAAATGATGAAAAAGGGGTAATGACTCTTGAGACATTCTTGGCTTATTCGAAGCATAATCATTTTGTAATGGATACAGTTCTATTGAGGTGCTCTCCTTGTCTCACAATTTCATAAACAAGTTGATGTATACAACTACTTGGATGTCAGGGTATACGTGGAGTTATGTGATGACTTGATGCATACATTGGAACGTGTCAAATTATATTTTGAAAGATGAGTGAAGACTAATATTATGGCAATATTGGGAAGAATCTTAATCATTTTTGGGAACAAATTGATTATTAGTATGGAATGATCATTGATATTGGAGAACATTATAAATTATGATGGTATGCTATATTACTGTTGATTTTATTTTGGAAGTTGATCTGGTAGATGATGTGTTAAGGATTTGGTTATTTGCATGTACTATGATTATTTGGATAAAGTCAGTTATTATGAAAGGGAGATATTGACCATATTTTATAGTGAGATACCTTAAAGGAGAAACCGTTTATTCGAAGTGAGAATTTTGGGACATATGATTGAATGTTTGAGATTATGTGAGATTATGATGATTGTCATAAGGTCATTTGAGTATAAAAGGTTCAAGAGATAATTATAAGGAATAATGTGATTGCTCTTATGGGAGAACTGAAGGTGATGATGTATTGAGATTATGAAATAAGTTGAGTTTCCATGAATAAGTAATGTTATTTTTGGTTCTAAGTGGAATTCGAAGAAAGATGAGTCTCAGTCCTGGAAATGAATCAGGGTTTCCTCGTAATGTGAACGATTCACCGATGTACTTTTAGATTTCATTTATGATATTAGAAGATCATGAGATAAATTGTTGGATGAAATTGATGAAAGAAATTTTTATCAGGTCCTAGATTGGTACAAGTATTGCAGCGGTAATGCATTTGATCGGGGGAAAGTTTATGATAAGATCATACATTGAAATTTTGGAAATTGTTACCGATGGTATCTTGGTTCGAAAATAAGAAATGAACTTTTATGTATTTGTCCTTGTGGATAGAATTTGTGGAGATGAGGATAAGACTTCACAGTGATGACTTATTATGGAGTAGTGTGCAGAAAGAGTGACATATGGCAGAATCTAAGATTTATTTAGTTTGAGAGATTGATATATAATCTTAAAGAGCAGATTGACGTATAAGGTTCACGTGATAGATATGATGGTTATTATATTGTAGTCTTAGAGAGATTGGTATGTTTTAATTGAGGTCATATGATACGATGATAAGTGACATGTGATGCGTGTCGCAATGCACCAAAATAATAATTAAATATCTTACTCGCAAATTAACAGGTTTGATTGTAATAGCGGAAGTAAGAGTCGATCCCACGAGGAACGGGAACTAAAATAGTGCTTTGTCAATTAGAATAGATGGGGGGTTTTCGAGTTCAAGAATTGTAAATAACGTGAAAATAAAGTGAAAACGTAAATTAGATAAAATAAAAGTCAATTGGTTGCAAACCCTAGTTCTCAAGTTCAGTTGTATTCTATCGCAATGTTATCACTTTCCAAGTAACGCGTGTTCAAATTCCCTATTTGATTTATCACCCGTAAATAGTTAATAAGCTCTAACTATTCCGATTCTCCCTTAATTGCATTTAATTAGAATAAGCTATCTAATCAAATATTAGCCATTGAATAACCTAAAACAAGCTCTTTAGATTTAAGACAACAACTATATATTGGTTGAGGAGAATTAGGATGATTTGGATTATCAATCACACAAGCTCGTGACAATTAACCCAAGATGAAATTCTTTATGAAAATATTAAATTTCCAATTGCTACTATGATTTGAATAAAAAGACAATTACAGATCCAATCGTTCAAAATAGCAAATCTCAACACAACAAATTAAATGATAAGGCCTTAATCAAATAAATAATTGTATTGATTGAATTAAAACGCATAAGAATCCAACCAATCAAAATAAAGGACTTAGAACTACGTTACTAGTTTGGAAAAGCAATAACAAATTGATATAAGATACAACTTCCCCTTCGAACTAGGTATGGAGGCTTAGCCGAGCATAGTCATGAGGAATTCTATATTTTTCTGTCTTGATTCACCTTCTCGAATCTCTGAATTCTTCTTCAAAATCTTCAAGCAAGCCGTCCTCCTTCAAAGCAATAATAATCCCCTTTTCTTGTCATGAACTTTCCTATTTATAGCCTCAATTTCGTGCCCTAGCTTTGGGAGCAAGAAATCCAAAAATATGGAAAGAATTGAAATAAGGAAATTTTTGACTTGAAGATTTACGGCCGTAACATTCCTTTTACGGCCGTAATTGAGTTTTTGCATATTTCCTTAAATTGGAGTTACGGCCGTAACATTTTGATTTACGGCCGTAACTTTTCCTTTACGGCCGTAACTTTTCCTTTACGGCCGTAAAGTGGTTTCTGCTTATTTTCAACTTGCTTCACGACACTTTTACAGACGTGACCTTATTTTCTTACGGCCGTAACACCTTTTCTTGCGGCCGTAAATATATTTGCACCTAAGTCCCCAAACTTCGATTTTGAGCGCATTTTGGTCCTTTTTCCTTCTTTTCTCTTCCTTTGTGATCCTATACAATATAAAACATAAAATGCATTAATAATACTTAGATAGCATCACATTATGGCATATTCAAGGATATAAGTGTATAAAATAAACGTTAATATAACACTTATCAAATCCCCCCACACTTGAACCATTGTTCGTCCTCGAACAAAGATTTGCAAGGATAAGAGTAGGATTCAAACAATAGATTCAATTTAGAGACTTGAGGTTGCAACCCACTTTTCTTTAACAAAAATGTTCCATTGCATGATCGGATTGTGTTAGTGTGTGCTAGAGATGCAACGCCCGTTATTTCCCATCCCAATCATGGCTCGTTTCCTTTCACCTCTCGTGAGCACTCACCTCCCAATCATTTATGAGTGACTACAAAGATAATAGTTTCGCCCAACTCCAGAAGAAATCAGTTTCGTAAACCGAGTTGTTCATGATGTGAATTCAGTCAACACAGTACCCCCGACCACATTCATACCACCAACCCTAGACCAAGCAATTCAAACCACTCATAAGTATATGTAATGGGTTTTAACACCCTCACAAGATATTTCTCTCTTCGCACAAAGTGTATAAGGTGTTGAATTTTCGCTCAGCTCTCTGCATGGATAAGTCAGTACCACAGATTGCCTAACTATCATAACCGGAGCCAACAATAACACAAGTGCAAAGCTAAGGTCTTTATTTGGTTGTAACGGGGCTTCGGGTCAGGTAGGATAAAAGGGTATATTTAGGTTGAGTCGAGAAGGAACTTCGCAAACCAAGTCAATTCATAATGACATTACTTCCTTCATCCCTTAATACGAGCTTCATTGTTTCTCGCTACCCAACTTTGTTCAAACTTGAATCTCTTCTTTTCTTTTCTTTTCTCTCTTTTTTTTTTTCACAAGTTGAGTGTTTGACATCCTTAACTACTAGTTTTCATGACTAACTTCCTTTTCATTGCTTTTTCTCTTTCTCTTTTTTTTCGAGTATAGACTGCAACTTTTTTTTTTTTTTTAAATCATTACGCAGTCACCAATTGGCACTAGGTAGAATTGCAATCCCCTGAATTCAGTCCTTTTCACAACCATTGCTCAACACAAGATAACCATTTCAACTTCTTGGACTTAGGCCATAGCACAATCCTCAATCAACAAAAGCTTGCGAATCCCTTCTCTTATGGGTTCAAAACAGAGACAATGCGAAAGAAAGGGTATTCGTGGCTTGTATCGTGGCATCAAAGATTCAAAGAAAGGCTAAGGCTCAAACGGGCTTCTAATGGTTTATGTAGTAAGGTAGGCTCTTTTAGCAAGTCAAATTTGGCTTAACCTATTGCCTTTGCTATAATTTGCACTTGAATCAAGAAGCTACAACGGTATGCACAAGAAAGCACATCCAAGCATAACCCAACCATGCAGGACACACATCAAAGAATTACGAGCTCATAAGTATTAAAAACAGCTCTTAGGTTCAAAAGCTCACAAATTATGGTTTTCATGTGTCTCTCCCATCCAATTATGAGTTATAGGTCATTGCTTGATCTTCATTCCAATCTAAGTCCATTGGTCGAGGGTAACGGTTAAGAGCATTCAAACCATTACTACTCACAAAGGTATAATAATTGGGACATTCAAGGTTATATATGAAAGGGTAACCTGTCTATTGTAGGTTGGGTTGATTAGGTTGTAGATATTTGACAATTTTTTTACTTTTCATTTTCAACCTATTTGTGAGGCTTTGGACGAGATGATCTCTATGTGCTCAATTTATATCCAATTATGCAATGATTTTTCAAAAAATTGCACCAAAAGTGGGCTGCTTCCTATCAAAGTGCCTAAGTGCATAGATATGTGACACAAGTAGAGAACAAAGCTAAAAAGGATGCTGGCTCAAAATGAATTATAACGATTCGATTACAGAAAGAGAATAAAATAAAACAATAAGCTTATAGTCAATTCAATTCCCCCCCCCCACACTTAGACAATACAATGTCCTCATTGAAAAGTAAAACAATAAAGGGGAAAAAGAAAAGAAACTCCCTCGGACTAATGTGGCGGTTGATCGTTCCGGGGTTTCTGCAGTTGTCGAATCTCCTCCCGAAGGGCTCTCTGTTCGTCCAGCATGAGTTGCTGATCTTCCAGTATACCATTTAGCTGAGTCTGGAAGGCCTGCATCAGTTCCAGCATCCTAAATTCTTGCGAAGAAGAAAATGGAATTGATATGTGATACAAAGGAGAATCCTTGAAATTATGATTGTGGGTTGGAAGAGATTGCGCGAGAAGATGGGAAATGATTTGGTTGAAATGGAAGGTGCCTTGTATTTATTTATTATTTATTTATTTTTTATTTTTTTTTATTTTTTTTTTTAAGAATGAAACCGCCGGGTTTACGGCCGTAAACATGCCTCTGAAGATTTTGAAAAAAAAAAAATCAAGTACGGCCGTAAAGATGTGGCTTACGGCCATAAGGTGGTTTCTGGATAAAAATTAAAAAGTGAGATACGGCCGTAAGGCTGTCTCTGAATTTTATTTTTTATTTTTAAATGACGAAGTAAACTAAAAGAAACTCCCCTCTCGGGTTGCCTCCCGAGCAGCGCCTTTGTTTACTGTCGTTGGCTCGACCGAGTCCGCGCGGGACTAGTGCTCCTTGTTAGCGGGTTCCAGGGCGATTACTTCCAAGTTTTCAGTTTGGAATCCCTCATAATATGGTTTGAGGCGGTGCCCATTGACCTTGAACTGTTTATCAGTGCGCAAGCTCCTAATATCGACTGCACCATGAGGAGAAACATTAGTAACAACAAATGGACCTACCCAGCGAGAACGAAGCTTACCTGGGTGTAATTTGAGCCGAGATTGAAACAGTAGCACTTTTTGGCCCTCACAAAAGCTCTTTCGAGAAATGCGTTGATCATGGAATGCTTTAGTTCGATCTTTGTAGATCATTGCATTCTCATAGGCCTCATTCCGTATTTCATCCAATTCCTGCAATTGAAGCTTCCTATGGTCTCCTACTGCCCCCCAATCCATATTGCATTGCTTGATGGCCCAATAAGCTTTATGCTCGAGTTCCACCGGTAGGTGGCACGGCTTCCCAAATACCAATCGGTATGGAGACATACCAATTGGTGTCTTGTAAGCGGTTCTGTAGGCCCATAAAGCATCATCGAGGCGAATGCTCCAATCCTTCCGGTCTGGTCGAATTGTTTTCTCTAGGATGGACTTCACCTCCCGATTGGAAATTTCTGCCTGTCCGCTAGTTTGGGGGTGATACGCGGTTGATACCCGGTGCATCACTCCATATTTCCGTAACAAGGCTTCAATGGTTCGGTTGCAAAAATGCGTGCCTCTGTCACTGATCATAGCTCGGGGTATTCCAAACCTACTAAAAATGACAGTTTTTACAAAATCTGCAACCACTTTAGCATCATTAGTACGGGTGGCCTTTGCCTCCACCCATTTCGAAACATAATCGACAGCTAAAAGGATGTAATTATAACCAAACGACGGGGGAAAGGGTCCCATGAAATCAATGCCCCAAACCTCAAAAATCTCACAGACAATAATGCGGTTTTGAGGCATTTGATCTCGTTGGGATAAGTTACCTGTTCTTTGGAAATTGTCACAAGACTTACAGAAAATGTATGCATCCTTGAAAAGGGTCGGCCAAATGAACCCACTCTCCAATACCTTTTGTGCCGTCCTTCTCGGCCCATAATGGCCACCGCATGCATATGAATGACAAAAGGTAAGGATGGATTTATGTTCTGATTCCGGCACGCACCTTCTAATGATTTGGTCGGGACATCTCTTCCACAGGTACGGGTCATCCCAAATGTAGTATTTAGCATCGCTTCTCATCTTATGCTTTTGTGCCTGCGAAAAACCAGTAGGAATTAGTTTAGTAGTAATGTAATTTACCAAATCAGCATACCATAGGGGATTTGCTTCGATGGCAAATAAACCCTCGTCTGGGAAGGTTTCACGCAGAGGTAGGTTGTCCTCGGGCTTCACTACTCGGCTAAGATGGTCGGCAACTACATTTTCGGACCCCGCCTTATCTTTTATTTCCAAGTTAAATTCTTGTAATAGAAGTATCTAGCGGATGATTCTAGGCTTCGCATCCTTTTTAACAAATAAGTGCCGTAAAGCTGCATGATCTGTAAAAATAATCACTTTAGTACCTAATAAATAAGGACAAAATTTTTCTAAAGCAAATACCACAGATAGAAGCTCCTTTTCAGTAGTGGTATAGTTGGCTTGAGCCTGATTCAGGGTTCGGGAGGCATAGGAAATCACATGGGCTGCTCTCCCAACCCGTTGCCCTAGAACTGCTCACACTGCATAATCACTGGCATCACACATTATTTCGAATGGAAGATCCCAGTTGGGTGGTTGAATGATCGGGGGCGTAGTTAGCCGCTCCTTTAGTTGGTCAAAGGCTTTTTTGCATAGCTCGGTGAAATTAAATGGGACATCATTTTGCAACAGATTGTACAATGGTGATGCAATTTTGGAAAAGTCCTTGATGAACCTGCGATAGAAACCTGCATGCCCAAGAAAAGATCGTATATCCCGCACATTGGCAGGGTAAGGTAATGCAGATATGATGTCCACCTTTGCCTTATCAACTTCTATTCCCTTTTCCGACACTACATGACCTAACACAATTCCCTTATCTACCATAAAATGGCATTTTCCCCAATTTAAAACTAGGTTACTGTCAATGCAACGTTTCAAAATTAATGATAGATTGTCCAAACATGCGTCAAATGAATCACCCCACACGCTAAAATCGTCCATAAACACTTCTATAATATGTCCTATGTATTCAGAAAAAATACTCATCATACAACGTTGAAACGTTGCAGGAGCATTACACAAACCGAAGGGCATGCGTCTATATGCAAACGTGCCAAATGGACAAGTGAAAGTGGTTTTCTCCTGATCTTCTGGAGTTATGGCAATTTGAAAATATCCGGAGAAACCATCTAGAAAACAATAATGGGAATGACCAGCTAATTTCTCTAACATTTGATCCATGAAGGGAAGGGGAAAATGATCCTTACGAGTGTCAGCGTTTACCTTTCTGTAGTCGATGCATACCCGGTATCCAGTTTGGACCCTAGTTGGTACAAGTTCTCCATCTTTGTTTTCCACCACCATTACTCCGGATTTCTTTGGCACCACTTGGACTGGACTGATCCACTTGCTGTCTGAGATTGGGTAAATCATCCCTGCTCCTAGCAGTTTCAAAATTTCCTTCTTCACCACGTCCATCATTTCCGGGTTTAACCTTCACTGGGCTTGCCTCGATGGTTGAGCACCTTCCTCAAGCAATATTCGATGCATGCAAATTGACGGGCTGATTCCTTTGATATCCGCGATGGTCCAACCAATCGCCTCCTTGTGCTCCCGAAGGACCCGAACAAGTTTGTCTTCTTCCATATTGGTGAGGTTGGATGAAACAATTACGGAAAGCGATTCTTCATCACCAAGAAACACATATTTCAGATGGGCGGGGAGAGATTTCATTTCCACCACTGGGGCCTGCAAGATAGAAGGTAACAATTTGTTAGGATAGTCTGTCAGTTGAATTGTTTTTACGGTGTACCTGCGTGGTGTAGGTCCCAGTGAATCAAGTGCAGTAATTCCATCATGTAATTCCTTGCTTATACCCACGTCGCTGTCAACATCTTGCCTTAGCGACTCCACGATAGCTGTTTCTAGCTCGTCCCTGCAATTTAACTCGAAAATTTTCTGCACAGCAGGGGTAATGTCATTAATAGAATAAACAGCACATACATCATTTGGGTGTTTCATGGCATCGTAGATATTAAATTGCACTACTTCCCCATTGAATTCCATAGTCAACACCCCTTTCCTTACATCAATAATGGTTTGGGAGGTCCACAAAAATGGTCTTCCTAGCAGTATAGGGGTAGAATTTGGGGAGTGATCATCATTCATATCTAATATGTAAAAGTCTGCCGGAAACACCAACCCCCCTACTTGCACTAAGACGTCCTCGACTACCCCGTCTGGATATGCATTGGAACGGTCAGCTAGTTGGATGATAACATCTGTTTTAGTCATTTTGGTAAGATTTAATGCAATGTAAGTGGATCTAGGCATGACATTAATGGATGCTCCTAAATCTATTAGTGCATGATTTACCTTGGTGTTACCTATTTGACATGGCACAGTGAACATACCGGGATCCTTACCCTTTTGAGGCAATTTCCTTTGAAATAAGGCCGAAACGCTTTCCCCCCTTCTTACCTTCTCGTTTCCCACCAGTTTCCGTTTGCTAGTGCATAAATCCTTTAAAAATTTTGCATACCGGGGGTTTTGCTTGATGGCATCTAGTAGCGGGATATTTATTTCAACCTTTCTGAACATCTCTAGCATCTCCTTTTCTTTGCTCTCCTTGTTCGATTTTGCTAACCTGCTAGGAAAAGGTGGAGGTGTTAGTTTAACATTTAATTGGGGGTCAATATTTACCTCATGTTTTTGCGAAGCGTCGTTTCTTTTCCCGACTCCTTCCTTTTCATCTCCCTCCATTTCGGGTGCAGCCGGTTCCAATTTCGGGCCCTTAATATCTTTTCCACTTTGGAGAGTCATGGCACTCACGCTTTTAGGATTTATCTCGGGTTGAGATGGCAATTTACCACCGGATTGTGATTCCAACCTATTTATGGCAGTGGCCATTTGGCTCATTCGATTTTCCAGGTTTTGTATACTTGACTTGGTATCCTGTTGGAATTGCATTGTGTTAGTTGCCAATGTCTTAACCATATCCTCAAGAGACATACCTGAATTTTGAGACTTTTGTTGATATTGCCCCTGTGGTTGGAAAATCCCTTGCTGCTGGAATTGTCCTTGTGGCTTGTTTGAAGTAAAACCCGGGGGTTTGTTATTTCCGTAGCTCAGGTTGGGGTGATCTCTCCACCCAGGGTTTTACGTATTCGAGTATGGGTTGTATTGCTGCCTTTGGAAAGGGAAACCTCCAGCAGCATTTACCTGTTCATTGTTTTCTTCTTGCAGTACCGGACAGGTATCCGTTGGATGTCCCAAGTTCGAACAAATCCCACAGGCCTTGGCTTGTTTCGAATTCCCTACAGCAAGTTGCTTGACAAGATTTGTTAGTTCATATAATTGACCCTCAATATTAGAACTACTTACCTCGTTGACTCGGCGGACTTGGGAATCCCTACTCGAGTTGAATTGCTGAGTATTTTCCGCCATGTTGGATATTAAAGCTCGTGCTTGCTCTGGTGTCTTGTCCATTAGTGCACCTCCGCTTGCGGCGTCTATCATACTTCTGTCCATCGGTGCAAGACCCTCATAAAAATATTGAACCAAAAGCTGTTCACTAATCTGATGATGGGGACAGCTCGAAATGAGCTTCTTGAAGCGCTCCCAGTATTCGTATAATGTTTCATTGTTGTTCTGGCGCACCCCACATATTTCTTTTCGGATGGTACCGGCCCTCGATGCAGGGAAGTATTTTTCCAAGAATAGCCTTTTCATGTCGCTCCAAGTAGTAACCGTTCCCGATGGCAGACAATAGAGCCAATCAGTGGCGGCATCCTTCAATGAGAATGGGAAGGCTCTCATTTTTATTTGTTCCTCGGTAATGCCCGTGGGTCTCATACTGTCGCAAACCACGTGGAACTCCTTTAGGTACCTATACGGATCTTCGCCGGGGTTCCTTCGAAAGGTTGGTAATAAGTGGATGAGTCCAGACTTAAGCTCGAAGGTTTTTCCTTCTTCCACTGTTGGAAACGTTAAGGGCTGTTGAGACACATTGGGGGTAGCCAGTTGCTTGAGAGTCCTGTTGTTAGCTGCCATTTGTCGCGCTGCTCTTCTCTGCTGTCGAAAAGTCCTCTCAATTCCTGGGTCAAAATCAAAAAATTCACAATTAGTTGACCGAGTTTTAAGCATATAAGCAAAGAAGCACAAATAATAATTAAATGAAATTTTAAAATTGAATTTTTTTTTTTTTTTTTTTTTTTTTTTTTGAAAAATTATATTAATAAAGTGAAAATAAAATAAAATAAATAAAATGAAATGCAGAAAAATAAAATTCTAATTGATTAAACACTAAATTGGTTAACCGTTCCCTGGTAACGACGCCAAAAATTTGATGCATGTCGCAATGCACCAAAATAATAATTAAATATCTTACTCGCAAATTAACAGGTTTGATTGTAATAGCGGAAGTAAGAGTCGATCCCACGAGGAACGGGAACTAAAATAGTGCTTTGTCAATTAAAATAGATGGGGGGTTTTCGAGTTCAAGAATTGTAAATAACGTGAAAATAAAGTGAAAACGTAAATTAGATAAAATAAAAGTCAATTGGTTGCAGACCCTAGTTCTCAGGTTCAGTTGTATTCTATCGCAATGTTATCACTTTCCAAGTAACGCGTGTTCAAATTCCCTATTTGATTTATCACCCGTAAATAGTTAATAAGCTCTAACTATTCCGATTCTCCCTTAATTGCATTTAATTAGAATAAGCTCTCTAATCAAATATTAGCCATTGAATAACCTAAAACAAGCTCTTTAGATTTAAGACAACAACTATATATTGGTTGAGGAGAATTAGGATGATTTGGATTATCAATCACACAAGCTCGTGACAATTAACCCAAGATGGAATTCTTTATGAAAATATTAAATTTCCAATTGCTACTATGATTTGAATAAAAAGACAATTACGGATCCAATCGTTCAAAATAGCAAATCTCAACACAACAAATTAAATGATAAGGTCTTAATCAAATAAATAATTGTATTGATTGAATTAAAACGCATAAGAATCCAACAAATCAAAATAAAGGACTTAGAACTACATTACTAGTTTGGAAAAGCAATAACAAATTGATATAAAATACAACTTCCCCTTCGAACTAGGTATGGAGGCTTAGCCGAGCATAGTCATGAGGAATTCTATATTTTTCTGTCTTGATTCACCTTCTCGAATCTCTGAATTCTTCTTCAAAATCTTCAAGCAAGCCGTCCTCCTTCAAAGCAATAATAATCCCCTTTTCTTGTCATGAACTTCCCTATTTATAGCCTCAATTTCGTGCCCTAGCTTTGGGAGCAAGAAATCCAAAAATATGGAAAAATTGAAATAAGGAAATTTTTGACTTGAAGATTTACGGCCGTAACATTCCTTTTACTGCCGTAATTGAGTTTCTGCATATTTCCTTAAATTGGAGTTACGGCCGTAACATTTTGATTTACGGCCGTAACTTTTCCTTTACGGCCGTAAAGTGGTTTCTGCTTATTTTCAACTTGCTTCACGACACTTTCACGGCCGTGACCTTATTTTCTTACGGCCGTAACACCTTTTCTTGCGGCCGTAAATATATTTGCACCTAAGTCCCCAAACTTCGATTTTGAGCGCATTTTGGTCCTTTTTCCTTCTTTTCTCTTCCTTTGTGATCCTATACAATATAAAACATAAAATGCATTAATAATACTTAGAGAGAATCACATTATGGCATATTCAAGGATATAAGTGTATAAAATAAACGTTAATATAACACTTATCAACATGTTACATGATTACTCCAAGAAATGGTAACTAGACGGTTAATGGATGTTATGACTATCCCGTGAATGAATTATGTGAATATGTTGAGTCAATTGATCTTAATGTGATGGTTATTGAATTTATGGTGAAATGTTACCTACGATTGGGAATTTTCATTTTGAGACATAAAATATGAGTTTATTTGAAGTTTTGGTGATGCAGTTTCGATTACTTATTATCGGTTGTGCTTTTGATGTGAGTAAATTATTTTTCTACAATAATGGAAAATCTGAGATGATCAGTTGTGTGACTTTTACTTATAATGAGATTGTATCTTTGGGTTAAGTAAACTTGACGAGGAATCTTATATGATTCACAGAAGTCTTGTTCAATGGTGATAGACTTAATCAGAGTATTGTTCAAATTGGGACATGAATTGAAGTTTTAGGAGAACAGGGAAATTGTATCATGAACTTCAGATTGGGAAGATAGTGAGATTTCTTAAGTTTGAGAGTATCATATTTGATTCTTATGATGATACTTTAAGTTAGTACCATAGTCCTCAGCTAGAATGAGTATGTGATATCAAGTACTTGATGCATGATTTAAAGTATGGACTAAAGGATTTAAGTTTGAATTTCTTCAACTTGAAAAGGAAGTTTCAGTCGAGTTTAGAAATGATTACGTTTGCGAATCCATTCAGAAAGATTCCGCCAAGTTTGAGTTGTACACAATATTTTTGGAACTGATACTTCATTGCTATATTTTGGGTAATAAGGTTTTATTCTTGATCAATCTTCTTGATTTTTAGTTTAAGCATTTGAATGATTGATATTTGTATCGTGGATTCGATATCAGTATAGATCCTTGAAAGGTTTGTAATAGAAGGCCAATGAATGAGTATTAAAGTTGGATAATGTCGGATGATTAATTGAGTTCTACACAATAGCTATCAAGCGTCTTTTCGATAGCTTTGTATGAGGTACAGATATATATTAGAGAAGTTGTTCGATTTCATGGATTGCTAGTGTCCATTTTTCAGATAGAGATTCGAGAATTTTCCCTTGAAATTTGGAAGAGTTTACATGTGGCAATGGGTACATTATTAAATTTTAGTACTGCCTACCATCCCCTGACAGACGGCCAGTCCGAACGCACTATTCAGACACTGGATGATATACTTAGAGCCTGTGTACTAGACTTGAGTGGTAGTTGGGAGAATCATCTATCATTGGTGGAAATTGCCTACAATAATAATTTTCGAGCTACCATCGGTACGACACCCTATGAAGCTTTGTATGGACGGCGATGTCGATCGCCAATCGAGTGGAATGAAGTTAATGAGAAGAATTATTGGGTTCAGAATTAATTGAGAAAATAGTTGATGTTATAAAGAAGGTCAGATTACGGATTTAAGCTGCCCAAGACAGACAGAATAGTTATGCCGATCAAGGAAGAAAAGACTTAATGCTTGAGATTAGAGAGAAAGTGTTCTTGAAAGTAACTCCTATGAATGGTACTTTTCGTTGCAGCAAGAAAGGGAAATTAAGGTCTTGTTTCTTTGGACCATTTGAAATACTAGAGAAGTGGATAATATGGCTTATTGTTGGCTTTGCCACCAGAACTTGCAGCTGTTCACAATGTTTTTCATGTTTCCTTATTGAGAAAGTATGTTCATGATCCTAGTCATATGGTGAATTATCAGTCTCTTGAAGTTCAGAAAGATTTGACTTATGAAGAGTCACTTATGTGCATAGTAGAGAGAAAAGTCCATGTTTTAAGAAGCAAAGAGATTCATTAATCAAGTCCAGTGGGGTAGACAGGGTAGTAACGAGGCTACCTGGGAAAAGGAAGAGGAAATTTTAGCCAAATATCCAGAAATTGTAGACCAAGTAAGTTTAATTTCGAGGACGAAATTATTTTAAGGGGGTAAGGTTGTAGCGACCGAGAAAATTCTATAACAATAAAAGTTAAATTTATTTAAATTGTCGCTACGACTTCACCCGATGAAAACGTGTTCGCCTAGCTAATTAAATTATTTTAAGATTTCAAGAAAGAAATTTAAATCCGTTTAAATCTTTAAGTCCGATTTGTGATTTTAAATTTGTCCGAAATTATTATTTCATTTTAAATCCAATATCACGTTTTCTTTATTTTGTCACTATTGTTTGAACCCCAATCAATACACTGATAGGATGAGTAATCCCCAGCCAAATACATTTCTTCATATTCAACCGACCAATTCTTTTTTTATTCAATATTGTCATTCAATAGCAAATTTATTCATCATCATTACACACAGGAGTTACAATCCTTTCAACTTCCAAGAATAGTCTATAATTCTAATCCAATACCTCCATTCGTTCCTTGCACACACACTGCAATTCTGGGTAAGCATTTCCTTTGTCTCAGCCATTAGCTCCCTAGTTCCTGCATCGATTTCATAAGCCAAACCCAAAATCACCATTCACAGACATTATACTGGTTGTCCTTCATCCAAATTATCGGCCACTCCAAGCACGAGCTACTGTAATAACCAAGTTCTCATCACTGAGACCTCACCATCATCATCACCGCAAACCATCAATCTAAATTCAATCTAAAAATACTGATTCAAAATGAAAGGAACTCAGTATCAATTTCGAACACAGCCCACGAACCCCCATTATGATCACCTGCATAAACTCCATCATCTGTCATCACCATCATCAGATTTTCACTCTATGCACAAACCATCTTCATCACAACAATACATTCGATTCCATACTGCACTTTACACCATAACCACCTCCAAGAAACCATCACAACCATTTTTGATAGCCGGCAATCATCAGTCCAACCACCAACTTGTCTCTCCAATTCACCACTACCATGGCCAAACCAATCATCATCATCATCAGATCAACCAACTTACACCATCTCCATCAACCCAATTTAATCCTCTGCAATTCACATCCGTTCAATACCTTCAGCCCCAGCCCAAGAATTGAACCACCAATCTGTAAATCAAACAAACGTCGACTGAAAACTCCAAAATCTACCGCCACCTCCACTGCCAAACCTGAATCCCCATCTATCAGTTTCAAATTCAAAATCAAAACCCAAATTAAAAACCCAGAAATAGAAGAAGTTTAGAATCCTACCTTGATCGCCGGTTTTGGACAGCCCAAACCCGAACTTCAAGCTTCGTCTCAACACCAATTTGCACCTCGACATCGCACCTTTTTCTCGCACCCAAACCACACACAAGCCACACAAATCTAGTCTACAACACCCCCGACATCTGCTACAACCTGCGCTGGAACTTTCGCCGGCGAGCTCACCGGCTGGAGACGGATTTTTCCTCAGCCGCTCCTCCCTTCCCTCTCGCCCTTCGCTTTCTCTCTGTCTCTGAAATGGAAATGGGTAGAGAGAGAAATAATCTGATTTTTTTTACTAAATTGTGACTTTCGAAAATTTGCTTGGTCCCTAACTTTTAAAAGTCTTTCAAATCAGTCCCCAGATTTTAAAAATGATTATTTCAGCCCTAAATTTCAAAAGTTATTATTTTAATCCATAAGTATCAAACCCATTTTATTTCAGTCCCTACTGATTTACCTTATTTGATTATAAGCCCAAGTTTTAAAATATTTATATTTTAGTCCCTCAACTTTCAAAGTATCCATTTCAGTCCCTCAACTTTCAAAACGTCAATTTCAGTCCTCAAATTGTAAATTATTATTTTTAAACTATAAATTTCTAAAGACTAAGGCAACTTATGGGCTAGACGAAGCGTACGGAGAATTAAAGAATGGAAGTCATTTCCCGCTCAACTTTGCACTCGTCGGATATGAGGTAGACTCATACTCAATAATTTATTTAGCTATGATTTGCATGTGAATCTGGAATTATGTAAATCATATATGATGTTATGTTCATGTGATTAACCATGAGGGGTAAGACGGGCAAATGCTCTCCCGAAAATGGTGTATAAAGAAGAAATGTTATATGCGCTATAACTTCCATGCATAGTTGCATGTTGAATTAAGACAAGACAAGGCTACTTTCCGCACTTATGTGAATATGCGATATGTTATGATGATATGAGAAAAATAGGTTAGCATGATTACATGTTTATGTGCAAATTTATGGATTAAGTGAATTATTCGGTTATGAGTTTACTGAGTATTTCTTAGAAATACTCACCCCGTTATTAACAATTTTTGCAGACTTCGGAAGCGGTGGCGAGTGATGGACACAAGTGGCAAAGAAATAATTAAATGTTATTTTTTAAAATTTCCGTTAAAGTCGAACTTTATTTTATACTGACTATGGAGAATTTGGATTTTATTTCTATGAATGATTTGAAAGAATATTTTATGCAAAAATTTAAAATTTCATTTATTCCCACTAAATGAATATTTTTTTTGAAAATGAGTTTGAGACGATGAAGTGGCGTTTCGAGTATTTAGAACTCGGGGCGTCACAATTTTCTTCTTGTTCTCCGAATGTGGACTATATCCAACAGACATAGCACACTTAGGAGAACTTGGGGAGATGCTGCCGAAAATATAATGCCGTTAACAGAAAAATAAACAAAATTCGTTATGTACGGATCAATGATGAATGGTTAGGGCTCTACCTTGTAATTAGATGTGGAGTGATAAGGAAGACTTAGGACATATTCATATCAGTAGAAACTAATCATCATTTTCTTAGCAGCATTTGTTAGATGGGATTTGATAAGAGTTGGACAAAAATTAGAAATCATACACAGTCTCAAGAGTTCTGGAACGGTTTAAAAGCATTTATAAATAGAGTGAGGACATTTGTAAACGATATGGGAAGGATTAGATCTCTTTTCAATAAATGCTTTAAGGGGCTTAATCATACTTTGGAAATTGTTGAGGCTCATATATATTTTGTAAAGGCTTCGCAGAGAGTCATGTCACATGGGATCACAACGGTGAGATCGAGACTCCACCTGATAATGTGAATGCTTAGTGAAGCTGATGCATTTAGAGTTGGTGAACAAGTGGATAAACTAGTCATTCAATGATCTTTTAAAGCTGCTGAAGTTAGCATATCCGAAAATGGGCCTTGTGAAATCTCACTACGAGGTTAAAAAGATGATGGAAAAACTTGGTCTAGGTTACATATCCATACACGTCTTTAAGAATGACTATGCACTATTACGGAAAGAGTATGATGATAGATAGACTTGTTCCATGTGCTAGGAAATCATTGGATACATCGTCGGATTAGGTTCTAGGAAGAATGTACCACATAAGTTGTTGTGATATTTTCCTCTGGCCCCAAGACTATGACGTCTATTTGTTAGGCTTATAGTAAGTGGCCAATAGTTATGACAATTTACAATGTGTCACCTTGGCTATGCATGAGATCAGAGAACCTAATGTTAAATTTATTGATACCAGGTCCAAAAGCACCTAGTAAGGACATAGAACGTATTCTTGCGACCTTTGGTAGACGAATTGAAAGTGCTATGTCCAAATGGTATTAACAGGTATGATGTGGCAAGCAATAATCAACGATGATTCAGAATGTGTTCCACATTGTTGTGGACGATTAATGATTTTCTAGTTAGGAGTAGTCTATCAGGTTGGAGGGGTCAGGGGTACAAGGCATGCCCAACTTGCAATGAGGATATACCTTCAGTACGTGTCCTAGGTAAGACAACTTATGTGGGTCAATGATGATTCCTGTCAGCTAAACATCATTTCAGGGTTAACCTCGACTTCGACGGAAAGATTGATCAGAGAGAGCCTCCTCGAAAGTTGATGACTATTTACTAATGATATTTTAGCACAATTGAACTGTGTGAGAAAAGTATTCCAGGAAATACCCTAGATATGGAGGCGTTAGAGGGAAGAGAAGTGCAAACGAATTGAATTGGAGAAAGAAAACATTTTTTAATGAGTTGATATACTGGTCTAAAATTGAGCTAAAACATAACATTGATGTCATGCACATGGAGAAAAATGTGTGTGATAGCTTGCTTGGCACGATTCTGGACAGTCTTCATAAATCGAATGATATTGTTAATGCCAGATGAGACTTGATGGAAATGAGGATAAGGAGTGAGTTACATCGATATCACAATGGGACTAGATTCATGAAGCCTGTTGTTGCACTAAAATCCCGCAAGTGTACGGGTCGTACAAGTAATAAAGTGGATAATGAGTCCATGTATCATTCCCACAAGGATTGAGATAAATTATATTTTAGATTACTAACATTAATTGAATGGATAAAATCTAAATTGACAATTAGAAATAAGAAATATAAAAGAAGTAATTTTGTTTTGTTTGAATAAAACTAAAATTGCAAATATGAAAAATGAGGATTTTAAATATATGGAGTGAATGTATTGGAACTTGAATCCAACTAGTGATATATATTTCAATTCTCAATTGTTCTAATTTAACTCATTCATGCGTTCGTGACAATCGATAAAACTAACATTTTAATTTTTTTTCCAAAACAAATTAAATCTACCATAAACATGACCCAACTCTATTCCTAGTCCGAATGCGAATGTTCATAATACATTAATCAACAATTTATCAAATAGATTGCACACGTCATATTGTTATTCCTAACATATAGTTTTTGTGTGTTTATCTTGCCACGTTCTAAACCTATTGTGACTTTTCAAGATTACAACAAGCAAGTAATATTTAATTGGTGATCAAGCAATCAAATAATACAATGAAAATGCAAGAATATATCAAGAAATACAAGAATTTACTAAATTACCAATCTCGAATTTAAAATAAATAAAACATATGATTCATCTCATCCAATACATAAAGGAGTTTAGCTGAGCATATTAATGTAAGAAGCACAAGAAAAATTAAAGAAATCCATCACCGAATCATTAATCAATGAAGGCAATATGAAAGAACACTCTTCTTTTTAATGTGTATCACCAGCCGCTCAATGTAAGTATTCTACCTTCCTTTTTAAGTCCAGCAGCCGACTCTTTGCTTGCTCCTCAGCAGATGTATCTCCAATGCCTAGCTAAATGTAGTCTGCCAGTTTTCTTTCTCTACTTTAATTCCAACAGTCAACCTCTTTAATTCTCCCCAATGAAGGTCTCTGTTCACTTCTTAGTTAATGCCTTTGCAGACTACCCTATGAAAAACAGGCTGCCGCCTCTAATTTCTCTCCAATCAGCAGTTCCTCCTCACGAAGCTCGACCTCCCAATTTATTCCAATCAACCAGCACTCCCCAACCAAGAAATAATTCTCTCTAATTCCACCAGCCAACCTAAACTCTCCTCTCCCTAGCCGCTTGCCTCATGATGCGCATCGCTACGCACCAAAATTTAATAAAGTATCTTACTTGCAAATCATCAATTTTAATTGTAATAGCGGAAGTAAGAGTCGATCCCACAAGGAACAGGAACTAAATTAGTGCTATGTCAATCGGAATAGATATGGGGTTTTTGAGTTCAATTATTGTAAGTGACTTAAAAAATAAAGTGAAAAATAAAGTAAACACGTAAATCGGTCGGGATATAAATCAATTATTAGAAAATCCTAGTTCTCAGGTTCGGTTGTATTTCATCATAATATTTCTACTTTCCAAGTAATTCGTATTCAATTCAATTCTTGATTTATCATCCGTAAATAGTTAATAAGTTCTAACTACCTCTTTTCTTCCTTAATTGTGTTTAATTAGAACAAGCTCTCTAATCAAACTATAGCTATTGGACAATCTAAAATAAGCTCTTTAGATTTTATACAATAACCAAATAACGCAAGAAGAAATTAGGTGATCTAGATTACCAATCACACAAGCTCGTGATGATTAACCTAGGTTGGAGTTCCAATGGAATTGCAAAAATCTCAATTGCTACTATGGATTAAACAACAAGACAATTACGGATCTAATCGTTTAATTTAGTATGCCTCAACACAATAAGATATGGGATAGGCCTAAATCACATAAATCATTGTATTAATTGAAATGAAATGTGTAGAAATTCAACAACCAAGAATATAGAATTTTAACACTAAATTACTAGTTTGGAAAATAGAAACATAATGAAATTAAATACAACATCCCCCTTGAACTAGATGGAGAACTTAGCCGCTTAAAGCCATGAAGAATTCAAGAATTTTTCGCTCTTGATTCACCTTCTCGAGTCGCTTGATTTCTTTTCCAAGCTCCAAGCAAGCCGCTCTCTCTTCAATAATTTTTCCCACCCTTTTTCTGTCATAAAATTCCCTTTTATAGCCACAAAGTCATGCCCTAGAGTTGGGCTCAAGACATACCAAAATTATGCAATAAATCATAAAAGGAAATTTCTTGACGAACAAGTTACGACCGTGATTAATTCTTTATGGCCGTAAACCAGTTTCTGTTGATTTTCTCGTTTTGAGGTTACGGATGTAACCTTTTGGTTTACGTCCGTAAGGCAGGTTCTGCTTCTTTTTTTTCCTAATGTCATGAAGAAGTTACGGCCGTGAATATTAATTGTTGCGGTCGTAACTTATTTGCACCAAAGGTCCTCAAACTTCAGTTTTAGGTGCATTTTGGTCCTTTCTTCCTCTTTTCTCCTCTTTTATGATCATATAGAACATAAAATATAAAACGCATTAATAATACTTAAATAGGATCAAATCATCAATAGTCGATGGTTATAAGTGCACAAAATAAGCGCTAATAAAGGTACTTATCTAATCCCCCCACACTTAAACCATTGTTCATCCTCGAACAATGATAGACAAGAGAATAGAATAGGACTCAAACAATAGATTATGATTTAGAGGATTAAGGTTGCAGTCACTTTTCTTCAGCAAGAATGTTCAATTGCATGATCGGATTGTGTTAGTGTGTGCTAGAGATGTAACGTCCCATATTTCCCATCCCAATTATGGCTCGACATGGTTTATATCCTTTCACCTCTAATGTGTACTCCCCTCCCACTCAATTATGAGTAACTACAAGGGAGAATAGTTTCGCCCAACTCCGGCAGAAATTACTCGTGTAAACCGAGTTGCTCATGATGTGAATTCAGTCAACACAGTATCCCCAACCACGTTCATAGCACAAACCCTAGACCAAGCAACTCAAACCACTCATAAGTAAATGTAATGGGGTTAACACCCTCACAAGATATTTCTCTCTCCGGACTAAGTGTATAAGGGTGAGAATTTTTGCTCAGCTCACTGCATGGGTAAGTCAGTACCACAGACTGCCTAAATGTTATAACCGGAGCCAACAATAACACAAGTACAAAGCAAAGGTCTTTATTTGGTTGTAATGAGGCTTCAGGTTGGGTAGGATAAAAAGATATCTCTAGGCTGATTCGAGAAGGAATTTCGCAAACCATGTCAATTCATAGTGACATTACTTCCTTTACTCTCCATATAAGCTCCATTGCTCTCCACTACCCAACTTAGTTAACACTTGTAAATCTCTATCTATCTTTTTTTTTTTTTCAAGTATAGACTACAAATTTTTCTCTTTTGTTCAAATTATTCTGCAGTCACCAATTGGCATGAGATAGAATTTCACTTACTTGAATTCAGTCCATTATGCAACTATCACAAGATACCCTTCGCACTTCTTAGACTTAGACCATAGCTCATTCCCCAATCAACTAAAGCTTGTGAATCCCTTCTCTATGGGTCCAAAACAAAGATAATGCGAAAAAAGGGTATTCGCGGCTTGTATTGTGGCATAAAAAATTCAAAGAAAGGCTAAAGGTCAAAGGGGCTTCTATTGGTCCATGTAGCAAGTAGGCTCTTTTAGCAAGTCAAATTTGGCTTAACCTATTGCCTTTGCTATAATTTGCACTTAAATCAAGAAGCTACAACATTATGCACAAGAAAGCACATCCAAGCATAAACCAACCATGCAGGACACACATCAAAGAATTACGAGCTCATAAGTGTTAAAAACAGCTCTTAGGCTCAAAAGCTCACAACTTATGGTTTTCATGTGTTTCTCTCATCCAATTATGAGTTATAGGTCATTACTTGATCTTCCTTCCAAATCCAAATCCATTGGTAGAGGATAGCGTTTAAAAATATTCAAACCATGACTACTCATAAAAGTCTGATAATTTCGGTTGGAATTGGGACGCTCACTGTTATATATGGAGGGATAACATGTCTATTCCGGTTTGGGTTGGCAAGGTTGAGGCATTTGAATTTTTTTTTTTTTTTTTTTTTTTTTTTTTTTTTTTTTTGAACAAGATCATCTCTATGTGCTCAATTCATATCCGATTATGCAATGATTTTTTTTTTTTCAATTTTTTTTTTTCAAAAGTGGGGCCGCTTCCTATTACATCAAAATGCGGTTTAAGCATGGAGAAAATTATGGAACAAGATTCAAATGGACACTGACTCAAAAGAAGTTTAATGATTCGACTACAAGAAAAATAAAGAAGAAAAAATCTTACAATCATTCCCCCCCCCCCCCCACACTTAAACATAACAATGTTCTCATTGTAAAATAATGTAAAACAATAGAAGGGGGAAATAGAAAAAACTCCCTTGGGTCTAATGTGGTGGTGGATCATCCCGGGGTCCCTGCAACCGTCGAATCTCCTCACGAATGGCTCTTTGCTCCTCCAGTATTAGTTTTTAATCCTCTTGTATGGCATTGAGTTAGGTCTGGAAGGCTTGAATCATCTCCAACATTTAAAGCTCGAAAGGGCTAGGAGTAGGAACCTGTTGTGTCCCTTCCCTAGCTGCAGGCTACTCGGTGCCCTGATCATCATCTGACTCCCCTGAATCTCCATCCCCACAACCTCGCTTGGCGAAGATCTACCTACGAGTATTTTCCAAACTAGCCTTTGTGAGGAGATTTCCATGCCCCAATGTGTCCTCACTCACCGCTGCGGGAACTCGTTCAGCTCATCATAATGCTGTAATCAAGCATCAGAATGGCATGCCCCTCTTCTGTGGCATCAAGCTAGCGTAGGTACAGATGGTGTCATATATGTGCTGGCCTATGTCAAATTTAATCCCTCGGGAGATAGCATAGTAGGCTCGAAGATAACGGATAGAAATCGTGGTGAGGCTGGTAGATGGAAATAAACTCCCCGACCCTTACTGATGCAGGCACCAGGCGTCCCTCTGTAAGTCCCGATTCTTATACTGGGGATGTATGACATTTAGGGTATCGTGGAGTTCTGGCTTTAGAGCCCATTGGAGTACCTCTTGGCTCGGAAAGAAAACCCCTACACTGGAAGTCATAGGGACGGCCCCGTTACTGTTGATTCCCAAGTAGTTTTCCACTACCTCCTTGGAGAACTTAACTCTCTTCCCCGCGACCCTGGTGCAGTGGTAATCCAGAAATCCTTCATCACCAATTTCCTTGTTGAATTGTTTGTAAAAATTGAACACGAGCGGTGGATTCCCAAAAGGAAGATTGCTGGAAAACTTCACCCAGCCAAACTCCACAAAGCGGGCCCAGAATGGGCGAGGAGCAATGACTATGTCTGCGCTCCGCATCTCCTGAAAGTCCTCTGGGAGGAATAGTCGTTCTTTAATGCACAGTTTAGACTGACTTCTCTTGGAGGGGCTCATATGAGGATTCCCCCGCCACTTGCTTACCCTTCTTTGATTGTGGAGCCATAGCAAATCCTGTAAAAGAAATGAATAAATTAGTTGAGCGTAATAGGAAGTTAAAGAAAATGCATTCAAGCAAGTATAGCTTAATGTTCAAAGCTCAAATCCGAGAATCAATGTTGACATGAAGAGCACGGCGTACACATAAATGAATCATGGGAAGGATGAACCCGTGGAACAAATCGTGCAATTAACCGTTTAAGCCTCAACGTCAAGCAATTGAATAAACAATGGCACAAGCTCAAGATCCCTAACGAGTTTTCCAGAAGGCACACTCTAAATGCAACGTGAATGCTAGGCTCAACAAGTCCGTGTGATAATTTTCATTATTACGAATCAAAGATAAAATGTAGTGTAAGACCGCTTTTCATTTTTTACGTGTATCCTTAAATTTCACGTAATAATTATGTTAATGTTATAAATTTTAAATTTAATTATATTTTTTAATGTCGATAATTTGAATTATTTTGCAGTGGAAGGACTTGGATGCCGTCTCGATCAATGTACCAATTAAAAGTTTCTAAATTGTTTATTTTAATAGTGTACGTGTAATTTATGTGATTAATTGTTTTACTCCCTAAACATGCTATTTTCTATTTTATTGCATTAAATTGAAGTTGAGAAAAGTTTGGTGACACTTTGGAAATTTATTTGAGGGTTGTGGACTTAAATTACCAATTTATGGGAGCTAAGGGACTGAATTGCAAAGGAGGGGACTTGAGGGACCAAATTGTAATTTTCAAAAGATTAAAATTAAACCTAAACCCTCATTATACCTCTCCCTCAATCACGACTCTCATCTCTCTCTCGGTCGACACCACTCTGCTCGCCTCTCAACTCCCTCGATCTCCCACGCCTCTGTCTCTCTCGCCTCACACTCAACCGCCGTTGCTCGGCCCTTCTCCAGCGATGTCGCCTGCGTCACCACCCGGTAACTCTCCCTCCCTCCCTCCGCGCTGCACACACTCAACCCGAACACACGCACACACTTTCGCACCCTTTCATCCACACACGAAGATATGTATATGTATATGTATATATGTTAAATGTATGTATTGGTATGAAGCGTTCAGACTTTCCTCAGATTGGGTTTTAGTAGAATTTTCGAATTTTAAATCTGTTAAGATCATATTTTGGGCGATATATATATATATATATATATATATATATATATATATATATATATATATATATATATATATATTAGTGTATGTAAATACATGATGTTTCTCATGTTTTCAGATTTAGGCTTAGTTTGATTTCGAACTATACTGGTAAAAATTGGAAATATGTTATATTATATATGTTAATTTTAATGTGATTTATAAATTTGAATTTGAGGTTTGGGTAATGTAAATATATATTTATAATTTTAGGAATTTGGGGAAAATCTTTAAATGTAGATATTAATTTTAAGAACTATGAACACAAGAATCTATGCTACTTTTTGGTTTGATTTAGAATTTTAAATTGGTGAACTGTAAATGTGCATAACAATGTTAGACTTCGAAATGTAGGAATTTATTTACAAATTTCAGATTTTAGCAATGTTAATTTTAACAACGTTGACCTGTAATGGTAAATTGATATTTTGTAAAGTTGAGTTGAGTTAAATTCTTTAATTTGAGTTTGAATTTAAAAGATGAGAAGACTTTCTAATGTACATTGAGATTCATTCTTTGTCTTGAACATGGGTTTTATGTGTTTTTGTCATATCCTAAGGTCACACTTAGGTTAATTTGAAATCTTGATCTCGATTGGATGTTCTGCCATTATTAAAAAGGATAAGATGACTTTGTAATGTTCAGTGAAATTTTTTGTTCGTTTTGAATATGGTATGCTTGGGATTTGGTTAGTATTAAAAAGAATTTCAAATGTGTTTCGAGTCAAAAGTCATATTTATTGATGAACGTGAATAATTAGGACTTTTGGTACATTGACGTCACGGGCAGCTGATGCTTCTCCCACTTGCAAGTCAAGATAACGGTAAATACTAAGGACGTCAGGTAAGTAAACTTCCCCCTATTTTCATCAAAGTTGAATGTAAATGTGAAAGTTATGTGTAAATGACTGTCTTGCAACTTACTTGCTTTGATGAATTTCATTTACTTTGTGAAAGTATATGTTATTATGAAGAATGTTCAAGCATGCACATTATCATGTCATTGCATCATCAAGCATGCATTGGCATCGAAATTGGGAAGTGAAATGTTTTTAAATGAAAGAAATGTGTCAAGGTGCAAGTTTGTTCAAAAGTTATGTATCCCAAGTTTTTAAAGAAAGAATGGGTGTACTTCTAGTTCATGAAAGTTGCGAGTGGGAAATGGGGCGCGGGGGACCGGCGTACCGAATTAAGTCACTCTGCGACGGAATGTTCAACCGTTTACGGTGGACTGTTAAAGCACTTTGCGGTGGGAAAGTGAATGTTAAACCGCTTTGCGGTGGAAATGTGAATGTAATCTGGTTCCAAATAAGAAATTGCCTACTGTATTCTGATTGACTAGAAGTTACACCAAGTGAGCTCACGATGAAAATGAAGTGAAAGTTTTGAAATGAAGTGAAAGTTTGAAATTTTTGAAAGTTTTGGAAAGTAAAGTAAATGGGGATACATATATGAAAATTTTAAAGTATTCATGTCATAAGCATGCATTTCATGCATAAAGTTTACTTACTGAGCTTTAGCTCACCCCAATCCCTCCCCAATGTTTCAGGTGATGAAAGTTAGGTGATCCGAGGAGAGCACTTGGTGACAGACTCAGGCAGTACCCGAAATTTGTTATTTTCTTCAAATTTAATTAAGGAATTTTCATAAGTTTTCATTGGGTATTCTTTAATCTTTCATTCTTTAAATGGTTTTGGTTGGAATTAGTTTAAATAAAGTTTGAATAGGAAATTTCATAAATGTTTCTTTGGTTATTTTTGTTGGTTCATTCCTTTAATTGTTTATTGAATTTAATTTTGATGAGTTATTTATCTCTTTAGTAGTTTATCAATCCTCCATTTAGTTAAATGGAGCTCATGCTTTAAATTTATTTATGATGAGGAGTTTGGGGATTGAATTTGAAATAGTATGGTGATGTTGGAGTTTGAAGTAGAATTGGGGTTGTATGTTGAATATTGGATTTTTTGTTTGAGTTGAGTTTTATGTTGTAAAATGGTTTTGATGTCTCTCTACAGGTTGGTTATGTCCAATTTATAGAGGAGACTCTGCCGAAATTTTTGTAAAATTTTTATAATAGTAAATGAAATGTTTAAATGTTTTAAACGATTATTTCCGCATATAATGTGAATGAAAGTTAACACGCCTAGGTTTTAGTTACTGAAGCTTGGGGTGTTACATGTAGAGTCACAAACTTAGGCCATTGTAGAGTCAAAAATTGGAATTCGCAACCTAATTACCCATCAATGTTTATCAAGCAATATGGCAAAATGCAAAGTATCCTACCCACTTCATCAATTCAAAATGCTCAAATACCACAATTTTCCCTCAATTGAACACCTATCATGATATCTATACACTTATACTAGCATAATAGAGAGATTCGAATCAAAATTTTAAGGGAACAAGCAAGTCAGACTCTCCTAGACATTTCATCGAACACGTGGAATGCAAAGTTAGTGGTGATGCCATTGTTGTAAGAATATATAAAAGCTAAGTTTCCAAATCACAAACACACTCAACAATGCAACATTCAACCATTAAAATGGAAAAAGACCGAGAATACCATTTCTATTGATACTTCACCCACGAAAAAGAGAGAGGACAAAGGAAAAGAAATTGCATACCTTCAAAACCTTGTGGAGAAAATTGTATGTGTGATGGAGGTGATGAATCACTTCAATAAGACTTCCTTATAAACGAAAGTATGGGTGTGAAAATGGAAGAATTTTCGTGAGAGAATCGTGGGTGTTTAAGGAGGAGTGTGTAACAGAATGCGTGAAAGTAGCGTGTTTTAAAATTTGAAATTGCGCGACTTACGGCCATGAAGATACCACTTACGGCCGTAAGTCACATTCCAGAAAAAAATTGAAAGATTCAATTACGGCCGTAAACAATATAATTGCGTCCGTAATTAGGCCCCTGGATAAACTCGAAGGATTACAGTTACGGCATAAACAATATAATTACGGCCGTAATTAGGCCACTGATTCAATTTTGTTTTTGAATTAAAAGAATAATAGTGACAAAAATGACAATAATGAAAAAAAATGGAAAAATAAAAATTTGAGGAGAAAAGAAACCCCCCTCTCGGGTTGCCTCCCGAGCAGCGTCGTTGTTTACTGTCGTTGGCTCGACTGAGTCCTTGTGAGACTAGTGTCCATTAATGTTGTTCTCCTGCGTGATCACTTCCAAGTTTTCAGTTTAGAATCCCTCATAATAAGGTTTGAGATGGTGCCCATTGACCTTGAACTGTTTGTCCATCCTCAAGCTTTTAATCTCAACTGCACCATGTGGAGAAACATTAATAACAACAAACGGACCCACCCAACGAGAACGAAGCTTACTTGGGTGCAATTTGAGCCGGGATTGAAACAATAGTACTTTTCGGCCCTCCCAAAAGCTTTTTTGAGAAATGCGTTGATCATGGAATGCCTTAGTTTGGTCTTTATTAGGGTTGGGTATAAACGGCCCAAACCCGTCAAAACCGCCCAAACCAACCCAACCCGATCGGTTTGGGTCGATTTTTCATAGGCGTGTCAAAACGGCTCGTCGGCTCGGGTAGCTCGAGCTCGGCTCGTTAAAAGCTCGAGCTAAGCTCGGATCGAGGCTCGTAGGATCGAGCCGAATCTCGGGCCGAGCCCAAAAATACTCACTGGGCTCGAGCGGGGCCGGCCCGTGTGGCGGGCTAATTTGGCCTGAAGACACGGGCCAGAATTGGCCCGTGTCTTCAGCAGCAGTGCTGCCTGCAAATTTGCAGGCAGCTGCTGCTTGCTGCCTGCGTGTCGCAACCGTGTTGCAGGCACGGATTGATACATTTTTTAAATGATTTTTTATTTGATTTTTGATTTGATTTGAAATATGCAGATTTTTTTTTTTGAAAATTTGAAATTTGAAATTTGATTTTTTTTTTTTTTTGTTTTCCCACGTTTTCTTTTCTATAAAAATGTCGCATTTTGTTTATTAATTCACAATTCACTTACAAGTTTTTTCATTTCGTCATAATAGTCATTTGTTTTCTATAATTTCTATTCAATTCTCTATTTCTCTATATTCTTCAATTATTGTGATAATATTTCTCTCAGTTTCAAGTTTCAACTTTCAAATTTGAAACTAACTACATTCTACACTACAATACTGTTATACTGATAAGTATGGAGTTTAACAGCGATGAAGTTAACCAATTCAGGGGTAGTTCTTGTACTCCCTCTCATATCGATGTCTCCGCCTATGTTGATCATAGCCGGTCCCAAGCCCGGAAAAAGGAGGAGGGTTGTAATTTGTAACCTTTATTCAATATATATAAAACAACTAGTAATTTAATTTTAGTATAGATAGACTCATAGACATAGACTTTGCGAAATCTACGTTTACATTTTTATTAAATCTTATCTTATGTTTGATATTTTAACTACATTTATTGTGTATAATTCACTTAAGTAATTACAAATACAATACATATTCACTTAAGTAATTACAAATACAATTCATAGACATAGACTCGGGCTCGGCTCGGCTCGATGAAGCTCGAGCCGAGCCTCAATTTTTTGGCCGAGCTTTGGCTCGGCTCGGCTGGGGCCAAAAAAAAACTCGGTCCTAAAAAGCTCGAGCAAAGCTCGAGCTTTGATATTCTGCTCGAGGCTCGGCTCGACTCGTTGACATACCTAGTTTTTCATGAAAATGGGTTCGGGTTTTTTTAAAATTTTTTAGTCTGGTTGGGTCGGGTTGCGGGTTGGGTGAAAAACTCGACCCAAAACAACCCAAATAAAAAATCTATTTTTTTATTTATTAAACTTTACTTATTTAATTATTAATTGAACATGTTTTAATTTTATTAACAAGTGTTCAATTTATTGTATTTGAGGTTATTGTAGTGTACATAATTGATTTGAGTTAAAGATTGATTCATGAGTTTCTTTTTCTTTTTCAATATTTTTTATTAATTGGGCCAAAGCCCAACCCGACCGAAATTTGGTTGGGTTGGGTTTGAACTCTTAATTGGGTTGAGTTTTTATCAACCCGACTTTAGTGGGTTGGGTTCGGGTTCAGAAAAAAACCGACCCAACCCAATCCACGCCCACCTCTAGTCTTTATATATCATTGCATTCTCGTAAGCCTCATTCCGGATTTCATCCAATTCTTGCAACTGAAGCTTCCTATGATTTCCTGCTGCTCCCCAATCCATATTGCATTGCTTGATGGCTCAGTAGGCTTTATGCTCGAGTTCCACAGGTAGGTGGCACGGCTTCCCAAATTCCAATCGGTATGGGGACATACCAATCAGCATCTTGTAAGCGGTTCAGTAGGCCCATAAAGCATCGTCGAGTGTAATGCTCCAATCCTTCCGGTCTGGCCGAACTGTTTTCTCTAGAATGGACTTCACTTCCCTGTTGGAGATTTCTGCCTGCCCGCTAGTTTTGGGGTGATACACGGTGGATACCCGGTGCATCACTCCATATTTCTTCAACAAGGCTTCAATGGTTCCGTTGCAAAAATGCGTCCCCCTATCACTGATCATTACTCGGGATATTCTGAACCTGCTAAGAATTTTAGCTTGCACAAAATCTGCAACAACCTTAGCCTTATTAGTACGGGTGGCCTTTGCCTCCACCCATTTTGACACATAGTCAACATCTAGAAGAATATAATTACAACCAAACGATGGGGGAAAGGGTCCCATAAAATCAATGCCCCAAACATCAAAAAACTCACATGCAATTATAGGGTTTTGAGGCATTTGATCTCGTTGGGATAAATTACCTGTTCTTTGGCAATTATCGCAAGACTTATAGAAAATGTATGCATCCTTGAAAAGGGTCGGCCAAAAGAAACCGCTTTCCAATACCTTTGTGATATCCTTCTAGGTCCAAAATGGCCTCCGCATGCATATGAATGGCAAAAGGTAAGGATTGATTGGTATTCTGATTCGGACATGCACCTTTGAATGATTTGGTCGGGGCACCTTTTCCACAAGTATGGGTCGTCCCAAATGTAATATTTGGCGTCACTCCTCATCTTATGCTTTTCAGCCTGCGAAAAACCATTTGGTATTAGCTTAGAAGTCATGTAATTAACCAAATCAGCATACCATGGGGGGGGCTCGCTTCGATAGCAAATAAACCCTCTTCTGGGAAGGCTTCACGCAGGGGTAGGTCATCTTCGGCCTTCACTACCCTGCTAAGATGGTCAGCAACCACATTTTCGAACCCAACCTTATCCTTAATTTCCAAATCAAACTCTCGTAGTAAGAGTATCCACCGGATGATTCTGTCAATATATACACACACACACACACGTATATATATATATATTTGTTTCTTCCATTCAATTGGGTTCAAAGCCCAAGTCCAATCGCATGTAGATAGGTTTTAATTTTAAGTCCTCAAATTTTCCAAACAATTCAAGTTGATCCTTAACTACTTAATTTTGTAGCCCATGTCTCCATTTATACCAATTCGAGTTCTTCAATTTTTGGAAGTTGCACTTTAATCCACACTTTGTCATTTTTGTAGGTTTCTATCCCTTTTCTTGGTTTTTCCTCCAAACGCACCCAAATTTGATTTTTTCCAATTCGAGTTCTTCAATTTTTGGAAGTTGCACTTTAATCCACACTTTGTCATTTCTGTACGGTTTCTATCCCTTTTCTTTGTTTTTCCTCCAAAGGCATCCAAATTTGATTTTTTCCTAAAACAAATAAAATCAACACATAATTAGCAATATCATATCCTAAAACACTTACAATTGTCTAAATTTAAAGCCAAGATAAGTACGAAAAACGTACTTATCAATAGACTAATATCCCCTTTACCATCCCAAACCTCTACATCTATCTTAGTAGTCATTATATGTATGGTAATTTCAGAACAAAGGTAGTGACTAGAATACAACAAAATTATAGCAAGATAGACAAAAGTGAACAGAATCACAGTGTAAGCACTTAATGTCAAAATAGTACATGCAGTACTCAAAACACCAAAAGGATAACATACATGAGAATATACACAAATAGACTCAATATATGTTCAAGAAACCTATCACCTAAGATAGCAGAATATGAATGGAAAACATGTGTCAGGTAACTACCAGTATAAGCAGAAAAACAAAAAAAATTAAAAAAATAAAACCCTTGGACCGAAGCCCTAATTCCCTCAGATTCTAGGGTTTTCAAGAAACCTTACACAAAGGTAAATTTAGGGGAGGTTTTCAGGGATCTAGACCTACGAGTAAAGAGAATCAAGAAATTGTTACCCAATTTATGATTTACAAACCAGCAATTTATAATAACCAAAAAATTCTTCAAAAACTGATCAATCACCCCCAGACTTAAACAATACAGATCTTTATATAGGATTTACAATAACCTCCAGTTCTGTCAAACAAGGAAACTCAAAAGAATTAGATCCAGAAAACTTGAATATACAGAACAAAAATTTAAAGAATCAGATATGAGAACGTTTATTAAAGAAAATCTGAAAGTTTTTAAATATACGATTTTAAAATAGATCTGAAAAATTTGAATACATTTATTAAAGAAAATCTGATGGCTCTGATACCACTGTTGTTCCCAGAGATGAATATAAACACGATTGTTAATAAGAACAAGAAAATCAGAAAAACAAGAACAGAAAAAATTTTGGCCTAAGCTCCGGAGGTTCGGTGTATAACACCTACATCTCCCGTTGAGCATCCACGAAAGGATATTGCTCAAATCCACTAAAACACCCCCAAAATCAGAATCAAATCGTTACAGAACAGCCTGAACACCAACAGTTCAGATTACAAGCCCTTAACAACACGTTTCCACAGAAACAACAACCAAAGCAGAGGAATCACTATCACTTAGTAATCCTCTAACAGTTTCACAAAAGAAACTACACAAGATTCTCTCTAAATCTGAACAGAATAAAAAAAAAACGAAGATGAAGAAGAAGAAGAAGAAGAAGAACATGCGAAATCGCCTCTTAGAGAGAGAAAATGGCAAAGCAGTGAAAAGATCATCCTCTAATGAATCTGGACGCGTTTCCTTCAGATAAGGTAAGTCAACAGATCATAATGCATCTAACCGCCAGGAGCTTCCAGCATATATCGTGATATCAACAAACACGCTTTAGTCAGTTCCAGATAGTTCCAACACACGGGCTCAGCTGTAGGCCGGGTCAGGCCCAAGATTAATATTGGGCAATAATTTCCACTTTCAGCACCAAAGTAAATGGCCCAACTCCAACAATTTGGATGAATTATGTTCTTTATGCAAAGAAGTTTACGCTTTCTTCTAGGTAGAAAGTCCATTCCTTTTCAACAATCAATTTTTTTGCTTTTTCTTTCTAGTTGAGATAAGGGGAGTAGATGATGAGTTTAATTTTGTTTACCCCTCTAAGAAGGGGTGAGTATAACCCTCCACTAAATGACAAAAGATAAGTGAAAAAGGGGTTTGCAATTCAACCTTACCCCACGCCCCCCTCCATCCCCACCTTTACCCCCTTATTACACTTTTTCATTTACTTTTTCTTCTTTTTTTCTTTCTTCTTAAATTTTTCAACATACATAAAAAAAAGGTAAATTTTTCGTCGACTTCATAATATATGATTTAATGAGAACTTCAATATGAGCACAATATTAATATATAATTTTTTATTATTTTAAAAATAAATATTTATTACATGTAAATTATCTTTCTTTTAACATTTTTTATTTACATTTGATGATTATTAAACTTTAGAAAAAAACTAAAATTTATTCTTAAATTCTTTTTGTGATAATTCATGTTTAAATTAAACTGTTTGAAGTTGATGTTTAAATTATCATCAATTGTCACTTGAAGAACAAACACATTAATTTAGTGGGGGTTATGTTCATCCCTTTAATTAAACTCGTAGTCGTAGAGGATGGAGAGAGGGACAGTCATCAGTGATGAAAGGAGCTAGATACTGGAGGAGCTACAGATTTAGAAAGTTCAACCGTCTATTGGGGTGAACTCCCTAACTTGATAGAAGTCCTGAAAGGCTTGTTTGTGGTAGTCCAAGGTCTATTAGACATAGGCTTATCAAACTGTGTTAACTGCATAGTTAAGAGGAACGAACTGCTGGTGATCGGAACGTGGAGATGAGAACTCAGGCAAAAATGTATACAATAGAAAACATAGTGATTGAATAAATATTACAACAATCGGAGGAAATAATACAATACATAAACACTGGCTAACGTAAAACATTAACAGATATAAATTAATTTAACGATTACTCGATAAATGTATTAAAATCGCAGATAAAGCAACAAATCTCTCCGCTTCAACTGCCATAAGGTCCGTCTCAGTAACTGCTTTAATTATGGCCTCTCACGGGAGGTTTTGGGAAAATGCTACCGACATTTTAACTGGAAGGTGGTGGAGACATGACTGGAATGGTAGGGCTGGAAGGGATCTTGGGGACAGAGGGGAATGAAGGCATTGGGGGCAACGAGACCTTGGGCATGCCAGGGATAGCTGGAATAGTTGGTTGGTTTGGGATGCTTGGAATGGAAGGCATCGGTGGCAGTACTGCTGGTTTTGGGAGACTTGGGATGGTCGGAATTGATGGCATTGGTGGCAAAGATGGCTTTGGTAATGATGGAATCGTCGGCATTCCTGGCAGAGGAGGAGGCAGAGACTGTAGCAGATTACGGGCAGCCTGGCATTTTTGATTGCTAGAGAGAGCTATAACTGAGAGGAAGAAAATGCAAGTGTAAATGCTTCTCTCCATGATTGTTTGAAGATTGAACGATGTTGAAGAACTATTTTAGTAGATCCGGACAGGAATGTTTTGATTTTGATGGTGGAAAAGAAATGGGATTTGGGTATATATTTATAGTAAGAGTTCATTGACAAGTTGCAAACTATATGTAAGATGTTGGTGGAAATTAGTTCAGTTTTGTTGTGACTCTGATTGGTGGAATGGAAATTCAAAACATGGCTGCTGGCATTTTATTTAGTTAAACCTCCTAGGAATTAGGACAAGTGGCAGGTTCAGAAAGTCCCCTTTCTATACATTATGTTGTTTAACCACCACAACACAACCTCTTATAATGCTTATATTTAAGCATGGATTCCAGAATAAAACCTGGAAAAGCCAATTCACCTAAGTTCGGAATACTTATTTAATAAAATTATTTATAAACTCTACTGAATGAATTAACACGGTAGCAATAAAATAAAAATATGACAACCTGTAGAAGAAAAATCGTAAAATTATTGTGCGGAGTCACATGGTGAAGAAATTATGTTTAAAAGGGAATTGCAATTTGGAAATTTTCAGTATGTAATTTCAAGTCTTCCATAAAAAATATTCAACAAAATTGGCAAAAATTCAGTAAATAGAAAGTTACATGGGTATAAAACGTGGTTAAAAGGTTGTCTTCAGATAGTTGTTTACCATAATACACAGATTCGTATCAACATGATGTATTAAAAGTTTATGTGATGTGATATTGTTAAGAGATAAAATATCACATCGAATAAAAATGAAAATATTGATCAATTTATAAGGATTTGTGCTACTCATCTTAATAAGAGTGATTTTTTAATGTGGAACTTCAAATCTTTAAATAGTGTCAGAGCTTGAAGCTTCAACGAGAAATTCAATTCGATTAAGACTCAAAAAATGAGCACACGGATTTTATGATTGGACTGCTCAAAAAGAGCCACCATCTTGAGGGGCATGTTAAGGGATAAAATCTCACATCGAATAAATATGAAAACATTGATCAATTTATAAGGGTTTAGACTACTCTTAATAAGGTTGACCTTTTAAGATGAAATCTCAAATCTTTAAAATCATGTCTTATTCAAGCAATATTGTGACGAGCTTTTTTTTTCATTCTTGTCAAAAATTACTCTCTCACAAAAACCAATAGAAAAATTTCCTATCTATCTCCTCTGATAAAAGAAGGATATATTTTGCACAAAAGACTGAAAAATTAATTAATAAAATGCAATGTGGAAATTCCTATTTTCTGGGCATCTTTTGTCTATTTGAACTGAGGTCAATATTGTAGTACACAATTTATCTTTCATGGCTATTTTTTCTTACACTACTAACATGGTCATAGTCTTCTTCTACTACTACTTTTATCCAAGTTTTAGATGGTATCTCCCGGTGTCATTGTTCATAGTATGAAGTCCGAATTAGAAAAAAAAATGTCATATTTTTCTCTCAAGGTCCCATTTCAGTGCTCTCCATTCATTTATTTGCATTGACATTGGCTCGTATCTCACAAAGAAAAAAGAACATACTACTGATTTGAAAACCTATAAAGAGCACTATGTGACTCAATGTGTGAAAATCACAAAGCAAGAAACAAAACTCCATCTCAGCCAACATGAGGTCTATCGCTATTCTCATCATGGCCAGCAGCAAGAGGTTTGGAGAATAATACGAACAGTTTATATTTGTGTTACACATAATGAAGTTATTTAATTAATGAAATATTATCATATATATCTATATATTTATATTGACTTAGGTGTCCAATTAATCTTGAGGGAAGGAAACCTTCCTCCGTAGTTCGCCTTCCAATAAATCAGAATGCGGATACAACATATACACACTTGAAATAGATATTCGTACAACACTTATCCTCAACATAAACCCCCCATTTACGTCCTGTGGATGGGACCCCGGAGGGTGACATGACGCACTATGACATATAAACACTTGCCTTCAACAGTTAAATGAAGTCTTTCAAGAATCAGGATTCTAACATCCGATATTTTAGTTTCAACTTCTCTTACTTTACTGTCATACCATACCTGGGGGTGAAATAATATCATATTTGTTTGGTATTTGCCTCAAATTTCCAAAACCTGGAGGACTTAATTATAATTCAACTACTAATTATAAATCTTGAATTTGAACAGGGATGAAATCCTAATTGAATTGGTTTTCTACAATTGATGATTACGTGTACTAGCTTGGATGTGTAATTGTTTGAATTATGCATATGTCATTCTTCTATAGTTGCATGTCTAATGGGAATTGAGGTTGTTAGAAGTTCTTTCTTCTGTGGTTGCGTGTCCTAACTTAGTAGATTAGAAGCTGAGAGATGACCTATTTGTCAGAAGAACAAGAATTCTTGTTGACCATGAACTCTCAAGGCCCAGGCCAAATTGAATTGCCATGACGTGATTTATCTATAAATACGTGTATTATTCTCTTTTGTTGTAACATATTGACCAGAGAGTTTTTGAGGAAAATAGTAGTCTGTCATCTTGGTTTTTTCTTGATTTCTTTGTGAGTTGTACAAAGAAGTAAAAATTTGTAAATTTTCAATACTTGAGGAGGTTTGGTGAGTGCAAAGCTTATATAATTGTAACAATTTATGATATAGTGAAAAGCTTTTACGGTCCGTAAATTTTTATGTTGCTGTTTTATTTTTTTGTTACTCAATTATTCTTAAACATAAAAAAGATCATGTGGATTAAAGAAGAGGGAATCAACATTTAATTTCCAACAATTTTAATTGTATAGAATACAGATTTTTGTAATTTTTTTTTTTTTTTTTATAAGAAAAAGAGAAGGATGAAAATGAAAATGCAATCTGAAAGTCTATCTAAACTAAATAATAAGAGTAGAAAGATATGTACTGTACATATTTTGACCAATACGACGTCATATTGGACAGTATTCGTAAGGTGAAAAACAACTTTGTTTGGCATTGAAACGACAACGTTTAGCGTTCACTTTAACTAAAACAGCGTATTACGCTTGTATGAAATGACGTCATTTTATATCGATTGGAAGTTAAATGGTGTCATTTCGTCATTGGATAAATGTAATTCTTCCCCGCGTCCAAATCCTCCAACTGTACCGTCTGAAAATTTGTTTAGACTTTAGAGAGAGCGTCCATTTTCATTTTCTTGTCGATCTCATCGCCTTCATGTGTATTGTGTTGCCTTTTTTTATTTACAGTATTCTTCTGTGTTATTTGCTTTGGCGGTGTTCTTTCATCCTTGTATTCTCGAGTTTTTTATTCATGTATTTGGTATTTTGACCCTTTTTTTATGGTACTTCTTGTGTACAGGTATTCGTTAAGGGGATCTAAGAACTACAGGTGTCAATCCGGGTGGTCCGGGCCGGGTCGACCCGCCAATAAAAAGTCCGGTAACGGCCCGCTTGAAAGAAAGCCCGCCCGCTGCGAGTTACGAGCCGGTTACGGGTCAGCCCGCAAGTTTTGAATTACAACCCAGGCCCGCCCACTGGCCCATGCGGGTCAAGCCCATGCGGGTCGCGATTTGTTCTGATTTGGCCCGTATGAATAAAAATATAGATTTTTTTCATATTTATAACAAATTTTTTGTCAAGTTTCTAAATACAAAATGATTAAAATGATAAATTCATATTTATACCATAAAATATTTACATAAAATTTAAAATTATAGTTTATGTTATATGAATTTCTTCTAAATTTGCAAATTTAAATAAAATATAAACAAATAACAATTAAATGATAAATGTATTTCTAATTACTATTGTCAAAAAACATTATTTTTTTAGCTATTTGGGAGAAAAAAATAAGATTTTACTTTAAAAGTTGTATTAGAGTTTCTAGAAGAAAATAGATTTTCAATGTTACCATATTTAATAAAAACAGTTTTTTTTTTTTTTTTTAACGAGCCAGCGGGTTAACCACGGGTCACCGCGGCCCGCGAATGTTTGACCCGCAAAACCCGCGGTTCACAACTTCTTGACCCGTGAACAGCTCGCACGGGTCATGGGTCGGCCCGCGATTCCAGGTAAATTCAGACCGATTTTCACGGGTCTGGTCAGCCCGTCCGTCTTGATACCTCTACTAAGAACCATCGAAGGTTACCCCCAAAATTGTTACTATTTTCTCATAGTGTACTCGGTGAGATTTATTTTTCTTTATTTGTTTTTTTTTTCTTTTTTCTTTTTATATATATTCTGCAAGATTTCATCACTGCATCATTTGAGTATCAGAAATACAGAAGTAGATACAAAAAAAAAAAATTGATTTAGTATGTATGTTTTCGGTTCTTTCGCTTCATAGTTTGCATTTTTTTAACACTAGTCTTGTACTCAGAATGGTATTTTTCCTCGAATATCGTTTCATGTGTGTGGGTGAAGCTTTTATTTTTTAAAAAAAAAAAGATGTTTCCCACATCCTGAGGGCCCGAACCGACCACGCCCAAGGCCTTGGTTCGGGAAGGTAAATCCAGGTTATGCCTCTTCCATGGTCAGGGTGATACTTATGGCAAGGCCCCTTTCAGGGTAACTGAGTCACAAGCCACAAGGTTCTACCGCCACGCCTTTACATCACCAATTACATCACCAATAAATTGGCTGCTCCTGGCTGCTCTTGGCGGGTTTCGAACCGAGCACACGGCGAGTGCCAGCCCAATACCGTACCTCCTTTACCACTTGGAGATGTGCCCTGAGAGCTTTTATTTTTTGATATGTTGTCATGTTGACATGTGTTTCAACAAGATTTTTTTTTCTGTTTTGTCCAATCTAGTCGAGATACAGAAATTCCAGTCGAACTTTCTCCTTAAAAAATGTCGGGATCATTTGCACCAATTATCTTTATTTTTATTTTAAATTTATTAAATTCTTTAATCGGTGTTACGTATACATTCTTAATTAAGTTATTTAATCAATGGTAATTGGCGAAAATGTCCTTAACTTTGGACTCTCCTGTGCAATTCGTCCCTAGCTTTGATTTTTTGGAAATTACTCACTCACCTTTACCTTTTGTAGCGGAATACATTTCGGTAGTCTAATTCATTCCAAAACTCAATTAGTTGACCCCTAAATAATTTATTGACCATTATTATAAATAGTCTTTTTAATATTATTTCAATTAAAATCCTCTTTACGCCATTACTGCCTTCATGAAACCCAAATATCTTTGATATTGTTCTCGATGCCTTCAGTGAAATCCCTGCTTGACAGGATTTGGTTTTATAATATAGCAAAAACTGGGATTCTTCATTATCAAAACTGAATAAATTCTCATGTAAAGGGTCAGCTTCCTTTAAATTCGTGACTTTCAAATTGCCCATATGTTCTGTGAAAGCATCCATATAACTCATCGCAAGGCCATCGGCTGCTCCTATCCATAATGTCAAACATTGTCCTCTTCTCTGTGAAGGTAGTAATGGGATGATATTTAGGATTTTAAATGAAATAATATAAAGTCTTTTTTGCCCTTCATTATAATAGTCAATAGATTATTTAAGGATCAACTAACAGATTTTTTGACTAAATTAGATAGCAAGGATGTATTCTACAATAAAAAGTAGGTGAGGGTGAAATGACAAAAAAAATAAAAGGTGAGAACGAATTGCACAAGAGGACTTAATGGTTGGGACATTTTGCACTTAACCTTTAATAAAATATTATCAAGATAATCATTTAAAATTTGAATATATGTAATATTTTTTATGACTTAATAAATATGATTCAAATCAAAGTCATTTTTGATTGCTAGTGCTACATTTTGGTCTTCCTTCCATTATCTGTACATTAATGGTGATCGATATGTGTGAAGATGTAAAATGTCTATAATAGAAAAGAAAAAAAAATGATTGAATAAACATTATAAATTTACAACAATGAAAGCAAGTAATTCATAATACAATACATAAACACTGGCTCATGTAAAACATGATCAACGTATAAAGTAATTTAAAACCTATAAAGAGTATTCATAATAAATGCATTAAAATTACAAACAAAGCAACTAATATCTCCGTTTCAGTCACCATGAGGTCTATTCAGTCTCTGCTCTAATCATGGCCTAACATAGGAGGTTTTGAGAAATACAACCAACAATTTAACTGGAAGGTGGTGGAGACATGATTGGAATGGTAGGAATGGAAGGGATCTTGGGGACGGAGGGGAATGAAGGCATTGGGGGCAATGAGACCTTGGGCATGCCAGGAATAGCTGGAATAGTTGGCTGGTTTGGTATGGCTGGAATGGAAGGCATCGGTGGTAGTACTGCTGGTTGTGGGAGACTTGGGATGGTCGGAATTGATGGCAGAGATGGCTTTGGTAGTGATGGAATCGTCGGCATTCCCGGCAGAGGAGGAGGCAACGACTGTAGAAGATTACGTGCAGCCTGGCATTTTTGATTGCTAGAGAGGGCTATAACTGCGAGGAAGAAAATGCAAGTGTAAATGCTTCTTCCCATGATTGCTCGAAGATTTAAACGAAGTAAAAGGATTATTTTGACAGATCAATCGTGATAGGAGAAGTTTTGAATTGGATGGTGGAAAAGAAACGGGATTGGGCATTTATTTATAGTGGGAGTTCATTGCAAAGGTTGCAAACTATATATGAGATGTTGGTGGAAATTAGTTCAGTTTGGTTATGACTCTGATTGGTAGCATGGAAATTCAGAACATGGCTGCTGACATTATTGTTGTTAGTTAAACCTTCTAGGAATTAGGAAACAAGTGGCAGGTTCATGATTTTCTTTCCCAGAGTTTATGCTGTTTAACCACCACTAGCATGAAAGCTGTTAATGCTTATTTAAGCATAGAATCAAGAAATTAACTAGTAAAACCTAAGATCTACCATAAGATGTTGAGTACTGTGTCATCATAGGAATTACGCTCAAAACTACTTATGTCTGGAATCCTACCACAAGAATATTATTAAAAATAATCACATATATTGGACTAGCATTACCACAGTGCAATATATTTTATCCTTCCCATGACCACTTTTGTGGGTTAGCCAAGTTTGGGGATATTAAAATCATATTTTTAGTAGATTTTAATGAAAATTGATGAGATATGTGGTTAAAAAGTTGTGGAGTCCATAAAATATTTGGCTGTGATTGATTGTTAACTTTGACTTGGATTAAATCTGGATTTTAATCAGTACGAAACACGGATTTACACGAGTATAAAATGAAGTTAGTTATTTTTACAATTTGATGCTAAATTAATAATTTATGCTTTGTTCTTTACCGTAATTATTACAATTTATAAATAAAACAATTTTTCAAACTAATTTAACCATACATATTTTTGAAACCAGTTTTTAACCACATATTTGACCTCAAAAAACATTTAAAAAGAGAAAAGAAAATCGCTTATAAATATTTAACACGGTTGCCGAACAGGGGGTCAATGACAACATAATTCGTGTTTGTTCGAAATTATTCGAAAATATAAACTAGAAAAAATTGTCAATTTTCAAGAAATCGTCTTAAGTAATTATTTTTAGTAATGATTGTAAGGTTTTAATTGTAATTGTCTATTCCTTGAATTATGGACCAATGAGAAAAAGTCCTCTCATTCGAGTTGAAGAAGAACGAGGAAAGAGATAGTTCGGGATTGCTAAAAAGTGTTGGATGCACAATTGAAAAGTTTTTCGGTGTTTATAAGATAAACCATGTGAGTGGATTGTCATCTACATTATGGATCATATTGTGAAAATAGAGTTATTCTTATAAAATTGGGTGGTTAGAGTATATTAAGACTTAATTGTGTTTGAAACACTATAAATAATTCTTTTTAGTAGATAGTTTACTGGCAAGGAGTACACGTCTTTATCCCTATGAATGTGCTTGAAGGGATTTTCCTTCGTCAACAACTGTATGATTGAAAAGAGAAAATGTATTGTAAGAAAATATTTTTTTGAAATTGATTTGCCTGAAAACTATTTTCTTGAAAATGTCAATTTGAAGTGTTTGATTGAATTAATTTAACATGTGAAAAAGTGGAAAACTTTCCTAATTTTATTATTTGATTGACATTATTATCATGACAAATAAAGCAAAATTTAGCTATTTTAATAATCTATTTTTTATTTTTCACTCATTTGTATTTGATAACAATATTTTTTGAAAAAAAAAATAAGTCAATTACCAATAGCAAAAATGATCAAACGTGACAAAAAGAATTTTCCACCTATGGTGAAAAATATTTGTCACCAAATAGGTACGGAAATATTTTCAAAGCAAAGGGGCTAAGTGTGTTTTAATTAGTTGTACCATAGAAAATATTTTCAATGAAAAAAATTTCCATCAAACAAGAAAGAAATATAAAGTGAAAAATGTTTTCAACGATTTGATTCGACAATTTCTATGATTTGATTGGAACGTGGAGAACTCAGGCCAAAATGTATACAATAGAAAACATAGTGATTGAATAAACACTACAACAATCGGAGGAAGAAATACAATACATAAACACTGGATAACGTAAAACATTAACAACGTATAAATTCATTTAAAACCTATAAAGATTACTCAATAAATGTATTAAAATCACAAATAAAGCAACAAATCTCTCCGCTTCAACTGCCATGAAGTCTGTCTCAGTCTCTGCGCACAGGATGTTTTGGGAAAATACTGGCGACTATTTAACTGGAAGGTGGTGGAGACATGACTGGAATGGTAGGGATGGAAGGGATCTTGGGGACAGAGGGGAATGAAGGCATTGGGGGTAACGAGAACTTGGGCATGCCAGGGATAGCTGGAATAGTTGGCTGGTTTGGGATGCTTGGAATGGAAGCCATCGGTGGCACTGCTGGTTTTGGGAGACTTGGGATGGTCGGAATTGATGGCAATGGTGGCAAAGATGGCTTTGGTAATGATGGAATCGTGGGCATTCCCGGCAAAGGTGGTGGCAAAGATGGCTTTGGTAATGATGGAATCGTGGGCATTCCCGGCAAAGGAGGAGGCAAAGACTGTAGGAGATTACGTGAAGCCTGGCATTTTTGATTGCTAGAGAGGACTATAACTGCGAGGAAGAAAATGCAAGTGTAAATGCTTCTCTCCATGATTGTTTGAAGATTGAAGGATGTAGAAGAACTATTTTAGTAGATCCGGATAGGAATGTTTTGATTTTGATGGTGGAAAAGAAATGGGATTTGGGTATATATTTATGGTAAGAGTTCATTGGCAAGTTGCAAACTATATGTAAGATGTTGGTGGAAATTAGTTCAGTTTTGTTGCGACTCTGATTTGTAGTATGGAAATTCAAAACATGGCTGCTGGCATTTTATTTAGTTAAACCTCCTAGGAAATAGGACAAGTGGCTGGCTCAGAAAGTCCTCTTTCTATATATTATGTTGTTTAACCACCACAACACATAAAAACTCTTAAAATGCTTATTTATAAAATACGGTTAAAAGATTGTCTTCAAATTGTTGTTTACCATAATACATGGATTCGTATTAACATGATGTATTAAAAGTTTATGTGATGCAGTCATGTCTTATTCAAGCACTTGAGGCGGAGCTTTTTTTCTTTCTTGTCGAAAATCACTGTCACAAAAAATCATTTATATCGTGCGGATGGGACTCTGAAGGGATTACAGGATGCACTATGATCCTGATTTCATATAAGCACTTGCTTTAAACATTTAAATGATGTGTTTCAATAATCAAGATTTGAACATCTAGTCTTATAGTTTCAACTCCTTTTTTATTGTTATACCATACCTACGAGGGTGAAATAATATCCATCTTAATTTTATAGAATATAGATATATATAATAATTTGTATCATTTAATAAATTTAATATTTTTACAACATATATGTTTTGTATAAAGAAAAAGAAAAGGATGAAAATGAAATTGCAATCCGAAAGTCTATCTAAACTAAATAATAAGTGTTCGTGGAAAGAGATGTATTGATGCGAACCCCTTCGGTGTGTTGACCGAAAATTCCCACAACAATTTTAATACCAACCCAAGAAAGCTAAAGTGGTAAAAATAAAGGATAAACACCTTAACCCAAGTTTAAATCTAACCCATAATTCAAGGATTAACAAACCCTAACCCAATGGAAAGAAATAACCCAATGGAAAGAAATAAACAAATTCCAAGGTGGCGGAAATAAACAACAATACAAGAATAATAATACTCAAGCAAAGTTGATTAACTTCCAAGAAAATACAAGATCAAAGAGGTTTAACCTTACCTCAAGAAGGGGGTCTTCAAGACCTATCTCTCAAGAGCAATTCTCATTAATATCCAAGTTTCTTTACAAATGAAAGGAAATGTGTATTTAATGTACAAAATGGGTAAAAAGTGTAATTTCGGAAATTGCAAGAAAAACCCCATTTTTTGTAAAACGGAGTGTTTCGGTCGACCGAAATTATTTCGGTCGATCAATGGGTCGACCGAAATGGGACTTTCGTTCGACCGCCACTCAGCCGAAAGCGACTGAGTCTGAATCCAAAATTCCCTGTAGAAGATCGGTCGACCGGAAGAAAGTTCGGTTGACCGAAATTGGCTGAAACTCTAAACTTCTCATTTTTGGCTCCAACTTGATTCTTGACTTCTTTTCTTGACTTCATTAACTTGTTTTGGCCTTGAATCTTCTTCATTGTCGCCCTGAGAGTCTTTCAAAAGCATGTTCAAAATTGTTCGGCTCGAAATAGTTGATTTTTCGGTCGAGCCGCCCCATGATCTCATCATACCTTCCTTCTTCAGAATGATTCGACCCGAATCATGGAGTTGTTCTTGTGGCCTCAACGCACCTCCTGGATTAAACGGAAATGTATGGTCTTCATGCTTGGCTATCAACCAAAAATACTGTGTGACTTGGACAAAAAGGAAAGGCCGGTCCATGAACTTCTTCGGGCACAAGTGATGTGGAACGAACCCCTCGTCATGGCCAACCTGAAATTTTTTTTTTAAATAAAGTGGGGCGGGAAATGTTAGTAACACAAAGCACGAGGTAGGGATCCTTATACTCGTGGTTCATCACGATCAACTCCTCTCCCCGCACCATGAGGCACTCCTCCTCGTCTCCAGCATCCAATACTTCAATATTTTCAACTCCCACCATCTCTTCCCCTTCACTCTCCATCGAATCCTCCCCATTTTCAATCTTCCCAACATCCTCAACAAGTTTAAGCTCATGTACCCCCTTATCAACATTTTGTTCGCCCACAAGAGAATTTGGAGTGTCATCAATGATCTTTAATTCTAAATCCCCCTCCTTCTTCTCATTTTTCTTACCTAGGGGTACTTCTTCCTCCAATGTAACCACCATCTCTCCCTCACTCTTTGCACTCTCCTCCTCATATTCCTTCTTGAGCTTCATTTGGTCTTTGCAAATTTCATCTAAGCTCAAAGAGAGGATCACAACCTTCTTCCCCTCCATTATGAAGCTATACCGGTTCCTCCGTGTATTATACTCCACATCCCTAACACATTGCCAAGGTTTTCCCAACATGATGTGAGTAGTATGCAAGGGAACTACATCACACAACACTAGGTCATGATAAGTCCCAATGTTGAAGCTAAGAAGAGTTTGCTCACTCACCCTCACTTCCCCATCGTTACCCAACTCTTGCAACATATAAGGATTAGGATGCGCTATCATCGACAGCCCCAACTCTTTCACCCTACTAGCACTCACCAAATTGTGGAAACTTTCTACATCTATAATGATGCTACATGGTTTATCTCCCACAAGGCACCTTGTATAGAAAGGATGCTCTTCACGTTTCTCCCCCTCATTAGCATGGCACAAAGGGTTTGGTGGTCTAGTAATTCCCTCCAACTCTCGATCACCCCTCCTATGGAATGATGGAAGCTTCATTTGCACCAATTCATTATTCTCATCCATCCCATTTCTAGTCCTATCACCCCATTCTACTCCTCTTCTAACTCCCATTCTAGCCTCCAATTTATCCAACCTACTCCATCCCCCTTCCACCTCCTTCAAATATCGAGCCATGATGTTCAAGTGTGGAAAATGTCCTCACAAAGAATTTTCTCTCGTGTTTTCACTCAAATTTTCCATGGAATGTCATCAACTACAACGATAAAATTTTATTATTCTTGTGAAGTATGGCACCACATAAGCAATAGATATAAGAAAGGATAGTCACAAGAACTAACGGAGGCCTTTAAATGGTAGGACAATTTCGCAAGGGTGCAATATCACAAGGAGTGAATATATACACAAGTAAGCATCAAGGGAAAGCTTTGTAATGAGAAAAGTGAATTCAAACATTTGGTAGGCCAATTTTGGGAAGTGTGGAACATCAAGTGGAAGGTTGCAATGGAATCCCCCCCCCCCCCCCAATTAGTTCAACAATTCAAATGCCCAATATATGATGATCAAGAAAAATAAAAATGGGCATTCAAATAACCACAAATTCAACAATCAATATACCCAACACATGAATTCAACAAATAAACATGGGCATACAGATTTCCCCCAATTTTTCTCAATTTTCGGATTTTTTTTTTTTTTGAATAACAACAACAATAATGTAAAGGATATGTTTATCAAATTAGAGCCAAGCTCTGATACCAAATGATGCGAACCCTTTCGGTGTGTTGATCGAAAATTCCCACAACAATTTTAATACCAACCCAAGAAAGCTAAAGTGGTAAAAATAAAGGATAAACACCTTAACCCAAGTTTAAATCTAACCCAAAATTCAAGGATTAACAAACCCTAGCCCAATGGAAAGAAATAAACAAATTTCAAGGTGACGGAAATAAACAACAACACAAGAATAATAATACTCAAGCAAAGTTGATTAACTTCCAAAAAAATACAAGATCAAAGAGATTTAACCTTACCTCAAGAAGGGGGTCTTCAAGACCTAGCTCTCAAGAGCAATTCTCATTAACATCTAAGTTTCTTTACAAATGAAAGGAAATGTGTATTTAATGTACAAAATGGGTAAAAAGTGTAATTTCGGAAATTGCAAAAAAAACCCCGTTTTTTGTAAAACGGAGTGTTTCGGTCGACCGAACTGGTCGATCGAAATTATTTCGGTCAATCAATGGGTTGACCGAAATGGGACTTTCGATCGACCGCCACTCAGAGGTCGATCGGAAGAAAGTTCGGTCGACCGAAATTGGCTGAAACTCTAAACTTCTCATTTTTGACTCCAACTTGATTCTTGGCTTCTTTTCTTGACTTCATTAACTTGTTTTGGCCTCGAATCTTCTTCATTGTCGCCCTGAGAGTCTTTCAAAAGCATGTTCAAAATTGTTCGGCTCGAAATAGTTGATTTTCCGGTCGAGCTGCCCCATTATCTCATCATGTATTGTACACATTTTGACCATTAATTACAACGTCATATTGGTAAGGTGAAAAAGAACATTGTTCAGCATTGAAACGACGACGTTCAGTGTTCACTTTAACTAAAAACACTTCGTATTACGTTTGTATGAAATGATGTCATTTTATAACAATTGGAAGTTAAATAGTGAAATTTAGAGAAAGCGTCATATTCATTTATTTGCCGACCTCATCGCCTTCATCTGTGTTGTGTTGCTTTTTTATTTACGATAATTTTCTATGTGTCTCTACAGAGGTTCAAAAATTATTCCTTATTTAGATGCATAGAACATAAAAATTCATACACGACCGCAATAATAACAAAAGTATATCTCTATTTTGTTCAATTACTAAATTTTATTCCCAAGTCTAATTTGTTAGCTCACCACTCGGATTATGAAAACAAACTACGAACACACAAATTAGTGGCTAATTAACTAATTCATTAAACTCAAAATAAAATCAATACATTCAACAATAATTAAAACAACGGAGTTTGGAGTTAAAATAATTGACTAGACTGTCATTCATCCCAACATGAAAGTTTAGCTACACATCGTCATAAAATTACAAAAACAATAAATATAAGCGTTCATTGAAAATAACAAAAAAAGAAAGGAAAGCTTGCACCAAGATTCAATCATTCATGTAATCTTCAAGTCTGGTCCCCTTTGCTACACTTTGGTCTCCCAAAAATTTCACATTCAAATCTGTATTTTAGGCTAATCTTAGGTGAGGTAAAGGTCTCAAATTCATGCTTCATATCATATATTTATATGTTGTGGAGAAAACCTATGTGGTGTGCGATCGCGTGATTGTGAAGTTCAACTTCAATTAGTCATCATACTGCTCGTTAATTTCCTCAATTTGCTTCATTCTCTTGATTTTGGGAATTAATATAAAATGTAAACATATAAAACGAAAATATAACATCCTAATTTTGTCATATAAATAAACGTATAAAATACACTTATCACTTCACTACCAAAACAGTCTCTTCCACAACTTTTAGCATATTTCTTCCATTAATTATAAGAAAACAAACATATTTTGAATTAGAGGGCAAATTGGAAGTAACCAGCCCCTGTTTGATACCCGATTTTTGGCCGAAAACCAAAGTTTTGTACAGTGGACTTGCCAAGAACTGTAGGTGCTGGAAGGAAAAATTGCAGTGGGCCCCATGTGTGGTCAATTTGGTGTTAAGAAAGTACCCTTTTTTATTGAAAGTCATCCATTTGTGGGCCCCCAAACTAAAAAAATAAGACATTAATATATTAAAATATTTAAAGGGCCCACAAGCCTACATTTTTTACTTCAAATATACTGTTAAGAATGTATTTTGGCAAAAAAAATTTACCAAAATCGGGTACCAGACATGGGCATAATTTCATTTTGTCTCGCCAAACAGTATTCTTTTTAGACTTTTATCTATAATTTTTTTATTTTTTTAAAAACTAACTCCCATCTATAAATAATTAGGATGATTTTTATATAATTGGAGAGTCATGGAATGCTTAGATATAATTGTAAAATTGAAGAACGTTTGTTGATTTTATAGAGATAAAGTTAAAAAAGCTCTGGGCTGCTGTAATGTGGATTCTCGTAACTCGATCTTGATATTTTAACATGCTAAGGCCCTATTCTCTTTGCTGTTTTCAGCCCGTTTTGAGTTTTCGATTTTCAAAAATATCGAAAATGCGTTCACTTTGTCCATTTTCAGAAATTTGTTTTCAAAAAAAAAAATACAAAGGAAACTCAAAACGAGTTTATTGCGTTTTTTGATATTTTGTGTTAAAAAGTTCAAAACCCGCGTTTTGGACTTTTTTTTTTTGTAAATGTGAGACACTTCATTCACTTTAAGTTCTTATGTTATTTTGCCATTATATATAGATCCATGTTAAGATTTTTTTTTTTAAAATGTGAAATATTTCATTCATTTGAAGTTCTTATATTATTTTGTCATTATATATAGAGAAAATTTTGATCAAGTGCCCTTCAAGGGCACCCCTTATTGTGCCTTTGAAGACACAAAGGCTAGGTCCTACTGTTATATATATAAAATTTTGATCAAGTGCCCTTCAAGGGCACCCCTTATGGTGCCCTTGAAGACACAAAGGCTGGGCCCTACTGTACAGTAGGGCCCAGCCTTTGTGTCTTCAAGGGCACCATAAGGGGTGCCCTTAAAGGGCACTTAAAGAGGCCTGTATATATAAATCAATGTTATTATTATTTTTTTTTTTGGGTAAATGTGAGACACTTCCTTCACTTGAAATTCTTATATTATTTTTCCATTATATATAGATTCATGTTAAGATCTTTTTTTTTTTTTTGTAAATGTAAAACACTTCCTTCACTTGAAGCTCTTATGTTATTTTGCCATTATATATAGATCCATGTTAAGATTTTCTTGGTATGTGATTGGATTTTTGTTTAGCTGAAACAATATTAATGATGAATTTATTGACATAGAGAACTAACTGATTTATTGATATTAAAATTAATGTAATTCAACAAATCAACCATTTTTTACACATAAAATATCACAAAATAAATATATCAAAAAATTACAAAGTAAACGCATTTTTTAGTTTTCTATTTTTTAAAACAATTTTTCAAAATCATAAAAAGAACATGTTTTCAGCAATCCCAAAATAAACAACCAAAATCCAAAACTCAAAATTCAAAATCGAAACACAAAGAGAACGGCTCCTAATTTATTCGAGAAATGTAATTTATGCACTAGTTGTTGTAATTAAACCTCAAGATCAAGCTACGAGCATCCACATCACAACAAATCCAAAGTAAACAAAAAATAAAACTTTAATCTCTCCCTATAAATTCAATAACCGCTCTTTCCTTTCAAAACTATATCTAAACATTTTGGCAGAGTCCCCTCTCATAATCATTATAAAAATGCAAAAGTAATCATCACCCTAACATAAAATGCGGAAACAACCTTTATAAATAAAAAAATGGGGCAAAAACAAAATATTCGGGATAAAATAATGGTGGGGTTGACCCTTGAGGGAGGGGCCAACTCCTCCAAATGGGGTAGCTTCGGGGGTATCGACCCTTTGCAGTGGGTCGTCCCCTATGGTAAAAGAAATATTTTTTTCGTTGTTATTCCAAATAACAAAATCATTAATTGAAGAAAATATGACAAAAACACATGCAAGTTAAAACTTAAATTTGTATAACAAAAGTCTTACTAAGGAATATCCTCCCACCATCTTTATGACCAATTTTACAAAAAGAAAGGGGGGGGGGGGGGGGTAAGATTACAAAAGACATACTATTCTCAAAATAAGTCATGGTTATAGAATCAAACACATCTACATAATAGTGTGTTTTCGCAAATCGATGAAATCCTCTGTGAACTCCTGATAAACAATCTAGGTGAGGAGCTCTTTAACACACAAACAGTACTAACCATCATTGCTAGTCATCCACTCCGTAGAGGTTATATCAAAGTACATTTTTGTCAAAATATGAAAAGATAAATATAATAACGATGTGAATAATGATTATTCAGTGAGCATTCTATCCCATAACAAGTTTGGAAATGCCAAAGAATTAGATGAGTCCAATTATAAACGATCGGATCTATCAAATGCGCGTCAATCACATATAATGAGCTCATATCCAAATTACACTATTATGGTGTACAAACAAAGATCATAAAAATGAGCCAGTATTCTTAAGATAACGAAGGGATAAAATCTTAGATCTATAATAATTTTGATGTGATCCGTTATGGAGATCACGAAAAATACGCAAAAAATAGACTTGAAACACCGGAAAGCTCCAAATCCGAATTAGTAGACGGTAACAATGCAACCCTGACCTCACGATGCAAGAACCCAATGTATATTAAACCAAGGATCCCATTACGATGCAAAGATAAGAACCACAAGGGGGTGAACGTCATAAATGTTGTCTAATCCTTTGATAAGTTCGATTTGTTCAATAAGAACGAAGAAGAGTAAGGGAATAACTCACCTTAATTATCAATAATATCAAAGTTCTAGACGTTTTAATTGCCTCTTCAAACATAACATTGGGTCATTCTCCTTCTTCACCTTTTATTGTATCTTCAAGTGGTTTTTCTAATGTTAAACCACCTAGTACAACTGATCTCCCATCCTTAAAAAATCTGTATATGTGCATACCCTTATCATAAACTGCCATTCTTTCTCGTCTCCATGGTTTCCCCAAAAATATATGACTAGACTCTAGAGGCACTACGTCACACCATACTAAATCAATATATTTCCCACGAGTGATAGTCACTAAAACTTGTTTAGCCACATTGAACTTCCCACACTCCTTTATCCACGTCATTTTATAAGGTCTAGAATGAGGTACTAGAGTTAATCTCAATTTCTCAACCTGTATGATATTATCCAATTAGAGAAGTACTCCCTATCAATAGCTAAACTACACACCATATCACCGATAAAACATTTAGTTTTGAAAACAGAACTCGGATCATAATCTATCTCTTACGTTGCAATTCAAAAATTCAAAAAAACCTCAAGAATAGACATCAAATGGAAGAAGAATTTGATAGAAGTAATAAGATGTTTAAGGGAACTCAAGAAAGAGATTCTTGAATTTTCGATTTTTTTTTGGAATTTTCGGAATAAATAAAAATAAATATATATTTTTTTTAAATCCAAATTTCGACTATGAGTGTGATGAAACAAATGGAACTGAATTCGGATAAGAATTGAAGAAAAAAAACACTTTTGAAATTTTGTTGGATTTTTTTTTTGTGCGATAAAAACTGAAAAACTTTACTGAAACGAAGAACATAAAGAACAAGACTCAACAAAAGAAAACAAGATATTAATGATTCAGAAGCGACAAAGTCGATGATAAACACGAGGAATTAGACTAGGAAAGAATATAATAGAAAAACCTGAATTTCGAGTCTATCTCTGTATAGCGACCCAGAATTTTTATGAAATAAATAATTATTTTAATATTTAGAAAATTGTATCGCTACTATTTCACTCATTATTTTGAAGTTAACGCCGCGACGTATTCGTCTAGCCAAGTCAAGAAATATCGAATTTGTTCGATTTTAAATTAAAATCCGAATTTCTAAAATTATGTTATTTTAATTATTTATTCAAAGTATTATTTTCAAAATCATTTTGAATTCCAAATTTATTAAAATATCTCAATTTTCCTTATTCAAATTATTTCAAGTCCAAATACGTAATTCAATTTTTATAATCAATATTTATTTATTTTAAAATTTGATTGTATCTAATTAAACCAAATTTTCTCCCCATGTTTTCATATCTTTACACCATTTTCTTTATTCCTCTTTCCATCTCATTATACAACACATCTCCTTTTTCTTTTCACAAAACCTAATCATTTTATTCTAAAACCTTACACCTAATCTAATTCCTACCCAACCTAAAACTCCACCACCCGTAAGCATTCATTATGTTGCAAGAACATAATGATTATATTCTCCATAATCATCATAAAACATTATCACAAACACAAAATTATGTCTCCACCCACGGTTTCATCTACCACACTCCCACATCACCTATATCATTATCAGGATCACTGCCATAACCATTACCTTCTGCCCAAGTTGAACTCTAAATCATTTACGCCATCATTCTGCCAATCCAACCATCGAGCCTGCAGATTTGCCAAGAATCTCAATCAACATACCATGTAATATTTCAATCTCTTGAACCATTTCCATTCATCACCATTTTGCAACCAAAATCATTCATCATCAGTTGGCACCCTGCAGTTTTTTTTTCAACGCCAATTGAATCATGAACAAACAACCATCATCTGAAACTCAACCAATCATCATTAGCAGCATCACCACCTCCCATTTCGTTTATCACCATTTTGATCTCCAAATCAAACAATCTTAATCATCATCATCAATCAACACCAATCTGTATTAGATCACTCATGGCCAGCTTTCATTTTCAACAGCCAACCTCCATCACGCCTCAACTTCAAACCGGCCAATCACCACCCAAACCACAGCAACACCACCAAGCACACTTTTTCCCTGCCTCTGCAATTCACCACTGCAACCAACCAAATCAACTGCAATCCCACTTCCAGCAACCATTCCAGCCGCCTGCAGCTCACAGCTGGACCACCAATTAACCTCTACCTACAACACTACCACCAGCCTACTACCCAGAATCATCACCACCTAACCTCCGATCCAAAACATCAAACCCAACTCCAAATCGCAAATCAAAATAAAACCCAAAACCCAGAAATAAACTTAAACCAAACACTTACCTTCATCGTCGGAATTACCACCGGATTTCGCAGTTAGGCCGAACTTCAAATCGCGATTTTTACCTCATTACTCGTACCAAACTTTCACACATCCAGGACCCTCTTGAACCACCACTTTCCGCCACCCTCCCCGACGTTTCGCCAGTGAACCGCCGGCTATAGCACCAAAATTTCCGCCCTCGCAGCCTTCGGTTGTTTCGCCTTTGAGAGAGAGAGTGAGAGTGTTGAGAGAGAAAGAATAACGATCTGATGATAAGATTTTTGATTTTAATATTTTAACTTTCAAAAGGTTTCAAATCAACCCCAAGCTTTCAAAGTTATTCATTTCAGTCCTTTCAGCTTTAAAATCTTTTAATTTCAGCCCCTGCTGATTTAATTTATTTGATTTTAAGCCCAAGTTTCAAAAGTATTCATTTTAGTCCCTGAACTTTCAAAAGTATTCATTTTAGTCCCTCAACTTTCAAAACATCAATTTTAGTCCTCAAATTTTAATTTATCATTTTGAACTATATATTCGATATACTAAAGTGACTTATTGGCTAAGACGAAACGTACGGAGAATTTAAAGAAATTGAAGTCATTCCCGCTCAACTTTGCACTCGTCGGATTTGAGGTAGACTCGCACTTATTAATTGATTTAAATTATGATTTCATATAAATGTCATGTGACTTGTGAAAGTCAATTTTTAAGAAAAACAAGTATGTTTTTATGAAAGGTAAATATACCTTATGTTTTTATGAAAAGTAAGTATACCCTATGTTTTTACGATAATGTTTTATATGTTTTGGATCATTGCTATGCACATAAGAATTCTTACCACCTAAGTTCGGTAGAATTCTGTGTCTCCATAAGTTTATGAGGATTTACCACCTAAGTTCGGTAAAATTCCTGTCTTTCCATATGTTTATGAGGATTTACCACCTAAGTTCGGTAAAATTCCTGTCGCGTATGTTTATGAGGATTTCGATCCTATCTTATGTTATGATGGAAATGATCCCTATGAATTTCATGAATTATGTTTTGGTATACTTACTGTTATTATGATCTTACTGTTATTATGACTTACTACATAAGAATTCTTGCCACCTAAGTTCGGTAAAATTCTTATGTTTATGAGGATTTCGATATTATCCTATGTTATGATGAAAACTTACTGTTATTATGATTTTACTGCATAAGAATTCTTGCCACCTAAGTTCGGTAAAGTTCTTGTGTCTATTTATGTTTATGAGGATTTCAATCATATCTTATGTTATGCTTTCAAAAGAAATTATGCTTGGCATAATTAAAATATTTTTATAAGTATATGATTTTCAAAGAGCTGTTTTCAAAGAGCCTATGATTTGCAAAATATGTCCCGTGCAGTAATGCACAATATGAGTTTTATCAAGAGCAGTTTTATAAAGAAGCTCTATCAATGCCCGTTTTATAAAGAGCCGGGATTTATGTGTTTAATCATCTTATAAATTAAATTAATATGCGATGAGTCTACTGAGTATTTCCCCCATGAAATACTCACCCTACTTTTAACAGTTTTGCAGATTTCGGAGACGGTGGCGAGCGATGAATGATGGTGGCAATAATCGTTAAACGGTTGAAAGTTTGACGTTAATGATTTCCGTATTTTCCAAACAATCGAATAATTTAGAGAAGTTCATTTATTCGAGAAATTATGATATTGGCAATTTCTTTACAATATTAATGGTTCTATTTACTATTTCAAATGGTTTCATAAATGTTTTCAATTTTAGCGGCCATTACAGTTTATTTAATGTTGCCAAAAATGAATTTCAACTATTTCTTCCGCAAAAATATTATTCGAAAAATTTAGACAGAAAATGACGTAGTGAATCGGGTATACGGAACTCGGGGCGCTACAAGTTGGTATCAGAGCTAGTCTGCGTTTCTGTAGACTGGAAAAATTTTCAAAAAGAATTTTCAAGAAATATTTTCCATTATAAAATTTTATTGATGAAGATTGCCACTGCCATCATTCGTTCCACCAACTCCGAGGTAAAGAAGTTTATAATATTTAAAGTTATTTCAGTATTTCGAATACTCATTTTACTAATTTATGAGAAAGAATGAAGAGTATTTCGGATACTTATGATTTATGAGAAATAAGAATGTATTTCTTCGAAAATAATGATGTTGTTATGCTTTGTCATAACTTATATGCTTTAATGTATGATTATGAGAAATTTTTTAAAAAGAAAACGAGTGTTGAGCATAATGGGAATAATATGATTTTATTGAGAATTAAGTAATGGATATTATGTTGAGTTAATTTATTATGCCTCTATGTTGAAGAGAAATTTATTATGAAGTTTGGCTTTGTGAATAAATTTTGGGAATATGATTTATGGCATATATTTATAAGTATGAGTAACTTTTGAGCCAATTAAGGTATGGAAGGAAGTAATATTGTGATATTGAAAAAATATGATTTGAAATTTCTATGTTGAGGAATTATGAATTGAATTTTGGGATATTTTGATGATATTGAAGTGTTGGAATCATTTTCAATATTTTTAGATCGTTGTGATCAAATGTGGAGTTATTTATTATTGTGAGTTATGAAGTATGCTTATGGTTTGGAATAAGTCCAAATTACAAGGGAGACTCTGTCCAGAATTTTATCATTTGGAATTAAGAGCATAATATGATAAGCATCCACTAAAGGAATTAAGGTTAGACATGCAAACGAGATTTAGTAGATGATAGCAGAGATTTTATTATTTTCTCATAAGGAGAACACACAAGAGTCACACTGGAAAGGAAATACATGAAAAACACGAAAGCATAAGAGAAAAACATGGAAAGATCCTCAGAATGAGAGATGTGTTTCCGGAGTAGCCGTATCCTACCACCTCTGATCTTTTGAGGAAATAAAGAAACCTTCAAAGAGGTGTGTTTCGAGAGTAAGAATACTCCGTAATCTACCACCTGGAACCTTTGAGGTACACACAAGATTTAAACATTAAGGAAATCCTAGTAAATGGAGGGGTGTCTCGAGAGTGAGAATACTCCGTACTCTACCCCCACCTATTCTAAGATTCAAAGAGTTAAGTTTACATTAACCGGACTCCATTTTCGCTTGATTCCCCTTCCTTGCGACCAATCTATTTTAACTCCTGCTGGATCTTGTATTGAGATATATGACTGCAGCTTATCCAGTAGTTCATCAATAGTAGGAGCAGAAATAAGAAGCCTTCTGGAAAATGGAGAGATGAATCCCTGTTCCACAGCATAATCAAGAAAGGTTAACAAACCATCAAAGAAATTGTTAACATTCAGAAGCCCAATAGGCTTAGTATGGAGATCTAGTTGAGCCCACGAGGTAATGTTAAAGATTTCTTCTAAGGTACCAAAACCTCCGGGCAGGGCTATAAAGGCATCAGAACCATATAGCATACAAGTTATGCGTTCATGGATGGATAAGGTTTGAACTTCATGCCCTCGTGTTTTGCCTGCAACATCTACCAAAGGGACAGGTATAACACCGATTACTTTTGATTTCTCTGCAAGAGCAGATTGGGAAACACAACCCATTAGACCACTGCTACCACCCCCATATACAAGAGTGATACCTTTTTCCCCCAGTTTCTTTCCAAGATCTACAGCCGCTTCTAGATAACCGAAGCCTTTCCCCACTTTTGATCCACAAAATACACAAATAGTTTTGATCTGTCGAAGTTTTGGTGCTTCCATCTTTGATATTAAAGAAGGGAAAACTTACGAAGAAGATGTGATTTTGGGATGCCTGAACTATGAAATATGTTTGGCTATTTAAAGCCGGAAAAATTTACTGTTTTTGATTGATTCTGAAAAATTAAAGATTTACTTTTGACAAAATCAGCCCACTTTTGAATATTTTTATCGTATCGAGGCTGTCACCTTTCGGCGATTAAATATTTTATTTCCAGCTTTATCAAACCTCGAGAAAGGAAAATTTTTTTTTTTTATTTCCATAACGCGTGAAAGAAAGCAGCAAAATATTTTAAAAGATTTACCTTATATCATTGCTGAACTGCCAGAAGCCTCATTTTGTAAAACAGATTGGCAAACAGGATCTTTCGATATTATATTTTGGAGATTATAACGATTTTTGTCCTCGTTAAACTGAGCGTATAAGGAGAGAAGTTCACGTTGTACATAACCACTTGGGTGCGTCTCTAGAGTCAGTCGAATATCATCCAAAGACTCCTTACTCAGTCCACCCTTTATGAATTCGATTTTATCATCCCGATTAGTAGAAGAATATCCTACTGATTTGCAACGAGTATTACAGTTCCAACGAGCACATTTGTAGCAACCACCCAGTCTTTTTGCTCTTCGTTTCTTTGCAAAAGTGCTTTTGCCTAAACCAGGCATGTGCTTTGGAAATGTTGATGGTAATTCACCAGATAGTCGAACCTTTGCTTCTATCAACCAGCGAACATCTTCTGGAATATCATGAGCCATTAGCAACCTCAATCTTTCGAGCCTTATTTTATAGATCTTTCTCAGATCATTCATAGGAAGACTAGAATAATACTTGCGAATGTTAGAAAGAATGATATCCATTGTTTGATGATTCAACCTCTTCTCAGCATGAACTATTTAAAAGCGCAAAGGATCTGAGTGAATCCGCGTGATGTTGTGACCAGCAAGAAAGCGCAGGATTATTTTAATGATAAGAGGAGACAAGAAGTAATGCGCTGTTAAATTTTATTGATAAAGGAGATTTGATTGGAGATTTGGAATATTTTCTTGGATTATGGGTACTGATATTTTGTTTTAATAATGATAATCTTGGTATAGTGTGATGATACGTGGAAAGTAAAATGAGTACCGTATTGAATCAGAATTCATACGTATATACAAGTGAAAGAAATACTTTGCAGGAAATGTGGTGACATTTAAGTATAGAATCTTAGTTTTGGGAGATATTTGTTTACTGAATTTTGGGTTACAAATATTGGAAAGATAAGTTGATGATATTATGTTGATATGTTTGGGTATATTGCGTAGAGAAAATATTCAGGTAATTCTTTGATTATTTTGGGAATATTCGATGATAAGAAGAAGAGATTCTGATTAAGTATTCAGAAATTATAAGATTAAGTAAGTTTAATTTCGAGGACGAAATTATTTTAAGGAGGTAAGATTATAGCGACCCAGAATTTTTATGAAATAAATAATTATTTTAATATTTAGAAAATTGTATCGCTACTATTTCACTCATTATTTTGAAGTTAACGCCGCGACGTATTCGTCTAGCCAAGTCAAGAAATATCGAATTTGTTCGATTTTAAATTAAAATCCGAATTTCTAAAATTATGTTATTTTAATTATTTATTCAAAGTATTATTTTCAAAATCATTTTGAATTCCAAATTTATTAAAATATCTCAATTTTCCTTATTCAAATTATTTCAAGTCCAAATACGTAATTCAATTTTTATAATCAATATTTATTTATTTTAAAATTTGATTGTATCTAATTAAACCAAATTTTCTCCCCATGTTTTCATATCTTTACACCATTTTCTTTATTCCTCTTTCCATCTCATTATACAACACATCTCCTTTTTCTTTTCACAAAACCTAATCATTTTATTCTAAAACCTTACACCTAATCTAATTCCTACCCAACCTAAAACTCCACCACCCGTAAGCATTCATTATGTTGCAAGAACATAATGATTATATTCTCCATAATCATCACAAAACATTATCACAAACACAAAATTATGTCTCCACCCACGGTTTCATCTACCACACTCCCACATCACCTATATCATTATCAGGATCACTGCCATAACCATTACCTTCTGCCCAAGTTGAACTCTAAATCATTTACGCCATCATTCTGCCAATCCAACCATCGAGCCTGCAGATTTGCCAAGAATCTCAATCAACATACCATGTAATATTTCAATCTCTTGAACCATTTCCATTCATCACCATTTTGCAACCAAAATCATTCATCATCAGTTGGCACCCTGCAGTTTTTTTTTCAACGCCAATTGAATCATGAACAAACAACCATCATCTGAAACTCAACCAATCATCATTAGCAGCATCACCACCTCCCATTTCGTTTATCACCATTTTGATCTCCAAATCAAACAATCTTAATCATCATCATCAATCAACACCAATCTGTATTAGATCACTCATGGCCAGCTTTCATTTTCAACAGCCAACCTCCATCACGCCTCAACTTCAAACCGGCCAATCACCACCCAAACCACAGCAACACCACCAAGCACACTTTTTCCCTGCCTCTGCAATTCACCACTGCAACCAACCAAATCAACTGCAATCCCACTTCCAGCAACCATTCCAGCCGCCTGCAGCTCACAGCTGGACCACCAATTAACCTCTACCTACAACACTACCACCAGCCTACTACCCAGAATCATCACCACCTAACCTCCGATCCAAAACATCAAACCCAACTCCAAATCGCAAATCAAAATAAAACCCAAAACCCAGAAATAAACTTAAACCAAACACTTACCTTCATCGTCGGAATTACCACCGGATTTCGCAGTTAGGCCGAACTTCAAATCGCGATTTTTACCTCATTACTCGTACCAAACTTTCACACATCCAGGACCCTCTTGAACCACCACTTTCCGCCACCCTCCCCGACGTTTCGCCAGTGAACCTCCGGCTATAGCACCAAAATTTCCGCCCTCGCAGCCTTCGGTTGTTTCGCCTTTGAGAGAGAGAGTGAGAGTGTTGAGAGAGAAAGAATAACGATCTGATGATAAGATTTTTGATTTTAATATTTTAACTTTCAAAAGGTTTCAAATCAACCCCAAGCTTTCAAAGTTATTCATTTCAGTCCTTTCAGCTTTAAAATCTTTTAATTTCAGCCCCTGCTGATTTAATTTATTTGATTTTAAGCCCAAGTTTCAAAAGTATTCATTTTAGTCCCTGAACTTTCAAAAGTATTCATTTTAGTCCCTCAACTTTCAAAACATCAATTTTAGTCCTCAAATTATAATTTATCATTTTGAACTATATATTCGATATACTAAAGTGACTTATTGGCTAAGACGAAACGTACGGAGAATTTAAAGAAATTGAAGTCATTCCCGCTCAACTTTGCACTCGTCGGATTTGAGGTAGACTCGCACTTATTAATTGATTTAAATTATGATTTCATATAAATGTCATGTGACTTGTGAAAGTCAATTTTTAAGAAAAACAAGTATGTTTTTATGAAAGGTAAATATACCTTATGTTTTTATGAAAAGTAAGTATACCCTATGTTTTTACGATAATGTTTTATATGTTTTGGATCATTGCTATGCACATAAGAATTCTTACCACCTAAGTTCGGTAGAATTCTGTGTCTCCATAAGTTTATGAGGATTTACCACCTAAGTTCGGTAAAATTCCTGTCTTTCCATATGTTTATGAGGATTTACCACCTAAGTTCGGTAAAATTCCTGTCGCGTATGTTTATGAGGATTTCGATCCTATCTTATGTTATGATGGAAATGATCCCTATGAATTTCATGAATTATGTTTTGGTATACTTACTGTTATTATGATCTTACTGTTATTATGACTTACTACATAAGAATTCTTGCCACCTAAGTTCGGTAAAATTCTTATGTTTATGAGGATTTCGATATTATCCTATGTTATGATGAAAACTTACTGTTATTATGATTTTACTGCATAAGAATTCTTGCCACCTAAGTTCGGTAAAGTTCTTGTGTCTATTTATGTTTATGAGGATTTCAATCATATCTTATGTTATGCTTTCAAAAGAAATTATGCTTGGCATAATTAAAATATTTTTATAAGTATATGATTTTCAAAGAGCTGTTTTCAAAGAGCCTATGATTTGCAAAATATGTCCCGTGCTGTAATGCACAATATGAGTTTTATCAAGAGCAGTTTTATAAAGAAGCTCTATCAATGCCCGTTTTATAAAGAGCCGGGATTTATGTGTTTAATCATCTTATAAATTAAATTAATATGCGATGAGTCTACTGAGTATTTCCCCCATGAAATACTCACCCTACTTTTAACAGTTTTGCAGATTTCGGAGACGGTGGCGAGCGATGAATGATGGTGGCAATAATCGTTAAACGGTTGAAAGTTTGACGTTAATGATTTCCGTATTTTCCAAACAATCGAATAATTTAGAGAAGTTCATTTATTCGAGAAATTATGATATTGGCAATTTCTTTACAATATTAATGGTTCTATTTACTATTTCAAATGGTTTCATAAATGTTTTCAATTTTAGCGGCCATTACAGTTTATTTAATGTTGCCAAAAATGAATTTCAACTATTTCTTCCGCAAAAATATTATTCGAAAAATTTAGACAGAAAATGACGTAGTGAATCGGGTATACGGAACTCGGGGCGCTACACTCTGATACCAGATTATATAATCCCGTTCGGGAATGCTCGTGGAATTAATGTTGAAATGTCTGGAAAGTTTCGAATTCAGGTTGGAAACGGATGTTAACATGGAGACTCAAGCCTCACGACGCAAGAACTAAGGTATATTAAACCTTAGACCAGTTATGATGCGAAAACAAGAACCAACATGGGGGATGCTACAAATATATGATAATATTTGATAAGTTCGAAATTGTTCAATCAAGAACAATATTTGGGAGAGAAATAACTCAACACAATTTTTATTAATCAAAATCTAATTGTTGCAATGAATAAAAATGATATAAATAATGAAAAATGGACTAAGACTAACCCTAACCACTACAGAGGCCCAAAACTAAAACCTAAAACAAGTAAAAACGGAATTAAACCTAAATTGCGAGAAAATTAAGCGGAAATTAAGTTACGGCCGTAATGGCTCAACTACATCATTTTTTTGCACTTTCCTCAACCGCATGCTCTCTTGGTATTTTGATCATAACTTTCTCCCCCAATGTACGATTGTGCTCATTCAAAGTGCGTTAGGAAGAAGACTCAAATATCTACAATTATTCTTGAAATAGAAGTTCCCAAATTCGAACGTCTTCTACCCTAAAACTGAGTTTCAATCTTTTACTAAAAATCTGATTCACAATCCTTGCGAGGTTTTGATTTCGAATTTCACCCGAAGTTTTCTTTGACCATAATTTTTACCTCTAATCTTCTTCTCACATGATATTATTGATTTAGAGCCTTTTGAACATGTACTTGAGTTTTGTTTGACTTGATTTGTAAATTTTTCTGTCAAGCCTGTCATGATTCTCTTCAAATTTCAAAAACAAATCAATATCTTTTTCAAAACATAAATATTCAATGTCTTTCTCAAACATGATTTCCATATATGGAAGAGGACATAGACTGCTCGATCACCTTCAATGATCAAGCAATGTAACGGTTGAAAACATGAAAAATAGATCACAGACTAAAATTAAAATGGAGGCCGACCCCAGGCTTAGAATTTTTTAGGGGTTGACCTAGACCTCTCGAAAAGTTTTCGAGAATTTTCTTCAATTCTTACCTTATGGTGATTTTCCTCATTTTCTCAATTTAAGGATTATTTGTGCTAAACACAATGTTGTAAAACCCGGCCCGGACCGGCCGGGTCGGACCGGAAACCCGCGACCCGGTCCAAAAATCGGGTCGCATCTTGACTAAAAATCGGATGTAAAAAACTCGGGATAAAACCCGGCGAACCGTCCGGGTTTGATCAAATCCGGTGACCCGGAACCGGGTTTTGCGGGTCGGTCTAATTTTCCTACCAAAAAGGCAAGAACTGGTTCACCAGAACGAATGCTGTTCAGCCTCTGTTCTCTTCTCTTCATCCCTCTCTCTCTTTCAAAAACTCTAATCCATCATCTACTTCAAAAAAAAAAAAAAATGGAACCAACGTACAGTGCGTCTGCCTACAGTCTCCGATCTCAGCTCCCAGTGCGACGACATCGGCTCCATCTTGTAGCAACAGGTACAAGAACAACTCCTCATTTTACTAAGAGAAGTCGGCTGTTTTCAGAAATTTTCAACAATTATGTTGTGCAATAGTTGATGTAATATTTTTTTGTGAATTTGAACTTAATGGCCATGAATAAGTTTGAAGGACTAGAGAAGCTGCTCTTATCTTTATCACAGCTTAAAAAAAAATAAAATAAAAAATTGAAGCTTTCTAGGTGATTATTTGAGGTTATATGCTACACTGCTTGGAGCTTTATTCTTGTGTTTTCAGTAATATTCTTGATTTTTGAGACGTGTTATCATGTTTCTCATCTTAGTTTAAATTCTTTCAAAACATGTAGATTGATTCAATCATTAAGCTTACACAACAATTCATAAGGAAGTGTTTGGAAAATTAAAATTAAGCCAATAATTTCTTATTCAGATTAGAGTTTGAATTTGGGATCTTAAGTAATTAGTGCATATATCACTTTTCATTGTGTGAGGTGACTGTGTAAGGTGATTGTATGAGGTTGTCTATTTATGTATTTATTACATTTTTTTAGTTATCACATACTGTTTTCATGGGATTATTCCATGTTCCCAGCTTCTATTTATTTGAGATCACTGGATTTTCGTGAATAATGTATTTAATTATTGTGTTAATGAATGACTTATGTGCATTTTATTTTTTTTAATTTTCATTCAGAATGGATGATGATAGTCAAAATACTCCATCATCTGAACGACATTCTACAGCCTCCAGCCGTGGGAAGACTGATCCAGCTTGGGAACATGTTACCTTAAGCACTGATATTGATGGTAAACGAAAAATTACTTGTCTTTATTGCAATAGTAGCTTCAAGGGTGGGGGAATTAACCGACTAAAATATCATTTTGCTGGAATTAGAGGTCAAGTGTCATCTTGTATGAAAGTTCCACATGATGTTCACTTTAAAATGCAACAAATTCTTAATGAAAATGTGGAAAAGAAAAAGAATGCTAAAGATGCCTTTGATTATAATTTTGGGGATGATCCAATGGATGAAATTGAAAGAATGGAAATGGAAGAAAAAATGCAACAAACAAATGAAAGGGTAGTAAAGCAAAATAAAGAAAAGGGAAAGAGAAAAGCAAGTGAAGCCATTGAAAACTTTTTTGCTCCAAGAACTACTCCTGGATCACAACCTAGTTTAAAAAGTGTTTTGGCCGGTAAACAAGCAATAAAGAGAGCACAAATGTCATGGGCTAGGTGGTTTTATGATGCTTGTATTCCATTTAATGCAGTGCATTCACCTTATATTCAAATCGCATTAGATGCTACCGCTGCAATTGGTCCAGTATTTAAAGGTCCTTCTGATAATGACATTCGTGTTAATTTGTTGAAAGATTGCAAGAAAGAATGTCAATTGCTTGTTGATAATTATCGAAGCAATTGGGCAAATAATGGATGCACAATTATGGCTGATGGTTGGAGTGATCAAAGACATAGAACTTTGATAAACTTTTTAGTATATTGCTCTAGTGGCATTGTATTTGTGAAATCTGTTGATGCATCTGATGTTGTGAAAGATGCTCAAACATTGTTTAATTTGTTTTCGGAGATAGTTGAATGGGTAGGTCCTCATAATGTGGTTCATATGGTAACTGATAATACAGCTAACTATGTAGCAGCGGGGAAGCTACTACATGAAAAATATGATCACATATTTTGGTCTCCATGTGCTGCACATTGCTTGAATCTAGTTTTGAAAGATATTAGTAGCATTCCTCACGTGCGTTCTCTTGCAGTACGTGCTTCAAAGATTACCATATTTGTTTATAACCACATAATCTTTTTGTCTTGGTTGAGAAAATTTCCTCAATGGAGGGAAATTGTACGTCCAGCTGTGACCCGTTTTGCTACAACTTTTATCACATTGAAAAGTATTTATGATCACAAGCAACTTCTCCAAAGTTTGGTGACAAATAGGATTTTCATGAACCACAAACTTTCAGAGACTAAAGCTGGAAAACTTGTAAGCTCCATCATCTTTGACATCAAGTTTTGGGAAGATTGCTTGATGGCTATAAAAATTGCGGCTCCAATTGTAAGGTTGTTACGCATTTTAGATTCGGATGAAAAACCTTCTTTAGGATATGTGTATGAAGGTATGCATAGGACACGTCAGGGAATCAAGAAAATATTTTTGAACAAAAAGAGATTGTACAAGCCTTACACTGATATAATTAAGGAACGATGGGATAAGCATCTTCGCCGTAACATACATGTTGCTTCTTATTTTCTTAATCCGGCTTTCATCTATGAAGAAGGATTTTGTCAAAAAGTGGAAATCATGAATGGCATACTTGGTTTGATTGAAGTTAAAAGCATTTGTGATGATGAGCAAAAAGCAATGAGAGAAATAAGGATATATCGGGAACGTGAAGGAAGTTTTGGTAGGCAATCTGCAATTAATACAAGAAAAACATTACAACCTGGTGAGAAATTAATTTTACTTATCATTGTTTAACTAACTTAATATATTGCTAGTTTAGTTGTTTAATATTTACTATAATATGTAGATGAATGGTGGAAGTTATGTGGACATAGTGTTCCTACATTGTAAAAGATAGCCATTCGAATTCTTGGTCAAACTGCTTCTTCTTCAGTATGTGAAAGAAATTGGAGTGTCTTTGAACGTATTCACACAAAGAAAAGAAACAGATTGGAGCACCAAAGACTCAATGATCTGGTCTACGTTACATATAACTTGCGATTGAAGAATAGGTATTTTCTTAGCTCTTTGATAATGGTAAATCTTTGTAACCATTTCTCAATTATATTAATTTGTTAATTTCACTTTATAGGAATTATTATAAGCAGAGATTGTATGATCCAGTTGATTATGAGTGCATTGACAAGACAGACTTTTGGGTAGAGGAAGAGGATCCACCTCAGGACTTTGATTATGAAGAATTAGAAAATGCTCTTTATGAAGAAAATGTCATTCCTACCGTTAATGACCAAGACACACATGTTCAAGGTTTGTATAATTAAGTACCTTAATGGTTGTTTTGATATATTTTATATTAGTCATATATGTTTACCTAATATGTTTTGCTTTATTTTAGGTTTTTGGTTTAGATGAAAAGAAAAATAATGATGATCACACTTTAGAGATGGACGATTCAGATGCATTGGATGTTATTCATCGTTTTGGTGGTTCAATTAATCAAGGGTTCAGACTAAGGGATGAGAACGATCAAGATGAATTTAATGTTTGAAGTTGGTGCATGATGTAGTTAATGTACTTTGGATTGAGTTGCATATTATGAATTGATGTAGTTGATATTTTGGAGTGTGGATTTAGTTTTATGTATTGATGTAGTTAATGTGTTGGAATTTGGTGTTTGGATTGCGATCTCTTATGTTGAATATTGAATGTAGTTATTTTATTGAACTTTTTTGTTAATTGTAGTGTTTAAATTGTTACTAAATTGTGTGATAGGAAATGATTTTTTATTTTTTTATTTTTATGGTAATTTTTTTTTAAATCACCGGGTCGACCCCGAGTCGACCCTCTGACCCTTGACACTTTTCATTTTCTGGGTCGATGTCGGGCCAGTTTTCAAAACATTGGCTAAACATATATATAGGTAGAATTTTGGATTTTTTTAATATTAAACTTGCCCCTAATCATTACTAAAGTACAACATTAGTTCCCATTTTGACATGTGTTTACCATATGTGTCCCACCTCTAGAATTGCCAATGTCTCACGTGGGGATTTTAAAGTTTTGTTTGGCTAGGAAACTTTTCTTTTATGACTTTGTGCATATTAACCATTTACAAAACATGCTCTTAAATTTTTAGCTTAAATCTAGTTTAAAATTCTCTTTTCAAAATTTTGGGATCTTACACATTTCATTGGTTTTGATTATATAATAATTATCCCAACTAGTTATAAATGAGAGTCAATTTTTTTTTTTTTTTTTTTAAAAAGGTTATAGACGATAGTTTGAAGAATAACACTGTTTGGTGTAGGGATGACCAAAATGCCAGATCCAATACGAACCCGAAAGATAAGTGATTCTAATGGAGCAAAGATTTTCTGAACCATTGATCGACTGGGCAGATCAAGTCTAATTTGAATCGGCCCTATGATCCGCTCCGTTTAATAAAAAAATTAATAAAACCTTAAATGTTTAAATATTTTTGGAGACTTTAGCCTAAAATATCTAAAAAGAAATTAGAAATTCCCTAGGGCGGAGTCGGGGGTCAATTTGTTTGATAAATTGGTGGATCGTGAGGTAGATATGGATCTGGTTTGGCGGTAAAATGAAATTATGTGTGGGAATTTTTAATTTCTCCCTCTTATACGTAATGTTTTTTTTTTCAATTATTTAATGGAAGAAATAGACATAAAGTGGCGGAAGGGACTATTTTAGAAGTGAAGTTAGTATCTGAAGGTGGTTTTACCAAAAAGTGAAAGCTAATGATGAAGTTCATAGCAGTTGTTGATGGTGGGGATGATTTGAATAAATTATTCTTTCTTTTAATTATTTAACTTAAGAAATAGACAGAAAGTGAAGGGACAAACCATTTTAACAATGAAATGAGAAGGTGAGGGTGAGGGTGATTTTGCCATAAAACAAAAAAACAAAGGCAGTGATAAAATTCGCAACACTTGTCAAGGTTGGAGATGATTTGCTCCAATTATCCTTATTTTTATTTTAAATTTATTACGTTATTTAATCGATTTTAAGTATACATACTTGAAGAAGTTATTTAATCAACGGTTATTAGCGCAAAACGTTCCTACATTTTGGCTCTCTTATGCAATTCGTTCACACCTTTGATTTTTTTGGAAATTTCATCCTCACCTTTACATTTTGTTGTGGAATACACCCACGCCGTCTAATTCCGTCCAAAAATTTGTTAGTTGACTGCTAAATAATCTATTGACCATTATAGAGAAGCAAAATAGTCTTTTTAATATTATTTCATTTAAAATCCTCTTTACACCATTTAGGGCCATTCCTGACTATAGCAAAATAGTTAAGTACACAATTACACATATTTAGGCTTGAAAATTTTTGTAATCAGGTAATTTGTAACTAATTACACAAGTATCAAAATAATTTTTAAAATCAGGTTTTTTTAAAAAAAAAAAATCAGAATTAGGTTCTATAATTAATCATAATTGTAACTTTATTTCAATTTGTAATTAGTTATAATTGTAATTTTAACTACAATTACAATTAATTACCACCACCACCACCATCGATCACCACCAGCCGTCGCCACCACCACCACCGATTAGCCACCGCCACAACCGCCATCGTCGAACGACCATCGGAAATACAATTGTAAATTTATTTCAATTTGTAATTAGTTACAATTGTAATTTGAACTACAATTGCAATTAATTACCACCGCCACCACCACCACCGATCACCACCTAATTTGTAATCAGCCACCACCACAATCGTCGTCGTCAAACCACTGTCGAAAATATAATTGAAACTTTATTTCAATTTGTAATTAATTATAACTTTATTTCAATTTGTAACTAGTTACAATTGTAATTTTAACTACAATTACAATTACAATTAATTAGCACCACCACCACCACCACCACCACCATCACCACTGACCACATCCACCTCCAATCACCATCTAATTTGTAATCAGCCACCGCCACAACCGCCGTCGTCGAACTACCATCGAAAATATAATTGAAACTTTATTTCAATTTGTGATTAATTACAATTGTAACTTTATTTCAATTTGTAACTAGTTACAATTGTAATTTTAATTACCATCTCAATATCACCACCACCTCTACCTCCACCACTGATCCTCCTCCACCACCACCACCACCACCACCACAAAAAAAAAAAAAAAAACAGAGGAAGCTTGCAAAATCATCAATTTCACCACCGCCTTCAGCTTGCAAGATCCAAATAATTCCCCATAGATTGAAGCCGCAAAGATCCAGTGAAGGAGCACTAAGCAAGAAGAGAACCGTAACTGTGTGAAGTGCAGTGAAAGGCGCCGACCGAAGTGAAGGAGGAAGAGACTGCCACATTTAAAAAACATTTATTCCGTCCAAGTTGTGGTGGTAGACGGTGAAGGAAGGGGTGAAGTAAGAATCTGAAGAAGTTGGTGTAAAGGCCGACTAAGAGAAGTGGCCGTGACTGGACAAAGGCAGTGATCGAACCTGTGAAGAAGAAGCCTGAATTTTTCAATCTCCGATCTCCGGCTGTCAATCGGAGATCTGAAGGCATCGGAAGGCCCGCAAAAATAGCAGGGAACACTCTCCTGGAAGCTATAGCAGTCCAGACGGCGGATTTGGCCGGAAATAAAAAGTTGCAACCGGAACTTTAAACTCAAATTCCCGCTGTAGGGAGCTCCGATCGAAAAACAGTTTCCTCCATTGGATTCAAGACGAAGAGGAGAAGCTTGTTGCGAAATTTGTATTTTTCTGGCGATGGCGGCGATTTTCGACGACTGAGTCTCTTTTCCAGGATAAAGAAAGTTTGTGGTCTGGGACTATAGATTATACTTGATTTAGAAAAATAGTATAAAATTAACTGATTTTAAAGATTTTAAATATAAACACATGAGTGGGTGTAATTAGCCCATAGAAAAACAAGCCATCGTCTTGGGCTCAAGATTTCAAAGAGCCCATTTTCCTATTTACTTTTTTTTTTTTTGAAGTTGAAGGCCCGTGTTTTGGAATGAACCCAAGTGAATATACTAAGCCCAAATATAAAATATAAAGGCCCTTTACATAGTACACATTTAGACCTCTATGTTGTTTAAGGTACGACTTTGCAATCTATGATTTTGTAAATTTTTAATTTGATTAAAAGGCATAATTTGGATTGATTGCTTCAGTGGGCTCTTGTTTGGTTATGACACAGGTAACTGATAATTTCTTCTTTACTTTGAACTCCAAATTATACTGTGTAATGTTAAGAAATTGTTGCTGGTTACTAGGTGTTATTTTCAGTGCATCACTTTACATTCGAGACGGATTCAAATCTATTGAAAGGCAGACATGGTTGCAGGTAAGTAATTTGTGTCCTTTTAACTCTTGACTTTTATAAATTTCTTTAATGAGATTGATTAATATGTTCGATAGTATACTATTTAAGTTTGTGCACCATCTTTCATTTGTTTGATTCTTTTATGACCTTGTTTCTTCTGCTTCAATTCACACTTTGCATAATATTTAGTATTTTATCTTGTGTGAATTTGAGTTTTATCGTTATTTTCGATTTTCCCCTAAAAAAAATTTCAGACCCCCCTGAGGCTCATTTTACCTAGAATACACTACTCATCTTAGGTCTAAAAACCCACAGGTCCGACCTTCATGGAACCCAAATACTTTGACGTTGTTCTTGTTGACTTAAGTGAAATCCTTGCTTGAAAAATCTTCATTGAAGAATGGGCTTGAAACTACTGGATTTGGTGTTTAAGAGAGAGCAAAAACTGGGATTCTTCCTGATCAAGATTGAATAAATATATGTGAAGGAGCAGCTTCCATTAAATGCATGCCTTTCAAATTGCCCATAAGTTCTGTGAAAGCATCCTTATAGCTCATCCCACTAGAATTAAATTGATTCAGAGTAGAAGATTCGGATGGACGATGCGAAAATTCCAAGGTTTTACCAAGAGAAATCAATGGCGAAAAATGGTGAGGGCTACAAATTAGATATTCCCATCAACGTAGAAGTTGGAGAAGCAATCATAGAGTGACAATGAACATAGCAATGGTTCAAATAATTGTACTTTTTTCCAATAGAAACTGGAGAATTCAATGGAAGAGAAGAGCTGTCAAATAAAAATACGAAGTTGTTTTGTGGAGCGCTCGAAAAAATTGACCTTTCACTTGCAATTCTTTCTATCTTTACATCCCTTAGTTCGATATTGCATCGAATGAAGCCAGTACTTTAAAAAATCCATGGGAAAACTCACAATTATACCATTTGCTGCAATGACCTTTACAAAACTCTTCACACATAGTAGGGATGACAAAACGAACTGTGAAAATCGTGATCCACGGAGCCCCGCCCCCATTAGGGGCATAACCACCCCGCATAAATGGGGCCGTGGGGCGAATACGGGCAAAGAAGCTTTGCCCCGATCTAAACGGGGCGGGGACGATTTTCCCCCGCCCGCCCCTTTCTCCAGTTTTAAAAAAATGATGTAAGCTTGACTAATTAACAAATCAATGCCGTGTGGAAATTAATGAATCATTCACTATTTTTATTCTCAATCTTTATTTTATTCTGCATTTCCTCCATTTTTAGTGAATGGTAAGGCAAAATTGTTCATTCAGTGGAATGACTTTGAACATAAAAATGAATTATGGAAGCATAAGGCAAACAAGAAAGATCAAAGAAAATAAGTCAATCTCCTAAAGAAAATAATTCAGTTTTCTCTAGTGTAGTGTAGTTTATTATATATTTCTTCAATCCAACATTGTTAGTTGCAACAAGAAAAACTGCAATGTAGATAGATAATTACTTTCTTCAAACAATATTTTTGATGCAGTGTATAATAATAACAATCAATGGGGTGATTTGTTCACCCACCCTGCTCCTGCCCTGCTTTGACCCACCCCAACTTTAAGCTGGGCACGAGGTGGATGTGGGGCAAATTATTCGAGACTTGGTGGGGCGCGGGACACGCAAACCCGACTTCGACCCCGCCCAGCCCCGCCCCGTTGTCATCCCTAACACAGAATAATGGAATAATGGTACCTTCCGGGATCCCTTCTATTTGCCTTCTCTTCGGAATGAGCAAAGGGACAATCAGTCCAGGCTTCAATTTAACACCTCCGGAGTCCTCACATCCCCCCTTTGGTCGATGCAATCTTCGCCTTACTCACTATTACCGAAATTGATTCTCCTTGAAACGACACTGACAAACTCCTCAACGACTTCACCATCATCTTCTTTGCAATCGATGTCGTCTCCTCCATAACCACCAGCTACCTCCTATTCACAGAAACTGACCTCTTATCTGTGAAAGCAGTAATGTGATGTTATTTAGGATTTTAAATGAAATAATATATAAAGTCTTTTTTGCCCTTCATTATATTATTCAATAGATAATTTAGGGGTCAACTAAAAGTTTTTTGGACTGAATTAGATAGTAGGGATGTATTCTGCAATAAAATGAAACATATGTAATATTTTATATGACATAATAAATTTGACTAAAATCTAAGTAAAAATCAACAATTAATTTTAACCATACGTTTTATAGGTATTACAACTTTTTAACAACACAATTAATTAGTTTTTATCAAAATCACTAAAATTCTAATTTTAATCTCTACCAAACATGACGCGATCCCAATCGAGAACATGACGAAAACGGGGAATAACTAAAATAAAATCTAGGAAAGATCTAAAACAGATTAATCACAAGAAAACAAGAAATAAAATAATGGAATAAAATGATAGGATTGACCATAAAACCTTGACCCAATATTCACAACGTGAGAACGATGCATAATATGAACCAATATTGGTGAACGCACAAGAGTTGTCAATTCCTTGATAAGTTCATTGAGTGAACACCACAAATATTTAATCTTTGATAAGTTCAAGAAAAGGGAATAACTCAACCTTTTAACAAGAGAATCCTCTCTCAATAATATCATTAAACTCCAAACTCTTTTTTACAATGAATGAAATTGTTAATATAATGTAGAAACTGAAAGAAATTAGGTCAAGCCGCTAATTGGGTACAAAACATGGAAAGAAATAATTAAAAACGGAAATTAAATAAAATTACGAAAATCCAAAAATAAAGGTTATGACCGTGGTGAACTCACTTACATCCGTAAGAAACTCTCGGCTTAGATGTTACGGCCATGACTTCCAGACTTACAGTCGTAAGTCTTTTTTTTCCGGACTTCTCTGTTTTCACCAATGAGCAAGTTATGGCATGATACCTAGATTTACTGGCATAAATCAGAAATTCATGTAACTCTTGTTTTTTATCCGAGAGGAGGTTACGGCCATGACCAACTTGGTTTACGGCCATGAACAAGCTTCTGGTCACCAAACTTTGACGCTTTGATTCGGCTTGATCCTTTTGTCTTCCCAACTCGACCCCAACATGGAACTTGTTATGTTTCTCACATAGATCACTGTCGTATTGCCAATGGCTAGATTTTCACTTTTGATGCCTACTTTGGATCGCATCATTTCTCCTCTCTTGAAAATGATTCAACCTCGAATCTAAAACTAGTCCAATCCTCTTGCTACTCGTGTGCTTGTTGGTTCGAGGATCATGCTTATGCCTTGTGCTTCTTCCAACCCTTTAGGCCTTTTGGACTACCCCTTTGTGCCAATGAATTTCTTCCTTGTTTCAGGACCATTGTTTGATTTAGGCACCTGCAAAACTGATTTAATAGTACTGGGGAGGGATGTGTTAGCATGGCCAAGTGCATATAAACTCATTTTTATGGTAGACTCTCTTTTCTTTTTTGGCCTGCACTCATTCTCTCTATTTTCTGTGGTTTGGACCATAACTCTCTTTTTTTCATATTTCTCTCCCTCTCCTTTTTTTTAGGTCGTGGCCTCAACTCCCCAATTTTTTTTTCTCAAACTCTCTTTTTACTTTCAATTCATCTCCATGGGCTTCCATTGGTGATAAAGGAACAAGAATGAACTTTCTTCCGCCTTTCACAAAGCTATATCAATTTTTAAGCCCATCATGAAGCATTGCCCTATCATGTTGCCATGGCCTCCCCAACATTAAATGTCCGACATGTATAGGAATTACATCACAAACGACTTCATCTGTATACCCACAATTGAAAAATTTATCCTAACCTGCTTGTTCACCAGATTCAGTCAAACACTGCAATTTATAAGGGTTTGGATGTTTGATCAAAGGCAACCCTAATCTTTCCACCAAGGTAGTTCTAGCCATATTGGTGCAACTTCCTCCATCGATCACCATACTACAAACTTATTTCCTACAAATCACCTAGTGCAAAAAATGTTATCTCTTTGCTCACCCACATTGTTCACCTTACACCTAGTGCTACGAGATAGTACATTAAAAAGTGATTCACCTACAACATCTCTCAATTTATCATTATCACAAACAATTTTCCACTTAGGCACCCTTTCAACTTTGTCTCCAGAAATAACTTTCACATCGTGCCTATCCTTTTTATGTGGACATTGAAGTGCAATTTGACCCAAATCCAAACATTTAGAGCATTTAGTATATTTCTATCCTTAGGAGGTTTGGATTCGGAATTATATTTACCTTTTGGGTTTGGTTCCACCCTCCTTCTTGAAACATGATCACTACTCTCCCATTTGGATGTTTCTTTTCGCTTCAATGGAATTTCATCAACACCATATCCATCCTTAGTATTGGATTCAAGAATTTTATCCCTCCTAGCTCTTGAATCCTCGTGAGATTTCTCCTTTCGCCATCTGCTTCTCTTTCATCCATCCTGGTCAGGAATTTATCAAATTGGGTCTTGATGGCTTCAATCATTTTAATTTTCTATTCGGCACTCCTTGATAAAGATGATGAAGACTTTTCCCTACAAGACATGGTTAATAGTAAAAATAATAATAAAAAAGAAATAAAATTCCTCACAAAATTCCTCACTCGTGTATCACTCTTATCACTTCAAATTTCACCCAAGAACTAATGAATGATTAACAATCAAGGAATTTATGGAAGACTTGAAAGGGTAGAAAAAAAAATTGTGAAATTCTCAAAGTTTGGGATTTTTTTCTAGAATTTTTTGAATTATTATTATTATTATTATTATTATTATTATTATTATTATTATTATTGAATCCGAATTCAACTACGAATGAAGCAAAACAAACGGAATTCGATTAAAATAAGAATTGACTAAATTAAACAGATTTGAATTTTTATGAGATTTTTAAATGAATCAAATTAAGGAAAACTATTACTGGCCCGAAGAACAAGAAGAAACAAGAAATACAAGAAAAAAAAAAATCAAAAAAACGCAACAATCTAAAATAGATCCAAGCTCTAATACCAGATGACGCGATCCCAATCTGGAACACGACGAAAACGCGGAATAACTAAAATAAAAACCTAGGATAGATCGAAAACAGATTAATCACAAGAAAACAAGAAATAAAATAACAGAATTAAATGATAGGATTGACGATAAAATCTTGACCCAATATTCACGACGTGAGAACGATGCGGAATATTAACCAAGAATGGTGAATGCCACAAGTGTTGTCAATTCCTTGATAAGTTCGTTAGGTGAACACCACAAAGATTTAATCTTTGATAAGTTCAAGAAAAGAGAATAATTCAACCTTTCAACAAGAGAATCCTCTCTCAATAATATCAATAAACTCCAAACTCTTTTTTACAATGAATGAAATTGTTAATATAATGTAGAAACTGAAAGAAATTAGGTCAAGCCGCTAATTGGGCACAAAAATGGAAAGAAATAATTAAAAATGGAAATTAAATAAAGATTGCGAAAATCCGAAAATTAAGGTTACGGCCGTAAAAAAACTCTCGGCTTAGATGTTACGGCCGTGACTTCCGGACTTTCGGCTGTATGTCTTGTTTTTTCGGACTTCTCTATTTTCACCTGTGAGTAAGTTACAGTCGTGATACCCTGATTTACTGCCGTAAATCAAAAATTACTGGAACTCTTGTTTTTTATCCGAGAGAAGGTTACGGTCGTGACCAACTTGGTTTACGGCCGTGAACAAGATTCAGGTCACCAAACATTGACGCTTAGATTCGGCTCGATCCTTTCGTCTTCCCGGCTTGACCCCAACATGGAACTTGCTCTGTTTCTCACGTAGATCACCATCGTATTGCCGATGGCTAGATTTTCGCTTTTGATGCCTACTTTGGATCACATCAAAACATGGACTTAATATATTTAGAATTTTGTGTTATTGTAGATATTCAAGTCACTCATTGGAGAAGGTAGTTCTGAAAGCCACGTTCCTTAATATCAAATAAACAATTTCATGCTTGTCTGAGACACATTATAAGTGGTTGAAAGTAAAAGGAAGAAAAATGCGAAATTATAATGGGACCTACGAGGTTCTATTTTTAGTAAACAATGTCCATTTTGTTTTCCTCATGTGTAAGGCTTGGAGTACTACCTACGCAAACATGATCAAAATCATCCTTCCATATCCTTATATCACTTTCTTTGCAAACATTAATGTGTTGAGATGTACCGACAGTTCCTTCTATTATACCAACCTTATTGCTTGAAATTGACAGTATAAACACACCATCTTGTTCTTTCTTATGTCCCTTAGGTTCAAGTGTTAAAAAAGGAGGTGCCAAAGATTGTAGTCAATTTATTCCTTCATTCTTATTCTTACCTTTTTAAACTACTGACACGGTTGTCCTCTTCCTTCTTCTATTTTTTCCTATAATTGTTGCGTTTAGTAGTTGTATGTAGCTGTATCTGCCAGTGCTACATTTTGGTATTCCTTCCATTAATCTGTACATTAATGGGGCTTTTATATACAAATGATATGTGTGAAGATGTAAAATGTATATGATAGAAAAAATAATGATTGAATAAACATTACAACAACAATGAAAGCAAGTAATACAATACATAAACACTGGCTCATGTAAAACATGATCAATGTATAAATTAATTTAAAACCTATAAGGAGTATTCATAAATGCATTAAAATCACAAACAAAGCAACAAATATCTCCGTTTCCGTCACCATGAGGTCTGTTCAGTCTCTGCTCTAATCATGGCTTATCATAGGAGGTTTTGAGAAAATACTGCCAACAATTTAACTGGAAGGTGGTGGGGACATGATTGGAATGGTAGGAATGGAAGGGATCTTGGGGACGGAGGGGAATGAAGGCATTGGAGGCAATGAGACCTTGGGCATGCCAGGAATAGCTGGAATAGTTGGCTGGTTTGGTATGGTTGGAATGGAAGGCATCGGTGGCAGTACTGCTGGTTTTGGAAGACTTGGGATAGTCGGAATTGATGGCATTGGTGGCAAGGATGGCATTGGTAATGATGGAATCGTAGGCATTCCCGGCAGAGGAGGAGGCAACGACTGTAGAAGATTACGTGCACCCTGGCACTTTTGATTGTTTGAGAGGGCTATAACTACGAGGAAGAAAATGCAAGTGTAAATGCTTCTTCCCATGATTGCTCGAAGATTAAAAAGAAGTAAAAGGATTATTTTCAGAGATCAATTGGGATAGGAAAAGTTTTGAATTGGAAGGTGGAAAAAAAAGGGGATTAACAGGCGTTATTTATAGTGGGAGTTCATTGCCAATGTCGCAAATTATATATAAGATGTTGGTGGAAATTAGTTCATTTTGGTTATGACTCTGATTGGTAGCATGGATATTCAGAACATGGCTGCTGACATTTTTGTTGTTAGTTCAACCTTCTAGGAATTAGGAAACAAGTGGCAGGTTCATGATTTAGTTCCTTTCCCAGAGTTTATGCTGTTTAACCACCCTAGCATGAAAGCTGTTAATGCATATTTAAGCATAGAATCAAGAAATAAACTAGTAAAACCTAAGATCTATAATAAAGACAATGCTATAAGATGGTTGACAAGGATGAATTTTATGGTAAAGTCAAAGTCATGCTACAAATAGAACAAATTGAACTGCCTGCTACCAGAATTCAGAGGTAACCAGCTGTTTGGATGGCAACTTTGGGACACAAAGAAGAAGATTTATACTATGTGGATAGCTTATATCAAATCTCAGTTTCTGTTTGAATAGAGGTTGTTAGGTTGTGATGTAAGGGAGTTACTAACACCTTGTTTACTTTGTCATGAACTTGCATTTTTTGTAAGGTACTAATATAGTAATATGGAGTAGTACTCTATATTAGTTCTGTCGCATCATTCTAGTTGGTTTTAACTTCCTCATCATTTGTGTAACTAGGCATTCTTCTTAGAGGTATTGGCTTTCCGTCTCCCTCCTTTTAGGTGAAATTTTGTTTTTATTCAATAAAATGGTAGGGGCATCCTAACACCCCCCTCCCCCCACCAAAAAAAAAAAAAAAAAAGAGTAAAAGTGGAGGCATAAAAACCACACCAAAGCTCCAATAGGATTCCAAAAATAAAAGAAAAAATGCTCAAAACTACTTATGTCTGGAATCCTACCATAAGAATATTATTAAAGATAAACACATATATTGGACTAGCATTACCACAATGCAATAAATTTTATCCTTCCTATAACAACTATTGTGGTTTAGGCCAATTTGGAAAGATTAAAATCAAATTTTTAGTAGATTTTAATAAAAATTGATGAGATGTGTGGTCAAAAAGTTGTGAGGCCCATAAAATATTTGATTGTGATTGATTGTTAACTTTGACTTAGATTAAATCTGACTTTTAATTAGTGTCAAACAGGGATTTACACGAGTATAAAACGAAGTTAGTTACTTTTACAATTTGATGCTAATTTAATAATTTATGGTTTGTTCTTTACCGTAATTATTACAATTTATAAATAACACAATTTCACAAACCAATTTAACCATACATGTTTTTCAAAATCGCTTTTTAACCACGTATTTGACATCAAAACGTAAAAATAAAAAAATAAAAAATAAAAGCTCGCTTATAAAATCTGACACGGTTGTCGAACAGGGGATTAGTGACAGCATAATTCGTTTTTGTTTGAAATTATTCGAAAATATAAATTAGAAAGATTTGTCAATCTTAAATAAATCGTCTTAAGAAATTATTTTTAGTAATAATTGTTAGGTTTTAATTGTTATTGCCTATTCCATGAATTATGGACCAATAAGAAAAAGTCTTCTCATTCCAGTTGAAGAAGAACGAGGAAAAAGATAGTTCACGGTTGCTAAAAAGTGTTGGATGTACAATTGAAAAGTTTTTCAGTGTTTATAAGATTGGGTGGTTAGAGTATTATAAGGCTTAATTGTGTTTTAACCACTATAAATAATTATTTTCTAGTAGATAGTTTACTGGCAAGGAGTGCACATCTTTTTCCCTATGAATGTACTTGAAAGGATTTTCCTTTATCTAACAACTGTATTTGATTAAAAAGATGGAAATGGATTGTAAGAAAATAATTTTTAGGAATTGATTTGACTGAAAATTATTTTCTTGGAAATGTCAATTGAAAGTGTTTGATTGAATTAATTTTTCATGGGAAAAAGTGGGAAACTTTTCTAATTTTGTTGTTCGATTGATATTATTTCAATGACAAATAAAGCAAAGGGTAATTATATTAATACTACATTTTTTTTATATCTACACTACAATTTAATTGTAAGGAATATCTTCAATATTTGTTTGCTTTTGCTCTTATGTCCTCAATTTTTTTTTCATCGCATTATTATTCATAACATTCAGTTAATTAATATATTTTGTTTCTAAACATGATTTTTATTCAAATATTCTTCTAATTTGCATTGAAAAGATGTGATTTTTTTTTTGTATTAATTATTTATTTTGATTATTTAAAAGTATGAGAGATAAATAAGTATTTTTCGTCCTCTTAACAAATATTTTGGATGAAAATCGTCTCTAAAGACAAGGTGTGAAAATTAATAAAGAGTTGATGATAAAAAAAAATTATAAAAAAAACTTGACAAGGTAAATGTAAGAGTAGGAAAAACATATGGATCTTTATTAAAACTAAAATGTGATGTGATTAACAAAAAGTGTGGTGTCAATATATTTACCCCAAAGCAAAATTTAGCTATTTTAATAAAAAAAAAAATTTTCACTCATTCGTATTTGATAATAGTAATTTTGAAAAAAAAAAAAAGTCAATTAACAACAACAAAGATGATCAAACGTAGTGAAAAGAATTTCCACCTAACGTGGAAAATGATTTTTCACCAAATAGGTAATAAAATATTTTCAAAGCAAAGAAATTAAGTGTGCTCTAAATGGTACCATAGAAAATATTTTCCATGAAAAAACTTTCAATTAAACACGAAAGAAATGTAAAAGGTAGAAAATGTTTTCCAGGATTTGATTGGACATTTTTTATGATTTGATTGGAACGTGGAGAACTCAGGCCAAAAACGTATACAATAGAAAACATAGTGATTGAATAAACACTACAACAATCGGAGGAAGAAAATACAATTTTGGGAAAATACTGCCGACTATTTAACTAGAAGGTGGTGGAGACATGACTGGAATGGTAGGGATGGAAGGGATCTTGGGGACAGAGGGGAATGAAGGCATTGGGGGTAACGAGAACTTGGGCATGCCAGGGATAGCTGGAATAGTTCGCTGGTTTGGGATGCTTGGAATGGAAGCCATCGGTGGCACTGCTGGTTTTGGGAGACTTGGGATGGTCGGAATTGATGGCAATGGTGGCAAAGATGGCTTTGGAAATGATGGAATCGTGGGCATTCCCGGCAAAGGAGGTGGCAAAGATGGCTTTGGTAATGATGGAATCGTGGGCATTCCCGGCAAAGGAGGAGGCAAAGACTGTAGGAGATTACGTGAAGCCTGGCATTTTTGATTGCTAGAGAGGGCTATAACTGCGAGGAAGAAAATGCAAGTGTAAATGCTTCTCTCCATGATTGTTTGAAGATTGAAGGATGTAGAAGAACTATTTTAGTAGATCCGGACAGGAATGTTTTGATTTTGATGGTGGAAAAGAAATGGGATTTGGGTATATATTTATGGTAAGAGTTCATTGGCAAGTTGCAAACTATATGTAAGATGTTGGTGGAAATTAGTTCAGTTTTGTTGCGACTCTGATTTGTAGTATGGAAATTCAAAACATGGCTGCTGGCATTTTATTTAGTTAAACCTCCTAGGAAATAGGACAAGTGGCTGGCTCAGAAAGTCCTCTTTCTATAGATTATGTTGTTTAACCACCACAACACATAAAAACTCTTAAAATGCTTATTTATAAAATACGGTTAAAAGATTGTCTTCAAATTGTTGTTTACCATAATACATGGATTCGTATTAACATGATGTATTAAAAGTTTATGTGATGCAGTCATGTCTTATTCAAGCACTTGAGGCGGAGCTTTTTTTCTTTCTTGTCGAAAATCACTGTCACAAAAAATCATTTACATCGTGCGGATGGAACTCCGAAGGGATTACAGGATGCACTATGATCTTGATTTCATATAAGCACTTGCTTTCAACATTTAAATGATGTGTTTCAATAATCAAGATTTGAACATCCAGTCTTATAGTTTCAACTCCTCCTATTTAAGTGTTATACCATACCTATGAGGGTGAAATAATATCATCTTAATTTTATAGAATATAGATATATATAATAATTTGTATCATTTAATAAATTTAATATTTTTACAACATATATGTTTTGTATAAAGAAAAAGAAAAGGATGAAAATGAAATTGCAATCCGAAAGTCTATCTAAACTAAATAATAAGAGTTCGTGGAAAGAGATGTACTGTACACATTTTGACCATTAATTACGACATCATATTGGTAAGGTGAAAAACAACATTGTTCATCATTGAAACGACGACGTTCAGTGTTCACTTTAACTAAAACAACTTCGTATTACGTTTGTATGAAACGATGTCATTTTATACCAATTGGAAGTTAAATAGTGACGTTTAGAGAGAGCGTCATTTTCATTTTTTTTCCGATCTCAACACCTTCCTCTGTGTTGTGTTGCTTTTCTATTTACTATAATTTTCTGTGTATCTCTACAGAGGTTCAAAAATTATTCCTTATTTAGATGCATAGAATATAAAAATTCATAAACGACCGCAATAATAACAAAAATATATCTCTATTTTTTGTTCAATTACTAGATTTTATTCCTAAGTCTAGTTTGTTAGCTTACCACTCGGATTATGAAAACAAACTACTTGCACACCCGTGCGTTGCACGGGCATATTTCTTTTTCAAATAGATTACACATAAATAAATGAAGATTGAAAAAAGAAAATAAAAAAAAAAAAAAGAAAGAAAAAGTAATGTTGCAGGCACCAATTAAAAAAAAAAAAAAATCATTCTTATGTTGATAATATTACAAATTCTGAATAATTTCCTTATACATAACATTTGTTGTTTTATTTGTTGGCTGCCCATCTCTATTACGTTAAAAGCTTGATAAAAAATGGACCAATGCTAATCATTAAAATCTTGAGCATCATATTCTAAAAGGTAAAATTTTGTCTATAAATAATGCTAGGGACAATATCAAAAGACAAAATATTTATCTTAAGAACGTCATTGACTCCATACGATGTGAGGTTGTCTTTCAAGTTATAGAGAAGACAATTTTCATTAGTAGTGTTGAATGCTATTACTATCAACAAAAGTTAATGCCAATCATTGTCGAATGTAGGACTCTTCCTGAAGAAGTTAGCGTTCAATCATTGACGTATATATAGAAAATATTTTCCTCCTAAAAGTTGAAAATTTCATTTGCTGTGAAAATAGGGAAAATGAGACACTGTTAATTAAAGTTGAAAAATATATTCAAAGGAAAATTTTAGTATTCCAACCTGGAAAAGTTGGAAAATGAACAAAAATTTGTCATCTTCCTTGAAAAATGTGCAAAATACGTGTTAAATTAAGGTTTTGTTCGGCGGCCAGGCCAATTTAAAATCTTGGTTTATTTGACCTTTTTTATTTTTTAAGGTAAGATGAATGGTTAAAAATTGGATAGAGAAAATGTGTGTGCTTAAAACGTAAAAGTGGTTTGATAAATTATGTAAATTATAATTTGTTATTATTAACAAAAAATGAAAAAAAAAAATGCAGTTGAAAAAAAAAGTGGTTTGTGCTTAATTACATTGGATATTATTGAACAATGTGCAAAATACTTGTGAAAATTTTTCTTTCCAGAAGTTGAAGAATTCATTTGTCGTGAAAAGAAGGAAAATGAAACACTGTTCATTAAAGTTAGAAAATATTTTTCAAAAAAATTTTTTGCAATCAAATATGACAAAGTTGAAAAGTGTTAAAAAAATTGCTACCTGCTTTGAAAAAAATGTGCAAAATAAGAATTCATTTGCAATGAAAAGATGGAAAATGAGACCCTGTTAATTGAAGTTGGAAAATATTTTCTAAAAAAATTTTTTGCAATCAAATATGGCAAAATTGAAAACTGTGAAAAAAATTGCCATCTTCCTTGAAAAATGTGCAAAATTAGTGTTAAATAAAGACTTTGTTTGGCGGCCGGACCAATTTATAATCTTGGTTTATTTGAATTTTTTTATTTTTAAAAATAAGATATGTGGTTAAAAATTGGACAGAGAAAATGTGTGTGGTTAAAACTGGTTTGAGAAATTATGTAAATTATAATTTCTAATCATTACCAAAAGTGAAAAAAAAAAAAAAAAATGCGTTTGAAAAAAAAGTTTGTGTTTAATTGCATTGGGGATTATTAAAAATTGTGCAAAATACGTGTGAAAATATTTTCCTTCCAAAAGTTGAAGAATTCATTTACAATGAAAATAGGAAAAATGTGACAATGTTTATTAAAGTTGGAAAATATTTTCCAAGGAAAATTTTTGTAATCATATATTTGCAAAGTTGAAAAATGTTAAAAAATTTGCCATATTCTTTGAGAAATTTGCAAAATTAGTGTTAAATTAAGGTTTTGTTCAGCGGTCGGACCAATTTATAATCTTGGTTTATTTGAATTTTTTTATTTTTAAGGTAAGATGTGTGGTTAAAAATTAGACAGAGAAAATGTGTGGTTCAAATATGAAAAAAACGCAGTTGAAAAAAATGGTTTGCGTTTAATTGAATTGGAGATTATTCGAAAACAATGAAAAATATGTTTGAAATTAATGTGGATAAATCAAATTAAAAAAAAAAAAAATTAACATGAAAGTTGGCAGTGGGCCATGATGTAGATTCTCAAGTAGTATAAATTATATATTTGACTATGTTCCAAAAACCTATAAAAAAAAAAAAAAAAGAAGCAGAAAAAGAAGAAGAAAATGAGATTTTCATTTAGACAGGAAAAGTGAGGCCCAAGCTCATTTGTTATTATATATATAATAATAGATAATAGATATAATAGATTCTTTGAAAAATTTGCAAAATTAGTGTTAAGTTAAGGCTTTGTTCAGCGGTCGGACCAATTTATAATCTTAGTTTATATGAATTTTTTTATTTTTAAGGTAAGATGTGTGGTTAAAAATTAGATAGAGAAAATATGTGGTTAAAAAATGAAAAAAAAACGCATTTGAAAAAAAATGGTTTGCGTTTAATTGAATTGGAGATTATTCGAAAAAAATGAAAAATATGTGTGAAATTAATGTGGATAAATCAATTTTAAAAAAAAAAATTAACATGAAAGTTGGCAGTGGGTCATGATATAAATTCTCAAGTATTATTAATTATATATTTGACTATGTCCCAAAAACCTATTAAAAAATAAGGAAGAAAATGAGATTTTCATTTAAGCGGGAAACAGTGGATCCCAAGCTCATTTGTTATTATATTTATAAATAATAAATATAATAGATTCCTTGAAAAATTTGCAAAATTAGTGTTAAATTAAGACTTTGTTCAGCGGTTGGACCAATTTATAATCTTGGTTTATTTGAATTTTTTTATTTTTAAGGTAAGACGTGTGGTTAAAAATTAGATAGAGAAAATGTGTGATTAAAAAATGAATTGTTAAATAAAGACTTTGTTCGGCGGCCGGACTAATTTATAATCTTGGTTTATTTGAATTTTTTTTATTTTTTAAGATAAGATATGTGGTTAAAAATTGGACAGATAAAATGTGTGTGGTTAAAAGTGGTTTGAGAAATTATGTAAATTATAATTTGTAATCATTACCAAAAAGTTAAAAAAAATTAAAAAAAAACGCGTTTGAAAAAAAAGTTTGTGTTTATTTGCACTGGGGATTATTAAAAATTGTGCAAAATACGTGTGAAAATATTTTCCTTCCAAAAGTTGAAGTATTCATTTGCAATGAAAATAGGAAAAAATGAGACAATTTTAATTGAAGTTGAGAAATATTTTCCAAGGAAAATTTTGTAATCATATATTTGCAAAATTAAAAAAATGTTAAAAAAAAATTGTCATATTCCTTGAAAAATTTCCAAAATTAGTGTTAAATTAAGGCTTTGTTCAGCGGTCGGACCAATTCATAATCTTGGTTTATTGGAATTTTTTATTTTTAAGGTAAGATGTGTGTTTAAAAATTAGACAGAGAAAATATGTGGTTAAAAAATGAAAAAAACGTAATTGAAAAAAAATGGTTTGCGTCTAATTGAATTGGATATTATTCGAAAACAATGAAAAATATGTGTGAAATTAATGTGGATAAATTAATTTAAAAAAAAAAAAATTAACATGAAAGTTGGCAGTGGGCCATGATGTAGATTCTCAAGTAGTATTAATTATATTTTTGACTACCCAAAAACCTATAAAAAAAAAAAAAAAAAAGGAAAGAAAAGGAGATTTTCATTTAGGTGGGAAAAAGTGGGGCCCAAGCTCATTTGTTAGTATTTATATAATAATAGATAATAGATAATAATAGATATAATAGATTCCTTGAAAAATTTGCAAAATTAGTGTTAAATTAAGGCTTTGTTCAGCGGTCGGACCAACTTATAATCTTTGTTTATTTGAATTTTTTTTATTTTTAAGGTAAGATGTGTGGTTGAAAATTAGACAGAGAAAATGTGTGGTTAAAAATGAATTGTTAAATAAAGACTTTGTTCGACGGCCGGATCAATTTACAATCTTGGTTTATATGAATTTTTTTTATTTTTTAAGATAAGATATGTGGTTAAAAATTGGACAGAGAAAATATGTGTGGTTAAAAGTGGTTTGATAAATTATGTAAGTTATAATTTGTAATCATTACCAAAAAGTGAAAAAAAAAAAAAAAAAGCGTTTGAAAAAAAAAATTTGTGTTTAATTGCATTGGGGATTATTAAAAATTGTGCAAAATACGTGTGAAAATATCAGTGTTCTAAAAAGCGTGAAGCGTGACGAAGCGTGGAGCCCAAGAGTCAAACTTTTGAAGCTTAAGCAGGAGTAAGCGTTAAAAAGCGTTTTTCAATTCCTAAATATTTGATTTAAATTTTACCCATACTTGAATAAGTAAAAAAAAGGGCAGCTGCGCGCATCGGGCACGCTTAAGCGCGCACAATGCGCGCTTAAGCTCGCTTCAGCACGCATTGTGTGCGCTTATGCTCGCACTGTGCGCTTTTTAGAACAAAATTTTCAAAAACGCATTTTTCGCCAAAGCGACGATCGAGAGGCGCACGTCGCGCCTAGGCGCGCACTGTGTGCACGTTTTAGAACACTGAAAAATATTTTCCTTCCAAAAGTTGAAGAATTCATTTGCAATGAAAAGAGGAAAAAATGAGACAATGTTTATTAAAGTTGAAAAATATTTTTCAAGGAAAATTTTTGTAATCATATATTTGCAAAGTTGAAAAATGTTAAAAAAATTGCCATATTCCTTGAAAAATTTGCAAAATTAGTGTTAAATTAAGGCTTTGTTCAGCGGTCGGACCAATTTATAATCTTGGTTTATTTGAATTTTTTTATTTTTGAGGTAAGATGTGTGATTAAAAATTAGACAGAGAAAATGTGTGGTTAAAAAATGAAAAAAACGCAGTTGAAAAAAATGGTTTGCGTTTAATTGAATTGGAGATTATTCGAAAATAATGAAAAATATGTGTGAAATTAATGTGGATAAATCCAATTTAAAAAAAAAAAAAAAAAAGTTAACATGAAAGTTGGCAGTGGGCCATGATGTAGATTCTCAAGTAGTATTAATTATATATTTGACTATGTTCCAATAACCTATAAAAAAAAAAATGATGAAAATGAGATTTTCATTTAGGCGGCAAAAAGTGGGGCCCAAGCTCATTTTTTATTATATATATAATAGACTACGAACACACGAAGTAATGGCCAATTAACTCATTCATTAAACTCGAAATAAAATCAATACATTCAACAAATAATTAAAACAACGGAGTTTGGAATTAAAATAATTGACTAGACTGTCGTTCATCCCAACATGAAAGTTTAGCTACACATTGTCATAAAATTAAAAAAGCAATAAATATAAGCATTCATTGAAAATAACATCAAAAAAAGGAAAGTTTGCACTAAGATTCAATCATTCATGTAATCTTCAAATCTGGTCCCCTTTGCTATGCTTTGGTCTCCCAAAAATTTCACATTCAAATCTGTATTTTAGGCTGATCTTAGATGAGGCAAAGGTCTCGAATTCATGCCTCATATCATGTATTTATATGTTGTGGAGAAAACCTGGTAAAAGAGGGAGATAACTAGTTGAATTCGCGTACAAAAAATCCCCGAACTGTTGCGTGGACTTGTGTTTTAGCCTCAGGTTGTTTTCTGAAGGCATTGAGTGACCGCGCGCCTCTGTGGTATGTGATCGCGTGATTGTGAAGTTCAACGCAATTTTCGTCTTTTCTCGTCTATTTAAATTGATTCCTCTTTTATTTGCACCTCAAGTCCTCCACTTTCAATTAGAGCATGTTGGTCCTCAAAACTTTTGAATCTTCTCAATTAGCCCATATCAACTCTCAACTTCTTCAATTAGATCCTCTAAATATTGCTTTCTTCACTTTTAGAACCACACGTGTTTCCCGGTTGACCTCAATAACTCCTAAATATGCAATTTAACTTCAATTAGTCATCATATTGCTGGTTAATTTCCTCAATTTGCTTCATTCTCTTGATTTTTGGAATTAATCTAAAATGTAAACATATAAAACGACAATATAACATCTTAATTTTGTCATATAAATAGGTGTATAAAATATACTTATTACTTCACTACCAAAACAGTCTCTTGCACAACTTTTAGTATATTTCTTCCATTAATTATTAGAAAACAAACACGTTTTGAATTAGAGGGCAAATTGGAAGTAATCACACATAATTTCATTTTGTCTCGCCAAGCAATATTCTTTTTCAGACTCTTATCTATAAATAATTAGGATGATTTTTATATAATTGGAGACCCATGGAATGCTTAGATATATTTGTGAAATTGAAGAACGTTTGTTGATGTTATAGAGAGATAAAGTTAAAAAAGCTCTGGGCTGCTGTAATGTGGATTCTCGTAGCTCGATCTTGATTTTTTAACTTGCTAATTTATTCGAGAGATGTAATTTATGCACTAGTTGTTGTAATTAAACCTCAAGATCAAGCTACGAGAATCCACATCACAACAAATCCAAAGTAAACAAAAAATAAAACTTTAATCTCTCCCTATAAATTCAATAATCGCTCTTTCATTTCAAAACTATATCTAAACATTTTGTTAGAGTCCCCTCTCATAATCGTTATAAAAATGCAAAAGTAACCATCACCCTAACATAAAATGCAGAAATAACCTTTATAAATTAAAAAATGGGGCAAAAACAAAATATTCGGATAAAATAATGGTGAGGTTGACCCTTGAGGGAGGGGTCGACTCCTCCAGATGGGATAGCTTTGGGGGTATCAACCCTTTGCAGTGGGTCGTCCCCTATGGTAAAAGAAATATTTTTTTCATTGTTATTCCAAATAACAAAATCATTAATTGAAGAAAATACGACAAAAACACCTGCAAGTTAAAACTTATATTTGTATAACAAGAGTCTTACTAAAGAATATCCTCCCACCATCTTTATGACCAATTTTACAAAAAGAAAGGGGGGGGGGGTAAGATTACAAAAGACATACTATTTTCAAAATCATCAATTCAATCTCCAGGAATGTCCTTTGAGTACAAATAAGTCATGGTTATAGAATCAAACACATCTACATAATAGTGTGTTTTAGCAAATCGATGAAATCCTTTGTGAACTCCTGATAAACAATCTAGGTGAGGAGCTCTTTAACGCACAAACAATACTAGCCATCATTGCTAGTCATCCACTCCGTAGAGGTTATATCAAAGTACATTTTTGTCAAAATATGAAAAGATAAATATAATAACGATGTGAATAATGATTATTCAGTGAGCATTCTATCCTATAACAAGTTTGGAAATGCCAAAGAATTAGATGAGTTCAATTATAAACGATCGGTTTTATCAAATGCGCATCAATCACATATAATGAGCTCATATACAAATTACACTATTATGGTGTACAAACAAAGATCATAAAAATGGGCCAATATTCGTAACATAACAAAGGGATAAAATCTTAGATATATAATAATTTTGATGTGATCCGTTATGGGGATCACGAAAAACACGTAGAAAATAGACTTGAACCACCGGAAAGCTCCAAATCCAAATTGGTAGACGATAACAATGCAATACCGACCTCACGATGCAAAAATCCAAGGTATATTAAGCCAAGGACTCGTTACGATGCGAAAATAAGAACCACAACGGGGTGAACGCCACAAAGGTTGTATAATCCTCTGATAAGTTCAATTTCTTCAATAAGAACGAAGAAGAACAAGAGAATAACTCACCTTAATTATCAATAATCTCAAAGTTCTAGACATTTTAATTGTTTCTTCAAACATAAAATTGGGTCACTCTCCTTTGTCACCTTTTATTGTATCTTCAAGTGCTTGTTCTAATGTTAAATCACCTAGTACAACTGATCTCCCATCCTTAAAAATCTGTATATGTGCATACTCTTATCATAAACTGTCCTCCTCTCACGTCTCCATGGTTTTCCCAACAATATATGACAAGACACTAGAGGTACTACGTTACACCATACTTCATCAATATATTTCCCACTAGTGATAGTCATTAAAACTTGTTTAGCCACATTGAACTTCCCACGCTCCTTTATCCACATCATTCTATAAGGTCTAGAATGAGGTACTAGAGTTAATCTCAATTTCTCAACCAGTGTGATAATAACCAAATTACAGAAGTACTTCCCATCAATAGCTAAACTACACACCTTATCACCCACAAAACATTTAGATGTTTAAGGGAACTCAAGAAAGTGATTCTTGAATTTTTCGATTTTTTTTTTTTTTGGAATTTTCGAAAAAAATAAAAAAATAAAAGTAAATAATTTTTTTTTTTAAATCCAAAATTCGACTATGAGTGTGATGAAACAAATGGAACCGAATTTGGATAAGAATTGAAGAAAATAAACGCTTTTGAAATTTTGTTGGATTTTTTTTTTTTTTTTTTTTTTTTTTTGTGGATTAAAAACTGGAAAACTTTAGTGGCACGAAAAAATGAAGAACAAGACTCAACAAAATAAAACAAGATATTAATGATTTACAAGTGACAGACTCGATGATAAACACGAGGAATCAGACTAGGAAAGACTATAATAGAAAAACCTAAATTTAGAGTCTAGCTCTGATACTAGATGATATGATCCCTTTCGGGAACGCTCGCGAAATTAATGTTGCAACGCCTAGAAAGTTCTGAATTCAGGTTGGAAACGGATGGTAATATGGAGACCCGAGCCTCACGATGCAAGAACCAAGGTATATTAAACTTTAGACTCATTACGATGCAGAAACAAGAACCAACATGGGGGATGCGGGATGCCACAAATATATGATAATCATTGATAAGTTCGAAAGTGTTCAATCAAGAATAATATTTGGGAGAGAAATAACTCAACACAATTTTTATTAATCAAAGTCTAATTGTTGCAATGAATGAAAAATATATAAATAAAGAAAAATGGAGTCAGACTAACCCTAGCCACTATAGAGGCTCAAAAATAAAACCTAAAACAAGTAAAAATGGAATTAAACCTAAAATGCGTGGAAATTAAGCAGAAATTAAGTTACGGCCGTAATGGCTCGACTACATCATCTTTTTGCACTTTCCTCAGCCGCATGTTCTCTTGGTATTTTGGTCATAACTTTCTCTCCCGATATCCGATTGTGCTCATTCAAAGTGCGTTAGAAATAAGACTCAAATATCTACAATTATTTTTGAAATAGATGTTCCCAAATTCGAACGTATTCTACCCTAAAAAAAGCTTCAATCTCTGACTAAAAATCTGGACCACAATCCTTGCAGGTTTTTGATTTCGAATTTCACCCGAAATCTTCTTTAATCATAATTTTTGTCTCTAATCTTCTTCCCACGTGCTAATATTGATTTAGAACCTTTTGAACATTCCTTTGAAGTTTTGTTTGACTTGATTTGTAGATCTTTCTGTCATGCCTGCCATGATTCTCATTAAATTTCAAAAACAAATCAATGTCTTTTTCAAAACATAAGGCCCCGTTCTCTTTACTGTTTTGAGCCCGTTTTGAGTTTTTGAAAATATCGAAAACGCGTTCACTTTGCCAATTTTTTCAGAAACGCGTTTTCCAAAACACGAAAAAAAATACAAAGGAAACTCAAAAAGATTTTATTGCGTTTTGGATATTATGTGTTAAAAAGTCTAAAACGACCAAAACGCGCGTTTTGGATTTTTTTTTTTTTTTTTGTAAATGTGAGATACTTCCTTCACTTGAAATTCTTATATTATTTTGTCATTATATATAGATCCATGTTAAGATTTTTTTTTTTTTGTAATTTTTTTTTATTTATTATTATTATTTTTTTAAAATGTGAGACACTTCCTTCACTTGAAATTCTTTATATTATTTTGTCATTATATATAGATCCATGTTAAGATTTTTTTTTTTTTTTTTAAATTACTTTTATTTTTACATTTTGTAAAAGTGAAACAATTCATTCACTTGAAGTTTTTATATTATTTTGTCATTATATATATAGATCAATGTTAAGTTTTTTTTTCTTGTAAATTTTTTGTTTTTATTTTTATTTTTATTTTTATTTTTTTTGTTTTCAATTGGATGGATTGCACGCATCATGGATTGTATCTCCACCTCAGAATTTTCTTTCGCCTTCAATGGTCAAATCAAGGGCAATGTGGTCCCCTCTCGTGGCCTTAGGCAAGGATGCCCGCTCTGGCCATATCTCTTCATTTTGTGTGCTGAAGCTTTCTCTGCAAGAATACAGATAGCAATTAATCAGGGGGAGCTTCTTGGGATGAAGTGTTCATGGCAAGGTCCGCAAGTTAGCCACCTTTTCTTTGCAGACGACTCAATTCTTCTCTCAAGGGCCGAGATCGAGGATGCAAACAGCTTGATGATGATCATAAATCAGTACGGGGAAGCGTCAGGCCAACAGGTGAACATGCAGAAAACGAGTATTTCATTTTCGCCAAATGTGGATCAGGACAGACGCAACTCTATTGGGGCCATTCTTGGACTTCATTCCTTCATACAACATGACACATATCTCGGCCTCCCCTCCATGGTTGGAAGAAACAAGAAGAAGACCTTCGGGACAATAAAGGATAAACTATGGAAAAAGGTCCAGAGCTGGCAGCATAATCTGTTTTCTTCAGCAAGAATTCAAACTCCCCAACAATCTTTGTAATGATATTAGGGGAATTTTCTCCAGATTCTGGTGGGGGGACACTGTGGACAAAAAGAAACTTCATTGGATTAACTGAAAAATCATGTGTAAGAATAAGAACTTCAATAGGTGCTTGTTGGAAAATCAAGTGTAGCGCATTATAAAACATTCTGATTCGCTTGTGAGCCAACTTTTGAAGCACAAATATTTCCCAAATTGTAGTATCCTGGAGACGGAGGTTAAGCCCGGTTGTTCACATGTGTGGTTGAGCCTAATGTGGGGACGAAAGGTGATTGAAATGGGGGGTTGATGGAGGATTGGAGATGGCAGGAGGGTGAGAATCTTTGATGATGGTTGGCTTCAGGATGGTATCACAATGAGGGTTATGTCACCGCGGATCCAAGGAGTTGAGATGGTGGCTGATCTTAAGACGGCTAGTGGAGGGTGGAATAGTGACCTTATCGATTCCTCATTTTGGCCCATTGATTCCATGCGGATTCTCTCACTTCCCCCTGGTAATTCCAATTTACCGGATAGATTCATTTGGAACCATCCAAGGACGAAAATTTTACAGTTAAGAGTGGCTACTACTTACTGATGAACGAAAGTCAACAGGAGGGGGGGGGGGGTGAGTAGCGGTTCGGTTTTAGGTGCATGGTGGAAGATTCTATGGGGGCTCAACATCCTTCCGAGAGCTAAACATCTTGTTTGGAAAATCCTTAATATGGCCATCCCAATAACAGAAAATCTTCGGCGTAGGCATATCCCCACCAGCCTCAGTTGTCCCAGATGCGGGGGAGAAGAAACAGGTATCCATGTTTTCATTTACTGTCCTTGGTCGAAAGAATTTTGGAAAAACCTTAGCGTCTGGTTTCTTTGGAAGGAGGCCCGTATTGCTGACCCAGGGACTGACCTTTGTGAGGTTGTTGCAATGTTACTGACTTGTCATCCTGCAGCCATCCTCGAAAAGGTTTGTGTCGATTATGTCTATTTGGAGGGCGCGAAATGAGATGAAATTTGGGGGGAAACATTGTTCGGCGGCTTATATTAGCTGGTGTGTGGAGCTCCAAATTAAGGACTTTTTGGCTGCGGCTGACAAATCTAATAGGAGTAGGAAGGTGGAGATGATTTGTAAGAATAGATGGAGCGGGCCATTTGTGAGATCGGATAGTCTAATCCTGGCCATTGATGCTGCGGTTTGGAAAGAAGACGGATTCCTTGGCCTCGGAGGCTGGCTACATGACGACACGGGCTTGGTTCATGCAGCCTTTGTGACTCGCATTCGAAGTTTTGGTGATTCTGTTCTTGCTAAAGCACTGGCAATTAAAGAGGGCATTGGCTTTGCCATGGACAACCATTTTGTTATTAAATCCGTTGAGAGTGATGCTTTAAAAGTTATTCAGAGCCTGGTCTCTCATGATAGATGTGATCCAAATGCGAGCATTTTTGATGATATTCTTGATCTTCTGATTTGTAGTAGTTGTGGTTCATGTTACTTCATTCCTCGAAAGAGGAATATGGAGCCCACAATTTAGCGCAATTTTCTAGGTTTACTACAAGTAATCACCATTGGGTCGATTGTATTCCTTGGCTCATTTCCCCTTTCTTGTTTGTGGGGGATTGAGTCTTTTTTCTTGTGGTTGAATGCAATTTTCCAGTTAAAAAAAAAAAAAAAAAAAAAAATCCTCTTTACACCATTTAGGGTCGTGCCTAGCTATAGGCAAAACAAGCCATCGTCTTTGGCCCAAGATTTCAAGGAGCCCATTTTCCTGTTTCCTTCATCAATTTTTTTTTTTTTTTTTTAAGTTGCAGGCCAGTGTTTTGGAATGAACCCAAGTGAATATACTAAGCCCAAATATAAAATATAAAGGCCCTTTACATATTACACATTTAGACATCTATGTTGTTTGAGGTACAACTTTGCAATATAAGAATTTGTAAATTTTTAATTTGACTAGACGGCATAATTTGGATTGATTGCTTTGGTGGGCTCTTGTTTGGTTATGACACAGGTAACTGATAATTTCTTCTTTACTTTGAACTCCAACTTATACTGTGTAATGTTAAGAAATTATTGCTGGATACTAAGTGTTATTTTCGATGCATCACTTTACATTCGAGACGGCTTCAAATCTGTTGAAAGGCACACATGGTTGCAAGTAAGTAATTTGTATTCTTTTAACTCTTGACTTTTATAAATTTCTTTAACGAGATTGATTAATATGTCCGATGGTATAATATTTAAGTTTGTGCACCATCTTTCATTTAGTTTGATTCTTTTATGACCTTGTTTCTTCTGCTTTAATTCAGATTTTGCATAATATTTAGTAATTTGTCTTGTGTAAATTTGAATTTTATTGTTATTTTCGATTTTTCCCTAAAAAAAAATTTTTAAACCCCCATAAGGCCCATTTTACCCAGAATTGACTACTCATCTTAGGCCTAAAAACCCACAGGTCTGGCCTTCATGGAACCCAAATACTTTGATGTTGTTCATGTTGCCTTCGGTGAAATCCTTGCCTGAAAAATCTTCATTGAAGAATGGGTAGTTTTTGTGTTGTAGGAGAGAGCAAAAACTGGAATTCTTCATGATCAAGATTGAATAAATATATGTGAAGGAGCAGCTTCCATTAAATGCATGGCTTTCAAATTTCCCATAAGTTTTGTGAAAGCATCCTTCTAACTCATCCCACTAGAATTAAATTGATTCAGAGTAGAAGATTCGGATGGACGATGCAAAAATCCCAAGGTTCTACCAAGAGAAATCAGTGGCAAAAAAATGGTGAGGGCAACAAATTAGACATGCCCATCAAAGTAGAAGTTGGAGAAACAATCATAGAGTGACAATGAACATAGGAATGGTTCAAATAATTGTACTTTTATTCCAATAGAAACTAGAGAATTCAATAGAAGAGAAGAGCTGTCAAATAAATATACGAAGTTGTTTTTGAGAGAGCTCGAAAAAATAGACCTTTCAGTTGTAATTCTTTCTATCTTTACATGTCTTAGTTCGATATCGCATCGAATGAAGCCAGCACTTAAAATTTAAAAGCTCCATGGTAAAACTCACAATTATACAATTTGCTGCAATGACCTTTACAAAACTCTTCACACAGAGTAGGGATGGCAAAACGAACTGTGAAATCGTGACCCGCAGATCCCGCCCCACATAAATGGGGCCGTGGGGCGAATACGGGAAAAAAAGCTTTGCCCCGATCTAAACGGGGCGAGGACCGCTTTCCCCCGCCCCGTTCTCCAGTTTAAAAAAATGAGGTATGCTTCACTAATTAACAAATCAATTCCATGTGAAAATTAATGAATCATTCACTATTTTTATTCTCAATCTTTATTTTATTCTACATTTCCTCCATTTTTAGTGAATGGTAAGGAAAAATTGTTCATTCAGTTGAATGACTTTGAACATAAAAATGAATTATGGAAGCATAAGGCAGACAAGAAAGATCAAAGAAAACAAGTCAATCCCTTAAAGAAAATAATTTAGTCTTCTCTAGTATAGTGTAGTTTACTATATATTTCTTCAATTCAATATTGTTAGTTGCAGCAAGAAAAACTGTAATGTAGATAGCTATTTACTTTCTTCAAACAATTTTATTGATGCAGTGTACAATAGCAATAACCAATTTTACCACTAAGTATGGACCCTTTTGTGTGTGTGTGTGAAGTTCGTGATTTTGTTTTGATTCAAAATAGTTTAATTTTATGAAACTCGTCCTGTCCCGCTAATATAAATGGTTCACTAAATTGGGCGATTTGTTCACCCGTCCTGCCCCGCACCCGGCCTTGCTTTGACCCGCCCCACCTTTAAGTAGGGCATAGGGCTGATGCAGGGCAAATTATCCGAGACGAGGTGGGGCGTGGGATACGCCGACCCGACCCTGTTGCCATCCCTAACACAAAGTAATGGAATAATGGTACCTTTCGGGATCCCTTCTCTACACCTTGTCTTTGGGATGAGCAAAGGGACAATTAGTCCAGGCTTCAATTTAACACCCCCGGAGTCCCCACATCTCCCCCTTCGGTCAACCAAATCTTCACCTTACTCACTAGTACCGAAATTGATTCTCCCTAAAACGACACTGACAAACTCCTCAACGACTTCACCATCATCTTCTCTGCAATCGATGTCGTCTCCTCCATAGCCACCAGCTGCCTTCTATTCATAGACACTACCCTCTTCTCTGTGAAAGCAGTAATGTGATGTTATTTAGGATTTTAAATTAAATAATATAAAAAGGCTTTTTCCCTTCATTATATTATTCAATAGATAATTTAGGGGTCAACTAACAGATTTTTTGACTGAATTAGATGGTAGAGATGTATTCTGCAATAAAAGAAAACACATATAATATATTATAAGTCTTAATAAATTTGACTAAAATCTAAGTCAAAATCAACAATTAATTATAACCATATGTTTCATAGGTCTTACAATTTTTTAACAACACAATTAATCAGTTTTTATCAAAATCACTAAAAGTCTAATTTTAATCTCTACCAAACATGGACTTAATATATTTAGAATTTTGTTTTATTTTAGATATTCAAGTCACTCACTGGAGAAGGTAGTTTTGAAAGCCACGTTCCTTAATACCAAATAAACAACTTCACGCTTGTCTGAGACACGTTATAATTAGATTATTTATTTTGAGATAATATATTTACGAATAGTATTTTTTGAAAATTGTGCATGTCACAATCCAAGGCTGGAAGCAGGTTGGGGCCAGAAGAAAAGAAGAGAAGCAGGAATCGGCAGCTAGAACCAGAATTACCAGAAATTTGAATGGAGAGATGCGACGTCGTTAGGCTTTTATTTCAGCTTTAATAAATTTCTATTATTACGTTTTTCACGTTTTGTTTACTAGTTAAAAGGAAGCAAGAGAGAGAAAGATAGGCAGTTAGGAATTTTGCTTTTTCTTCCTTCATCTGATTCTCTCATCATTTTCTCTTCTTCCTCAACTCTTATTCTATTAATTTTTTACAGACATGTAGTTTGCATTTTGAAATATAATTCCCAGCTGAATTGAATTATCTAAGTTGGTATTGATTTGAGTTGTTATTTGATTTTGATTAACAGCCATCTGGGTTGTTACATTGGTATCAGAGAAGGCGATTCGATGGGAGTTATAGCGACACATGAGACAAGGCATGGTGTCCTAGCTGAACAAATTAAGAAATGCGAAATAGACCAGCTTGAGCTCAACAAAATGGTGATGGATATACATGGGTCCATGACTCGTTCGAAGGGTAGGATGAATAATTTGGAGAGTGCAATGGTAGAAATGAGCAAGAAAATGGCGGAAATGACGGAGAGGCAAGAATCACTGGTTGTGCTCTTTGCCTAAATAGCTGTGGGAAATCAGAGTGGTAAGGAAACTATCGGTGGAAGCACCAATTTACCTGTTGTTGAGAAGGATGGGTTATTAGCTACCCCTTTAGGTAATTCCCAAACACATACTAATAGGTTGATCGATATGAACAGAGTCAGATTACCAAAATTGGATTTCGCCATCGTGAATGGATATGTAAAGCTCAGAAGTATTTCAACATTCATCAAATAGGGGATCACTTAAGGGTACCTATTACAGAGATGTACTTGCAGGGTAGAGCTAATAAATGGTACCACAGTTTCACTGCAACCTATTCAAATGCTGAATGGAGTGTTTTCACAGAGGCTTTATGGAAAAGGTTCACTGAAACGATGGGGGGAGAGGTGGTTGAGGTATTCTAGAAGATAAAACAAAGGGGGGAAGTGGGAGAATACCAAGAACTCTTTGAAGAATTAAGGTCACAAGTTATGTTGATGTTACCCCAGGCTCCTGAGAGTTACTACATCTCAGTGTTCACAAGTGGATTAACTGATGAAATTAAATCGATGGTTAAAATCATGAGACCCCAAACCTTAGTCCATGCTTTTGAGATTGCCCGAATACATGAAGCTTCTATCCAAGCCAGAAACATACAATCTAGAGGCCTTAAACCTTCCCAAAATCCCAGAAACCCTTTTATCAACTAAAAATCCAGTTACACTTATAATACCCCTCCTCAAAACTTCCATAAACCTCATATACAAGATAGTCAGATCCCCATTACCAAGTATAAAACCTTAACACCTACTGAATTACGGAACAAGAGAACCTTGGGGTTATGTTTCAAATGCGATGAGAAATACTCACCTGATCATATATGTAAGAATAGAATGATCAATTTCATTATAGCTAAAGAGGAAGGAGAAAGGGTAACTGAAACTATAGAGGAAAAAGTGGAAGAGTCTGTTGAAAGTGATGAATTCATGCAAATATCAGTTCAAGCACTACTGGGGCATAACAAACGTAAAACCATCTAATATCCATCCTTATTGATAGTGGGAGTACTCATAGCTTAATTGATGAGAGCTTGGCACTAAAGTTGGGATACAGACTAAGGACATAAAAGCCTATGTCAGTTAAGGTAGCGAATGGGTATAAATTGGACAGTAACACATTAGTTCAACTCTTATGTTGGAAGATGCAGAATCATTCCAATTTCCCATTAAAACTCTCAAACTTGGAGGTAGTGATGTAGTGCTGGGAGTTAACTGGCTCAGTCAGTTCGGACACATCCTTTGTGACTTAAACAGAGGATATATCAGTTTCAAATATGAAGGTGCATTTGTCACCTTCACCAGTGTAGACAGCATAGGAATGGAGTTAGTGCCTGGAGACCAATTCTCTAATTTATTAAGTGGTCAAGATATGGGAATGGTGGCTCAGCTTTATGTTATTACAGAAGAAGAGTTATCAAAGACACCAGTGGAGATTCAACTAATACTGAGGGATTTCAAGGAAGTTTTTGACACTCCCTCTGGTTTGCCTCCAAGTAGAAAACATGAACACCAAATACATCTCAAGGAAGGAGCTCAACCTTTTAGGTTGAGGCCGTACAGATGCCCTTATATACAGAAAACTAAAGTGGAGAAATTTGTTCAAGAAATGCTAGAGACTGGAATAATCCAACCCATTAGCAGCCCCTTCACCTCACCAGTTCTTTTGGTTAAGAAAAAGATGGGAGTTGGATATTTTGTGTTGATTATAGACAACTGAACTAGTTGATAGTGAAAAATAAATTCCTAATGCCAATTATTGATGAGCTACTAGATGAACTGAATGGAGCACGCTATTTTTCAAAGATCGATTTGAGATCCGGATATCATCAAATCAGGGTTAAGGCTGAGGACGTGTACAAGACTGCATTTAGAACCCACCAAGGATTATATTAATTTACGGTAATGCCGTTTGGCCTCACCAATGCACCAGCCACTTTTCAAAGTCTTATGAACAGAATTTTTCGAGATCAACTGAGGCATTTTGTGTTGGTTTTTTTCGATGACATATTGATGTACAGCCCAGATATGACAACTCACTGTGATCATTTGAAAGAGGTATTATCGATTCTTAAGAGTCACAAACTATTTGTAAAAATTAGCAAATGTACATTCGGGCAAAGGCAAATTGAATACCTGGGGCATATCATCAGCGGTGATGGAGTATCTGCTGATAAGAAAAAGATTGAGGCAATGCAGGACTAGACACTGCCCAAAAATATGAAACAACTGAGGGGATTTCTGGGGCTAACCGACTATTACAGGAAGTTTGTGAAAGGATATGTTAGCATAGCAAGGCCCTTTACTGATCTACTTAAGAAGGATAAATTTGTTTGGACTTAACCAACCTCCATAGCCTTCAATGCGTTGAAGGAAGCCATGTGTCATACTCCGGTTTTAGCCCTTCCAGATTTCAACCAACCATTTGTCATTGAAACTGATGCTAGTTCTAGTGGACTGGGAGCTGTTCTGATGCAACGTGGGAAACCTATTACCTACTACAACAAGGCTCTAAAAGATAGCAAGGTGGGACTATCTATCTATGAAAAAGGAACTTTTGGCTTTTGTATCAGCGGTGGTAAAGTGGAGGCACTATATTGGGGGCAACACTTTATAATTAAGACTGATCATCAGACTTTGAAATACTTGCTGGAACAACGGATCACAACTCCTTTGCAGCAGAAATGGTTATCAAAACTCATGGGTTTGGATTACGAAATCATGTATAGAAGGGGTGTGGATAATGTGGTGGCAGATGCCTTGTCAAGGAAACATGAAGATGAGGGAAACTATGCAGCCATTACCTCTGTGATTCCAGCTTGGGTTCAAAAAGTAACAGAAAGTTATGAAGAAGATCCTTGGGTTAAGGATAAAATTACCAGACTATTGCTAACATTCAAAGGGCAAAGCAAATGTTTTACTGGCCAGGCATGTCTAAAGAGATCAAGGAACATGTACTCAAATGCGAGGTATCTCAATCCTGTAAAGGGGAACGCGTGCCATATCCAAGTTTATTACAACCACTGCCTAAACCAAAACAATCGTGGAGCCTTATTTCAATGGACTTTTTGGAAGGGCTGCCTATGTCTGAAGGTAAGTCAGTAATTCTAGTGGTGATAGACAGATTGACTAAGTATGGTCATTTCTGGCTCTTAGCCACCCCTTTACTGCAAGGAAAATAGCCCAACTCTTTTTGGATAATATTTGCAAGTTACATGGAGTGTCACGGTCCATTGTAACTGATAGAGATAAGATTTTTACCAGTATTTTCTGGAAAGAACTATTCAAGCTATTGGGAACTCAACTTCAAATGAGCACGGCATACCATTCTCAAACGGATGGACAAATAGAGCGACTTAATCAATGTCTAGAACAATACCTGAGGTGTATGACCTATGCCAGCCAAAGAAGTGGGTTAAGTGGCTGGCACTAGTAGAGTGGTGGTATAATACCTCTCATCACACGACCATCAAAATGACTCCCTTTGAGGCCCTTTATGGGGTCCTTCCTCCTCGTTTGGCCTTGAGAACTTATCTGCAGTCTAAAGTAACTTCAGTAGAACAGATGGTTCAGGAAAGACATGGGATGGACAGGCAACTGAAGGAGAGTTTGGCACAAGCTAAATCACGGATGAAGCTTTATGCGGATCAAATGAGAATAGACAGGGATTTTTCCGTTGGAGATTGCGTATATCTCAAACTTCATCCTTACCAGTAGCAGACACTAGCAAAGAGATCTAATCAGAAGCTGAGTCGCAAGTTCTTTGGCCCGTACGAAATCATATAGAGAATTGGCTCAATGGCCTATAAACTGAATTTACCCACAACGGCTAGAATACATCAAGTATTCCACGTCTCACTCCTTAAGAAGAAGGTGGGAGAACAATCACTAATTTCCACTGATCTACCTCAGTTTATGACAGATGATAGAGAAGAATGGTACCCAGAAGCTATATTACTGGTCAAAGAAATTAAGAAAAGGAGAGGAACAGTAATTAAATGGCTGATTAAATGGAAGAACCGCACAGAAGAGGAAAATATTTGGGAACTGGCTGGGGATATTTTGCACCGTTTCCCAAAATTCAACCCTTGGGGACAAGGGTGTTCTGAGGGGGGAGATTGTCACAATCCAAGGCTGGAAGCAGGTTTGGGCCAGAAGAAAAGAAGAGGAAGAAGGAATCGGCAGCTAGAACCAGAATTACCAGAAATTTGAATGGAGAGATGCGACGTCGTTTGGCTTTTATTTCAGCTTTAATAAATTTCTGTTATTACATTTTTTTTTTACTTTGGAAACACGTTTTGTTTACTCATTAAAAGGAAGCAAGAGAGAGAAAGATAGGCAGTTAGGAATTTTGCTTTTTCTTCCTTCATCTGATTCTCTCAGATTCTCTCATCATTTTCTCTTCTTCCTCAACTCTTATTCTGTTAATTTTTCACAGACCTGTAGTTTGCATTTTGAAATATAATTCCCAGCTAACTTGAATTATCTCAGTTGGTATCGATTTGAGTTGTTATTTGATTTTTACTGTGTGGTTTTGATTAACAGCCATCTGGGTTGTTACAGTGCGGTTAAAAATTAAGAACGTGAAAAAATTGTATTGAAAAATGTGTTGTTGAAAGTAAGAGGAAGAAAAATGCGAAATTATAATGGGACCTGCGAGGTTCTATTTTTAGTAAATAATGTCCATTTTGTTTTCCTCACGTGTAAGGCTTGGAATACTACCTACGCAAACATGATCAAAATCATCCTTCCATATCCTTATATCCCTTTCTTTGCAAATATTAATGTGTTGAGATGGACCGACAGTTCCTTCTATTATACCAACCTTATTGCTTGAAATTGACAGTATAAACACACCATCTTATTCTTTCTTATTTCCCTTAGGTTCAAGTGTTAAAAAAGGAGGTGCCAAAGATTGTAGTCAATTTATTCCTTCATTCTTATTCTTACTTTTTTAAACTACTGACATGGTTGTCCTCTTCCTTCTTCTATTTTTTCCTATAATTGTTGCGTTTAGTAGTTGTATGTAGCTGTATCTGCCAGTGCTACATTTTGGTATTCCTTCCATTAATCTGTACATTAATGGGGCTTTTATATACAAATGATATGTGTGAAGATGTAAAATGTATATGATAGAAAAAATAATGATTGAATAAACATTACAACAAACAATGAAAGCAAGTAATACAATACATAAACACTGGCTCATGTAAAACATGATCAATGTATAAATTAATTTAAAACCTATAAGGAGTATTCATAAATGCATTAAAATCACAAACAAAGCAACAAATATCTCCGTTTCCGTCACCATGAGGTCTGTTCAGTCTCTGCTCTAATCATGACCTACCATAGGAGGTTTTGAGAAAATACTGCCAACACTTTAACTGGAAGGTGGTGGAGATATGATTGGAATGGTAGGAATGGAAGGGATCTTGGGGACGGAGGGGAATGAAGGCATTGGGGGCAATGAGACCTTGGGCATGCCAGGAATAGCTGGAATAGTTGGCTGGTTTGGTATGGTTGGAATGGAAGGCATCGGTGGCAGTACTGCTGGTTTTGGGAGACTTGGGATAGTCGGAATTGATGGCATTGGTGGCAAGGATGGCATTGGTAATGATGGAATCGTAGGCATTCCCGGCAGAGGAGGAGGCAACGACTGTAGAAGATTACGTGCACCCTGGCACTTTTGATTATTGGAGAGGGCTATAACTGCGAGGAAGAAAATGCAAGTGTAAATGCTTCTTCCCATGATTGCTCGAAGATTAAGAGAAGTAAAAGGATTATTTTCACAGATCAATCGGGATAGGAAAAGTTTTGAATTGGATGGTGGAAAAAAAAGGGGATTAATGGGCGTTATTTATAGTGGGAGTTCATTGCCAATATTGCAAATTATGTATAAGATGTTGGTGGAAATTAGTTCAGTTTGGTTATGACTCTGATTGGTAGCATGGAAATTCAGAACATGGTTGCTGACATTTTTGTTGTTAGTTAAACCTTCTAGGAATTAGGAAGAAAAATGCTAAATGAACAACCTCAATTGAACAACCAATTGAACACCCCTTTCACATGAGTGGTGGGACCCACACACACAGGAAACAAGGGGCAGGTTCATGATTTAGTTCCTTTCCCAGAGTTTATGTTGTTTAACCACCACTAGACATAGCTGTCAAAGCTTATCAAGAAATAAACTAAAACCTCGTATATGTGAAAACAAATGGTGTCATTTGAAGATCAACCATAAGATGTTGAGTTCTGTATCATCATAGGAATTATGCTCAAAACTAATTCACTCATGTCTGGCATCCTGCCACAAGAATATTATTAAAAACAATCACATAAATTGGACTAGTAGCATTACTACAATTCAATAAATTTTATCCTTGCTATGACAACTTTTGTGGTTTAAATTTACACTAGTATAAAAAAAAAAAAAAATTGTTATTATTACAACTAGTGTTACATTCATACAATGCACGATCATTTGTTACTCACATATATCAAATTTATATGTTAACATATGAAAGAATTTAATTAAAAATAATAACGAAGGAAGACAATTAATACAAAAAAAAAAAAAAAATACAATTACACATACCTTAATTTTCTTTAGGGTTCATATGTTTATCATTTCAGGAAACTTACCTCAGGATTTTATTAATAGGAAAAGAAAAAATAGATCGATGAACGCTCTTATTTTATTTTCTTTCATTTTCTATTTTTAAAGAAAAATATTTATGTGATACTGACAACATTTATATATTAATTTATTTACTTATTTATTTATTGATTACGAATTTAAAAAATTATAATTGATTTTCATATGTTAACATATGAATGAATATTTAATTAAGAATGAGAAACAAAAGAAGACAATTAATTATCAAAAAATGTACAATCATGCATACCTTTATTTTATTTTATTTTTATTTTTTTACTATTTGTATGTTTAACGTTCCAGAAAATAACTTTAACATTGCAATTTAAATTGACTTAAAGTTTAAAATGAGAAAACGAAATTACATTTAAATAGAATTTATAATAAGTGAAAAAATAGATATATTTGTGATATAGGCTCAGAATTTTATTAAAATGAAAAGGAAAGAAAAATAAATCAATCAATGAACGCTCCTATTTTATTTTCTATTTTTAAAGGAAAAATATTTATGTGATATTGACAACCTTTTTTTTTTTTTTTTTGTATTTTTTTTCTAATATAAAAAGAAAATTGTAATTGATTTTCAAGAGGAGAAAGCAGTCCAAGAAACTTCGGGCCGTTTTGGTCTTTGAGACGATTTTACGAAGAATATATTTTCAGTTTTCTCTCACTTGTTGATGCCCATATTGCAAATTTTTCGACTTCAAAATAATACAATAATTATAAAAATAATAATAATTGATACAAAAAATAGTTTATACTAGTGTTATAGAACTTAAATTATATAATTTAAAATAAATGAGATATTGAGTTTAAAAAATATAAAAATTTAAATATAATAAAATAATTATCAAGTGAATAATAATTATTACAAAACAAAAAAATAGTTTATATATTAAAATAAATTAAAACTTTCATGTCTTTAATAGCACATCACGAATTTTAATGTTATGTACCATAATAATTGCTAAAATATTTATTCCATTATTTTATTTTATTTTTGCATATTATTTTTTTGTATAGATTTTCAAATTTAGAAAGTAATTTTGCCGAAAAAAAATATGTGTGTTATTTTTTACATGTACTTTATTTTTATATATGTATAGATTTGATGTTGAATTAATAATTTATGTTTTGTTCTTTAATTACCGTAATTATTACAATTTATAAACTAATTTATAAACAACACAATTTCTTAAACCAGTTTTTAATAACACAAATTTTTGGAAACCATTTTTTAACCACACATTTTAGTTCAAAAAATCAAAAATCACTTATAAAATCTGACACAACTTCCAAACAAGGGGTTAGTGACAGCATAATTCGTGTTTGTTTGAAATTATTCAAAAATATAAACCAGAAAAACATGTCAATTTTCATGAAATTGTCTAAAGAAGTTATTTTTATTAATAAGTGTTAGGTTTTACTTGTTTCCATTAATTATGGTTCAATGAGAAAAAGTCCCCTCATTCCAGTTGAAGAAGAACGAGGAAAAAGATAGTTCAAAGTTGCTAAAATGTATTGGACGCACAATTGAAGAGTTTTTCTACAAGTTGGGTGGCTAGAGTATACTACGGATAAATTGTGTTTGAACCACTATAAATTATTATTTTCTAGAAGATCGTTTAATGGCAAGGAGTGCAAGTCTTTATCCCTTGGAAAAGTGCATCAAGGGACTTTCCTTCATCAACAATTATTAGTGTTATTTAATTTACTTGTTTATTTTCCTTCACGTGATATTATAACTATATTTTGATATTTTTTTAATATTCAAATATGTATGCTTTTGAAATTGATTAGCTAAATTTCCCTACACATTTCACCTTAAGGTATAAAAAATATTGAACTAAAAAAATCTCAAAATCAAATTCAATTTACCCTAAATATTATTCAAATTTATATTAATTATGTATTACCCTTGTCATTGGAATCTAACAAATAAAGAATACTGAACATACATGGAAGTTAGAATTCAAAACAATATTTGATCCTAAATATTTAAAAAAACTGAGACGTACCTGACCTAGATTCCCTATTAAGATATAATTATTTGTGCCTCAAAAGATATGATATTTAATTAGAGCAGTGTTTAATTAGAAATTATTCTAAAATCTATGTTTGAAATTGTTCAAAAATTTGTGCTCTTCAAGTTTCTGCCTTGAGCAAATTGGTTTAATGTGCAGTACATTCCAAAGCGGGATTCCCAAACTTGTAAATTTATAGAACCTATACAAATTAACCGTCATCTCAAGTTTTGTTACAGTTTAATGAGATGTAATCAACGATTTGACATAACAAAAGTAATAAGGTCATGTCATCGTGATTTCTTTTTAATGCTTGACATAGTAAACACATGAGAATTAAATAGGTTTAGAAGCAAAGTCAATAAAAGAGGTCAAGATGAACAAAATACAAATAAAATATTTGCGGATTATTAACTCATGGTTGTGCATATTTCTTTTGAGCAACTTTTATAAGAATAGCATTCATTCAAATTTGACAATTTTGTATCATGTAAAAAACTAAAATTTCACTTCAAAATTCGTACAAAATAAAGATGTTTATACATAAACTAGTTTAATACATAAAGAAATGGCATTTTCAAGAAGTTACACTTCAGAATTCCAACACAAGGAATTACTACAATAAGAATTCAACTTAATTGAAAAAAAAAAGGACTAAAAGAATTTTTCATATAATTAGATAATTTAGAAAAACAAATTAACAACACTCATGGCTTCAAAAATTTGCTTTTAGAAAAAAAAAAAAAAAAAAAAAAAAAAAAACTATCACTGTATTTTTGTGTAGTTGGGAGAATTTAATTTTTGACAAAGAAAATCATATCGAAATTACAATTTGAAGGACTTAGAATGAAATGTTTAAAGTTTAATGTAAAAGGTTAAAATGATCAAACGTTTTCTAATTAATCTTGTTATGTACATGTAAAAAAATTAATTTGTAAACATTTTTTTCTTTTTCTCACATTAATTGAAAGACGTATTATGAACTATAAATTATTTGATTTATTTAAAAGACTTTCAATGAGAAACTGAAGAGTTTGGATTGTAAATGTATGAAGGAATTTTATTAAAATTTATAATATGGTTGATAAAATGAAAATAAAATAAAATAGATAGAATATTAAAAAAAAATGTACATCAATTAACAATAAATGTAAATATGAAATAATAAAAAATTTGTAAAGGTAAAATAGTCCAAATATGTTTCTTCATTTTATGGCTATATAGGTGTTAATATGTCTACCGTGAATGTGATGTTAACACGTGTTCAGTATTTTCAATTTTCTAGACATGTGTTAGCATCACACTCACAGTGAGCACATTAATTAATATATGTCTACCATGAGTAGGTGATCGAGACTGTTATATATATATATATATATATATATATATATATATATATATATATATATTGCAAAATAAATATAAATATACATATAAATATGAAAATAGATGTGGACAATTGTTATGTTGTCCACGATCGATAAGTAATAGAACAGGACTGCACCATTTAATTAGTAAATAAGAAAAAATAGTTTAAATGTAACATAATCTGTTTAGTGAATATAAGCACCCTTTCTTAAATGTTTGATTTAATACTTAACTAATTAATTTATTTTCATTGTGACTAAATACATTTTGCATTGGAATATACGTACCTTGAATAAATCAAATATTAATTTTATTGTTTGCTTCTATATATATATATATAATAGAATAATCGTCACAATTTTTACACATACACTTTCCCGCCCAAAATTATTTCTAAATTAGGAAATTTTTGTCAAAAAAAAATGTATTAAATGTAATTAATAAAAGTTAGTATTAATTGTTGATATTAAATAAAAGCTGGTATTGAATGAAAGTTAATAATAAATATGGGTCATTAATTGTGTGTGTCTGTATGTGTTGAATTTTTATAAAATATATGTAATCAATACATTAAAAATTAAACTTAATCAAAAATTAAAATGCATTAAAAAGAAAATTGGTAATGAATACAATTAAAATTAAAACAAATTTAATACAAAAAATTAATTAACCGCCAAATTTTAAGATGCGTGGATATTTTTCTCCCTATTTTGATTAGTGTCGTCTTTTTTAAAATTTCGAATTCGATAATATATTGTAATAAAATTTTATTTGTACTATATTTTTTATGTGATATGATTATATAATCAACATATTTTCATAAATTTCAAAAAAGAAATATCTTGAGCACTGTGCAAGATATTATCATTTCTTTAATGTATTTGTGTGTCTATATATATATATATTGAAATTTTTATAAAATATATGTAATCAATAAATTAAAAATTAAACTTAATCAAAGATTAAAAGTAAAATACATTAAAAAGAAAATTGGTGATGAATACTAATAAAATTAAAATAAATTTAATACAAAAAATTTAATTAAGCACCAAATGTTAAGATGCGTTGGTATTTTTTTCTTATTTTGATTAGTGTTGCCTTTTTTAAAGTTCGAATTCGATAATATTTTGTAATAAAATATTATTTGTACTATATTTCTTATTTGATTTAATTGTATAATCAACATATTTTCTTGAAATCCAAAAAAAAAAAAAAAAATGCCTTAAGTACCGTGTAAGACATTATTATTTCTTTAATATCTATATGTATATGTATTTGTATTTGTTTGTGTATGTTGAAGTATTTATTTATAAAATATATGTGTATATATATATATATATATATATATATATATATATATATATATATATATATATATATATATATATACATTAAAAATTAAACTTAATAAAAAATTAAAATACATTACAAAGAAAATTTATAATGAATACAAATAAAATTATAACAAATTTAATACAAAAAATTTAATTAAGCACCAAATTTTAAAAGACTTGGTATTTTTTTCTATTTTGATTAGTGTTGTCATTTTAAATTTTCGAATTCGATAATATATTGTAATAAAATATTATTTGTACTATATTTTTTATTTGATATGATTGTATAATCAATATATTTTCATGAATTCATCATGGATAGAAATCTCGTGCATCGCACGGATATAATACTAGTATAAATTAGGATTGTCATTTTTTTAAACAAATCTAGACGTGTCCTTGGAAATTAACATTTTATTTAAGACCAAAAAACATAAACAAAGGCTGATGGCAAACAGAGAGAACAAAAAACAATTATATATATATATATATATATATATATATATATATATATATATATATATATATATATAATAGAATAATTGTCCCCATTTTACGCACACACTTTCTCTAAAATCACATCAAATATTAAATGTAAAGATATGTTTGATTGTCTTAGTTTTGCTTAGAAAATGTCATATAATGAAAAATATTTCACATTTTGGGTTTGTTTGATGTTTGATTTGAAAATTTGACTTAGAAAATATTTTCTACAGTGGAACCAATTGAATCATACTTTAACCTTTTGCTTAAAATATTTTCTTACTTATTTGGATAGAAAACATTTTCTACCTTAGAAATCAAACGCAGCTTAAAAGTTTTATTTTGAAAAATGTGATTAAAAAAAAATGAAATCGATATATTTGTAGGTGGTGATTTGAATCTATAGCCATCAATCCATTATATGGTATACTTATACTTAAAGATGTGTACACTTATCTTCCCAAAAGCTTTTAAGATATGTTTATTACTTTTTATATATTGTTGTAATTTTCTGTATAGCTTTTTATAAATTCCAATGACTTGAGATTATGTTTAGTTTAATTGTTAATTAATTTTGTTAAATACAGTTCAAAGAACGTATTAGGGACTTTAAAAAGACACTTACGACAGATAGCATATATAACTATTTCACATATTAAAATGGTAAGGCTCTGTTCTCTTTGCTGTTTTGATGTCGTTTTCTATTTTTATTTTCGAAAACACTGAAAACGCGTTCTCTTTACCATTTTTGATAGCGCATTTTGGAAAAAGAAAAATTTGTACACAAAACATAAAACGCCCAAAATCTCGTTTTGGGCGTTTTGTGTTTATTTCAGCAAAAAAATGTTCAAAACGCGAAAAACGCGTTTTGCGATTTTTTTTTTTTAAAGAATTATCCTAACTTGGAACTAAAGATTATTAAAGTGATCCACTAAAGATTATTAAGGACTAATGGGTATTAAGTGTCGTGAGATTAAAGTGTAGAGACAGATTCAATGTTTTAAATTGATGAGGGCCAATTTAATAACATTGAAACACGATAGTTGCCCTACAACTATTTATACAGGTCATGGTCCCCAATTGAGCGTGGCTTTTCATAATTCTCTGCATCCCCGTCAACAGAGAAGAAACATAAGGAGAAAATCACGAATCAGTTGGAAGGCCATAATCCCGTTCGATCAAACACAACAATAGATTCAGGTACGCTTCCGCTTCAGTATCGATCTTGATAATTACAGCATGATGTTTGTGGATTTTAGATGAACATTCATCTAAATTAATTTTAATTTTAACAAGTGGTATCAGAGCCAACATCGTATTGAATTATTAGATCAATTTTTGTACGCATATATGTAAATACCAATGCTTTTGTGTTCGTATGTATATGCAAAACCCAATTCAGCAAAATTGATTTCAACAATTGAGAAATTATACATACACTGGATGTTCGAAAATATTGGAAACATGAATTCAATTTACATTTTTTTTTCAGCCTTATCGTTTCTTCTGTGTGTATGTATACATGCGAAAATCGTGGTTTAAGAAAATTGATTTTCGGATTTGGTTTTGTTGATTTCGAATATGGGGTTGTTATATATGAATTGTGGTTGAAATTTGTTGATAATTGGTTGAGGATGAAGGTCGGAAAGGGGTAGAGCGCGCGGCGGAATGCAGCATCGCCACGCGTGATGGGGTTGAAGTGGTTCACTGCGTCGCGCGCAGCGACGCAGGTCCTTGGCTGCAGTGTCGGTGATAGCGCTGCAGGTGACGGGCGGCGCCAGCAATGGCGCCGCGTTCTTGGATTCGTGGAGCGGCGCGCGGCGGCTAGGGTTTTGAAACCAAACCCTAGCTGTTGCAACTTTTGGTCCAAGGACCTCACTCACAAATTTGAAGTGCTGAAGGGCCTGGCTTGCAATTCACAAAAATTGCCTTTATTTAACATCAGGTCCTCCTGATTCGTTTTAAACATTATTTTAAACCCTAAGATTATAAAATCTTTTGAGTTGGCCCTTCAAACTTCTAAATTTACAAAATCGGCCCATAAAGTTAAGAAATCATTTAAGTTGGGTTTTAAAGATTCTGAATTTTACGATTCAGTCCCTAAAGTTTCTGATTTTAATTAATTGGCCACTAAAGTTTGGGAAAATTGCAATTTAGTCCTTCAAGTTTAAAAATAATTCATAATTGGCCAATCAAGTTTAATTAAATTGCAATTTAACCATCCAACTTAATGATTACTTAATCCTAAAGTATTGAATTTCATAATTCAAATCCTAAAGCCTTAAATATATGCAAAACAGTTAATTCAGGTTCAAATTTTGGTATGACGGACTCTTTTGAGAAATATAATATTTCGAAGTGAATTAATTGAAGAAACATGTTTCCAAAGCAACCTCTCTTGTGGAAATTAATTAACTTAGAATATTAGAAGGTTTCGTGTGTGTGTTGTTCATGCGGATATTGATCGGCCCAAATGAAGGTCAATGTTTGGATGGAATTTCACATACACCTGTGGTGATAAACACGTGACGATTATTTGGTTTAACGTGTGATCAATAAATCGGTCCAAAGAAAGGTTTATTGATTGACATGTCTTATTGTCAGTGTTTGATTACTACATCGAGAGTACCACTTACAAGACAATATTTCTATCCAAATACTAAATATTGATGTTGTGCTGGGTATCTTGTGATGGGCCTTACCATTATTTGAAATTATTATTTGCATAATAAAGTACTAATGTAAGCTATTTCCATCTTCTTCTCTATACAGTTAATTCATCTGCTACCACAATATCTGCAAATCTTAACTCAATTCCCATGCTTGATGGGTCAAACTTCGAGGATTGGAAAGAGAACGCACTAATTGTTCTCGGCTGCATGGATCTTGACCTTGCTCTCAGGGTTGAGCAACCGGCTTCTCTTACGGATTCAAGTTCACCTGATGACAAGAGGAACTTTGAGAAGTGGGAACGCTCAAATCGCATAAGTCTAATGATCAATAAGGTGCGGCATTCCAGAAGCCTTTAGGCGCGTAGTATCTGAAGAGGTAACTAATGCCAAGCAATTCTTTGCCGAACTTGAAAAGCGTTTTGCTAAAAACGATAAGGCTGAAACAAGCACGCTTCTGCAAAGCTTGATTTCAATGAAGTATAGAGGCAAGGGGAAAATAAGGGAGTACATCATGAAGATGTCTCATACTGCTTCAAAACTTAAGGCACTAAAGCTCGACTTGTCTGATGACTTGCTTGTGCATTTAGTATTGATATCGCTTCCTGCACATTTTAGTTAGTTTAAGGTCAGTTACAACTGTCAAAGGGAGAAATGGACTCTAAATGAGCTCATTTCATATTGTGTGCAAGAGGAAGAAAGGTTGAAGCAGGATAGAACTGAAATTGCTAACTTGGCAAGTACCTCTAAGGATAAGGGCAAGAAAAGAAAAACAGAATATGAAGCTGCTGAGGGTCCAGATCAAAAGAAACCACATAAGGACAAAGAGGGTTGTTTCTTTTGCCTGAAACCTGGACATTTAAAGAAGGATTGTACCAAATACAACGTTTGGCGTGCAAAGAAAGGTACATTTCTTAATTTGGTCTGTTCTGAGGTTAATTTAGCTTCAGTACCTAGAAACACTTGGTGGTTAGATTCTGGTGCTACTACTCACATGAGTGTTTCTATGCAGGGCTGTCTGTTCTTCCGAAAGCCAAATGATGCTGAAAGATTCATCTTTGTAGGCGATGGAAAATCGATGGAAGTTGAAGCAATAGGAACTTTTAGGTTATTATTGGGAACTGGTTTTTATTTGGATTTGAAAGACACTTTTGTTGTGCCGTCATTTAGACGGAATTTGGTTTCTATTTCCTTATTGGACAAATCAGGATATTATTGTTCTTTTGGAAATTGTCAGTTTAGTCTTTCTTTAAATTCAAATATTGTTGGTACTGGTTCATTATGTTCATACGATAACCTATATTTGCTTGATACTATTGCATCATATAATGAAACCTTATATGTGGAATCACGTGGTACTAAGCGAAAATTAAATAAAGAAAATTCGGCAAAACTATGGCACAAGCGCTTAGGTCACATCTCAAAAACTAGAGTTGAACGACTTGTGTCAGATGGCATTTTGGATTCCCTCGACTTTACGAACTTTGATGTTTGTATTGATTGTATCAAGGGAAAACAGACCAAAAACAAAAGGTTAGGTGCTAATAGAACTTCGGACGTCAACAATACTTTATATCATTCATAGACGATTACTCACGTTATGGGCATCTATATCTTATTCATGAAAAGTCTGAGTCACTGGACATGTTCAAATCTTTCAAAGCTAAAGTTGAGAATCAACTCAACAAGAAAATTAAAAGCGTTAGGTCTGATCGTGGTGGTGAGTACTACGGCAGATATGACGGTTCAGGTGAACAACGTCCAGGACCATTTGCTAAATTCCTAGAGGAATGTGGAATCGTCCCACAGTACACCATGCCAGGTTCTCCTAGCATGAATGGTGTAGCTGAAAGACAAAACAGGACTCTTAAGGATATGGTAAGGAGTATGATTAGTCATTCTACTTTACCAAAATCACTCTGGGGAGAAGCATTAAAGACTGCAGCTTATATTCTGAATAGAGTACCAACTAAAGCTGCTGCTAAAACACCTTATGAGCTTTGGACAGGCAGAAAACCCAGTCTAAAGCATTTACACATTTTGGGACTCCAAAACCATTAGCAGCTACTTTATTGGTTATTATGAGCGATCAAGGGGCTACAAATTTTATAATCCCACGCTTAAGTCAATTTTTGAAACGGGAACTGCAACATTTTTTGAGGATGTTGAGTTTGGGGGGAGAAATAAGGTTAGAGACATTATCTTTGAGGAAGAAGCTGAAGAAGGATCGATTTCGATTCCTACTGTTACTTTTGACAATGTGCAGGTTTCTATACCTGTCATTGATCAAGAAGTATATCCGGAAACTCAGCATGATAATGTTGAAGAAACTCTCATCCAAAAGTGGATTGATGCCATGAATGAGGAGTATAAGTCTATGCAAGACAATAAAGTTTGGGATCTTGTCCCATTACCAGAAGGTGCGAAACTCATTGGTTGTAAATGGATTTTTAAAACCAAAAGGGATTCGAAAGGTAATGTGGAAAGATATAAGGCTCTTCTTGTAGCTAAAGGCTTTACACAAAAGGAAGGTATTGACTTCAAAGAGACTTTCTCTCCGGTTTCAACGAAAGACTCTTTCAGGACAGTCATGGCACTTGTTGCACATTTTGACCTTGAGTTACATCAGATGGATGTAAAGACGACGTTTCTCAATGGAGACATTGATGAGACGATCTATATGGTGCAACCAGAAAACTTCGTGTCAAGAGACTCGAAGAATATGGTTTGCAAATTAAAGAAATCCATCTATGGACTCAAGCAAGCTTCCCGTCAGTGGTACTACAAATTTCATCAAGTGATCATCTCGTTTGGTTTTGAGATAAATGTTGTTGATGATTGTGTGTATCACAAGTTCAGTGGGAGTAAGCATATTTTCCTGGTTTTGTATGTCGATGACATACTGCTTGCCACTAATGATATAGGCATGTTGCACGAAACCTAGAGTTTTTTGTCAAAGAATTTTGAGATGAAAGATCTCGGGGACGCCTCTTTCGTATTAGGAATTCAGATACACCGGGACCGCTCTCGAGGTATTCTTGGATTATCACAAAAAAGCTATATCAATAAAGTTCTTGTAAGGTTTGGCATGCAGGATAGTAAACCAGGGGACACCCCTGTTGCTAAGGGAGACAAATTTAGTCTCAATCAGTGCTCGAAAAATAATATCGAAGTTAAGGAAATGCAAAAGATTCCCTATGCATCAGCTGTTGGGAGTCTGATGTATGCTCAAGTTTGTACACGTCCGGACATAGCGTTCATTGTTGGAATGCTAGGCAGATATTTAAGTAACCCTGGGATGGATCATTGGAAAGCAGCAAAGAGGGTTATGAGGTACTTGAAGAGAACAAGAGATTGCATGCTTACATACAGCAGATTGGATAAGTTAGAGATCGTAGGATACTCCGATTCTAATTTTTCGGGATGCCATGACAGTAGAAGATCCACATCAGGCTACATATACCTGCTAGCTGGAGGAGCCATGATATGATCCGGACCAAGCATCGAAGGGCGAAGTCGAGACATCGACGGTATGACGGTGATCTACGTGCAAAACGGAGTAAGTTCCATGGTTGAATCGAGCCGAGAAGGCTAAAGGATCAAGCCGAGTCGAGTGATCGAAGTTATTTGGGCAGAAAGGTCATTACGGCCGTAACGAAGATCTGTCACGGCCGTAACTCTTATAATCACGACCGTAAAAGTTATTATCACGGCCGTAACTCCGCCTCGGGTTTAGATGAAGAATTGCAAAATTCCATATTTACGGCCGTAAGAAATATGGTCACGGCTGTAAATCTTAAGTAGAAAGTCATTTACGGCCGTAAAAGTGTTCATCACGGCCGTAATTGAGGTTTTCCGGATTTTAGGGGATTTTTGATTATTTTTCCGTTTTTAATTAATTGTTTGCCTAGTTTAGTATTCTAGTTTAATTAGAATTATATTTTGAGTAAATTAGAAACTACGTTATTTTGCTTATATATATTCCTTTTCATTCATTATAAAAAACAGTTTAGTTTGAGTTTTGAGATTAATAAAGTTGAGAGGGTTTTCTCCAATGAAAAGGTTGAGGAGTCCCTTTTGTGTTCTTCGAGAACAAATCCAACTTATCAAATATTGTGAAATATTTGTGGCGTTGAACTTATCAAATATTCGCGAGAATATTTGAGGCGTTTCCAATTTAGAATCTTATCAAGGAAATTGACAAGTCCTTGTGGTGTTTCGAAAACCTTGGATCTCCATTCCGCATCGTCAATTTCTTGCGTCGTGAATCTTGGTCAAGGTCCTATCGTCAATTTTATCTTTCCACTATTTTAATTCTTGTTTATTTATTCGTGTTTTTTTTATTTTCGTGTCAGATCTGATCTAGATCTATCCTAGGGTTTTAAATTTCATTATTCCGCGTTTTCGACGAGATTCCCCGACTAGGATCTCATCATCTGGTATCAGAACTTGGATCTATTCAGATTCTTGCTTTTCTTGAATTTTCTTGATTTTTTTGTGTTCTTCGCGTTCTTCGTGTCAGTCATAATTTTCTTCAGTTTGATCCATAAGAGTCAGTCCCAAAAATTCAAAAGTGTTTTTCTTGTTCGTTTTTCGTCCAAATCCAGTTCCGTTTTTTTCTGCCATACTCGTAGTCCAATTCTCTGGCAGATTAAAAAAAATATTCCGAAAATTCTCAAATATTCCCCAAATATTCCGAATTTCCTTGTTCGTGTCTTAAAAATGTCTGATAGAGAGGTTTCCACATATTCGTCTTCTATTGGTGACAGAAAACAGCTCGAGGGTGTGAATAGAAGGAATGAACATGGTAATGATAATATTGCAGCAATGAGGGCACAATTTGAGAGGTTTATGGCTCAGATGGAGAATCAAGGTGCAGAACGTGAACAACAACCTCGGGATCAATCTCCTGATGGTTCTCGGGTTAGGAGAGGTAATAGACGTGAGGTTGGTGTGGATGATGAAAGGCCATTGAAGCAAAAAGAGACGTCAAAACGGGAGAGTAGTGATCATGTTCACAAAAGGAGGGAGGAACCGACAACCAAAGGTAAAAATATTTCTGATTCCAAGCTTCTTAAGGATAAAAATGTTAAGTGCTTTAAATGTTTGGAATGGGGTCACATTGCACTTGATTGTCCACGTAAAAAGGTTAGGTGTGATAGCGGAAAGTCGAAAAATGTTGTGGTGGATGAGTCAATTATTGATAGGCATGTTCTTAGCGTTAAGCGTAAGGCGAATGTTTTGGAAAATGTGGATAGGCAAAGGGATAATATTTTTCGTACTAGATGCTTAGTAGATGAAAAAGTTTGTAGCCTAGTGATTGATGGGGGAAGTTGTACTAATGTAGTTAGTAAAATGTTGGTGGAAAAATTAGGCTTACCTTTAATGAAACATCCAACGCCTTATAAATTTCAATGGTTGACTGAGTCAGGGGAAGTTAAGGTGAAGAGACGGGTTTTGATGACATTTTCTTTTGGTGGGTATTCGGATGAGGTAATTTGTGACGTGGTGCCAATGCAAATTAGTCACATACTATTGGGGAGACCTTGGCAATATGAAAGGGCTGTGCTACATGATGGGTATACGAATAGATACAACTTGGTAAAAGGGGGAAAAAAGTTTACTCTAATGCCACTATCTCCAACTGAAGCCCTAAAAGATCAATTGAAAGTGAAAAGTGAGTTTGAGGGGAAAAATAAGAGAGTTGAGGCCACGACCTCAGAAAAGGGAGAGGGTGTGGAAATTAAAGAAAAGAGAGTTGAGGCCACGACCTCAGAAAAAGGAGATGGAGTGAAAAATAAAGAAAAGAGGGTTGAGGTACAAACCCCAGAAAAAGGAGAGACTGAGTGCAAAAAGCAAAAGAAAAGAGAGTCTACCACAAAAATGAGTCTATTTGCACTTACTCACGCTAACACACCCCTCCCCAGTTCTTTAAAATCTGTTTTACAGGAACCGAAGTCAAACCATGAACTTAAGACGGGAAAGAAATTTATTGGCAAAAATGAGCAGCCCAAAAGTCTAAAAGATTGTACGAAGCTTAAAAATGATCATCGAGCCCGGGAGAGCAGGAGGAATTTGAAAAGACGACCAAGAATGGATTCGAGGTCGAATCATTTTCAAGAGAGGGAGTATGATATGATCTGGACCAGGCATCGAAGGGCGAAGTCGAGACATCGACGGTATGACGGTGATCTACGTGCAAAACGGAGTAAGTTCCATATTGGAATCGAGCCGAGAAGGCGAAAGGATCAAGCCGAGTCAAGTGATCGAAGTTATTTGGGCAGAAAGGTCATTACGGCCGTAACGAAGATCTGTCACGGCCGTAACTCTTATAATCACGACCGTAAAAGTTATTATCACGACCGTAACTCCGCTTCGGGTTTAGATGAAGAATTGCAGAATTTCATATTTACGGCCGTAAGAAATATGGTCACGGCTGTAAATCTTAAGCAGAAAGTCATTTACGGCCGTAAAAGTGTTCATCACGGCCGTAATTGAGGTTTTCCGGATTTTAGGGGATTTTTGATTATTTTTCCGTTTTTAATTAATTGTTTGCCTAGTTTAGTATTCTAGTTTAATTAGAATTATATTTTGAGTAAATTAGCAACTACGTTATTTTGCTTATATATATTCATTTCCATTCATTGTAAAAAATAGTTTAGTTTAAGTTTTGATATTAATAAAGTTGAGAGAGTTTTCTCCAATTAAAAGGTTGATGAGTCCCTTTTGTGTTCTTCGAGAACAAATCCAACTTATCAAATATTGTGAAATATTTGTGGCGTTGAACTTATCAAATATTCGCGAGAATATTTGTGGCGTTTCCAATTTAGAATCTTATCAAGGAAATTGACAAGTCCTTGTAGTGTTTCGAAAACCTTGGATCTCGATTCCGCATCGTCAATTTCTTGCGTCGTGAATCTTGGGTCAAGGTCTATCGTCAATTTTATCTTTCCAGTATTTTAATTCTTGTTTATTTATTCGTGTTTTTGTTATTTTCGTATCAGATCTGATCTAGATCTATCCTAGGGTTTTAAATTTCGTTATTCGGTGTTTTCGACGAGATTCCCCGACTGGGATCTCATCAAGCCATTTCTTGGAGGAGTGCTAAGCAGACACTCGTAGCTTCTTCCACTATGGCAGCAGAATTTCTAGCTTGTTATGAGGCATCAAATCATGGGATATGGCTCTGAAATTTTGTCACCGGGCTGCGCATTCTGAATGGAATTGAAAGACCATTAAAGTTATATTGTGACAATAACTCTGCAGTGCTATATTCCAATAACAACAGGAGTTCAACTAAGTCAAAGCACATTGACATTAAGTTCCTGGTTGTGAAGGAAACGGTACAGAGTAGACAGATTTCCATAGAGCATATTGGGACAAACTCCATGATTGTGGATCCGCTTACTAAGGGATTAGCACCCAAAGTCTTTCACGAGCACACTGCTCGTATGGGTGTAATATTTCTTGAGGATATCATGATTTAGTGGGAGTTTGTATTTTGGTTGCTTTATGTTTTGGTTTTGGACACATTTGTGTATTTGGATAGTTTTCTGTACAGAAATAAAGTATTCAGTTCATTCTACTCTGTCACATTATGTTTGGTATTGATCTCACCTAAGGAATAAAGTCGGACCAATTGAAAATAGGCATGTTTGGATCACATAACATGTAATTTTCATACTACACTCTCATGATTGATCTATGTCATTTGGTTGTATTGGTATACGTGACCATTGATAGATTTAGTTATGATTAATGTAACGAAAGTCGCTTTGATCCTATATTGATCTGATTGATGGACGAGATTGTTTGGAAATACCCTTAATAATGATAGCAAATTTTTGAGCTCATAAGGTTGTACACATTTGTAAGGATACATGTATGGCCCAGTGGGAGATTGTTGGAGGAGATTGTTGGATAAAATTCAATAATGTGGGGCCAAACATGTATAAAATAAAATGTGTGGTGCTATCTTAAGGATTTAGTCAATAAAGTGATCCACTAAAGATTATTCAGGACTAATGGGTATTAAGTGTCGTGAGATTAAAGTGTAGAGACGGATTCAATGTTTTAAATTGATGAGGGGCCAATTTAATAACATTGAAACACGATAGTTGCCCTACAACTATTTATACAGGTCATGGTCCCCAATTGAGCGTAGCTTTTCATAATTCTCTGCATCCCCGTCAACAGAGAAGAAATATAAGGAGAAAACCACGAATTAGTTGGAAGGTCATAACCCCGTTCGATCAAACACAACAATGGATTCAGGTACGCTTCCGCTTCAGTATCGATCTTGATAATTACAGCATGATGTTTTTGGATTTTAGATGAACATTCATCTAAATTAATTTTAATTTTAACAAAAATGCGTTGATAAATGAACTCTGATTATTTTGAAAGAACTTGCATTTTCTGTATTTTAATAGAACTAGAACTTCCTCAAATCCCGAACCTGATCAAGTTGTGTTAATATAGACTCTTAATGCGCACATTAGTGTATTGTATGTAACCATGTTTTCAGTGTATTGTGAAAGGAAATTTAAGTTTGAGTCAGTAGTATTCTGCAAGTAAATTAATTAAAAATAGTTTAAGTAATATTCTGCAAAATTTCAAATAGAACGTGTTTTCCAGATTTTCAAAAACAGTTTTCAGAAATGACAAACCAAACGCGTTTCAGCAAATTTGAAAACAAAAATAAAAACAGGAAACACAAAACATTTTCGAAAATGAAAATACAAAATAAAATACAAAAAGAACGCCACCTAAATATTTTAACTAATTGATTTTTACGTGCTTATACCTAGATATTTTTTATTTACAAATATGAAAAGTAATTGATAATAAATGTCACTAACCCCGTCCAATTCAAGACTGCCTTTCAAATTTAATCGAAGATAATTTCCTCTAATTTTCTCATATGCAATGAAAATCAATACAAGTTAAAGTCAATCGCTTTCTAAGTTCAATTTCCTCTAATTTTCTCATATGCAATGAAAATCAATACAAGTTAAAGTCAATCGCTTTCTAAGTTCGACTTTTTTTTTTAAGAAACCAGTTTTCATCCACGGTCAAATTTTACATTATTGTTTCAAAATTTATAAATTGCAAGGGTTTAAAAATTTTGATCCGCAACAACGATGACAATCAAAGTAATTCAACAACAAACGTTGTATTCAAGGAATTATTCCATAATTTGTAATCGCGTTTCCCTTTTTCATTTCAATTTTTTTAAATTTCTAAAAAATAACATTCAGTTTCTCTGTGAATTTTTTTAAACATCTGCATATTTTTCCTCCAATATGAACATAAATATAGTCCTACTTATAAAATATTAACATTATTATTGCAAAAAATAAAAAAAATCGTGCATCGCATTGGTGAAATACTAGTATTCTATATAATAGTAGGATAATGGTCATCATTTTACTCACACGTTTCCCGCCCAAATTAACTTGTCATTTCTGGAAATAAAAATAAAATTAAATGAAAATTTGTGTAGTATTAAATGTTGTATTTAAATGTTTGTTGATTAATGTAATTGTTGTTTGCATTCGTGTAGATTAATATCGTATTGAAATCTGTGTTGATAATATTGAGATTATTACTTTTATTTTTTGAGAAATTATATATTTTCTATACTATGAAAAAGAAGAATTGTTCGATTAAACTTTTTATATAATTTTGTTTTTATAATTGTACATTATTATTTTCTCTTGAAATTCATATTTATCATTTATATTATTAATATTTTTTTGAATTCGTGGAGATTAATGTCGTATTTAAATATTTTTTTGAACAAACAAATATAAGATTAATTTTAATAATTGTCCAAAAATTATATGGTTTAAAATTTTCGATATAATTTATTGAACTTGAACGTTGCCCGGTTGCCATGTTATGATAATTGCAAAATTTGCGGAAGTATTATTTTAATTTCTTGATTGTATAAATAAAAATATAATTTTATCGATCAAGTACAAATATTTGTTAGGTTAAGATTAAACAGTCTTTCATAATTATTGTGATTGATGTTTTTGAAATAAGTTTAGAGAAAATGTTAAATACGAAAGGTAAATGTAGAAATTGTGAATATTATGGTTAAGAATGAATAATTTTTTTTAATTTTAATTGTTGTGTAAAGCTTATATGTTATACGATTTTCGGTATAATTTTTTGACTCCTACTAAAATTGAGGTTATTAGGGACATTTGGAAGTGTCTCAATTAATATAAATAGGGGTAAAAATCAAAGTTAAAATGCTCCTAAGAGAATGAGAGACGAATTAGTAAATGTCCATATAAATGGCGTCCCTAATAATAAATAGGGGCGAAATAAACACTAAAAATGTCCCTAATAATATGTATGTCACGTAGGATTGTAATTATTGGCGACACTTAATTAAACATCACAAATAAATTTAAAACAATAGGGACACTTCATTAGATGTCCCAAATAAATTTAAAACAATAAAGGCGCTTATATGTATCTCTATTATTAATTAAATCACAAATTTATATTAATTATAGAAACACATTTAGGTGCCCTAATACATTTAAATTTAATTAAGTAAATTAAAAATAAAATCAATTTACACACACACACATACACATATTTCTAATGACATACAAATTAAGATAATATTAATATCGAACATAAAATTTTTAATACATATCAATCTCCACAATCAAACATAACATTATGTTTTATCGTCATATACGGTAAACAAGAATTAACAATGTCATTGGTAAATGACATCAAAATCTTCCCTAAAAAGTACATAACAAGAGCCATAAATATTAACTCTAATCGCATTGACTACTTCTCTGATCTGAAGGCATAATTTTGTTGCATAAAGTATGGATCATTAAGCATCCTTGATCTCGTCCTCTACGTGATCTACGAATTGAAGATATTGGTTGAGTCTGCTGCACCCAAGGTGACGCGATCCCGGTCGGGGAATCTCGTCGAACAACGCGGAATAACGAAATATTAAAACCCTAGGAAAGATCTAAATCAGATCTGACACGAAACTAACAAGAACACAAATAAATGAACAGAAATTAAAGGATAGAATGACGGTAAGACCTTGACCCAACAATCACGACGCAATTTATGGCGATGCGGATTGAAGAACCAAGATGGGTGAACGCCACAAGGACTTGTCAATTTCCTTGATAAGTTTCGAATTCGGAAACGCCACAAATATTCTTGAGAATATTTGATAAGTTTGCTGGAAGAACGCCACAAAGACCAGATCTTTGATAAGTTCAAGAAAAAGGGAATAACTCAACCTCTCAATTTTGGAGAATCCTCTCACAAATTTTATTAATCTCAAATCAAACTTGTCTGTTTTTACAATGAATTGAAAAGCGTATAAATAAGCAAAATAACCTAGCATCTAATTTACTCAAAATAGAATTATAATTATGCTAAAATTCTAAAATAGGAAAATAACCAAAAATAATAAAAGGAAACAAAATAATTGGTAAAATTTCGGAAAATCTGGAATCCTGAATTACGGCCGTGAATACTTAGCTTACGGCCGTAATGAACATTCTGTCTCAATTTTCAATTAGGTGTTACGACCGTGATCAACATGTTATGACCGTAAAATATTTCAATTTCATTTTTACGGCCGTGATAAACTTCTTACGGCCGTAATCAACGTTCTGCTTGTTTCTGCCTTAAGGATGTTACGGCCGTAAGAATGGAGGTTACGGCCGTGAATCAGTTTCTGCCTTATTGTTTGATTTCCTGCCTCGGCTCGATCCTTTCGCCTTCTCGGCTTGACCCCAACACGGAACTTGCTCCGTTTTGCACGTAGATCACTATCATATTGCCGATGGCTCGACTTCGCCCTTCGATGCCTGGTCCGGATCACATCACAAGGCACCATGTTTGGTGTCACAACGTCTCCATAACCTCGAACTCTACCACCATTCTCAAAGCCTCTTACTCTTACATATGCTTCCAACCTTAGTTCTGGGTCTCCTTGTTATGGTTGACAACTAGTTGTATTAACCCCTCTGATATCTTAGCCTGCAAAAATAAATTTTATCTTTAAATGTGTACTAGTTGCGAAAAAGAAATATAAAGAATTGTCTAAAAATTATCAAACTTACCTCATTTGCTCAGATGCATCATCATTCAACTTTTGTGTTCAAGAACAAAAAAATATGAACACCAAGGCTCACAGAGGTTGAGAATGATTGATTATTTCTCTATCCTGGGCTCAAAAAGACACACGTCCCATTATTCAACTTGTATGAGAATTGAAGATGACATCGAATTACCGATATAGCTATTATAAATGCTGCCAATGATTTGAAAACATTAAAGTGAATATTAAAGTTAGAAATGAAAAGTGCTACCGCTGAAATTTCTTGAGATGTGAAAATTGTATGCACTTAGGCTGCGTTGGATAACATCTTTTTTCATGAAAAATGCTTCAATTCCAACTAATTTCCAACTATAGGCCATTTGATTACTTCTTTTTTCTAGGGAAAACGTTTTCCCATTTTTTACTTCATGCTCTCCTTTTCCTCTTTTTCCATGAATTCCTTTTCCAGCCTACCTAAGATGTTTTATTTTCTAGGTAAAATCTTGTACAATTTTTTGGAGTAAAAAAAATTAAAAATATGATAAATCCATATTTGAGGCATTCATTTATGTCCTTAATTACAATAATTGAGACAAATTTTTTGGCCCTAAATTTTCTTTGGGCGGGAGGAAATTTTTGAGAAAATATTAGAGGCATTTTTATTTGCCCTATTTAATATTGAAAATATTATATCCGTCTTAATTAGTCTTAATAGACACTAAATGGACTTTTGTCCCTAATAAATTACCGGGGGCCTTTATATTCGACTAATTAGCGTTAATAGAGAAAAATAGACTTTCGTTCCTAATAAATTATTAGATTTACGTAATTTTTATTTTATCTACTTGATTTTATGAGAGAAAAATATAATTTTATTGGTTAAATACAAATATTTGTGGTTTTAAGATTAAGCGCGCATTTATAATTATTGTGATTGACATTTTGAATGAAAATTAGAAAACTTAAATACAAGAGGCAAATGCATAAATAATGAGAAATATATTGATATCTTCCACAGAATCAATATCGTATTCATAATATTATATCAAACGTGATATATAATTAAATAAAATACTAAATTTGCATTTTGTTTGAAGTTGATAATTACTCATAAAAATTATTAAAATTAACAGACAATTATTTATTGGGTAAACATTACAAATGGTCCCCAACCTTTGAATTTCTTGCGAAAATATTCCTCAACGTTTAGATTTTGACATTTATACCCTCAAAATAACCTAACATTTCGAGAATGGTCCCTACAGTCAGATTATGTTAGTTTCCACTATTAAAACAAGGTTAAGCACAAATGGGCTCTAACCTTTGAGTTTCTTCCGATAATAGTCCCAAACATATTAAAATCATGTTTGACATATTTAGTTTGTAACATACAAATGTTTGGCGTATTTAATCTCAAACATATTAAGACCTTGTTTGAGATCAATTATTTGAAATAATGTAGTTTGTAATTGTAATTTTTTGAAGAATTTATGATTAAAAAGTAAGCTTTTTATTTATGTGTAGATTATTTTAATGATAGAATACGTGGTTGAAAACGAGTTTTAAAAACATTTGTTATTCAATTCCTAAAATAATGTCCAATGTATTTGTTTATTTATGTTCATTGAAATTTTTTTTACCAATAGGTCAAACTGTTAATGCGGTGAATTTTTGTTAAATATTTTGTTGTGCACTTTAGAAATTCAGATTAAACTTTATTTTTAAAACTCGTTTTCGACCACATTTCTATCAATAAAATAATCTACACATAAAAAAAAAAAAAAAAAAAATCTTACTTTTTAAGAATGAATTCTTAAAAAAAAAGTATAATTAAAAACCACATTATTTGAAATAATTGGTCTCAAACAGGGGCTTATTAAGTTAGGGACTAAATGCGTCAAACGTTTCTACGTTACAAACTAAATAAGCCAAACATGAGCTCGATATGTAAGGGATTATTATCGCAAGAAGCTAAAAGGATTAGGGACCATTTGTGCTATTTAACCTTTTTTAATGGTGGAAAATAACAGAATCTTACGGTAGAAACCATTCTATCAATGTTTGGGAATTCTGAGGATATAAATGTCAAAATCTAAACGTTTGGGGACTGTTTTTTACAAGAAATTCAAAGGTTGTGAACTATTTGTGTTGTTTACCCTTATTTATTTAAATGTATAAATTGACTTTTACTATTCAAATAAGCTATTATAATTTGAATTAGTTATATTATTTTTTAAATTTTAATAGCTATTGTAATATAATATTATTTTTCATGCATTTTGGATCTGTGTTAATTTTGTATAAGAACTAAAATCTTACAAATACTTATCGAAATCGATATTTTTGAATAGCAACTTCCGTCCATAGCATGTCACGACCCCGAAATTTCCTTATTTATTTTTTTATTTTTATTTTTTTAGCTACTAGTAACAGGATCCTGCTTATAAAAACGTTTAAAAGAGGGTACAAGTATCTTGCAGTGGAAAGACAGAATCTAAATCCTACGTTTAGTCCTTTTTAAAAAAATATCAGTTTTCCCCTTTGTAAACCCCAATAACGGATACAGCAGAATATAAATTTTAAAGAAACTCTAGAGCGTAACTTAACATGACTTCTTAGAAACATTTCATAATTTTGCAGTTGCATTCATCAAAAGAGTAGTTTGTTTTCCTGGGAAAAGTTTCCTATTACAAGACCCCATCATACTCATTCCATAGCAAAAATGTAAAATGGTATGTCCATATTGTTTTACAAAAAGGAGTTTACATCAACCTTCACAACTTACTTACATAGAAAACCTTTTTAATGTGGTTCTATAGAAAAGAAGTCATAAATATAAACTATTTTAAAAGTTCTTTCTTTAAATAGATCCCCGACCAAAAAGAGAATTTTACCCACACTTCCTTCTTTGTAATAATATGAAACTCAGTGCCATTCTGAGATGTCCTCGACCACATTCTTACTAACTCATACGTCTCTCAATCCATCTCCTACATTTGTCATGAAACGACTATAAGTCATGAAGCTTAGTGAGCAAAGCATCGCACTTTCATAATTTCACATAACATGATTATTTATTTGGATACTTAATTAAAACTTACCTCTCGGTTATGTGTTACCATTCTACATGAAAATAGTTAATAAGCAATGATCATGCATACTCATGAAGGATAAACCAAGACTATATCTCATCAAACTTCATATTATTCAAACGGTTATCAATAGCATAAACGAATAAATAATCCAAGGAATACAAAAGATATCAATATCTACATTCTTAGATATGAGCATCAATTATTCAAATTAGGCATGACACCGATTTCTATGGTTCATTTATCTCAATGATTCTATATTTGTCAACTATGCTCGCAATAGAATCAACCAATGTTAATTCATGTGTTTTAAAGTTACCAAATCAATTCATATTATAAATTCGAGTCATCACATGAATTTATACATAGACATCTCAGCATTGAAACAATTCATCTAATTGAACTAAGTCGCCAAATCAACTCATATAATGATTTTAATCATCAAATGTATTTACACATTGACATTCAAGCATTAAAACAATTCATGTAATTATACTAAGTCACCAAATCAACTCATACAATGATTTTAAACTATTAAATCAATATTATGAAATGGATGACATGATATGCATGAAATGATATGCACTTTCAATCTTTTCTTCTTTCTTCTCCTTCCTTCTTAGTAAAGTGATATGGAATAATCATTGATAGTTTTCACTTTCTTTCTTTTCTTTTACATTCTTAGGCCCTTTTCATATTAGGATCGTACACCGCGCACTATTCATTGTGCTTTGTAAAGGACGAGGTCACAAGAGTGCTTCCACTCCCGAGTTAACTCTTATTTGAGTCAAAGCTCCATTCATTTGAGCTGACTCTCATGATCCATCAAGCTCGATAGGGGCTCATCCTCATGGTCGTGAGACATCGATATCGAATGGTATTTAAGACCTTATGAACACCTTGCGTCAGTTACCTCCATTTATTTAATAACTATTCCCTAGGCGTACAACCTAAATAGAGACATTCTTAGTTCTTCATGATCATTACTTTAAATATACTCTCTCTTTTAAATGTTTAATGATCATGAATATATATGCTGTCAACATTGAACATCAATTTTCAATACTATCATCACTTGAAAAATCTTATACATAATCATTTCTTCATATTTGAAAATACACCAATCTTTCATGTGAAATGATCATGCATGCTCGTGATGATGAGATAAAATGCAAATCACCAAATATCATGTAAAAGACTTTACGTAACATCATTCATTTAGATATATATGAAAATATACTATCTTACACTTATCTTAACATATAAAGGATAAAGAATAAAGTCTTTAATTATAGAATAAAATTTCCTATGTTTAACACTTAGAATACCAACTTTTGTGTTACACTCCAAAAAGTGAATTTTATCCTTAATTTCATTAAAGTCTTGATTTTAACATATAGAGGGTGACATAATCAAGAAAGTAACCCAAGCAGATTATTACCTCACCTATATCACATGTTTATCTTACCTTTCATCATGCACAATAACATAAAATACAGTCCAAACCTATAGTAAAGTTTTATCGCACATTTGGTATCATATAGATTCCCAAAAAAAAAAAAAAAAAAAAACAATAAGTTCACGTTAAAAAAATTCTATTTCCAACACTTCAATTCATATAAATTTATCATAAAACATAGCATAAACAATTAACTAGTTTTACGCATAACATTTAACATCATTTAATCCTCAAAACTTCAATGAAACTTCTTCTTATACTACTTGCATCATTTCAGGTTTTTAACTTAACAATAATCAATTTCAAATCTAAATCTTTATAAATGCAACTTCATAAACATGTTTAGTTCATGACATTTTGTAATCAAATGTTTTAATTAAAACTTCAATTAGTTCTTAAATCAATACATTAATTTGAGATCAGATCCAATATATTAATATACTCGACATAAAGAATGAAATTACAAGATCATTTGCATAAAAATAGCAATTAAACGTCACTACAGATTTTGGTTTAATACTACAACTAATTTAGATCGAGATTTATAACTCATAATCAAAGATTACGTATGTAAATCATTAACTGAGCATAAGAGGATTTATTCTAAACATATTACACAATACATTCTGAAAACATTAAACATAATACATTAAACACATTAACTTTACTAACAGTTTTAGGAGAGTTTGCATTTTTATTTATAACCTGATATATGATTTTAAAAGGTTAAACAAGACAAATGTTTAGGAAAAACTAATATTTATACATTAGCTTTTAAGATAAATAAGGATCTATCCAAGAATAGTTTAAAAAGTTGTTGGTTCTCAAAAATCATTACTATTGGACATTATCAGTAACTTTAGTTTTCTGAAATTTTATGTATCCACATATTTGCATAACTGGTAACCTCCGATCTGGGCAAAACCGTTACTTACATTTCCAGATTCAAACATTTTCTTTCTTTTTGCTTTTTTATGAATATAACAGTGAAAATCTCATTTTTGAACAAGATTACATCACTCTCATCTTCATAAAATTGGAAAAGAATGAAGAACTTCAAAAGAGAATGTGAAATCATGAACTAATCTTACCTTGAATTGAAAGAATGAAATTTTCAAAAAAAAAAAAAATTCTTCTTGGTTTCGAGAGTGAGGGATATGAGGGGGTAAGAGAGGTGAAAGGGTGCATATACATATAGAAACATAAAGTTAAGGTATGTTTGGGTAAGTTTATAAGTTTAAAACCCACTTATATGTATTTTAAAACACTATTTTATTAGTTTAACTGTTATTTGAATGAATGTTAAATCGAAATAACATTTTAAAGCCTAAAATCCGTCCAAACAGAGCATTAGTCATAATTCATCCATGTGTGTCAACTGGCATATGTTCCCTTACAAAAAATAAAAAATAAGGCATATTTTCATTTCGAGTGGCCTACTTTGTGTTGATATTTGGAGGTCCAAATAAAGTAGGGTCGTTCTTCATACAGTTTTAAAGTTCATGTTACAAGCTTTGTAAAGCATACACATACAAGAAAATGGATATCTCCACAACCAGTGGTGCTCATTCAAACATGGATATTCGGGTAACGTTCAACACTTAGAAAAATATTCAGATTTTTTCAGCATTCTAACCCTTTCTCATGTGCAAATTTAGCTCGATATTTGAGGCACTTTCTGATCTCAAATATAATCAAACTTAGTATTAATATTTAGATTTCATCATGAACTATAGAATAATGTAACATGCATTGCTAAAACTTACTATATGTCATACAAAAATGCTCCCAAAGTTAAGTCCATTGGCACGCCCCGCCTCGAGTAACACTAGTGGACTCGAAACGTGACGTGCACCGATGATGGATATCAATTAAAAGTAGGACCCACTATCAAGGTTACTAGAAGCTGTAACTCAATTTAACTTATTTTTAAGAAATTTCTGGCATTATCTCCTCTATAATTTGGACTAGCAAACTTGTAATCAATACACAAAATCCCAACGGCATCATTATAATTTCCATAGCAATAGAGATAAGTCAAATTCTCAAACTTTCATTATGAAAACAACATGAACTGTACATATCGATGCAAAATACACAGTGAACCCCTAACTATCTACATGTGATGCACAAGTGCAATTCAAAAATGAACATGCGTCCCAAACACTGACTACATGATTTATGAAATGAGTCATACTAGCTAACAATATTGTTTGGCTCTAACTCGAAAATCAAAGGATCAACTCCAATAGATGCCCAGAAATACAACTACTACCTGATAAGAAAAATCGTGTGAAAATATATGAGTTGATAGCTCAGTGAGTGGATAATTTCGAAAATAATAATACTTTCTCATTTATGAGTTTTTATCAAAAATCAACTTTGTATCACTTAATAGTTCAGAGAATATCATATAATCATAGTCAAAATGTAAGAAACTCTCTTAATGCTAAAAAATATCAATCTCTAGTCAAATCAATGACATAGTCTCTTCATATCAATAGAATACTGTCATCACAATCTACAATCTAATATCATCAATAGTCTACTATCAACAAAATCTGTAATCTCTTGGTATGGCCATACCCTAACAAATCTCACCAAAATGTACTACCTCTAAGGGAAAATATCAATATATGGGTCTCAAGACCTCAAATCATCCATTTTAGTACACGATCAAGACCCCTCAATGTATTTAGTACACGACCAAGACCCCTCAGTAAACTAATACACGGCAAAGACCCCTCAATGCACTAAAATAATCGATAAACTCATGGGTACTTTTTGGTTGATTTCAATATCACATTTCATATTTCTTTTAACGGATAATCATTTCACAAACTTTCTAATTCCAAAATTCTCATATTCTCATGAAATTTCTTAATAGTCATGTAATTTAATATATAAATCTTATAATCACATTTAACGCAATCTTATAAACGATTTATCAATATTTGAGAATCTTTAATATTTTTCACTCACAGTCTATGTACTTGACAACTAACTTGGTTGATAAGCTATCCCAATCTTTTCGTTACGTCTGAAAATGATATGATATCTAAATTAACAACTAACCATATCAACTAGCTTGATAATTAAAAAGGCGATATTAAAATCTAATCTTTTCATTTTTAAGCTAATCCTATTTTGATAAAATTAAATTTAAACTAACAACTTCACAACCCTAAATTTGATAAAACTACGAAATAAATAACTTATCAATTACCTTTCAAAATCGACAAACAAAAGCTTAATAGTATAAACTACTAATTTCTAAATCACGTTGTCGACGGCTCCTCTTTTTCCTTTCTCCTTTCTCTCTTTTTCTTCTCCCAATTTTTCTCTTTTCTTTCCCTCGGTTTCTCTCCGTGTAGTATGTGTAAATGTGGGTAATGGTGTGAAAAAAGGAATGAAGTGAATTGATATATATGATTCACCGCCTGACTTTTCCAAATTTGTCTTATTTCCATTTTTTTTTAAAGAGCATGACAAAGTTGACATTTCAAAACTTGTTCATTACAAAACTCACCCCCCTTCAAAGAATTTCGTCCTCGAAATTCGATCTGCTAAGTACTAAAGAGCTGAGGATATTGAGAACGCATCTGCTTTTCACTTTCCCATGTCGCCTCTTCTATCACATGATTCCTCCAAATGACTTTAACTAATGGAATAGTCTTACTGCACAACACTTGTTCCTTTCTATCCAGGAGATAACCGTAAGAAAACTCCATCCCCAACTTCAAATTCAAGATTTCTTCTACGACTGTCAGCATAGTTCTTCTATCTGTCTTGAGTCCTCTTTAGCTTTTCTTTGATTATCTTAACTTTCTCGGTAGTAATCTGAATAAATTCTGGACCTAACAATTTTCTTTCATCGACTTTATCCCAACAAACTAGAGTTCAGCATTTTCTACTATACAGAGCTTCAAAAGGAACCATTTTTGTACTCGAATGATAACTATTATTATAAATTTATAAGTAAATTCCATTAAAGGTAAATGAATGTCCCAACTCTCTTTAAACTGTAGCACAAAAACTCGTAACATGTCTCACAAAGTCTGTATAGTTCTTTCTGATTGACCATCTATCTGTGGATGAAAAGTTGTACTGAAATGTAGCTTAGTACCCATAGCTTTCTGCAAACTTGACCAAAATTTAGAAATAAAATGAGAATCTCTATCTAAAACAATAGATACTGGTACTCCATATGAGCTTACTACCTCATCAACATATATTTTCACCAATCTGTCTAGTGAATAAGTAACTTTAATAGGGAAAAATTTAGCAGTCTTCATTAACCTGTCAACAATGATCCAAACATCATCGTGACCACTTTGTTTACAAGGAAGTCCAAATAAGAAATCCATAGTGATATGCTCCCATTTCGACTCAGGAATAGGCAATGTTTGTAGTAACCCAGCTGTTTTCTGACGATCTGGCATTACCTTTTGGAAAATAAGACATTTGGATACAAATTCAGCTCTCTCTCTCTCTTTTCATTCCATGCCACTAATAATGTTCTTTGAGTATGCGATACATTTTAGTACTACCAGGATGCATTGCATAAGCTAATAAGCTGAACTATGTGTTTCTTCTAGGATCTCTCTCTTTAACTTTGAATCATCATGAACACATAATCTGTTTCCAATAACCAAAGCTACATCGCCTCGAATGGTATAATCTGTATGCTTACAATTACTTACTTCTTCTTTCAATTTATTCAATACCGGATTTTGAGTCTGAGCTTCGATAATTGTGTCAATCTAGGTAGGTCTTACTTGGAAATTAGCAAACAATGTTCCCAACCTAGTCACTGACCACTTAACATGTGAGTTTCTAAACTCACCGAACAAAGAAGAACAAACTGCATTGGTTTGTGTCATAGAACTAGATGTATTCCTACGAGAGCATCAGCAACTACATTAGCTTTCCCTGGATGATAATCAATCTTGCAGTCGTAATCTTTTATCAGCTCTAACCATCTTCTTTGCATCAAATTCAATTCTTTCTGATCAAAAATATATTTCAAGCTTTAATGATCTGTAAATATCTGACATCTCTCACCATACAAATAATGCCTCCAAATCTTCAAAGCTAAGACAACTGCCGCAAGTTCCAAGTCATGTGTAGGTTAATTTAGTTCATGTTTCTTTAACTGTCTAGAAGCATATGCTATAACCTTACTATTCTGCATCAATACATAGCCAAGGCCCTAACGTGAAGCATCACTATTTATTATAAATTCTTCTCCTGGAGATGGAAGAGTGAGAATTGGAGATGAAACTAGTCGATTCCTCAATTCTAGAAAATTCTTTTCACGTTCTTCAGACCATAAAAATTTAGCATTTTTCCTAGTCAAACTAGTCAGAGGAAGAGCAAGTCTAGAAAATCCCTCTACAAAACAACGATAATAACTTTCCAATCCAAGAAAACTCCGTATTTCTGTTACACCGGTTGGCCTATCCCATTTTACCATTGCTTCTGCTTTATGTGGATCTACATAAATTCCTTCTGCGGATATGACATGCCCCAAGAATATCACTTTGTCAAGTCAAAATTCACATTTACTGAATTTAGCAGATAGTTGCTTATCCCGCAAGGTTTGCAAAATGTCTCTGAGATGTTCTAAGTGCTCATCATGATCTCGAGAATTCACTATTATGTCATCAATGAATACAATCACAAATCTGTCTAATATAGGCGAAACACTCTATTCATCATATCCATAAATGTTGCTGGAGCATTGGTCAAACTAAATGGCATCACAAGAAATTCATAATGACCATACCTTGTCCTGAAAACAGTTTTTTGTACCTCACTATCCTTGATTTTTAGTTGGTGATATCTAGAATGCAAATCAATCTTTGAAAATACTGTAGCACCCCAAAGCTGATCAAAGAGATCATCAATATGTGGCAAGTGATATCTATTGCGAATTGCCGCTTTATTCAACTGTCTGTAATTGATACATAACCGCATGGTACCATCATTCTTCTTCACAAATAAAACTGGTGCTCCCACGGGGATACGCTATACTTGATAAAACCTTTGTCGACCAATTCTCACAATTGAACTTTCAATTCCTTTAGTTCAGTAGGGGCCATTAGGTATGATGCTCATGAAATAGGTGCAATTCCAGGAATCAAATCAATAGTAAATACGATATCTTTATCAGATGGTAAACCTGGCAGTTCTTTCGGTAATACATCAAGAAATTCTCGAACAACTGGAATGTCTTCAAGTTTTACTTTGCTAATACTTGTATCGATAACAAATTTAAAAGTAGGACCCACCATCAAGGCTACTAGAAGTTGTACCTCAATTTAACTTATTTTTAAGAAATTTTTAGCATTATCTCCTCTATAAGTTGGACTAGCCAACCTGTAATCAATACACAAAATCCCAATAGCATCACTATAATATCCATCGCAATAGAGATAACCCAAATTCTCAAACTTTCATTATAAAAACAACATGAACTGTACATATAGACGCAAAATACACAATGAACCCCTAACTGTCTACATGTGATGCACTAGTGCAATCCAAAAATGAACATGCATCCCAAAACGCTAGCTACATGCTCTATGAAATGAGTCATACTAGTTAACACTATCGTGTGGCTCTGACTCGAAAATCAAAGGCTCAACTCCAACAGCTGCCCAGAAACTCAACTAGTATCTGATAAGAAAAATTATGGAAAAATATATGAGTTGATAGCTTAGTGAGTGGATAATTCAAAAATAATAATACTTTCTCATTCGTAAGTTTTTATTGAAAATCAACTTTGTATCACTTAACAGTCTAGAGAATATCATATAATCATAGTGAAAATGTAAGTCATTCTCTTAATACTGAAAAATATAAATCTCTAGTCTAGCGATGGCAATAGGTCTAGTTAGGGGCAAGTCGGGGTCGCCCCGCCCCGACCCGAACCCTAAACTTCTGTATCCCGCCCCGCGACTGTTCACGGGGCGGGGCAACCTACCCGCCTCATCAATGACCCGAAATTATTATTATTATTTTTCAAAATTGGTAATGAAATTTTAGGTGAAAAACTTAGGTGTCAAACTAGGTAGATTTTTAAGTTTGAACTTTAAAGATATTATGTATATATTTGAAGGAAAAAAATCAATAAATAACATAATTGTATAGTGGTTGTGTATTCTCATACCTTTAAATTTCACAAAGGTTCAATTCTTGTAGACCTCATTAAATTTATTTTTACTTTCTCATTCTAATAATATTAAAAAAAAATCCGGCTCGCAGGGCGAGGCGGGTCTGCCCCAAAATTCTCCGCGGGGCGAAAATCCCGATGGGGCGGGTCATTTTCGAGGCGGGTTGTTTCGGGTCCTTCGAATTTTTTTGCAATTCAAATCAATAACATAGTCTCATCATATCAATAGAATATTGTCATCACAATCTGCAATCTAACATCATCAATAGTCTACTGTCAACAAAGTCCGTAATCTCTTGGTATGACCATAACATAACAAACCTCACCAAAATGTACACACTGAATATCATCTGTATACACTGCCTCTTAGGGCAAATATCAATATATGGATCTCAAGACCTCAAATCATCCGTTTTAGTACATGGCCAATACCCCTCAGTGCACTTAGTACACAGCCAATACCCCTCAGTGCACTAATACACGGCCAAGACCCCTCAATGCACTAAAATAATCAATAAACTCATGGGTACATTTTAGGTGGATTTCAATATCACATTTCACATTTCTTTTAACAGATAATCATTTCACGATGTTTCTAATTCCAAAATTCTCATATTCTCATGAAATTTCTTAATAGTCATGTAATTTAATATATAAATCTTATAATCACATTTAACGCAATCTTATAAACGATTTATCAATATTTGAGAATCTTTAATATTTTTCACTCACGGTCTATGTACTTGACAACTAACTTGGCTGATAAGTTATCCCAATCGTTTCGTTACCTCCTGAAAATGATATGATATCTAAACCAACAACTAACTATATCAACTAGCTTGATAATTGAAAAGGCGATATTAAAATCTAAGGTCATGTTCTCTTTTCTGTTTTGAGGTCGTTTTCTGTTTTTATTTTCGAAAACACTAAAAACGCATTCTCTTTACCATTTTCGAAAACACATTTTGGAAAACAAAAAAAAAATTGTACACAAAAAGCAAAACGCCCAAAACTAAAATGTCCAAAAAGCGGAAAACGCGTTTTGGGAAAAAAAAATTTTTAAAAGAATTATTTTAACTTGGAATTAAGCTTAATATAAAGTTTTTATTTTTTTATTATTTTTTTTTTAGAATTATCCTAACTTGGAGCTAATCCTAAATAAAGATTTTTTTTTTTTTTTTGAAAAATTATCCTAACTTGGAACTAAGCTTAAATAAAGTTTTATTGAATTCAATATCAACATTACAAAAAAAATTAGTGAGAATTCTTGTTGTTATATTTCAAAAATGCACTGATAAATGGACTCTTGTGGTTTTGAAAGAACTTGCATTTTCTGGATTTTAATAGAACTAGAGCTTTCTCAAATCTCGAACCTGACCAAGCTGTGTTAATATAAACTCTTAATACTTACATTAGTGTGTTGCATGTAACCATGTTTTCAGTTTATTGTGAAAGGAAATTTGAGTTTGAATCAGTGGTATTTTGCAAGCAAATTAATTAAAAATAGTTTAAGTAGTATTCTGCAAAATTTCAAACAGAACGTGTTTTCCAACTTTTCACTTTCAAAAACAGTTTTCAGAAATGACAAACCAAACGCATTTTCAGCAAATTTGAAAACAAAAATGAAAACAGCAAAAAAAAAAAAAAAAAAAAACATTTTCGAAAATGAAAATATAAAATAAAATACAAACAGAACGCCACCTAATCTTTTCATTTTTAAGCTAATCCTCTTTTGATAAAATTAAATTTAAACTAATAATCTAACAACCCTAAATTTTATAAAACTTCGAAATAAATAACTTATCACTTACCTTTCAAAATCGACTAACAAAAGCTTAATATTATAAACTACTAATTTCTAAACCACGTTGTCGATGGCGCCTCTTTTTCCTTTCTCCTTTCTCTCTCTTTTTTTTCTTCCATTTTTTCTCTTTTCTTTCCCTTGGTTTCTCTCTGTGTAGTATGTGTAAATGTGTGTAATGGTGGGAAAAAAAATGAAATGAATTGATGTATATGACTCACCGCCTGACTTTTTCAAATTTGCCTTATTTTTTATTTTTTTTTAAAGAGCATGAAAAAGTTGACATTTCAAAACTTGGTCATTACATCTATAATAATGGAAATCTTGTAATTTCTAAGGATTTCTAACTTAATCCTTATGAAATTCAATCTTTCTGAGTTTCAAACCCAATCAATACTCACTAAAACGTCCGAATTAAGTCCTATTATCATGGATTATGGAACTTCACTACTCTTTCTTGTCAATGACTTATCTTAACGAAAGAAGAAAACAATGCAACTCTAGAAATTTAAGCGTAAATTTTTCAGGTTGTCACATCGTAATGGAGAAATACTAGTACTAGTATATATAAAAGTAGAATTAATGAGAGAAGCATTAAAAGCCACTTTCCTGCCAAAATGAACTTGCAATTTTTGAAAATAAATAAATTAAATTAAATTAAATTAAATTAAAATTCGTTAAATTGATGTTTTATTTAAATCCGTGTAGATAACATTGAGCATCCACAATGGATAGGTTAAACACTTAAACTACATGTTAGTAGAATAAATTAGTTAGAGGTTGAATATTAGTCTACAATAGATAGGTTAGGTCACATGTTAGGAGAATCATTTTAGTCATATGTTAATTTTTTTGTTAAATTGACTAGCAACTTAATTGATGACATTGCAATTTATGTTGAAAAATTTTCCTAAAATCTTATTCTTTTTTTTCTTTTCTTCTCTCTTCTTTAAGATTTTTAATGTCGATAAATAAAATAATTTTTTGTTGACTTTATATTATATAGTTTAATGAGATCTTCAAAATAAGTACCATATTAATATATAATTTTTTCTATTTTAAGAATAAATATTTATTGCATACTTAAACTCAGTTAGAAATTAACATATTTATTGTAGCAAAAGTTAATAGTAAATCTTAACATGTATATGTGTCACTTAACATTTGATTTTTTGCTCATGTGGCTAGCTAAATTTAGATAGTCCATTGTAGATGCATCTTTATCTTTAAAAGTAGAAGAGAGAAGCATTAAAAGTCTTTTTTTCGTCAAAATGAACTTGAAATTTTTGGAAATAAAATATAATAAAATAAAAAATCATGTAGATTAATGTTGTATTTAAATCCTTGTAGATAATATTAAGATTTTAAAATGCTTTGTTTGTTTAGAAAACTTGAAAAATAAAATGTTAAATATAAGAGATAAATTCAGAAATTATGTAAATTTGTATTTTCAATGAAGTTAACAATAACTCATAAAAATTATTGAAATCTAAATCATTTTTTATTTAACTATATAAATTGATATTCACTAGAATCCAGATCCGGAAGTTCTTTTGTAGCCTAGTTAAGATCTTCCACTGCTGCATGAAAATAAGTTTTTAATAATTTGGATTAGTTAAGTTATTTTTTAAATTTTAATAATTATTGTAATAGAATATTATTATTTTATGCATTTTATTTTTATATTGATTATATAAAAGTATTAAAATTTTATGAATACTTATTACTTATTGAAATAGATATTGTTCCGATTTCAAAAAAAAAAATGGAAATAGATATTGCAGAAAACAACCAAATTAAGGGAAGGGTGTATTTTTTTCTATTAATACTGCAGTAATCCCTTTGAAGGCATAATCAAAGAAGTGAACTGTCCCAGACCAATATACATAAACTAAAGAGGCTGGAATTAACGATATAAGTACACATAGACGCACAGCTAAAACCATCTTTGCGCTTGGGGCAATGACGCAGCTAGTGATGTTCTAACCGAGGATCGTCTATTGGTGGTTGAAAACTATTTCCAAACCCCCTCTTTGGCCTGGGTTCGCCCCTCGCCGTCGAGAATTTCTGGAAAGGGCTCCCTTTACTGGGTAAAGCCGTACAATCCTCAGTTTAAATATTTTAATATAGATTGAAATTGAACTTTGAATTCTTGGTTGTAAATCAGTGGTTTGCCAGCCTTATTCAATTTCAGCTTCAGACTTAAGGACTAGTTGTTTAGGAAAATCGATTGTTATTATTTTCTTCAATTTGTGGTTATAATTCTTATCGGTTGTTTGGAAATCCTGAAAAATTGGCTTCTGATATATTGTTGTTGTTGGTTAAAACCATTTTTCTCTTCATGGTTTATGGATCATCCTTCCGGTCTCCAGAACTTAACACCATCCTTGCATTCTCATTGTAAAATGTACACAACAGAAAACATAGGGATTGAAGGAACATTAAAACAATTGGAGGAAGTAATACAATACATAAATACTGGCTAACGTAAAACGTTAACAACATATAAATTAATTTAAACCTATAAAGATTACTCAATAAATGTATTAAAATCACAAACAAAGCAACCCACCATCAAATCATGGCCTAACACAGGATGTTTTGAGAAAATTCTACCAACAGTTTAACCGGAAGGTGGTGGGGACATGAGTGGAATGGTGGGAATGGAAGGGATCTTGGGGACAGAGGGGAATGAAGGCATTGGGGGCAATGAGACCTTGGGCATGCCAGGAATAGCTGGAATAGTTGGCTGGTTTGGGATGGTTGGAATGGAAGGCATTGGTGGCACTGCTGGTTTTGGGAGACTTGGGATGGTCGGAATTGATGGCATGGGTGGCAAGGATGGCTTTGGTAACGATGGAATCGTCGGCATTCCCGGCAGAGGAGGAGGCAACGACTGTAGCAGATTACGTGCAGCCTGGCATTTTTTATCGCTAGAGATTGCTATAACTGCGAGGAAGAAAATGCAAGTGTAAATGCTTATGCTTCTTCCCATGATTGCTCGAATATTAAAACGAAGTAAAAGGATTATTTTTGGGATAGGAAAAGTTTTGAATTGGATGGTGGAAAAGAAATGGGATTTGGGTATTTTATTTATAGTGAGAGTTCATTGGCAAGGCTGCAAACTATATGTAAGATGTTGGTGGAAATTAGTTCGGTTTGGTTATGACTCCGATTGGAAATACAGAACATTGCTGCTGACATTATTATGGTTGGTTAAACCTTCTATGAATTAGTCCGTTTTCTAAAGTTTATGTTGTTTAACCACCACTAGCTAGACCATAAACCTCTTATAATGCTTATTTAAGCATAGATTTCAGAATAAACTAAAACCTCATATGTGAAAACAAATGGAGTCTTCTGAAGATCTACCATTAGATCAGATGTTGAATTCTGTGACGTCATAGGAATATATAATTTCGATAACTCGTAGCCACTTTGACATTAAAACCTGGAAAACCAAATTCACATATGTTTGGAATCCATCTATAAATAGCTGTTGGAAATTAAAAATTTGTTTTGACCAACTAGTGATATACACGTGCGTTGCATGTGATCGTCCCACAATATTTTTAGTTACAATGAAAAAATTAGCAATTTATTTATATTCATAGAAATACAAATCCAATTAGACAAAATTTTGAAATACGATAATACTAAAAGTAACTTGAATCTTGTGAGTACCTTCTGGCAAATGACATTTAATTGACTAACTCATGATATGAAATTTTATGAGTTCGGTGAGGTATTAATAAGAATTTTTAGGGCTGTATTTACGAAATATAAAATTAATAATTGCTAATTTTATTGTGATTACATAGAGAGTGCATGAGATTCAAGGTATAACTTCATGAATAGTGCCCATTTTACACTAAATACCTCTAAAATTCAAAATTTAATCAAATCTTTGGCTATTCTAAAAGAATTTTATTAACATCATAGAAATCCGTATTTTGGGCTCAAAATTCTTCTCAAAAGAGACAACATCAATGTCTTTGAGTTCATCAATCAAATAAGGTTGCGGATTAGAACATATCCATATATGCTTGGCTTTAAACTTTTTATATCAATTTCATCAATTGTTTAGCCAACGAAAATACAGAATATGTTTTCTCCAGAATTTGAGTATTTTGGCTTCCCATTTAACACATTTGTATATTTCTATACTTGAAACTTTTACTTGGAGTATCTGTACTTTTTCATCAAAGTGTAATAACAAATTTTTCCACCTTTAGATTGCTCATCCAAAATGCACAAAATATTATGTTTCCTCTAAAAAAAAGTAAATTTTTTCTTTCTTACGTCTTTAAAAACCTCAAAATTTACAAATAGAAAATAAAAATACAAACTATTAAAGATAATGAAAAATTATTCTGCAAGATTGGGTGAAATAAATAAAGACTCTAGCAAATCTTCGATAAAAGTAAATAGTATTAAAACAGTCCAATCATTTATCTCTCAAATAAGATACCTATTATAAGTGTTTTTTTCTGTAATCGCTCAAGCAAAAGCTTATGTTTGCTTCTACTCCTTGAAACTTAACGGTCATCCTTTCACATGCACTGCCATTAATTCATTCTAAGCATTTATCTTCAAATCTCAGTTGATACTTCAATAAAAAGTCTATAAAAAACTCGAAATTAATTATAAGAAATACGAAGCATTCATAAGAACAAATTCAGAAAATATAAGCACATTATTAGCATTTTTAATGAATTGAAAGTGGATTCATTGTCATTCTGTTTGGAAATTAGTTTGCAATTTCAATTGTATCACATTTTTGCGGTAATACATTCTTAAAATAATTATAATAGAAACATCCGAATGAGTCAGCTCATAAGATTCAAAATTACGAATCTTTAGATCGTTCCACTTCAAATCAAATATAAACCACAAAACTAAAGAGGTAACAATAAAAATATTCATAAAAGCAAAATCAATTATTTAAGCTTGCAAAGAATTGTATTGTCCAACGTATACATAGAAGTTTTAAAAGGCTTTGTACTTGTTCAACTTCACTTCTACATGACTGTAATGTGTAGACTTCAATGGGACAAATCCAATCAGGAATTTATCATTTTCAATAGAAACTAAAAAAATCCAACCGACTCTAAGTTCAAGGGGGCACCTTTGCTACGGTCCTTGACATCGAGTCATGAGAATTTCAACCACCTGCGCACATCTCTCTATAGAGGGAGATTTAAAGTACGGCAAAATTTAAACATTTCTATTATTATCTTCATTTGCTTTTATTATTACTTTTCTCACACAGTAAAGCAATCAAACAAAACAAGAAATTAACGAAATATGCAAATGGAAAATAAGGAAAGTATTAAATTACATGCCTGCATGAAGAGATTTTCTAAGAATATATCGACGTCCCTATGCATGGAGTGAAAATAATGGAATGAGAATATGAATGGTTTAAAATGTGATAAATTGTTTATTTAGGTAACTAATTGATTAAAATTTGATAAAGAAAATTTTAAAGAAAATGGACATTAATGAACATTAAGGATGAATAAGGAATTTAGGAGATTTGTAGGGTTAATATAGTCCAAAAAAGTTTCTCCTTTAAGGGCCTTTTAGAAATAGTATAAATTTATGTGATTATTAAGTGGAACCATTAGTCACTGAATGAAAAATGAAGCCACTTAAAAATGTGACATTGTTGAAAAATTAATAGAATATTATTGAATATTCTAGAACCTAATTAGATGAAGATGTATGTCCTTTTAGATAAAAGGTTATGACTTTTGAATTTCCAATTGGTGTGTCTCTTCATTTAAAAACAAGTTTCAAGGGTTATGTCTTTTGAGACACAACTTTCCAACATCTATAAATAGACCTATGTATTTGGATTTTTATTCATTCATTTTCCATTATTGCATTATCATGTTGATGCATATTCACTTAAAAATAAATTTTACATTTATTTGGAGTCAAGTTTTATATGAAAAGAGTTCAAAACATTATCAAGGTTCGTTGGTTTACGTAATTTGGAGTGCTCCTATTGCAGAATGTAGTCATTGTATCTTGGAAGACGAATGCTAGAAAATTGTTAGAACTTGTGCAGAACATTATCGTCTTACGGACAAAAAGTCAAACTCTTGCCTCGACCAAATTCACATTCATGCATTTTTGATTTCTAATTTATTTAGTCAATTTTGATAAGTCGAAATTCTATCCAATTTTATGCACGTTTTATATATTTCTTTTACGGGTTAATTTTCATCTCATTTTCAAAATAATGCGTAACTTAGACAAAATCGAGATTGTAATATGCTACTCAAAGAGCTCGCAAAATATACAAATTTGTCTTCAAAAATTATATAGCCGCTGATGAACCATAATTTGACATAATATTATTTTTTATTGTTCATGTGCAATAACACTATTATATATACATTAACATACAAGCGGTTTGGGCATCGCACAAGCTGGACTAGTATTGTAATATAAAATCAAAGGCAAAATTGGAATAATGAATTACTAAATTTGGGTAAACGAATAGTGTTGATCTAACATCCTATCATTTCAAAAACAATTCAAGTTTTGTTCTTTCTGTAAAACATTTAAAAGTATAAATTGTCAAGGGAGACAATCTATTCCTTCCTTCCTTTCTTTTTTTTTTTTTTTTTTCCATCACTATTAACAGTCATCTTCTTCTATTTGTTAAGTAAATTTTTGTGTTTAGCAGTGATAGCTGTTATTTGTCCCTTTGCCTTTCTATTTGTGGTGTAAAGATGGAATTAGAAAAAAGAGCATCTCACTCTTGTCAATGCCCCCCACTTTGACTCATTCCTTATTTCCTTCACTTAATCTATGAGGTGTAGGAACTAGGGATGGGCAAAAAAATCGAAACCGATATAATCGAATCGGAACCATATGATTTTAAAAAAATAAAATAGGAAATCGGTTTTGGAACCGAGAATCGATTGATTTTCGGTTCGATTCGGTTCGGTTCTCGATTCCGCTTTTAGAACCGAAAAATCGAAGTTAGAACCGGTCTTTGATCCTTGTGTTTTTTTTTCTTATGGTCTTAATTGGTTCTCTTAAAATTAAAAATCAAAAGAATTTGTAATTTTTTTTGGTAAAGTGAAAATGATTAATTTCTTTTTATGAAATTTGTTACGTTTCTACCACGTTGTAACTTTTAACTTCACACTTGGACTGAAATTCTTAGTAAATGAAAATTGAATGAGACTAACTTATTAATAAGCGAAATTATAAATGACCATGATGAAGTTAATTAACTATTTAAATATAAATATAAAATAATTAATAATAATACATTTAAAATTCATGATTCATCCTACAATTTTACTATATTGCCATGCTAGAAAAACCTTTAGGCCATTTATTTCATATTTTGGTTTATGAATATCTTATGTTTCATAGAGAATCCTATACTTTCTTCAGGGTGAAAGGATTTTCGAAATCCTTGATCGTGATATATTTGGTAGAAGTTTATTTTAGGTTATTGGCTCACTTCCCGAGGCCTGATACTCCTTGATAAGCTCCCGAAAAATAATTATTATTGTATAACCGAAATCGAACCAAAAACGAATGGTTTGGTTCTGGTTTGGTTCTTGCGATTCAACGGAACCGAATGGTTCCATTTTACAAGAATCGAAAAAGTATGGTTCGATTCCTGTTCTTGAAATACCCGAACCGAACCACCTGACGCCCAACCCTAGTAGGAACATAGACGGACACTAGTACAGAAATCACCCAAAAAAATGAGGAATATACGTCGGTTTTTAGTAAAATCGACGCCTATAAAAGAGCGGTGACATTTTTGTAAATATAATCGTAGAATGGGCGTCGGTTGTAATATTACAACCGACGTGTAAAATTTAAACCTAAATAATACGCGTCGGTTTTTGAAGAACCGACGCGTATTCTTTAGGGAAAAAAAACTTTAGGCGTCGGTTGTAATATTACAACCGACGCCTAAAGTAAAAAAAAAAAAAAATTTTTTTTTTTTTTTTTTTTACTTTAGGCGTCGGTTGTAATATTACAACCGACGCCCATTCTCCGGTTTCCCACGTCGGTTCTCAAAGAACCGACGCATATTCCTTTATTTACTTATACGCAAAAGACGCAGATCATCTCTATTTTTTTCATTACTCGATCTCTTCCCGCCTCTCTCTTTATTTTTCTCTCACCCGAACCACCACACTATGCCACCGCCGCCGCCACCACCATTCCTCCATTTCCCGGCAACGTTCATCACCACATTCTTCTCCTCGCTCTTTATCTCTTCCTCTCCCCGAATCACCGGACTCGCACATCCGCCACCGCCGCGCGCCTCCACCATCTCGTAAAAAACCCACCTCTCTCTTTATATACATGTGTTTTTATCTATATGTATATATATAATGTATGTAAATATATGTAATAATATTTATGCATGTATAATGTATGTAAATAATATGTATATATATATGTATTATATATAATGTATATAAATGTATATATGTTTATATATATATATATATATATATGGGTATTTATATTATAGATGTGTTTGTATATATGTATGGGTGTTTCAACTAGTTATTGATTTAATTTTGTATTGTTGATTTTTAGTTATTAGATGGATAAATTGCAATATTTGAATTATTGAATTTCTATTGCAGCGGAATGGATGAAAGAAAATGTGATGCTTCCCCCGCAAAAAGAAAAAAAAAAAAAAAAAACTTTAGGCATCTGTTCTACTCAACCATTTTTTTTTTTTTTTTGACTTTAGGCGTCGGTTCTAAATTAGAACCGACGCCCAAAACTGACTTTGGGCGTCGGTTTACAAACGATGCCTAAAGTCGAGACTTTACGCTTTTGAGTCATAGACGTCGCCGCTACAACCGACGCGTATTCCGTTTTCCAACCGACGCGTATTCCTGTTTCTGTACTAGTGGGAGCTCGAGGGTGGGGTGGCGACTGCCCCAGAATATTTTTCACTGCTCCACTATTCCTAATCAATTTGTAGTATATTTTTAAGTTTCGTCCTTGCAACATTCTTTGCTCGTCCCCACAAAATTTTTATTTTTATTTTTATTTTTTTCAATTAAAAAATATTGGTCCAATAACTTAAATTCTAAAGCTCAATAATACAAAAGCCTTAGACTTAGCTAGAAACACTAGACAACTCATTATTAAATTTTCAATTCATTCCAATGAACTAGTTCAGGGAAACTCTAAATTTAAAAAAATTTCAACACTTCTCAATCTGTGTCAATTGTTAGCATTAAAAAGAAAATCAACGTGTTATAATCTTGTTAACGGATTGATTCGTTTTGTCTTAACTCTTCCAGTTTCAACAACAACTATAGAACGTGCATTTTTAATTATGAATATCATTAAGACGAGGTTACGAAATAAAATGGAAGAAGATTTTTTGTTCAATGTCATGAGGCTTGTGTATATTCAGAATGAGATTGTTGAGACTTTTCCACTAGATTCTATTATTGACGAGTTTGAAGAGATGAGGATGAGAGACAAATTTCAGATGTCCAAGTTATCTCTACCATTTGTTATTTAGATAGACAGTTTATTTCTTGTCTTTTTAATGTGCATCTAATGTTCATGTTTATTTTCAATTTGTATAGTGTTAGATACATAGATTGACATATTATTTTTGTATCGACAGATTAATTTTGTCTTTTTGGTCAATCAATCTAACTTGCCTATTTTTGTACTCAAAATCGTCGTTTTCAATCCTCTTGATTAAATAAATAAATAAATAAAAATAATTCAGGGGCTCCGCCCTAAACCCCTGAGGGAGGGCCTCCCCCTCCACCTCCCGTATTTTAGCCCCTGCAAAATTGAAATCCTGGCTCCGTCCTAGGAGTCCTCCTAGGACGACAACACAAATGAATGGCTAAAGAGAAATCGGAAATAAATCCAATGTCTTTTGATTAATTAATAAAATAAACATCCCCTACGATGGCTGTTTGAACCAGTTTCTAAAGGAGTCAAATGGATGGAAGTTCAAGGGATAGTCACATGGGCAATATTGGGGGATTTAAACAAGATACGAGATTGAAAATGTAATGTGTGTATGTGTGTATATATATATATAAAAAAAAACATAATAATTGACTAAACGTTACAAAGAACATAAATTAACTCGAACAAACATATAAATTGACTCGAACCCTAGAAAAAGCATTGTATATATGACTCCGATAGATGTATAAAATTCACAAAGAAAATAACAAATCTCCATTACAGCCAATGCGATGTCTGTCTCTGTTCTGATAAAGGCCTGTTACAGGAGGTTTCAAGGGAATATTGCCAACAGTTTACTTAGAAGGTGGTGGAGTAAAAAAAGGAATGGTCGGAAAGGAGGGGAATGAAGGCATTGGGGGCAATGTTACTTTGGGCATGCCGGGAATGGTTGGAATAGTAGGCTGGGCTGGAATTGTTGGAATGGAAGGCATCGGTGGCATGGCTAGTTTTGGAAGACTCGGGATGGTGGGAATGGACGGGAACGATGGCATTGTCGGCATTCCCGGCAGTTGAGGAGGCAACGATTGCAGCAGATTACGCGCAGCCTGGCACTTTTCATTGTTAGTGAGAACTATAACTGCTAGGAAAAAAATGCAAGTATAAATGCTTCTAGCCATGATCAACTGAAGATGAACAAAGGGTTTTTTGTCCTGATGATTTGGGAGAAAAGAAGTTTAAATTGATGATGGAAACAAATGGGATTTATGGGATTTATTTATAGATGGATTTCATAGCAAAAAGTTGCAAACTATTTTGATGTTGGTGGAAATAGGTTCAGCTCTTCAATTGGTTGTTTGGAAATTTAGAATATTTGCGTCTGACATTCTTGTTGTTAGTTAAACCTTCTCGCAAACAAGTGGAAGATTCAAGCATTAGTCCTTTTCTTAGAGTTTATGTTGTTCAACCACCAGAAGATATAGAAAGCTGTTATAATTCTTAACCATAAAATCAAAAAACTAAAACGTCAACGTTTGAGGATCCATTATGAAATATTGAAGTTGTAATTACCTGGCAAGAAACACAAAGTAAACCAGATTAGCAGAATTAAATAGAATTAAAACATGCCAAAAAAAATGCAATAATAATAAATCGATAGTAGTTGAATTATCCAAGCTTCGAAGATGGTTGTAAAGGGGCTTAATCCAAGCATTGATAAAACCAACAAGCAATCCATGGCACCATATCTAAGTGGCACACAAGATTCCACTGAGGAAGAAGGTACGATTTCTTCACCAAGAAATAACTAAAAGAAAAGGCCTACAATGGAGATCTCAAAACCACACAAAAGATGTACTCGTTTCGTCCCAATTATATAGGCTGTCTTTTCATTTTCTCTTATCTCAGTTATATAGATTTGTTTCTTTATTGGGAAGTATTTATTTTATTTGTTTACTAATGTAACATAATTTATTAATTCCAAAAATAATAATTTTGATACTTAAATAGAGATAAGTTAAGAATTTTCTTTACAAAAATTATTTTTTCAATAATGTTAACGTCCCGTAAGCACAACAAGGGCAGGGCAACGTCAACAACATTAAATATGTTTACTTCATCTATTTGAAAAGTCAAACAAGCATATAGAATTGGGACCGGGGGAGTAAAATCCACCAAGGAGGAATCCAATCAAAACGCACACAAAGGGTGGTCGAATAGGCCGAGAGACGTGGAAATGAGATGCAACCCAGAGGTACAAGCTAGGGCAATCGAGAGGTGTGTTTATGATTAACTAGGAGTGGTCAGAAGTTAGTCTAAATAGGTTAAAGCTAGGGTTTGCATAGTCTACCTTATGGGCCTCTTAGAGTAGCTAACAAACAACGGGTCAAGCACATTAAATCTTTCAATTAGCTACTTAATGGCTTGTGGACTATCTTTGTATGCATGCTACAAAAAGCAGTTTGAGATTACATATTCTCTAGTTAACATTAACATAGTATGTAAACCTACCTGCTTAAACATCATAGGCCATCAATTTATTTGGGACCCAAATCCTAATAAACACCTTGGTTCTGAACAAATCAGCAAAAAACAAAACAATGAATGCTTAGTAATTGCAAAACCAAAGTTCCAAATGAATTACAATTTTATATACCTGTAGCAATATTTAGAAGCAAAAGAAAACTAATAAATTTTACCAATGTGAGCACCTTAGTGCACATATCTGCAAGGTTATAGACAGAATGTACTTTTTCAAGTTTCTCTCATCTTGAATTCTAATAAAATGCAATCTAACATCAATATGTTTAATGCATTAATGAAACTTAGGAGTCTTACACAGATGAATGGTAGATTGACTATCAGAATACACAGTCACATTATCATGCAAGTTACCTATTTCATTAAGTAAGCATTCAAGTCATAGAACTTCTTTAAAAGCCATAGTGGCAACAATGTGTTGAAGTTGAGACTTCCAACTAGCATACGAATCACAAAGAGTAAACACATAAGAGGAGGTAGATTTCATATTATTTCTATCTCCATAAGCAGCATAAGTAAAACCCTTCAATTTCACATTATTAGAAATACCTTTATAGATTAGACTCATGTTACAAGTATATTTCAAATACCTGAGTAGAGATTTCAAGGTTTCCCAGTGCATAGGACCTCGATTAGACATGTACCTGCTCTAACTGTAAAAACCAAATCGGGCCTAGTGCACACCATCAAGTACATCACAGAAAAAATCACATTAGAATAAGGAATATTACTAATGTAAGTTAATTTTTCCTTCATTACCATGTGATTGTTCTTTAGATAAAATAAAGTGCTTACAAAGATGCACAAAGCAGGCTTACAGTTAATCAAACCAAACGTCTTCAACATGTTATGTACATAGGGAGTTTGATGCAGAAATAAACAAGAGCTAGACTTATTTCTTTCAATTTCCATGTCAAGTATACTTTTAGCATGATTGAGATCATTCACATCAAATTCCTTATTTAGTTCACTCTTAACTTTGTCTACTAATTTCCATTTAGAACCAATAATAACATGTCGTCCAAATAAAGTAATAAATACATGAATTTCACTATTTTTATGGTAACAATAATATTACATCCCTACAATTAAGGAGCATGATAGATACCACGTTTATTTTCCTATTTTTCCTCCTCCTTTACTCTATTTATTCTTATAAAAAAAATGGAAGAAAAAATTGTTAATTGTAACTTCACTTAAGAATTTCACTATTTTTGTTATAACAATAATATTACATGGGAAAATTAAACACAGCTCTAAATTTTAATTAATTAATTCAAAAATCAAATTTACAACTACTTTATTCACAATTCAAGTATTATTCAATTTTTTAATATTAATAATAATATATTAATTTAAAATAAATTCAGCACACCCAACCTCATCCCACTCAAACCATAATTTCCCTAATTTCACACCCACACTTTCTTCAAACTCTCCTCCCCCAACCAAGTTATCTCTGATGGCAACACCCACTCCCAATGCAGACATCACTTCTCTGACGGAGGTGGCATGCACTCCCGGAGTGTGCATTCAGAGACAAGCCTGTTTCATATGTTTTTGTTGGTAAAAATTTAACGTGCATAAATATGAATATACCTTTTATGTGCATAAAACTGAACAGAATTTCGACTTACCAAAATTGAATACATGAAGTAAAAATAAAAAATGCATGGATATGAATTCGATTGAGGCAAGAGTTCGAATCATTTTCTTTAAGACAATAATGTCGCGCACAGATGCTAATGGTTATCCGGCATTTGTCTTCAAAGATACAACGACCACGTCCCAAAATAAAAACACTCCAGATTGCATAGACCAACAAACTTTCTTGATGTTTTGAACTCTCTTTATATGAAACTCGACCTAATAGGGCGGGAGACTTGGCATTGTGGGCACCTTAAAATTCACATTGCTGTATATTTGTGAATTTTGTTGGTTTACATTGTTCAAGGCCTATTTTTGTTATGATCCTGTTTTATACCAATATTATCTACTTCTTCTTTTTTCCAATTGTCTAATTTATCAGTTTGTATTTCATTTTGTGAGTTTTTATCAACCCTCATCGCCACCCAATTTAAACTTGTGAATTGTTTATATTGTGTTTGGTAAACTGTTTTTTCCATTTCTTAATTACTCTAGTTTTTTTTTTAAATTCCTTTTTAACAACACATTTTATCAAAAAATAAATAAAAAAACTCAATTATTTTTGTATATAAACAAAAATAATCCAGATTGATGATTTTGTATCTCTTTATCACAAAACATTAAATGATTACATTGACATGTAGCATACATTTTGACAAATCTTACATTATTACATGAATTCATAGTAGCAAAAGTTTCACACGAATTGGTCCTACAAAAATCATAGATTGTGATGTATAATATTTTTTGGATTTTATTTACACTACAAGAAACAGGTTCAATACTGTCTATAGGGTAACACTACAACGACGACAAGAAAAGTCATCTCTGTAGAGTAAACCTATAGAGACGACTTTTCTTGTCATCGCTGTAGAGTTAACCTACAGATAGAACACTTTTTTGTCATCGTTGTAGAGTTAATCTACAGAGATGACAAAATTGTTATCGCTATAGAACATTTTCAGCGACGACATTTTTCGTCATCTCTATAACACTTGTATTTTAACGGAAAAATTTTCCTCCATTTCCATTCCGCTAAATCTAAAGAGACGACTTTAACTTCTACAACGACGACTTTTTTTGTCGCTATAGAGTTAGTCTATATTTACTATTAGTTTCGTTTATGTGCATTATTTTTGGAAAAAAATCGATTTCTCTCATATTTCTCTCGATTTTCTTCTCTATGCTGCACCTTTGACTAAAGTGTATCGGTTCTATGTGTTGAATCATGCATTTGAAGCTTTTGGTTAGTATTTATGCCTTTTTATAATCTATATATTTAGCATTTTACTTATGTTACATTGCACTGCATTAGTACCATTAACCTTAGAATACCATTTGGAGATTAGCTTTGGTAAGCACACATGTCCTACTATTGGACTATTTGATGTTTACAAACTAATCTTTGAATTGTCCCATAATTGGATAGTTTGACATTGATCCATGAGTAACGAGTTATGTTATTACATATGTTTCCTATGATTTTCTCGATATTTGCACGTTAATTTCGGTGGTGCCCCAAATGTATTCTCCGAGTGTGGACTACGTTTCATGTAGTGCTCGACTTAGGAGAATATAAAAGAGATGTTGTCGGAATAAATGCGTGAAATAGAGACAGTAATAGGAAAAATTAACATAACTCTTTTTTTTTTTTTTTTGCAGCCAACTAGAAGTGAGCATGGAAACGGACAAGAGTTGGATCAAATTAAATAGACAGCGGGCTAAATCAACTGAATTTGCAAATAGAGTAGCATCATTTATTAGAAAGGCAGTCCCGTTGGAAAATGACAAGGGAATGATATTTTGTCCATGCAATAAATGTGTAAATATGGTCAAACAGAAAATAATTGATGTACAAGATCATTTATTTCGATGGGGGTTTTTGGAACATTACGAGAATGGATATATCACAATGAAGATGATAATGTATCTGTGCACGTGCAGCCTACTAATGAAGACACAGTTGGAAGGGATGAGATGGTCGACATTCTGAATGATATAGTGGATGGAGATGAGATTGGTGATACGACCTCTGATCCCCAGTATGACAAGTTGTTTGAGGCAATGCATGCAAATTTGTACCCTGGAGTTTTGTCATACTCGTTGCTTAACTTTTTTGCCAAATTGATGCACCTTAAGGTTGCAAATAAATAGAAAAATAAGTCGGTAGATGAGTTGTTGAAATTACTGAAGTTGACATTCCCAAAAATTAATCTTGTGGAATCCAATTATGAAGCTAAGAAGCACATGAGGAAGTTGTGTTTAGGGTACGAGTCAATTCACCTTTACAAGAATGACTGCACATTATTTTGGAAGGAGAATGGATCGAAACAAATATATCATATCTGCTCAGAAAGTCGGTGGACTAAGATAGCTACAAAAATTAGAGAAGAAGGTGCCGCATAAAGTGTTGCGTTATTTTCCATTGATTTCCAGACTAAAACGATTGTTTGCTACAATGCATACTACAAAACTCATGAGATGACACAATACTTGTCAATCGAGGGATGATGATTAGATGGGACACCCCGTGGATAGAATAGTACGATAAGACTTTGACAAAAGGCATCCAGATTTCGCATGTGAAATACGCAATGTCCGACTAGGTTTGGTTGTCGATGGATTTAATCCATTCAGAAACATCAGTCTATCCTACAGCATGTGGCCGGTGGTTCTAAAACATATAACTTACCTCCATGGTTGTACATGAAGGAAGAAAATTTAATGCTCACTTTGCTAATCTCAGGCCTCGTTCACCAGGTAAGGATATAGATGTTTTTATTTGACCATTAGTGTAATACCGCCTTTCATTTTCATGCCCTTTAAAATTTCACGTCATATTTATGTTAATGTTATTTGAAATTTGAAATTTAATTAATTTTACGTCAATGGTTTGAAATTTGTTTTGCAGTGGAAGGACTTGGACACCGTATCGCTCAATGTGCCAATTATGAATTATAAATTTTTCACGTGCAATTTTATGTAATTAATTAATTTTATTGCCTAGGCATGCTAATTTCTATTTATTGTGTAAGGTTGAAACTTTATTGGCGATTGAAAAGTAAATGCTAAATAGGACTTATGGACTAAATTATGTCCTTAGAGAGAATTGAGGGACCAATTTGCAAATCACCAAAAGTTTATATCTAACCCTACCCTAATATCCTCATTCACGCTCTCTATTCAGTCTATCTCTCTCTCTCACCGATCCCATCTCACTCTCACTCTCAATCCCTGTCTCTCATCTCTCGTTCCCTGCCTCGCTCTCTCGGTCTCGTGTCTCTCTCGACTCACGCACGCTCGTCGTCGACAGCACCGCCGTGCCACCACCCTGGTAATCCTCCCCCTTCCCTCGTTCCTTTCACCGGCAGCGCACAAAACCCGAACACACACGGACACACTGCGCACAAATCGTGATTTTTCACACACCACACGACCACTATGTATTCATGTGTGTATATAAGTTCAGTGTATGTAAATACATGATGTTTCTCATGTTTTTAGATTTAGGCTTAGTTTGATTTCGAACTATACTGTTAAAATTGGAAATATGTAATATTATATATGTTAATTTTAATGTGAATTTGAGGTTTGGGTAATGTAAATATATATGTATAATTTTAGGAATTTGGGGAAAATCTGTAAATGTAGGAATTTAGTAATATAACTTACATGTATAGTTATTTTCAGAATTCAGATTTGATGGGGTTATGAAATTAGTTAATTGTTTGGTAATGTTTTAGTTATAATGTGAAATTTGGATTTAGGAAATTATTTACAAATTTCAGAGTTTTGCAATGTTAATTTTAACAACGTTGACCTGTAATGGTAAATCCTCAGTTTTAGGTTGAATTAGCAACAATGTTTGAGAATTTTCAGATAATGGATAATTAGAATTTTATTGAGAAATTTTATAAAGCTAGGTCAAGCTATGTAATGTTGTAATTTAATTTGAATTAAAAGGTAAGAAAAAGCGTTCTAAAGTACATTGAAATTGACATCTTATTTCGAATATGGTGTTGTGTGTTGGACCTAGAGTAAGGTCACGTTTGGGATTAAATTGTGAATGAAATAGAAGTTTTAAACCTTGCTTAGAGTTTAAAATGTGATTTTTAACTAAAAGTATATTTTATTAAATGAATGGGTACAACTAGGATTTTGGTGCATTGACGTCACGGGAAGCCGATGTCCCTCCACTTGCAAATCCAGATAACGGTAAATACTAAGGATGTCAGGTAAGTAAACTTCCCCTATTTTCATAGAAGTTAAATGTAAATGTGAAACGCGTAAATGGCTGTTTGCAACTTACTTGCTTTGATGAATCTCATTTACTTTATGGAAGTATATGTATTAAGAAGAATGTTCAAGCATGCACATTATCATGTCATTGCATCATCAAGCATGCATTGGCATTGGCATCGAAATTGGAAAGTCAAATGATTTTAAATGAAGAATGTGGTAAGTTTAAGTTTTCTCAAAATGCATGTATCCCAAGTTTTAAGAAAGAATTGGTGTACTTCTATGCCATGAAAGGTGTGAGTCGGAAATGGGGCGCGGGAGATCGGCGTACCCGAATTGAACCTCTATTGCGGTTGTGAATATTAAACCGCTTTGCGGTGACGATTGCTAAACCGCTTGGCGGTGGCAAATACTAAACCGCTTTGCGGCGACGATTGCTAAACCGATTGGCGGTGGCAAATGTTAAACCGCTTTGCGGTGACGATTGCTAAACCGCTTGGCGGCGGCAAATATTAAACCGCTTTGCGGTGACGATTTCTAAATCGGTTGACAGTGGCAAATATTAAACCGCTTTGTGGTGACGATTGCTAAACCGCTTGGCGGTGGCAAATATTAAACCGCTATGTGGTGGAAAAATGATAATCTGGTCCTAAATAAGGAATATTGCCCACTGCATTGTGATTGGCTAGAAGATACACTAAGTGAGTTCACGATAGAAATGAAGTTAAAGTTTTTGGAAAGTCTTTAAATGAAAGTCTTGAAAGGAAGTGAAAGTCTTGAAATGAAGTGAAAGTCTTTAAATGAAAGTCTTGAAAGGAAGTGAAAGTCTTGAAATGAAGTGAAAGTCTTGAAATGAAATGAAAGCCTTGAAATGAAAGTCTTGAAATGGAGTTAAAGTTTTAGAAATGTTTAAGTGAAAGTTTGGAAGGTATGAATGTCTTGAAAAGTAAAGTAAATGAGGGTAATTACTTTGAATGGTTTAAGGAATTTCATGTCATGAGCATGCATCACATGCATAAAGTTTACTTACTGAGCTTTAGCTCACCCCAATCCCTCCCCAACATTTCAGGTGATGAAAGTTAGGTGATCCGAGGAGAGGACTCGGCAGCTGACTCAGGCTATCCCCGCTTCAACCCTTTTAAAATAAAGTTAAATTAGAATTTTTTTCAATTTCTCATTATTTATTCTTTAATTCATGTATTATTGAGGTTAAATTTCCTCTTATTTCATTTGCTAAAGTTTATTTACTTGAAATTATATTGTTGAGGAGTTTGGGACTTATTGTAATGGTTTGGATGATGTTTGGGATTGAATGAGTTGCGATGTGTATTTTAAAAATGAGTTGACATCCAATTTACAGATGAGACTCTGTCGAAATTTTTGTAAAATTTTTATAATAGTAAGTGAAAAGTTTAAATGTTTTAAACGATTATTTCCGCATTTAATGTGAATGGAAGTTAACACGCCTAGGTTTTAGATTTTAAACTTGGGGTGTTACATTTTTGGTATCAGAGCTAAGAGTTTTAAAAGCGGTTCTGTAGACTTTTAAAATTTATTTGAAAATGGTTCGGGTACTGAGTCACGCCTTAAGTGCTTCTCCCTCGATCATCTGGTAAGTTAATTTTTGTTTAAATTATGAAATGTTAATATATGACAATTATTGCAAATTCTTGAATGTTAATGTGTAATGTCGTAAAGTGACAGGCTAAGAATGTTATTAGTGAGTATGACATGTATACCTTGATTATGTAAATGAGAAAATGAGATGGTAATGATTTTTATAAAATTTGGGTAATGTTCATAAGTCCCTATGTAAGAGATAAGAAGTGAATGTGAATAGTACTTTGAGTCACGAAGACTATACCGACACGAGTGTATATAATTTCCAAACAGGAAGTTGAGAAGGTATCAAACTTAGTGTTAGACACTCATCATGTTTGAGTTCGGGACTACTCACTAATTTGGTAGTCTCACATTCATAGAAAAATTGAGTCGCCCACCTCTGTAACTGGAGACCAAGTTTATATTGTCAACACCATTTGAAGAACTGTTGAACTGGAGTTATGTATTGAGAGATTCCCAATCGTGGTGAATGGGAAGGAATAGGTGACAGATCTTGCAACATCGAATATCCACGATCTTGATACTATACTAGGAATGGAACGATTATTTCGGTATAAAATTTCAAACAGTGGCTACGTTAAGGTGGTACTTGAACCTTCAAATGAAACCCTTTTTCGCTTTGTTGAAGTAAAGGCGAAACTTTCTATTTCGATAGCATCAGCGATGAAAGTTCGTCATTTATGAATAAGGGTTGTAGGGCCTAACTGGCTACAGTAGTCGAGGTACCTAAGATGGACACTTCTCTTGAACAAACTTCAATTATTCGAGAATATCTGAATATGTTACCAGACGATCTTTATGATCTATTACCTAAAAGAGAAATTGAATTCGTCATCGACCACGTGCCTGGGTAGCTCTAATATCCAAGGCACATTATCAGATGACTCTTGTAGAACTTGAAGAGCTCAAAGAGCATGTATTGGATCTCATGGACAAGGCTTTTGTTCGAACTAGCTTTTCTCCATGGATTGCTCTTGTGCTATATACGTAAAGAAGAGAGATGGTTCTATGAGACTTTGCATAGAAAATAGAGAATTGAACAAGGTGACAATAAAGAATAAATATGCATTGCTAAGAATTGAGGATCTGTTTGATCAACTTCAAGGTGTAGGGTATTTTTCTAAGATCGATCTGCGATCAGGTTACCATCATTTGAGGATCAAAGAAGTGGACATTACAAAGAAAGTTTTCCGTACTAGACAAGGACAGTATGAGTTCTTGGTGATGTCGTTTAGGTTAACAAATACTTCTGCGAAATTTATGGACTTAATGCATCGAATCTTTAAAGAATATCTGGATCAATTGTTACCATTTTCATTGATGACATAGTGATAAATTCAAGGTCCGAGTAAGAGCATGAAATCGTTGGGGAATCATGCTCCAGAAATTTAGATGAGAAATTATTTGCTAAGTTTAATAAGTGTGACTTTAAGCTGGATAGGGTGTCATTCTTGGGGCATGTTGTATCAAGGGAAGGAATTAATGTTGATCCGAGTAAGATTGAGGAAGTTTGGCGATGCCCTATAATGTTCAAGAAGTTCGTAGTTTTCTCGGATTAGCTGGTTACTACCGGAGATTTGTCGAGGAATTTTCCAATATTGCCTCATCGTTGACTAAGTTGACTAGAAATGATACAAAATTTCAGTGGAGTTCGGATTGTGAAATACGGTTGACAACTGTGCCCATTTTAACTATTCTACAAAGAAATGAATGGTTGTTCATATACAGTGATGCTTCATTAAAAGGGGCTCGGTTGTGTTCTTATGCAGTATGACAAGGTGATGGCCTACACTTCTAGGCAACATAAGGAGTAAAGAATTGTAAAATTTAAGATTTATTGAGATTGAGAGATTGGTATATATAAGATTTTAGTGATTCGTTGATGTAGAAATGTTCATGTGATATATATGATGGTTATTATACTGTGATCTTAAGGAGATTGATATGATTAAATGTTGAGGTCATATGGTATGGTGATAAGTGTCACGTCACATGATTACCACAAGTTATGGTGAATAGATAGTTAATGAATGTTATGATTGTCCTATGGAAGAATAGTGTGATAATATGTTTGAGCTAATTAATCTTATCTTGATAAATGGTTTGTTCATTGCTAAATGTGACCTATGTTCGGGAAACTTCATTTTTTTATGATAAGATAGATGAATTTATTTAAAATTTTGGTGATGTAGTTGTGGTTACTCATGGTGGTTGTACATTAGATGTGAGTAGAGCATATTATCCATTTTGAGATCTCTATGGAATATACATAAAGTTGAATCGTTTAAATCTAAGATGATCATTAGTGTAACTTTTACTTATTGTGGAGTTGTATCTTTGGGTTAAGTAAACTTGATGAGGAATCCTATATGAATCACAAAAGTCTTATTTACTGGTGATAGGTCGATGATTTATTTATAAAATACTTGGTTAGAGTATTGTTATGATGATTTTGAAGGCATGGATTCTTAAATTAGTACCTTGGCTTTAGTTTTAAGATGAGTGTATGATGTTGAATACTTGATTACAATATATAAGTATGAGTTATAGGATTTAAGTTGATCCTCCGATTTTAAAAGAAATGTCAGCGTGTTTAGAAAGGAATTCGTTTGTAAATCTTTCCAGAAAGATTCTGTCAAAGTTTTACTATTTCTACTGTATACTTTGGTATGGACGTCAAGTTTCACTAATTCTGGATTATAAAGTCTTATTTTGGTCAATCTTCTTGATTTTAGTTTTAAGAATGTGATTAATCAATATATATATTAAGGTTTAGACGTTAAAATAGATCCTATGAAAGGCTGGAAATAGAAAGTTAGCGAATGGATTCATAAGTGGGATAATGTCGGTTGATGGTCTCCTACAACAATAACTATCGAACTTCGGTCACGTATGAGGCGCTATACGGGAGGAAGTGTAGATCACCAGTTCGTTGGGATGAGATAGGAGAAAGAAAACTATTGGGTCTAGAAATAGTACAATAGACAGCAGTAGTTGCTGAAATGATTCGTCAACGAATAAAAAATTGCACAGAGTAGACAGAAAAGCTATGCGGATAGAAGAAGGAAACAATTGGAATTCGTTTCAGGTGACATGATCTTTTTGAAGGTAACTCCTATGAAAGGAATTATGAGGTTCGGGAAGAAAGGAAAGTTAAGTTCACGATTTGTTGGTCCCTTTGAAATAATTGAAAAGGTAGGTGACCTGGCTTATCGGGTTGCATTGCCATGTATCAGTGTTGAAGAAGTGTATTTTGAATTCCTCTAATAGACTCAGTTATGAGTCATTGGACCTTTATGAGAATCTGACTTATGAGGAATCACCTGTGAGAATCCTAATGTAGGTAGACATAGAACTTAGTAGTAAGAAGATAACACTAACTGAAGTCCTTTTGGAGGAATCGTGTAGTGGAAGAGATTACTTGAGAACGCAATGATGAAATGCATGCCAAGTATCCATTTTGGTAAGTTTTAATTTCGAGGACGCAATTTCTTTAAGGGGGTAAGGAACTGTAATACCGTCTTTCATTTTCATACCCTTTAAAATTTCACGTCATATTTATGTTAATGTTATTTGAAATTTGAAATTTAATTAATTTTACGTCAATGGTTTGAAATTTGTTTTGCAGTGGAAGGACTTGGACACTGTATCGCTCAATGTGCCAATTAGAAAAATATAAATTTTTCACGTGCAATTTTATGTAATTAATTAATTTTATTGCCTAGGCATGCTAATTTCTATTTATTGTGTAAGGTTGAAACTTTATTGGCGATTGAAAAGTAAATAGGACTTATGGACTAAATTATGTCCTTAGAGAGAATTGAGGGACCAATTTGCAAATCACCAAAAGTTTATATCTAACCCTACCCTAATATCCTCATTCACGCTCTCTATTCAGTCTATCTCTCTCTCTCTCACCGATCCCATCTCACTCTCACTCTCAATCCCTGTCTCTCGTCTCTCGTTCCCTGCCTCGCTCTCTCGGTCTCGTGTCTCTCTCGACTCACGCACGCTCGTCGTCGACAGCACCGCCGCGCCACCACCCCGGTAATCCTCCCCCTTCCCTCGTTCCTTTCACCGGCAGCGCACAAAACCCGAACACACACGAACACACTGCGCACAAATCGTGATTTTTCACACACCACACGACCACTATGTATTCATGTGTGTATATAAGTTCAGTGTATGTAAATACATGATGTTTCTCATGTTTTCAGATTTAGGCTTAGTTTGATTTCGAACTATACTGTTAAAATTGGAAATATGTAATATTATATATGTTAATTTTAATGTGAATTTGAGGTTTGGGTAATGTAAATATATATGTATAATTTTAGGAATTTGGGGAAAATCTGTAAATGTAGGAATTTAGTAATATAACTTACATGTATAGTTATTTTCAGAATTCAGATTTGATGGGGTTATGAAATTAGTTAATTGTTTGGTAATGTTTTAGTTATAATGTGAAATTTGGATTTAGGAAATTATTTACAAATTTCAGAGTTTTGCAATGTTAATTTTAACAACGTTGACCTGTAATGGTAAATCCTCAGTTTTAGGTTGAATTAGCAACAATGTTTGAGAATTTTCAGATAATGGATAATTAGAATTTTATTGAGAAATTTTATAAAGCTAGGTCAAGCTATGTAATGTTGTAATTTAATTTGAATTAAAAGGTAAGAAAAAGCGTTCTAAAGTACATTGAAATTGACATCTTATTTCGAATATGGTGTTGTGTGTTGGACCTAGAGTAAGGTCACGTTTGGGATTAAATTGTGAATGAAATAGAAGTTTTAAACCTTGCTTAGAGTTTAAAATGTGATTTTTAACTAAAAGTATATTTTATTAAATGAATGGGTACAACTAGGATTTTGGTGCATTGATGTCACGGGCAGCCGATGTCCCTCCACTTGCAAATCCAGATAACGGTAAATACTAAGGATGTCAGGTAAGTAAACTTCCCCTATTTTCATAGAAGTTAAATGTAAATGTGAAACGTGTAAATGGCTGTTTGCAACTTACTTGCTTTGATGAATCTCATTTACTTTATGGAAGTATATGTATTAAGAAGAATGTTCAAGCATGCACATTATCATGTCATTGCATCATCAAGCATGCATTGGCATTGGCATTGGCATCGAAATTGGAAAGTCAAATGATTTTAAATGAAGAATGTGGTAAGTTTAAGTTTTCTCAAAATGCATGTATCCCAAGTTTTAAGAAAGAATTGGTGTACTTCTATACCATGAAAGGTGTGAGTGGAAAATGGGGCGCGGGAGATCGGCGTACCCGAATTGAACCGCTATTGCGGTTGTGAATATTAAACCGCTTTGCGGTGACGATTGCTAAACCGCTTGGCGGTGGCAAATACTAAACCACTTTGCGGGGACGATTGCTAAACCGATTGGCGGTGGCAAATATTAAACCGCTTTGTGGTGACGATTGCTAAACCGCTTAGCGGTGGCAAATATTAAACCGCTTTGCGGTGACGATTGCTAAACCGCTTGGCGGTGACAAATATTAAACCGCTTTGCGGTGACGATTGCTAAACCGGTTGACGGTGGCAAATATTAAACTGCTTTGCGGTGACGATTGCTAAACCGCTTGGCGGTGGCAAATATTAAACCGCTATGCGGTGGAAAAATGATAATCTGGTCCTAAATAAGGAATATTGCCCACTGCATTGTGATTGGCTAGAAGATACACTAAGTGAGTTCACGATAGAAATGAAGTTAAAGTTTTTGGAAACGTTTAAATGAAAGTCTTGAAAGGAAGTGAAAGTCTTGAAATGAAGTGAAAGTCTTTAAATGAAAGTCTTGAAATGAAGTGAAAGTCTTGAAATGAAAGTCTTGAAATGAAGTGAAAGTCTTGAAATGAAATGAAAGTCTTGAAATGGAGTTAAAGTTTTAGAAATGTTTAAGTGAAAGTTTGGAAGGTATGAATGTCTTGAAAAGTAAAGTAAATGAGGGTAATTACTTTGAATGGTTTAAGGAATTTCATGTTATGAGCATGCATCACGTGCATAAAGTTTACTTACTGAGCTTTAGCTCACCCCAATCCCTCCCCAACATTTCAGGTGATGAAAGTTAGGTGATCCGAGGAGAGCACTCGGCAGCTGACTCAGGCTATCCCCGCTTCAACCCTTTTAAAATAAAGTTAAATTAGAATTTTTTTCAATTTCTCATTATTTATTCTTTAATTCATGTATTATTGAGGTTAAATTTCCTCTTATTTCATTTGCTAAAGTTTATTTACTTGAAATTATATTGTTGAGGAGTTTGGGACTTATTGTAATGGTTTGGATGATGTTTGGGATTGAATGAGTTGCGATGTGTATTTTAAAAATGGTTTTGATGTCCCTCTACAAGTTGGCTATGTCCAATTTACAGATGAGACTCTGTTGAAATTTTTGTAAATTTTTTATAATAGTAAATGAAAAGTTTAAATGTTTTAAACGATTATTTCCGCATTTAATGTGAATGGAAGTTAACACGCCTAGGTTTTAGATTTTAAACTTGTGGTGTTACAATTAGTAAATGAGTTGAAAGAGTTGTGGGTAATGGGTGCTGATACTCGCGATGCAGCAGCCAATAAGAGTGTATTTAGAATGCGTGCAACATTGTTGTGGACTATCAGTGATTTTCCTGCAAGAAGTAGTCTTTTAGGGTGGAGTGGTCAAGGATATGGGGCACGCCCAACTTGCAATGAAGATACACCATCAGAACGTGTCATTGGAAAAACAGCGTGTGTGGGTCATCAACATTTTTTGCCAAGTAATCATACTTGGCAAAAAAAATCGTGATTTCAATGGACTAGTCGAGACTATGCCTCCTCCCCATCGATTTACATGTGCAGACATAATGAGGGAGTTGAGTGGTATGAACATTGGAATTCTTGTGAAGCACCCTATGTTTGGAGGTCGTAAAAGGAAGAGGGATGTAGGTAAACTCAATTGGAGAAAGATTAGTATTTTTTACGAGCTACCGTATCGGTCCACTATTGAGTTGTAGCTTAACCTTGATGTGATACATGTTGAGAAGAATTTTTTTGATAGTTTACTTGGTACGTTGCTTGGTGACCCGCAAAAGTCGAAGGACATTGAAAATGCAAGACAAGACAAGACAAGACAAGATTTGATGGAATTAGGCATCAAGCCGGAGTTGCATTTGTATAAAGATGGTAATCGATGGATGAAGCCCGCAGTGGAATACACTATGACCAATCCAAACCGCCAGAGATTTTGTAATTTTATGAGATCTGTGAAACTCCCAAATAAATTTGCTTCTAATTTGATGAAGAACATTGATTCAAATGGCAACCGTATCATGGGTCTAAAGTCACATGATTGTCACATTATCATGCAGCGCTTGTTGGCTTTTGGATGTCGAGCCTATATGAACAAGACTATTTCATCCACTGTAGCTGAAATATGCACATTCTTTAAAAATTGTGTATGAGGTCGATAAAAATCAGCAACATGGTTAATGCACAGCAGCAACTCATTCTTATCCTCTACAAGCTTAAACGAATCTTTCCCCAGCATTTTTTTATATTATGATTCACCTAGTGATTCATCTTCCTGAAGAGGCTATTCTTGGTAGGCCTGTTTACATGTGGTGGATGTACCCATTTGAGAGATATCTCAAGAAACTGAAGGACTGTGTCAGGAATCAGTCGAAGTCTGAAGGTTCTATCGTTGAGGGGTATGTCGTTGAAGAGGCATTGACATTTTTCTCTAGATATTTCGATGACATAGAGACTCGATTTAATAAATCAGGGCAGAATGAAGATGTTCACGTCCCAAGAAAGGATTTTTCGATTTTCAAACCACTGTGTCGACCAATTGGCAAGACAGTCTCAATGGTGCTTGAACGTACTGTACGAGATCAGATTGAGTTCTACATCTTAAACAATTGCCATGAAATTGAATAACGTATGTGAAATTATTTCTATTCAAATCTAGATATTCACATGATTAGTATTCTAAATTATTTTCATTTGGGTTTCCAGTGAACACAAGTAAGGGTTGATGTCTGCAGGAGTCCACAATGCTGATCAATTGCACGGGCAGGAGTTTGCAGCATGGTTTTGCACGAAGATTTGGAATTTAATATTACATGGAACAAAAAATGTTTTTCACTAATTTCTTTATTAAATTGCATTTGCATTTATTTCTGAAAGATGTATAACCTGCACCGAAATAACTCACCAGAAGTCACTCCTCAATTATGAGCAATTGAGTCTCGTTCAAATCATACGGTCAAATCGTACCCGGCATGTATTGTGGATGGAGTTCGATTTTTAACATCCGATCTTGATATCAGAAGGAAAACCCAGAACAGTGGAGTTAGTGTGCAAGCCCCGCGGGATAAATGTTCTACGATCAGTTACAACAGATATTGGAGTTGTCTTATGATTTTCACCAAAGATAAAACATAAAAAATCTCTATTTTGATGTCTAAACAAACCCGAACGCCCAAAATAATAACATTATCATTATCAAGTACAAATGTATTAAAAAAATTATTAAAAAATCTAGAATTTACTTAATTTTCCATGAAAAATAATGTCAATCAAACAACGAAATTTTAAAATTCCTACTTTTTCTATCCGGAAATTAAACTAATCCAACACTTTTAATTGATTTTTGTTGAGTGCATTTTACATGCATATTTCATACATTTATGGTAGTACTTTTTGAGTAAATTGGACAAATACCTATTTAATTGTGAATATTTTGTGGTCATATAGGTTCAACAATCAACTTCATGGGAGAAAGTACAAGAAAGAAGCTTAATTGAAGAAATGGGAGGAAAAAAAACCAAATATGCAAAGCAAAAAAGTAAGGGGCCAAGGTGTGAGCTTTCAGAAGTTCAGGACCAGACTTGCAATTAGAAGAGGGACCAGAATGCACATCTCCAAAATTGGAAGGACCTTAGACGCGATTTTACAAGGATCTTTTTGAAAGAAATCGAAAATTTTGGGGACTAAGTTGACCGACATTAAAAGTTGGAGGACCTCAATTGCAATTTATTGAATGACCAAGCTGTAAAACCACACTCAGCTGAACCACGCGAACGCGTGGCTTGAACCAAGTGGCACTCGTGACTCAGACCTAAAATCTAACCCGAGAGTTTTCAGGGTGACCACGCGATCGCGAAGCCTTCAGGTGCGCGATTGCGCGGTTAACTTTTTGAAAAAAATATTTGGGCCTAACCGGTGCAACCCGATTCGGCCCAAACGCTGTCAAAAGTGAATCTACGCGTTTTTGGGTATTTTTGAAGGTTTTTCGCTAGGGTTTTGACATTCTTCTTGCCTCTTTTTTTCAATTTAACACATTTCTCTCTCAAGTTTTCTTACACTTTCTTGGCATTTCTCTTGTAATTAATTATTTTGGGGAAGAATGTTGATTGAAGGGAGAAATACCTACAACATTATTGAAGAACATTGATGTTTTGAAGCTACAATCATTGTTGAAGGGATGTTTTTATTATAAATCTTCATATTTCTTCATATATTTGAATCCATTGTTGAAATGATGTATTTAATTCTTGTGTTTTATTATTATTTCACTATGGACTAATTTATTTTGTGTTGTGATGATTGATGAAGCTTGACCTAGCTTAGTTTTTATTAATGCTTGCATTGAGAATTTAAGCTATTTATTATCTTGTACATTTATTGTTGTATTCTATATCAATACAATATTTTCTCTAGCTTCTTGTTAAGGATAGAGATATACCTTAAACCATAGATGATCCATTGAATTATTTTCACAAAGGTTTAATGCAATTGATATTTTTTTAATCGACATAGAGATATAGTAGGTTAGTTCCACTAATTAGGTGATGGTCAAGTGGAATCAAGAATCCTAACACTCCTTTTTCATCAAGTTATAACCATTTTCTACTTATTTAGTTACTATTGTGAATTTAATTTAAGTAATAGAACATTCCAAAACCAAACTTTATTGTGTGTGTTTATTGTTGAAATTGATTAAATTGGAGTGTAATTGAAATAGAAAATCCTTGCGGTGTGTTTTTAGAGAACAAATTTTTGGCGCCATTGTCGGGGATTGTTTCTATTTGAATTATATTTTAGTTGATATTAGTTTTGACAATTAGTTACTTTGATTTATTGTACAAATTTTCTTTTGTTTTGTGTAGGAAATCTTCTAATTTCTCTTATTGTTCTAGGTTGTCAATAGTGCGTCGAACTAGAAGTCTTGAACTATTTGAATTAGATCTGGATATCAAGGGAAGTTTTCGACGTAGAGTAAGGGAACAACAGGAAGCTAGGAGACAACTTCTTATTGGAATGGAAGGAGAAGGAGTTAACAACGAGCTTAATACTCCACCCGCAATTCCTCCAAGGGGTGGAATCCCACCCGGTTTCAATCCTCAAGCTGCTAGAGTTCAAGAGCCCATGGTTAATGAAGAAGACATGCTATTTGGGGATTTCATGAATCCCCCTATTGTCGAGAATCAATCAAGCATTGTATATCCCTCCTATAATCATCCAAACTTTCAACTTCTGCCGGATGTCATCAATTTTTTTCTCTAACACTATCTCATTCTATGAGAGAACCGATGAGAATCCACATGCCCATGTGGCATGCTTCCTTGAGATTTGTAGCAACTTCAAATATGATGGTGTGAATGTGGAAGCAATTTGAATGAGATTATTTGTGCAAACCTTGAAAGACAGGGCAAGAGAATGGCTTGACACTTTGCCTCCGGGGAGCATCACTACTTGGGTGGAATTTGTACAAAGATTTACTACAAAAAGATTTCCACCTTCTAGAGTTACTAAACTCAAGCATAATATTGCTACATTTCAACAATTCGAGATGGAGAGTTTTCATGAAGCTTGGGAGATATTCAAAGATATGCTTAGGAAGTGTCTAAATCAGGGAGATATTCAAAGATATGCTTAGGAAGCGCCTAAATCATGAGATCACATTGGGGCAACAGGTCAACCACTTCTTTGCCGGGGTTAACTCCTCGTCGTTCAAATGTGGACTCATCTTCTAATGGGTCCATCAAAACAAAGAGAATTCGAGAGGCTTATGATTTGTTTGAGATTATGAGTGAACAAAGTGCAATGTGGCCGGATAGAGGTGCACCAAGGAGTTCTAGTGGTGCACGTGGGGTGATGATTATGCATTTGTCTTGTCAAAGATAGACTCCTTAGCCAAGAAAGTGGAAGAGCTATCTACTTCAACCTCTCAGCCCGTCAACATGGTTCAAACCCCTCCGGTATGTGAGATATGTGGGGCTAATCATCAAAGCTCGATGTGTCCATTAGTAGCAAGTGGTTCTTCATCTACCGAGCAAGTTGCTTGGGAAGAGGCTATTACCAAGCTAGCAAATCATCAATTGCAGTATCAAGAATGCAATGATGCCTCTTTGAAAAATTTGGAGAAGTAAGTGGGTCAAATAGTAAAACTTCTCTCTGGAAGGCAACAAGGAGCTTTGCCTAGCAATACCGAAACAAATCCTAGGGAGAATGTTCAAGCTATTACAAAAATGAGCGGGTACAATTCCCCAAGATCACGGCTCCTCAACCAATGACTTAATCAAGGAAGGCTCCTATTGAAGAAAATGAGCCTATTCAAACACCTGAAAAAGTTGTTGAAGTGCCCAAAGAAAGTGAACCAGAATCATCAACATCAAATGCTCCAACACCAATCAAAGATTATGTGCCTCCTATTCCCTTTCCTCAAAGGTTACAAAAGCAAAAGTTTGATAGTCAATTTGGCAAATTTTTGGAAGTGTTCAAGAAGCTACACATCGACATTCCTTTTGCCGATGTGATGAGTGATTGATTAGCACTTGTTTGGTTCATTCGTTGCCTTATTTTGTTATTGGTTTGATCTTATTTAAGTATTGTTTAATGCATTTTATGTTTTAATGTGTATAGGATCACAAAGGACGAGAAACAAGGAATAAAGGACCAAAATGCACGTAAAACTGAAGTTTGGGGATCTTGGATGCAATTTACTTACGGTCATAACACCTCATACTTACGGCCGTAAATCAATGTTAGGCGTAGGTGGAAATTATGCAGAAACTCACTTACGGACATAACCCTAAAACCTAAGGCCGTAACTTCTAAAATATAAAAATTTCCAGAGACTGGATTACAGCCATAACTACCATAATTACGGCCGTAACTTATACGCAGATTTCTTTCCATTCTGAATTCATGACCTATCTTTGGTATATCTTCTTGGTCACTCTAGGGAAAAATTTTAGAGCTATAAAAACAGGAAAATCACCACATAATGAAGGCAAGAAAATTGAGAAGAAAATTAGATATTAAAAGAGAGAATTATTCGGATTCAAGCAAGAAGCATCAATGGAATTCATGGAGCAAATTGAAGATTTCGCAACAATTATGATGGGCTAAGTTTCCTCGTATTGTTCAAAGGGGAAGTTGTGTCAATTTAATTATGTTATCTTATTTTCCTACAAAAAAATAACGTTATAACTATTCATTTATTTCAATTGTTGGGTTATTATATTTTTAATGTTTATTGAGTTTATTTGATTAATAGTTTAATAGTTTAATTTGGCCAATTGGATTATTGATCTTTGGATTCATGAATATGCTATGTTTATATTCTTGATCCGTAATTGTCATTGAATCTTTACTTTAATAGCAAATAAATCTCGTGCAGGTTTAGTAATAACTCAACTTGAATTGATTAATTCGAGCTTGTGAAATTAACGATCCAATTCAATCTATTCTTCTAAACTTTCATACTAGTCGTGCATTAAATCCTAAGAGCTTGTTTAGAATTGTCCGTGGCTAGAATTGGTTCGAAGAGCTTGTTTTTAATCAATACACATAAGAAAGAATTTAGATAATCAGAGCTTATTGATTATTTATGATTGATAATTGAATTAGGGATATAAACACGTTACAATGAAAGGTATAACATTAATTGAGGGTACAACCAAACCCGAGAACAAGATTTCTTCTCATATTAAGTCTCTAGTCCTATTTAATTATTTATTTTATGCATAGTTTTCATTCAAATAATTTCCAACAACAAAACTCCCCAATTCTATTTTAATTGATCGAACAACCATTTTTAGTTCATCGTTTCTCATGAGATCGACCCTTACTCTCGCTACTACATTATTAATTAATATTTGGTGAGTAAGAAATTATTTATTATTTTGGTGTATTGTGACACGTATCACAATGCGTTGGCTCAAATTCTAAGCTATGATAAGTTCATGAAGGATATTCTATCCAACAAAAGAAGACTTGAAGAGCATGAGGCGGTGATGCTAACGGAGGAGTGTAGTGCAATCATTCAAAACAAACTTCCTCCGAAAATCAAAGATCCAGGGAGTTTTACTATTCCATGCACTATTGGTGATGTTAATTTTAGTAAAGCTTTATGTAATCTTAGTGCTAGCATTAACTTAATTCCTTTGTCCATTTTCAAGAAATTGGAATTGGGGGAAGCTAAAGCAACCACCGTGTCTCTACAATTGGCGGATAGATCCATCTTCCTGGCAGATTTCATTATTCTTGACATGGAGGATGTTCTTGTGAAAGTGGATAAAATTCATCTTCCTGGAAGATTTCATTATTCTTGACATGGAGGAAGACCATGACATTCCAATCATTTTGGGAAGGCCATTTCTAGCTACCAGGACAGCTCTTATTGATGTGCAAGAAGGTCAATTGATATTAAAGGTGCAAGATGAGCTAGTCACCTTCAATGTGTTAAAAGCTATTAAATATCCTTCGGAGTCCAATTCATGTTTTCAGGTGGATGTAATTAATCATCTAGTGGTCAACTCTTTAAACCATGGGATTTCTAAGGATCCATTGAAATCTTGCATTGCCCATTCTTTGACTATTGACGATGATGATAATGAAGTTGAACAAATGGCTTACTACTTGGAGGCACCACCACAATATCAACACAAGAGGGCTCCTTATTTTGAGGAGTTGAAGAAGAGTTCTTCACCGCCATTACCATCTCTCGAGAAAGCACCTACTCTTGAACAAAAGCTACTTCCTTCCCACTTGAGGTATGCTTATTTGGGAGAATCTTCTACCCTTCCGGTCATTATTTCTAATTATTTGAATGAAGTGGAGGAAGAAAAATTGCTTCGGGTATTGAGGGAGCACAAAGAGGCTATTGGATGGACCATCTCGGATATTCGAGGTATTTTCCCTTCATTGTGTATGCATAAAATTCTTATGCAAGATTATTTCAAACTCTCGGTGGAGAATCAACGTTGGTTGAATCCAAACATGAAAGAAGTTGTGAGAGCCAAAGTGGTGAAGTGGCTTGATGCGGGTGTTATATCCAATCTTGGATAGTGCATGGGTAAACCCGGTGCAAGTAGTGCCAAAGAAAGGACGTGTCACGGTGGTGAAGAATGAAAACTATGAGCTTATTCCAACAAGGTCGGTGATGAGGTGGAGAGTTTGTATTGATTATCGCAAACTCAACAATGTTACTAGGAAAGAACATTTTTCCCTTCCATTCATCGATCAAATGCTTGAGCGGTTGGTGGGTCACTCTCACTATTACTTTCTAGATGGGTATTCAGGCTACAATCAAATTCCTATAGCCCCGGAGGATCAAGAGAAGACAACATTCACATGCCCATATGAAACTTTTGCATATAGGAGGATGCCCTTCAGTCTTTGCAATGCTCTTGCTACTTTCCAACGGTGCATGATGACCATCTTCTCCGACATGGTGGAGAAATTTATTGAGGTATTTATAGATGACTTCTCGGTATTTGGCACTTCATTTGATGATTATTTTAATAATTTGAAAATGGTACTTAAAAGATGTGAGGATACCAATTTAGTATTGAATTGGAAAAAATGTCACTTTATGATTCAAGAAGGGATAGTTCTTGGACACCAGATTTCAAGCAAGGGGATCGAGGTCAGCAAAGCAAAAATTCAAGTTATTGAAAAACTACCTCCCCTAACCTCGGTGAAGGGCATAAAAAGTTTTTTGGGGTATGCGGGATTTTATAGGCTGTTCATCGAGGACGTCTCACAAATCACAAAGCCACTTTGTTCACTACTTGAGAAGAGTGTCACATTTGATTTCTCTAAAGAGTATCTCCAAGCTTTTAACACTCCTAAAGAGAAACTCATCACGACACCTATTACTGTGGCTCCTGATTGGAGTGTGCCCTTTGAGCTTATGTGTGATGCAAGTGACTATGCCGTGGGAGCAGTGTTGGGGCAAAGGAAAGACAAAATCTTGCATGTCATCTACTATGCTCGTAGAACCTTGATCGATGCTCAATTGAATTATGTTACTACCGGGAAGGAGATGCTAGCGGTAGTCTTTGCTTTTGACAAGTTTTGATCATATCTTATTGGGTCTAAGGTGATTGTGTATACCGACCATTCGTCCCTCAACTATTTGTTGGGAAAGAAAGATGCTAAGCCGAGGTTGATTAGATGAGTTCTTCTTCTCCAAGAGTTTGATTTGGAGATTCATGACAAGAAGGGGACCGAGAATCTTGTGGCTAATCACTTGTCTAGACTTGAGAAAACCTAGGAGGTTATTGATGAAGAGATAAGTGAAGTATTCCCGGATGAGCAACTTTTTCAAATCATGGATCTTTTGCAAGCTTCTAGTGTGCCATAGTATGCGGACCGTGTGAATTTTCTAGCAAGTGGCATCACTCCCCGGACCGCTCTTATCAACAAAGGAAAAAGTTCTTTGCGAATATCAAGCATTATTTTTGGGATGACCTATTGTTGTTCAAAAGGGGTCCGGATCAAATCATTTGAAGATGTGTGCCCGAGGAAGAGATGGATAAAATTCTTGAACAATGTCACTCATAACCTTATGGAGGTCATTTTGCATTTTGGTTCCGTGAAAACCACATCAAAGATTTTTCAATCGGGGATTTTGTTGGCCTACCTTGTTTAAGGATGCTCACACACTTGTGTCCAAATGTGATCATTGCCAACGCCTAGGTAATATCTCCAATAGAAATGAAATGCCTTTAAATTCTATTTTATAAGTGGAAATATTAGATGTTTGGAGTATTGACTTCATGGGACCCTTCCTATCTTCATTTTCAAATCAATACATTTTGGTAGTGGTGGACTATGTGTCAAAATGGGTAGAAGCGGTAGCACTCCCCACCAATGATGCTCGAGTGGTGGTGAACTTGTTAAAGAAAAATATTTTTACTCGTTATGGCACCCCTCGAGCTATCATTAGTGATGGAGGAAAACACTTTTGTAACCGCTTCTTCGACTCACTTTTGACCAAGTATGGAGTCAAACATCGAATATCCACTCCTTATCATCCAAAAACAAGTGGGAAGGTGGAGATTTCAAATAGAGAGTTGAAGAAAATTCTTGAAGTGACGGTGAATGCCTCAAGGAAAGATTGGTCCAAGAAACTTGATGATGCATTATGGGCATACCGCACCGCCTTCAAAACCCCCAATAGTATGTCTCCATTTCGCCTCTTATTTGGAAGAGCATGTCACCTTCCGGTTGAGCTTGAGCCTTTTGGGCAACAAAATTCTTGAATTTTGATATGAAGTTAGCCGATGATAAAAGACTACTCCAACTCAATGAACTTGATGAGTTTCTCCTTGATTCATATGAGAATGCTCGGATTTACAAAGAGAAGACAAAGATGTGGCATAATAAGAACATTTTGAAGTGAGACTTCCAAGTTGGGCAACAAGTACTTCTTTACAACTCTAAACTTCGATTGTTTCTCGGTAAACTGCGCTCTAGATGGTCGGGACCTTTCACTATTTCTCAAATCTTCCCACGTGGAGTTGTTGAACTTTATCATGAGGATAAAGGGAACTTCAAAGTCAATGGGAAACGCTTGAAACCATACTTGGGTGATGATTTTGATAAGGAGAAGTCATCCATCCCTCTTGCAAATCCTAAGTGATTGTATCCAAAAGTTGAGCTTACGACTCTAACCAAGCATTTTTTGGGAGGCAACCCAAATTTCTACTCTCTTTTTACTTACTTGTTGATATTTACTAGTTCTATCTTTATTGCTTTTAATTTGGTTAATCATCAATTTTTGTAGGTTGAATTTTTGAAATCCTAAGCGGCCTTGTCCTCAACAAGTTTGGTGGAGATTTGCTTGCCAAGAGAATCAAAAGCATAGGTCAATTTTAAACATCATTCACGCATCAATCCGGGGAAGTTCCATCACCAATTCCTTATTTTTTTATGCTCTTGTCTACATTGAGGACAATGCTTGATTTAAGTTTAGGGGTGTTAGGATCATTTTGCTATGTGAACATTTTACATTGCCTTGCCAGCTCTTGATGTTTTGATGTTTGAAATTGCTTATTTTGTTTGGAATATTGACATGCTAGATAGCCTTGCCGACTTAAGAGATTTTCATGTTTGAAGTTATTGTTAATTCATGAGTTATGACCAAATTTGCTACTTGTGCTACTCTCTATAAAATGCTTATCCATGCAAGATCTTATATACATTGTGCACAATAGTCATGCTTGATTGTTAGTGAGTTTAAGAATTGTTGAAGGATGAAGAGGTTAAAGGAGTAGAAGAACTAAGTTGTGAGCTTGTATTTTAATATTTATCAACTTATCCATTTTTTTCCTAATGCTCTAAATCTCTTGATCCTAATGTAAGACAAATTTGGGGGTGGTCGACCCGGTGAAGGAGACGATCCAGACGTGTGGTGATTCCATGCATGTTGGAAATATTTTATTGTGTGGAGTATCTTTCACCAAGCATAAGCTAAGTAATCACTGTATGCTAGAATTCTAAGCCCATTTTAATTTTTGCATTGCATTACCCTATCTCGAAGCCTTTTTGACTGAGCAATTAAGCCTGTAGGAGTATCTTGAAACTTCGTGCCTTAAGTTTGAAACTTGGGAATCACCGGCCTAAAGCTCGCTACATGGGTTAATTAGAAAGCTTAATAAGTAGGGTACTCACACACTTTAAAAAGAAAATGATGAGATTCGAAGCGCGGAAGAAACGCCGGAAAGTTCAGAACCCAGGTTGTGGATGGACGGTGGAATCTTGACCCGATATTCACGACGCGATGGCTCGACGATGCGGAATAAAGAACCACGACTTTCGAAACGCCACAAGGAATTGCCCAATCTCCTTGATAAGTTTCTGGTTTTGACGCCACAAATATTCACAAAAAATATTTGATAAGTTCGGTATTTGAACGCCACAAGAAATATTCTTGATAAGTTCGAAAAACATAGGAATCCACCTATAACTTTTATTGAATCCTCAATAAAAACTGTTTATATCAAAATCAAAGTCTCAAGTCTGAATTATAATGAATGGAAAGGAATATAAATAAGTAAAATAATCTAGCCGCTAATTGACTCAAAATAGAATTCTAATTAGACTAAAATTCTAAAAGAGGCAAACAAATAATTAAAAACAAAATTTAACCTAAAAATAGGCAAAAACCCTAATTTTCGTCTGCATAATTGACTTCCTGTTTTGAAGCCCCAAATGATGGAATTTTACCATAAAGTTAGTTGGCTCAAGGGCTTTAGCTCATGAGTTTTGCTTAGTGGCTCATTTCTACTCAAAAAATACATATTATGCATCTAATTCCGACATGGTTGACTGGATTGCACTTTTATTTGGCTTGAATATTTAACTTTTTCCGTCAAGCCTGCTATGACTCCGATTGTCGAGGGTCCGAAACACATCATACCCTCCTTCTTTAGGATGATTCGTCCCAAATCATAGCTTTGTTCCTGTTGTTTCACTTCACCTCCTGGATCAAACGGAAAATTATTGCTTCCATGCCAGAGGGATGACCAATAGTATCCTGTAACTTGGGTTACATGAATGGATTGAAGTAGAAACTCCTGTGGGCATTGGTGGTGTTGCCCAAATTTCCAAGCACATTTAACATGCAAGACAAAATTAAATAAAGCGAGGAGGGAAATGTTAGGTTTCATGAGGTACAAGGTATGGATCCTTGTATTCATGAATTATCACCGTCAATTCCTCCTTTGGAACCACGAGGCCCTTCTCTTCACCTTGTTCTTCCTTTGCAAGTTCTCGTTTATTCCTCTCTACTTCTTTTCTCTCAAGCACCTCTTTAATATTTTTACTTTCAAATTCAACCACACCTCCTATCTCCAGATTTTTATCACCACGCTCATGTACTACCTCATTACTACCCAAATGTGGATCTTCCAATTCAACACTCAAATCTTGAACTTCAACCTCAACTCCCAATTCCACCTTCTCCTCATCAAATTTTGGAATTTGTTTATTTTTTTTAATTTCAAATCTCCCTCCTTCTTATCAATATCCTTATCCCCACGATGCCTCCTATTACACCACTTTTCACTCTCATTCCTTACCCTCCGTGAATCTTCTAGTGTTTCCTCTAATGTCAACCCATATAGTACGCATGTTTTCTCTTTCTTAAGGAATTGTTATATTTGCATACACTTATCATAAACAGCCTCCCTCCTACGTCTCCATGATTTTCCCAATAAAATATGATAAGATTTTAATAGCACTACATCACACCATACATCCTCACTATACCTTCCCTGGGTGATAGGCACTAGAACTTGTTTGGTTACTTTGAAATTCCAAAAATCCCTCATCCACGTTATCCTATAAGGTTTATAGTGTGGTTCTAGGGGCAATCCTAATTTTTCAATCACGGTGCTACTAACGAAATTAGTAAAACACTTTCCATCAATCGCCAAACTGCACCCCTTATAATACACATAACATTTAGTTTGGAATAAAGAACTCGGATCATAATCCATTCCTTATGTGGCGTTTCAAAAATTCAAGAACGAAGAGGATTTAGACATCAAATAGCAAGAACGACTTTTATTTACTTGGAAGGAAATGAATATTAAGAATTTTAAAGAAACTCAAGAAAGTGGTTTTTGAATTTGGAATAACTTTTTTTTTTTTTTTGAATAATGAATTTTCGGAATTAAATAAAAAATAAAAAAAATAATTTTTTTTTTTAATAAATCCTAAAATTCGACACAAACGGAACAGGATTTGGATAAGAATCGAACAAAATAAACACTTTTGGATTTTTGTAGAATTTTTATATGGATCAAAAAATGGAAAAATTTACTGGCACGAAGAACACTCAAGAAAAGAAAGACTCAATAACAAGATATGGATAATTCTTATGGCAAACTCGATGATAAACATAAGAATTAAACTAGATAAAATAAAAAACCTGAATTCAAAGTCCAGCTCTGATACTAGATGATAAGATTCGACATGTGGAAGAAATGTCGAAAAGTTCCGAACTCAGGTTGTGGTTGGACGGATGAATCATGAACCGATATTCACGACGCGATGGCTCGACGATACGGAATAAAGAACCACGACTTTCGAAACGCCACAAGGATTTGCCCAATCTCCCTGATGAGTTTCTGGTTTTGAACGCCACAAATACTCTCGCGAATATTTGATAAGTTCTGGATGAACACCACAAGATAATCAATCTTGATAAGTTCGGGTTTGTAATGTGAATCCACGCATTAAAAAATTGAAAAACGTTCAATCTCTTTTATTCAATAATCAAAGTCTTATGTTTTTACATTGAATGGAAAAGCATATAAATAGACAAAATAAACCCTAACTGTCTCAAAATAGAATTCTAATTAGACTAAAATTCTAAAATAGGCAAACAAATAATTAAAAACAAAATTTAACCTAAAAATACGCAAAAACCCTAATTTCCGTCTGCATAATTGACTTGTTGTTTTGAAGCCCCAAATGATGGGATTTGGCCATAAAATCAGTGGACTCAAGGGCTTCAGCCCATGAGTTTTGCTTAGTGGCTCATTTCTACTTGAAAAATACATATTATGCATCTAATTCCGACATGGTTGACTGGATTGCACTTTTATTTGGCTTGAATATTTAACTTTTTCCGTCAAGCCTGCTATGACTCCGATTGTCGAGGGTCCGACACACATCAGAAAATGAGAGCAAACAATCACATCATCATTTCATTTGCTTAATAAGTCTACCCCCGTTTCGTAGCCTTTTTTACTCGAGTTAATAAGTCCATAGGGGTATTTTTAAACATAGTACCCTTTGATCTTAAAATAATCGGAGAGCTGCCGACCTAAAGCTCGCTACATGGGTCAATTAAAAAGCTTAAGGGAGTGGGGAAGGCGCGAGCATTCATCATGTTAATTTTCTGAAATCATGCATTTGTACTTGCATAAGGGCTTAGATTAATAGTGGGTTTGAATTACTTAGTATAAACTTGAATGTCGAAGCACTCATTTAGTGGAGAATCGCTGCATTTCTAGATTATCGAAATTGTCGGTAAAACGCAACCAAATTAGAGTGGAAAAAGAAAAGAGTGATTTGAGAGTACCCTCTAGAACTGTATTCCGGGAAAGGAAAGAAATATCTATCGGGTGATGAATGTCACGAGTGGGAAAGGAAATAATTGACCACTTATGGTGGGTTAGTTTTGATGTAAAACCTCTCTACTCATCAACATTCTCAACCTTAACTGACGATTGAAAGTGGCTATGTACACACATACTGATCGAACAACGGATAAGCAAACTCATTTTTGGTAGCATTATTTGGGAACATATTTGTGAACTAATTGTACAATTTCACACTCATTGAAGATTGCAAGTTATCTAGCATTATTGATCATTTTGCCATTGTTTTTGTATATGCATGTAAATATTCTTGCTCGGGACGAGCAAGAGTTCAGGTTTTAGGGTATTTGTTGAGTGCATTTTACATGAATATTTCATACATTTATGGAAGTATTTTTTGAGTAAATTAGACAAATACCTACTTAATTGTGTATATTTTGGGGTCATATAGGTTCAACATTCAACTTCATGGGAGAAGTACAAGAAAGAAGCTAAATGAAAGCTTACTTGAAGAAATGGGAGAAAAAAGAACCAAAACATGCAAAGCAAAAAAGGGACCAAGGTGTCAGCTTTCAGAAGTTCAGGACCAGACTTCCAATTAGAAGAGGGACCAGAATGCACATCTCCAAAGGTTGAAGGACCTCAGACGTAATTTTACAAGGACCTTTTTGAAAGAAATTGGAAAATTTCTGAACTAAGTCGGTCTCCATTAATAGTTGGAGGACCTCAATTGCATTTTATTGAAGGACCAAGCTGCAAAACCACTTTTAGCTGAACCACGTGAATGCGTGGCTCGAACCAGATGGCCCTCGCGACTCAGTCCTAAAATCTAACCCGAGAGTTTTCAGGGTGACCACGCGATCGCCAGGCCTTCAGGTGCACGATCTCGCGGTCAACTTTTTGAAAAAAAAAATATTTGGGTCGAACCGGTGCAACTCGATTCAGCCCAAACGCTGTCAAACGCGAAGTTACGCGTTTTGGGGTATTTTTGAAGGTTTTTTGCTAGGGTTTTGACATTCTTCTTGCCTCTTTTTTTCAATTTAACACATTTCTCTCTCAAGTTTTCTTACACTTTTTTGACATTTCTCTTGTAATTAATTATTTTGGGTGATGAATGTTGATTGAAGGGAGAAATACCTACAACATTATTGAAGAACATTGATGTTTTGAAGCTACAATCATTGTTGAAGGGATGTTTTTATTATAAATCTTCATATTTCTTCATATATTTGAATCCATTGTTTAAATAATGTATTTAATTCTTGAGTTTTATTGTTATTTCACTATGGGCTAAGTTATTTTGTATTGTGATGATTGATGAAGCTTGACCTAGCTTAGCTGTTATTAATGCTTGCATTGAGAATTTAAGCTATTTATTATCTTCTGCATTTATTGTTGTATTTATTGACTTGCATTTATTGTTGCAAAATTTATGCTTGGATTTTATGGGATGTGCAATTATTGAGAAATTTTTGTGTATTCTAGATCAATACAATATTTGTTTTAGGTTCTTGTTAAGGATAGAGATATACCTTAAACTCTAGTTGATCCATTGAGTTATTTTCACAAATGTTTAATGCAATTTGTGTGTTTTTAATCGACATAGAGATATAGTAGGTTAATTTCACTAATTAGGTTTGATTTCACTTGAGAGAGGTAATTAACTAAATTTTGAAAAATCGATTCTAACATGTTTAGTAAATCACATTTCAATTTGCATGTTGAGAATTCAATTAGGTGATGGTCAAGTGGAATCAAAAATCCCAACACTCCTTGTTATCAAGTTATAACTATTTTCTACTTATTTAGTTACTATTGTAAATTTAATTTAAGTACTAGAACATTTCCAAAACCAAACTTTATTGTGTGTGTTTATTGTTGAAATTGATTAAATTGGAGTGTAGTTGGAATAAACAATCCTTGTGGGATCGATAAACCGGACTCACTTAGTTTACTATTACTTGTATGCGATACGTGCACTTGAGGTGTATTTTTAGCGAACAATTTTCCAAGCAAAATCAATCCATTGAGAAATATTTTCTTTTCACCCCCACTTTCCACCCTCGTAATCAAACGCACCCTTAGTAATTAAAAAAATTAACAAAATTACTTTTAATTATTCGTCTGTTATAAATATTATACTATTTAGTGAATGACATTCATACCCATGTAACCCTAGGGATAATTACTTTGTATATCACTTTCTTCCCCTATATATATGGGGCTCTAATTCTTAATAAAACATAAGTTTATTTGCCTCTTCATTTTCTTATCTCTTTCTCTCTATTTTATAACACGTTATTAGCACGATTCTCTAAAATTATTAGAAGGTAATTTTTTTTTTAGCTATAATCATCTATCATGTGTATCAAAATTAATTTGATAACATATGAGTTTTTTTTAACTGCATCACGGCGAGGTCAAGCTTGTTCAATTTGGAATATGATTCGTGGAGCTTGATTTTTTTTTAGTCCAAATCATTACAATTCCAAATCAGTTCCTGGATAATCCGAATCCAATTCAATTCATTCCAAATCACAATCATTCATTGGGTTGCGTGATTGTTTTGTTAATTTTTGAATTGCGTCCATATTTTCCAATTGATTCTTTTATTTTTTCCAAATTCAATTAATGTTTCCGAATTACATAAATTTTGTGTCATATTTTTATGTTTAGTTGATGCGTTATTCACATATGTATTTTACATATTATGCGTGTTTAATGAATTACGTTGTTGCTCCTGAAGTAGCGCAACTGTATAATTAATATTCCAGAAGAATATTAATATGTGTGTTTAATTTATATATTATTGTTGAATTTTTTTTTTCATTACGTTGTTGCTCCTGAAGTAGCGCAACTGTATAATTAATATTCCAGAAGAATATTAATATGTGTGTTTAATTCATATATTATTGTTGAATTTTTTTTTCATTACGTTGTTGCTCCTGAAATAGCGCAACTGTATAATTAATATTCCAGAAGAATATTAATATGACTATTATAAATAATTTGTTGTTACTCCTGAAGTAGCGCAACTGTATATAATTAATATTCCAGAAGAATATTAATATGACTATTATAAATAATTTGTTGTTACTCCTGAAGTAGCGCAACTGTATATAATTAATATTCCAGAAGAATATTAATATGACTATCATAAATAGTTTGTTGTTGCTCCTGAAGTAGCACAACTTTATAATATTCAAGAAAGATTATTATTTGCTCTAGAAGAGTATAAATTATAATTGTCAATATTCTAGAAGAATATCTGACCTATTATTGAAGAAATAATAGAAAAATACAACATGCTCCCGAAGTAGCATATATATCGAAGAATATATCATAATGTTTATCCTTGAAGGAAAACATACAGCTTATGTGATGTTGATGATTTGATTTATTATTATGTGGTTTAATCACATTCTTCGAAATTAATTGTATTTTTTTATTTATTGTGTAGTTAAACAAATGGCCAACATCACTAAACTCGAGTTTGTTGCACTCGACATATCTGGAAAAAAATTATTTATCATGGGTCTTAGATGCTGATATTCACCTTGTCTCGAAAGGTTTGGGAGAGAGAATAAAAGAAGGAAACAAATAATCCCTGGATAGTGCAAAAGCACTCATATTCATTCGTCACCATCTTCATGAAGGATTGAAAGTTGAATATCTCACTGTGAAAGATCCACAAATTCTCTGAAAAAACTTGACTGAAATGTTTGACCATCAGAGGACTGTAGTTCTCCCCAAAGCCCGCTATGAGTGGATGCATCTCGGTTTGCAGGATTTCAAAACGGTCAGTGAGTACAATTCTGAATTGTTCAGAATAAGTTCTAAGTTGAACTTGTGTGGAGAAAAAATTACTAATCAAGATATGTTGGAAAAAACTTTTTCTACTTTCCATGCCTCGAATGTGCTCCTGCAGCAGCAATATCGTGAGCGTGGTTTTAAAAAGTACTCAGAACTTATATCATGTCTGCTTGTAGCTGAACAAAATAATGAATTGCTGCTAAAAAATCATGGGTTGCGTCCAACTGGTTCTGTACCATTGCCTGAAGCAAATGGTACCGCATTTCCTGAAGTAAATGCAATATCAAAACATGAACGTGGACGTAGACGTGGACGCAGACGCGGACATAGACGTGGAAGAAACCATGGACGAAATTTTCAGCAAAACAATCAGCAACAAGGGAACAATTTTAAAAGGTATGAAGCAAACGAAAATAGCATATCAAGAAAGGAGCATGAAGAAATTTGCTTTAGATGTGGAATAAAAGGGCATTGGGTACGTACCTGTCGTACAGCAAAACATCTTGTGGATCTTTATCAAAAATCAGTCAAGGGGAAAGAAAAAGTAGAGACAAATTTCGCTGATTATGATGGTCCAATTGATGTGACTCATTTGGACGTCTCTGACTTCTTTGCTGACCCAAATGGGAATATCGATCATTTAATTGGAGGCGGTGTACTTGAGAATATTGATTAGTTTAATTTTCAGTATCTGAATTGTTCATTTTCTTTAAAAGTTTGTATAAATTATGTTTTTACTTATTTTTTAAAAGTTAGAGACATTTACATTATTAAACATTTTTAGTTGATTAAAAATGTCGCTAAATTTCTTTTTATGAAGTCAAAGTTTTAGAATATTTATTTTGTTTTGTTTATAAATTTAGGATGAATGACCAGGATATCTGTTTAGTCAATAGTGCAACTACACATACTATTCTTCAAGACAAAAAAATATTTCTTGAACTTAACATTATCAGAGAATAATGTTAATACAATATCAGGTCCATCAAAAATCGTTGAAGGCTCTGGAAGAGCTTGTTTTATTTTATCAAATAATAGAAAATTATATATTGACGATGCACTTTATTCTAGCAAATCCAGAAGAAATTTTCTTAGTTTTAAAGATATTCGCTGCAATGGATATCACATTGAGACGATGCATGAAAATAATGCAAAATATCTTTGCATAACTTCTTTTACATCTGGCCAGAAGCAGATAAAAGAAAAACTTCCAGCACTCCCTTGTGGCATGTATCGTACATCTATAAAGATGATTGAATCAAATATTATCGCGAACCCGAAGTTCGTTGATCCAAAAAGTTTTATACTTTGGCATGATAGACTTGGACATCCAGGAACAATAATGATGCGCCGAATAATTAACAACTCACATGGACATCCTCTAAAGAACTAGAAGATTCTTTTACCTAATGATTATCCATGTGCTGCATGTTCGCAAGGCAAGTTGGTCATTAGACCTTCAACTACAAAAGTCAACATTGAATCTCCAACTTTCTTGGAAAGAATTCATGGAGATATATGTGGGCCAATACACCCACCATGTGGACCATTTCGATATTTTATGGTTTTAATTGATTCATCTACTAGATGGTCCCATGTTTGCCTACTTTCCACTAGGAATGTAGCATTTTCTAGTCTACTTGCTCAAATTATAAAATTACGAGCACAATTCCCTGATTACTCAATCAAGAAAATTCGTCTTGATAATGCTGGTGAGTTTAGATCACAGATATTTAATGATTATTGTATGTCAATTGGAATTGAGGTTGAACATTCGGTTGCTCATGTCCATACACAAAATGGATTAGTTGTGTCGTTTATCAAACGTCTATAATTAATTGCTAGACCATTACTCATGAAAACAAAACTTCCAACTTCTTTTTGGGGTCATGCCATATTACATGCTACATCATTGGTTCATTTAAGACCAACTGCGTATTATCAGTATTCTCCTTTGCAACTTCCAATTGGTCATGAGCCTATCACTTACGAGTTTTTGGTTATGCCGTCCAAGTCTCAATTTCACCCCCCACAACATACCAAAATGGGTCCCCAACGAAGACTTGGAATTTATGTTGGTTTTGATTCACCATCAATAATGAGGTATCTTGAACCTTTAACGGGTGATCTATTCACTGCACGTTTTGCAAATTGTCATTTTGACGAAATGACTTTCCCAACCTTGGGAGGAACAAAACTACATCCTGAAAAACATGGTAAAATTTCGTGGAATAAAACAACTTTGTCTCACTTTGATCCCCGCAGCAATCAATGTCAGCAAGAGGTTGGGAAAATCATTCATTTACAAAGAGTTCCAAATCAATTACCGGATGTATTTGTTGACACAAGAAAAGTGACAAAGTCACATATACCAGCAGAAAATATTCCTGCACAAATTGATGTCCCTGAAGGACAATCTGCTGTAGCAAATGAATCTCAAATACGCCAGAAGCGTGGTCGACCAGTTGGTGCTAAAGACTCTGTACCTCGAAAAAGAAAAGTACAAGAGAAAAACCGACCAAAAACTTTAGAAGAAGTAGTATTTGAAAAGATTGATCAATCGGATATTGAGAATATGGATCAATCGGATTGAGAAAATGGATCAATCGGATATTGAGAATATGGTTCCTGCAGAACCACGAGTATCCGAAAATAATGAGATATCAATAAACTATTTAGTATCTCATAAACTATGGGAAAGAAATACTATTGTCTTAGATGATATTTTCGCCTTTAATGTGGCTTTTGAAATAATGAAAGATGAGGATCATGAACCACTGTCTGTGAAAGACTGTCAGCATAGAAATGATTGGCCAAAATGAAAAAAAGCCATACAGGAGGAGTTAAATTCCTTAGAGAAGCGAAAAGTATTGGACCTGTAGTTCGAACACCTAAAAATGTAATCTCTGTAGGATACAAATGGGTTTTTGTAAGGAAAATGAATGAAAATAATGAGATTACAAGATACAAAGCTCGACTTGTAGCTCAAGGTTTCTCTCAAAGATCAGGAATTGATTACGAGGAAATGTATTCTCCGTAATGGATACTATCACTTTTAGATTCTTAATTAGTTTGACTGTGTCACAAAGGCTTGATATGCGCCTTATGGATGTAGTAACTGCCTATTTATATGGTTCACTTGATAGTGACATATACATGAAGTCCCTGAAGGACTCAAAATTCCAGAAGCAAATAATACATGCTCGAGAACTATGTTCTCTATTAAATTGCAAAGATCATTATATGGATTGAAACAATCCAGACGCATGTGGTATAATCGCCTTAGCGAATATTTTTTGAAGGAGGGTTATAAAAATGATGACATTTGCCCCTGTGTTTTCATAAAGAAAACAAATAGTGGATTTGCAATTATTGCAGTATATGTGGATGATTTAAATCTGATTGAAACTCCTGAAGAGCTCAATAAAACTGCAGATTATTTAAAGAATGAATTTGAGATGAAAGATTTGGGAAAAACTAAGTTTTGTCTTGGGTTGCAAATTGAACATTTCCCAGAAGGATTATTTGTTCATCAATCTTCTTATACAGAAAAAGTTTTAAATCGTTTTTATATGGACAAAGCACATCCATTGGCATCCCCTGTGGTTGTTCGATCACTTGATGTGAAAATAGATCCATTTCGTCCACCTGAAGATGGAGAAAAAATTCTTGGTCCTGAAGTATCATATCTTAGTGCAATTGGAGCGCTAACATATCTTGCAAATTTTACTCGACCTAACATAGTTTTTTCTGTAAATCTCCTTGCAAGATATAACTCTACACCAACTCAAAGACATTGGAATGGTGTTAAACACATTTTTCGATACCTAAAGGGTACTATTGATATGGGACTATTTTATTCTCAAAAATTGGGATCTTCTTTAGTGGGATATGCAGATGCAGGTTATCTCTCTGATCCACATAAAGCTAAATCGCAAACAGGATATGTGTTTACACGTGGAGGAACAGCTATATCATGGAGATCCGTGAAGCAAACCTTGATAGCAACATCTTCAAATCATTCAGAAATTATTGCAATCTATGAGGCAAGTCAAGAATGTGTATGGTTGAGGATCATAACCCATCATATCCAAGCATCATGCAGATTAACTTCAACTAGAGACAGCCCAACAATTTCGTATGAAAACAATGCAGCTTGTATTGCACAACTCAAAGGAGGCTTCATCAAATGAGACAGAACAAAGCATATCTCTCCAAAATTCTTCTACACACATGAGCTTCAGAAAAACTGGGGATATTGATGTTCAACAAATTCGCTCGAGTGACAATGTAGCTGATTTATTTACAAAAGCATTGTCAACATCCACATTCAAGAAATTGGTTCATGAGATTGGAATGCATCGACTCAAAGATTTACAGTGATCAGTATCAGGGGGAGTAGCTGTACTCTTTTTCCTTCGCCCAAGTTTTGTCCCACTGGGTTTTCTTGGCAAGGTTTTTACGAGGCAACATTTATTATAATACTCCTAAATAACTGTACTCTTTTTCCTTCGTTTGGTTTTTTTCCCATTGAATTTTTATCAAACAAGGTTTTAATGAGGCAGATATTTTGTAATATGTCATTCAAGGGGGAGTGTTATAAATATTATACTATTTAGTGAATGACATTCATACACATGTAACCCTAGGGATAATTACTTTGTATATCCCTTTCTTCCCCTATATATATGGCGCTCTAATTCTTAATAAAACACAAGTTTATTTGCCTCTTTATTTTCTTATCTCTTTCTCTCTATTTTATAACATCGTCTAATTTTTTAAAGAATTTTTAGAAAAGGTGTATTAGTTAAATTAAAAATATCACGATTAAATAATTAATTTTATAATTAATATAATTGGTCTATAGTGACGATATGCAGCCCTATAGAGACGACCAAAATAAAAATAAAAAAAAAAATAATTATGGTGCCCAATTTTGCCGCCTGAAATCTCAGAGCTACAAACTTAGTACTTTAAAACCCCAAACACCTTTTCTCTTGATTTTCACCCATTTTACACTTAGGGTGTGTTTGATAACCTTAGTTTTGGCATGAAAAATGAAAATTTCTTGTCACTTTCCTACTTTTCATCTGTTTGATTGCAAACATTAGACCAAGAAAACATTTTCCCACATTTGTTCCACGCGCCTAATTTGGCTAATTTGGCTGGCAAATATTTTCCTTTGATTTTGAAAGAAATGATTTTCTTGGTAACATGGAAAAGAACTTACGTCACGTTTGATCAATTTTGTTATTGTTAATTAAGGTTGCGTTTGATTCGCCATATTTGAAAATATGATTTTCCACGTGATTTTTCAATTTTGCGCTGTTTGGTTACGTAAGTTTTCCATGGAATTCATTTTTTCACTTTCCTCGAAATCCGGTATTTTCCTTGTTTTGGATGAATTCGTTTTTCAGGGGGAGAGGTTTTATTTTCCATGGAAAATCTTATACCATTTTTGTTACGTTTTATCATTTTTGTTGTTGTTAATTGATTTATTTTTTTCCCAAAAATTAACATTATTATTACTAAGAACTTGTTAAAAAAATGAAAAAAATAATATTATAATAACTAAATTTTACTTTATTTTCCATAGAAAATAATGTCAATCAAACAACAAAAGTTGAAAAATTCTCCACGTTTTCTACCTAGAAAATTAAACCAATCAAACACATTAAACTTTCAATTCCCTTGAATTCATTTTCTTTCCACCCAAATTCCATCATCGCTTTCAAACACATCCTAACTTATTTTTTTACCAAAAAATAACATTATCATTATCAAGTACATATTTGTTAAAAAAAAAAATTTAATAAAATAGCTAAAATACTTTATTTACCATGAAAAATAATATCAATCAAATAACAAACTTAAAAAATTCCCAACTTTTTTCACCTAGAAAATTAAATCAATCAAACACTTCCAATTTATATTTTCCACGAAAATAATTTCCAGCCGAAAATATTTTCTTTCCACCCATTTTTTACCTTTGCAATCAAACGGACCCCTAGTTCTTCTTCCACCTCCGACATTGGAAATTAATTCAACCTCTAAAGCATAAAAATCCCACAGGTTTGTTACTTAAACATTTTATAAATGGCTTTTTTGGACTGGGTCACTAGATTCTGAACGAGATTTGGAAGTGGTGGTATAAATTAAAAGGGTTTTTTTGTGGGCGTTAATCATTTGGAATATTTTTGGGGCAAAGGTGGTTCATTTTTGGGGATTTTGGGTGGTTGATGAGATTGGTTTATTATTATTGTTGGAAGAGTCTTGAAACTCATAGATCATTCATCAAGAAACAACCATCAATTTTGTTTCAGTGCTTAAAAATTGTGCTCGTGAATGTAAATATGGTAAGCTCAAACTGAACCTAAAATCATCAACTGAACAACAATGACACGAATTAGGAGGATAATGAATGGAAATTTTGTGTAGGCCAGAATCACATCAATGTTTTATTGCTCGGTTTATCTTTTGGTCCACTGTTGTAAGTCAAAACCAAATTCGTAAATTTTGTTGTGAATGCTCTTTTGTGGGTTGGCACCGAATATTATTCTCATTGAGTTTCAGATGTGGACTCTTTTATAAGCTATCAAGGTAAAAAGATACTGAGAAGGTAATATGGAGGATAGTAAAGGTATTTGCTGAGAAGCTAAAAGCACAAGCAACCTGCCAATGCTTTTTACTTGCAACATTTGATGCAAAATAAATTTACAAGAATACCATAGCATCTTTCTTCTTCATTGTAATATAAGAATATTTGGTAAATTTTCTTTTCTTTTCATTTTAATAAAATTCTGAGCGCATATCACAGATATACCTATTTTTTTAATTATTACAAATTCTATTTAAATGTAAATTTTTTTCTCACTTTAAGCTTTAAGTCAATTTAAATTACAATGTTCAAAGAAATTTTCTGTAACGGTAAACATACAAATCTTTAAAAAAATTAAAGTATGTCTAATTGTACATTTTTTATTTTTATTTTTTGTAATTAAGTTTCTTCCTTCGTTTCTCATTCTTAATTAAACTGTAAAAAGTTTATGGATGTTTCTCCAAGTAATCTTGTAGAATTAGGAATCTCTTTATATAATTCTTCAGTAAGATTGTTATTCGAAGATAATGAATCTTCAAAAAATTTTACTTCGCGTGATTGAGTTATCACACTGGCCTTTAAGTCCAATAATCAATATTCTTTACTATTTGTAGCATATCTAATAATTGCACATTTGATACCTTTTTGGATCAAGTTTTGTTTGTTTAGGATCGGTGTGTTTGCAATAAGCAAGATATTCTCACACTTTGAAGTAACCAATGTTTGATTTTCTCCATTTACATAATTCATATATATATATATATATATATATATATATATATATATATATATATATATATATATATATATATATATACTTTAATAGATTTAGAGAGAGCCATATTTAATATATGACATGTACTAAGTAAGGATTCACCCCCAAAGAATAAATGGCAACTTAGAATATATTGACACTACATTAATCATTTCAACAAGTGTCCTATTTTTTCTTTCAGGCAAACTATTTTGTTTGGGTTTTCTAGGTGCACTACATGTGATGAATTATGTCATATTGTTCATAAAACAAGTTAAAACCTTCAAGAAATATTCACAACATCTATCATTTCTAAGGGTTTTAATTTTCTTACTCAAGTGATTTTCAACTTAGGTTTTACAGGCTTTGAGAATCTCAAAGTTCTTCTTTGAGTCGGCTATTTACTTTAGACATAGTTTGTTTACTTGGACTAAGAGTAAACTCCAGAATTACCGTGCTAACCGGAGATGTTAGTAGATCTTTTGCAATAGCGAAAACAATTGAATATCTTTGTTCATTCACCAAAACTCAAATAAATCAATTATAAAGATTCAACAGGTTATACGTTCCAAAGAAATTCTTGCTTAAAATATTTTTTAATTCTTCAGGTATTGCAACGGGATCAGATGGTCCAAATTCAGATGTTTGATGAAAGACAGAATACATACTTGAGGAAATACCTTGTTTATCCCTAATTTCTTTTCCATAAATCCACTATTTCTACTTCATCTTCTCTAAGTAAAGTAAAACTTGATTGGTACGAAGGGTGCTCGACTAACATTAGTACCCAATCATGTTTTATATAAGTCATACATGTTCACTAATGCGCTTTCTAAATTATTATAAGTGATAAATGAATAAAAATTTAATGCGTCACTAATTTTAGAAATAATAGGTCTAGTATTTTAAGTTGTAACATGGTTTCATTACGCATGCTAAAAGAAAAAACAATACTTGTTCCTTCTATTTCTTCAAGTGAAGTTCTTCGCATCACAATGCCTATCGTGTAGGTTTGACATTTCATAAGTAGAGATAGAATAAAAAATCCATAATAAAGACGTTTACTGTCTTTTCTTGATTCAACACACTTCCATTATAGTTAGGGTGGAGCGTGGGTTAGGTTGGGTTGATTTTTTGCCCAAACCGAACACAACCCACTATGATCGGGTTGATAAAAAAATCAACTCAATCCAACCGAAACATGAGTTCAAACCCAACCCAACCCAACATAATCAAGTTTTGATCGGGTTTGTTTAGGTTGAGTGGTTTAGGCTTTGGTCCAATTAACTAAAAATCTAATAAAATTAAAAAATTATGCTCATAAATCAACTATTAACTCAAATAAATTATGTACAATATAATAAGCTCAAATATAATAAATTGAATATTTGCTTATAAAATTAAAATATGTTCATACCATATTTGAGTTTCATCCAAATTAAAAATGGGCTTAAGATTCTTGAAATTCAAGTTGTCCTATATTTTTAAAATTTTGATTGGGTTGAGTTTTTCACCCAACCCAACCCGAACAATTTTTTTTTTTTTTTTATAGAACCCAACACAACCCAATTTTCATCAAAAATCGACCCAAACAGATCGAGTTGGGTTGGTTTGGGCGGTTTCGGTGGGTTGGATGGGTTAATGCCCCCCCTAATTATAGTATTCGAGTAGATACTATTACTTTCTCTCGAACCATAGTAATATTATTTTTTTATTGAATCATATATTTCTGTTGTTTCTCTTGAAATTTCTTCACTGTTCATTTCTACACACGTCTTTTCTCGGGGATTTGCAACCATTATGTGGCATAGGGATTACATCCAAATCGAAAGTTAATAGTATACCACTTCTAAGAAGAGTTTGTAATGCTGCACCTCTTCATCTTTTCAATGTTTTCTAAATTTTAGTTCAAGTGATTTTTATATTACGAGGTACTCTATTATCTTAAACGCAATATTTGTTTTTATGCATAACCGAAAGTGAATCTATGTAATCTTTTTTATTAATTACTTTCCATAGATCAGAAGTAAACGAAATAAAATCACTATATTTATGTAAACAAGTTATCAATTTTTTTCTTAATCTTAATAAAATACTCTATAATATCAAAACGAAAAGTATTTCTAGTAATTCCAGCATACCTTAATTGAAGATATTCTTCAAAATATCTTGCTGTCTACTATACTTACCGGCAACTTTGTATTGATAACAGATTTCACCATTCTAACATGACTTCTTCCTCAGAATACATCCATGTGGTTAGTGTTGATGTATAACCAGTACTAAATTTACCAAAAAGGCACGTTGAGCTTGATTACCTTCAATATGGTCATGTTTTGTCATACATTTGTGGCAACGATGGTTGAGATAGGTAGTAGGGTACCCTTCTACAATATTTGCACACTATTTTGTACATGTGATTTTCGTCAGTTGTACAATTGTCATGTGTAGACTCACTACTTTTCATATTTTTCAGACACATATTCACAAATTTTTCCAACATGTCTTTCCCTAAATAGGCTCTAAGCTCAAAAGTAAACGTGTATCCACATGATGGAGAGTTCGAGTCCTGACAGCAACATTTCCTTGTAAATTTGATCAGTAATCAAACTCTCAGTTCCTAACCAATTAGGCATATTCCGTAATTTCATCATTTATCAAGGTCAAGGCCAAGGACATGGCACAGGTTGCTGGTCAGAATCGCTATTACGTGTCTTTTGGATAACACGAGGAGATGTGGACATGACTGGACGTCGGAAAAGAGGTGCCAGGTTTCGAATGGGAAGATTGAACCATCACATAAAATGGTATGCAATCGGAGTTCACAAAATACAGAACGTAACCAGCTGAAGAGAAATTAAAGGATGCAAATTAGTCAGTATTATTCATGCTAGTTAAACAATTACCTCTTTTCATCTTGATTGCACATATGTACTTTCCCCTTTCGTTAGTGTAGAAAAATGAATCTTTATCACTTTATCTTACCTGATTATCTATCATTTATCAATTAGATTCAGGATTAACATTTGAATCTTGAATCTCGATTTTTGAATTTGTTCTTACGATACTCCAGATTTAGGAAATCTTGAGTTCATGGCAAGTCTCTTACATACAGCCTCTCCGATAAAAAAACCATCATCTGAAAATGCAAGAAAACCACATGGATTCCTTGCCCATAAACCAAAATTCCAATCTTTACCCTTCAATAATGGTTTTGGTAAAGTTTGGTCCTCAACCCACCAGGCCAGTGCTCCAATGGACAGTGTTTTCACTATGCCCAACTGGTGGTGTGGTAGGAATGACCCAAGAACCAGGGATAGTAAGATGAACGATGCATTTCTGTATATGGAGTACATGGTAGGGAAGGGCCATAAGCCTGATGTAGCCAGTGCCACTAAGTTATTGTATGATCTTGGCAAGTGGAATAAACTTAGAAAAGCTTCTAGAGTTATGGAGATGATGGTCAGGTCGGGTACTATTCCGGATGCATCTTCCTACAATTTCTTGGTGAATCGTTTGTGTAAGAAAGGAAATGTAGGCCACGCGTTACAATTAGTCGAAAAAATGGAGGAATGTGGTTACCCAACTAATACCATGACTTACAATTCTCTTGTTAGAGGGCTGTGTATGCGTGGGAACTTGACTCAGAACCTGCAGTTTGTAGAGAGATTGATGCAAAGGGGGCTGGTCCCAAATGCATTTACTTATTCGATCTTGCTCGAGGCTGCTTATAAGGAAATAGGGGTTGATGAAGCAAGGAGGTTGCTGGATGACATAATTGCTAAGGGTGGAAATCCTAATTTGGTTAGTTACAATGTTATATTGACTGGATTGTGCAAGGAAGGTAGAGTTAATGATGCAATACAACTTTTCAGAGAATTGCCATCGAAGGGATTTAATCCTAATGTTGTCAGCTACAATATATTGTTGAGGAGCTTGTGCACCGCAGGGCGTTGGGAGGAGGCAAATGTCCTTCTTGCGGAGATGGTTGGTGATGAACGAGAGCCATCTATAGCTACATATAATATATTGATAGATTCCCTAGCGCTTCATGGGCAAACTGACCAAGCACTCGAGGTATTGGATGGGCTATACAGAGATGGAAAATTCAAACTCAATGCTGCTATCTATAACCCGATACTTGCGAGTTTTTGCAAGCAGAGAAAGTTAGATGAAGCGGTTAAGTGTCTGGACCAAATGATTTATCGACAGTGTAGTCCTAATGAGGGAACATATAATGCTATTGCTGTGCTTTGCGTGGAGGGAATGGTGCAAAAGGCCTTTTCAATTATCCAGAGTCTGAGAAACAAACAGGAGCACTGTGTTCATGATTTCTACAGATATGTCATCTCAAGTTTATGCAGGAAAGGCAACACTTATCCAGCATTTCAGCTTTTGTATGAAATGACAGAATCCGGATTTACTCCCGACTCGTACACGTATTCATCTTTGATTAGAGGGCTGTGCATGGAGAGAATGTTGGGTGCTGCCATGGATGTATTTAGGGTGATGGAAGAAAGTAGCTTCCAGCCTGATGTTGACAATTTCAATGCCCTTGTGCTTGGTTTATGCAAAAGCCATAGAACAGACTTGTCTCTGGAAGTATTTGAGACTATGATTGAGAAGGGCTATATGCCTAATGAGGCAACTTATACGACCTTAGTTGAAGGGATGATTCATGAAGAAGAAAAGGAACTGGCAGCAGGAGTTATGAAGGAGTTGCATCTAAAGCAAGTCATGAGTCAAAATACAGTAGAAAGGATCTCTATGCAATATGACCTCTAAAAATGCAAACGTTGTTGACTAGATGGAGAGATTTGGACATTGGTATTGGTTTGGTTAGGGTACGAGGTTGACATCATCATTTATAAGGTAACTACGGATGAATTTGAATCCATGCCAATGTATTTTCATCCTTCAAGAAGCTTGATTATTTCTATTATCAATTCGGAGCAGTTATGTTATTGTGCCAAGGGTTTGCATTGTTGACACTCATTTTAATATCGAATTCGACAATAACCATTTGAGGATTACCTGCTGTTCTTGTAATACAGATAGCGAATTACTTCTCTTTCAAATCAAAACCCTTTTTAGTATTCAGATGGTTGCAAGATAACTGTACACTAAGTTTCAGTAAAATCCCCATTGTACCCCTTCTAACTAGTTCTTCAACTGAAAAAATTGGAACGCCTCCTTACTAATAGAAATAGATACACTCAGCTTTCTGCGCCTATTTGGTATACGTAGTCTTTTTCGAAAATTTTGGAAGAATGTATAGTTAAAAAGTAATTGAAAGAGTGGAGAGTCCAATAGAAATGTGTGGTTATAGGAACAAACAAGCTTACTTCATCGTTTTCAAGAACTACTGAGAAATTAAGATTGATTTAGGAATGGAATGTAAAGAAAGATTGAAAACAGTAAAAACTCACGAATAAACTAAACTTCCACAAAAGTAGAATGAAATCAAGAACAAGAGCAGGAGTAGAACACCCAACAAGACAGCACCATCTCCAGAACTTCCTTCCACTCTTCTCGACCTGTTGAAGAAGCAAGTTCATGCAAAAGAAGATATCTTACCATCCACCACTATTCTCTTCTACTTGGATTTTTGTCTCATCTTTCGGCGCTTCTTCTTCAACCTCCTCACCCACTTCTTCTTCCACTACAAGATGAATGAAAATTCGACTTAGAAAGTATATACAAAAGAAAGGCTTAGATGTCGAGCATTGCCCATAATGAAATATTATCCTATTGTTCCCATAAAAAAAATTACAACCATTCGAGTTAACCAAACACAGTCCCGTCTTTCACACACATTGTTCACAATTCAAAAAAATAGCAATAACCAATTTTCCAGCTTGTTAAATTTCCATTTTCAAAGGTCTTTAGAGCATGTTTGTAGCATGTTTGACATGGGTAAACAGCACAAATGATCTCCAACGTTTGAGTTTCTTGCGAAAATAATCTCCAACGTTTCAGATTCACCAAACGTTGCGAAAATGATCGCTATTGTTATATTCTGTTAATTCTGACCGTTAATTGCACTATTTGACCTTATTTTTCATATTTTCATAAGGGCATTTATATCTTTATCTAATTTTTCACATATTTTACATTCAATTGAAATGTTGTGTGGCAAATAACATCCCTGGGATGAAAAGATTTTGACGTATTAAATCACTAACCTATAAACGTTTGACATATTTAGTCCATAACCTAAAAACGTTTTACATATTTAGCCCCTGACATATTAATTCACTGTTTGAGACCCATTATTTCAAATAATGGGATTTATAATTGTAATTTTTTTAAGAATTTGTGGTTAAAAAGCAAGATTTTTTTTATTTATGTCTAGATTATTTTATTGATTGAAAACATCATTTTTTAAAAAACTCATTTTTGGCCGCACATTGTAATTTTTTTGAAGAATTTGTAGTTAAAAATTAAGATATTTTTTTTATTTACGTCTAGATTATTTTATTGATTGAAAACATCATTTTTTTCAAAACTCATTTTCAACCGCACATTCTATCATAAAATAATCTATGAATTTTTGTTTTTTACCAACGTGTTGAACTATTATTGTGGTGAATTTTTGTTAAATCTTTTATTAACTTTAAAATCAAGAATAAACTTCAATTTTTCCCTAAAAAAAAGAATAAACTTCAATTTTTTCGGTTCAATTTCAATTCGATCGGCTCAGTTTCCTTTTTTGTCAGCCCCTAAATGTTTTTTATTCAATTCCTAATTTCTTTTATCCAAATCAAATAGTGTGACATATTGTTATTGAATTTTAATTAATCAATCTCCGTAAATTAATAAACCACTATTTGTTAAACCATTTATAAATTTATGTATCGATAATTTATTTATTGAATGTGAGGTTTAAAATGAGTTTTAAATATAAATGAAGTTTTTCAATAAATAAAATAAGACAGACGTAAATAAAAAAAAATCTTAATATAAATGAAGTTTTTCAATCAATAAAATAATATAGACGTAAAAAAAAAAAAAAAAAAAAAAAAAAAAAAAATCTTACTTTTTAAAAACAAATTCTCCAAAAATTACAATTACAAATTGTATTATTTGGAATAATTAAAATTAAAATATACGGGGGAAAATGAGTTTTTTTTTTTAAAAAAAATCTTGCTTTTCAACCACAAATTCTTTAAAAAATTAAAATTACAAATCGCATTACTTGAAATAATGGATCTCAAACGGTGAATTAATATGTTAGGGATCAAAGATGTCAAACGTTTGTAGATTAGGGACTAAATAAGGTAAATATTTGTAGGTTAGGGACTTAATACGCCAAAACATTTTCATTCCAGGGATGTTGTCTGCATACAACCTTTCAATTAGATGTAAAATAGGTGAAAAAACAGATAAAGGCATAAATGCCCTTATGAAAATATGAAAAATAAGGTCAAAAAGTGCAATTAACAGTTGGAATTAACAGAATATAACGGCAGGGACTATTTTCGCAACGTTTGATGAATCAGAGTGTGTAAATGCCAAAATCTAAATGTTGGGGACTATTTTCGCAAGAAATCCAAATGTTAGGGACCAATTGTGTTGTTTACCTTGTTTGGCAGCTTCGGCTGAAGAAGCAGGGGCAACACATGCTTTAAAGTTTAGCTCTATATATTTTTCTTGTCCCGTGAACTATACGATGCATTGACACGGACCTGTGTATCCAACACAATATGTGTTGGACACATTGACATGCAGTTTTTCAAAAAAGTTTGGCACGACACATTATCAACATGTTAATTAAAATCCGTAAATTCTTTATTTATATAGTATAAATTTAGTTTTATATTTATTATTATTATTAAATTCTTTAGTCGAAATCTTTTAACGTTGAGTACCTATTTGTTATTTAATACTAATTTTGAGTTAAAAAATATATGATTTCTCTTATAATGAAAGAAGAACGATATAGTTGAGCTACTCTAGTTTAAGTATTCGTGCAGCAGGAGTAGTGAACAAACCTTATCCAAGATTGACACTGAAAAGCTTGCCAAATCAGTACATAACAGCATGCTACATGCAACCAATAGGGCAAAAAGAAGAGGTAATTACAACACACCTATTTTTTAAATTAACAATTCATAAAGCAAGTTTTGTAAGTTATTAGTTCAATAATCAGGTACTAATTCAAAATACTTGCCAAAAAAAACAGGCATATAGTTTCTCGTCCAAAATCAATTTTTAAATTTGGAAATCTATACAACAACAACAATAACAACAACAACAACAATAATAATAATAATAATAATAATAATAATAATAAAACAAAGTTCATGTAAAAAATAACATGCACATAGCTTCCCACCCAAAATAACTTTCTAAATCTGGAAATCTATGCAAAATAATAATAATAATAATAATAATAATAATAATAATAATAATAATAATAATAATAATAATAATAATAATAATAATGTAATAAATATTTTAGCAATTATTATGATACATAACATTAGAATTCGTGTTATGCTATTAATGACATAAAGATTTTAATTTATTTTAATGCATAAACTATCTTTATCTTTATCTTTTCTTTATTATATATATATATATATAAAAGTAGAAGTTAGGAGAGAGGGTCACTTTGGAGGGAAAATTGCATTTAATGACTCTCTCTCTCTCTCTCTCTCTCTCTCTCTCTCTCTTCATTTGTACTTTTATATATAAAAATAGATAAATAAATAAATAATAGATAAAGATTTTTGTTGAAAAAATATTATTTATTACATATTTAGTAAGAGTTGTAATAAATGTACTATGTGTAAATATATTACAATGAAAATGAAAAAATTAGATTAATATATTTGAACATAAATAAAGTGATATCGATGTAAATGTGTTATATAGGAAATGAAAAAATTAAATTAATATATTTGAATATAAATAAATGTGATATCTATATAAATGTTTTACATAGGAAATGAAAAAATTGCATTAATATATTTGAATATAAATAAATGTCATATCTATATAAATGTGTTACATTGAAATTGAAAATTTTGGATTAATATATTTGAAAATAAATAAATACACGCTATATGAATTTGTTAAATTAGAAATGAAAATTTTGAATCAATATATTTTGAAAATAAATAAATAAAATCATTGAAGTTTCACTTCCTAATATGTCAATAAATGAGTAAGTTCTTCAATAAACATATTACAAAAATAATTAATTATTTTCTATCAGTTTTTTACCACCAATGATTTTTTGATAGAAAATTTAATCATTTCATCATTTTGACAAAAATTGGTATGTTAAAAAAAAGGAAAAATAAAATATATTAATTAATATATTGGATTTCGAATAAAATATATGTAAACAACATATTAAAAAATAAAGTTAATTAAAAATTATAACATATTAAAAGGAAAATAGGTGATAAGGTGGGAAAATTTTTAGAGAAAAACGTAAATATAAGTCAAAAGAAATTTTATATAAAAAATTTAATTAAGTGTCAAACTTTGAGTGGCGCTGTACACTGAGTGTATATGCAGAATTTTTTATTTTGATTAGATTTTTTTTTAAAGTTTCAAATTCAAAAACATGTGTTATGTAGGAAATGAAAAAATTGGATTAATATATTTGAACATAAATAGATGTCATATCATATCTATGTAAATGTGTCATATTGAAAATGAAAATTTTGTATTAATATATTTTGAAAATAAATAAATAAAATATTGAAATTTTACTTCCTAATATGTTAATAAATGAGTAGCCTCTTCAATACGAAAGTTACAAAAATAATTAATTATTTTCCATCAACTTTTTAATCATACATATTTTCTCTGTCCAATTTTCAGCCACTACTTTTTACCCCAAAATCATAAATAAACAAGTTTATAAACCAAACATTATTACCAAATGAAAGCTTAATCATTTCATCATTTTGACAAAAATTGCCATATTTAAAAAAATGAAAAAGAAAAAAAGATTTATTAATTAATATATTGGATTTCAAATAAAATATATGTAAGCAACACATTAAAAAATATAGTTAATAAAAAAATATAACATATTAAAAGGAAAATATGTGATGAGGTGGACAAATTTTCAGAGAAAAACGTAAATAAAAAATAATTATATAAAAAATTTAAATGAGTGTCAAATTTTGAGTGTCACGGTATACTTAATGTACATGTAGCATTTTTTTATGTTGAATAGTTTTGTCTTTTTTAAAATTCAAATTCAATAACATTTTGTATCCAAATGTTATTTAAATTATGTTTTTTATTTGATATGATTGAATCAAGATATTTTCAAAATTATGATTTAAAAATTATATATTCCGTTCATCGCACGGGTAGACAACTAGTTTTTTTTAATAGTTATTGTTCACTTGATAATTATTTTATTATATTTAAGTTGAAAAATATGTAATATGGGTGTCAAATCAAAGATTTCAACGAGAAATTCAGTACAAGCTAACAAATAAAAACAAACTTTAAACATATTGTTCAAAAAATATTTTCAAAGATCAAATGTAAACGTTTTTATTTTTTTAATTTTACTCAATATCTCATTGATTTTTTTAAAACATGTACAGTTAAGGAGTGGTATGAAAAATTATGTAATTTAAAATATATAATCATTACAAAAAAAAAAATTGAAATAAATGAGTTTGTCGAACGCACTGTAAATTAAAAAGAGTGGAAATTACATCCACCCCTACTTTTAAATATCAAAATTCATAAATAAGGTGAAACTTGTATAATTACAAAAATCAGAATGTAATTAATATTTCAATAACTAAATTGGAATAATTCAAAATTAAATTAATTATTCAACAATATCTCAATCATATACCACTTCAAACCCTAACTATATTTCTCTCTATATATACTACACGATCATACACACAACTCTCAGCCACTCACTCTCAGCGTCTCGAACAAAACACTGGCGATGCCTTCCACCCACGGCCACACCTCGCGCCGCCGGTCTCCGCCAATGCTTCCATCATCTCTGGCAAGAACACCGCTGGGAGGAGCGACTTCATTGTAACCGTGACTCCCCTTCCCCTCTACGGTCACTCCACTGTCACAAATTCAAAAATCTCATAAAAGGTCGTCTTTGGCAACAGCGATTCAAAGGTAACGGTGGCGACGTCGTCATTCACCTCGAGGCAGCGGCACTGCTTCTATATCAGGGCGTCGAAGCAGTTGCACTAGCGGCTTCGATGTCTTATCTCTTCTGTATCTGCAAATTTATTGGTGAGATTTAGAAAATTTGTGAGTCTGTTAGTGCAGGTGATAGATGTGTTGTGATGCTATACTCTGATTTGCTCGATGGACCATGGTGGTTGGTGTAATGACAGCGATGATGACAGGTTGTGGCTGTGTGATAGTTATGGTGGTGTCGTGGTGGCTATTTGTGGTTGCAGCGGTTTGTGGGTTTGTGATGGCTGTGTGGTGGTGATTGGGATGGATTTGTGTGTGGTGGTGGTTCCGGCACCGATGTCGGTGGTTGTAGGTTTGGGGTGGGAAAGGGTGTGTAGCGCCCCGAGTTCTAAATATCCGGTTCACCACGTCATTTTCTGGTCTAAACTTTAAAATAATATTCTAGCGGAAGAAATAACTGAAATTCATTTTTAGCAACATTAAATAAACTTTAATGGTCGATAAAACTCAAAAACATTTATGAAGTAATTCAAAATAACGAATCAAACCATTAATATACAAAACATTTGGCAATGCCATAATTTCTCAAATAATTGAAAATCTAAAAAATAACCAAAGTTTAGAAATATGAATCATCAAAATAAGATTCTCAATTATTTAACGACTATTTCCACAATCATCCATCACCTGTCACCCTCTCCGAAATCTGCAAATATTGTTAAAATATAAATGAGCATTTCATAGAAATACTCTGTAGACCCATCGTCAATTAATTAATCTACATTATGATTGAACACATAAATACAGGCTTTTTAGAAATCATAGGGTGTGGGTTGCTCTTCTCGTGCATTAAAGCACATGACTTCTCTTTTGAAAAATCATAGGCTCTTTAAAAATCAGAGGGTATTGGTTGCTCTTTCTTTTTGTACACTTAAGGCACATAAGTTATGCATAACATTATCATTTATCTTGCAAGATATTCTCTTCTTTCTTTCTCATGCATAAAACCATATAAGTTATGACAAGCATAACAACATAAATATTTCTGAAGAAATATATTCTCGTCTCTTTTCATAAAAATGACTTTCACATAAGTCACATAACATACACATTCACATACAATCATAATTTAAATTAATTAATAGGGGGTGAGTCTACCTTAAATTCAACGAGTGCAAAGTCGAGCGGGAAATGACTTCAATCCTTTATATCGCCGTATGCCTCGTTTAGCCAATTAGAAAAATAAGTTAAATTAGTCTTTTGAGATTTATAGTTTAAAAATGATAAATTACAATTTGGGGACTGAATTGATGATTTGAAAGTTAGGGGACTAAAATGAATACTTTTAAACTTGAGGGACTAAGATGTAAAATTTTAAAACTTGGGTTGAAACTCAAAACGGATATTAAACTGTAGGGATTGAAATAATTGATTTTTAAAATGAAGGGGCTGATTAAAATCATTTAAAAACTTAAGGAGCATAAATGATAAGTTTTAAAACTAAAAGGATTGATTTAAATAACTTTAAAAACTTGGGGCTAAGCTGCAAATAAAAAAATCAAAAATATTAAGACAATATCATTCTCTTTCTTCACTTTCGTGAAGACAGAGAAGGCGACCGAGAGAGATGCGAGCGGAAGGAGAGCCCGGGGTGTACTGCAGGAAATTTGCCGACGAAACGCCGGCACAGAGTGGCGGCGAGCATGAAGGGGTTCAGATTTTGTGGGATTTTTTGTGCATTTTGGTGCGAGATTGGGTGTGAAATATGAGGCAAAACGAGGCTTGAATCGCGGTGTTTTTCGACTAGTGAGCGGCGAATTGGGCTTCGGCCGAGGTAAGTATTTCGGTTAGGTCTTATTCTAGGTTTATGGTTTTGATTTTTGGTTGAGATTGGAGTTGGGTTGGACGTGATTTTTGATGGTGCTGCAGGTGGTTCTTGGTGGTTGGGTTGACCGGATGTTGAGGGGGTGAAGGGTGGTAGGTGATGATGATGATGATGAAGGAGGTGGCGGTGGTGACGGGTTGGAGCTCGCAAGCGATGGTGGCTGTTTTGGTTTGGATCGTGCAGTGGACAAAAATGGGCAGGGGTGATGATGGTGATAATGTTCATGATTCGATTTGGTGGTTTTTGTTGCATTTTGTGGTGGCATGGTGGAAATGGGTAGTGGTTTGGTTGTGGTGCTGATGCTGATGCTGATGATTCAACTGGTGAGATGGTTCTGGCTTGATGGAGGTGGCAGCTTAGGTGGGTGAGTGGTGGTGGTGGATGCTGCAATGGCTGTGCGAGGTTGGCTGTCGAGGGTTGGGGAAAAATTCTTACCTTGAAGCTTGGTTGCTGGAGATGGAGTCGTGCAGAGGAAGAGGCTGGTGATGTGAAGAGTGGGTTGGTGAGGAAGTGTCGTGAGAGAGGGTGGTGATGAACAATGGAGTGGGTTGTGTAGTGTGTAGGAGAGTTTGATAGGTATAGGATTGATGTAGTTGGTGGAAGTATGGGTTGATGGGATGTTATGGAAATCTTGACAAGTAATACACGGAATTCGAGAAAAATAATACGCGTAAAATCAACTGAGTCGGAAAAATGAATCTGATAAAATGAGCTTAATAAAATTTTGGAATTTAAAACGATTTTGAAAAGAATAATTTAAATAAATAAATAAAATAAAATAATAAAATTTTAGAAATTCGGAATTCAATTAAAATCGAATGGACTCGATATTTCTCAACTTGGCTAGACGACACGTCATGACTTTAAATTAAAAATGGATGAGATCGCGGCGGCACGTTTTCATAATTTTAAAATAATTATTAAATACGTAAAAATTCTTGATCGCTACAGGGTGGGTGTGCGATGATGAAAGATTATGAGGAAGAATAATGTGTGACATTTAATTGAATTATTGCGACTAATGGTGATTCAAAAATAATTTGTGATCAATTAATTAGTGTGACCATAATTTGTAACAAGTAAATTTTGTTGTTTGTGATCAAGAAATAGATTGTGACCAATAAAATCGGTAATTTGTGACCAACAAATAGTCGCGATCAAATAATTTGATAAATTGTGATTGTGAAATAAACTTTGACCAATAAAATTTGTGATCCGTGGTCGAGAAATTTATGATTTGTCAAAACTGTGACTTCTGAAATTTATGATTTGTCACCAATAAAGAATTTGTGACTCATAATTTGTTAAATTGTGATTAAATAACTCGAGATTTGCGATCGATAAAAAATTGTGACCTACAAAATTCATGATTTATGACCTTAAAATAATTTGTGGCCTAAGAGGAAATTTCGTGACCTACTGCTTTAATAATTTGTGACCTCGAAAATAGTTGTGAATTAAAAATGATGTGTCGTGAAATCAATTTGTGACCTAAAATATTTGTATTCGTGACCTGAAATTATACAATATTGTGACTTCAATATATTTAATTAATATAACATTTTTAATTATTTAATTTAATTTATTAATCTTAATCATAACCTAATTTTTGAAATTATACAAGTTTAAATTAGATTTTGAAATTTGCATTTACAATCACATTATTTATGTATTTTTTCCCTTAAAAAGAAGCATGACCCAATTTCAATAGGCCTTAATGGGTTCTGACCCAAACCAAACCAAAACAGTATGCGTCCATGCCCACATTTTTTCTAGCCTGCCTCTCAAGGGAAATGGCTTAAGGTTTTAATCTTTATCTTTATATATAAAAATATATTTGAATATAAAAAATGTGAGATCTATGTAAATGTATTATGTAGGAAATGAAAAAATTTGATTGATATATTTGAACATAAATAAATGTGATATCTATGTAAATGTGTTATATATGAAATGAAATAATTGTATTAATATATTTGAACATAAACAAATGTCATATTTATGTAAATGTGTTAAATTGAAAATGAAAATTTTGGATTAATATATTTGAAAATAAAAAATCCATGCTATATAAATTTGTTAAGTTAGAAATGATGATTTATAATCAATATATTTTGAAAATAAATAAATAAAATTATTGAAATTTTACTTCCTAATATGTCAATAAATGAGTAGGCTCTTCAATACGCATGTTACGAAAATAATTAATTATTTTCAATCAACTTTTTAACCGCACATATTTTCTCTCTACAATTTCCAGCCACTACTTTTTACCTCAAAATCATAAATAAACAAATTTATGAACTAAACATTATTATCAAACGGAAGCTTAATCATTTCATCATTTTGACAAAAATTAGCATGTTTAAAAAATAAGGAAAAATAAAATATGTTAATTAATATATTGGATTTCAAATAAAATATATGTAAGCAACACAATAAAAAATATAGTTAATAAAAAATTATAAAATATTTAAAGGGAATTAGGTGATGCGGCATACTTAGTGTACTTCTAGCATTTTTTATTTTGATTAGTTTTGACTTTTTTAAAGTTTCAAATTCAATAACATTTTGTATTGAAATTTTATTTTTTATTTTATATGATTGAATCAAAATATTTTTAAAATTATGATTTAAAAATTATATATTCAGTGCATCGCACAGGTAAACAACTAATCTCTATAAATACCAGCAAGAAGAAATTACCCTGTTTGTTTCACAATAATAACACCATCAGTCTCATCTGTAGAATCGGCGTACAATAATTGCATCGATAACTAGGTGAAGCCGTTGAGCCAACATGAGAGCTAAGGTTAGTGGATCGTTGTCAATTGTTTTCAATACATTCCCTTTTAGTATTTCTTTTCCATTCCGTTTTTAACTATATTGATGTTGGGAATTACTAGTTATTCTATTGATCCTCTTTAGTGCACATTCGCAACCAATTTGCATTTTTTTAGGACTAGTAGTAAGCACGTGTTTTGCACGTCTTATGTATATGATGAACTTTAATTCTTAATATATTAATATTTTATTGAAAATTTTCGTCCAGATATTCGAAATATATATAAAACAATTATTTAAAATGTCTGTTTACTAAATAAATCGCGTCTGATATATTAAGATGTCATATGATATCATAAAATATTAGATAAATCAATAATTTTTATAAAATATTAATAGTAAGTCGCGAAAAAAGTGAAAAAAATCGTGTACTGAATTAATTTGTGAACACATTTTATAAGGAAAAAAGTTTAATATTATGCTCTCGTTTGAGAGAAATTAAAATAAGATTTTAATCTAATTCAAAGTTAACAATTAATTTTAATAATACATTTCATCGGACATGCAACTTTTCACCCACATTTTATTAATTTTTATCAAAATCTATTAAAAATCTAATTTTAATCATCACCAAATAGAGACTATATAAATTAAAATTAAAATTTCAGTTTTGATTTTTTTCTCAAAGAGTTTGAAATTATTTATTTTATATTCTTAATTAGAGAATAATTAAAAATATATATTTTTCTTTTTATAAAAATCAATTGATTATTTTGACAAGAATTTAAGTAAGTTTAAAAATAAAAAGTTTCACACTCACCCTACTTTGAAAATAATTGTAAAAATTCTATTTTTATCGATAACTAAAACATAATTGTTTGAATTAATAATAGAAAAAAAATATTAAACGCATAAACGCATTCCTTGAAATATTCATTGGAGTTATCACGTGAAATGAAATTTGATGAGACAATATTCTAAAATTAAATTAAAAAGTAACAACACTAAATTAATATTAATTGAATAACAAATTTCGATTTAGTCAACGTAGATAAATTAATGTTTTTGAAATATAAATAAATATAAATAAGTTTCAATAAATGAACTAAGAGTATTATTGAAAAAAAGAAAAAAATGTGAGTATAAAATGAAAAATCAAAAGTTTCAAAATTATGATTTAAAAATTATATATTATGTGCATTGCACAGATAGACAACTAGTCTCTATAAATACCAGCAAGAAGAAATTACCCTGTTTGTTTCACAATAATTGTTGGAAGAATTTGTGAATCGTGACGCCAAATATTGAAAGTTTGTAAATCCAAGCCGAAATTTGGACAGAGTAACGGCAAGGAAACACAAATAAGAAGAAGAATAAGGACAAAGTCGAGGCAAGAGTTGGACTTTTTGTCCTTAAGTCGAATTTGCCCCGCAATGGTGCCTACGGATAACGGCAATCGACTCCCAAGATATAACGGCTTCACTTGTGTTTGTAGCACTCCAAAACACAAGTACAACGAACCAAATTTGTCTTATGTACTCCAAATGATACAATGAAAGAATATCAAAACAAATGAAATGATTTGATTTTGGAGAGAAGTGAGGATGTTGAGATGTTTTGCATATCAAAAGGTGAGGAATAGGACACCCAAAGAGTCCTATATATAGATCATCAAAGGGTATGGACGAAATGATTTGAGGCCAAACCATTCACCCTTTTCAAACAATGCACCTTAATGAAAAGGTGTCTCCTGGCCGGACAACCGTGCGGCCGCACGGTCTTACTCAAAAATCCAAAAAATAAATTGACGTGTGGTCGCACGGTTTACGAACCATGCGGACGCACGGTCAAATATTTTGACCTGATTTTCGTCCTTTTCCGTAATTTCTCATTCATCCGATATTGGTTTTCGAATTGTTAAATATACCCTTCAATACATACAGAGAAATCAAAATTCTCTTTCGGAGGCGTTGCCCCCTCGATCCCGGCGACCTGACCGGGTAGGTCGATCCCCGTTTGTGCGTCCCGAAGCGGCGAAGTGGCAAACAATTTTACCCAAACGGATTGAGTCGAGCCTTTGAGTATTTGGCCGAAGTCGACACGAAGTCACTTTAATCGATTTCCAATTCTCGATTTATTAACCAATATCCAACAATAATAACACCGTCAGTCTCATCTGTAGAATCGACGTGTAATAATTGCATCGATAACTAGGTGAAGCCGTTGAGCCAACATGAGAGCTTAGGTTAGTGGATCGTTGTCAATTGTTTTCAATACATTCCCTTTTAGTATTTTTTTCCATTCTGTTGTTAACTATATTGATGCTGGGAATTACTAGTTATTCGATCGATCCTCTTAAGTGCACATTCGCAACCAATTTGCACTTTTTTAAGACTAGTAGTAAGTACGTGTTTTGCATGTTTTATGTATATGATGAATGTTAAAGTAACGATTTTTAAATATTAATATTGTTTTTGAAAATAATTTACGTAATTGATATTGTTAGAGGAAAATCGTAAATAAACTTTAATTCTTAATATATTAATATTTTATTGAAAGTTTTCGTCCAGATATTCGAAATATATATAAAACAATTATTTAAAATGTTTGTTTAATAAATAAATCGCATCTGATATATTAAGATGTAATATGATATCATAAAATATTAGGTAAATCAATAATTTTTATAAAATATTAATGGTAAGTCGCGAAAAAAAAGTGAAAAAAAAAATCGTGTACTGAATTAATTTGTGAACATATTTTATAAGGAAAAAAGTTTAATATTATGCTCTCGTTTGAGAGAAATTAAAATAAGATTTAAATCTAATTTAAAATTAACAATTAATTTTAACAATACATTTCATCGGACATGCAATTTTTCAACCACATTTTATTAATTTTTATCAAAATCTATTAAAAATCTATTTTTGATCATCACCAAATAGATACTATATAAATTAAAATTAAAATTTCAATTTTGATTTTTTTCTCAAAGAGTTTGAAATTATTTATTTTATATTCTTAATCAGAAAATAATTAAAAATATATATTTTTCTTTTTATAAAAATCAATTGATTATTTTGACAAGAATTTAAGTAAGTTTAAAAATAAAAAGTTTCACACTCACCCTACTTTGAAAATAATTGTAAAAATTCTATTTTTATTGATAAGTAAAATATAATTGTTTGAATTAATAATAGAAAAAAATTATTAAACGCATAAACGCATTCTTTGAAATATTCAGTGGAGTTATCACGTGAAATGAAACTTGATGAGACAATATTCTAAAATTAAATTAAAAAAGTAACAATACTAAATTAATATTAATTGAATAACAAATTTCGATTTAGTCGACGTAGATAAATTAATGTTTTTGAAATAAAAATAAATAAATATAAATAAGTTTCAATAAATAAACTAAGAGTATTATTGGAAAAAAAATGGGTATATGGGTAGGGTATGTAGGTTATAAATCTTTAGTGGGTAGGCCGGTAGGGTATGGGTTTGGCAAACCCGATCCATACCCGACTCATTTCCATCTCTAGTTATTCCGTACTAATTTGGCAAGCTTTTCGATGTCAATCTTGGATAGGTTTGTTCACTAGCCCTGTTGCACGAATACTTCAACTAAAGTAGCTCAACTATATATTTCAACTAAAGAAATTTATAATAATAATAATAATAATAAGTATAAAACTAAATTTATAATGTACTATATACATAAAGAATTTAGGGATTTTAATTAACGTGTTGATAACGGTCGTGTCAAGCTTTTTTTTTAAAAATTGCGTGTCAATATGTCCAACACGTATCGTGTCGAATACACGTGTCCGTTGTAGCGCCCCGAGTTCCGTATACCCGATTCACTACGTCATTTTCTGTCTAAATTTTTCGAATAATATTTTTGCGGAAGAAATAATTGAAATTCATTTTTGGCAACATTAAATAAACTGTAATGGCCGATAAAATTGAAATATTTATGAAACCATTTGAAATAGTAAATCGAACCATTAATTTTGTAAAGAAATTGACAATGTCATAATTTCTCAAATAAATGAACTTCTCTAAATTATTCGATTGTTTGGAAAATACGGAAATCATTAACGTCAAACTTTCAACCGTTTAACGATTATTGCCACCATCATTCATCGCTCGCCACCGTCTCCGAAATCTGCAAAACTGTTAAAAAGTAGGGTGAGTATTTCATGGGGGAAATACTCAGTAGACTCATCGCAAATTAATTTAATTTATAAGATGATTAAACACATAAATCCCGGCTCTTTATAAAACGGGCATTGATAGAGCTTCTTTATAAAACGGCTCTTGATAAAACTCATATTGTGCATTACAGCACGGGACATATTTTGCAAATCATAGGCTCTTTGAAAATAGCTCTTTGAAAACAGCTCTTTGAAAACCATATACTTATAAAAACATTTTAATTATGCCAAGCATAATTTCTTTTGAAAGCATAACATAAGATAGGATTGAAATCCTCATAAACATAGGGAGACACAAGAACTTTACCGAACTTAGGTGGCAAGAATTCTTATGCAGTAAAATCATAATAACAGTAAGTATACCAAAACATAATTCTTGAAATTCATAGGGATCATTTCCATCATAACATAAGATAGGATCGAAATCCTCATAAACATATGAGACAGGAATTTTACCGAACTTAGGTGGTAAATCCTCATAAACATATGGAAACATAGGAATTTTACCGAACTTCGTGGCAAATCCTCATAAACTTATGGAGACACAAGAATTTTACCGAACTTCGTGGCAAGAATTCTTATGTGCATAGCAATGATCCAAAACATATAAAACATTATCGTAAAAACATAGGGTATACTTACTTTTCATAAAAACATAAGGTATATTTACCTTTCATAAAACATACTTAATTTTCTTGAAAATTGACTTTCACAAGTCACATGACATTTATATGAAATCATAATTTAAATCAATTAATAAGTGCGAGTCTACCTCAAATCCGACGAGTGCAAAGTTGAGCGGGAATGACTTCAATTTCTTTAAATTCTCCGTACGCTTCGTCTTAGCCAATAAGTCACTTTAGTCTATCGAATATATAGTTCAAAATGATAAATTATAATTTGAGGACTAAAATTGATGTTTTGAAAGTTGAGGGCTAAAATGAATACTTTTGAAAAGTTCAGGGACAAAATAGATATTTTGAAAGTTGAGGGATTAAAATGAATACTTTTGATAGTTGAGGGACTAAAATGAATATTTTCAAAAGTTGGGATTTAAAATGAATATTTTGAAAGTTGAGTCGGAAACTCAAAACAATAGGGTTGAAATAATATATTTTAAAACAATAGGGGCTGATTAAAACTCATTTAAAACTTAAGGGCTGAAATTGATAAGTTTAAAAGCTGAAAGGACTGAAATAAAACCTTTGAAACTAAAAGGGACTGAATTGGATTGTTTTAAAATCATAGGGGCTGATTTGAAACATTTCAAAACTTGGGGGCTTTAAGTGCAAATTCTGAAAGTTATTAAATAAATCAGATTTACTCTCTCTCTATTTTCAGACAGAGTGAGACAGGCGAGAGGGAAACGAGAGGCGGAAGTGCGATCGACGGCGAAATACGGTCTTCAGCCGGCGATTCGCCGGCGCACACCGGCGTAGGGTGCGGCGACTGGTGTCGGTCAGAGTAAGATTCAGATTGGAGGGCTTAGGTGCGAGATTGGCGCAGAATCAAAGTGCAACCGAAACTCAAATTTCGAACTTAGAGCTGTGATCTTACGGCGGTGATTGGGGTAAGTGTCGGGGTTCATCTATCATTGGGTTTCAATTTGGGTTTTGATTTTGAGTTTGGGCTGAACTTGGAGATTCGAGGTTGGGCAGTGTTGAGGCGGTAGTGGTCGCGAGTGACTGCAGAGGCGATCTTGGAGTTAATGGTGACTGGAGCTGGAGGTGGTGATTCTGGTTTCTGTTTTAAGTGATTTCAAGATAGCGATGGCATTGGGTGTTGACTTGGGGTTGTAACGAATCTTGGGTGCAGCTGAATTGAGAATAAAAATTGGGTTGTTGCAGATAGTGATGGCTGATAGCGGACAGTGTGCTTGATGATGATAATGGGTTGGTTTGATGGACTGATGATGCTTGGTTGTCTAGCTGCAGGAGGGAACTGCAGTGTTGTGTGGTGATGGTGATGAATTTATTGTGTTTCATGTCGTGACTTGGTACTGGTTAGGAATTAAAGAAGAAAGTAGTGGAGAATTTGGTTGAATGGGAATTAGGTGTAAAGTGTTAGAATAAAAATGATTAGGTTTAGTGGAAGGAAAAGGAGACTTAATAATTTGGGGTTCATATGCGAGGTAGGGCAGTGGGTGAGCGATCGGTGATGAGGATTCCGATGGTTTGGGTGTTGGTACAGAATTGAGGGTGGATTGTATGTCCATGGTTCATCAGTTGATTGCTGCTTGATTTGGTGATTATGGAGTAGGTTGGCATTGGCGATGGTATGATTCTTGGGCTGGAGCTGAAGGCAGTTGCTACCTGATAATGAAGGTGGAGTTGTATAATATAATTGGAGTTGTAGTAGGTGGAGGGTTGATAATGAATTAAGAAATTCATAAGCGGAAGACATGGGAATAATTTAGTGGAATATGTGATGGGAAAAGAAATGTAATTGATTGTAACTTTCGGCCAAAGTGAATTGTAGACAGGGAGGTATCACATGGGATAGGATTAGTTTAGGTTTAATTAAAAATTAGTAAACGTATTTAAAACAGATATATTTTGGACTGAAATAATTTGATAAGGATCATTGGGATATTTTTATTGAATTTGGAATTCAAACTGATTTTGAAAATAATACTTTAAATAAATAATTAAAATAACATAATTTTAGAAATTCGGATTTTAATTTAAAATCGAACAAATTCGATATTTCTTGACTTGGCTAGACGAATCCGTCGCGGCGTTAACTTCAAAATAATGGGTGAAATAGTAGCGACACGATTTTCTAAATATTAAAATAATTATTTATTCCATAAAAATTCTGGGTCGCTACATCCGTGTCGATGCATCGTATAGTTCACTGGAAAAGAAAAATATATAGAGCTAAAATTCAAAGCATGTTTTCCCCTGCTTCTTCTGCCGAAGCAGCCAAACATGCTCTAAACACCTTTGAAAATGGAAGTAAGAGAAGACATAGCTTTAACATGCTGGAAAATTGGTTATTGCATTATTATTATTATTATTATTATTATTTTTGAATTGTGAACAATGGGACTATGTGTTCGACGAGACTATGTTTGGTTAACTCGAATGGTTGTAATTTTTTTATGGGAACAATAGGATAATATTTCATTATGGGCAATGCTCGACATCTAAGCCTTTTGTAAATACTATTCTAAGTCGAATTTTCATTCATCTTTTAGTGGAAGAAGAAGCGGATGAGGAGGTTGAAGAGGAAGCGCCGAAAGATGAGACAAAGATCCAAGTAGAGGAGAAAAGTAGCGGATGGTGAGATAGCTTCTTTTGCATGAACTAGCTTCTTCTTCTTTGGCTGCTGAACGATCAAGAAGAGTGGAAGGAAGCTCTGGAGATGGTGCTGTCTTGTTGGGTGTTCCACTCCTGCTCTTGTTCTTGATTTCATTCTACTTTTGTGGAAGTTCAGTTTATTTGTGAGTTTTTACTGTTTACTTTTATGTTACCGAATTAAAACGACAACATGACATTTGTATTAAATCCTCATATGAATGGATGCATGGTGTTTTCAGATATCATTTGTGGTTTCATTCATTTTTTCCATTCCATTCCTAATCAATCTTAATTTCTCAATAGTTCCAATAACCACACATTTCTAATGGACTCTCCACTTTTCACACTTTCAATTACTTTTTAACTATACATTCTTTCAAAATTTTCAAAAAAAAAAAAAGAAAAACCAAACAGGCGCAGAGTCAAAATCTGAGTGTATCTATTTCAATTACTGAAACTTAGTGTACAGTTATCTTGCATCCATCTGAATACTAAAAAGGGTTTTGATTTGAAAGAGAAGTAATTCGCTGTTTGTATTACAAGAACAACAGGTAATCCTCAAATGATTATTGTCGAATTCGATATTAAAATGAGTGTCAACAATGCAAACCCTTGGCACAATAACATTAACTGCTCCGAATTGATAATAGAAATAATCAAGCTTCTGGAAGGATGACAATACATTGGCATGGATTCAAATTCATTCGTAGTTACCTTATAAATGATGATGTCAACCTCGTACCCTAACCAAACCAATACCAATGTCCAAATCTCTCCATCTAGTCAACAACGTTTGCATTTTTAGAGGTCATATTGCATAGAGATCCTTTCTACTGTATTTTGACTCATGACTTGCTTTAGATGCAACTCCTTCATAACTCCTGCTGCCAGTTCCTTTTCTTCTTCATGAATGATCCCTTCAACTAAGGTCGTATAAGTTGCCTCATTAGGCATATAGCCCTTCTCAATCATAGTCTCAAATACTTCCAGAGACAAGTCTGTTCTATGGCTTTTGCATAAACCAAGCACAAGGGTATTGAAATTGTCAACAACAGGCTGGAAGCCACTTTCTTCCATCACCCTAAATACATCCATGGCAGCACCCAACATTCTCTCCATGCACAGCCCTCTAATCAAAGACGAATACGTGTACGAGTCGGGAGTAAATCCGGATTCTGTCATTTCATACAAAAGCTGAAATGCTGGATAAGTGTTGCCTTTCCTACATAAACTTGAGATGACATATCTGTAGAAATCATGAACAGAGTACTCCTGTTTGTTTCTCAAACTCTGGATAATTGAAAAGGCCTTTTGCACCATTCCCTCCTCGCAAAGAACAGCAATAGCATTATATGTTCCCTCATTAGGACTACACTGTCGATAAATCATTTGGTCCAGACACTTAACCGCTTCATCTACCTTTCTCTGCTTGCAAAAACTAGCAAGAATCGGGTTATAGATAGCAGCATTGAGTTTGAATTTTCCATCTCTGTATAGCCCATCCAATACCTCGAGTGCTTGGTCAGTTTGCCCATGAAGCGCTAGGGAATCTATCAATATATTATATGTGGCTATAGATGGCTCTCGTTCATCACCAACCATCTCCGCAAGAAGGACATTTGCCTCCTCCCAACGCCCTGCGGTGCATAAGCTCCTCAACAATATATTGTAGCTCACAACATTAGGATTAAATCCCTTCGATGGCAATTCTCTGAAAAGTTGTATTGCCTCATTAACTCTACCTTCCTTGCACAATCCAGTCAATATAACATTGTAACTAACCAAATTAGGATTTCCACCCTTAGCAATTATGTCATCCAGCAACCTCCTTGCTTCATCAACCCCTATTTCCTTATAAGCAGCCTCGAGCAAGATCGAATAAGTAAATGCATTTGGGACCAGCCCCCTTTGCATCAATCTCTCTACAAAGTGCAGGTTCTGAGTCAAGTTCCCACGTATACACAGCCCTCTAACAAGAGAATTGTAAGTCATGGTATTAGTTGGGTAACCACATTCCTCCATTTTTTCGACTAATTGTAACGCGTGGCCTACATTTCCTTTCTTACACATACGATTCACCAAGAAACTGTAGGAAGATGCATCCGGAATAGTACCCGACCTGACCATCATCTCCATAACTCTAGTAGCTTTTCTAAGCTTATTCGACTTGCCAAGATCATACAATAACTGAGTGGCACTGGCTACGTCAGGCTTATGGCCCTTCCCTACCATGTACTCCATATACAGAAATGCATCGTTCATCTTACTATCCCTGGTTCTTGGGTCATTCCTACCAGACCACCAGTTGGGCATAGTGAAAACACTGTCCATTGGAGCACTAGCCTGGTGGGTTGAGGACCAAACTTTACCAAAATCATTATTGAAGGGTAAAGATTGGAATTTTGGTTTATGGGCAAGGAATCCATGTGGTTTTCTTGCATTTTCAGATGATGGTTTTTTTATCGGAGAGGCTGTATGTAAGAGACTTGCCATGAACTCAAGATTTCCTAAATCTGGAGTATCGTAAGAACAAATTCAAAAATCGAGATTCAAGATTCAAAGGTTAATCCTGAATCTAATTGATAAATGATAGATAATCAGGTAAGATAAAGTGATAAAGATTGATTTTGCTACACTAACGAAAGAGGAAAGTACATATGTGCAATCAAGATGAAAAGAGGTAATTGTTTAACTAGCATGAATAATACTGACTAATTTGCATCCTTTAATTTCTCTTCAGCTGGTTGCGTTCTGTATTTTGTGAACTCCAATTGCGTACCATTTTATGTGATGGTTGCTTCTTCAATCTTCCCATACGAAACTCGGCACTCTTTTACCGTCCAGTCCTGTCCACACATCTCATGTTATCCAAAAGTCACGGAATAGCGATTCTGGCCGGCAAAATTTGCTAATGCGCTTTTAGTTTAGAGCCTATTTAGGGAAAGACATGTCGGAAAAATTTGTGAATATGGGATTGAAAAATATGAAAAAGTGGTGAGTCCGGAGATGGCAATAGTACAACTGACAGAAATCACGAGTACAAAATAGTGTGCAAATATTGTACACAATATTTGACGTGGCAAAAATGTACTGTACTACCTACCAGTGGTGGACGCAGACATTTCATCTTAGTGGAGCTCATAGATGGATTTGTGTTATTCGCGGTGAAGTTTACGGGGTTTCAGGGGTAGCGCCCCTTAATTTTATTTTTTTTAAGGAAGAGCCTTTAGAAAACGCAGATTTACCGTTTACGTTTCAAATATCTATCCATAACTAATGCAAGCAATCAAATAAACAATTGTAAACAAATATTCAACAAATACCAATCATCATAATCAAAGTTGTATAAATGTTGCGAAAAATGAAGAGATGCTTGAAATTTTATTACAATTGTTCTCTACGCGTTTTCATAATCTGATAACGTTCCATGATCACAATGTTTTCGATACTGTCAAATACATCCTTCTCTATATATGCAATTAAACTATCATTCAACGACTGATCTCCAATGCGATTGCGTAGACGATTCTTAACATAAGTCATTGCAGAAAATGATATTTCAACTATAGCAGTAGCCACCGAAAGAATTAAAGCCAATGTCACAAGCTTGTAGACTAATGGATGCACTTGATGTTTATTTTTGGCAACTATCTTCTTTGCAAGATTACCAAGGCCATGTAATCCTTCAAAATTTTCATCAATGTGCATATCAAGAACATATGTATCAAGTTGATCATCAAGTTCCAAAATAGCTGATGCATCAAAATCCATCGGATAATACTCACATAGTTGAAGCAATTTGTTCTTCTCAAAAGAAGTAAATGAATTACTTGGAGACAAACAAGCAACACAAAGGAGTAAATCACTATTTACTTCAGAAAAATGATCATTCAACTCTTGAAGTTGTATATGAATGATGGCGTAAAACATTTCCACACGGTAGTGATGCAAATTTGTCACGGTGTCACGCCTTGAACGTCACAGAGCTATGAACAGATCATCCATATTGGGAACATTGATCTCATGAGCTTCACAAAATGAACAAACAATCCCAAAAAATGAATTCCAACCATCATCTCTCACCATTTGAAGCTGTACTTTACACAATTTTACCAATCTCACGGCGTTGACAATATCTTGATCTTTTCTTTGTAATGATTTCAATAGCTCATTTGAAATGCCCAAGATCTTTTTCATTAGATGTAAACTAAATGTAAAATCAAATTTTAACATCGACTCCAAAAACATACATGCCTCACCTCTTGTTCCTGTACTTCTAGAATCTGTAGCAATCATCTCAATAACCTCAACTGTAGATGAAAACATGACAATCAAGTTAATTAAACAGCTATAGTGGGAACCCCAACGTGTATCATCAGGACGCTTAAGAGTAGTTTCTTGATGGAGACTTTGTCCACTTGATATCTCACAAACGTTTAGTACTTCAAAAATTGTGAGTCTTTGTCTCTTTCTAAGAAGATCACTCTGTTTAGCCGATCCTCCAACAACATTCACCAATTATGTCAACCCTTTCATCCTCAACTTCATTTTCACTCTTTTCCTCATTAATTGTGTTGACCCTTTCATCCCCAACTTCATTTTCAATAATTTGTTCATCATAAGAAAACGTGGATTTCCGTTTAAAATACTGATACAAACAGTAAAATAAACAATTGTAAACAAATAATTAAACAACTACCAATCACTACTCTACTGGCTACTGCACAACACTACATATTGCAAATTCAACATCATAAATTCACAAATTCCATAAGTCAAAGTTCAAATCACAGCACAATTAAAATTAGTATTCCAGAATCCAAACTCCAAGTTCAAGATTTTTTGCTGAAATGAATTCATGACTCATTAACTAACGTTACTAACCTTATGAAATGAATTTTCAAGCACTGATCGTCGATGATTGAACAGGCCGAAGACTGAGTCCGGAACTGCGGAACTAGAAGATCGAAGCTTGCAGGCTGCCCGCTGTAGCAAGAATTGTGAGTCTTTGTCTCTTTCTAAAATTAGTGAGGCGTTAAATTTTTATTCATTTATCACTTATAATAATTTAGAAAGCACATTAGTGAACATGTATGACTTATATACAACACGATTGGGTACTAATGTTAGTCAAGCACCCTTCGCACCAACCAAGTTCTGCTTTACTTAGAGAAGATGAAGTAGAAATAGTGGGTTTATGGAAAAGAAATTAGGGATAAAAAAGGTATTTCCTCAAGTATGTATTTTGTCTTTCATGAAAAAAAAAACATAATATCTTAATCTTGACAGATAAATAAGTGTATAAAATAAACTTATCAAAGTGCTATTTGTTCACTAATGTACGCAGTACAATGCACTAGAACGGGTGTAGCATTTACGATTAGTAATTCGTAGAAAATGAAAGATCAAGGTCTTCAATATTCTAAGTTATCGGCAATCCTAGACGGAATTATTGATCCAAGTTGGATATCTAGTACATGTGAAAATAAATCCGCCTCGGTTAGGTGTTTACTCTTGGAGGAGGAGCAGACTCTAAGATCTAAGAAACAAACTTGTGTAACACATTCAAAAATGAGGTCCGAAGTTGTAGCATTGGCAGATGTCAAACAAGAAGCTGAGTCACTAAGGGATCTATTGTATGAGATTTCATTGGGAGAAAAGAATACAAACTATATTTCTATACTATGTGATGGTCAAGCCATCTTAGCTAGAGCGTATAATGAAGTATACAATGAAAAGTTTAGACATATGAGTCTAAGACATGACTATGTGAGTAAATTGATCAAAAGTGGAATATTTTCAATCACTTATGTAAAATCAAGTGATAATTTTGAGGATCCTCTAACTAAACCACTTACTAAGGAATTAGTGAGGACCACTTAAAGTAGGATGAATTAAAACATCTAACATAAAGATCCACCAATGATAGCAGCCCTAAGAAAAGTACATTTTAGGTTCAAATGGTAATAACAAGCCATTCGATATGTGGATAGCTTTCAACACTTACAAAAGATAAGTCTTGGTTGTCATAGTAAACTAGGGATGAGTTTAAAACTCCTAATAAAGATTCAGATCAATATGATCAAGTATATGTAAATATGACAAGGATACTGGAAGAACTTTACATATATGAACTTAGGAGTGGTGCTGCCTCAATAGAGAGTTGAGGCTTCTCTCTCAAAAGATCGTGAATAGGATGAGCGGAAGGCCATAAATGCGCTAAGTGAATTGTGATAAACTTAGAACACAATGAAAATTATGTGTGTGTCTCATGGTATCATTACTATGGAATAATATGTTTAAAGATTTCTTGTTACCTAGGATTTCAATGGTACTTTGTAATTGATTGCACTAACATTGAATTCAAATCGAAAGATATTAATACATTATGCATAAGTTTTTCCAAAATTGAGATTGAGCTAAAACTCATTGTTAAACAAGTAGGGAATCCTTAGAAAATTGTTGTTCAAACATGAATTGAGATGTATATAGATCAATATTATTAAAATAAGTGAAAAGATGTTCAAAATCATACCAAAATCAAGTAAAAATCGCATGGATGGACTGTCCGAACGGACTGGGCAGTCGCCTAGATTTTTTGGCTTGCGTGATTTCCTAGACTCCTCTCTATAAAGTAGAGGGGAATATGCATAAATCGAGCAATCGCATAGTGTTAATTTGACCGTTAGGATTTTAATCTCAAATGGTATTTTGATGTTTTTGGTGAATTTTCAATCATTTCTTGCACGACTTCGTAAGTGATACTTGAGGCATTATAAATAGGAGGTTTTGAGATGAATTAAATATATAAAATCTATATTATACTCTTTGGGATCCAAAATTTTACAAAGATCAATCTCAAATTTTTTTAGTGCTCTTAGGTTGTTCAAGTTCTTACTTTGCTTGGCTTGAACTTGAACTTGATCAAAGGTTTGATAAATCATACAAATCTATTTGTTATAGTCCTTCAAAGCAACTTGAGATCTCGGTGGAGCAACTATAATTTGAGGATAACATTCTACATATTTTAGTATTTTTTATTTCTTGTTCATTTTTTTGTAAATCTTCATCTCGTACATCCTATATCCAACATCAAGGTAGACTCTAAGACCATCCTCAACTGATATATTAATATATGATAGCTAAATATTGCTATATAGATAATAAAGTGAATGTTAATTAACACATATACATATTAAGTTTAGCTCTAATCAAACAACTATTATTCATACATACATACATACATACATACATACATACATACATATATATATATATATATATATATATATTGTTTGATATATGTGAGATTGAAAAAATAATAATTAAACCAACTTGCTAAAATGGTAGCTAAAGTTAGTAAACAAGTTAACTTCTGATACAAAAAGATTTTCTTAGCTATCATACTAAAATATTTATTGGAGCTATAAATTTGAATTGTACCGAACATATAACACTAATATGTGAATTAATACATCCAATGTGGATGCTTTAATAACACGCTAAATGCCAGTTTGATCAAATTTTAGGGATTTTCAGAGGTGTGAATAAAGATGATGTTTCTTGGAAAAAGAACCATTAGAGGAAGAGAAATTGGATGGAATTCTCGTCGGAGAGAAGAAAATGGGTAGTTTCTTTCCCCAGACAAAGGTAGAGGCGTGTTTGGGATACACTTCATGAGTTGTCCTCCACACTGGCGTCTAGTTTAAATTATAGACGGAGTTAATTTTCACGTATGATTTTGTGTCATCCACCTAGGCTAAAAGAGAAACAAAATCTATCTATGAGTGGCGGCACTAGTACATATTTATCCGAAAAAATCATAGAATGTATGTTGTTTTTGCAACGACAGATGCCTAAATAAGGACGATAACATTTTAGTAATTAAAATTTAAGGTTGAATTAAATTAAAAGCGTTTAGTTTTACAAAAACCGACACATACTTAATTATAGGTGTCCGTTCTTGTAGAACCGATGCGTATAATGAGGCATTGGTTTTTAAAGGAACTGAAGCCTAAACCTAAATCCTTTTTACATGAATTCGGCCTCCCTTTCTATTTCTCCTCTTTCTCTCACAATACCTCTCTCTCTCTCTCTCTCTCTCTCAAAAACCACCAACGCCACCCCTAAACCACCACCATGGTAATCTCCAGTCCCTTCAGCCCCACACACAAGCATTCTCATGCACGACGTCACACACACACCCCGAAAAATCCATGTATGTTGAGCTCATACACACGTCGAAATACACACAGACACACATCCCGAGATATACATACACTCATAAAAAATACATGGCCTAGGTGTTTGATAAATTTCCTTAATGACATTTTGGTAGAGATTACCTTGAACGTAAGTTGGACATCAAATGGAATTGATCTTGCACAATTCTCATGTAGAACGTCATCGAAAACATTGATACCTTAGGATCAGTGCCAGTCCTGTGTTTTTGGGTGCCCTGTTCGAATATTAAAAGAGTGCCCCCAATTCTTTAATTATAAAGCATGCATATTAAAAAAAAAACTACTCACATAAACTCATTGTACATAAAACTGCCATATAACAAAAATATTATTTTCAATATTTTTCTCATATGGTTTTCACATCATAAAGAAAATTTACAATTTAAAAACTAAATTTATGCCTTGTAGACCCTTCAAAAAATTCAAAAGCTCGTATTTTTTTAAGAAAGTATCATCCTAAATCACTAATATTTTTGGCAATCAATATGAGTTGACCTGAAACTGAAAAGGGCAGAAAACAACTCAAACAATATCATATGTAAGCCTTGAAATGCAACAAATCATTTAAAATTAGTTATTCTTGCATTTTTTGAAGCAAAACCACTAATGAACTTTTTCTAATCAATACTTTTAGCAAATCATATTCAATAAATATCAAAGCAAGTCCATTCAATCTTTCTTGTGACATAGTTGATCGCATGTAAGATTTAATAACTTCAATTTTGAAAACTTTTTTCAACAAATGCAACTGTAACAGGTATTGTCAATAAAATTCTATAAGCAATAAATTTATTTGGAAAGTGGTCCAACATTTTCAAATAAGCCAGCATGTCAATATTTAGCCTTCATAAATCACATGTTCAAGATTCAGCCTTCATAAATCATGAAATGAGAAACAAGAAAGTAAAAACTTCATCAAGGCTGAAAGAAATCTAACATTTTACTTGCATAGTGAATCGAACAAAGGAGCCGCATTCAAGCAATGTAGGGTTTTGGAAGATAGTGAGATGGAGTGATGACTGATGAAGATAGTGAGACAGACTCACGAACACTGAACGTCTGTGTCTGTAGGGCCTACGACTAAGGATTGATGGGGGTTTTTCGTTTTTCACTTTCCTTATTTATGAAATCTGGCTTCTCTTTTCTCAATTGTGAGTTTTAATTCACAAAGGCAAAGGAGGTTTTGGAAGATGGGGAATCTGGGAGTTCGATTTACAAAGGGGTAATTGGATTGTTTGAAGTTGGAACGATTTTGAGTAAAAGAAGAAAGAAAAATCAATTTTTTTATTAAAAAAAATGTAATTTTGGGCAAAATTAGACTTGGTCTCTCCAACCCTGAAGTCCGTCCAACTGTATAAAATAAAAATACTTTTTTTTTTTTAATTATAAAAATAATATGTCCTAATATATTTTTCATTTTTGATGCCCCCAAAAATCATGGTGCCCTGTTCGTCGCACCTCTCGCACGGCTTCAGGGCCCCCTATGCTTAGGATAGAAGCTCATTGTAAAGTCATTGCAGGCCATGTCAAGGTCACTGCATGCCATGACTAGGTCACTATAGGCCATGTCTAGGTCATTGTAGGCCATGTCTAGCCCACTGCAGGTCATGATTAGAATTTTGGAAAACTTTCGAATTTAGGTTGTATGTTTAATTTTATATTTTTTGATTTATAAATTTGAGGTATCATGGAAATTTTTAACTCAAAACTCATAAAAGTTTTTTTGCAGATCTCTCGAGTTTGAGATGAAGGTCGATTGATATATTATTGATTATTGGGCCCGGATAATTTAGGTATATATCTTTACAAATTTAATTTGAGTCGGGGGCATAACCTGAATGTTATTTTTATGTAATACCCAGGCCAAAAAAGTTTAAAAGAAATTATAGGTGCTACTCATACCAACAAAGTGCTCCTTCTTTTCCGAAAGTTCATCGTTAGAAACTCCACAGTTAAGCATGCTTAGCTTGAAGTAAATCTATGATGGTGATCCCCTGGGAATTTCTTTTAGGGAACGTGCGAGTGAGAACAAAGCACGCTGAAAAAACTCATGTTGGTATAGTGAGGACGATACATCGTCGATCTAACGACCAGGACAACCCGTTAAGTGGGGCCTGGGTCGTTACAAATGGTATCAGAGATGGCCGCCTACCAGAAATCGAGAACTAAGTGCTATGCTGGACAAAGTGCTGCCACATAGGGCGGAAGCCACATCTTGAACTCGTAGGAGCCACCTCTAGAGTCTCAACGCTTAGAAACGGATCCTCAGATGTTTTAACTGCGACGCGGACGTCGAGAGTCTAACGAGAGGTGATTGTAACACCCAAGCTAAGAAATCTTAAAAGAAATTATAGGTACTACTCATACCAACAAGGTACACCTTCTTTTCCGGAAGTCCATCTTTAGAAACTCCACAGTTAAGCATGCTTAGCTTACAGCAATTCTATGATAGGTGATCGCCTGGTAAATTTTCTCAGGGAGCATTCGAGTGAGGACAAAGTATGTTGAAAATACCAATGTTGGTATAGTGGGGACAGTACGTCGTCGATCTAACGGCCGTGGCAACCCGTTAAGTGCGACTCGGGTCGTTACATTTTATGTGTAGAGAAATTGTGTGTTTGAGTCGATGGCATATCTTGAATGTTATTTTTTATGTGTGTTTGAGTCGGGAGTGTAGCCTGGATGTTATTTTTTATGTGTGTTTATGTTGGGAGCGTAGCCTGAATATTATTTTTTATTTTTGTTTACGTTGGGGGCATCGCTTGAATATTATTTTTTATATTAAGTGCAATTGTGTGTTTGAGTCGATGGATATTGATTATGAATTTTTGATGTTGAGAAGTTGGAAATTGATTCTGGATGAATTGTGGAGTAGTTGATGATATTGAAGTTTGACTGCAGTTATGTTTAAGTTTTAAATATGTTGATGTTGAATGTTTTAGTTTTATAAAGGAATTTTGATTCCTCCTACAGGTTGGCTAAGTCCAATTTATAGGGAATATTCTGCCTAAAATTTTGTAGGTCATTAGATATAGATCGAAGTTGGATGTATGAGAGACGTAATATAAATAAATATGTGAAAGAAGTTAAAGAAATTATGAAATGTGCTGAAGAAAACAATATAAAGAAAGGGAAAGAAAGAATTTTGTGTCCTTGTTGTGATTTTAATAATTTGAGAAAGTTTTGTAACTCTAAGCAAGTGAAGAGACATTTGATCGTGGGTTTAAGGAAGGTTATATAAGGTGGATATGGCATGATGAGAGTATACTTTCTAGGATGAGCACCAGGGACAATGAGGGTGATTAGAAAGATAATAATTTGAGCAATAATGATGAGATTAATGTGAACAATGACAAAAATAATGTGAATATTGATCTAATAGATGAAATGACGCATTATATATAAGATGATTTCATTGAAAAGCCTCACATATTCAATAGCTTTTTCAATCTATTCTATATTATATATTAAATCAAAATAGCCGTCAAATTTTTTTCCCATCCATTTACAGTTTCTTTTTCTGGATTTTTTATTTATTTTTAATTGGATTTCCCAAACTGGGAAATAAGTTGCCAATTAATGCACTTGGAATGCGGGTCTTGAATTCAAACAATCACATGTGTGTTTTTCGGTCCATTCATAAATCATATTCCATAATTTTTGTCCTACAGTAATAAATAATTGTTGCCACATTTTTGTGTTAAAGAACAAAAATATTTAGGCGTATACCTCCATTCTAATTTACTGCATTAAAATGTGCTATCATTCATTAATAATCCTTTAAATATGAAAATTAATTAATTTGAAATCCTAGGAATCTAATAATTAAGCGTTTATTATTTATTATTTATGTTATATAACAATTATATATAAACGTATTTTATAAAAAAACATTAATTTTAATTTTAATTAATAAATCAGTTAGAAACTGTTTGGAAAACATGTTTTTAAACATATTTTTTACCACATAATTACCCAAATCACTTTTTAATCACACACATTTTTTCTCTTCATTTTTACCCACACATTTTACCTAAAAAATATATAAAAAAATTATGTTTTTTTGACAAAAAAACTTTTAAACCTAGCCTTAATAAGTACAAATATTCAGGTGTTATGTTTCTTGACCTTTGCACAACAACTTCAAAAATTATGAATTTTTTACTTAGTTATATCAAGAAACACCTCTAATCAATATTGTTAATATGGGTAATTAATGTCATTATATTAAATCAATTATCAATCTAAAGATAAAAAATACGTTACGTACAATTAAAAATTAAATATTAGTATATTATGCATATACTCTTATTTGATGACATAAAATTTATTTGGTGATGATTTAATACAAATATTAATTGATTGATTAAACAAGTATATTATAGATGATAATTAAATTAAAACCTATATTTTTTTAGCATCTTATAAAAATTAAAACAATAATACTCCATCTATTACACAAAGATAGTCTCATATTCATTTTATCACATATTAAGAAATGTCAATTAATATTTTTCAAAACATAAATTTTACAATCACTTTTCCTAATATATATATATTATAACAATTATTATCTATATCTATATCTTAATATATATAATAACAACATAGCCGTCACATAAATTCACACATAGTTTCTCGCCATTTTTACCTGCTATTTTAGGAAACTTTATAATTTTATTAATTATTTTAATAATAGAATTAGGAAACTTCAATTAATGCAAAATTAATTATAGGTGGCATATAATAAATGACTTATTGATTTGTAAAAAATAAAAAATCTATAAATAGATCAAATTGTATATTATTTTTGTTCTTTTGATAATTGTTGTAATATTTTGAAGTAAAAAAATATGCAATATGGGTGTCAAATTCAAGATCTTAACGAGAAGTTTAATACAAGCTAACAAATGAAAACAAACTTTAAATATATCATTCGTGAAATTGTCTCAAATAATAAATGTAAAAGCTTAATTTATACTTTTTACTTTTTCCAATATCCAATCTTTTTAATTTATCTCATTTAAATCATAAAATGATATCTATCTTTTCTTACATAACTTCAATTTGACATAAATGATTAATTTCATATATTTTTCTTATCAAATTAAAAGAAATAATAGATATCCAATCTTTCTAAGTAAATTCAATTAAAATATTTTAATTTCTACAACTTTAGATTTCGATAAATTTTTTGGTAATTTTGAAATTAATTTTATAAATTTACTCATTTTGTTCATTTATCTATTTTTTAATTTTATAAATTTAAAAGAACATCAATTTGTAAAATATATACTACAGACTTTAACAATTAATTCATTGAGTTCTATAGAAAATAAAAATATAAGATTTTATCAAACTTATTCTATTTAAAAATAAAAATATAGTTAATACATTTATTTAACAGACACAAAAAATAGTTTTGTGTGTGTGTGTGTGTAACATGACCATTTTTAATACTTGGTGAAAAATAAAATGTCACGTTGTATTTGAATAATTGAATAGGAGTAAGTTTGATATTGATATTGATATAGACTATATAAATAGTTTTAAATGTGTGATTGAAAGTGAAAGAAATTAGTATAAAACATAAAATAATTGTCAAATCAATCAATTGAGTGGTTGAAAATTGATTTTCATTTTTTAGAATGTGTGGTTAAAAAGTAGTATGTGCAATTGTGAAAAATTAGTTTTTAAATAATATGTGGTTGCGAATGAACATTAAAAAAATTATTTTTGAATAATCAATTCTATATAAATAATTAAACTAAGAAAATTAGAGAATGAACAATTGACTTTTAAAAAAATGCAATTCATAATTTTTTTTTTTTTTTTGGATTATATATTTAATACGCAATTATACAATAAAGTAAGAAATCTTATATGGAGAAATGAAATTACAAATTATTTACAATTTGTGCATGCAAGTTATTATTATTATTTTTTATTGTGTTGTTTTTATCGGATATTGTATTTTTACAACTTATTCAATAAATAATTTTCAATTATATATTCCGTGCATCGCACGGGTGCGATTACTAGTTATATATTAAAGCAGAACAGCCGTCAAGATTTTTCCCGCCCATTTTCAGTTTCTATTTTTGGAAATTTTTTTTTTTTTTTCAATTGAATTTTCGGAATTGGAAAATGAGTTGTTGACAATTAATGAGACATTTAATATGGGAAAGTGTGTAATGCATTGTAAATAGGCACTTGACTACATGTATTGAATGCTAATAATTTATCTACTCTCTCTCTCTCTCTCTCTCTCTCTCTCTCTCTCTCTCTCTCTCTCTCTCTCTCTCTCTCTCTCTATATATATATATATATATATATATATATATATATATATATATATATATATATATATATATATCCTGTAATTTTTATGGATCTTATAAGAAATAATTGTTGACATAACATTTATTTATATTCCAATTCATTCACTTCACTCATTAATCCATCCAATTTGTAATTGTTTTAACACCGATGAATCATTTCATTGTACGTGTTTTTCATATTTTGAAAATCAAGCTAATTATATTTAGGTAACAATATTCATACAACACATTTTTTTAAATTTACACCATAATTTAATTGCAAGATAGATCTTCGGTATTTGTTTAGTTTTGCTTTTATATTCTTAACTTTTTTTAATCACATTGTTATTTATAACATTCAATTAATTAATAAATTTTATTTCTAATCACAAATTTTATTCAAATATTCTGCTAATTTGCATTGAAAGGATGTGCAATATTTTTTTTAACTTTTGTATTAATTATTTATTTTGATTATTTAAAAATATGAGAGATAAATAAGTGTTTCTCGCCAACAAAACAAATATATTGAATGAAAATCGTCTCAAAAGACAAGATGTGAAAATTAATAAAGAGTTGATGATAAAAAAATTACAAAAAATTTTAATATAACTATTATAATTTGAAGTAGTTTTATTATTTGTTCTTTTTTGTTTAGTTAAAAATATTAGTGACAAGTAAGTTTGTTTGCATTAATATTCATCATTAATTGCTTTATAAAAAATAAATTTTATAAAGAAATTAATACATTTGGAAAACTACACATTCACTTTGAAAAACAAAAATAGCTTTACTTTTTCGTGCATTATTTGTGCATTAATTAGATTAATATTTTATTAAACTTTAATATTTGTTCTTTTTTGTTAATTTAAAAATATTAGTGACAAATAAGTTTGTTTACACTTCTTAATAATTTTTTTTTCCAGAAAACGGTAATTTTTTTTTTTTTTTAAGAAAACGGTGACTATTCATTTTTTTTAATTATTTGAATTATACTTGCTAAATCAACGTAAGAGGTACTTATGATAATTAATAATTTATTGAAATTAAAATTAATTATTATGTCATCACATTAATAAAATTTGAATGGTATTATGGAAATCATTTTACGTAGTGAAATTAATTACTATGTTATGGATGACGTGTTGACTGTATTTGGCCCCTGTTGGAGACCCATTATTTGGAATAATGTTGTTTGAAATAGTAAATTTTTTGGAGATGTGTAGTTAAAAATTGGAGAATATTTTTGAACTTATGTGTAGATTATTTTATTGGTATATAATGTGTGGTTGAAAATGAGTTTTTAAAAAATGAGATTTAAAAATAATAGGTACCAAATAGGGGCTTGATGATGCGTTTAGTGCAATGGGAAATGAAATTGAAATTATTAAGGTTGTTCATTTTAATACTTAACAACGCTACTCCAAACAATGTGCAAATATATGTTATTTTCAATAAAAAAAATAATATCAATTTTTTTTTTTTTTTTTGAACAACTTCAATTTTTTTTATGAAAAAATGTGGAAAAATTAATAATTATTTACTACTTAAATATATAAATTGATTTTTATTACTCAAAGAAGCTATTATAATTTGAAGTAGTTTTATTGTTTGTAAAATTTTATTAATTATTTTAATATATTATTTTTTATGCATTTTGTGTACGGGAGAAATCTTATATTAATCTTATTATTATTATTATTATTATTATTATTATTATTATTATTATTATTATTATAGGATAGTTGGCCCATGTTTTCCCGCCTAAACTGCTCTACATTTTTTTTTTTTTGCCTTCCTCACGGTCAAATTGTGGCAGTTATTTGTCTGACTTATGATGTTGAGGATCAGTGCATTGGTACTGACAAATTGTTTAATATTTTTTTTTTTATCTAACTTTGTTTAATCAATTCTATAATGCATTGATTCATTAATTGGATCATTTTCATATGGATTCCAAGGACAAATTATGTAACATTCAAGAATGAAAAAAAAAAAAAAAAAACCATTTCCGTTTGAGAAATAGAAATTTTATTTTTTTTTAATTTTTTTATCATTATTATATTTTGACATTCTAAAAATATCTACAAAAATATTATTTGTAGCGTTGAACAACATTAACGTAAGAAATAAAAAAACATTGTTATTTTCAAAAAATAAATTTAATTCACGTGTAATTCTTTTTCATGTATTGATTGATGTTCTGCACAATTAAATTGGAAAGTTTTAATATCCTAAATTTTAAGGATCATAAATTTTGAAAGAAGTGTTTTGTAATTTACATTGAATTTTGCTATTGAAACTTTTATGTTTATTCATATTCTTTCTCATAAAATATGAATTTAATTGTTTTCGTCGTGTATTTCTCACATTTTCATTAATTAATAATTATAATTTTTTTTCCCGTGCAACGCACGGGTGCGTATACTAGTCTATATATATATAAAAACAGAAGTGCCGTCAAATGAAAATTTCCCGCCAAAATATACTTTCCATTTCTGCTATTTTTTTTTTCCTTAAAATACGTAAATGTAGAAGGTTTCCCCATTTGGACAATATTTAATGTGCTTCAATTTCTTGAATATAATTAATGTACAGTAATAAGTGTTTGTGGCTATTCATGTACCAATTTCTTTTGTTCTTAATTAAATTTCAACTAAAACCGTGTCTAACAAGTCAACTTTTCAGAATTATACCTTTTCATTTGTTAGTCAAATTTTGGGGAAGTGAACAGGCAATATTTTCCGTGTCTAACAAGTGAACTTTTCAGAATTATGCCTTTTCATTTTTTAGTCAAATTTTGGGGAAGTGAACAGGCAATATTTTTTTTTATACTGAACAGATAGACGCCATCTTCATATTACTTTTGTATGAATTGCTCAGTTCAGTTTTTCTCCATCCTTCTTGCTTGAATGTAAGTTTCCATAGTAAATTATATATTTTCCTTCTTGCAGAAATTATATTTTGTTATTTGTTTTGTTAACTGATTCTTCCCCCTTTCTTATGGGTACATTCTTCAACACAATATTGCGTACGGGTGTTGCTATGGCGGTGTAGTACTAACACATGGCGCCAGTGTTCGATTTGCTTAGAGATGTCAACATTACGAAAACAAGCTGGGCAATAAAAGTTCGTATCATCCGTGTTTATGAGTTGCCAAAGTTCGCCAATCCGAATGAAGTTTATAGCTTGGAGTTTGTTGCTCACGATCGAGAGGTATTTATGTCGAAATCTTCTCTCTTCTGTAGTCGATAGTTTGCTGCCAGCTTTTAGGTTTTTTTTTTTTTTTTTTCCTTTTTTTTTATCATATATACTTTTTTATTTAGTAAGTTACTGTTGTAGTAATAGCAGTATCTGAAATTTAAAAAATGTTCACGTAATGATAAAATGTTCACGTAATTTAAAAAATGTTCACGTAATTTATTTAGTTACTTTTTTTATCATAAAATGTTCACGTAATGATAATACTAACTATTGTAGTAATAGCAATATCTGAAATTTAATTGTAGTAGTTTGATTTTAATCTTAACAGTTAGTATCATAAATAAATGTGGTGATTACATTTATTTTTGATTCTTTAGGTTGATTGTTATTAGAAATATGATAATTACATTTGCTTTTTTTAATTTTATATAGACTCCTACTACTATGAACATTATGTATAGATTCATATATCATTTAATATTATTAATAGTATCATTATGTGAACATTTTGTATTAATTAATTATAAGTGTGGTGTAACGTTTTTTAGATTCATTTCTTAGGTTAATTATTATAAATAAATGTGGTGATTACATTTATGTAAACATTTTTCATTAATTAATTATTAGAGGTTAATTATTACATTTATTCTTTTTTTATATTTATGGAATCTTCTCTCTTCTGTAGTCGATAGTTTGCTGCCAGCTTTTAGGTTTTTTTTTTCCTTTTTTTTTTTATCATATATACTTTTTTATTTAGTAAGTTACTGTTGTAGTAATAGCAGTATCTGAAATTTAAAAAATGTTCACGTAATGATAAAAAATAGCAGTATCTGAAATTTTTCATTAATTAATTATTACAGGTTAATTATTACATTTATTCTTTTTTTATATTTATGGACCACTGTTGTACTGTTCTTTTTACAAGTGTGGAGATTACATTTATGTGAACATTTTGTATTAATTATTTATAAGTGTGTTGTAACGTTTCTTAGTGTTTTTAGGCTTAATTATAACTGTGGTTATTACAGTTATTGCTTTTTTTCTCTATATAGATTACTGCTAATATTGACATTATGTAGAAATTGATAGAACTATTTGCCAGATTCATTTTTTAGGTTAATTATTATATATGTGGTGATTACGTTTAGTGTTCTTTAAGGTTAATTACAATGGTGGTTATTACAGTTATTTTTTCTTTTGTTATACAGATTATTGCTGGTATGGACATTATGTAAAAGTTAATAGAACTGTTTCCCAGATTTATTATTATTATTATTATTGTTATTATTATTATTATTATTATTATTATTATTATTATTATTATTATTATTATTGTGTGTTGATTACTGTTCATTTATTATTATTATTTTTTCCCTGTCATTGTTATAAAATGTTGTCTATTACATTTATTGTTTTTTAATTTATTATTATTTCATGTTTTATAATATATACAGATTCAATTCTCTTGCTCTTTACCTGTTAACGTAGGGTGATCGTATACATTCGAGTATTAAGAGTGCTTTGGTTAAAACATACAAGTCATTGATTAAGGAGGGTCAATTATATGTGATTCGACATTTTGTTGTTGGGGGCCAACGACATGAAATTCAAGACTACATCTCACAAGTACAAGATCAATTTCATGACGAAGACGCATGTTTTTGAAATACTTGATGATAACTTCCCGAATCAAATCTACAAGTTCAAGAATTTCAGTGATATTGTGTATACAGTTATGAGGGTAACTGTTGATGCAAGTATCATCTCTAAATATGTGAAGTCCAATGACAGCCATTATTCTGAGATCATTTCAAAGATAGAGAAGACCGAAGATGAGGATGAAAAGGTATTGAAATAATTGTCTTTATTGATAAATAAATACATTTGATTACCGCTAATCTAATTTGGAGATTTTGTAATTGATGTTGGATTGATTTAACAGAATTCGTCAGGCGATGAGGTTACAACTCCAATTAAGGAGTCCAGCATGATTTATCAAACGGGGGAAAAGCATGAACAGAGTGTAGCCAAAAGATCCCTTACGGGAGACCTTTCCACTAATATCATTGAGAAGAAGTATAAAGCTATTGTGAAGCAAGAGAAGGAGTAAAGTAATTAATCTAGCTTATATTAGGATTTTATTGCATCGCTTCTAATTTGAGTACTTCGTATTGTTTTGATTTTGTTCTATGTTTTGTTAAGTGTTTCTTATGACTCTACGAACTCAAGTTGTCCGGTGAGTACTTTCTTTTGTTTATGTTGTTCGATTGTTAGAATGACTATATTCTTAATGTTATGGCGTTTTGGGTGACAATTACGATATTATTATTATTATTATTATTATTATTATTATTATTATTATTATTTATTTCTTCTTTTTTTAATTATATTTTTTTGGTTTAGACAATGAAATCATTTTTCTGTCAAGCTAATTACGGATCACAATTAATTCATTATGTAAATTGGTCGAAGAAACACTATACACTATGACAACAGAATACACTTTTGCATTGGTCAAAGTATATATTTTTTTTAATAAAAGTATTAAGCAAGTTAAAAACAATTAAATGCCTAATTAATATATTGTTGCTATTCAAGGAAAACGAAGTATTATAATAAAGTAAAGTAATCAAGAAACAATACATGAAATCATGCTTTTTGAAAAATTCTAACATTATAGTATTTTAGATCTTTTCTTATTTTATTTTTTCAAATACTTGTGTCAAACTTGCTGGTCAAATCAAATTGTAGTCATAACGTTAGTTAAGTAACAATTTAGGAACGGTTTTTAATATTATAACTGAAATTGTAGACTTATTACAATGAGATGCCCATAGTTAATTATATCACAATACAATTCCTATTCGTAGTCGTGTGCTATTAACAAAAAGATGCCCACTGTTATTTCTTTCCATTGCACCCAAATATAATGTGTGCTAAGACATGACTACAGATCATGGTATATATGTCTCAAAATAAATAAATAAATCATGGTGCATAAACAAGTATGGCCCCACTCAAATAATTCAATATTAGATTATATATTCAGATACCGAACAGGATGAGAAAATAATTCATGCTCAATTAAATGATATTATATTATAATAAAGAACATTGTAATAAAATCAATTTAGTAGAGACATTGTAAGAGACATGATCTCAGATATACTATAAGACGAAAATTGAAGGGTGGGTGAAGGGGAATAGAAACTGAACAGGCTTCGCACATTACAAACTCGGTGGCTGTTCGTTATCAGTGTCATATGACTGACGTTCACATAGGCATATCCGAATGCAATCCAAACTCTACCATTACAATTGTTTTCCAATTCCCAGTATGCAAACATAAATTTTCAGGTTTCAATCAAACATCCACAGTTCAAGAAACTTGAATATAGAACATCAAATACATAGGGATAGTGTAGATATCATTGAAGGTTCAGGAAATAATATCAATGAGGAGGCTAACCGAATCAACAATCATTTCATCAAAGCGGGCAAGAGAGACTACTGCAACTGCCGGTAATACGTTTACAACATTCGTTTTTGCATTTTTTTTAGACTTTGAATATGTATTTTCAGTATTTATAGGTTTTTTTTTTTTTTTTTTTTTTTTGGTTAGAAACAAGTATATCTGATTGAAACATTTTTTATGCAAAATAATAATAATAATAATAATAATAATAATAATAAAAAATAAATATTTATTTTGCAATGCCTACTTTCGAAATGGATGTAGTCTCTGTAATTTTTTTTAAACGTACCTTTTCTTATTTTTTAAACTGCATACACTCGTGCCGACGATAATCCATGCTCATTTTCCTCTAAATTGTGTCGACGAATGATATTGACGTTCAATCGTATGTATCCTACAAAATTACAAAAAAGTTTGGTTAGAACAGTAATAGTAATGGAAAATCTAGAAATGAATGCATACGAATTCATGGTTGAATTTTGTAATTGTAATTATTAATTTATCTTTTTTTTTTAAGGAATTGAGAACATCAAATTTCTTAGGGGGGGAAAATTAGATTCATGGAGATATGGTTCTCTAATTTTTTCCCTGAAAAAAGAATATATTTTTGGCCTTCTTTTTTGATTTTTTTTTTATCTTTGACCCAACAGATAATAATAATAATAGATTAGGAAAAAAAATTGTTCTTTATCAAGAACACAACAGTGTTCTAATAGAAAGAGAAAAATCATTGATCTTAATATTCTTTTGTTGAAAATCGTTATTTTTATTTTTTTTTTTGCAAAATTCTATTTAAAAAAAAAAATCAAAAACTTTCATTACAAGGGTAAATATACAGATATGTATGATAAAAAAATATACTTATCTGTTTCGATGACAATGCCAGTTGCTTCGGCACCATCCGTTTGTGGATCGACGTCCGTCGTGCCATTTCAATTCTATTTTTTTTTCTTTTTCTTTTTTCCCCTGGTGTTCATATCATCGACGAACAACACCTGTTCGTTTGTGGATCTAACGTATTTTTTTCTTTTTCCGCTTCCACACCCGATTTGGGAAAATTTCCAAACGAAAAGGAGGGGTTCTTGGAAAAAAATATATATACAATACATAACTTACATAAACAAGAATGTCATATGAAATCTTCTTGGGACCCAAATTAGAGAGAAGATCGACTGAGGAAAAAAACAAAACAAATAAACCAAATGTTTGATTTGATTTTTTTTCCCCCTCATGTTCATATCCATCGATGAACGGCATTTGTTTGAACATGGATCTAACATCTTTGGTATGATTCAACACCAGATCTGGGAAAACAACCAGTGTAAAGGAAATTTTCTGAAAAAATAAATAAAATAACTTCCATAGACAAGAAATTCAGATTAAATATTCGCATTATCCAGCACTACCTCTGCATTTTCGACCGTAGAAAATAAGAGAGGCGATCTAATTTTTAAAAAAAAAAAACACAGATTATTTTTTGAACAAGACGCAGATCTGGAGATGTGAAAATGTAGTGTGTGGTGGTGATAAAACAAAAAGTAGTTGGCGTTGGAAAAAAAAAGGAGTAGTGGTAGGTGGTGGTGATATAACTTTTGGATTCAAGAATCTTTCTTTAACCATTTTTATTTTAATTTGTCTGATTTGTGTGTCAAAATTGAGTACGGAAAACCACTCCAGCCCTTAGTTTTGAAATGGTAGTTTCGAGAAAAGTTTTTGTCAAATCTTTTAAAACAAAAAAAATAACGTGCAAATGAACTGTTTGGTAAATATTAACTTCGTTCTATATCGCAATTATTATAATTTATAGATCAATTTACACTCCATTTTTTTACACAATGATTACAATTTATAAACAAATTATCACTAGACCATTTAAAAAAATATTTTTTTTTGGCAACTTTGAACAAACATATCCTCACAACTCTTATGTGAAAATTAAAAAATTGCATCGTTGTTTATTACGGTGTCATTATAGTTATAATAAAGCAACGATTTCATTTGGAATTTAAATGTTTAATTTTTTTTTTCTTCTATTCAGGAGTGAACTTGGATTCGGCTACGAAGAATTCGGGAGGATGTACTATTGAAAGTGGCATGGGTATAAAAATTAATGGCAGTTTTTTTAGAGGCTATTGTTCAAACTATTCCAGATCTCCTCTTAGTGATATTACAAATGGTATAGTTGTTAAAACTCGGTATATTTGTTGTTATTCAGTTTATTCATATCATAAACCATATCCCGTTGTTATAGGTAGTGTTATCAATCAATCACAAACTCCCGTCAAGAATTCTGGACTTCATGTCGCGACTACGCAAAATATATCAACAAATGACAATTCTTCGACAGTTGACATTAGTACAAATGATCATGTTAACGCTCGCAAGAAATTCAGACTATCAGATCTTGAAGATAGAGGAGACAGTGTAGATGACCATGCAGTAATTGATCTCGATTATGGTAACGTCAAATTAGATTATCTTAAGCTTTTCCTAAGTTTTAATATATCGATAATAAACATTAAACTAATTATTTATTATTTTTTTTACATTGTATGTAATAGGAAAGGACGTGGAATCTACTGCTGATATTTTATCAATAAGTGTGTTGATTTTTTCCTTATATTAAAATATTGTAATAATTTGATTTATTTAAATATAGTAGTTAATCATTTATTATTTTATAAGCTACTACCCATATTTGAGATAATATTGTGTGCTGCTAATAGAGAACATTCCCTTGGCTTATGTAATGGCACGAGATTAGTCATTACAAGACTCGGAAGTCACGTTCTTGAAGCAAAGATTCTCACCGGAAGTAGTGCAGGTCAAAAGGTTCTTATTCCTAGGATGACGCTCACTCCATCTGACCCAAGATTCCCATTTAAATTTCAACGAAGACAATTTCCTCTAATTGTGTCTTACGCAATGACAATCAACAAGAGTCAGGGTCAATCTCTATCTCATGTTGGCCTGTACTTGAAAAAACCAGTCTTCAGTCATGGTCAGTTATATGTTGCTGTGTCCAGAGTTACAAATCAGAAAGGGTTGAAGATCCTGATTTGCGATAAGGATGAAGGACAAAATAATACGACGACAAATGTTGTGTATAAAGAAGTTTTCCAAAATTTGTAACTGTAGAACAAAATTTTAATATTTTAAGACAATTGTAACTATATATGATGCTCATTTCATATTAATTATTCGCAAACCCAATAATATTTTTAAATTAGGCAAAATATCTAATCTTAATATGTGAATTTTTTTTAGCACAAATCCGTGCAACGCACGGGTGATGCACTAGTATATATTAAAACAAAAGTGCCGTCAAAAAAATTTTCCCGCCCATTTTCAGTTTCTATTTTTGGAATTTTTTTTTTCAATTGAATTTCCGGAATTGGGAAATGAGTTGTTGACAATTAATGAGACATTTAATGTGGGAAAGTGTGTAATGCGTTGTAAATAGGCACTTGATTACATGTATTGAATGCTAATAATTTGTCTATTCGTATTCTCTCTCTCTCTCTCTCTCTCTCTCTCTCTCTCTCTCTCTCTCTATATATATATATATATATATATTTCCTGCAATTTTTATGAATCCTACAATAAATAATTGTTGACATAACATTTATTTATATTCCAATTCTTTCACTTCACTCATTAATCCATCCAAATTTGTAATTGTTTTAACATTGATGAATCATTTCATTGTACGTGTTTTTCATATTTTGAAAATCAAGCTAATTATATTTAGGTAACAATATTCATACAACACATTTTTTTAAATTTACACCATAGTTTAATTGCAAGATAGATCTTCGGTATTTGTTTAGTTTTGCTTTTATATCCTTAACTTTTTTTAATCGCATTGTTATTTATAACATTCAATTAATTAATAAATTTTATTTCTAATCACAAATTCTATTCAAATATTCTGCTAATTTGTATTGAAAGGATGTGCAAATATTTTTTTTAACTTTTGTATTAATTATTTATTTTGATTATTTAAAAATATGAGAGATAAATAAGTGTTTTTCGCCAACAAAACAAATATATTGAATGAAAATCGTCTCAAAAGACAAGATGTGAAAATTAATAAAGAGTTGATGATAAAAAAATTACAAAAACTTTTAATATAACTATTATAATTTGAAGTAGTTTTATTGTTTGTTCTTTTTTGTTTAGTTAAAAATATTAGTGACAAATAAGTTTGTTTGCATTAATATTCATCATTAATTGCTTTATAAAAAATAAATTTTATAAAGAAATTAATACATTTGGAAAACTACACATTAACTTTGAAAAACAAAAATAGCTTTATTTTTTCGTGCATTATTTGTGCATTAATTAGATTAATATTTTATTAAACTTTAATATTTGTTCTTTTTTGTTTAGTTAAAAATATTAGTGACAAATAAGTTTGTTTACCCTTCTTAATAGATTTTTTTTTTCCAGAAAATGGTAAATTTTTTTTTTTTTTTTAAGAAAATGGTGACTATTCATTTTTTTTTTTAATTGTTTGAATTAAACTTGCTAAATCAACGTAAGATGTACTGATAATAATTAATAATTTATTAAAACTAAAACTAATTATTATGCATCACATTAATAAAATTTGAATGGTATTATGGAAATCATTTTACGTAGTGAAATTAATTACTATGTTATGGATGACGTGTTGACTGTATTTGGCCCCTGTTGGAAACCCATTATTTGGAATAATGTGGTTTGAAATAGTAAATTTTTTGGAGATGCGTAGTTAAAAATTGGAGAATATTTTTTGACTTATGTGTAGATTATTTTATTGATATAATGTGTGGTTGAAAATAAGTTTTTAAAAAATGAGATTTAAAAATAATAGGTACCAAACAGGGGCTTGATGATGCGTTTAGTGCAATGGGAAATGAAATTGAAATTATTAAGGATGTTCATTTTAATACTTAACAACGCAACTCCAAATAATGTGCAAATATCTGTTATTTTCGATAAAAGAATAATATCAATTTTTTCTTGAACAACAACTTCAATTTTTTTTTTTTTTTTTTTTTTTTTTTTGTGAAAAAATTTGGAAAACTTAATAATCATTTACTACTTAAAATCAATGATTTTTTTTTTAATCCGTAAAGATAAAAAAAAAAAAAAAAAAACTTTGTCAATATCGTATAAATATTTTTATTTAAAAATAGAAAATGAAAAAGGATAAAATAAGAACGTTCATCAATCTATGTTTCTTTTTCTTTACTTTTTCGTTTTAATAAAATTCTGAGCATATATCACAGATAAATCTATTTTTTCCACTTATTACAAATTTTATTTAAATGTAATTTTTCTTTTCCATTCTAAGTTTTAAATAAATTCAAATTATAATATTTAAAGAAATTTCTGGAACGATAAACATACGAATCGTAAAAAAATTGAAAAAAAATTAAGTTATGTGTAATGTACATTTGTAATTAATTGTCTTCATTCCTTTCTCATTTTTAATTAAGTATTAATTTCATATGTTATAAATTTGATATATGTAAGTAACAAATGGCCGTGCATCGCACGGGTGTAACACTAGTTATATATTATAACAAAGTAGTTAGCACCTACTATTTTCACATAGTTTCCCGCCTTTTTTGGAGCTCTCATTTTATTTTTATTATTATTTTTTACCTCATTTTATTGCCCAGTTCTTGTGTACATGGAATTGTTCTTCCCAAGACAATGTTGCTTTGAAACGTGTGTACTCATGGAAAATCAATCTTGGAATTCTGATTATCTCTTTTTTTCTTTTCTTTATTTTTCCCCTTTTTCTTTTAATTCAACATAAATTCGTAACATGAAAGGTCATTTGTGAATTGTCATTTATTGTTTCATTTTATTTTATTTTTTCTTAATTCATTCCACTTTAATAGCCGCGTACACAAAATTGTTCAAGCCAAATTACCAATAAGAAATGCTTTGGAACGTGTAATAGTGGAGAATTAACATTGAGCTTCAGCGTATCTTTATCTTTATCTTTATACATTTAAAAGTAAGGTAGTAGTTTAGTGTGAACACAATATGATTTAACTATTTGGTTAATATTTAGTGATTCAATGTGAACACATAGTGTGTACATAATTTCGTTAACTATTTGATTAATTAATGTTTGACTACAATATGATTAATTATTTGATAAGTATTTATTTGGTTAATGAATACTTGACTATTTAAGTTTGTATTTAGATTATTTTCAAACCACTACTATATTTACCGAAGTTTATTAAAATTTTAAATTAAATAGTTAAAGTAATTTTTATAGCAACACTTTTCTCGATGTATATTTTTAAAACTATTCTCTATTTTATTTTTGTTAAGTAAGAACAAAAATAACTTCCAAACTTGATGTATATTATTTTAAAATGTTTTGAATTGAATAGTGATTGATGTGATCTTGTGTGGTTGAAAATGGAAAAAAAAAAAATTGAATTTATGTGTAGAATACTTTAATAAATGTTTGATTACAATATAATTAACTATTTGATTAATATTTAGTGTTCAGTATGAACATAGTGTGTTAATACAATGTTTTTAACTATTTGATTAATAAATGTTGATTACAATATGGTTAAGTATTTGATTAATTCATGTGTTAACTATTTAAGTTTACATTTGGATTATATTCGAACCACTACTATATTTACTTAAACTTATTAAATTTTTTACTTTCTAAAATATTTTTTATTATTTATTTTTTAAATTAAATAGTTAAAGTAATTTTTGTAGTAATAATTGAATGTATATTTTAAAAATTATTTTCCTTTTTTTGTAAGTAAAAACAAAAATTATTTTCAAATTTATTATTTAATGATTAAATCTTTATGTTATTTTAATTTACAACTTTTTCACTTTACCTTTTTATATTATTTTTTACCATTGTTTGTACTTTGTATCCTTTTGTAATTAGAAATTTTAATTTTGAACGAATTATAAATTCATGTACGACTATTGCATTCGTATATTACATGTTGTTTATACTGTACATTCGACCCCTACTACATTTGCCTAGGTTTATTGAATTTTTTATGTTTATTAATTTTTTATTATTTATTTTTTAAATTAAATAGTTATGTAATTTTTGTTACAAAAGTTTTCTCCTTTTTTGTGAGTACAAACAAAAAATATTTTCAAATTTATTATGTAATGATTATATCTTTATATTGCTACGGAATGCAGGTCACTTTGTAGTGGTACGAGATTAGCTGTTAAAAAACTTGGAAAACGCGTTATTGAAGCAAAATTTCTCGATGGCAATCTTGCAAAGTACAATTTTTTTTTTATTTCGAGATTGCACTGACACAATTTAAGATGTGTTTGATTCATTGTCATTTGTTTGGAAAATGTCAAATCATAGAAAATGTTTTCCTACTTTTGTATTTGTTTGGTATTTGATTGGAAAATTTAACTTGAATTTTTTTTTTCAATGTACAATCCATTAAAGCACACTTAACTCATTTGCTTTGAAAATATTTTCTCACCTATTTCATTTTCCTCAGGTGGAAAATATATTTTTCGTCACGTTTGATTACTATTATCAAGTACAAATGAATGAAAAATAAATAATAATAATAATAATTTTTTAATTAAAATAGCTAAATTTTGTTTTATTTGCAATGGAAAATAATATCAATCAAACAACAAATTTAGGAAAATTTCCTACTTTTTCAAACACATTAAAGATTGTCTTTCAAGTTCAAGAGGCGACAATTTCAGTTGGCAGCTTCTTATGTTATGAATATTAATAAGAGTCAAGGAAGATAACTTTTTACTGTTGGTCTTTATTTAAAGAAGTCAGTTTTTAATCATAGACAATTGTACTTTGCAATATCTAGAACGACGAATCGCAGTGGTTCGAAAATGTTCATTTGTAACAAAGATGGAAATAGAACAAACTCAAATACAAATGTAGTTTATATAAAAGTTATTCAAAATTTATAGTGGAAACATTGCAACTCTATTAATTACAGTATCATTTTATTATTTTTCTACAATTGTACTTTGCAATCTCTAGAGTGACGAATGGCAGTGGTTCGAAAATGTTCATTTGTAACAAAGATGGAAATAGAACAAACTCAAATACAAATGTAGTTTATATAAAAGTTATTCAAAATTTATAGTGGAAACATTGCAACTCTATTAATTACAATATCATTTTATTATTTTTCTATCTATTTTATTTTACACATGTTTGACATATAATTAAAAAAAATAGAAAATATTGAAGTCGCAATTCTATGTTGCGACATGATGCCGTGCATCGCACGGGTGAAATACTAGTTGTTCTTAAAAGTATTTATTTTTTGGTTGTAATAAATTTAAAAAAAAAAATTCTACTGTGTTCAAATTGTATAACTTGAAAATAAAGAATAAGTGGAGTGATAAGAGTTTCACGGCATTATTGTAACTTTTATGAGAGATGCTTCCTGGGGATAACAAACTTCCTAGTTCAATCTACGAGGCAGAAAAAAAAAATGTTGTGCCGAATGAGTATGAAGATTGAGAGGATACATACATGTACAAATGATTGTGTATTGTATCGGAATAAGTATAAGGATTTGCATTTGTGTCCAAAGTGTGGGGCATCGATGTACAAGCGAAAGCAAGGAAATGATAATTGGGAGGAGAAGAAGATAGGCTCTCCGGAAAATGTGTTAAGGTACATACCCGTAATACTAAAATTTAAACGCTTGTTTGCTAATGAAAATGATGCTAAGAACATGCGGTGGCATGTTGAAGAGAGGAAAGAAGATGGAAAACTAAGACACCCAGCCGATTCTCCGAATTTGATGGTTAAGATAAGAATTTTAGGCTTAGACTATGTACATATGAGATGAACCTGCACGGTAAAATGAGTAGTCGACATAGCAATTGGTCGATTCTTTTGGTGATTCACAATATTCCCCCTTGATTCTAAAGGCTGGTTGTGTTCAATTTATAGGGTAGATTCTGTCAAAAATTCTATAGGAATTTTGAATTAATTTGTTATTATTTTATAACTCTTTCATATTATTGAAGTTTTTAGGACTCTTAAAACATTCTGGGCATATGGTGGCAAGAGGATAACAAGCTCTGAATTTTGGAAAACAATTAATGTATGAAAACTTCAATTTAAAATTACTACAAACTTCTGAATTAGTTCCATATATATTTCTATTTAGTTTTAAGAATATTACTAATATTAGTTTTTAATGTGAAAATTTTAGTGTCCTTAGCAACTCGGAGTTCTGAGTGTGGCTATTATGTTATGAGAAATATGTATGAAATAGCCACAAACTATTTTCAATTGACTTTTTTAGATAAGATATTATAACTGGCTCAATTCGACTCGTTGACATCTCTACCACTCGTTTTATCATAGAGGACACGTAAACGGGCTGGCTATGTCCAACACTTTTAGGATACATTATAACATTTTTTCTATACAAATGTCCCATCGGACATGTCAAATTGGAAAAAAATTAAATGGAAAGATTTAGATGATATATGCAAGGATAAAACTCTTAAGACAAAGTTCCAAAAAAATGTGCAAATTAGAATAGGGCAGTTGCTCCAAAGGGCACAAGCTTGCCATTATAGAAAAGGTAAAAAGTTGTTGGAAATGTAAGGTAAAAGAAATTAATTATCGCCACTGTTCGGAGGTTGCTTTGGATTAAAAATCAGTTTATTTCACGATTTTTGAGGCAGATGAATAGTTAAAAAATGAAAAGAGAAAATGTGTATGACTAGAGATTGATTTGAAAAATTGTGTAGTTTAAAATTTGATCCAAAAAATCAAAAAACCCAAAATATCCGAACGCAAGCACATCATTGACACTTGTCAGTCTCATGGCAACGGAACTGCCACAAGGCAGGCTGCCACGTTTCATTGTTTACTATGACACTTGTCAGTCTGTTGGCAATGAAACTGACACGCACTCACCTCCTGAACGAACTATAAATCTCAACTGGAGAAAAAACAAAAAAAAAAGAAAAAAATACATCCAAAGCTTGAAGATAATCAAAATGGCAACGAGTAAAGATGATATCAAGTATGCAACAGCACAGGCAAAGCTATCAGAAGATGAAGCTCTGAGAGTAAGCTACAAGACCGGCACTCCACTTGAAGGCGGCAAAATTGCTGACTCTGAACCCGTTGATCTTTCCTCCAGTGCTCGTCATATCGCAAACCAACAACCACAAGAACAAGGGAAGATTGCCGATTCCGAACCAGTTGATCTTTTCTCCAGCGCCCGCAATATAGAAAAAACCGGAGACTGATCGTCAAAGCTCCGGTGACCTACAACAGTTGCAGCGGTGATCCATTGGTTGCTAGCAGTAAGACACAGCAGTTTATGTTTCCTTCTGGTTTGTTTGTGTAAATGGAAGGCAATCTTGGGCCTGATTTCGAATAGGTGAAATTTTAATAAAATTAATTAATTAAAATTAATCGATAAAAATAAGGTTGCACACTTTATTATACAATTCTTTAAGTATACACAATAGGTTCAAATAGAGGTGTCAATCCGGATGGTACTAGCCTGGTTGGTCCGTCAATATAAAAGTTTGGTAACGACCCGCTTGAAAAAAAAGCCCACTCGCTGCGGGTTACTAGTCGATTCCTTGTCAGCCCACAAATTTTGAACTACAATACAGGCCCGTCCGCTGGCCCATCCGGGTCGAGCCCATGCGGATCAAGATTTGTTCTGATTTGACACGTATGAATAAAAATATAAATTTTTTCATATTTATAACAAATTTTTTTTATCAAGTTTCTAAATACAAAATGATTAAAATGATAAATTCATATTTATAACATAAAATATTTATATAGAATTTAAAATTATATTTTATGCTATATGAATTACTTCTAAATTTGTAAATTTAAATAAAACATAAACAAATAACAATTAAATGCTAAATGTATTTCTAATTACTATTATCAAAGAACATTACATTTTTTAGCTATTAGGGAGAAAAAAAACTGCTTTAAAAATTGTATTAGAGTTTGTAGAAGAAGAGAGAATTTCAATTTTACCATATTTAATCAAAACGGTTTTTTTTACGGGTCAGTGGGTTAACCGCGGCCCGTGTAGGTTTAACCCGCAAAACCCGTGGTTCACAACTTCTTGACCCGTGAACCGCCCACACGGGTCACTGGTCGGCCCGCGATCTCGGGTCGATCCAGACCGATTTTCACAGATCTGGTTGGCCCGTCCGTCTTGATACCTCTAGGTTCAAACATAATGACAATCATGAAAATGAATCATTTAGGTCAATTTTGTCCACAATATAATTTATATAAAGATTTATCCCCTAATTGTAAGGTTTAAAATCAGATTTTTAATATGTTTTGATAAAAATGATGAAATGTATGGTTGAAAAATTTTGGGTTTCATAAAATATAGTTCAAATTAATTGTTTCACTTTTGACTTAGATTAAAATTTGGATTTTAATTGTCATCAAACTAGGTCTTATGTCTTATATGAAGATTATTTACATTAAGGGTTTGTTTGACTGTAATGAAATATGGGTAGAAAATGTATTTTCAGTCTGAGAAATTTTTTGTGAAAAAATATCAATTGAAGTTTTTTTTAGGTGAAAAAAATTGAAATTTTCTTAGTTTTGTTGTTTGATAAAATTGAGTCATTTTAATCAAAAATTTTTTTTTTTTTTTTTTTCAATATTTGTTTGTACAAATAATGTCTCAATTAAGGAGGAAAAAAGGGTGAAAAAAAAGAGAAAACCACCACAAGGTGGAAAAAGTTTGGTCACTTGAGCCCACAATAAAAAATGTTTTCCAAGTATAGATGAGTGAATTTTTTTTGATTTATTTATCCTAACATTCTTATCTTTTCCTCAATAATATCCTTAATTCATTTATTGAAACTTATTTTACATTTATTTTAATTCTTATTTCAAAAACATTAATTTATCCACATTGATTAAATCAAAATTAGTTACTCAATTAATATTATTTAGCATCGTTGCTTTTTAATTTACTTTTAGAATATTGTTCCATCAAATTTCGTTTCACTTAATAACTTCATCAAACAGTTTCACTTGATAACTTCATTGAACAATTCATAGAGCACATTTATGCGTTTAATGAGTTTTCTCTATTTTTAATTCAAACAATATGTTTTAGTCATAGATAAAAATTGACATTTTTTTTATTATTTTCAAAGTTAGGTGAGCGTGAAAATTTTTTATCTTTAAACTCACTTAAATTCTTATCAAAATCATCAATTGATTTATTTATATAAAAGAAAAAATAATTTATTTAAATTATTTTTCAATTAAAGAATATAAAATAAATAATTTCAAAACTTTTTGGAAAAAAAATCAAAATTAAAAATTTTAGTTTAAATTTATATAGTTTGTGATAATTAAAATCATGTTTTTAATAGATTTTGATATAAATTAATAAAATGTGGTTGCAAATTTGTGGATTTGATGAAATGTGTGATTAAATTTAAAATTAATTGTTAAATTTAACTTGGATTAAGATCTTATTTTGATTTCTCTCAAATAGGAGCATAATATTAAACTTTTTTCATTATAAAAATATGCTCATAAGTTAATTTAAATATTTATTTGTGCACGATTTTTTCACATTTTTTCGTGACTTATCATAAATATTTTATAAAAGAATTATTGATTTGCCTAATATTTTATGATATTAGATTACTTCTTAATATATTACATGTAATTTATTTATTAAGATGACATTTTAAATAACTTTTTAATATATTTTCCAAAAATTGAACGAAAATTTTCGATAAAATGTTAATATATTAAGAATTGAAATCAATTTATCATTTATAATTTTTCTCTAACAATATCAATTACGCTAACTACTTTAAAAAAAAAAAGTATTATTACTTAAAAAATGTTACTTTGTCATTCATCATATACATAAGACGTGTAAAACACGTACTTACTATTAGTAGTGTAAAAAGTGGCAAATTACATGGGAAATTTATACATATCAAACGAGGCCTAAAGGTTTTTATCTTTAATTTATTATCACAGATATATTCTTAAATTTTATGATAGTTTTTATCATTTTTCATTAGTTAAAACATTACCTTTGAATCTTTGATAACAATTTCCATCCAAGAATTCAACTAACGTGCTTTAAAAAGTGATATTGTACTTGTTATGTTATTTTAAAATATGAGATAGATTAAAAAAAAATTACGTGAGTTTTAAATGACTTGCTGGTATCATATAGATTAAACCTTAAACGGTGTATTCAAATTATTTAAGTTATTTTAAAGTGAAAATTGCAGTCATGGTTTCAAATCTTTTATTTTTTCTAAAACTTTATCCAAACATTTACTTTGTGTCACCTACAATTCCAAACCTTTCATTTTGTTGCAACATAAGGACAAATGGACATGTTCTGTTCATTTCACCGTTAGTTGACCCAAAACACAATTTTGATCATATTATTAATTGTGTCGGTAAAATTATAACTTTACTTTTATAAATAAAATGAGTAAATAACTAAACTGGAAAAATAAATGAAGGAAAACCCACCCACCTTTCCACCCCACCCCCTAAAACTAGGAATCCAGAGTTTTACTTTACCACCAAATCAGAGTTCTTTTCCATCTTCAACTTTACTATCCCACAACTCCCGGTTTCTATGTGACCAAGAAACTGGTTTGCTCGAAAGTCTTCAGATGTGTCTCGAAATTTTTCGGCTGTGGTGCATCTGTTCCTGCGGCTCAAGGGTGGGAAGTGGGAAATGAGGGTTTGGGTCATTGCTTAGAGGAGTGGCTACGAAGGCAGAGAAGAAGTTGGTAGAGTGGAGGGCGGAGGTAGAGGAGATGAAGATGGAGAAAATAGCTGAGGATTATATCAAGAAGAATCACCAATGAAAGACCTTTTGATTCGTGATTGTGTAAACATAGACTAGTTCTTTTGGTTTCTAACGCCGGAAGAGATTGCGAGTTGCAATTTCTGGCCTTATGTTGTGGTTTGCACCTTGTTTTTTGTTTTCCTCTCTGCAGCCGTGAACCATTTCACAATGTTAGACCATCATTAGGATTTCGCCTTTGAGGAAGTGTTGTTCCCCTTCACATTGCATTTATTACTCTTTGGAACCTGGTTCTGATTAGTAAATTTTGATGATTTCACTTTGTTATCAGATGGGTTTTATTCTCTTATTTTCAAGAATACTAAATAAAAGTTCAAATTTTTTTCGACGGTGTGGATCGGTGGTGGCTTGTAGCTAAGGGTCGGCGGTGGCTGAGGGGCTGCTTTTACGATGGGGCTTTGATATTTTTATTTTATTTTATTTTATTTTTTTGGTTTGGACGAGGGCGGGCAGGAGGGGGTGCGGTGAAGAAGAAGATGAATAGTTTTTTTCTTTTTCTTTTTCTTTTGTTTTAGTAATTTTAATTGTTTTATATGGTTAAATAGTAAAATTATCCTTTTACCCTTTTAATTGGTCAAAATTGGTCAGATGTCAATTTTATTGATCAATTAACGGTCAAATTGGACAATTTCATCCATTTAGACTCCAAGTGCATATTTTTTAAAGGTTTGGGGCTTAGGGTGGCACAAAATGACGATATAGGTAATGTCTGCAAAAAAAATGAAAGGTATGGTACCGCGACTAAAATTTTCCCTATTTTAAATTAATAATTTATATTTTTACAGCTTTCCTTATACATATTTAAAAAAAAAAAAAATTACAACAGAAATATAAATTTTAAGATCATATACATTTTAAATTTATAACTTTTTTTGGTCGATAAAGCAATGCTAATATAAAGTTTTTACATAGATAAAGTTAGGGGCGAAGCCAACTCAAGTCAAGTGTAGGTGGATGCCCTCAGTGGACCTTGGCTTATCCGAGTTTTTCTTGCTCATAAAATTCTGAAAAATCTATATTTACTCCATGTTAAAATTAATTTTGATATAGATGAATGTTCATCTAGAATCCACGAACATCATGATGTAATTATCAAGATCGATACTGAAGCGGAAGCGTACCTGAATTCATTGTTGTGTTTGATTGAACGGGGTTATGGCCTTCCAATTGATTCGTGGTTTTCTCCTTATGTTTCTTCTCTGTTGACGGGGATGCAGAGAATTATGAAAAGCCACGCTCAATTGGGGACCATGACCTGTATAAATAGTTGTAGGGCAACTATCATGTTTCAATGTTATTAAATTGGCCCCTCATCAATTTAAAACATTGAATCCGTCTCTACACTTTAATCTCACGACACTTAATACCCATTAGTCCCGAATAATCTTTAGTGGATCACTTTATTGACTAAATCCTTAAGATAGCACCACACATTTTATTTTATACATGTTTGGCCCCATATTATTGAATTTGTCCAACAATCTCCCACTGGGCCATACATGTATCCTTACAAATGTGTACAACCTTATGAGCTCAAAAATGTGCTATCATTATTAAGGGTATTTCCAAACAATCTCGTCCATCAATCATATCAATATAGGATCAAAGCGACTTTCGTTACATTAATCGTAACTAAATCCATCAATGGTCACGTATACCAATACAACCAAATGACATAGATCAATCATGAGAGTGTAGTATGAAAATTACATGTTATGTGATCCAAACATGTCTATTTTCAATTGGTCCGACTTTATTCCTTAGGTGAGATCAATACCAAACATAATGTAACAGAGTAGAATGAACTGAATACTTTATTTCTGTACAGAAAATTATCCAAATACACAAATGTGTCCAAAACCAAAACATAAAGCAACCAAAATACAAACTCCCACTAAATCATGATATCCTCAAGAAATATTACACCCATACGAGCAGTGTGCTCGTGAAAGACCTTGGGTGCTAATCCCTTAGTAAGCGGATCCGCAATCATGGAGTTTGTCCCAATATGCTCTATGGAAATCTGTCTACTCTGTACCCTTTCCTTCACAACCAGGAACTTAATGTCAATGTGCTTTGACTTAGTTGAACTCCTGTTGTTATTGGAATATAGCACTGTAGAGTTATTGTCACAATATAACTTTAATGGTCTTTCAATTCCATTCAGAATGCGCAGCCCGGTGACAAAATTTCGCAGCCATATCCCATGATTAGATGCCTCATAACAAGCTACAAATTCTGCTGCCATAGTGGAAGAAGCTACGAGTTTCTGCTTAGCACTCCTCCAGGAAATGGCTCCTCCAGCTAGCAGGTATATGTAGCCTGATGTGGATCTTCTACTATCTTGGCATCCCGCAAAATCAGAATCGGAGTATCCTACGATCTCTAACTTATCCGATCTGCTGTATGTAAGCATGCAATCTCTTGTTCTCTTCAAGTACCTCTAACCCTCTTTGCTGCTTTCCAATGATCCATCCCAGGGTTACTTAAATATCTGTCTAGCATTCCAACAATGAACGCTATGTCTGGACGTGTACAAACTTGAGCATACATCAGACTCCCAACAGCTGATGCATAGGGAATCTTTTGCATTTCCTTAACTTCAAGATTATTTTTCGGGCACTGATTGAGACTAAATTTGTCTCCCTTAGCAACAGGGGTGTCCCCTGGTTTACTATCCTGCATGCCAAACCTTACAAGAACTTTATCGATATAGCTCTTTTGTGATAATCCAAGAATACCCCGAGAGCGGTCCCGGTGTATCTGAATTCCTAATACGAAAGAGGCGTCCCCAAGATCTTTCATCTCAAAATTCCTTGACAGAAAGCTCTTGGTTTCGTGCAACATGCCTATATCATTAGTGGCAAGCAGTATGTCATCGACATACAAAACCAGGAAAATATGCTTACTCCCACTGAACTTGTGATACACACAATCATCAACAACATTTATCTCAAAACCAAACGAGATGATCACTTGATGAAATTTGTAGTACCACTGACGGGAAGCTTGCTTGAGTCCATAGATGGATTTCTTTAATTTGCAAACCATATTCTTCGAGTCTCCTGACACGAAGTTTTCTGGTTGCACCATATAAATCGTCTCATCAATGTCTCCATTGAGAAACGCCGTCTTTACATCCATCTGATGTAACTCAAGGTCAAAATGTGCAACAAGTGCCATGACTGTCCTGAAAGAGTCTTTCGTTGAAATCGGAGAGAAGATCTCTTTGAAGTCAATACCTTCCTTTTGTGTAAAGCCTTTAGCTACAAGACGAGCCTTATATCTTTCCACATTACCTTTCGAATCCCTTTTGGTTTTAAAAATCCATTTACAACCAATGGGTTTCGCACCTTCTGGTAATGGGACAAGATCCCAAACTTTATTGTCTTGCATAGACTTATACTCCTCATTCATGACATCAATCCACTTTTGAGAGTTAGAACCCTTCATGGCCTGATGAAAATTGATTGGATCATTTTCCATCATTCCATTATTTTCCTCATGTTCTTGGAGAAATACTACATAGTCATCCGAAATAGCATTTTTCCTTTCTCGAGTGGATCGCCTTAATGGTATTGTTTGTTGAGGTTGTTGAGTTTGTATTTCTGGATTTTGGATGGGAGTTTCTTCAACATTATCATGCTGAGTTTCCGGATGTACTTCTTGATCAATGACAGGTATAGAAACCTGCACATTGTCAAAAGTAACAGTAGGAATCGAAATCGATCCTTCATCAGCTTCTTCCTCAAAGATAATGTCTCTAACCTTATTTCTCCCCCCAAACTCAACATCCTAAAAAAATGTTGCAGTTCCCGTTTCAAAAATTGACTTAAGCGTGGGATTATAAAATTTGTAGCCCCTTGATCGCTCAGAATAACCAATAAAGTAGCTGCTAACTGTTTTGGAGTCCAATTTATCCTCATGCGGCCTATAAGGCCTTGCCTCAGCTGGACATCCCCAAATGTGGAAATGCTTTAGACTGGGCTTTCTGCCTGTCCAAAGCTCATAAGGTGTTTTAGCAGCAGCTTTAGTTGGTACTCTATTCAGAATATAAGCTGCAGTCTTTAATACTTCTCCCCAGAGTGATTTTGGTAAAGTAGAATGACTAATCATACTCCTTACCATATCCTTAAGAGTCCTGTTTCGTCTTTCAGCTACACCATTCATGCTAGGAGAACCTGGCATGGTGTACTGTGGGACGATTCCACATTCCTCTAGGAATCTAGCAAATGGTCTTGGACGTTGTTCACCTGAACCGTCATATCTACCGTAGTACTCACCACCACGATCAGATCTAACGCTTTTAATTTTCTTGTTGAGTTGATTCTCAACTTCAGCTTTAAAAGCTTTGAACATGTCCAGTGACTCAGACTTTTCATGAATAAGATATAGATGCCCATAACGTGAGTAATCGTCTATGAATGATATAAAGTATTGTTGACCATTCCAGGAAGCCGTAGGGAATGGTCCACAAATATCCGTGTGTATCAATTCTAAGACGTCCGAAGTTCTATTAGCACCTATCCTTCTCGTTTTGGTCTGTTTTCCCTTGATACAATCAATACAAACATCAAAGTCCGTAAATTCGAGGGAATCCAAAATGCCATCTGACACAAGTCATTCAACTCTAGTTTTTGAGATGTGACCTAAGCGCTTGTGCCATAATTTTGCCGAATTTTCTTTATTTAATTTTCGCTTAGTACCACGTGATTCCACATACAAGGTTTCATTATATGATGCAATGGTATCAAGCAAATATAGGTTATCGTACGAACATAATGAACCAGTACCAACAATATTTGAATTTAAAGAAAGACTAAACTGACAATTTCCAAAAGAACAATAATATCCTGATTTGTCCAATAAGGAAATAGAAACCAAATTCCGTCTAAATGACGGTACAACAAAAGTGTCTTTCAAATCCAAATAAAAACCAGTTCCCAATAATAACCTAAAAGTTCCTATTGCTTCAACTTCCACCGATTTTCCATCGCCCACAAAGATGAATCTTTCAGCATCACTTGGCTTTCGGCAGAACAGGCAACCCTGCATAGAAACACTTATGTGAGTAGTAGCACCAGAATCTAACCACCAAGTGTTTCTAGGTACTGAAGCTAAATTAACCTCAGAACAGACCAAATTAAGAAATGTACCTTTCTTTGCACGCCAAGCGTTGTATTTGGCACAATCCTTCTTTAGATGTCCAGGTTTCAGGCAAAAGAAACAACCCTCTTTGTCCTTATGTGGTTTCTTTTGATCTGGACCCTTAACAGCTTCATATTCTGTTTTTCTTTTCTTGCCCTTATCCTTAGAGGTACTTGCCAAGTTAGCAATTTCAGTTCTATCCTGCTTCAGCCTTTCTTCCTCTTGCACACAATATGAAATGAGCTCATTTAGAGTCCATTTCTCCCTTTGACAGTTGTAACTGACCTTAAACTGACTGAAATGTGCAGGAAGCGATATCAATACTAAATGCACGAGCAAGTCATCAGACAAGTCGAGCTTTAGTGCCTTAAGTTTTGAAGCAGTATGAGACATCTTCATGATGTACTCCCTTATGTTCCCCTTGCCTCTGTACTTCATTGAAATCAAGCTTTGCAGAAGCGTGCTTGTTTCAGCCTTATCGTTTTTAGCAAAACGCTTTTCAAGTTCGGCAAGGAATTGCTTGGCATTAGTTACCTCTTCAGATACTGCGCCCCTAAAGGCTTCCGGAATGCCGCGCTTAATGATCATTAGACTCATGCGATTTGAGCGTTCCCACTTCTCAAAGTTCCTCCTGTCATCAGGTGAACTTGCATCCGTAAGAGAAGCCGGTTGCTCAACCCTGAGAGCAAGGTCAAGATCCATGCAGCCGAGAACAATTAGTGCGTTCTCTTTCCAATCCTTGAAGTTTGACCCATCAAGCATGGGGATTGAGTTAAGATTTGCAGATATTGTGGTAGCAGATGAATTAACTGTATAGAGAAGAAGATGAAAATAGCTTACATTAGTACTTTATTATGCAAATAATAATTTCAAATAATGGTAAGGCCCATCACAAGATACCCAGCACAACATCAATATTTAGTCTTTGGACAGAAATATTAACTTGTAAGTGGTACCTCGATGTAGTAATCAAACACTGACAATAAGACATGTCAAGCAATAAACCTTTCTTTGGACCGATTTATTGATCACACGTTAAACCAAATAATCGTCACGCGTTTATTACCACAGGTGCACGTGAAATTCCAGCCAAACATTGACCTTCCTTTGGGCCGATCAATATCCGCATGAACAACACACACATAAAACCTTCTAATATTCTAAGTTAATTAATTTCCACAAGAGAGGTTGCTTGGCAACATGTTGCTTCAATTAATTCACTTCGAAATATTATATTTCTCAAAAGAGTCCGTCATACCAAAATTTGAACTTGAATTGAATGTTTTGCATATATTTAAGGCTTTAGGATTTGAATTATGAAATTCAATACTTTAGGATTAAGTAATCATTAAGTTGGATGGTTAAATTGCAATTTAATTAAACTTGATTGGCCAATTATGAAATATTTTTAAACTTGAAGGACTAAATTGCAATTTTCCCAAACTTTAGTGGCCAATTAATAAAAAACATAAACTTTAGGGACTGAATCGTAAAATTCAGAATTCTTAAAACCCAACTTAAATGATTTCTTAACTTTAGGGACTTATTTTGTAAATTCAGAAGCTTGGAGGGCCAACTTAAAAGTCTTATAAACTTAGGGTTTTATTAATTATAAAAAACAAATCAGGAGGACCTGATGTGAAATAAAATTAATTTTCGTAAATTGCAGAAAAGTCCCTCAAGACTTCAAATTTTCAAGCAAGGCCCCTCTGCCCAAAAAAGGAAAAAACGCACAGCTAGGGTTTTGAAACCCTAGCCGCCGCAGCATCCTCCCAAGAACGCGGCACCATCGCCGGCGCCGCACATCACCTGCAGCGCCATCACCGGCGCTGCAGCCCAAAAAATTGCGTCGCTGCGCGCGCGGCGACGCTGTATTCCGCCGCGCGCAGCGCCGCTGCAGCCCAGGACCTGCATCGCTACGCGCGACGCAGTGAACTACTTCATCCCCATCGCACGCGGCGATGCTGCATTCCGCCGCGCGCTCTACCCCTTTCCGACCTTCATCCTCGTCAACATCTCAACCACAATTCAAATAACCAACACAAATCCATAACCATACTGCAATACATACCGTCTGAATCCATGTATTACAAACCCCAAATTCGAAATAAACAGGACCACAGGTTGCGAAAATTGAAATCCAAATTCGAAAAAAAAAAAAAAAAAAACTTATATATTATACAAATCAGATTCAAAACCCAATTTGGAAATCAAGATTTCAGAATCAACATATATCCATGCTCAAATACTGAATTTACAGATGAAGAAGGCTCTGTTTTTCGAATGGTTTCGCATGTATATATTTATCAATTTTTTAAGCCTTATGTGTATATCATACGCACAAATTAATCTTATATTAAGGTTTCACGAATATTCGTTCGAAATTAATCTGATAATTCAACACGATGTTGGCTCTAATACCACTTGTTAAAATTAATTTTGATATAGATGAATGTTCATCTAAAATCCACGAACATCATGCTGTAATTATCAAGATCGATACTGAAGCGGAAGCGTACCTGAATTCATTGTTGTGTTTGATTGAACGGGGTTATGGCCTTCCAATTGATTCGTGGTTTTCTCCTTATCTTTCTTCTCTGTTGACGGGGATGCAGAGAATTATGAAAAGCCACGCTCAATTGGGGATCATGACCTGTATAAATAGTTGTAGGGCAACTATCATGTTTCAATGTTATTAAATTGGCCCCTCATCAATTTAAAACATTGAATCCGTCTCTACACTTTAATCTCACGACACTTAATACCCATTAGTCCCGAATAATCTTTAGTGGATCACTTTATTGACTAAATCCTTAAGATAGCACCACACATTTTATTTTATACATGTTTGGCCCCATATTATTGAATTTATCCAACACTCCATTTCTTGGGGCTACCAGAACAATTCTAAAATCTGTATAAAACTTTTACTATAAGCTTCAACAATCAACACTCTATGAATCATCTAGAATTAGGAAATTCAACTCGTCGATTTTGTTATTTATGTGTGTATGACTATATGTGTGTAATGAGCATAAGCAATTGAGGGCAAAGAATTATCATGTATTTTGAAAGTTATGTTAACAATACCAAAAATTATTAAAATTAGGTAAAATTATGGCATCCAAAACTTGCATCCCTTTCGAGTTTCGACCCAAAAAAAAAAATCTTGTATCCCAGTATTTTGAGACACCTCAGTTTCTCCGTCGCAACCCCAACCACTTACGGTCCCGTCCGATATGCAAACTCTTCACTTCAAATTAATCTGCATAATTTGTACTTTGCTTTAGAGATAATTCCTCTACTATGCCTAATATATTTTGTTGAATTCAGTCAAATAGAGATACAGAAATTATGATGTTCTTGCTGTTGGTGACGTAGATCAAGAAAAAGGAGTTAAAAGTGTTGGGTGGATTTGTGAGTAGTGACGCCAAATATTGAAAGTTTGTAAATCCAAGCTGAAATTTGGACAGAGTAACGGTAAGGAAAAACACAAATAAGAAGAAGAATAAAAGAAGGGACAAAGCCGAGGCAAGAGTTGAACTCTTTGTCCTTATGTCGAATTTGCCCCGCAACGGTGCCTACGGATAACGGCAATCGACTCCCAAGATACAACGGCTTCACTTGTGTGTGTAGCACTCCAAAACACAAGTACAACGAACCAAATTAGGCTTATGTACTCCAAAGGATGCAATGAAAATCAAAACAACAAATGCAATGATTTGATTTTGAAGAGAAGTGAGGATGATAGGTGTTTTTGCATATCAAAAGTGAGGAATAGGACACCCAAAGGGTCCTATATATAGACCATGAAAGGGTGTGGACGAAATGGTTTAAGGCCAAACCATGCACCATTTCCAAACAATGCACCTTTGTGAAAAGGCACCTCCTGGCCGGACAACCGTGCGGCCGCACGGTTATAGACCGTGCGATCGCACGGTATTACTCAAAAATCCGAAAATAAAATTGACGTGTGGCCACACGGTTTACGAACCATGCGGCCGCACGGTCAAATATTTTGACCTGATTTTCGTCCTTTTCCGTAATTTCTCATTCATCCGATATTGGTTTTCGAAATGCCAAATATACCCTTAAATACATGCAGAGAAATCAAATTTCTCTTTCGGGGGCGTTGCCCCCAAGCCCCCACGGGGGGCGCTGCCCCCTCGACCTGACTGGGCAGGTCGATCCCCGTTTGTGCGCCCCGAAGCGGCGAAGTGGCAAACAATTTTGCCTAAACGGATTGAGTCGAGCTTTTGAGTATTTGGCCGAAATCGACACGAAGTCACTTTAATCGATTTTCAATTCTCGATTTATTAACCAATATCCAACAATCCCCCACATGAATGGAAATTCCTCGATATGCGAATGAAATGCAGACTCTAACAAATGGAGTACACACGACAAGTCATAGCATCAAGATAGGTAGCTTGTGGCCTTGAACCTTCTTTAGTTGAATACAATCGGATTTACTAGGCTAGTTGGTGAACGCGATGTCTTGAACCATCCAGCCGTTTGTGTAAAACCAAACAACTGTACCAACACCATGACTCATCTAACCTATTCGGTTCTCATGGTTGAGTCCATTTTGGCCCTGGACTACTCTTGGTTTCATAAGTGCTCTAAGAGAATTAAGCCTCGAATTCTCGTAGAAGCGGCCCCACTTCACACTTATATAGGTGATCTCATACTTTTCTATCTCAAGGTTATGAATCATTAAAAGTATATATGTATACTTATCCTTATACACATTTTACATAGCACTCAAAATTTTAGGAATGGGAATAAGTGCTTTATTCCGAATCATTTATGACTTAGTTGTCCCATTGAACCAAGATCTTGGGATCTCCAATCTACAAGGTTGGGTTTCCGTCATAGTAATTCTATTCAATAGGCTTTAGGTCCATTCCCCTCGAAAGATGGTATACTTGATCTCTTGCAAGTCCTTTCGTCAAAAGATCAGCCATATTTTCTTTTGACTTCACATAGTTAATAGAGATTATACCATTCGACATTAACTGTTTAATGGTATTATGTCTCCGACGGATATGTCAAGACTTATCATTATACATACTATTTTGTGCCCTTGCTATTGCCGACTGATTATCGCAATGTATATTAATTGCAGAAATCGGCTTTTCCCAACATGGAATTACTTCAAGAAAATTACGAAGCCATTCTGCTTCTTCACCGGCTTTGTCTAACGCAATAAACTCAGATTCCATCGTGAATCGAGCAATACACGTTTGCTTAAACGATTTCCAGGACACGGCTCCACCTCCAATGGTAAATACATAACCACTCGTGGATTTTGAATCCTTAGTGTCAGATATCCAATTTGCATCAGTATATCCTTCTAACACTGCAGGATATTTTGAGTAGTGTAATCCATATTCAACCGTATGTCTTAAATATCTAAGAACTCGGTTTAATGCCTTCCAATGTACAACACTTGGATTACTAGTGAATCTACTCAACTTGTTAACTATGTATGCTATATCCGGTCTAGTGCAGTTGGTAATATACATTAAACAAACAATGACACGCGAATATTCCAATTGAGATACGGGCTCACCAGTATTCTTGGCTAAGTGAATACCTAAGTCAACTGGTGACTTAACCGGTTTATCGTCATACGCCTTAAATTTCTTAAGTATAGTCTCAACATAATGTGATTGAGACAATGACAAACCATCGGATGTATTAGAGATTTTAATCCCTAATATTACTTCTGCCACTCCCATATCCTTCATGTCAAAATATTTTGTTAACATTTTCTTAGTCGAGGAAATGACTTTGGAGTTATTTCCCATAATTAGCATATCGTCAACATATAGGCATATGATTACATATTCATTAGGTGTGTTTTTAATGTAGACACATTTGTCACATTCATTGATTTTGAAGCCATTTGACAACATCGTTTTATCAAACTTTTCATGCCATTGCTTCGGTGCTTGTTTCAATCCATACAATGATTTTACAAGTCTACACACCTTCTTTTCATTTCCTGGTGCAACAAACCCTTCAGGTTGTTCCATGTAGATTTCTTCTTCTAATTCACCATTTAGAAACGCGGTTTTGACATCCATTTGATGTATTTCAAGATTATGCAATGCTGCGATTGCAATCAAGACACGTATAGACGTAATTCTTGTAACGGGTGAATAGGTATCAAAGAAATCTAGTCCTTCTTTTTGTCTATACCCTTTGGCTACTAATCTAGCCTTGTATTTATCAATTGATCCATCTGACTTCAATTTCTTTTTGAAGATCCATTTATAGCCTAAAGCTTTATTTCCCGGAGGAAGTTCAACCAATTCCCAAGTATGGTTACTCATGATGGATTCAATTTCATTGCGTACAGCTTCTTTCCAAAAAGGAGCTTCGGGAGAGGACATTGCTTCATCAAATGTCCTAGGATCATTTTCAAGTAAATTTGTTACGAATTCTGGACCGAATGTCTTTGGAATTCGTTGCCTTTTACTACGTCTCGGTTCTTCATTTACTTGAAGATCATCATTCTTTCCATGTATATTATCATAAGTTCTTTTATTTGAACTTATTTCCTTTTCTTTACACGGAAATCCGTCTTCAAAGAAGACCGCATTTCTTGATTCAATAATTGTACCTACGTGTACATCAAGTACTTCGGATTTGTGAACCAAGAATCCGAAAATAAAATTGACGTGTGGTCGCACGGTTTACGAACCATGCGGCCGCACGGTCAAATATTTTGACCTGATTTTCGTTCTTTTCCGTAATTTCTCATTCATCCGATATTTGTTTTCGAAATGCCAAATATACCCTTAAATACATGCATAGAAATCAAATTTCTCTTTCGGGGGCGTTGCCCCCGAGCTCCCACGGGGGGCGCTTCCCCTCGACCCCCGCGACCTGACTGGGCAGGTCGATCCCTGTTTGTGCGCCCCGAAGCGGCGAAGTGGAAAACAATTTTGCCTAAACGGATTGAGTCAAGCTTTTGAGTATTTGGCCGAAATCGACACGAAGTCACTTTAATCGATTTTCAATTCTCGATTTATTAACCAATATCCAACAAAAAGCACTACTGAAAGTATTATCTTTGGACTTGAAAATATTGAACACACTTTTCTAGGGCTTGGTGATTTGGCTTCTGAGGGATAATCTGAACATGAACGCACAAATAGAGATGCAGATTATGATGAAAGTAGATACCATCTCATCCCCGAACCTTGAAAACCAGAAGCTGCCGCTTCTACGTACAAATTGTTGTGGCAGCAAGTGCCTCCTATATTTAAGGATCGCAGTTGTCCTATCTTCCTCTAATTCTTGATAATTTGGAAATTGTACAATTCATGTCCTTCAAGAATGAAGATGATGAAGTTCAGCCCTTGAAGCAGAATTTACAAGCCCTCGAGTCAAAATTGAAGTTGTAGTCCTCCCTTATAAATTCGCTGCACATGTCCTCTTATTCATAAATTGCAGAAAGTCAGAAATACAATACCATAACTCTATTGCAAAAATTGAAACGAAATGGGAAAATAAGGAGTCATAATCGACCCTCTTTATTACATGACTCGATAAAACAATACATGATTTTACAAAGAAATATTTAGGTCATAAATCAACAAAACATCATTCATCCAATAACAAATAAATTACATAATCCTAATATTGTCATTTGCTAAAACGTTCATAAACTAAAATTATTCATTTTTAAATACACATAACATTATCAAAAGCCTTTTGAATTAATTACAATTGTAACTTAAATCCAGTTTTGTAACTAATTACAGTTGCAATTAATTAATTACTATTGTAACTTAATTGTGTAGCACAAGTCACTCAAAATTTCATTTTTTAAAAAAAATAATAATTGAATTGGTTACAAGTTATAATTAATTACAATTGTAACTTAATTATAATTACAACTTAATTACATATTATAATGAATTACAATTTACAATTAGTTACAAATGTAACTTTGATTCAATTTTTAAATTAATTATAACTGCATCTTTCTTTCTATTTTATAATTAATTACAATTATTATTTTATTTTAATTTTGCAATTCATTACAATTGTAACTAGTGAATTCGTAAAACATGGCATATTTTTTTATCGGGTCTTGATTGACCATAGTTCCATCCCACTATATTACAGTCTCCTAGGTCGGTCCTCAAGCCCGATCACATTTCAAGAATAAGGTCGGGTATTGCCCGACCACATTCCTATCTTGCTGCGTAATGGATTTTTCAGGTCGGCCCTTCCCAACCTAGTCAGGAAAAATGCTCATACGATCAGGCCTCAAGTCATACTCTGTCTATGGGCTTCATGAATGGACCACATTCTTGGGCCCCAAGATAAAGATACTCTCCATAAGAAAACTTCCCGAAAAAGTAAAGTTCAATCCTTATAAAGAATCTTCTCTGAAAAGGTAAGTTTACGCAAAGAGGACTCCTTCTCATAATAGAAGAAGGTTACGGGCTTTTGAGCCCTATAAATACAGCTCATTTGATAGAATATTATACATTCATCGTTAGTATAGTTTTTCAGTTATATATTTATCTCTCTACTTTTCTTTCTTCAGAAAACTGATTCTCACACTGGAGGGGCGACGGGGAGAATTCTTCTCTCCTTTTTTGCAGATCATTCAAGGCGAATCCATTCATCTTTTCCAGTGATCAAGCAACTCTAGATCTTACCATGTCAAGGTTAGGAATTTTTACAGAGTCAATTGGCGCCGTCTGTGGGAAAAGATACGATCAGACATGGTTAATAAACGTCAAGCTCGTCCCTCCGCATCCATAGGACAGCCCCTTCCAGCCAATACCTCGGCAAAAGGGGATAATCCCCTACCTATTGTAGATGTTGAGGAAGAAAAACATCAAGAAGAAATGCCAGACAATGAACCGGTTAGTTGAGAAGCTTTCAACGAACTCTAGCAGCAGCTCCGTGAACTCCATCAAATTCTTCAACAGCAGACTAGTCATCAAGTAGTACCCGACCCTAACACTCCTGGAGCGATTCCTAGGGAAGACCACAAACCAGTGAATCCTGTGGATGTCAATTCCCCAGGAATCGGGGAGCCCATCCCATGATTAAAGAATCTGTCAGCCTGACCCAACAAGAAACTTCCAGAATTATTCAGGAAGGAATAGCATACGGGATAAGACAAAACACGCAAGGTCAAACCTCTTTCACAAGAAGAACCCCTTTCATCCCTGAAATAACAGCATTTCCCTTTCCAGAAAGATTCAAGTATCCTCGGATAAAGGAATACGATAGAACCACAGATCCCAACAACCACCCGAATACCTACACCGATGTCAAGAACATGCAGAATACTCCTGATCAGATATTATGCAAGGCCTTCCCGCAAACCTTAACCAATGCAACCCGAGATTGGTTTTCCACAATACCATTAGGGTCAATTTCTTCCTTCCGATCTTACTGAGAAATTCACAGCCTTCTTTGCAAACAGTAAAACGATAAAGAAAATTGCCTCTTCCCCTATGCAATTGAGACAAGGGTCCAGTGAGACAATACGAAAGTTCATGACCCGGTTCAACGGTGAGAGGCTTCAGATTCCCGATCATCACATCTCATCAGCAACTTCTGCTCTAACCCTAGCAATACGAGATCAGGAATTCAGAATGTCCTTGTCTAAGAATTCACATGCAAATGTGACCGAACTCCTCAGAAGAGTAGAAAAGTACATAAATATGGAAAACACCTTGTTTTCAGTAAGAGCGCAAGATCAAGTCCATGGATCAATAACGGTGTAATCTTCAAAACTCGTTAAATAGGGAAACAGAAGGTCAAGGCAAGAAGATGGGCAAAACTCTTCCCGATATAACTCGAAGGGAAACAATTATGGGCATCAGAGTTCAACTTCATTGAATGCACATCGGTCTCACATTCTCATGAAAATTAAAGGTAAGGAAGACTTGCGCTAGCAAAGACCCATCAGGGGAAAATTTGATGAGCGAAATCGTCATAAATACTATGACTTTCACAAGATCCCAGGTCATACCACGGATGAGTGCAGAATACTCCAACAGAAAATAGAAGCCCTAATCAAAAGAGGCTTCCTAGAGAATTACATGAAAAAGGAGATAAGGACACTCAGAATCAAGAGAAAAGGGAGGAGAGAAATAGACCAGCTGGAACAATAAACTTTATTATCGGGGGAATAGCATTAGGGATGATTCCAATAATGCTAGGAAGAACCATGCCCGGGCACTGGGAAATCAAGAAGAAGGGTCGACCAATCATGACCATGATAACTCAACAGCATCAATTTCAACAGCTCTTACATGGAAGGAATTGCATAGCCCCATGACAACCATGTCGTTGTTAGTGCCATGATAGCGAATTTTGATGTAAGGAGAATACTTGTAGACAATGGAAGCGCAGCTAATGTTCTCTCTTCCGAAACTTTCAACAAGATGCAATTTCCAAAGGATCTGCTTCAGCAGGTCATTACTCCATTAACTAGCTTTGGTGGAGGAACAGTAAGACTAGAAGGTTTAATTGACCTTCCTACTTCTCTGGGATTAGGAGAAAAACATGTGACCAGGATGACTCCGTTTTAAGTAGTGAAGACCTAGATGGCTTACAACGTTATCTTGGTAAGACCTTTTTTTAACATCTTAAGAGCAATAGTATCTACATATCACTTGGAAATCAAGTTCCCAACTCCCGCAGACATAGAAATAGTGCATGGCTTACAACGCTATCTTGGTAAGACCTTTTTTGAACATCTTAAGAGCAATAGTATCTACATATCACTTGGAAATCAAGTTCCCAACTCCCGCGAGCATAGAAATAGTGCAAGGTAACCAAGCAATGACTAGAAGCTGTTACATCAGCTTCATTGGAAAGGGGAAAGCAGAACTAATGTCAATAGAACCTCCCACAGAAGAACGCATGTCACCCGTGGAAGAATTAGAGGAAGTCCTGATTTTGGAAGGCAAACAATTTCACAATTGGAAAGGAGCTTCCTAAGGTTATGAAGGAAGAACTGTCAAAATGCTTAAAAAGAAATCTAGATATTTTTGCATGGAGGCAGAAGACATGCCCGGGATTGACCCCGCACTTGTTGTACATAAGCTTAACGTCCAACCTGACAAGAAGCCTGTAAAACAGCGAAGAAGATAATTTGCTACCGAAAGAAGGCAGATAATCAAGGAGGAAATCGATAAACTTTTGAAAATGGGATTCATCAAAGAAGTAAGATATCTAGAATAGTTAGCCAATGTAGTCTTGGTTAAGAAAGAAAATGATAAATGGCGAGTCTACATAGATTTCATAGATCTGAACAAAGCATGCCCCAAAGATAGTTATCCTCTTCCCCGGATTGACATATTAGTGGATTTAACATCAGAATCCAAGCTATATAGCTTCCTTGAAGCATTCTCAGGATATCATCATATTAAAATGGCACATGAAGACCAAGAGAAAACCTCTTTCGTGGCTGACGAAGGAATATACTGTTACAAGGTCATGCCGTTCGGGTTAAAGAATGCTGGAGCTACCTGCCAAAGGCTTGTAAACATGATCTTCTACAAACACAAAGGACCGAACATTGAAGTTTACGTCGATGACATGGTTTTGAAGAGCTCGAGAAAGAAAGACCATATAGCTAACATTGAAGACATTTTCTCTACACTCCGAAAGCATCAGATGAAGCTAAATCCTACCAAGTGTGCTTTCGAAGTGAGCTCGGGAAAGTTCTTGGGATTCATGATCACCCAATGGGGTATTGAAGTTAATCCTGATAAAATCATAGCCCTTACTTCTATGGAGCCCCTGAAGAACATAAGGGAGATCCAGAAATTTACAGGAAGAGTAGCAGTGTTAGGCCGTTTCATGTCAAGGGTAGCAGATAAATGCTTCCCTTTCTTCAAATCTCTCAGAGGAAATAAAGAATTCAAGTGTGATGAAGAATGTGAAACTTCCTTCAAAAAGCTCAAGGAATACCTGGGGTCACCTCCAATTCTTGTTAAGCCAAATCCAGGGATGATCTTTTCCTATACCTAGCAATATCAGAGCACGTAGTTAGCGCCGTTCTAGTCAAGGAAGAAAGGAAAGTTCAGAAGCCAGTCTACTACGTCAAAAAAATGCTACTGGATGTTGAGAATCGATACACTCTAGCAGAGCAACTCTCGCTTGCCCTTGTCACAACAGCTAGAAAGTTGAGACCCTATTTTCAAGCTCATACCATAACAGTCCTCACTAATCAACCTCTGAAACAAATACTTCAGAAACCTGACGTCTTTGGCCATCCACTCAAGTGGTCAATTAAACTTGGAGAGTATGACATTGAATTTAAACCCCGACCTTCCATAAAAGCACAGGTCTTGGCGGACTTCGTCACCGAACTTGACCTAAGACCTCGGGGGCCAACAGGTCATGGCAGGAAAGAGGACTCATGGACTTTACAAGTTGATGGAGCATCGAACGTCACAGGCTCTGGGGTCGAAATCATACTAAGAAAGGATGATGGCACAATGAAAAATCAGTGTGTAATTAGATTCGACTTCCCGGCCACTAACAATGATGCAAAATATGAAGCTGTAATCGTCGGGCTTCAGGCCGCTCACCATCTTGGGGTCAAGCATGTCAAGGTCATGAGAGAATCAAAATTTTGTGGTAAAACAGGTGAATAGCACTTTCGAAGCAAAAGACGAAAAGATATCATCTTACAAAATGGTGGTTCTGGATTTGCAAAGGAAGTTCAAATCTTGCAGCATAGTTAAAATACCAAATTTCCGCCAATCACAAAGCCGATGCCCTATTAAGACTGAATTTTTCCAACTTGGATAACTTGGAAAGGACTGTGTTTGTGCAAACACTTCATGAGCCTAGCATCACACAACAACCCGATCTCATAGATATTTCAGAACATGAGCCCAGTTGGATGGATCCAATCATTGAATACTTGACGTTGGGAAAATTTTCGATGACAAAGCAGAAGCCAGAGGGATCAAATCAAGAGCTCCAAGGTACACCATCATACAAGACACTTTATTCCGTTGAAGTTTCACACTTCCCTACCTTCGATGTCTGACCGAGAGAGAAGTAGCCCTTGCTATGGCCGAGGTTCATGAAGGAATTTGTGGAGGACACCAAGGAGCAAGAGCTCTAGTATCGAAGTTGGTGAGATACGGTTACTACTGGCCAACCATGAGGAAAGATACGCTCAACTATGTGAAAATTTGTGATAAATGCCAAAGGTTTGTAGCTCGATTACATCAACCAGCGGAAGAGCTCTCTTCGATTATGTGCTCATACCCATTTGCAAAATAGGGAATTGACATACTTGGGCCATTTTCAGTAGCTCGTGGCCAAGTCAAATTCTTAGCAGTGACTGTGGAATACTTCACAAAATGGGTAGAGGCACAGCCTCTTGCCGTAATCTCAGAACAAAAGTTGGAGTCATTTGTTTGGACGTCAATCATCTGTCTTTTTGGCCTTCCCAAGACATTAATCACTGACAATAGATGACACTTAAAGTGCCAAGCCTTCAAGCAATTCTACAAGAATTTAGGGATTGAACACAGGTTGACTACAGTTTTACACCCGTAAAGTACTGGATTAGCAGAGGTAACAAATAGAGTTGCAAGACCTGAGGACTAGCCTCGATAGTGCCAAAAGGTGATTGGCCCGATCTCCTTCTTGAAATTCTATGGATGAATGGAAAAACATTCAAGACAGCAACCGGAGAAACTCCATTCATGCTGGCCTTTAGAATGGAAGCCACAATTCCAGTAGAAGTGACAGTCCCCAGCTTTCGCGCAATGACTACGGAATCACCTGATCATATTGAGGGACAGAAGGAAAGTCTTGATCTATTGGAAGAGGTCAGGGAGAATGCCGCCCTAAGAATAGTTGCTTATCAACAGGCCGTGTCCAAGAAATTTCAATCTCCGAGTCAAGAGGAGAGATTTTAGAATGGGAGATCTTGTCTTACGTCAAAGTGAAGCCGTCAGTCATCAACCAGGGAAACTTGGAACTATTTGGGAAGGACCATACGAAGTCATTCGAAAGGTTGGGAAGGGCTCATACAGTCTCAGAACCATGAATTCCAAGCCCCTTCCTCGACCACGGAACGTTGAGAATCTAAATCCTTACTACAAGTAGGCACCTTTCGCAAATTTTCCTTGTTAGTAACGAAGTTGTCTAGTTATAGAAGAATCGGGTCTGCGAACCTATTTTCCTTTACTTTAATTACGAACTTGCACGTCCCCTACTTTTTTGTGAGTAAGGTTGGGCCTGCGCGCCTATTTCATTTGCTTTCAGAGTCAGGGATGGGTACTCTTTTTTCTTATCCAGATTTTTTTTCGGGTAAGGTTTTAACAAGGCTCATAGTTCACTCCCCTATTAATAAAAGTGTTTCTTCCAAAGAATGAGCACCAGAAGACCGAGCACTGGTATAACTTGCAAGGTGAGCCAAATGACTTTACAAGTTACTCCCCTAATTTATAATGTCTGTCAATGGCACGATGTTACAAATTATTTATCTATTAATAATTTACAATGTCTGTCACATGGCACGATGTTACAAATTATTTCTCTACAAATAATTTACAATGTCTTATGGCACGACGTTACAAATTATTTTCCATAAATCCACAAAGTCAAGAGTTTGACCACTTCTTTGTGTAAATTACAAGGTCGGCTTCGCTCGACCTTACAAATTATTTTCCATAAATCCACAAAGTCAGGAGTGTGACCACTCCTTGGTACCAAAGTTCATAAGGTCGGTCATGCTCGACCAATTTAACTATTCCTCAAATTATAGGGGCTAGCCCCCTGCTTTGGACAAGAAACTCACAGTGTCAAGGACTACAGCTATACTTAGTTCCTTGACGCACTCGTAGCCACAGTTTGCCCAAACTTCAGCCCCACTTTGTAAACATTAGTTCAAGTTGTAATTTCCTTTTAATTGCAATAGTTTAATTCAATTGTAATTATAAAAGTTTATTATGATTCTTCGACCTTTTGACGTCTACTCCTGTCACTGGGTTTTTTCTCCGAAATCTATTGTAGGGGGTTATTGAATTTAAAACTTTCAAGCTTTTGGTGTCCACCCCTTGCACCAACATTTGTAATTTACTGCTTTCATCAATCAATGTAATTTACTGCTTTCTGTAATCAATGAACAATCAAGTTTCAAGGCATTCAAGTTTTCTCTTGTAAAGTTTTCTTCAAGTTTTAATTAAATCTTCTTTCATCTCGAGAAAAGGCAGAAGGTAGTCTAGCGGAGCAGAAAATTACCGCACAGTGCCCCTTTCTGTGTTAAGAAGAAAGGCGCCCCTTGAAACACAGGGTCATACAAACCCGACCATGTTGAACTATTCTCAAAGTTACAAGATCGATTTAAACGCTCGGCCAATACAATTAATTTACAAACAAAACACAAGTATCATGTACTTAACTAAAACTTGTAAATTCATTCACAAAAATTACAAGCAGTCCACAAGGCATACTCAGGGTAAAAAACAATTTTACAAAATTCTTTACACAAACAAGTTCAAAGCTTGGGCTCGCTACCATCTCTAGCATCCCCGACCACTTTCATGTCCTATTCCTCCTCCTCCTCAAATGGAGTGAGATCAAGGTCTTCAGCGCCCAAGGCACACTCCGCCACTGGGCTCGTATCAAGCTCGAGTGATTTCAAAATGCACCAAGCTCGTGCCTGCTTGATCGCTTGAGTATAGGACTCAAGCGCATATTTCCCCACTGCAGAGGCCTGCGCTTGGAGTTCCCTCTCCCGAGCATGTTTCAGCATTTTCTTCTCGGGCTAACTCGCGCTCTTGAATCGTGGATTCAAGTTCAGCCCGGGTCTTCGGAAGTACTTCTTAAGCAATAGTAACTCGGGTTGCCTCGTACTGGATGGAGTGAAGTGGTTGGCTTGGCGTCTCACCATGCTCAATGCTCTGAAGAGAGACTCCCCGAGTTATGCTAAGCATCTACAGATCGAGATAAAAAGTTAGATAAATTCTCGCAACAAGGGGGATCCAAAGTGCACAAGTTTACACGATTTTAACCTGTAAAGCTGCGCTCATAATATGCTCGACCCCTTGCTCTAGGCTTACCTCGTACTGGTACTTCTTAACCAAGTCCGGGTATAAGAAGTCATGCATCCTCCTCTTACAGTCAGCCAAAGTCGAGTTCTGTGACTCAACCTCAGAGTCAGAGGGTTGGGGAGCCCGCCCTCTCTACTGTATTTCCGCCCTTTGGCGAGGAGCATCCTCATGAGTCTGAGAAGTTTGGCTCGGTCGGAAGGTGCAGTCTTCGTTCTTTTTTGAGGACGCCTCTAGGTAACCCCGTCCTCAACTCGCTTGGTCCGGGCACATTGCCGCCTCCTTCAACGCTTCTGAATCAAAGGTCATCCCTGAAATGCAATAAGGTCAGGAAAGTTAGATCTCAAAGAAAAGGCAAGCGTTAGGAAGAAAAAGAAGTACATTAAGGAAGTTTTTTTCTTTACGTAATTTAAGAGGCCGAATCCTACCGGGCTGAAGGTCAAGGCCTTCCTGGTTAAGAATGTCATTATTTATAAGGTCATTGGCCTCTATAGCCAATAACCCGAACTCGCATACCTTCACCGCATTGGCCGTGAGCTCGGTTATGGCTTCCTTGCTTAAAATACCTACCCTATTAAAGATATCCACATCGGGCCTTCTAAAGGTCGGCCAAAAAAGGTTCTCTCCCTCTCTCGGTTTGATGAAGAAATTTTTTTCCTTCCAGCACTTGATGGAGGAAGGATCCCAAGGAACCTCAAATCGGCCCTTCCTGCATAAATAGACAAAACAGTTACACCGGGGCAAAAACTTAAGCTCTAAAAGGCATTTAAACAGATTAATTGTTGGTTCAATTCCTAAAATCCTACATAAAAAGAAAAAATATACAAAGATCCTCCACCCATTGGGAGAAAGTTGGCCCGACAATATGCTTGCGATCAGCAAGAAGTCCACAAAGAAATGGTGTAGAGGAAACCTAAGCCCGGCCATTAAGGCCTCGTGATACACCACCATCTCCCCTTTCCGGCCATTATGTGACCTCATATAGAATGTCCAAGTAATATGCATCTTATGTGCTACAGTTATCATTTATTCTATTCCTAGTAAAATGCAAGAAGCTTTAGCATATACTAGATGGAGTCAAGTTATGGAAGAGGAACCACTTGAAGAAAAAAAAATGTCACTTGGAAGATGGTGTCTCTACCAAAGGGAAAGAAAGATGTGGGGTATAGATGTGCGTTTACAATGAAACATAAGGTGAATGGAATCATTGAGAGGTATAAAGCTCAGTTAGTTACAAAGTGTATATACAGTCTTATAGAATCGACTATCAAAACAACTTTGCGCCGGTTGCCAAACTCAATACGGCAAGGTATAAAGGTCGGTTAGTTACAAAGTGTATACACGGTCTTAAAGAACGCATTCTTGAATGGAGATCTTACAGAAAAGGTATATATGTATTATCCTCCTGGTATAGAGAAGTACTGAGAGACTACAAAGGTGTGTGAACTCAAGAGGGAGTTGAATGGGCAGAAACAATCACTGAGGGCTACCAAGTCTATGAAAAGCTTTGGCTATAAGCAAAGCAACTTCGAGTACACCTTGTTCTTGAAGCACAAAAAAGGTAAGGTTATTGCATTGATTATCTATGTTGATGATACAGTGGTAATAGGTTATGATCAAGATGAGGTAGAAAGCTTACAATGATATTTGGCCTCATAATTTGAGATGAAGCAGCTTGGTGATTTGAAATACTTCTTGGGAATCGAGGTGGCCTGATCAAGGAATGATGCTTTCTTATCTCAACAAAAATACATTCTTGATTTTTTAACTAAAAAGTATATGTTTGTATGTAAGCCTATTAATACCTTTATTGAACAGAACCATAAGTTGTTGTGATTGAATGCAATTCCTATTGAAATAGGTAGGCACCCGAGATTTGTGGAAAAAATTATTTGTTTATCCCATACTAGGCCCAATATTGCATATGATAGGTGTAGTTATTCGGTTTATGAATGATCCTCGTAAATTCCATATAGATGATGTTGAAAGAATACTAAGGTACTTGAAATCTACCCCAGTAAAAGGGTGTTCACAAAAAATAGACACCTTAAGGTAGAAGTCTATACTGATACGGATTGGGCAGGTTTAGCTGATGACAGAAGATCTACCTCAAGTCACTTCACATTTGTAGGGAAAATCTTGTGACTTGGAGAAGTAAAATGCAATAAGTGGTAGCAAGGTCCAGTGCAGAAGTAGAGTAGAAGTAGAGTATAGGGGTATGGCTCTTGGGGTATGTGAATTACTATAGTTGAGGAATTTGTTATCAGATTTGGGAGTTGGTTCTCAGGATGAAATGAAATTATACTGTGACTAGTGTTGGCAACGGGGCGGATCGGGGTTGAGGAATTTGTTATCAGATTTGGGAGTTGGTTCTCACGATGAAATGAAATTATACTGTGACTAGTGTTGGCAACGGGGCGGATCGGTCCACTGATCCGTGGACCGATCCACAGAATTATTTTTTAATTTTTTTTTAATTTTTTTAATTTTTTAAATATATTTTAAATTAAATCTTTTAAAAAAAATATAGAAAAATTATTTTTTTATTAAATTTTATTTATTTTATTGAAACAAGACGTATAGAGGCCGATTCGCCGGATAGAGTTTTTTTGCCATCACTTATTGGAATTCTTTCTTCAAATGAAGAACATGAAAAATGTGTTTTCTTTAAAATGCAAAGATTGCAGGTTATTTCCAGAAATTAAAGTTTGTTACAAAATTTACATATTAGATTTTTATACATGATAAAAAAATTATATTAAAAAAAATGTCGGATCGCGGATCGGGGCGGATCGGCCCCGATCCAAATCCGCTCCGTGACTTTTCGGATCGGGGCGGATCACATAAATTTCGATCTGTCGATCCACGGATCGGGATTTTTTCGGATCGGATCGGGTCGACGGATCGACGGGGCGGATCGGATTTTTTTGCCATCTCTAACTGTGACAACACTTCGACCATTCAGATTGTCAACAACCCAGTTCAACATGATCGGACAAAGTATATTGAAGTTGATATGCATTTGATCAAGGAGAAGCTTGAAGCAAGTATCATAGTGTTTCTCTTTGTGAAATCTAAAGAGCAATTAGGAGATGTACTCACTAAGGTCGTGACAAGTAAAGTTTTGATGATGCCTTAGATAAGTTAGGCATGTCTGTCATCCATGCACTAACTTGAAAAGGAGTGTGGAAGTAAAGGAAAAATTGTTCATACCACATAATATTACCCCAAGTGATCGCTTGTTGTAAAACCCATGTGATAGTTTGTAGAGCAGAATAGATCTCCACTTAACCAAGTGATTTGTTGGGCTTAAAACAAAAGTTTCAGAATTTTCTCTATTTTTTTCCCTTCTTCGATTATTTCCTTGTATTGTAATATTTACCCTAAACTAGATAAGCGATATTTGTGGAGATTGTGTATATCATTACTTTTATACATGTATTGTTTCCTATGTTGCATACAATATGAGAAAATTATTCTTCAAACAAATTGTATTATTTGACACGAGTATGTACAAATAAGATTTTATTGGTCAAGTGGAATACACGAGCATGTACAAATAGAAAAAAAGCTTAGGACAAGAAATACAAAAACAAAACCACTTTCTCCAAGTGTCGAATCTCGGGCAAATACAAATATGAATGTTCATCATACGCATTATAGGAACAACAAACACCTTCGCACAACCTTCAAGCCTAAAAGCTTGGCAACATAGGCAAAGTATATCTGCAACTGTGCATTTGTAAACTCGGAACACCCATTACTGACAGGGATGAATAGCAGAGCATCATCAAAATAAGCTCCCAAGTAAAAAAACTGAAAACACATTTCCCCGATGGTCTGCTTAAAAACTTCCTTCATCGTGACAGGATCTTCTTACTTTTACCTTGTAAAGATGTATAATGAACAACTGAAACCAACTGATATCAAGAAGTCAATATTTTTGTCCATGTAGTATCCTGCAAGTTACTTCATTTCATAGTGAAATGGGCACCATGACACTATCAAGAGACGCCACTTCCTCCGGCCTGACCCCCAAGACCCAACACGGGCATGGACTGCTGTGCAAATTCCAATAATAGTTTTCTCTGTGGCTCAGTGGTATGAGGAAGACTTGCACGTAAGAGCTCAACAGGCATCTCTCTACTGATAGCTCTGGCTGCATCAGACCAAAGTGTAGCTGTGTCTGGTGAGGCTTGTATGAGGAAGGATTGCATAACCGAATCATATTTATTAAAGCAGTATTTTGTAAGGAGGCCAAAGAATGCATCAAAAGAAGCCTGCCAAAATTCTCTGTTAGAAATGCTGCAGTTGGTAGCAGCATGAGGGTTTGTCAGGAGCTCAGTTGTCCTCTCGAGAACAGACTTGAGAATAACAGATGCCCCATCTCTAGGAGGGCTTCCAATGGGCCGCAGAGGAGGATGCTTGGCTGAACAAACCACGGATGCAAGGCAGGAAGCAAGAGCTTTAAGCTCCATACCTTGGACACAAAATGACACGGCTATTGCAAGGTTGATCGTTGGTTCAGAAGCTCTAGGATCATCATGAAGGCCACCAAACAAGAATCTCAAATGACGAAAGATGGCCATGCAGACTACTCGAGTGAGTTCATCGCTTGGAGCAAGAAGCTGCAGATACCTAGACAGGAACTTCCTGCCCTTAGGAAGAGAAGCTAACCTTAAGAAGACGAGATCATTTTCAGGAGCTAAATCCACTGTGCGGCCATTTTCCCCGAGAGGATCAACAAGCTGAAGGGATGATGCCAACCCTTCTAACAGGATGTGCCTCCTTTGCCGTAGCTGGGTCCCACCATCTTGGACCTGATTAAATTGTAGGAATCGATCAATATCATCAACATCAAGGAGGAGGCAAATGCCATCCTCAATGGTTACTCTAGCTGCAAGCATAGGCTCCTGTTCCAAAGGCTTCTCAAACAGTTCAGCATTAACACTACCATGTGAATTTGGGGAATCAACTTCAAGAAGTGGGCGGGGCCTGCGTATTGAAGAGAAGGAAAGCCTCCCAAGAGCATCAATCTGGAGAAAAGCATGTGGCTCATTGTTAGAACGAGCCCTGGAAGAATTATCAATCAGATTAGTCGGGCAGAAATGGTGTTTCAACTTTGCACCAGAAGATTTTTTGGCCAGACAAGCTTGATGGTAATAATCATCAATGTAAGGATCATTGCTATGAGTAGCAGTAAGTTGCATTCTCACAATGTTTTCAATTTCATCTGCTGTCATGTATTTGGATTTGAACTTTGGCCACCTTATATAACTCTTTTGGCTACCAGATTCATAACCATGTTGAGAATATTGCATAACCTGTCTATTTCTTAGCATTGATATAGCCCTTGGATCTCTTAAATCAGCCAATCCAAGCATCTCAGAGTTACTTATCATAGGCAGTGATGCAGAAATGTGAGAGTTATGAAGTTGAGGCTGCAGCCCTGATGGATGGCCAAAGGATGGCTGAAACGGATGTTGAACTCTATGTTGCAGCGAGTGCAGCTGTGGAGGCATGAAACTATTTTGATGGGGTAACTGCTGTTGCTGCAAAATATTATTTGGGAGGACAGGACGATCTACAGGATATAAACTAGGTTGGTTCCCCCACTGGTTCTGGAGAGGACTATTAACTGGAAGACCATGAGTTACCTGCGACAAATTTCCCCCATAAAGTGACCCATGAGGTAAGGCATTCATATGAAGCTGAGGATTAGATAAGGAAGAAATATTCGGAGAAGCAGCTGCCATTTGGTGCCCACCCGGGCGATATGCAAGATTAGGATGGCTAGACTGACTATTTGCTGAAGCTTGCTGTGATCTGCCATCAGTAGGAGGATATGAAGTGAAAGGCATCTTTGGAACAAGATTCGCTTCAATAGAATGGTGATGGCGTAGATGTTGCTGTTGATGCTGATGTGGGCGCTGATGCTGTGGTTCAGGGTGTGAAGATGTTCTGAACAATGATTTGGATTCCATAAAGCGGTTAGAGGAAGAATATGGCTGTGATGACCATCTTTTGCTTTCCTCCGTGCTTGCAGCATCAAAAGCATGCTGATCTAACCAAATGGGAAATTCGGATTCTTGTGCCCATTCAGTAGCAGATGAACCTGAAACATGATAACACGAGGAAAAAAAAAATTACAAGCTAGTGATAGAAATAAACCAAATATCTACTCCTGTCCATATGCCACATACTCGCATTTGATTTTTCTCCCCCAAATATGAATAAATATTACACAGCCTAAGATTTCCAAGATGCAACATAGCAATCCAAGTCTGCTACATTAAGTCACTTCATCACCAACTTCAAATATTGATTATGGTTTCCCAAAACTGTAGCCCTAATTAAATTTCTGATTTGCCAGATTTAAAATCACAGGGGTAACCATACATGTGAAATATAGAGCTGAACTAAGCCCCTGTTCGACAGCGGAAAGCTGCCGTTATTTTTGTGTTATTTGTGTTTTCTAGGTAGAATTTGTGGTTAAAAAGTGGTATTGGAAATTGTAATGATTATAAATATTAGGGTCCGTTTGATTACACAAAATTTTCCATGGAAAATGGAATATGTTTTCCAATTCCCACTTTTGGTTTGTTTGTTTGACAAAATTTTCCATGTTAAACTTTTTCCGCGGACCCCACTTTTTCTTCCATTTTCCTTGATTTGGTGGAAAAGATTTTCTTTGGGTTTTGGTGGAAAAATGTTTTCCATGATAGATGGAAAATGATTTTGGACACGTTTAATCAATTTTGTTGTTGTTAATTGACTTATTTTCTTTCCAAAAAATAACATTATCATCATCAAGTACAAATATATTTAAAAAGTAAAAAAAAAAAATTGATTAAAATAGCAAAAAAATACTTTATTTTTCATGGAAAATAATGTCAATCAAACAACAAAAGTTGAAAAATTCCCTACTTTTTCCACCTAGAAAATTAAACCAATCAAACACATTAAACTTCTAATTCCCAGTAATTCAATTACCTAGAATTCAATTCCCTGGAATTCATTTTCTTTCCACCCAAATTCCACCATCGCTATCAAACGGACCCTTAGTTATAATAAAGTAGCCGAACAGTGGCTAAATGGTTCATAAATAACCACAGTTTACTTGCAGGACCTTCTGTATCATTCTTTTGCAGCACATACATTTGCATAAAAGATATTTAAGAGAAGAAAAATCTATCACTCTCACTGCTGAGGTTACTGTGGTAATTCAAAATGAAAAATTTCAGGGAATAAGTTAGAAGAAGAAAATTATTTACAGCCATAATTATAAATCTATATGTATAAATTAATGTAAATGTGCAAACAAACATGTATGTGTGTAATTAAAAAGGCAAAACATTCATGAAACCTAGCAGAGTCAAATTGAGACGAGTTCATGTGACTTTTGGCTTGTACATAATTAAATAGACAATAGATCCCATTTTGAACAAGCCAAGTTGAGTTATATTACAATTTACAAGGCTTCATTTGAGTTCACACACATTGAGTTGTCATGAAATAATAGAGTTCACCATAAAACTACGATATCAGAGAATCCGCATGATGCATAAGGATTAAGGTCGATGTATCATTGACATATGCAGTCAACGTATTCAAATGAACGTAATAACATCAAAGAGCATGCACACTGCAATCCAACTCACTTTCTCTGGACCCCCGACCAAGAATAACTCCTGCAATTCCCGGGCCACTGACAACTTTGTTTAACTGTAAATGAAAAGGCAGAGATATCAACTCATTCATTACATAGGCAATAAATGAACTAAGTAATTATACCACAGTCAACCTATCCAAAAGGTTAACTCTTTGTGGCAAATATTAGAAAAAAATCGCATGAGGATCATGGCTACCAATTGTAAATCACTGTATTATTCAGAAAGATGTCTATAAAGGTAGTCTTATGCAGGGAAGTCAAACATTGGTATGTTTATATAGGAACCAAAACTATTTATCAGCAAAATGGAAAGATGTTTACTCAATCCAGTTCTGGGAGTAGATGAGAGATCAAAGAGAGATAGTTTGGAAGTGATGCAAATTCAACAAATAACTTAAAATGATTCTATCTTAACCCCAACCGCACAAAGAAAAATTCTCTTTTACAGAACAACACAAAACAACGCAAGAAAACGAAAAAGATCCTTCAGGAACCACAGGAAGAAGCATGGTCACCGGTCTCATTTTCGGAGCTTGATTCTCAGTTATGGACGATTTTGTTTGTGTGGAGAAAATACATTATTATACAATACAAGTAAACAACAATATTTCTTTGTATAAAAGCAGGAATACAACTGTTCTTGGATACCACATCTAATCAAAATTATCAGATATCGGATCCAGAACGATCGTATTTGAGAAAGTTTGTATTTCTTTCAACAATTCTTGAGATGTTAAGAGTATAAAGAAGAGGAATGATCACGAGAAAAACAGGATGGTAGCAAGTCAATCCTTGGATAAAATGAGTATCTATATTTTCCATTTGAGAATTCTTCAGTCCAGTTTCTCTTCATTCTGGAGATAACAGTATCAATGTAGAACTGTAAATGAACTGTTATCAAATGCAGAAGTTATATCCTCTTTTTCAATGAGATGTAACATGTACAAGTCCATGCAGAATTTCAAATATAAAAAAACTTGTACAAAAATGAATCTCTTTATTTATTTTATAATTTTCATCGAAGTATAAACCAAATCTCATTGTACCAAAAAGGAATAATATCCCTATATAATCATCCATACAATGTCCACAAAGAGAGAGAAAGGAACACAATAAGACAATAAATAAGCAAATGTTGAAGACCACAATTTGAGATTCAAAACTGATTTAAATCATGGAACTATGCCAACAATTTTCAGTATAAACAAAGACTGACCTTTGAAAATGTGTTGGCGAGATCATCAATCTCAGATAAAGATTCCATGGCTTCACCCTGAAAATATATCACAAAATTGCACAGGTAATTCTTAGAAATAAAGTTCTTTCGAAAGAAAACCATTGAAATTTAAAAGCTTAAAAAGCAACCTCATATCCATCAAGTTCAAATCCTTCTTCATCAAATGCAACCGCAGGGAGATCATCACCTTCATCTTCTAATCCCCCAAGATCAACTTCCTCAACTACTTGATCGTTACCAAAAAATTCATATTGTGATGCATCAAATACAGCTTGTCCTGCTCCACCAATGGATTTGAGTTAAAAATGATGAACTTCTAAAATCATTTCAGACTCTTTAAGCATGTGAAGATAATTCATGCAAAAAGGGAACTATGGATCATCTCATGATATCTGTCATTGTATAATCAATACTTAATTTCTTGCACACAGTTTGGGAAGTGAAGCCGTCTTACATTTTGCCAAAATTTCCAAATAAATACGAATTAAAGCACATATCCCCGTGTTTAAAATAAGAATCATATTGTAAACACTTAGGCAATAATTAACTGTATCAAAAACTTGGAAGCCAAAATCAACTTATAAGTTGGGACAAGCAGCATCTTTTGCTAAGCTCAAATGTAAGATAAAATTAGTTTTTAAGTAAGTTTTTGCATCCAAACATGTTTAGATGGACTCTTATTTTCTTTCTTGTAGATTGAAAAAGTTATTTCTCAGGACAGTGAAGTATGAATTACTTCCAAAACACTTTCGAAGTATATTCCAGCTTTTACCAGCAATCTATTAACTTACTTATAAGTTAATAATTTTAAGCCAAACAAAACAAGCATTGGAACAAAATACAAGATATTTGAAGCTAAGCTATCCTGTTCATTAAAATGAAAAAGATTCTTTACGAGAAAAGCATAACATATCTCAACTGCCAGGATGAATTTACAAACAATAAAACAGTAGATATCCATAATAATGAGGACCTGGCTGTTATGTAGTTAATTTATTGCTAGAAACCCAAATGGATCAACTAAGGATATTTGCAAACCTTTTTCCCAGTAAACAGAATAAGCAGAGCTTAAGGAAACAATAAGAAAATGAAGTCAACGAGGTTAGAATTGACAAGAAGGAAATCCGTCAAGAGTGAGCTCAAACATATAAGATCATATCACGCGCGTATATATGGCAAACCTGTTGGATTTGCACCGAATGGTTTACGTTCTTGAAGATTGGAGGACTCTTCAATACTGCCCTCATCTCCAAATCTATCCATTTGGTTATCTTCAGCTCAAATAATAATAGTTTAAAACGCAGAAACTTCTCAACCCTCAATGCAACCACTATATTTCAATTAGGATATTCAAAAAAAAAAAAAAAAAAGAACAAATATGAAAATTCCAGATTTAAATAAATCTCTGAAATTTGGAGAGAAGACCTGAAATTCGGAAAACCCAAAATGAAGGCATGAAATTGACAGAGCTAACTGGAGAGATGTGACTGATCAATTAAATAACCAATAAATTTCAGGGTTTCGAAGAATCTGTACATTTAAATTGGGTGCATAAAATTATAGAACACTCTATTTCTAAACTCGAATGTACAAATTTATATCTTGAGTTATATCTTGAGAAAGATGAGATGAGATGAGTGATAGTGGTGGTGGTAGTGTCAGTGTAATATATGTGTGGGTGTGGCACTCTGGATTGTTGAATTAGGGGTAATGTCTTTTTTCCTGGATTACAGAGGCAAAGTAAAATAAAAAGGTGGACGGAAAGATTTTGTATAATGCCTAAGAAAGGAAAGGAAATGACAGTGTGTTGTATCCTATGAAGGGTCCCACAGTCATAAACATTGGAAAAAATAGGTGGCACATCTCATGTCCTTGTTCATAATAAGAACCCAAACTTTCATTATTTGTGTTGAGATTTACAATGTGTTCGGTAATTGTTTAAAAATTATTTTATAAATCATTTTTTTTTTACACAATTTTTCAAATCACACATATTTTCTCTATTTAATTTTTAACCACACATCTTATCTAAAAAATATAAATAAATAAAGCGTGCCTTGTGCCGTCGAACGACTCTTAACCTCGCAAAACACAAAGATAAAACGAGTTAAATCGAAAAATATCAAAAACAATTAATATAAACTTAATAAGTAAGGGAGAAATCGTTAATCCAATCAACTAGACTAAGGAAAGGACTTCAAAAAGAAGAATACAAGGATAGTGCGAAAGCCAAAAAACGGACAAGATGCCAAATCATGGCTGCCTAATTCTAATCCACTAAGGACTGCCGTTTCCACCGATGAAGGTTTAGATTTGGCTCCAACTAAATAAAAGGCAAAGGCAATTTGAACAAACAGGTGCTGCCGTTTTCACCGCACAAAGGCAGGCAAAACAATGGCTATTGGATTCACAATTCCACACGAGTGGCTGCCAATTTTTAGACAACGAAGGAGGCTTGTTTCGCTTGTTAATTCCACAACCCTAAACTAGTTTAGACTCTTCTTAAATACGTAACAACATAGGTTAGTAAACAAGCAAGTGGGTCATCTTAAACTAGCATTGTTGACCACAAAATTCGGCTGGACCTTGGACCAATACGTCTCAGCTCCTCACTTTTGAACACGTGGATCTCCTGCGCACTGTGACAATCAATCAGTTTGCAAAGGGGGCCGAGGTAGCTCCCGTTTGCACTCCGATGCCAAAGTCAGTACTCATTTTAGGCGAATATATGTTGGGTGCGGGAGATATAAATGTGTAAAAGAGAGAAAAAGGAGTGAGAGAAATATATATTTAGTTAAGAGTATGAAATTGCTAACCCTTTACCATGCGGGAGGAGTGCCGTATTTATAGAGGAACTCGTTGTCTCGGATCATGACACGTGGCATACTTTACACTTGTCTTCACCCTAGCTCTTGGAGGTGACAACCTTGCTTTTTGAGTGTAATCATTGCTACATTTTGTAGGGGATGGGCGTCTGTCACATCTTAGTAAATGCAGTGTCACATCTCTGACTTCATGCCTTGTCTCATCTTTACATCCGAGGTGCTACCGTGAACACCTCGGCTAAGCGTAAAGTGTCTTTGCTAGACACAAACCAGTTCGGCCACAGGGGTTCCTGTGCCTTTCCACCTCGGCCATAAGGTCAGGGCGGTATCTAAAACTTTGATCATGAGCTAAAGTCCAATGGACCCTTTTTGGGCCCTCACGGCGGCCCAATGTGTCATATTTTAGGTGTGATCTCAACACTAGTCCCTCAAATCCGATGTGGTCATTCATGGGCGGATCGAATTTGCCATGATTTCGCAGCAGTAACTTTTGACCCAGTTCCATCGCCTGCTACACCCAACATCTCGCAATTGCTTCTCCATCCTCTAACTAGGAGCCGCTATGTAGCGCAGCAACTTTTTAGGGGGTCAATAATGGCATTCCTTATGTGAAATCCATATTATAGCCGACCTTCTACTTCGGCTTTTCCCTCCTAAATGAGGGCTGGGATCGCACTAGCGCGTTTCTTAGGCGGCGCATTTAATACAAAGGGGCTGCTGGTATCTGTTTCCCAGAACAATGAAGAGTATGGAGGAGGACACGTCATCATGCGTGATAAACACTTTGGCAGCTGAAGGGTTTCTCTCTTTCTCTCTGCAGCTGGCGCCGTAATTAACCCTCCCCCCAAGAGACACGGGTTGTCAAATTAATCATGAGGCTCAAAGACCAAGGATTTGAGACTATTGGGTTCTTTATAAAGCCTCCTTCATTCCTGCATTTCTCCTTTACCTGTTTCTCAGAATCTTCGCAGTAGTTCCTTGTTTCACAAGAGATAGCAGCATTCTTCCTTCTTCTTGCAAGTCTCCCAGCGTTTCTTTAGGATTCTTCACCCGGAAAATTGTCTCCACTACCCAACATTTTCCCTTGGCGTGTTTTTCCTTTCGAGTGCACAACCTCGAACATCCAGTTTTCGAAAGTAAATTTCTTTTCCTTTGCATGCGCAAAACTTTTCTATTTTTAGTTTCTCACTGTGGGTTTGAGAATTTTATTCCGCGTTTTCTTTTTTCTTTTTGATGAGTCTGACCCGTCTTTAAAAACAAAAGAAAAAAAATGGAAAGAGTTGGGGGAACGGGTTCACAGGAAATATTAGTAATGGCGGTTCCTGTCAGAGGTTTCTGCCCCATCTCTTTATCGATTTTTAGTTCCCGCTTTTTTAAGGAGCAAATTAAGAGGAGAAATAGGAAAATAAGTGGCATAATTTATTTGAGTGATTCTGACAGCGAAGAAGAAAAACACCAGAACTACATGGCTCATCTATCACCCGAAGAGGAAGCATCTTTGAGAGAGCTTCGAAGCAAACGAGACAGGGATTTGGGAAGAGAAGAGGCGGTAGGCTCTTCTTCAGGTCACCAGGACCTCGGCTTAATCGTTAGGACCCCGTTTAGGGCACATAGGGAAGAATTGGGTTTGACTGCAGAGGAAATCGCCCAAGTAGAGGATTGGGTTGACCAGGTTAACAAAGTTTCGAGGTACCACGTTGATCCTGATCCAAACCCAGAGTCATGGGAGAGCAGTGAGATTGCTACTGAAATCCGAAGGGTTGATTTGGCCGGGGCTTCGGTAAAATTCAGGCTGCCAGAAGGGGTTCAATTGGTGCACCCTACACCTTCTTGTCGACCTTGCAGCCCTCCTCCAGGCCAAGCGGCCATATGCTACGATGCCTTTTCTTGCGGGATGAGGCTTCCCCTGCACCCCTTCTTCAGGGCGTTGCTTAGGAGCTATAACATGTGCCCCTACCAGCTGGCCCCCAATTTCTGGACACAGCCTGTGGGCACTTGGTTGGTGTGGCAAGAGGTCAACCCTGATCATCCCATCTCACTGCACATCATTCACACTCTCTATACTTTGAAGAAATCAGTTAGAAGGGAGAGAGACGTGAGGTCGGACGTCAAGGATTGATATTACTTGTCTCCCAGGGGCTCTTATCCTCCTGTTATCACCGGTCACCCCACCTCAATAAAGAATTGGAGGAACCAGTGGTTCTAGGTTGCTGGGGAGTAGCAGAGTTCTCCTGTAGACCCTAGTCCAGAAATTACAGTTCCCCGAACTCTTTCCCTACCTGGTGAGTCTTGTACTTGTTTTAGAGTCTTTAAGTGCGTCTTTTGCTGTTTTAATTTCCATTTACTTTTCTTGGTTGCTTACTAACATGTCATCGATTTATGGCAGGGGACACTTTTGCTCGCCTCCTCCCTGACCCAGACCTAGCGGCAGTGAGGCGTTTGTTTGCTTATAAGGGCACTTTCCAAGGGGTCATTCAGCAAAACAAGCTATTTGTTAAACACGGTCTTATGCGAGCCATGAGTAAGTTCGTTTTCCTATTACTGTTTCATCGTATGCTTTTTCTGTTCGTAGCCTCATTTTCCTCTTTCTTGCTAGGTTCCAAGGAATTTTCGAAGATCTCCTTAAAGGGTCTCATGACTAAGAAGATCCCTCCTGCCCTGTGCCACGGCAGCGAAATTGAGAGAAGGCAGAAAATGGTCCTGGCCAACCTGCAAGTTGGGGTGGCAAAGGAAGTGTCCGAGGCATCTACAGTCCAACTTCAGGGCCCTCTTCCAGCCCTACTGCCACCGCCCACTCTGCTGCCTGTGGGCCCCCAGCAGCCTAGCACAAAAAAGGAGGCTAAGGATGTTTCTGCACCATCCTCTCTATCCGATGACATGCCTGAGCACGTATCCGAGGAGGATCCCGCTCCCTTGAAGAGGCTAAAAAGGGGTAAGGGCAAGGAGTCCACCTCCGCCGCCGATGATTGAGGACTTGGAGGACGAGCCGTCTGCGCCCATTCCAGGCTTGGCCTATGAAGTGATACCGGAGGGGACAGAAGAGCTCAAGCACATTAAAACCAGCATTCTCCCCAGAGATGTCACTTTCAGCCCTTCATTGTTTGACTCCCCCAGTTCTCCTCCAGCCCGGGCCGCATTTATAACTAAGCAATTTTGGACGGAGGGCTGGTCCGCCTTCTCTTCTAGTGTATGTCCGTCCTGGAAGCTGCTCACCGCCAAGGCCATGAATGCCAGGGCGCTGGCCCTCATTGACGAGGTGGAATTGTCCGTGGACGAGGCACAGCAGGACAAGAATAATGCTGAAACTGCTCTCCGGCATGCGGACAACATGCTAAAGGAGATTAATAATTTAAAAACCCAGCTGGCCATAGCCCGGAAGTCTTCCTCAGAAGAGAGGGCTAATGCAAAGCGCCTCCAGGAGGACAATGATAAACTGAAGCATGACCTACGGTCCTCTGAATCAAACTTGGTGGTTCTGCGCAAAAAATTAGATGATTCCAACCATCCACAGTCCATCACATCTGAGGCTCTGACTGCCGCTAATGCAGCCAAGTCCAGGCTGGAAGCTGAGGTGGCAGCAACTAATGAAAAATTGGGGAGGGAGCTGGAGGCTAAGGAAAAGGCGGAGGAGGACTTTGCCTCTTTGGAGAGGCATACGCAAACAAGGATCACTGAGGTTCTGGAGCAGACTGTCACGACATGGGTGGAGAATGCTTCAAGTACCAGAGTGTCTGAGGCTGTCCAGAACTTCAAAGACACTTTTGAAGATACCCCAGAGTACGAGGCTATGCAGAGGGTCTTTGGGAACTTATGGGCTAGGATGGCTTTGGGGAACGTGAAGGAAGCTTTTCCGACTTTGGACCTGTCCTCCATTGAAGCCTTGTACCCCGAGCCTCAAGATGCTCCTGCAGATCCACTGGATGCATCTGGCAAGGGCTTTTCAGAAGATGTTCCTCCGCAATAATCCCCTCCTGTATTTACCTTATTGTATGGTTTTTGTTTTGTTGTTTGTTTTTTTTTAAGTGCCCCAGCACCTGATAATGTAAATGTAACATTCATTCAATTTATAAATGCCTTAATTTTATGAATGAAATGACTTATTCATATTTTGCCCAGTATTTTGGCAGCAACGTTTCAAACTGTTTAAGCGTGAGTGTTTCCAAGTGCGAATGTCTTGTATGATGATGTAAAACGTTCTTGAATTGTATGATAATATGTGCCCTCTAGTCCCTCAGATCTGCCTAGCTTAACGCATCCACGTTTGCTGGTTAGATCTGATTTTGACCAGCTTTTGAGCCATTTGACCTTATACTCTGTAACAACTGCGTTTATAAATTTGTATGAACTCCTGTGGATGGCGTGATCACTCTCAGTCTATACGCAAAACTTAATACACATGTGTCTTGCAAACGCTTTTCCTGAATATATGTATGAAAGTACTAAACACTTTGCGGACACGTTTAACACTTCGTAAAAGAAAGCGCTCTGCATGTATGAACTAGCTTAATGCACCCACGTTCGCTGACTAGATCTGATTCTGATCAAGAGTTTTGGTTTATATGACAACATTTGGTTAAATTTGAATGCCTCCAAACGTAAATGTCTTTTCAAACGTATTGCATGGTGAATGAGTACAGCCCCTCAGATCTGAGTGGTTCGAGGCATTCATGTTTACCAGTTAGATCTGATTTTGACAATCATTTGAACGTTTCTTAAATCACACTTTGTAGGAACTATGTAAGCGAATTTGTATGAACCCCTTTTTATGGTGCCAACACACTCAATTCTTACGCAGTGATCGCCGTGTGGGCTTTATAAGAGTCCCTTGTTTTTAACAATTTTCATGCATAGCGTGGACGTATGGTGTTATGACCAAAATAATCTTGGAACTTGTGTTTATCCATTATGTTTATCTAATTTAGAAATTGGCATAATCTTCAATGTAGCTCACCCATGATTTTATGAAATCACATGATAATGCTACAATCATAGAGGAGGAATTTGGTTTATTGAAAATAACGACTAAGGCGGTCCGTGTTCCAAGGATTACATAGAGATACTCCAGATAGGTCCTCAATCATGTACGTTCCAGGTACCACCTCGGCAAAGACTTTGTAAGGGCCTTCCCAGTTAGGACCTCAAGTCCCTACTCCTGGTTCCTGTGTTGAAGGAAGAACCTTTTTTAGGACCAAGTCCCCAATATTAAAGCGTCGACTTTTCACTCTTTTATTGTAGTATCGAGCCATCTTTTTCTGGTACCTGGCCATCACCACTTGGGAATCACTCCGTTTTTCCATGAGGAAATCTAAACCGGCCCTTTGCGCTTCTTCGCTCCTAACTTCGTCGTAATGAATTTGTCGAAGCGAAGGGATCCCAATTTCAACGGGACATACCGCCTCAGCTCCATATGCCAATGAGAAAGGTGTTTCGCCAGTAGCGGTGTGCGAAGTGGTTCGAAGCGCCCATAGTACTTGTGGGAGTTCATCTACCCATGCGCCCTTTTTGGATTCCAACTTCATTTTCAGGGTATTTTTTATGGTCTTGTTCACAGTTTTGACCTGTCCGTTGGCCTGTGGGTGATGTGGAGATGAGAACAGTTTCTTAATTTCCAAATCGTCGCATAACTCATCGACGCTTATGTTTTTGAACTGTTTAGCATTGTCACTAACCAGAGAGTGTGGTATCCCGAACCGACATATGATATTCTTCCAAATGAACTTGGTGGTGTTGGCCTCGGTGATCATCATCAAAGGTTCCACTTCAACTCACTTGGTGAAGTAATCAATTGCCACTATCGCAAAGCAATTGTTACCCGTACCCCTAGGCATAGGACCAATAATATCAACCCCCCACTTTGCAAAAGGCCAAGGGCTAGTCACCACAGTTAGCTTGTGATGCGGCTGATGTGGTATGGTTGCGTGTCTTTGGCATTTATCGCACTTGAGCACGAAGTCATGGGAGTCCTTTCGCATAGTAGGCTAAAAATATCCCTATTTGAGGGCTTTCCAAGCTAGAGATAACGCCCCGACATGGTTTCCAAATATGCCTTCATGGATTTCTCTCATTACATACCGTCCTTCCTCTGGCCCCACACATCTCAGTAAGGAGGAGGTGTAACTCCGTTTATAAAGTAGCTCATCCAAGAGTACGAAATTCGCAGCGTATTTTTGCAATTTACGAGCCACCTCTGGCTCGTTTGGCACTGTCTGATGCTTCAAATAGGCAATCAGGGGATTCATCCAGGATCCCTCTTCTTCTACTGTAAAAATCTCCGGTCATGGTTCAATAGAAGAAGCCAACATGCGCTCAACTGGGATTAGATTATGTAACTCTGAATCACTGCTGCTTTCTAGTTTGGACAAAGCATCGGCGTTGGAATTTTCTGTTCTGGGGATGTTCTGTAACTCCATTTTTCCGAAGTGCACAGTCAAATCTCTTACTTTCTTCAAGTAAGCGACCATAGAAGGTTCTTTGGCAGAAAATTGCCCATTGAATTGACTCACAACGAGCTGCGAATCGCTATTCGCCACTACAGACTTAATCTTCAAAGATTTTGCAAGTCTTAGCCCAGCTAATAACGCCTCGTACTCAGCAACATTGTTTGAGGCTTTGAATTCAAAGCAGATCGCACTGTGCAGTTTAAACCCCTCCGAGCTTATTAACAATATTCCCGCACCGGATCGTCCCTCAGCCGAGGACCCATCAACGAACAATTTCCACTCCTGGCTGTCATCTGAGCTATCAACCATCTTGACCTCCGGTGGATGTGTGAATTCGACTACGAAGTCCGCCAATGCTTGACCCTTCGCAGCGGTTCGAGGCGCATAATGTAGGTCGAATTGGCTGATTTCTATCGCCCATTTCAATAACCTCCTAGATACGTCTGGTTTTTGCAACACTTGTCTAATGGGAAAGTTGGTGAGCACGCGTATGGAGTGTACCGAAAGTAGGGACGAAGTTTGCGAGAGGCTATGATTAACGAGAGAGAAAGTTTCTCCATATCTAGGTAGCGTGTCTCGGCATCCAACATGGCTTTGCTCACATAATATATCGAGAACTGATTCTCATCCTCCTCTCTGACCAACACCGAGCTAACAGCCTCTTTGGATACAGCCAAATACAGGTAGAGAGGCTCGCCAGCCTTTGGCTTGGATAGCAATGGGGGCCGTCACAAAGATGCTTTCAGGTCGGTAAAAGCTTGTTCACATTCCGGTGTCCATTGGAATCGCTTTCCCCCTTTAGGACCTTAAAAAATGGCAAGCATTTGTCAGTGGATTTTGAGACGAATCGATTCAAGACCGCAATTCTTCCCGTTAAGCTTTGCACTTCTTTTGGATTTCGAGGCGATTGCATGTTTAACAAAGCATCAATTTTGTCAGGATTAGCTTCGATTCCCCTCTTATTCACCATGAATCCAAGGAATTTTCCAAATGCTACCCCAAAAGCACACTTCGCGAGGTTGAGTTTAATTTGATATTTCCTCAAAACATCAAAGGTCTCTGACAAATGGAGGATATGATCCGTGGTGACCATGCTTTGACCAGCATATCATCAACATATACCTCCGTGGTGTTTCCTAATTGTTCCGAAAACATGCGGTTTACCAGCCTCTGATAGGTAGCTCCCGCATTTTTCAAGTCAAATGGCATAGCTCTGTAGCAATAGAGTCCTCTATCTGTAATAAATGAAGTATGCTCCTCGTCTGATTCGCACATGGGGATTTGATTGTACCCAGAGTAGGCATCCATGAAGCTTAGCAGCTCATGTCCTACCGTGGAGTCGACCAACTGATCGATCTGAGGCAGTGGAAAGCTGTCTTTGGGACATGCCTGGTTCAAGTTGGAAAAATCAATACACGCCCTCAGTTTCCCATTGTGTTTTGGTACCAAAACAGGATTTGATACCCACTTCGGATAGCGGGACTCTCTGATGAAGCCATTTTTCAATAGCTTTGTGACCTCGTCTTTCAAGGCCTCATACTTGTCAGAACTCATGGGCCTTCTATTTTGCCTATGCCCAGGGCTTCGGGGATCCAGTTGGAGTCTGTAGCAGGCCTCTTTAGGAGCGATTCCAACCATGTCACCATGCTTCAACGCGAATACATCGAAGTTTTGAAGTAAGAAGCTCTCCAATTGACTCTTGTATTCGGTTGGTGAGTCCAGTCCAATCTGCAATTCTTTGATTGGATCAAGTGGGTCTACACCGAATCATTCTAACCTTTCGACCGGGGTAGGACAATTGTCACCTGCCATTCTTGGGTCTAGATCGGATAAATCCTCCTCCATTGTCATCGTAACATCATTATTTCCAAAAGGCCCTTCACCCAATCTTTCAGGATTTGGAGCAGCCTCCCGACATGGCTACGTCACTGATCATGTTCAAGTTTCGATCTTGAAATTTTCGGATTGCATTTGTGTAACAGGTCTACGATTCAGTTTGGCTTCCCCTTACAGTTGCAACGCCATGCTCCGTGGGGAACTTCATGCAAATGTATTTCGTATGCGTTACAGCTCCCAAGTCAATGAGACCGGGCCTCCCAATTGAGCCATGATAGGAGGAGATCTTGTCCACAACCAAAAATTCCATAGGGATTCTGGAAAAATTTGGTGCTTGCCCTACTTCAATCATAAGGGTTATAGACCCCCTGGTGGTTTTGCTATCCCCAGTGAATCCATAAATTGGGTCCGGGACTGGGATGAGTGGAGTGCTGATCCCCATTTTATTGAAAGTTACCCCGTAAATTACATTTATCGAGGCACCATCATTCGTGATAACCCATTCCGGGCCACCACTACCCTGATAACCAACGCATCATTATGTGGGAAGTGTAGCCCAATGGCATCGTCTTGGGTAAATGTGATAGATTCTGTCTGTGGCACCCTAACAGGGTGCGAATGGATATGGTAGTTTACATTGGCGGGCTGCTTGGCCTCTCTGATATACCTCTTTTGGGAGTTGTTTGTGCTCCCACCTGGGTGGGGGCCTCCCAATATTGTATCGATTTCACGAATAGGTAGGTCGGCAACAGGCATAGGTGGTTCCCATATGCCTTTAGCATGCACCGAGGCGGTATCCTGGCCCTTGTTCTTGTCTCTTTGACGATTGTCAATTCTCTCTTTAGTCGAGTTCTTCCATGGAGCTTTCCTGTTAGCTTGGTTGAACTTCTGTCCACCAAATTTTTGAGTTCTCCCTGTGTAGGGGGAGAAGTCACCTCCCCTTCTCCCCTGCGCCTTTTGGTCAGCTAACATATGGATTTCCCTGCAATCTTCTGTTGCGTGACCGTAATATCTATGGTAGGAGTAGTAAGCCCCAATCATGGGCTGTTTTCCACTTCGGCCACTTTCCACCCTTCCTTGAGCCGTGGGAGGATTTTGAGAAGGGGTGTTGGAGTGCAACTGAGGGATAGCTTCTGTGATTTCTGTTCCAAAGCTAGATCCTGTCCCCGGAAACGGACGCGGTGCTCCACCTCGATTTTCGCCGATCCTATCCTTGTTTCCTCCTTTCTTGAGGTTTGCCTCATTAGAATACCCAAGATTGTATCTTGCTTGGGGGTGGTTGTCCCTGACCTTTACCATTTCTTCTGATACAATCTCTTCCTTCATCAGGTCTACGAGGGCATTGCAATCCCTTGGTTTTCTGCTTCGCACATCCCTCCAGAACATGCTGATCATATCCAGCCCTCCTTTCAAAGCGGAAAACATCTCTGCCTCAGTGATGTTTTCGCAAATGTGCATCTCTTCAGTAAATCGGGCTAGGTAACTTTTCAGAGATTCGTCCCTTCCTTGCCTCAGATCCTGAAAGCGTTGGAGTGGGAGCTGGCCAGGCCTGGAGGAAACAAAGCCATTTTTGAAGGCCGTTTTCAAATCTCTCCAACTGTGGATGTTGCCAGGAGGGAGTTTTTTATACCATCGTATCGTACTCCCCTCAAAGGTTAAAGCAAAGGCTTTACATTTCAGTACCGGAGTGGCCCCGGCTATTTCCATGCTAGCACGGTAGTTTAACAGGTGATCGTCTGGATCACCTCGGCCAGAATATTTTGCTATTTCTGGCATTTCGAAGTCGTGAGGCACTGGGCACCTACGGAGGCCCTCTGTGAAAGGACTTATTTCCTCGTCGTCATCCAGCTCATATGATGGCAACTCGCTGTTCTCGTCGTGACCGGAGTACATTTGGTCACGATATTGGTCATAAGGCGGCGGAGCGTATTCCTGCCTTTGTGGTGGCAAATTGCGGCTGTAGTTCGGCCTTGCGGGGGTTGGTAACTCGTTACGAGATTCGGTCTGAACTGCTTCGGCTCTCATTTCCTGCCTATTCCTAGGATCATGCATGGGAGCTAACCTTTCTGCCCCCGTACCATGTTGGTCTCTATGCATTTGACTCTGTGACAAGGCTTCTTCAGCGCGTCGCTCCCGCCTATTTCTAGGCTCAGCTGCATTGTTTCGACCTCCTTTCCTGCCTCTGAATAGCCCTCATATCCGGCTGAAGACACTGCCAGATTTTGCGGGTGAGGCCTCCCTATGTCTAGCCGGGAGCTGGTTTTGCTCTACATATGCTTCATGCTCCGGGCCTTCCTCGTAGAAGGGCTCGGATTCCACCTCGGCACATGTCTGTGGATCTTGATAATAATACGAGGCAGTGGCTGCCTAGGATTGTGAGTAATGTGGCTGGGGGTATTGTAGAGGCATCATGGGCTCGTTCCTGACATACCTCTGGCCATGTAGGCATTCATTGCGACAGTCTGTTCTATCTGCTGCTTCTGCATTTCCAGCATTTGGGCCACCATGTGAGTCATATCTCGCAACATACGGCGATTACGGTGCCGACGTGGTGGGTTAGGTTGTGCCGCCCCCTCATTGGCGTTCTCATGAGGCCCTTGAGGAACCTCCTCCTCGCTGTGCTGGCCATTTCTACCCCTACAGGGGTTAACATCGCCATTGCTTTCGTTCATGTTTCAGAGAGATTTCTTGGTTTTAGTTTATCTTTCAAGTATAGATAGACTTCTACTCAATGCTCCGAGCTTTTTTCAAGGTTGTTAAACTTATGTTTCAAAGTTTTAAGCATTTTTAAAGGTTACCAAACTTGTATTTCAAAGTTTTAAGCCTTTTTCAAGGTGAATAAACTTATATTTCAAAGTTTTAAGTTTTTTTCAAGGTTAACAAACTTATACTTCGAAGCCTTCTTCCTTTTTTCAAGGTTACCAAACTTGTATTTCAAAGTTTTAAGCCTTTTTTCAAGACTTCCTTTCTATGTGTGGCTTTTCATCAAACGTTTTTGTGGTTAGCAGTATGGTTTCCCACAGATGGCGCCAAAATGTTGACCACAAAATTCGGTTGGACCTTGGACCAACACGTCTCAGCTCCTCACTTTTGAACACGTGGATCTCCTGCGCACTGTGACAATCAATCAGTTTGCAAAGGGGGCCGAGGTGGCTCCCGTTTGCACTCCGATGCCAAAGTCAGTACTCATTTTAGGCGAATATATGTTGGGTGCGGGAGATATAAATGTGTAAAAGAGAGAAAAGGGAGTGAGAGAAATATATATTTAGTTAAGAGTATGAAATTGCTAACCCTTTACCATGCGGGAGGAGTGCCGTATTTATAGAGGAACTCGTTGTCTCCGATTATGACACGTGGCATACTTTAGACTTGTCTTCACCCTAGCTCTTGGAGGTGACAACCTTGCTTTTTGACTGTAATCATTGCTACATTTTGTAGGGGATGGGCGCCTGTCACATCTTGATAAAGGCAGTGTCACATCTTTGACTTCATGCCTTGTCCCATCCTTACATCCGAGGTGCTACCGTGAACACCTCGGCTAAGCGTAAAGTGTCTCTGCTAGACACAAACCAGTTCGGCCGCAGGGGTTCCTGTGCCTTTCCACCTCGGCCATTAGTTCAGGGCGGTATCTAAAACTTTGATCGTGGGCTAAAGTCCAATGGACCCTTGTTGGGCCCTCACTGGCGGCCCAATGTGCCATATTTTAGGTGCGATCTCAACAAGCATAATGAGTAACTAAGCAAAATACATTATTTTCTCCAATTGGGATATTAAAGTTTCTAGCCTATCTTTATAATTGGGCTATCAATTCGTGGAGACGAGTTACATAAATAACATTTCATCTTTGGATACAAAAGCCTATGAATTATAATCACACACAATTAACATCATAGCCATGCACAGAGCCAGTATTGGCCTAGTGGGGGCCTTGGCCCCCACTGAAAAAAAAAATTTGAGACCAAAAAAAAAAAAAAAAAAAGAAGAAGAATAAGAAGAAAAATTGGCAACTTAAATTTATTTCCTTTGATCTTAATTCTCTCTCTTCAATCATTATATTTATGCAAGAAGTAGATACAATGCTCATTACTAGTATCACCCACCTTGAAAGTTTACATTTACTTTTCAGTTATAGGTCTTTTCTTTTGTGAATTACTATTTTACACTGGTTAGTTGTTACTTATTAGTTAACTTAGTTTAGTTTTTGGTTTATTACTTCGTCGTTTCAATCATTTTGGTTCAAAAAAAATTCGGAGGCTCTGCCTCCGAACCCCCGAGAGGAGGCCTCCGCCTCGCCCTCCCACTATTTGAAGATTTTGACCCCCACTCACTCAAAATCTGTCATCGATTTGATTTGGACCAAAAATCCCAACAAATCTCTACATTGGTTCCAAGCAAGCCTGAAACACCTAAAACACAGAGTTTATTAGTTGCAAAAAATAGTTCCAAACAAATTAGAACTCAACATACCTTTACCATTGTTTCAAGTCTGAAATATATGTCATATCATATCATCATACTATATATAAATGTAAGGCATTTCCCAAAAACATGTTTTGAAACTTTTCACGCCTAAATTGTCTTTCCTAAAATAGAAGTATTTCAATAAATGATAATACTTTTGATAATTATACTATTATTTTGAAATCGAAAAATATGCAATATGGGTATCAAATCGACGATCTCAACAAGAACTTTAATACGAACTCACAAGTTATAGTCAATTGTAAACACGTCGTCCTGAAAATCACATCAAAGATTAAAGGTAAAAAAACTTATTTTGTACATTTTACTTTTTCTCAATGTCCTTCTATTTCAAAATTGTTTTATTTAAGTCCTATAATGATATTTATAATTTCTTAACTAGAATTAATTTGGACATATATAATTAATTTCAATTCGAGTTACTTTTCTTATCAAATTAAAGGATATAATAAATATCCGAACTTTTATGCAATTTAATTAAGTCCGAATAATTTTTACAATTTCATATTTCGATCAATTCAGGTTGCTTAATTTTTTTATATCCATTTAAATATAGGACCACGTGTATTTAATTGGTAATGTTAGAATGAATATAAAATGAAATAATTTTTTGATATATTTAAATATCAAATATTATATTAAGATAGCTAGTAGCAATTCTAATAGTATTATTTCGTTATTCAGGTAGAGATAAATTTATATTTGATAATTTAGAAATTATGTTTTGGAAAGATTAATTACGTCATAATCATTTAAATTGAATAGTTATACAGATGGTCATTGATTTTTTTATAATTTTTTTTAATAGTAAGTCATTCAAGTTCCAAATTATAACAATTGTAACCACTTGGTAAAAATTTGGCCCCTACTAAGCACCCCTTATTCAAAACCTTATGGGTCGTTCTCTTTGTGTTTCGATTTTGAATTTTGAGTTTTGGATTTTGTTTTGAATTTTGGATTTTGGTTGTTTGTTTTGGGATTGCTGAAAACATGTTCTCTTTGTGATTTTGGAAAACTGTTTTCAAAAATAGAAAACTGAAAAATGCTTTTACTTTGTAATTTTTTCATATATTTATTTTGTGATATTTTATATATAAAAAATGGTTGATCTGTTGAATTGCATTAATTTTAATGTTAATAAATCAATTAGTTCTCTATGTCAATAAATTCATCATTAATATTGTTTCAGCTAAACAAAAATTTAACCACATAACAACAAAATCTTAACATGGATCTATATATAATGGCAAAATAAAATAAGAATTTCAAGTGAAGAAAGTATCTCACATTTACAAAAATAATAATAATAATAATAATTACAAAAAAAAAAAATCTTAATATGGATCTATATAATGGCAAAATAAAATAAGAATTTTAAGTAAAGGAAGTGTCTCACTTTTACAAAAAAAAAATAAATAAATAAATAAATTTACAAAAAAAAAATAATAATCTTAAAATGGATCTATATATAATGACAAAATAACATAAGAACTTTAAGTGAATGAAGTGTCTCACTTTTATAAAAAAATAAAAAATAAATAAAAAATCTTAACATGGATCTATATATAATGACAAAATAATATAAGAATTTCAAGTGAATGAAGAGTCTCACTTTTACAAAATAATAATAATAATAATAACAATTTACAAAAAAAATCTTAAGATGGATCTATATATAATGAAAAAATAACATAAGAATTTCAAGTGAAGGAAGTGTCTCACGTTTAAAATAATAATAATAAAAAATAAATAAAAAATTACAAAAATAAAAAATCTTAACATGGATCTATATATAATGGCAAAATAATATAAGAACTTCAAAAGAAAGAAGTGCCTCACATTTACAAAAAAAAAAAAAAATCAATCCAAAACGCACTTTTTGGTAGGGGTGTAAACGGTTTGGTTTGGGCGGTTTTTGATAATTTTTCAAACCAAACCGTTTAAAGCGGTTTGAGATTTTTCCAACCCAAACCAAACCATTTCATTTCCTAAACCAAACCATTTTTTGCGGTTTGGTGCGGTTTTAAACCGCGATTTGTAAACGAAACTAAACTAATATATGTAAATCGAGTTAAAATAACTATTGAAATGGAATTTTGAATTAAGACATCAAAATTAATTGCAAATAACCCAACGACATTACGGATAGATGTTATAAGACTAACAAAATTAAAATATATGGGTAAACAATTTCTAAAATAGATACAAAGGCACAATCACAAACAAATGATCACAATAATATCAAAAAAACCTAATAGATAACATAATCCATTCTCAAGTTAGATTTTCCTATTATTTCACAACAAAACAACTTAAATTCAAATATACTGTATTCCAAGTAAAACTACTGAACTACATGATGAAATAATGATGCTTTTGGAATTTAGAGTTTGATGAATTACAACTGATAATAAAAGATCTCAAGTACAACTAATTTTGCTTAGATAACCATAAATACTCAAGTCATGACTTGCTAAATTAACAGAAGACAAATATTATAACCAAGAAAAAATAAATAATGAGCAAGTTTATGCATACTCCCCCCAAAAAAATCATAGGATAAAAAACAAATAAAGTAAGAAAGTCATCGGTAGTACTTAGTTGTTAGCACTAGCAAAATGCATTTCTTAACAATAAAGGAAAAGTAAGGTGTCCCTTCATATAAATTGAAAATAAAAGTGTAAAATTGGAAATAAAAACAGTAAATTTTTTTGTATTTTTGCAATTAAAAAATTAAATTTTAATTGTAATTTTTTTAGCGGGTTGGCGGTTTGAAACGGGTTTTGAAAAATGAAACCTAAACCAAACCATTTGAAAGCGGTTCGGTTTGGGTCAAAACCGAAACGTTGACGGGTCCGCGTGGATCCGAACCAACGGTTTCGAAATTGCGGTTTGATATCGGTTTGGCGGTTTGACGGTTTCGTTGTACAGCCCTACTTTTTGGTCGTTTTGGACTTTTTAACACAAAATATCCAAAACGCAATAAACTCGTTTTGAGTTTCCTTTATATTTTTTTTTTTTTTTGGAAAACGCATTTCTGAAAATGGGTAAAGTTAACTCGTTTTCGATATTTCCAAAAATCGAAAACTCAAAACGGGCCGAAAACAGCAAAAAGAACGGGGCCTTATTTTTCTAAAACTCATTTTCAACTAACATTTTATTAATAAAATAATCTACGTATAACTTCAAAAAAATTCCAACTTTTTAAAAATTCATTCTCCCAAAATTTACTGTTACGAACAATATTATTTGAAATAATAGGTCTCGAATAGGTGCATAGTACATATTCTCTAAAAAATCACTATTAAAAAACTCATTTTGTATATAATGAGGGCTTAAACAAGGATGAGAAAAATGAAATACATAAAGGGAGAGCACGAACACATATTGACCCATTTTTTCGCCAACATATATTTTCTAAAATGGTAAGTAGTATTAATTAACTATATATTATTCATTTTGGACAAATTTCAGATTTAAAATAATCCAGTTGAATACAAATTTTTAAATAGCCGCTTTTTCAAGTCCCTAAGTTTCTTGGTTCGCCTTCCCCTCTTAAAAATCAATTACAATTTTTTTTAAATCTTAAAAAAAAAAAAAAAAAAAAAAAAAAAAAAAAAAAAAAACTTTGTCAAAATCACATAAATATTTTTCTTTAAAAAAAAGAAAATGAAAAAGGGTAAAATAGGAAAGTTCATCAATCTATTTTTTATTTTCTTTTTTCTTTTTAATAAAATTGTGAGCGTATATAAAAGATATATCCATTTTTTACGTATTATAAATTCTGTTTAAATGTGATTTTATTCTCATTTTACTCTTTAAATCAATTTAAATTACAATATTTAAAGAAATTTTCTGAAATGGTAAACATACTAAAGGTAAAAAATAATTAAAGTATGTGTAATTTGTACATTTTTGTTTTTAATTGTCTTCATTCATTTCTTATTTCTAATTAAATATCAATTTCATATGTTAACATATAAATTCGATATATATGAGTAACAAATGATTGTGCATCGTACAGGTATAACACTAGTATGCTAATAGTACTAACCAAGAGTCAAGGTCAAAGCCAAGTACAAACTAAATCATAGCGAGTTAAACTATGCATTTATATCACATTAGCAAATAACACTATTTTAGACAAAACAACACGGGCGTCCTAAAGATAATGTAAACACATTACATTCACACATGAATCAATCAAGAACATGTAATAACACGAAGTTATAAGTGATTTTATACATGCGATGAGAGCACATCATAGCACAAACCACATAAATCTTTTCAACAAGTTCAAATAAAGAACTTCAAATTAATACCAAGTTAATCAAATAGTCAACACATGTAACAAACGCAAATAACTCCTAAGAAAAGATATAACCACAGTCACCCATTCCAAAATAGATGTAGCTCTCCTCTCATCACCATCAATGCTCACTAGATTACTCACCAATCACACCTAACTGGTAAACTAAAAAAGATTTCGAGAAAATTGATGTATCTCTATCACTACCTCACTTCTCTCTCAAAGAAAGTCAACCTTGAGTCTCCACCTCACCTAGAGATGATAGGAGCGTCATCCACCTAATCGAGATATTCATAGATAAAATATAATAAAGATATTTAATAACCTCATCTCTCGTGTTCTAAATGTCAAACTAACAAATCCTCCAATACGTCATCAAATACACTCTTTGACATCTAGTCTCAACATTACCAGCTAGCTCCCCACTTCTAATGCAACTACTGAATGCACATCCCCAAGTGAAGACATATGATACATATAGTGAGAACACGCAGATCGTTAAAACCTCACACTAACATCAACCACCATGCATGTAACCATGTTATACACAAATAACATATCACTCTCAAATTCATACAAATGTTCGTATCAACAAAAATGAAATACAACATAAAAATGCAATCGAATCAAGTGACCACACATGCAAAAGATGTAAAACAATCAGATGCACGTAATTCAGCAGTAACAATAAGTGAGATAAAACATCAATAAAGTCGACTCAGATCACCATCCAAGGAACTAACTACATTGAACTTATTTTTATCCCCATCTGTCATTTTGTTTCTCTCTCCAAGACGGTCACTCCTGAAATGTCCAGACCTACCATGACCATAACACTTCTTTCATTTTCCTTCCCATGTAACCTAGAACTACTTCCACTCTTCCATTTGTCACCCCTATCATCTGAGTCATTTTTGTGCCCACCCCTTATCATGTAGACCTCACAACTATCCCTCTCTTTTCTTTCAGCTCTCACCTCAATCTCATTACTCTTCAAGGAATCAATGACAACTTCAGGGGTTAAAGTATCTCTTCATTATTTAATAGTATTCTTATAGAGCCTATTTACTAAGAGGAAAAGTAAGCAAAATTGTGAGAAATTTAATCTACTAGTCGGACCAATTAAAAACCAATTACATAGTACAAAAGTACTGTGTCTTGCTCAATTAACTGTAAACCGATACAGTGCTTTTCATTAATGGACCAAAATACCCTTTGATGACTTGTTGGCCACTAATTTACAATTTCTTAACCTTTTTTTGGGTTAACTATAAGTTAGGGTATAATATGAATTTTGTTGATTGTTACCGTTGGCAAGAGTAGATGGAGTGTAAATACGGTCATCGATGTTCTAATATGTTCAAATATTATATACCACGATGGGCTCCATAAGAGAAATATTTACCCGAAATGAAAAATTCTCCGTTACCAAACAACCTCTTAGTTTCTTTATGAGCATCAAGAATAGCATTTAACAATATAACAATGTTATATTCTTCGGGTAATTTTTCACCGAAGTTAATGATGTCTTGCACGAGTTTATTAAAGATATCAAGGTTATCATCTAAATCTTATGAGGGATCAATTTTGAAACTGAAAAAACTTTAAAGCAAGAAAAGTTTATTACGTGCGGATTGAGTTAAGTAAAATTCTTCCAATTTTTCCAATGTTTTTCAGTGGAATCATGTTTACAAATTTACGCAAAACAGAGTCAAATAAATGCAAAATGATAGAAGTGTATGCAAGTTCATCAAAATCTTTTTTTCTGATCATCAATCATAGTACTTGGGAAAGAATTGTCAATTTCTTTTGAAACCTTTTGTTTTACCAAAATACCTTTAATTTTTTGTTTCCATATAGAAAAATCAAATTTACCATCGAAAACATTCAAATCAAAACGGTGTACTGACATCTTAACAAATAAGAAACACACTTAAAACACAAGCACCTTACAGATAATCACACAAAAAAAATCCTAAAGGATGCAGTATACACCGTTCTAAATTATTAGTATTCCAAGAGACTCAAGGCTCTCAATTCAAAGGATTTTTCGACACAGGAAGGTGACAGTTCTATTAGATAATTAAAGCACAACAAATAAAACAAAAGATATCACAAGAAAAAAGGCTATGAAAAACACGGGTACTGCAAATTATTCCTATAATCTAGCAACAGCAACCACAAGCATAATGGTCATCCCACACAATGACCTGCTGGTATCAAAATTTAAAAATTTCATCTAATTTACCAGAACAGACCAAATCTGCATATTTGTAAAATATGAGAGATGCAGATTTACTACTTTAGGTCCGCTATCGGTCCTAAAGTAATTCAGTAAATGCAGAAACGTAGCAACATAAAGCCATGACCGCACTACTAAGGAAAAAATCATCCAACTTTCACTGTAGTACCTAAAAATGAAAATTGAAAGTACAAAGCTGTCAAAATCATAAAATAAAGATATTGCTTCAAGATACCGTCGCGGGATTTAGCTGCAAGCTCCACCACTGTCTTTATGAGTGGGCTTTTCGCGCCTCTTGCTCCGTTGGTCCAAATGCCCTCACGCATTGCTTCGTTGGCTCTACCTCGATGTCCTAAGTTCGAACATTGTGTTCGATGTCTGCAGGCCTGAGTTGTCGTGAAAAAATAATTTCAAATCCGGTTCGATAGAATTAACTTGAAACAGCACATTCCTCTCGTTTCGTTCGATTTCTACTTATTCCTTCATTGATTTTGATCAACCTCGCTCTGATACCAATTTTTGAGATTGAACCTCAAAGCAAAGAGATAAAATGAGTTAAGTCAAAATATATCAAAAACAGTGAATATAAACGTAATATGTAAGGGATAAATCGTTAATTCAATCTATTCTGTTTGGTGTGATTAGGGGCTCATTTAATAGTCATCTCCAAGACGGAAAAACCACAAATCGAATTAGAAACCAAATTCAAGACGACCCCCAACTTATTCCACCAAGGAGATAGGCTAAGGACTTGTCGACTCCAAAACAAATAGCTTGACTCGATAATAGCTCACTTGGAAGGCTCAATTGCGGTGTTTTTTTTGGGGGGGGGCATAGACTTTGGACTTTGTTGGATTATGTATTGGGCCTTGGGTATTGATTGGCCCAATTAGTTAACCTAGCCCAACCACTATATATTCCTACCATTTGTCTATTGTTTGCCTTGAGTTCTCATTCTTCCCCTCTACCAAGGTGTGGTTAGAGTATAGTTGTGGCAATCAAGGTGAGGTCGAGGTGGAGTCAAGCTTGTGTTTTGGAGAGCTTACTGAGCTCGAATCTATATCGAAGGACCATCATAATTGATGTTGGTGATGATTTTGGGTGAAAAATATGGGCAAAAAGACCCAAAAAGGGAAGAAACTAGAACGAAAAAACTATCAAAAATCGTGAAATTTGGCCAGAATGAAAATTGGAGATTTTGAACAATCCAAAACACCAATTAACGATCATTGACCTTCATCTAAATGGGCTTGTTGAGGAGAAAACTCGCCTAAAATTTGGAGCCGATCTGATGGCTGAAGTGGCAGTTATTGGCCGGAAAAGAAATAGTTACCAGATGGAAAAGGCAGATTCCAGACAAACTAGAAGTCAGATGGAGAAACCAAGAACACTGGTGAATTTAGCACATCGTGGCGCACATTTTGGTGTTAGGGTGATTTTCCAACCTTTGGAGACAGCACTTGGGTGGCGCATCATTTTCCAACGACGACGTCTGAAGATAATTTGTTCCACTCTTCGAGTTGGAGCTATTGGTGCCGAGGGATTTCAGTTTGGGGTTTGGTATTGAAAGTTAGATGATTTTTCCCCTATGGTTGTTCGGTCGATGGATGATTCGTGTGCTACAATGTTTGGTGGATGTTTTAGGGTGTATCGTGGTGTCCCTAAAGTTGTAATGTTCATATGTCTCCTAATTTACAGACACAAAAAAATTCGCTTTGGTAAATTAGCTAAAACTTCTATTTATCACACTAGCAGATCATTGTGTGTAGTGATCATTAGGATTGAGGTTGCCATTACTTGGTAACCATTGTCTGTTGATAGACCTAGGAATTATTTGTTTAATTCATGCCATATATTTTGTGTGAATTTGATATATTAATTTCTATATGATTTTGATATATTGTGCTTTTGATGTTCTTTTGCCATTTAGAAATGTATATGACCTTAGGAAGTATGATTAACTTGAGGTTTGAACTGTACAGAGGAAACATATAGAGCAGTTGTCTTGAAGTCTTTCTCGGTAGTCTTCATTGTTGTTCTTCTTTGTCATATTCTACCTTTGTGATATTGTTCATTTCTTAATTTGTGATATTACTTTACGATACTTTGCTTGTGGTCGTTACATTTGTTGCATGTCGTGTTTGTGCATTTTTTGGATAAGATGACAACACTTGAATTTTCTTGATGACATAGTGATTTGATTTTCTAGAGCATGTGATGGAAATATTTTAGATCTAGTTAGTTTAATGGCAGTGCCAGCCCTGAGAATATAGAGGTCTAAGGCAACTAGCTATTTTGATGCCCTTGAATATTTTTTTTTTTTCCAAACATAGCAATACTTAAATATTCAAATAAATAAGACATGTATTTAAAAGAAGACTTTATATAATCCAAAAGATGTAATTACAAATTCAAATATATCTCACAACCGAGAAATCATTTTAGCATAATATTTAACCTTCTCACATTTTGAGATGCAAAATTAGTAATCAAACTATTCAAATCAAGTTGTTCCAACATATTTTGTTCTATAGAAATCATAGCTAATTCATTCAATCTCTCTTTTGATATGATTGATTAAAAATAAGACTTGATCAGCTTCAACTTTGAAAATCTTCTTTCAGCAGAGGCAACTGTGATAGGAATAGGCAATAATACTCTTTAAGCAACCCAACCATTTGCAAAACAACAATTCATTCTCTTAATGTAATTTAACACATCAATTGCTCCATTAATTTTTTGTAGGAATTGCTTCCCGTAGAACTTTCAACTCACTAAATAATTCCACTCCATCAATATCAGAAACCATGTTATGCTTCAAATAATTGTCAAGGTTAATGCAAGCACACTTCAAACTATCTTCATCAATAGATTTAAGCTTTTCCAAATCAAACAAAAATCCGAAAATGTCATCATACTTCTGAAATTGTTCAAATCTAATTTGAAGTGATGAAAGGGCTTGATCGACTATGTATATGAAGTAATTTATTTTGAAAGACTCTTCAACTGTTTGTGTTATTTCTTCACAAGAAGTCTCATCAAATTGTTTCTTTCTACGTACAACTCGTTTTTCACGAAACACCGGATCAATTTCTAATTCACTTGCAATCTCTTTAGCATCAATCATTGCCGATTCAAATCCAGCTGTTCTCTATAGTTTTTGAAAAATGCAATGAGTCCTTTCAAGTGGTCTATAGCAACGTCAATGTGCATGTCTTTTGTTTGCAAATGTTTACTCACTCTGTTAACATTATTCAACACTTCATACCAAATAACCATCCCAAGTATAAATTCAAAATTCTCAAATTCATATGTTGCCAAACTCTCCGCCTCACTTTTTGTCTTAGGATCATCATCATTTGCCAGTTCAAGTAGAGCATTTTTTATATGTGGAGTGACTGAGTCGTCGTCGGCAACAAACCAGAAGAAGACCAAACCGGCCGGGCGACAAACGGCAGTGCGGAGCAGCTGATGTAGAGCTTCGTCACGGCCTCGCGGGCGGGTCGTCGGTCAAACCAGTGAAGTGAGGTAACTGAAGGAAGTTTGTTGAAAAATAATAATGGTCGGTGGTGCGAATTGGGTCTGGAAAAATTATCAGAATGGTTGCCGGTTGGGAGCTCGGGAGATGACAACGCAGCAGGTAGTCTGGGTGGGAGTTGCAAATTGCAATTGATAGAAGTAACGTAATGGTAGGGAAGGGTAATACAAATACTTATTTTTTGATTTGGGCTTTTTTTTTTGGGCCAACTTTTTTTTTTTTGGGTTGGAGGCCTAAGGTTGTTGCCTTAGCAACCTTAGCCCAAAACCGGCCCTGGCAATAGGTAAGGTGATATAATTGCAGTATATTTAGACTTCCTTATAGGAGTTTGTACTAATTGGGAAAGTGGAAGGAGTTAGGAGATAAGTGAGGCGGACAGTGCCACTAGATCTAGGAAAGATTCGTGCGAGGCTTATTGACAATAAGTACTCGATGTTGTTGCATGTACATTTGTGTGATCATTTCTGCATGTATTTGATTACTTAATTAGATGCATTGTTTTGTTTTGTGTAGCATTTCAACTTATTTGATATGTGTTACTTTGTATGAATTTGCGTGTAATCAATTTTTCCAAGTGTAATGTGTTGGCATGCATAGTGGGTTTGTAATAATGCATTAATAGTAAGTTTGAGGATGTCCTTTGGTAATGTGTGGAGTAGATACCAAGGGTGCATTGATGAGATGTACAGAGGGTGAGTGTGACATTTTAATCAGATGTGATTAAATGTACTATAAATCTTCTATCTGAAAATCTTGGCTGGGTGGAGTGTAAGAGACACTTTGATCACTTCTATTAGGTACCCATTATCCCCTTAGTTGAGAGAAGTGTGATATTTATAGAGGAGCATCCCATTTACTTAGAATCCATTATTGTTTACCAGTTAGGCATGTATAGTGATCTATCTAGTGAGCATATGTGGCGATATGTGTGATATGTGTTCTCGAGGAGGGAGATATAAGGAATGTGATAGGAAAATTGTTTGAGGTCTTTTCATGAGGTCATTTATACATTGTGTTGTATATGTGTTGGTCTTTGTATTTGATTAATTTTGAGTTAGTCTTATGTGCTTTTGTGAGCATATTTGAAAAGATTCTATTATCTTATGGCTATATCTTCATCGCATGTATTATATGTTCTTGATTGATTACTGTGATTATCTGTTTTCTGCTTGTGTATTCTTGATCATAGCCCTAGCGAGTAAATGGAGCAGGTATGGTGTGCGTTTAAAGTGCGAGACACGAGGTAATGTCTGTGATTCCAATTTTTTTTAGATTACCTTGATTGGGCAAGTATGAACATTGTGTTATTTTTCTTGCAGATTGATTCGGTATTCAGGTAGATATTTGTTAGGTTTTTGATACTCAATAAATCTAAACGATGATGTAAAACAGTTGTGAGATTATATCGACTCCAAAACGAATATCTCGACTCGATAGTAGCCCACTTGGAAGGCTCAATTGCAGTAATTTTGGGGCATAAACTTTGGACTTGGTTGGATTGTGTGTTGGGCCTTAGGTGTTGATTGGCCCAATTAGTTAACCTAGCCCAAGCACTATATATTCGTACCATTTGTCTATTGTTTGCCTTGGGTTTTCATTCTCCCCATCTACCAAGGTGTGGTTAGAGTATAGTTGTGGCAACCAAGGTGAGATCGAGGTAGAGTCGAGCTTGAATTTTGGGTTCGTGTTTTGAAGAGCTTACTGAGCATGAATCGGTATCGAAGGACTAACATTATGTCAACAAGGGTTGCCGTTTTTCACTTCACAAAGGTAGGCAAAACAATGGCTATTGGATTCACAATTCCACACGAAGTGGCTGCCGATTTTCGGACAATGAAGGAGGCTTGTTTTCATTTGTTACTTCCACAACCTTAAACTAGTTTAGCCCCAATTTGATTGGGACCAAAAATCCCAATACTTGGCACGAGCATCCTCACAAATGCATTGGTTCACAAAGTTATTTGTCATTTATTTATCGGAAAAGACTATTTTACGCTAAGTCTCCATTTGATAACTTGTTTATAAGCACCACATTTTTTTCAAACCACTTTTTAAATATAAAAATTTTACAAACTACTTTTCAATTATATAATTTATTTCGAAAATATCACATTCTCTATTTATTTATAAATTAAAAACATTAGAGGCTAAAGTTAGTTAAAATAAATTAAAAGGTCAAATAGAAAATTGCCTCTTCTGTATATTTTCTAATGTTTCATTCCTAACGTGGATTTTGCACAACGGATATTGATTTCATCGTGAACTTTCTCACTCGCCATATACGTCGTGCTTGTCACTATATTTTCATTTATGAGAGTTTGCGTTGATATCTCGATTTGGTAAAATCACTTTTTAATCATATATTTTTTAAAATTATTTTTCAATCACATATTCTACCTTGAAAATATCGCATTCTTTATTTATAAATAAAAGAATTTTACGAAACGGAGGCTGTTTTCAAGAATATTGATTTGATTCATGACATGCGGAGAGGACAAAACGTCTGCTAGCTAGGGGTTCAATGTTTGCTGATTTTAAAATATCTATATTTAACTTTCAAAATAAAATAAAATTATAGAGTGTTCAACGACTGCATTAAATTAAATAGTTAAACTACACAATTTTTTAAATCACTTTTTAACTATAGACATTTTCTTTTTTCTATTCTTATCAACATATTTTACTTCGAAAATACAAAAAATCTTCTCTCACCTCTTTGATCAACCATCAAACAGAGAGTTTTATTTATTATTAAAAAAAAAAACTCGTGTGCATGGATAAGCTGATTTTCCCTTTTGAGAATGAGAGATTCTGGATACCATTCTATCAGAGATTTATTTCTTGCTTTCGTCCTTTTCGTTTCATTTATATTCAGTTCAATTTACAAAAACTTTGGACTACTAATCCAATTTCATGTTTTCACCGCATCCGGCGCCCATAGGCATATTGGGTCAATAGATTACTCTGAAAATGAATAACCAAAAGTGAAAAAGCCATTGTGCTAGAAGGAACTCACGTAAGAATACGATTATCAAACGCTCGAAGTGAAGTTATGTTGCTCACTACTTTTACTTTTTATTTTTTATTTTTTAATAGGGAAACATCAAAATATCGTTCGAAGACTTCAAATTATTTGGACGTTGATGTAGAAAGTTTATGTAATTCAATGAAGTTTTGGTCAATGAAGGACATTATTGCATTGGGGGTTTAGAACATATATACATCAATTTAGTTTTATTCACAATGACCTAAACCTTTAAAATTTCATCATTGCGCACCAATTTTTGTGATATGAACACGTGTCGTGTTAGAATAAAATAGCAAAGGTACAATGTAAATTAAATAAGTGTTATAGAATATTTAAAGAATCTGAATTATCGTCACACGAACTATTTTATTCAATTATTATATATATAAATAATTGTAGATCTTATTTGACTAAAACAAAATTTTGATTGAAACTAATATTAACTAAGTAGAAGCTGTTGTAAAACTATCAAGATCTAACAAGAAATAGAGAGAAAGAGATGGAGAGAATGAGATAGAACTTCTCATTAAGAGGTATATAAGAAATGATAATAATGCTCATATTTATAGGAGTGAACAATGACACAATCGTAATTTGTAAAGTTTACAAGGGCATAATAGTAATTGTCATTCATACCTAATTTATAATAATATTTTATAACACTCCCCTTGAATGACATATTACTCGCTTGCTCAATTGTCTGCCCGTTAAAACCTTGCTAAGAAAACCTGATGGGATAAAACTTGAGCGAAGGAAAAAGAGTACAGCTGCTCCCCCTGATATTGGCCATCATTAATCATTGAGTCTAATATCCAAAATGACATCAATGATAAGTAGTACAAATCATATTACTCCCCCTTGAATGACATATTACTCGTTTGCTCAATTGTCTGTCTCGTTAAAACCTTGCTAAGAAAACCTGATGAGATAAAACTTAAGCGAAGGAAAAAGAGTACAGCTGCTCCCCCTGATGTTGACCATCATTAATCATTGAGTCTAATATCCAAAATGACATCAATGATAAGTAGTACAAATCATGTACTGAAATTTGAAGTTCTGAAGTGCTAAAGTGCTTTAGTGCTACCTCGTTAAAACCTTGTCAGTAAAATACAATGGGACAAAATCTGAACGAAGGAGAAAGAGTACAGCCGCTGCCTCGTTAAAACCTTATCAGGAAAACCTAATAGGACAAAACCTGGACGAAGAAAAAAAGAGTACATCATGATTCTCCCCCTGAAGTGTGCAATCAAGTATTCATGAACCTTTTGAATAATAATATCATCTTTCGTCTGGAATATGTATATATGAAAATCTTCTTGTGTGTAGCCGATATCATAACATTCTTCATAAGATGTCTATGATTTTCTTCATTTGTTGATACCATTCCAGATGTCTACGATTTTCTTCATTTGTTGATATCATTCCAGCACAATTTAAAGAGAGAGCTTGTTGTTGAATTATTGATTGCAGATAGCTGTGACAATGTCTCAAAAACCTTGCTAGGAAAACACTGTGGGACAAAACCTTAGGGAAGGAAAAAAGAGTACATTATTCTCATTGATACGCCATAATTGCTGCCTCATTAAAAACCTTACTAGGAAAACCCTGTGGGACAAAACCTCAGCTGATGAAAAAAGAGTGCAGCGCGTATTTGTTCCCTTCATAGGAATATCACAAGTATATTAATGCAATCTCAAATTATTTCATCAAACATATAATTTGTGATGAACTTTTATAAATTGTTTATAACTCATTTATGAAATCATAGCTCATTTATGATATACTGAATATGCTATACCAAGCAATGTTTAGTTAGTTGACTGATTGCATTACTCATATCTAGAATTGATTCACTTCTGGTGAAACTATCAAAATCTAGAACTCATTTCTGATGAATAATTAAATATTTATTTTCAAATTCACTTCTGGTGAATATTCATTTTCGGTGGATAATATAATTTTGCATATTGAAAATCAATTGCATGTCCAAATATTCAAATATAACAATAGTACACTACAATTTCATTTTCAACATATTATATTATGGGGTCATATGTATCATTCTTCATGTGATTTTATTTTAAGAATCACATTTCATTCTATAATGATACTATTCTGGGCAAATTGAATATTTCAATAATTTATACATGTATTTTCTTGCACTTTATAAACTGCAATTTCTAATTTGCAGGAGTATAATTAATCATTGAAATAGATATCAATTTCGACATATAATGAATAATCATTTCGCTTAAAATCCCAACGTACCGCGATCAACTGGTATATTAAAGAAAACTCCCAAAGTACCGAGATGAGAATCACACTTTTTGATCTCACTCATTGGTATATCAAAGAGCTCAAACTAGTGATCTAGATTATAGTCACATCCACCATATGTCATGCCAGTTCTTTGAAAAATTTCGCGCGCAACAAGTCGTCTTTTACAACTGTGTACTATTTTTCATTTGTACAAATAACTACTGGCATTACACATTTAAGTGTTTTGGACTTCAGGTCCTATAACAATAATCCCTACATTGGGATTTTATACTTGGCCAAAGTATTATAATTTCATCAACCTCATTTTCATAAGAGGGTTGTTTATGTATACAGTCGACTTATTTATCGATTTCATTTCATCTCAATATAACATAGAGAGATCTCTGTATATGTTCTATCATCAGGTACCTGAGTCTCTTACATTTAATTATATCTATTTTACTCACCATGAGTATTTAGCCTCAAAGGGATCATTTCAATTATTCAAGAGATATTTGTTTTTGGAATCGATTGTCATTATGCTTCAGGCATAATTACGCTTTAAGCTTGATCACGCTTCATGCGTGTTATTGTTTAATTTCCCCATAATATTTAAGAATCTTGTATTATATCAGTCGGCTAAAAATGTCGCAACACATGTCATACGTAATTATGGATATAATCACAATCATTTATCAAGTGCGTATTGTTGGAGTGTATATAGATATCGCACTTCTTAGAAATCATAAAGCTTTACAAGCTAATCTTTATTTCATCTTATTGACATGTTTGTATGTAAAATATTGCTGCATGAGAAATATTCATATTCAAATTTTTCTTATAACAAATAACATGAGGCTTTTAATCTGCTAAACCATTAGCAATATAATATTCTATTATCTCAACTAATTCGTAAAATCATTAATGACTTTAAGATATATTCATGCTAGCATTTATCATTTTACTCGTAATATCATTACTTGAGCAAATAATCAGTCATTAATTTTCTTAGCGAGATAATTAATTTGCCTTTGAGAACAAGCATCAATGATAACTTGTTAACCTGTACAATATTCTGGTTCTTTGATGAATGTCATTTTGCATTCTCAATAAATCTCATTATTGAATTGGAATCTAACCAATCATTATAGAACTTCTGGTTCAGCAAGATATTTCACTTGTACATATGTATGAACTTCTGGTTCAATACAGTATTCACTTCATCAGTACGTATTTCTGTATAGTACAAATCAGTATACCTTTATTAGTGTACCGAAAAAATCAGGTACAATATCCAAGAAAATATCTCATGTTCTCAATATTGTCGCCAAATTTTCCCTTATATCGAAAAAGGTAATGACGCATTATCTCATTGTTCCCACCTTTTCAATAATTCATTCCATTATTTCTTGATGGAATCACTGACACGCGGAGCCACCGCTCTTTTACGCGTTAAATAATGCATTTAAATAGATCGTTTGGGAAGAGATTAGATCCAAAAAAAAAATGGATGTTATATTATCAAATATCCGCAAATACTACTCAAATCTTCCGATAAATGTTTTGAAAAAGATTTACCGAGTTCGACTCGAAAGATTGAGGCTGCTGATGAATCAAGGTATCCCAGAAGATGTTCGTTGGTTGATCGAAGCAAAAGTTCGATTAGCTGGTGAATTACCAGATTCATTTTCTAAGTACAAGCCTGGCTTAGGTAAGAATACTTTTGCAAAGAAGCGAAGAGCAAAAAGATTAAATAGTTGCTACAAATGTGCTCGATGGACATGTAATACCCGTTGTAAGTCAGTAGGATATTCATCCATAAATCGAGATGATAAGATAGATTTCATTAAGGGTGGACTGAGTAAGGAGTCATTGGATGATATCCAATTGACTCTTGAGACGCACCCCAGTGGGTATATGCAGCGTGAGCTACTATCTTTATGGGCTAAATTCATCAGCGATAAAGAGCGTCATAGTCTCAAAATATAATAGCAAAAGATCATGTTTGCCAGGCTGTTATAAACAATGATGTTTTGGCTATTCAGCATTGATACAAGGTAAATCAGTATATTGTGTGTATATATTTTTGCACATATATTTATAAAATATTTTCATGTTTCATTTCTCGAGCATTGATAAACTGTATTGAAAAATCACCGAAAGGTAAGCTTTATCAAAAGTAGTGTAATTTGGTCAGAAGTAGGTTTTCACTTTTTCAAAAGACGAGCAGTAAATAGTGAAGTTTTTCAAGTTTAAAAAGCCAATGATTTTCACAGTTTCATGCATCCCAAAATATCATTTTCTCATAAGTTTTTCCTTCCTTATACTCTCAAAGATGGAAGGACCAAAACTTCGACAGATCAAAACTATCTGTGTATTTTATGGATCAAAAGTAGGGAAAGGTTTTTGGTATCTAGAAGCAGCAGTGGATTTAGGAAAAAAGTTGGGAGAGAAAGGTATCAATCTAGTATATGGAGGGGGCAGCAGTGGATTGATGGGTTGTGTTTCACAATCCGCTCAAACAGAGAAAGCAAGAGTGATAGGTGTTATACCCGTTCCTTTAGCTGATATCGCAGGCAAAACACGAGGGCATGAAGTACAGACGTTATCTATCCATGAACGCATAACTTGCATGTTATATGGTTCTGATGCCTTCATAGCCCTACCTGGAAGTTTTGGTATTTTAGAAGAAATCTTTAATATTACCTCATGGGCTCAATTAGATCTCCATACCAAGCCTATTGGGCTTTTAAATGTTAACAATTTCTTTGATGGTTTGCTAACATTTCTTGATTATGCTGTGGAACAGGGATTCATCTCTTCATTTTCTAGGAGAATCCTTATTTATGCTCCTACTATCGAGGAACTGCTGGATAAGTTTCAATCATATATTACAATACAAGATCCAGCAGTATTAAAGATAGATTGGTCGCAAGGAAGGGGAATCAAGCGAATATGGAGTTCGGTTAATGTAAATTTATCCTTGTGAATTTCAAAATATTGTGGGTGGTAGAGTATAGGGTATTCTTACTCTTGAGACACACCTCTAATGTTGATAAGTATTTGAACTTAATCTTGTGAACCTCAAAAGGATTTGGAGTGGTGGAGTACAGAGTATTTTTACTCTTGAGACACACAAAAAAAAAAGATTAGGGGTGGTAGAGTATGGAGTATTATTACACCTGATACACACATCTACTTTTGAGGATCATAAATGTTTCCCCCTTTTGTATTTTGCATGTATGGCTCGTTTATGCTTCTTCAGGAGCAATAATAATATCATTTCAGTATGTTTAGATGATAATTTTTACTTCTTCTAGAGTAAATATGTACTTCTTCTTGAATACATAAGTGTTTAAGCAAGAACTTTTTCAGATATTTATCATCTAATATTTATCTCATAATACTGATGAGATTATTTTCACATTAGCCATATCCGTGCTATCATGTGATATTATCTTATCATACATCAACATTCTCTTGTTGAATAATTTATTTTCATCCACCCTTTCAAATACAGATATTGGTAACTTCTGGTACCATTGGATAAAATATTTTTATCAACATTTAATAACTTTTTGGTAATGATAACTTCTGGTATCATTTGATGAAGTATCAAATAACAATAATATTGTATATATATTAACAATAATAATACTGGGGTTATACCACCACGTATATATGTTGACAACAACCTCTAATATGTTAGAATTAACCAACAACTGAGGTATTTCTGAAATAATATAAAATATGAATATATGTAAAGTATTCCATATATTCAATTGATAGACTGACCATATAGGTGGTGTCAACATAATGAAATAATTACCTTTCATGAGTGAGCGAGTCATATCTTCAAATACAGTCAAGGTATTCATAATAGTGAGCGAGTCATATCTTCAAATCCAGTCAAGGTATTCATAATAGTCCAATCTGTTACGATAATGAGTCATATCCAGTTAAGGTATAAATCCAGTCCATAATAACTCAATCCATCACGGTATGACAATGATTATATTACTTATACCTTGTTTAAAAATTTTAATTTATCTTGTTGATCACATATTAATCGTTAATTTACGATTAATATACTTTTATGTATTATCAAGGGCAAAATGGTCCATATTTTAATATATTGCTCATATGGATAAATCGAAACCATCAATAGGTTTGAAATTTAATTTAGAACAAACTTACTTTTGGTCTGAAGTTCAAAATCTCGTCGGAAGCGCTTCAAAAATAGTTTTTAAGAAAACCGCCACATTCGACCGCCGGAAAATTTCAAAACTGCACAAAACAGAAAAGTAAGATCATAGAAAAATCCAAAACATCAAGACGAACAAACTGCCTGTTGACGTCGTCGCCGGAAAATCTTCCACGCTCCCTCACGCGCCGCGTGGACGTCTACGCGTGGCGTCATGCGCTACCGCGCCGGTGACTCTGCCGTCGACACGCGCCGTTGCCGAAGGATCGTCCCGTCGCCGTGGTCATGGATCTGGTGTCCGATCATCGTTTGGATATATGGTTTGGCGTGAATTTACTTTGAAAGTTTCGGGTTACACAATTTCTCCAATTTTTTTCTATAGACTTGGAATTGATTTTTCTAATCTATGATGTATAAATGATTTTCTAACACCAAAAACACTTGATTTGGAAAATAAAATGTTGATTAATAATAACTTGGTTTCTGATATAGATGTTCATCATTTAGATGCAACTGTAGAGCATACTCCCGTCATATTACTCAATAGGTTAGAGACTCGTGCTGATAACGTGTTGTAAAACTATCAAAATCTAACAAGAAATAGAGAGAAAGAGATGGAGAGAATGAGAGAAAACTTCTCATTAAGAGGTATATAAGAAATGATAATAATATTCCTATTTATATGAGTGAACAATGACGCAATCGTAATATGTAAAGTTTATAGGGGCATAATAGTAATTGTCATTCATACATAATTTCTTACCTAATTTATAATAATATTTTATAACAGAAGCAATTAAAAGAAAGCATTTTTTTTTTTTTTAATTGTGGATAACTTTGATTAAATGCACAAAATGATGGTTGAAGCATTGGACTCTAGGTCTCACCGTAGTCATCACATTTACCTCACCTCTCGAGTTTAATTCCTAAAATTATACTCAATCGAATTCATTAATTAAATTAATTTATCATTCCCGAGTTCAGATCAATCCTATTTTTCTAAGTCAACTCACAATGTATCTACATTCTGAAAAGTCTTAACTACATGTATTTAATCACATAAGAATTTAATTAAAGCCCGCAGCAATAGTAAATCGTACATCTACCCAATTGTCATGGTTTAAATTTATAGTTCGCCTTTTGGTTTGTTACAAAACACAACTCATAAATTAGTAATCAAGTCATCCAAATATTAAGACAGGAAATAAAATCAATTAACCACACAAATCCTGATAATTGACATTAAAGGTTCAAATCTATCTTGATAATTGACATTAAAGTTTCAAGCCCAAGTTACTTTATTCATTTCAACTATTGGTTTAGTTGCTCAGAGTGAAGGAAGAAAAACATAAAGATGTATAGAAATACATCACCATGTTTTTAAAGGAAAAAGGAGAAAGATGAATGTCTTGCACCAAAAACCCATCTTCTTCATGCCTAACACTTGAAACCATCTTCTTTAGTTCTCTATTCACTTGTAAATTCTTACTCCACTAACCTCACATGGAATAGGCATTTATATAGTGCCACAATCGCCTTAAAAATCATTTTCACAAAAGGACTAAGGCCCTGTTTGACGGCGTGTTTGAAGGCATTTGAATGATTTGGTTGACTTGTTTGTATTTTCTAGTTAAGATGTGTGGTTAAAATATAAAAATTGGAAAGAGAAAATGTGTGTAATTAAAAAGTGGTATGAAAAATTATGTAAATTACATTTCGTGTTTTCTCCCATTTAAATCACCCAGCCGAACAAAGCCTTAGATATCCCCAAATCAAACAAATGATTGAAAAAATTAGGGTGGGCGAAAAAAATCGCATCCAGTGGTTCGATTTGGTTCCGATTCAGTATGATTCTTTCAAAATTTTAAATGGAACCGGTTCAAGTTCTAAAAATCAAAAACCATTTGATTCTGATTTCTGTTCTGGTTCTAAGTTCAGAATCAAAACTAGAACCAAGAATCAAAATCAATTTAAAAAAAAAAAAGATTTTTAATTTTTTATAAAATATAAACTTACTATGCTTTGTATAACCAGTACAGGGGACGGTAAAATGATGGAGTCAGTGATAGTAGTGATACTAGCAATGATGGACTCACTTTGTTGGAGGGTTCTGATGATAATTTGAATGACTTGAATAGTTTTGATTTTGAGTACAAGAAATTAAAAAATAGTGGTAGTTCAAAGTAAATTTGTGTGTATGTCAAGTAGTGGTACAACTTTTTTTTAGCATTAGCTAATTAGTTTGAAAATTTTAGTTTATGGGATTAGAACCAAACCCAAACCAGAATCGAACGGTTCAATTTCGATTTGATTATTCTCTTACAAAAAGAACAATCGGTTCTTGTTTTAATTCAATTATGATCCCTGAATTAGAATCATATGAAACCACGTTCAGCCTAGAAAAAAATACACCTGTATGATCGTAGTTTGCATACCATAGCAAACTGCCTTCCTTAGGGCATCTTTAATGGGTGTGTGAAAAGTGGAGTTGGGTTGGATGAGAAAGAAAGAGAGATATTTATTATTTTAAGATTAAATTGTGGAGAAAATGTAGATGATGAAAGTAGAAGAAAAAAAGGAAAATAATGAAAAAAGAAAAGAGAGATAGATACAAAACCAAATAAATTAATAAAAAATAGTTGAAGGGATCAAGTAGAAGGTCTAATTTTGAACCTTGTTATGGACCAAAGTGGGAAAAAATATTAAGAAAGCAGAAGAGAGAGAAGAAAAAAGAGATATTAGAGTGAGACACACGAATTTTTTTGTGTGTCTCTCTCACAAAGTTAAAGATTCACCATTAAAGATGCTCTTAGTGAATGCTGGTTGACCATAATTGGCATCCCGCGGTCTCTAGCCCTCCAACTTTTGTCTTTTGCATTTTGGATCTATTCCAAGTTTCTATTACGATTTTGGTCTTCTTTATGTCGAATTCTTCAACGTTGATCTCATGTTATATTTTCCAAACATTCAACCCATCGAAAATTGGTCCTCCTCAAGTTTTAGAAGTGTGCAAATCAGTCACCAAACTTCTGAAAACTTGTGAGTTTCTTCCAATTTCTCTCTTAGTGCTTCCTATCAATCCGTGTCATCGGGTTAGTCACCAGTCACCTCAAACCAACTTCAGTTAATCTCAAAGTATTCCTTTTCGTTGAAATACCTCCAAATCCTGGTTTTAACTATATGATGACAATGTTTATAAAATTTAAGTAGAAAACCCCTCAAATCACAAATATATGTTAGAATACCAGGATAATCGTGAAAAAAAAAAAAAAAAAAAAAACAATGTATCAAGATATGAACTGAAATATTTTCTCAATAATGAATAATGGTGATAATAAATAAATCAGTATGTGATATTATATGATTATTTCAATTTTTACATGCCATTTAATAACACTTATGTGTAGAATATTTTATTATTAAAATATAAGAAAAATATATTACCGTCACAATATTTAATTTCTACACCATATTATAACTACACAACATTTAAAATATAAATTTTATAAATATATCACAATAAAGTTATCAATATGTCCTAATATATAACTTAAAAAAAAAAAAAAAAAAAGGAAAATTCATATATTTACACCACGACCGCAGACCACCCCTCCCTTCTCTCAATCATCCACGCAGGGACGGAGGCCATATAGGCCCAGTGGGGGCCATGGCTCCCATTGAAATTTTTTTTTTTTTTTATTCCAAAAAAAAAAAAAAAAGAATTGATATCTTGAATTTATTTCCTTTGATTTTAATTCTCTCTCTGCAATCATTATATTTATGCAAGAAGTAAATACAATATTTATTACTAGTATCTCTCACATTAAAAGTTTACATTTACTTTTCAGTTATATGTATTTTCTTTTGTAAATTACTAGTTTACACTAATTAGTTGTTACTTGTTAGTTAACTTAGTTTAACTTTTAGTTTGTTACTTCATAATGTCAATTATTTTGGTTCAAAAAAAATTCGGGGGCGGACCCCCGGGAGGGGACCTCCGCCTCCCACAATTTGAAAATTTTGACTCCCACTCAATTAAAATCCTAACTCCGTCCCTGCATCCACGCCGTCAATACACACTCCCAACTACACTAGGGACTCTTAATACTGTGTAGAATTAATATTTTTCATAGGCAAATTTAATGCTATGTAGAATTCTAGAGGCGGGCACATTAACCGGCCTAACCCTATGGAGTTGAAAAAGCCAATTGTTCGTTCATGAATGGGGCGATTCATTCGAATTTTCACTGTACAACAAATAAATCGGCAAAATAAAAAAGTTTTCTGAAAATATATGCAATAGCCACTCTTTTCATTACCCAAATGAATTATTTCGTAAACAATAAAAATCTTTCACTAACTTGAACTTCGATTCATATTAATGGCTGCGAGAGATTATTTGAGAAATCATATAGAATTATTGTACCTGTATACATTGTAATTAAATTGGTATTGAAAAACAAAAATTATAAATATCAAGAAGAACAATATGATTTAGAAAATTAAATATAAAAAAGAGAAGGAGGTGATTTAATTTGAGAGATAGTGGTGTGCCTAAAAATATAGTAAGATACAATTAAAAAGTTATTTACGTAATTATATGTATGCCTATTTTTGTAAATAAATCAAAATTTTAAATTTGTAGTGTAGGAAGTAATTTTAGTGGTGGCAATATAATCACCCTAAAAAATATGACTAAAATTGAGTAAAGTAGAAAAAAGAATTAAAAAGATTAAGGATCAAATAGATACTAAAAATAACATTATTCGTTTTGAATGAGGTTCTCCATGACATTTATGCCACCTGTATGTACAGCAAAGCAATACAAATCTTTCTTCCTGAAACCATTTTAAACAAATACGCAATTTCCTGTCATTTCATATTCTTATATTAGGTTTTGCCTGTTATAAATAATGTATATATGTGAATGACATTATCATTATATTCCTGTATACTTTACAGTATTACGATTGTGTCATTGTCCACTCCTATAAATAGGAGTCATTTCATAACATTTGATACACCAATTCTTGAAGAGAAATTCTCTCCTCTAAACTCTCTCCATTTCTCTCTCTATGTTGTTCTTATGATTTCGATGGTTTTAAAACACGTTATCAGCACGAGTCTCTAACCAACTAAGTAATAACGGGAGTATGCTCTACAGTTGCATCTAAATGATGAACCTCTGTATCAGAAACCTGATTATTACTAATCAATATTTCCTTTTCTCTCTAACCGAACAAGATGTAGAAGAAACTGCGTATGAGTCCCGGGAAAAGATTCTAATTCTTGAATTCGAATTGGATTCCACCAGCTCCACAGATTTTAGCAGTGTACCACCGTTTTCGTTTAAGAAAGTATGGTTATTTACGGGTCCAGATTTTCTTTGTACCTGAGTCTCTTTCCAAACTATGAGTCCAAATTTGTCCCTAATCTCCTTCCAAACTCATACCTAGAATTGAGCACTGAACCAATTTTTTTTTTTCACATATCGGTGCAATTTCAAGGCCACGGCTGCGAAGCTGGTGGGTCGATTCTTAGAGGCCAATTCCTCAGCGGTGTTAGTTCAGATCGGGGAACATGTTCAGCTCACTTACCGTCATCACAATCAGTCCGCTTTAAATTCCAGGTGACATATTCAATTTCATCAGTTCGGATTAATCTGCTTCCCATAGTCGGGATCGAGTTCTAGCCCAATTCAAACCCGCAAACCGAACGCTTCCAATATCAGATTTTCATCACCGCCCATATCCTCCCCTTTCACCACCACTGGCACTCGCTTCAGAACCTCCTTCCCAGCGTTCGAAACCACAGCGTCTGTAAAGACCTCAAACGGCGAACTCTTTGAACTCCACTTCATCAAGCGACGACTCGTCACTTTCAAAATGTCTAACTGACCGGCGAGAAAGAGCAGTTTTACAAGATCGGTCAACCTGTTCCTAGTTTGGGGGATTCGGAACCCACTTGGAGATGAGCGGGACGGAACGGAATAGGGTGTGGTGGAGGTTTTCAGTGGCGGTGAAGAGTTGGAAGGGTTTGACTCCAGGTAAGGCATGCTGGGCTTGGGAGATGCACTGATTGTAGGGTGACTCCGCTGCTGTGTTGAACTCGGGCGAGTTGTGAAGAGTGAGTGCGACTCGCTTTGAAGCCGAGAGCCCCATGTCTCTGATTCTTTATTGTCTGTTAGGTATTATTAGAAGAAAGCTGAAAGCACAGTGCACAAAACTTTGTGTAGTGGATGAAAGCGTGCACCAACTTTAGATAATGGGAAATTGTTGGTAATAGTGATAAACTCTTTGCTTTTGATATATGACCTCCACCGCTTGCATACAACACGTGGAGGAAATAATGGGTAAACATGGAGGAAATCATGACAGCAACAAAGAATAAAGAGTATTAAAATGGGAAATTGGTGGAATTGGAATATACTATTACCAACAAGATTACTTTTCCCAACTAATGCGGTCATGGATAGGGCTGGGCAAAAACCGACCCAACCCGATCAACCCGTCCAAACCGACCCAACCCGATCGGTTTGGGTCGGTTTTTCATGAAAATTGGGTTGGGTTGGGTTTTTTTTTTTTTTAAATTTTCGGGTTGGGTCGGGTTGCGGGTTGGGTGAACAACCCGACCCAACCCAACCCAACCCAACCCAACAAAAAAAAAGACGTTTTTTTTAATGAAACTTGACTTATTTAAATATTGATTGAACATATTTTAATTTTATTAGCAAGTGTTCAATTTATTGTATTTTTGATTATTGTAGTGTACATAATTGATTTTGAATTAAAGATAGATTCTTGAGTGTTTTTTTTTTTTTTTTCAAAAATTTTACTAATTGGGCCAAAGCCCAAACCGACCAACCCGACCGAAATTTGGTGGGTTGGGTTGGGTTGGGTTTGAATTCGTAATTGGGTTGGGTTGGGTTGATTTTTTATCAACCCGACCGTGGTGGGTTGGGTTCGGGTTGGGCAAAAAACCGACCCAACCCGACCGACGCCCACCCCTAGTCATGGATGTCTCCACTAACTTGGTTGGAAAACAAAGGAGGGTGATGTGCAGATCACCAACTTTATGGATTAAAGCTAGCGAATCATACTTGATGAAAAAGGTAAGTTTTACTTTTGCCATGATTGATATATTCTCAACACTAATACTGATCAATTGAATAAATTAAATAATTTACACGATATAAAATCAGTATAATGAGAATTATTAAATATATATTAATCAAGGTACAAGTAATATATTTATTATCGTACCGTGATATATTAAGATTATATTTATATCTTGATCTAATATGACTCATTATAGTAACGACTGTATTATTATGAATACATTGACTGGGATTAGAAATATGACTTGCTCATTTATGAAATATAATTATTTCTTTATAATGTCACCTCCTATATGGTTGGTACTACTGATTTTAAATATCTCTACTCATATAGATTTGATAATATTATTATTGTTGTTGGATGTTGATAAAAATATTTTATCCAATGGTACCAGAAGTTACCAATATCTGAATTTGAATGGGTGGATGAAAATTATTCAACAAAAGAATGTTGATGTATGATAAGATAATATCAAATGATAAGCACGGTATGACTAATGTGAAAATAATCTCATCAGTATTATGAGATGAATATTAGATGATAAGTGTCTGAAAAAGTTCTTGCACGAACACTTATGTATTCCAGAAGAAGTACATATTTACTCCAGAAGAAGTAAAAATTATCATCTAAAATACGAAAGGGGGAACATTTATGATACTCAAAATTAGAGATGTATTTCGAGAGTAGCCGTATCCTAAGAAATACTCCATACTCTAGTCGTATCCTACCACCTCTGATCTTTTGAGAAACATAAAGATGTGTGTCTCAAGAATAAGAATACTCCGTACTCTACAACCACCTATTCTTGAGTTCACAAAGTTAAATTTACATTAACCGGACTCCATTTTCGCTTGATTCCAATTTCTTTCCTAAATCCACGGTTGCTTCTAGATACCCAAAATCTTTTCCCACTTTTGATCCACAAAATACACAGATAGTTTTGATCTGTCGAAGTTTTGATCCTTCCATTTTTTTGAAAGTAAAGAAGGAAAAACTTACGAGAAAATGTTATTTTGGGATACATGAATTATGAAAATGTTTGGCTATTTAAAACCAAAGAACTTCACTATTTCCGCTTGTCTTTTGAGAAAGTGGAGATTTACTTTTGACAAAATCATCCTACTCACCTTTCGGTGATTTATTTTTCTAATATAAAACTCGAGAAAGGAAACAGAAAAATATTTTAAATATGTATCAAAAGATTTACCTCAATCTTTCAAGTCGAACTCGGTAAATCATTTTCAAAACATTTACTGGAAGAATGGAATAATATTTGCAATTATGATATCCATTTTTGATGGATCTAGCATTCTTCCCAAATCATTTATTTAGATGCATTATTCAAACGCGTAAAAGAGCGATGGCTCCGCGTGTCAGTGATTCCATTAAGAAATAATGGAATAAATTACTGAAAAGGTGGGAACAATGAGATAATGCGTCGTTAACTTTTTCGATATAAGGGAAGATTTGACGACAAGATTGAGATCATGAGATATTTCCTTGGATATTGTACCTGATTCTTCGGTATACTAAAAGTAATAAACGTATACTGATTTGAACTATACAGAAATACGTACTGATGAAATGAATACTGTATTGAACCAGAAGTTCATACATATGTACAAGTGAAATATCTTACTGAACTAGAAGTTCATACGTACAAGTGAAATATGTATATAGTATGAACCAAAAGCTCATAAATAGAATATACATTGTATTGAACCAGAAGTTTAGCAATATTGTATTGAATCAAATATTCATACATCGAAATGAAATAAAACCATATTGAACTAGAAGTTCTATAATAAACGGGATTAGCTCGAGAAGATTTATGTGCGATATGTATACAATCCACCAAAGCGCACTGAGATATATGATTGAAATTACATCCCTAAAAGGACGACATGTGCGGCATTTTAGCCAATTGATATAATATAATATTTGTGAATATTATAGGGAAAACACGCCTGAAGCGTAATTATGCTTGAAGCATAATGACTATCGATTCCAAAATAAATATCTCTTGAATGATTGAAATGATCCATTTGAGACTAAATACTCATAGTGAGTAAAAGGGACATAGTTAAATGATGAGATATTCAGGTACCTGATGATAGAACATATACAGAGATCTCTCTATGTTATATTGAGTTGAAATGGAATCGATGAATAAGTCGACTGCATATATAAACAACCCTCTTATGAAAATGAGGTTGATGAAATTATAATACTTTGGCCAAGTATATAACCCCAATGTAGGGATTATTGTTCAAGGACCTGAAGTCCAAATGATTATTGTTCAAGGACCTGAAGTCCAAATGCTTAAATGTGTAAAGCCAGTAATTATATGTACAAATGAAAAATATTTCATAGTCGTAAAAGACGACTCGTTGCGCGCAAGATTTTTCATAGAACTGGCATACATATGGTGGATAGACTATAGTCTAAATCACTAGCTTGAGCTCTTTGATATACCAATGAGTGAGATCAAAATGTATGATTCTCATCTCGGTACTTTGGGAGTATTCTTTGATGTACCAGTTGATCGCGGTACGTTGGGATTTCAAGTAAAATGATTGTAGATTATATGTCAAAATTGATATCTATTTCAATGATTGATTATACTCCTGCAAATTAGAAATTGCAGTTTATAAAGTGCAAGAACATACATGTATAAATCATTGAAAGATTCAATATGCCCAGATTAGTATCACTATAGAATGATACAAATGACTCCATGATATAATATGTTGAAAGTGAAATTGGAGTGTACTATTATTATATTTGAATATTTGGGCATGCAATTGATTTTCAATATGCAAAATTATATTATCCATCAGAAAAAGAATATTCACCAGAAATGAATCCGGAAAATGAATATTCACAAGAAGTGAATCCGGAAAATGAATATTCACCAGAAATGAATCCGAAAAATGAATATTCACCAGAAGTGAATCCGGAAAATGAATATTCACCAGAAGTGAATTCGGAAAATGAATATGTTTAATTATTCACCAGAAGTGAATTCTAGATTTAATTATTCACCAGAAGTGAATATGAAAATGAATATGTTTAATTATTCACCAGAAGTGAATTCTAGATTTGATTATTCACTAGAAGTGAATTCTAGATTTGATTATTCACAAAAAGTGAATATGAAAATGAATTCTAGATTTAATTATTCACCAGAAGTGAATTCTAAATTTGATTATTCACCAGAAGTGAAAAATGCAATATTTGATTATTCACCGAAGTGAAAGATGCAATATTTGATTATTCACCAGAAGTGAAAGATGCAATCAATAAATTAGTACAACATTGCTTAATATAGCATGTTATGACATCATGAGCTATGAACGATTTATATAAAGCTCATCATAAATTATACGATGAAAAGATTTGTGATTGCATCAATATACTTGTGATATTCCATGAAAATGAATAAATACGCGTTGCACTCTTTTTCCCTTAGCTGAGGTTTTGTCCCACATGGTTTTCCTAGCAAGGTTTTTAATGAGGCAACAGTTGAGGCGTATTGATGAATATTAATGAGAATACTGCACTCTTTTTCCCTTCGCTGAGGTTTTGTCCCATAGGGTTTTCCTAGCAAGGTTTTTGAGGCATCATCATAGCTATCAACAAGCTATAATTCAGCAACACATTATTATACTGGAATGATATCAACAACTGAAGAAAATCATACACATCTTATGAAGAATGTTATGATATCGGCTACACACAAGAAGATTTTCATATATATTCCAGAAGAAAGATGATATCATTATTCAAAAGGTTCATGAATACTTGATTGCACACTTCAGGGGGAGAATCATGCTGTCATGATGTACTTTTTTTCCTTCGTCCAGGTTTTGTCCCACAGGATTTTCCTGACAAGGTTTTAACGAGGCAGCGGCTGTACTCTTTTTCTTTCGTTCAGATTTTGTCCCATTGGGTTTTACTGACAAGGTTTTAACGAGGCAGCACTGAAGCACTGAAGCACTTCAGAACTTCAAAGATTCAATACATGATTTGTTCTACTTGAACATTAAGACTCAACGATTGACGATGGCCAATATCAGGGGGAGCAACTGTACTCTTTTTCCTTCGTTCAAGTTTTATCCCATTGGGTTTTCTTAGCAAGGTTTTAACGAGGCAGACAATTGCGTAATATGTCATTCAAGGGGGAGTGTTATAAATAATGTATATATGTGAATGACATTACCATTATATCCCTGTATACTTTACAGTATTACGATTGTGCCATTGTCCACTCCTATAAATAGGAGTCATTTCATAACATTTGATACACCAATTCTTGAAGAGAAATTCTCTCCTCTAAACTCTCTCCATTTCTCTCTCTATGTTGTTCTTATGATTTCGATGATTTTATAACATTACCAACATTTATTGACTTTTAAGCTTTATTATTAAAAATCGAAGAACATAGACGAATTTCACTAGGTAATATTGTGAAATGAGATCGTTATTTTAATGATCTTTACATTAGACAAACATTTTATAAAATCTCTAATATTTCTTTCCGTAGGATGATATGGATAAAACTAGCAATTCTAAACAAGTAACAAAATTACTGGAGAAAAATAATGCCTAATATATATATATATATATATATATATATATATATATATATATGTATGCGTCTTTCACTACCACTATGCTGTGTTTTGGTTCCTATTAAATATGATTTTAATCTCAAATTAAAATCAATAATTAATTTTAACCACGTATTTTACAGGAAATTCGCAATTTTTCAGACACACGCCTCATTAGTTTTTTACGAAATCTACTAAAAATCATATTTTAATTAATCAAACAGGGGCTAAAGTTTAAAATAAACTTATCAAAATGTTGGATTCTACTCAGTGACATTACTTTTGATATATATCATTCAGACTGGCTCACCCCATTTTCTGAGCTGGAGCCGACCCAGGTATTGGGGACATGACAGACCAAATGTACACATAAAACAATATCACCTTTGTCACGTAGGAAATTTTTAAAGACATCTTTGTTTACTCACTAATCTTTAGTCGTAACTAGTATTACATCCGTGCGATGTACGGTCATTTGCTACTTACATATATCAAATTTATATTTTTACATATGAAATGAATATTTAATTAAAATGAAAAATGAATGAAGACAATTAATTACAAATATATATTCTGAGAACTGGAAATGCATCTATTTAAAAATATGCATTCGATTGATTATTTAAAATCTTAACTTTGTCCAAAATGAATAATAAATAGTAATTAATATTATTAATTATCATTTTAGAAAATATGTTGTAAGCGAAAAATGGGATAATACCTATTCTTGAGAAGTGCTCTTTCTTTATGTATACAGTTTTCTATTGTGAACATATTCAGACATTATTTGAGTCCTCATTATCTACAAAATAAGTTTTATAATGGAGAGTTTTTGGAGAATGTGTATTCAAGTCCCTATTTGAGATTCATTACATCAAATAAGTTTGTAACAGTAAATTTTGGGACAATAAGTTGTTAAAAAGTAGATTTTTTTTAAAAATTTATATGTAGATTATTTTATTAGTAGAATGACTTACTACAATAAAAAATTAAAAAAAATAACCCCAATGACCATTTGCATATCTCATTATTTAATTAAAATGAGAAAGGAATGAAGACAATTAATTACGAAAGAAAATGTTCAATTACACATACATTAAATTTTTTTTACGGTTCGTGTATTTACCGTTTTAGGAAATTTCTTTAAATATTGTAATCTAAATTGATTTAAAGCTTAAAATTGGCAAACAAAATTACATTTACATAGAATTTGTAAATATATATATATCTCTGTGATATAGCTCAGAGTTTTTTAAAACGAAAAAAGAAAAGAAAAATAGATTCATTAACACTCCTATTTCATACTATTTCATTTTTTTATTTTTAAAGAAAAATGTTTATATGATATTGAAATTTTTTTTATTTATTTTTACGAATTTTAAAAAAAAAAAAAAAAATATATATATATATATATATATATATATATATATATATATATATATATATATAAAATTGATTTTCAAGAGGCGAAGAGTGACTAAGAAACTCCGAGACCTGGAAATGCACCTATTTAAAAATATGCTTTCGATTGATTCTTTAAAATCTTAATTTTGTCCAAAATGAATAATAAATAGTAATTAATACTATTAATTACCATTTTAGGAAATATGTTGTAAGCGAAAAATGGGCTAATACCTATTCTTGAGAAGTACTCTCTCTTTATGTATTATACAGTTTCTACTGTGAGCATATTAAGTCATTATTTGAGCTCTCATTATCTACAAAATGAGTTTTATAATAGTGATTTTTTGAAGAATGTGTACTTAAACCCCTGTTTGAGACTCATTATATCAAATAATGAAATTTGTAACAGTAAATTTTGGGACAATGAGTTGTTAAAAAGTTGATTTTTTTTTTTTGGAATTTAAATGTAGATTATTTTATTAGTATAATGACTTACTATAATTATTAAAAAAAAAAAAAAAAACAAAACAACTTCAATGACCATTTGCATAACTCATTTGTATAACTATTCAATTTTAATGATTGTTAATGTAATTAATCTTTTCAAAATATAATTTCTAGATTATAACAAATAATTTATCAGTACTCGAACAGTACTATTAGAATTGGTACTAACTATTTTAATATAATAGTTGATATTTAAATATATTAAATATATATTTCATTTCATATTTACTTTAACATTATAAATTAGATTCATGTGATCCTATATTTACATGAATGTAACAAATTAAACAATGTGAAATTTTAGTTTTAATTAAATTTTAACTAATGTATATTGCAAATACATTTAATTTTATACACTAATAAATCATCAATGCATCTCAATTTATAAAAGCGGGGCGATTGTTTAACCCACAACACATAAAAAAATCACTATTCAAAAAATCAATTCTCAAAAAATTAAAATCAAACAGTCAAGTTCTGGCCTGAACATTCTTGAAGTGTGACCTATGTGACCTATGTAATATGACTTGTGACCCATTGCATGTGACCTCAAATTTAACACGTGACCTTAATGCATGTAACACATGGCCAAATTTTTCGTTTATTTTCAAATTTCGATGCCAACACGTAGCGCACGGTAATTTGCCGAAATATATTGTTATCATTCTTTTCATAAGTCGGTGATGTAAACGACGTCACTTGACTGGGATTTCAAAATCCCTTTACTTTAAAATAAAATCATTTCATTTAAAAAAGTAATGATAAAACATTTAGCATAATATTGACTTTAAAATCTTTTAGATAAACATTAATAATAATAAAATGACGAGTTTGACAGTTCAAACACAAGACCTTATTCAGTGAATCCACAACTCACAGGTCGTCACCTAGCACAGCACTATTTGTCTCGTCGTATGAAGATCCGCGAAAATTCCTTTTTCATTTTTATTATTACCTAAAATATTATATATGTTGTGGAATGAACATACACATGCCCAGTGAGTGAAATATAAAGCACATGTAGTATTGCACAAATAAACCTCACATACTCTAGATTCGTGCAAGTTTTACTTATTAAATCAGTCAAGCATATATTCACATCAAGCCGTATTTTCACGTCAAGTCATATTCAAGTCGCGTCAAGTTCAAGTTGAGTTCTATATTATCAAGTCCAATCCCAAGTAAAGTCAATTTAGATTATATGTATTTTGAGTTATATCCAGTCCAGTCCAGTCAATTTCATGTATTCAAACCAAGTCGTTCACATTTTCTAGTCAAGTCCAACTTCATTCAGATCAATGTAAATGCAAGTCTTACATATTTAAACCAGTTAATTTCTATACTCAAGTCATATAATCAGCATAAGTCATGGAAATACATATATTCAAGTTAAGTCAAGATATTCAAGTTCATATGCATTTGCATATTAATCAAATCGAGTCAAGTTCACATATTCCAATCAAGTTAAACTCATATATTCAAGACTTATGCAAATGTATGTATTTCTAAGAGAGCATGACTTTTAAAGGGACTCATATTACAATCAAATACTATCCCCGAGCATGCATATAACAAGTAGGGAATTTAATCCTGAGTTCAAGCGTGGAGTTTATTCCATGAGTTCTTTTACAAGCGTGATTTCTATACCACTAGTTTCAAGCACGAAGTCGAGATCCCTAAAGTTCATTAACAAGCGTAATCACATCGTGATCCAATTACTGGACTCTATGTCACGTATATCAAGACATGCGCCATAGGCATATTAACAAGCGGGATAGTGTAACGCCCCAGAATTTTTCGGTTCCTAAACCCTGGAGTGTTACTAAAAACCATTTGATTTTCTTAAACAAATGCGGAAGCATAAAAAAATAAATAATTTTACCAAACATGAAATTGAAATTCTTTACACCCAAATCATTATAACATAATTTAACAAAATAAGCAAGTTTCTTTAAATTCCCTTGAGAGTCCGCATCACCATTCCGCCACAATCCAATTGATCCTAAACTTGCTTGTAGAATGTTTTAAAATATAGAATGAGCATATAATATACTCAGTATAGATCTCGTCTCAGGTTTTTCACAATTTAATATCAAGAGTAAGTATATTACGCCATAAAATACTTTCACAGTGAGATAGAAACTCAACCATCTCATTCTCATTTTAGGTCATACTCATTCTCATTCTCCACTTAGGGTTTAGTCATGTGACTTGTTTCCGTAGATCTACATAATACCCTTTGATATTATCCATAAGATCCTCTTAATTCAGATCACATAATAACATATAAAATACTAAAACTTAAAACATTAAAGAGCGAAAACACAAACCACTTGTCATATAGAGAAATTCATACCTTGCTCAGTAAATTGATTATATAATTGAACAATAAAGACCGAACATTTTTGCCAAACGAATCTCGAACGTGATGAATAACTTTTAAATTCTTTTTCTTTTCTCTCACTCAATTGCATATAACAAAAAAAATTGAGCACAAACGGTGGGTTTAAACTTTAAATAGGACAAATCACGTAAATTAATACGTGTTTAAACACATAAGTTACAATTGCCTTTGGTGTTAAAAATCTTTATACAAACCATTAATTACATAATAATTTTAATTTTAATAGCACTCTTAATGGAAAACTGTGCATCACTTTTCATCCGATAAAATGGAATTAAAACATTAAAAACTCTATTTGAAGTTAAAGTTGTATTCTTTTAATCAAATGTAATTTGACGTGATTTTATCCAAAATAACTTTTTCTTCGATCAAGAATTTTATAAATCATGATCTACAAAATGAGTTCCATATCGACATAATAATTATCTCTCTATCAAAATTAAATATTCAACTCAAATAAGTTTTTGTCATTAAAACATAAATTACTTTAACCATCCAAACTTCTCAAAATTAAAACACTTCAAAAATAAAATCATTAAACAATTCTAGCCTTCAAGATTTTCGGGGCATTACAGATAAAGTGACTGTAATACCAAGAAATTCCTTTTTATGCAATGCATATTAAAGGCATTAAAATCTTTTTAATGTCATGTTTAATGAAAGTATATCACGAAGTATCATTTAAGATCACATAATCACTTACAAGTTAAGTCAATACAATACAAGTCACGACAAGTTCGTATATTCATAGGTTTCACATAAACAAGTAAATTCTTATATATTCAAGATTGAAGTAATATTCAAGTTACTTTAAGTTCATTTTCTCAAGTCAAGTCAAATGGATACAATCCAAGTATTGCGTCAAGTAGATGACATATCAAATTATTATCGTTATCACATTGATGAGTCTAAGATCACGTAAACAAAAACACGGATTTCTTTAAACACCCAAATAATCAAAGCAAGTTCATCTTCTCAAGTCAAGTCAAATGGATACAATCCAAGTATTGTGTCAAGTAGATAACATATCAAATTATTATCTTTATCACATTGACGAGTCTAAGATCACGTAAACAAAAATACGGATTTCTTTAAACATCCAAATAATTATGATTTAGTATCTCATATATCGATATAATGTATCGATACTTTAGAGAGCAGGAACTTCTTAAAATATTTATCTATCGATACATGATATTAATCTTTTACAAATAGGATATTGATATCAAGATAGTAATACTAACATAGTTAATCACCTTCTTTATTTTAATCATACGAATGTCAAGATAATAATAATATAACAATTACATGGAAATTAAATTACGGAAGCTTATCACGAGATCATATAAATAGCATGACGATATAATATCATACATAGGGGCTTTATAACGAGATCACAATATCAAGATGATAATACTATTGGACTTATATCGAGGTCATGATAATATCACGATAACAATATCATATTAAATATGAAATTATAATGAGACAATGCAATCAAGTAAACAATTAAACATATTCTAGTCACATGAGTCCAGAAGCGCCTAAAAGGAGTCTCTGTATATTCTGCTTATATGATGTATAGATATTCCATGAACATGTATCGATACATGTTCATCTTCAAGCTTCGTGTATCGATACATTGTATCGATACTTGCAGTCGATTCAGCATCTCCAATACTGGTTTCTAGAATTTCTCACGAGTTTAACTATATTTGGCGGATCATAATTTTATTAGGATATCAAGATCATTTTATTAAACTAACAAGTCTTGATTTTAACATAAGATTAAAAACCGCATTCTAACTTTCACGTCTAGAATTTTGAAGAATAATACCAATATTTTTCCAACGATTTTCTTGGCTTCATTTCAGTGTGTGATTTCTAGTTCAATCCCATTGTATATATAGATAGAATTGAATGCACCGAATGAAGAAAGGGATTGACCGCATTAGATTTATCATTTTGCTTAAGAACTAAGTATTTTCAGGCGACTTATTTACAAGCAGGAGGTGGAAGGCTCATTGCATGTAAGTAGGAGGTGTTCTCCTCTTATAGTTGAATGATTGATGAAGTTTACAAGAGAAGTGTTGCAGCCGTGTCATTAATAGGAACGCCATGCTTAAATTTAATAATATCAATTTCATCAAGGCTTATTTAACCATTTTTACCGTCTTAATTTTAGAAATTCACTAAGGGTGATCCGATGGTCGAAATGACAAATCGTTTTCACATTCTCAAAGTTCACTCCGAGAACTTGCTCGTACATATATGACATGTAATCAAATGAGGTCGAGAGTGCTAGAAAAAGTCTCAAACAAAGGAACATGTTAATATGTTTTTGACATAACTATTCTTTATTTAATATTTTCGTTTCTCTTTCGTTAAAACACGTTTTTCTTTCTTTACATTACACAATAATTTCATAAATTATAAAATATTTTTATTACATCATAAGGGATAATAAAGGACGTCAAATTTTTCTGATTGTTACGCCGCACTTGTGGAATATGACTTATGACCCATTACATATGACCTCAACTTTGACACGTGACATTACCGCAGCCCAACAACATCACTGCCATCCTCACTACAACCAAAATTAACACCAATATTACTACACCATGAAAATCAACTAAAACATCATTGACTGCAAGTGACCTGTGACGACCAACACCCCAAAATTCGCCACCATGAATCTACACCCACGGTACCATTTCACCCACAATCACCTCCACCATAATTTTTTTTTTTTTTCCAAAAATCCAGTAAAAAAAAGAGGTGGTTGTGAAGATTGAGTTCACAGTGCCACTAATAAACAGATCACCAACTGTAGACTGAGGCTCTAAGATGGCAACGCTCGCAGCGCAGGTCATGATGGCCACCACAGCAGCATATGAGAGCAGATATTGAAGAATGAAGTGCAGCGGTCATCTCATCATCGCAGTGCATCGACACCCCACCTACCTCGCCACTCCCAACCCAACTCCACTCCACTGCTTGATATTGTTGAGGTCGCGATCTAGAACTGTGCACAAGAATTGTGTGTGTGATTCGTCAAGTCACCGTCGAGGTCTGTCGCCATCACCATTCACCAGAAGTCGTCACCACCGTCGTTGGTGTGGTTGATTGAAGTTCTCTGATTGAAAGCGTGAATTAGAACCTAAAACATTTTGGGTTGGGTGAGTTATAGGTAGGTAGGATGTGGGGGTAATATTATTAATTAATATTTTAAAGTTGAATTAAAACTTGATTGTTGTACTATAAACTTACAAACATGATTTTTGAATTGTAAAGTTTTAAAACCTGTTCATGTGTAATTTCCTCTAAAAAAAATATATATAAAAGGCCCATGTCAACGCATCCATCTGACTCATTTATTATTATTTCTAGAGAGATCTATTGCACTAATAGATCTAACCTTAAAACATTAAAACACATTCACACTATGCACAACTTCTCTCGTCCATTTTTTTTTTCCATCACTTTTTTTTGGCGGATTAGCTTCTCTAATTCATCTTTATATTGTTCTTGATCAACGAATTTCCCACAAGATGAACATGCATGTTTATCTTGTTCATATATTTCAAATGAAGATCCTCGACTTAAACGTACGCGAAGTATAGAATAAAATGTACTACAAATGGACTGTTCTTGGTAAACGATTACTAAGTAAGATGGTTTATTCAATTTTTTCTTGGTTAATGTACTATCAAGTGAAATCGTATTCCACTATTCAAATTTTCTGTTCTATTTTTTTTTGGGTAAAGAGTTAAATTATTGTTTATAATATTACAAACAATAAAAAAATAAGACTTAATACTATAGGATTACTTATAGTTTTTAATACTCTTGTCATATATTTACTATAGAATTCCTGTTGTCTATTTTAAAAACGTTCTTTTGAAACAACTACATTGTTGACGTCACTTTCTTATTCGAAGCTAGTCAACAAGAAAATGTATGTAGTATTGCCTTTTTGTAGTTTTGTCCTTTTTTATTGAAATTTTGACGAAGTACCCAATTCTGTTGTTTTAAAGTGGAATTAGAAAGAAACTAAGAAAGTAAATCAAAGGATATGACAATCAAATCAAGAACTGAAATTATAATGAAATGATCCATGTTCAGTTCGGTGCAGATCTAACAGTCAGCTTTGAAGTTTAAATTGGAACAATGAAGGTTGAGAGAATTTCTTATATTAATTACCCTTTAAATGAGCATTTACTCCTATATATAGTGATATAGGAGGTGTAGACATAATTGTTATAATACATTTTGTCGTCGGATCGTGATTGACAATCAGGGACTGACCCAAAAATTTTGTTCAGTGTAGGCGATGTTAATAAAGATAAAAAAATAACAACAAACAACTATACTCCAAACAACTATCAAACTCGTTAAACCATGAAGGATTGAATCATCTAGATTGTTTCTCTCCAAATTGCCTTTTTTTTTTTTTTTAAGTAATGTTTAAGAAGCTAACAACCTTTTGCATATATGCTCTTCGAACTTGAATGTTAATATTGTAATTGAAAATTGGAGTCCTTAATTCAAGATTAGTTAGAAGTTAAGCAACATCAAACTTGTTTCTATTCGACATCTCCACATTATCATTTTCAACACCCTCAAGAAATTTTCTTTTCTAAATTTTGTTCATGGTTATTTTCATTATGAAACAATAAACAAGTGTTAAATTCACACTTTTTTAATAAACTATGTAAAAAAAAGAAATGCAAATTTTTTTTGTTCTAATAAATCAAAACCGTTGTTTTAACAAAGATAAAAAGGGGGACCACCATTTTTCAAAAACATCAATATAAAGGCATAAAGCATTAAAGACAAAATGCATATACACACATTAAACATTTATTTTATGGAAACAAAATTAAGTTATGAAAAAAAAAAATGAATATGACAAAAACTGAAAATATTAAATATGTATAAGCAATTACCTTGTAGCTTTCAAATTTGAAATGGCAAGTTTACAACCAGTTCTCATTTCTGATTGCCAAGGTCAGTAGTCTTCGTTCGATTCTTGAAAATTGAATGTTCCCACTTCCCAGCCATCCGTTCCGTTTCAACTTCCCGTTTGGTAGGAATTAGGACTTTTATCTTCTTTAGAATCTGTCCAATTTTGATTACATTTGGGTTCAATTTGTGATTGTAGTACATTATGAAATGGGCTAAATAAAGGCTTAAAGGGCTTCCGAAAAATTTTAGTGCAGTGCAGGCACATAATTGGTCTATTTCAATTATATATATATATATATATATATATATATATATATATATATATATTGAAAATATACATATATAAGGTGTTTATTATATACAATTTAAATTTTAAGATATAAGTTAAAAAATTTAAATATCAAGTTGTAATTATAATTAATTAATTAAATTAAATAATTAAATAAATTTTATTAATTATATATATTAAGGTCACAACAAATTATAATTTCAGGTCACAAAATGTTAATTTTTTATGTCAGAAATAAGTTTAGGGGTCACAACTTATTTTTATGTTGCAATAACAATTTTTTTTACGTTACAATTAATTTCAAGATCACAGATTTTAAGTTATTTTTAGGTCACAATTAATCAAATTATTAGGTCACCGATCTTTTAAGTCACAATTATTAAATTATTATTAGGTTAAAATTGACTTATTAATTATCTGATCACAACATGTCACAACATTGCCCATAGCCCATGTCACCATCTCATCACCACCAGTCCGCAATCACCATTGTCTCAAAGCCACAACCGTCGTCGCCCAACCGCCCCAACACTACCCCACCACAACCGCCCCAACCAAATGGGGGGGGGGGGGGGGAATATGTTGTTGTAAAACTGTTGCTGCCACCGCCTCACCGTCGCCGCCACCACAATCGCACCAATCGAAGGGGAAAAAAATAACAATTCTGCTGATGTAAAATCGCTACCAGATTCAAAAAAAATATGAAAATATACTCCACCACACCACTGCCCCAACTCGCACCATATCGCCACCATCATTGACACGCTCATTGAACATCACAATCAAGACAAGAATCAAGAAAGCTTCTAACACGACCAGACTTGATTAGAGACTTGAACATGCGACCTAACAATCGACCTTCTCACATTCCACCACCGTCTTTTGGTGTTGTGGCGGTAGACCGCGCAGGCAAGAGCATACCTTTCATCTTTTGGGGGGAAGGGAGCAGTCGATAGGGAAAGAAAATAGGGTCTGAATTGCACCTTTCAAAGCGGTACCTTTCATCTTTTTTCTCCCTCAGTCGTTTTAGTGGAGGCTTCTAAAATTGATATATGAGGCTTGATTGTAGGTGTATTGGTGCAGAGGAAATTCCTGTTCAATATGGAGGTCTCAGAAAAGAAAAATTGGCATTTTTAGCCATTGGTTTCTTCTTCAATGTGTGCAGGCGCAGAAGGGATAAGAGAGAGAGAGAGAGAGAGAGAGAGAGAGAAATAATTAGGGTTTGAGGTTTGAAATTGGGATGGGGTTAGAGATGGCAATGGGCCGAGTCGAGCCGGCTCGGCCCATTAAGCTCGCTGCTCGGCTCGTCTCTAAGACGAGCCGAGCCGAGCTTCGGCTCGGCTCGTTACTCAGGGTCAAGCTCGGCTTGTCCCTTGAGCTCGTGGCTCGCGAGTCGAGCCGGCTCGCGGTTCGTACATAATTTTTTTTTTTTTTTCATTTTTTTCATTAAAAATAATATTTTATTTAAAAAAAACAAGTCCACGAGCCGAGCTCGTGGGCTCGGCTCGTGGCTCGTGTTTCATGAGCCGTCTATGTAAAACAAGCCGAGCCGAGCTCGGCTCGTTTTAGGATTTGCTTGTTTGGCTCGTGAACGAGCCCATGAGTTGGACGAGCCGAGCCGCTCGTGGCTCGTGATTTGACGAGCCGAGCCGACGAGCCGGCGAGCGGCTCGGCCCGTTTTCCATCTCTAGATGGGGTTAGATAATTAATAGAATATATTTATGCAAATTTTTAATTAATTAAAATTAGAGTTAAGACCTGAATTTTGAAGTTATATAAGTTTGATCTCATTTATGAATTTGGAACTTTAAAATTAGGGGTGGGTGTAATTTCCTCTATTTTAAAGTTTAAACGAACTGACCAAAAAGTTTAGTGCAGGCTAATGCCTGCACTAGTCTTGAATTGGGTCCGCTCATGTTGACGATGGTGATTGACATTTCTGACTGACTACTGACAAATGATTATACTAACATATTACAGATATGATTACTGACACATAATTGACTAATTAGACCATTTCATAAAGCCTCCTTTTTCACCTTGATTCGGTCCTTTCGGCTCACCCGAAATAGATTCACCTCGTGCATGCTAAATCAGCTCGTTTGTTGAAATCCACATTTATTCCATTAATTACGCATTAAATTAAACATCTAACAATAATTCACGAGGTTTTGAAAATCCATATTCCTAATATTGTCAAGACTCCCTTTCGGACAAGAATCAACATCTATTTCTATACACAATCCGACTATATTTCTATGACGAATCTAAATGTATAGAAAGGCATTACAGATTTAGTGAATACTATAGCAGATAACACAAAGCATAGGGGTATATTTCTATCCCCTATCGAACTTTGTGGCAATTGATACAAGTCTAATGAAATCTCAATCTTTCGAACTTAAGAAATCACAACCTAAAATCATACAACTAGTGATCAAGTAATTGCATGATAAAAACAGTATATATCAATTGCTCAAACCCATGAATTATGAAATTAAATGATAATCAATACATAAAATCCAGAAATAAATGCTTCATCACAATTCTAACATTTAAGAACCTAGCCTAGATACATAATTGAATATAAATCACAAAAGGAATGGATAGATGTCACCTTATTCATGCCCTTGATCTTCATTCTTCAATTGTGTCTTGGCTTGGAGTGGATCCCTCCGCAATCCGACAGCGTTTTAGCATGAAATATCACAGTTGGGAACCCCTAATCTCGTGCCCTTGGTCTGGTATTTATAGATTTTCCCGAGATTTAGGTTAAGTGAGGAGAAAACTGCTGAATTTCGCGTAAAAAGCCCAGTTGAGGCCTAGTCGGGACTACCGTGCAGCCGCACGGTTCAAAAACACGCGGTCGCATGACTCTGCAGGTAAACTTCAGTCGCCGATTTTTTTGACCGTGCGACCGCAGGTTATACGGTTTAATGCAATTTCTGACTTTTAAATGTTACAAGTTTGTCCCTATCTTTTAATTTCACAGCAAGTCCTCCAACTTTCGATTGTTGCAATTTAGCCCCTGAACTTCTGATTTCTTCCAAATTCGATTTTTTTTTCAAATTAGCTATTTGATTGACTGCATCAATTCTTGATTTGTTCACTTTGACACTTTTTACATCCAATTGCTCAATTTTAGCTTCAATTCCTTTGTTTTCTTGAATTTGGGATTATTTCTGAAATGTAAACAAATAATGCAAAATAAATAGCAAATATTCCAAAACAAACATATAAAATCCTACTTTTAGGATAGAAATAAGTGTATAAAATACACTTATCAACACCCCCAAACTAGAACTATTGTTCGTCCTCGAAAAAAAAAAAATAAACTATAAAAATAAAAATGCAAATTAAATAAAAAATATATATATTTTTGCTTTTGTCAACTTATTTACCATGCACTTCAACAATCCAAATTGATAATTCACTTTAGAAAAAGAAATATGAACAACATAAAATATTTTCATTCATTCGATGCTCAACTTCATTGTGTGTGTGTGAATAGCCAAAATCAACCGCAAACTTATGCAAAAATGAACTTGACAATGTGTGACTTTTTATGCAAGAGTAAGCCCAAATCCCATGTGATCAACAATGGTTTTCTTTTGATTTTCCTTACCCTCTCATGAATGAGCACAACCTTACTGTTTTTCTCTCATATCCCGAGGTCTTTCCTATTGATGTGGTTTCTAAACATGTATAAATCGCATTTTTCCACACAAGGCAGTTAGGACTAGACAAGTATGCACGACAGACCAAGAATAATTAACAAAGTGTTAGAAATTTCAACCAACAAAGCTTATACCATTTTATTCTATTTTTCTTTCATATGGACGACTTTTTCTTTTAATGTCCTTATCTTTTACCATCTTTGTGCAATACTTTTCATACTTGCTTTCTATATGACCCCTGTAGCGAGCTTTAGGTCGGCATCTCCCAACTCAGTTGAGCTTAGGGTACCAGGTTCAAAGAACCCCTCAGACTTAATTACCCGAGTCATAAAGGCTTAAACAGAAAAGTTAAAGATGTTTTTGTATCTTATGTGTAAGTCCACTCTCCGTACTTGCTTTCTAGTTTACCCCTGTAGCGAGCTTTAGGTCAGCAGCTCCCAACTCAGTTGAGTTTAGGGTACCAGATTCAGAGACTCCCTCAGACTTACTTGCTCGAGTCAAAAAGGCATTTGAAGAGTAGAATAAGACCTTCAGCATTTTTCTGTTTTTATGCTGGTTATTATGGTTTATACCCGTTGATCGAAATCCCTTACACTAAAGATGTACAATTAAAAACTCCAAATCTTAAATCCATCAATGCATACTCATACTAACATTCCCACCCCCAAACTGTTCTTGAGCAGTTTGGTTCTACATTTCAGGTCGGGATCTAAATTACTTAAGGTTTGGGATTTTTCAATCAATTCTATGTTCAAAGTGCACAAGTTTACCCCACAAGTATCAAGCATCTCCCTACACAAGTTTTTACTTGAAATTGGCTATGTGCTCCAATTTGATTAAAGTCTTACATGGATGAATGTTTAGAAAAAATTTAGTTCGCATGTTGTCCAATTTTCTAACTAAAGCACAAAAGTCAATTCAAATCATGTCATAAGCAATAAATAAGTTAACAAATTTTTTCAAAATTTTCACTTTTTATGATTTTTTTCACATTTTTCAATATATTTGAATTTTCTACCCAAAATCGAATGAATGTGTACATGAAGCACATGAATGAGATTCCCACCCCCAAACTAGAATCATACATTGTCCTCAATGTATTCAAAACACATAAAGAAATAAACACAGAAATAACAAAGAGGGTTAATGTACTTCCCGGGTTTGGAGAGTTGGTGTTCCCATTTTTGAAGCTTTGACTTGAATGTTTTGTTGGATGAAATGACCCCCTTACTTCCTTTTCCATGTTTGGCGTGAATTGTCCCATGATGATATGTTCCTTGCAAATAAACATTAATGATCATTAGAAGCATAATTATTACATAGGAACTAAAGAAAATCAACACAACACACCCAAACTAGGACTTAGAAAAATTTTGAAATTTTTGAAAAGTGGTTGACCACTAATTTTCAGCCCTTGACATCGCCTCCAAAAAGTGAAAATTTCTCGAGACATGTCACGGGCATATGAAAGTATATAACTCGGTCTATAACATATCAAAAATTCAGCAAGTTTGAAGTTCATTTGGGTCATGAAAAGATGTGACTAAGTAGGTGCAGTGAAGCTGAAAACAGGTGCAGTGGTGCTGTGATGCCTTGCAATGAAGTGCTTTGTAGTGCAAAGATGTTCATGTTGAGTTCTATGCCTTAAATCAGTGTAAACAATGAATGGATGATGTACAAATGATGTTTAACATGTAGTGAGGGTGATCATCCAAAAAGATTTTCCAAAACTCAACAAAAACCTCATTGAAACATTTAATCAAACACCTTACATGCATATAAAGAAATCAATGAAAATCATAGAGTTGGAGACTTGAATTAAGCCAAACATTTTCACCTAATAAACACAATTCAACAATACTCCAAGTTCTAGCCTAAACCCATCACCATCAATTCACAACATTCACCTTTCACAAAGAATTTGAAGAACACAAAAATTATGCATAATCTTGGAAATTGGTGAAAACTTCTTACCTTTGGATGATTTTAATGTAATGCAAGGTATGATTTTGAGTTATAATGATGTGCAAACTTAGGGGAACAGTTGGGGACTTAATGTGGGATGATTTGGGGGAGGAATTTCGGGTTTGAAGTGGTTAAAATGAAAGAAGAATGCATATTAAACAATCTGCCGGTTCTGCCCAGTTTCTAACCGTGCGACCGCAGGGTTATCACACCGTGCGACCGCACGGTGTTGAAGGTAATGACTTGAAATTTTTCGAAATCTGAGTTTTGGACCCCGTTTTCAACCCCTAAATGCTTTCAAATGCATGCAACCAAATTCTAAACAATATGTTCACGTCCTAAGCTAGATGATCAAGTAGAAGATTGTGATAAAAAGCAACAAAATAAATTAAAATGCAATTAAAATTAAAAGTGCTAAAACATGCAAAATGGAACACTAGAATTACTTAAAACACATAACAATTCAATGCATGCATTTTAAACATACTAGTACCCCTAAAATGCAATGTCAAGCATCTAAACAACTATAAAGTAATAAAAGCAATAAAAAGCAATAAACAAACAAATAAAGAAAAGGGTTTGAGAGGTTGGGTTGCCTCCCAACAAGCGCTTCATTTATAGTCTAGAGCTAGACTTTTTGGCAAACTCTCAAGGTGGTTTTAGATTGGATGGTGTAGCCTCATCATCTGCCCTTACCTTGTATTCATACCTCTCCCAGTATGCCAATTCCAACTCGACATCTATCTTGGAGCAATTTTCTAGTTCTGGTTCATGGACATCAAATTGCATCATTGTGAAAGTCACCTCTTGATCTTCGGCCCGCAGCACTACATCTCCTTTTTCTACATCAATTAATGCTCGTGCAGTGGCTAGGAATGGCCGACCAAGTATCAAAGGAAAATTCTCATCTTCCTCCACATCTAAGATGATAAAGTCCGCTGGGAATATGAATTTGTGAACTTTCACCTAGAGGTGTCAAGACGGACGGACGGGCCGACCAGACCCGTGAAAATCGGCCCGGATTGACCAGGGACCGCGGGCTGACCCGTGACCCGTGCGGGCGGTTCACGGGTCAAGAAGTTGTGAACCGCAGGTTTTGCGGGTCAAACCTTCGCGGGCCGCGGTTAACCCGCTGGCCCGTAAAAAAAATAAAAATAAAAATAAAAATAAATTGTTTTATTAAATATGGTAACATTGAAAATCTCTTTTCTTCTAGAAACTCTAATACAACTTTTAAAGTAAAATCTTATTTTTTTTTCTCCCTAATAGCTTAAAAAGTAACGTTTTTTGATAATAGTAATTAAAAATACATTTGTCACTTAATTGTTATTTGTTTATGTTTTATTTAAATTTGCAAATTTAGAAGTAATTCATATAACATAAACTATGATTTTAAATTCTATGTAAATATTTTATGGTATAAATATGAATTTATCATTTTAATCATTTTGTATTTAGAAATTTGACAAAAAAATTGCTATAAATATGAAAAAATCTATATTTTTATTCATACGAGCCAAATCAGAACAAACCGCGACCCGTATGGGCTCGACCCGGATGGGCCAGCGGGCGGGCCTGGGTTGTAATTCAAAATTTGCGGGCTGACCCGTAACTCGTAGCGGGCGGGCTTTTTTTCAAGCGGGCCGTTACCGGGCTTTTTATTGGCGGGCCGACCCGGCCCGGACCACCCGGATTGACACCTCTACTTTCACCAATACACCCTCCACAACTCCATATGGGTGACAGATTGATCGATCAGCCAGTTGCAATCTGATATTGCTTTCCTTTGGTTCACCCAGTCCCAATTTCTTGTATAAAGACAGGGGCATCAGATTTATACTTGCACCTAGGTCACATAAGACCTTGTTGAATTTTAAATCACCTATAATGCAAGGTATTGAAAAGCTCCCTGGGTCTTTGAGCTTAGGTGGTAGCTTGTTTTGCAGGATTGCGCTGCATTCTTCATTCAAAGTGACCTCCTCAAGTTCTTCAAGCTTTTTCTTGCTAGACATCATCTTTTGTAGCAGCTTGGCGTAACTTGGGATCTGTGTGATGGCTTCCAAGAAAGGAATATTTATGTGCAGTTTGCTCAGCATATTCACAAACTTATTAAACTGCTTATCCTCTCTTATTTTCTTCAGCCTTTGTGGAAATGGAATAGGAGACTCGTGAGGCTTAATTTTTTATTTCACCTCATGGTCATCTTTCTTTTCAGCCATCTTCTCAACATCTCCACAACTTTTTCAGGAACTCCAGCTGGATTTTTAGCATAAATCTCAGGAAGTTGCACACCACTACGCGTAGTGATAGCATTTATCTCATGTTGCACTACATTTATAGCCATTAGTTGTTTCTTTGGGTTTACCTCAGTATTTGCTGGTAATGTACCCGGAGCTCTGGCTGTGATCAAATGTGCTATATGTCCAACTTGAGTCTCCAAATTTTTTATTGAAGCCTATTGATTTTGAATTGTGATTTCAGTTTTTCTCATAAACTGATCTGTTCTAGACATGAACTGTTCTGTCCTTTCCACAAACTTTCCAAGAATTTCTTCCAATGCAGGCTTTCTCTCTTCAGTGTTGAAATTAGGCGCAATGTGTCCATTAGAGTGATCTTTCCAAGAAAAGTTAGGATGATTGCGCCATCCTGGATTGTAGGTATTTGAGTATGGATTATTTTGGCGTTGACCTCCTTGTAAATAGTCAACTTGCTCCAATGGACAAGCCAGAATAGGGCAATCTGTAGTGGCGTGGTTTGCACCACACTCTTCACAAGTCATTTTGGTACTTTTTTATGAATGACTCACCAGTGCTATGCCCTCCACTTTCGCAGCCAAAGAGTCTATTTTTGCTGATATGGCAGTGTAAGCATCCACTTCATAGACTCCTGATGCCTTCTTTGGAACAACCCTGTCTGATCCCCACATGGCATTTGTATTTGCTATCCTCTCGAAGAGCTCCAATGCCTGCCCGATGCTCTTTGTGCTTAACGCACCATTTGATGAGGAATCAACCATGTTTTTAAAATTTGGAAGTAGTCCTTCATAGAAGCACTTCACTTGATCACCTCGTTTGATCCCATGGTTTGGACACTTCCTCAGCATGCCCTTAAATCTGTTCCATGCATCATCAAAGGATTCAGCATCTTGTTGCTGAAACATGGTGATGTCATATCTCAGTTTGGCAACCTTAGCTCGAGGCATGAATTTGGTGCAAAACTTTTGGACCAAGTCGTTCCAAGTGGTTATACTCACAGCTGGGCGAGAATCCAACCACTCAACAGCCCTATCTCTTAGAGTGTAAGGGAATAACCTGAGTCTGATAGCATCATCAGATACGCCCTGATATTGAAAGTGTTGGCACATGTCTAAAAATTTAGAAACATGTGTGTTCGGGTTTTCATCAGGTCTCCCATGAAATTGATGTCCGTTTTGGAACATGCTGATGACATTGGTTTTCAATTGGAAGTTTGCCTATTCAAATGGTGGATAGACTATGCTGGATTGACTTTGAACCACCTGAGGTGTCATGAAGTCACCCACCAACATGTCATCTTCATTTATTGGATCAGCGTCGGGTAATCTCAAATTGTTGTTTGCCATTTGATTTTCTTTTTGGTTTTTAGATTTATCTAATTTCCCAAGTTCTCTTAACCTACGGTGTAATGTACGTTCTATTTCCGGGTCAACTTCGAAGAGATTCCCTTTTTTCGAACGTAGCATACACAGCTAAAAGAAAGGAAACTAGTAGCTAACTAAAACAAAGAAATTAAAATCCTAAAAATTTAAAAAAATAAAAGTAAAAGTAAAAATAAAATTAAAACAAGTAAAAAGTCCGAATTAGTGAAAGTAATCTAAAAATAAATTTAAATAACAATCCCCGGCAACGGCGCCAAAAACTTGACGACGCTCCGCAAGTGCACGGGTCGCGCAAGTAATAAAGTGGATTTTAAGTCCGAATATCGTTCCCACAGAAATTGTTTTAAATCATATTTTAGACTACTACCTTAACCGGAACTAGAAAAGCCTAGGATTTGGAAATTTTGAATTAAAGTTAAACTAGAAAGAACGAGGAAATTTGATTTAGAGAAAATATGAGAAAAACATGCTAGAATTTGGAGTTCAACGCAAAAAAATGGAGTGCAATTCGGAGTTATAGATCAAAAGTTATACACGTTTGAAGACAATGACATGTAAATTAAATACGAAATGACTAAATTGAAAGAAATGTAAAATTTGGGGACTAATCTGCAAGAAAATCTAAAGGTAGGGACGTTATTCGTCAAAAAAATGAACGTTGAGATGTTTTTGCACAATGAGTGTCAAACGTAGGGACGTTTTGTGCCAATTATCTTTATTGAAAGAAAGAAATGGATTAAAAATGGAATTGGACAAATTGCCCCTCATGTTTACTGTTCAATTAAAATTTAACGGTGAAATATGGTTAACTATAACGGAAAGGACGTCTCCAACAAGAAAATGTAAAGGTTGGGACGTTCAGCGTAAAAAATCACAACGTTGGGATGTTTTGCACAATACATGTCAAAAGTAGGGACGTTTTGTGCTATTTACCCATTTTGTTCCCTTGCTATTGCTGACTGATTATCGCAATGTATGTTAATTGAAGAAACCATCTTTTCCCAACATGGAATTTCCTTAAGAAAATTACAAAGTCATTCTGCTTCTTCACCGACTTTGTTTAAAGCAATAAAATCAGATTCCATTGTGGGTCGAACTATAAATGTTTGCTTAGACGATTTCCAGGATACAGCTCCACCTACAATGGTAAATACATAACCACTCATGGATTTTGAATCCTTAGTGTCAGATATCCAATTTGCATCGGTATATCCTTCTAACACCGCAAGATAATTTGAGTAGTGTAATCCAAAATCAACTATGTGTCTTAAGTATCTAAAAACTGGGTTTAATGTCTTCCAGTGTTCAATACTTGGATTACTAGTGAATCTACTCAACTTGTTGACTATGTATGCTATATCCGGTCTTGTACAGTTCGTAATATACATTAAACATCCTAATTGAGATACGGGCTCACCAGTATTCTTGGCTAACTGTATACCTAAGTCAACTGGTGACTTAACCGATTTATCGTCATACACCTTAAACTTCTTAATTATAGTCTCAACATAATGCGATTGAGATAATGAAAAACCATCGGATGTCTTAGAGATTTCAATCCCTAATATTACATCTGCCACTCCCATATCCTTCATATCAAAATGTTTTGTTAACATTTTCTTAGTTGAGGAAATGACTTTTAAATACAAGATTACATATTCATTAGGTGTGGTTTTAATGTAGACACACTTGTTACATTCATTGATTTTGAAGCCATTTGACAACATATTTTTATCAAACTTTTCGTGTCATTGCTTCGGTGCTTGTTTCAATTCATACAATGATTTTACAAGTTTACACACCTTATTTTCATTTCCTAGTGGAACAAACCCTTCAAGTTGTTCCATGTAGATTTCTTTTTCTAATTCACCATTTAAAAATGCGATTTTAACATCCATTTGATGTATCTCAAGATTATGCAATGCTGCAATTTCAATCACGACACATATAGACGTAATTCTTGTAACCGGTGAACAAGTATCAAAGAAATCCAATCCTTCCTTTTGTTTATACACTTTGGCTACTAATCTAGCCTTGTATTTATCAATTGATCCATCCGACTTCAATTTCTTTTTGAAGATCCATTTGCAGCCTATAGCTTTTCTTCCCGGAGGTAGTTCAACCAATTCCCAAGTATAGTTACTCGTGATGATTCAATTTCGTTACGTATGGCTTCTTTCCAAAAATGAGCTTCGAGAGAGGACATTGCTTCATCAAATGTCCTTGGATAATTTTCAAGTAAATTGGTTACGAATTCTATACCGAATGTCTTTGGAATTCATTACCTTTTACTACGTCTTGATTCTTCATTTACTTGAAGATTGTCATCATCTCCATGTATGTTATCATAAGTTCGTTTATTTGAACTTACTTCCTTTTATTTACATGGAAAATTGTCTTCAAAGAAGACTGCATTTCTTGATTCAATAATTATACCTACATGTACATCAAGTACTTCGGATTTATGAACCAAGAATCGATATGCACTACTATTGATTGCATATCCAATAAAGACACAATAAATTGTCTTTGGTCTAATCCTAACTTGTTTAGGTTTGGGTATTTGTACTTTTCCTAAGCATCCCCACACTTTGAGATATTTCTAGGAAGGTTTCCGACCTTTCCATAATTCGTAAGGTGATTCAACCTTATCCTTGTGTGGTATTTTATTTAGGATATGATTTGAAAAAAGTATGGATTACCTCCACAAGCCTTGAGGTAAGCTTGAACTAATCAACATTGTGTTCATCATTTCCTTTAATGTTCGATTTTTACGTTCAGTAATTCCATTAGATTGAGGTGAATATGGTGCAGTAGTTTGATGAATGATTCCAGATTCTGCACAAAATTCTTCAAATGGTGAAACATATTCTCCACTTCTATCCCTACGAATCATTTTTATTCGTTTTCCAAGTTGATTTTCAACTTCGTTTTTGTAGTGTTTGAATACTTCCAAAGCTTCATCTTTGTTTTTCGACAAGTATACGTAACAGTACCTTGTATAATCATCTATGAATGTGATGAAATATTTTTTACCACCCTTTGTTTGCACAAACTTTAAATCACACACATCCGTGTGAATTAGTTCTAAAGGTTCGATCAACCGAATGAAATGGTGTTTTGGCCGCTTTTGCCCCTACAAATATCTCGCATTTTCCATTATTAAAATGCATATTCGAAAATAAACTTAAATTCATTAACTTGCGTATTGAATTAAAGTTTGCATGTCCTAATCTATGATGCCATAGATTAGATGACTCAAGAATATAAAATGAAGATGACGTTTTATTGCTTGTAGTATTTGGTACAATAGTTAGGACATTCATTTTGAATAGTCCATCTTTTACATAGTCTTCACCTACATACATATTATGTTTGGTAAGTACAAACTTATCCGATACAAAGACTAATTTAAAGTCATTCTTGCTTAACAAAGAACCGAACACAAGGTTCTTGCGAATATCCTGTACGTGAAGGACATTATTGAGGCTAAGTTCATTTCCCGACGTCATCTTCAATATCACTTTTCCTTGTCCTTCCACTTTGGATGTTGAGGAGTTCCTCATAAACAATTTCTCTCCCTCAGTTGGAGTGTATGATGTGAATATTCCTCTATCAGCATATATGTGACGGGTTGCACCCGTACCAACCCACCATTCCATGGGATTTCCAACAAGGTTGCATTCTGAAACAACCGCCGATAAGTTCATATCAGACATGCCATTTGATATGGTATCAAATTTTGTTATGTTTGTTTGGGCTTGCTTCTTTGGTTTGCGACAATCAAATGAGCGATTTCCAGCCTTTCCACAATTATAGTAGTTGTCCTTGAACTTCTTTGTAGGTTCAAAGGAATGCTTTCTCTTCTTTCCTTTGTTGTTGCTGGATTCCACCACATTTGCCTTTGATTGTGGTATGTTATTTCCAACATGCTTGTCTGAATTTCGGTTGTCTTTTTCAATCCTTAGTTGAACCACGATTTCTTCAATGTTCATCTCCTTGTGTTTATGCTTGAGGTAATTTTTGAAGTCCCTCCACATGGGTGGAAGTTTCTCGATGATTGCAGCCACTTGAAATGGTTCACTTAGAGACATATTCTCCGCATGAATGTCATGGAGTATGACTTGCAACTCTTGCACTTGACTGATGACCGTGTTCGAATCTACCATCTTGTAGTCCAAGAACTTTCCCACTATGAACTTCTTTGTTCGAGAATCTTCGGTCTTGTATTTCCTTTCCAAGGATTTCCATAATTCCTTTGTAGATTTCTTGGAACAATACATGTTGTATAAAGTGTTTTCCAAACCATTCAAAATGTAATTCTTACATAGCAAATCCTAATGCTTCCAAGCATCCAAAGCAATCAATGATTCCCTATTGTTTTCTCCTTCTTGTATGGCAGGAGGATCTTCATTCAAGAATTTCGCCAAGTGGAGGGTCGTGAGATAGAATAGCATTTTTTGTTGCCATCTTTTGAAATCAACCCCAATAAATTTCACCAATTTTTACCCATGTGCAACGGTGTTTGAATGTATGGTAGTTGAGGCAGCCACAACTAGAGCAGGGTCAACCACAACCAGAGGAATCACACCGGTAGGAGTACTTCCTTCATAAGTTCCCATATTTTAAGTTTCATTTGAAGCAGTATCGGTATTAGGAACGATATTCGTTTCTACTTATGTAAAACAAAAGATCAACAAAATCAAAATAGAAAAGTATAAGTAGTTAAACTTAACAAGTTTAACCAAACAAAGATGTCACTTTTAAAAAAATATATAAAATCTAATTCGAATTAAGATTGTTGGGATATTTTGTGTACAGTGACGCTAAAGAAATAAGATAATTATATGATATCCCTGCCGACAAATTGACAGAGTAACGACAAGGAAACAATAAACATAAAAGAGACAAAGTCGAGGCAAGAGTTGAACACTTTGTCCTTAAGTTGAATTTGTCCCACAACGGTGCCTATGGTTATGGCAATCAACTCCCAAGATAAAATGACTCCCACTTGTGTTTGAAGCACTCCAAAACACAAGCACAATGAACCAAAATCATGGTTTTTGCACTCCAAAAATGAAAATGAAAAAGAATATCAAAAGTTATGCAACAAAATGCAAGAATTTTGTTTAAGATGAGAAAAGAGAATGATATTGTTGTTGTATATCATTGGTGTGAGGAATAGGACATCTCAAGGGTCCTATTTATAGATGATGAAGGGTTGTGGACGAAGTAGTGTGGAGCCAAACCATGCATCACTTCAAAAATACACAACTTTTGAATATATTGGTCGAAGTTGACACGAAGTTACTCTAGTCAGTTTCCAATACTTAACCAATTTCTTGATTTATTAAACCAATATCCAACAGATTATACATCAAGAATGAAGAGAAGAAGCTGAATTTTCAAAAAAATGAACATGGTGCACTGTGTACAAAATACTGTAAATCTGGGTTCTATACATTAACAGTTAAACCCAAAGAATAGTATCATACCAACTACCAAGTCTATTTTCATCTCTTTCAAGTAAGGGGTTTATCAACTATCATTCAAGTTAGTATAGGGTTCATCTTCACTTATGCGTATGAGCCATTATATGCAAGTATGTTGAAATTGAGTAATTGTTTGTGATCACTGTCTGGTAAACATTCTTTGTTTATAAACAACAAATAATTTGATGTGGAAAAGATCATCTGTGCCCTTATTTGGAATCTACATCTGAGAGAAAACAAATTGGCATTTTGTAGATTTTCTACTTAATCTGTTGTAAATTACATTTATTTGTGTTTTGAACTCAACTTGAAGCAACTAGATTGATTCGTGATTGATTAAAAATTGTGGAGACTAGTTTGCAAATATTGAGAGATGGAATATTTGAGTATCGAGAACTAGACATTAAAAAACGGTACCAAAGGCACTGAAGGAGGTGCTCTAAATTCTAAAGTGCTATTAAAGATGTGAAGTGATGGATTAAGCACAGAAAGCCCGATAAGCAAAACAAGAAACCTATTTGTGAAACACACGAAGAAATCAGTGTATAACTCTTATTTTGGACATGGAGCCCAAAATATATCATTGAAAAGAAATTGAATTGGAAGTTCAACGCAAAAAATGGAATTCAATTTGGAGTTATAGATCAAATTATGTACTTTAGAAAAAACTGTTGAATCAATCGAACCAGGCAACCGTCCAAGGTAAAATTCATTGGCCGCCTAGAGGTCCAAAACTCAAACAAATGCTGAAAGCCAAGCGTCCGCCTAGGCAAAAATCTATACTGATTTTCAGTTATTTTCATAATTTTATTTAAAATATGATACCTTTTTGGGTCGCGACTTTTACCTTATTTTGGACTTTTTGGAGAGATAAAGGGTTGTCAAACGGGCTGAGTCCCGTGAACTAAGGGCTTGATCCAATCCATGAATAGAAATTGGGCCGGCTCGTGTGGGAAACGAGCCGGGCCGATCAGGCTCGTCTCCCACGAAGCCGATCCAAGTCCAACTGGTGGGCTCGTGATCGTACGAGCCGGATAGGGCGGCTAGGGGTGAGCATGGATTGAGTTGGCTAGGCTTTTTGCCCAATCCACTATGGTCGAGTTGATAAAAAATCAACTCAACCAACACATGAGTTCAAACCCAACCCAACCCAATCAAGCTTTGGTATGGTCAGGTTGGATTGAGTGGTTTAGGCTTTGGTCCAAATAGCAAAAAACCTTGAAAATTAAAAAATTAAGCCTATATATCAACTATTAATTCAAATCAATTATGTACAATACAATAAGCTCAAATATAATAAATAGAATACTTGCTAATAAAACTAAAATTAGTGTTGGTAACGGGGAGGATCGACGTCTGATCCGCCCTGCCCCGAATTTTTTTTGCCCGATCCGGATCCGCTCCGCGATCCGTCAAATTTTGGGTCGGGTTCGGGTCGGGGCGGATCGGTCCACCGATCCGCCAGAATTATTTTTTTATTTTTTTTTATTTTTTTAATTTTTTTAAATATATTTTAAATTAAATCTTTTATAAAAAATTTAGAAATTTTATTTTTTTTTATTAAATTTTATTTATTTTATTGAAATGAGACGTATATAGGTCGATTCGCCGATTCAACGGATCGAGTTTTTTTGCCATCACTTATTGGAATTCTTTCTTCAAATGAAGAACATGAAAATTGTGTTTTCTTTAAAATGCAAAGATTGCAGCTTATTCCCAGAAATTAAAGTTTGCTACAAAATTTACATATTAAATTTTTATACATGATGAAAAAATTATATTAAAAAAAATGTCGGATCGCGGATCGGGGCGGATCGAATCAGTCCCGATCCAAATCCGCTCCGTGAATTTTCGAATCGGGGCGGATCACATAAATTTCGATCCGTCGATCCACGGATCGGGATTTTTTCGGATCGGGTCGACGGATCAACGGGGCGGATCATATTTTTTTGTCATCTCTAACTAAAATGTGTTCAAACCATATTTGAGTTTCATTCAAATTGAAAATGGGCTTGAGATTCTTGAAATTTAAATGGTCCTATATTTTTAAATTTTTATTGGGTTGGGTTTTTCATCCAACTCACAACCCAACCCGAACAATTTTTTTTTTGTAGAACCCAACCCAACACTATTTTCATCAAAAATCGACCCAAACCGATAGGATTGGGTTGGTTTGTGCAGTTTCAGCGGTTTGTGTGGACTAATGCCCACCCCTAGGGCCGGCTCGTCGGCTTATTTTTTTTATAGACGAGTAACGGCTAGTCTGGACTACTAATACTAAATTAATTGAAAATATAAAAACTTAAACCCTCCTCCTTTAATCCGGCCTTGGGGCCGACTACATTTAATTTCTTGTAGGCAGAGTTAAAATTGTACAAGAACAAAATGTTACGTGTACTATTTTTTATTTGAAAGAAAGAATTAAAAAAAAAAAAATCATTAATTATTTATAGCATAATTGTAAGGATAATAATTAATAATACAAAATAATTTACTCACCAATATGATTGTTCTCCAAATTTCTCGGCCAGAATTTCACTTATCCTGTTTTGTAACATTTTCTCTGCAAACTGCCAATCCTTCAAACACATTAAGTCCTCCAGTATGTCTTATTTAAGCATTGACCTATATTCAGATAACACTCTACCACCAGCACTAAAAGCAGCTTCCAATGCTACAGTTGATACAGGAGGTTCTAGTAGATCTCGTGCAATTATAAAAACAATAGGGTATTGACACTCGTTTAGTCTCCACCACTTAAAAATGTCACAATTATTTCTCTCGTCCTTGTCTAACATGCTAAGAAGGTGGTGTGAGAAATACCTAGTTAACTCGCTCGAAATTTCATCCGAACTATTTTATGTACTGGAAGAACTAGAACCACTAGGATGTGTACTAGAAGTTCCCTTCATAGTTATAAGATAAGAAAGTAATTCACTGTCTTGATATTACATTAGGGATGGAAGCAGTTCTTCTAACATTTTTGCCTGACTTTTCGGCATTGATCTCGTACCTTTGACATAAAAGTTTTTCTAAATCTGTACATGTCAAGGGAGTCCCAAAAGTTTATTTCTTTGATATTGCATTTTGGTGTGTTTAGTTCCCTCTAAATTTATTTTAGGGTCCACAATCGTTGCTAATGGAAACAGAGTGAGTACATCTTCCCAATAGTTTCTAAACTTAGTCTTTATTGCTACAATGATTTCATCAAAAATGAGAAATGTTTTGTACCTGTTAAAATTATTAGCAATGCAATAAAAATGCTTCAACACTAAAAGACTAGTTGGATAATAAACACCGAATAATTTATTTGTAGCATCGTAAAAGGGTTTCAAAAAAGTTTTAACATGAAATAAAAGTTCCCAATCATTAGCCCCCCAATCAAAACTTAGGCCATGTGAGTGCCGACCGTCGTAATATTCACATATTAAATTCTCGTAACATTGACAATGTTCAATCATTAAATAAGTTGAATTTCATCTATGTCCTATATCTGTAACAAATGATCGTGCTGGCATACCATATTCTGCACAATATGCATCAAAAGTTTGTTTTGTAGAATGTTCTATCATAATGAAATTGTAAGTACACCTAATTTTTTTCAATTGATTTTCTATAAGCTTAAGACTATCTTGAACTATTAAATTAAAAATATGACACACACAACGAACATGAAACAAGACTGCATCAAATTCAGGATTTATGTGGTTAGCTAATCTATCTATCACCGCTTTATTAACAAAAATATTATCTAGTGTAAAACTACAAACTTTACTATCACAGTTAAATTCTCTAAGAATTGCAAGTAGTAAATTGAAAATATTTATTGCATTATGTGGGTAATCAATAACTTTAAATGTCATAATTCTTTTGTTCATTAACCAAGTATCATCAATGTAATGACAAGTAACAGCTGCGTGACCTCTATGATTATTACCAGTCCACAAGTCCGAAGTAAATGATAAGTCACCATTATAATTATTTAAAGCATGTATAAAACTTTGTTTTCTCTCAAAATATTTAGTAATGCAATCAGCGTGTAAAGTATTTCTAGAAACGAGTTTGTACCTGGGTTGGAGATACTTTTGAATTAAATTCGTGAATTTTGAACTTTCTACAATTGAAAGCGGGAACTCACCACTCGATACGAACATGACCATCCCTTCCCAACGTGCTAGATCTTGGTTGAAGACCCAATTGGTTAGACTCGATTGACCAACCTGTAGAGTTGATTGGTTTGCTTCAACCGAGCCAAGTTTTCGACGTCCTTTACAGTGTCTGTTGAGGTGTGCTGTGCCCCCACCCTTCTTCCAAGAGAAAATTACACCACAAGTTTTACATTGTGCTTTAAATACAAATTTCCCATCAGCGTCTTTAGCCGTTGTTTCAATCAAATCGAAAAAATTTCAGCAATTCGATTTTTTATCCTTTTTGGATTTCTGTTGGAGTCTGCCATCGTGCTAGCGAAGCTGGATCCATATGCAGCAGCGACATTTTCATCAACAATATCATCCAAAATAAGAGGAGTTCTAGTATCTATATCGTCCATCTCATTTTCAAAATCCGCCAAATTTTCGAGAATTAGAATATCGCTGAGACCGGAAAATTCAATAACAAATTGGTTAGAAGAATAACTATGAGATTGTGAGTGTGCGTGTGTCAATAGAAATAATAGATTTGAAAATTTGGAGATGGAAATTAAATATGGAATTTGAGACAATATTGTATGTGAAATATTATAACACTAGAAATTAGAATATAGTTAGAAGTGGAAGATTGTAATTGAGATTTGACACTTGAGATAGTTGAGAGAGTTGAGATTGTTAAAAAAATAAAGACAAAAAGGGGTATTTCTAGATAAAAAAAAGGAAAAAAAATTACCAAGAGGTCTTGTGACAGTTTGAGAGACGAGCTTCACGAGCCTAAATGGGCCGGCTCGAGTTTTTGGCCCATTTTGTTGTTCGTTGGACTAATCCACGAACCAATCCACGAATCGGTCCACGAACTTCACGAGCCGAACCCAAACTTTCCAACACCCAAATTTTTTGGAGAAAATTACATGGGCACTTGTTTTTCAAAAATGCAATTCAAACTTCTTGTGAGAAACAATTTTTTTTCTAATTTTCAGGTGCTAATTAGCAATTAATTAATACATAAATAATTGATTTAATTTCAAAACGTGTCTTCACTCTTCAGAAATTGAAATCAGAATTACATTCTCTCTCTCTAACTCACGTCTCAATTGCTTCTCTCCACCGCCTGTGTTTCTGCAATTCCTTCACTGGTGACGACAGCGGCGAGATCTCCACCTTTGAGTGACTAGGGCGAGTATCACCGGAGGCCAAGGCAGCTGGGCGCCAAGGAGATCTCCGTTGCTACAGCGGTAGAGACGATCTCGCCGCTGGATCGTAGCTGCTAGCAGCGACGCCATTGTATCTACGATTTCTAGCGGCGAGATCGCCGCTAGCCGTAGCGAGCGATTTTAAGTTGTGGTGGTGCGGTGGTCTCCTTCCTGCCTCTGATTTTCTCCGACGGCGGTGACATTGAAATCTCCAACTCTTGTTTATTTGTGGATTTGTTGGTGGTTATGGGGAGGTAGTGTACAGGTGGTTTTGATTGGTGGTGGTGCGGTGGTCTTAGTCCTCTTCTATTGTGTTCGTATGTGCGGTTGTAGGATCATTTGGGGGCTGTTTCCTGCTGGGATAAATGTTGTGGCACTGGTGGAGGTGGTGGGTATGGAGGCACTGTTGGGGGTGTGGTGGTGCCGGTTGTTATGGTAACTGCCGGTGGTGGGTGAGGTGGGTGAGGTCTGGTGCTGGATGTGGAGTAAAAATTCAATGGTAGTGGGGTGGGATGGGTGGGGGTTAGTGGTGGATAGGAGGTAGGTGGTAGCGGTAGAGGGTGGATGACTTGAATATTGAATAGCGTGTGACCAATTATTAAATAATTGTGACCAAATATTGATTAATTTTCTTTTTGCGACTTGTAACGACTACGAGATGTGACCAATTATTAGGTAAATGTGACTGAAATATTGATTAATTGTGACTTGTGACTTGTGATAAATGAGGGATGTGACCAAGAAAACGAGTATGTTTTGATCAATAAATAAATAAATAATGTAGGGGGATTGTGGGGGTGGGGTGGGTGAATTTTGCACATAAAATTTGTAATCGTAACTTTGTGTGACCATCTGTGACAGTGCATGTAGGGTGAGATGAGTGGGTGGGGCGAATTTTCCAATTAAATTTGTAATTATAATCGAGTTGTGGCTTTGTGTGGTCAATTGTGACCTAACTGCGACCTTGTTTGACCTAACTGCGACTTTGTGTGATCGAATTGTGACCAACCGTGCTTTATGAGTGAGGTGGGTGGGTGTGATTTTGCAACTAAATTTGTAATTGTGGTTGAATTGTGACATTGTGTGACCAACTGTAAATTTGTGCGACTAGTTGTGACTTTGCATGTGGGGTGAGTTGGGGTGGGGTAGAGTAAATTTTGCAACTAAATTTTTAATTATGATCGATTTGTGACATTGTGTGATCAATTGTGACTTAATTATGACCTCATGTGACCTAACTGCGACTCTGTATGACCAAACTGTAGCCATGTGTGACCAACTGTGACTTTAGGGATGAGGTTTTGCAACTAAATTTGTAATTATGACCAAATTATGATCTTGTGTGACAAGCTGTGACTTTGTGTGACCAGTTGTGATTTTGCATGCGAGGTGTGGTGGGATTTGCGATTAAATTTGTAATTGTGATTCGTAATTGAAATATGACTTTGTGTGACAATTGTAACTTTGCGGGTGAGGTGATGTGAGGTGAGGTGAGGTAGGTGGGATGGGGTGGGGTGGGTGGCGGGGGTAAGGTCGGAGCCTGATGGATGGTGTGTGAAAAAGTAGAAAAAAATCATTTTTGGATGGAATGAGTAGGGCCTGTTGGTTGGGTAGGTAGCAGAGTAGAGGCGGGGGGACGTGTGGGGTGTGGAAAATTAGAAGAAAAAAATCATTTTTTGGTGGGTGGCGAGGGTAGGGGCGAGGCGGGGGTGTGAAAAAGTAGAAGAAAAAAATATTTTTGGGTTGGGTGGGTAGGGGTGTGGAAAATTAGGAAAAAAAAATCATCTTTGGGTTAGGTCGGGTAGGGTGGGTTGGGGTTGGGGTGGGTGTCGAAGGTAGGGTCTAGACGGAGTGTGGAAAAGTAGAAGAAAAAAAATCATTTCTGGGTGGGGTGGGTTGGATCGGTTGGTTGGGTGGGGGGCGAGGTAGGATCGGGGTGGGGTGGGTGAAAAATTAGAAAAAAAAAAAATTTGGGTGGGGTTGGGAAGGGTGGCTGGTAGCGTCTGGGCGAGTTGTGGAAAAGTAATAGAAAAAAATAATTTTTGGTGAGGTGGGGCAGGGTTGGGGGTGTGAAAAATTAGAAGAAAAAAATATTAATTTGGGTGGGGGTGGGAGTGGGTGGCGGGGTGGGGTTTGGGCGAATTGTGAAAAGTAGTAGAAAAAAATCATTTTGAGTGAGGTGGGGTGGGGTGGGGTGTGGTAGGGTCGGATCGGGTGGGGTAGGGTGGGGTGGGGAAGGATAGGAAAACATGTCGAGAAAAAAAACTTATTTCTAGGGTAGGTTGGGTAGGGTGGGTTGGGTGGGTTGGGTGGGGGTGAGTGGGTCGGTGGGGGGTGGGGTGGGGGGCGACGGCGACGGCGACGACGAGGGTGAGGGATGTTAAATTTGAATTTTTGATTTAATAGTATTATATTAGTTTTAATATAATATATAATAGATAATTATGTTTAAATTATATATAATATTATATTTTTATTTATTTATTTATTAAATAGCTGTTTTTTAAAAGAAAATGTTAAGTTTGTTAGTTTTAGAAAGTGAAATTCAAAGTATTGTATTTATGTACTTTTCTCAATTTCTGTTCGGTCCAAGCCCAAGTCCTTTTTTTACGAGCCAGCTGAACTTTTAACTAATTGAATCGAGCCGAACTCATGAATTCTCGAGCTGTCCAGCCCGTTTGCACCCCTAGAGAGATATAAATATATGAATGAACTCTACAATAAAGATAGATCCAAGAATTGATTCGAGGAAGAAAATTCATATCAGGATTCAATCCGGCAAGGATTGAAACAAAGCTTCAATTCAAGATTCAGTCTTTTCATTTGATAAAATCAACTTTTTTTATTTTGTTTTCATTCCATTAACATGTTTGTCCAAATTCTAAATTGTGCTAGCTAGGGCTTGGATGAAACTTTTGTTATTTTCTTGTTATTCTAGGATCTTGAATTTCCATTAAAAAGAATTTCTTAATTTTCTTGAGTAATTAGTATTATTTTCCATTCTTCTACAATTATGTGATCAATGATTGTATAAACTGTTGTGAATTATTTTTATATTTGTGTAGGGTTGGAAATTGGCCCTTTAAGCCCATTGCTCGACTTGGTCCTCAAGCCATCAATTTTTTTCTTTTAAAAAAAAAAAGCATTTTGGTAAAAATATATATATATATTACGAGCCACGAGCTGGTTGTGAAAAAATATTGCTTTTCTCATGTCCAAGCTTGTGGACTGGATGAGCCAAGCCCCTCGTTGCTCTTGTTTTGACAAGCTGAGCCCACAAGCTGGCGAGCAGCTCAACTCGGTTGCTATCTCTAGATTCGAGAGACTAAAAACTAGTTAGACATGTACTAATTTCCATAAAGTTTGATAGGAGATAGAAATATATCGCTATACTTTATGTGATCTTTAAGTGTTCATGAATTTATTAATGTTTTCGTCTATGTTCGCATTCTTCATAACGATATAGGCGTGTCACATATAGGAATATGTTAAATTCACATATTGTTAAAAAAAAAAAAAAAGGAACATTGATCTTCATTGTCGAGAAATTCTTGTAAATTCAATAACTCGAAATTAATAAGCAAAAATAAAAGTGGATTATGGGTCTTAGTACTAATTTTCATTTTAAAAATAAAAAATAAAAAATCACTTTATTTCAAAATGATTTGCAATTGTTTTAAAGTTCATTAATAGAAATTCCATTTACGTAGTTTAATTTGATTTTACAAAACCCAATATAAACATTTCGTGTTTCGGTTAAGGCTAGAGTCTTAATAATAATTGATGTGTTATGGACCCTCGACAATCGGAGTCATAGCAAGCTTGACGGAAAAATTCAAGCTAAAATGGAGTTAATTGCAAATTGGAGAAAAAAAACGAGGCAAAAATGATCAGTTTTGTACTTACGGCCGTAATGTCAAGATTATCACGGCCGTAATCAATCATCGGGTTAAAATGCAGAATTCCAAGATTTTACACTTACGGTCGTAAATAATGAAGTCACGCTGTAACTCTTCATCAGCGAGCGACTTATGGCCGTAAGAAAATTGGTCACGGCCGTAACTGCGGTATCAACTTTGGACCCAAGAGGGTCTTAAGGCCGTAAGCCCGGTATTCACGGCCGTAAGGGTGCGGCGGATCAGATTTTCGGGATTTTCCATATTTTGCAAATTTTTAATTCCTTTTCTTTTATTTAGTTATTTTAGTATTTTACTTTAATTAGAATTCTATTTTGAGCCAGTTATGGTTGATAGGTTTTAGTTTTGCTTATTTATATTCTATTTCCATTCAATGTAATATTAGATTTTGATTTTGATTAAACAATTTATTGAGGATTCAATAAAACATATATGTGGATTCCTATATTTCATAGAACTTATCAAGATTATCATCTTGTGGCGTTCATCCCGAACTTATCAAATATTTGTGGCGTTCAAAACCAGAAACTTATCAAAGAAGTTGGACAATTCCTTGTGGTGTTTCGAAAGTCGTGGTTCTTTATTGCACATCGTCGAGTCATCGCGTCGTGAATATCGGGTCATGATTCATTCGTCCAACCACAACCTGAGTTCGGAACTTTCCGGCGTTTCTAATTTAATCAATAATTTATCATAGTCCATGTAAGAATAATACACAGACTGACAATTCACTTTACTACTTGTTCAGTCCGTACACTTATTGTAGAATAACCATGCAGCAAGTTCTTGGTGTCATTGTCAGAGATTGCATTTCATTTTATCTTTTGAATTACCTAGCATTAATTCGAGCTTAATTTGTTTTATTTTATTTTATTTCTAATCCTTTCATTGTTTCTATTGTTTATCCTTAGTGCTTTGTATGAGAATTTCGAGACATGTTGAGATATTGCAGTTGATCCTAACATTGAACTCACAATCTATGGTAGGGCAAGAGAAGCAGAAAAACTAAAATATCAAAATTAGCAGAATAATAGAAGACTGTGATTGATTTCAACAAAATGCTTGTATTTAACTTCATCAAAAGGCAACAACAATCGAAAGTTCAAGAAATGGATGATAGAGATATACTCGTTGGAGATTTTATTATAGTCCAGAGACTACGAGATATAAAAGTAAGATATGAAATTGATGAAATTGCCCCAAGAGACTATGTTGTATTATTTCTCACAAAATTTGACGTGGGTGATTTTTCTATGGAATTATTTCTTTCCTCGGTTATTAATGAACATCAATTAAGAGAATCACCCCCGCTGGGCTTCCAAAAAATACAACAAGAGGGAACCTATCATGAAGATATCATTGTATGTTTGCCAAATTCTATGGTAGGAATGACAATGGGTCGGGTTCGGGGCGGGTTGGGGCCGACCTACCCTGAACCCGAAATGGCCAAACCCCGCCCCGCCCCGCGACTGTTCGCGGGGCAGGTCGGGTCGGGTCGGGGCGCGGGTCGGGGCGACATCCGGCCCCGCTAAATGACCCGAAATTAAAATTAATTTTTTTTTCGGTAATAAAATTTTAGGTGAAAAACTTAGGAGTCGAACTAGTTAGAGTTTTTAAGTTTGAACTTTAAACATAATATGTATATTTGATGGGGAAAAAATCAATAAACAATATAATGGTATAGTGGTTATGTATTCTCATACCCTTAAATCCCACAAATGTTTAATTCTTCTAGACCTCATTAAATTTATTTTTAATTTTTCATTCCCACAAAAAAAAAAATCTCGGGTCAAGGGTTGGGGCGGGTCCACCCTGAACCCACCCCGCAGACCCGACGGGACGGGTCGTTTCGAACCCTTCGAGTTTCGGGTCGTTCGAAATTTTTTGCCATCCCTATTCTATGGTCATGACGTTGAATTCGAGAAAGATTTAATTAAAGAAGATGAGCATATGAAAAATAAGAAGTTGATCATAGTAGAGTATATTGAAAAGTTGACATTTAATGATGTTGAACGTACTAAGCAATCATCTGACTACAATGATTGATTAACAGTTGACTATCGTTAAAGTGATGAGATAATTGAAGTTTACATAGTGAAATTCAAACTTGGTGGTGAAGCCAAGCCATAATTTAATAACAGTGGCAACATAAATTTTTGAAGAATAAATGAAAACTAGTTCAAGTTACAACAGACACAAGAAAAGCAAGACAATCAAAGTTTTCTTTAGAGTTAGTTGAATGGTCATTGCTACAAAAATTTGAACTCAAGATTATAAAATGAGCAATTATTAAGAGACAACCCAATTTTCTAACCCCTTTATTTATACAACTTTATTTATGCGTTGTATGTAGTTTTAGGAATTGCATTAGTTTTTAGGTAAATGGTTGTGAAATTGTGCATTTAATATAACAGCCCTTCGAGAACATGGATCGATAACTGCAGACAGTTATTTAGGGTTTAAGCACATTTTTATAAACTCGTAGCCTTTGATTGGCCACCATAGTAACTACCTATAACCTGAAACATGTCTCACCTGGAATGAACGCTCACATGTAGAAGGATAACTCTTGGTTCAGCTTTGTGACTCCTCCAAGCTAGTTCTAGGTTATGATTGACTAAAAATTAAGCCCCTATTCTCTTTGCTGTTTTGAGGTCGTTTTCTGTTTTTATTTTCGAAAACGCTAAAAACGCGTTCTCTTTACCATTTTCGAAAACGCATTTTGGAAAAAAAAAAAAAAAAAATTGTACACAAAACGGAAAACGCCCGAAACATCGTTTTGGGCGTTTTGTGTGTATTTCGACAAAAAATGTCCAAAACGCGGAAAACGCGTTTTGGGAATTTTTTTTTTTTTTTAGAATTATCTTAACTTAGAACTAAGCTTAAAATAAAGTTTTTATTTTTTTTTATTTTTTTATTATTTTTTTTAGAATTATCCTAGTTTGGAACTAAGCCTAAATAAAGATTTTTTTTTTTTTTTTTTTTTTTTTTGAGAATTATCCTAACTTGGAACTTAGTTTAAATAAAGTTTTATTGAATTCAATATCAACATTACAAAAAAAAAAAAAATTAAATGAGAATTCTTGTTGTTATATTTCAAAAAATGCAATGATAAATGGACTCTGGTGGTTTTGAAAGAACTTGCATTTTCTGGATTTTAATAGAAGTAGAGCTTTCTCAAGTCCCGAACCTGACCAAGCTGTGTTAATATAGACTCTTAATGCTCACATTAGTGTGTTGCATGTAACCATATTTTTAGTGTATTGTGAAAGGAAATTTGAGTTGGAGTTAGTAGTATTCTGCAAGCAAATTAATTAAAAATAGTTTAAATAGTGTTCTGCAAAATTTCAAACAGAACGTGTTTTCCAGCTTTTCATTTTCAAAAACAGTTTTCAGAAATGACAAACCAAACGCGTTTTCAGCAAATTTGAAAACAAAAATGAAAACACAAAATACAAAACATTTTCGAAAATGAAAATACAAAATAAAATACAAACAGAACGCCACCAATATTTTAATGTTTTGTAATGATTGAATCACCTATCATTACTCTCTATAAGTAGAAATCTTTTCGATATGAAGAAAGGCACCGAACTCTTGAAAGAAATAAGTCAAAATCTCCTTAAATTCTCAATTTTATAGTTTTAAGGTAGTTATGTCAAATTTTGATTTTTATTCTGAATCATGGCATGTTAATGCAATAGCATTACCATGATAAATCCTATTACATGTCTTTAAATATTTTGCATCATTTATATAAGAAAATTTTGAAATCCAATCACGATCAGAATCTGATTACATGTGCAGAGCTATGGCAGCGTTTGAAAGCATTGGAACTAAGAATTCATTTGCTAAACATTCCCTTTTTTTGTTGTTTGATAGCATTGATTTGGCTTGAAATTGATTTGTCTTGGAAATGCACGTGATGGTGGTTTGCCTCCTTAGGTGGCAAACAAATTTTACTGCGTTTGATCAATTTTATTATTGTTAATTGACTTATTTTTTTTTAGAGATTAATATTATTATTATCAGTATAAATGTGTAAAAAAAAATTGACTAACACAACTAAGTTTTGCTTCATTTACCTTGAAAAATTATGTCAATCAAACAACAAAATTTGAAATATTTCTCACTTTTTCCACCTAGAAATTAAACTAATCAAACAAATGAAACTTCCTATTACCAGAAAAATAAATTTCTAGGAATTTAATTCCCTGGAGTTCATTTTCTTTCCACCAAAATTTCACCATCGCTATCAAACGGACCCTATATGTATCGATAATGTGTATCGATACCTGCAGTCCTGCAAGAACATGCATCAATACACGTTCATCATGTATCGAATGTGAATGTAGTTTATATACACTTGAAATAGATATTTGTGCACCATTTAAATGCACTTCACATGTACAAGTGCTGAGACAACCACGACCCCCGTCTCAAATTTTACTTCAAGCCTTGTTTGATCTAGATTATTATCAAAATCAAAATTAACAATGAATTACAACCTCATATATCATGGGTTCTACAACTTTTTAACCAGGGTCGGAGTGGATCTTGTGCCCCACTAAAATTTTGCTACTTTTTTTTTTGGAAAAATTATGAAAATAGTAAACTAGTTTGTAAAAGGTTGTATTCTTATTTCTTAATTCCTTTCTTGGTTTATGATAATCAAGGCTGAATTTTGAATTATTCAGGATTTATGAAATATGTAATGTGGTGACTTTGCTGAATATTTGTGTATTTGCAGTAGTTAGTTTGTAAATTTGTTGAATATTTGCTTACAATTGTGATTCACAACCAATTCTTGTATTTGCAGTATTATTTATAAATTGGTGTTTGCTCAATATTTAGTAAATTTTTCTTGTGTGAATCTGAATTTATTCGTTATTTTCAACCTTTTTTCTTAAGAAAAGAAATTCAGGGACAGTAAGGTCCATCGCAAAAAACACATGTTCGTCTCTGTGCTCCACTATCATAAAATGTCTGTGTCTGCCACTATTTTTAACAAAGCATCTCATCAATTTTTATCGAAGTTCACTAAAAATCTAATTAATCTCCTTCAAACATGGCTAAGTTATGAGTCCAGATGGTGATAGATCACTCGTATTAAGATGTTTTGAATGATAGAGTACAAGGAATTTTCTCAGTTAAGATGTTTCGGGATGTCTTCCTTCGTGAACCTCTTCTCCTTTTATAGAGGCCTTCAGTTATCTTCCACCATTCCTTTTTTGATAAGAAAGGAATCTTCCTTTAGTGCCTTTGAATTATTTTGAAAGTTGTCTCCAACTTTTATCTTGACAGCTCTTCATTATGTTGACAAGTTTTGGCTTTATCTTCCACTATCTTAACACTTCTCTTTAGTGACCAATAGTTTTTCTTTAATAAAGCACACTTTATTAAAGTAGTGATAAATGGTCACTACCATATAGAACTACTTTTCCATCCTCAAATAAAAAAACTCCATGGGGAATTCTATACTATCGAGTGATGCATGACTTATATCTTCAACGAGACAATGTTCACATCTATGCTCTGGGTGATCCCACATTATTTTACATAGCTCTTTGCTCATAATTTCACTTCCGCTTACTTCATTGATGATAATTTTCATAAGTATGTGGTCCAATTCACAAATATCTGCTTCCTAAGATAGCAATGTTGCATTGGAGTAAATTACGTGATTATATGAAGGATTTAACCAATTTTTTTCCCCTCTTTAGAAATAACTTGACTCAAATTATCAAATATCTCTTTATATCCTTAGGCACTTCTGTAAGGAATCATATTAATTATATCATCATATCCATTCTTAACAACCTTTTGTCTAGTTGGTAAGAAGTGTTGATTTGTAACCCCTATCTTGATAATATGGAATGATGGGATCATTGTTCCTTCATATTTATCCCATTCTATTGTGGCTGAAAAGAATCAGATATATATATATATATATATATATGTTTGTACTTTTGATAATTTCAGTAAATCTTCGAACTGCCTTTTTAACATCTATAGGACGTAGTGAAATTTCCTGTAAATCTTTACTTTGATATATGTAGAGTATATTCCATAGTTTAAAGAAATTTTGAACCCAATTAGCTGGGGCTCCTAGATAGAAACTTATCTTCTTGTATTTTTTTATAGTATAGGGTCTTCATCCATTTCCCTACTTCAAGGTACCAATTGGATAATATACTGAAAATAACAATAAAGAAGATAACTTCCTCAGTTATTTTTGTTCGTGAAAAATCTTTACCACATCCTTTAGATCTATTTGGTCATTACAGGTTTTTGAATTAATTTCATTCCTCTGTGAAGAGTTTCCATAACCTTCTTGGTATCTTGATTATCCTTCTTGGATGAAGGTTTGGTATCTTGTCCTTCATATCTTGTGTACAAACATTAGGTTGAGTAATACCCTCTGAAGGGGCTCCTAAAATTATCTTGTTTTTCCCTTTATCCTCGGGAAGAGCGCTAGTATTTCCAAGACTCGGTGAAGGGATACTAGACTTAGTACAATTATCTTGGGAAGCATTGGCTATACTGATATTGCTGTGAAAGTTTTGTTGCATATTTTGTATCTGTATTTTCAAATAATAAACTTTTATTTCAAGTATCTGAACCTTGGCTCTTAATTCCTCCAGTTCCATCTCTACTAAGATAATCAAGGAGAAAGTTAGACCATCCTTTAATAAATTCAATATCAATCTTGAAATAAGAAAACCATATTTGAATCCTAATAATGTATCTATTGGCAATAGATGGATCAACATTATTTTTAAAAAATGCTTTTTAACTTGTGTATTATCAGTCCTTATTAAGAACTTCTTTGACAACAAATAATCTTCATATATTTGTACTCCTCGATTTACAGCAATGAGTTCTTTTCTATTTGATTCATGTCTAGTTTCCACTTCTTTGAATGTTCCTGATGTGTATCCTGTAAGTATTTTAAGACAAGAACAATTCTTTTCACATTTATATTCTTTATGATTTTTCTTTAACTTAAGTATTGCTCCCCAGTAATTAAAAAAAATCTTCTTCTTGTGGAATAATAAGTTTTGGTCGATTTTTTAATTCTTCTTTTACTTTCCTAATATTTCGAGATCTCGTTCATCCTAAGACCAAATTACATTTTTTTCTTAATTTTGATAGAAAATAATTTTTTAACTTAGCACAATTCTCAATAAATCTTTCGAGATAATTTAATATACTGAGAAAAATTTGTAAAAGCTTCTTATCTTTTATTTTTTCAGGAAAATCTTGAAGTTTTTCATCAATATGAGATTGCAGTTGCAATTCTCCTTCTTTTATAAATAGTCCAAGAAATTCTATCTCTATTTTTGCTATTTCAGCTTTCTTTTGAGAAAGTGTAATATCATTTTTTTATGATATAACTAAACTTTTCAAAATGTTCAACATGTTCATTCATATCTTTCAAATGAATAAGTAAATCATCTATATAGACAATACAAAAATGAGTAATAGGTTTTATTACCTCATTCATCCTTCTTTGGAATATCTGTGGTACATTTTTCAATCCAAATGACATTACATTCCATTCAAATTTTCCTAAAGGATTAGAAGTGCTTAATGCAGATGAATGTTTGCTATCTTTTGTGAGCATAATTCGCCAAAATCCTGATTTACAATCGAATTTTGAAAATATCTTTATATTTTGTATTTGTTTGATTAGGATGTCCTTATTTGATAAGTAATATCCATCAAATTTTATAACTTCGTTTAGTCTTTTATAATTTATCACCATTCTGACTTTTCCTCTTTTAATTTCACTATTTTTCCTAACCATAAAGACTGGACTACTATGTGGATTTTTATGAAGCCTAACAACTTAGCTTCTAATAACTTTTTTTAGTTGGACCTTAAATTCTTCTTAGTCTTCAAAACTAGATTTCATAAGTTTAACTCTTACTACGGTATCTGGTAAGCTCTATTTTGGCTTTAATCTTATCTGTACTCCATTTTTCTAATAGATTTTCAAAATAAGTTTCAGAAATTTCTTTCTTAAATTTTTCTAACTTATCTTCTATTGTCATTTTTAACACATTAATTGGTTTAAATTTTTCTGCACTCCAACATCCACCACGCTGGGCTGAAGAACTCTGATGATTAATTTCCTTGTAAGTTATGCTTACGGCTCTTGTGATTCTAGATGTAAATATCTTGTGTGCACAAGGTGTTGTGAACATATATTTATCAATCAATTGAGTAAAATGTTCACATTTTAATAGAAAATTTGTCCTAATAAAATATCACATCTAATTATAGATGACATATATATATTATCAACAAATACTTCTTTAAATGATATTAGAAAAGGTATTTGTGTAGCATATTTGCTATATATTATTTTATTTCCTCCTGCTGTTGTTCACTATTTTCTTTGAATCATACTTCTAATATTCAAATGGTAGTACGTTTAGCAAGCAAATGATTATAGTACTCCCTGTGTCTAAATATGCATAGAATTTTATTCTACAATAAATAGGTAAATTGAGTGTCATTTTCAATATATGGGCTCATGGAGTTTGTACTTATTACTTTCTCCATGACAATAATGATCGCATATTTTCATCTATCCTTGGTATAATATTTGGACTTCCTTCCAATATTATTTTTATATATCCTTGACATATCTTGTAAGGGCTCACTCTTCCCAAAAAGCTTATTCCTAATAATATAGACGTTTGACTAAGTCCATAATCATTATCTTTATATAAGATTATTTCTATCTTATGTTTATCTTGGTTTTCTTCTATAAAAATAAGAGGAAAACTTAGATATGTTTTTATCTCAAGATTATGTTCTAAGTAATCTTTAAATACATATTTTTAAGGTAACTCATAATCTTGTATATGGCTAACAAATTAGACATCTACGTGGTATTTATTTGCTCCTTTATTTATAAGGACAAGGAGATCATTTTTTATTCCTTCTTGATTGATATATCTAGTTCTGATATAATATTGTGAACTTGTTGGTTCATCAATACTTAGGTTTCTAGGTCATTCTAGATTAGCACTTCTTCTAGGGGAGAATTTTGCAATGATATTTTCACCTTGTAGTCTCGTACTACCTTTTCTTATTATTTTTACTTCAGAATTAATTTATTTGACTTGTTTGTGAAAATCAAGCATTATTTTTTCTAGTATTGTAACCTCATGTTCCTTGTATTTTATAGGCGGAATATATTGTGCTAATTCAGTAAAACCTTTATGTATTATTATATTATCTGTTATTTTTCTGAAATTGCTATGATGGCTAGTACTAAAAGCAAATATTGATTTTATACTTATGCTAATAGCCTTACTTTTATGTATCATTTTCAAGTTTCCAATTCTATAACAGAGATTGAAACTTTGGTCTATATTTTCGTCAGTTGTTGATGCTGGATAATTTGGTTTTAGGGTAAATATATGGGATATTGAATAATTTTTGTTTTACCCATTCTCTAGTAATTATCGGGATTTTGATTTTTCCCACTATATCTTCTATATTGATTGAGATTTCTTTGTAATTCATAATTACAATTGTTTTATTCATCCTATGGAGTATTCTTAAGAATCCTTGATGAAACATATCTTTTTCTTGTAAGTTTATATTTCGTTTTCTTATTTCCTTATATATTTTGATATCAAATGTAATTTTTTGACTAATTCCTTCTACTGAATCTTCTACTTCCTCAATTACTTCAACATCTAATTCTTGTACCACTTTAATTTCATTCATATATACAATCTCTTCAGATTCTTCATCTAATGATGATGATTTTAATTCATAATTACTACTACATTCGCTACTTAAATCCTCAAAACACTCAATTGGTTCTATATTATTGTCATCCATAAATTTTTCATAAACTTTGAGAGTTTTTATATTCTGTTTATCTTTCTTCTTAAGACATTGAGGAGTCACGTGTCCTTCTTCATTGCAAATAAAACATGTACATTTCTTGATATATTTATTTTTTAAAATAAGATCTTAAGATTGTCTTATTATCTATATAATCTCTGGTTGATTGTGTAATATAATTCTTGGAATTTACATGTATATCTTTCTAATCCGCACATATCACATATCCTTAGATTTTCTAATGCAATCATTCCTTCATTATGTTCATCTTTTTGTCTAGCTTCTTCATCTATTGTGTATTTATCACCTAAGAATTCTGTCCAAAGAGCTCTTTGTAACCTATTTAATATATCTATAATACCTTGGTCGTTAAAATTATTTCTATTTTCTAATGCACCAATTGTATTTTTTCCATGTTTTATTTTTCTTTTTGTATTTACTGGTAGTTTCCTCCACCATTCTGATACTATACCCCTAAATGTATATTCTATAAATCTAAAGGCGGTATATGTATCCCATTTATTAAATTATATAGCTAAATCAATACTCTTTGTCCATATTTCTATAACTTTGTATCTGTACAGTCTAAACCTAACCGTATTCATGTTGTGTGAATTGGTTCATTATATGATTTTATTGGATTAATTCTTTTATAGATTATTTTCTAATATTTCCACTATATCTATTTTAGATTTTCCTATATCTTTGGAATCCTTATTTTCTAGGTAAGTAAAATTCATATGGATCATTAGTGTTTTCATCACTACTAAATTCTTCTTTTACATTACTAGTAGTTGAGTTTGTATTTATTTTAGCATTTTCTACTTGTTTTATTAATTCTTCTAACTGATTTTTATATTCATCATTTTCTTCTCTAGTAGATTCTAAGAATTTTCTTTCTAATTTTTCTATAATTGTTATCATAAATTGTTTATTTCAGAAACATTTTTTCCCTTTATTTTAATCTTTAATTTTTCTTCTATAATTTCGAGGATTAATTATGATTTTATCTTTTCCTTTTAGATTTTTATTTAGAATATCGTTTCCTACTTGTAAATTATATTCTAGATTTTCCAATCTTTTTTTTTTTATATCTCCGAATCCTTTGTTCAAATTATTTTTTGGTAAATAAGGATAACTTGATTTTTTATATTTTTCTACATTTTTAAAAATTCTTTAATTAAATTTTCTTCTTCTGATAAATTCATCATAATTTTGGTTCGTAACACGTCTCTGATACCATTTATACTTGAGTGCACTATTCACATCTCTACCATGCTTGGGTTGGCAACGCCCTGGCTTGATAACAGTATAAAAGTACTTATCAGGCTTACTGATCACCTATCGTACGGGTCAATCAACACCAACAAGAGCAAAGACTCGATAATTATTGCTTTTCCCTATAGAGTTCTTGGGTGCAATGCCTCATTTTGGAGAGGTTTATAAGATCTGATACCATTTGACACAAAAGTGCGCTGACGAAATTATAATTGTCTATTATATCTTTGAAATCGTTGAAATGATTCATCAATAGCATTTATATAACTAATATCTGCTTGTATTCTTAAATATTCTTCATGTTGTTGTACTAATCTTCTAAGTTCTTCGTATATTTCTATAGCTCTGTCACTTAATTCTCTTCCAATCTTACTATTTCTATATATTAATTGCGTAAACTATTAATTAAATTTATCCTTTTTCTACAAGCATGTTAGGGCGTAAACAGGCATATATTTAACCAAAAATTATATGAGATTTTAATTGTTTGATTAATTGATGACTTGGTTGGCAGTAGAATATTTTCGAAAATATTTATATTTTGAGGATTTGATTGAAGATTATTTAATAAGTTGGTGACTTAAGTTAGAATTTTATATTTTTGCCTTCGGGTAGTTGTTCACTAGTTTGTTTGATTTTGGTTATTCAAGTAGTGTTTTTTTTCTTTCAATCTTGCTATGTTAACAAAGAGTTTGATAAAGAGCTTGACAAAAATCTTTCACATAGAAGTGTGAGGCAGATAATAATCATTCTTAACACCTACAAACCATACGTGAGACTTTTGTCAAATTCTTTATTAGAATAGCACAATTCTTTTTTCTTTTAACACTGTTACTTCTCTGTAGAATCCCCTCGCAGTGATTCAAAATGAAATTGTGATGGATTATACTAGTAATAATTATATGGCTAATCAACTATTAATTAATTAATTAATCATCTTGTTTACCAAACGTTGTCGCAAGCAAAATCTCGAACATCAATTATTCTGTGCGGTCTGTAATGTTCAACTTCAATGATTAGCGTGAAAAAAAATTCGATAATGCCTCCAAGCAAAAGCGTTGGATTTATAAACTGGCAACTTTTGCTCATATAATGAATAACTGTAAATAATTGGAGGAAGGGGGCTGGAGACAACTCTGTGTTCCCTCTCTTCTTCTCTACCCCCTCTCTCCATACACCCCACTTAAATGCACTCCTGAAGTAGCAAAAATAATCCAAAAAACTTTTGATTTCCTCATTTATATGGAATTATGATGTTAATTCCTGCTAGCCCATAGGCCACAAATGAGTTGGGTTTTTGCTATACTCCAGGCCTTCAACGATTTTGCCGGGTGCTTGTGAGGTAAGCTCACGAATTAGAAATTACTATTTTAATTTTCACCCCCACCCCCGGTGGGAATTGATTAGCTAGTAATCTTCCTTTTATAGTACTAGTATTTATTTCATTTTTGATACCTTGTTTTGTAGAACTGATGATATATGAAACTTGATTTATTATAAAAATTATATCTTTTTTCAACTGCATCACTTCTGATACTGTTTAGAGGATGATTTTGATAAGTGGTTCATGTATTGTATTTCATTCATCTAGATTGGTTGACCAACAATAGCATAAGAAGCACTATTCTCCAAATTGTACTAATATGATTATAGGACATATTTGTTTTCTCGGGTCTCCCAATCTATGTGCAAGTGTGTGTAGATTTTTCTTTCTTTTTTTTTTTTTTTTTTTATTTTTTTTCATTTTTTTTTAATTTTTTTTTTTGGTGTTAGGGTTTTGGTTTTTGGTCTGGGGTAATGATACATATTCGAGGTTCAAATTATTTTGCAAGATCACTGCCTTTTTTTTTTTTTTTAATTATTGAAAAGATAAATGCGCTACCAGTAGCATATTAGTAGCAAAGATATTCACACGGCTTAATGTGATTTACTATGCATCAGTTCCATATCACTTTATAGATTCTCTACTATGTCATTCAATGAGGAAAATCAATCATTGATTATCCAGCTTTGCCTTATATTACTACTTGCTCACTGAAGTATAAAATATAACTCATTACTCATCTATCTATCCAAATGGGTAAGCAATTTGGATAGATGGGTGAGGAATGAGTTATGTATTTATAGTTCGGTGAGCAAATAGTAATATTAGACAAAGTTAGGTGATCAATGATTACAAGCTTCTGTTTGATGCTCATTTTAAAGGGAAAACGATTTTTTGAATAGTGATTTTTTGGAGAATGTATGGTTGAAGTATGGAAAAATTATGAGTTTATATGCAGAGTATTTTATTGTCTGAATCTGTGGTTGAAAATGAGTATGGGAAAGGGGGAAAAAAAAAGAGATTTGGTTTAACGAGAATCAAACAAAGGATGAATTTATTATGACGACGTTTCTTATTTTATTTTTTCTTTTAAGAGCGCAACAAAGGTTCTGTTTTGAAATGATTAATTCTAGATTGATTCCTTTAGCAATACTTTATTGTTTGATTTGCTGAGTAGGATTTTCATGATTTAGTTTTCTGCTGGCCGAAATTGTTGCACTAGGTCAAGGCCAATGATAAAGCAAAATACAGTTGTTGGTGTACATAAGACACGTGTGCTTATGCTACCATGTTGTGTTTCACCTTTATGTTTAAGATAGCACACGGTGTTATTGAATATGAGGTTATTTATTTATTTATTTTTGTGTCCTCATTTTTTCAGTTACAAGTGATATAGCTTGCCCAACTCTTTCATTAATTTTTGGAGAAGGATATATATTGGACTTGGTTACGATTCACTTTAATGCTCGTATTGTGACTTGCATTTTGAAATTTAAAGTTTTAAACTAAATAATTTATTGATATTGCAATACTAAGAGCATCTCCAATAGACTCTTTATATTTAAAGAGTATATCCTACATAATAAAGAGCATTTTTAAATTTAAAGAGTAAAATTTTTTACAAGCTCCAACAAACTCTTTATTTTACTTTTTCATAAAAATATTTATTCTTTCTTTATTTTTAGTTAATATTTAATTTTTAAAAAGTGAATGATCAATGATATCAAATATGTAATAAAGAAAGCTAATATAGAAACATTGAAAATTGAAATTTTTTGAATGCATTTAATGATAGAGAGTGGGAGTCAAACCCACCCTCTAAATTAAAATGTTAAAGTAGCGAGCCTATTGGAGTGAAATTTTAATGGTTAACTCTCCAAAATAAAGAACATCTCAAGTTTAGAGAGTCTATTGGAGATGCTGTAAGTATCTCTATCTAAACTTTTTGCTTTTTTAATGTAGAAAACAATTTTGGCTGCTTATTCATATTATATTAACTTTATTTTACAAGAAGCCAATAGTTCTGTTCTTGTTTTACTTCTGCACCAAATATCACAGCGGACTATATCATAAAGAAAACTATCTGGATATGGTGTTTTTGAGGAAACCTTTGGGGTCTCGTGTCATTCAGGAAGTTGATAATAAATATCTCTACAGAAAACTACTTGATGGATCAAGCAAAGTTGAATTCGAGAACTCGTTGGTCGGGCTCGACACCATCTGAGGAATCAGCTATGGACCTTGAAAAGTACTGTTGCAGTCACTCATGTCAGCCTTCATTTAGTCCACCATCACTTCAACTCCATGCTTCTGCTGGACAGCATGGTGAGAACAGTGCTGCATACTTTTCATGGCCCTGTCGAATAAAAGATGATGCTGAAGAGAGGGCAAATTACTTTGCTAACCTACAGAAAGAGGTTTTACTTGAGTCACTTGATGGCAAATTTCCAGAAGGTCAGCGTGCCAATACATTGCTTGACCTCATGACTATTAGGGCATCTCACAGCAAGATCTTGCGTTGTTACAGTCTTGGCACAGCAATTGGTTTTCGAATTCGACGTGGCGTTTTGACGAATATACCAGCAATACTGGTGTTTGTATCACGGAAAGTCCACAAGCAGTGGCTTAGTCCTATCCAGTGTCTACCAACTGCTTTGGAGGTAACAACTAACGACAAAGATGTTCATGATTTCCAAAATATGTGTTCCATTTTTACAAAGTTTTTATTCTTTTCTTGTAAAACAACTCAAGTAGGGGAGGATTAATTCTGAAATATTGTCACCCTTGTTGACTCTCTATCCTACTTTCCTATTTTCGATATTAGTGTTCACTTGTCTTATCCATGTCGTGGATTTACATGCCAAAGACAATAACTATGAGTGCTATGTTATGGTTAACTTTTGGGGTGGACATGGTTCCATTTGATTCTAGTTCCAAGAGAATCGAACTGAACTATGAACCAATGATTTTTTTATGATGAAACCAATTAGTTTTTTAAAGATAAGGAACCGAACTAGAACCTAATCATTCAGTTCTAGCTTCATTACCTAATTTTTCAAATGATAAACGCAAATTAATGTGTCTAAATTTGGGGCCGGGGGGGGGGGGGGGGGGGTATGAATTATAATTTAGATATAGGACTTTGTAACTTTTTGTGATAGGTGATAGTGTAAAATGTAATGGTAAATGACATTGTTTTCTATTTCACATTTGTAATTTCAAAGTTGAGTTTTTTGGTGAGACTCAGTGATTTGTAAATATTTATATAAAATAATAAAAATTGAGTTTGGTTCTTGGTTACCAGAACCAAACCAAATGGTTCTTGGTTCTAAGAACAAAAACAATTAATATTTTATTTATTTATTTTTTTCTGAATCTGATTCTTCCTTTATTTGGCTTTAAAGTTGAAATGCCATTTACATCTTTAGGGACCAGGAGGGGTGTGGTGTGATGTGGATGTGGTGGAATTTTCATATTTTGGTGCTCCAGAACCAACGCCCAAGGAACAACTATACACTGAGATTGTTGATGACCTGCGTGGGAGTGATCTATGTATTGGTTCAGGCTCTCAGGTATTCTGAAAATGTCTTGCAACCTTCCACTTCTATGATGCCTCTAGTATATGATGTGTTTCTCTTAGTTCAATACATGAGGCTCTTCCTATCCAAGTTAAACCATAACTCCACAATATCTCTTCAGTAAAAAATTTCATCCAAATATGGCATTGGCATATTGAACGATTTTTGGATTCATCTCCATTGCTCTTGAATTGATGAGTTCAAAACATAACTATATGCTTTTCAACATCCTTAGTCAGATGAATCAGATTTGTGCCAAAATATAATGTGTCACATTAAGTTTCTCTAATTTGAATATGTTAGGATGTAGGAGTCCAATATCTGGAGCAATATGCTTTTATTACATTTCAAAGGAACCATATGTTGATTTCGCACATGTGGAAAAGAAATGAGTACTTGCCACTGTTGGATGGGGGGTTTCGCTGATCAACCTACTGACCTGATATTTTTTCATTGCTACATTTGGGCTGTAGGATCCATACAATGATGCCAGAATATGCTTTGCATTGCTTGTGTCCAAAAAGGGCCCCCATCATGAATCTGTGTATGTTTCAGAGTCATCTTCTTCTGACTGTATTAGCAATCTATGCACGTTTATGGTCATCTTCAAACTATCCACTGTTTAGAACTGATTTTGCCTAGAAAGTTTAACCGGTTTACAATATCTCCTAAGAGGAAATTTATGTAGGTTTTCTTCTTAACTTGGAAAAGACTAGACGTAATTTGGCCATAGCTTGCCATACAATAAACGAATGATCACCCCACTCCCATTTCTTTAGGAAATTTTTAAAAATTACTTAGAATTACCTTCCACCGGATAGTTCTTTATTGTATCATTGCATTCTCCTGTAAATGACAGGTTGCAAACCAAGAAAACTATGGGACCTTGGGTGCTATCGTGAGGAGCCAAACAGGCAATCGACAAGTTGGTTTCCTGACAAATCGACATGTTGCTGTTGATCTAGATTATCCGAATCAAAAGATGTTTCATCCTTTACCACCAACACTTGGACCTGGTGTTTACCTTGGTGCAGTTGAAAGAGCAACTTCATTCATCAGAGATGACCTCTGGTATGGAATATTTGCTGGCATAAATCCAGGTCAGTTTTTTTTCAGTATATTTGGGTTTATGATCAAGCAGTTAGTGCTAAAATGTCGGCATTTTATCAGCTTGATGATGAATAGATGCAGCACCGCCCTTAGATGTGTATCCAATGTTCAACAATTTAGATTTACGAATGTTGTTTTTTACCATTTTGCATCTTATTCTCCCTCTTCAATGTCTGCCCCAATACATGATGTCCTTTCGAGTTGAGCGCCCAATTAGCTAAATGTTTTATTCATGGAGTGATTGCAATCTCCTAATATTTCTTTTCACTTGCAGAGACCTTTGTGAGAGCAGATGGTGCCTTTATCCCTTTCACTGATGATTTCGACATGACTGCTGTAACCACATCCGTGAAAGGGATAGGAGAGATTGGAAATGTTAAAACTATTGACTTGCAAGCGCCAATTGACAGTCTTATTGGGAAGCAAGTAATGAAAGTAGGAAGAAGTTCTGGTTTGACTACAGGAACTGTATTGGCATATGCTCTTGAGTACAATGATGAAAAAGGGATATGCTTCTTGACCGATTTTCTTGTTGTTGGTGAGAACCAACAAACATTTGACCTTGAAGGAGATAGTGGAAGTCTCATTGTTTTGAAGGGTGAAAATGGAGAAAAGCCACGTCCAATTGGGATAATCTGGGGTGGGACTGCAAATAGGGGCCGGCTTAAGCTAGAAGTTGGCCAACCTCCAGAGAACTGGACCAGTGGAGTTGATCTTGGGCGGCTGCTCAAATTCCTTGAACTCGATCTGATCACTACATATGAAGCTCTGAAAGGTGTGTAGATTTATGTAAATCCTGTTGGAGAAAATCAATTTTTTCACCCAAATGTTAAACATAACGGAAACACAAAAACACAAATAACGGGGCAACAAAGAAAAACAAGAATTTAACGTGATTCAGCTGATTGCTAACAACAACAAGAGAAAAATACTTTTATTGATAAGAAAAATATTCTACTCCCTACGATATTTTTCTCACCCTCACAACTTCTCACTACACAAGACAACAATAAACGTAATGTACAAACTATTTTCTTTTCTCCCTATTTTCTCTTCTCCTTCTAAAGACTGTCCTCTCTCTCTGTCTCATAGCTGCACTTTCCTATTTTCTCTTCTCCTTCAAAATGCTGTCTCCTCTCTCTCTCTCTCTCTCTCATGGCTAAACATTTTTTTTTCACAATTCACGTGGTTGCTCTCTTTTTCTCCCTCCAAGCAATCAACCAACAACTTTTATATGTAGCCCATGTTTGGTAGCGCTAGAAATTTAGATTTTACATCCCTTTCTTTTACGCAATCATTACGATTTATAAACAACACAATTTTTCAAACCACTTTTTAATCACACATATTTTCTCTTTCCAATTTTTAACCATAAATCTTACCTCGGTAAATGAAATAAATGGCGTTTGTAAAGAAAAAATAGTTGCCGAACGGTTTGTTAATCTAATTCAAATTCAACATTTAATCTTAACTACACCTTTTATGGGATACATAAATTTTCAGTCACACATCACATCAATTTTTATCAAAATTTACTAAAAATCTGATTTTTATTAGTAACAAACACAAGTATGACAAAAGAATCATGCCAAATATTACCTAATTACAATTTAGGTTAATTTCCTAATTGCATTAGGATTTCTTAATTCTTTTCCTTAAACAATAATACCAATTGTATTTTTTTTCCCTTTTCACTTGATATTACATATAAAGAAAATACTCCTAATTTAATTTGATCATCACTTTTTATTTTTTTGTCAAATAAGAATTCTTTATTACATAAATTTGGGTTAAACCTAACAACTTCGCCTTGACCCAAAATTCTAATAAGCATGAATTGTATTCAAAAGAATCAGTAGACATCACTTTTGTTTTGACATCTTTGAACTACTTTCTTCGACATTCTTGTAATTAGTCACGGATCCCTTCTTGGGCACTTCATAAACTTTAGCAATAATATAAGACTCCCATTGGTGCAACTCCAACTTGGTAGCTTCACTTGAAATTGTCTTTCTATATTAGCATGTACAAATTTTCAATCTTTTCACCTCGAATTATTGGCACAAAAATTTTATTCACGATCATCACACTAGCTTTTCCGAATATTCATAGCCCAACATGTCCAATGCTCACAACGAAATTAAACTTCTCTTTAATCTTGGGACATGTAAAACACAGGTTATTCGTTTCACTACTCATTGACCACAAAAGCATGATATTCTTCACATTACTTGTAATTTTCAAATCATTCTCTATTTGGACGCGTGATAAAAGCATCTGAAATCCAAAATTCAATTTCTAATCACTCTCTCATAATTAGCAACACTTAAAATATCTTCAAGATCATAATTATCCTTCACCGCATTTGTAGAATCTCTAAGGTTTCTTTACCCTTATTCGAATAAAGATGTTCTGTCAATTCTGCAAAATCTCTTCTAAACGTGACTTTCCTTGTAACAACAATAACATTTCACGTCTCTCCTTAAATGAGATTGAGAACGATCCCTCTGACCACAATTTCTTCTTCACCTCTGCCATACATATTCTTAGTAGTGGTCAACAGAACCGATCGTCATTCATATTACCACTTTCTTCTTAATGTTGGCCGTCTCGAACAAAGCAATCGAAACTTCGCTCACCGTAAAAGTAGATTTACCGACTAATAACGTGGTCATTAACGTATCATATGATTTAGGCAAGGAAAACAATAAAATAATATCCTTATCTTCATCCGAAATATTAACATCCACATTCAGCAACTCCGTCACGCATTTATTACACTTATTCAAGTTGTCACTAACATCAGATCATCATTCATCTTCAACTCATATAATTGTTTATTCAAATAAAGCCTATAGGTTAGGAACTTGGATTATATAAATCTTCTTACGTTTTCCATAACTTAGAAGCGGGTTTCTCATTCAAAACACTATATTTAACCTTAGGTGCAAGAGTCAATTTTATTGTACTGACTATCTTCGCATCCAGTTCTTGCCAATTTGCATATTTTATCAATTCTGGTATCTTACCCTGCAAATCCTTTTAAGTCCATGTTGCACGAGAACATCTTCAATTGTACTTTTTCAAATATTGAAATTACTCTTCCTGTCAAATCGCTCCACCTCAAACTTGGAACCCGTTATCATATTCGCAATAATGTCACTGTTTGAACCTTGATCTCTGATTTCATTGTTCAGAAAAATCAATTTTCCCAATCAAATCAACCAACATAGCAAAAAAACAAACACAAATAACAATATAAAAGAGAAAAATAAGGATTTAACGTGACTCAAATGATTGCAACAATCACAGGAAAAGAACTTTTTTATTGATAAGAAAAATAAACCATTCACTACAATATTTCTCACTCTCACAACTTCTCTCTACACAAAAAAATAACGATGAACGTAGCGCACTAACTATTTTCTTTCCTCCCTATTTTCTCCTCTCCCTCACGAGGCTGCCCTCTCTCTCTTCTCACGGCTGCACTTTTTTTAACAATTCACGTGGCTGCTCTTTTTTCTCTCCCACCAATCAGCCAACAACTTGTATATATAACAATAAATCATACCAAAAAATTACATAATTGCAATCTAGGTTAATTTCCTAATTGCATTAAGATTTCTTAATTCTTTTCTTTAAATAATAATATCAATTGTATTTTTTTTTTACCCCCTCCTGATATTACTCATAAAGAAAATAATCCTAATTTAATTTGATCATTTTTCCTTTTCTTGTCAAATAAGAATTCTTTATTCCATAAATATGGGTCAAACCCAACTTTGGATAGCTTTTGCCTGAATTGTAGTATGCTGGGGAATTTCACTCACTATAGAGGGGGAGTGGGGGTGGGGGTGGGTAAGGCCCTCTGTAAAAATCCCCTGTACGGGGAGCACGTTCCCTTAATTTTGCATTTGCATGTTTGGCCTGTGCTCTTATGACGTGCTAAAGTAATTACAGTAATTGACAATATCAAGAAGAAAAAGCTAAATCACGTCCATTGTGGTGTCTATTATAGTCTTGAACTGTATACCGAACATCTTTACATAGCATCTTGATGTAGTACAATTTCGGGTAAATTTGTCATAGCAGATACAGAGCATTTTGGTCTTTTTATATTTGTGGAGTTGTTATAGTTTCAGTTCAAGAACAGAGGGCTGTTTCTATGACAGTGGTTAGCTCTAACACTGAGGACTCCTCGCCACTGGATGTAATGCTTCCTAAGGATAAATCCGAGCCTTTGGGTCTTCATATACAACATATCCCCTTGGAAGATGGTGCAGGTGGTCCGGATATAAACTCATCACCAGTGGAAACAACGTTTGATTTGGAAGAAGGGGTAAACCAAGGTCCAAGTGTTGAACATCAGTTCATACCAAGCTTTAATGGGCAGTCCATAATTCATCGAGATGATCAACAAGAAAGACTGATATCTGGCAATCTCTCTATATTGAGGAATGCTTCTGATGAAGACATTCGGTTTTCCTTGCAACTGGGCAAAAACGAGCCCAAGAGAAGACAATCAGAGGCAATAATATAATACCGTGTGGAAGATCCATGACATTTTTTTTTTTCTACATTTTCCTTCAAAGGAACCTTGAGTGAAACCTGTAACTTGAGATCAGATTCATAAGAAAGTCTTGATGCAGTTTGTCTAGTTTCTTATGAGTACCACCACCATTCGGTAAGCTTAAATAAAAGTGATATAAAAGTTACTGTTTAGATAAGGTTTTTTCCATTTTACGTAAAAGGTGTCATTTAATTTTTTTTTAATTATTTTTTTTTTACCGATAAAAAAAATTATAAATTTAAAATTTTGCTTATTGTTATATATATATATATATATATATATATATATATATATATATATGAGAATGATATTACCATTATACCCTTGTAAAATTTATATATTACGATTGTGCCATTGTCCCCCCTATAAATAGGGGCTATTTTATTTCATTAGAAACATTCCTAATAAGAAGTTCTCTCTCATTCTCTCTATTCTCTATTGTTTTATAATAATTTTACAACAAGTTATCAGTACGAGTCTCTAGCCAATTGAGTAATAACGGGAGTATGCTCTACAGTTGCATCTAAATGATGAACCTCTGTATCAGAAACCTGATTATTACAATGTTTTCCTTCAAAACTTTCAAAGCCGATCTACGCAAAATCGTATATCCAATTGACGATCGGAGATCGGATCTGGAATCACGGCGGCAAGACGAATCTCCGGAATCGGCGCGTGTCACCGGCGGCGGCGCGTGGGCCCACGTGTAGACATCAATCCGGCGCGTGCAGGTGCGTGGGGTCGTTTCCGGCGATGGTGTCAAAAGGAAGTTTGTTCATATCGACGTTCTTGATTTTTCTATGGTCTTACTCTTCTGTTTGGTGCAGTTTTGGACATTTTTCGGTGGTCGAACGTGGCGGCGTCGTAAAAACTATTTTTAAAGCAATTCCGACGTGATTTTGGACTTCGGACCAAAAGTAAGTTTGTTCTAAATTAAATTTCAAACCTATTGACGATTTCGATTTATCTATATGATCAATATATTAATATATGAACGATTTTGCCCTTGATGATACGTTAAAATATATTAATCGTGATTTAACGAATTGATTAATCATTATTAATGATATGATGATAAGTGTTAATAGAATATATATATTCTAAATTATTTAACACTACTATGTAATCAATACGATAAAATAAAAAGATTTAAAAGTAACATAATAGTTGCCATACCGTGATGGATTGAGTTATTATGGACTAAATTTATACCTTAACTGGAGATGACTCATTATCGTAACGGATTGGAATACCTTGACTGGATTTGAAGATATGACTCGCTCACTCATGAAAGGTAATTATTTATGTTGTTGCCACCTACATGGTTGGTTTTACCACCTACATGGTTGGCTTTACCAGTTTTAATTATATGATGGCCTATATGACCGGTTTAATTATTTCATTATGTTTACATCGCCTATATGGTCGATTTATCAATTGAATACATATAAATACCTCAGTTGTTGGTTAATTCTAACATATTAGAGGATGTTGTCAACATATATACTTGGTGGTATAACCCCAGTATTATTATTATTATTATTATTATTATTATTATTATTATTATTATTATTATTATTAATATATATACAATATTAAAATATATTAATCGTGATTTAACGAAATTGATTAATCATTATTAATGATATGATGATAAGTGTTAATAGAATATATATATTCTAAATTATTTAACACTACTATGTAATCAATACGATAAAATAAAAAGATTTAAAAGTAACATAATAGTTGCCATACCGTGATGGATTGAGTTATTATGGACTGGATTTATACCTTAACTGGAGATGACTCATTATCGTAACGGATTGGACTATTATGACTGGATTTGAAGATATGACTCGCTCAGGGACGGATCTATATTAGGCCCAGTGGGGGCCATGGCCTCCACTGGGATCTGAAAAAATTTGAGCCCAGTTTTTTGGTTTGGGCCTGTTGGGGACAGTTAGGCCAAAAAAAAAAAAATTGATCTCCCTGTTTTTTAAAGAAAATGGATTAAAATTGAGAAATTTGCAATTGCGAACAATTTAGAATTGATTATTAATGATGTATTGTCATATTTGATATTTCAGATTAATAGATTATGGAGAGATATTTAATAAAAAGATATCGTCAAGAAAATGTTGTTGAGGAGAGTTCAAATAGAGTTGAGAACAATGAGATTGACTCAAATAGAGTTTAGAATTGATTATTGATGATGTATTGTCATATTTGCTTCGTCATTTCAATCATTTTGGTTCAAAAAAATTTCGGGGGCGAACCCTCGGGAGGAGACTTCCGCCTCCCCCTTCATACCATTTGAAAATTTTGGCCCCCACTCATTCGAATCTCTAGCTCCGTCCCTGGACTCGCTCACTCATGAAAGGTAATTATTTATGTTGTGCCACCTACATGGTTGGTTTTACCACCTACATGGTTGGCTTTACCAGTTTTAATTATATCATGTCATCGCCTATATGATCGGTTTAATTATTTCATTATGTTTACATCGCCTATATGGTCGGTTTATCAATTGAATACATATAAATACCTCAGTTGTTGGTTAATTCTAACATATTAGAGGATGTTGTCAACATATATACTTGGTGGTATAACCTCAGTATTATTATTATTATTATTATTATTAATATTTATACAATATTAAAATATATTAATCGTGATTTAACGAAATTGATTAATCATTATTAATGATATGATGATAAGTGTTAATAGAATATATATATTCTAAATTATTTAACACTACTATGTAATCAATACGATAAAATAAAAAGATTTAAAAGTAACATAATAGTTGCCATACCGTGATGGATTGAGTTATTATGGATTGGATTTATATCTTAACTGGAGATGACTCATTATCGTAACGGATTGGAATACCTTGACTGGATTTGAAGATATGACTCGCTCACTCATGAAAGATAATTATTTATGTTGTTGCCACCTACATGGTTGGCTTTACCAGTTTTAATTATATCATGTCATCGCCTATATGATCGGTTTAATTATTTCATTATGTTTACGTCGCCTATATGGTCGGTTTATCAATTGAATACATATAAACACCTCAGTTGTTGGTTAATTATAACATATTAGAGGATGTTGTCAACATATATACTTGGTGGTATAACCCCAGTATTATTATTATTAATATATATACAATATTATTGTTATTTGATACTTCATCAAATGATACCAGAAGTTATCATTACCAAAAGTCGGTAAATGTTGATAAAAATATTTCATCAAATGGTACCAGAAGTTACCAATATCTATATTTGAAAGGGTGGATGAAAATTATTCAACAAGAGAATGTTGATGTATGATAAGATAATATCACATGATAACACGGATATGGCTAATGTGAAAATAATCTCATCAGTATTATGAGATGAATATTAGATGATAAGTGTCTGAAAAGTTCTTGCACGAGCACTTATGTATTCCAGAAGAAGTACATATTTACTCCAGAGGAAGTAAAAATTATCATCTAAACATACTGAAATGATATTATTATTGCTCCTGAAGAAGTATAAACGAGTCATACATGCAAAATACAAAAGGGGGAAACATTTATGATCCTCAAAATTAGAGATGTGTTTCGGGAGTAGCCGTATCCTACCACCTCTGATCTTTTGAGGAAATAAAGAAAAAGATGCGTTTCAAGAGTAAGAATACTCCATACTCTACCACCTTAAATCTTTGAGGTACACAAGATTAAAATATTGATAAAATCCTAGAAATTTATGGTGTGTCTCAAGAGTGAGAATACTCCGTACTCTACCACCACCTATTCTAGGGTTCACAAAGATAAGTTTACATTAACCAGACTCCATTTTCGCTTGATTCCCCTTCCTTGCGATCAATCTATCTTAATTCCTACTGGATCTTGTATTGGAATATATGATTGCAACTTATCCAGCAGTTCCTCGATAGTTGGAGCAGAAATAAAGATTCTCCTAGAAATGGAGAGATGAATCCCTTTTCTACAGCATAATCAAGAAATATTAACAAACCATCAAAGAAATTGTTAATATTTAAAAGCTCAATATGCTTAGTATGGAGATCTAGTTGAGCCCATGAGGTAATATTAAAGATTTTTTCTAAAGTACCAAAACTCCGGGTAGGGCTATGAAGGCATCAGAATCATATAACATGCAAGTTATGCGTTCACGGATAGATAAAGTCTGTACTTCATGCCCTCGTGTTTTTCCTGTGATATCAGCTAAAGGAGTAGGTATAACACCTATCACTCTTGCTTTCTCTACTAGAGTGGATTGTGAAACACAACCCATCAATCCACTGTTACCTCCTCCATACATGAGAGTGATACCTTTCTCTCCCAATTTCTTTCCTAAATCCACGGTTGCTTCTAGATACCCAAAACCTTTTCCTATTTTTGATCCACAAAATACACAGATAGTTTTAATCTGTCGAAGTTTTGATCCTTCCATCTTTGAGAGAATAAGGAAGGAAAAACTTATGAGAAAATGATATTTTGGGATGCATAAACTGTGAAAATCATTGGCTTTTTAAACTTGAAAAACTTCACTATTTACTGCTCGTATTTCGAAAAAGTGAAGATTTACTTTTGACAAAATCATCCTACTCACCTTTCGGTGATTTAATATTTTTAACCAGCCTTTATCAAAACTCGTGAAAGGAAACAGAAAAATATTTTATATGTGCATATATATCAAATGATTTACCTTGTATTAATGCTGCATAGCCAAAACATCATTGTTTATAACAGCCTGGTAAACAGGATCTTTTGCTATTATATTTTTGAGACTATAACGCTCTTTATCGCTGATGAATTTAGTCCATAAAGATAGTAGCTCACGCTGCACATACCCACTGGGGTGCGTCTCAAGAGTCAATCGGATATCATCCAATGACTCCTTACTCAGTCTATCTTATCATCTCGATTTATGGATGAATATCCTTTTGATTTACAATGGGTATCACATGTCCATCGAGCACATTTGTAGCAACTATTTAATCTTTTTGCTCTTCGCTTCTTTGCAAAAGTACTCTTACCTAAGCCAGGCTTGTGCTTAGAAAATGAATCTGGTAATTCACCAGCTAATCGGACTTTTGCTTCAATCAACCAGCGAACATCTTCTGGGATGCCATGATCCATCAGCAACCTCAATCTTTCGAGCCTAATTCGATAAATTTTTCTCAAATCATTTACTGGAAGATTGGAATAATATTTGCGAATATTTGAAAGTATGATATCCATTTTTGATGGATCTAGCCTTCTTCCAAAATCATCTATTTAAATGCATTATTCAACGCGTAAAAGAGCGATGTCTCCGCGTGTCAGTGATAACGATTCCATCAAGAAATAATGGAATAAATTATTGAAAAGGTAAGAACAATGAGATAATGCGTCATTACCTTTTTCGATATAAGGGAAGATTTGGCGACAAGATTGAGATATTTTCTTGGATATTGTACTTGATTTTTTCAGTATAAAAGTAATGAAGGTATACTGATTTGAACTGTACAGAAATACGTACTGATGAAATGAATACTATATTGAACCAGAAGTTCATATATATGTACAAGTGAAATATCTTGTTGAACCAGAAGTTCTATAATGATTGGTTAGATTCCAATTCAATAATGAGATTTATTGAAAATGAAAAATGGCATTCATTAAAGAACCAGAAGATTGTTATCATTGCTGCTTGTTCTCAAAAGCAAATTAATTATCTCACTAAGAAAATGAATGACTGATTATTTGCTCAAGTAATGATATTAAGAGCAAAGTGATAAATGCTAGCATGAATATATCTTAAAGTCATTAATGATTTTACGAATTAGTTGAGATAATAGAATATTATATTGCTAATGGTTTAGCAGATTAAAAGCCTCAAGTTATTTGATATGAGAATAATTTTTTCTCATGCAGCAATATTTTACAAACATGTCAATACTATGAAATAAATATTTGCTTATGAAGCTTTATGATTTGTAAAAGTGCGATATGTATACAATCCTCCAAAAGCGCACTTAGATATATGATTGAGATTATATCTCTAAAAGAATGACATGTGTTATGGCATTTTAGCTGATTGATAATGTTTGAGAACATTATGGAGAAAACACGCCTGAAGTGTAATTATGCCTGAAGCATAATGACTATCGATTCCAAAAATAAATATCTCTTGAATGATTGAAATGATCCCTTTGAGGCTAAATACTCATAGTGAGTAAAATGGACATAGTTAAATGATGAGATATTCAGTACCTGATGATAGAACATATATAGAGATTTCTCTATGTTATATTGAAATGGAATCGATAAACAAGTCGACTGCATACATAAATAACCCTCTTATGAAAAAGAGGTCGATGAAATTATAATACTTTGGCCAAATATATAATCCCAATGTAGGGATTATTGTTCAAGGACCTGAAGTCCAAATGTTTAAATGTATAAAACCAGTAATTATATGTACAAATGAAAAATATTACACAGTAGTAAAAGACGACTCGTTGCGCGCAAGATTTTTCATTGAACTGGTATGACATATGGTGGATAGACTATAGTCTAAATCACTAGCTTGAGCTCTTTGATATACCAATGGGTGAGATCAAAATGTATGATTCTCATCTCGGTACTTTGAGAGTATTCTTTGATGTACCAGTTGATCATGTACGTTGGAATTTCAAGTAAAATGATTGTAGATTATATGTCGAAATTGATATCTATTTCAATGATTGATTATGCTCCTGCAAATTAGAAATTGCAGTTTATAAAGTGCAAGAACATACATGTATAAATCATTGAAAGATTCAATATGCCCAAATTAGTATCACTATAGAATGATACAAATGACTCCGTGATATAATATGTTGAAAGTAAAATTGGAGTGTACTATTTATGACATCTGGGAAATTGATAATTCAATAGAAGTGAATATGAAAATGAATATGTTTAATTATTCACCAGAAGTGAATTCTAAATTTGATTATTCACTAGAAGTGAAAGATGCAATCGATAAATTAGTACAACATTGCTTAATATAGCATGATATGACATCATAAATGAGCTATGAACGATTTATATAAAGCTCATCATGAATGATATGTTTGATGAAAAGATACGAGATTGCATCAATATACTTGTGATATTCCATGAAAAGGAATAAATACGCATTGCACTCTTTTTCCCTTAGCTAAGGTTTTGTCCCACAGGGTTTTCCTAGCAAGGTTTTTAATGAGGCAACGGTTGAGGCGTATTGATGAGAATAATGTACTCTTTTTCCCTTCGCTGAGATTTTGTCCCACATGGTTTTCCTAGCAAGGTTTTTGAGGCATCATCATAGCTATCAACAAGCTATAATTCAGCAACACATTGTTATACTGGAATGATATCAACAAATGAAGAAAATCATACACATCTTATGAAGAATGTTATGATATCGGCTACACACAAGAAGATTTTCATATATATTCCAGAAGAAAGATGATATCATTATTCAAAAGGTTCATGAATACTTGATTGCACACTTCAGGGGGAGAATCATGCTGTACTCTTTTTCCTTTGTCCAGGTTTTGTCCTACTAGGTTTTCCTGATAAGGTTTTAACGAGGCAGCGGCTGTACTCTTTTTCCTTGGTTCAGATTTTATCCCACTGGATTTTACTGACAAGGTTTTATTGAGGCAGCACTTTAGAACTACAAGATTCAGTACATGATTTGTTCTACTCGAACGTCAGACTCAATGATTCACCATGGTCAACATCAGGGGAGCTTCTGTACTCTTTTTCCTTCGCTCAAGTTTTATCCCACTGGGTTTTCTTAGCAAGGTTTTAACAAGGCATACAATTCAGTAATATGTCATTTAAGGGGGAGTGTTATATATATATATGTGTGTGTGTGTGTGTGTGTGTGTGTGTGTGTGTGTGTGTGTGTGAATGATATTACCATTATACCCTTGTAAAATTTATATATTACGATTGTGCCATTGTCCCCTCCTATAAATAGGGGGCTATTTCATTTCATTAGAAACATTCCTAATAAGAAGTTCTCTCTCATTCTCTCTATTCTCTATTGTTTTATAATAGTTTTACAACACTTATAATTTTATTTATTTTATCCTTCTTAACTAGCTTTCTATCTCTTTTAACATTTAACATATTTGGATAGCTTGGCAAAGATCCTTGCGGTTCGATCATGCAGGTCACTTGCCTTGTATCCATACAACACTTCAAATGGTGTAAGCCACTTTAAAACAATGTTAGGTATTCTATTAATATTGCTCGTTTGATTTTCATTAAATTTTTCTCTTTTTTTAGAGTGCTCAATCTTAATCATTCATTAAAAGTCAAGCTTACAATATTTGACTTTTCAATCAAATTTCAACCATCCATTTTCATAAAAATCATTATTCATTAAAAAAAAAAAAACTCTTTTTAAACAATATCAAATACACTCAATGTAAGTAGCCATAAGGATAGAATCAGATCAAAATTTTGAAGACATATTTGCTTGAAACATCAAGGGTCTAGCAATTGACAGAGTGATTATGTTTTTGTTCTACAACTTCATTTTCCTGTGTGGTGTAAATACATGACTTTTGATGCAGGATTCCAAGAGATTGCAATAAGTTTTGACATTCAAAACTGTAAATCTAGTATCATTGTCAGTCCTAATGCATCTGATTTTCTTATCAAAATGAGTTTTCACCATATGAAAGAAAGATTCAAGGGTCTTAACCACCCGCATTTTATGAATCATCATGAATGTTCAAGTGGTTTTGCTATAATCATTAACTATGGTTAGCAATAAATGAGTATTGTTTATAGGACCTCAAATGTTAACATGTATTAGATCAAAAATTGTATTTGAGTGGATTTGGCTGGTTGGGAAATTTAATCTATGCTATTTTGCTTTTCTTTGTGACAAACATCACATTTTTATAAGTGATTCATGGCCTAACACTCAGCTTCCATGCGAGCTCTAAGTGCGCTCCCATTCGAGCTCTCAGCGATAAGTGCGACTTGAGCTTGTTACAACCTAAGGCTCAGCTTCTATGCAAGCTCTCAATGTGCTCCCATGCGAGCTGTCAGTGATCGATGCGACTTGAATCTCTTATGGCCCAACCCTTAAGCTTCCATGTAAGCTCTCAGCACGCTCCCATGCGAGCTCTTAGCGACTTGTGCGACCTAAGCGTATTACGACACTAATCTCAGCTCCCGTGCGTGTTCTCAGTACGTTCGCATGCGAGCTCTCAGAGACCTGTGCGATCTGAGCCTATTACGGCCCAAATCTCAACTCCCATGCGAGCTCTTTTTCTTTGCCAAAACAAGCTAGCTCGCATGTGAGCTTGCCAAAAAAAAAAAAATCCAATTTTTTGTGTATTCATGAATTTATAAATATGGAATCAAGAAAAAAGGGGCTAAATTTAAAGATGCAAAATCAGCTTGGACTAAAACACCTCAATTTGTAAATGGACCTCAACAGGCCAAAACGTCTAGCTCATTCAATATTCACCACGTGAGGTAGGAGCTAATGAAGGCTCCAGCTTGATCAATCCCCAATTCTTAGCAGGCTGACCAGGATGTTAGGAGGGAAAATGGGGACAGTTCCCAAGAATCTAGCGACTACATGAAGAATGAAGTAGTGAAGACCAAGTGTCTTTTAAGGGTCATTATTGTAATTATGTAAAGATACGGAACGTAGCGGGTTATTATGTTCTTTTCCTTATTTGGTGCCCAAGGAATGATAAACTTCTCCCTATAAAAGAGGGCTCATTCCTATGCTACGGGGAAGGCTCTTGACAGAATAAAGAGCTCTCTATCTCCCCCTTCATGTAAATTTTCAATTTATTAAATATAACATATAAATTATATTTAGGACTGTCTTACAATTTATGCACTTTTAATACATTTTTTTTTTTTTTTTGACAAGAAAGATGTGGGTTCATTTTTTTACGTCAATAGTGATGGAGCACCGGCTGCACTGCATGGCTTGGGATTTTTGGGATAATATTGTCCTTTGATCTCAGAATTATTTATTTTAGATCTTGCTTTTTTTTTTTTTTTTATTTCTTAGTAAAATTTCTAAAGCTTAGTGAAGCATGGTGCTATTATTAAAAATGAAGAATACTTAAGTAAGATATTTAAAAAATGCATTTCAAATTTAAGAAATTTAAGATTTTATTTCAAACATCGGGTGTTAATTAATAATTAAATAGGCTTATAATCAGTGATGAATCCAGGATATTGGTTGAGTTAGAGCATACTTTGACTTTTGACTGTTAATCGACAATCATCAACTGTCCCAATAACAAAATATTATTTAATACGAAAATATTATTTAATACAAACAACATATAAACACTATAAAACTTAATTGAAGCGTTCCGTTTCAGTTGGAAAAAACGTAAGATAAATTGTGACTTAGAAAATCCAGATTTGCGACTAGGAAAAAGCTGTGACCTATAAAATTCGAGATTCATGGTCGATAAATAAGTTGTAACTTAAGAAACTTGTAATTGTCACAAAAAATAAGTCATGAATTTGTTTAATTGTGATCAATTAATTTGAAATTTGTCATCATGAATTAAGTTGTGACTTATAAAATTGAGATTTGTGACCAGGAAAAAGTTTGGACCTACTAAATTCGAGATTTGTGACCGAAAAATAAATTATGACTTACAAAATTTGTAAAATGTGATTAAAAAATAAGTTGTGACCAAAGTTTTCAGAATTTTTGATGGAGAAAAACGTCGTGACCTATAAATTTTTTGACTTGTTATCAATAAGAGAGTCGTAATAGATTAATTTAATAATTTATGATCTAAAAATAAGTTGTGACTTATAAGATTTGTGATTTGTGGTCGAGAAATAAGTTGCGACTTACAAAATTTGTGATTTGTGACCGAGAAATAAATTGACTTATAAAATTCGTAATTATAACCGAGAAAAAAGTTGTGACTTACAAAATTCGTGATTTTTGATCGATAAATAAGTCGTGATTTATAAGTTTTTAATTTGTGACTAAGAAATAAGTCGTGACCAAATATTTGTGATCGAGAAATTAGATGTGAACCATATTTGTGATCGAGAAAAAAGTCGTGATCTTTAATATTTGTGATTTATGACCAATTAATTTGATAATTTGTGATCAAGAATAAGTCGTGACATATAAATTTATTATTTGTGACTTGAGTTAAGTTGTGACCAAATAATTTGTGACCTATAAAATTTGTGATTTGTGTTTGTGACCACAAATTATACAATTGTGACCTCAATCTATTTAATTACCTATTTTTTAATTAAAAACCTTTTTTTTGTATTAAAATAATAAGTTTCTTAAATTTTAAATTTCATCTTTTAAACTACTTGTATATGTATTTATCCCAAAAAAATTAAAAAAAAATCTGAAAATTCGACAGGATCCAGCACGAGTGGCTGAACTGAATGGCCTAAGCTGGATCCGTCCATGCTTATAATCACAAATCACAAAATATATAAGTTATAAATTACCAAATTAATTGGCCACAATTGTGACATTTTGGCCCTTATATTTTTGATTTCTTCCTTGATTTCTCAATTGGCTCAACATACTTCTCTAATGTGTTTAATTTAACTCTAAAACTCATCCAAAAGCTCATCTTTTCCATTCATTGCTTCATTCATGTGATTTTGAATTATTTCCGAAATATAAACAAATACAAACAAATCAATAGCTTTTATTAAAACGACAACATATTATCATAAATTGGACATGTTGAAATTCTAAATATATAGATCGTAGTAATTGTTCTAAAGTGAGTGCACAGTGCTGAAAGTTTGGACAACCGTGGCAACATTTCATTTTAGAAATAAATAAATGTCATCCACTAAATATGATACTTGAATATTTACAAAACCATGTCTAGTTGATGATGTCATGTCTACAATACCAATTATGTGAAGTTTTGAGCTTGGAGTAACGCTGTGATATCAAATTGTTGAGTTTAATACTCAAACAAAATTATATTATTGATCAAATATTTTCTCATGATGGCACTTCTACCAAAATGACTAGACCCACTTACTACCTTACTCACTTACAACCTCTTTTTATCACTTCTCTCACACCTTACAACACACACACACACACACACACACACACACACACACACACACACACACACATGTATATAGGTATGTTGGAGTTTGTATAGAAATATAAAGAGTTTTGGATGAAGTTTATCCCACATAGGATAGAAATGAATATATAGACCACTTTATAAGTGTAAAAATTATACACTTGTCAAATTGGACAAAAGACCAACCTATTGGGTTTTGGGCCTAATCCATGTAATTTGAGCTTGTTTGGACTATTTAATGGGTATATATATATATATATATATATATATATATATATATATATATATATATATATATATATGTCAAAAGATGGGCCTTGGGCCTTGAGGTCTCATGGATCCAAATAAATTAATTTTTGCATTTTATTTATTTGGTTGGTCTAATAACAGAAATTCGATTTCAAGTTAGCAGTTATGTCCAAATTCGGTTTTGATAAGATTTGAAAGGAACAGTTGTGTAAGAAACAGTTGTGTCTGATCAACACAACTTTTCATTACATAACCATATTCTTGGAGGTCTATAAATACATAAACAGGAATTAAGTTTCATTAATTTTTTCTGCATTCTATCCTTCAAATTCTGAGAAAAAATTCACTGAGTAAATTTGCCAGGGCCAAGAATTTGGGTGCTAGATTCTTGGTTACAGATTGTTGAATCCTGGTAGAAGACGCTCATCGAACTGCAAGCACACGAGTAGGGGCGAAATTCTGCTATAGGACATAGCCAATTGCTAGCCTCAATCTGCATTCAAGTCAGTCTTTGATTATTATTCATCTTGTTGATTGTTTCATTTCACTTCATTTCTTATTAGTATTACAGATTGTTTCCAACAAGGTAGAGAAGACTATGGAATTGTTATCTACATTTATCTAGAGAATTCTTCAATGGAGGTGGAGAAGAAGTTCAGGAAATTCTTGACAATTCTTTGGTGATTGAAGCAAAGTGCATAGAGTGTTCTAGGATCTTCATTTCACTTGATGGTAGTGACATTAAATTGTTTCATATGCTTCCAGAATTTTTTGCAACCCATAGATGTATGAAGTTAGTCCCGCGAATTTCTAGATATTTCAAAGTCGGTGGTGATTCTTCAATTCTACCCTTCAACACCGACTTTTTATTTCAACTATTTTCTTTTTCGTCATTTCCAAATGTGTCTCAAACAATTTTGAAATGCTCAATCTTTTAGTCAATGCATCCGTGACTTCAAATATGTTAGGCTCTTTCATACTTTCATCTTCATCTATTTCTAAGTTCACATGCTTGGTATTCAATTTTTCATGTCCACCCAATTTGAATGTGAGTTTGTACGTACCTCAATCTCTTATTGTATACTCTTATAATCCTCATCTAGTATTTCTTGATCAGCATCATTTTGCTAAGACTTTTTAGCATTCTTGTAAGTTCTTCTTCATCACTTGACACTTGCATATCTTTAGATTTCTCACGACTTTTTATTATCTTTGGATACTCTTGTTCATTAAATGATTTCGTCAAATCTTATATTTCTTCGAGCTCTTATCTTACCTTGCTGATTTGTTCAAGCACATTTGCCTTCAGCTTGTCATCAAATTCCATTAAAACATGGCTTCAATGTTTGTGTTATCTGCCAAGAATCAGCTTCTTCAAACGTTTCTTCTAGGTGACAGTTCATATCTTTGCGGAGTCAACCAAGAAGACTCTTATGAATCTCAATGTCCCCTACGGAATCATAAATCTAATCCTCTTCATATTTCATTTCTTCATGAAGAACCACCACCAACGATGATTCGTCTTTTAGACTTGAATTAAATTTCTACTCTTGAACCTGCTTAATTGTTGTTGTAGCTGCCTCGGCATCCTAGTTTTCATCACTATTGTATTTTTTTCCTTTTGGAGGTTGCTAGGTTCCCTTCTACTGTCTCCTTCTTAGACCAACAACCTCTAGTATAATGGCCTCGTTTTCCACATACAAAGCACAATTCATTGGTTTGACGATATCTATTAAAAGGATGACCTCTCTTATTGTAATTTTGTTGAGCTCCCCTTCTCTCGTAACATCCTTCAACTCGTTCTATAAATTTATTTTCTTTTACTTCTCTATTATTTTATTTACGAAATTGGCCTCTCCTTTTTAGGTGAATAATGCTTCTTTCTCTACTTTCTTTATTGCGGACCCTAACATTTGCTTGGTAAACCCTTCTGGTCAGCCAACAAATTTTCGAAGTTTACCGGTGACAGTTGTTCTGGCCAACCTTGTATAGCAGTAATAAAGCCTCTAAACTCGGGTCTCTATCCAAGTATAATTATCCTTCTCATTCAAAATTCTGAATTTTTGCTTGAAGAATCTAATTCACATATTTGACGACAGAGAGGCTTTATCGTATTAAAGTATTGGTTTATCATCATTTCTCCTTGTGCAATAGAGAGGCCTTACCTACCACTTGTAGGTCGCCCATTGTGACTTGCATAACCTCCACATTATCAAGCAAGCTTTATAAAAGCTTCACAACTCACTTTGGGCACGAACTCTAGAAGCTCAAAATCTTTTTCCCAATCTCCTCGCTCTGAAACTCGTGGCCTACAATCGACCAACTCTGATACCAAATTACTGAGTTTGGAGTAGCGCTTTGATACCAAACCGTTGATTATAATATTCAAACGAAAATATTTTATTGATCAAATATTTTTACAAATATAAGCACACCTCACAATTATTTTATTATAGCACTTCTACCAAAATTACAAGACCCACTTACTACCTTACTCTCTCACAGCCTCTCTTTATCACTTATGTCACACCTTACCCCCCCCCCCCCCCCCAACACATTTAGGTAGAGAAGACTATGGAATCGTTGTCTATATTTATCTAGAGAATTCTTCAATAGAGGTAAAGAAAAGTTCTGAAAAATTCTTGACAATTCTTTGGAGGTTGAAGCAAAGTATATTGAGTGTTTAAGTATCTTCATAAAACTCTTTTTGATCTCAGAGCTGGCATAGAGTGGCGATGAGAAGTAGTGACATTGGACTTACTATTCGACTTAACAAACTTTCAAAATAATAACAAAATTCAAACGAAAAGTCTACCATTAAGGTAAATCGCACTCAGGTACCAATCTGTAATGCCTCGAAATCTTTCTACCCGACGTGTTACCAAACATGTATTCATTAGCGTTAATCGTATAAAAAAAATAAAATATCGGAAAAATTTTAATTTTGAATTAGTTAACTAATATTTCAAAATCATAACAACTTTTATCATGTAGACTTAGAAGATATGGAAAAAAAAAATGAAATATGTTTTAGAAAAACTCAGTAGCTGGTGCAATTTTTCCCGGGTGGCTCAGTGAGTTTCTAAAAATTATTTAACACAACAAATGTTGTTGAAAATTTATGAAAATTTAATACAGTGTATAAGACTCATATAAGTACAACTTATAAAAATCTGGGATCTTGAACACGACCTTTGAAACACGAAATGAATTTTTAAATAGGTTGGACTGTGTTCACAAAACTGACCCATTGTATTTTTCTAAAAAATGGCATAATAAATTCCACAAGATTCAGATCGACTTGTTTTCAATCAATCCCACGTGAAAGGTAACTGACAAAGGGTTGTTTTTCAATTTAAAATATGCTGAAATTCTAAATATATAGACCGTAGTAATTGTTTTAAAGTGAGTGCGGAATACTGGAAGTTTGGACGGTGGTCACAGCATTTCATTTCAAAAATAAATAAATGTCATCCAGTAAATATGATACTTGAATATTTACAAAACCACATTCAACTTAGAAATTACCCCGGCTTAAAACGTAATCTAGCATTAAAATGAATAAGTCTCAAATTAAAAATAATAAAAAAAAGAAGCATAAAACTTGGATTTTTGTCACTACTTTCCGCCATCATGCCGTGCCAGGCTCTTCAATCTGAAAGATATTTTAAATAATAAGCATTTAGAAAAAGTATTTAGTAGCATGTACACACGCTAATGAAGATAATATATACCAATACTTAAATACATGTCAAAAACAAATTTTATTCTTGGGGGAAAATTTCAGTTCAGACGGTCTTAAAATTTTAGCCTGATTAACTTCAACCTTCGAAGATATTCCCAACATAAACATAGCCATAGCACGCTAACAATTAATTTCGCATGTATTAAGCAACACGTTTCATAAAACATAAGTAATTACTTATGTTTTATGAAACGTGTTGCTTAATACATGCGAAATTAATTGTTAGCGTGCTATGGCTATGTTTATGTTGGGAATATCTTCGAAGGTTGAAGTTAATCAAGCTAAAATTCTAGCATAAAATTAAATTCAAAAGTAATAACATTTGTGTAGGGAGAAGATACTACCTTAATTTTTTTTCGAAAAATTGCTAGAGTGAAGTCGTAAGTAAAGTTCCAATGCCAGATCATCAAAAATCAATAGCTTGCCAAAGTTTTTCCATTCAAAATATGTGTTGGCCGTGTGAAAAGAATGGATGAAACTTCCTGCTCTTCATTGCTTTACCTTAATAAAGGGCATTATATGCAATTGGTTGGAAGAATTTTAATTGCTCTAACAGTGATTTTTTTTTAAGTGAGGGGAGTGGGTTAAATGGAGAGGTTTGAGGGATAATTACCAACTGCTCAAACGAAATGATGAGTGGGAACAAAACTGAATAGACCATGTTACATGTAGTGACGAATTCAGAAAAGTGATTCAGCACAAGTGAATTTCATTCAGCACGAACGATCACAATAAGGTTAGAGGGAAAAAAATTTGACGTCAGAATTATAAGGTAAAAATAATAATAATAATAATAAAATAAAATAAATTTTGCGAATCTAGCACGAGCGATCGGCCGAACTCACATCCCTCCGAATCCGTCCATGGCTACTTGTACTAATTAATTGACAAATTTGTTTACTTGAGGGAGGGGGGAGTAAACAAATTTGTCAACCATTGAGAGTACAAATAGCATTTCCCAACTGAATAATGCACGTCAAAATAGGGAGAAAAAGTGTAACCCTTTTCTTTAAAAACGGGCATAATAACCCCTCAATTATGAATAAAATATTGTATAAAATTGCATTCCTTTAAATTGAAATTACTTAGGTCGAACTCAAATAAAATAACTTTTTCTTGGGCCCGTTGTTGACGTCAAAATATGAATTTTTAGTCGACAAAGTAGATGAAATGAAAGAAGATAGAATGCTGTTTTTCAAGTAAAAATGGGAGAGAATCAAGCTTTGTTTATAAGACTTTTACATAGAAATTTTGTATGGATCAGTATTTAATTTAATGGAATTTTTCCTACATTGGAGAGCTTTGAAGCTCTCTGATCTTTACCCAGAGAAAAAGCAAGAAGAAGATACCCCCTTTTCTCTCTCCATTTAGACTTATATATACAAATCATATTTACACATTAAGCCCTTCATCTAATAATTACATATTGGATTGACCTCTTATAAATATGAGCAATTTTTCTCATATCTTCATATAATTATCGAAGTGATCCCTTGAATTTGTCTTGAGTAATCTTGATTCTTAGTGATGCTGTAAAAAATCCTAACCTTAACGTGGCAAGATCTAATAATACTTGATTGCTGGAAAAGACCAATGAATACGCCTTGGTTGACCTGCAAAAAAGGCGAGGAGGATTTTCCCCGTCCCCCCTCCGGTGTAAGAATTAGTTTTCTGAAAAAATATAGAGAGAGAATATTTAACTGAAAAATGTAGAAAATAATGAATGAATAATTTGTGATCAAAGGACCTGTATTTATAGGGCTGAAAAGTCCATAACCTCTTTTGGTTAAGGAAGGAGTCCCTTTGATATAAACTTACCTTTTATGAAGAATTCTATTATTTCAAGGAGTGAATTTCCCCTTTTTCAAGAGGTCCCCTCGTGGGTTAGGATTCCTTTCTTCCTTTGATGGGCCCAATAAAGGAGGCCCATGGGCAAGGCCCATAGTCGACAAATACCTGAATTTCCTCCCGCATGGAGTTATGTAGAGTGAAGTGACCGGATTAGGCCGACCACTGTAGTATGTCGATACCTGACCATTTGAGAAAGTCGGGCATTACCCGACCTTAGACAAAGATAAGGTCGGGCATTACCTGTCCTGAGCAAACTTATGCCTGATAAGCTAAGAGACCGGGGAAGTGGAATGGTCGAGCTCAAGGGTCAACCACAAGGCCTTTAGGTGATGAGAAAATGGTCGGATCATTATCCCCTGTGCATCAGAGATCGGCCACAGATCTTTGAATGCATGTCTTTTCTGACAGCTGTCATATTTATGACGTATTTTGCCACCTGTTTTGTCCTTTGTTTTACGCGTCATCATTAATGCCACACTACTGGATTGTCGCCACGTGTAAAAGATGAGTGGCGGGGATTCAAAAAATTTCCCGCCTTTTTCTCTTATATATATGTGGTCCATATCCTCTCATTCTTTTCACTTTGCGATTTTAGTAAAAACCAGACAAATCCTCGAGCGCCTAGCACGAGCTAAAAATTCGAAGCACGACCTTTAGGTAAGCTCGACCTCCCCCAACCTTATTTTTATTCTGTAACTTACTCGTTAGGAAAATGGCCAGGAAAGTGAACATCACGGACCTTAGGGAGGTAGAAAACCTGGACGAGGTCCTAGACGTCGAACCAATAGGATTTTTACCAACCTCCACCAACCACTGGGGGGGACGAGTCGAGCGATGACGAGGAAGTCAACAACCCTGAATTTGATGAGGGCCCGGGAACTCCCGACCTAGAGTTACCAACATTCAACAGTAGGATGAAGGAACATATGGTTGAGGCAGACATGAGGAAGTTTGGCCTTTCTGACAGGTACACTTCCCGGGTCCCCGAGCATGATGATGTATCATATCATTGTCAGGAAGGGGAGATCGTAGTATTCCATGACTCGTTAGTGTCCGGCCTTAGGTTCCACTTACATCATTTTTTTGTAGACTTCCTTTTTACGACTACCATTCTTCCCGGCCAGCTGGCTCCAAACGGGTGGAGGATTCTAGTTTACTTTTTTGTTTTATGTAGGAGTCTAGGGATCGAGCCTACCGTAAACCTTTGTAAATGCCTTTTGGATTTGAAGTTTTTACCTCAATGTAACTGTTTCGTGTACTTATGCGGGAAGGGAAGGTTCGAGGTACCTTGGGTCCCCTCTTCCTTAAAGTATTGGAAGGAAATTTTTTTTTATATCAAACCTCGGGAAGGTGAGAATATTTTTTGGCCCACCTTTAGAAAACCGGAAGTAGATAATTTCAATAGAATGGGTAACGTAGGGGAGGACGTGATGGCCGACCTTTTGGCCAATGCCATAAGAGTTTGTGACTTCGGACTTCTGGCCGAGGAGGCTTCAGATCTTACTACCAACGAGATCTTAGGTCAGGTCGGCCTTGACTTGGGGCCCGGTAGGACCCGGCCTTGTAAATTAAGTAATAGTTGATTTCATTTTTCCACTAGAAAACATTGCCTTCCCCTATCTTATTCTTTTTCGTCTAAGTATACCTTCCCGTCCTTCACAGGTATGGCTTTTTACGGAGACAGGTTAAGGAAGGCGGCCGAGGAGAGAGTTCGGGCGGCTGATGAGAGGAGGAGGGAAGGTGGCATTACCCGACGATGGCCACAAAAAAGGCCACGCCAGACACAGTCCGGGTCGGGCGAAACTTTAAGGAGGAACGCGGAAGCTCCACTTCGACGCGATACCAGCCAAGGTGTTCGCCGCCCTCCTCCCCTGGAAGAGAATACCAGATCTTCTCCTCCCCCTGAAGCTACTGTAGAGGGCCCTACCCTGGCCGACCTGAGGTCTAAACTGGAGGAGAGTTACCACCCCGGTCTCCTGGAAAAATATTCTGATGAAGTCTCGCTGGAGAACGGGGTGGACCATTTTCTGAATGCGGTGCTTAAGGTAATTTCAAGATGATATCCTACTTTTTGTGTTACATTTTGCCTTCAATCTTAAAATAACACAAGTATTTAACTCGTACAGATGCTTAGCATTGGCCGGGGTCTTCTAACACAAGGCGTCAAGCGAGGGGAGGCTACAAGTCAGCTCGTCCATTCTATACAGTACGAGGCCACCCGTGTTAACATTGCAGAAGAAAAGTTAACCAAAGTGGAAACTGACCTGGCCTTAATGACCCAAGAACAGGACCTCACTCGCTCTGAAAATGCCAAACTTTTGGACGATCTTCGCAGGGCCAGGGAAGAGATAGAAGCGGCGAAAGTGGCGGCGGTTGAGGCTGACAAGAAATCTGAAGAATATGACCTTGTCATGGGTAATTATGCCCTGGAATCATACTCCCAAGGCATGAGGCAAGCCCGGGCTTGGATCAAGATACATGCACCCGACCTTGACACCAGCCCGCTCTCCCAATTTCCATTGGGCACGAAAGATCTTGACCTCACTCCTTTCATGGAGGAAGATGTGGTGGAGGTCGGCTCTAATGATGAAGAAGCCCGGGCTAGTGACCCCGACCAGTAGTAGGGAAATTCTCCTGTGTTGTTAACAATTCACACTTGTATAGCCCGGGGTATGCCTCGTGGTCTTTTGTAACAAGGCTTTTGTTAATGAAATTTTTTGTCAAAGCTCGTGTTATTCATTTGCATCTATGATTTTCTCGCTAAAGTTGGGAAAGCACGATCTTCTCGTTAGTACACAAAATAGTTCGAGCTTATAACTTGCGAATTTTGAGAATAGATATTCTATAAGGTCAGGTAATACCGACCTCTTTGAGCAATTCATGGGGTCGAGCTTTTGCAAGATTCCCAAAATCATCATTTTGATTCCATATGGCCGGGTCGTGACTGACCTCACATATATGAGCGTTTGTCTTTTGTATCCTCAAGACTAAGTTGAAGATAAATGATTAACAAGATAGCGTATGCCCGACCTTTTGACTTAAAGATAAGATCGAGCTTTTTACTTGCGATACTGCGAGAATTTTTTGATAAGATGTGGTTATACCGACCTCTGTTTTAAGAAACAATTATTTTGAATTTCATGTTGGGAAGTAATTTGTAATGTCTTGTCATGAGACCTTTTAAATTACTTGATGAGAAATAATTTGTAACGTCTTGACATGAGACCTTGTAAATTATTCGTAGAAGAATAACTTGTAAAGTCTTACCATGAGACATTGTAAATTATTTGATGGGAAATAATTTGTAACGTCTTGCTATGAGACCTTGTAAATTATTCGTAGAAGAATAACTTGTAAAGTCTTACCATGAGACATTGTAAATTATTTGATGGGAAATAATTTGTAAAGTCATGTGGATGACGTAAATTATTTCAATATCTGAACTTTGTAGTGCTCATTCTTTGGAAGAATTACTTTTATTGAAGGGGACTGAACGATGGGCCTCGTTAAAACCTTACTCAGAAAAATCCAGTGGGAAAAAATCTGGATGAGGAAAAAGAGTACCCGTCCCTGACGCTGAAAGAAAGAACAATGGGTACGCAGGCCCGACCATAATATTTACTGATGGACGTGCAAGTCCGAAAGTAAAAATAAAAATGGGCGCACAGGCCCTTACTACGACTAAATGACTCGATATCAACAGAGATATGATTACTTGTAGTATGGCTTCAAGTTCTCCACATTCCATGGTCGAGGAAGAGATTTTGAATTCATTATGTGGAGGCTGTATGAGCCCTTGCCCACCTTTCGGATGACTTCATAAGGTCCTTCCCAAATAGGCCCAAGCTTCCCTGATTGATGATCGACAGCCTCATTGCGGCGAAGGACAAGATCTCCCATTCTGAATTCCCTCTTCTTTACTCGGATATTGAACTTCTTAGACATGGTCTGTTGGTACGCTGCTATTCTTAATGGTGCATTTTCCCTGACTTCTTCTAGAAGATCTAGACTTTCTCTCTGTCCTCCAAAATGGTCGGGTGATCCCGTGGACATAGTACGGAAACTCGGGATTGTTACTTCTACCAGAACGGTAGCTTCCATTCCGAAGGCAAGCATGAACGGAGTCTCCCCTGTTGTAGTTTTGAACGTGGTTCGATTGGTCCAAAGTATTTCTGGAAGGAGATTGGGTCAATCACCCTTGGCCCTGTCGAGGCGAGTCCTCAAGTCTTGCACGATGAGTCTGTTTGTGACTTCGGCTAACCCATTACTCTGTGGGTGCAAAACGGAAGTCAACCTGTGTTCTATCCCCAAGTTCTTGCAGAATTGCTTGAAGGCTTGACACTCGAATTGACGCCCATTATCCGTTATCAATGTCTTAGGAAGGCCAAAATGGCAGACTATTAATTTCCACACAAATGCTTCCAACTTTTGTTCTGTGATTACGGCTAGCGGTTTGGCTTCCACTGTGACGACCCGAAATCTTGACCATTCGAGTGCCACTAAAAGTGACTCATATCATATTATCGAGACTTAAATAGTAATGTAAAATTATTCAAAAGAATAATTAGAATCCCATAATTTTATTTGTGAATATAAATAGAACATAATTTTCTTACATAAAGTTCAACATAATTATCTCATCAATCTTAACCACTTTTGCCACTTCCATGTTGACCGCCTCGAACCTTCAATTATCTGAAAATGGTAAATATCGTAGAGTGAGATTTATAAAATCCCAGTAAGTATACCAAGCATAAATTTTCTTTTGAAAGCATATGGATCATTTTCATCATAACATAGGATAGGATCGAAATACTCATAAATATAGGGAGACACAAGAATTTTACCGAACTTAAATGGCAAGAATTCTTATGTGTAGCGCTACTAAACTCCGGTCCCCTTAGCATAATCATAAACATATCATATGGAACCCATAACAATCTTGTGAGATTGATTTCATAGCAATGATCCAAACATTTTCATAAAAACATAAAGATATACTTACTTGTCATAAAAACATACTTACTTTTCATAAAAATATAAGGTGTATTTACCTTTCATAAAAACAGACTTACTTTTCATAAAAACATAAGATATACTTACTTGTCATAAAAACATACTTACTTTTCATAAAAACATAAGGTGTATTTACCTTTCATAAAAACATACTTACTTTTCATAAAAACATAAGATATACTTACTTGTCATAAAAACATACTTACTTTTCATAAAAACATAAGGTGTATTTACCTTTCATAAAAACATACTTACTTTTCATAAAAACATAAGATATACTTACTTGTCATAAAAACATACTTACTTTTCATAAAAACATAAGGTGTATTTACCTTTCATAAAAACATACTTACTTTTCATAAAAACATAAGATATACTTACTTGTCATAAAAACATACTTACTTTTCATAAAAACATAAGGTGTATTTACCTTTCATAAAAACATACTTACTTTTCATAAAAACATAAGATATACTTACTTGTCATAAAAACATACTTACTTTTCATAAAAACATAAGGTGTATTTACCTTTCATAAAAACATACTTACTTTTCATAAAAACATAAGATATACTTACCTTTTAAAAGATTAAAATGAAGTGTAGTAGTAAATGGACCAAAACTTTCTTGACCACCTTGAATTTCTCTTACTTGTGGATTTTGTCAAGAGATTGGAAATAAGTGTATATGTGTAGAGTTGTGTGTAAAAGAGATGGGTTTAAATAGATGTATAAAGTTGGCATATTGTAAACATAATCATTCAATTCTATTAATTTTAACACATCATTTTCTTAAAGTAAAGCACCATTCATATACTTTTCCATATTTATACAAATAATATGCTCTTCATGATTATATATAATGGAGTATATAATTCATTCATATACTTTTCCATATTTATACAAATATTATGCTCTTCATGATTACATATAATGGAGTCTTATCAATCATTCATATACTTTTCCATATTTATACAAATATTATGCTCTTCATGATTATATATAATGGAGTATATAATTCATTCATATACTTTTCCATATTTATACAAATATTATGCTCTTCATGATTATATATAATGGAGTATATAATTCATTCATATACTTTTCCATATTTATACAAATATTATGCTCTTCATGATTACATATAATGGAGTCTTATCAATCATTCATATACTTTTCCATATTTATACAAATATTATGCTCTTCATGATTATATATAATGGAGTATATAATTCATTCATATACTTTTCCATATTTATACAAATATTATGCTCTTCATGATTATATATAATGGAGTATATAATTCATTCATATACTTTTCCATATTTATACAAATATTATGCTCTTCATGATTACATATAATGGAGTATATAATTCATTCATATACTTTTCCATATTTATACAAATATTATGCTCTTCATGATTACATATAATGGAGTATATCAACCATTCATATACTTTTCCATATTATTAAATTAAGATTCTCATAATTATTATATATAATGGAACCTCTCATGCTTACATATATTTTCTTAATTTCAATAATAAAAATAATTTTTGTATAAATAAATATTGGGATAACATTGAATTAAGTACTTGGACTTAATATACTTTAAATCAAGAGAATGGAGATATTTTTAGAATTTCGGAATTTAATTTAAAATCGAACGATCTCGATTATTTCTTGACTTGGCTATACGAATACGTCGCGGCGTTAACTTAATAAAAATGGGTGAAATAGTAGCGACACGATTTTCTATTAAAATAATTATTAATCGCGTAAAAATTCTTAGTTGCTGGGAAGTAAAAACCGTATTGCACACTAAATTTCGGCCTCATACTCTGCATCATTATTAGTTGCTGGGAAGTAAAACCGTATTGCACACTAAATTTCCATCGTGCCATCATCTTTCTTTAGTATGATTCCGGCCCCCGAGCCTGCGGCATTCGATGCTCCATCTACTTCCAAGGTCCATGTGGCCTCTTCCCTATCATGACCTGTTGGCCCCCGAGGTCTTGGGGCGAGTTCGGCGACGAAGTCAGCCAAGACCTGAGCTTTGATGGAAGGTCGAGGTTTAAACTCGATGTCATATTCCCCAAACTCGATTGACCATTTGAGTAGACGACAAGATACGTTGGGTTTCTGTAAGATTTGCTTCAAGGGATGATTTATGAGAACAGTTATGGCATGGGCTTGAAAGTATGGTCTTAACTTTCTAGCTGCTGTAACCAAGGCAAGTGCGAGCTGCTCAGCGAATGTATATCGTATTTCTACATCCAACATCATCTTGCTGACGTAATACACCAGTTTTTGAGCTTTCTCTTCTTCTTTAACCAAAACGGAGCTCACATCATGATCAGATACTGCTAGATACAAGAACAGATTGTCCCCTGGATTTGGCTTTACCAATATCGAAGGAGTACCCAAATATTCTTTCAACTTCCTGAAGGAGACCTCGCATTCCTCGTCCTATCTGAAGTCTTTGTTTCCTCGAAGAGTTTTGAAGAAGGGAAAACATTTGTCCGCTACCCTTGACATAAATCTACCTAATGCTGCTACTCTTCCTGTCAACTTCTGCACTTCCCTGATGTTTCGGGGAGGTTCCATTGATGTTAGGGCTGGAATTTTATCTGGATTAACTTCGATACCTCTCTGAGTGATCATGAACCCCAAGAACTTTCCCGAGCCTACTCCGAAGGCGCACTTTGCAGGATTCAGTTTCATCTGATGTTCTCTAAGTGTACTGAATATGTCCTTAAGGTCAGCAATGTGGTCTTTCTTTCTTGAGATTTTTATGACCATGTCATCAACGTAGACTTCAATGTTAAGCCCGATGTGTCTGGAGAAGACCATGTTAACCAACATTTGATAAGTAGCTCCAGCATTCTTCAATCCAAATGGCATGACCTTGTAGCAATATATTCCTTCATCTGCCATGAAGGAAGTTTTTCCCTGATCTTCCTGTGCCATCCGAATCTGATGATATCCCGAGAAGGCGTCTAAGAAACTGTAAAGTTCGGAGCCTGATGTGGAATCCACCAACCTGTTGATCCTGGGAAGAGGATAACTGTCTTTCGGACATGCTTTATTCAAATCTGTGAAGTCTATACAAACTCGCCACTTGCCATTTGGCTTCTTTACCAAGACCACATTGGCTAACCACTCTGGATACTTCACCTCTTTGAAGAATCCTGCTTTCAAGAGTTTATCTACTTCCTCTTTTATTATCTGCCTCCTTTCTGTGGCAAACTGTCTTCTTCGCTGTTTTACAGGCTTCTTGTCAGGCATGACGTTGAGCCTTTGTTCGATGAGTGCGGGATCAATCCCGGGCATGTCTTCAGCACTCCATGCAAATACGTTAATATTCTTTTTTAAACATTGTGACAGTTCCTTCTTCATTAGTTTAGGGAGCTCCTTCCCAATTGTGAAGCTCTTCCCTTCTGAAATTTGAACATCTTCCAACTCCTCTACTGGGGACATTCTTTCTTCCACAAGAAGTTCTATTGATTGACTTCCCTGAATAGCAACTTTTGGCTACCGATTGACTTCCCTGAATAGTTGCTATGCCTGCGAAAGTTGGGAACTTGATTTCCAGATGATAAGTTGATACTATAGCTCTCAGGCTGTTCAGATGATAAGTTGATAACTTGATTTCCCTGAAGTTCTCTCTCTTCAAATCACTTTTTAAAAATTGGAGAAAGAGAGAGAATGTGTGTTGTTCAGAAAGTTATTAGAGATTATAACATGGCTCAAACAGGGGCTAAACATACCAATTTTTAATCAAATATTTTACCTTAAAAAGATTACAAAGTCAAATAAATCCAATTTATAAATTCCGCCGGCCGCCGAACACACACTAAAATTAAAATTTCACTGTTTCAATAAAATTTACAGAAATCAATTTACGTCAATCAATTATGCCCTAACAAAATAAGTATCTACTATACAAAAGTCAAAACGAAATGTTTAATAAATGAGCACATTATACATCATAAGAAAGATGGTTGAATTTGGAGTTCAACGCAAAAAACGGAGTGCAATTCGGAGTTGTAGATCAAAAGTTATACACGTTTGAAGACAATTACCTTTAAATAAAATATGGAATGACTAAATTGAAAGAAAAGTAAAATTTGGGGACTAATGAACAAGAAAATTTAAAGGTATGGACGTTATTCGCCAAAAAAATAAACGTAGGGACGTTTTTCCACAATAAGTGTCAAACGTAGAGACGTTTTGTGCCAAATTACCCAAGTATGAATGGGCTGCTTTTTTTTTGGACGAAAATGCCCTTGACATTTACTGTTCAATTTGAAGTTAACGGTGAAATGGGGTTAAAATTGACAGAAATGATGTCTTCTACCAAAAGTTGTAAATGTTGGGATGTTTAGCGTCAAAAATCAAAACGTTGGGACGTTTTGCACAATACATGTCAAACGTTGGGACGTTTTGTGCTATTAATCCCTTAAAAAAGTAAGGCTTTCTTAACTAGCCTTTTATCCCTTTTAACTCATTTTGCCTATTTATATATAAAGGGAATTTTGCATAGATATCACCACAATTGTCAATGTACACAAAAGTTGTCATTATTTTCTAAATGTTGTAAAATAGAGAATATAGAGAGAATATAGAGATAATCAGAGAGAATTTCTTATTAGGAATTTTTCTAATGAAATGAAATAGCCCCCTATTTATAGGAGGAGACAATGGGACAATCGTAATATATAAATTTTACAGAGGCATAAGAGTAATTTTCATTCACCTAATATTTGCCTAACTATTACGATATTTTATAACACTCCCCCTTGAATCTCGCTTACTCAATTATCTGCCTCGTTAAAACCTTGCTAAGAAAACCCAGTTGGATAAAACTTGAGCGAAGGAAAAAGAGTATAGAAGCTCCCCCTGATGTTGGCCATGGTGAATCATTGAGTCTGACGTTAGAGTAGAACAAATCATGTATTGAATCTTGAAGTTCTGAAGTGCTGCCTCATTAAAACCTTGTCAGTAAAACCCAGTGGGATAAAATCTGAACCAAGGAAAAAGAGTACAGCCGTTGCCTCGTTAAAACCTTGTTAGGAAAACCTAGTAGGACAAAACCTGGACGAAGGAAAAAGATTACAGCATGTTTCTCCCCCTGAAGTGTGCAATTGAGGATTCATGATCTTCTCGAACATTGATATCATCTTTCGTCTGAAACATGTATATATGAAAATCTTCTTGTGTGTAGCCGATATCATAACATTCTTCATAAGATGTGTATGATTTTCTTCATTTGTTGATATCATTCCAGTATAACAACGTGTTGCTGAATTATAGCTTGTTGATAGCTATGATGATGCTTCAAAAACCTTGCTAGGAAAACCCTGTGGGACAAAACCTCAGCGAAGGGAAAAAGAGTACATTATTCTCATTAGTTTTCATCAATACGCCTCAACTGTTGCCTCATTAAAAAACCTTGCTAGGAAAACCCTGTGGGAAAAAACATCAGCTAAGGGAAAAAGAGTGCAACGCGTATTTATTCCTTTTCATGGAATATCACAAGTATATTGATGCAATCTCATATCTTTTCATCAAAACATATCATTCACGATGAGCTTTATATAAATCATTCATAGCTCATTTATGATGTCATAACATGCTATATTAAGCAATGTTTAGTTAGTTGACTAATTGCATTACTCAAATATAGAATTGATTCACTTCTATCAAAATAAAGAATTCACTTTTGATGAATAATTAAATATTCATTTTTAAATTCACTTCTGGTGAATAATTTAGAATTTACTTCTGGTAAATAATTAAACATATTCATTTTCATATTCAGTTCTAGTGAATAATCAATTTCCCGGATGTCATAAATAGTACACTCCAATTTTACTTTCAACATATTATATCATGGAGCCATTTGTATCATTCTATAGTGATACTAATCTGGGCATATTGAATCTTTCAATGATTTATACATGTATGTTCTTGCACTTTATAAACTGCAATTTTTAATTTGCAGGAGCATAATCAATCATTGAAATAGATATCAATTTTGACATATAATCTACAATTATTTTACTTGAAATCCCAACGTACCGTGATCAACTGGTACATCAAAGAATACTCTCAAAATACCGAGATGAGAATCACACTTTTTGATCTCACTCATTAGTATATCAAAGAGCTCAAGCTAGTGATTTAGATTATAGTCACATCCACCATATGTCATGCCAGTTCAATGAAAAATTTTGCGCGCAGTCGAGTCGTCTTTTACGACTGTGTAATATTTTTCATTTATACATATAATTACTGGCTTTACACATTTAAACATTTGGACTTCAGGTCCTTGAACAATAATCCCTACATTGGGGGTTATATACTTGGCCAAAGTATTATAATTTCATTAACCTCATTTTCATAAGAGGGTTGTTTATGGATGCAGTCGACTTATTCATCGATTTCATTTCAACTCAATATAACATAGAGAGATCTCTGTATATGAACTATCATCAGGTACCTGAATATCTCATCATTTAATTATATCCATTTTACTCACCATGAGTATTTAGCCTCAAAGGGATCATCTCAATCATTCAATAGATATTTATTTTGGAATCGATAGTCATTATGCTTCAGGCATAATTACGCTTCAAGCGTATTTTCCCATAATGTTCTCAAATATTATCAATCGGCTAAAATGCCACAACACATGTCATTCTTTTAGAGATATAATCTCAATCATATATCTAAGTGCGCTTTTGGTGAATTGTATACATATCGCACTTTTACAAATCATAAAGCTTCACAAGCAAATCATAGTATTGACATGTTTGAAAATATTGCTGCATGAGAATTATTTATATTCAACTTGTTCTCAAAAGCAAATTAATTATCTCACTAAGAAAATGAATGACTGATTATTTGCTCAAGTAATGATATTACGAGCAAAGTGATAAATGCTAGCATGAATACATCTTAAAGTTATTAATGATTTTACAAATTAGTTGAGATAATAGAAGCAGCAATGATAACAATCTTCTGGTTCTTTAATGAATGCCATTATTGAATTGGAATCTAACAAATTATTATAGAACTTCTGATTCAATAAGATATTTCACTTGTACATATGTATGAACTTCTGGTTCAATACAGTATTCATTTTATCAGTACGTATTTGTGTACAGTTTAAATCAGTATACCTTTATTACTTTTATACCGGAAAAATCAGGTACAATATCCAAGAAAATATCTCAATCTTGTCGCCAAATCTTCCCTTATATCGAAAAAGGTATTGACGCATTATCTCACCTTTTCAATAATTTATTTCATTATTTCTTCATGGAATCGATATCACTGACACGCGGAGCCATCGCTCTTTTACGAGTTGAATAATCCAAGAAAGATTGAGGTTGCTGATGGATCATGGCATCCCAGAAGATGTTCACTGGTTGATCGAAGCGAAAGTTCGATTAACTGGTGAATTACCAGATTCATTTCCTAAGCACAAGTCTGGCTTAGGTAAGAGTACTTTTGCAAAGAAGCGAAGAGCAAAAAGATTAAATAGTTGCTACAAATGTGCTCGATGGACATGTGATACCCGTTGTAAGTCAATAGGGTATTCATCTATAAATCGAGATGATAAGACACTAGTACAAAAAGTGGAAAAGGCATCGGTTGTAAAAGGGCATAGGCGTCGGTTGTAGGGGCGACGCCTATGACGCAGACGCCTAAAGTTCGACTTTATGCGTCGATTTTTTAATAACCGACGCTTTAAGTTTTTTAAAAAAAAAATAAACACTTTAGGCGTCGGTTCAAACTTTAGAACCGACGCCTAAAGTTCGACTTTATGCGTCGGTTTTTAATAAACCGACGCATAAAGTGTAACTTTAGGCGTCGGTTCTAAAGTTTGAACCGACGCCTAAAGTGGTCATATTTTTTTTTTCCCCTTTTTCACACCTGCAGTGACCCAGGCCGCTGCAGGTAATAGCCTGCAGTGACCCAGGCCGCTGCAGTTCATGGCCTGCAGTGACCCAGGCCGCTGCAGGTCGTGACCCAAGCCGCTGCAGGTCGTGACCTGCAGTCATTTGGACGTGGCCCGCGATGACTTGAACATTTTCCACATGCGCATCATCAAATATATATATAATCGACATATACATAATAAAATTAAATAGAGAACAATTATATATACAAGATTGTTGTTTTATTATACAAATATGTAAATTTAAGTTTGGATACGCGTCATTTTACACACACCTATCAACGAAATATTTGGCCCATAAATTTTGAATCTCAAAGATTTCCTCCGTTGAGTAGTATTTTTTAAATGCCTACAAACAATCAAAACATATTATTAGTTATTTTATAATAAAATATAAAGTCTTAATTAAAAACTCTAATTTAAATTACTTATACATTTTCTAACGAAGGAAGCTGGAAGTGTTCTGTGACTATCTCATACATATTTCTCATAACGTAATAGCCACACTCAGAACCTCCAGGTTGCTGAGGACACTGAAATTTTCACATTGAAAACTAAAATGAATAATCAAACTTAATAGAATATGAAAATAATTCAAAACATTACAATAAATTTTAAATGTGTTTTCGTACCTTTATTTTTAGCCACGTGGTATTGCCTTTCGTCCTAACACCTCCTTGGGCCCAATACATTTTGAAAGCCCTAAAATTTTAAGAAATTATATGAACAAGTTACCAAAAAAAAAAAAAATACTCTAAATTTTCTACAGAAATTTTGGCAGAGTCTCCCCTATAAATTGAACTTATCTAACCTGTAAAGAGGCAAGTTGCTATTGAAATAAATTCTCAACAATCACAACAGAAATTCATCGATTTTACCACAACTCCACAATCAATTTCATCACAACTCCACAATTATTTCATGAAAAATTATCATAACTTACGTATTCAATAGCGGCTTGATATCTAAGTCACGCTTACATGCACCAGCTGAATCCAAGAAGTACACCGTATTCTTCTGAGGAGAAATCACTAGCAACATCCAGTGGTTCCTACGTATTATGAACGTGTAAATACAACTTTAAACATATATGATTCAAATTAGGTAAAAAAAGAGAGAATGTCGGTGGTCTTACTCCTGAAAATACGGTGCTATAATGAACTTCTTACTTTGCATTGCCCTCATGGTGCTGTCCATGTAAGTTACAACACCATCTGCATTTGTTCTTACCGAAACCGATGCAATGTGTGTCGGAGACATGAATCCAATTGATTCAATACCGTATTCATGACACATCTCATGGAGGTACCTAAAAATAATTAAACCAATAAATATAAATAAAATAATGATTTAAAGTCAAGTTATAATTTCTGATCAGAAGTCTTACATTGAAAATATTTGTAAGATAGATGTATCCAACCATTGCAACGTTAGCAAATCGGTGATGTCTCCGACTGTAACAAAAACAATATAACACGTACCTGCACATATGACAATCAATATTCATGTTAGAAATATATATATATCAAATTATTGTTATCAAGATCACAAATAATATTAACAATGTATAGCGCTAAGGAATACAAGAAAGTTTAGTAGTTGGAATCAAATAAGATAATTTACGACCTATATGTGAAGATATAATTAAAAAGATTAAAAGTTTACAAGGATGATTGTATTTTATATAGTTATTTTATTAGTATGGTCAATTTTGTACGAGTGACAGTCACCACAAATTATAATTTTCATTTTTTATTTGTAAAATTTTACCAAATTTTCGACAGAGTCTCCTCTGTAAATTGGACTTAGCCAACCTATAGGGGGAATGAAAATACTACAATAAAACCAAATTATTCACCATCGACATATTCAAAACTCAAACGCAACTCCAATCAAACTTCAACATCATCTACTACTCCAACATTAATCCAAAATCAATTCTCAACTTTTAAAAATCAAACTAAGATTGCATAACTTAACTCCAATAAATCAAATATTATTGTATACCAATATACTAACTTCAAATCAATAATATATATTCAAACAAACCAATTAACTTGATAAATAATAAATCAATTATATATATATGCACAAACATATACATACACACAGATATATATATATATATATATATATATATATATATATATATATATATGCACACACAAAAACACATACATATATATATATATATATATATATATATATATATATATATATATATATACACACACAAAAACACATACATATATATATACACACACACACAAAGATATACACGCACATAGATATATATATATATATATATATACATACATACATATATATACACAAACATTATATAAACACATAGATATATATATGTGTGTATATATATACACACACACATTTACAAAAAAAACTAAGTAGGGGGTAGAGATTTAAGGTTACCTTGCGGCGGCGGCGACGGGCGGGAGGTGCGGCGACGGGCGGTGCGGCGACAGGCGGGTAGTGGCGGCTTGGGTGTGGAGAGAGTGGAGAGAGTTTGGGCGTAGAGAGAGTTTTGTGATTGAAGTGAGTTACGCGATACAATTGAAAAGGGCGCGGAAAAAAATCCGGGTTTGGGCGTCGGTTCCCCTTGAACCGACGCCCAAAACCCGATTTTGGGCGTCGGTTCCTATTGAACAGACGCCCAAACTCCGGTTTTGGGCGTCGGTTCAAGGGGAACCGACGCCCAAACCCGGGTTTTGGGCGTCGGTTCTCTTGAACCGACGCCCAAAATCGGCGTTTGGGCGTCGGTTCAATAGGAACCGACGCCTTTACTTAAAATTTATTTACAAAATTGCCACCGCGTTTTCAATTGGCGTCGGTTGTTACATAAAACGACGCATAATCCCCATTTTTTATGCGCGATTTTGTACTAGTGAGATAGACTTCATTAAGGGTGGGCTGAGTAAGGAGTCATTGGATGATATCCGATTGACTCTTGAGACGCACCCTAGTGGGTATGTGCAGCGTGAGCTACTATCTTTATGGACTAAATTAGATGCAACTGTAGAGCATACTCCCGTTATTACTCAATTGGCTAGAGACTCGTCCTGATAACGTGTTGTAAAACAATAGAGAATATAGAGAGAATTTCTTATTAGGAATTTTTCTAATGAAATGAAATAGTACCTATTTATAGGAGGGGATAATGGCACAATCGTAATATATAAATTTTACAGGGGCATAAGAGTAATTTCCATTCACCTAATATTTGCCTAATCTTGCCTAACTATTACGATATTTTATAACACTAAAGGTGTTAAAAAAATGTCAAATTTTTGGGGTGAAGTGTCCAGTTTCCCTTCAATCCACTTTTTAGCTACTTTTGAGCGTACAATGATGAAACAATTAATGCTTAATATGATTTACATATCATGCGAGAAACCTATGAATAATAATTTAAAACAATGAATAAAAGAATTAAACAAAAATGAAAATTTAAAAATAAACTTATATTTCATCTTGTTATGTAGTCTTTGTTTAACAAACATGTTTTTATGTTTTTTACAGTATAATTCTTCAAATTAATTTTTAACCATACACATTTTTCTTTTCTTTTTCAAAATACATTTTACATAGAAAACATAAAAAAAAAATTAAACAAAAAACTTTTGACAAACAGAGCAGTGGTTTTGACAAACAGAGTAGTGGATGTTTTATATTTTCTATTCAACACATTTGTTATTTTTCCTTCATCTCCATGGACATTTGAGGAGACTATTAGTAAGAACATACTTTTTACATTTTATATATATGATGAATTTTAAAATAACATTTTTCAAGTACTGATACTTTTTTGAAAGTAGTTGATATAATTGAAATTATTAGACGAAATTGTAAATGGTAAATTAACTTCAATTATTAATATAGTAATTAATACTTCATTGAAAACTTTCATCCATTTCTTCGAAATATATATTAAAAAATTATTTAAAATGCCAATTAATAAATAAATCATTTGTGATATATTAAGAAGTAATCAGATATCATATAATATTAAACAAATCAAAAAAATTTCTATAAAATAATTATTAAATTAATTTGTGAGCATATTTTTATAATGAAAAAGTTTAATAATATACTCTCATTTGGGAGAAATTAAAATAAGATTTTAATACAAGTCAAAGTCAACAATTAATGTTAATCACATATTTCATCAGACCCACAACTTTTCAATCACATTTTATTAATTTCTATCAAAATCTATTAAAAATCTTCTTTTCCAAAGAGTCTTGAAATTATTAGTTTTATATTCATAATTAGAAAATAATTGAAAAAATTATTTTTCCTTTTATATAAATTAATTGATGTTTTGATAAGAATTTAAATGAGTTTAAAAATAAAAAATTTCAAGTTCACCTTACTTTGAATTTAATTAAAAAAATCTATTTTATCGGTAACTAAAATATAATTGTTTAAATTAAAAATAGAAAAAACTCATTAAAAATATAAACATGTTCTTTTAATTGTACAAAGAGTGTTTATAAATGAAATAGTATTACTTAATATATGGTTAAAAGATAATTGTTTGAATTAAAAATAGGGAAAAAAAAATCTATTAAATGCATTAATACATTCTTTGAATTGTTCAATAGAGTTATCATAGGAAATAAAATTTGATGGGACAGTTTTCTAAAATTAAATTAAAAAGTAACGAAGTTAAATTAATATTAATTAAATAACCAATTTTGATTTAGTCAACGTGGATAAATTAATATTTTTGAAATAAAAATTAAAATAAATGTAAAATAAGTTTCAATAAATGAACTAAGGGTATTATTGAGAAAAAGAAAAGAACGTGAGGGTAAAATGAGAAATCAAAAGATTTCTATTCATCCACATTTTTAAGATACTAGTATAGTATACAACGTGTGCGATGCACGTGATATTGTAACAATATTATGATATTTTTATTCAAGCATATATATTTTTTGAAATTTAATAAAAATTACCCGGATTTTCGTACATATTTTGCCTAAAAAACATTTAAAGTGTCGACTTAAATAATTTCAATATCGAACTCAATATACCCTAAACTTTATTCAAATTTTTAAGTATGAAATAACTTTATCAATAATACCATCATTTTTTACTAATTACTTATTGTTGACTTCTTTAAATTGTGTATCTCTTAAAATGTATTCTTAGGCTACCTTATTCGAAGAAACTGGAGTTTGATGATTTCTTCTTCTCTCTGTGTGTATATTCAAAATCAATCCATTGCTGCGGTGAAAAAAGAATGATCAACATCATTTGACAATTTATCTAGATTTTAGAATCAAGATGAAAAAAATTTATTTTAATTTGTTGTTAAAAAACGTTTATCATCCATGTAAAGTTAAAAATCAGAACAAGTTTTGATCACAAATGTTTGAGAATTGAGATGTATCTAATCTAGGTTCCTTACTAATGTATGATTATTTGAGACACAAAAGATATCATATTTAATTAGAGTAATGTTTGATTTGAAAAATTGTTCTGAATCGGCTCTTTCAAATTTCTGGCCCAACAAATTGATTCATAGTTCTATGAATTCCAAAGTAGCACATATTTCTTTAAATTGATAGAACCACCACAAACCATCATCTCAAATTTTGCTACAACCTAATGAGACGCGTTCATCGATTTGATGGAACCAAAATAATAACAACATGCCCTCGTGATTTTTTTTCATCGTTTGACATAGTAAACATATGATAAGAAAATGGGTTTAGAAACATATTAAACGGAGTCGAGTGAGCAAAATACAATACATATTTACATAATATTAACTTATGGTTGAGCATACATTGTAACATTTTTATAAACTGTAAAAACTAAAATTTCACTTTAAAATTCGAGTACAAGATAAAAAAAATATATACATATAAACCAATTTAAAATATAAACAAATGTTCTTCTCAAGAAATTTGCACTTCAGAATTTCAACGTAAAAATTTAATACAATAATAATTTAAATTGATTGAAAAACAAAAGTTAATTAATTTATCATACAATTATTATTTTAGAAAAATAAATTTACACGCATCATACTTCAATCAGAGTCAATCTTCACAACACTCTATTATTATGGGTATGGTGAGAGTATAATTAGTGTCAAATTAATATTTGACAAAGAAACTTAAAATTCAAATATGACTAATAGAGAATAAAATATTTAATGTAAGCAGTGAAAATCATTTTCTAATTTTCTTTTTTCTTCTTCTTCTTCATTTTTTTTTTGGTTGTACAAGTAAAAAATTTAATTCAAGGAATACAATTTTTTTTTTCTTTTTATCATATTAGTTGAAGGATGTTTATGAACTTTAAATTATTTAAGGGTTATTAGTTTTATTTAAAATATTTTTAGTAAGAAAGTGAAGAGTTTAAATTTTAAATATATCAAAAATATTTTTTATCGACAATATGATTATAAAATAAAATAAAATTTTAAAAAATTGTACATTAATTAGAGATTGCAAAAAAAAATTCGATCAGCTCCACCGATTGTTTGATCCGAAAAAATCCCGATTTGTGGATTGGGGCGGATCGGCATCGATCCGCTCCGATCTGTCCCATTTAAATTATAAAAATTAAATTTAATAGAAAATTAATTTTTTTAAAAGATACAGCTTAAATTATATTTTTAAAAAAATTGTCGACAGATCGACCAGCGAATCAGGGGACCGATCCACCCCGACCTGAACCCGCCCTACCTCGCCCCGACCCGAAAATTGGTGGATCCCGGGACAATCCGGATTAACAAAAAGAATTTCGGGGGCGGATCGGGTCCGTTGCCAACACTAACATTAATTAAAATCAACGATAAATATGATATTATTAAAAGGTTTGAGGATAAAATAATAATAATAATAAAAAAAAAGTTTCTCCTTTTAAGGTCTTTTAGTAGTTTTTTTTTTCTTTTTTTAACAAAAAATTATATGTATGTAAAAACTTTAATTTTAGAAGTATACATTTTTTTTTTCATATTAGTTGAAGGACGTATTAGAAATTATAAATTATATAAGACTTATTGGTTTTATTTAAAATATTTTTTGTGAGAAAATGAAGAGTTTAGATTATAATTGTATGAAAAATATTTTTATTGACGATACGAAAATAAAAATAAATAAAATATTAAAAAATGTACATTAATTAAAATAAGGTTGAATATGAAATTATTAGAAAGATGTGAGGGTAAAATAATTCAAAAAATTTCTCCATTTAAGGGACTTTTAAAAGTAGTATAAATTGTTGATGTAAATTGTAGATAGAATTAGAGGTTCTCATTTTGTTTGGAGATGTAAGGATTTTCAATTTGATATATATATATATGTCTTTATATTACCCTTACTATTTAAAATGCTAAATAATACACTATTAAAATTACTTAGGATTTTGAGAAATATTGATTTGGACTAATATAATTGATGGGTCAAAGACCCAACAATTATTTATGACCTTAGTTTCAACGGTTAAGTTCATATTTACACACATTTCTGTTTGAAGATTTCTGTAATCAGATGATTTGTAACTAATTATACAAGTATCAAAATAATTATCAGAATCGATTTTCTTTTTTTTCTTTAATCAAAATCAGGTTTTGTAATTAATTTCAATTGTAACTTTATTTTAAATCTGTAATTAATTACAACTGTAACTTATGAATTAGTAAAACATTAGTATAATTCGTAATTTGTAAATTACATTAGTGTTATTTGTAATCAGCCACTGTTACAACCGCCGTCGACGGACCATCATTGAAAATATAATTGTAATTTTATTCCAATTTTGTAATTACTTACAATTGGAGTCATAAACAGCACACTGGCAGAAGTCCTGGTTGACTCGGGTTACATAGTGGTGAGTCTCTATCCGGCGAGTCATGTCATAGCTATATAGAGCAAAAGTGCTGGTTCATATATGCTTTATGGGCTTCAAAGACTGGAGTATCTAAGTGCCTTTTGTCTAGCATGTGTTGCTCTATGGTCATTGGCTTTCCCAGCGGAATCTGCTCGCCACCTGAGCTCCTGTTCCATTGGTTGCAACCATGAAAATGGGGAGGATCTGGGAGAAGCGAGAGATGAACGTAAAAGGAGTGAATCGTGTTTGGTTTATCTATATTATATATAAAAGTAGCTGAGATAATGCGGGTCTCATTACATATTTCCCTCCAAAAGTGACTATTCAAAAGAGAGTTTGTATTAAAAAAAAAAATTTATTATCATTTAACTTCAATGTTGCACGATTTTCAACATTAGCACTTTGATTACCAAAATTCAATCACCTTGATTTCAGCACACACACACACACACACATATATATATATATATATGTGTGTGTGTGTTTGCTTTTCAAAAAAATTCAATTATAAGAAGGCTATAAGAATTTTTTTAAAATTAATTATAGTATTCACTTCATACATATTGAGGGTCAAAAAAATTTCAACTATAAGAAAACTATATATATCTACTTAATTTTACCTGTATTGTTTATCATTACTATTTTTTTTTCCCAATTTTTGAGTTTTTTCCACGAATTCTATCTATCGTATATTATGTCTATTGCTGCTATTTTCTTAAATTGTTCTATCATGTTTTTTTTTTTTATATATAGTTGTAAAAATGATATTTAACTACAAACAAGGTGTCCACTTGATTAATTAGTATATCTTTTATCATTTTAAAAAAATAAATTATGTAACAATCATGCATAAAAACTAAAAATCAACAGTTTAAAAAGGTTTTAATAATCTATATCTATATCTATATTATCTATATTTATATTTATATTTATATTATATATAAAAGCAGCTCAGCTAATGCGAGTCCCATTACATATTTCCCATTAAATATTTCCCTTCAAATTTTTTCAATTATAAGAAGTCTGTAAGATTTTTTTCAAAATTAATTATAGTATTCACTTCAAACATATTGAGAGTCAAAAAAATTTCAACTATAAGAAAACTATATATATATCTACTTAATTTTACCTGTAATTATATTTTTTCTATTCTATATTTTAAAATATGGTAGATCCAAAAACTATATAGATGATAAATTTTATTAATTTTACATGGGGCAGTTTCAAATAGTTGAAATTATTTTTGAAAAGAAAAGACTAATTTAAGAATAGTATAAAATTTAGAATGGTGGTGAAATTTTTTATTAAATAATTGATTTAAGAAATATATAATTTAAATGATTTTTGTGTGAAAAACTTCAAGTTATAAATCAATGTGAAATCCGAACCGAAAATATAGATATGCACTTTTTATTTAATTTTTTTTTAAAAATAAATTAATTTGGTCTAGATTTTTAAAGTCAAAATATTTTAATGTATGGAAAAATAGAGAAACTAGGTTTTAAATCACAAATCAAGAAGTTTTCAGTCCTCATAGAAAACTAACCAAATAAGAAACATATTATAGTAGCTACATTATGTGCATGAGATTTCTTCATAAATCTTAGATCCATGAAAGTGTTCAAATTTATCGTGGAATACATGCATGTGTTTTCTAATTTTGCGACACATAGGATAAAGATCCGTCACATCGGTGACTGCTTAGAGTAACGGCCATAACTTTGAAGACAGTTTTTCTAGGTAAATAAATTCATCTTTTGTGCAAAGGTTTACGAGAGGAAGTCATGGAGGAAATAGTAAGGGAGCGGCACAATTGAAATGCAGACGGTCAGGAAGGAGTTATTTATATGGGGACCAGAATGTTATAGGGCATATCTGTACAGATTAAATGATTTCGGCTGGGTAGTACATTTTGGACCGAGTCAGAGTTAACATACATTAGTCATTGATCCTAATTTTGTGTGCTGAATTTTGGTTGATATTGTTTTTTGACAATTAAAAACGAAGTTCGATTACACCCCCCCCCCCACCCACCCACCCATTTTAGTTATATTTTATTGTTTTGAGCCTTAATATTTATAAACTCTTCTTTATTATTAGCATGTTGGACATCTATTTAAGAGATCGGTGTTTACTCATATTTAACTTTATGTTGTGATTTTTAGGGTGACCAATCGTTCGAGATTGAAGATGTTGATTTGTGATAAGGAGGGAAGACCAATAAATTTAACAACAGATGTAGTTTATGAAGAAGTTTTCCAAAATTGGTAATAACGCGAAATTAACATTTAATGACGTAATATTTGATTTGCTAATTTCATTTAATTTTAACCAGTTGATCATGTATTATATAATCATTGTTTCTTTACTTAGACATTACTTTCCGTGCATCGCACGGGTGATTTACTAGTATATATTTAAAATAACTTGATTTTAAAAATAAAACAAATTAAAGTGTTAATGAGCCTAATTGACCCTAGTTTCAATTGTTAAGTGTGGCCGAAAGACGGCATCTCTTGTTTATGAGGGAGTGCAGCCAAGGAATTAAATAGGGGCAAGATATTATTAGTTAAGTGAATATTAGTTCATACACCATCCTAATACTATTGTTTTTGAATTATACCCACATAAATACAGCTTGCTGAATATTACACTGTCCCTAAATACAATTTAGCAGATTACCACCTAATTTAAAATTCATATCATTATTCGACAACGTACTTCATTTGATTTGCAGTTAGGGATGTCAACGAGTCGAGTCGAGCCGAAGATTAAGATTGAGCTTTTAGGGGCTAGCTTTTTTTTGTCCTAACCAAGCCAAAGCTCGTCTCCAAAAATATGGCTCGACTCAAGCTTTTCCGAGTTGAATTCCGAGCTTTTAATTTTTTTTTTTAATTTTATAACAAAAACTCACAAATTTGTTACTCAATATATATATATATATATATACACACACAAAAAGTTAAGTCGAGCTCGTGGTCAAATTTCAAGGCTCGAGCTCGCAACGAGCTTTTTGGACAGACTATTTTTGACTTCAGCCGAGCCAAAGCCCGTCTCTCAAAAATAGCTCGACTCGAACTTTGGCTCAAAATCTTGAGCCGCAAACCTAGCTAAGCCCGAGTGGCTCAAGTCAACGAGCCATTTTGCCATCCCTATTTGCAGTGAATGATTTTTGTTGGCCAGTGATGGGATATGATACAATCGTCTGCCTCATTTCGAGACTACTGGCTCCAAGAATGTTATTTTGATCCCAAATAATTACAATCATAGTACCTTATTTTTCCTCATAAATGCAGCAAGACCCTCCATTGAACCATCTCTCTCTAATTTTGGACTAATATTACAGTAATTCTATGGGGATATTATTTATGAATGTTTTTATGGGACATTATGATGTGACACACGTTCATTTGATTGATAAAAAAGATAATACCTTATTTTTGAGAAACATTGATTTTAAGAAACATTGATTCGGACTAAGATATTACTTTTTAAGAACTTGTATGGATATTATGCTTCTATTTTTAGCAAATTCTATGCTTCTAAAATTATTGCACCATGATTTTACATCTGCAAATTAAATTTGTTTTTATCAAATATGGTACTATCATATGCAACCGAGTTTGGCAGGTACTATCGTCTGTGTTTGTGTGGAAACTGGAAACTACCATCTCTCTCTAATTTTGTATTTATATTGCTTGATATGAGCCTATATATATTAAGATATCTGAGGCTCTTGAGTTGTGAGGTTTTTGGGTCGGAGGGTTAGTGGTTGATGGTGGGTCGATGTGATGCTTGGGGTTGGAACTTGGAAGTGAGCGGCTCCCAAGGTTGGCCAGGCAGTTTGTTGAAAAAAGTCTCATGAATTCCACAACGGCGATTTATGATGGGGAGGGGAGAAAGATTGCCCACAACGGTTTTCTCATATTAATCTTGCACAGAGGAACATCTTAGTGTCCTAGATGTTACTTGTATCATAATTAAAATCTTAAATTTTCTTGGAACTTGTTTAATTCAATATTTAGAAAATTGGATCGTACCAGCCGGTTCGACTGAAAAAATAGGGAACCGGTCAAAAAATCAGCCCTGCCCAAAAAATCGGCCAGAAAACCCGATTTTCCATTTTTTTTCCTTTAATTTTTTTAAGCTACTTTTGTGCGTGGTTTTATTTTCTATGAGTAAATGTTATTTTATTTGTAAATAACTTGTTTTTTAAGAAATTTTGTTATCTAACCCTTGATTTGTTGCCTTTTTAACGTTCGTACGGTTTTTGATTTTCTAAAAATTGGTATAATTTGATGCTTGAATGTAAATTTGGAGATCTCATTTCAACCACGAGCTACACGTTATATACAGAACTCCCAAGTTACGCCCTTTTTTATAATCATGTTCAATGAGAAGCTGTACGTCAAGAACTTCAACCTAATTGTTGGAACCTTTTATATGGATTTACTCGTGTCTATATAGCCATATTCTACAGAAAGTGTATGAAGTACAACATCCTTGGACAATGGAAATAATAAATTATTAAAAAATGTATTAATTTACTCGTATAAAACAATGAAATGAAATGAAATTAACTCTGCTCTATCTAGTCTAGAACAAAAACCGGTATGACATATAGAGCAAATAAGAAAAGAACAGTGTTTTGTTGTTGTCATCAGAAGCAAATGTCAAGGCAACAGCAGCAGCAAAGACCGGCAAGACTGAAAGAACAAATGTTACAAAATTAGGAAGCTGCGTTATTAAAGAAGAAAGTGCATATAGATTATCAAAGTCGAGGATCAGAAATCTTACCATCCTCTCAAGCAGCCGCCTCTGGTTGTTGTCTCTACAGGGGCATTCCCCTGATTATCATTATCACCATTTTTTGTAGGGTAACCCATCGGTGGAGGTGCCATCACATATGGGCCGTCAGAGTTTCCCTGTGTTCCCGGCGGATATGAAGGTGGTGGTGGTGCTGGATATGCAACTGTCAAGACGGTTCAAAGTAACCATTAGAAACCAAAACAAGTCTTGTAGAGTTGAGTTTGTTCTTGAAACAAAATTCTATGTAAATCCTTACCAGAAGCTTCGCGTTGATCGTATTTGTTCATAGCTCTTCAAATTTAGCGTAAAAGTCGAGTTTTGATAATTCTTATGAACTGTGTATCTGAAGTCAATAATAAGATTTTGTAATGACGGAGATGGTGTGTGTGTGTATATATAGCCTCTGTTGGGACCAAGTCCTTGGAGGCGCAGATGAGCAAAAATTTAGTGGGTCCCATCAAAATCAAAAATCATATGACTCGCATGAGAAAATTCCATTGTGATACGAGGCGCAAGCGTGTACATCTAGAAACAACAATGGAACACGGCATCTCTACCTTCCAAGAACCAAGATATGACATTTCTAATTTGTTAGCCAACAATATCATATTCAACAATTTCGTTCAAGTCATTCATATTATTTCAGAATCTTCGAAGGTAATGTCATTGGCCATCACCTTTGAAACTTCCGCAAGTGATCATCAGCAATTGCGTCGCCGCGTCGGTGACCATTTGTTTTACTATATCTAATAATATTTTTATTAATTATTATTTTTAAGATGACCCGGCTTGGTGATTTTTCCAAAACTCACAAATTGTTTGAGTCGTATCTCACAATAAAGTATAAACTCATCTTATACACAAGGCTGACCCTGTGCATAGGCGAGCAAGGCCATCTTTGGGGGCAGATCAAAACGAGCCCCCAAAATCGAAAAAATCAAATTCGGTGTTTCACACCCACAATAAATGACTAATTGCGAATTTAATCCTCAACCTTTTAAAAAAGTTGCAAATACATTCAATCTTTTTTTTTGAAAATAATACATCCAATCTCTTGATTTTTGGCAAACGTACATTCCTAGCGCATCGTTTATTAATAGCATTAGGCCCATTTTGAAAAAATTAAGGACAAAATGGAAAAGTTTCTTAAAAATCCAAAAAAATGGATAATTGCAGATTTAGTTCTCAACCTTTGATTTTTGGCGCCACACGTTTCTAACATTTTGTTTATTAACAAATTACATTCATTATCACAGAATCCATCACTTTTGATTGGTAACTGAGTACTGACTTAGATATACTGTCACATGATATTATAGAGAATTAAACAAGGACATTAGTGAAAAATTACTAAAAATCCAAACATTTTAAAAAAAAATTATAATACACCACTATCTCTATTCAATTAAAAAATAAATTTTTAATTCATATCAATTTGAATACATTATACTCAAAATTACACACACGAAAAAAAAAAACTACCATTATGGATACGATATTATCGGTTATTATTAATTTCAAAGAAAATGCAAATCTAGGAGTTTGTTTAATAGTATATCATGTTTGATATAATATTATGGATACAATATTGATTCTATGGTAGATTTTTAAAATGTTTGGTAAATTTTAATCGTAATGAAATATTTGTTTAATATATTCAAATATCAACTATTGCATTAAGATAGTTAGTACAAGTTCTTATAGTGCTATTCGGGGAGTCAATAAATTAATTCCGTAAATATCTGTTAACCTTTTTATTTCATTTTACGAGTTGAAAATTTTAAATATTTCAACTTTTAGAAATCAAATAATCGTAAGCTCGACTTTAGTCATCAAATCAAAATTGTAAAGTATAGAATAAGTTAAATGTCGATATCTTACTTGGTCTAAATAGATTAAGAAAACTAGATAATGAATAATTAATTATTAAAAGAAATATTGACGTCGTAATTTTATGTTTAACTTTTCTGGACATTTTTCATTATATATGAATGCACAATTTATGTAGAACATTTTATTTTTACAACTTATTCAACAAATATTTGTTAATTAATTATATCTTATGTGCATCGCACGGGTATTATTACTAGTATATATTAAAGTAGAATAACCATCACCAAAATCCACACATAGTTTCGGCCAAAAACAACTTTCTATATTTAGAAATTTTTGCCAAAAAAATAGTATATTAAGTTGTGTTAATTTTCTCATCAAATTAAAATAATTAATAAATATATGAATTTTCAAAGTAAATTCAATTAAGTTATTTTAATTTTACAACTTAAGATTTCTTTAATTCATTCATCATTTTCACATTATTTTCATTTATTTACTGATTCTGTTCATTTTCTATTTTTCATTATAAATAACTACAATATGCAAAAAATATATTCTATATTTTAACAAATAGTTCATATAATTTTTATTAAACAATAGATTGGTTAGTAATTTTATTAAAATAAAAAAATAATAATGTAACAAAATGAATAAAAAAATGTAAATATGAAGAAAGAAGAGTCAATTAATGTAACGATACTTATTAAATTTAATGATTATTTTTTTTAGAAAAATACTTGAAATTAATAACTAATGCTTAAAAAATCAAATTATACAAAAATATATATATATATATCCTACATCTCTTTTTTGGGAAGAATATGATGAATAACAATATATGAAAAGAAAAGTGTTGGTCTTAAGGAGAATATTTAAGTTGAGTATTGCACATATATTGTATGAGCCTAATTTTGTAGTTCAGAAATTGTTTGAAAAAGAAAATTTTATTTATTGAACGTTAAATTCGGAAATCGAGTTGATATGTTCAAGGTACAATATCAAAAATACTTAATACATGGTATGTTTTCCCGTAAAGATGATAAAACAATTCATCGGTAAGCAATTTTATTAAAATATTAAAAAAATAATTATATGCCATAAAAGAATGGTAAACTTTATTTCTTAATTTTATTAACTTATATGGACAGAAAAACTCACTATATATATATATATATTCATTTGTTATTTTTTTTTTATTTTTTTTTAACATATAATTAAATATGCATTAAATTATGTTCAATTAAATATATCGCTTTTAAAAAATAAAAAACTAATCATGCAAATGGTCTCTTGAGTTAAATTTCACGTTTGTGCACTGCAAATCTTGAGGTTGATTTTTACTTTCGTCCATCATAATTATTGTATATTTTATTACATTTATTTAAATATAAGATCGCATATATTTAATTTGTTGCAATTACTTTATTTTATTTTATTTTATTTTATTTTATTTAAATTATAATATTTTAAGGGTTATTATTTCTATTCACGTTAGTCAAAAAATTTTGGACAATTTTTATTTATTTATTCTATATAACATATATTTGAAAAAATGCATTATTTAATTTAAATTTGAGCAATTGTGTTGAAATATATTTTGTCTATAACATTTTTCGTGTATCACAAGGGTGTATGCAACCATAAACTGTACAAACAATGTATTATTTAAAGTGGTTTTTCAAAATTGATGAGAATTGTAATTTATTTCTCTTTTGAGCATTCATTGACAGTTTGTATCATTAATCAAATCAAATTATGTGTTCAAACTTTTTTTTATATATTTTGTAATGATATTTACAGTAAAATCATTCATATTGTTCTTTCGTGCAACGCACAAATGTAATACTAGTTTAATATATAAAAGCAACTGAGTTTTGACGGGTGTGATACTAGTCTTTATTTTTATCTTTATTATATTTATATTTATATTTATAAAAGTAGAAATGAGGAGTGGAAGTCATTTTGGAGGGAAAAATGTATTTAATGACTATCTCTCATCACTTATACTTTAATATATATAAAAAATAAAGAAAGAAAGAAAAGATAAAAATAAAGGTTTTTGTAGGAAAAATTATTATTTATTACATATTTAGTAAGAATTGTAATAAATGTACTATGTGTAAATGAGTTATATTGAAAATGAAAAAATTAGATTAATATATTTAAAACATATATAATGTGATATCTATGTAAATGTGTTATGTAGGAAATGAAAAAATTGGATTAATATATTTGAACATAAATAAATGTGATATCTATGTAAATATGTTACGTAGGAAATTAAGAAATTGTATTAATATATTTGAACATAAATAAATGTCATATTTATGTAAATGTTTTAAATTGAAAATGAAAAATTTGGATTAATATATTTGAAAATAAAAAAATACATGCTATATAAATTTGGTAAATTAGAAATAAAAATTTTAAATCGATATATTTTGAAAATAAATAAATAAAATCATTGAAATTTACTTCCAAATATATAAATAAATTAGTTGGTTCTTCAATAAGCATATTACAAAAATAATTAATTATTTGCTATCAACTTTTTACCACCAATGATAAATTGGTATAAAATTAATCATTTCATCATTTTGAGAAAAATTGGTATGTTTAAAAAATAAGGAAAAATATAATATATCAATTAATATATTGGATTTCGAATAAAATATATGTAAGCAACATATTAAAAGTAAAGTTAATAAAAATTATAACATATTAAAAGGAAAATATGTGATAAGATGGGCAATTTTTTATAGAAAAATGTAAATAAAAGTCAAAATAAATGAAAAAAAAAGTAAATAAAAGTCAAAATAAATGAAAAAACGTAAATAAAAGTTAAAACGTAATTTGATTTTTTCTTTTTTTTAATGTTTCAAATTCAATAACATGTGTTATGTAGAAAATGAAAAAATTGGATAATTATATATGAACATAAATAAATGTCATATCATATCTATGTAAATGTATTACATTGAAAAAGAAAATCTTGGATTAATATATTTAATATATATATATTTGTTAAGTTAGAAATGAAAAAAATTGAATTAATATATTTTGAAAATAAATAAATAGAATTATTGAAATTTTACTTCCTAATATGTCAAAAATGAGTAGGCTCTTCAATGAATCAATATGCATGTTAAAAAAATAATTAATTATTTTCTATCAACTTTTTAACAACACATATTTTCTCTCTCCAATTTTCAGCCACTACTTTTTACCCCAAAATCATAAATAAATAAGTTTATAAACCAAATATTATTACCAAACAGAGGCTTAATCATTTCATCATTTTGAGAAAAATTGCCATGTTTAAAAAACAAGGAAATATTAATTAATATATGAATTTCAAATAAAATATATGTAAGCAACACATTAAAAAATATAGTTAATAAAAAATTATAATCTATTAAAAGGGAAATAGGTGATGAGGTGGGCGAATTTTTAGAGAAAAACGTAAAAAAAAGTAAAAAAAAAAATTATATAAAAAATTTAAACGAGTGCCAAATTTTGAGTGACGCAGTACACCATGTAGCAATTTTTATTTTGAATTCTTTTGTCTTTTTAAAAGTTTCAAATTCAATAACATTTGTTATTGAAATTTTATTGAAATTATGTTTTTTTATTTAATATGATTGAATCAAGATATTTTCAAAATTATGATTTAAAAATTATATATTCCATGCGTTGCACGGGTAGACAACTAGTTTAATAAATAAAAACAGTTGAATTTTGACGGAAAAACTCGGCTTTTATTGTATTCACACTGCTGCTACTTTCGACCAATGATGGAATGAGACTTACGTATAGAGAATTTTTATGGAGAATTTTTTTTCTTATTTAAATTTGATTATTTGTGTTTAAACCCCTCTTTTCATAAAATTATTCTGATTTTTTAATATTTTTAATCTTACAAATATGTATTTATTCAGTCATAGAAATTTAATGTAAAATTTTCAATTCAAAATTATATCGAAGTTGTATTACACATCTAATACTAAATAAATCTTAACGTATAATTTTTTTATATATAATCTTATTGTTTTAGTTATTTATTACATCTAAAAATTCAAGTTCTTTTGTATTGCGTTTTATTAAATTAATGATGATTTTTATAGAAAGTTACATTTAAATTAATACGTAAAAAAATTTTTTATAACGATTTTGATATTTATTGGTCTTAATCTTATGAATGAATAATTTTGTTCAATCATACAAACTAAATGTCGAATTTTCATTTACATTTATATCGAATATTTAAACAAGTTGTACTAAATCTATATATTTTTTAATCTATAAAAGCAGTTGAGTTTTGGTGAGAAAATTCAGCTTTTATTGTGTTCATATTGCTACTACTTCGACCAATGATGGAATGAGGTTTAATTATGGAGGAATTTTTTTTACTTATTTATATTTGATTATTTGTGTTTAAACCCCTTTTTTCATAAAATTATTCTGATCTTTTAATATTATGAATCTTATAAATAAGTAATTGTTCAGTCATACAAATGTAATGTAAAATCTTGAGTTCAAAATTATATCGAAGTTGTATTACACATCTAATACTAAATAAATCTTATCGTATAAAATATTTTATAAATAATCTTATTTTTTTTAATTATTTAGTAAATCTAAAAATTTGAATTATTTTGTATTGCTTTTCATTAAATTAATGAGTATTTTTATAGAAAGTTACAATTAATATGTAAATAATTTTTTTTTTTATAACGATTAGATATTTTATTGGTCTTAATCTTATGAATGAATAATTTTGTTCAGTCATACATATCCAATGTCGAATTTTCATTTTCATTTATATCGAATATTTAATTAAGTTGTATTAAATTTTGTTATAAATAATCATACTTTAAGTTCTTTGTTACATATACATAATAACATTCTTTTTTATATTCGATTATTTATCAAAATAATTTTATTTACAATTACATTTAATTATTATTTAATTTTTTATTCCACAAAGTCTCATATCACATTTTTTAATATTAACGGTTAACAAATTTATATATATTATATTGAAATGATATTGTAATTAATGGGGGTTTTTTTTTTTTTGGTCCTAGCTGCTAGGTCTAAATTTTAAAAAGTAATTGTTATATTTTAATTCAATATTTATGATTCTCAAATTTCTACAAAAAATAAGTAAATTGTCTCTCAATTTAGGTAACTGAAAATTGAGATGATCAATGTTATATAATAATTTTCATCAAAAAATAATTACGTTGTATAAATATTGGAAACCTGTAACACCATGAATGTCTTTGTCAATCTCACAATTTTGATTTCTTTTTTTTTTTATGATTATCGACTTCATTTTTTATACGTGTTGTTTTTCATTGTCAATTGTCAAAAAATGAATCTTATCTTTTATACACATAGTCTATATTGTTAACTTTTCATTTATTGTTTAATTGTTAAGAGTACATGGATATTGGAGATCCTACATTTAAGTGTTCATTATGCAAGGACAAATTTTTTATTCGAGGCGAGAGTGGATAAGAATTATAAAACATGTCGTAATCCGAAGTTCTCACTTTGTTGTAGGGGTGAACACAATTTGGTTTGGGCGGTTTGTAGTAATATTTCAAACCAAATCATTTAAAACAATTTGGAATTTTAAAACAAATTAAACTATTTCATTTTCTAAACAAGACAAAAAAAAACCTATTTTTTTACGGTTTTGGTGCGATTTGAAATCGCGGATTGTCAACGAATGAATTAGTAAATTTCAAAGTAAGCTCAAAGACATATATTCGTCTAAAATTTCGAGTTAAAACTAAGGGTGGGCGTGGGTTTAGTTGATTTTTTGCCCAACTCAAATCCAACACACCATGGTCGGGTTGATAAAAAATTAACGCAACCCAACCAAAGCATTAGTTCCAACACAATCTATTTTCAATCGGGTTGCGTGGTTTGGGGTTTGGTTCAATTAGCAAAAAATCTTGAAATTTAAAAATTAAACCCATAAATCAAATATTAACTCAAATCAATTATGTACAATACAATAAGCTCAAATATAATAAATTGAATATTTGCTAATAAAATTAAAATATGTTCAAACCATATTTGAATTTCATCCAAATTATAAAATGTGCTTGAGATTCTTGAAATTTAAATAGTCCTATAATTTTTAAATTTTTGTTGGGTTGGGTTTCTCACCCAACCCACAATCCAACCCGACCAATTTTTTTTTGTAGAACCCGAATCCAACTTGATTTTCATCAAAAATTGACCCAACAGATCGGGTTGAGTTGGGTTGGGCGGTTTTAGCGGGTTGAGTGGGTTAATGCTCACCCTTAGTTAAAACTAGTTCAATAATAGTATTCAATTTCTTATTGAGTATTTTATTTTGAATCAATTCATGTTGATAAACAAACTAATTATATGAAGCAAACATTTAATTTTTTTTTTTAAAATAAACCGTAGTTAGTTCTTATGTTAAAAATTTTATTTTAAGAAAATGTCGTGGATGATGATTATGAAATGTAGGAGCAATAATTATTTCCAAATGGTTATGAATTTGAACAAATTAATCTGTCTCTTTAATTTTGATTTGTTGACAATAAAAGTGTAGCATTTTTTTTGAAATTGAACGTTTGCCTTTATTTTATTTTTTAAAATTTTTGAATATTTGGCGGTTGGTTGTTTGAAACTACGATTTTGACAATTGAAATCTAAATCAAATCGTTTAAAGCGGTTTGAAATTTTTTCAAATCGAACCAAACCATTTTACATTTGAAACTGAACCAAACCTGGTTATCAAACCAAGCCATTTGTTGCGGTTTAGTTTGGTTTCGCGATTTTTTTGTTCACCCCTACTTTGTTGTATGCAAGGGAAAGTGAAGATTCCTCTTATAGAAGATCATCCTCTTATTTTGAAAGATTTGTTATATAGCAATGACGACATGATTAAGAATTTCGTTGAGAACATTCCGAAATTTAATATGATGTTATCGTTCACTTCTATGGGGAGGAATAGATAATGGGTTGAATGATGGTAGGCCTTTCGTCTTCAGATTACATGGTCAAAATTTCCATAAGATTGTGAGTCTGTTTCCTGATGACGATTCATCTCCGTAATTTGCTCAGCTTTACATTGTTGACAATGCGAATGAGGTTGAAAGCAAAAAAAGGGTCGTGGGATACGTATTACGTATTTATTGGTTATATATTTATATTTTTTATGGATAACTTTGTTGTAATAGTCCAAATTTTAATTTATGTCATTTAAAGTCCCCCGATAAGAGTGAATCATGCGGTTCAGTGTTGCATGATCGACAAATGCAACAAATTGGTAAGGCAGTTTAGTCCAGTTAGAGAACAGATGATTGAGGAAAACACTTGAAATATAAGACTTATACTTATTGGTCAGTGGGAGACTGATGATAGGCGATATGATTTTTCTGTTGTCGATGAAATTGCCGAATTGATTGTCGGTGGATTTTGATACACAACCTGAACACATGGATATCATTATTGCACCACGTGGTGGACTGTTGCAGTGGATAAGCGAAGTGTATCCTCTTTATTTGCCTTTGCAGTATCTATTGCTCTTTCTGAGAAATATTGATCATACACAGGGATTATGCAATTGAACAAGGTTGATAGTTACATAACTTGGCAACCATGTTCTAGATGATCAAATTCTTTCTAGCAGCAATGCAAGACACAAGTTCTTTATTCCAAGGACGTCGTTGAGCCCTTCTGATTATAGGATACCTATTAGATTTCAAAAAAGACAATTTTCATTGATGGTGTCAATGCCATGACTATTAATAAGAGTGAAGGACAATCGCTCTAGCATGTGGGACTTCTTCTTAAAGGGTTAGTGTTTACACATGGACAACTTTATGTTGCGATTTATAGGATGACAAATCGTTTCGAATTAAAGATGTTGATTTGTGATAAGAATGGAAGACCAACAAAATCAACAAACAATGTTGTGCACAAAAAAGTATTCCAAAATTTGTAGTCATATGAAACTAATAAATGATGATATTATCTCTTATTTGCGAAATTTATTTATTTTATCTAAAGGATTCATCTAATTTCACATTGAATTATCTTTATTCAAACGTTTCTTCCCATGCATCGCACGGGTAATTCACTAGTATTTCTAATAGTTTATAAATTTGCCTCCCATATTTAGCCCTTGTTTGGTAGCACTACTATTTTAGATTTTAATCCAATTCAAAGTTAACATTTAATCTTAACCACACTTTTATAAGGCCCACAACTTTTCAAACACACATCTCATCAACTTTTATCAAAATCTAATAAAAATCTTATTTTTATCAATACCAAACTGGGGCAGATTTTTTTCAATCTACATTTAAAATTATTAATCACAATAATTATAAATGTATGTTTTATCTTAATCCACAAATAATTGTATTTAACCAATTATATTTTTACTTATAAAATCAAATAGTCAAAAGAAAAATTATGCAAATCTAGCAATTATCATGATATGACAACAAGCAACGTTGGAGATCAGAAATTATACCGAAAATTTTAAACCGTATAACATTTACACAACTATTAAAATTAAAAGGATTTTAAAAAAATTATTCATTTTTAACCATAATATTCACAATTTCTACGTTTGCCACTCGTATTTAACATTTTTTCCAAATTTCTTTCAAAAATATCAATCATAATAAACGTGTGTTTAATCTTAACACAACAAATATTTATATTTGACAAATAAAATTATACTTGTATTCACAAAATCAAGTGGTTAAAATAATACTTACACAAATCTTTCAATTATCATGATATGCCAATCCCACAACGTTGAAGGTCAATAAAACATATCGAAAAATTTAGACCACATAATCTTTAGAATATTTTAAAAATTAATATTATATTTGTCAATTTCATAAAAAATATTATTATGTTACAATAACTATTAAAATTTAACAAATAATATAACTAATTCAAATTAAAATAGCTTCTTCGAATAATAAAAGCTAGTATAATAAATTGCTATTAATTTCAATATTTTTTATCAATTATTATTAATTTATTAAAAATACAAATTTAATAGTTTATTTAATGACATATCATGTTTGATATAATATTCACATTTACAATAATTATTAAAATCTCACAAACAATATAGCTAATTCAAATTATAATAGCTTATGGAATACTAAAAGTCAATTTATATAGTTAAATAACAAATTATTGTTAATTTCAAAAATTTTTATCAACTATTATTAACTTCAAAGAAAATACAAACTTGGTAATTTATTAATGTTATATTATGTTTGATGTAATATTGTGAGTATGACATAATAAAATTTATTACTTCTAGTCTAGGCATCATTATTATTTTTAGAGTTTGCCATTTCATAAAACATTTTGAAAACTTTAGAACAAAACGTGGGACCCAGATCAATGGAGAAAAAGAAAAAATTCAAAAAGTACAGGTACGTTACCATAGACTAAAATATGCACTAAATTTTATATTCATGTTGGTGCACTTGCAAATGAAAATACGCTCAAAATTTTTCTATTTTCCTTTATGTGCGGGATTTTTAGGCGGAGACCTAGCAGTAGTACAAACGGGCTCTGTAATTGATCGAAATCTGAAGTATCAAAATTATTCAGACTTAATTAATTTTACTTAAAAAGTTCGGACATTTATTATATATTTTAATTTGATAAGAAAAACAATTTGAATTAAAATTAATTATTTTGGACCGAATCGAATTTAGTTAAGAAATTATAAATATCATTGTAGGACTTAGATAAATAATTTGAAAGAGTGGGGTATTGATAAAAACTAAAAGTTATAAAATAAAATTTCCATCTTTAATATTTGGTGATTTTAGGGACGATTTTTTTACAATTTGTTCTCATTTGTAAATTCATATTAAAATTCTCATTGAGATCTTCAATTTGACATTTAAAATAATAATATAATTATCAAAAATATTCTTTTTTTTGAAAGGGGGATCTTGGAGGTGATAAGTGCTTTATTAGCACGTATTTAATTCACTTATTATCTTATTTTGTTATTAATTTGATCCTATTGAAGTATCGTTTAATGCATTTTCACTTATTGTGCTATGTAAGGTCAAAAAGAAGAAAAAGAAAGGAAACAGGACCAAAGAAATACCAAAAATCAAGAAGTAAGTTCGAGGGCATATTCAAAGAGCTCCAAATCAATAATGGCATGTGGGAAGAAGATTATATGCAAAAATTATGGTTAAAAAAGCTTTGGAATGAAGTTGGAAATAAAAAACCCGCAAGGATTGTGATCATGAATTTTAGTCATAAATTGAAGCTCAATTTTGTCATAGAATACTTTCGAATTTTGGAAGAGCTATTTCACAAAGAATTGTAGGTATTTGAGTTTTCTTTCCAACGCAACTTGAATCACCAAAATCGGACTTCGGGAGAGAAAGTTATGACCAAAATATCGAGCACAGGCGCTTCTCGGCAGAAATACACTTACGGCCGTAAATGATAAAGTTACGGCCGTAACTTCCAAATTCCGAAAATTTTCAATAGCTACCTTACGGCCGTGATAAGGAATGTTACGGCCGTAACGTGCTCTCCAAGGAATTTCCTTATCTGATTCAAGGTCTATCTTTGGTATATCTTTGGGGTAAAGTTAGGGCACGATTTTGGGAGTATTAAATGAGGAAAATCACCACAAAAAGGAGGCTGGACATTGAAGAAAATTGAGAGCAAAATATAGAGCATTCTTGGGAGATTTTGAAGCCAAAGAACATCAACAACAATGGAATTCATGAAGCAACTTGAAGAATCTACCACAACCATGCTAGGCTAAATTTCATATCTTGTTCAATGGGAAAGTTGTGTTAACTTGATTATGTTATTTTCTTTTCCTACAAATTAGTAGCGTGAATTTATTCATTTATTTCAATTGTTGGATTATTATGTTTTGAATGTTCAATTGAGTTTATTTGATTAATAGTTTAATTTGGCCAATTGGATTATTGATCTTTGGATTCATGAATATGCTATGTTTAGATTCTTGATCCGTAATTATCATTGAATCTTTACTTTAGTAGCAAATAAATCTCGTGCAGGTTTAGTAATAATTCAACTTGGATTGATTAATTCGAGCTTGTGTAATTAACGATCCAATTCAATCTATTCTTCTAAATTTTCATACTAGTCGTGCATTAAATGTACACATAAGGAAGAATTTAGATAATCAGAGCTTGTTGATTATTTATGATTGATAATTGAATTAGGAATAGAAACACGTTACAAGGAAAAGTATAACATTAATTGAGGGCACAACCGAACCCGAGAACAAGATTTCTTCTCATATTAATTTTCTAGTCATATTTAATTATTTATTTTATGCATAGTTTTCATTCAAGCAATTCAAACAACAAAACCCCACATTCCATTCTAATTGATCGAACAACTAAAATTAGTTCCGTTCCTCGTGGGATCGACCCTTACTCTCACTACTACATTATTAATTAATATTTAGCGAGTAAGGAATTATTTATTATTTTGGTGCATTGCGACACGCATCAAATTTTTGGCGCCGTTGCCGGGGAACGGTCAACCAATTTAGTTGTTTAGTTAATTAGAGTTTTTTTTTTCTGCATTTTATTTTTTTAATTTTATTTTCACTTTATTTATATAATTTTTCAAAAAAAAAAAAAAATTCTTGCATGTCTACTTCTTACTTTTATACGTAAAACTCGATCAACTAATTTTGAACTTTTTTATTTGTACCCAGAAATCGAGAGAACTTTTCAACAGCAAAGAATAGCAGCACAACCAATGGAAGTAGCTAACAATAATCTGACTCTCAAGCAACTAGCTAACCCGGATGTTGCTCAACAACCGCTATGCATCACTTTTCCGACAGTGGAAGAAGGCAGAACTTTTGAGCTAAAATCCGAACTGATCCATCTTCTGCCAACTTTCCGAGGACATCCCGGTGAGGACCCATACAGACACCTTAAAGAATTTCATATGGTATGCGACAGTATGAGGCCAACGGGCATTACCGAGGAGCAAATAAAAATGAGAGCTTTCCCATTCTCATTGAAGGATGCCGCCACAGACTGACTTTACTGTCTACCATCTGGATCAGTCACCACCTGGAACGACATGAAGAGGCTATTCCTAAAAAAGTACTTTTTTGCATCGAGAGCTAGAACGATCAGAAAGGAAATATGTGGGGTGCTCCAAAACAATGGTGAGTCATTATATGAGTATTGGGAGCGCTTCAAAAAGCTCATCTCGAGCTGCCCCCATCATCAGATCAGTGAGCAACTCTTGGTGCAATATTTTTATGAAGGTCTGGCACCGATGGATAGAAGCATGATAGATGCCGCAAGCGGAGGTGCATTGATGGACAAGACACCGGAACAAGCACGGACTTTAATCTCCAATATGGCTGAGAACACTCAGCAGTTCAACTCCAACATGGATATGCAAGTTCGGCGCGTAAATGAGGTAAGTAGTTCCAATATTGAAAGTCAATTGTTTGAACTAACAAATCTCGTTAAACAACTTGCTGTAGGGAAGTTACAACAAGTCAAGACCTGTGGGATATGCGCAAATCTTGGGCATCCAACGGACGCGTCTCCTGTGTTGCAAGGGGGAAATGGTGAACAAGCAAATGCTGCAGAGGGTTTTCCGTTCCAAAGACAGCAGTACAATCCATACTCCAACACCTATAACCCTGGATGGAGGCATCACCCAAATCTGAGTTATGGAAATAACAACCCCCCAGGTTTCATTTCAAACAAACCTCGAGGGAAATTTCAACAACAAGGAACCTTCCAACAACAGGGGCAGTATCAGCAAAAACCTCAAGGCTCAGGTATATCCCTTGAAGACATGGTTAAAGCTTTGGCTTCTAACACACTTCAATTTCAACAGGACACCAAGTCCAGCATTCAAAATCTGGAAAACCAAATGGGTCAAATGGCTACTGCCATCAACAGACTTGAGGCACAAACCGGAGGAAAGCTACCATCTCAACCTGAAGTAAATCTAAAGAATGTGAGTGCAATTACTCTCCGAGGTGGAAAAAAGCTTGAAGAATCGCAACTGAAACCTACCGCAATCGAAGAGAAGGAAGTTGAGGGAAGGGAAGTCTGGAAGAACGACATCACCTCAAAAAGCTCGCAGGTAAAAACAGATTCCACTTTAAATGTTAAATTGACTCCACCTCCTTTTCCTAGCAGGCTAGTAAAGGCGAACAAGGAAAGTAAGGAGAAAGAAATCTTGGAGATGTTCAGGAAAGTGGAAGTCAACATTCCACTATTGGATGCCATCAAGCAAGTACCCCGATACGCAAAGTTTTTAAAAGATTTATGCACTAGCAAACGGAAACTGGTGGGAAATGAGATGGTAAGAATGGGTGAGTCTGTATCTGCACTTCTTCAAAGAAAATTACCTCCCAAGTGCAAGGATCCAGGTATGTTTACCATACCTTGTCAAATAGGTAATAAGAAAATAAATCGTGCTTTAATAGACTTAGGTGCATCTATCAATGTAATGCCTAGGTCCACCTATGCGTCATTAAAACTTGCCAAACTAATGTTATAATTCAACTAGCCGATCGTTCTAATGCTTATCCTGACGGGGTAGTTGAAGATATTCCGGTGCAAGTAGGCGGGTTAGTATTTCCTGCAGATTTTTATGTATTGGACATGAATGATGACCACTCCCCCAACTCTACTCCTATTTTGTTAGGCAGACCATTTCTAAAAACATTTAAGACCAAGATAGATGTTAGTAGTGGCTCAGTTACCATGGAATTTGATAATGAAATGATTCAGTTTAATATTTATGATTCCGTGAACTACCTTGATAATGATAATCATGTTCATTCTGTTAATGTTATTGATTCTTCAGTACAGGAAACTTTCAAACTTGGTGGAAATGGTGAAAAGCCAGGTAAAATCTCGTGTATTACATTGCCAACTTCTGATGACATGCTTTTGCCCCCCGTCTTGCAGGTCATAATGAAAAATATAAAAAAGAAGTTAAGCTTTGGAAATCCACCTAATCCCGGTTGAAGGAGGAAACAACAAGTCTAGCCAAAGACAGTAAACAAAGGCGCTGCTCGGGAGGCAACCCGAGAGGGGAGTTTCTTTACTCCCTCAAATTGTTATTTTTTTTTATTTTTATTTTTGTCATTTTCCTTATTAGTTAATTTCATTCAAAAAAAAACATGTCCCCTCATTTGATTCCATTCACATTCCCCTTTTTTTTTTTTGTATTGTCACGCTCCACATTGAGGACAATGTGGAATTCAAGTGTGGGGTGGGGGGGGGGGGGAGAATGATTATCTATTATTTTTTGTTATCCCTGTTTTATTCATCTTCTTTCAATTTTTTTTGTTAGTTTTTTTTAATTGTGCTTAGACCCACATTTTGGTATAATAGGAAGCGGCCTCACTTATGATTATTTTTGAACCACCAACTTCCTAAATTGCATAATCGGACAAACAATGAGCACATAGAGATGAGTTTTCCAATAATTTCTGAATTAGTTTGAAAATGGGGACAAATTGAAAAATTTCTGCAACCTAATTGAATCAAACCAAAACTGATATGATAAAATACCACCCCGAGTAACTTCATTCTATCCTTATCCACTAGATCTTGAGTTCGGAATGAAGACTAAGCAATGACCTATACTCATAATTGGATGGGAGGAACACACATAAACCATAATTTGTGAGCTTTTGAGCCTATGAGCTTCTTTTACTCTTTATATTAAGCTCTTATTTCCTTGATGTGTGTCCTGCATGGTTGATTTGTTCTTGGATTTGTTTTTCTGTACATGCCGTTGTAGCTTCTTGGCTCAAGTGCAAAATATAGTAGAGGCATTAGGTTAAACCAAATTTGACCTGCTAAAAAGGCCTACCATGATACATATACCATTAGAAGCCCTTTTGAGCCTTAGCCTTTCTTTGAATTTTTTATGCCACTCTACAAGCCACGAATACCCTTTCTTTCGCATTGTCTCTGTTTTGAACCCATAGAGAAGGGATTCGCAAGCTTTTGTTGATTGAGAATCGTGCTGTGGTCTAAGTCTAAGAAATTGAAATGGTTATCTTGTGTTGGGTGACGGTTGTGTAATGGACTGAATTCAGGGGAATGTAATTCTATCTTGTGTCAATTGGTGACTGCGTAATGATTTGAACAAAAGAGAAAAAGTTGCAGTCTGTACTCAGAAAAAAAAAATTGAAAGAGAAAAGGCAATGAAAAAAAAGTTTAGTCATGAAAATTAGTAGTTGAGGATGTGAAACACTCAACTTGTGAAAAAAAAAAAGAGAGATTCAAGTGTGAACAAAGTTGGGTAGCGGGAAACAATGAAGTTCATATTAAGGGGTGAAGGAAGTAATGTCATTGTGAATTGACTTAGTTTACGAAATTCCTTCTCGACTCAGCCAAAATATGTCATTTTATCCTACCTGACCCGAAGCCCCGTTACAACCAAATAAAGACCTTTACTTTGCACTTGTATTATTGTTGGCTCCGGTTATGATATTTGAGCAGTCTGTGGTAATAGATTCTCCACGCAGTGAATTGAGTGAAAATTCTCACCCTTATACACTTTGTGCGAAGAGATAAATATCTAGTGAGGGTGTTAACTCCCATTACATATGCTTATGAGTGGTTTGAATTGCTTGGTCTATATTCTGTGCTTTCAAGTTGGCCAAAAACTAACACCCATTTAGTAAATCATTGATAAAGGTTAAGAGAGAACTCAAGAGAGAACTCATTGAGATCTTCAATTTGACATTTCAAATAATAATATAATTATCAAAAATATTCTTTTTTTTGAAAGGGGGATCTTGGAGGTGATAAGTGCTTTATTAGCACGTATTTAATTCACTTATTATCTTATTTTGTTATTAGTTTGATCCTATTGAAGTATCGTTTAATGCATTTTCACTTATTGTGCTATGTAAGGTCAAAAAGAAGAAAAAGAAAGGAAACAGGACCAAAGAAATACCAAAAATCAAGAAGTAAGTTCGAGGGCATATTCAAAGAGCTCCAAATCAATAATGGCATGTGGGAAGAAGATTATATGCAAAAATTATGGTCAAAAAAGGTTTGGAATGAAGTTGGAAATCAAAAACCCGCAAGTATTGTGATCATGAATTTTAGTCATAAATTGAAGCTCAATTTTGTCATATAATACTTTCGAATTTTGGAAGATCTATTTCACAAATAATTGTAGATATTTGAGTTTTCTTTCCAACGCAACTTAAATCACCAAAATCGGACTTCGGGAGAGAAAGTTATGACCAAAATATCGAGCACGGACGCTTCTCGGCAGAAATACACTTACGGCCGTAAATTATAAAGTTACGGCCGTAACTTCAAAATTCCGAAAATTTTCAGTAGCTGCCATACGGCCGTGATAAGGAATGTTACGGCCGTAACTTGCTCTCCAAGGAATTTCCTTATCTGATTCAAGGTCTATCTTTGGTATATCTTTGGGTAAAGTTAGGGCGCGATTTTGGGAGTATTAAATGAGGAAAATCACCACAAAAAGGAGGCTGGACATTGAAGAAAATTGAGAGCAAAATATAGAGCATTCTTGGGAGATTTTGAAGCCAAAGAACATCAACAACAATGGAATTCATGAAGCAACTTGAAGAATCTACCACAACCATGCTAGGCTAAATTTCATATCTTGTTCAATGTGGAAGTTGTGTTAACTTGATTATGTTATTTTCTTTTCCTACAAATTAGTAGCGTGAATTTATTCCTTTATTTCAATTGTTGGATTATGTTTTGAATGTTCAATTGAGTTTATTTGATTAATAGTTTAATTTGTCCAATTGGATTATTGATCTTTGGATTCATGAATATGCTATGTTTAGATTCTTGATCCGTAATTATCATTGAATCTTTACTTTAGTAGCAAATAAATCTCGTGCAGGTTTAGTAATAATTCAACTTGAATTGATTAATTCGAGCTTGTGTAATTAACGATCCAATTCAATCTATTCTTCTAAATTTTCATACTAGTCGTGCATTAAATCCTAAGAGCTTGTTTAGGATTGTCCATGGCTAGAATTGGTTCAAAGAGCTTATTTTGAATCAATACACATAAGGAAGAATTTAGATAATCAGAGCTTGTTGATTATTTATGATTGATAATTGAATTAGGAATAGAAACATGTTACAAGGAAAAGTAAAACATTAATTGAGGGCACAACCGAACCCGAGAACAAGATTTCTTCTCATATTAATTCTCTAGTCATATTTAATTATTTATTTTATGCATAGTTTTCATTCAAGCAATTCAAACAACAAAACCCCCCATTCCATTCTAATTGATCGAACAACTAAAATTAGTTCCGTTCCTCGTGGGATCGACCCTTACTCTCACTACTACATTATTAATTAATATTTAGCGAGTAAGGAATTATATATTATTTTGGTGCATTGCGACACGCATCAGGAGGGATATTACTTCTTGTACAATACCCTTCACCAATTAGATGACAATCTAAAATAAAATTACAAGATAGCCCTTAACTAGTCAAATCAATAAGCCTACTTGTACAAACAAACTTTACAAACTAATACACAAATAATACTAAAAAAAATTATGTCTGTTTATGACCCTCACATACTTCATGAAAGAAGGAAATATTTTATCAAAAGTTTACATAATAAATATTTAGAATTAGAAGAAAGGGATGAGGTTTAACTACAATGTTTTAGAAAAACATAGAGAAATTAAAAGATTAGTAGAACAATATAATGAATATTTTAGATTAATAGAAGAAAACGAAATTAGATAAGAAGATATTAGGTATATGAATGATTTTGAAGAAATATTTTTGAGAAGAATCCGAATACGATTATAATTTTGTAATATTATAATTCCGCAAAATTAAAAATTAAGATCCTGTCCAAGGTGGTATCTGAGTCGACACCAGAGTTTGCAGTAACAGTTAGAAATTTATTAAGTATAACGTCTAAAATATTATCAATAATTGAACCTAGAGTATATAATTATAAATCTAAAGATGTACCTAATAATAGTCATTGATCCTTAATAACTGAAACATATGAAAAACTTATATTATTTATCCTATTGGGCAAAGAAGAATTTTGAGAACATAAACAATTTAGTTGGACAAATTTATTTTTACTAAAATAATTAGAAATAAGCTTAGATAAAACAACAAAATAAAATTTAGAACAAGTTAACAATCCAGAACAAGTTCGAGAAATTATTAACAATTTACTATTAGAAATAAGACAAGTGATAAAAATAACTGACAACTATAAAGATGTTAATAAATACTAGTATTTCACCCGTGCAATGTACGAAAGTTATTATCCGCAATATTAATTTCAATAAATATTCGTAAAATTTTAGTGTTTATACATAATCAACACATATATAAATGCATAAAAAAGAATTCTCTATTACAATTATTATTGGAATTTAAAAAATAACATAATTAATTCAAATTATTAAAAAAATCTTTGAATAGTAAACGTCAATTTATATATTTAAATAATTAATTATTATTGATTTCAATAATTTTTATGAATTACTAATAACTTCATTGTAAATGAAAATTTAGTAATTTTTTAATGGTATATCATATTTGATATAATATTATGTGCATGAATATTGTTGCATGTGAAAGGTATTAACATTTTCTCATAAATTCTACATTTGCCTCTTGTATTTAACCTACTTTTTAATTTTTATTCAAAATCATCAATCATAATAATTAAAAAAGAAATAGTCAAAATATTTTAATTTAGCCAATAAAACTTTATTTACAAAAATAAATAGTCAAAATAATAAATTTGAAAATCTAGCAATTATAATGATACGACAACCGAGTAAAGTTGGAGATTACGAAATTATACCTAAAATTATACCCTATAATCTTTAAATTTTTTATTAAAATTAAGAATGATTAAAAAAATATTAATCATTCCATTAATATTATTAACTAAAAAAAATTAAAGTATTAACTCTTTAATATTAACTTTCACTTAATAACTTTTTTTATAAATTATTTATAAGCAATACATTTTTTCAATCCACTTTTTAATCACATATTTTTTCAAAACTATTTTTCAACCACACATTTTACCTCGAAAATATTCTTTGTAATATTAAAGATAACAAATGATTTGACCATTAATAATTAAAACACAATTTAATTATTGATGGTTACACATAGGATTTATAATATCAAGAACAACAAATAAATAAATAATCAATAATTAAATACTAATTTTAATATTCATAACTAAAAATATTGATTGAACTAATTCAATATTAATAATAATAATAATAATAATAATAATAATAATAATTATTATTATTATTATTATTATTATTATTATTATTATTATTATGACAAAAATATACAAATAACAATAACATCATACTAATTATTTACTATAATACTAAAATATAAAGAATTGAATAATTAAATTCTGTAAAACTATACTACTTTTATATAGATTATATATATATTTCCACCAGTGCGATGAACTGAAATTACTATTCGCAATATAGATAAGTATTCATAAAATTTAATGATTATACATAATCAACACAAATACAAAAGATACAAAAATAATTTTTTAATACAACAATTATTAAAATTTAAAAACAACATAAACAACCTAAATTATCGAAAACTTCATTGAATGATAAATGCAAATTCTATAAGTTTTTTTAATTATATATCATGTTAGATGTAATATTATGAGTATAAATATTGATGCTTGTTAAAGATATAAATATATTTATTATAATTTCTGCATTTGCCTTACATACTTAACATTTTCTTAATTTTCGTTCAAAAATCACAATAAACTATAAATATGTGTTTAATCTTAACTCATCAAATATACGACAAATGAACAATATTGAAGATCAAGAAATTATTATATCATATAATCTTTGCACAATTATTAAAATTAAAAAAATATTAACCATTGTGTAGTATTTATCATCATAAAATAATATTAGTATGTATTTATGTATGTGTGTGTGTGCGCGCGCGCAATGCATTTACATCTCTCCAAATTTTGTATTCACACTAATCCACTTTACATTCACATTAATCCACTATATTCTCCCTTTATATATAGTATATAGTATACCTTTATATATAGTATAGATATACCAACACAAATATTAGAATAAAAACAAAGAGAAAATAATCTATCAAAACAATTAATAACATTAAAAAATCAAATTAAACAAATAATAGATATTGAGAATAAATAAAATAGAAAATATGGAAGGAGTGTAAGAAAACCCAACACAAATTTTAGAATACAAAACTACTATTAAAAAATAAACATGATTTGGACATTTAAGGAAGAAGTTATAGGAAAAAATGATTTACCCAAAACTATAGATAATATACAAGAAAATATTGAAATTATTAATCAAAATATAACAAAAAATTATAAAGAAATGGAAAAAAGGAAACTTAAAAGAGTAATAATGGGCAAAGAATTTAAAGCCATCAATAGATTATGAATAAATATGATTACCGAACAAAAAGAAAAAATTATGGAACATTCGAGTGCTGAAGGTGAAGATGATTATATAACTGAAGAAGATTATTTAGAAAAATTTAAAAATTTTAGAATAGAAGAAATTAATATGAACTAACAACAACAAGCATTAGTACTAATATGACAAAATATACCAGAATATATATAAGAATCTAGAACTAACCAAGTCAAAGAAGAAAATACAACTATAACTAATCCAAAAAATAGACCAGACATTTATATGAATCAAAGACAAAATCAAAATTTTAGAACCAACAATTTTATACCACAAACAAAATATTATACTAAACCAAGTAAAAATTATCCTATATAATATACACCATGAAGAAATATGGAAACTCAAATTAGTTCAGGAGGAAGATGGTTAGATTTAGGATGTGTACAAGATGTAGATCATAAATAAGAATTATGGATGAAATCTATGGCTATGATAGCGTATACCAGAGAATTAACAGGAAAACAATTTCAATTAATGTTAGAAAATATATTTATAGGAACCACTAAAAGATGATGGAGAAATTTAATGGAAACTTATGTAGCACAAGTTAGAGGAAATGATCAAGATGAAATAGGAACAATACTTATTAGATATGAAGATGCATTAAAAAAGAGAATATACAATTGTTATATCCCTATTCTCCCCTATATATATGGGGTTCTGATTCATAATAAAACAGACAAGTTTATTTATTTTTTTATTTCTTCCCTCTTCTCTCTTTATCAGCACGAGTCTCTATTAAATTTAGGTAGAAGTTGATACTTTTATTTTTCTCCAATATTGAATTTTTGCATCTCCCAAACAGTGAATGATTTCCAATTCTCACGTTTCCAATCTCGAAGTGATGATATTCAGAATCCTAAAATATTCCCAATCTCCTCGAGAGTCAAATCCATGGTGTATTCATGCCGAATTCGACTTAAATTAAATTGGAGTAAGAAATTTGAACAGACTTTTCAATTCAATGCAACTTTTTTGAAATTAATTTCAAGTTCATTTTCTATTCAATTCAAGTTCATGTTCCTATGCGATACTTAATTTATATATATTATTTTTTATGTGCAATTTTTGATTCAATTCAATTCAATTTTCAAGTTCTGTTTAATGTAAAATAATATTATTATTGTTGAATATTTTTATCTTTAAATTGATAATTCATTATGCTGTTACTCCTGAAATAAAATAATAATATATTAATATTTCAGAAGAATATTAATAATAAATTTATTCATTACAAATTTATTGATGTTATTGATTTATTATATTGTTACTCCTGAAGTAGTATAACAATATATTAATATTTCAGAAGAATATTAATTATAAATTTGTCTATTAGAAATATTTGTTGTTACTCCTGAAGTAGTACAACATTATAATTCAGAAAAATATTATTTGATCTTGAAGAACATAAATTATAATTGTCAATATTCCAGAAGAATATTTGACTACTTGTTTTTAAAGAAGTAATAACAAAATACAACATGCGTTCGAAGTAACACATGTTTTGAATAATATATTATTTTGAGTTTATATTTATCCTTGAAGGAAAACATAAAACTAAAGTCATAAGGATAATGATTAGTTTGACTACTTGAATGTTATATGATTATATAATGTGTATCATATTATTCGAAATTAAATAATTGAATTATATCTTATATTGAACCAGAAGTTTAATTTGACTTTATTATTTGACATGATCAGTTGGACCATCACTGTATCAATAATGATGTGAAATTAAAATGAATAGTCAATGAAGAACCAGAAGATTCTTCAATTCAATCTCATTTTAAATGTTTGTTCTCTTTCATGAAATTTTTTTATTAACCATCACTAGCTAAAATAGGAATTAATTTCCTATATTTCTAAAAATTAATTATAGTGATAAATGGGGTCCCATCATCCTTCACCTTGGTAATACAAATATTATTTGTATCTAATAGATTTGATACATATACCAGATGATTGCATGGTGTTCGCAACCTGAAGTTTGTGAAATTATTGCTCAAATTTTAAATTACGAGCGTAATATTCAAATTATATAATCAAGAATGTGTCTTAATAATATTAGTGGATATGAATCTCAACATTTTAATAAATGTTAGTTGGAATGTCGATAAATGGTTTAACATTTTTACTTGTTAAACGCCTCCAATTAATTTATGAGAACAAAATACTTCCCTTTTTTGTTTAGGGAATTCTATTACATATCATGCCAACATCATAGTTCACCCTGTTATAATTGGTTTATAGTTAGAGCCTAATTTTTTCATCTAATTTTTTACAGTGCAATTGATCCACCACAATGCACTGAAATAGAAAATAAAGAATGGTGAGAATAAATGTGTGGTTTGAACGTATATTCCAAATGGGTGATATTTTATAACGCCGAAAAAATGATTGTTGATTTGATTGGGCATTTTCTCTACATAAGGAGGGAAGATTAGTATCTTAAAATCAAAAAATGCATCATATTATGTTATATATATTCTCGTGATTGATAATATGAACCAGAAGTTCAAATGCAAATACAAACGAAAAGTTTAAAAGATAACATAACTACAAGATCCATAAGAGATTAATAAAATCTCATATACTAGCTACATGTGCTCTATCTTATATTGATGTATGACACGTCTGAAGCGTAGAGATATCTGATTCGAAATAAAGATCTCCAAATAAATAAAGATATAGCAAATAATTATGATGGTCTTATTGAAGAGGTATATACTTGTGAGAGAGTATTTATTGACATAATTAATTGTAAATCTCCAGAAAATGTTCAAGTATTTGAAATATTGAAAAATTAAGATCTTTATAGTTATGTCGTTGAGGGGAAGGAAATCGAATTGAGATGATAATTATGTCGACATACTTTATAAAGCACTTGTGCAAAATCAAACTGTGAAGCCGGCCGCATCATAATATGAATGATAGTTATGATAATAAAAGAAAAATGTTGAAGTAAATCGACATAACAATATTTGGCAAAATATTCATTCAGTCTATATTAAACTTACTATAAAACTTGAAGTTTTGGGACCTGAAGCCCAAATACTTAAAAGTGAAAATCCAGTAAAATACATATAGGTATAGTCGTAATACACGCCTTGTTGCGCAACGAATATTTCAAAAATCTGGCACTACATGTGAAACTATATGCAGTATATGTAATATTTTATTTGCTTGAAAATACATAATTAGTGCCAATAAATATATGATTGTTAGAAATTTATATAATGAAAGATGATTGATTCTAATTACTTGCTTGTTGTTCGCTAAAAGTATGTACCGCAAGCGCATTGGTCGCCTACAATAAGTGGACTTTTTTAGTCCAGATTGTCGATCACACGAGGACTGTTTATTTTAGATTACAAAATTTTAATTAATTTAATTCTAACAATATAAAGAAACACACAATTAAAAGAAGGATTTTGAAAATTCTAAATTAAAGAAACTAGTTTTAAACTAAATTGAAATAAGGAAAATGAAAGATAAAATAGTTAAGATTCATATTTTCACTTAACTCTCGCTTAAATAATTTCTTAACACATTCAAATTAATAAATTACTCATTTACAATGTTAGACCCGATTTCTAAGTTCAGTTAATTATCTCATCTCGAGTGAAATTAACCCTAATCAATTGGTTTAACCTACTATATATATTTCTATGTCGATTAAAACTCAATTAATTGTATTAACTCTTTGTGAAAATAACTTAATGGATTACCTAGGAATAGGAATATATCTCTATCTCCTAAATTAATACTAAGTTTTTGTTATTTGGTCTAAAATGCACAATATCTCTCGATTATTATACACTTCATAAAATATACATTTGATGTTCAATTAAACACATGAAATAATTTCAATAACAAATACATATGAAATAATAAGCTCAAGAATAATAAGCAAACATTAAAATTACTTAAAATAAGTTAAGATACATCAATCATCCCAACATAAAACAATTAGCTCATTATATAAATATTCCACAAAAGATAAAGTTTATAGAAATACATTACTAAGTATAAAAATCAAAGATTAAAATGCAAGATAATGAAATAAATCACTTCCCTTGATTTTTGCTCCAAAATTCTTTGAACTTTGCTTTGTATTTCCACCTTATTCCTTGTTTCTTTGTTCCAATGAATGCTAGAAGATTGAAATCAAAAACTAAAACCAACTAAAAATGAAACTAACTAAAACATGAAAGAAGAAGAAAAGAAAAGATAGAAAGAGGCTAGGGTTTGGAGAGAAAAATTGTGTGTTTGTGAAGTGAAGAAGTGGGAGTCTAAATACTCCCAAAAATTAGACAAGGTCCCAAAAACGCTTCCAAACCAAGCCATACACGCCTTCAATTCAAAATAATTAAAATTGAAATTAAAATAGGAACTATGCCGAAAATGGTCCACACGATCGCGTGGACAACAGAAAATGTTTCTGTTGAAAATAATGAGTGCTCAAGCGAGCACCCATTAACCAAAGGCATGCTCTTTTTTGCCCATGCCTTTTTGTTTATATATAATAATATATATTATTATTTTTTTTTTCTTTTTCTCTTCTTTTCTTTTCTATTTTTTTTCCTTTATTCTTTTAAACTAATTGCAAGTCAAATTCCTCATCTTCTGGTCTTCTTCAATTTAGTCCTCGATTTTTGACTTTTATTACAAAAAATCCCTGGAATATTTGCATTTCTACTCCTACACCTTTCTGACATGTTGCAATTCAGTTCCAAAACTTTTGATTTCTTTCAATTAGGTCCCTGGACATCAAATTTGCTCTTCTTTTAACTCAATTCCTCTTCAATCTTGTCCATCTTCATTCCAATTGAGGTTGTATCTAATTGTACAAGATAAATACAATTTATAAGTAGAAGTTCACTCAATTTGTCAATTTAAAAGTAAAATAAGTGTGTAAAGCATACTTATCGCTTGCCCTCTTTGATGTATCAATGAGTGATATGAAAATGTATGATCATCAACTCGTTACATTAGTAGTATTCTTTGAAGTATGAATGAGAGAGATTAAAAAGGGTAATCAATACCTCAGTACTTTGAAATTGTGGTAAAATTATTAGAGAAAATCTATTTGAAATATAGGAATCGTTACCTATCTAAAGTTTCACGACTTAAATTTGGTGGAAGTAATTTGACAATTGCAATGTGAAATATATACGATGCCCGAAGCATACAATATAATCCTTGAAGAATTAAATATATCTTAAATATATAATTCAAGTTTTTCAGAAACTTGTTTGATTAAAGTATACAGATACTTTGCGATCCAAATATTTAATATGCCTTGAAACGATTCAATTTGTAATGGAATTTGATTGGTAGTATAAAATTAGATTACATGAAGAATGTTACAAATGACTCTATATGATAATGTGTTGAAATTGAGATGTACTATTATTGTGAATAATATTTGAAAATCGTGGTAATTGATTTTCAAGATTCAAATTCATGATTAATTATTCACCTGAAGTGAATAAGTTAATTGTTCATTGAAGTGAATAAATCACTTCCAGATTTTAGAACTACATTAAATGCATTAATGAATATTGATTATAGAACATGGCTCGATGCAGCATGTTCAAATTATTAAAAATATTTTATAGTTATTCAAGTCCAAAGAAATAATTGAATTATATTCGAAGAACAAATAATATGAGATACGTGCCATTTATATATGCTTGGCGAACATATTCGATATAACACCGATTACCAGTTGAAATAATAATATGCAATATCAATACAATTGTAATGTTCCCATGAGGGGGAGCTAATATGTGCTACACTCTTTTTTCCTTAGCCGAGGTTTTGTCGCACAGAGTTTTCCTATAATGGTTTTTAATTATTTTTTTAAGAAAATTTATGCTAAGAATTATTTGGAAGATCACCTAATACAAGAATTTTAGACTCGGTCATCTATTAAGAAGAAACAGTTCATAAAGAAAGGTGATTAATGTTAAAATTAATGTTATTGAAAAATTAAATGATGCATGAATCTATATCTGTATTTTAATATATATAAAATGATATGCATTAAATTTTCATTTTTCTTTCAACTTTTTATTTCTAATAGTATTTCACTCGTGCGATGCACGAAAGTTATTATCCGCAATATCGATTTCAACAAGTATTCGTAAGATTTTAGTTCTTATACATAATCAACATATAATCAACACATATAAATGCATAAAAAAGAATTCTCTATTACAATAATTATTAGAGTTTAAAAAATAACATAAATAATTCAAATTATAAAAAAATTATTTGAACAGTAAACGTCAATTTATTTATTTAAATAATAAATTATTATTGATCTCAATAATTTTTATAAATTATTAATAACTTCATTAAAATTGTAAATTTAAATGGTATATCACATTTGATGTAATATTATGTGCACGAATATTGATGCATGTGAAATGAATTAGCATATTTCTCATAATTTCTACATTTGTCTCTTGTATTTAATGTAATTTTTTAATTTTCATTCAAAAACATCAATCACAATAATTAAAAAAGAAACAGTCAAAATATTTGAATTTAACCAATAAAACTTTATTTGCAAAAATAAGTAGTCAAAATAATAATTTTGAAAATCTCGTAATTATCATGATACGATAACCAAGTAAAGCTGGAGATTACAAAGTTATAACGAAAATTATAGCTAATAATCTTTAAAAATTATTAAAATTAAGAATGATTAAAAAATATTAATCATTCTATTAATATTATTAACTAAAAATAAAATCAAAGCATTAACTCTTTAATATTAACCTTAATTCAATAATTTTTTCTATAAATTATTTATAAGCAGCATGATAAGTGTATTTTATACACTTATTTGTACGTTTAAATTATAATAAATTATTATCGTTTTAGAATTTATGCTATTTAATTTGTGTTTATTTGTTTACTTTGCAGAAAATATCCCAAAAGATGAAGAATGAAGTAATTGATGAGAAAAATGCATAATTGGATGTTGATTGGAGCTAAATTGGACAAGTGAGGAGTTTGTGACAACAACCGGGAAACATGGTTGGTGCCAAAGTGACTAAATCAGAGGTTGGAGGACCTAATTGAATGAATTAAGAGCTTGAATGGTCAAACCGAGAAGAAGATAAAGTTTGGGGACTAAATTGCAACAATTGAAAGTTGAGGACTGAAGGTGCAATTAAAAGTCGGGACTAACTTGCACAGCCGGAAGAAAGATGAAGTCGCGATCGCTGGTTACACACCAAGCGATCGCGAGATGTTTGTAAATTATAACCCGAGAGTTTTTAACGTCTACCACGCGATCGCGCGGTTGTCTGACTGGGCCGCAGATCAGATTTTTCTCGCGATTTTTAACAGGCTTTGGGCTTTTTGACCTAGGTTTTCTCCAAAACCTATATATACAACATAAGAGGCATGAAAATCAAACCTTTGCCTCTCCATAGAACGAGCCACAACAGAGATTTTAATTAAAATTCTTGGAGATTCAAGCATCGTAGAGGGGCGTGAATTGAAGATACTTGAAGAATTGATAATTGGTGCAATCTTTCCATTCTTCTTTGTTATTTTCAATGAACGTTATATTTTATTGTTTTTGTTTTACAATCATGATGTGTAACTAATTTTAACGTTGGGATGAACGATGTAGCCTAGTCATATTATTTTAATTCCATATTCCTTATTTTAACGTTTTGATGCATGTGTTGATTTATTATTGCGTTTAATGCGTGAATGAACTGGCCACTTATTCATAATTTTATGTGTTATTTCCATAATCCGAGAGGTGAGTTAATAACATAGATCTAGGTAATAAATCCGGTAATTGAACGAGAGATAGAGATATACTCTTGTAATTATTGCGGTCGTGTGTGAATTCTTGTGTGTAATGCATCTAGATAAGAAATATTCGGACCCTCTGTAGAGATACAATGTTGACTTATTTAGGTAGGATTGATTTAAACTCGAGAGACGAATCTCAATTTGAATCAGTGAATTCGATCGATCACATATTTAGAAAATAAAATCTGGAATTGGAATTAATTTAATTGGCTAGGGGAAATCGTGAATCTCAACCACTTTACAATCATCTTTTAAAACAAAACAATTTCATAATTTAATTATTTAATTCATCTTCTTAGTTTTAATTTAAAACATCAAATTCATTTGTCTGTTCAAATAAAGTTTAGAACTAAAATATTTCAGTACTTAGTAAACAGTCCTCGTGTGAAGAAAATCCGGACTCCTAGGTCCACTTTATTACTTCTCACGACCCGTACACTTTCGGGGATATCTTGCATCGCGAGATATAAGTGAACAAGTTTTTGGCGCCGTTGCCGGGGACTGTTTTTATATTAATATCGATACCCATTAGTTCTTAGTTTACTTTGAACTTTATTTTGTTTTATTTTTATTTTTATCTTTATTTTCAGTTTTTGTTTTTAATTAGTGTTTTATTTAATTTATGTTAAGAAGGACTAAGTCATTTGATTTGCTTCCTTTTGATACAGAAATTGAACGCACCTTTCGACAGAGGCGTAGACAACAGTTGGAAGCGAATCAACAAACAGACTTAGCCATGGCAGATGACATAATTCAGGATAATCAGGGAAATCAACAAAATCTGCCAGCAGCTGTGAATGGACAACAACCAAATCATGGAAGACGTATTTTGCGAGACTACATGGTTCCTCCTGTGGGAAACATTGGAACCTGCATTGTACCTCCTGCAATCCAAGCTAACAATTTTGAGATCAAAACCTCTTTGATCTCACTGATCCAAAACTCATGTGTCTTCCATGGATTGCCGACTGAAGATCCTCATACACATCTTCGATCCTTTTTGGAATTGTGTGAAATGCAGTGCATGAATGGAGTTTCAGATGATGCTGTGAAATTGAAATTATTTTCATTCTCTTTGGCAGACAAAGCTAAAGCTTGGTTCTACACTTTGCCCCTACATACAATCACCACTTTTGAAATCATGAGTCAGAAATTTGTAAATAAATTTTTCCCACCTGGCCGCATGTCAAAGCTAAGGCGGGAGATTTTATCATTCAATCAACAGCCTGGGGAATCAATTTTTGAGGCTTGGGAAAGGTTCAACGAGCTCATCAGACAGTGTCCTACACATGGAATCGCTGATTGGATACTAGTTCAAACTTTCTACAATGGGTGACAAATGAAAACAAAAAGTACGCCGACTCAGCAGCTGGAGGATCTGTAATGGATATGACATATGAAGAAGCATCTGAGATTTTTGAGAAGATGGCTGCGAACAGTTATCAGTGGTACTCGGATAGAGCTACACCTAAGTCTGGGGGAGTAATTGTTGTTAATGAGATTACATCATTAAATGCTAAATTGGATACGTTGACGAAGAAAATTGACAGAATGGGTGTGCAGACAGTCACTCAGTTCAAACAGCGCTATGTGATTTTTGTTTTGAAAATCACACTGTGAATTTCTGTCCCATGCAACAGAGTCAATCAAATCCAGAACAAGTCAACTTCATGGGAAACAGGCAACAGGGTGGTCCTTATTCATAAACCTACAACCCAGAATGGAAGAACCACCCCAAGTTCTCCTGGTCTAATAATCAAAATGTTCAGCATCCGCCTGGATTTCAGCAACAGCAACAATCTCAGAAAAACATATCCGAGAACATAGAAGAGTTAATTCAGGTGGTCAAGAGTCAGAATGGTGAGGTAATGAATCAAGCTGTTGAAATAAAAGATTTGAAGAAACAAATGGGAGAGCTGGTAGCTAGCAGCTCAACAAGACAGCCAGGACAGTTGCCAAGCAACACTAAAATGAACCCTCGTGAGCATGTCAATGCAATAACAACGAGGAGCGGGGTTCAGCTATCTGAAGTGACTGTAGAGGATTATGAAAAGCAGAAGAACCAGAAGAAAAATGTGGTGGAAGAACAGAAAAGTGAAAAGGAGCAGGGATCAACTTCAGAAACTCAAGAAAAAGTGGAAGAAGTAGTTCGAGTTCGACCACCAGTCAAAGCTTATGTGCCCCCAGTTCCTTATCCACAAAGATTGATAAAACATCAGTTGGAGCAGCAGTTTGGAAAATTTTTCGAAATATTCAAGAAACTGCACATTAATATTCCTTTTGCTGAAGCATTGGCTCAAATGCCGCTCTACTTGAAATTCATGAAAGAGATGCTGTCAAATAAAAGAAAGTTGGTTGATTTTGAGACAGTAGCACTGAGGGAGGAGTGCAGCGCCATACTTCAAAAGAAATTACCACAAAAACTGACTGATCCAGGGAGTTTCTCTATCCCTTGTACTATTGGTAAATTTAATTTAAATAATGTATTGTGTGATCTTGGTGCAAGTGTCAATTTAATGTCTTTGTCTGTATACAGGAAACTAGGTTTGGGGGAACCTAAACCAACCAATATCACACTAAAGCTTGCTAACAGGTCTATACAGTATCCATATGGGATAGTGGAGAACGTGATTGTGAAAGTGGACAAGTTCTTCTTTCCAGTTGACTTTGTGATCCTTGATATGGAGGAGGACTCTCAGATGCCCCTGATATTTGGGAAGACCATTTCTTGCTACAGGGCGAGCTCTCATAGACATCGAAAAAGGGGAAATCATTTTTCGAGTCGAGCATGAACAAGTCAATTTCAGCATCAAGCCAAGACAAGATCTCGAATATCTAAAGGAAAGTTGCTTCGAGGTGGAGGGAGTGATCCAGAAATCAGAAGAGAAGACCAAGCATGGTATAAATATTGAGAAGGAGCTAATCACAAAATATGAGTTCATAAAGGAAAAAGAGGGATGGAGGGACAAAAAGGAAGAAAAGCCGAACATCCCTCAACAATTGGCTAAAAGTGAGGCTTTGGAATTCAAGAAAGTGAGAAAACGAATGGAGATATGCAAGGCAGGGAATTGCAAGAAATGCAAAGCCTCAAGAGGATCATTCAAGCCTCCATGATAAAGAAGTGCAAAAAGTCGGGCTCGAGACTATAAACGGAGCGCTTGTTGGGAGGCAACCCAATTTTTCTTCCCTTTTACTTATTACGCTTTCATTATTTATTTTAGTATTGAAATTTTAGATATATGCATGGTAGGAATTTTGTTTGAGTGTTTTGCATGTTTCATGTTAAGGACACTTTTGCATATTAGTCTATTATTGCATATTTAGTAATGTTTTTGATTTTGCATGTTTACATTAGGCTAGGTTTCTATCGTCATTCCAAACTCACACACACTAGTTTGAATCATGAAGTTAATGTTTGGAAAATCATTGCATCAATCATGAAGTGATTAGGGGGATAAAAACGAAATACTAATATACTATTCTCCCTTTATACATAATATAGATTTTTGTCAAGTTAAAAACATGTTAACTAATAGAGAACGATCATGTAGATACAACCATTGGTTCGAGTCGATTACCTCCAAGCATGGTTCAGAGACATTAATGCTATATCGTACAAACAATATCTAGATTGTGTAATTTGACAGCAGATATTGATTCGTCAATAAATTGTATGATATTTCAATACAACAATATGTTATTATTGAGATTTTTGTTATTGAAATTAATATATATGTATACAAATGTAACAAATATTATTTTTATTCAAGTAATTACATTAGAAAATATCAAATCCGTGCATTGCATCAGTGATCCATTAGGTTTCCATTAAAACAAACGTTGCATAATCAAAATTGGGTTATACTATTCGTACGGATAGTTATACAAATAGGTATACAAATAGCTTAATAAGGATAAAATAATGAATAGTATTAAGACTATATTACCCTTCCTCTATTAATTTTGCAAAATATGTCCTTTTATTTCAATTGATTTATTCTAAATCGGTTTATCAAATAATATTCCAGTTTTATTTTGTATTTCTTCTATTTTGCATTTCATTATATAAATCCAATCTATGGTCTAGAAAATTAGAATAATCTTTAATATATTGTTGATATTTTTCTAAAAGTCTATCATATTCTTCAGATCATACATTTATATTTTCTAATTAATACTTAATATCTTTTATCCATTTTAACATTTTTCCTAATATGTTATCTAAGTGAGATGATATGTTCCATACTTTATGGAACATACGTTCTTCTCACCCGTCACGTGATGGGTGAAAATTGGTCAGAGGTGGATGACCTACTGCCCAACCACCAATAGGGGGGTGTGGGTTTGAGATATGTTCCTCACAATTGGGAACATATTTTTTCTATGTTATCTAATCCTTTAATTGCATATCATGACATTTTAAAGATTCTGAACTCATAAATTATGCAACCAAACAGTTAATTGAACTTATTAATTTTATTTTTTAAATTTTTAACTCTGGAGTCTAATAAGTTTATTTGCATCTTCTGTTATATGTCTTATTCCTTTCCTAATTTAGTTATTGTTAATTTATCATATACATTTTTCAATTTGTTTTTCAAAATATGATATTTTTCTTTTTATATAGTTTATCCAATTTTTATGTTCATTTTTTATTTCTTTATTATGTATATTTCTCTGATGCCAAATAAAGGAGTGTGTTATTATAAGCAAACAAAAATCAAATAATAAAATCATATATCAAATATATTTCGAGATTTTCTAGACTCTAAAGTTAAAAATATAGAAACTTGAGAACTTATATGTTAAATAAATTATATAAAAAAGGTATTTTGATAAATTCATGTCTTGTGTATGGTTCTGTATGTTTCTCTTTCTGTACAAACATACAAAGGGTTTTGATCTAAAACTCATTGTGAGTTTCTTATGAAACCACACCCCACTCGCCTATGGTGGGTGGGTAGTGGGGGCCACCCACCATTATCCAACCCTCATCCGTCACATGACAGATGAGTTTTATATTTAGTGCCCACTAGATTATTTTCTAACATACAAATCCATCAAAAGTTACTCTGTAAACAAAATGGTGTCAGTGTCATTTAACGAGGCTCGGTTCATATGGGTTGAAGCGGGACCCGGTAACCCGTGAATACTGCAGTTCCCCTCACAACGTTAAGATATGTGTGAGCGTATTTATTTTAAGGGAGATGAGTGAGTACAAAGTACGGTATGTTTCCAACACAGGAAATAAATCAAATAAAGCCTGTGTTCATTTAAAAAAAAAGGGTTTACAATTCAATTTATAAACTAAACAATTTTTTAAATCACTTTTTAATCACACATATTCTTTAATATCACTTTTCAGTAATAATCCATGCGATTCTCTAAAATTTTATTAGAATTCTTTATAAATTTAGCAAAATAATGATTTTACCTTAATTTTACCGAAAAGAGGCTAAAACTACCTTCAAACCCCATTATTATTCTATTTAGGGAAAAATACATATATCATGTCTTTATGGTTTCATAATTCATAATTAGAAAACAACTTTCATTTTTTCATTAATCAGATCTTAATTACATAATTAATTAATTAATTAATTAATTAATTAATTAATTATGTAACTCCAAATTCATCTCAGCACAACCCCCAACCTGATAACCAAAATCCCAGTAATCAGGACCACCCAAGATCTCGACGAACCACCACCAACTCCACGAACAACCACCGTCGCCACTATCATCTCCGATGCAAAATCACCATTACCATCACTATCATCCAAGTCAAACAAACACCTCACCAGTCACCAGCATCACCCGAGACTCCCATGTGCCACAACCTACTCCGACGAACCACCACCATCTCTGACGCATCACAACTAAAATCACCACCACCACAACCATCTTCGACGAACACTCGTAGCCACCACGAACTACTACATGTGACCTACGAATAATTATATGTGAGTTGAGAAAATGAATGTGACCTTAGGAACTAAACGAGTGTGACTTGAGAAAATGAACGTGTGTGACATGAGGAAATGAACGTGTGTGACCTGAAGAAGAACTAAAAGTGTGTGACCTGAAGAAGAATTGTGTGACCTGACCACCACCGTGACACCGTCTACTCCTCCACCTACACCTACACCTACACCATCATCAACACCACATTGTCAGCACACTATACCACACCACATCAACCATCGCAGAAAAAACATTCAGGCACACTACCATCGCACCAGAAAACATTCAAACGCTGCAAAAGTATCTGGTATTCTGAAGGAATCTCAGCGATGCCGACGCACTATAGAATCCTGCACATTCGGACCACATATCTCGGCCTCCACCACCTCCCATTACCCACCCAACACCATTTCGCCTACACCTCTCCACAATTCCACCAACATTACCACCACCATAGATCTACCATCACAACAACAAATCAAAAATCAATTTAAATACCACCATGTGCAACACCATCAACACTGCCACGGATCCACCACCACCAATCCGGATCCACCACAGGCTGCTGCTGCGAGGGAGACACCTAGAAGCTACAATTGAAATTCGCCACCACGGCAGTCATTTTCTAAACTTATGACTCCAATCCAAACCAGTACAGTCACTGCTAGGCGCTGCGCAATAGTGGGCGTGAGAGGAGAACCACAGGTTGCTGAAGAACATTCACTATGTTTGACGTTCAACAAAGTACAGCGTTGCGCACCGATGATGGCTGCTGCCGAGGAAGGAGCGGATGTGGTGTTGGGCAAGTTCGAGAAATGTTATATATATATATATATATATATATATATATATATATAGAGAGAGAGAGAGAGAGAGAGAGAGAGAGAGAGAGAGAGAGAGAGAGAGAGAGAGAGAGAGAGAGAGAGAGAGAGATTATAATTAATCAAGGTTTGACATTTTTTAATTAGAATATTAAAATTCTATTTTTTTTAATTAATTATATTCTGTTTGTAACTTGAAATTTGAAGTTATATATGTTTAATCTTATTTTTGAATTTAATTCTTAAAATACATGTGTGGGTGTAATTTCCTCTTCTATTTATTAGAGAACTTTTTGCCTTCTTTTTCGATATAAGAACCCATATTTTGGCCCCTTACAGGTTACCCTCGGATAATTTTCTCATTCCATTCCCTTATTATCTCTGCGTATGAAGTATGAACAAGGACGGCCCTAGTCTCCGCTTAACTAGTTTATTTTCCTTATATACGAACTAATATGAATATGTAATATTGGAAATTTCTTTAATTATAATTTTATTTTTCTAAAAGCACTTAAACGGGATGGACAGGGATTGTGATGAGACCATGATCCCAAATTTGATGTAAATTCACCCCAATGAGGCACCAAATAAAATATAAAATTTAGTATAATTCTTTGTTTTCCATTTTGTCATTCATTTTATATATAAAAAGAAATATCATTTGTAATTATTAATTAATATAATTTTTAATTCAATAACATTAGTAATAATTTCATTTGACATTAAATAGATAATAAAATAAATTAATTGTAGAGAAATAATTAATAAATACACAATACAAATAAATATATTTGGTGTAAAATATGACGCAATCATTGGAGCTAATGTATTAATGGGAAAATTACACACATTCCTATCTTTTTATTTCCCAATTTAAAAACCAGGTTTTTAATTCTTTTTATCTACAAAATGGGTGTTAATTAATTATTTAATCTTAATAATAATATTAAAAAATTAAATCAATCAATCTAATTTTAAAACCCCCTATTATCCATGGTGTACCACCCTAATCATACCCAATTTTGGAATACAAAAACCTATCCACCTACAACCTATCTCCCACATCCCCGAGTGCAATCTAGCATCTTCATCGGCGACAGACAATGGATGTTTGAATGAGAAGATGAGGGAAGCAGCTATGGCCGCTGTGAGGGAGGTTATGCGGTGGCAAGTGACTATGGATGGCGGACGTGACCGCGACTATGGAGGCGGTGGTCGTGATGGATGCGGTGGTGGTGACGACCGTGGTTATTGAAGTGCGTGATTCGTATATTACAGATTGTTGAATTAGAAAGGAAAGGATATTTCTTGTTGGAAAATATTGAAGATGAAATTTCAATATTCTAATTTTGGCCAATGGATCTGTTGGAAATGCTGGTTGCCAAATGGGTCAACTTTGACCTTAATTTTGAGTGGGACTTGATGTTCGATTTGTCGAAATTAATGTTCAATTAAATTCTACGTTTCGAGTAGATGAGCGTGGAATATTTAATTGTATAAAACCATTTCAATATAAATGGAGAAATTATGGTTGAAAGTTGGACAATAAATATGAGGAATAAATGGAAAACAATTGGAAAGATGTTTCAATCCCACATAGGTTGCAAACACAACCTTAAACCACTTAATAAACTTCAAGTTTAGAAATGGGTTTGGGCCCCAAGGGGTACCAATAACCTTTGAAAGAGGGGAGTCATAGACAATTTATAGACTAGCCCAAAGGCCGTGCGCCGCCGTCAACAGGCCGGCCGGCCGGCTCGGGATCGGGTTGTGGGCTTGGGCCAATAGCCTTTGAAAGAGTGGAGTCTTAGACAATGTCTAGATTAGCCCAAAGGTCATGCGCCACTGTCCCCAGACGATCGGCTCGGCTCGGGATCGGGTTGTGGGCTTGGACATGGGCCGAGCTGGCCCCTGTAAAATTATTTAAAATTTTATTCCGAATTTAATTAATTAATTCCCTCTCTTTGACAGTTTATTAACTGTCATATTTTTCGTGAATAGTGGTTCGGTTATGCATGAAGTTGGCTGTATGAAAACTGCTCAACCTCACATCCTCCTCTATTTTAATTTGTTTAAACTTTCATTCAACACACCGAAAATAAACACGAATTCATTCTGCATACACAGTCTGCTTCCCGTCTTCCTTTATGCATTAGTCTTCCGAGAGTATTTTCAATTCTGGTTCGTTGTCTTGCAGTCCAAGTGCTGCTTCTGCAAGTGTTTGATCTTTGTATCTTGGGAAGCGCTTTACCACAAATCGTAAGCACTGTGTGATGGGATAAAAATGTCTTAAGGATAGAGAGCCCAGTTCTCGCCTCGATCATCCCTGTTTACTTTTCTGCTCGGATCTTACCTTCTGATTCCATCCGTTTTACGTTATTCCAATTTTATATATATCTGTTTTCATTTTAAAGTATGTCTTTTTCTTGGAAACTTTAATCTGAACATATAAGATCTAACAATCTAAAGATGTTTTTTCTTAAATATTTGTTGATTCCGAAATGCACCTATCTGCTGTAATATCTGAATGTAATAGTGTTGGAAATCCCAGGGAATGGTAGGTGGACACTGGTGCCACTCGCCACATTTGTGTTGAAAAGAATGTGTTTTCTGATTACAAAACTATCGATGGAGAACAACTGTTCACGGGAAATTCCTCAAGTTCAAAGGTTGAAGGATAAGGAAAGGTGACCTTGAAGATGACATCTGGCAAGGAACTCATCCTCAACAATGTGCTACATGTGCCTAACATTCGGAAAAATCTTGTTTCTGGTTTTCTTCTTAGCAAAAATGGGTTTAAGTTAGTATTTGTATTTGAAAATTTTGTACTAACTAAAAATGGTATGTATGTGGGAAAGGGTTATATGACCGATGCGATGTTCAAGATGAATGTCCTTACTATTGTACCCAAATTGAACAAGACTAATGAAGCTTCTACTTTTGCGTATATTGTTGATTCTTTTTGTGTATGGCATAAAAAATTAGGACACGCAAACTTTAAATTTGTACGCAAATTAATGAACTTAAATTTGGTTCCTTCGGTAAGTTTTGATCCTAATCACAAATGTGTAACTTGTGTTGAGGCTAAGTTAGCCAAAAGACCGTTTCTTTCAGTTGAAAGAAATACTTCACCTTTAGAATTAATTCACAACGATATTTGTGATTTAAAATTTGTACAAACTAAAGGCGGGAAAAAGTACTTCATTAGTTTTATTGACGATTGCACTCGGTACTGTTATGTCTATTTGTTAAGAAGCAAAGACGAGGCTTTGGAAATGTTTAAACACTATAAGCATGAAGTCGAAAATCAACTTAGTAAAACAATAAAAATTGTTCGAAGTGATAGAGGTGGAGAATATGGAGCACCATTTGAGGAATTTTGTTCTGATCAAGGCATTATTCATCAAACAACAGCGTCTTACTCTCCTCAATCTAATGACATTGCGGAATGAAAGAATCGCACGCTTAAAGAAATGATGAACGCTATGTTAATTATTTTTGGTCTACCCCAGAATTTGTGGAGGGAAGCTATCCTCTCGACAAATCATATTCTTAACAAAATACCACAAAAAATAAAGGATGAAACACCTTATAAGTTATGGAAAGGTCACAAACCTTCATATAAATACTTGAAAGTGTGAGGTGTTTGACAAAGGTAGAATTGCCAAAACATAAACAAATAAAAATAGGACCGAAAACTGTATATTGCATTTTTGTTAGATATGCTCATAATAGCAGTGCATATCGCTTCCTTGTGCATAAATCCGAGATTCCGGATATACATGAAGATACAATAATTGAATCAAGGAATGCAAGTTTCTTTGAAGATGTCTTTCCTCGTAAAGACAAAAGTGATGTAGGTTCAACAAAATGAACTTACGATACTGCAAATGATGATGAAAATGAAGAAGAACTCAGACGCAGTAAAAGGGTTAGAAAGTCAACGTCATTTGGTTCAGAGTTTCTAACATACATGATCGAAGATGAACCTAAGACATTCAGTGAAGCGATGTCAACACTAGAAGCTCCTTTTTGAAAAGAAGCTATCAATAGTGAAATTGAATCGATAATGCAAAATCACACTTGGGAGTTGGTTGATCTCCCACCTGGAAATAAACATCGGATGGATCTATTGATAAATAAAAGGCTCGTTTGGTAGCAAAAGGATATAGAAAAAAGGAAGGTCTAGATTTATTTGATACTTACTCAGCAGTAACGAGGATTACTTCGATAAGAATCCTTGTTACAATTGCTGCGATACATAAACTCGAAATTCATCAAATGGATGTTAAAACAGCCTTTCTAAATGGTGAGTTGGAAGAAGAAATATACATGGAGAAACCTGAAGGATTTGTCACTCATGGACAAGAGAAAAAGGTTTGCAGACTCATTAAGTCTTTATATGGATTAAAACACGCATCAAAGTAGTGGCACCAAAATTTTGACAAAACAATGTTGTCAAATGTTTTAAGATTAACGAGTGTGATAAATGTGTGTATAATAAGAGTACACCAACAACATATGTCTTAGTATGTCTATATGTGGATGATATGCTAATTCTAGGTAGCAATCATGATATCATCATGTCTACTAAGAAATGCTAACCAAACACTTTGACATGAAGGACATGGGTGTAGCAGATGTAATTCTTGGAATTAAAATTTCTAAAACACCAGATGGCCTCGTTCTTTCACAATCTCATTATGTTGAGTCTGTGCTAAAGAGATTTGGAGTCTTTGATGAAAATCCAATCAAAACTCCAATAGACACAAGTCTGCACTTAGCCAAAAATAGAGGTGAACAAGTACTTCAATTAAGATACTCTCAGATTATTGGAAGTCTGATGTATCTCATGAACTGCACACGTCCAGATATTGCATTCGCAATTAATAAATTGAGTAGGTTCACATGCAATCCAAGAAATGATCACTGGAAGGCATTGAATCGAGTACTTCGATATTTGAAACATACTTTGAACTTGGGATTACATTATTTTAGATATCCAGCAGTATTAGAAGGATATTGTGATACAAATTGGATATCTGCTATGAAAGATTCTAAATCCAAAAGTAGTAATATATTTACACTTGGTGGTGTGGCTGTGTCCTGGAAATCCTCTAAGCAAACTTGCAAAGCTCGATCAACAATGGAATCATACTTTATAGCTTTAGATAAAGTTGGAGAAGAAGCAGAATGGTTTCGTAACTTCTTAGAGGATATTCCGTGTTGGCCTAAGCCAATGCCTGCAATTAGTATTCACTGTGACAATCAATCGGCAATTGCAAGAGCACAAAATTGGATGTATAATGGTAAGTCTAGACATATACATCGTAGACACAATACCATAATATAGTTGATCTCAAATGGTATAATCTCCATTGATTATGTGAAATCAAAGGAGAATCTTGCGGATCCGCTTACAAAATACCTACCAAGAGATCAAGTATATTATCTGACAAAGGGAATGAGATTAAAGCCGAATATGCAAGAATGTTAATGATGGTAACCCAACCTTGTTGACTGGAGATCCCAAGATCCTAGTTCAATGGGACAACTAAGTTATTAAGATTCAGTAAAGCACTTACCCATTCTTTTATAAAAGTGTTGTCTGCAGAATGTAAAAAGGTTAAGTTGTAATTTTTAATGATTCCTATAGCATTGATAAATCAAGTAGGGTATGGCAGAATACTCTTAACAGGAGACCACCTATATAAGTGTAAAGTGGGGGCCGCTTCTATGAGAATTTGGGGCTTAAATTCTCTAGAGCATTTATGAATCCAAAGAATTATTCAGGGCCAAAATGAACACAACTATGAGAACCAAAGAATTGATAGAAAGGTTATTGTGTGGATGTTGTTGCCTTGGTTTACATCAACAGCTGAACAGTTCAAGACATCATGTTCACTGATTAGCCAAGTAAACTCGATAGTATTCCACTGAGGCAGGTTCAAAGCCAAAAGCTACATCTCCTGATGCAATAAGCATTTTCGCCTGTACTCTATGATCGTGTCTGCATTGCATAGTCATGTTAATTTCCATTTATTTGTGGGATTGTTGAAAATGGTGGGTGCCAAATGGGTCAACTTTGACCTTAATTTTGAGTGAGACTCGATGTTCGATTTATCGAAATTAATGTTCAATTAAATTCTACGTTTCAAGTAGATGAGCTTGAAATATTTAATTGTATAAAACCATTTCAATATGAATGACAAATTATGGTTGAAATTTGGACAATAAATATAAGGAATAAATGGAAAATAATTGGAAAAATGTTCCAATCTCGCATAGGTTGCAAATACAACATTGACCACTTAATAAACTTCAAGTTTAGAAATGAGTTTGGGCTCCCAAGAGGTACCAAAAGTAGTTGAAAGAGGGGAGTCTTAGACAATGTCTAGACTAGCCCAAAGGCCACATGTAGAGACCAAGAAAATTTCACGTACTAAATAATTATTTTAAATTATGAAAATGTGCCGCTGCGATCTCACCCATATTTAATTTAAAGTTATGACGTGTTTGTCTAGCCGATTCGAGATATATCGAGTCCAATTTGATTTCAAATAAATTTTGAGTTTCTAAATTTATTTATTTATTCATTTATTTATTTTAATTCCAAAATCGTTTTAAATTTCAAATTATGTTAAACTCATTTTATCGTATTCATTTTTTCGACTCTCATTTTATCGTATTCATTTTTTCGACTCAGTTTAATTCATGCGTATTATTTATGCGAGTTCCATTTCTTGGTTATCGTGATTTCCAAATTCCCAAAATCAACCCATACCTCCACCAATTCTCCCCTAACATCAAATCTAGACTTCCAACAACTCCCACCAACTTCAACCCATACTCTCACATTACCCAACCCTATCGTTATACATCATCAACCATCTCTCTCAACACATCCACAATTCTGATTTCCAGCGACCAGCCTCAACTCCATTCCAGCAATTCCCATTCACGATCAAGATTTTTCTCTCGACACACCCTACAACTGTGTTCCAGCAGCAACTCATTGGTAGGCTCCTACCGGCCACAATGCATCAACACCACCATTTTTGGTCCTCTATACACCATTTAGATCATCATCATCATCACCACCTCGACCACCCACCGCCTGCACCCAAATGTAGCAGCCACAACCACACACACACACACCAAAGCCGCCACCTCCTTCATCATCACCACCATTTTTCGTCCACTTCCCAACACCAATACAGCCATCACCTACACTACCATTACCGAAGCCAAGCACCGAACCAGTCATTACCAGCCACCACCACCTCCACGATCGAACCACCATCAACCACCTGCAGCACAACCAAAATTGCGGCCAACCCAAAATCAAAACCCAAATTTCGATTCCCATCCAGAAACAAGAGATAAACCAAGAATCAAAATTACCCAAAATCTCACCTTGACTTGCCGGGTTCATGGCAGGAATTTCAGATTCAAACCGCCACCATCTACCCTCGGTTTTACACCCAATCTCGCACCTGAACCCCTCAAATCTGAATCTTTTCTTGGCCGCCGCTCCCTGCCACTCTGTGCCTGCGTTTCACCGACAAACCGGCTGTTGAAGACCAGACTTGCGCAAGGTGCGCCGTCGCACCTCCTTCCCTTTTCTCTCTTCTCAGCTTAACGACCAGAGAGAGAGAATGAATGTGATTTGGTTTTTAATAATTTGATTTTTGAAAATTGTATCACCAGTCCCCAGCTTTCTAATATGATTTTATTCCAGTACCAAGTTTTCTTGATTATTTACTTCAGCCTTTCAATTCCTAAAATGTTTATTTCAGTCCCTAACCTCAAGTCATTTTCGCAAATCAGTCCCAAATCCTTACACCTTATCATTCTAGCCACAAGTGTTTAAGTTGTCAATTTTAGTCCCTTTAGTTTTGAAATTTCACATTGAGTCCCTCAATTTTTAAAGTTATTTAATTTAGTCCTTTTGGTTTTAAAACTAATCATTTCAGTCCCTTTAATTTTTAAATAGTTTTAAACAGTCCCTTCATTTTTTAAAATCAATTATTTCAATCCCTACAGTTTAATATCCGTTTTGAGTTTCAACCCAAGTTTTGAAAAGTATTCATTTTAGTCCCCAACTTTCAAATCATCAATTTCAGTCCCTAAATTTTAATTTATCATTTTTAAACTATAAATTTCAAAAGACTAATTTAACTTATTTTTTCATTTGGCTAGACGAGGTGTATGGAGATTTAAAAGATTGAAGTCATTCCCGCTAGATTTTGCATTCGTTGAATTTAAGGTAGACTCACCCCTATTAATTGATTTAAATTATGATTGCATGTGAATGTATATGTTATGTGACTTATGTGGAAACCATTTTTATGAAAAGAGACGAGAATATATTTCTTTGGAAATATTTATGTTGTTATGCTTGTCATAACTTATATGCTTTTCTGCATGAGAAAGAAAGAGGAGAATATCTTGCAAGATAAATGATGATGTTATGCATAACTTATGTGTCTTAAGTCCATGAAAAGAAAGAACAACTAACACCCTATGATTTTTAAAGAGCCTATAATTTTTCAAAGAGAAGTCATGTGCTTTAATGTACGAGAAGAGCAACTCACACCCAATGATTTCTAAAGAACTTGCGTTTATATGTTCAATTATAATGTAGATTAATTAATTGGCGATGAGTCTACTAAGTATTTCTATGAAATGCTCATTTCTATTTTAACAATATTTGTAGATTTCGGAGAGGGTGGCAAGTGATGGAAGATTGTGGCAATAGTCGTTAAGTAATTGAAAATCTTATTTTGATGATTCGTATTTCTAAACGTTGGATATTTTTGAAATTTTCAATTATTATAGAATTTATGACATTGCCCATTGTTTTGTAATATTAATGGTTCGATTTATTATTTTGAATTATTTCATAGATGTTTTTAAATTTTATCGACCATTACAATTTATTTAATGTTGCCAAAAAATGAATTTTCAGCTAGTTCTTCCGCTAAAATATTATTTTAAAGTTTCGACCAGATAATGACGTGGTGAACTGGGTATTTATAACTCGGGGCGCTACACCACAAGCGAGCGCGCACCGTCGCCACCGTCCGACCGGCCGGTCGACTCGACTCGGGTCGTGGGCTTGGGCAGGGGCCGGGTCGGGCCCGTGTAAAATTATTTAAATTTTTGTTTCGAATTTAATTAATTAATTCCCTCTCTTTGACAGTTTATTAACTGTCACATTTTTCGTGAATAGTGGTTCAGTTATGCATGAAGTGGGCTGTATGGAAACTGCTCAATCGCCACATCCTCCTCTATTTTAATTTGTTTAAACTTTCATTCAACACACCGAAAATAATCACGAATTCATTCTGCATACACAGTCAGCTTCCCGTCTTTCTTTATGCATTAGTCTTTCGAGAGTATTTCCAATTCTGGTTCGTTGTCTTGCAGTCGAAGTGCTCCTTCTGCAAGTGTTTGATCGTTGTATCTTGGGAGGCACTTTACCACAAACCATAAGCATTGTGTGATGGGGTGAAAACGTCTTAAGGACAAAGAGCCCAGTTCTCATCTCGATCATCTCTGTTTACTTTTCTGCTCGGATCTTGCCTTCTGATTCCATCTGTTTTACGTTATTCCGATTTTATATATATCTGTTTTCATTTTAAAGCATGTATTTTTCTTGGAAACTTTAATATGAACATATAAGATCTAACATGATCATTGGAGCCTTCTTCAATGCCACCAAATATGGACAGGTGCTCGGAGAAGAAGAGACAAGAGAAAGTCACCAATAAGTGGTGAATCAATGAGCTTTGAACAAATTGATGCGCTGGAGAACGCTGAATTGATCACAAATAGTCACAGTTCACACAGACTCAATTGCAATTAATGCATTACAAATCATAGACAATCATTGTTTTCACAGACCTAGGTACATTTAACACGAAATTGGTCACAAATAATCACAATTCACACAAATTTGGTCACAATCAATAACAGATAATCACAATTTTAAAAGACTTGATAAAAAAATATCTTTTATAGACCTGGTCACATATAACACGTAATTGCTTACAAATAGTCATAGTTCACACATATTTGGCCACAATTAATGCATTACATTCACATAAAGTCATAGTGTTCACAAATCTTGTGACAATCGCTATCTACCTAATATCACATTTTAGATCCATCAATCACTACCTCACTACCACTGTCACCACCAGAACAACACAACCACTATCCACAGCAACAAACTATGGCAAACAAATAAAAAATGTAAAAATTTTGATCGACTTAATGGTCAAAATATTGTTTTAGCTACAACCACAAGATGAATATCGAAAAATGCAAGATCAACAAAATTTCTGATATACTAATTTCGATTTTGAAATTGACAGCCTCATTTGAGGATATATCGTATTTTGAAATAGCTTGAAAAGTGAAATTAAAGTTTGAACCATAAAAAGTCTGTGTATCATATATATCATCAATCTTCAAAGGAGACGATGACGATGACGATGACAACATAGTGGTGGCAAATGAGGAGGCGGGGGTGATGAGAGAGATGGAAGTAACGTCGTGGTGGGAGGAGGATGTAATTGTAACAATTGATTTGAGTTTAACAAGTTGGGTGTGATGGATGAGTGTGGGTAGGTGTTTATAATACATCAATTTATAATATTACTTTTTATACAGAGCTTTTATGGTGTCCTCATATACACCATAAAAGCTCCCCACCTATCATGTGGGAGATGGGGAGTGGCTATCAGATGGAGCTTGGTGGGCCCCACCAACACACCCCCCAATAGGGGTGTGACTTGCCGGCACCTTAAAATTTCTAACTTTTATATTTAGCACCTTATTTGTAAAACTACTTTATAAGTTTGTTAGTTATAAAAAGTGATTCTTATAGTGTAATAGTTGTATACTTTTCCCCTTATTAATTGATATAACCATTGGAGATGCCCGGGCTGTCATTGGTAAAGTCGGGATTTCTAACTCATTACTATCTCTAAGGGTGTGTTTGATAGGCGAATTTTTTCATGGAAAATATGATTTTCCACGTGATTTTTCAATTTTGCGCTGTTTGGTTGCTTAAATTTTTCATGGAATTCATTTTTCCACTTGCTTCGAAATTCGGTATTTTCCTTGTTTTGGATGAATTCGTTTTCTCGGGGGAGGATGTTTTATTTTTCATGAAAAATCTTATACCATTTTCATTACGTTTGATCCTTTTTGTTGTTGTTGTTGTTAATTGATTTATTTATTTTTTCTAAAAATTAACATTATTATTATTAAGTACAAATGTAAGGAATTTTTTTTTATTATTAAAATAGATAAATTTTACTTTACTTTTCATGAAAAATAATCTCAATCAAACAACAAAAGTTGGAAAATTCCCTATTTTTTCCACCTAGAAAATTAAACCAATCAAACACATTAAACTTCAAATTTCCTGGAATTCATTTTCTTTCCACCTAAATTCCACCATTACTATCAAACGCAGCCTAAGTTGAAAAGAAAATACTTGCTATTCTAGATTTTTTTTTTTTTTTTTAATAAAAGGTCTTCGTTTGATTATTGGATATGTCACATTTTAATTATATATATACTAGTTAAATGTCTCTATTGTCAAAATTCAATTTTACAATGTCATAGTTTTACTAGATTATTTACGAAGTATTGACTATTTTAAATCAATTTTTTTTTTTCGAGTGAATGACAGCTCCACTTTGGAATGCAAGCTTGACCTAAATTGAGTAGGTGTAATGTGCATTTAGGTTGTTTGATTGAGAAATGTGGAAAATAATTTCATGGAAGTTAGCAAAATTTTCTCAACCCCTTTCTGAGGAATTTGTTTTCTATGACTTTAGAATGAGCTTAAAGTGCTTCTATTATGGAAATCGAATTTAATTTCCAACTTTGTTCTCAACGTCAAGTAGGAAAACATTTTTCTCGAATGTGATATTTTTCACAAATTCACATGCAATCAAAAGGACCCTTAGTTACCGATAATGTAATATCTTATGAGTAAATGGTGGGAGAAGAAATGGGGTCATTTTTTATGATTGTAAAATGTGAGACGATTAAATTGAGATGATTGCGAAACTTTGAAACTTTGGTGCCATCTTAAAAAATAGCACATTGAGTGAAGTAAAAAACTCCTTACAATTTCTCAATGTTTAAGTTGATGTTCCACTTTTATTAGCAAATCTTCAAATCCCTATATCAACATTTAAGAAGGGTTGATTATTGCTCATCCGTCATTTTTGTAGCTCCAAGTTAAGATTTGCCCTTGTTTGGGATTCGTTATTTTTAAAATTCATTTTCAACTTCACATTATTTCATAAAACAACTTTACGTTTAAATTAAGAATTTTTTCATATTTTTTAACCATACATTCCCCTAAAAATTATTATTACAAAATTCATTTTGTTCAAATCATGGGTATCAAACAAAGGAGTCTAATTTTTAGAAACTTCAACATATCATCTCTTATCATCAAAATCGAAGATGTCAAATGATATTATAAGCAATAGCACATTAAAATGTCATCTTAAATAATGCGTCTAGGTGTAATAGTTTGTTCAGCGGTTATAAAGTAATTTATATATAAAATATTATTATTTTGAGATAAAATATATAGTTAAAAAGTCATTTTAAAAAATACATGTACTTAAAAAATGATCTAAAAAATTATGTTATTTAAAAATTAATTTATAAACAATTTACAGGACACAAAAACAATCAATAAAGATAAATTAAATGAGGACAATATATTGAAATGAAAATCTTTTGAAGTTTTAGGTTATTCCTTGAGTTAAGTAACCCCAAATGTCATTATACTTGAACAAATGTTTCTGAAAGGCCTCTGCACTTTAAATTACCCCTGAAATGTCATTAAGCTTTCAAAAATGTATCCTCAATGTCATTTCATTCACTTTTGTTACAAAGATTAACGAAAGTTACAATCCGGCATCTTAATACATAGATGGCATGTAATATTTTCTACATCAACAAAATTGAGCTAATGTGGCATGCATTTTACATAAAGAATTTCATATCTTATTTATAGAAATGATTTTTCGTTCAAAATAATTTTTTAATGGGAGCCAAAAAGAATGATCCGTTTGGTAAACAGTTTATAAACCTCTCAATTTCCCAAAATAATTTTAATCATTCAGATTTTTTCTCCATTTTTCAGTCACATATTTTACCTTAAAATTATAAATAAACCAGTTTATAAATCACTACAGTGTTACCAAACGGATGTTTAATTAATTGAAGGTAAGGAATAATAATATGATAAAAAAAATTAAGAACATAAGGGCAAAAACAAGCAAATATCGATGATCATTCTTGCAATTAAAATATGGTGTAGATGTAAAAACAATGTCGTGCAAATATTACTGCAATAAATATTAGTTATTCTATTTTTTTTATTCATCCTAACAAATTATTTTTAATGTAAAATACTTGCCACATCATCTCATTTTTGTTGATGTAGAAAATATTACATGCCATCTATATAAATTAGCGTGCCAAATTGAAACTTCCGTTAACTTTTCTAACAAAAGTGTATAGAGTTAGGGGTGGACGTGGTTCGGTTTGGTTGTGGTTCCAAAAGAACCAAACCAAACGATAAACCGATGATTTTTAATTAATGGAACTAGTTGGTTTTTTTAAAAGATATGAAACCAAATCGGGACCAAACCTCTCGGTTCTGGTTGGTCTGGTTTGGTTTGGTCTGGTTTGGTTCTGGGACCATTACTTAAATTTTTAAATAATAAATGCAAATTAAAACCTACTTATATATCTTCTTCATTGGAATCCATCTGCATCATTACTAAATAGAAAATGAAATTTTTAATTAACAAAACAAAGATTTAGAAAATTTAATATGTTATTCTAAGTCAAAGAAGAAAAACTCACATGAAGGAAATTCCCCGACCAGTTGAAACTTAGAGAATCGAACATAAAAATCATTTAGACTTATAGTTATAGGTCACGATGAAGTTTTGAGTCACATTCTACCGTGGTGCTGTGCGAGTTAGGAATGTAATTTGCAATTTGAGTTTGAGTTAACTCTTGAGAATTGACGAATTGTGCAGAGGTTTATATATATATAAATTTTAAAAAATAAACATCAGTGACGTCAATGATGACTAAGGAGTGCAATAATTGTTGTGTTATAGGAGTGCAAGTAAAGCAGTGTGAATTCTTGTCTGTAATTGAAAAGAAGAAAAATGAATTAGAATTAGAATTTAGATTTATGATTTAAAATCTTTGTCTAATAGGAAATAAGATAAAATGTATGGTAAACAACATTTTTATACATTTCAGATTTATAATTTCAGATTTGAATTTTTTGGTGAGATGAATACCTACTATATATATATATATATATATATATATATATATATATATATATATATATATATATTGAGTTTGATTCTTGGTTCTGGTTCTGGAAAGAGAATCGAAATCAGAACCGAAACCAAATAATTCTTGATTCTAAGAACCAAATCATAATTTTTTTTATGTAGAATCGAACCAAACTATTTGATTTTGTTTGATCTGGTTCGATTACTCCTAAATAGAGTGACATTGGGGGATATAGTCTTAAAAGTTTAATGGCGTTTTAAGGACAATTTAAAGTGTAATGATACTGTAAAAATATTTTTCTAAGTACAATGACATTTGATCTTATCCCTTTCTATTTCTATTTTGGGTTGGTTGTACCACTGGCCTAATTCATTTTCAGTCAATTTATGGGATACCCACTCCACAATTTCATTGGGAATCTCATTCATTTCATCCACAAGGAAAATCAATCTTTGATCTGTCAGACTCACTCTTCCGTGTTTAACGTACATTTAAAAGAGGAAAAGATTCTTTCAAGATGGGCTGAGAAAAGTGTGATTGCAAGCATCGTGAATAATAATTAATGCATTGAATTAAATTAGTGTTGTTAGAATACTTCAATGCAATGAGGGATTTCATTTCACATTTGTGATGAGATTGAGACCCATTACCAACTTTTATTTATTTAAATTTATTTTTGCTTTTATAGTTACTTTTATTTACTCATTGGATTTTAGGGTGGTGCCTGCTGGTTAAACAAAAGTCGCAGTTGATGGAAGCAATAATAGAGTATAGAAAAAGAAAGAGATGAATGAATAATTCCCCCAAAGCCCAAAGGCATCGGGGAACCCACCCTGCCCACTATGCCTTTCATCTACTCATCTATCTGCCTTAGGAATTAGGAATCTTCTTCCCTCATTGCCATTGTCATTGCCATTGCCATTGGAATTGAATTGCAATTTACCAATCAGGAGAGCCTCTCCTTTTAAGCTAAGTGGGTCAACTTGAGATTTTAAACTAGACTAGATATTAGATGCAAGGATTTTTGGATTTAGATATTTAGAATGTGTTTGGCAAAATGTTTTTAAACATATTTTTTCTTACACAATTTTTTAAATCACTTTTTAATCACACACATTTTCTCTCTCCAATTTTCAACTACACATTTTACCTAGAAAACACAAAAAAATATGTTTTTAAACAAAAAAAACTTTTAACAAACAGGGGCGTCACTACTTTTGTGAAAGTTTTGCGCTATTCGATTAGTATAAGTTCACGAGTCAATGAAGCGCGTGACTAAAAAAATAAATAAAAAGTTATAAATTCATTTAATGTAAAAATGACGTTTAATCAACAAAAATGTGCTCAATTACAATCTTCAGGGGCGGAATCAGCACCTGACAAGCCACGAGCCTCTGTGATCACTCGTACTAGATCCATCAGTTTTTTTCCCCTTCATATTAGGCAATCGCTCGAGTGGTTGTCTAACGACTTTCGTGTTTACTCGAATTTTTGAATTCGTCACTGACAATGTGTGTATGTACGGATTGGTTATGCCTAGTATTGCACAAGAAGCATTGATGGTAAATGTAGTTTTTTTTTTTGTTTATAAATCAATTTATAAACAACACAATTATCCAAACAACTTTTTAATCGCACGTTTTTCTCCCTCTAATTTTTAAATATTACTTTTTACCTAAAAATCATAAATAAATCAATTTATAAATTAAATAGTATTACCAAACGGAGGCCTAACCTGTGGAAATACCAATTTGATGAAGAATGCAAACGCCATCTATATATATAAATATATCGGTATTGATAAGTTTTTGGATAGTAATAAAGAGCTTGTTGTGTCTGTCTCCTTTGAACAGAAGTCACATGATATGATTTTTAATGTACGAATTAAATAAATAAATATATGTATAGACGTTGTACTTACCAGCTTTCGGCCTTTGTCCTTTGCGAGCTTTATTGAGGAACTTTGCGTCTTTGGCATTATGATGACGATAAAACCAAAGTTAGAGTGACAGCGCAATTCATGGGGCGTGAAGAAGGTTGCAGCAACACAATCCAACCCAACAACTGCCAACCTGCCTGCCTGCCCGCAGAATTCAACATACTTTTCAGATTTCAATGAATAATACCATTAGATATAGATAGATAGACAGACACAGACACAGACACATCAAACCAGGATTCATTTAGAAATTAATTAATTAATTTATTTTATTTCATTTTTTTAGGATGTTATTGTTGGGTGTACTGTACTCCACGAATTACACTCTAGACGCAGAAGTGAAGGAGAAAACTGTCATTCTACTGTTCACCCGATCTAATTCAAGGAGAGTTTTCTTTAGGTTTTTTTTTTTTTTTTTTTTTTTCAAAAAAAATGTTATGTATTAAACGTTTTCTAATAAATAATTTGACATATGAACATATAACTTTCTTTTTTACTTTTAAATCACACTTTCTTCAAAAAAATTAATTTTAATTTCCACTTAAATAATTTCTAGAAAAACACTAAGGGATTGTGTGAAAGTTTTTATAAAAGTTTAGTAAATTTTGGTGAAATATTTGATTGAAAAATGATAGAATTGTGAATTACAATAATCATATCTATTATTAATTTGACCACAACTTTTTAATATACTATATATTTATATTTTCCAAGCAAGTATTAATATATGTGGTCTACATGCCTTTTTATTTTTTTAATTGTGTGTGTGTCTGTGAATTATAGTTGGTGGTGGTATCATCACGACACACGCATAACCAGACCAGAGAAAGAAGCTTGGAGAATGGGCAAGCAAAAGGTTAATTAAATTCATAAAATATTAGGACTTCAAGGGAAGGGCTTATTTTATTTTGTTACTTTCAATTGCTTACTCATCCAATGAGTGAATTTTCTTTTAGATTTTCAAAAATAAACAATTCGAGTAACGTGACAAGTCCTCATATATTTAGTACATGTTTCAAAGATATAATTTTATTTGTACAGTATAATGTATAAGAATTTTATCGTTTTAAAAAAAAAAAAAAATTTATCGTTTTATCTTTAAATGCTATCTTAGTGCTCTTTAATTTTATGTACTATATTTTGACGTAGCTGCATTTTATTGTACTAGTAATAAGTACGTGCTTCGCACGTCTTTTGTAAATGATTAAGGAGGAGGCAAAATTAATAAAGAGAACATATTTTTTAAATAAAAAAAAAATGTAAGTTTAAACCAAAATTTTAGTTTTGAAATTATTTATTTATATTCTTAATTAAAATATAATTATTATTTTCTTATGAATTAATTAATGGTTAATAAAAATTTAAGAGTGTTATTGACAAAAGATAAAAATATCTAAATGTATTGTAGATTGAAATAATAACTAATAATATTTAATGAAAATAAATTAAATTTTAAATGTAATATCAAATGTTTTCCACTCATTCACACTTTTATTGTTGTTGTTGTTGTTATTATTATTATTATTGTAGATGTAGATTAAATTAAATAATATGAAATCATATTACAACATTGTAAATTATTAGATAATAAATTAATCTAATACTAAATAAATGAGAAAATATAATAATATGAAATTATATTATAATTTTGTAAATTGTTATACAATAAATGTAATGAATTATTTAATGTTATTAAATAAAGGTGTCAGGATAAAATGAATATATAACAAAATATATATAACTAAATATATGATGATACCCTAAGTAATTTATTGGGAGAATGATTTAGTTGGTATAAAGAAAAATAAATGAGGGTAAAATCGAAATGTGAAAGATTCTTTAACATTCATACTTTTTAAAGTAGTCTAGACTAGATGTAGATAGATACTAGAATGAAGAGTCAAAGAATGGCCATTGCTCATGTTAGAGAATTATTTTCTTAACACAGTAATAATTAACATCGAGGTCAACATCCTTGTGCAATTGAACTGGTAAGAAAATAATTAATATTAAGCTGCGAAGTAAGAATTATTGACTCTTTCGAGATTAATCGAATTATTGTTAGATAGAATTGATGGTAGCGTGAATTAAAAGGTTTTTGGAGTTAAAATTTGACTTCTTGAAAATTGTCAAAAACAGATAATGAAAGGAACAAATTCTTGTAACATACATCAAGAGAAATATGCGACTGTTCTTCTTCCTCCCTTTTTAAAAAAAAAAAAAAAAAAAAAAAACTTAAAAGTGTAAACGGAATAACTTTGCCAAATGCCTTCCTTTTGGAGCTATGGTACCTCAATCAAGCTAAAGTATTAAAGGCCTATTTATCTATTTTTATTGTCATTTTGAGAATTTCCTTTTTCTTTTTCTTTTACTTTTCACTTCTTTATTTGACTTTGGAACTCACAATTTTAGTGATCGCAAAACTGTTTCTTAAACTAGAAAGGTATTATTTATATATGTTTAGATAATTTTTTGTAAGTGCTTGTTTGAATAAAATAATTTTAAATTAAATTTAGAGATTTTGTCGATCAACCATTAAGACGTTAGACTAAGCCTCTATTTGATAGCAATTAAAATCAAAATTTTAGAAGATTTTAATAAAAAATGATGAAATGTATTATGGAAAAGTTCTTAACACAGTAAAATATGTGGTTAAATTAATTATTTGATTTAAATTTAGATTTTTTTTTTCCAGATTTGTAGCCCTTGTTTGAGCCCCATTACTTCAATTTATAATTTGAGTTTTGAAAATTTAATGGTTAAAAAGTGGTTTGAAAAGTAAAAAATTGTGGACTTGACATTTTTGGATGGTTATGATTGATTACTGTAGGAAAAAATTGTATTTTTAAAGTGAAATAATGGGGCTCAAACAAGGGCGTAGTATTACCAAACATGGACTAAAATTGATTAACAAAAAGTGGCCTCGGGTCTCAATTGAGTTGTCGGCTTCAGAGTGGAAGTTCGAATTCTATCAAAAGTATGGATGAGACTCCTTAGAAGCGCAGTTAAACAATAAGTTCTCAATCCTGTTCCACTGAGGTACATTTCGCAATTTTCAACCTTTACAAATTCTTCAAGATATAGACTGTAGGGATTCCTAAAGTTGGAGTTCAACTTTTTTTTTTTAATTATTATTAACAAAAAGTGAACTCTAAAAAGAATAGAGAAGGAAGGATAAAAAGTTCACAAAAGAACCACTCAATAACTTGACTGAAGTGCAGTGCCACTCTCCCAAAGAAAGGCATTTGGCGAAGTGATTCCAATTAACATTAATTTTTTAACAAATTTATGCCAATGAATTAAAAAAGTTAGATAGTAATTATTTATCAACTTAATAATAATTATTATTTCTGACCAAGTTCCTCCACCCCCACCTATAAACCCGAATATTATGCTAAAAATAATCGAACCTAATTAAACAAGATGGACCCGAAACTAAATATATTATTAATTATCTGATTTATACTTGTCAAAATTCCATTTTTTGGAGGTGGAAAAAAAAATTAATATACGATAGTATTTTAACCACGTGTGAGGAAAACTATCCGTTTCCCATGCGACACGCACGTACAAGTTGTCCTCAAAATGGACAAACTGCGTTCCGCACAAGGACATCGTACATGGGTCCCATTCGGTAGTCAGTACCACTCCAACGTGGTCCATCCACGTCTTATATGATACGAAACGTGGCAAACTCAAGTGTTAGCCATCCGATCAGGATAAATATGAAAATCCAGAATCACCCCTGATATTAGGGTGAATTTACGGAATGACCAGATCTGAATTGGCTACAAATAACGTTCGAGTTTTTGACCGAGTCAAGAAAGGGCATTATATCATTTTTCATCTTCATTATCAAATGTCTGATATTTTAAATATTTTTCTACTAATCTTGCACTTGTAAATATCTAGACGATGAAGAGTTCAATAATTGGTGCATATCATATCGTTCTCTAATAAAATAACTATTTTTCAATTTCGTTTGATAAACTTGTTTAATAACACATTTTTTCTAACTTTTTAACCACTTGATCGAGATTAGCCAACTACTCGTAAGAGGAATCCTCGAAAGTAGTTTTAGAAATGAGATTGAATTGTATGCTCATCTTATGCCTCTCAATTGTTTAAACTTGAATTGGTCAGCCCGTGAGTTTATCCTGTACATACCTAGTGATAGCGGTTGCAAATTCCTATGTAAAAAAAAAAAGAAAACTATAGCATCTATAGCAGCACATATGCGAGAATGCATACGAATGATATCAACGTTTTTTAATTTTGTTTGTGAAGATTGAGAGGTGAGAGAGTAAGAGGCGGGCATACACGTCTTTCATGCCTCTTAACAAGTATTTTTTGATAAATATTGTCATCAAAGAGAAGATGATATATACTAATTTATTGAAAACTAAAGATACAAATGTAAAAAATTAAAAGTATAAACATAATAATGATCAAATAATAAAGATTTTTATAGCAATTAAAACGTAAAAAACATCAAGGTAAAAATTGTGTGTGAATATAATTTCTCCAACGCCTCCAGCCCACCACCCCAACAAACAAACAAATCTATCCCGCTCATATCTCTAATAGCCATTTAAATAATAAATACATTAAAATAAACATCTTTTCACCAACTTTTTCCTCTCTATATCCTTAAAGCCAAACCAAATCCTTGATAAACCCCACCCGTTTTGGCCTGCATTTTCCCATTTATGAATGCCATTATTTTCCTCTCTTCCATTCATTGTTCTTTCCACCACCAAGCCAAAGATTTGAAAGATAAGCACGCAATTACATCATGTACACACATATAAAGACAGATACAGATACATCATACCTATAGGAACATCTTACATCTCCTTAGCGACCAAGAAATCACCATAGATATTAATGGCTGTTGAAGCTCGGCATCTCACTCTTTTTCCTTCACAGTTTCTCAGCAATAGGTAAATATTTTTCAATTTTCCTGCTTTCATTTTCTTTTCTTTTCTTGATGTGTTATTTATACTTTTGAATTGAATGAATCCAGAGAAATGGAGATGAATGTTATTGAAGGCAATGGAAATATGTACAGAACTCCGTTGGCATACGGAGCGGTGGCTACAACGACGGGGGCGCAGAATGTGCTTCCTATGTATGGTTCAGTGATTAGCGATTCGGCTCCGGCGAAGACTGGTACAATGAATTCGGACAGTGGTCTCACGTATGCCGTTCCTATTTCTAGAAAGCGTTCAAGAGATGCAACCAGTCCTCTGCTTTCCTCATATCCTAGTGTTTCACAGAATCAAAACGCAAATCACAGTTGCGGTTCCATCACTTTTCTCGGCGAAGATATTTCTTTTCAGATTCAACAACAGCAATCAGAAATCGATCGCTTTATTGCTCAACACGTAAGATTGTATTCCGTCATTCATATTCATTTTCGTTTTGAATTTATTCGGTTGGTTAACATATTGGTTTCTATCAGATGGATAAAGTGAGGATGGAAATCGAAGGTACGCGAACGAGATATTCTCAGAGATTAGCGGCAGCAGTTGAAGAAAACATAATGAAAAAACTGAAAGCCAAAGAGGAAGAAGTTGAGAAGATTGGGAGATTAAACTGGGCGTTAGAAGAGCGAGTGAAGTCTCTGTGCGTGGAGAATCAGATATGGCGGGATTTGGCTCAAACAAATGAAGCCACAGCGAATACCTTGAGATGCCATCTCGAAAAAGTCCTCACTCAATTCAAGGACGAACAGCAACAGCAGCAACAACGCCACTGCGTCGACGAAGCTGCTGCTGCGTTGATCGACGATGCACAATCATGCTGCGGCAGTAACTTCGACGAAATCGACTGGCGCGTATTACCGGAGTGTTCCTCACGTGAAGTCGTCAACAATTCCAATGTTGGTGCGTGTCTGAAGAGTGTGGATAACACTGCAGTGAGTAACAAGAACAGGATGTGCAGACGGTGTGGGAAAGAGGAATCATGTGTATTGCTTTTGCCGTGCAGGCATCTCTGTCTCTGCACCGTGTGCGGATCGTTCCTCCATACTTGCCCCATCTGTAACTCCACCAAAACCGCTAGTGTTCACGTTAACCTTACCTCCTGAAATTCAGATACTCTTTTCCGCTATTTCAATAAAAAATCGCAAAAAAATTATCAGTAATATCTCTAACAGATTTAGATTATTATTTCAAATCCTAATCTTTTTTTTTTTTTCATTGAATTCATCTCTGTAATTAATCTTAACCTTCAACTTGTTTGATCTTTTTTTTCCCCTTGTATTTCTGAATGTTCTTTTGTTTACATTTTTTGTGTTGAGTTTTGGCGGGTACGTAAGTTAGCACATTACCGGCGACTCATAGCAGAATAGGTTTGGGGGACCCAACGAGGTAATTGAGGAGCGTGTTTGGTTAGGCTCGTAAGGTTCTGTTAAGTCAACTTTGGCGAAGATAGTAAAAAACGTAAATTTAAAGGTAAACACGTGGACCTGCGGGCTGTTGTCGCGTTCAACAGGGAAATTGAAAGTGAAAGGTAAAGGACTTGTAAACGGCACATATGCGCACTATAGAGAAAGAGAGATAATCAAATATTTATTGGGGGTCCTACTCCTGTCAAAACTTTAGCCTCCATTCACGACGAATTTGTTGTAAAATGGCTTATGAATGGGATACTTGGGTATAATTTTGGATGGACGTCTTTTTTCTTCTTCGTGAAAGATCAAAAGTGAATCCGTGTTATTTCCCGTGAGAACTTCGAAATGGTATATTCATTCATGTTTCGACATTATTTTCTTTAATTTTTCTTCAAATTGACTTTGCAACTTTTAAATTTTTCTGATTATTGACTTTTAATGGACAGATTAAACAGCCATGTTAATGGGTGTACCACCCATTAACTCACGTCCCATTACATCCTATTTATATGGATTATTATAGTGTAACACATTGGGTTACAAATGTTCTAACGAACTTGAAGTTAGCACGTACGATGAGAAACGAATCTGTTTTAAGAACACCATGTAAACAAGATTCGATTTGTCAATATTTTCTTTTTTGTCAATTACTGTTTTGTAAATAATTTATTTCGCCTCAGCTTGGTCATCATTTTTCTAAAATCAAATTTATTTAACACTCAATCTCAATCATCCATTTTAGTAAGTCTACCATTTTTGACTTTTCAAACATTTTTTAACTACACATTCTGCAAAAACACTATTCAAAATCACATTATTTAACAAATAATGGGAACCAAACAGGGGCGAATTGTTCGTTCTTTAAATTAATAATTTTTTTACCAATCTATTGAAGAGGGCAAAATTGCAGATAATACTCATACACGAGGCCTCTGTTTAGTCAATTCTTAGATTATGAAAAGTGAGTTTATGAAACGTAAAGCATTGAATAATTCATTGATTGATGCTAAAAAAATCTGTACGTACTATATCTATGAGGGAGGGAAGGGTGATTGTTCCACGCAAGTAATGTGGTGGGCGCGTAGTATCACGTCTGGGAGTGGGGTCAGTCAGCGACTATCTATGGTCTTTGTGGAGAGAGCACGACATAGTACCAAAGATTAGATGCATATAATAATGGTGTTGTGATGATGTTCGTTGGCTTACTATTTTATGATACTAATTAGGGTTAGGGATGGTTAGATTTGGAGTTGAATAACATCATGGTGGTGCGTGCTATGTCCCCCACTTGAATTGATTGATGGTCTGTGGATTGGCATTTGGCACTGGCAAAGTCATTTTCACTGCCAGAAATTCTACCCTTTCATTTGATTTTACTTGCACTTCAAAAACCTACTCATATTTTTTTAAAAAATGCTACTTGAACAACATTATTGAACAACAAGTTGAATAACGCTCTCACATAGGGGTGGGATCCACACACGTGGACCCTACCACCCATGTGAGAGCGTTGTTCAACTTGTTGTTCAATAATGTTGTTCAAGTAGCATTTTTCTATTTTTTTTTGGCATTTCCTTTGTTAAAAGTTTTGTTTTTTTTTTTTTTTTAAATACTGATTGATTTATAAATTATTTTATTTATAATTTTGAAGTAAGAAGTGGTGGTTGAAAATTGAAGGGAGAAAATGTGCATGATTAAGAAGCGATTTAAGAAATTATGTAATTTATAAACTGATTTATAAACTAAATTATTTTGTTTACCAGACGAATGCTTAACTTTTGATTAGCTACTGACCATCAAATGAAACATGAATAACCCGTAATCCTTGTTTTAAAAATATTATTATACACTCATTCACCTTTGTCCTTTGGGGGCGCTTTCGGCATCCTTTGTGTGATCTAGTCTATATCCTCTCTCTCTCGATAATCGCTGTGATCCAAAAAATATAATAGTTTTGTTGAGGATCACAATTTGCCTACGTGGTGTAATCCTCTCTTTTCACACATCATATCATCTTTTAAATCAACAACAATAACACCTCCACATCATCAAATTGTCATCTACATTGTCAAATAAATTGTGCACTTAGATTAATTCAAAATATTATACACTCATTCACCTTTGTCCATTGTAATGGGCACAATTTTCGAAATCAAATTTTAATTATACACAATTTTTCTTCCCAATTTTAAATCAAACATCTTACTTAAAAAATTCAAATAATACAAATCATAAATAAAATTTCATTTATTTCAGCCGTCAAACGGAGCATAAAACAACCCCTAAAACAAGTTATTAATGATGAATGGACAAGAATGACAATATAGAATTTATATGTAACTTGAAAGCAAAACTTGGTGAAATTTTTGGAAGAGTTGAAATGTTACAACATCAATCAATCACTATTATGCCCTAAAATAAAATAATAGTAATAATAGAGATGAGTGCAGAGAGGAAAATGAGAAGTGTGTCACGGAATAGGAAAGGTGGCATCTTCATTTATCTTATCGGGGACGCTTTGCCTTTGCTTGGTCTATGGACCATACCATGTTTGAGTCTGAAATCTCTAATGGGATGCATTGTACCTTAAAGATTCTTCAAAAAAAAAAATTGGAATTTTTTTTTTTAAAGAAGAATATCAGAAAGTTCTCTAAACTTATCTATTCTACAAATAAAATAAAAATAAAATTATACCGAGATTTTGATGGGTTATCATAACTCGGGATAATAGATTTGCAAAATAGCAAGTTGTAGGGTCTGGTTGAGCGTAACTTATGGTTTTTTGATTAATAAGTGGATGGCTAACATAAGCCTCTGTTCTGCGGCTCTCCAGCAGCCCTTTTTTTTGTTTATTTATTTTTTCGAGATAAAATTTGTGATTAAAAAAGTGATTTAAAAAAATGTATATGATTAAAAAGTAAGTTCAAAAAACGTGTTGATTATAATGTGTTATAATTAAAGTACCGGAACGCATTATAAATCAATTTAGATTAGTCAGTCAATTAAAAATTTGACTGGTGATTCATCCAACTGACAACCCACCCATTTTGTTTTTATTAGCATGTTTGATAATGATTAAAATTTAAATTTTAATTTAAATCAAAAGTTAATAATTAATCTCAATAATGTATTTCATGGATTCACAATTTTTTAATTATATATTTTATCAATATTTATCAAAATTTGGTAAAAATTTGATTTTAATTTTCGCTGAACAGGACGTAATATCGGAGTCTCCAAATTCATCATTTTTATAATTGTCCAGTGGAGCCGGAGTACAAAAGCCAAAGTTAGCATTAATGAGGAGGTGACACAAAAATAATTGAGAAAGAGATCTTTAGTTGAGAGGGCCCCACTATATCAGGACCGTCTGTCGCCTTATGACCGGCATGCATTTCCTGATTCACCCTTTCCTTTGTTTACTGTTTGTTACTCCATTAATGAAGTTTTAATTTTAATGAAAATCATGAAGTATTTAACGTGTGTTTTTTGCTTTTTAATCCCCTTTTAACTTTATCAGGTCTCCCGTGCTAAATAAATCGTGATTTTTGACCCCACAGAAGTGTGAATGACAGGTTATTTGCTTAGTGGTAAAACTCTCTTGTAATAATGGACATTTGAACAAATAATCAATAATATATATATATATATATATACCTTCCTAACCAAAGCTTAGAGGTTCTGGTTCGATTTCAAAAAAAAAAAATTATTTTAAGAATCGAAACGGAAAATTGAAAATCAATTGAGTTTGAGTAGGTCTTAGTTCTTGAAACAGAATCATGGTTACCCGAATGAAACCGAATTTTATATAGTTTTTTTATACAATTTACTAGTTTTCGTGGGTGCGTTGCACACATATTATCAATATTTTTCTATCAGAGAAGTTTCGAATAATGATTTCTTGTTTGATACTCCTCCTGTTTCATAATAATAGACTCATTTCCAATTTTACAGGGATTAAGAAAACATAATTATTATATACTGGAATTATAAATTTGTTTACATTTTATGTAATATACCTCTACATGTGTTTAATTGGATGAATAATCATTCAATTGTTGTCCGCATAATATTTAATTGGATGAATAATGCCTAAATTGATAGGAAATTCGGGTAATTTGCCCGCAAAGTGTCTAATTTGATGAATAGTACATCCAATTGTTTCCCGTATAATATTTAATTGGATGAATAATGCCTAAATTGGATGAATGATGTTTAATAGCAGTTCAATAAATAGTTAAATTGGATGAATAGTTTTTAATTGCAATTTGATGAATATTGCCATGAATAGTGCATAAATTGGATGAATAGTGTTTAATTTTAATTGGATGAATAGTTAAATTGGATTAATATTGTCTAACTATAATTGGATGAATAGTGAATAGTGTTTAATTGCAATTGGATGAATAGTTAAACTGGATGAATAATGTTTAATTGGAATTGAATGAATAGTATCATTGAGATATTCAATCTTTTATATATAGAGAGATACACCGAGGAAAAAAACATAACTTAAAAATCTAATTTAGGTAGTAATTTTTCTAAAACTCTAGACTAACACTAAAAAATCAAGATTTGCTCCTACTTTTTTAACTCTTGTCTCATATTGGAACGTTATATTTTAGGGGTTAATTTAATAATATTTGCAATTTAAGTTTTCTATGAATCAAAAGTTCAATATTGAGTTGTAATTTAAGTTGATGAATTAAAATTTTCATTTTTTATAATTCATACTTTTATTTATTGCGTTGTTTACAAACTTAAGTGTTTTTATTTTTTTATTTTTTTTGATAACGCATTACAATTAAATTTGATATATTCATAGTCTGTACTGTAGTGTACTTTTTTGTTAATTCGAGTTCATTGTTATCTATTTAAAATATAATTAGTCTCCACTATTGAACCAAGTAATTGAGTTTCTTAGCTTAATTTTCTTTATTGCACAAATATTGTCGAGTAGGAACGTATTCGGTATATATATATATATATCGAAAGGACTTATATGAAAATATTTATTAAATGTGTATATAAAGAAAATATTATGGGTAGAATCGAATCCGAATCGGAATCGAAGGTTCGAGTTTGGGTTTAGGTTTGGTTCCAACAATTACAAGGACCTGATTGGTTCCAATTTTAAAATATCCGAAATATAATGGGTGGTTCCGGGTATTGAAATACCCGGACCGACCTGCCCGACGCCAAGGCCTACCTTCAACTAGTATCTCACTTTGATATTATTTTTTTCCAAAATTTTATAATAGTTTTGATTTATTGGAATTTACATTCTTTTTATAGTATTGCATACGATACATTTAAATAGAGATAGCAAAAAAATTCAATCCGCTCCACTGATTTGAAAAAATCCCAATCGGCGGATCGGCCCCGTTTCGATTAAAAAATTAAAATTTAATAAAAAAAATATTTTTTAAAAAGATTTAGTTCAAATTATATTTAAAAAAATTTAAAAAAAAATTGTCGATGGATCAGCCCGTTGATTAGGGGCCGATCCGCATGAAAATTGGCAGATCTGGATCGGCAAAAACAACTTGGGGACGAGGCTGATCGGGTCCCCGTTGCCAACACTATTTTTAAATGATCACTTTATGACATTTTTAAGTTTTTTAGTATCACACCTTAATATTTTCAAGTTTTAATGATATTTTTCATTATATCCAATCAGACATAATATGTTATAGTTATAATGAAAGCTCAATGGGAACGTCTTCCAACAACATACACATCATAGGTAGGTTGCTATAGCCTCGTCGAAGAAAAAGGGAAGAGGCAAAGGAAGTAGCACGAAAATATTGGTGGGAATATTGTAGAGTTTGAAGACAAAAAAAAGAAACAACAGTAAAAATCAATTAAGTTTTAATATAGTAAACTTCGTTAGGGATGTCAAAAGATTCAAAGTAGTATGTGGCGCAATTATCCCTTTAATAATTACGGATCTGTCGATAACATTTTAACAATTATGAATTTATTTATTTATATTTTTGAGTTAAAATGTATCGTTAAAAAGTAAATAGAGAAAATGTATGCTTTTGGAAAATGGTTTGAAAAATTTTGTTATTTATAAATTATAATAATTGCTTTAAAGAATTATGATCAGGTTTTGATAGCTCTCACTATATTTTAATATATTAAACCTCCACTTAGTTTATATAACTATCAAATTTTAGTAAATCTTGATAAAATCGATGGATGGATGTTTGGTTGGATAGTTGTAATTCTAATACAATTTGTGATTAAAATTAAGCTCCCAATTAGTTTAGTTAAAAATTAAAATTAACATTAAAATCTAATTCAAAATAGATCCATAACTTTTAAACTGTATATTAATTTTAACCACACAATCCATAAACTTTAAGCTATATATTCAATCAATTTTTATTTTAATCAAAATCTTCAAAAAAATTGATTTTTATTTAAACTAAGCTACTGGTAAGCGTCATTTTAGCCCCATGTTCTCATATTTATATGCATTTTGAAAGACTTTATGAAATATGATATACAAAATTCATTTATCATTAATTAGTCCATGTAAAAGGAAAGATTAATACACTTAGGCACGACTTAGGTGGTGCCTCCAAAATAACCTTATAGATATGCTTTGAGGTCTTTAAGCCACGGTTTGGTCACCATTTTTTCAGCGCATCTTCCTTCAAATTCATTTGAAGCACACATTTCGTAGAATTCTATTTTTTTTTTCAATTAAAATCAACCAAAAACTTTGACCATATTTTCTTTGTTGTTTCGAGATCGTTTTCTGTTTTTATTTTTGAAAACACTAAAAAGCATTTTTTTTACCATTTTCGAAAACTTATTTTGAAAAAAAAAAAAAAAAAATTGTACACAAAACGCCCAAAACCTTGTTTTAGACGTTTTAAGTGTATTTTAACAAAAAATGTTCAAAACGCGAAAAACGTGTTTTGAGATTTTTTTTTTTTAAAATTATCATAACTTGGAACTAAGCTTAATATATATATATATATATATATCATAATTTTTTTTTTTTTTTTTTTTTTGAAGAATTATCCTAACTAGGGATTAAGCCTAAAATAAAATTTTATTGAATTCAATATCAATATTACAAAAAAATTAAGTAGGAATTCTTGTTGTTATATTTTAAAAAAATGCCTCGATAAATTGACTCGGTGATTTTGAAAAAACTGGCATTTTCTGGATTTTAATAGAATTAGAGCTTCCTCAAATCTCGAACTTAATCAAGCTGTGTTAATATAGATTCTTAGTGCTCACATTAGCGTGTTCCAGGTAATCATGTTTTTAGTGTATTGTGAAATGAAATTTGAGTTTGAACCAGTAATATTCTGTAAGCAAATTAATTAAAAATAGTTTAAGTAGTATTCTGCAAAATTTTAAAAAGAATGTGTTTTCCAGCTTTTCATTTCCAAAGACAGTTTTCAGAAACCAAACTCATTTTCAGTAAATTTGAAAACAAAAATAAAAATAGGAAACATAAAACATTTTCGAAAATGAAAATACAAAATAAAATACAAATATAACGCCACCTTAATTTCTATCCAAATCAGACATGTGCAAAGTATGTCAATAGTCAAAAGTCGTGTATAGTTAGTTATATGCTATTTACAATTAATGTAATTTAGGAGTCGTGCACTTGGCATTTGTCATCCATTAGATGTTAAACTTGTATAATTATTGAAATAATGGTTTTGAAAAAGAACTAAATAACTTAAATAACACTTAAAAAAAAAATATTGTTGTACTCCACCCTCATTTGGAATCATTCAAATATATCGTTTTCAACAAGCTCTGTCTAATCTTTTATATATGTTCTCTCACACGTATATATAACAACAAAAAAATGAAAGTGGACAGGAGGAATTATCATATTATTATTATCAAAACAAATCCAAATAAGTATTTAGATTTGACCCTCAATATTTATTGTAGTGCATGACCTAAACTAATTGTGGATATTGACGTAATTGCACACTCGTGACGATGAGACCAACATGTTACAGCCCATCATATATTTTCGATAGTGACCAGGTAAGATTAAAAATGTAGGAAATATTAATTTAATTGCAAGATTTGTTCTTAAGTTTGGTTTTTCAAAGTTGGATGAGTTTGTCTAGGGGAAATTTAAGAACAAGAGAAAATAATTGTCAAACTGGCACACATCCATTCGTCTTGGTTGTATTGGAATCTCCATTTGCAAGATTTGCCAACTCTAAATTTAAATAAAGTATTGTGCCGACTTTCAATTAAAACATATATATAGGGTCCATTTGATAGGTTTATCAAAAGTCAAAAACTATTTCTTAGATTAGGTAATTAGATTTGAATATGTTCGAATAATATTTTGGAAGTTCTTTGTCATCTTCATGTTAGAAGAGTTGTCAGAGGAAATTAATATAATATTTTTCTTCTGTAAGAAGTAGAATGGAAAAAAATTCTGTAAAGTGGACCCATAAAATTTGAACAACGAAAGAACGAAATAATTTTTATTTTTCCCTATTCGCTAAGGAACATAAAAAAACTTGAATTGCTACAAAAAAATGGAATTCATAGTAATCAACGTAAAAAACACGTAGGTAACGTTAAACGGACGGTGACACTGGACCCAATGGCATAATTTATGGGAGAAGGAACAAATAAAAACCTCCTCAAGTATCTAGGCCCATTACATGCTTGTGTAGTGCCTTTCATTTTCTTTTGAACTTTTTACACAAAGGAGGCAAAGACATTGAAATATTTTCTCCCACAACTTGTCCACTTTTCTTATAAAAAAAAAAAAAAAAAATCCTTATGCCAATATTATTTATTTGAGGTGGGGTTGGTTGAAAAATTAAATAGATAGTTGGAAGCATATAACATGGATTCAATCAAAAAGGATGGAGGGCCATGATGGGTGCCCCCAACTTTCGACCTTAGTGATAGGAGGGCATCATTTACAAGACCACAATCATCAAGGAGTTGATTTTGTTTCTTTCTATGTTCTTTCATAACATTTTACCTTTCAACAAAGACCCCACAAAAAAGACATTAAAAAAAAAAAAAAAATTCATTCTTTCGTGTCATGTAAGAGTGCAAACCCCTCGGTTCAAGTGCCATTTCAATTAAACAATAATGACTAGTTAAAAGTCTGGTCGTCAATAAATTTGAGATCGACTATTTGAATCTTTTAGACTCATTATTTCGTTGCTAAATAAAATTACATTGATTGACGATTCAATATTTGCAATGCCAATGACTAGAAAAACAGGTGAAAAACGAAAAGAAAGAGTTGTAGGCGGGGTATTTTTGCAGAGAATGGTGAACCTTTTTTTTTTTTAAAGGGCAAAGTTAGGTCAAGAAAAAGAGAATCCAAACACAAACCCATTAACCTTGAAATCATATCTATCACAATGGGTTGGCTTTATGCGAGAATATCAATGAGAGTGCCATGAGTACACTTTACATGAATGGATTTGGTTTATATTATAAAGTAGTAGTGACTTTGTTTATTGCATTTTGAATTGAAAACCCACCAATGTGGATGATGATTTGAATGAAAAAAACTATAAACAAACAGTAATAAAGAGACATGTCCTATTGATTCTTCTTTTTTTTTTTTTTTCCAAGTCCTTGACATTGATTGATGGCAATGAAGTGTGAGCATCAAAATTCCCCACTACACAAAGTTCATGTGCTAAGACTATTCAGACTCACTCATTCCATTAATGAGAACATTGGACATTGTGGTGCCAAGTGCCAACCCCAACTCCCCAAACTTTTCCCATATTTATATAGACCCTTCATTGAATACAGATAAATTTTACACAAACTTTGACCGATGAATAGGTGGTAGAAATATGTTTTTCCAGGTCCCACCTCGTGTCCGAATCAAATGTACACAAACGAGTTGCATATTCCTATGTCGACCCTTCTGTAAAATTCATCTGTACAACTAACATTTTTCACATATATGTTCGATATTTTAACCAAAGAACATGAATGATTAAAGTGGCCAACTTTTCCAATGGTGCCAAATGTAGACAAGAAGGAAGACATGATATCTAGCAGAGAATAAACTTTCTATACGGACAGATTAGATGTGGGGTGCTTGGTTTTGGGTTAAATTTTTTTGGAAAAAGTGATTTTATGACAGGTGGGCAGATGTCCTATGACAATGTTTTTATAACTTGCAATCCTTCTCTCTCTCTTCTTACTAGTACTAGTACTTCTCTTTTTCAAAGTCTGGCACCCAAGAATCAGCTGTATAGTTTTGAGCTAAAGTTATTTGTAGGGTACATTTGGCATAAGTATAACTGTACAAGGGAATGCACTATCTTGTGTTATTGATTACTGAATGTGCATAGAGAACCCATTGCCTCACAATTGGATTTTTTATACATTATTATTATTATTGAAGTTGCCTATAGCATAAAGATAGGTCTTTATCAAACTATAAAGTCCGTGTTTGAAAATTGATTAAATTTAAGTGATTATAAATTGTGAATCTTATGAATTGTAAACAAAAAGTATATTTGAGCAGCTTAGATGATAATCACTACCCAATCGTGCACTAGATGGGATTCTATCATAGAGATGATATTCATCTGTGAGTTTCTCATTTAATCCCCGTGAGACTTTATTAATTTACATAAAATTGTGGTGAAATAGCATATTTACTCCCTCCGACCTCAAGGAAAACCAATATTACTCGTTCAGTTCAAGACGTAATAATGTATGTAGGCTTCGTGAAAAAGGGTGGATAAAATGTTGCGGTTTTTTTTTTCCCCTTCCTTCTAGCTTGTGATGGAGTACGCCTCCAATATATACTGGCATTTTTACATTTCGATAGATCCAAACGCCATAGAATTTCAAAATCTTGGCAATCTATATAGAGGTGAAGCGACGTACATAATAGTTCAAGTATCGAGATTTTCTAGTGACAAAGATCAATGAAAGATAACAACCTAGAAAGCAAAGATAAATTTTAGAGCCCTCAAACAATAATGGCATTTAGAATAAGGCCATTACAGTGGTTATAAGGGCCCCAATGTCATTATTTGCTACAATCTATCTTGATAATGCCATAAGACCACAGTTTTCATATCATCATTATTTAATATATCTGTATGCTGGGCCATATCGATCATACATTTCAAGCTTGATCTGTAAACAATTTATTGAGTTCAACCAAATCTGAATGTTCGGGCTTTATGATGGATAATAGAGACTGCACGGTCCAGGTCCAGGTCCAGGCCCACGCCCACCATGTTATAGTTTTCTGAAGTACACATGGTTTTTTCAGTTCGGGGGTGGAGTTCACGATTTTTTTTTCTTTATTCAAGAATATTAAAATCGAAGACTTTGAGTACTAAAATAGATAAGTTAGATTGATAAATAAAAAAGACAAAAATATTGTTTTTGTCCATAACAAAACAATATGTCCATCTATGTATTTAACCCTATATAAATTGAAAACAAATATGAATATTAGATCGGCATCAAATAGACAAAAACAAACTTCCTATGTGTATGACAAAAGATAGAGCTGGCTTGGGTATCTTAAATTAATCTCTTATTGTCCTATCTCTTCAAACTCGTCAATAAGAGAATCTAATGAAAAAATATGAATAATCTCATTTTCAATATACATAAGCATGGTACTAGATGTTGTAAGGGCAAACTACAAATGAAAAGGTCAACAATCTTGTGTTAAGCTTTTAAGTTATTGGGCTTTAGACTTTATGTTATTAGACTAATACTTGTCATAGAAAAAATTAAAAGAAGAATGTTGTAGGGGCGAACAAAAAATTAGCGGGGGTGAACTAAAAATACACTGTAAATTGAATAGGAGTAATGGACCAAAGGAAAAAAGGAAAATGCTAGCTCCTTCCTTGACTACAAGCATCAAACATACGACTCTTCAAAGATCAAACATGTTATGAAATCCACACATTTATATACTATTGTCAACTTTCATATATGAGTTAAAAAGTCAAATAATAGTCTCCACGGGTATAGTGTAGCAGTAAAGTATGAAGAGTTGAAACTAGATGATCGAATGTTCAAATTTTGACTCTTGAAAGACGGCATTTAAATGCTAGAAGACAAATTCTTACATGGGAGTTGAATCGTTGCCCTAATGTCTACTTCAAGTGTATATAGATTGTATCCATATTCGAATTTACTTGAAGGGCGAATCGAGGAGAAAATTGCCGTTCCCCGAAGTCAAAAAATAAAAAATGAAGTCCAATAGTATTGGGAATTGTGGGCCAAAAGGCTCCTGTATGGCACATACACGATTCAGTAACTGACAACAAAACATTTCGGATGCCATATTGATGCTTTATTACATCAAAAGCTTAGTGTAATTTTATGCTTTATACTTTAAAGCAATATTAGCTGATTCTTTCTATTCTGCAAAGGAGAAAAAAAAAAAGGGATTGCAACATTGGACAAATACCTAGTTGTCTTTTGCATGTATTATTGCTTAGGTGCTTGGCACATGGACTTTGTGTAAGTGGGGAATGTTGATTCTCCTCATACTTCATCATCCGTGTCACGGACTTGATAAATAATAATAATAATAATAATAGGACAAATTTTTTTTTTTTTAATCCTGCTTTTCATTCAAATCATCATCCATGTTAGGCATTTCGATTAAAAATGCAATAAACAAAGTCTTTAAATTTAGACTTACTTTACAATAAACCAAATCCATTAAAGTGTGCCGCAGCCTTAATGAGATTTTCGTATAAAGCTAACAACTGTGTACGATAAGATTTCTAGATGGTTAGGATTGTAACTTATCCGAGTGTCCATTGAGGGCATGCTAAATCTTTTATAACATTCAATCACTATCATTTGAGTGACACAACTCATGAATTAAAGAATGACCTTATTGCACCACAACAATCCCCCGTTCAATTAGGACTCAAATTCATGATCTTATCTCCGATATTACTTGTAGAATCAAATTTCATTTATCACATCTGAAAATCAATTATTGTTGGCACAGTCTGTCCGAGACATTTATTTTTGATAAAAATAAAATAAAAAAAAATTGTCTTTCTTAATTATTTAAGTAGCCTTGAGCGTCCCGCAACACATAAACTGTCCCATGAGAATAGAGTTTTGTACCAGGCTTGATTGATGCGCGTCCCAGGGATTTGATCCCTCAATAGCAAGAGCTTTGTTGGGTGATTTTTGGTATGGTTGACAATGGTAACATTAACAAAACTGTTGAAATTGTGGTTGGGTCTTCGATACGCCTCCGGACTCAGTAAGCTTTCCAAACTCGACACCTCGACTTCGACCTTGACTCAACAACCACTACACTTGGTTGCTCCAATATGGGAAGAACAAGAACAAGAGCAACAATGGAGAACTACCAAGCTAGAACTCCAAAAACAGTTGCTCTCTCTTTTTCCCTCTCCCCCATTTCAAATGCCACACAACCTCTCCACTTCTCCCCTTGACAATGGCAAGTGATGGGATATATATAACATGTTGGGTTAGGTCACAAGTTGGGCCATAACCACCACAATTGGGCCTTCCAAGTGGACCACGAGCAACTAGCAATTAAGCCACTTCAAGTGATCCCGAGTTGTTATCGAACCGAACTATCCATCGAAGTGTCGATATTATTCCCACAACTGTTTTACATCATCGCTCGGATTTATTGGGTATCAAAAAACCCAACAAATCTCCACATTGATACCCAATCAACCTGCAAGAAAAAATACACAATGTTTATACTTGCCCAATCAAGGTTATCCAATAAAATTGGAATCACAGACCTTACCTCGTGTCTCGCACTCGAAACACACACCATATCTGCTCCATTTACTCGCTAGGACTAAGGTCAATAATATCCAAATATAAGACAGATAATCACAGTAATCAATCAAGAACATACAACATGCGATGACAGATATAACCATAAGATAATACAGAAATCTTTTCAAAACATGCTCACAAAGAACATAAGACTAATACAAAGTTAATCAAACACTACGACCAACACATATGCACCACAATGCATAAATGACCCCATGAAAAGACCTCACACAATTATCCTATCACATTCCGTGTATCTCCCTCCTCGAGAACACATATCACACACATCGCCACATATGCTCACTAGATTGATCACCAAACATGCCTTACGGGTAAACAAGAATAGATCCTAAGTCTATGAGATGCTCCTCTATCAAAACCACACTTCTCTCAACTTAAGGGGATAATGGGTCTCCACATAATAGAAGTGATCTAAGTGTCTCTAACACCCCACCCGGCCAGGATTTTCAGATAGAAGATTTACAGGACATTCAAATGTCACACTCACCCCCATACATCTCATCAATGTACTATTAGGCATCTACTCCACACATTACCAAAAGACATACTCACACTCAGACTCACTATCAATGCATCACAAACCCACAATGCATGCCAACACATTACACTAAGTAAAACCTGATTACAATCAAATTCATGCAAAATAACACATATCAAACAATATGAAATGCTACACAAAACAATGCATCGAATTAAGTAATCACACACATGCAGAAAGGATCACACAGATGCCCATGCAGCTACATCGAGCTCACTCCAAACTCGACACCTCGACTTCGTCCTCGACTCAACAACCACTACTCTTAGTTGCTCCAATATGGGAAGAACAAGAACAAGAGCAACAATGGAGAACTACCAAACTAGAACTCCAAGAACAGTTGCTCTCTCTTTTTCCCTCTCCCCCATTTCAAATGCCACACAACCTCTCCACTTCTCCCCTTGACAATGTCAAGTGATGGGATATATATAACATGTTGGGTTAGGTCACAAGTTGGGCCAATGCTCCAAAACCCGAGCCCAAGTCCATGCCCATAACCACCACAATTGGGTGGTCCAAGTGGACCACAAGCAACTAGCAATTAAGTCACTTCAAGTGATCCCGAGAGTGTGTGAGATGCACAAGTCTAGAGAGGTTTAATTCATTGATCTGGTTAAGCCATTGAGATCGTCACTGATTTCTTGCTGGGTTCATGCATTGGTTAGAAAGCATCTCCTACACGGATTTGTATTATTAAATAGGTGATTTTCCATTTCCCCAACTTTCTTATTAATCCATAATATTAAACAAAATTTTATGGTATGAAAAATATCTTTAGGTTGCCTGTGATACAAGAAATCAATTAAAAAAATGTCCTAAAGAATTTATTTGGAAAGAAAATTTTAGGGAATTCAATATTTATTAGAACATTTCTTATTTCTTTCTTTCATCAATTCAAGGACAATTAGAAGTTTCCTTTTGTGATCGATTCATATATTCTTACATTTCTCATTGCGGTATCTTTTTGGGGAGAAATTATTTACTAGGGATTGAGACAGAAAATAATCGTGCCTTGAACATACAACTTGAGCATGACCTTTTTCTTGGAGAGTTAGAGGGACGATTCCTCAATCTTTCTTGAGAAAATAATACTTGGTCTTTAATTGATTAAAGACATTGTAGATCGTGAAGAAATTGAATTCTCTGTACAGACGATATTTTTACATGAAAATAAGAACGACTGTGAAATATTCAGGATACATTCATAACAGTGGCATTCCATTTCTCTACAATTCAAAAGGACAAGTAACAAGGAAAGTTTAACTGCTTTCTTACGTTTGAATTCATTCTTTATTTTGATTTTATGTTGAAATTTAAAAATATCCAAGACGTTTATGTCATGTTTTACAGTGAATAATATACCACCTGATTTGTGTATATCAAACCTTAAATATGATTTTTGAATTGTAATAATCTTATGTTAGTTTGGATTTAGACAATTGGGCTGGATTTTGGTTTGGGTCTGGGTCACATTTGAGCTGGGTTTTACCTTAGGTCATTGAACTGGGGTGTCGTTCAGATTTGGGTCACTTCTCGGATTGGTTTTAGTTTGTGTCAATTTCGCCTTTCGGCCTGGCTTCTAATTTGGCTACTATTGGGCTGTGATTGAATTTGGGTTCTCCACTATTGGCTACATGTTAATTTGGATTTGGGTCACATTTGTGATGGGAGTAAGTTTTGATTTGAGTCTCAGACTCTTATTTGAGCTGGATTTTAGTGTAAGTTTTGATTTGAGTCTCAGACTCTTATTTGAGCTGGATTTTAGTTTGGGTTGAATTACTGATCAGCTGAGTTTTAGTTTGGGTTAGGGCAACTGATGGCTGCGGTTTAATTATGAGAAAATTACAAAGACACATGAATTTTCAGTTTCCAATTCAAACATTAAATTTACATCTTCTTTGTTCAAGATTCAGGTGGTAATTTAATATTTAAATATATTAATAATTAATATATATTAAATTAATATACCCACCTAAACCACACCAACCCTACCCGATTTTTCAATCCCAAACCCTAAATCATCATTTGTCATCTTGCTTGTTTCTCTCTATTATATACCTAGTAGCAAATTGATGACAACGCAGAAAGGGACTCAGTGTGACCGCGCGCAGGTGATGAAGTCTGAGCTCAATGGTGGAGATTGGGCTCGAAGGAAGCTTTCTTTGGAGGGATGGATGTTGTGGTTCAGTATGCTATGCTCCAGGCGAGAGACGCAAACGCAGCAGGTCAACTCCTCGGGGACGCAATTCAACGAGCACAATGTCATCCGGGAGGTGCTCGGAGAGAGCGGAGCCACTTTCGTGGAGTTAGCCAGACGGTCCCGAGAGTCTCCCAGTCAACATCTTCAACAGTGACTTCACCTACTGTTGGATAGTCAGCGCGTGTCTTGGAGCTCGAGTAGAGAGTGAAGACCTAGGCCGCTCAGCTGGCCAAGACCATGTCCCAACTTGTTCAAATTAACGCACTGTTTGAGCAAAAAAATTCGGAATGAATATCGGGGTCACCCTCGACTCTAGCGGACGTGGACAATGACAACCACGAGTACTTTGAATATTACTATTACGACAACATCAAATTAGATTCGTAGGTTTTTTTTTTTTTTTTTTTTGTATAAAAACATTTTCTACATAATTTTGTGGTTTAATACATTTTTTATTTTTTAATTATTATTTCGTTAAATTAATATTTTGATATTTGTTAATAATTAACAATATTTTCAATACTAATTAACAAAATAAAAAATATTAAAAAAACATTATTTCTCGTCTTTGAATAAAATATTAATTTCAAATATATAATAGATAAAGTAATAATTAAATAATAATATTCTTCATCAATGACATAGTCGTCGTTAAAGGCAATCTATTGTTACCAGTTGTGTAGCGACGACTCTGTCGTCGTTGTAGGCCCCAAGGAAATAGCGATGACATTTGTCGTATCCAACAGGAATCTATTGTTACAAGATTTTAGCGTGACAATGTTGTCTCTGTAGGACCCAAAGCAATTGAAACAACGATTGTCGTTGTTATTGAGCATCAGGCATAGGTCTAAATTGACGATTTTGTCGTTGCAAATTAGAAATTGCGACAATAATTTGACATTCAGCGATGAACTTTGTCATTGCTGATGGTCGATACTCTTGTAGCACTGTTCGGAAACTTTCAAATGGTTTATTTATGTTTTTGGGGTGAAACGTGTGGTTAAAAAAAGAAAAAAAATGTGTAGTTAAAAAATAATTTGAGAAATTGTTTTGTTTATAAATTGTATCTGTTTTGGTGAATAAAATAAAATAGTTTATAAATCAGTTTATAAACTACACAATTTCATAAAACCAGATTTTAATCACACATGTTTTCTTTTTTCAATTTTCAATTATTGTTTTTTACTTCAAAAACATAATTAAATCAATTTGTAAACCGCACAATTTTTAATCATACATTCTTCCAAAAATAGAGACTTAGCCCCTGTTTGGCCACCATTTTTTTAAAATCAAATTTATTTAATACTCAATCTCTAGCATCCATCTTAGTCAAACCTACCAATATTTACTTTTCAAACTTTTTAACCATACATTCTTTCAAAAATACAATTCAAAATCACATTATTTTGGGGGGGGGGGGGGGGGGGGGAAGCTTAGTTTTCCCAAATGTTTATTATAGCTGGAAAATGATTGAACTATATTCAAGCCTATATTTGGAGGAGATTAAAATAAGATTTTAAACATATTTTGATAGCATCTATATACTTCTATATCTTATTATTATTATAAAGAAGGATAGTTGGGCCAATTCTTCCCCCCAAAAACTCCCGCCTAACAAATCTTCAAAAGTCATGAGTCAAAATAAAAATAGAAAAGTTGGCATTTTCCCCAAAAAAAAGTCACTTCTTAGATGAAAAAATTCAAAAGGAATATCTGTACAAATCTTTCAGGATACGCAACTCATAGTCACTCCACCACTCCTTTATTATTATTATAAAGGAGCTTAGTAGCCCAACTTTTCCCCCAAAATATAAAATAATAATAAACAAGTATCTCCAAAAGTTAGTCCATGTTTTGGGAAGAGAAAACAATTGAAATGTAATGAAATAAAATATAAAATAATAATAAACAATTGAAATGTAATGAAATAAAATCTTATTATTATTATAAAGAAGGATAGTTGGGCCAATTCTTCCCCCCAAAAACTCCCGCCTAACAAATCTTCAAAAGTCATGAGTCAAAATAAAAATAGAAAAGTTGGCATTTTCCCCAAAAAAAAGTCGCTTCTTAGATGAAAAAATTCAAAAGGAATATCTGTACAAATCTTTCAGGATACGCAACTCATAGTCACTCCACCACTCCTTTATTATTATTATAAAGGAGTTTAGTAGCCCAACTTTTCCCCCAAAATATAAAATAATAATAAACAAGTATCTCCAAAAGTTAGTCCATGTTTTGGGAAGAGAAAACAATTGAAATGTAATGAAATAAAATATAAAATAATAATAAACAATTGAAATGTAATGAAATAAAATATAAAATAATAATAAACAAGTATCTCCAAAAGTTAGTCCATGTTTCGGGAAGAGAAAACAATTGAAATGTAATGAAATAAAATATAAAATAATAATAAACAATTGAAATGTAATGAAATAAAATACAAAATATTATTATTATAAAGAAGGATAGTTGGGCCAATTCTTCCCCCCAAAAACTCCCGCCTAACAAATCTTCAAAAGTCATGAGTCAAAATAAAAATAGAAAAGTTGGCATTTTCCCCAAAAAAAAGTCACTTCTTAGATGAAAAAATTCAAAAGGAATATCTGTACAAATCTTTCAGGATACGCAACTCATAGCCACTCCACCACTCCTTTATTATTATTATAAAGGAGCTTAGTAGCCCAACTTTTCCCCCAAAATATAAAATAATAATAAACAAGTATCTCCAAAAGTTAGTCCATGTTTCGGGAAGAGAAAACAATTGAAATGTAATAAAATAAAATATAAAATAATAATAAACAATTGAAATGTAATGAAATAAAATATAAAATAATAATAAACAAGTATCTCCAAATGTTAGTCCATGTTTCGGGAAGAGAAAACAATTGAAATGTAATGAAATAAAATATAAAATAATAATAAACAATTGAAATGTAATGAAATAAAATATAAAATAATAATAAACAAGTATCTCCAAAAGTTAGTCCATGTCTCGGGAAGAGAAAACAATTGAAATGTAATGAAATAAAATATAAAATAATAATAAACAATTGAAATGTAATGAAATAAAATATAAAATAATAATAAACAAGTATCTCCAAAAGTTAATCCATGTTTCGGGAAGAGAAAACAATTGAAATGTAATGAAATAAAATATAAAATAATAATAAACAATTGAATTCAAATGAAATAAAATATAAAATAATAATAAACAAGTATCTCCAAAAGTTAGTCCATGTTCCGGGAAGAGAAAACAATTGAAATGTAATGAAATAAAATATAAAATAATAATAAACAATTGAAATGTAATGAAATAAAATATAAAATAATAATAAACAAGTATCTCCAAAAGTTAGTCCATGTTTCGGGAAGAGAAAACAATTGAAATGTAATGAAATAAAATATAAAATAATAATAAACAATTGAATTCAAATGAAATAAAATATAAAATAATAATAAACAAGTATCTCCAAAAGTTAGTCCATGTTTCGGGAAGAGAAAACAATTGAAATGTAATGAAATAAAATATAAAATAATAATAAACAATTGAAATGTAATGAAATAAAATATAAAATAATAATAAACAAGTATTTTATTTAAAGTAAGTCCATGTTTCGAGAAGAGAAAACAATTGAAATGTAATGAAATAAAATATAAAATAATAATAAACAATTGAATTCAAATGAAATAAAATATAAAATAATAATAAAGGAGTATCTCCAAAAGTTAGTCCATGTTCCGGGAAGAGAAAACAATTGAAATGTAATGAAATAAAATATAAAATAATAATAAACAATTGAAATGTAATGAAATAAAATATAAAATAATAATAAACAAGTATCTCCAAAAGTTAGTCAATGTTTCGGGAAGAGAAAACAATTGAAATGTAATGAAATAAAATATAAAATAATAATAAACAATTGAAATATAATGAATTAAAATATAAAATGTTATTGCACTTTTTGTATTAAAATGTTATGAATCCGTGCATCGCACGGGTGGATGGACTAGTACTATATATAAAGGAAGAATATTGGATTAGTGTGAATGTAAAGTGGATTAGTGTGAATGTATTTATTGTCTTATATATATATATTATTTTATGGTAAATAGCAAATAATGGTTAATATTTTTTTAATAACTTTTAATTTTAGTAATTGTGCAAAGATTATATGATATAATAATTTCTTGATCTTCAATGTTGCTCAATCGTCATATATTTGATGAGTTGAGACTAAACACATATTTATAGTTTATTATGATTTTTTTAACGAATATTGAGAAAAAGTAAAATATGCAAGGCAAATGTAGAAATTATAATAAATATATTTATATCTTGAACAAATATCAATATTTGTACTCATAATATCTATATACTTACTATATATAAATGGAGAATAGTGGATTAGTGTGAATGCATTTATTGTCTTTTATATATATTATTTTATGGTAAATACCAAATAGTGGTTAATATTTTTTTTAATAACTTTTAATTTTATTAATTGTGCAAAGATTATATGATATAATAATTAATTGATCTTCAATGTTACTCAATTATCGTATACTAGGTGAGTTGAGATTAAACACATATTTATAGTTTATTGTGATTTTTTAACGAATATTGAGAAAAAGTAAAATATGTAAGGCAAATATAGAATTATAATAAATATATTTATATATCTTGAACAAGCATCAATATTTGTACTCATAATATTACATCTAATATGATTTACAATTAAAAAACTACAAAATTTACATTTATCATTCAACGAAGTTTTCGATAATTTGAATTATTTATATTGTTTTTAAAATTTAATAATTATTGTAATAAAAAATTGTTTTTGTATTTGTGTTGATTATGTATAATCATTAAATTTTATGAATACTAATCCATATTGCGGATGGCAAGTTCAGTTCATCACACTGGTGAAAATCTATATCTATATCTATATTATATGTAAAAGTAAGATAGTTTGACATAATTTAATTCTTAAAGTTTTAGTATTATAGTAAATAATTAATATGGTGTTATTGTTATTTGTGTATTTTGGTTATAATTATTATTATTTTTGTTATTAACTATTGAATGAGTTCAATCAATAATTTTAATTATCAGTATTAAAATTATTATTTAATCATTGATTTTTTATTTATTTGTTGTTCTTATTATTATAAATCATATGTCCATCAATAATTAAATTATGTTTTAATTATTAATGATCAAATCATTTGTTATCTTTAATATTACAAATCACATTTTCTAAAATATATATTATATAATATTATTAAATATTTTAATAAATTAAGCCTCTGTTCAGCAACTATATTTTTGTTTTGAGGTAAAATGTGGTTGAAAAACAGTTTTGAAAAAATATGTGGTTACAAAGTGGGTTAAAAAAACGTGCTGCTTATAAATAATATTTTTTAGTTAATAATATTAATAGAATGATTAATATATTTTAATCATTGTTAATTTTAATAATTTTAAAGATTATAGGGTATAATTTTTGGTATAATTTCATAATCTCCAACTTTACTCGATTGTCGTATAATGATAATCATGATATTTTCAAAATTATTATCTTGACTACTTAGTTTTGCAAATAAAGTTTTATTGGTTAAATTCAAATATTTTGAGTATTTATTTTTTAATTATTGTGATTGATGTTTGAATAAAATTAAAAAGTACGTTAAATACAAGAGGCAAATGTAGAAGTTATGAGAAATATGCTAATACCTTTCACATGCATCAATCAATATTCGTACACATAATATTACATCAAATATGATATACCATTAAAAAACTACTAAATTTACATTTTCAATAAAGTTATTAAAAATTCATAAAAATTATTGAAATCAATAATAATTTATTACTTAAATAAATAAATTGACGTTTACTATTCAAAGAATTTTTTAATAATTTGAATTACTTATGTTATTTTTAAATTCTAATAATCATTGTAATAGAAAATTCTTTTTTATGCATTTATATATGTTGATTATGTATAAGCATTAAAATTTTATGAATACTTATTGAAATCGATATTGCGGATAATAACTTTCGTGCATCGCATGGGTGAAATACTAGTTTGATAATATGTGGGATTGAAAAGTTGTGGACCCCATGAAATAAATGGTTAAAATTATTTGTTGATTTTGACTTAAATTAAAATTTCAATTTTTATTTCGGCCAAACAGGTATGTAGAACTCCTATACTCGAGTCAATAGAGGTGTGTGCCTGCAAGACAAAAAATTAACATTGTCACGAATGATAGGCGATGCGACTTGTGAGTGATGGAAAATGAGGTGGTGGACCTCAATCAGGAGGCAATAATCTCAAAGTTGCAAGACCATTATATATTCGATCTTGGCCAAGGGCTTGAGATTTCTAACATAAGCGTGGGGTACGTTGATTTCACTTTTTAAGGATCAGGACGGACTCGACGATATTTCCGTCATCATCCGACCACAATTGTCATCCTTGGATGATGTCTCAATTAGCCATACTTGGTTCGAGGGCGTGGGTTTCTTCTGGGGCAATATCATGATGCCTAGAAAGTAAATGAAGATTTAATGACGCGATCTCAATCGGAAAATACGACGAAAACGCGGAATAACGAAAATAAAACCCTAAGACAGATCTACGACAGATTAAATACGAGATAAACAAGAGCCCAATAAATAAAATAACGGAATTAAAAGATAGATCGACGGTAAAATTTTTACCCAATATTTACGATGCAGGAATCGATGCGGAATAAAGAATCAAGATTGGTGAACGCCACAAGGGTTGTCAATTCCTTGATAAGTTCGTTGGGTGAACGCGACAAAGATTAAATCTTTGATAAGTTCAAGAAAAATGAATAACTCAATCTTTCACAAGAGAATCATCTCTCAATTTAATCAAATAAACTAAAAAACTGTTTTACAATGATGAAATTGTGAATAATATAATGACAACGCGTTTAACCCTAACCCTAACCGCTAGGAATTAAATAAAACGGAATATAATAAAGAAAACTGAAAATACTTTAAAAAAGGCGAAAATTTGGTTTCGATTTGAACCGCGCAATCGCTTGGGCATCATGGTCGCGATTGCGTGGTTGGCTCTTAAACTCTTGGTTGAAATTTTTGTACCATCGCGCGATCGCTCGACACTTTTCACCACGCGATCGCGTGATAGTCAGGCTGCACCTTTTTTTCTTCCTTTTGAATTAATGTGACCCGGTTTGGTCCTTGGTTCATGCCCAACACGGAACTTGCTCCGTTTCTCACGTAGATTGTCATGAAATCGCCCGTGCCCTGATTCCTCCCTTGATCTCCTACCACGGATCACATCATTCCCCTTCTTTTGAAAAGGATTCGACCTCGAATCTCGAACTTGTTTAATCCTCTTACAAATCCTGGGTTTGTTGTCCTTTAGATCATGCTTATGCTTTTTGGGTTGATCCTTTGTACCCATGAATTTCTTCCTTGTTTCAGGATCATTGTTTAATTTAGGCACCTGCAAAACATATTTTATAGAGCTGGGGAGGGGTTTGTTAGATTGGTTAAGTGCAAGGCAAGAATCCTTGTACATCAACCTTTGTGCAAAAAAAATTCATTTTTAGGGTGGACTCTCTTTTCTTTTTCTTTTTACACTCTAGCTCTCATTTTTCTGAGGTCGTGGCATCAACTCTCTTATTTTCAATTTTCACACCCTCTCCTTTTTCTGAGGTCGTAGCCTCAACCCTCGTGTTTTTCCCCTCAAACTCACTTTTTATTTTCATTTGATCATCTTGGACCTCTTTAGGTGATAGAGGAGCAAGAGTAATCTTTTTTCCTTCTTTCACAAAAGAATATTGATTCTTAAACCCATCATGCACCACCCTTCTATCATGTTGCCAGGCCAACCCAATAAAATATATCCAATATGCATAGGTACCACGTCACAAACCACTTCATCCTTATAACCCCCGATGGCAAAATTGACCATAGCTTGCTTATTCACCTTAATTTCTCCTGACTCGGTCAGCCATTGCAATTTATAAGGGTTTAGATGTTTCATCAAGCTCAAGCCCAATTTTTCAACCAACATTGTACTAACCACATTAGTACAACTCCCCCGTCAATCACCAAACCACAAAATTTTTCACCCACTAAGCATCTAGTGTGAAATAGGTTATCCCTTTGCTCACCGATTTCATCCACCCTAACTCTAGTACTAAGGATACGCCGATTAACAAGTGAGCCTTTAACAGCATAAGTCAACCCTTCCTCATTACTACTACTAGCCCCAGCATCCTGTAATCTAGGCATCCCCTTAAACTCATCCTCCGAACTAATATTACCATTATCACTCAAAAACATTACCCTTTTATTTGGACACTGAGATGTTATGTAGCGACCAAGAATTTTTCATGACTTATTTAAATGAATATTATTTAAAACGTGTCGCTACGACTTTACCTATTTATTTTAAACGCATTTTCGTCTAGTCATTTACGTTAAAATTTAAATTATTGAAATTTATCGTAGTTAAATTTCAATTTCAATTTTTATAAAAGTATCTTATTTTCATTATGTATTTATTTATGTATTTTAATCCAAATTTAAATTATTTAAATCCAAAATATTTTATCTTCAATTTAAATTCATTCTCAGATTTTTATTTATTTTAAAACCCCCAATTCACATTCATTTTAATCCCAAAATTTCCTCCCCAACTTCCATTTTCATATTCAGCACATTTTTTTTCCTTTCCCATGATCATTCTTCAATCCATCTTAATCAACTTCAATCCCATAATTACATTCACACAATTTTTCCTTTCCCATCATCTCACCCCACGTTTTTCTTCTTTTCCACCCATTTCATCATCATCAATCACCAATCAAGCTTTTGCCAAAATTTTGAATTCAACTCAATCTGTATCTTCCATTTTCAATCCTAAAATCCTTCCCCTTTAATCAGCCATTACCCCTTGTAACTCCCTTCAATCTCACCATCCTTCCATAATCTTGATCAGAAGCAAACCAATACATATACATTCCTATTCTCCCTTCCTCACAATATTCACAGCAACCAATCTGCAAGATCGAATTCCACGCACTCAGTGCCTCTAATCCTAATTAATGGGACTATGGGATATTGAGAGTGTCGCCTCGATTTAATTAATGAATCGAAGGAGACAAAAGAGAATTCAATAGAAAACAATGTCATCACCACCAGCCACCACTGCTCGAAAACACCAAGCCGCTGCCTCTCTCAAACCTCCAATCAAGACCCTGCAACCATCACAGTCGAACCGAACAACATCACCCACACTTCACTGTCCACCGGAATCACCATCACCTCAATCGACCACCATGACTCTTCCACGACCAGCAAAATCAAGTCTGCAGAACCTCCATCTTCATCCCCAATCACCACTGATCAACCACAATAAGGCCAACCACCATCAACCATTGTTTCATCACTACCCAAACCACCTGTAATCCACACAATCACAGTCCAAGAACCACCACTCTGCCACCTCCAAAACACTGATTGCATCACCCACAATAACCCAAACCGGAATGAAGCCAATTGAACCATGACCAACCACCACAGTTTGCAATAACCAATGTAAACCACAATTTTCATCACAATGGCAGACTTTGAACCACCACATACGTCCACCAATGATAACCAAATTCAGATCAAATCATCAGGAATCGTCTCACCAAAACCGCAACCACCGGCCCTCAATTTTAAACCACAGCCACCACCTTCACAGCCACCCTCACGTCACTAAAATGCCACCAACTCCACAATTCCAAGCCATCTCCCAGCTACTGTCGAACCCCACACACACATCAAAACTGAACCTCCAATTATGAATCCATCAACCACACCCGAAGCAACACCCCTGCCAAACCCGTACCGCCGCCAACCACGTTGGAATCACCACCTCCATCCGCCACTGCCCACTTCTCAATCACCCTCAAATATACCCCAAATCAAAACACAAAACCACGAATAAGCTTAACCCATAACTTACCTCAACAATGGCCGGAGTTTCTTCGCCGGAAAACCCATGAATCCGATCCTTCAAGCCCGGACTCCTCATGTCAAAAACCGCACCCAGAACCACCAAAATTTGTCATCTCCCTCACTCGTCACCGCCACCGCGCAGCGGTGCACCATCGCCGGCCCCGCCGGCGATCGGATTTGGAAGGGGCGAACCCATCACCCCATAGTCTTCCGTCGCCCTCCCTCTCCTGCCTCTTCTCTGAATAACAAAGTGAAGAGAGAGAGAAATGAAATTTTGTTTTAATAATTTTGATTTATTGAAATTGCTTTTAAGCCCCAAACTTTGAAATGTGTCTATTTCAGTCCCTTATTTTAGAAGTCCCTTAATTTAATGCCTACACTTTTGAAATACACTCAATTCAGTCCTTTCGTTTTAAAAGTTATTTATTTTAGTCCTTATTGATTTTAAAAGTTATTTATTTCAGTCCTGAAGATTTAACTCCTTTGAGTTTCAGCCCCTGTTTGTTTAAAAATGTTTTATTTCAGTTCTTTCAGCTTTAAAACTTATAATTTCAGTCCTTAAGTTTTAAATGATTTTAATCAGCCACTCCATTTTTAAAATCTATTATTTCAGTCCAATAGTTTAATATTCGTTTTGAGTTTCAACTCAACTTTCAAAAGTATTCATTTTAGTCCCCCAAGTTTTAAAATAATCATTTCAGTCCCTAAAGTTTAAGTCATTTAAATCATTTCTAAAGTATTAAATTAAAATTATTATTTTAAGTTATGCTGGACGAGGCGCGAGAGAATTTGAAGTATTTTCCAGTTTGCTCAATACTCGAGAAATTAAGGTAGACTCTTATCTACAAATTTACGTTTTTCAAAAGTGCGCATCAATAATTATTTGGATTATAAGTTTAGCATGTATGATTGTGTTCATGAGAATTACTTGCTTAAATGCATGAGAACTTGAACTTTTATGTTCATGAGAATTACTTGCTTAAATGCATGAGACTTGAACTTGTATGTTCATGAGAATACTGGTGATCGTTAGACACCTGAGAACTTGAATATCATGATTATGTGTTTTAATTTATAATGTTAAATGATTATTATGCGCGAGTCTACTGAGTATTTCTATGAAATACTCTCGTTTTCCAAAAACAAATTTTGCAGATGACGGAGTCGGCGGCGAGGCGTGCGATGGTGGCAATTATTAAGATTTTAGAAATGTTTTATTTGAAAGTGAAACTTATTTATTCATGTTTTGTTCCAAGAATAATTTTTCAAATCATTTCAATATTTGAATAGTTTCATAAATGTCGTCAATTTAATTATTTATCGTTACTTTACTTTAAAACTTAAGATTTAATTTTTATGAATTGTTTTAATTAAATTGATTAAAATTTAGTTTCCGCTTTAACTTTTAAACAATGGATGTGATGTTTTATAAATTCATTTCTTCCGCAAAAATGTTGTTTCAAAGGTTTCAAATAATAAATATGATGTTTGAGATTTTTAATTATTTCCGCAATAAAATCAGATTTAAAGGACGAAGTGGCGTCCCGGGCTCCGCGGAATCCGGGGCGTTACATGTTATATGACCATAACCTAAGCACTTAATATTTCTATCCCTAGAAGGTTGAGATTCAGAAATATTTTTACCGTTTGTTGTAGGTTCCCCCTTCCCTTTCAGAACATGGTCATCATTGTATTCCTGCTTCAGTTGTGATATAGGATAAGATCCCGACAAGTGTCTTGCTGCCCCCTTTTGCTTCAATTGTCGTTCCACCTTCATTTCCATATGCACCATGTCCTCTAGTTCCACGTAATGTTGCAGATCGATGATGTTGGCAATATCTCTATTTAACTCACTCAAAAACCTAGTCATTGTAGCTTCTCGATCCTCCACCACGTTGGCCCTAATCATCGCCACCTCCATGTCCTTATGATAATCCTTTACACTCCTCGACCCCTAAGTTAGACCCTGCAGCATTTGATAAATATCTCTATAATAATGAGTTGGCACAAACCGCTTCCTCATTATGGTCTTTAGTTCATCCCAAGTTTCCACCGGCTCTTCAAGGTTCCTCCTCCTACTCGTCACTAGTTGATCCCACCAAATGTTTGCATATTCCGTGAATTCAATCACAGCTAATTTCACCTTCTTCTTTTCCGAATAATTATTACAATCAAAAATCCGTTCAACCTTTGTTTCCCAATCTAGGTACGCCTCCGGATCACTCCTACCCTGGAATGATGGTATTTTCATTTTAATTTTCCCAAGGTCATCATCTACAACATTCCTACCCCCACGATGCCTCCTATCATCACGATGCTCCCTGTCATACCTTCTTTCATACCTATCTCTTCTATCCCTCCTTCGCATACTTCCCACCGAAGATATACTACGACTTTCACTATCAATGCCCTCATCATTCATACCAACCTCACGCCTATTACCTCTCCTAACCCAAGAACCATTATCAGATTGATCTCAGTGTTGTTGTTCATGATTTTCAGCTCGATTCTCCATATGAGCCATAAACCTCTCAAATTGTGTCCTCATTGCTGCAATATCATCATTATCCGGTTCATCCTTCCTATTCACATCCCTAAATTGTTTTCTGTTACCCACAGAAGATGATGATGTTGATTCCTCCTTGTAAGACATCTCTTTTTTTTTTTTTTTTTTTGAAATACTAGAAAATTTGACTACGAATGTGGCGGAAAAAATGGAATTGTATTTGGACGAAAAACGAACAAGAAAAACACTTTTGAAATTTTTGGAACGGATTTTATGGAACAAAAGCGAGAAAAACTCTACTGGCACGAAGAACACAAAGAACAAGAAAAAAAATCAAGAAATCGCAAGAATCTAAAATAGATCCAAGCTCTGATACCTGATGACGTGATCCCAATTGGGGAATACGGCGAAAACGCGGAATAACGAAAATAAAACCTTAGGAAAAAACACGAGATAAACAATAACCCAATAAATGAAATAACGGAATTAAAGATAGATCGACGGTAAAACCTTGACCCAATATTCAAGACGCAGGAATCGATGCGGAATAAAGAACCAAGATTGGTGAACGCCACAAGGGTTGTCAATTCCTTGATAAGTTCGTTGGGTGAATGCTACAAAGATTAAATCTTTGATAAGTTCAAGAAAAGGGAATAACTCAACCTTTTACAAGAGAATCCTCTCTCAATTTAATCAAATAAACTAAAAAACTGTTTTACAATGATGAAATTGTGAATAATATAATGAAAGCGCGTTTAACCCTAACCGCTAGGAATTAAATAAAACGGAATATAATAAAGAAAACTGAAAAGACTTAAAAAAACGCGAAAATCTGGTTTCGATTTGAACGGCGCGATCGCTTGGGCATCATGGTCGCAATCGCGTAGTCGGCCCTTAAACTCTCGGTTGAAATTTTTGTACCATCGCGCGATTGCTCAACACTTTTCACCACGCGATTGCGTGATAGTCCGGCTGCACCTTTTTTTCTTCCTTTTGAATTAACGTGACCCGGTTTGATCCTTGGTTCATGCCTAACACGGAACTTGCTCAGTTTCTCACGTAGATTGTCATGAAATCGCCCTTGCCCTGATTTCTCCCTTGATCTCCTACCACAGATCACATCATTTAATATTTTCTACAAAGTCAATTTTGTCATGAAAAATTGTAACTTTTAAAATTATATTTAATTTAATAATTGTTTTATAAAGCTTTATTAAAATTTTATCAACTAATCAAACTTCAATTTAATACTCGATGTGACACATTGTGTGTTAGGATAACATTACTCATTGAAATATAGATCTATACATTATTGCAAAGTAAAAATCCCACATACAGAGACACATATTCTCCAAATGTTATATCTTCTAATTAAAGTCGACACTGATACAAATATTCTATTACATAAAAGTTCTACAAATGGAACGGATTAACAGCACAATCCACAATCGATCTAAGATCCTCCCAATCTGCATGCTTTAACATGTCGTTAAAGTCTGAACAAGCAGAGCTTGAGAAGGATGATGCAGCAGGTGGCACCTGTGAAGCTGAGCTGAAATGGCCTAATTTTTGCTGGTTTCCACTAATATCACCGAAATAAGGATAGGTTTTCTTCTCATTTTGTCGAATAATCGGAGCATTAAAACTAATATAACTTTGGTTATTGTGATCAGAGTCCCAGCTGCATGTTTTGGAGCTTGCATCAGCTGGGTTAATGCTGATATTCTTCTTGGCAGAGACCTCTCTCCAGTCTGGTCTGCACTTCTTATAGGAAACATTCCTCTTTAAAATTCGACATAGCGTCCAAACTTCCTGTAAAGCAGAAAATTAAGCAAGAACGATGAATCATTTTTATACCCAACTCGATCTATGAATAAAAACAATGATAAAGATTCAATGCAGTTTTGATTTCGTTTTTCTTGTAATTGGAAATTGGAGTTAATATGTAACAAGGTGACACAGATCCAGTGGCCTGGATTTTTCTTATGCGTTTGTGTGGAGAAGTTCAGCCCTTTGATTCCACTATTAGTCTGCTAAGAAATTAAAACCATCAACTCATCACACCCTAGCTAACAATTAATTAAAAGATAGGGATTTTAAATCTCTTACAGCTTCTTGATCAGCAAGGCTTTTGGTGTCTTTATTGTCACTGGGTGGGAGGCGAAACTCGTGCATCATCCAATCAGTCTTGGTTCCTTTTCCGGCGCTTCCACGATAGTATACGAGTGATTTCTTTAGTCCAATACAGTCTCCACTGGAAGAATAAATTGGTCTATCAATACCAGTGGCTTTCCAGAATCCAGAACCTGTCACTCTGTTGGGTCTTATACTGTTCCTGTATTTTCTTCCTCTTTTGCAAAAAAAGTACCACTCCTTGTCTCCTACATTACTACCTTCTGCATACCCACAAAACTGAATTAGAACCATTAATTAATTTCAGAGAATGATTATACAGAAATGGAAAATAAAAGTTTCATTCTTTTATCTTAGATAGATTTTGACAAGAATGTCTTTTCAGTTTCATGCATCACTAAATACCCCCTTGAATCAAGGAGATATCCACCTATAAATACCCCCCTCCAAGGCACTCAGGTACGCATAATTTTTTATAAGTAAACACTTTGCAAAAACCTTTTCTCCGTCTTCCTTTACTGATTATCACGCCAGAGTAAAAACGTGGGGAAAGCCCGGCTCTTTCAGGTTTTAGCATTCGGAATCAGATCTTGAAGGTGGTCAGAAAGTTCGTTCAGCATCAGTAATGTTGGACCAATTTTGCTGATCAGGCCTGCATTTGTTTTCAGTTGGATCAATTTACTTAAGCCCAAATATGGTTGCTGAGCCCATTTCATAATATTAGCTTTGAAGCCCATTCTTCAGTCCGGTATTAGAGCCCATATGATGAAACCGAGTCAAAGCCCATTTATCATCACCGCCTTACCTCAGCCATTGGATCTGTTTGATTTAATCCTGGCCGTCCATTTGTGATCAAAAGTATGCTGAGACGATCTGATTGCTATATTCCAGACGCTTCTATTCTCTAACCCTATTTTTCTCTCTGAATAAGGCGATTTCATCGCCTTCATCTGGTTCTTCAGATTTTCTCCAGAAACTCATAAGATTGAGCCTGTTATTTCTTTGTGGTTGTTGTAGATACTGATATTCTGTAATCAGTATACATTTTGGTTGAGTTTTGGCAGAGTTTTCTGCAACTCATTTGTTCTTTGTAATTATATTGTGCGATTTCTGAGTTTTCTGGAAAGTTTGTACATTCTTGAGTTTGGATTCAGTTTCTATATTCTTACGATTTTGAATAAAGGTTTTTTTATACTTTGTGTTTAATATTTGTTCTTGTTCTTTGTGATACGATATTGAGCATTTAATCCTAACAGTGGTATCAGAGCCTTAGGGTTCTTCGAAAAATCGGTGGATTAGACTCAGATCTGGTTGATCCAGATTTTTCTTGTTGGATCTAGGATTTTCTGGAAACGGATGTCTTTTTCTTCTAAACGTATTCTAGGGTTTTCTGATCTGTTTAAAACATTTAAGAAATATTTACTTTCTCAAGTTCTTTAACCCTCGCTAAAATCGTTTTGCTTTCTGAAAATATTTTTGAAATTTATATTTTGAAGATTTTTATATAAAATCTTTTTAAACTTTGTGGATACTATTCTTTTGAAACCTATTTTTTAAAACTAGGGTTTCTGAATTCTTTTTGTATCTGGATCTTTAATTCTGAGTCCACATTTTTAGGGGATCTTTGAAATTCGGAATATTTTCTATAAAATATTCTGATTCCTGATAAGGATCCTATATTTGTTCTTGGTGGCTATTCTTCGTGGTGGAATACTGGTACTATTACTTTGTGGCCCTGAACTTCTGGGATTTTGATTCTTTGTGGAAACTGCTGTAGCTTATTAAAATAAAATCTGCAATCAGGTGATATCATTTAATTACTGCAATTTATACTGTAAATTTGTTTTTTCAAATTTTCTGTTCTCTCCCAAATCTCTCCGTTAAAGCCTATAGCTAGGACCCCATATCTTTCCTTTGTCCAAGATTTCATTGAGAATTCGGGAATCTGAGGGAGTGTGAGAATATCCAGTATAGGTTGAGGGATATACTGAAAGGACAGTTTTTCTCAGTATATTGTTCTGTGTGATTTCTTGATTGAGTAATTAATTTGTTGAATAGTGATCACCTTGATTACTTTGTTTACTGATTACTGTGCTCTGAATTTTTGTGAATTTTCTTGAACATAAATTCTTGACTCTGTGTCATTGTCTTACTTTGTGACTGTGACCTGCATTATTTTTTTCTGCGTGATTACTTGTTCTTTGAACTAGTAAAGCTCCATAACTTGAAATATTTTCAAAATCTTGGTCATTATTTCAATGGCTACTGTTAAAGTAGATGTTGAAATTTGGAATGGCAAAGGGGATTTCAACATCTGGAGCCAAAAAATACGAGCTTTACTACTTCAAATGAAATGTGCTAAGGCTATAGATAAATCCTGGCCCCTTGATACCCTCAGGACAAACAACTTGAAATGGATGATATTGCGTGGAGTACTTTATTTTTACACTTATCTGATAATGTCATTAGACAAGTAGGCAAGACTAAAACTACAATGGAATTGTGGGATTGATTGGAAGAAATCTATGACACCGTGTCTCTGCCTGATAAGTGTTTTATGTGGAAACAATACTTCTCTTTTAAATTTGATCCATCTAAGGATGTGAATGAAAATATGAGTAGGTTCACTAAGATCACACAAAATCTCTTAAACTGTGATGAAAAACTTACTGATGAACAAAAGGTTGTTTGTTTACTGAATGCTATGGGGGATAAGTTTAAAGATTTAAGGAATGCCTTAGAGTATGGGGCAGAAGTTGACCACTGAAATTGTCCATACATCCCTTAAGAATAAAGAGTTAGAGTTTAAAAATAATCCTAAGGAAGCCTATAATGTTGTAGGAACCTCTAGGAAGAAGAACTCTTTTAGGAAAAATAAGTCCGGAACTAATTCCAATAAAAATTGGAATACTTCTAGTAATAATAGGGACTGGAACAATAAGCCTGCAAAGGGAAATTTTCAAAATAAGGGCAACTTCAATAGGTCTAAAGACAATAACTTTAGAGGTCAGTCTGGTTTTAGAAATCAAGATAATAATGCTAGAAATCATAACAATTTCAGAAACTAGAACAATTTTAGAACACATGATAACAATGCTGGAACTGCAGATGTAGATAAACCTCCTAGAATTTGCTTCTACTGTGGCCAACCTGGACATCATATTAAATATTGTTTTAAAAGGAAAAATGAATAGGGAATTAGTAATCAAACTGAGGCTGCAGTGCAATACAATAATAACAATGGGGTGGTTTATGTCACTACTGAGTCAGATAATAAGAATGAATGGATTTTAGATTCTGGCTGCACCTTTCATATGTGTTCTGAAAAGGATATGTTTGTTAATTTCAGTGATAATTGCTTTGGTTGTAACGCCCCGAGTTCCGAGGAGCGCGGGAACTTCACTTTTCTAAATTCTTGAATAAACTTTGTTGCGGAAAAATGATTAAGTATTAAATATCGCATTTATCGAATAAAATTTTAGCGATAATTCAAATGGAATAAGTATTTTCGTACAAATTTATAAAAATGACAATTCTTGATAAAATGAAATAATCATTTCAAAGTTCACGACTTTTAAAAAAATATCAATTTGTAATTTTCCGTCATTGCCCATCACTCGCCATCGTCTCCGAAATCTGCAAAAGTTGTTAAAATAACGGGTTGAGCATTTCAAAAATGAAATACTCAGTAGACTCATCGCCAATAATTAATCTACAAGATAATTGAACAAGAAATTATGCAAATAATGTAGTGCCATCCTTTTCTTATTCATAGGCATCACATAGTGAACGCAAATGAACACATTCTTTTCTTTTCTTGGCTAGCAGATAAGTTATGCCCAGCATAACATAATTCTTTATCTCAAAAGAGATATTCTTTTCTCATGCAATTAAGCATAAAATCACACAAATCCACATAACACATACAATTATAATATAAATCAATTAGTGGGGGCGAGTCTACCTTAAATCTGTCGAGTACAAAGTTGAGCGGGAAACGACTTAAATCCTTTAAATCTCCGTACGCCTCGTCTAGCCAATAAGTTAAATTAGTCTTTAGAAATTTATAGTTTAAAAATGATAATTTACAATTTGAGGACTAAAATTAATGTTTTGAAAATTGATGGACTAAAATGAATACTTTTTGAAACTTAAGATTTAAAATATTTAAACTGCAGGGACTGTTTTAGATTATTTTAAAACTGGGGTCTGAAATGATAAGTTTTAAAACTGTAGGGACTGATTAAAATCATTTTGCAAACTTAAGGACCAAAGTGCAAAGCCTGAAAATCAAAATGTTAAAAACAATTTCATACTCTCTCTTTCTCCATTCACGATCAGAGAGGTGGAAGGGAGGAGGTGCGACCGACGGCGAAATCCGGTGCTACAGCCGGCGGTATGCCGGCGCAACGTCGCCGGCAGGTAGTGGCGGACGGCGGAAAGGGATGGGGGTTGAATATTAGGGTTTCAAGTGCGAGTTTGATGCGAGACAGAGAGGGAAAATCGCGGCTTGGATCGTGATTTCTCCGGCGAAAAATCGGTGAATATGGTCATGAGGTCAAGGTAAAGTTCTATACTTCTTCTATTTCTGGGGTTTGAGTTTTATTTGTGGTTGATTTGGGGTGGGCTGCCGGTTATGGAGGGTTCGAAATTGGATTAGGTGATGTGGTGTTGAATTGGGGATTTTGGTTATGGCTTTGAGTTTGAGGTTCTGCAGTGATGTTTGGATTGTGGTTGCAGACGGTTGGCAACAGTGGTGGTTCTTGGCCGGTTGAGTAGTGCAGATGATTACTGTGTCTGCGGTGATGGTGGTGTTGAGCAGTTGTAGTTGCAGGGGAGTTGGGCTGATGACTCGGTGGTCTATGATTGAATTGGTGATCTGCAAATTTGGTGGTGATTCGTTGAATTGCAGACAATGGAAGTTTGATTCAGATGATGGCTGCTTGATGAATTGGTTAACTGGTGGTTTAAATCTTGAAATGGAAATTGCTGGAAATGGAAATTGAAATCGATTCATTGGTGGTTGCCATTTGAATGATGGTGGTTGCGGTGGCTGGATTGGAGTTGGTGATTAGGTTGGCTGGGCATTAGTGATGTGCAGAGAAATTCAGCTTGGCAATCTGTTGGTGAAGGTGATGATACAGATTGGTTTGGCTTGATGGAGAGACGGCTGTTGCTTGAAAACTTGGGCAGTGGCTGGTTTATTGTAGTGGCTTAGCAGATTGGTTGATGGGGATGATGATAGCAGAAATTGATTGACTGCAAATTTGGGAATTGAAAATGATATAGTGTAGGCTAGAGTGAGGGGAAAGATTGAGGGAACTGGGAAAGAATTATGGGATTGATGAGTGATCAGTTTCGGCAAGCAGGGGAATGATTTTGGGGTTGAAAATGGAAATTAGGACAGATATCTGATTGGGAGAAATTTCTGAGAATTTGGGGTGATGATGATGGAAAAGAAATGTGCTGAATATGAAAATGGAAGTTGGGGAGGAAATTTTGGAATTAAAATGAATGTGAATAAAAATTTGAGAATGAATTTAAATTGGAGATAAAATATTTTGGATTTAAAATAATTTGAATTCCAAAAATTGAAATTGAACTACGATAAATTTAAATAATTTAAATTTTAACTTAAATTGGTTAAACGAAATTGTGTTTAAAATAAGTAGGTAAAGTCGTGGCGACACGTTTTAAATAATATTTAAATAAGTCACAGAAAATTCTTGATCGCTACATTGGTTCTGTGAAACTTGGCAATAATATTTCTCCTGATGTGAAAGGTATTGGAAAGGTTTTGTTACAACTTGATGATAACAAAACTCTTACTTTAAATAAAACCAGATATGTTCTTGATTTGAAAAGGAACTTGATTTCACTTGGTGTTTTAGATTCTGAATTCTTTGAGATTAGAATGCAAAATGGTTATTTGAGTATTTTCAAAAATAATTGTCTGATTGTGAGTACTCCCAAAATTAATAGGATATATGTGTTGAATACCTTGCTTGTTTATGCTAAGTCCTTTAATGCTGTGTCTGGCTTGAATAAGACTGAGTTATGGCATAAAAGATTAGGACATATAGGTCAAAAGGGACTTAAATTACTTGAAACCAAATGTGTATTTGGTAATGATGTGTTGCATAAACTTGACTTCTGTGAAAAATTTGTGTTAGGTAAACAGAAGAAAAGTTCTTTTGGTAAAGGTATTCATAAATTTTCTGATGTGCTTGAATATTTGCATGCTGATTTGTGGGGTCCTGCTCCTGTGAGTTATGTTTCAAGTTTCAGATACTTTTTTCTTATAGTGGATGACTTTTTTAGGAAAACCTGGGTGCATTTGTTAAAAACTAAGGATGTAACAGTGTCTGTTTTCAAAAACTGGATTACCTTAGTTCAAAATTTGAAAGGAAAAAGAGTCAAAACTATTAGAACTGATAATAGTTTAGAATTTTGTAACCATGAGTTTGATTCTTTTTGTAGCACTTTAGGTATTCTTAGGCATAAGACTGTTTCCTACAGCCCACAACAAAATGGGGTTGCTGAAATGATGAATAGGACACTCCTAGAAAGAACTAGGTGCCTCTTACTTGATTCCAATTTGCCTAAATTTTTTTGGGGTGAAGCTGTTAAAATTGCCTCTTGTTTGATAAATCTTTCTCCCTGCAGTGGTATTGATTTTAAGATTCCTGATCAAATCTGGAATAATTATCTTCCTGACTTTTCAAAATTAAAAGTTTTTGGGTGTGCTGCCTACTCACACCAGTCTGAATCTAAACTTCACTCTAGGTCTTTAAAATGTGTTTTTCTTGGGTATGGAGAAGGGGTCAAGGGTTATAGATTATGGGTCAGGGAACAGGGAGGTTACATGGTCATTTTGAGTAGGTCTGTGGTTTTTAATGAAAATGTTTTCCCCTACAAAGAAGAAAAATTACTTAATCCTGTTAAAGAAAAAGATTTTATAACTTCTGAGTTGAGTGCAGAACATTTAGGTGATAAAAATGGTCTGCCCAATACTCAGTTTCAGGTGGAGCAACCCCCACAGTCTCCAAATGTCATATTTGAACCTGAACTTGCTGACTTTGAGCCACAACCTGGTGATATCCCTGAAGCTGAAACTGACTTAGAAAATTATCAATTACCTAGGGATAGAACTAGAAGAGAGATTAGACCTCCTCCTAGGTTTGAGGATCCTGATTTTGTGTCTACATTCACTTATTCTGATCACTTAATGTTTGAACCTGAATCTTTTGAAGAAGCTGTTTCTTCTAAGATTTCCAAACTTTGGCTTGCAGCTATGCAAGATGAGATGGACTCACTTTTGAAAAATGGTACTTTGATTTTAGTCAATAGACCTGTAAATAAAAGGATAATTGACTGTAAATGGATTTTTAAATTGAAAGAAAGTGAGTCTAAGGACATGAAACCAAGGTACAAGGCTAGACTTGTAGCCAAAGGTTTTTCTAAAAGACAAGGAATTGATTTTAATGAGATTTTTTCTCCTGTAGTTAAATATACATCTATCAGAATTCTGTTTGCTTTGGTTGCACAATTTGATTTAGAACTTGAGCAAATGGATGTAAAAACCGCTTTCCTTTATGGTTCCCTGGATGAAACAATTTATATGCATCAACCTAAAGGTTTTGAAAAGGGCAGAAATTATGATTTGGTTTGTTTGTTGAAAAAATCATTATATGACTTAAAACAAGCCCCTAGGCAGTGGTATAAGGGATTTAATTCTTATATCCAAAGCCTTAATTTTCAGAAGAGTAAATATGATTCCTGTTTTTATTTTAAACTTGGTAAAACTGATTTTATTTACCTGCTTTTATATATTGATGACATGCTTATTGCTGGGCCTAATATGCATGATATAAATGTTCTTAAAGATAAACTGCATTCTGAATTTGAGATGAAAGACATAGGAAATGCTAAAAGGATACTTGGCATGGATACTTTTAGGGATAGACAATCTGGAAAATTGTTTTTAAACCAAAAACATTACATTGAAAAAGTTTTAAACAGATTTTGTTTATCTGAATCCAAATCTGTGTCTTTGCCTTTGCCTGCACATTTTAAATTTTCTGTTGAACATTGTCCAAAAACTGATGATGAAGTGTTTAGAATGAAAAATGTGCCCTATTCTAATGCAGTTGGATCTGTTATGTATTTGATGGTCTGTACCAGACCTGATATAGCATTTGCAGTAAGTGTCTTGAGCAGGTTTATGAGCAATCCTGGTGAATTACACTGGGAAGCTATGAAATGTTTACTGAAATATTTGAAAGGTTCTGCTAGACTTAATCTAGTATTTTCTAAAACCAAAAATGATTTTAAACTTAAAGGTTTTGTAGATTCTGATTTTGCAGGAAATATTGATAACATGAAATCAACATCCTCTTACTTTTTTACTTTAAATTCTTGCTGCATTAGCTGGAAATCCCAGTTGCAAAAACTGCTTGCCTTATCATCAACTGAGGCAGAATACATAGCTGCTACAGATGCTGTTAAGGAATGCATGTGGTTAAAGGGTTTATTATCTGAAATCTGTTGCATTAATGATTCTGAAGTTGAATTGTGTACTAATAGTTTAAGTGCTTTACATCTGTGTAAAAATCCTGTTTTTCATAGTAGGTCTAAACATATTGATGTTAAATTCCATTTCATTAGAGATATTATTGATAAAGGCATTGTGAATCTTGTTAAAATCTCTACACAGGTTAACCCTGCATATGCAGGAACTAAGATCATTCCTATTAATAAGTTTAAAGATGCCTTGAGTTTTTTAAACTTGGTTGAATTTTGATACTTCTCAGTTTTATTTTGCAGGAACTGGAAACAGCCAAATTGAGGTGGAGATTGTTGGACCAATTTTGCTGATCAGACCTGCATTTGTTTTCAGTTGGATCAATTTACTTAAGCCCAAATACGGTTGCTGAGCCCATTTCATAATATTAGCTTTGAAGCCCATTCTTTAGTCCGGTATTGGAGCCCATATGATGAAACCGGGTCAAAGCCCATTTATCACCACCGCCTTACCTCAGCCATTGGATTTGTTTGATTTAATCCTGGCCGTCCATTTGTGATCAAAAGTATGTTGAGACGATCTGATTACTATATTCCAGACGCTTCTATTCTCTAACCCTATTTTTCTCTCTGAATAAGGCGATTTCATCGCGTTCATCTGGTTCTTCAGATTTTCTCCAGAAACTCATAAGATTTAGCCTGTTATTTCTTTGTGGTTGTTGTAGATACTGATATTCTGTAATCAGTATACATTTTAGTTGAGTTTTGACAGAGTTTTCTGCAACTCATTTGTTCTTTGTGATTATATTGTGCGATTTCTGAGTTTTCTGGAAAGTTTGTATGTTCTTGAGTTTGGATTCTGTTTCTATATTCTTACGGTTTTGAATAAAGGTTTTTTATACTTTGTGTTTAACATTTGTTCTTGTTCTTTGTTGTACGATCTTGAGCATTTAATCCTAACAAGTAACATTAACAAAACACTTGATTTTCTAAAAGTGTGTGAAATGCAGAAGTCCAGAGAGGTGTAATGCATTGATCTGGTTAAGCCATTGAGATCGTCACTGATTTCTTGCTGAGTTCATGCATTGGTTAGAAAGCATCTCCTACACGAATTTGTATTATTAAATAGGCGATTTTCCAATTCCACAACTTTCTTATCAATCCATAATATTAAACCAAATTTTATAGTATGAAAAATATCTTTGGGTTGCTTGTGATACAAGAATTCAATTCAAAAAATGTCCTACAGAATTTATTTGGAAAGAAAATTTTGGGGAATTCAATATTTATTAGAACATTTCTTACTTTTTTCTTTCATCAATTCAAGGACAATTAGAAGTTTCCTTTTGGGATCGATTCATATATTCTTACATTTCTCACTGCGGTATCTTTTTGGGGAGAAATTATTTACTAGGGATTGAGACAGAAAATAATCATGCCTTGAACATACAATTTGAGCACAACCTTTTTCTTGGAGAGTTAGAGGGACGACTCCTCAATCATTCTTGAGAAAATAATATTTGGTCTTCAATTGATTAAAGACATTGTAGATTGTGCGGAAATTGAATTCTCTGTACAAACGATATTTCTTCATGAAAATAAGAACGATTGTGAAATATTCAGGACATATTCATAATAGTGGCGTTCCATTTCACTACAATTCAAAAGGAGTAACAAGGAAAGTTTAACTGCTTTCTTACTTTTGAATTTGTTGAAAAAATTGGTTTTGACCAATTTATGTGATTATTTAAGTGGAACCATTAGTTGATGAATGAAAAATTAAGCCACTTAAAATTGTGACAATATTGGAAAATTAGAAGAATATTATTGAATATTCTAGAATTAATTTAAATGAAAAGATATGCCTTTTCATATAAAAAATTGTGACTTTGAAATTATTATTTTTCAGTAGTTGTGTCTGATGTGATCCAGAACCCCGATAATACTAATCATAGCAGGCTTGACGGAAAGAACTACAGATCAATCCAAACAAGGCTTCCAGCATGTTCGAAGAGCTTCAAAGATCAAGTATTGCGAGAGTGAACAATGTTCGAGCCAAAACGACGAGTGAATCAACCTCATTCAATATATCGAAGAAAATTGTGAAATCTCAAATTTACGGCCGTAACATACACTACTCACGGCCGTAACGAGCCCACTGATGAAAACTTAGATTTTGAGGGAAGTTGGACTTACGGCCGTAATCCACATTGTCACGGCCGTAATGAAGCCTTGGGCTGAAAACAAGATTTTCAGAAATTAAGACTTACGGCCTTAAAAATATGTCTCACGGCCGTAATGGTTAAGCAGTAAGATATTTACGGCCGTAAATAAAGTAGTCACGATCGTAACGACTAAAACGCGTAATTCTTAAATTTTTATTTCTTTCCTTATTTTTAGGTATTTATTTCCTAGTATAATTAAAACTCTTAAGCCAAGTTTTGACCCTATTTATAGGGATGTAATTTTCATTATTAAAAAACACAACTTTGATATTATTATTGAGAGGCAATTTGCTTTCAAACCTTATTTTTTATTGAATAAAATCCGAACTTGCGAGTTAATCTTGTTTGTTCAAATCTTGGGTGAGATTTATTTTCATTGTGATCAAGGGGTCAGCATATCTATTGATTGTGTTGGTTGCTTGGTTCAATTAATTTGAATCAATCTCGAAATCGTGATTCTTTGGCTTTCTTGGGTCGATTCCAATAATTTGTGGGTTGCGTAGCTACAACTGCTACGTAGTTTGCATAATCTGGTATCAGAGCTTAGGCTCCAAAAATCAAGGATATATCTTTATTTTGTTTTCTTGAGTTTTCTATCCAGTTTGATTTTTATGTTTATCATCGAGTCCCATAAAAATCATCCATATCTTGTTGAGTGTTTTGTTTTTCAGTTTTTTGCGTTCTTCTTATTCTTGAGTTTGTTGAGTATTTAATCCAGAAAATCGTTCCAAAAAATTTCAAAAGTGTTTCTTTTGCTTAATTCTTATCCGAATTAAGTTCCGTTTGTTTTGTCGTGTTCGTTGTCGAATTTTCGGATTTATAAAAAAAAGATTATTATTTTTTATTTATTTTATTTATTCCGAAAATTCACAAAAAAAAAAAAAAAAAATTCCATTCAAGAACCACTTTCTTGAATTTCCTTAAATCCTTTATAAATCCTTACCTTCCAAGTCAAATTAAAATTCTTGATATTCTTTCCTTTCTAGTCAAAATTCAAGAACCACTTTCTTGAATTTCTTTAAAATTCTTGATATTGTTTTTCCTTTTCGAGTCAACATTAAATTCCTTCTTGATATTTGTCAATAACCGGACCTCTTATTTTGAGTCTCTCAAATTTTTGAAAGCTACATAAAGGGATGAATTATGAGTTCGATCATACTTTCATGACTAGATGTCGTGTAGGTGGTAAGCTGTGTAGTTTGGTTATTGATAGGGAGTACATCTCTAATTTGGCTAGTGTCAACATGGTTGAAAAATTGGGGTTGCATTTACTACAACATCCTAGACCTTATAGGATGATATGGTTGAATGTGTGTGGGGAGTTCAAAGTGACCAAGCAAGTCTTAGTGAATTTCACCATTGGGAGGTATAGTGATGAAGTATTATATGATGTGGTGCCTCTAAAGTCTTGTCATATGTTGTGGGGTAGGCCATGGAAGCATGAGAGGAAAGCATTTTATGATAAGAAAATAAACAGGTACAAATTTGTGAAGGATGAAGAATCAATCACCCTAGCTAGTTTAACACTAGAACAAATACTTGAAGATCAAAAGGAGGTGAAGGAAAAGATTAATCCATTATCCAGATTGAATTATCAATTAAGACTTCTAGAAGAGGACATGATTGCACGGAGAGGAAAAAATGTAGTTAAGTTACAAGAAGAGCCTCAGGATATGAATGTTGGAAAGAAGGAGGGAGAGTTGAAAGTAGAAATAGTTGAAAAAAATCCAACATTTAAGGTAGGAGATGTGGAATTGGGTAATAAAGAGGTGGACGAACAAAAAGTTAAAATTATTGATGAGGATATGCATGAATTGAAAGTTAAGGGGGTAGAGAATGAAAACATGAAGGAGTTGGTTGAGGTCAAAAATTTAAAAGAGGTAGTTGAGCTTGAAAATTTGGAGTTAGAAGAGGTGGATGGGCTTGAGAGAAAAGAAATAGAAGAGATTGAGCAAGAAGTTGCAACAAAGGAAAGAGGCGAAGAGAAGAGCCTCGTGGCTCAAGAAATGGAGTTGGTGGTGGTTTATCATGAATACAAGGATCCATACCTTGTACTTTATGAAGCTAACACGACCCTCCCCATTTTGTTTAAATCTTTTTTGCAGGTTAATTATGTTTGGAAGCTTCAACCACCCTACGTATGGCAAAGGGAGTTCAAGCTCCATCTCTTCCATGTTTTCCAATCAAATGAGCATAATTTATTGAACTCATGGCATGGAAGCAGAAATTTTCCGTTTGATCCAGGGGGAGCAATTGCATTCATGAACAAAGCTATGATTTGGGACGAATCATCCTAAAGAAGGAGGGTATGATGTGATTCAGAACCCCGATAATACTAATCATAGCAGGCTTGACGGAAAGAACTACAGATCAAGCCAAACAAGGCTTCCAGCATGTTCGAAGAGCTTCAAAGATCAAGTATTGCGAGAGTGAACAAGGTTCGAGCCAAAACGACGAGTGGATCAGCCTCATTCAATGCATCGAAGAAAATTGTGAAATCTCAAATTTACGACCGTAACATACACTACTTACGGCCGTAACGAGCCCACTGATGAAAACTGAGATTTTGAAGGAAGTTGGACTTACGGCCGTAATCCACATTGTCACGGCCGTAATGAAGCCTTGGGCTGAAAACAAGATTTTCAGAAATTAAGACTTACGGCCGTAAAAATATGTCTCACGGCCGTAATGGTTAAGCAGTAAGATATTTACGGCCGTAAATAAAGTAGTCACGGCCATAACGACTAAAACGCGTAATTCTTAAATTTTTATTTCTTTCCTTATTTTTAGGTATTTATTTCCTAGTATAATTAAAACTCTTAAGCCAGGTTTTGACCCTATTTATAGGGATGTAATTTTCATTATTAAAAAACACAATTTTGATATTATTATTGAGAGGCAATTTGCTTTCAAACCTTATTCTTTATTGAATAAAATCCGAAATTGCGAGTTAATCTTGTTTGTTCAAATCTTGGGTGAGATTTATTTTCATTGTGATCAAGAGGTCAGCATATCTATTGATTGTGTTGGTTGCTTGGTTCAATTAATTTGAATCAATCTCGAAATCGTGATTCTTTGGCGTTCTTGGGTCGATTCCAATAATTTGTGGGTTGTGTAGCTACAATTGCTACGTGGTTTGCATCAGTGTCTCTTCAATTAGAGACAAATTTGAAAAGATGTGTCTCTTGAAAGGGTTGTGTCTTTTGGAACACAACTTCCCAACTATTATAAATAGATCTCATATGCTTGAATTTTAATTCATCCATCAATTGAATCATTTATCAATTCATTCACTTTTCATTTCATATTTGCATTATGATATACATCTTCACTTCCAAAATAATTTTGCATCTATTTGGAGTCAAGTCTCATATGAAGAGAGTTCAAAACATAAGTAAGGTTCGTTGATCTACGCAATTTGAAGTGCTCCTATTGCGGGACGTGGTCGTTGTATCTTTGGGAGACGAATGTCGGAAAATCGTTAGCACCCGTGCGGGGTATTATCGTCTTAAGGACAAAGAGTCCAACTCTTGCCTCGACTAAATTCTTATTCATGCATTTTTGACTTTCTACTTCGTATATTTTGGTAAATCGGATTTCTGTCCAAATTTATTTTTGACTTTCTACTTCATATATTTTGGTAAATCGAATTTCTGTCCAAATTTATGCATGTAAAATGCAGTGTTCTAAAATGCGAGCGTAAAAAGAGTGGGGGACTTGGAACTTTGACCAAAAACACACACGCTTTGATACAAAAGCACGCACTAATACACGCATAAGCGTGCTTTAGCAAGCTCCAAGCCAAAAAGGCTAAGCCCGCTTAACAGGTCCCAAACAAAGGGCTGTGGCCCAATATGTGACGTCCCCAAGCATAGCATTTTATAGGCGTTGGGTGCTGTATTTTTCCCTATTCTTCCGATGTGGGATGAGTTGCAGGGAAAACTGGTTTTCTTTGTACTTTTTTTTTACTTCTCGTGTTTTGGCCTGCACACCCTTGTAATGACTCCTTTTACCTTTTGTAGTACAATTTTAGTTATTACAATTAAACATTTTTTTTCTTTGGAAAGAGTTATAATATTAAACTATTATTATATATTATATATTAATAAATTAATAATAATGGATGATCTCTTTATTTATAGGAATAAAATTTGAACAAAGCAAAATATTTAGACATATATATAGTTACTAATTTTTGAAGTTTTGAATCAAAATATAGTATAATAAATATAATTAACAATCATGAATCTATATTTGATTATTTTCTATGTATTAATAAATCTAAATTAAAAAAAATATTGTTTTTAGAATATATTATATTTTGTGTGTAATTAATTTAATTTCTATGTAAAATTCTATTTAATGACTTAGAAGTAATAAAAATAATATTAAAAATCTAGTATGTAGGAATTGTCTAGTTTTTGGCTTTTTGTATGAACAAGTTTCTATAAATAAAATTTCTCCTTTCATCTAAATTGCATTTTTTAATTATTTAATGGTTTAGATTGATTAAAAAATAATAAAATTTGAAAAACGTTTTTTAACGCTTACTCCCGCTTAAACTTGTAAAGCTTGATTCTCAAGCTCCACGCTTCGTCACTCTTCATACTTTTTAGAACACTGGTAAATGTACGTTATTAGAATAATTATGCACGTTAACTTTTTACCAACAATCTTAAGAAGATAATAACGTGCATTTTATATTTTACAATATTAAGTTACGTATTTTGATCATTAATCCGTTTACATTAATGTACTAATTAAAGTTGTATTCTTCGTAGTTTTGTTTGGATTTTTATTCCATTGACGGGAATTTTATTAGTGATTAAATTTGGATAACATGGTGATGCAAACCACGTAGCAATTGTAGCTACGCAACCCACAAATTATTGGAATCGACCCAAGAACGTCAATAAATCACGATTTAGAGATTGATTCAAATTAATTGAATCAAGCAACCAACACAATCAATTGATATGTTGACCTCTTGACCACAATGAAGATAAATCTCACCCAAGATTTGAACAAACAAGAATTAACTCGCAAGTTCGGATTTTATTCAATAAAGAATAAGAATGTGAAAGCAATTTGCCTCTCAATTAATATATCAAAGTTCTGTTTGAATAATGAAAATTACATCCCTATATATAGGGTCAAAACTAGGTTAAAGAGTTCTAATTAAATAAGGAAACAACTACCTAAAATTAAGGAAATAAAAATAACCTAAAATCACGCGTATGTAATGTTACGGCCGTGACTAAATCCTTACGGCCGTAACCTTGTTTCTGTTGCATATTTACGGCCGTGATATATTTTATTACGGCCGTAAGCCAAAAAAATTCAAATTCTGATTTTGTGCAGTGACTCCTTTACGGCCGTGACCCTTAAATCTTACGGCCGTGAGCCGTAATTTCTTCAAAATCAATTTTAAACAGAAGGTTGATTACGGCCGTGAGAATTATCAATTACGGCCGTAATTCTTGAATGTTGGCAATCTTCTTCGACGGCTTGGATGAGGTTGATCCACTCGTCGTTTTGGCTCGGCCCCAACATGAAACTTGCTTCTTTTGATGACACGAACATTGTTTTGGCCATTGTTTCTTGAACTAACTTGTCCATTGCTTCCTTGGCCCTCTTTGCTTGCAATCGAGTCATCGGTCCTCCTTTGATCTTCAACGGATCTCTGTGCGGGCTTGTATCCGTGGTCTGGATCACATCATCCCCTCCCTCTTCGAAAGGATTCGACCTCGAATCTGTACCTGCACCAAACGGAGATAGATCAGAAACATTAAATGAAGCCGAAACATTATACTCACCAGGAAGATCGAGTTTATAGGCATTATTGTTGATCCTTTCGATCACTTGGAATGGACCATCTCCTCGCGGTTGTAACTTTGACTTGCGCTGTTCTGGAAACCGCTCCTTTCTCAAATGTAACCAAACCCAATCACCGGGTTCAAAAATGATGCCCTTTCTTCCTTTGTTAGCCTGCGAAGCATAATGTTCATTTTTCATTTCAATCGCCAACCTCACCTTGTCGTGGAGTGCTTTAACCATCTCAGCCTTTTTCTTGCCATCTAAACTACTACGTTCATTCACAGGTAAAGGAATTAAATCCAATGGTGTTAGCGGATTAAAACCATAAACAATTTCAAATGGTGAACACGAAGTAGTAGAATGTATAGCCCTATTATAGGCAAATTCAATAAATGGTAAACACTCTTCCCAATTTTTCAAATTTTTATTGATTATGGTGCGCAAAAATTGAATCATTGTCCTATTTACTACCTCGGTCTGTCCATCGGTCTGTGGGTGACAAGTTGTAGAAAAAAGCAATTTTGTTCCTAATTTATTCCACAAGACTCTCCAAAAATGACTAAGGAATTTAACATCCCTATCCGAGACAATACTTTTAGGCACTCCATGTAAGCGCACGACTTCCCTAAAGAAAATTTCAGCTATGTTTGTAGCATCGTCAGTTTTGTGGCATGGTATGAAATGTGCCATTTTACTAAAGCGATCTACTACCACAAAAATCGAATCTCGACCCTTCTTAGTCATAGGCAATCCCAAAACAAAATCCATAGAGATATCGACCCAAGGTTCACTAGGGACGGGTAAAGGCATATATAATCCATGGGGTTTAATCCTAGATTTAGCCTTTTTACAAGTAATGCATCTATTACAAACCCGAACCACATCAATTTTCATTTTAGGCCAATAGAAATGTTCACTTAGGATTTCAATGGTCTTTTTAACCCCAAAATGACCCATTAAACCTCCACTATGGGCCTCTCTCACAAGTAACTCCCTCATTGAACACCTAGGGACACACAATTTATTTTCTCGAAATAAATAATCATCATGTTTAAAGAACCTATCCACAGCCCCTTTACCACAAGACTCATAAATATTAGAAAAGTCCAGGTCATTAGCATACATGTCCTTAATGTATTCAAATCCAAGCAATTTCGAATGCAAAGAATTTAAAAGAACATACCTTCGAGACAATGCGTCAGCCACCACATTTTCCTTACCTTGTTTGTACCGGATGACATAGGGAAATGTTTCGATGAACTCTACCCACCTTGCATGTCTCTTACTCAGTTTAGCTTGACCCCTCAAATGCTTCAAGGACTCATGATCGGTGTGTATCACGAACTCCCGTGGCCACAAGTAATGTTGCCATGTTTCCAAAGCGCGCACAAGTGAGTATAACTCCTTGTCATATGTGGGATAATTAAGTGCAGCCCCTTTTAGTTTTTCACTAAAATAGGCGATTGGCCTTTGATCCTGCATTAAAACAGCTCCAATGCCTAGCCCTGAGGCATCACATTCAATCTCAAAAGCCTTGTCAAAGTTAGGAAGTGATAAAACCGGTGCTTTACACAACATATTTTTGATTGTTTCAAATGCATGCTCCTGTTCTACTCCCCATTTAAATCCTACACTTTTTTTGACAATTTCTGTGAGTGGTGTGGCAATCGTGCTAAAATTTTTAACAAAGCGCCTATAAAAACTAGCCAAGCCATGAAAACTCCTAACCTCAGTTATGCTTTTAGGTGTTGGCCACTCTTTAATAGCTTTGATTTTCTCTTCATCTACTTCTATCCCTCTAGCACTAACCACATAACCAAGAAATACAACTTTTTCCATGCAAAAATCACACTTTTTAAAGTTAGCAAAAAGTTGCTCTTGTCTTAAAACCACAAGCACACACCTAACATGCTCCACATGCTCATTCAAAGTTTTACTATATATCAAGATATCATCGAAGTAAACTACAACGAATTTACCTATAAATGCACGTAAAACATGATTCATTAAACGCATAAATGTGCTAGGTGCATTAGTAAGTCCAAAAGGCATTACTAACCATTCATACAAGCCATACTTAGTTTTAAAAGCAGTTTTCCACTCATCTCCTTCTTTCATTCGAATTTGATGATAACCACTCTTAAGGTCAATTTTACTAAATATGCTAGAGCCATGCAATTCATCCAACATATCATCTAACCTAGGAATAGGATGACGATACTTTACCGTTATGTTGTTGATGGCCCTACAATCAACACACATCCTCCACGTTCCGTCCTCCTTCGGCACAAGTAACACGGGTACGGCACATGGGCTCATGCTCTCCCTTATGTACCCCTTACTCATTAATTCCTCAACTTGCTTTTGAAGCTCCTTCGTCTCCTCGGGATTGCTCCTATAAGCTGGACGGTTTGGAATGACTGCTCCAGGTATAAAATCAATTTGATGCTCAATACCACGAATGGGTGGCAACCCACTAGGTATATCCTCCAGAAATACATCGTCAAATTCCTGCAATAAAGAAATAGCCAAACTAGGGAGGGATTTGTTAGTTTCATCAAAGGCAAGGAATGAATCCTTGTACAATAAAAGGACCATTGGTCGTTTTTCCATAAATGCTTTTTTGATTTCACTCCTTTTTGCGTAGAAACTCATTTTTCTTTCTTTTCTGGCACTCTTCGCTCCCTCTCCTTTTTCTGAGGTATGTACCCCAACACTCTTTTTTTCTCTCGCCTCTCCTTTTTCTGGAGTCGTGGCTCCAACTCTCTTTTCCTCTCCTTTTTCTGAGGTCGTGGCCTCAACTCTCTTTCTCTCATTTTCCTTTACTCTTTTTTCTTCATCATTTTTCAGTTTTATTTGATCTTCATACACTTGTGACGGTGTCAATGGTGCAAGTGTAATGGTTTTTCCCCCTTTGGTAAAGCTATACCTATTTTTATACCCATCATGCGTGACCTTCCTATCATACTGCCAAGGTCTACCCAACAAAATGTGCCCGGCATGCATAGGTACCACATCACACATAACTTCATCCACATAGCTACCAATAGAAAAATTCACCAACGCCCTCCTATTCACCTTAATTTCTCCACTATCATTTAACCATTGAAGCCTATAAGGTTTAGGATGTTTTAACAAAGGTAATCCTAATTTTTCAACAAGTATAGTACTAGCGACGTTAGTGCAACTACCGCCATCAATAATCATACTACATACCTTGTTATTAATGCGACATCGAGTATGAAATATGTTCTCCCGTTGTTGTTCCAAATCATCCGTGTGGATTTGGGCACTAAGAGCTCGCCTTGCCACTAATAACTCGCCATGCTCCCCGGATAACACATCTTCATCCTCACATATTTCCTCCAATGCTGGCATATCGCTGTAATCCTCTTCCTCACTATCACTCTCCATAGTTCCATCCTTTCGCAAAAGTACCACTCGCCTATTAGGACATTGAGACGCCACATGTCCTCTCCCCAAACATTTGAAGCATTGAATGTCTCTACTCCTAGATGGTTGAGGTTCCCCTTTAGGTACCAATTTATTAGCTTGTTCCTCCTTCCCTTTTGGTGCCTCAAACTTCCCTTTTGATGCTTCAAACTTTCCTTTAGAAACAGTCCCTTCTCCTTTACCATCCCACTTCGGCTTCCAAGAAGAATTAGTACCCGATTGATACCTTGCTGTCCCCTTCTTCTTCAATTGCTTCTCAACCTTTATAGCCATGTGCAACATATCCTCCATCTCCAAGTAATGTTGTAGTTCAACCACATTAGCTATATCCTTATTCATCCCATTCAAAAACCGAGCCATCGTAGCCTCCCTATCCTCTTCTACATTAGCTCTAATCATCAACAACTCCATCTCCTTGTGATAATCCTCCACACTCTTTGATCCTTGGTATAGACTTTGTAATTTCTGATGAAGCTCCCGATGGTAATGACTAGGAACGAACCTCTTTCTCATGATAGCCTTTAATTCATCCCAAGTACTAACGGGTCTCTCGCGATTCCTTCTCCTAGAAGTCACCAATTGATCCCACCAAGTAATAGCGTAATCGGAGAATTCAAGTACAGCTACTTTAACCTTTTTCTCTTCCGAATAAGTGTAGCAATTAAAAATTAATTCCATCTTCTTCTCCCATTCTAAGTATGCTTCCGGATCACTCCTTCCTTTGAATGACGGAATTGTCATCTTGATGTTGTTCATACTACCATCCATTCTATCGCCACCAAGATCTCTATCCCTTCTTCCATGCCTAACTACTCTATCCACAATTGCCCCATCGTCAAAATCACTACCTTCTTCATTCTCATCGACCCCCTCTACTCTATGACCTTGCCCACCTTGCCTACGGACATTAGGCACTTCCCGAGGTTGTTCAAGCCTTTCTAACCTACCTAACACATCCCCAAACAACCGCTCAAAACGTTGTACCATCTCTTCCGTCATGTTGGCTCGATCGTTGTTTTTTGCAGTAGAAGATTGTTCAGACATCCTAACACTAATGATTATATGCCTCACGTGTATTTCGCTCGTGTATCACTCGAATTAGGCTTTTACCCTCTATTGATCTCACCTCTCTGCCTTTTTCCACTCAATAGCTTTCACCCCGATTGCTTCAAAGAACGAATCCGAACTCAAACAAGTTTAAACTCGATTGCTTCAAATCGAATATAAGTGAGAAGTAATGAATTTGTTGGAAAACTCAAAGAAGACCTTTAGAGAATTAAATTTGACTTTATATAGAACTTGACACTTTTTATGGGAACTAGGATTGTTTCAAGAAAATAATTCTTGAAATCAAATATCAAATATTTTAATTGAACTGAGAATTTTCGTTTTTTTTTTTTTTTTTTTTTTTTTAAAAAAAATTCAACTACGAGAAAGACGCAACAAATGAAATTTAATTTGGATAACAAACGAAGGAAATAACGACTATTGAATTTTTTGTGACACTTTTCTGGATTAAAGACTCAAAGCTGGAAGAACACGAAGAACAAGAATAAGAAACTCAAGAAAACAAAAACAAGATATAACCTTGATTTTTGGAGCCTAAGCTCTGATACCAGATGATGCAAACCACGTAGCAATTGTAGCTACGCAACCCACAAATTATTGGAATCGACCCAAGAACGCCAATAAATCACGATTTAGAGATTGATTCAAATTAATTGAATCAAGCAACCAACACAATCAATTGATATGTTGACCTCTTGACCACAATGAAGATAAATCTCACCCAAGATTTGAACAAACAAGAATTAACTCGCAAGTTCGGATTTTATTCAATAAAGAATAAGAATGTGAAAGCAATTTGCCTCTCAATTAATATATCAAAGTTCTGTTTGAATAATGAAAATTACATCCCTATATATAGGGTCAAAACTAGGTTAAAGAGTTCTAATTAAATAAGGAAACAACTACCTAAAATTAAGGAAATAAAAATAACCTAAAATCACGCGTATGTAATGTTACGGCCGTGACTAAATCCTTACGGCCGTAACCTTGTTTCTGTTGCATATTTACGGCCGTGATATATTTTATTACGGCCGTAAGCCAAAAAAATTCAAATTCTGATTTTGTGCAGTGACTCCTTTACGGCCGTGACCCTTAAATCTTACGGCCGTGAGCCGTAATTTCTTCAAAATCAATTTTAAACAGAAGGTTGATTACGGCCGTGAGAATTATCAATTACGGCCGTAATTCTTGAATGTTGGCAATCTTCTTCGACGGCTTGGATGAGGTTGATCCACTCGTCGTTTTGGCTCGGCCCCAACATGAAACTTGCTTCTTTTGATGACACGAACATTGTTTTGGCCATTGTTTCTTGAACTAACTTGTCCATTGCTTCCTTGGCCCTCTTTGCTTGCAATCGAGTCATCGGTCCTCCTTTGATCTTCAACGGATCTTTGTGCGGGCTTGTATCCGTGGTCTGGATCACATCACATGGTCTATGTAGAAATCACTACATTGTGATTTATTATAGTTAGTGCTTCTCACATTTATATGCACTGGCAAAATATAATTTTTGGACTTTCATTTATGTTTATGGTTTTTATGAAAGTGCTTGGACTTAAATCTTTCACGTAAATTGCATCTATTATCCTTGGGTAAATCGATTTCTTTTTCCGATAAAGTCTTGGTAATTGTAAACCCAAGTACTTTGGTTTATAGTGGTAATTCTTATGTGGCCATTGGTTGAGGAAAAATGAGATTATTTATCAAGTTTGTTGTAGATAAAACTTTATTCTCTTTGTAGCAAGCCTATTTTCCATTGATGATGTACAAGGTACTTGAGACTTATTCAGAGATCGTTCATGATATATGAATCACATATGTGCTATTCTGGTAAAATATTTGGCTATGTTACCCTTGGAAGGATACTAACTTGTTTGAAAGAAAGTGTGTACTTTCCAAATTTTGATTCTATGAAATTTGTCAATATCTAGATTGAAACTTATTGGAATATTCGGCAAACGCATTTTACCATGATTTTGGAACTCAACGAAGAGCACAGGCAAGGCATGGCATGCAAACCTTGAAAAAGAAGAGTAGATAGATACCCGCCATTATTTTGAAAGAATATGGCCTTTGATAATCGCATTAAAGTTTGTGCAGAATTGGTTACATATGGAAGTTTGTGGACTTTCACGAGATATTAACATTCCTAGTCATATTATATGTCGACTAGAGATTGAATAAATTAATTATTCAATAAATGTGATTAATGATATGATCATCGAACTTTAAAAGAGTTGATGAACTCTAAATTCAAGCCTAACCCAAGATTTGTGGGGGGGTAATGTTACTACTTGCACATGCATTCCTAATTGAGGAATTTTGGGGGGTAACTTTAAAAGTTGCATTCTTTATACCTTTTATAAGTCATAGAAAAATGTTCTATGAAGATTGAAAGGTAGAAATCTCTTATACCAATTTTAGAAGTATAAAGATGGTTCATAATAACCAAAAATGGTTGAAATTGGAACAAGATCGTTTATTGCATGTATATCGATATGCAATAATTAATAAGAAGTATTGAATATTTGAAGAATAATCGTAAGTTTTAATGATAATGATTCAATGACTTAAATTGAATATCATTACCAAATATTGGAGAATCCACTGGTTAAGAAACCTTGGTGATTTGATGAAAAGGACTTATAATTGGAAATTTAATAGGCCTAGGGACTTGAGTTGCAATTTTACACTAAGGATTTAATTGCATATTGAGTACTCAAGGTCTTCGAATTTGCTACTTTGGCCTTAAAAGTTTTCCAAAATTATTGATCTAGTCCTTCGAGTTCTGGACTTTAAAATCTAAGTCCTTAAGATTTGATCTATATAGTGTTGGATTTCAAATCTTATCTCAATCGTGTCGAGTTGTTGTTCGAGTATATATCAAAACTTGAACTTGGGACTACCCGTGATGTGCGGGAGTGGCCTTACTTTCTTCAAATTATAATGACGACATTTTAAACATTGTTGAACTGCATTATTCCCGAAAAAATTTGTTGGTACCATATTGTGACATGGACGTCCATTGCAAGGTTTATATCCACTAGTAAATGTGTTTACTATGCTAGTACGGTATTTGAAAATGTTCGAAATCATTATGAATTTGAAGATGAATTTTTGGAACTGGAGCTTTAGATAAAGTGAGAAATAAGTATTTTATTCCAAGAAAATTTGGAAGCTTATTTATTCGATATCCTACACTTGTGGGGGTTACGGATAACTTTAATGAAGTTTTAACTGAAGCGAGAGAAGCATGTTGGCTCCAGAGTTCCAAAAGTGACAAGTTTGTACCTACTACATTGATTAATTGTGTCTCAAACGGTATAGATCATCTTGTATTGCAGTTGATCTCAGATGGTATTATTTTGTGGATCCACTATATTGAAAAGTTTACCAAGAGATCATTAAACTGCTGATCGAAGGGAATGGGATTAAAGTCTACTACGCATGTAATCTTTGTAATGATAACTCAACCATGCTGACGGAGATCCCAAGAACTTGGTTCAATGAGACAACTAAGTTACGAAGATTCAGTTAAGCACTTAGGATTAAATTTCTACTCATTCATATGGTCAAACCAAAGTGCTTTCTGCAGAGTGTCTAGGTTAAGCTTAGCTTTTAATGATTCCTATATCTTGGATAAACCAAGTGGGGGTAGGCAGACTACTCCTAATAGGAGATCACCTATGTAAGTGAAAAGTGGGGCTGCTTCTGCGAGAATGTCTCAAGACTTGAATTCTCTAAAATACTTATGAAACCAAGAGTTGTTTAGGGCCAAAATGAACACAACCGTGAAAACTGAATGTCTCAGGGAAGATATTGTGTGAGTACTATTATCTTGGTTTACACCAATGGCTGAACAGTTCAAAACATTATGTTCACTGATTAGCATTACTTTTCATTCATGTGGGGGATTGTTGGAAAAATTAGTTTTGACCAATTTATGTGATTATTTAAGTGGAACCATTAGTTGATGAATGAAAAATTAAGCCACTTAAAATTGTGACAATATTGGAAAATTAGAAGAATATTATTGAATATTCTAGAATTAATTTAAATGAAAAGATGTGACTTTTTATATAAAAGATTGTGACTTTTGAAATTATTATTTTTTAATAGTTGTGTCTTTTCAGTTAGAGACAAATTTGAAAAGATGTGTCTCTTGAAAGGCTTGTGTCTTTTAGAACACAACTTTCCAACAATTATAAATAGATCAGATATTCTTGGATTTTAATTCATTCATCAATTGATAGGTTCGTTGGTCTACACAATTTGGAGTGCTTCTATTGTGGGACATAGTTGTTGTATCTTGGAAAACGAATGCTGAAAAATCGTTGGCACCTGTGCGGGGTATTATCGTCTTAAGGACAAAGAGTCTACCTCTCGCCTCAACCAAATTCTTATTCATGCATTTTTTATTTTCTACTTCATATATTCGATTTTGGTAAGTCGGAATTCTATCCAACTTTATGCATGTAAAATGTACGTTATTAGAATATAATTATGCACGTTAACTTTTTACCAATAGAATTTATTCTTTATTTTGATTTTATGTTGTAATTTAAAAAAGATAAATCTATTTGTACTTACTCTCCATGACAAACTGGGTTACTCCCCCCTCACATGGAGGAGGGGGAGTAACCCAGTTTGTCATCCAGTAAGTACATATAGCAAAATCCATTTAAAAATATCCAAGAAGTTTATGTCATGTTTTACAGTGAATAATATACCACCCGATTTGTTATCAAACCTTAAATATGATTTTTGAAGGGAAAAGATCACATATGCATGAGATAAAAATAATAATACCAATTATACTATATCTCTAATTATTTGTCTTAAATACTATATAATACATATAATAATATCATATATACTATATCCCACTAATTACTCCAACATTTGTAACCGAAATTAGAAAACCAAAGCATAAGTCCTGGTCTTTAATTACACCCCATAAATTTAGCATATTCTAAAAATCAAACGGGGAAAGAAAAAATCAATATAGGGGAAAGAAGACTATCACCTTGGGAAATATTACCTGTGTAGGTTGAAAAGAATCAAAAACTATAATGTGAAATCACACAATCCAATCAAACTTAAACTTCGGTTTTTTTCGATTTTGTATCAACTTTATTTCTTCGTCCATAGCTGGGTATTTTTTCTTCTTTTCAAAAATCACAAATCAAGGCAATTTAGCATTCGATGATTGAATCAAGAACATTGAATGTATACAGCAAGTAGCTGTGTAATGTGGTGGGAAAAACAAACTCGAGCATGAATTCAATTCCCTATAGTTTGTCTAATATCAATAATAAAGTAGATATGCACTTCATATGCTTCACATTTGTCGGTGGTAAAGCACTTTCTCCATGTATGTGCATTGATGGATGGATGGAAATGAAAAAAGAGGATTAAGGCAGCCAGATTCAGGATGTGATCACAAATGAATGTTGATGTATTGGAATATATATTCTATATTACATTGGGTTTTCAAAATATGCTCAATTTCCTTCAATTTTGCAAATGGCGAGATTGGATCTTTGTTCCAATTGTTTTATGAGACATAACAACTCACAGCAGTATATGGAAGCTTATTTATCTGATATGTGGAATGTTCTTTCGGTTTACAAGTGAAATACGTTGTTCAGTAATGAGCTTCTATGGCAGGATGTTGACATTTCTTTAATTTTTTGTTTATTTGCAGTTTGGAGCCATGTTAATTTTTCTTTTACCTTTTATCATGTAATCTATTCCTACGTAGGTTGGCTTGGAATTCCATACCATTTAACTTTGGTCCTATGCATATTTTGACAAGTATTAGCTAAAACGAACTTTTAATGAACAACCTTCTTGCTGTTGGTCATTACGAGATAACCACGCTGTGGAATTTAAACCATTTCTTTTTATTCACCATTTATTCGTTGATGTTTCGTAAGAAGTAATATTCACTTGGATTTCTATTCATAAGATATTTCCCTATTTCATGAAAGTCATTTAACATATGATCAGAAAATTTCCAATTTAATAAACTTCAACATCGTTGCTTTTTCAATGTTATTGGAGGAAGCCTTTACACATGATTTCCAATTTTACGAATTGGAAATGGATAATTCCTTGATTTAATTTTTGTATATTCCCCTTGTTCTAAAATTATTATTAATAACCTCATGATTCCGAAACAAATTTTGAGAGTAATAGCAATTCATAAAAATCTAAATTCAAGTTTTTGATAAAAAAGAATAAAAGAAAATTGAAACTTATTGTGAAAATTCAAGATGGTCAATGGGGTAGAAATGAGTGATGTATATGACCTGCTAGGTTGGTTATTGTGGAAATTTACACATGACATAACACGTATCTGTGACATTGTGCTTTAGTGTTAGGATACAAATTTATACTCTTAGTGCACAGTAATGCATCGTGTAATATACCTCACAATAGCATGCTACATTGAGAGTCATAAACAAACATATAATCGAATCATGTGCCTATGAAATATAAAGCGCCTAATGGACATTGCATGGTATGACACAGTTTTTTCACATAAAGGAAGAGACCTATCAACATACTAATGAACGTAAAGAGAGATCTAGACATGTTGTGATTTACCTATCAATAAACTAATAAAATAATTTCAACGTGAAGAGTGTTAGTATGATCTAGATTGCTTCAATTCTTTCCATAAAGGGTCCAAGGCATTGAGCTAGAAGGGAAATCGCATGACAAGGCAATCGATAATGCACTTGAGCTCGGATTCAAGGGCACCAGAAATGATATTATCAAACAGATCCCACAACTTGCATAATCCTAGCATGTTTTCATCTTAGTTAGAACATTGCAGAGGGAAAAAGTCAACCGTTATCCAAACTAAAAATGATGAGATTCAAAAGTAGACCTATGATTATATATCAAATTGAAGATTTTATTTATTTCTTTTAACCAAATGGAAGGAAAAGAACTTTAATCTTAAAATAGCCCCTGGATACAATACAATAACCAAAAAATAAAATAAAATTAACAATTTTATACATACACACGAAGAAACAGGCACAACCTACAAAACTTTACACCTAAAGTCAACTAGCCTTTTTGGTACTCAAGAAAACAAATTCCTACTACAAGTGAAGTGACGTGATCAAGAAATCTCTTGCTGTCATCTTTGTCCCATTCCTAGCTGCAATCAACTAATGGAACATGAATTTCAGCTAATCAAATCAAACGTTTGGGTAGTCGAATGTCTGAGAATGCACTGAGGGTTGAAACTATCTAGGCGATGAAGTTCGACGTACCAAATGTCGAATACATCAAATTGAATGTTTTTACTGGAACAAGAAAATTTGAATAATACAAAAAATCAGAATCATGTTTCCACTATATATACGCCACTTGAAAGAGTTTGCTTCAAGGCTTGATATACCATACATTAAACTGGATGAAGATGAAAATGATGAAAATAGTGAGATATGTGGGTGTTGAATGTGATTGATTTGTAGGATGATTTGCTAATTTGTTAATAATCTGATTTCTTGATTTTGATTTGGTCGATAGTGTTTCTATGCAGTTTAGGGGTTTCTAATATGATGGCTGAAGTCTGGGGATTTTTCATTATAAGTGTCTGATAATATGGGTTGTTTTTGGAGTAATTTTGGTTGTCAACATAATAAATTCTGTATTTGAAGTTCATTTTGTGTTTTGCTTTTTACTATAAAAATACAGTATTAATAAAAATATAAAAGATACAATGTATTTTATGAAATATTAAATTAATATGGGTGGTATGTATAATTTCCTCATTTTTGAATTGTAATAATCTTCAAATACTTGTTTATTTCCTCATTTAATTTTGGTTCAAGTCACTGCTGGGCTGGATGTTAGTTTGGATTTAGACATTTGGGCTGGATTTTGGTTTGGGTCTGGGTCACATTTGAGCTGGGTTTTACTTTAGGTCATTGAACTGGGGTGTCAGTTCAGATTTGGGTCACTGCTCGGATTGGTTTTAGTTTGGGTCAATTTCGGCCTGACTTCTAATTTGGTCATTATTGGGCTGGGATTGAATTTGGGTTCTCCACTATTGGGTACGTGTTAGTTTGGATTTGGGTCACATTTGTGTTGGGAGTAAGTTTTGATTTGAGTTTTAGACTCTTATTTGAGCTGGATTTTAGTTTAGGTTGAATTACTGATCAGTTGAGTTTTAGTTTGGGTTAGGGTAACTGATGGCTGGGGTTTAATTATGAGAAAATTACAAAGACACATGAATTTTCAGTTTCCAATTCAAACATAAAATTTTCATCTTCTTTGTTCAAAATTCAGGTGGTAATTTAATTTTTAAATATATTAATAATAAATATATATTAAATTAATATACCCACCTAAACCACACCCACCCTACCCGATTTTTCAATCCCAAACCCTAAATCATCATTTGTCATCTTGCTTGTTTCTCTCTATTATATACCTAGTAGCAAATCGATGACCATGCAGAAAGGGTCTCAGTGTGACCACGTGCAGGTGATGAAGTTTGAGCTCGATGGTGGAGATTGGGCTCGAAGGAAGCTTTCTTTGGAGGGATGGATGTTGTGGTTCAGTATGCTATGTTCCAGGCGAGAGACGCAAACGCAAGAGGTCAACTCCTCGGGGACGCAATTCAACGAGCATAATGTCATCCAGGATGTGCTCGGAGAGAGCGGAGCCACTTTCGTGGAGTTAGTCAGACAGTCCCGAGAGTCTCCCAGTCAACATCTTCAACAGTGACTTCACCTACTGTTGGATAGTCAGTGCGTGTCTTGGTGCTTGAGTAGAGAGTGAAGACCTAGGCCGCTCAGCTAGCCAAGACCATGTCCCAGCTTTTTCGAATTAACGCACTGTTGGAGCAAAAAAATTCGGGATGAATATCAGGGTCATCCTCGATTGTAATAGGCAGTGTCGAACCCTCGACTCTAGCGGACGTGGACGATGACAACCATGAGTACTTCGAATATTACTATTACGACAACATCGAATTAGATTCGTAGGGTTATTTTTTATTATTATTATTTTTTTTTGTATAAAAACATTTTGTACATAATTTTGTGGTTTAATACATTTTTATTTTTTAATTATTATTTCGCTAAATTAATATTTTGATATTTGTTAATAATTAACAATATTTTCAATACTAATTAACAAAATAAAAAATATTAAAAAACATTATTTCTCGTCTTTGAATAAAATATTAATAATTATTAAAAAAAATATTAATTTCAAATATATAATAGATAAAGTAATAATTAAATAATAATATTCTTCATCAATGACATAGTCGTCGTTAAAGGCAATCTATTGTTACCAGTCGTGTAGTGACGACTCTATCGTCGTTGTAGGCCCCAAGGAAATAGCGATGACATTTGTCGTATCCAAGAAGAATCTATTGTTGCAGGATTTTAGCGTGACAGTGTTATATCACTGTAGGACCCAAAGCAATTGAAACAACGATTGTCGTCGTTATTAAGCATCAGACATGGATCTAGATTGACGATTTTATCTTTGCAAATTAGAAATTACGACAATAATTTGACATTAAGAGATGACCTTTGTCATTGCTCTTTGTCATTGCTGATGGTAGATATTCTTGTAGCATTGTTCTGCAACTTTCAAATGGTTTATTTATGTTTTTGGGGTGAAACGTGTGGTTAAAAAAAGAGAAAAAAAATGTGTGGTTAAAAAATAATTTGAAAAATTGTTTTGTTTATAAATTGTATCTGTTTTGGTAAATCAAATAAAATAGTTTATAAACTACACAATTTCATAAAACCAGTTTTTAAGCACACATATATTCTTTTTCCAATTTTCAATCATTGTTTTTTACGTCAAAAACATAAATAAATCAATTTGTAAACCGCAGAATTTTTAACCATATATTCTTCCAAAAATAGAGACTTAGCCCCGGTTTGGCCACCATTTTTTTTCAAATCAAATTTATTTAACACTCAATCTCAAGCATCCATCTTAGTCAATCCTACCAATTTTTTCTTTTCAAACATTTTTAATCATACATTCTTCCAAAAATACAATTCAAAACCACATTATTTCCCAAATGTTTATTATAGCTGGAAAATGATTGAACTATATTCAAGCCTATTTTTGGAGGAGATTAAAATAAGATTTTTAACATATTTTGATAGAATTTGATAAAATATGGGATTAAAAAGTTGTGGACTCCATGAAATGAAAGGTTAAAATTATTTGTTGACTTTGACTTTGACTTAGATTAAAATTTCAATTTTTATTTCCGCCAAACAAGTACGTAGAACTCCTATACTCGAGTCAATGGAGGTGTGTGCGTGCAAGACAAAAAATTACTAGATCTAACATTGTCACGAATGATAGGCGATGCGACTTGCGAGTGATGGAAAATGAGGTGGTGGACCTCAATCAGGAGGCCATAATCTCAAAGTTGCAAGACCATTATATAGTTGATCTTGGCCAAGGGCTTGAGATTTCTAACATAAGCGTGGGGTACGTTGACTTCACTTTTTAAGGATCAGGACGGACTCGATGATTTTTCCGTCATCGTCCGACCACAATTGTCATCCTTGAATGATGTCTCAATTAGCCATACTTGGTTCGAGGGTATGGGTTTCTTCTGGGGCAATATCGATCGTGATGCCTAGAAAGTAAATGAAGATTTAATATTTTCTACAAAGTTAATTTGGTCATGAAAAATTGTTACTTTTAAAATTATATTTAATTTAATACTTGTTTTATAAAGTTTTATTAAAATTTTATCAACTAATCAAACTTTTAATTTTAACTACACATTGCATGAAATCACAACCTTCATCAAGTACGGTTCAACTACACATTTCATCAACTTTTATCGGAATGCATTGAACAGCCCTTAAGCAAATAATTAACTTAAACAACTAAAGATGTTTAAGTCTAGCTCATTGTGTTTAAGGAAACCTAAACGGGCCAGTTGATGAGATTAGCTAAAGATTTAGCCCCTATTTGGTATTGATTAAAATCAGAGTTAAGTTGGTTTTGAACAAAATTGATGAAATGTGTAGTTAAAAAATTATTCATCCCTTAAAATTCGTGATTAAATATTATTGTTGATCTTAACTTGGAATTAAAGCCAAATTTTTAATCGAACCAAAGATGACTAGGTATATTATTAGACTCGTGCATCAAAAATTCAAAAGAATCTAGATAATCCTATAACTCCTAAGAACCCAAATATAACCCGAGTATACTGGCTTATTGAAATAGAATTATACTATTTTACCACCCAAAATTTGTCACACTGGATGCCACATCCTCACATGATTGTGTGTGGGACCGCACTCATAATGAGCAGCCCCACCTCCTACGTGAGGGGAGTGACACTCGATGTGACACATTGTGTGTTAGAATAACATTACTCATTGAAATATAGATCTATACATTATTGCAAAGTAAAAATCCCACATACAGAGACACATATTCTCCAAATGTTATATCTTCTAATTATAGTCGACACTGATACAAATATTCTATTACATAAAAGTTCTACAAATGGAACGGATTAACAGCACAATCCACAATCGATCTAAGATCCTCCCAATCTGCATGCTTTAACATGTCGTTAAAGTCTGAACAAGCAGAGCTTGAGAAGGATGATGCAGCAGGTGGCACCTGTGAAGCTGAGCTGAAATGGCCTAATTTTTGCTGGTTTCCACTAATATCACCGAAATAAGGATAGGTTTTCTTCTCATTTTGTCGAATAATCGGAGCATTAAAACTAATATAACTTTGGTTATTGTGATCAGAGTCCCAGCTGCATGTTTTGGAGCTTGCATCAGCTGGGTTAATGCTGATATTCTTCTTGGCAGAGACCTCTCTCCAGTCTGGTCTGCACTTCTTATAGGAAACATTCCTCTTTAAAATTCGACATAGCGTCCAAACTTCCTGTAAAGCAGAAAATTAAGCAAGAACGATGAATCATTTTTATACCCAACTCGATCTATGAATAAAAACAATGATAAAGATTCAATGCAGTTTTGATTTCGTTTTTCTTGTTATTCCTTTTGTAATTGGAAATTGGAGTTAATATGTAACAAGGTGACACAGATCCAGTGGCCTGGTTTTTTCTTATGCGTTTGTGTGGAGAAGTTCAGCCCTTTGATTCCACTATTAGTCTGCTAAGAAATTAAAACCATCAACTCATCACACCCTAGCTAACAATTAATTAAAAGATAGGGATTTTAAATCTCTTACAGCTTCTTGATCAGCAAGGTTTTTGGTGTCTTTATTGTCACTGGGTGGGAGGCGAAACTCGTGCATCATCCAATCAGTCTTGGTTCCTTTTCCGGCGCTTCCACGATAGTATACGAGTGATTTCTTTAGTCCAATACAGTCTCCACTGGAAGAATAAATTGGTCTATCAATACCAGTGGCTTTCCAGAATCCAGAACCTGTCACTCTGTTGGGTCTTATACTGTTCCTGTATTTTCTTCCTCTTTTGCAAAAAAAGTACCACTCCTTGTCTCCTACATTACTACCTTCTGCATACCCACAAAACTGAATTAGAACCATTAATTAATTTCAGAGAATGATTCTACAGAAATGGAAAATAAAAGTTTCATTCTTTTATCTTAGATAGATTTTGACAAGAATGTCTTTTCAATTTCATGCATCACTAAAATGGATAAATAATTTAATCCTAGGTAGCAGTATTTTCAAAATAATTCTCTCCATGTTTTGCAAGAATACGTATGCCTCAGCAAAAAAATAAAATAAAATAAAATCCTTGAGCGGCTTCTACTTGTGTAAGCTGATGAACAATAGTATTCGCAACAGATCGATGACAGAATATTAACAGATGATCAGTATGAAAGAAAGATGGTGACATACTTGGAAGATCCCACGGATCATACTTGTAGATATCAGCCTGTTTAATAAGCTCAATACTGATCGGTCTCTTTTCGACCTTCCTTTTAAGATAAAACCCCACAAGTTCTTCGTCGGTCGGATGAAACCGGAAGCCGGGAAGTGGAACGTCATCCTCTTCCTCTCTAGTATTGATCACGCTACTGATATTTTCCACTTCCATGGTTCTTATTCTCTGATTTTTAATTTGTGGGAATAGGATAGCTAGGGTAAGTATGAAAGAAGCGGAACCTTCTTGTTCTTGATATATATATATAATAAAGACGATGTGATGAGGGTTTGAAGAAGAGTGCATATTTGGTCGAGTCATGAGAATTGACTTGTTGCTTGTGGGCCCCAAGTCCTGAGATTTTTGAACTTGAAGCAGTCAGTCTTACATTTGCTGATAATTCGGGGAAAATTGTAAGTTTGGTGTTTAATTTATTGTTCAAGTGACAAGTTAGTTTTTTTTTTTTTTTTTTTCCAGTTCACGCGACACAACATATTTAAATCTCTTTTGGTAACACTGTTTAATTAATAAATTAGTTTATTTATGATTTTGAGGTAAAAAGTAGTGATTTAAAATTGGAGAGAGAAAATGTGTATGATTAAAAAGTAATTTGAAAAATTGTGTAGTTTATAAATCAGTTTATTTTTGTTATCAAACGGAGGTAAGCGGACTTTAGTTAAAAATGTGAGATTGGAAAAATGATAAAGTTAATGGATTCAAATTGAACTTTGATCGATTGAAAAATTAATAAAATTATGTTAGTACATAATCATCTTGTGATTATCTGATAGAAATATACCTCATTTTAAATTTCTAGACTCTGATCGAAGTCGGGAGAACAATATAACTTTTTAAAATTAGTTATGTGAAGATCACACCACATTTTAAAGGAAACTTGGACTATTTTCATTATTGTTGAGGACCCCTTGCGCAATGGAATGTCGAGAACTACCTTGCTCTTTTCCAAAAGTCAGGGACCGGATTGTTACTTGAACAATAGGTTATGAACCATTAATGTATTTTTTTTTCTATAAATTAAGTTTAAGAAGATAATTAAGCATGTGTTCAGTAAACTATAAAAAAATTGTTTATAAATCATTTTATAAATTACGGAATTTCTCAAATCACTTTTTAACCATACAAATTTTATTTCTTCAATTTTCAATCGCTATTTTTTATTTCAAAATTACAAATAAATCGATTTATAAATCAAACAATGTTATCGAACTGTGAAATAAGCATGTTGCCATTTTAGATTACATTAATGGTAACGTGGCATGATGTCATACCTTCATCAAATAAACTTCGTCTATATATAGATTGTGTGAAATCATAACAACAATTAATAAAGTTTCGTCTTTGAATGTGATTAATTCAGTGATTTGACATTTATGAAACATGGTGGGATCCGTAGGTTGAATTGTCCAACTAACATTGTTGATTAATCTTAAGTATTATGCCTTTATTTGGTAAAAATTAAAATTAAAATTTTTATCCAAATTAAAGTCAACAATTAATCTCAATCATATAGAACTCACTACATTTAACCACGTGTTTCATCAATTTTTATCACAGTCTATTAAGAATATGATTTTAATATCCACCAATCAAAACTTAGCCAAATTAAACTTTGTCCATTCATTTTTCTCACACTTAATTAATAACTTCTTGAAATTAAGTTTAAGCGTAAAATTTTAACGATGTCCTAATATGTACATGTAAAGCATAAAGTGACAAAAATTAAAAAATCTTGGATAAACTTTTAAGCCTAGTCAAACATGCTTATTTATTTATTTTACTACAACGTGAACATTTACATCATTGTTTACCCAAATTTCTTTGCCCTAACTACTTTAAGTTTTGGAGAAAAATATTACATACTTGTCTATCATATATTTCATTATGGCCTTCCAGAAGCCGCACCATAAGTTTTACCAAGGAAGAAAAGGCTAATCCAGGACAATGTATATTTCTGTGATGTGGAGTGTGGCATTAGTTTTTTGTTTTACAAGAAAATAGGAATTTTCTATTTTTTAAAGGCTAGAAATACAGATGAGAAGAAGTCAAAATCAATTAATGATATGTCAAAGTCCAGAACGGCATGTTTGACTTAGCTTTTTCTAACTGGAATCTGCTTAAGCCTTTTGATTTTCATTTTTTGCAATAATCATTATGTTTGTTTGATTAGGGAAAATTCTAAGTATGACCAACACCTTTATTTTCATCTCAAATTTTTGGCATGTCTGATATATATATATATAAAATAAACTTTATAAAAAGTGATATTTTGAAAATATGCGGTAAGAAATAAAGAAACATTATAAGTCCACATTCAAAATAATTTATTGGAAGAATGTGTTATCAAAAATAAGTTTAAGAAAAAATAAGTTTTAAAGAATTTCATTTGTACCAAAGCTTCATTACAAGTGAATTAATTGATCATATCCTTAAATTCGGATGTTATTTTCTTCATTCTATTTAGACTCGTAGTTTCATTTTAAAAGATTAGTCTTATTAAGAGAATATACAAAATCTTATAAGTTGGTTTATCTTTTTATATATCCTTTTTCGATGTGAGATTTTTTCCTCAATATATCTTGCAAGATGATTATTATTTTGAGTAGACCGATTTTGAAATTGTCGTGATCTTTTTTTAGTTTTAATCAAATTGAATTATTTGTTGGAGTTTAATGAGGTCTGATATTATATTAAGACTTGATGTTCACTTTTAAAAAGTTAACTTTATTATGAGGGATAATAAAAATTCTTATAAATTGATATATGCCTTCATCTTTATTCGATGTCAAATTTCCACCCCTTTGAATTTCCACCCTTGAATTTCTGGCTAAAAGATTGTGTTTTACTTTCTTCTCCATCTATGGCTAAAGCTCTTTCCACCAACAGAGATTTGTTGATCACCTCTCTATAAGTAGTGAGTTCAAAAGGGATCACAGCATGTTTGATTTGTGGTTTAAGCCCTTCTTCAAAGCGCCTAGACCTTCTCTCTTCAGTATCCACTAAGTTTGGAGCGAACTTAGCCAGTCTCGCAAACTCCGCCTCATATTCCGTAACTGATCTGTTCCCTTGCACTAGTTTCAGAAATTCTCCCTCCTTTTGCTGGCGGATACTCTTGGGAAAGTACTTTTCATTGAAGGCCGTGGTAAACATTTCCCAAGTAAAAGGTTCAGCGTCATTTTCATGTTGCCGCTGCACCATCAGCCACCAATCATAGGCACCGCCCTGAAGCATGTATGCGGAAAAGTTAACCTTCTCCTCATCGGTGCATCCCATAACCTTAAAGGCTTTCTGCATTTCAGTTAACCACTTTTCAGCCTCGAGGGGGTCAGTGGTTCCGACGAAGGATGGCGGAGACAGCCTCTTAAATTCTGATATCCTCCCATGCCCACGGTTCTCATTAGTCCTAGGCTGACTTGCCTGTCCCAACGTAGTTAACGCTTGGACCAAGGCCTCTACGATCGTCGGAGTGCCGGAAGGGGCAGTGTTATTGCCTGTCCCTTCATCCTGAGTTTGAGAAATTCTTCCTTGAGTGTTGCTACGTCTAGTGGGAGCCATTTCTAAAATAGAAGAGAAGAAAACATCTAGTTCAATGTATAGTACTACATATCAATGTGTACAAATTTCAATCTAGTAGCATTACATGACATTCAATAATTTAAGCAAAATTAACTTACCAGATGATCGAGGGAGAAGCACTTGAGGCGTGACTTAGTACCCGAACCAATTTCAAATAAAATTTAAAAGTCTACAGAATCGCTTTTAAAACTCTTAGCTCTGATACCAAAAATGTAACACCCCAAGTTCAAGAATCTTAAACTTAGGTGTTAACTTCCCTTTTTCTTTTAATGCGGAAATAAATCGTTTAAACATTAAAATGCGGAATTTAAATCGTTTGCACAATTAAAATATTCATTTATCTATTATAAAATTTTACAGAAATTTCAGCAGAGTCTCCTCTATAAACTGGACATAGCCAACCTGTAGAGGGACATCAAGATCATTTTACAAATTCAAAGCATCAATCACATCACAATCACATTCACCATCGCCAAAACCAATCCATTCATTTCCCGAACTCCTCAAGTATTAAGATTTTTCCAAAACATCATCAAACATTGACAATTGAAATAAAAGGTAATTTAACCTCTAATACGTTTCAAACTTAATCAAAGTAACTTCAACCAAACCATTATCAATAATAATGAATGAAGAATTAAATTTAAATAATAACTCGAATGAATTTAACTTTATTTATTAAGGCGACAACGGGTACTGTCGGAGTCAGCCGCCAAGTGTTCTCCTCTGATCATCTAACTTTCATCACCTGAAAAAAATGGGGAGGGATTGGGGTGAGCTAAAGCTCAGTAAGTAAACTGTATGCATGAATGCATGCTTATGACATGAATGCTTTAAAAATTCCATATATGTATCCCATTTTTTCTTTACTTTCCAGAACATTCAACATTTCAAAACTTTCACTTTACATTTCGAAACTTCCACTTCATTTCCATCGTGAGCTCACTTGATGTAACTTCTAGTCAATCAGAATACAGTGGGCAATTACTTATTTGGAACCAGATTAACATGCGCATTTCCACCGCAAAGCGGTTTAACATTCACTTTCTCACCGCGAAGCGGTGTAACATTCACTTTCCCACCGCAAAGCGGTGTAACATTACATTCGGGTACGCCGGTCCCCCGCGCCCCATTTCCCACTCGCATCTTTCATGAACTAGAAGCACACCCATTCATTCTTTAAAAAAACTTGGGATACATAACTTTTGAACAAACTTGCACTTTGACACATTTCTTTCATTTAAAACATTTGACTTCCCAATTTCGATGTCAATGCATGCTTGATGATGCAATGACATGATAATGTGCATGCTTAAACATTCTTCTCAATAACATATGCTTTCATAATGTAAATGCAATTCATCAAGCAAGTAAGTTGTACGACAGTCATTTACACATAACTTTCACATTTACATTCAACTTCTATGAAAATAGGGGGAAGTTTACTTACCTGTAATTCTCAGTAGTTACTTTGCTTAATATGCAGGTGGAAGTCTTGGTTGCCCGCGATGTCAATGTACCGTTTCTCCTAATTAATTTCCATTCATTAACAAAATATGATTTTTAAATGAAAAACCACGTTTAACACTCTTAAATAAAGTCGAGACTTTCGTGTGACTCATAATATCACAAACACATTTAACGCCACGTATAATATCATATTCGAAGTAGTACATTCAGTTAAAGGACAAAATTTGAAATCTTACTTATCAAATCATTCAAACATCAAAATTACTCAATATTATCAAAACTTAATTGTCACATGAACAGTTTCAATTGTCGTGCTACTTACTCATAAATCTGAAAAATGACAATTATAATAAGAATGTACATAAAATTCAGTTTAAACAACCTGATAATTTGAAATCCCCAAATTTGAAAACTTCCATTAAAATCAACAGTGAACCATAGAAAGTCAATTAATTTCTATCATCATTTACCGTCTGAAATTTACATACATAATAATATATACATTCATATACCTAACATCATTAATTCCCCAAATTCATGGTTAACTCGAAATTACACAAAAATCAAAATCTGAAATTAACTGAAATATCTGAATTTATGCATATAAAGTGTATACATACATTATTTACATAGAATTTATACATATATACATGTGTGTATCGAATTATGGGCGTGTGTGTGTGAAATCCCGTGTGAAACCGAGTGCGTGTGTGCGGTTCATGGGTGTGAGTGCGTGCGTGAGGAGAAAAGGGAGAAAGGGGAAGAGGGGAGGGGACTTACCGCCGGTGAGAGTGGCGGTCGGCGGTCGAAGGGAGGATCGATGGAGGGACGGAGAGGCGAGAGCGAGGGCGAGAGGCGGAAGAGAGAGAGCGGGGTGAGAGACCGAGAGCGAGAGGTGAGCGGAGAGAGAGAGAGCGTGAGCGTGAGTGAGTATAATGTTAGGGTTAGGTTTAATGTGTAACTTTTGGGAAATTGCAATTTAGTCCCTCTACTCTCATAAATTAGTCATTTAGGTTCATAACTTTCAAATAAAATTCCAAAGTGTCACCAAACTTTTCCTAACTTCAATTTAACACAATAAAAATAGAAATTAGCATGCCTAAGCAATAAATTTAATTAATCACATAAAATTGCACGTAAACTGTTAAAATAACAATTTATAAACTTTTAATTGGTACATTGATCGAGACGGCATCCAGTCCTTCCACTGCAAAATAATTCAAATAAAACCATAATAACCATAATATTAGTTAAATCATTTATAATGATATTAATATAAATTTTACGTGACCAACAAGAAAGCATGTAAATCGAAATGCGGTATTACAATTCCTTACCCCCTAAAAGGAAATTTCGTCCTCGAAATTAAAACTTACCAAAAAGGTGTGGATACTTGGCACGCATTTCGTCCTCGCGTTCCCAAGTAGCCTCTTCTACTGCATGATTCCTCCAAAGGACTTTAACTAGAGGTATCTTCTTCCTCCTAAGTTCCTTATCTGCCTTCAGTAGGATCCTCACAGGCGATTCCTCGTACGTTAGATCCTCACGAAGATTTAACGACTCATAACTGAGGATATGAGAAGGATCCGAAATATATTTTCTCAACATCGACACATGAAATACGTTATGAACGCCAGATAGTGCCGGTGGCAATGCAACCCGATAAGCTAGGTCACCCACCCTTTCAAGTATTTCAAAGGGGCCAACATATCGTGGAGTTAACTTTCCCTTCTTCCCGAATCTCATAACTCCTTTCATAGGAGCGACCTTTAGGAAAATCATATCACCTGTAGCGAATTCCAATGGTTTCCTTCTTCTGTCTGCATAGCTTTTCTGTCTACTCTGTGCAGTTCTCATCCGTTGACGAATCTTCTCAACAATTTCTGATGTCTGCTGCACCATTTCTGGACCTAGAAATTTTCGTTCTCCTACTTCATCCCAGTGAACCGGCGATCTACACTTCCTCCCGTATAGCGCCTCATATGGTGCCATGTGAATGGAGGCTTGATAGCTATTGTTATAGGAGAACTCAACTAATGGGAGAAATTCGTCCCAAGTACCTGGAAAGTCGATAATACAAGCTCTCAACATATCTTCCAGGGTTTGAATTGTTCTCTCTGACTGTCCATCTGTCTGAGGGTGAAAGGCCGTGCTGAATCTCAATTGAGTACCCATGGCCTTATGTAGACTTTTCCAAAATGAAGAAGTAAATTTTGGGTCACGATCAGACACGATGGATAGGGGAATCCCATGAAGCCTTACAATTTCTGCCACATATAATTCTGCATACTTCTCCATATTATAAGTAGTCTTTACCGGCAGAAAGTGTGCCGACTTGGTAAGACGATCGACTATCACCCATATGGAGTTATAACCCTTCTTCGTCTTAGGTAAGCCCACAATGAAATCCATGCCAATTCGTTCCCATTTCCACTCCGGAATCATAAGAGGTTGTAATAGACCAGAAGGTCGCTGATGTTCGGCCTTAACTTGCTGACAAGTGAGACAACGTTGAACATACTCCGCCACATCCCTACTCATGCCAATCCACCAAAAATGCTGCCTCAAATCCCGAGCCATCTTAGTACTTCCGGGGTGGATTGAGTAAGGAGTGTTATGAGCTTCTCTCATAATTTCTCGCTTCAATTCCTTATTATTGGGGACTACCAGTCTATTTCCCTGCCGAAGGGCACCATCTGCGGAGATAATAAAATCAGTGCGTTTCCCATTAATTACTTCAGTGCGGACCCTTGAAGTATTGGGGTCTTCTAACTGTAGGGCCTTTATTTTCTCCAACAATGTCGATTCCAATGTTATGTTAGCAAGATAACCTGTCTTGCCCTTTGGAACGATCTCCAACTCTAACCCTTGGATATCCCTCTGTAACTGTTTCTGGACAACTTGCAAGGCATTCATTGTTCCATGACTTTTTCTGCTAAGTGCATCAGCTACAGCATTAGCCTTGCCAGGATGATAATTAATAACACAATCGTAATCCTTGACAAGCTCCAACCACCTGCGCTGTCGCATGTTTAGTTCTTTCTGTGTGAAGAAGTATTTGAGACTTTTATGATCGGTGTAGATCTCACATCTGACCCCGTAGAGATAGTGCCTCCATATTTTCAATGCAAATACGACAGCTGCCAACTCGAGATCGTGAGTTGGGTAATTCTTCTCGTACTCTTTCAGTTGCCTTGAAGCGTAGGCAATTACCTTGCCGTGTTGCATAAGAACACAACCAAGCCCTTTCAATGAGGCATCACTGTAAATGACTAATCCTTCATTTCCCTGTGGAATAGTTAAGATTGGCGCAGTTGTCAACCGCGTCTTTAACTCCTCGAAACTCTGTTCGCAATTAGCATCCCACTGAAATTTTGTATCCTTTCTGGTCAGCTTAGTCAAAGGCGAGGCAATCTTGGAAAATCCTTCCACAAATCTTCGATAGTAACCAGCTAATCCAAGAAAGCTGCGGACCTCTTTCACATTTGTTGGTGTCGGCCAATTACGAACTGCCTCAATTTTACTCGGGTCAACCTCAATGCCTTCTTTTGATACAACATGCCCCAAGAACGGCACTCGTTCCAGCCAGAATTCACACTTCTTGAATTTCGCAAATAATTTCTCTTCTCTAAGTTTCTGAAGCACTATTCTCAGATGCCTTTCGTGTTCCTCTTCAGACCTAGAATAGATCAATATATCGTCAATGAAGACTATAACAAATTGATCCAAGTATTCTTTAAAAACTCGATGCATCAGATCCATAAATGCTGCAGGAGCATTGGTTAACCCAAACGGCATCACCAAAAATTCATAATGTCCATATCTGGTACGGAAAGCTGTCTTTGGGATATCCTCTTCTTTAATCCTCAACTGATGATAACCAGATCGTAGATCGATCTTGGAAAAATACCCTGCACCCTGAAGTTGGTCGAATAGGTCTTCAATTCTCTGCAACGGATATTTATTCTTTATTGTTACTTTATTCAATTCTCTGTAATCTATGCAAAGTCTTATAGAACCGTCCTTCTTCTTCACAAATAGTACAGGAGCACCCCATGGAGAGAAACTAGGTCGAACAAAGCCCTTATCCATGAGATCCTGCAATTGCTCCTTGAGCTCTTTAAGTTCTGCAGGAGCCATCCGATACGGTGCTTTAGATATTGGGGCTGTTCCAGGTACCAAATCGATAACGAAGTCAATCTCTCTTTCAGGCGGTAGATCAAAAAGGTCCTCTGGAAAAACATCCGGATATTCTCGAACGATTGCAATTTGTTCAAGTGAGGGGTCTGTTTTTGGTACTTCAACTATCGCAGCCAAGTACGCCTTACAGCCCTTATTCATCAATTGACGGGCTTTCATCGCTGATACTATTGGAATGGAAGGCTTCACCTCAACTCCAACAAAACAAAAAGGAGTTTCATTTGGAGGCTCGAACATCACCTTCTTCTCATGACAGTCTATTGAAGCATAATACCGTGATAGCCAATCCATGCCCAGTATGATGTCAAAATCGTGAATATCCAGTACTATAAGATCTGCCACCCAGTCATTCCCATTCACCACTATTGGACAGTCTCTCAATACAGTACTTGAACTCAATAAGTCTCCGGATGGTGTTGACACAACAAACGGAGTACACAGCTGTGGGGATGAATGATTTAATTTCTCAGCAAAAACAGGACTGACAAAAGAATGAGTAGCCCCGGAATCGAAAAGAATAGTTGCAAGTTTGTCACATACGTACACAGTACCTACCACAATAAAGTATACTTCTATAGATATATGCATGTTCGTAATTTGTCTAGAATGGTACGAGGTGCAAAGACAGAAGGGAAATGTAATAAATAAATTTAAAATACCTGATACCACGGTGGATGAATCATTAGCTTCCTTCTTAAACATTGTATAAACCCTTGCTTGGGTAGTCTTCTTTTTCTCTCTACAATCCTTCGCTAGGTGCCCTGGCCTCCCACAGTTAAAACAATTCTGACAATCATGTGCCGAATGTCCCGGCTTCCCACACTTAAAGCATACCCCCTTGCCCTGAAGGCACTCACCACGATGTCCCTTGCCACACTTCGAGCAAGCTACTATCTGTTGTTTGTTTGATTGGTTGTACTGCTTACTCCCTTGATCACTCCTCCTTTTTTGTCCCTTGTGACTCCACCCCTTTGAATTTCCACCCTTGAATTTCTGGCTAAAAGATTGTGTTTTACTTTCTTCTCCATCTATGGCTAAAGCTCTTTCCACCAACAGAGATTTGTTGATCACCTCTCTATAAGTAGTGAGTTCAAAAGGGATCACAGCATGTTTGATTTGTGGTTTAAGCCCTTCTTCAAAGCGCCTAGACCTTCTCTCTTCAGTATCCACTAAGTTTGGAGCGAACTTAGCCAGTCTCGCAAACTCCGCCTCATATTCCGTAACTGATCTGTTCCCTTGCACTAGTTTCAGAAATTCTCCCTCCTTTTGCTGGCGGATACTCTTGGGAAAGTACTTTTCATTGAAGGCCGTGGTAAACATTTCCCAAGTAAAAGGTTCAGCGTCATTTTCATGTTGCCGCTGCACCATCAGCCACCAATCATAGGCACCGCCCTGAAGCATGTATGCGGAAAAGTTAACCTTCTCCTCATCGGTGCATCCCATAACCTTAAAGGCTTTCTGCATTTCAGTTAACCACTTTTCAGCCTCGAGGGGGTCAGTGGTTCCGACGAAGGATGGCGGAGACAGCCTCTTAAATTCTGATATCCTCCCATGCCCACGGTTCTCATTAGTCCTAGGCTGACTTGCCTGTCCCAACGTAGTTAACGCTTGGACCAAGGCCTCTACGATCGTCGGAGTGCCGGAAGGGGCAGTGTTATTGCCTGTCCCTTCATCCTGAGTTTGAGAAATTCTTCCTTGAGTGTTGCTACGTCTAGTGGGAGCCATTTCTAAAATAGAAGAGAAGAAAACATCTAGTTCAATGTATAGTACTACATATCAATGTGTACAAATTTCAATCTAGTAGCATTACATGACATTCAATAATTTAAGCAAAATTAACTTACCAGATGATCGAGGGAGAAGCACTTGAGGCGTGACTTAGTACCCGAACCAATTTCAAATAAAATTTAAAAGTCTACAGAATCGCTTTTAAAACTCTTAGCTCTGATACCAAAAATGTAACACCCCAAGTTCAAGAATCTTAAACTTAGGTGTTAACTTCCCTTTTTCTTTTAATGCGGAAATAAATCGTTTAAACATTAAAATGCGGAATTTAAATCGTTTGCACAATTAAAATATTCATTTATCTATTATAAAATTTTACAGAAATTTCAGCAGAGTCTCCTCTATAAACTGGACATAGCCAACCTGTAGAGGGACATCAAGATCATTTTACAAATTCAAAGCATCAATCACATCACAATCACATTCACCATCGCCAAAACCAATCCATTCATTTCCCGAACTCCTCAAGTATTAAGATTTTTCCAAAACATCATCAAACATTGACAATTGAAATAAAAGGTAATTTAACCTCTAATACGTTTCAAACTTAATCAAAGTAACTTCAACCAAACCATTATCAATAATAATGAATGAAGAATTAAATTTAAATAATAACTCGAATGAATTTAACTTTATTTATTAAGGCGACAACGGGTACTGTCGGAGTCAGCCGCCAAGTGTTCTCCTCTGATCATCTAACTTTCATCACCTGAAAAAAATGGGGAGGGATTGGGGTGAGCTAAAGCTCAGTAAGTAAACTGTATGCATGAATGCATGCTTATGACATGAATGCTTTAAAAATTCCATATATGTATCCCATTTTTTCTTTACTTTCCAGAACATTCAACATTTCAAAACTTTCACTTTACATTTCGAAACTTCCACTTCATTTCCATCGTGAGCTCACTTGATGTAACTTCTAGTCAATCAGAATACAGTGGGCAATTACTTATTTGGAACCAGATTAACATGCGCATTTCCACCGCAAAGCGGTTTAACATTCACTTTCTCACCGCGAAGCGGTGTAACATTCACTTTCCCACCGCAAAGCGGTGTAACATTACATTCGGGTACGCCGGTCCCCCGCGCCCCATTTCCCACTCGCATCTTTCATGAACTAGAAGCACACCCATTCATTCTTTAAAAAAACTTGGGATACATAACTTTTGAACAAACTTGCACTTTGACACATTTCTTTCATTTAAAACATTTGACTTCCCAATTTCGATGTCAATGCATGCTTGATGATGCAATGACATGATAATGTGCATGCTTAAACATTCTTCTCAATAACATATGCTTTCATAATGTAAATGCAATTCATCAAGCAAGTAAGTTGTACGACAGTCATTTACACATAACTTTCACATTTACATTCAACTTCTATGAAAATAGGGGGAAGTTTACTTACCTGTAATTCTCAGTAGTTACTTTGCTTAATATGCAGGTGGAAGTCTTGGTTGCCCGCGATGTCAATGTACCGTTTCTCCTAATTAATTTCCATTCATTAACAAAATATGATTTTTAAATGAAAAACCACGTTTAACACTCTTAAATAAAGTCGAGACTTTCGTGTGACTCATAATATCACAAACACATTTAACGCCACGTATAATATCATATTCGAAGTAGTACATTCAGTTAAAGGACAAAATTTGAAATCTTACTTATCAAATCATTCAAACATCAAAATTACTCAATATTATCAAAACTTAATTGTCACATGAACAGTTTCAATTGTCGTGCTACTTACTCATAAATCTGAAAAATGACAATTATAATAAGAATGTACATAAAATTCAGTTTAAACAACCTGATAATTTGAAATCCCCAAATTTGAAAACTTCCATTAAAATCAACAGTGAACCATAGAAAGTCAATTAATTTCTATCATCATTTACCGTCTGAAATTTACATACATAATAATATATACATTCATATACCTAACATCATTAATTCCCCAAATTCATGGTTAACTCGAAATTACACAAAAATCAAAATCTGAAATTAACTGAAATATCTGAATTTATGCATATAAAGTGTATACATACATTATTTACATAGAATTTATACATATATACATGTGTGTATCGAATTATGGGCGTGTGTGTGTGAAATCCCGTGTGAAACCGAGTGCGTGTGTGCGGTTCATGGGTGTGAGTGCGTGCGTGAGGAGAAAAGGGAGAAAGGGGAAGAGGGGAGGGGACTTACCGCCGGTGAGAGTGGCGGTCGGCGGTCGAAGGGAGGATCGATGGAGGGACGGAGAGGCGAGAGCGAGGGCGAGAGGCGGAAGAGAGAGAGCGGGGTGAGAGACCGAGAGCGAGAGGTGAGCGGAGAGAGAGAGAGCGTGAGCGTGAGTGAGTATAATGTTAGGGTTAGGTTTAATGTGTAACTTTTGGGAAATTGCAATTTAGTCCCTCTACTCTCATAAATTAGTCATTTAGGTTCATAACTTTCAAATAAAATTCCAAAGTGTCACCAAACTTTTCCTAACTTCAATTTAACACAATAAAAATAGAAATTAGCATGCCTAAGCAATAAATTTAATTAATCACATAAAATTGCACGTAAACTGTTAAAATAACAATTTATAAACTTTTAATTGGTACATTGATCGAGACGGCATCCAGTCCTTCCACTGCAAAATAATTCAAATAAAACCATAATAACCATAATATTAGTTAAATCATTTATAATGATATTAATATAAATTTTACGTGACCAACAAGAAAGCATGTAAATCGAAATGCGGTATTACAATTCCTTACCCCCTAAAAGGAAATTTCGTCCTCGAAATTAAAACTTACCAAAAAGGTGTGGATACTTGGCACGCATTTCGTCCTCGCGTTCCCAAGTAGCCTCTTCTACTGCATGATTCCTCCAAAGGACTTTAACTAGAGGTATCTTCTTCCTCCTAAGTTCCTTATCTGCCTTCAGTAGGATCCTCACAGGCGATTCCTCGTACGTTAGATCCTCACGAAGATTTAACGACTCATAACTGAGGATATGAGAAGGATCCGAAATATATTTTCTCAACATCGACACATGAAATACGTTATGAACGCCAGATAGTGCCGGTGGCAATGCAACCCGATAAGCTAGGTCACCCACCCTTTCAAGTATTTCAAAGGGGCCAACATATCGTGGAGTTAACTTTCCCTTCTTCCCGAATCTCATAACTCCTTTCATAGGAGCGACCTTTAGGAAAATCATATCACCTGTAGCGAATTCCAATGGTTTCCTTCTTCTGTCTGCATAGCTTTTCTGTCTACTCTGTGCAGTTCTCATCCGTTGACGAATCTTCTCAACAATTTCTGATGTCTGCTGCACCATTTCTGGACCTAGAAATTTTCGTTCTCCTACTTCATCCCAGTGAACCGGCGATCTACACTTCCTCCCGTATAGCGCCTCATATGGTGCCATGTGAATGGAGGCTTGATAGCTATTGTTATAGGAGAACTCAACTAATGGGAGAAATTCGTCCCAAGTACCTGGAAAGTCGATAATACAAGCTCTCAACATATCTTCCAGGGTTTGAATTGTTCTCTCTGACTGTCCATCTGTCTGAGGGTGAAAGGCCGTGCTGAATCTCAATTGAGTACCCATGGCCTTATGTAGACTTTTCCAAAATGAAGAAGTAAATTTTGGGTCACGATCAGACACGATGGATAGGGGAATCCCATGAAGCCTTACAATTTCTGCCACATATAATTCTGCATACTTCTCCATATTATAAGTAGTCTTTACCGGCAGAAAGTGTGCCGACTTGGTAAGACGATCGACTATCACCCATATGGAGTTATAACCCTTCTTCGTCTTAGGTAAGCCCACAATGAAATCCATGCCAATTCGTTCCCATTTCCACTCCGGAATCATAAGAGGTTGTAATAGACCAGAAGGTCGCTGATGTTCGGCCTTAACTTGCTGACAAGTGAGACAACGTTGAACATACTCCGCCACATCCCTACTCATGCCAATCCACCAAAAATGCTGCCTCAAATCCCGAGCCATCTTAGTACTTCCGGGGTGGATTGAGTAAGGAGTGTTATGAGCTTCTCTCATAATTTCTCGCTTCAATTCCTTATTATTGGGGACTACCAGTCTATTTCCCTGCCGAAGGGCACCATCTGCGGAGATAATAAAATCAGTGCGTTTCCCATTAATTACTTCAGTGCGGACCCTTGAAGTATTGGGGTCTTCTAACTGTAGGGCCTTTATTTTCTCCAACAATGTCGATTCCAATGTTATGTTAGCAAGATAACCTTTCTTGCCCTTTGGAACGATCTCCAACTCTAACCCTTGGATATCCCTCTGTAACTGTTTCTGGACAACTTGCAAGGCATTCATTGTTCCATGACTTTTTCTGCTAAGTGCATCAGCTACAGCATTAGCCTTGCCAGGATGATAATTAATAACACAATCGTAATCCTTGACAAGCTCCAACCACCTGCGCTGTCGCATGTTTAGTTCTTTCTGTGTGAAGAAGTATTTGAGACTTTTATGATCGGTGTAGATCTCACATCTGACCCCGTAGAGATAGTGCCTCCATATTTTCAATGCAAATACGACAGCTGCCAACTCGAGATCGTGAGTTGGGTAATTCTTCTCGTACTCTTTCAGTTGCCTTGAAGCGTAGGCAATTACCTTGCCGTGTTGCATAAGAACACAACCAAGCCCTTTCAATGAGGCATCACTGTAAATGACTAATCCTTCATTTCCCTGTGGAATAGTTAAGATTGGCGCAGTTGTCAACCGCGTCTTTAACTCCTCGAAACTCTGTTCGCAATTAGCATCCCACTGAAATTTTGTATCCTTTCTGGTCAGCTTAGTCAAAGGCGAGGCAATCTTGGAAAATCCTTCCACAAATCTTCGATAGTAACCAGCTAATCCAAGAAAGCTGCGGACCTCTTTCACATTTGTTGGTGTCGGCCAATTACGAACTGCCTCAATTTTACTCGGGTCAACCTCAATGCCTTCTTTTGATACAACATGCCCCAAGAACGGCACTCGTTCCAGCCAGAATTCACACTTCTTGAATTTCGCAAATAATTTCTCTTCTCTAAGTTTCTGAAGCACTATTCTCAGATGCCTTTCGTGTTCCTCTTCAGACCTAGAATAGATCAATATATCGTCAATGAAGACTATAACAAATTGATCCAAGTATTCTTTAAAAACTCGATGCATCAGATCCATAAATGCTGCAGGAGCATTGGTTAACCCAAACGGCATCACCAAAAATTCATAATGTCCATATCTGGTACGGAAAGCTGTCTTTGGGATATCCTCTTCTTTAATCCTCAACTGATGATAACCAGATCGTAGATCGATCTTGGAAAAATACCCTGCACCCTGAAGTTGGTCGAATAGGTCTTCAATTCTCTGCAACGGATATTTATTCTTTATTGTTACTTTATTCAATTCTCTGTAATCTATGCAAAGTCTCATAGAACCGTCCTTCTTCTTCACAAATAGTACAGGAGCACCCCATGGAGAGAAACTAGGTCGAACAAAGCCCTTATCCATGAGATCCTGCAATTGCTCCTTGAGCTCTTTAAGTTCTGCAGGAGCCATCCGATACGGTGCTTTAGATATTGGGGCTGTTCCAGGTACCAAATCGATAACGAAGTCAATCTCTCTTTCAGGCGGTAGATCAAAAAGGTCCTCTGGAAAAACATCCGGATATTCTCGAACGATTGCAATTTGTTCAAGTGAGGGGTCTGTTTTTGGTACTTCAACTATCGCAGCCAAGTACGCCTTACAGCCCTTATTCATCAATTGACGGGCTTTCATCGCTGATACTATTGGAATGGAAGGCTTCACCTCAACTCCAACAAAACAAAAAGGAGTTTCATTTGGAGGCTCGAACATCACCTTCTTCTCATGACAGTCTATTGAAGCATAATACCGTGATAGCCAATCCATGCCCAGTATGATGTCAAAATCGTGAATATCCAGTACTATAAGATCTGCCACCCAGTCATTCCCATTCACCACTATTGGACAGTCTCTCAATACAGTACTTGAACTCAATAAGTCTCCGGATGGTGTTGACACAACAAACGGAGTACACAGCTGTGGGGATGAATGATTTAATTTCTCAGCAAAAACAGGACTGACAAAAGAATGAGTAGCCCCGGAATCGAAAAGAATAGTTGCAAGTTTGTCACATACGTACACAGTACCTACCACAATAAAGTATACTTCTATAGATATATGCATGTTCGTAATTTGTCTAGAATGGTACGAGGTGCAAAGACAGAAGGGAAATGTAATAAATAAATTTAAAATACCTGATACCACGGTGGATGAATCATTAGCTTCCTTCTTAAACATTGTATAAACCCTTGCTTGGGTAGTCTTCTTTTTCTCTCTACAATCCTTCGCTAGGTGCCCTGGCCTCCCACAGTTAAAACAATTCTGACAATCATGTGCCGAATGTCCCGGCTTCCCACACTTAAAGCATACCCCCTTGCCCTGAAGGCACTCACCACGATGTCCCTTGCCACACTTCGAGCAAGCTACTATCTGTTGTTTGTTTGATTGGTTGTACTGCTTACTCCCTTGATCACTCCTCCTTTTTTGTCCCTTGTGACTCCACCCCTTTGAATTTCCACCCTTGAATTTCTGGCTAAAAGATTGTGTTTTACTTTCTTCTCCATCTATGGCTAAAGCTCTTTCCACCAACAGAGATTTGTTGATCACCTCTCTATAAGTAGTGAGTTCAAAAGGGATCACAGCATGTTTGATTTGTGGTTTAAGCCCTTCTTCAAAGCGCCTAGACCTTCTCTCTTCAGTATCCACTAAGTTTGGAGCGAACTTAGCCAGTCTCGCAAACTCCGCCTCATATTCCGTAACTGATCTGTTCCCTTGCACTAGTTTCAGAAATTCTCCCTCCTTTTGCTGGCGGATACTCTTGGGAAAGTACTTTTCATTGAAGGCCGTGGTAAACATTTCCCAAGTAAAAGGTTCAGCGTCATTTTCATGTTGCCGCTGCACCATCAGCCACCAATCATAGGCACCGCCCTGAAGCATGTATGCGGAAAAGTTAACCTTCTCCTCATCGGTGCATCCCATAACCTTAAAGGCTTTCTGCATTTCAGTTAACCACTTTTCAGCCTCGAGGGGGTCAGTGGTTCCGACGAAGGATGGCGGAGACAGCCTCTTAAATTCTGATATCCTCCCATGCCCACGGTTCTCATTAGTCCTAGGCTGACTTGCCTGTCCCAACGTAGTTAACGCTTGGACCAAGGCCTCTACGATCGTCGGAGTGCCGGAAGGGGCAGTGTTATTGCCTGTCCCTTCATCCTGAGTTTGAGAAATTCTTCCTTGAGTGTTGCTACGTCTAGTGGGAGCCATTTCTAAAATAGAAGAGAAGAAAACATCTAGTTCAATGTATAGTACTACATATCAATGTGTACAAATTTCAATCTAGTAGCATTACATGACATTCAATAATTTAAGCAAAATTAACTTACCAGATGATCGAGGGAGAAGCACTTGAGGCGTGACTTAGTACCCGAACCAATTTCAAATAAAATTTAAAAGTCTACAGAATCGCTTTTAAAACTCTTAGCTCTGATACCAAAAATGTAACACCCCAAGTTCAAGAATCTTAAACTTAGGTGTTAACTTCCCTTTTTCTTTTAATGCGGAAATAAATCGTTTAAACATTAAAATGCGGAATTTAAATCGTTTGCACAATTAAAATATTCATTTATCTATTATAAAATTTTACAGAAATTTCAGCAGAGTCTCCTCTATAAACTGGACATAGCCAACCTGTAGAGGGACATCAAGATCATTTTACAAATTCAAAGCATCAATCACATCACAATCACATTCACCATCGCCAAAACCAATCCATTCATTTCCCGAACTCCTCAAGTATTAAGATTTTTCCAAAACATCATCAAACATTGACAATTGAAATAAAAGGTAATTTAACCTCTAATACGTTTCAAACTTAATCAAAGTAACTTCAACCAAACCATTATCAATAATAATGAATGAAGAATTAAATTTAAATAATAACTCGAATGAATTTAACTTTATTTATTAAGGCGACAACGGGTACTGTCGGAGTCAGCCGCCAAGTGTTCTCCTCTGATCATCTAACTTTCATCACCTGAAAAAAATGGGGAGGGATTGGGGTGAGCTAAAGCTCAGTAAGTAAACTGTATGCATGAATGCATGCTTATGACATGAATGCTTTAAAAATTCCATATATGTATCCCATTTTTTCTTTACTTTCCAGAACATTCAACATTTCAAAACTTTCACTTTACATTTCGAAACTTCCACTTCATTTCCATCGTGAGCTCACTTGATGTAACTTCTAGTCAATCAGAATACAGTGGGCAATTACTTATTTGGAACCAGATTAACATGCGCATTTCCACCGCAAAGCGGTTTAACATTCACTTTCTCACCGCGAAGCGGTGTAACATTCACTTTCCCACCGCAAAGCGGTGTAACATTACATTCGGGTACGCCGGTCCCCCGCGCCCCATTTCCCACTCGCATCTTTCATGAACTAGAAGCACACCCATTCATTCTTTAAAAAAACTTGGGATACATAACTTTTGAACAAACTTGCACTTTGACACATTTCTTTCATTTAAAACATTTGACTTCCCAATTTCGATGTCAATGCATGCTTGATGATGCAATGACATGATAATGTGCATGCTTAAACATTCTTCTCAATAACATATGCTTTCATAATGTAAATGCAATTCATCAAGCAAGTAAGTTGTACGACAGTCATTTACACATAACTTTCACATTTACATTCAACTTCTATGAAAATAGGGGGAAGTTTACTTACCTGTAATTCTCAGTAGTTACTTTGCTTAATATGCAGGTGGAAGTCTTGGTTGCCCGCGATGTCAATGTACCGTTTCTCCTAATTAATTTCCATTCATTAACAAAATATGATTTTTAAATGAAAAACCACGTTTAACACTCTTAAATAAAGTCGAGACTTTCGTGTGACTCATAATATCACAAACACATTTAACGCCACGTATAATATCATATTCGAAGTAGTACATTCAGTTAAAGGACAAAATTTGAAATCTTACTTATCAAATCATTCAAACATCAAAATTACTCAATATTATCAAAACTTAATTGTCACATGAACAGTTTCAATTGTCGTGCTACTTACTCATAAATCTGAAAAATGACAATTATAATAAGAATGTACATAAAATTCAGTTTAAACAACCTGATAATTTGAAATCCCCAAATTTGAAAACTTCCATTAAAATCAACAGTGAACCATAGAAAGTCAATTAATTTCTATAATCATTTACCGTCTGAAATTTACATACATAATAATATATACATTCATATACCTAACATCATTAATTCCCCAAATTCATGGTTAACTCGAAATTACACAAAAATCAAAATCTGAAATTAACTGAAATATCTGAATTTATGCATATAAAGTGTATACATACATTATTTACATAGAATTTATACATATATACATGTGTGTATCGAATTATGGGCGTGTGTGTGTGAAATCCCGTGTGAAACCGAGTGCGTGTGTGCGGTTCATGGGTGTGAGTGCGTGCGTGAGGAGAAAAGGGAGAAAGGGGAAGAGGGGAGGGGACTTACCGCCGGTGAGAGTGGCGGTCGGCGGTCGAAGGGAGGATCGATGGAGGGACGGAGAGGCGAGAGCGAGAGCGAGAGGCGGAAGAGAGAGAGCGGGGTGAGAGACCGAGAGCGAGAGGTGAGCGGAGAGAGAGAGAGCGTGAGCGTGAGTGAGTATAATGTTAGGGTTAGGTTTAATGTGTAACTTTTGGGAAATTGCAATTTAGTCCCTCTACTCTCATAAATTAGTCATTTAGGTTCATAACTTTCAAATAAAATTCCAAAGTGTCACCAAACTTTTCCTAACTTCAATTTAACACAATAAAAATAGAAATTAGCATGCCTAAGCAATAAATTTAATTAATCACATAAAATTGCACGTAAACTGTTAAAATAACAATTTATAAACTTTTAATTGGTACATTGATCGAGACGGCATCCAGTCCTTCCACTGCAAAATAATTCAAATAAAACCATAATAACCATAATATTAGTTAAATCATTTATAATGATATTAATATAAATTTTACGTGACCATCAAGAAAGCATGTAAATCGAAATGCGGTATTACATAAATTATAGTTAAGTAGACGTCAACCTAGTTGGTATGTACTTAAATTATAAACCCCTGATTTGTAATAATTAAAATCTAGATTTTAATCTAAATTAAATTCGACAATCAATCATAATAACATATTTCATGGGATCCACAACTTTTTAACCACACATCCCAGCAACTCATTATTTAATGTAGGGGTATATTAAGCAAAATGTAGGTAAATTTATAGTTCCAACATGTATTAATTATGTTTTCTTAATCCTTGTGAAAAATGGAAGTAAGTCTATCTTTGTGGGACGGAGGGAGTATTTATTTATGTTGTATTTAACTTTGTACAATTAGAAGTAATGCATGTAATATGAGATATAAAATTAATTCTATGTAAAATTTTTTTTTTATAAATATGAATTTATCATTTTGTTCATTTAAAAAAAAAATTGTTATAAATATAAAAAATTCTATGTTTTCATATGAACCAAATCGAAATGAACTGCAACTCGCATGGACCAACGGACGAGCATAGGTTGTAGTTCAAGATTTGTGGGTCATTTCTGAACAATCTTTAAACCCGCAACGAACGGACTTTTTTTTCACACAGTTCGTCATCGAACTCATATACTGGCCGATCAACCCGATCTGGATCACTCGGGTTGATACATCTACCTGCAGGAAGATGTCAATTATTTTTAGTGGAAATTACCTCTAAGCCTGCTTTTTAGGATTCAATTTCAAATATAAGATTAAACTTCAATAACTTCAAAAATTAGGTCTTATTATAAATTTAAGTAATTAATAAATTGAATTACACAACCTTTAAACCCTAATACACGTCTGTTTTTTCAACCATAAAGAAGGATCCCACGACCTCCGTCCCTTCCCTCGTCTGGCACACCCATCACCGCCGGATTCTACAACTTTGAAGTCGCCGACAACATTACTTCAAGGTAAGCAACTCGCCATTGCATCGATCTAGGCAGTGACGCAGTGGTGCAGCTCCATCGATACCTTTCCGACGACCTTCACCTCTTCCCCCTTCTGGTAAACCCATCCCTGTCGAATTCTACCAACTTCGAAGTCACTGGTGACACTACTTCAAGGTAAGTAATGGTAGCGCCGCTCCATCGATTTAGATGCTCCGCTACACTGCCATTCCTAAGTTCACCGCCGCCGACCATGTCTTTGAAGTCCTGCAATTCGAGCGCTGCCATCTCATCGAAATCAAACATCTCGACCCTCTTTGTCGCCAAAATTTGGGGGTGTTAGAAATGTAGGAATTGATTGTGGGTGAAGGGTGGCGGATCTATTTTGCTTGGGGTTGTGTTAGTGTCAGTTACAGATTATGGAGGCTGTGCAGGCGGCAGCGATCGTATGGTGATGGTGGTGGTTTCCTTGAATCTTGTTTTGTACATTTGTGTGTGTTTGAGGGGTGGGGGTGGAGTTGAACGGTGGTTGTGATTGTGATGATTGTGGCGGCGAGTGTTGACTGGTGCTGCAAGGGTGTAGATCGGTGGGTAGGTATTGTGGTCTCAGATCACATGTGGGTTGGGTCAAGCTGCTAGTCGGTCGATTTTGTTATTGTGGTTTTGGCGGAGACGGTCATGGATTTGGTGGTCGGAGGAGATGGTGGTTGTGACCTTGAAGAAACATTTGACCTACCATTTTGACCTTGTGACCTTTAAATAAGTCTTAGTTGTGACCTTAAAAAATGGTGGTTGTAACCTACAAATTTTGTTACTTGCGACCTTATAAACAGTGATTGTGACCAGAAATAATGGTGATTTTAACTTCATCTTGAATAAATGTGACCTAATCATAACATGTGATCCTAAAATCAAATTTGTGACCTAAAAATGTGTGTTTGTAACCTGGTAATATAATATTTTTAACTATGTAATTAATTAAAACCTGATTTTTAAAATTTTATAGGTTTTATCTTAATTTTAAAATTTACATTTATAATCACCTTATTTATGTATTTTTCCCTTATTTTTATTCCTGTAATCCATCATTAAATTTGTTCGGTCCAAGTTCGTGATAAACTGGTACAAATTTTTGACTCTTCAGCGGCTGAGCCTCCATGTACTCAGGCCCACCGGTTTGACAATCCGTTACAATCGATCTAGCTTCTGTCATCATGCATCCCTGTTCCCTCTACAGTTAAAATCTTGTATTTGTTTTTTTCTATTTAGAACCTACAAAATTGATCTAGTGAACACGTATTATTGTACCACTCAAGACACAAACACTGCCCAGTGCTTATATCTTCGTTGACACTGGATCAAAACTAAATTAGAACTTATTGATTTTATTTCAAATTTTAATTTAAGTCAAAGTTAATAATTAATTTTAACCACATATTTTGTGGAATTTACAATTTTTTAACTATACATTTTCATCATCTTCTATCAAAATCTCTTAAAAATTTAATCTAAGTCTCTGTCAAGCAAGGGTTTAATTTCATTTAGAGGTAGTTTGGTGCATGAAGTTTTTGAGTTTCTGGAAAGAATTTGTGGTCGAAATTTTTTTTGAGAGAAACGTTGGAGAAAATTATCGGGTCCAAATGAGCCCTTAGAGTGTGTTTGATATTGTTTAAAACCAGTTTTTTTAAATGAATAGTGATTTTTAAGAGAATGAATGCTTGAAATTTGATCGAAAAGTTAAATATTGTGAGATTGACTATTAATGGATGGTTGAGATTAAGTATTATAGAAAAAAATTAATTAAAGCCAAACGATGGCTTAATAACATTTTCTAGTCTTTGTTTGTTAAATACTTTTTGTTTATAAATAAAGAATTTCCTGTTTTCGAGGAATAATAAGTCGTTTAGAAAAATTTGTATAATTAAAAAGTGATTTTAGAAACTTTTTTTTTTTTTTTTTTTATATAGACAAGTTACCAAACAGAGGCAACTTGTCTTGTGTAGTAATAATTTACCATCTTAATAATCTTGCCTACTCATGAACTTTGTTATGGAAAAGGATATTGTTTATAAATAAAGAATTTAATGTTTTCGAGATATAATATATGATTAAAAAGTGAGTTTTGAAAAGGTGTGTTGTTAAAAATTGATTTAGAAAAATGTATTATTTATAAACAAATTTATAAATAAGTTACTTCTGGGCTGATGAAGTTTTGATTTTAGATAGATTGAATGAGTATCGAGTTAGTTTTGAGCTAATGAAGTTTTGATTTTAGATAGATCGAATGAGTATCGTGTGTAATAAATTTTAAAGCCAATATATCTACCTTTCTTTTAGCAAAATGAATACTCATTTCTCAAACCAGGACATTAAAAGGTGTGTTTGATAAAAGATGAAAAAACAAAAATAAAATATTTCCATCTTTATTTAATTTTTCACGTCAACCCATGAGAAAATATTTTCTTGAAAATTGACCAAAATATTTTTTTATGGCAAAATTTTCAATCAAACATCAAAGTTGTAAAATATTTTCCTTAATTTGACATTTTTCATGATAAATGTTTTGAGAATCAGTAAAAAGCACTCAATGAGTCATTGTTAATGTTAAAAATCCTTAATAATTATGCCAAAATAATAAATAATAATTTTCTTTTCTTAACAATAGCTTTTGAAATGGAATCTAATCCAAGAGCTTCTCCAATAGACTTTATATTTAAAGAGTATATTTTACATAATAGAGAATATTTTTAAATTTAAAGAGTAAAATTTTTTACAAATTCCAAAAAACTCTTTATTTTTTGCTCTTTATGTTACTTTTTCAAATTTCTTTATTGTTAGTTAATATTTATTTTTTTAGAAGTGAATGACCAATGATATCAAATATGTAATAAAGAAAGCTAGTGTAGGAACATTGAAAATTGAAACTTTTTGAATGTATATTTAATAATAGAGAGTGAGTCTGACTCTCTTAACTCACTCGCTAAATTGAAATGTTAAAGTAGAGAACCTATTTGAATGAAATTTTAAAGATTGACTCTCCAAAATATATAACATTTTAAGTTTAGAAAACATATTAGAGATGTTCTAAGGCTCATCGACTTTAAATGAACAATTTGACCTGCCTAAAATTTAAATGAGCAACCACACTTCAGAACTAACATTCTCAATGAGTCAACTTCTTATGGAGGATGTTAAAAGTCAAAAACGCATCGACTAAAGTCGAAATAATGAACAACACATTAACGCATGAGTACTTATTTTTTCCTCTTAATAATATTGTATATTTAAGAGGAAATTCAAATATTAATCACATTTCAATTTTTGGAGGTCCTCAATAATGAACACGGTTCATTCAACTCAAAATTATTTATTTATGAGGCCAACTAGTTTATGTGCAAATAAGTAAAACCCAAGGTTGGATATGAGAGACTTTTGTCACGACATGTAAAATAAAATACACTATGAGTCTATTCTGGAAGATCAATTGTTACATTTTGTCGTGTATTATGTTTTTTTCAAAGCAATTTTAAAGGAGACGCCTATAAAAAAAAAAAATCTAAATTGTGACTTTATAATTACTTCTAGATATAAGTAGAAAAGAAGCATAATAATTGAAGGGGAATTATTGGAAGTTTATTACCAACCAAATACCAATTGTTGTGATTACTTAAATTACGAATCTCATCGCTATCAAGTTTATATAAGAATTTGCAAAATTTACATTTGTAATAAAACATGAAAGTCCTTTAATCAAATTTGAGAAAGATCATCTTTGTCTGTAAAGTGAAACAAAATTGGGTTAGATAATGGCAATGAAAGAAAGACGTGTGATTACGTCTCTTTTTTTGTGAAACTATCATAATAAGAATATGAGAGAGAGAGAGAGAGAGAGAGAGAGAGAGAGAGAGAGAGAGAGAGAGAGAGAGAGAGAGAGAGAGAGTTTTCTCATTCAATTCAAGTATTTTAATTTACAAAATTTAAGCCTCCATTTATAGAATTCAATAGGGGCATAATAAGTCATTCATACCTATAAACAAATAATATAAATTAGGTAAGGTTTTGTATTAATTAGGTAGGCAATAGTTTACAACACTCCCCCTTGAATGACTTATTGCTCAATAGCTCAATTATCTGTCTCGTTAAAACATTGCTAAGAAAACCCAGTAGAATAAAACTTGAGCGAAGGAAAAAGAGTACAGTTGCTCCCCCTGATGTTGGCCATCATTAATCATTGAGTCTAATATCTAAAATGACATCAATGATAAGTAGTACAAATCATGTACTGAAATTTGAAGTTCTGAAGTGCTTCAATGCTGCCTGTTAAAACCTTGTCAGTAAAACCCAATGGGACAAAATTTGAACAAAGGAAAAAGAGTGCAGCCGCTGCCTCGTTAAAACCTTGTCAGGAAAACCTAGTAGGACAAAACCTGGACGAAGGAAAAAAAGTGCAGCATGATTCCCCCCTGAAGTATGCAATCAAGTATTCATGAACCTTTTGAATAATGATATCATCTTTTGTCTGGAATATGTATATATGAAAATCTTCTTGTGTGTAGCCGATATCATAACATTCTTCATAAGATGTTTATGATTTTCTTCATTTATTGATATCATTCCAGCACAATTTAAAGAGAGAGCTTGTTGTTGAATTATTATTTGCAGATACCTGTGATAATGTCTCAAAAACCTTGCTAAGAAAAACACTGTGGGACAAAACCTTAGGGAAGGGAAAAAGAGTACATTATTCTCATTGATACGACATAATTGATGCCTCATTAAAAACCTTACTAGGAAAACCCTGTAAGACAAAACCTCATCTAAGGGAAAAAGAGTGCAGCGCGTATTTGTTCCCTTCATAGGAATATCACAAGTATATTAATGCAATCTCAAATCATTTCATCAAACATATAGTTTGTGATGAGCTTTTATAAATAATTTATAACTCATTTATGATGTCATAGCTCATTTATGATGTACTGAACATGCTATACCAAGCAATGTTTAGTTAGTTGACTGATTGCATTACTCAAATCTAGAATTGATTCACTTCTGGTGAAACTATCAAAATCTAGAATTCACTTCTGATGAATAATTAAATATTCATTTTCAACTTCACTTCTGGTGAATATTCATTTTCGATGGATAATATAATTTTGCATATTGAAAATCAATTGCATGCCCAAATATTCAAATATAATAATAGTACACTCAAATTTCATTTTCAACATATTATATTATGGGGTCATATGTATCATTCTTCGTGTGATTTTATTTTAAGAATCACATTTCATTCTATAATGATACTATTCTGGGAAAATTGAATCTTTCAATGATTTATACATGTATGTTCTTGCACTTTATAAACTGCAATTTCTAATTTGCAGGAGTATAATCAATCATTGAAATAGATATCAATTTCGACATATAATCTATAATCATTTCACTTGAAATCCCAACGTACCGCGATCAATTGGTACATCAAAGAAAACTCCCAAAGTACCGAGATGAGAATCACACTTTTTGATCTCACTCATTGGTATATCAAAGAACTCAAACTAGTGATCTAGATTATAGTCCCATCCACCATATGTCATGTCAGTTCTTTGAAAAATTTCGCGCACAATGAGTCGTCTTTTACGACTGTGTAATATTTTTCATTTGTACAAATAACTACTGGCATTACACATTTAAGTGTTTGGACTTCAGGTCCTATAACAATAATCCCTACATTGGGATTTTTATATTTGACCAAAGTATTATAATTTCAAAAATCTCATTTTCTTAAGAGGGTTGTGTGTAGTCGACTTATTTATCGATTCCATTTCATGTCAATATAAACATAACATAGAGAGATCTCTTTGTTTATTCAATCATCAGGTACCTGAATCTCTCATCATTTAACTATGTCCCTTTTACTCACCATGAGTATTTAGTCTTAAAAGGGATCATTTCAATTATTCAAGAGATATTTGTTTTTGGAATCGATTGTCATTATGCTTCAGACATAATTACGCTTTAAGCTTGATCACGCTTCATGCGTGTTATTGTTTAATTTTCTCATAATATTCAAGAATCTTGTATTATATCAGTCGGCTAAAAATGTCGCAACACATGTCATTCGTAATTATGGATATAATCACAATCATATATCAAGTGCGTATTGTTGGAGTGTATATAAATATCGCACTTCTTAGAAATCATAAAGCTTCACAAGCAAATCTTTATTTCATCAAATTCACATGTTTGTATGTAGAATATTGCTGCATAAGAAATATTTATATTCAAGTTGTTCTCATAGCAAATATTTGGAAACTTTTAATTTGCTAAACCATTAACAATATAATGCTATTATCTCAACTAATTCGTAAAATCATTAATGACTTTAATATATATTCATGCTAGCATTTATCACTTTGCTCGTAATATCATTACTTGAGCAAATAATCAGTCATTCATTTTCTTAGTGAGATAATTAATTTACTTTTGAGAATAAGCAACAATGATAACTTTTTAACCTGAACAATCTTCTGGTTCTTTAATGAATGTCATTTTGCATTCTCAATAAGTATCATTATTGAATTGGAATCTAACCAATCATGCTAAATTATAGAACTTCTGGTTTAGTAAGATATTTCACTTGTACATATGTATGAACTTCTGGTTCAATTTAATATTCATTTCATCAATTCGTATTTCTGTATAGTACAAATCAATATACCTGTATTTATTATATCTAAAAAGATGATTAGATCGGAATCTCAATAAAATGATCCTTGTTCCCTTCTTTTGATTACAAATATTTTCCCCTTTTCTTGGTGGAATCAATGATACACGGAGTCAACGCTCTTTACGCGTTAAATAACGCTTTTAAATAGATCACTTTAGGAGAAGATTAGATCCATCAAAATGGATGTTATATTATCAAATATTCGCAAATACTACTCAAATCTTCCGATAAATGTTTTGAAAAAGATTTACCGAGTTCGACTCGAAAGATTGAGACTGCTGATGGTTCAAGGTATTCTAGAAGATGTTCGTTAGTTGATCGAAGCAAAAGTTCGATTAGCTGGTGAATTACCAGATTCATTTTCTAAGAACATGTCTGGCTTAGGTAAGAGTACTTTTGCAAAGAAGCGAAGTGCAAAAAGATTGAAAGGTTGTTACAAATGTGCTCGATGGACATGTAATACCCGTTGTAAATCAGTAGGATATTCATCCATAAATCGAGATGATAAGATAGACTTCATTAAGGGTAGACTGAGTAAGGAGTCATTGGATGATATCCGATTGACTCTTGAGATGCACCCTAGTGGGTATGTGCAGCGTGATAAGATAGACATGTAATACCCGTTGTTACACCCTAGTGGTTGTTACAAATGTGCTATGGACATGTAATACCCGTTGTAAATCAGTAGAATATTCATCCATAAATCGAGATGATAAGATAGACTTCATTAAGGGTGGATTGAGTAATGAGTCATTGGATGATATCCGATTAACTCTTGAGACGCACCCTAGTGGGTATGTGCAGCGCGAGCTACTATCTTTATGGGCTAAATTTATCAGCGATAAAGAGCGTTATAGTCTCAAAAATATAATAGCAAAAGATCCTGTTTGCCAGGCTATTATAAACAATGATATTTTGGCTACTCAACATTGATACAAGGTAAATCAGTATAGTATATATCTTTTAACAAAGTATTTTGTATTTTTCATTTTTCGCGTATTAACAGATGGTATCTGAGAGATACCGAAAGATTATCCATTATGGAGCAAAATATATGCTGTTAGAGACAATATCAAAAGTGGTGTCATTTAGTCAAAAGTAAATAGCAACTTTTTCAAAAGAAAAGCAGTAAATAATGAATATTTTCAAGTTTAAAACATCTGATAATTTCGCTGTTTAAAGCATCCCAAAATAACAATTTCTTGTAAGTTTTTCTTTCCTTATACTCTCAAAGATGGAAGGATCAAAATTTCGACAGATCAAAACTTTCTGTGTATTTTGTGGATCAAAAGTAGGAAAATGTTTTGAGTATCTAGAAGTAGTAGTGAATTTAGGAAAGAAGTTGGGAGATAAAAGTATCAATCTACTATATGGAGGAGGTAGCAGTTGATTGATGGATTGTGTTTCAAAATCCGTTCAAACAGAGAAAGCAAGAGTGATAGGTGTTATACCTGTTCCTTTAGCTGATATTGTAGGAAAAACACGAGGGCATGAAGTACAGACGTTATCTGTTCATGAACGCATAACTTGCATGTTATATGGTTCTGATGCCTTCATTGCCATGCCTAGAGGTTTTGGTACTTTAGAGGAAATCTTTAATATTACCTCATGGGCTCAATTAGATCTCCATACCAAGCCTATTGAGCTTTTAAATGTTAACAATTTCTTTGATAGTTTGCTAACATTTCTTGATTATGCTGTGGAACAGTGATTCATCTCTCCATTTTCTAGGAGAATCCTTATTTCTGCTCCTACTATCGAGGAACTACTGGATAAGTTGCAATCATATATTCCAATACAAGATCCAGCAGGATTAAAGATAGATTGGTCGGAAGGAAGGGGTGCCAAGCGAAAATGGAGTCCGGTTAATGTAAATTTATCCTTGTGAATCTCCAAAATATTGTGAGTGGTAGAGTACGGGGTATTCTTACTCTTGAAACACACCTTTAATATTGATGAGTATTTGAACTTAATCTTGTGAACCTCAAAATGATTAGGAGTGGTGGAGTACGGAGTATTCTTACTCTTGAGACACACAAAAAAGATTAGGGGTGGTAGTGTATGGAGTATTATTACACCTGATACACACTTTTACTTTTGAGGATCATAAATGTTTCCCCCCTTTTGTATTTTGCATGTATGACTCGTTTATACTTCTTCAGGAGCAATAATAATAATTATCATTTCAGTATGTTTAGATGAAAATCTTTACTTCTTCTGGAGTAAATATGTACTTCCTCTACAGTACATAAGTGCTTGTACAAGAACTTTGATAAAAACTGCTTATCACAATCATATAATATTTATCTCATAATACATATGAGATTATTTTCACATTAGTCATATTCGTGCTATCATGTGATATATTATCTTATCATACATCAACATTTTTTTTGTTGGATAATTCTTTTTTATCTATATTTTCAATACAGATAATGGTAACTTCTGGTACCATTTGATAAAATATTTTTATCAACATTCACCAACTTTTTGGTAATGATAACTTCTGGTATCATTTGATAAAATATTATCTAACTTTAGTAGTGATAACTTCTGGTACCATTAAATGAAATATCAAATAACAATAATATCGTATATATATTAACAATAATAATACTGGGGTTATACCACAACGTATATATGTTGAAAACAACCTCTAATATGTTAGAATTAATCAACAACTGAGGTGTTTTTGAAATAATATAAAATTTGAATATATGTAAAATATTCCACGTATTCAATTGATAGACCGACCATATAGGCAGTGTCAACATAATGAAATAATTACCTTTCATGAGTGAGTGAGTCATATCTTCAAATCCAGTCAAGGTATTCATAATAGTCTAATCCGTTACGATAATGAGTCATATCCAATTAAGGTATAAATTCAGTCCATAATAACTCAATCCATCACGGTATGACAATAATTAAATTACTTATACCTTGTTTAAACTGTTTAATTTATTGATCACATATTAATGTTAATTAGTTGTGAATATTGTTAATGCTAATCATATAATTAATATGCATAATTATAATGAAACAATTTAAAATCTTACCACTATACCTACCAAGTTGGTGGACTTTTATTAATTTCCACCAAGTTAGTGTTGGACACCATGATCACAACTGCAGTCGTGCCTTTAATCTAAATTTTCACAAATCTCCCGAGCATGAAGCAGCTTTTCTCTTCTTCTTTTTTTCATCAAAGTTTTCATCTTCAAGATCAATTTTGCAATTCCTGCAGTCTTAGCAACAATATGGGATTTAATTGAGTGGTTCGCGTTGATTAATAATAATCAGGTTTCTGATACAGAGGTTCACCATTTAGATGCAACTGTAGAGCATACTCCCGTCATATTACTCAATAGGCTAGAGACTCGTGCTGATAACGTGTTGTGAAACTACCATAATAATAATACTAGAGAGAGAGAGATAGATGAGAAGATGAGAGAATTCTCATTCAATTCAAGTGTGTTCATTTACAAAATTTAGGCCTCTATTTATAGAATTCAATAGGGGCATGATAAGTCATTCATACCTATAAACAAATAATATAAATTAGGTAAGGTTAGGTATTAATTAGGTTAGGGAATAATTTACAACATCTTTTCTTTAATCTTGTCAATTCTTATTTAGCTAGGGTTTTTTGGCTTGGCTTTTGAGAAGCTAAAAAAAAAAAGCTTTTGAGCCCCAAAAGTTACTCTTGGACTCATTTGATTAATTTTATAAGAGTATCTTTTCTAGTTAGAAGAAATTTTGGAGGAAGTTGGTCCAATATGATGTCCTCATAAAGTTATATCGGAAGAGAAAAATCTTTCACAAATTAGTTTTCAAACGCGGATTAAGGTATGATTTATGTGCCCATAAGAAATTTCGTAGCCACCTTTTAATATTAATAGACCCAAACACCATACTGCATGTTCCAATCGAAATGGAAAGTTACCATTGGAATGATACTAAGCATTCATAGTAGTTCTCACTTTCACATGCGGGAAGAGCAGAATTAATTAGAAGTGTTTTGCAAGGAATACAAAGTTTTTGACTTTCAATTCTTCCAATATCAACTTCGATTTTTGATCGAATTATAAAGCTATGCAGGAATTTCCTTTGGAATGGGAGCAAACCACTTGTTGCATGGAGGAATATTTGTCTTCCCAAATCAGAAGGGGGGTTGGGCTTCAAGGATCTTAAATGATGGAATGCATCCTTATTAGCAAAATTCCTTTGGAATTTCCATGAAAAAAAGGACTCTTTGTGGATTCGTTGGATGCATCAGGTTTATCTCAGAGGCTCTTCCATATGGGAAGTTAGAGAAATGAAGGATCACTCTGCACTTTTCAAGAGACTTTTGAATCTTAGAGGCACCATTATTCGCATTGAGGGGAACGAAAATGATGCTGGCCGTAAATTATCCACCTGGAACGTTGGGGGCAAGTTTCAAAATGGGGCAGCTTATGATTATTTCAGAGAGTAGGGGACGAAAAAGACATGGGAAAATATGGTATGGAGGAGCTGTATTGCACCGAAAATGGCTTTTCATTTATGGTTAGCTGTGCTGAATAGAATTCACACAAAGGATAAGCTCTCATACCTTGATATTGATATGAAATGTGAATTTTGTGATCATCACTTGGAGACCCAGCAGCATCTCTTTTTCCAGTGCCACTTGTCTAGTCGGATCTGGGCAAGAATTAAATCATGGATTGGGATTACTCGTGTTATGGGCTCAGTCCCTATGGCTATCAAGTGGATCAAGAAGGAGGCGAGAGGAACAACGTAGCACTCTAAATCAAAACACATTGCTCTTGAGGCCACCATTTATCATATTTGGATTGCCCATAACAGGTTGCATTTCGAGGACCTTCAACCAAATGAAGACAACATCATACGAAGAATCAAAACACATGTATGCAAAACAACTTTTGATTTGTATCCTCATGTTTTGAGTCTTTATGAATCTTTTATGATTGATGTATGATTTTTTTCGATCGAGTTGTAGTTATGTCATCATTTTCCCGGGTATGCCCGGAGTATTTGTACTAATTAAATGCTACAGGATTGATCCCTTTTGTTTAGAGGCTTTGGCCGTGGTGTATGTATTTCACTTTGGTTTGGCCAAGTCTTGTATAGCTTGATAGACTAATTTGGGCATGTTGCCGTTGTCATTTCCTGTGTATGCCCAGAGATTTTGTAACCCACTTTGATCTATAAGTTTTTACATTTCTGATAAAAAAAAAAACATGATTACAAGCCGATATAACATGTGATCCGAGTAAGTGTTTGAAGATTATATTTAGAAACAAATATGCTAGGAAGCCATTTTACAAATGTGGTAGTATGACAAATAGGCCATAAATCCATCTTACAAAATTTAACTTATAAGCTGGTAATACTCCATACAATTAGCTAGTTATAATCCAACTAATGACATGATTAAGCAGTACTTAGTCCAAAACTAATATCATAATCTTGGTGGAAATTACACCTACCCCTACTTTTCAAAATCTAAATACAAGAATAAGGTGAAACATATATATATATATATATATATATATATATATATATATATATATATATATATATATATATATATATATTCAATTTTCAGGTTTCATTAAGATTTTATTAATTAATTAATAATATTACAAAATTAAATTAATTATCTAAATCCAACCCATCATTTCCAAACCCTAATTCATACTTTCCTCATTCTCGCACTACCTCCTCTTCCTCACTTCTCCTTAAACTGTCTCTACATCCTCTCCTCCCCTTCCAACTCTGGCATCGGCGCAGCAATAGAGTTAGGCCTGGCTCCACAGCGGCCAGTGGCCGCGCACAGAGGCGAGATGATGTGTGTAGATCTGTGGTGGTGTTATGTCGCTACATAACAACAAGTGGCGGTGCACAACAACGAGACACCGTGCACTGGTCTGTGGTGATGTACTGCACTTAGTTGTGAGTGGCCGTGAATGATCTGTGGTGGCAATGGGTGGTGATGGAAACGACAACCAAGTGGGCACGCAGTGATGTCACGCCGCTGCACCAACGGCTTCGATCTTTTGTCATATGTCTCTGCAAATCTATGTGGTGGCTGTGGGTGGTGATGGAAGCGGTGGTTTTGTACGATGCTACGTGGTGAGGGGGTTCAAGTGATAGTTTTGCAGCAGCAATATTTTTTCTTTGGTTGGGACGAGGGCGACAGCGTTGAGAGGGTGGTGGCGGCGATGACGTTGAGATGGTGGTGTGGTGGTGGCGGACTAGTGATGGTGTGTTGGTGCCTGCGGCGGTGGTGGGGCACCGTGGAGGACTCACGACGCAGAGGCATCTTGGAGCGGTTGGGCACAGTCCTTCTCAGCTTCTTTCTTTTTCAGAGTTTGCTGGTGGTGGAGGCTGTAACGCGGTTTGTGTGTGGTGGTAGTGAGACCGAGGAGGCGGCGGTTGATGGTGATCGGTAATTGATAAATGTGACCTAAGAAACTTGTGACCTAATAATTGATAATAAAATATAATAATTTGATATGTCGTGAGTCTTGTGACCTAATAATTGACAAGGATAAAATAATTGTGACCTAATAATTTGATAGATTTTGTGATCTAATAAATTAACAAGTTGTAACTTGATTGATTAATTTGACATTTTGTGATTTAACTATTTTGATAATTTGTGACCTTGAAATTTGTGATTGTAACCTAAAAATAATTTTGATTTGTGACCTCCTATTTTGATAATTTTTGATCTAAAATATTGATTGACTGTGACATTAACACATTTGTCCTTTGTGACCTACAATTACATAATATTGTGACCTTCATATATATGGTAAAATATTTTCTTTCTTTAATTTAATTAATTAATTAATTCTAAATAAACCTGATTTTTGAAAGAATATAACTTTGACCTCATTTTTGAAATTTGTATTTTGAAATACCTTATTTGTGTATTTTTTTCATAATCTTGTCTTATATCTCATAAAAAAGGATTAAAAAAAGCCCAAACATAATAATCTTGCGAGAATTGCGTATATACTACTCTTGTAAAATGGTAGTACGACTATTTCCAACCACTGACTAAATACACCAAAAACACCAAAAATGCTCTACAGTGGAGCACCATTTTGCTCCAGCGAATCGGTGCTTTGAACAATAACACGTCAAATTTTGTGTGTTACTGTTCAAATGGCGTGGGAGAAAATTACAAAAATGACATCCATTTATTACAAAACTACCATTACACTATTTACAAAAATGCTATTCAACTTTGTATTATGTTTTTAATTAATTTTTCTTCTTCTTCTTCTTCTTTGCATATTTTTTTGCCAAAAGATAAGGTGGCGTTCTGTTTGTATTTTATGTTGTATTTTCATTTTCGAAAATGTTTCGTGTTTCCTGTTTTCATTTTTGTTTTCAAATTTGCTGAAAACGCGTTTGGTTTGTCATTTCTGAAAACTGTTTTTAAAAATGAAAATTTGGAAAACACGTTCTGTTTGAATTTTGAAGAATACTACTTAAACTATTTTTAATTAATTTGCTTGCAGAATATTACTGACTCAAACTCAAATTTTCTTTTACAACACACTGAAAACATGGTTACATGCAACACACTAATGTGAGCATTAAGAGTCTATATTAACACAGTTTGGTAAGATTCGGGATTTGAGAAAGCTCTAGTTCTATTAAAATCCAGAAAATGCAAGTTCTTTCGAAACCACCAAAATCCATTTATCAATACATTTTTTGAAATATAACAATAAGAATTCTCACTTAATTTTTTTATTTATGTTGATATTGAATTCAATGAAACTTTATTTAAACTTAGTTTCAAGTTAAGATAATTCTCAAAAAATAAATAAATAAAATAAAATAAAATTCTTTATTTAGGCTTAGTTCCAAGTTAGGATAATTCTAAAAAAAATAATAAAAAAATAAAAACTTTATATTAAGCTTAGTTCCAACTTAAGATAATTTAAAAAAAAAAAAAAAATTCCCAAAACGTATTTTTCGCGTTTTGGACATTTTTTGTCGAAATATACACAAAACGTTTTGCATTTTGTGTACAAATTTTTTTTTTTTTTTTTTCAAAATGTGTTTTCGAAAATGATAAAGAGAACGCGTTTTTAGCGTTTTCAAAAATAAAAATAGAAAACGACCTCAAAACAGTAAAGAGAAAAGATCCTAAGTTATTTTGTTTTTATTACTAATTGAAAAATAATAATAAAATAATGAAATTTAGATTTGATGTAAAATTTGGTACATGGAGCCTGGAGGTGTGTTCAAAATATGGAGTGGGTTTTGAACTATTTTAGTGCAAATAGTGTACCAAATAGTATTTATGGTTGGAGATGTTCTAAGAGCCTGTTTGGTAATGTGAAATTTTTTTATTTTTGTAGTTTTTTTTTTTTTTTTTTTTTTTGATGGATGTGTGGTTTAAAATTGTTTGAAAAGTCAAAAATGATGGATTTGACTAAGAATGAATGATTGAGATTGAATTTAAAAAGTTGTGGTAAAAATTTAACCATTACCAAACAAGCTCTAAGAGACAAATAATCTGGTTTTAAGACTATTTACCTGGTAAATATCGAAATTTTTTTATATATATAAAAATAAATAATATAATATTTTACGATAAAATATATAGTTGAAAAGTGATTTGAGAACGTGTTTTTTACAAACCGTTTAGCAAACGGATATTTTAAGTCAGTTATCCACTGGAAGAAGACTCTCTGGAAGTAGCCGAAATTGAAGAATTGAAAAAGTCAAAGTCATTGGTCAAGACTAAGATACATGAGGGAAGAGATGGTCCGTTTATGACTGAGATACATTTATGACCAGATCTAATAACTCTTTTTTTTTTTGAAAGTAGATCTAATAACTCTTTTGAAAGTTCTTCAGTTTACTAGTTCTGAAACTTCCAGAACCAAAAATCAATATAATTAATTGGAAAATTATTCAATCACATATACGCAGTTTGCGGAATATATATGCATTTCTTAATTAGCAGTATATTACATCAATACTATCATCAAAAATCTAATAACTTCTTTCCCGTTGGATCTAGGGTTAAAAATATTGGATTAATGATGCTTGATCAGAATTAATTAACCCATCAAATAAGAAAATTAATAACTATTTGATCATGGTGGTGGTCAACAGATTTTCAAGTAACGCATCTGTACTGACATGGAAATAGCCAGGATTTCAACGTTGCGGGGCGAATATCCGGGGGTGGAGGGAGGCGGACCCCTCCCGGGCTCAAATTTTTTTTTTTTTAACCAAGAGGATTGAAAACGACGATTTTGAGCACCAAAATAGGTAAGTTAGATTGACAGAAAAAAAATCAATTTATTGATACAAAAAAAATTTGTCCATCTATTTGTCTAACGCTATACAAATTGAAAACATGAATATTAGATAGACATCAAAAAGTAAACTGTTTATCTATATAACAGATGATATAGATGACTTGGATATCTGAAATTGGTCTCTCCTTGTCCTCGTCATTTGCTTAATTGCTTTTGTATTGGATTTGAGCAATACTATTTTGTTTAGGTTTAAGATTTTTGTATGGTTGAATTTTAAAGTGTAAGTTATTAGATCAATATTTATTAATGGAAAAAAAATAATTCAAAATTTTGCGGGGGCAAGTCAAAATTGTTGCGGGGGCGAAACTGAAAAATACATAACAAATTAACTAAGAATACTAGACCGACAGACAATGTTGGGGGGACGGTCGCCCCCTCCTGCCCCCCTTATCTCCGTCTCTGTGTATTGGGCCATGGAGACCTCATAGTTGAAGATGCGATAAGGCTATTCTTCAAAAATGCATGAAGTATTGGGGATTGCTCTAAAGTTTTGCTAGTGGTAGTTGTAATTTGTTCAAAGTATAATAAGGAGTGATATATATATATATATATATATATATATATATATATATATATATATATATATATATATAAATAAAGTGGAAAATTATCAAGCAAGGTGAAAGAAATACAAAACAAAAAAATTCAGGCCAATTTTTTGGCCTGGACGATTGTGCTTGGCGGTTGCCTATCCTCCTTTCGGTGATGCATTGGCTTTTAAGCTAACCGCCCCCATTTTGTAGTTGGCGGCCGTACAGTTATAAATTATGCTCGTCCGGGACTTTGAATTCCAGTGCATTTTGGAAGGTTTTGGCATATTTTCACTTCATCATTGCATCATTTTCATACTCACATGTTGCTTTATGATGTATAAATAGAGATGTTGCTTACGAGATTACACACCAATAACATATTTTAAACATCTCTTGTACCAAATTTCAACCAAATCGAAGATTAAATGATGCAAACCACGTAGCAATTGTAGCTACGCAACCCACAAATTATTGGAATCGACCCAAGAACGCCAAGAACCTCGATTTATGGATCCAATTAAAATTAATTGAACCAAGCAACCAATACAATCACTAGGATATATTGACCTCTTAATCACAAATAATAATAATTCTCACCGAGATTTGAACAAACAAGATTAACTCGCAAGTTCGGATTTTATTCAATAAAGAATAAAGGTTGTGAAAGCAAATAGCCTCTCAATTAATATTATCAAAGTTCCGTAATGAATAATGAAAATTACATCCCTATAAATAAGGTCAAAAACTAGGTTAAAGAGTTCTAATTAAATAAGGAAACAACTACCTAAAAATAAGGAAATAAAAAACCCTAGAATTCACGCGTATTCGATTTTACGGCCGTGACTAATTTCTTACGGCCGTAACCTTGCTTCTGATTCACTCTTACGGCCGTGACAATATGACTTACGGCCGTAAGTCCAAAAACGTCCAAATTCCAATTTTAAGCAGAAACTCCATTACGGCCGTGATACTCAACCTTTACGGCCGTGATTGCTTATGTCTCGCAAAATCAATTTTCAGCAGAAAGTTGGTTACGGCCGTGAGGAAATATATGTTACGGCCGTAACATTGAAAATTCACATTTTTCTTCGACGGCTTGAATGATGTTGATCCACTCGTCGTTTTGACTCGGCCTCAACATGGAACTTACTTCTTTTGATGACACGAACATTGTTTTGGCCATTGTTTCTTGAACTAGCTTGTCCATTGCTTCATTGGCCCTCTTTGTCTGCAATCGAGTCATCGGCCCTCCTCTGACCTTCAACGGATCTTTGTGCGGGCTTGTATCCGTGGTCTGGATCACATCATCCCCTCTCTCTTCGAAAGGATTCGACCTCGAATCTGTACCTGCATCAAACGGAGATAGATCAGAAACATTAAAGGAAGCCGAAACATTATACTCACCAGGAAGGTCTAATTTATAGGCATTGTTGTTGATCCTTTCAATCACTTGGAATGGACCATCCCCTCGCGGTTGTAACTTTGACTTGCGCTGTTCTGGAAACCGTTCCTTTCTCAAATGTACCCAAACCCAATCACCGGGTTCAAAAATGATGTCCTTTCTTCCTTTGTTAGCCTGCGAAGCATAATGTTCATTTTTCTTTTCAATCGCCAACCTCACCTTGTCGTGGAGTGCTTTAACAATCTCAGCCTTTTTCTTGCCATCTAAACTACTACGTTCATTCACAGGTAAATGAATTAAATCCAATGGTGTTAGCGGATTAAAACCATAAACAATTTCAAATGGTGAACAAGAAGTAGTAGAATGTATAGCCCTATTATATGCAAATTCAATAAATGGTAAACACTCTTCCCAATTTTTCAGATTTTTATTGATTATCGTACGCAACAATTGAATCATTGTCCTATTTACTACCTCGGTCTGTCCATCGGTCTGTGGGTGACAAGTTGTAGAGAAAAGTAGTTTTGTTCCTAATTTGTTCCACAAGACTCTCCAAAAATGACTAAGGAATTTAACATCCCTATCCGAGACAATACTTTTAGGCACCCTATGTAAGCGCACGACTTCCCTAAAGAAAATTTCAGCTATGTTTGTAGCATCGTCAGTTTTGTGGCATGGTATGAAATGTGCCATTTTACTAAAGCGATCTACTACCACAAAAATCGAATCTCGACCCTTCTTAGTCCTAGGAAATCCTAAAACAAAATCCATAGAGATATCGACCCAAGGTTCACTAGGGACGGGTAAAGACATATATAATCCATGGGGTTTAATCCTAGATTAAGCCTTTTTACAAGTAATGCATCTATTACAAACCCGAACCACATCAATTTTCATTTTAGGCCAATAGAAATGTTCACTTAGGATTTCAATGGTCTTTTTAACCCCAAAATGACCCATTAAGCCTCCACTATGAGACTCTCTCACAAGTAACTCTCTCATTGTACACCTAGGGACACACAATTTATTTTCTCGAAATAAATAATCATCATGTTTAAAGAACCTATCCACAGCCCCTTACCACATGATTCATAAATATTAGAAAAGTCCAGGTCATTAGCATACATGTCAATCCAAGCAATTTAGAGTTTAAAGAATTTAAAAGAACATACCTTCGAGACAATGCATCTGCCACCATATTTTCCTTACCTTGTTTGTACCGGATGACATAGGGAAATGTTTCGATGAACTCTACCCACCTTGTATGTCTCTTACTCAGCTTAGCTTGTCCCCTCAAATGCTTCAAGGATTCATGATCAGTGTGTATCACGAACTCCCGTGGCCACAAGTAATGTTGCCATGTTTTCAAAGCGCGCACAAGTGAGTATAACTCCTTGTCGTATGTGGGATAATTAAGTGCAGCCCCTTTTAGTTTTTCACTAAAATAGGCGATTGACCTTTGATCCTGCATTAAAACAGCTCTAATACCTAGCCCTGAGGCATCACATTCAATCTCAAAAGCCTTGTCAAAGTTAGGAAGTGATAAAACCGGTGCTTCACATAACATATTTTTGATAGTATCAAATGCATGCTCCTGTTCTACACCCCATTTAAACCCTACACTCTTTTTGATAATTTTTGTGAGTGGTGCGGCAATCGTGCTAAAATTTTTAATAAAGCGCCTATAAAAACTAGCCAAGCCATGAAAACTCCTAACCTCAGTTATGCTTTTAGGTGTTGGCCACTCTTTAATAGCTTTGATTTTCTCTTCATCTACTTCTATCCCTTTAGCACTAACCACATAACCAAGAAACACAACTTTTTTCATGCAAAAATCACACTTTTTAAAGTTAGCAAAAAGTTGCTCTTGTCTTAAAACCACAAGTACACACCTAACATGCTCCACATGTTCATTCAAAGTTTTACTGTATATCAAGATATTATCGAAGTAAACTACAACGAATTTACCTATAAATGCACGTAAAACATAATTCATTAAACGCATAAATGTGCTAGGTGCATTAGTAAGTCCAAAAGGCATTATTAACCATTCATACAGGCCATACTTAGTTTTAAATGCAGTTTTCCACTCATCTCTTTTTTTCATTCGAATTTGATGATAACCACTCTTAAGGTCAATTTTACAAAATATGCTAGAGCCATGCAATTCATCCAACATATCATCTAACCTAGGAATAGGATGACGATACTTTACCGTTATGTTGTTGATGGCTCTACAATCAACACACATTCTCCACGTCCCGTCCTTCTTCGGCACAAGTAACACGGGTACGGCACATGGACTCATGCTTTCCCTTATGTACCCCTTACTCATTAATTCCTCCACTTGCTTTTGAAGCTCATTTGTCTCCTCGGGATTACTCCTATAAGCTGGACGGTTTGGAATGACTGCTCCAGGTATAAAATCAATTTGATGTTCAATACCTCGAATGGGTGGTAACCCACTAGGTATGTCATCTGGAAACACATCCTCGAATTCCTGCAATAAAGAAATATCCAAACTAGGGAGGGATTTGTTAGTTTCATCAAATGCAAGGAATGATTCCTTGTACAGCAGAAGGACCATCGGTCGTTCTTCCATGAATGCCTTTTTGATTTCACTCCTTTTTGCGTAGAAACTCATTTTTCTTTCTTTTCTGGCACTCTTCGCTCCCTCTCCTTTTTCTGAGGTATGTACCCCAACACTCTTTTTTTCTCTCGCCTCTCCTTTTTCTGGAGTCGTGGCTCCAACTCTCTTTTCCTCTCCTTTTTCTGAGGTCGTGGCCTCAACTCTCTTTCTCTCATTTTCCTTTACTCTTTTTTCTTCATCATTTTTCAGTTTTATTTGATCTTCATACACTTGTGATGGTGTCAATGGTGCAAGTGTAATGGTTTTTCCCCATTTGATAAAGCTATACCTATTTTTATACCCATCATGCGTGACCTTCCTATCATATTGCCAAGGCCTACCTAACAAAATGTGCCCGGCATGCATAGGTACCACATCACACATAACTTCATCCACATAGCTACCAATAGAAAAATTCACCAACACCCTCCTATTCACCTTAATTTCTCCACTATCATTTAACCATTGAAGCCTATAAGGTTTAGGATGTTTTAACAAGGGTAATCCTAATTTTTCAACAAGTGTAGTGCTAGCAACATTAGTACAACTACCACCATCAATAATCATACTACATACCTTGTCATTAATGCGACACCGTGTATGGAATATGTTCTCCCGTTGTTGTTCCAAATCGTCCGTGTTGATTTGAGCACTAAGAGCTCGCCTTGCCACCAATAACTCGCCATGCTCCCCGGATAACACATCCTCATCATCACATACTTCCTCCAATGCCGGCATATCGCTATAATCCTCTCCCTCACTATCACTCTCCATGGCTCCATCCTTTCGCACAAGTATCACTCGCCTATTAGGACATTGAGATGCCACATGTCCTCTCCCCAAACATTTGAAGCATTGAATATCTCTACTCCTAGATGGTTGAGGTTCCCCTTTAGGTACGAATTTATTAGCTTGTGCCTCCTTCCCCTTTGGTGCCTCAAATTTCCCCTTTGGCGCTTCAAACTTTCCTTTAGAAACAGCCCCATCTCCTTTACTTTCCCACTTCGGCTTCCAAGAAGAATTAGAACCAAATGGATACCTTGATGTCCCCTTTTTCTTTATTTGCTTCTCCACCTTTATAGCCATGTGCAACATATCCTCCATCTCCAAATAATGTTGTAGTTCAACCACATTAGCTATATCCCTATTCAACCCATTCAAAAATCGAGCCATCGTAGCCTCCCTATCCTCTTCTACATTAGCTCTAATCATCAACATCTCCATCTCCTTATGGTAATCCTCCACACTCTTTGATCCTTGGTATAGACTTTGTAATTTTTGATGAAGCTCCCGATGGTAATGACTAGGAACGAACCTCTTTCTCATGATAGCTTTTAATTCATCCCAAGTACTAACGGGTCTCTCGCGATTCCTTCTCCTAGAAGTCACCAATTGATCCCACCAAGTAATAGCGTAATCGGAGAATTCAAGTACAGCTACCTTAACCTTTTTCTCTTCCGAATAAGTGTAGCAATTGAAAATTAATTCCATCTTCTTTTCCCATTCTAGGTATGCTTCCGGATCACTCCTACCCTTGAATGACAGAATTGTCATTTTGATATTGCTCATACTACCATCCATTCTATCGCCACCAAGATCTCTATCCCTTTTTCCATGCCTAACTACTCTATCCACAATTGCCCCATCGTCAAAATCACTACCTTCTTCATTCTCATCGATCCCCTCCACTCTAAGACCTTGCCCGCCTTGCCTACGGGCATTAGGCACTTCCCGAGGTTGCTCAAGCCTTTCTAACCTACCTAACACATCCCCAAACAACCGCTCAAACCGTTGTACCATCTCTTCCATCATGTTGGCTCGATCGTTGTTTTTTGTAGTAAAAGATTGTTCAGACATCCTAAAACTAAATATTATATGCCTCACGTATATTTCGCTCGTGTATCACTCAAAGTTGGCTTTTACCCTCTATTGATCTCACCTCTCTGCCTTTTTCCACTCAATAGCTTTCACCCCAATTGCTTTAAAGAACGAACCCGAACTCAAACAAGTTTAAGCCCGAATGATTCAAATCGAGTAAGAGTGAGAATTTATGAAGTTGTTGGAAAACTTGAAGAAGACCTTTAGAGATTTGAATTTTGACTCTTATAAGGGACTTGACACTTTTATGGAAACTAAGATTGTTTCAAGAAAATAATTCTTGAAATCAAATATCAGCTATTTTAATTGGACTGAGAATTTTCATTTTTTTTCTCGAAAATTCAACTACGAGAAAGACGCAACAAACGAAATCTAATTTGGATAACAAACGAAGGAAATAACGACTATTGAATTTTTTGTGACACTTTTCTGGATTAAAGACTCAAAAACTGGAAGAACACGAAGAACAAGAATAAGAATCTCAAGAAAACAAAAACAAAGATATAACCTTGATTTTTGGAGCCTAATCTCTGATACCAGATGATGCAAACCACGTAGCAATTGTAGCTACGCAACCCACAAATTATTGGAATCGACCCAAGAACCTCGATTTATGGATCCAATTAAAATTAATTGAACCAAGCAACCAATACAATCACTAGGATATATTGACCTCTTGATCACAAACAATAATAATTCTCACCGAGATTTGAACAGACAAGATTAACTCGCAAGTTCGGATTTTATTCAATAAAGAATAAAGGTTGTGAAAGCAAATAGCCTCTCAATTAATATTATCAAAGTTGTGTAATGAATAATGAAAATTACATCCCTATAAATAGGGTCAAAAATTAGGTTAAAGAGTTCTAATTAAATAAGGAAACAACTACCTAAAAATAAGGAAATAAAAAATCCTAAAATTCACGCGTATTCGATTTTACTGCCGTAACCTTACTTCTGATTCACTCTTACGGCCGTGACAATATGACTTACGGCCGTAAGTCCAAAAACGTCCAAATTTCAATTTTAAGCAGAAACTCCATTACGGTCGTGATACTCAACCTTTACGACCGTGATTGCTTATGTCTCGCAAAACCAATTTTCAGCAGAAAGTTGGTTACGGCCGTGAGGAAATATATGTTACGGCCGTAACATTGAAAATTCACATTTTTCTTCGACGGCTTGAATGATGTTGATCCACTCGTCGTTTTGACTCGGCCTCAACATGGAACTTGCTTCTTTTGATGACACGAACATTGTTTTGGCCATTATTTCTTGAACTAGCTTGTCAATTGCTTCCTTGGCCCTCTTTGTCTGCAATCGAGTCATCGGCCCTCCTCTGACCTTCAACGGATCTTTGTACGGGCTTGTATCCGTGGTTTGGATCACATCATCAAACTTCAATTTCTTAAAAGTGTTCTTTAAGTTCTAAATACAAGTATTAAATTGCTTGGTTTAACTTTTTGGAAAGGTTTGATTATTTATTCATCCTATTTGACTTGAAAGCCTTCAAGCACTCACCCCAATGACAATAAATATTGTTTGAGAAAAGCAATTTAGTATCATGTTCGAAACTTTCATTTGGTGTTATCTAGTTTGTAAGTTCGAGTTCATCTTCGTTCTTCATTCTATTCTTCCATTTTTTACAACAATTTTAAACAATATTCAAAAAAATGGATAACAAGACTACTATGGCAACAATTAAGATGATGCATCAAGACTTTATAAGACTACTATGACAACAATTAGATTGGTGCTAAATAGCATTATTTTGTATGTTTTCAAAATCTTGTTTATAAACAATGGGTCCTAATTAAGGACATGTTCAACAACTGTTATAAATAGTCATGATTGATGTTATTTGTATTTTTTAAGTAAGATGTGTGGTTAAAAATTAGAGAGAGAAAAGATGTTTGATTAAAAAAAGGTATCGAAAATTGTGTTTATTATAAACAAAGTTTACCGAACACATTGGAATGTATTGTTCAAATTTAGGGTGCGTTTGGCGACCTATTAAATTGATTAGAATTGATTATTTGTGTTTTCTAGGTAAAATGTGTGATTAAAAATTGGAGAGAGAAAATATGTATTGTTAAAAAATGATTTGAGAAATTTTGTAGTTTAATTTGTGATTTAAACCATAATTTCCGAACAGAGGCTTAGATAAAACCTATGAATTCTATGAAATGTGATAAAAATACTTCTTTAATCCCACAAAGATATACTTGTTTTCCTTTTTTATTTGTCCCATAAAGATAGATCACTTTCCTTTTTGAGAGTATATTATCTTCATTTTCTAATATATCCCTATTTAATATGCATTGTTATTAACAAATATGAAAAACTCATTATTTAATGTAAAGGTATATTAGGTAACGTAGGTAAATTTATAATTTCAACATATATTAATTATATTTTCTTAATTCGTGTGAAAATAAAAGTAAGTTTATCTTTGTGGGACGGAGGGAGTAAAATTTAGGACCTATTCGGAGTTTTAGATTCTATTTATGAATAGAATTTTGTTGTTTCGAAATAAAATATGTGGTTAAAAAGTGATTAATGAAAATGTTTGTGGTTAAAAAATGATTTTAGAAATCGTGTTATTTATAAATTGATTTATAAAAATGCTAAAGAATTGAATGTTAATTAGCTTATAAGTAATAAGAAAGTTTAACAAAAATGAGTAAATATGAAAACAATGTGTACTTGTTGAAACACGTGTCTCACATTGTAACCATATCAATACGAAATCTATGTTTTTGCTATAGCAGCAGGCCTGTATGGGATGAGGAAAAAACCACTTGTACATGGTCCAGACATTCAGGCCCATCACCGTAACAGTTACAGTGAGAGTGACCACTGAGAGAATCCATGAAGAATGGTTCATGGAATGAAGGAATTTTTTTTGGAAGATAGCAACTATTCCTATAAATATGAAAGGAATGGAATTACAGAAAAAAAGAAAAAGAAAAAAAAAAGTTTTGCTACATGTACAAATAACTGTACAAACAGGTTTATAAATAATGTATGTGTCAAGAATCTATGCACTTTTATATTACATCAATTAAAGAATCAATCACCAGAAACTAGTAACATCATTGTTTGTATATTTATTTTTACATTTTATTTATACAAGTAGCCATTTTCAAAAAAAAAAAAAAAAAAAAAAAATTGAAAGGAGTGGGGTCAACATTAAATTTTTTTAGACTCTTTAGCCAAGCAATTTGCAAACCGTTTGACAATCGGGTACACCAGATCTAGTTTGTCTTCATGCATCCCACGTCACACACGATATTAATTTCACTTAAAATCTTGTATTTTTTTTATTTAACTTTATTTAGTATTCTTCCATAAGTTCCATTCGACGTTTTACTAATGACTGTTTGGCTCCTTTAGCCGTCATTTTTTTTTTTCTTCAAATTTTTGGTGTTTTTTAAGTAGATCAATTGTTGAAATTTGAAAAGAAAAAATATATGTAATTAAAAAATAATTTAAAAAATCGTGTTATTTATAAATTTATTTATAAATTGTAATTATTACATAAAAAAATCGAAGTGTGATATACTACTTCAAAGTTAGTGTACTAATAATTGACCATCTTAATGATCTTGCCTACTCTCATGAATAACTCAAACTCTCAGTTGACGAAGTTTTGACTAGACAGAGTTAGTTTCGCGTGTAATAAATTTTAAAGTGGCAGAACAAATCCTCATTTTTTTCAAAGATAAGAGAAGCGGTAGAAGTATTCAATCTTAATAATTAAATTTCATACTTACTTCATTTCACAAAGATAATTTCTTATCTATTTTACACGGATTAAGAAATATTAATTAATGTTGTTAAAAATATATATTTTATAATCACTTTTCTAAATATACCCCTAATAAATTTATGTAGCTTTCCACAAAGTTGAAACAGTATAAATTCATTTAAACTAATAAAAAATATATATTAAATAAAGATAAAATGAGACATAAAATATTAATTTCATTCTCAAAAAAGAAATTAGACTGTCTTTGTGGACCGACGAAAAAAGGAATATTGAATTATTTGTTGGGAATTACACGTTGATTCTCTCTTCTTTAACCCACAGGATCTTTTGACGTTCAAGAAATAATTGAGCAAATAAGAAAATAATATAACAATAACGCAAAATTTTTGGATCACCAAAGTCTTTCGCTATATATTAAATTGTTACAAATATATAGAATTTCACTCACCAACCCAATCTCATAGACTACAGAGAAAATACTAATAATGAACTTCTATCTAACTCAAGTTTCTACCGTTTAAATTATTCCACAAAGAATCATAAGAAATTATAAAGATAAAGTTCTCCAATTCTCTCTAATTAGTCTCACGTAAGATTCACAATATTATGGCTCTCTAACACACATATTTATAGGTAAAAACAACCCCTAAAATATGTATAATTCATGTCCAAGTAAGTTTCCTTATTGAAGTAGAATACCAAAATAAAATCTTTTATTTTCCGTTTCACCTTAACTTGGTCTCCAAGTTAACCACTTTAATAGAGAAATCAATTGTCCAAGATATTCTCATTCTTAATTTGGGGCAAATATCCCAACAATCTCCACATTGACACAAATTCATCCGAGCCAAAATATTCAAAAATTAATCATTAGGTAAACAGGCAAGCTTTTTCCACTCTGACGATCTCATACTCTACCATGTGAGTATAATCACTCAGAATTATCACGAACTCCCAGCTTTTCATCGGCTCATGTCAAAACAAAATTGCTGAGAAATTATGGTGCAATTCCTATTGTTTGACTTTCCATAGGAGCTCATCAACCATTGACATCAATTCAACCACACACCTTGCATTCAAGTCAAACCAATGCTGTGTGCAAACACATGCCCCCGCCAGTAAGAACACATCATTTATCATGGTAACGGCATCATACCATGAGGATGTCACGTCCTACTTAAAGTACATCATCACCACTCTCCACCTTCGAGCAATCAGTCAAGTCTACTCCACCTTTTGGACAGTTTCTTCTTACATGATCGGATTGTCTATAGTTCCAACATACAACTTTCTTTTTCATGGAGTTACTCATCTTCCATTGTTCAGTAACAAGTAAATTATTTTCAGATGAATTATCGCCTCCACCTAATCTTCGTTCTTCAGAGATCAACTTACTTGTAACTTTTGCAAAGTCCACCGTTTCTTTCCCGTACATCAAAATAGGCTTGATGTACTTAAACGTGGATGGAAGATACCAGATGAGCCTTAACGCTTTATCCTCATCTTCAACTTTGACTCCAATAGATTCCAGTTCAGAAACAATCCAATTAATAATACTAAGATAGTCGAAAATTTTTATATTGGCGCTCATTCACAATGAATGAAACTGTTCCTTCAGATACAAGCGATTTGACAAGTTTTTCGTATGATACAACTCTTCCAGTTTTTCCCAAAGTTTTTTAGCAGCAGATATCTCATGAATATTTGCAAGAATATTCTTGGTCAAATAAAGTCGCATTGTACTAGCAGCTCTCAAATCCAAATATTCTCAATCTTCACCACTCTTACTGGATTCAGTTTCTTTTTATTTTCCTTTGTCAGAACTCTCGGTTAGTTTTCCTTTCAAAATTTTGTGCAAACCCGCCTGAATTTAAATATCCTTGACTTGTACTTCCACAAGTTAAAATTAATTCTCCCATCAAATTTCTCTACATCGTACTTGACAGACATATTTTCTTTTGCTCCAAATAAAATCTTCGAACCACCTAACGCTCTAATACTACTTGTTGGGAATTACAAGTTGATTCCCTCTTCTTTAATTCATAAGATCTTTTGACATTCAAGAAATAATTGAGTAAATAAGAAAATAATATAACAATAATGCAAAATTTTCGGATCGCCAAAACCTTTCACTATATATTAAATTGTTACAAATATATAAAATTTCACTAATCAATCCAATCACATAGAGTACAGAGAAAATACTAATAATTAAATTCTATCTAACCCAAGTTTCTATCATTTGAATTATCCCACAAAGAGTTCACAAGAAATTACAAAGATAAATCTCTTCAATTATATCTAATTAGTCTCACGTAAGATTCACAATATTATGGCTCCCTAACACACATATTTATAAGTAAAAACAACCTCTAGATTATGTAAAATTCGTGTCCAAGTAAGTTCCTTATTTAAGTAGAATATCAAAATAAAATTTTTTATTTTCCTTTTCATCTTTAACTTCGTCTCCAAGTTAACCACTTTAATAAGAAAATTAATTGTCCAAGATATTTTCATTCTTAATTTGAGTCAAACTAGTAATCGCACCCGCGCGATGCACAGAATAAATAATATTTATTAAATAAGGTGTAAAAATACAATGCCCGATAAAAATAATACAATAAAATAATAATAATAATAATAATAATAATAATATCTTGTATCCACAAATTGTGAATAATTTGTAATTTCATTTCTCCCCATAAAATTTCTCACTTTAATGCATAAATTGTATATTCAATATACAATCAAAAAAGAAAAAAAAGTTATGAATTGCATTTTTTTTAACAGTTAATTGTTTATTATCTAGTTTTCTTAATTTATTTATTCATATAGAATTGATTATTCAAAAAAAAAAAAATTTGATGTTCATTCACAACCACATATTATTTAAAACTAATTTTTCACAATTGCACATACTACTTTTTAACCACACATTCTAAAAAAGAAAAGAAAATCAATTTTCAACCATTCAATTAATTGATTTGACAATTATTTTATTTTTTATACTACCTTCTTTCATTTTCAATCATGCATTTAAAACTATTCCTATAGTCTATATCAAACTTACTCATATTCAATGGTTTCAAATACAATGTTACATTTTATTTTTCACCAAGTATTAAAAATGGTCATGTTACACACACACACACACACACACACACACAAATATTTTCTGTACATGTTAAATAACTGTATTGACCATTTTTATTTTTAAATAGAATAAGTTTGATAAAACCTTATATTTTTATTTTCTGTGGAATTCAATGAATCAATTGTTAAAGTCTGTAGTATATATTTTACAAATTGATGTTATTTTAAATTTATAAAAATTAAAAAAATAGATAAATGAACAAAATGAGTAAATTTATAAAATTAATTTCAAAATTACCAAAGAGTTTATCGAAACATAAAGTTGTAAAAATTAAAATGATTCAATTGAATTTACTTAGAAAGATCGGATATCTATTATTTCTTTTCATTTGATAAGAAAAAAGATTTGAAATTAATCATTTATGTCAAATTCAAGTTATGTAAGAAATGATAGATATCATTTTATGACTTAAATGAGATAAATTAAAAAGATTGGATATTGGAAAAAGTAAAAAGTATGAGTAAAACTTTTACCTTTATTATTTGAGACAATTTTATGAATGATATATTTAGAGTTTGCTTTCATTTGTTAACTTGTATTGAACTTTCGTTAAGATCTTGAATTTGACACCTATATTGCATATTTTTTTACTTCAAAATATTACAATAATTATCAAAAGAATAGAAATAATATACAATTTGACATTTTTATGAATTTTTTATTTTTTACAAATCAATAAGTCATTTATTACATGTCACCTATAATTAAATTTTCATTAATTGAAGTTTCCTAATTCAATTATTAAAATAATTAATAAAACTACAAAGTTTCCTAAAATAGCAGGTAAAAATGGTTGGAAACTATGTGCGAATTTATGTGACGGCTATGTTGTTATTATATATACTAGTAATCGCACCCGTGCGATGCACGGAATATATAATTGAAAATTATTTATTGAATAAGTTGTAAAAATACAATGTCCGATAAAAACAACACAATAAAAAAATAATAATAATAACTTGCATGCACAAATTGTGAATAATTTGTAATTTTATTTTTCCATATAAGATTTCTTACTTTAATGTATAATTGCGTATTCAATATACAATCTAAAAAAAAAAAAGTTATGAATTTCATTTTTTTTAAAAGTTAATTGTTCATTCTCTAATTTTCTTAGTTTAATTATTTATATAGAATTGATTATTCAAAAATAATTTTTTTAATGTTCATTCACAACCACATATTATTTAAAAACTAATTTTTCACAATTGCACATATTACTTTTTAACCACACATTCTAAAAAAAGAAAATCAATTTTCAACTACTCACTTGATTGATTTGACATTATTTTATTTTTTATACTACCTTCTTTCACTTTCAATCACACATTTAAAAATATTTCTATAGTCTATATCAATATCAAACTTACTCCTATTCAATGATTCAAATAAAACGTGACATTTCATTTTTCACCAAGTATTAAAAATGGTCATGTTACACACACACACACACACACAAAACTATTTTTTGTGCTTGTTAAATAAATGTATTAACCATATTTTTATTTTTAAATAGAATAAGTTTGATAAAACCTTATATTTTTACTTTCTATAGAACTCAATGAATTAATTTTTAAAGTCTGTAGTATATATTTTACAAATTGATGTTCTTTTAAATTTATAAAATTAAAAAATAGATAAATGAACAAAATGAGTAAATTTATAAAATTAATTTCAAAATTACCAAAAAATTTATCGAAATCTAAAGTTGTAGAAATTAAAATATTTTAATTGAATTTACTTAGAAAGATTGGATATCTATTATTTCTTTTAATTTGATAAGAAAAAATATATGAAATTAATCATTTATGTCAAATTGAAATTATGTAAGAAAAGATAGATATCATTTTATGATTTAAATGAGATAAATTAAAAAGATTGGATATTGGAAAAAGTAAAAAGTATAAATTAAGCTTTTACCTTTATTGTTTGAGACAATTTTACGAATGATATATTTAGAATTTGTTTTCATTTGTTAGTTTTTATTAAACTTCTCGTTAATATCTTGAATTTGACACCCATATTGCATATTTTTTTACTTCAAAATATTACAATAATTAGCAAAAGAAAAAAATAATATACAATTTGATCTATTTATAGATTTTTTATTTTTTACAAATCAATAAGTCATTTATTATATGTCACCTATAATTAATTTTGCATTAATTGAAGTTTCCTAATTCAATTATTAAAATAATTAATAAAATTATAAAGTTTCCTAAAATAGCAGGTAAAAATGACGGGAAACTATGTGCGGATTTATGTGACGGCTATGTTGTTATTATATATATTAAGATTAAGATAATATAAGATTTGACACCCATATTTCATATTTTTTACTTCAAAATATTACAATAATTAGCAAAAGAAAAAAATAATATACAATTTGATATATTTATAGATTTTTTATTTTTTACAAATCAATAAGTCATTTATTATATGTCGCCTATAATTAATTTTGCATTAATTGAAGTTTCCTAATTCAATTATTAAAATAATTAATAAAATTATAAAGTTTCCTAAAATAGCAGGTAAAAATGGCGGGAAACTATGTGCGGATTTATGTGACGGCTATGTTGTTATTATATATACTAGTAATCGCACCCGTGCGATGCACGGAATAAATAATATTTATTGAATAAGTTGTAAAAATACAATGCTCAATAAAAATAATACAATAAAAAAAATATCTTGTATCCACAAATTGTGAATAATTTGTAATTTCATTTCTCCCTATAAGATTTCCACTTTAATGCATAAATTGTATATTCAATATACAATTAAAAATGAAAAAAAGAAAAAAGTTATGAATTGCTTTTTTTTTTTTTTTTTAACAGTTAATTGTTTATTCTCTAATTTTCTTAATTTATTTATTCATATAGAATTTGTTGACCACAAAATCCAGAAGGACCTTGGACCAACACGTCTCAGCTCCTCCATCTTGAACACGTGGATCTCCTGCGCACTGTGACAAACAATCAGTTTGCAAAAGGGGCCGGGGTGGCTCCCATTTGCACTCTGATGCCTAAGTCAGTACTCATTTTGGACAAGTATATATTAGGTGCGGGAAATATAAATGTGTAGAAGAGAGAAAAGGGAGTGGGACAAATATAGAGTTAAGAATCAGAAGTTGCTAACCCTTTCATTGGAGGCAAGTGTGCTCTATTTATAGGAGGTGTAATTATCTTAGATTGTGACATGTGTTATACTTTACATGTGGTAAGATCCTAACTCTTCATGAGGTAAACAATTTCTTTGGTTATAATCATTACTACATGTCATAGGGTTAAAGCAACCATCAAATCACTTTAAAAATGTTGTCACATCAAGCTGTCTTGTCACCTTTTCAGGGTACTCCCCTCGGCTTAGGAGTACCTCGGCATAAGGGTACCTCGGCACAGTATCACCCCGGCTTAGGTTACCTCGGCATAGTATCACCTCGGCATAGGGTCACTTCGGCATATAAGAATCCAGCAAATTTGGTGTCCGCAGTTTTCGCCTATAGGTCATGATTATGCGACTGGATGTTTTGTGGCTCCCCTGGTGGGCCCATATAGATGACGTGTCATGTCCAATTTAGTTATGGTCGTAACAGAATTGATTATTCAAAAAAAAAAAATTATGTTAATTCACAACCACATATTATTTAAAACTAATTTTTCGCAATTGCACATACTACTTTTTAACCACACATTCTAAAAAAAGAAAATCAATATTCAACCACTCAATTGATTGATTTGACAATTATTTTATTTTTTATACTACCTTCTTTCACTTTCAATCACACATTTAAAAATATTTCTATAGTTTATATCAAACTTATTCATATTCAATGGTTTCAAATACAACGTGACATTTTATTTTTCACCGAGTATTAAAAATGATCATGTTACACACACACACACACACACACACACACACACACACACACAACTATTTTTTGTACATATTAAATAACTGTATTGACCCTATTTTATTTTTAAATAGAATAAGTTTGATAAAACCTTATATTTTTATTTTCTGTAGAATTCAATGAATCAATTGTTAAAGTTTGTAGTATATATTTTACAAATTGATGTTATTTTAAATTTATAAAAATTAAAAAATAGATAAATGAACAAAATGAGTAAATTTATAAAATTAATTTCAAAATTACCAAAGAGTTTATTGAAACCTAAAGTTGTAAAAATTAAAATGATTCAATTGAATTTACTTAGAAATATCGGATATCTATTATTTCTTTTCATTTGATAAGAAAAAAGATTTGAAATTAATCATTTATGTCAAATTAAAGTTAGGTAAGAAATGATAGATATCATTTTATGACTAAATGAGATAAATTAAAAAGATTGGATATTGAAAAAAGTAAAAAGCATAAGTAAAACTTTTACCTTTATTATTTGACACAATTTTATTAATGATATATTTAGAGTTTACTTTCATTTGTTAACTTGTATTGAACTTCTCGTTAAGATCTTGAATTTGACACCTATATTAAATATTTTTTTACTTCAAAATATTACAATAATTATCAAAATAATAAAAATAATATACAATTTGACCTTTTTATAGATTTTTTATTTTTTACAAATCAATAAGTCATTTATTACATGTCACCTATAATTAATTTTGCATTAATTGAAGTTTCCTAATTCAATTTTAAAATAATTAATAAAACTACAAAGTTTCCTAAAATAACAGTTAAAAATGGCGGGAAACTGTAGCGACCAAGAATTTTTACGCGATTAATAATTATTTTAATAGAAAATCGTGTCGCTACTATTTCACCCATTTTTATTAAGTTAACGCTGCGACGTATTCGTATAGCCAAGTCAAGAAATAATCGAGATCGTTCGATTTTAAATTAAATTCCGAATTTCTAAAAATATCTCCATTCTCTTGATTTAAAGTATATTAAGTCCAAGTACTTAATTCAATGTTATCCCAATATTTATTTATACAAAAATTATTTTTATTATTGAAATTAAGAAAATATATGCAAGCATGAGAGGTTCCATTATATATAATAATTATGAGAATCTTAATTTAATAAATATGGAAAAGTATATGAATGAATTATATACTCCATTATATGTAATCATGAAGAGCATAATATTTGTATAAATATGGAAAAGTATATGAATGAATTATATACTCCATTATATATAATCATGAAGAGCATAATATTTGTATAAATATGGAAAAGTATATGAATGAATTATATACTCCATTATATGTAATCATGAAGAGCATAATATTTGTATAAATATGAAAAAGTATATGAATGAATTATATACTCCATTATATGTAATCATGAAGAGCATAATATTTGTATAAATATGGAAAAGTATATGAATGAATTATATACTCCATTATATGTAATCATGAAGAGCATAATATTTGTATAAATATGGAAAAGTATATGAATGGTTGATAGACTCCATTATATATAATCATGAAGAGCATATTATTTGTATAAATATGGAAAAGTATATGAATGGTGCTTTACTTTAAGAAAATGATGTGTTAAAATTAATAGAATTGAATGATTATGTTTACAATATGCCAACTTTATACATCTATTTAAACCCATCTCTTTTACACACAACTCTACACATATACACTTATTTCCAATCTCTTGACAAAATCCACAAGTAAGAGAAATTCAAGGTGGTCAAGAAAGTTTTGGTCCATTTACTACTACACTTCATTTTAATCTTTTAAAAGGTAAGTATATCTTATGTTTTTATGAAAAGTAAGTATATTTTTATGAAAGGTAAATACATCTTATGTTTTTATGAAAAGTAAGTATGTTTTTATGACAAGTAAGTATATCTTATGTTTTTATGAAAAGTAAGTATGTTTTTATGAAAGGTAAATACATCTTATGTTTTTATGAAAAGTAAGTATGTTTTTATGACAAGTAAGTATATCTTATGTTTTTATGAAAAGTAAGTATGTTTTTATGAAAGGTAAATACATCTTATGTTTTTATGAAAAGTAAGTATGTTTTTATGACAAGTAAGTATATCTTATGTTTTTATGAAAAGTAAGTATGTTTTTATGAAAGGTAAATACACCTTATGTTTTTATGAAAAGTAAGTATGTTTTTATGACAAGTAAGTATATCTTATGTTTTTATGAAAAGTAAGTATGTTTTTATGAAAGGTAAATACACCTTATGTTTTTATGAAAAGTAAGTATGTTTTTATGACAAGTAAGTATATCTTATGTTTTTATGAAAAGTAAGTATGTTTTTATGAAAGGTAAATACACCTTATGTTTTTATGAAAAGTAAGTATGTTTTTATGACAAGTAAGTATATCTTTATGTTTTTATGAAAATGTTTGGATCATTGATATGAAATCAATCTCACAAGATTGTTATGGGTTCCATATGATATGTTTATGATTATGCTAAGGGGACCGAAGTTTAGTAGCGCTACACATAAGAATTCTTGCCATTTAAGTTCGGTAAAATTCTTGTGTCTCCCTATATTTATGAGTATTTCGATCCTATCCTATGTTATGATGAAAATGATCCATATGCTTTCAAAAGAAAATTTATGCTTGGTATACTTACTGGGATTTTATAAATCTCACTCTACGATATTTACCATTTTCAGATAATTGAAGGTTCGAGGCGGTCAACATGGAAGTGGCAAAAGTGGTTAAGATTGATGAGATAATTATGTTGAACTTTATGTAAGAAAATTATGTTCTATTTATATTCACAAATAAAATTATGGGATTCTAATTATTCTTTTGAATAATTTTACATTACTATTTAAGTCTCGATAATATGATATGAGTCACTTTTAGTGGCACTCGAATGGTCAAGATTTCGGGTCGTCACAGAAACTATGTGCGGATTTATGTGACGGCTATGTTGTTATTATATATACTAGTAATCGCGCCCGTGCGATGCACGGAATAAATAATATTTATTGAATAAGTTGTAAAAATACAATGTCCGATAAAAATATCACAATAAAATAATAATAATAATAACTTGTATACACAAATTGTGAATAATTTGTAATTTCATTTCTCCCTATAAAATTTCTTACTTTAATGCATAAATTTTATATTCAATATACTATCAAAATATCAAAAAAAAAAAAAAAAGTTATGAATTGCATTTTTTTAAAAGTTAATTGTTCATTATCTAGTTTCCTTAGTTTATTTATTCATATAGAATTGATTATTCAAAAATAATTTTTTTTAATGTTCATTAACAACCACATATTATTTTAAAACTAATTTTTCACAATTGCACATACTACTTTTTAACCACACATTCTAAAAAAAGAAAATCAATTTTTAACCACTTAATTGATTGATTTGACAATTATTTTATTTTTTATACTACTTTCTTTCACTTTCAATCACACATTTAAAATCATATCTATAGTTTATATCAAACTTACTCATATTCAATGGTTTCAAATACAACGTGACATTTTATTTTTCACCAAGTATTGAAAATATCCATGTTACCCACACACACACAAAACTATTTTTTGTGCATGTTAAATAAATGTATGGACTATATTTTATTTTTAAATAGAACAAGTTTGATAAAACCTTATATTTTTATTTTCTATAGAATTCAATGAATTAATTGTTAAACTCTGTAGTATATATTTTACAAATTGATTTTATTTTAAATTTATAAAAATTAAAAAATAGATAAATGAACAAAATGAGTAAATTTATAAAATTAATTTCAAAATTACCAAAGAGTTTATCGAAACCTGAAGTTGTAGAAATTAAAATGATTTAATTGAATTTACTTAGAAAGATCGGATATCATTATTTCTTTTAATTTGATAAGAAAAAAGATTTGAAATTAATCATTTATGTCAAATTGAAGTTAGGTAAGAAATGATAAATATCATTTTATGACCTAGATGAGATAAATTAAAAAGATTGAATTTGAATATTGAAAAAAGTAAAAAGTATAAGTAAAACTTTTACATTTATTATTTGAGGCAATTTTAAGAATGATATATTTAGAGTTTGCTCTCATTTGTTAACTTGTATTGAACTTCTCGTTAAGATCATGAATTTGACACTTATATTGCATATTTTTTTGACTTCAAAATATTACAATAATTGTCAAAAGAATAAAAATAATATACAATTTGATCTTTTTATAGATTTTTTATTTTTTACAATCAATAGGTCATTTATTACATGTCACATATAATTAATTCTGCATTAATTGAAGTTTCCTAATTCAATTATTAAAATAATTAATAAAATTACAAAGTTTCCTAAAATAGCAGAGAAAAATGGCGGGAAACTATGTGTGGGTTTTTTTGACGGCTATACTATTATTATATATATTAAGATTAAGATTAAGATTAAGATATCCCAACATTATTTTCGTGGTACGAAAGAAAGTAATATAAAACGACATTTCTTAAAAAAGTTCAGCTTTCTTGGAAGTATCTAAATATATATTGGCTCACCGGATTTAAATGAAAAATCTGATCCCATTAAAATTTAAATGAGCAACTACACTTTAGAATTGTCATTCTCAAATGAGTAATCATCTTTTGGAGGATGTTAGAGTCAAATTTTTTTTTGACTAAAGTCGAAAATAAACAATATATTAAAGTTTAAGTTATTCCCTTTAATAATGCTGTTTATTTAAAAAAAAAAAATCAAAGATTAATAACTTTTCAATTTTGGAGGTAAAATTAACGAGGGTTAAAGTCTTCCTCGACTCCCTAATAATGAAGTGTTTAAATGAATATAATTAAAGTTGCATGGGTCATTCAACTCAAAATATATATTTGAAGACCAATTACTAGAACTAGTTTATGTGCAAATATAAAACCCAACGTTGGAAATGAGAAATTCCGGCGACGACAGGTAAAATAGACTACAATTTTAATTGTAACATTTTGTCGTGTATTATATTTTTTCAAAGCAATTTTAAGGGCAACGCCTGTAAAAAAAAATCTAAATTGTGACTTTATAATTACTTCTAGATATAAGTAGAAAAGAAGCATAATTGAGGGGGAATTATTGGAAGTTTGCCACCAACTAATTGTGAGTGCTTAAATTACGAAACACGTTGCTATCGAATTTATATAAGAGCTTGAAAGATTTAAATGAGTAATAAAACACACAAGTTCTTACCATGAGAGTTGGAGATGAAATAAACAAGTACTAGCCTACATGTAACATGAAGAAATACAAAACAAATCACAATGAAACATCCACTTAAATTTGGAAATGAATGGAAGAACACGGAAATATGGAATCAAATGAGATACTTGAATATGTGATTAAACGTTGTCCTAAAAGTACATTTTCCCCTCTCGATTGAGACAAAAAAAGGTTTAATAGCAAACGACTTTAGAAAATTAAACAAACCTACAAACTGAGGGGTGTATTCAATCGGAACTTTTAAAGACTTTTAGAAACTTTTTTTAATGGGTGATTTTTGTGGATTTAATGAACCCTTTAAAAACTTTTGGTGACTTCAAATGATTTATTAAGAATTAATAAAAAGTCCTTCGTGGACTTCAATAGACTTTTATTAAAAACTTTTGAAGACTTTTAGAGACTTCTAAAATTTCATTTATTAAAAAATAAATATATCAATAAAATGTAATATTTTAAACAAACATTCGTATATCCAAATCATCCACAAGAATGCAAAGAAATAAATTATATTTCTCATATCAAAAAAATTTATATTTTAAAAATGTAAAAAACATTATGCCATATCATTTAGATTAACAAATAAACAAATTACCAAAAAATAATAATATCTTAGCAACAAAAAATATCAAATATTCCCAACATCATTCCACATATCAGCTGTTATAGTAGCCCTCCATGCTTTAACATTCTCTTTCTTGTTCTCGACTCTCAAAAAAGGGTCCAAAGTCTTCCCCTTCATTAGGAGTCAATGAAGTCTCATTATCAGGTTCAGCTTAAAACTTATTAGAACGACATCTCTATATTTATACTTGTGATTGAAAGAAAAAATCAATTCCTCGTACAAAAAATGTCTGGACAGCCCCAGGAAAATCCCAAGCTACCACCCAAACACCTGGATTTCTCCTAAGTTTTGCATGTGTTGGCCAGGCGGCCACCCAGACCATCCTCTGGACGGCTTCCAAGGTTGCTTTCAAATCAACCCCGTTTTGTTTCGAATGAACTCGGTCCTTTCATTTCACTTGTTTTCATGTTGATATAAATCTAAAATTTCTCAATCCCTTTTAATGGATTCATCCTTTTGTAAACATGATGTTCGGATTTTTGTGTACAAATTGAGTGATAATCGTGGATAACACATACAAACATAAACAAGAAATGAAGGAAAGACAAGAAATAACACAACCTTTGGTGACCATGTTCAGTGCAATTGCACCTACGTCTGGGGGGCTCAGGATCAACCCAAACCACTAGCAAACAACCTTCCAATGAGAGTTCCAAGTACAAGAGATCAACCACAAGTTAGCGCACATAGATTCCTTCTAAAGAAATCAAATTACCCACCCTAATCACTAACAAATCACCATGCCTATCTATACAAGGATGCCCACAGTCCAGCTACAAAATGACCCAAACTACACCACCAGTATTTCACAAAATGGTGCAAGAAATCGCTCAAACAAAGAAGAGGAGATATCAACAGAGTCGCACGAAGAGTAGAGAGGAAGAGAGTCCAAGTCTATCGTCCAACACAAGGGAGGAGAGAGAAATATCAAATGCAGCTTAAGTCCACAGTCGTTAGATCTAATCTAAGGTCCAGATCAGGGGCTTTAAAATAGATCCCATATTTGCATCCAAGTTTACATTGGTTTCCTAAGGGGCTCTCCAAGAATAATAAACTTCAATTTGGGGTTCACTTTCTACACATGATATTTAAACAAAAATATTGGAAACAAATATCCAACAAGAGGCTATTTGATGTTGAGAGTTTTAAAGGTTTTTTTTTAAAAATGTATGATAGAAAATTGTGAAATCGAAATGTGGGTTGGAAATGAATTTGAGGGAATTTTGAAAAAAAAATGGGCGAGACCAAAAATGCTCTAAATTTGAGAAAGGTCATGTTTGGCAGAAAAGTGAAACAAAATTGGGTTAGACAAGGGTTGTGAAGAACAAACATGTTGTGATGTCTCTCTTCTTTAATCTTATCAATTCTTGTTTAGGGCTCTTTTGGTTTGGCTTTAGAGAAGCTAAAAAGAGTTTTTGAGCCGCAAAAGCTAGGCTTGGACATGTTTGGTTAATTTTATAACAGTATTTTTCTAGTTAGAAGAGTTTTAGGAGAAAGTTGGTATACTATATATATGCACTATTACATATTTTTCCAAATAAATAACAAAATATACGTCAATTTTTGGAACAATGGACTCCTATAGAAGGATGGTGACATTTTTGTATTTATTTCTAACAATATGCGTCGGTTTCTTAAGAACAACCGACGCGTAAAACTAGAACCTAAACTTGGAACTGACGCTTATACGCGAAGAACTGACGCCTAACCGACACATATATATTAAAGGCGTCGATTCCACTAGAATCGGTGCCTAAAACTGAAGGAATCGACACCTAAAACCTTTAGTTTCTTCATAACACAATAGGCGCACTCATACCTCCCCTCTCTCCTTCTTCCTTTCTTTCACACAAACCGCTCCGTTCCTCACCGGGTCTCATCCTCACCGTCGCCTCACATCCTCGGCCTCCTCTCACGCCACCACCAACACCATTCCTCCATCTTGGTCTCTCTCTCTCTCTCTCAAGCCGCCGAACACCCAAAATAGCCACCACCACAATAATCCACACTTATCTCTTTCCTTCACCCCCGCACACACGCACACTGCCATACACAGTCGCATACAAACACACACAAATGAGCTTGTATGTATATGTATGGGTAGAGGTGTCAATCCGGGTGATTCGGGCCAAGTCGGTTCGCCAAAATAAAAGCCCAGTAATGACCCGCTTGAAAAAAGTCCACCTGCTGTGGGTTCTGGTTAAGCCCACAAATCTCAAACTACAACCCAGACCTGCCCGCTAGCCCATCTGGGTTGAGCCCATGCGGGTCGTGATTCGTTCTAATTTGGCCCGTATGAATAAAAACATAGATTTTTTCATATTTATAGCAATTTTTTTGTCAAATTTATAAATACAAAATGATTAAAATAATAAATTCATATTTATACCATAAAATATTTACATTGAATTTAAATTTAAATTTTATGTTACATGAATTACTTCTAAATTTGTAAATTTAAATAAAACATAAATAAATAAAAATTAAATGCTAAATGTATTTCTAATTACTATTATCAAAAAACATTACTTTCTTAGCTATTAGGGAGAACAAAATAAGATTTTTCTTTAAAAATTGTATTAAAATTTGTAAAAGAAGAGAGATTTTCAATGTTACCATATTTAATAAAAACAATTTTTTTCCCTTCACGGGGCAGCGGGTTAATCGCGGCCCACGAAGGTTTGACCCGTGAATCTCGCGGTCCACAACTTCTTGACCCGTGAACCGTCCGCACGGGTCTGAGTTGATCCGGGCTGATTTTTATGGGTCTGATCGGCCCGTCCGTCTTGACACCTCTATGTATGGATATGTATATTATATATAAATTTTCAGATTTACAATTTCAACTAATTAATTGATTTTGTTGTTTTAGTTTTGAATTTATGATTTTATAAGTTAATTAGTTTAAGTGAACTTTTTATTAGTTTAGTTTGAATGTTAATTTTATAATGTTGATTTTGAGTTAGTAGATGGATACATTGCAATTCATGAATTATTGGAGTTCTATTAAAATTGTAGAATGTTTTGGGGATTTGAGGTGATTATGTTGTGATGACTGGGAGGTATGGGCACGAACATAAAGAGTAAATAAGATGCTGAAAAAACCATGTAGCCTAGGTGTTTGATAAATTGCTTCAACGACGTTCTGGTTGAGATTTGGGAAAAACGAACTTTAGAGTACCTTAAATATAAGTTGGACATCATATGAGATTAATCTTGCACAATTTTTACGTAAAAAGATCATCGAAAACAATAGTACCTTATGATAGAAGCTCATTGCAAGGTCACTGTATGTCATGACTAGGTCAATGCGGGTTATGTCTAGGCCACTGTACGTCATGACTAGGCTGCTGCATGCCATGACTAGATTTTTGCAGAAAGGTACACTATTACATTACTAAATAAATAACTAGACAGAATACAATTATCTTAGTAAAAGTTTTAAAATTCGAAAGTAATACATTCTCGTACTTGGTTTCAATTCTTAATAGTTGATTTAAATTTTTTTAATGCTCTAACATGATTTTTTTTTACTCAAAACTAATAAAAGGTTTTTTGCAGGTCTAAAGCTCGAAGTTGAGGCAAAGGTCGATTAAGCGACATATACTGAGTATTGGGTTCGAATAATTTGAGGTATTTTAACAGATTTATTTGAGTCTAGGGCGTAGTCTGAATTTTTTTATATATAAAGTGCAAAAGTGTGTTTGAGGAGTTTGATAATATATATGATGAAGCAATTGAGCGGGACAAAAATTCGTGTTGTTTTAGGTATTGGATGTAAAAATTATGTTGTGAAATTTATTAAGTCCCTTTATAAGTTAGCTATATTTAATTTATACGAAAGACTATGCCTGAATTTTTGTAGAATTTATTTTTTAAAAAAAAAAAAAAATATTTGAAAAGTTAAGCAACAACAAAAAAAAAAATATTTCTACCAAAATGGTAAATTAAATATTTCTTTTAGTTCTACATCTAGTTTTGATTTTAATATCTTCTCATACATTTTTGGATTAAATATTAATCTTTCATTTATGCTATGTTTACCAGACAAAGCTGATAAGCTAACTGATAACTGATAAGTTAACTAATAGCGAAAAAGTAAATTGGGAGATGATAGCTTATAATTAATAGCGGATAGCTGATAAGTTAGTTGATTGGAATAGAAGTGTTTGGCAAAATTAGCTGAAAAGTTAGCTCAAAATACAAAATGACATAAAATGTATATTTTAAATACACTAGGCATAGGGGTGTAATTTTACAAAAATAAAAAGGCTAAAAATGGAATAAAAAATGAAAAGATCATGGAGCTTATTTGAAAAGCTAACTTTTCAAATAAGCTCATCAACCAAACGAGACTTATTTTAGTATATGAAGCTTATAAGCTCTCCAAATAAGCTATAAGCTAGCTTATTTGACTTACCAAACATACTCTTAGTTGTTCCTCATTTTTAGAGATGACAATGTGTAGGGTATGGGTGGAGTTTGAAAAATCCATACCCTACCTACTAGATATTTATAATACTCATACCCTACTCATATACAAACTAAAGAGTGGAAGGTCGGGTGCGGGTACACTTTTATACCCATTTAAAACCCTTACGTATTTTAATTTTAATAATTTTTTTTTTTTTGGCATTGATAATGTGTGTGTGTATATATATATAGAATACTTGTTCAACAATAAAATAAGTGTCTAATTATAAATTTTTCATGAATTTCATATGTAATATACTAACTAACAATCCCTGCGTAACATAAAAATATTAAAATGAAGTAAAAATATAACATCCATTGTCCAAAACTAAATAGATCACAATTGTCAAAAAATAAGCAAATATCAAAGAATCCACTAGTTTAAAATTATATAGTGTTAAAATATAAATACAATAATTTTTTTTTTAAAAAAAAATTAATGGGTATATGGGTTGGGTATGAATTTTTCTATAATACACGTACCCTACCCATACCCATGCCGGGTTTCTAAATCTACACTCATACCCTACCCATAAACTCATTGGGTTGGGTAATTTCTACCCATTTGCATCGGGTACCCAATGAGTTGCGGGTTTGTGGGTATTATTGTCATCCTACTCATTTTCTTCTAATTCATATTCTTTATATGTATCTTCTTCATTTATTTTTCTGATCATATTTATGTATGAATATTCTTCTTCACTAGATTCTCTTTCTTCACTTTCTGAATATTCTAATTCCATAATTAAATTTATTATTTCATAATTTTCTAATTCATAAATTTCTTCGTTTTCAGGAATTTCTTTTCATTCTCCTTTTTGCTCTATAGGTAATAAGTTGTAATTTTCTTTTAAGGAAATATACATCATGTTTTTCTTTTTATTTTTTATTGGGACATTCTGGAGATATATGTAATACTTCTCCACATGTATAACATTTACATTTTTTTAGGATTTTTAGGGTATGTTCTAGTTTTGTTTTGTTTTGTTATTGTCTTAGATATCTTTTGTATTGTATCTATATCTTTTAAATGTTTTATTATGTGGCTTTTTTTATATTTATTAAATTTCTTGAATTTATCTCTAAATTTATTTTTCTGTGATATTTATTTTCTTTATGTTTTCTTTGTAGATAGTATCTCTATTGTGTTGGTTTATATTGTAGCTTATCACAACATAATGATTCTTTACTTGTTTTGTAAAACTTTAACATATTATTTGGTTCAATATATTTTTTCTTTTTTCTTTTATTTCTATAAATTATTCTTGCTCCTAAACTATTATTACTTAGTGGTATATCTAATTTCTCTCATTTTTTAAATAGTTCTAAATTTCATGGGCGTGGTAGTTTGAAAAATGTTTGGTTCATAATTTCCACACCATATTCTTTTTGGTTATATTCTGTTTTTTCAAAATATTCTCTAAATTCACAAGCAAACTGTTTAAAGTAACACATGTCACATATTGATATGTTTTCTAATAAATATTTATTTCTTAATTTTGAGCTAATTTTAATATCTCTGTCTATAACTAATGCACATTCTCTTTTTAAAGTATCTTCATATCTACTAAGTATTGTTCCTATTTCATCTTGATAATTTTCTCTAACTTGTGCTATATAAGTTTATGTTAAATTCCTCCACCATCTTGTGTGGTTCCTATAAATATATTTTCTAACATCAATTAAAAATATTTTCCTGTTAATTCTATGATATAGGCCATCAATTTATAGAAATATATTTCATCAATAATTCTAATTCATAATTTACATCTTGTACACATCCTAAATATAACAATCTTCCTTCTGAACTAATTTTCGTTTTCATACTTCTCAATGGTGTGTATTCTATAGGATATTTTTACTTGACTTAGTATATTTTTGTTGTGGTATAAAATTGTTAGTTCTAAAATTTGGTTTTGTCTTTGGTTTATATAATGTCTGGTCTATTTTCCAGGTTATTGTATGTATTATAGGGGATTTTATCCTACTGGTACTAAAGCTTGTTGTTGTTGGTTCATATTAAATTTTTCTATTTATTCAGTAATCATATTTATTTATAATCTATTAATAGCTTTAAATTCTTTGCCAGTTATTATTTTTCTTGGTTTTCTTTTTTCCATTTCTTTATAAATTTTTGTTATATTTTGATTTATAATTTCAATATATTTTGTTGTATATTATTTATTCTTTTGTGTAAATCATTTTTCTCTACATCTTCTTCCTTTATTGTCCTAATCATATTTAGTTGTTATATTACATTAGTTTTTTGTTTAATAATTTCTGTTTGGTTTTCATATACTCTTACCATATTTACTATTTTATTTATTTTATCAGTTATTTTTTTAATTTGGTTTTCTAAGGTTATTAATTGTTTAAATTCTAATATTTGTGTTGATATATTTTTATTAACATCTTTTTAGTCGTTAGTTATTTTTATTATTTGTCTTATTTCTAATGGTAAATTTTTAATAATTTTTGAACTTGTTCTTGATTTTTAGCTTGTTCTAAATTTTGTTCTATTGTTTTATCTAAGCTTATTCCTAATTTATAACAATAAATTTATCCAATTTAATTATTTATGTTCTCCAAATATTCCTTCTCCTAATAGTACAAATGGTAAAAATTTTTCATATATTTCAGTTATTAAGGGTCAATAACTATTATTAGGTAAATCTTTAGATTTATAATTACATGCTCTAGGCTCAATTATTAGTAGAGATGTTAAAAAAACCCGACCCGACAGATACTCGACCCGAACCTACCCCTAATGGGGCAAAAAAAACTCGCCCCGCAGGTCGGCGGAGCGGGTATGGGGCGATTTCCCCCGACCGGGTGGGTCGCAGGGCTTGTGTGGGTTTGGCTGTCTCGACCCGAACCCACCTCGATTAAATAAATTAATAAAAAATACCGAAAAAATAAAAAATAAAAATAAAAAAAATTAAACGGGGCGGGTAAACTGACCCGCCTCGAACCCGAAATTCGCGGGTCGCGGGGCGGGGCACGAGTCGGGGGCACCCGACCCACCCCGAACCCGCCCCTTGCCATCACTAATTATTAGTAATTTTTTAGACATTTTTCTTTATAAATTTCTTAGTGTCACAGCTAACTCCGGTGTTAGCTCTCTTACCACATTGGACATGATCATGAATTTTAAATTTGCGAAATTATAATATTACAGAATTATAGTTGCCTTCTAATTTTCTAAAAAATCTTTCTTCAAAATCATTCATATACCTAATATCTTCTTTTCTAATTTTGTTTTTTTTTTTCTATTAATCTAAGAAATTCATTATGTTGTTCTACTAATATTTTAATTTCTCTATGTTTTTCTATAGTAATTGTACTTGAACCTCTTCCTGATCTTTCTAATTCTAGATACTCGTTATATAAGCTTCAAATTAAATATTTCCTTTTTTCATGAAGAATGTGAGGTCATAACGGGCATAATTTTGATTAGTACAATTTGTGTACTAGTTTGTAAGATTTGTTTGTTATACTTAACTTACTAGTTAGAGTCAAGTTACTTGTACTTGAAAGTTGACAAAGGGATAGACATAAATAATACATACATGTCACAATTCTATTATTTTATTCATTACATTAACTTCTAAATTAACGCACGCAATCTCGTCATTTCATTTTTTATCATTTTTTTTTTGTCAACTTATAAATCATCAACAGGTAAATAAGTCAATTATCCAGTACTGGAAGAGGACTCTGGAGACTGGAAAGCAGCCGAAATTGAAGAGGTGTAAAAGTCAAAATCATGGGTCAAGACTAAGATACGTGGGGGAAGAGACGGGTCCCATAAATAGATATATTCCATAAATTAATTTCTATAAGATTTATGACCTGATCTCTTTTGTTCACTAGTTCTGAAACAATTCCAGAACCAAAATTTATTATAATCTGTTGGAAAATCCAAGACTTGTTCAATCGCATAAGTGGAGTTTGTGGAATAACAGACTAGACCCAGCACACACGAAAACTTTTGGATTAGACTTGGCTCAACTTAGAGGTAATGCTAAATGAAACTATAATTAGACAAATAAGTGGACAACTAGTTAAAGGACAAAATATTTTATTACACAAAATTTCTTCAACTTAATCGGGTTGATTTATCTCAGGACTAACTATTTGGACTTTTTGTAATTTTTTCAATTGTTCTAAATGCTCTATATTTTGATAATTTCTCAAAAGTTTTGGGATGATCTTATTTAATTATATTAGTGAATCACCCGTGCGATGCACGGGAAGAAAATCTGAATAAATATAATCGTATGCGAAATTAAATGAATATAAACTCAAATAAATAACTTCGCAAATAAAATATTGCAACATCATCATTAATAAATAACTTAGGACAAATTACAAATTATTAAATAACGGACTATTTATTGTAGTTCATTATTAAACTAATTTCTGACCATTGCCTTCTAGATTAGCTAATATCTAACCATTATTATTTGAAAATGCGAGGGAACAATGCAAAATGCATTTTCGGACATATCAAATAATTTTAATGGAATTTTGTATTGAAAATGACCAAAACGATGTTTTTCTTGTTTTCTGTTTTGTTTATATTTTTTATTTAAAAATTTGTTTCGTTGCCCACATATTTAGAAAAAAAAATCATACTGTATTAAAAGTAGTATTTCATTGGATTTTTTTAATCTGCTTTTAAAAAATCCTAGCCTACTTCACTTTTACTCTTGAGTTCTAAAAATATATATCAAATGTAATCTTTTTAAAAAATTATGTAACATATTAAAATCATATACAAAATGTATGTTAGTGACTATAGATCCAGAACACATTGCTCTAAAGTTAAAAAAAGGCTGAAATATTCATGTGAATATATTCTGTAAAAGTGTGTACAATGGCTTCTTTTTATGTCCAGGTGCTACTTTATAAACTACGAGAAAATCGTTCAATAGAGATAACAAAAGTTGTCTCTAACAATTGTCGCTCTAGACCCGTAGCTGATTCTCAATAGCGACGATTGCTTAAGCAGCATTTGCAACGACCTTTAACAACGACTTTGTGGTCTCTAATAAATCAAATATTTTTTTAAATTTTAATTAATTTATTTTGACCCATTTTGACCCAATTTCAACCCTACCCGCCAACCCGCGCTTTTTATTTAATTCGTATTATAATTGTGCAATGTAGAGATTTGAACCCTTGACCTAAGAGTTGAGTGACATCTCCTCAACCATTGGGACAATTAGATTCTTTTGTTTATTTTTGTTATGTATATTTATTAGTTAATCCTAACAAATTAATTTTTTAACGAATTTAAAATTTTAATATCATTTGTGTAAATTTATTATAATAATAATAAAAAAAATTCTAAAAATAAAAATAAAAATAGAAATAGAGACGACTCACAAAAGCAGTCACAATAGGTAGACTATTGAGACGACTTGCGGAGTCGTCTCTATTTCTTTTGGGACTACTCCCAATATAGACTTATTGCGACGAAATTTTTTTGTCGTCGCAATATGGTTACCCTATAGCTACGACCCAAACGAGTTGTCGATATAGGGTTTAGTATTTGCGACGACTAATTTGTCGTCGCAATTGGGTACGCATTAGAGACGACTAATTTGTCGTCGCAATTGGGTACGCATTAGAGACGACTTTTTATGTCGTCGCCAATTTTCGTCGCTGTTGCTCAAGTTTCTTGTAGCGATCAATATCTTTATATATTTCTTTTAATTTGGACAGAGCAACAGAATATATATCTTGAAATTTTTAAGCAATTGTAATAAAAAGAAAATATCTTTATCATCTAAATACAATTTATCACACTCACTAGAAATGGATGCTTGTGAAGTGTTCATAAATTAATTAGGATTATTTGGATCAAAAGCTCTCAAGTCTAATCCTGAGAACATTATCTCAGTATTTTCTTGTAATCAAATCAAATACTGTTGTTGCTCATACTGATGAAATCTGATAGTATTTCTTATCTTTTCCCACTTTTCTTGATTATTTTCTTGTTTTAACTCTCTAAGAAGTATTTCTATCTCTCTGGATCTTAAATTACTGATATTATTTTGAACTATTCTAAGTTTCTTAATATTTTCTCTACCATCATTACTCATAATCAGTAATTAGAACATATAAGATCATAAACATGTAAAAGCATGTAAATAATAGCAAGTAAAACTTACAGTAATCAATAGAAATAAACTGGTCTTCTCTCTAGTGTCGTCCTATAGCTGCCTTGTATGTACTCGATCAATCTTTTGAATCAAATGAATATTAGATGATTTTAATAATTAGGTACACAACTCCTTCCGCAAAAAAAAATTTCAATTAAGGTTGCACTTCTCACTCTAGAGAACTAGCCATGTTTTCATAAACGCTACTCACAGTATTCAGAATCTCCGTTTCCACTCCTATATCAACTCCTTTCAGAAAGACCTTATTTAAAACTTTTGCAAAACTACAATATTTTAAAACTGGAACAAGGCTCAAATAACATTCATAGATGCCTAAACTCATCAAACGGCTAACCAGACTTTCTGTTGAGCAACGAACACTTCAAAGAAGAAAACTCATTGTTGAAAAATATCATTACTGTCGGTGGTCATGAGAAACTTAACAAAAACATTTTCAAAAAAGTTTTGATAAAAACTCAAACGTCATTTTATTCATAGATTAATTTAAAATTGTAAATACTGCAAACTATATACAGACACCTTTGATACTCACCTTATGAAGTTTAGAACTTCATAAGTGATTACCTTGTATTGCTTTAACTTCAAACTGCTGTCTGCTAGAATATCTTTGAATACAAGTGGTGTATACAAAGGTTTTGAATGAAAGAGAAAGAATTTTTCTTAGTTGAGATGTTTCGGGATGCCTTCCTTCACGAATCTCTTCTCCTTTTATAGAGGCCTTCAGTTATTTTCCACCATTTCTTTGTTGATAAGAAAGGAATATTCTTTCGGTGTCTTTGAATTATTTTATCTTGACAGCTCTCCATTATGTTGACAGGTTGTAGCTTTATCTTTCACTATGTTGACAGCTCTCTTAAGTGGCCGGCAATTTTTCTTTAATAATAAAAACATTTTACACTTATTTATATGTCTAAATTAGAATGATATGTTTTCGTTTTAGAATAAATTCTACTCATTTATTTGTTATTTGTTTACATTGCAGAAAATATCCCAAAACCAAGTCAACATAGGAATTAAAGCAAATAAAAGCCAAATGGATGATTATTGGAGTTAAATTGTACACATGGAGATGTGCATGAAAACATTTGTGGACAAGATGAAATTAAATGAAGAAATCAAGAAATTGAGGATTAGATTGTCACAATTGGAAGTTGGAGGACTTGGAAGAAAATAAAGAACGAGGGCCAACTTAAACAAGAATCAAAGATGAAATTGCACATTACTCGGTGAACCACGCGGCCACGGCCTCTACAGCTATGCGATTGCGCGAAGAAAGTGAAATTAACAGAACCTGAAATCGACCAACTTCTTGACCACCAAACTTTACCCTGTGCGTCGGCGCAGTTGTCCAACCCAACAGTGAATTAAGACCCATGCCCAGATTTTCTCTTTGTTTGCCTAGGTTTCTTCTAGAACTATAAATACAACTTCTCATGCACAAATTAGAGAGCCTTTGAAGACCTTTACGTAGCCTTTAAAGTTCACAATTCATTGTTCTATCTTTCACAACTTGGAGGCAAAAATCAATGCAAAGGCGGGGGAATTGAATATTATCAATGGAGAGCAAAATCTTTGTGTAAGAATTCCTTTCTCTTGTTAATTTGATAAACTTTACATGCATAGTTATTATTATTTCTGCGTTTTTATTTCTTTATTGATGAATGAGAACGACTAATTTAATAATTGGGATATTCGATGTAGCTTAATTTTACACTTTTAATTCTATAATTCAAGTTTTTCACTTTTGTTGCATGTGTTGATTTTATTTTGTGTTTAATGCATGAATTAATTCGTGACTAATTCATTGATTTAATGAGTTTTTTTCATAATTCGGGTTGTATATTTCTAGTTTGGAGGTGGAAATCTCATTCTTTTGCATTCATTCGATTCTTTGGGATACAAAATATATATATTTATAATTGAAAATTTGAAAAAAAAAAAATCAAAAATTCAAAAAAAAATTGTTGATTTGTTTATTTCCTAGGATTTATTTTGGATTAACTTTGTGCTTTAACTAGAGTAAGGGACAACATAAAAACTTGTATTTTATTGACTAGTTATTTCTTCTTTGACTTCATATTCTTGAGCACATAGCCACTGTTAAATTATTACTTTTGTAAAAATATGTTTGACATATGTAGGGAATATTTAAGTAACTTGAACATATGAATGACTTTATAATCCCAAAACTTAGATCTTTAGACATCTCGACCCTGAATTAGAACCAAACTTCTCAAGAAGTAGTTTGGGGGTAGAAAAATTAGTATATGCATGTATTGATGGGATGATTGTATGTGATTCTTGATTTTGCACTTCTAGTCGAAAGGGGTTTGGTCAACAGGTATAAACCAACTCTAGCATAAAAATAGAAAAATGATAAAGTCTTATTCTACTCTTCGTAGTCTTTTTAATTTGAATAAGTAAGCTTGTAAGGGTGTTAAAAACTAGTACCCTAAATTTAACTGAATTGGGAGCTATTGACCCAAAGCTCGTTACATGTGTCAATTAGAAAGTATAAGGGAGAGTGGACTTACACATATTATCTTTAAACTTTTCTTTGAAGCCTTTGTGACTCGGGTTATTAAGTGTGAGGTGTTCTCTGAACTTGGTGCCCTAAAGTCATCTGACTTGGGAGTCATCAATCCAAAACTCGTTAAAGGGTCCACATAGAAAGCAAATAAGAAAAGTATTGCATAAAGATGATAAAAGATAGATACAATAAAAAGAAAAAGTCATCCATAAAATAAAATTGCATAGTATAAGCCTTGTTGACTGAAACAGTGGAGATTAAAGGTGTAGAATTGGGAATTTCTTAACATTGATTCGTTGTACATGCATATTTCTAATCCTGGCTATCTTGTGTGGAAAAAATGCAATAATTTTTTTTTTTTAGAAACCACTATAGATGAAAAGCCCGGGATTTGAAAGAAAAATAATAAGTTGTGATCATCCATGAGCGATGTAAGGAAAATCATTAAAACTTCATAGGTTGACCACATGAGATTTGAGATTACTTTTGCATAATAAGCCACACAATATTAAGTATATTTTTTGCATAAGTATGCGGTTGACTTTGGCTATTCACACACACACACACACACACACACTTGAAAGTCTAACATGAGATAACTAGAACTATTTTGTTGTGTTATTCAAACTTCTGTGCTAAAGTATAATGTGATCTAGATTTTTGAGGCATATGGTAAACAAGCGACATGACAAAAATATTTGCTATTTTTATTTTTATTTGTTAGTCTAGTTTTACTTTGTTCAATGACGAACAATAATTCTAGTTTGAAGGTATTTGATAAGTGTATTTTATACACTTATTTTTATGTCTAAATTAGGATAATATGTTCTCATTTTAGAATAAATTCTGTTTATTTGTTTATTATTTGTTTATAATGCAGAAAATATTCCAAAACCAAGTCAACATAGGAATTGAAGCAAATAAAGACCAAATGGATGATTATTGGAGTTAAATTATTCACATTGGAGAGGTGCATGAAGACAATTGAGAACAAGATTAAGTTAAATCAAGAAATCAAGAAATTGGGGACCAGATTGTCAAAATTGAAAGTTAGAGGACTTGAAAGTAAATAAAGAACGAGGGCCAACTTAAAAAAGAATCACAGATGAAATTGCACATTACTCGGTGAATCACGCGGTCACGACCTCTATAGGTGGGCGGTCAGGCGAAGAAAGTGAAATTAATAGAACCTGAAATTGACCAACTGCGCGACCACCAAACTTTACCCTGCATGGCCGTGCAGTGTCCCGGCCCAACGGCGAATTAAGTCCCATTCAAAGATTTTCTCCTTGTTTGCCTAAGTTTTTTCTACAACTATAAATTCAACTTTTCATGCACGAATTAGAGTCTTTGAAGACCTTTAAATAGCCTCTAAAGTTCACAATTCATTGTTCTATCTTTCACATATTGAAGGAGAAAATAAAGATAAAGGGAAGAATTGAAGATTATCAACGGAGAGTGAAATCTTGGTGCAAGAATTCCTTTCTCTTGTTATTTTGATAAATTCTACATGCATAGTTATTATTATTTCTGCATTTTTATTTCTTTATTGATGAACGACCAATTTACTAGTTTGGATATTCAATGTAACATAGTTTTACGATTTTAATTCTATAATTCTAGTTTTGTGCTTTCGTTGCATGTGTTGATTTTGTGTGTGTTTAATACATGAATTAATTCGAAACTAATTCATTGTTAATGGGTTGTTTTCATAATTTGAGAGGTGGGTTAACAACTTAAATCTAGAAAAAAAATTCGGTAATTAGATAAAAGATAAAGATATACTTTTACTATTATTGAGATCGTTACATGAATTCTTGTGTTCCATGAACCTAATTATTATGACCCGCTGTCTAGAAACACAATTGACTAATTATGTAGCGTTGATTTAAATTCGAGAGAAGAACTTTATATGTATAAATGAATTCGATCGAGTACATTAATAGAAATAAAACTAGATAAATGGAATTAAAAGTATTGACTATGTGAAATTGGATGTCCCAAAACTTATAAACTGATAATTTAGAATATCTAAATGTCTTTTCTTTTCTTTTACTTTTTAGTATAATATTTTTGTTCAATTAAAAAATCCAAGCTTTACCGTTCAAATAAGGCGAGAACTAACACAATTTCTGTATTTAATTATAGTCTTTGTGGGATGATAATCCGGACTCAAAAAGTCCACTTTATTATTTGGTTGCGATATCGTATACTTGCGATTTAGCATATAATAGGAATTGTATTAATTATATCTTCATGTCCATTCTTAACAACCTTTTGGTTAGTTGGTAGGAAGTGTTGGTTTGTGATCCCTATCTTGATAATATAGAATGATGGGATCATTGTTTCTTCATATTTATCACATTCTATTGTGGTTGAAAAGAATCGGATATATATGTTTGTACTCTTAATAACTTAAGTAAATCTTCGGACTGCCTTTTTAACATCTATAGGAAGTAATTAAATTTTCCGTGAATCTTTGGTTGGATATATGCAGAGTATATTTTCTAGTTCAAGGCAATTTTGAACCCAATTAGCTAGCGCTCCTAGATAAAAATTTATCTTGTTGTATGTTCTATAGTGCATGGTCTTCATCCATTTTCCTACTTCAAGGTACCAATTGGACAATATATTGAAAATAATAATAAAGAAGATAACTTCCTCATAGTTATTTTTGTTTGGTAATTTTTGTTCGTAGCAAATCTTTACCACATCCTTTGGATCTATTTGCTCAATACGGATTTTGGAATTAATTCCATTACTCTGTGAAGAGGTTTCCATAACCTTCTTGATCTTGATTATCCTTCATAGATGAAGGGTTAGTATCTTTGTCCTTCATATCTTGTGTACAAACATCAAGCTGAGTAATACCCTGTGAAGGGGGGCTCCTAACGTTATCTACCCTTTCACTTTATCTTCTGGAAGAGCACTAATATTTACAAGACCCGGTGAAGTGATACTAGACTTGGTACAAGTATCTTTTTCCATAGGGGATATATTGATATTGTTGTGAAAGCTTTATTGCATATTTCTTATCTGCATTTCCAAATAATAAACTTTTATTTCAAGTATCTGAACATTGGTTCTTGATTCCTTAAGCTCCATCTCTGCTAAGATAAATACAGAGAAAGTTAAACTGTCCTTTAATATATTCAATATCAAACTTGAAATAAGAAAATCATATTTGGATCTAATAATGTATCTATTGAAAATAGATGGATCAACATTATTTTTTATAAATGCTTTAACTTTGTATTATCGGTCCTTATTAAGAACTTCTTTTGCAACAAATAATCTTCATATTTTTGTACTCCTCGTTTTACAGAAATGAGCTCTTTTCTGTTTGTTTCATATCTGGTTTCTACTTCTTTGAATGTTCGTAATGTGTATCCTGAAAGTATTTCAAGACAAGAACAATTCTTTTCACATTTATGTTATTTATGATTTTTATTTACCTCAAGTACTGCACCCTAATAATTACCTAAAGTATCAGTTTCAAGAATAAATAAATCTTCTTCTCGCGGAATAACAAATTTTAGTAGATTTTAATTCTTCTTTTACTTTCCTAATATTTCCGCGATCTCAATCATCCCAAAACCATATTACATTTTTCTTAGTTTTGGTAGAAAATGATTTTTAACTTGACACAATTTTCAATAAATCCTTCTGGTATAATTTAAAATATCGAGAAAACTTTGTAAATGTTTCTTATCTTTGATTTCTTCAGGAAAATCTTGAAATTTTTCACCAATATGAGATTGTAGTTGCAATTCTCATTCTTTTATAAATAGTCCAAAAAATTCTATCTCTATTTTTGTTATTTCAGCTTTCTTTTGAGAAAGTGTAATACCATGTTTTTTTCATTATATAACAAAACTTTTCAAGATGTTCAATGTGTTCTATCATATCTTTTGAATGAATAAGTAAATCATCTATATAGACAATACAGAAATGAAATGAGTAATAAGTTTTATTACCTCATCCATCCTTCTTTGAAATATCTGTGGTGCATTTTTCAATCCAAATGACATTATATTCCATTTAAATTGTCCTAAAGGATTATGAGTGCTAAATGCAGTTAAAGTTTGATATTTTCTGTGAGCATAATTTTCCAAAATCCTGATTTACAATCAAACTTTGAAAATATTTTCTTATTTTGTACTTGTTTAATAAAAATGTCCTTATTTTGTAAGTAATATCCATCAAATTTTGTAATTTCATTTAGCCTTTTATAGTTTATCACCATTCTGACTTTTCCTCTTTTAATTTCACTATGTTTCCTAACCATAAATGCTGGACTACTATGTGGGCTTTTACTAGGCCTAATCAACTTGGCTTTTAATAATTCTTTTAATTGGACCTTAATTCTTCGTGGTCTTCAACACTTTAGTTCATAGGTTCAACTCTTACTGCAATATCTGATTTTATAAGCTCTATTTTGGCTTTAATTTTATTTGTGCTCCATTTTTCTAATAGATTTTCATGATAAGTTTCAGAAATTTCTTTCTCAAGTTTTTCTAACTTATCTTCTATTTTCATTTTTAACACGTTAATTGGTTTAAATTTTTCTGTACTTCAACATCTACAATGCTGGGCTAAAGTGCTTTGATGATTAATTTCCTTGTAGGCTATGCTTTCGGCTCTTGTGATTCTAGGTGTAAATAACTTGTGTGCACAAGGGGTTGTGAACATATATTTATCAATGAGTAAAATGTGCATATTTTAATAGGAAATTTTGTCCTAATAAAATATCACATCCAATTGTAGATGACATATATAGATTATCAACAAATACTTCTCTAAATGATATTATAAAAGGTATTTGTGTAGCATATTTGCTATAAATTATTTTATTTCCTCCTGCTATTGTAGCAGTCACTATTTTCTTTAGATCATACTTTCAATTGGTATATTCATACATTTTCTAAAGAATCATTTTTATCAAAACTTGGATTCCTACCATTTTAATAAATTTTAACTTTTCAATCATATATACAATCTCTTCAGATTGTTCATCTGATGATGATGTTTCTAACTCATAAATACTACTACATTCACTGCTTAAATTCTCAAAATACTCAATTGGTTCTAAATAACTATCATCCATAAATTCTTTATAAACTTTGAGAGTTTTATATTTTGTTTATCATTTTTCTTAGGACACTAGGGGGTTATGTGTCTTTGTTCATTACAAATGAAGCATCTACATTTCTTGATATATTTCTTTTTAGGCTTTTCAAATCAATTCCTTTTCATGAAATAATTTTTATATGTTTTGAAGTTCATTTTCTTAAACTTCTTAAACTTTTTAATCTTCTTTTGTATTTTTTACATGACTTATATTTCTTCTTAGGACATCCAAATTGTTCTATTTGACCTATATCTTTGTAACAACACAAAGCATTTTTTTCTTATATTGTATGCTTTCTTATTTTCTAGTACTTCTCTGCACCAATTGCTTATAAATTCTTTTTGTAAATTTAATTCTACTTCCAATGCTATCTATATGTATTCATTCTTCATCTCATTCATGTAATATTTTATTATATTCCTTTAATAGCTTGGTTCCCTATGGAAATGGTAATTTTGTAAAGTAAGATCTTAAGATTGACTTATTATCTATATAATCTCATTGGATGATTGTGTAATATAATTTATGGAATTTACATGTATATCTTTCAAATTTGTACATATCGCATACCCTTAGATTTTCCATTGCAATCATTCTTTCATTATATTCATCTTGTTTTTTAGTTTCTTCATCTATTGTGCATCTATCTCATAAAAATTTCTTTTTGGGAGCTATTTCTAGCCTATTTAATATATCTCTAAGACCTTGGTCATTCTGATTATTTCTATTATCCAATGTATCGGTTGTATTTTCTCCATATTTTATTCCTTTTTATATATTTACTGGTAGTTTCCTCCACCATTTTGATACTATACTTCTAAACGTCTGTTTTATAAATCCAAATATTGTATATGTGTCCCATTTATTAAATTGTATTGCCAAATCAGTACTTTTTGTCCATGTTTCTATAGTTTTGTTTGTATCTACACAGTCTAAATCTAACCATATTCCTATTGTGTGGATTGATTCATTATATGATTTTATTGGATTAACTTCTTTTATAAATTGTTTTTTAATATTTCCACAATATCTATTTTAGGTTTTCCTATATCTTTGGTGACAAAGAAACGAGATGCACGGAATTAAACGTCGGAAAGTTCCGAACCCAAATTGTGAATTGACGGTGAAATCTTGACCCGACAATCACCACGAGGAATTGACGATGCGGATTGAAGAACCAAGATTTGAGAAACTCCACAAGGACTTGCCCAGTTTTCATTGATAAGTTCCTGATTGTGAACGTCACAAATACTTTCGCGAATATTTAATAAGTTCGGGATGAACGCCACAAGATGATAATCTTGATAAGTTCTATGAAAATATAGGAATCCACCTATATATTTGATTGAATCCTCAATAAACTGTTTATCAAAAATCAAATATGTCTGCTAATGAGCTCAAAACAGAGTTCTAATTGAACTAAAATAACTAAAACTGAAAAGGAAATAAAATCTGCGAGATTCTGCTCCGATTTCAACTGTGCGATCGCGTGGTTTAACCTCACGCAATCGTATGGTTATGTCTGAAACTCTCGGGTTGTTTTTTGATGCATGAGCGCTATCGCGTGGTTCAACTCCGACTAGTTCTTCGCCCCTTTTGAAACAACTTGATCCGGTTTTATTCTCGACTCGGACCCAACACAAAACTTGCTCAATTTTCCATGTAGATTGTTGTTACATCGCCCGTGTCTTGATTTCTTCTTTGAACTCCTTTCCCGGATCACATAATTTGGAATCCTTCTTTTCAAGGTATATAAGTTCCATATGAATCATTAGTATCTTCGTCACTATTAAATTCTTCTTTTACATTACTTGTGGATGAGTTTGTATTCATTTTAGTATTTTCTACTTGTTTTGTCAAATTTTCTAATTGTTTTTATATTCATCATATTCTTCTTTAGTAGATTCTAAGAATTTTCTTTCTAAATCTTCTACATCTATTATCATAAATTGTTTTATTTCAGAAATTTTATTTCCTTTATTTTTATCTTTAATTTTTTTTTTCTATAATCTTGAGGAGGATTAATTATGATTTTATGTTTTCCTTTTAGATTTTTATCTAGAATAGCATTTCATACTTTTAAATTATATTCTAGATTTTCCTTTCTTTTATTCTTTTCTTCGAATCCTTCATTCAAATTATTCTTTGGTAAATAAGGATAACTTTATGTTTTATATTTTTCTGCATTTTTCAGAAATTCTTCAATTATATTTTCTTCATCTGATAAATTCATCATGATTTTTTTCGTTACAGGGATCTGATACCATTTGACACCAGAGTGCGCAAGCAAGAATTATAATTATTTTACCATTCTTTTAAGTTCTTCATATATTTCTGTAACTCTGGTACTTAATTTTCTTCCCGGCCTTACTAATCATATATATTCACTATGTAAACTTCTAATAAAATTTCTCATTTTTTCTTCAAGTATGTGAGGGTTGAAAATAGACATATATTTAAACAAAAGTTATTTGGGCTTTTAATTGTTTGATTAATTGAACATTCTTTAATGAATTGGTGGATTTAGTTAAAATTTTACATTTTTGTCTTCTAGTGGAGTTGTTCTCCAGTTTGTTCAATTTGATTGTTCAAGTAGTGTTTTTCTCAACTTTTAGAGGTAACAAATGAGCCAAATCATCCATCCTATCAAGAGTTCAGGAGTTGTATTCAAATGAGCCATACGTCGATTTGAGCTCTTTCTTTTTTTTTTTTTTTTCATTCACTCACTAGACAACTCGTTTTTAACTTGCTATATTAATTTTTATTTTATTTTATTTTTTAAAGAAATATAGCTCGTGGACTCTTCTGCTCGGCCCATGAGGCCCACGAGCCAAAGGATCGAGCTGGGCCTAGTTTGTGGACACCAATCGAACTCTATGATTGAGTCGGCTCGACTTGATCTGTCGCCCCTAACTCTAATCATATGTAAATTGAGACGACTACCTAAAGCTCCATATTTCGTCAAATGTTCAAGTTTTAGAAACTTCCACTGCAAATCGTTTTGCCACACATGGAATCCCGGAATTAGATTTTGCTATAATAATAATAATAATAATAATAATAGTATTAAACAAACTTATTCTAATTCATTTAATTTATCGAAGAAGAGTTCCATGTGTAATAAATGTTTTAGCAAATATATGGTACACGCATTAGCATTCTTATTATGCTATTAATGACATCAATATATTTTTTTTAATGTATAAATTACTTTTCTTTTGTTTTATAATAATAATTATTTTTTTTATAATTATATATTGTATTATTTTGAAATCGAAAAATATATAATATAGATGTCAAATCAAAAATCTCAATGAGAAATTTAATACAAGCTAATAAGTGAGAGCAAATTGTAAGCACATTGTCCATAAAATCATCTCAAAGATCAAACGTAAAAATTTTATTTTATATTTTTTTACTTTTCCTCAATATCTCATACATTTTAAATTAAATTATTTAAGTCCTTTAATACTATCTATAATTTGTTAATTAATTGAGATGATTAATTTCAGTTGGAGTTATTTTTCTTATTAAATTAAAACAAATAATAAATATATGAGTTTTCAAAGTAAATTTAATTAAATTGTGTTAATTTTAACAATTAAAGATTTCGAGCAATTCATTTGTCATTTTGACATTATTTTTATTAATTTACTTATTCTGTTCATTTTATATTTTTTTATTATAAATTTAAATACTACAATATGCAGAATATATATTATAGATATTAACAATTAGTTCATAAAAATTTTATTAAACAATTGATCGGTCAGAAATTTTTATTAAATATAAAAATAATAATGTAATTATATGAATAAAGAAATTGTCAATATGAACAAAGAAAGCCGATTAATGTAACAATATTTATTAAAATTCATGATTATTTTTTAGTAAAATATTTGAGAATATGTAAGTTGAATTTTACCCATGTATTGTATGAGTCTAATTTTGTAGTTCAAAAGTCTATCGAACGTTAAATCCAAAAATCGAGTTGATATGTCTGCGATACAATCACTAAGCCTCTATTTTGGCAAAAGTGTGAAAAAAAAAACATTTTAACACAATTTCTCAAATTACTTTTTAACCACACGTATTTTCTCTCTTCACTTTTCAATCACATATATTGTCTAGAAAACATAAAAAACATTTTTTTAAACACAAAAAATTTAACAAACAGAGCCTAAAACACTTAATTAACGGTCCTTTCCTCACAAAGATGATAAAACAATTCAACGGCCTGCAATTTTTATTAAAATATTAAAATAATAATTATATGTTGTAAAAAATTGAAAAAAAACTTTTTTTTTTTAATTTTATTAATAATATATATAGACAAAAAGACATATATATATATATATATATATATATATATATATATATATATATATATATATATATATATATATATATTCGTTAATAATTTCTCTCTCTCTCTCTCTCTTTTTTAAGAAAAAGTTTTATTGACATATATTTAATATGCATTTAATTATATTAAATTAAATACATCGTATTTAAAAAAAAAATCAATTATACTAAGGTTCTCTTGAATTGAATTTCACTTTCATACATTCTCAATACTATTTAATTTGTTACATTCATTTAAATATAGGACTGCATATATTTAATTTGTTGTAATTTCTTTATTTTATGTAAATTACAATATTTTGAGGATTATTATTTTTATTCATGGTAGTAAAAAGTATTTGGACAAAAGATTTTATTTATTCTATACAATATAAATTTGAAAAATTGCATTATTTAAATTAAGTTTGAGCAATTGTTTAGAATATATTTTATTATAACTTCCGTACATCATACATATACGGGCAACCAAAAACTGTACAAACAATTTAATATTTAAAAATATTTTCCAATTATGAGAATTCTAATTCATTAATATTTTAAGTATTTGTTGACAGTTTTATCATTAATCAAAGCAAACTGTATGTTCAAACCTTTTTTTTTTTTAATTTTGTAACAATATTTATAGTAAAATCATTTTATATTGTTCTTTCGTGCAACGTACTAGTATGATACTAGTATTATATTATTACTATCATTGAAATCTATGTTTGATTATTTTAATTTTCTAGGTGAAAAAAGTGAGAAAATTTTTAACTTTTATTGTTTGATTGACATTATTTTTCATGAAAAATAAAGCAAAATTTAACTATTTTAATAATTTTATTATTTTTTTACACATTTTTGCTTAATAATAATAATATTAAGTTTTACGTAAAAAATAAATTAATTAACTACAACAAAAATGATCAAACGTGACAAAAATGGTAAAAGATTTTCCTTGAAAAACGAATTCTTCAAAATCAAGGACAATACCGAATTTCGAGACAACTTGTAAAAAAAAAAATTCCATGAAAAACTTAGACAATGACAAAAGTAGAAAAATCACTTGAAAAACTCATTTTCCATGAAAAATAAAGTGTTATCAAACACAACCTTAATTCATTCCAACATGTGAATTAAATGAAATGCTAATTAGATGAGGTAATAAATACTTCATTACTTTCATAGATGATCATTCCAAGTTTTGTTATATCTTGATGAAATATAAGATGAAATCTTTAATATGTTTTGAGATTTACATAATTTTGTAGTAGAAAGCCAATTGTATAGAAAAAGACAAATTGTTAAAAATAGTAGTTTTGAATACTTCTCTAATGAATTTAATCTCTTTTATGAACAGTATAGCATAATAAATAATGTAGTACACCTAAAACACTCCAACAAAATAATTTGGTCGAGAGAGAGAATATAACCACCGCCACAACCACTACTAGAACCATGGGCGCCGCCACCAGCCATCCAAATAAAAAAAATAAAAACCGATCTCATAAACATAGCAAACTTGAATGCACTAATCGAAAAAACAGATTTGCTTCATCGTGGAAAAAACACAAAGATCAAATTATAACGAAATCGGGCATTTATTAGTTTTTCCTTTTTCCCTTTACCTATTCCCCTGTGCAGCAGTGATAGTACAGAAGCTTTTCGGCCATTGCATCAAAGTGTCAATCAACACTCAAAGCTAATGGACATTTGCATATATTTCTTGTCCCACATGAAGCCATGCACCGTGTTCAGTACTATCCTCGTATCTCAATAGTATGCCGAAACATATTTTCCCCTGTTCCCGCAAAATTGCAAAAGTCAAAATGGTGAACAATTACTAGAGCAAAATATTGGTATGTGAGGTAGTTGGCTCACCTTTACTCTTCTGTAAGATGCTAAAGTAGCTAATGGTTCGTTTGATCTATACACCTCCCCAGAGCTAGAGGTCATGTTGATCATCTGGCAACGATTGCAACCACCCAAAGACTGCAAAAGCAAAAGAACGGGAAGATGAAGAGAGGAATTCGAGCACAAAAGTACTCGGGTACACAAATTTACAGTTTCAACAGAACGTAAGCAAGAAAGTGTCTAGAACCTCAAACGCTATGCACGGTCATTCATTTGTTGATATTAGAAAGAATCAGTCTTGTACTTTGGTTGGTTATTTTCCTTTTCAATGTTACAGAAAACCAGACTCACACTGAAATATTTGTCTCCAATTTTCAGATTTCTCCACTCATCTTCTATATAAGGCTTCCCACCAGAAATAACAAGGTTAGGGCGAAATCTCATCGGAGTGACTTCAGTAGGAGGTTCATGGGAGCCATTCTGCAATTCTAGTACAATGAAAAACGAATTAGGCCTTTTCAAGCACGAAATGTATATATCTTCTTAAACTTTATTCAAGAAAACTAATCAGTCCTGATAATAGAGAACCTTGTTTTTTCATAACAAGAAATGCACTTCATGGATATGCAAAAGAACGTTTAAAATACGAAAGCAAGTGCACAGTACTTACTACATCTCAATCTGGTGTTCAGATCCGCAATGCTTTCCTCGGAAATCAACAAAAACTGAGCTTCATTCACAAAATTTAAACTAGTAGCCAAATCTCTGCAGATCCCTGGACTATTGTTCCTATCAGGGCATGAATGAGATTGTGAACCAGTACTCCTTATAAGAGTACAATGCTGACCAACAGCTTTGCTAAACCAATTATTGACTTCATCACTGTAAGCCTGGACTTCATATCTAATCAATAAATAATGGACAAATATAAGCAAAAGGATGAATATGAAAGAAATTAGCACATGATTAAGGAAAGCTTATAACAATTCCTTTGGGCTCTTTCACTAAGACTGAAATCGCCAAATCTCATTGACGTAAAGGTGTGAGCACTGAGCGCTATGCCCCATGTGGTAGGATGTCGCAAGGGGCATGGACAGATGGAAACTCAGGTAAACTCGAGTCAAGGGGAAAGGAAAGGAAATCATAAAGGAAAATACGGAAGAAAATGAAAATGTTTTGAAATTCGAGAGTGGGCATTAACTCGTAGAACCTAAAGAACTAAATAACTATGGCAGCGATAGAAATGAATGGTTTTTAGCAAAAGAAATTCAATGGAAAAGTCCTTGAATCTTAAAAACCAATTAGTAAAAGAATACACACGTTAATCATGAAAAAGAGTTAGTGGAAGAAAAAGATGACATTCTGGAGTACAACAAAACCGAAAAACACACAGAATGACTACAGAAAAATCTCTGTTGTCTGAAAGGGACAGCAATATTTTTAAAGATGGAAGGAAACTAAACCCCCCTCCCAAAAAAAAAAGGTACCATGTGAATTTGAAAAAGAAAGCAAGCTTTAACATACTCAAGTGTATGTCATGGAAGCAGTCTTATGAAAAGGGTGACGTGGGTCAAAATATTTGAGTATCTTAAAAGTAAAAAATGAAGAGTTTCACCTTTGAACTCATATGTAAACACAAACCTCATGTAACAATACCTTCACCAAAAAAAAAAAAAAAAAGATGCAACCATTTTGTGGGGGGAAAATATGAAGAAAGAACGAACGAACGTCAGAGCTAAGGTTCTATAAATACAGAAACTCCAATGGTCATCAATGTTTAAGATGATGATGATGATGATGATGATGATGATGATGATGATAATAATAATAATAATAATAATAATAATAATAATAATAAATACAAGCAAAAGCTAATTATCGTATATAATCCATGACTTTCTAGACAACCCAAATAAGAACATAAATTCACACCTTTGAGAATGTATCTCCATCTCCTCTTTACCAGAATCTGATTGAAGTTTAATCTGCAGTTTCTCTTTGCAACGGGGTGACTCCACAAACAGCATTTCCAAATTGAGATCAAGCAATGTAGTAATATAGCACATATCTGGAACCTAGAATCCATAAACAATTTATCAGAACTTAGCATTACATGAAAAAAAAAATAAAAAAAAAAAAGAATTACATAATTCAAGCTGATCAACTATATATTACAAAATATCAAACTTTCCTGAAAACTAAGCCCTTGTTTAGTGGGAATTAAAATCAGATTTTATTCTAAGTCAAAATCAACAAATTAATTTAACCACTCATTTTATGGGGCACATAACTTATCAACCACACATTTCATCAATTTTTATCAAAGATCTACAAAAACCTGATTTGAATCCACACCAAACAGGACCCAAGTATGCAAGAATAGAATTTGACTTTCTTATTTGAGCCCACATTGTTGACCATTTTTGTACTCTCTAATCACCTAATATTTTATAGGATACAGGTAGTTGAAGCAAATGGGACAGAAATAATGAAATTTGATATCCTCTACCTCCAAAAAAATAAAAAATAAAATACAACATGCCTAGCCAGACCAAAAATGACTGCAAACAAATCATCAGCATGAACATGAACATGAACACCCTAGTATCAGATTCCACCTAAATTACATCAGATAAACCAGAAAGCTTTAGCAAACAAAGGTGATGCACATCTCTCACGTCTACAACTATTTTTACTTCTGAGTGTACTTTTAAAAAATTACAATGACTTAGTACTCTTTCAAACTCAACATTACGCCTAAATGATCCAACATTACTATTTGACAGTTGCCATGTTTACCGCACATTTAAAGCGAGAACTGAAGATGATGGTCTTGCTTGAATAAAACCCAAAATTTGAATGAATTAAGTTTCAGTCACCCGAAAATTCGAAAGTACCCCCACTTTAATATATTCTGCATAAGACTCCGCATTAATTTTAATGACGTAATACCCATATTCAGAACTTCTAAAAGTTCTAACAGCTATCATTCATTTGAATTATTGGAAACAGTAAGTAGATATGGCCTTCACATATGAACAGACCCGTATGCAAAATTTCAGATAAGTAAGAAGCTTGCAAAATTTGCCTTTGAATTGGGCTGCAAGTTAAACTAAAGTATGCGATGGACTAAGGAACACCGGCTGGATGCACTGGTTCAAATGTGCATATAAATTCACCTTCTTTTGAGTAAGAGTTTCCCCATTTAAGCTCTTGAGAAGCCATTCTCTATCATGTAGCAATCCTGAAATTCAAAGAAAAAGTACAGGAAATGATACTTTCATGAAACACTGGTTACTTAAGTTTATAATGAAGATAGAACCTCTGCACATGTTGAAAGAAGTATGAGAGGATATGTGTGTGTGTGTGTGTGTGTGTGTGAACAAATATGTCGGACCTCGATCTGTGACCAGCAAAGATGCCACACGTGTAGTGGACCTGGTTGCAATCAATTGCGGGTATCTTTCTAATAAGTGAGAATTTTACTAAAACGACATCGATAGAGCACATCTCATTTATGTATGACCCTGATCCGGAACCAGCAAAGATGCCATGTGCAGTGGATCAATATTAATCCACTAAGGTTTTATTTTTGACAAGTGAGAATTTTACTAAAACAACATCAATTGAGCGCAGCTCATGGCTTGTGGGTTCCTGGGTTGACCCTGAACCTTGAGCAGCAAAGATGCTACACGTGCAGTGGATCTACACTGATCAATTAATGTTTCTTTTTGATAACAGAGAATTTATTAAAATGACACCAATAGAGACAGCTCATGCCTTGTGGGTTCCTGTTAAACACTTCCTACTGGGTCTAAATGCAGGAATAGGAAATTGTTATGAGCCCATGAGAATCAGTATGTTATGAACATATTATTGATCCAAATGTAAGAAGTAGATAGGTATTAGGTAATGCAGTTTACAAATGTTACCAGTATGAGTTAGAGGCCAACTCTCCACACTGAATCCTGCACACGATTTTATTGGATAGATGGAAATAGATTTAAGAAAGTATCTCGCAGTAGCTCTATCAACACCTGAAATGAAAAATGGAGAGATGCTAAGCAAAATAGTCAAAAGTTAATTAAAGTGACAACATATCTCCTATCAGAAAGATACTATGATTGACTGACTTTGCATGTTTCATTACCCAAAAAAAAAAAAAATGTTGAACCAAAATAAATACACCAGAATTAACAGTAGAGCAAAACTTAAGAGTTTAAATGATAACCTTCAGTTACAGGATGGATAGCCCTTGCCACAGGTGGCAACTCTACAAATCCATTCTCAATAAACCTCAAAAATTTCTGCAAACCAAAACCAGAAAAAGAAGAATGATAAGTAATAAATGGGAAACAAATCTATATTTTCTATATTTATCATTCTACAACCACTCTGATAAAAGTAATACCATCAAAAAAAAAAAAAAAACTTTTTATTCAATTAGTTCATTAAATGTTCACAATGGGACTTGATTGCAAGAAATTCAACAACTAGTAGGACAGCTAGAGTGGAGTTTATCATAGTAGTATATTACAACAGAGAAGATAATGATTATTTAAAAATTTAAGACAAAGTTATTGTGTAGACTTGTATTATTCAGGTAATAAAGAATGATATGACAGAAATGAATTGGACAATAAGGTCTGCCATGGTGATTTTTAAGGTTAAAACAAAAACCTCTATGGCCTATGGGAGCAATATCATAAACAGTGCAAATCTCCTTCAATAAGCTTGTGAAAGGTTAACATTCAGAAAACAATTTGACATCGGAAAAGTAACTGCAGCTTTAGACGCATAGAGGAATACCCTTGCATCTCCAAATGTTGACATGTAACCGAATGACACTCTAACAGCTCCAGTTGGTTTTCCGTTTATTATATCACGATCATCCCAGCAAACATGACCTGCCTAAAACATAAAAATTATGCAATATAAAGCTGGACATGAATTAGATACTCTCTGTTATCACAATCAGTTAAAGATCCAGATTTACCTCTACGTTAGAAAGAAGATCTGAATGAGATAAACCAAGGTATTTTGCACATGCACCAGGATTACAAAAGCATCCTGTCTACGCACAAATTTAGGAAAGAAAAAGGAAAATAATTACATCAGAAACCTCTAAAAACATTATAAACCTATTAACAAATTAGAAAAATGTCCTGATAGTCATATCTTAGCCCATAAACAAAGTTCAAAAGATGAAAATAATTGTTAGCACATGAAATAATAAAATTTGCATATATTTTTCCACTTAAAAAGAGTGTACACAAGAATGCGTTCAAAAATTTTTTTGCCGCCGAATCCCGCCTAAATGTTTTTTTTAGTTAAAAAATCTATTTTTTTTATATAAAAATATATTTATAGTTTTAAAAATAATTAAAATAATATTAAAAACAAGAAACACATTATGGCGCCTATTCTTCGCATCGACACACCTAAACTTGTGATTCTTGATTCTCGACCTCGATGTTTCGCAACGTATTACGCCTTTTAGAACATTGGTCATATGTGCATAACTAACACCATAATAAACCATGATTCACGTTATTACTAAATGGCCAAATAATCCTTAAAACTGTGCCAAGATGTACAGAGTAATGCACAAGGAGTTCCATAAGCAAAGCACATTGATAGTAACTTAAGGGTGGCACCTCCTTAATTGGTAATCCTTCTTTTATGAGGATGGAATGACAACATATATCCAAAATTTGAACATCATATGTGATTATTTAAAATTTTAATATATTGTGGACAAAAATGAGAAAAATTATGACAGCTTAAATCCAAAAAAAAAAAAAAAAAAAAACGAAAAAACGCAAAAGTTCTCAGCAAAGTTAATATTCTTGAAAGCTTCAAGCAATTTCTCCCATTAAGAAAGCACATAAAGATCCGTCTAAGGAAAGGAATGGCTAAAACTTTCCTGTTGCTCTAAACTCTTACCCGTAACTGAACACCCGATAAGGATGCCAGTTTTTCCACCTCCCGATAGCCGAACCAAGAACCTTCCGGCCTTTTCAAGTTAAATGAAACTGTAGGACCCATTTTATTGCATAACACCTGGTGAAGAAACTCAAAATCCATTCAGTTCATGTTCGTATGCCAAAGTAAATAAAAGTGAAGTCTTGAAGATCACAATATATTAACTAATAACTAAGCTATAGAGTTCAAAGGTGCATTAATTTCTTGATCTTAAAGTAACAAATAATGTTAAAAATAATTCAAAAAGAGGGTTTTTCTTTTTGGAATTGCTCATTGTGACAGAAAGCACTGGACAATATGAAACAACCCATATGTAATTGCAATTTAGTTTCATCTTTTGCAAGTCGCAAGTCTGCATTTAATCTTTTCCCGCCCATTCTGACTTTCCAAAAACAGAAACTCACTTTTTTTGCCTATACATTATTATTACGCCATTTTTTTTATTATTATGGACATTTTTAATACATATTCAAAATTCTGCTGGAAAACGAAAGGACGTGTAAGAATATGTAAAGACTATTTGACCGTGTTTGCAGAACGAGACAAACTTTTTGTATACATCAATTACACGGTTTAAATACATTCTGTATACAATATTTCAATATAAAATGACTGGTAATATTGTTCTAGCCATTTCTCGATTTCATCTGAATTAGCAATCTCATTTTATTGTTGTTGTCTTCATTGACATGAAATTGTAGCGTGTTGATCATGTCAAATTCATTATAAATGTGGAACGAAACATTGAGCGTATATTTGGTAAAGATATTTGGCCTTTGCTTGATAACCATTATTTTTAACTCATTATTATCATAGAGTAATCCTTTTTAACTACCCATTTTATCAAAAAAAATTGTTTACGAACTAATGCCAATAAATCATAGGCTCAATATTTTTGTTTCCGTATATAACTAATATTTGAAACAAAATATTGTTCCATAAATAATAAATTTTATTAAATTAGCGTACTACATCAATATTAAAAACATATCTATATTTTGAAGATTTTTATCATACATTAAAAAAGCTTTTTCGAATTTAATTCAGTAATTCGATTGGGAATAGTATGATGACCAGATGATGGTCATGCAAATATAAAATATTTTATTATAATCATAGTTTTACAATTTTTAAATTTTCGTATTTAGTAAATAATTTGAAGTATGTCTATTAATTCCTCATTGTATTTCAAGTAACGGTGATGGGACAATCGGAATTCCAAATAATGTTCATGATAATTACATATGATTTCAATTTTGATATAGAAATCAGCCACCATCTACTTTGAATTGGATATATAATCTCAATAATACTTGATCAAAAATTTAAGAGAGAGAGAGAGAGAGAGAGAGAGAGGACTTATCGTTACATGGTTGTTGATTCCAAATGTATTCTCTTTCAATTTATTCGTGAGAACTAATAAAACGTAATAATATTAAAAAATAAGTTTAATGGTTTTTTATTATTTATGTAGTATATTATGATATTGGAGATCCTTATTGGAGCCGCGAATATTGTGTGCATTATTTTGGTACGATGAACGAGTAGAAAAACAATTCAAACCAAAAATACCAAAATTCTCTGTGTACGCAAGGAAAACTTGAGCTGTCATTTATGCGAACTCCTCCAAATTTTCTTAGTGACCTATTGAAGGATCAAGTGACAAGAGTAAACATTTTTTAAAAATATCCGTTTGTACAACACGATGTTTTCTTTCATGTCGATGGGAGGTAAGATTGATTCTAGTTTTAATAAAGGTAAGTCGCCTCCGGTATTCAGATTGCATGGACAGAACTATCACATGATTGGAAGTTTGTTGCCATCCGAAGGTTCATCTCCAAAGTTTGCTCAATTATATATTTATGACACAGAAAATGAAGATTCCAACTGGATGGAGGCAATATGGCAATATTCATTTATTCACTTCAGGTTCGAAGAAGCTTTTTTGTGCAAAATTTGTAACATTGTAAACCTGAGTGTATACCATTCATATTTTTAAGTTTCAAAGGAGACAGTACCCGCTGATTGTGTCATACGCAATGACAATAAACAAGAGTCAAGGCCAATCACTATCAAATGTTAGTCTGTACTTGAAAAAATAGGTCTTTAATCGTGGGCAATTATATGTTGCAGTGTCGAGGGTTACAAATCGTAGTGGATTGAAAACTATGATTTGTAACAAAGATGCTGAACCTACCAGTACTACTACAATCGTCGTATATAAGTATTTCAAAATTTGAATTAGTGGTTTATGTATTTTGTGATCCTTTAGCGACAATTATAAATGACCAACTTCTTTTTTTGTGTAATTATTACCATTTTTCTATTATTACATTTTTTTTTTAATTTTAAAATTTTCATATTTAATAAACAATCATTTTATAACAAATTTTTACATGTCCTGTGCATCGCACGGGTGCAAATACTAGTTTTAGTTATTCTGTCCATTCCTCAAACATATTGACAGAAGAAGATTAATTATACTGACCTCTGAATCTCTTAATCCATAAAGCGTGCAAACATGATGGCCATTAGCATGCCTCAGATCCAAGAGCTTGTTCCTCACATAAGTAGCTAGTGATGACGTGTGCCTTCAAAACATTGAAGCTTATTTAGAACAAGTCCTCCATTTAAGTTTAAATTTCAATCCAATGAGAAGAAAAGATATTTCAAGGTGAATATATTATGCCAAAGGAAATGAGTGATGTTTGTGGAAATTTCACAGGAGAAATCATTCAATAACTGTTACTCCAAAGCATGCTAACTTTGATTGACTACTGAAGAAACTAAACTGCAAGCTCCAAGCTTAACTTGGAGACAGTTTCAAATCTAATTATTAGGAAATCTCTTTATGGGGAGCGACGACCTTGTTTCTCATAATCATAAACCAGAAAATAATGGTTCATAAAAATATTTACAACTAGTGCTATGTTATTGAGATATCTGATACACAGACAAGAACTTGATTAAAAAATTTAGACAGAATATTTTTTATTTTATTATTATTATTATTATTTTTTATAAAACTTGATTATTGTTTGTCTTGAGATGGAGTTTACTGCTATATTTTCTGATACATAATCAGAATCTACGAGTAATGCCAGAAATAAGGAGTCAATAATACTCATGCTTGTGCTTGTGTGCTAGTGTTACTGCAGATGCTGCAAAGTTCTATTATACCGGGATATTGCAGGCATGGTTAATGCATTGAGGATTTTGAATCCGTGGTGAAGGGACGTTATACTCAAGAATGATATGGTTCCATCCTCAAAATATTCCTCAACGCCCTCTCTTCTTCTGAAAAAGTCAATGTCTGCAATTGATGCAGCTACTGTGCCTGAAACAATTCAGATGTCGCGTCAGAGCAGTTTATCTGTCGAACGTAAATATAACGGGAGGAATAGGTCCAAGAACAAACCTCCACTAAAATATGTCTTCTTCATTAACTTGGCAGCTTCTGTTGCATTTTTTTGGTGGGAGAGGTCTGTTAGTGTGTGTTTCTTGGAAACAAAAAGGTAAATTTCAACTATCTTGTGATAAATTGATACTTACTTACATAAAAGAGAAAGTCAAAATCATAAAATTTTTTTGCTATGAAAAGCCTGTTTGGTGTAAGAATTTTTGGATGAGTTTTGAAAAATTTTGAGTTTTTTGGAGAATGGGTGGTTGAAAAGTGATGGGTTCTACTGAAATGTGTGGTTGAAAATGAACTTGAGGAAAATTGTGAAAATTTTACCACTACCAAACAGGCTCTTATATTCTTTTTTTTTTTTTTTTTGGGTCAGTTACTCGAAACACGAACCCAAAAACATTTCAAGGGAAAATGGAACCCGTGAGGAAAAGGAAAAGATCAGGATGCAGAACATAATAAAACTACAGGAAAAATTCCTCCTCTGAATTCAACTGCTTACCATTTCGGACAATAAGAGCTCCAAGTCCAGTAGGGTAACCAAATAGCTGGCGAAAATAGAACCAAGGATCAACTCTGCCCTTCATAGCATAATTAGCAATATATTTACAATGAATTCGTACAACTACAGAGATCTTATACAAGTACCTTATAAAATGACAACACAACAAAGTCTGCCTTGTATTTAGACAAATCAGGTGGTGCGGTTGTACTTCCTTTTGCAGCATCAATAAGAACCATCCACTTCCCTCTATTTACAGATATTAAGCCAGGACATATTTCAGGAAATCTTATTGGAATAAACATATATTTCATTGCGGAAAGGTACACTAGCAAAATAACAGTCAAACCATTAAAAAAAAAAACAAAGTATAAAACTCTAAACTGTAGCAATTCCTGGCTACTTTCTTATCTTCATTATCTCTCCTATCTCTTTTGTACCTAGATCCTCTTTTTTCACTATCAATTAACAAACAAGCTGACAAAAATGTACATAATGTTTCCAGACAACTAAAACCTTTTACCAAGTAAAATCCCTCTTTGAGTCAACCTACAGAACACATAACACGTCTTCACAAAGTAAAATCCCTCTTAAGCTCAATCTACAAGAAAATACAACATATCTTCACAAAGAACCCCCTCTGAAAGACTCAAACTACTGCATCATGCAGGGGGGAAAGGCAAAAAACTTCAGAAATAGAAATCCAATTCTTTATTAGACAGGCCAGAAAAGTAGAGGCATTCAAAGACAACACCTCATACAACTAATTCATAGGATATTCAGCTAATCTTGAAAATCAGTGTAAGAGAATCATATTTTCTTAATTTTGATAAGTTAGTAACATTATCGACAGTCCAGTTATAACTCGTATACCTGTGATATGGAGAGGACTCAAACATTTCGTATGAATCTTCCTTCATGAAATTTACCAGGTCAAGGTTGAATCTCAGACCTGAAAAGTTGCATTCCGAGGGAAATGCAAATAAGTTGTATGCATCACCTGTGATTAGAAACAAGTAAAAATAAATATGATATGATCAGGAGAACTGTTAATTTCAAAGGTAAAATACATCTGCCTTACCCTTCAGAGGTAGGTTCCCGAGGAACAAGAACAAGCACATGATTTGTTTTTAAATCTCCACATCAAAGTATATTCTTAAAAACCATTTATAAACTTTCCTTTACATGCAAGTTTGATTTGATAAAAAGATCAATTTCATGAAGTTGAAGAACAAGGCGTGCTCACTTCAAGCAATTGTTTATTGAGAAGCTTTTATACATGATTTATTTTCATTTTGAGTTGCAATGATTAACTTGCAACAAATGCTACTATCTTGACTACAGCATAATATACTCTATCAAAAACATTAGATGAAAATAGTACTGGGTTGAATAGATGGGCCAAAAATTTATGTAACAATTCATTAAAAATATTTTCTGGAGAAAATGTGCCAGATAACTTAACCGGTGGCTTCTTTTTTAGGGAATCTTGGTTCACTTCTCCTCTGCACTTGGTGTGGTAGAACTTTAATAGCCGATTTACCACTGTTGGGTTGATCATGATCTACCTCTTCAACATCCACAGAAAAAGCTGCAGCTCCTTCATTGAGTGCATATCTAAAGATTATTAAGGGAAAAAATATTCGAAAAATACTAATTAACAAAACTGTGCTGGGGAATCAGAATTGATGACCACTTTCCTCGTCAGAGTAATGCTAGCATTCCACAATATCAACATCCTCTATATCATTATCACTTTTTCATTAAATGGTCATGGTTCTACATAACATCTTATATCGTTATTCAAAGTCAAGAAACAACAGTAATTGATAGGAAGGATACTCTCTGATTCCAAGTACACTGTTGTGATTCTCCATGGTATACATAAAAGTACTTTGACTACTCCAAGGAAAGGTCTCTCCAACAAGTTTCAGTGCAGATGTAGCCCCAGAGGTAAATACGCATTTATATTCTCTAGGAGAAGCATTAACGAAATTAAGGACCTGCACCACAATCATAATCAATTCTCAAATATAATTTTGAACTTCATAAGTTACTCTTAAGGATAGATATAGCAAGCAAAATTCAATTCAGTAAATGGTCTTCTAAGCTGAGAAGTGAGAGAGCTGATGATAATGACTTACCTGTCTACGAGCTTCGTCAACAATGTTACTCGTTGTCACACTGCAGTCGCTTTGGCTATCTATATGTTTTTTGTAATTAAGAAATCCATTCATAATATAGTAATAATATCAACTAATTCAGTGATGAAATTAAAAGCTTAAGGATACGGGGATTTCCATAGAGAGTAGAATTAAAATCCTTGAAAATGGCTTCCATTTGTGACTCAGAATACAGAGTTGCTCCAGCATGATCCAAGTAAGCCACGTCTAAGCAGTCGCCAAAAATGATGTTTAAATTATAAAAACATATATTCAAATACCATATACTATAATTAAGTATCCTATTTAAAACAAGAATCATTTTTAATTTCAAGATTAGATAAACAACAGAGCGATAGAACCCTAACCATACAAGCGTTTAAATTCGGTGGCTCTGAGCTCATCAATGTTTTTGGGTGCAATTGGATAGCCGTAATCGTCACCAAAATCCTTCAAGAACCCTTCTTTCTCTGGGTCGATTGCCATATTGGAATTCTCACACTTCAAAAATGCAAAATAATTACTCGAATGGCCAAGTGCCTTGTAGACTGGTGCTTCTGCTGCTCAACAAGTTGAAATTATTCGGTACGGCAAATCTTGAGCCGCTGTTGATTTGTTATTTGGTGGCTAAGCCAATTAAGGGGCCCCAAATTCAAGATTTGGAATCGGGCATTCTCGTATGATCACTCTCCAATGATCATGTAATAATATTAGCTGTCAAGTCAGCATGTCCAATGCTTCCGAGGCACAAAAATTCGTGAAATTCACTTTAATATCCCTTTTTCCTTCTTTTTCTTTCACATTCTTCTCTTTTTCTTCACTTTTCATACATTTTACAATCACACATTCTTCTTCACATTTTCCACTAGTGTTTTATTAATTTATTTGAAATTATATCTATTTTTCTTTATTTTCTCCTTTTCCCACTCTTTTTTCTACTTTAAACATCTATATTATCTCCACAATTTAAATTTAAAATAATATATCTATCTCTTTCTTTCTCTCTTCTAATCCACGTCCCCAATCCTTAGCCCCATTGAAAATGCACTAACTATTATTTAAGTGTGTTCCATAACGTAATCATTACTGTTTATAAACCAATTTATAAACAACACAATTTCCCAAATTTTAACCATCCAAATTCTCTATTTACTTTTTAACCACACATCTTACTTTTTAAATAGTAAAAAGATTGTTTATAAATTGCTACAGTGTTATCGAACAGAGCAGTAATTGTGACCAAAATATTGATTAATTGTAACTTTGTGCGACTTATGATGAGTACGAAATGTAACCAATTATTAGGTAATTATGACAAAAAATGTGATCAATTTTATGGGTAAAAATCGTGACCAAATGTGATTTTGTGACCATTGGACATGACCAGTTAAATTGATTTATATGTTATAAAATTATTCTTGATAGGCCACAAATGTGACCAGTTACTAGGTGACTGTGACCAATAAATAATATGCGACTAAAAATATTTTCTAGCAATTATTTTTGTAATTGGTGATTGTGACCAATTTGTTAGGTAATTGTAACCAAAATATTGACTAATTTTCATCCATGACTTTGTGTGACTTTTCTAGTCACAAATGCGACCAATTTATTAAGTAATCATGATCAAATTATTGACTAATTGTGACTTTATGCTACTTGTGATGAGTACGAAATGTGACCGTTTGATTTAAGACAACATTGACTTTGTGTGACCCTTATAGTCACAAATGTGGCCAAATATATTTGAGATTGTGACCAACTATAACTTTGTGTGACCATTGAAAGTTGAAAGTGACCCGTTGAATTAATTCGTATGTTATAAATTTTATCGGTCACAAATATGACCTATTATTAGGTATTGTGAACAAAATATTAACTAATTGTGATCAAGAAAATGATTAAATGTGACCAATAAATAATATGCGACTAAAATTGTTTGATTGAGACTATACTTGTAATTGTGACCAAATTTTGTGTTGTGATTTGTTACGATTACTGGATGTGACCAATTTAATTAAATTATCGATCACAAAATTTGATTTGCAACTAAATTTGTAATTGTGATCGAACTGCTTCTTTGTGTAACTGAAATGTGACTTTGCGAGTAAGGTGGGGTGGGGTGGGGTGGAGTGGGGATGCGGTGGTTGAATGTTGCGACTTAATGTGTAATTGTGATCGAACTATGACTTTATGTTACCAACTGTGACTCAGGTTTAAAATAAAGGGACTCCTCAACCTTTAACAAGAGGAAACTCTCTTTCAAATAATATCAATAATCTCAAAACTCTCTTTACAATGAATGAAATTGATAATATAAAGTAAAATTGATCTAAAATTAGGTTTAGCCGCTAATGGACCCAAAATATGGAAATAATAAAGCAAAACAGAAAATAAATCTAAATTCGCAAAATTCTGGAAAAAGTAAAGTTACGGCCGTAATTTATTCACTTACGCCCATAAGTGGCCTTCTTATTGCTAGTTACGACCGTAACCATTAAACTTACCGACATAAGTATGAATATCTTGGAATTCCTTGTTCAAACCTGAGGGCTCGTTACGGCCGTGACGTCTGGGACTTACGACCGTGAATTTGCCTCTGGACCTCGAAGTTCGGCCCTTCGACTCGGCTTGCTCCGTCCATCTTCTCGGCTCGACTCCAACATGAAACTTGTTTCGTTTCCCACGTAGATCACTGTGGCATTGTCGATAGCTCGACTTCTCCTTTGGTCTCCTACTTTGGATCACATCATCCCCCCTCTCTGGAAAAGGATTCAACCTCGAATCTAGAACTGACCTAATCCTCTTACAACTTCTGGTTTTGTTAGCTTTTAGTTCATACTTATTGTTGACTATAAAATCTGGTTGGACCTTGGACTAACACGTCTAAGCTCCTCCCTCTCGAACATGTGGATCTCCTGCACATTATGACAAACAATCAGTTTGCAAAGGGGGCCAAGGTGGCTCCCGTTTGCACTCCGATGCCAAAGTCAGTACTCATTTCAAGTGAATATATATTGTGTGCGGGAAATGTAAATGTGTAAAAGAGAGTAAAGGGAGTGAGATTCGAAATATTTTATTAGTGTATTGAATTGCCCACCTTTTATTTGGAGGCAAGTGGGTGCTATTTATAGAAGTTACAGTCTTTAGATGGTGGCACGTGGTGGACTTTTCACATGTCTTCGCCCTAGCTGTTGGAGAGGTGGACCAACTTCCTTGAAGTAATCATTGCTATGTTTGGTAGGGGATGGACGTCTGTCACATCCTCTGTAAAGGCAACGTCTCATCAAGCCACAGTCAACTGGGGAAAGTCACATATCTCTGACACCATCCGTTGTCCCATCACCTATTCGAAGTGTTTACTGTAGGGCACCTCGGCTAGCTATAAACCAGTTCGGATAGAGAGGTTCATGTGATGTTCCGCCTCGGCAGTAGGCCCAAGGGGGTCCCTAAGTTCTGGTCATGGGCCAAGACCCATTGGGCCCTTGCTGGTGATTCATTGAGCTCCTTTTTGGACACAGTCTCAACACTAGTCGCTCAAATCCGATGAGGTCATTTATAGGTGGATCGAATTTTCCATAGGTTCGAAGCACTAGTCTTGTTCTGGTAACTTTCCTTAAGCGGACAGCTATAGGATTGTAGATTTTCCCTAATTTCGTTATTTGTTATATCCAGTGTTTTATAATTATTCTGCAATCAATTGGCTGGGAATCATTACATAGCGCTACAAACTTACGGCTCGGAATGCCATTCTTTAGTGAGGCTCGGACTCAAGGTAAAGTCGAACTTCTACTCTTGCTTTCCCTTCCAGACGAAAGTTGGGATTATGCTAGCATATCTTTTAGGCGGCACATTTAATACAAAGATGCTGCTGATATCTGTTTCCAAGAAATATGAAGAGGATGGAGGAGGACACCTTACCGCGCGTGGTACTCACTTTGGTAGCTAAATGGTTTCTTCCCTTCCTTCTACAGCTGGCGCTTTGATTAGCCCTTCCCCCAAGAGACACGGGTTATCCACATCAATCATGCGGCTCAAAGATCAAGGGTTTGGGACTATTGGGTTCCCTATAAAGCCTCCTTCATCCCAACATTTCTTCTTTACTAGTTTCTCAGAATTCTCGTAGTAACTTTTTCGCAAGAAATAGTAGCATCCTTCCTTTTCTTGCAAGTCTTTCAGCATTTCTTGAGGATTTTCCACCCGGAAAATCGTCTCCACCGTCCAACACCTTCCATTGGCGTGTTTTTCCTTTCGAGTGCACAACCTTGAACGTTCATTTTTTGAAGGTAAATTTCTTTTCCTTTGCATGTGCAAAAATTTTTCATTTCTAATCTTCGAGTGCGGGTTTGAAAAGTTTGTTTTGCATTTTGTCTTCCTCTTGGTGAGTCTGGCCTATTTTTTAAGAAAAAAATGGAAAGAGTTGGGGGAATGGGCAATGGCGATTCCTATCAGAGGTTTCTACCCATTGTCTTTATCGATTTTTAGTTCTCGATTCTTTAGGGAGCATATTAAGAGGAGGAATAGAAAACATGGCAGTATAATTAACTTGGATGATTCTGACAGTGAAGAAGAAAAGAACAAGACCTACATGGCTCACCTATCATCCGACGAGGAGGCCTCTTTGCGGGAACTCCGAAGCAAGCGAGATAGGGACTTGAGAAGAGAAGAGGCAGTGGGCTCTTCTTCTGGTCATTAGGACCTGAGCTTAAGTATTAGGGCTCCATTTAGGGCGCATAGGGAAGAACTAGGACTATCTGAGGAGGAAATAGCCCAGGTTGAAGGTTGGGTGGACCCGGTGAACAAAGTATCAGGGCATCATATGGATCCTGATACGAACCTAGAGTCTTGGGAAAGTAGTGAAATTGCCTCAGAAATCCGAGGTGTTGATTTGGTAAGTGCTTCGGCGAAATTCAGGATATCGGAAGGGGTCAGATTGGTGCATCCCACACCTTCATTTCGACCCTGCAGTCCTCCCCAGGTCAAGTGGCAGTGTGCTATGATGCTTTATCCTGTAGGATGAGGCTGCCCCTACACCCTTTTTTCAGGGCACTACTTAGGAGCTACAACTTGTGTCCTTACCAGTTGGCTTTGAACTTCTGGAATTAGGCCATGGGTACTTGTTTGGTGTGGTAATAGGTCAACCCTGACTACCCCATCTCGTTGCATATCATCCACACCTTATACACCCTGAAGAAATCTGTTAGAAGGGATAAGGATGTGAGGTCGGATGTCAAGGATTGGTACTACCTGTCCCCCAGAGGCTCATATCCTCCTATTATCACTAGTTATCCTACTTCGATAAAAAATTAGAAAAACCAGTGGTTCTGGGATGCGGGGGAGTGGCAGAGCTCGCCCGTGGACCCCACTCCGAAAATCACCATTCCCCGAACTCTTTCCTCTCCTAGTGAGTCTTGTCTTTGCTTTGCGTATTTAAGTGTTGTGTGTTATTTACTTCTCATTTTTGCTCATCACTCTTAATTTATTTTCTTCCTTTGTTGGCTTATGACAGGGTCCACCTTTGCCTGCCTCCTCTCCGATGCAGATTTAGCTACAGTGAGGTGTCTATTTGCCTTCCGGGGCACTTTTCAGAAGGTCATCCAACAAAACAACTCTTTGTCAAGCATGGCCTTATGAGAGCCATGAGTGAGTAGAGTTTTCTCATTGTCTTTGTAACTTCTGTATTGGCATTCAGAGTCTCATCCTTCTTTCTTTCCTGCTAGGTTCCAAGGACTTTCCTAAAATCTCTCTAAAGGGCCTTATGTCCAAGAAGATCCCTCCTGCCTTTCGCCACGGCAGCGAAGTCGAGAGAAAGCAGAAAACAGTGCTTGCCAACCTGCAAGTGGGGGTTGCAAAGTAGGTTTCAGAAGCGTCCACTGCCCAGCTTGAAGGTCCCCTTCCTGTATTACTGCCTCCCCCCAGCTTGCTACCTATAGGCCCCCAGCAGTCAAACTTGGAGAAAGAGTCCGAACCCAAGGGGGTCACCATAACGGGGAAAGGGAAGAGGTCGAATCGCGGTGGCTCTAAGAGGGAAAGAGATTCTAAAAGTGCTTTGGTGCCATCTTCCCTATCCGAGGACATTTTTGAGCCAATATCCGAGGATGAGCCTGGCCCTTTGAAGAGGCTCAGGAGGGGCAAGGATACCACCTCTGCACCACCGCCACCGGAGGCTCAAGACTTGGAGGATGAGCCTTCCGTGTCAATTCCGGGGGTGGCTTAAGAAGTGACACCTGGGGCTTAAGAGCTCAAGCAGATTAAGGCTAGTGTCCTTCCCAAGGACGTCACTTATGATCCCTCCCTGTTTGACTCCCCTAGCTCCCCTCCTGCCAAGGCTGCCTTGGTCACTGAATAATTTTAGACTGAGGGCTGGTCAGTCTTTTCTTCCAGCTCCACCCCATCCTGGAAACTACTCCCTGCCAAAGCCATGAATGCTATAGCACTGGACCTCATAGATGAGGTGGAATCTTCTGTGATAGAAGTGCAGCGAGACAAGAAAGATGTGGAGACTGCATTTCGTCATGCGGACAACATGCTGAAAGAGATCAATGATCTTAAAGATCAACTGTCCATAGCCCGCAAATCTTCATCAGAGGATAGGGCCCTTGCAAAGCGCCTTCAGGAGGATAATGAAAAGCTAAGGCATGACTCCGAGCCTCTGAGTCAGATGTGGCGACTCTGTGGAAGAAGCTTGATGACTCCAACTGCACGCAGTCCATCACAGCTGAAGCCCTAGTAGAAGCAAATTCTATGAAGGGAAAACTGGAAGCCGAGGTAGCGGAAGTTACCGCCAAGCTGGAGAGGGAGGTGGAGGCTAGGAAGAAGGCTGAGGAGGATTATGCCTCCCTGGAGAAACACATTGACTCCAGAATTACTGAAGCCTTGGAGAGTACCATTGTAGCTAGGGTGGAGGAGGTTGTGGGGGCCAAAGTGTCGGAGGCAGTTCAGAATTTCAAGGACACTTTTGAAGGGACCACTGAGTATGAAGCTATGCAGAGGGTTTTTGGGAACATCGGGGCTAGGATGGCCTTGGGGGATGTAAAAGAGGCTTTTCCAAACTTGGACATTTCCCAGATCGAGGACTTATACCCGGAGCCACAAGATTCAGGGGAAGACCCTCCTACTGATGTTCCTTCTGACTCCTGCCAGATTGTACCAGGCGGAGACTCTGCAAAAGAAGTCCTTCAATAAATGTGGTAGTAGTTAGTTTTTTTAGATACATTTCTCAAATTTTGAATTGTAAATGTAATGATTTAATTAGCTCAATATTTTGATCATTTTGTGAAGTTCAACAGTTGTGTGCACAAATTTTGGTTTGTACGACATCGTTTGTAAGAGTGTGAACTCTCTAAATGCATTGTATACTTGATAGTCCCTCAGATCTAAGCATCTTAAGACATTCATGTTTACTGGTTATATCTGATTTGATGAATACTTGACCATATTCGTGTTATACTTTTTAGCACTTGCGATTCTACCTTCTTACGATTATTAGTTTAAACAAGCTACTGCTGATGGTTTAATACTTTCAGCCAAGACGCAGTGAGCGCAGTGTGGGCTTATAAGACTCCCTTGTTCAATGAAGTTCAAGTATAGTATTGTCATCATTTTATTGTTGATTGATCCCCATAGGTAGAGTTGTACTTTCTCATGATCAAAAATAATTTTAGCATTTTTAACATTCGCCATGTTTAACTAAGAGCACTTGATGCAATTTTTAAAGTAACTCGCTTTAAATTCTCATTAAATTATGTGTAGACGTTATAATCATTCAAGGGGAACTTGATTTTATTGAAAATAGCGACGAAGGTGATCCATGTTCCAGGGGTTACACAAAGGAACCCCAGATAGGTCTTCGATCATATATGTACAGGGTACCACATCGGCAGTGACTTTATAAGGGCCCTCCCAATTAGGACCTAGAGTCCCTACTCCTGGTTCTTGAGTAGACGGAAGGATCTTCTTAAGGGTCAAATCCCCAACGTTGAAGAACCTATTTTTCACCCTTTTATTGTAGTAGCGGCCAATTGTTTCCTGGTACCTGGCCAACACCACCTAGGAGTTATTCCTTTTTTTGAGGAGGAAATCCAAGTTTTCCCTTTGTGCTTCCTCATTTACTGCCTCGTCATAATGGATTTGGCGAAGGGAAGGCACCCCAACTTCAACAGGACATACCGCCTCGAATCCATACGCCATGGAAAACAGCGTTTCCCCTGTTGCGATGTGCGTAGTAGTCTGAAATGCCCACAACACTTGCGGGAGTTCATCTACCCATGCACCCTTCTTTGATTCCAACTTTCTTTTCAGGGTATTCTTTATGGTTTTGTTCACGGCTTCGACCTGCCCATTTGCTTGTGGGTGATGTGGGGATGAAAATAATTTACAGATTCCCAAATCATCGCATAACTCATCAATACTTCTATTTTTGAACTGCTTTGCGTTGTCACTAACCAATGAGTGCGGTATTCCAAACCTGCATATAATATTCTTCCAGATGAACTTGGTAGTGTTGGCTTCAGTAATCCTCATCAGGGGCTCCGCCTCGACCTACTTGGTGAAGTAATCAATTGCCACTATTGAGAAACAATTGTTACCAGTACCTCGAGGCATAGGACCAATAATATTAACTCCCCACTTCGCGAAAGGCCAGGGGCTGGTTACCACAATCAATTTGTTATGCGGCTGATGCGGTATGGTTGCATGCCTCTTACATTTATCGCTCTTACGGACGAAGTTATGGGAATCCTTTCGCATAGTTGGCAAAAAATATCCCTGTTTGAGGGATTTTCGATCCCTTGATAAAGCTCCAGCGTGGTTGCCACATATGCCCTCGTGAATCTCTTTTATTAACACATCGCAGCAAAGGAGAGGTGTAGCTCCGTTTATAAAGAAGATCGTCTAAGAGGACAAAATCTGCGGCATACCTTTGCAGTTTTCGAGCTGCTTCCGGCTCGTCTGGTAGGGTTTGATGCTTCAAGTATGCCAGTATAGGATTCATCCAAGAACCTTCTTCTTCTATTGCCAAAATCTCCGCTCCTTGTTCGATGGAAGAGATCGGCAGATGCTCAATTGGCACCATATTGAGGAGCTCGGCATCCTTACTACTTGCTAGTTTAGACAAAGCATCTGCATTAGAATTCTCAGTTCTGGGAATATGAAGCAATTCAATTTTTTCGAAGTGGGCAGCTAAGTCCTTTACTTTCTTCAAGTATGCAATCATGGCTGGCTCTTTGGTAGAGAACTGTCCGTTAAATTGGCTTATGGCAAGCTGCGAGTCACTGCTTGCCACCACTGACTTAATTTTTAGAGCTTTTGTAAGCCTTAATCCAGCCAGGAGCACCTCATATTCTACAACATTATTCGAGGCCTTAAAAGCCAAAGCGAATAGCGCTATGCAGCTTGTGTCCCTCCAGGCTCACGAGCAGTATCCCCGCCCCGGATCTTCCTTCCGCAGAGAACCCATCAACGAACAGCTTCCACTCAAGGCTATTATCCAGGCTATTAATCATCTCAACCTCAGGCCGATGAGTGAATTCAACTATGAAATCTGCTAACGGTTGGCCCTTTATAGACGTCTGAGGCTCATAATGCAGGTCGTATTGGCTAATTTCTATCGCCCATTTCATTAACCTTCCAGATACATCTGGTTTCTATAATACCTGTCTCATAGGAAAGTTTGTGAGAACATGTATGGAGTGCGACTGAAAGTAGAGACAGAGTTTGAGAGCCCCCTAATCAATGCGAGAGCAAGTTTTTCCATATCTGGGTAACGTGTTTTTGCATCCAGCATGGCTTTTCTTACATAATACACTGGGAACTGATTTCCATCCTCCTCTCTGATCAACACTGATCTAACAGCCTCCTTTGACATGGCTAAATACAGAGAGAGTGGTTTTCCAGCCTTTGGTTTTGATAACAGGGGGCCCGTCCTAAGAATGCTTTCAGATCGAAAAAATGTTGCTCACATTCCGGTGTTCATTGAAATTGTTTCCCTCCCTTCAAGACCTTAAGAAATGGCAAGCACTTGTCTGTGGACTTGGAGACGAACCGACTTAAGGCAGCGATTCTTCCAGTTAAGCTTTGCACTTCTTTTGGGCTCCAAGGAGAGCGCATGTTAAGTAAAGCTTTGATCTTATCCGGATTGGCTTCAATCCCTCTCATGTTTACCATGAACCCAAGAAACTTTCCAGACGCTACCCTAAAAGCGCACTTTACAGGGTTAAGCTTCATCCAATATTTTCTCAATATGTCAAATACTTTTGATAAATGGCGGACATGTTCTGAGGCGACCATACTTTTGACTAACATGTCATCGACATACACTTCCATGGTGCTTCCCAATTATTCCGAAAACATATGATTTACTAACCACCGATAGGTGGCCCCAGCATTTTTTAAACCGAACGGCATGGCTTTATAACAATAGAGTCCCCTGTCTGTGATAAATGAGGTGTGATCCTCATCTGATTCATGCATGGGAATCTGATTGTACCCAGAGTAGGCATCCATAAAGCTCAACATCTCATGTCCTGCTGTAGAATCAACTAATTGATCAATTCGAGGCAGAGGGAAACTGTCTTTTGGGCATGCCTGGTTTAAATTTGAAAAGTCAATGCATACTCTCAACTTCCCATTCTGTTTGGGAACCAAAATAGGGTTCGACACCCACTTTGGATATCGAGAATCTCTGATGAAGCCATTTTTCAGTAGCCTCGCCACCTCTTCTTTCAAGGCCTCATACTTATCTGAACTCATTGGTCTCCTCTTCTGCCTGTGTCCAGGGTTTCTTGGGTCAAGTTGGAGCCTGTGACAAACCACTTTAGGATCAATTCCAATCATGTCGTCGTGTTTCCATGCTAATACGTCAAGATTTTTGACCAGAAAGCTTTTCAGTTGATCTTTGTATTCAGCTGGCGAATCTAACCCAATCTGCAACTCCTTGATTGGATCATGTGGATCAACACAGAAGCATTCCAGCCTTCCGGTTGGGGTAGAGCAACTCTCTCCGGCCATTCTTGGGTCCAAATCTGCCAGATCCTCTTTCGGTATCATTGTGACATCTTCTCCCTCTGTGGGCCCTTCACCCAATATTTCAGGGTCTGGAGCAGCCCCGACCTTTGCCACATCACTAATCTTGTTTACGCTCTGGTCTTGAAACTTTTGGATAGCGTTTGTGTAACAGGCCCGTGATTCAGTTTAGCTCCCTCTAACAGTAGCTATGCCATGCTCTGTTGGGAACTTCATGCAAATATACTTCGTATGAGTTACAGTCCCTAAGTCAATGAGACCAGACCTTCCAATTGAGCCGTGATAGGAGGAGGTTTTGTCCACAATTAAGAACTCCATGGGTATTCTAGAGAGAGTTGGAGCCTAACCTACTTCAGTCATAAGGGTTATGGATCCTCTGGGAGTTATGCTGTCTCCAGTGAATCCATATATTATGTGGGAAGTGCACCCCAATAGAGTTATCCTGGGTAAACGTGATAAATTCTGTCCTGGACATCCCAGCAGGATGCCAATGGATGTGATAGTTCACGTTAGCTGGCTGTTTAGCCTCTCTGATGTACCGTTTCTGGGAGTTATTGGTAATCCCACCCAGATGGGGGCCTCCCAATATAGTGTCAATTTCGCGGATCGACGGATCATTTGCAGGCATAGGCGGTTCCCTTATGTTTTTATTGTGTGCTAGGGGGTCACTCCGGTCCTTACTCCTATCTCTTTGACGACCATCGACCCTTTATTTTGTTGGGTTTTTCCATGGAGCTCGCCATCAACTCGATTGAACTTTTGGTTACTCGGCCTTTGTATTTTTCCTTTGTCAGGGGGGAAATCACCTCCCCTTCTTCCGTGTGCCTTTTGGTCTGCCAAAATGTGGATTTCCCTACAATCCTCCGTAGCATGGCCAAAATATCTGTGGTACGCTCAGTAGGCCCCAGTCATGGGTTGTTTTCCACTTCGGCTACCTTCTATCCTTCCAAGGGCCGTGGGAGGATCTGGGACAAGCGCAGTAGAGTATAAATTGGGGATAGCCTCCGTAATCTCAGCCGCATAACTGGATCCAGTTCCCGAAAACGGACGTGGCGCACCACCGTGGTTACTGCCGAACATATCCTTGTTGCCTCCTTTCCTCTGGTTCGCTTCATTAGGGTACCTAATATTGTATCTCCCTTGAGGATGGTTATCTCTGGCCCTAGCCATCTCTTCTGAGAAGAGCTCCTCCTTCATCAGATCTACCAAGGCATTGTAATCCTTCGACTTTATGCTTTGGACATCCCTCCAAAACATGCTTGTCATGTCTAGGCCTCCTTTTAATACAGAAAACATCTCCGCCTCGGTGATGTTTTCTCAAATGTGCATTTCTTCTATAAACCGAGCTAGGTATCTCTTCAAAGACTCCTCCCTTCCTTGCCTTAAATCCTGAAGGCGTTGGAGTGGGAGCTGGCTGAGCCTGGAGGAAACAAAACCATTTTTGAAGGTTGCCTTCAAATCTCTCCAACTGTGGATGCGGTAACCAGGAGGGAGTTTTTTATACCATCATATTGCACTTCCCTCAAGTGTTAAAGCGAAGGCTTTGCACTTTAGTGTTGGAGTGGCTCCGGCTATTTCCATGCTGGCGCGATAACTCAACAGGTGATCATCAGGGTCACCTCTGCCAGAGTACTTTGTTATTTTTGGCATTTCAAAGTCGTGGGGGGCACCAGGCACTTTCGGATGCCCTTTGTAAAGGGGTTTATTTCCTCTTCATCATCCAGTTCATATGACGAAAATTCACAATTCTCACCATGGTCGGAATTCATTACGTCGTGATATAGGTCATGGGGCGGCTGAAGGTAATCCTGCCCCTATGGTGGCAAAACTCGGCCGTAGTTTGGCCTTTGAAAGGTGGGAAGGCCTCCTTGAGTTGGGGTCCGAGCTGCTTCTGCTCTTCTCTCTCGCCTATTTCTAGGCTCATGTGTGGGGCTCAATTTTCCCGCCCTTGCATCGTATCTATCTTTAGGCCTTTGGCTCCGCGAAAGGGCTTCTTCAGCCCATCTCTCCTGCCTATTTCTAGGCACAGCCACATTAGGTCGACCTGGTTCATTTCGACCTCCTCGTTTGGCCCTGAATAGGCCCCCTATACGGTTAAAAATACTGCTAGACTTTAAAGGCGAGGCTTCCCCATGGTTGCTAGGTGGTTGACCTTGTTCTCTTGGTGCTTCATGCATCGGATCCTCTTAGACGAAAGGAACAAATTCCACCTTGTCATAAGTCTGTGGATCTTGGTAATAATACGAGGCAGTGGCCGCATCAGATGGTAAGTAATTTGGCTGCGAGTATTGCGGGGGCATCACGGGTTCGTTTATAACGTATCCCCTATAATAATACGAGGTAGTGGCCGCATCAGATGGTGAGTAATTTGGCTGCGAGTATTGCGGGGGCATCACGGGTTCGTTTATAACGTATCCCCTAGCCATATAGGCGCAACTGTTTGCTCTATCTGCTTTTTTTGCATTTCCAACATCTGGGCCTCATGCACGTCATGTCTCGCAGGATGCAATGATTTCGGTGCCGCACGTGGAGGATTAGGTTGGGCCACCCCCTCATTTACGTCCTCAAGAGGTCTCTGAGGGGCTTCCTCCTCACCGCGTTGTTCCCCTCTGTTTCTTCGAGGGTTGACATCGTTATCACTTTCATTCATGTCTATAGCAATTCGTGAACTTATATTTCAAAGTTTTGAGCCTTTTTCAAGGTTATCAAACTTATGTTTCAAAGTTTTAAGCCTTTTTCAAGGTTAACAAACTTATGTTTCAAAGTTTTAAGCATTTTTCAAGGTTAACAAACTTATGTTTCAAAGTTTTAAGCCTTTCTCAATGTTTTTTTTATGTAGCTTTTTACCACGCATTTTCGTGGTTAGAAGTATGGTTTCCCACAGACGGCGCCAAAATATTGACCACAAAATCCGGCTGGACCTTGGACCAATATGTCTCAGCTCCTCCTTCTTTAACACGTGGATCTCCTGCGCATTATGACAAACAATCAGTTTGCAAAGGGAGCCGAGGTGGCTCCCGTTTGCACTTTGATGCCAAAGTCAATACTCATTTTAAGTGAATATATATTTGGTGCGGGAAATGTAAATGTGTAAAAGAAAGAAAAGGGAGTGAGATTCGAAATATTTTGTTAGTATATTAAATTACCCACCTTTTATTTGGAGGCAAGTGTGTGCTATTTATAGGAGAAGTTACAATCTTTAGATGGTGGCACGTGGTGGACTTTACACATGTCTTCGCCCTAGCTGTTGGAGAGGTGGACCAACTTCCTTGAAGTAATCATTGCTACGTTTGGTAGGGGATGGGTGTCTGTCACATCCTCTTTAAAGGCAACGTCTCATCAAGCCATAGTCAACTGGGGAAAGTCACATATCTCTGACACCATCCGTTGTCCTATCACCTATCCGAGGTGTTTGCCATAGGGTACCTCGGCTAGCTATAAGCCAGTTCGAATAGAGAGGTTCGTGTGATGTTCCGCCTCGGCAGTAGGCCCAAGGGGGTCCCTAAGTTCTGGTCATGGGTCAAGACCCATTGGGCCTCTATTGGGCCCTTGCTGGTGATTCATTGGGCTCCTTTTTGGACACGGTGTCAACACTTATACTTCTATGGGATTGATGTTCATGCTTGTGCTTTGTACTCTCCTTCAACTTTCTCGGCCTTTTGGGCTGCTCATTTGTGCTAATGAATTTCTTCCCTATTTTAAGCTCATAGTTTGACTTAGACACCTGCAAAACATATTTAATAGAGCTGAGGAGGGATGTGTTAGCATGGCCAAGTGCAAATAAACTCATTTTATGGTAAACTCTCTTCTCTTTTTCACCTTGCACTTATTTTCTCCATCTTCTGCTGTTGTGGTCTCAACTCTCTTTACATCAATTTTCTTTCCCTATCATTTTCTGAGGTCGTGGCCTCAACTCTCTTATTTTTCCCCTCAAACTCACTTTTTACTTTCAATTGATCTTTCAGGGCCTACGTTGGAGATAATGGCATTATAGTAAACTTCTTCCCCCTTTTACCATGCTGTTTCTATTCGTATACCCATTATGTAGTACAGCCATTTCATGTTGCCAAGGCCTCCCCAATAATATGTGACTAATTTACATAGGCACCACATCACAAACTACCTCATCAGAATATCCACCAAAAGAAAAAATCACCAAAACCTATTTATTCACTTTAATTTCCCCTGACTCAGTCAACCACTGCAATTTATATTGCTTTGGATGTTTCATTAAAGGTAATCCCAATTTTTCCACCAACATTGTACTAGATACATTAGTACAACTTCCCCGATCAATCACCATACTACAAATCTTATCATTCACTAAGCATCTAGTGCGAAAATATTATCCCTCTGCTCATCCACATTACCCACAACATCCACCTTACGTCTAATGCTAAGAGCACGCCTATTAACAAGTGACTCGTCTACTATAATATTTTTCAATTTATCACTATCATAAGCATTTTTCAACTTAGGCATCCTTTCAACTTTATCTCCAGAAACAACTTTCACATCATGCCTATCCTTTTTATGTAGACATTAAAGTGCGATATGATCCAAATCCAAGCATCTAAAACAATTAACATTCCTATCCTTAAGAGGCTTGGACTTATAAGCATATTTACCTTTGGTTGACGGTTCCTCCCTTCTTTTTGGACCGTAGTTCCCACTCTCCCATTTTGATCAAGATGTAGGATAAGAGTGCGGAGATGACCTTGCTTCTTCCTTTTGCCTCAATGAACTTTCATCCACCCATCTCCAAACCTAGCATGGCATTCATGCCTTTTATCCCTCCTAGCTCTAGAATCAGCGTGAGCCCGTTCCCTGACTCGTTGTTCTTCCATTGCATCCTCCCTATCCATCCTAGTCATTATCTTCTTAATTTGTTCCCTCATGGCTTCCAACATTTTAAATTCTTATTATCACATGATGATGAGGATGATGAAGATTTTTTTCTACAAGGCATGGTTAATTACAAGCAGAAGAAATAAAATTCCTCATAAAACTTATCACTCGTGTATCACTCTTATCCCTTCAAATTTCACCCAAGAACTAATCCAGGATCAACAATCAAGAAATTTATGGAAGACACGAAGAAAGAATAGAAAATTGATAAATTCTCGAAGTTTAGATTTTTCTGGAAATTTTAGATTTTTTTTTTGAATCCGAAATTCAACTACGAGTGCAGCGAAACAAATGGAATTGAATTTGGATAAGAATTGACTAAAATAAACAATTTTGAATTTTTATGGGATTTTAAATGGATCAAATCAAGGAAAAATATGAAGAACACGAAAATCTAGAAAAGACAAGAATCTGAAATAGATCTAAGCTCTGATACCAAATGACGCGATCCCATCCGAGAATCTCGGCGAAGAATGTGGAATAAACACAAACAATAACCTAGGAAAGATCTAAATCAAATTTAATGAAGAAATAATAAAAATAGACGATAGGATTCCAACCCAAACCTCACGATGCAAGAAATTGACGATGCGGAGGAAAGAACTGGAATTGGTGAACGCCACAAGAATTGTCTAATTCCTTAATAAGTTCATGGGTGAACGGGATCGTTGACAAGTAATAATTGTGATGAGTTAAGAGTATCGTTCCCACGAGGAATAATGTTTAGTCCTAATTACTAGTTTATCGTCGACTCAATTAATGAAAACAATTAAAATAAAAAGATGATTTTGTTTGTCTATCTATTCTAAAAAATTGCAATAAATAAAACTTAAATAAAAACAAATGTTTGGGAGTAAAATATGAATGGAGAGCATGTATTGGAACCCGAATCCACTTGTTATCACCTATCTCAATTCAACAATTCGAAGTTTAAATCATTCATGTGTTGCTTGACAATCGATAATTCACATGCAATTAAGTTTATTTTCCAAGACAAATTAAATCTATTCTAAACATGAAACGAATCTATTCCTAGTCTGAATACGAATGTTTAGAATGCATTAAATCACACAATTATCAATTAGATTGCACATGTCATAGTGTTATTCCTAACATCTAGTGTTCATGTATTGATCATGCAATGTTCAAACCTATTGTGACTTTTCCAAGACTACAACAAGTAACGATATATTTAATTGGTGGCCAATCAATCAAATAATAATAACAATAAAGCATGCAAAATCAATCAAGACAACACAAGAAATTATTAAACTACTAGTCATCGAATTAGAATAAATTAATAACAAGTTTCATCTTCATCCAATACATAAAGAAAATTAGCCTAGCATATTAAAGTGGGAAATACACAAGAAATAAAAGGAAGCCATCACCCGGATTATTAAACTATGAAAATCTCCAATTAACGCATTCAAATCCGAATCCAAGCGATGAAATCTTTGTTCTTCGATGTAAATTCCTCACCGTCTTGCTTCCAAAATCCAGCCGAATCCTGTCTTTAATTTTACCCACTATCGGCAATGAATTCCTCAATTAATCCCCAAAAATCTCCTTTAATTCACCACCTAAAATTATGCCAATTTCCTCAATTCCACTACCTGCCGACCAGCCCCTTTTCCAAGAAGAATTCTGCTAATTAATTCCACCAATCAGCACTCCACTATTGTATATATCTCTCCTTCCACTCGGCTGATGTGTCTCTCTCCTTCTGCCCTTCCAATCTGTGTGTATATATGTTTCTTTCCTCCCCCAAGCTAGCCCCTGCCGAGTCCTTTAATTCACTAACTAAAAATATGCCAAGTTCCTAAATTCCACAGCTGCCGACCAGCACTTTTGGTGTAAGAAAATTCCCAACTGAGCCTATGTATATTTCAGCCGAGCACCCCTTCAAATCCACTAGTAGGTTGTTTCTTCAATTAATTCCAACATAAACCTACCAATTAATTTTTCTAAATAAAGTATCACAGCCACCTTCTCTGGTTTAATTCACAGCCCACTTTTTCTATTAATCCACCACCGTCCACTCAGATTTTATTTCCAGCAAGTTCTCTTTTCCTCCACTCAGCCGCTCGCTCCTCTTTTCCACATTCGGCTCTCCCCCGTTCTCCCAAAAAAACTGATTGCTTAATATAAAATTAGGTCACTCATTGGATTAGAATTAGGCCCATATACATGTTACCATAGTTTGCTGATCAAATCGGTCCCTAGACTTTTTATATGATGCAATTGAGTCCATTTTGTATGGTTTTAGTCCATTTTTATCCGTTTTGCCTCCAAACGCGTCCAAATTTGGGTTTTTCCTAAAACAAACAAAATAAATACATAATTAGCAATATTACATCGTCAAACACTCGTAATTGTCTAAATTTAAAGTCAAGATAAGTACAAAAACCGTACTTATCAAACGCCACAAAGAATCGATCTTTGATAAGTTTGAAAATAAAGGGATTCCTCAAATTTTAACAAGAGAAAAATCTCTTTCAAATAATATCAATAATCTCAAAACTCTTTTTAAAATGAATGAATTGATAATATAAAGTAAAATTGACCTAAAACTAGGTTTAGCATCTATGGGCCCAAAAATATGGAAATAATAAAGCAAAACGGAAAATAAATCTAAATTGGCTAAATTCTGGAAAAAGTAAAGTTACGGTAGTAATCTATTCACTTATGGCCGTAAGTGGCCTTATGATTTCTAGTTACAGCCGTAACAATTAAACTTACGGCCGTAAGGATGAATATCCTGGAATTCTTTGTTCAAACTTGAGGACTAGTTACGGTTGTAACGTCTGGGACTTACCGCCGTGAATTTGCCTCTGGACCTCGAAGTTCGACCCTTCGAATAACCTTCTCCGTCCGTGTTCTCGGTTCGACTCCAAAATGAAACTTGTTCTGTTTCCCACGTAGATCACTGTCGCATTACCATAGCTCGACTTCTCATTTGGTCTCCTACTATGGATGACACCACTCAAGAATCACAACAGTCCTACCTAGGAACACTCACATCACTCATATTTCAAGTCAATGTAGTGTCTAATTTTTGGAAACCCAAATACAAGAATTTAGATGTTTGATTCTTTGCCAAAAGAGAGAAAAACACCTTTTTCACAAATAAATTTTTTTTCAACTATATTAAAAATGAATTGTAAAACTCTCTTTTTAAAACAATTTTAGTCAAAACCAATTTTTAAAAAAATTAACAAACTTGAAACAACTCTTTACAAGTTGGAAATTACCGAAACACTCTCACACATTTTAAAACCAAACAAGTTAATTGGCGAGTGTTATTCCTACAGGTTCTACATCATGTAGGTTGTGTAGTTTGATCTAGGGTTTTGGTCTTTTGGTTGAGATGTATCAGATATGGTTCTATAATGAATAACCTTAATTCTTTTTGTGCATATTGCAATAAAACGAAGCCGTATCCACTCAAGGTGTCAAACATGGGCAAGGAATGTTATAAAAAAATTTTGTTTCGTTGGTTATACAAAATTGAAAGATTGAACCCTAAAATTTAATAGTATCTGATCGGGATAAATTCTCTGTCACATCGTTCAACGACAAAGCTAGGAGTTATAAAGTCCATAGGACGGGTCCACCAAGATCCATAGGTCGGCCTATATGCCATACCTTATCTTGGGTCTTCTCCATAAAAGCCTATGGGCCATGGGCTAAATTATTACAAGTCAGTCTTGTCAAAACATATAGGCCGGGCAAGTTACCTGACCTCTATGAATCCTCTCCATCACAAGCCCACAGGTTAGTCAACATGCTCGAGCTCATTTCCAAAACAAGGTCGGGTATGGCCCGACCTCATCCTCACTCACTATAACATGGACCTTTAGGTCGGCCTTTTCCACAAAAAGTCCGCACAAGCAAGTCTCGAATCATCCTTTGCCTACGGGCTTCAGGAATAGGCCACATTCGTGGGCCCAAAGGTCATAAATACTCTTCTATAAGGTAAGTTCCCTAAAAGGAAAAGGTCAACCCTTATAAGGACTTTTATCTCAAAAGGTAAGTTTATGCAACAAGGACTCCGTCTCCTAATAGGAGAAGGTTATGGGATTTTTGGCCTTATAAATACAGCTTCTTTGATCAAATGAGATTATTCATTCTAAACAAAATTACCAGCTTTATATTTCTCTCTCCAGAAAACTAATTCCTACACCAGAGGGGGCGACATGGAGAATCCTCCTCACCTTTTTTGCAGGATAAAGACGAATAAATCCATCTTTTTCAGTGATCAAGCAGAACTATTTAAATATCCTCGGATACAGGAGTATGATGGAACTATAGATCCCAATAACCACCTGAATACATATACCGATGTCATGGACATGCAGAATGCTCTCGATCAGATATTATGCAAGACCTTCCCCCAGACCTTGACCAATGCAGCTTGGGATTGGTTCTCCACCATATCATCAGGGTTGATTTCAAATTTCGTTGATCTTACTGATAAGTTCACAGCATTCTTCGCAAAGTAGCAAAAAGATAAAGAAGACCACTGCTTCCCTTATGCAATTGAGGTAAGGGCCCAGTACAATCAGAGTCATGAGTCCACAGCAGTACAATCTCCAGAGCCCGTTAAGCATGGAAGCAAGAGGTCTTGAGAGAAAGACACCAAAAAATCTTCCCGACCTAGTACGAAGAATTCTTATGGGAATTAGGAATCCGTTCCACTTAACACTCCCTGATCTTACATTCTTATGAAGATCTGAGATCGAGAAGACCTGCGATGGCCCAAACCTATCAGAGGGAAAATTTCCGATAGCAATCGCCATAAGTACCGTGACTTCCATAGGAGCTCGGGCCATACCACCAATGATTGCAGAATACTTCAGAGAGATTGAAGCTCTCACAAAAAGAGGATTTTTGGACATTATGTAAAGAAAGACAACAAGGATCCGCAAAATTAGGAGAAGAAAGAAGAAAAGAACAGGCCCACAGGTATAATAAATTTTATTGTCAGAGGTATAACCTCAGGGGGAGATTCGAATAATGCCAGAAAAAATTATGTTTGGGCATTGGGAAGCCAAGAGGTCGGATCTTCCAGTCATGACCTCGAACGAACATCAGTTTCAATAACTCCGACATGGAAGGAGTTTAGTACCCCCATGATGACGCGGTCGTGATCAGTGCCGTGATTGCAAATTTTGATGTAAGGAGAATATTCGTAGACAACGGAAGCGTAGCTAGTATTCTTTCCTTGGAAGCCTTTGATAAGATGCAACTTCCAAAGGATCGACTTCAGAAGATCATTACTTAACTGGTTTTGGTTGAGGAAGGTAAGACCAGAAGGTTTGATAGATCTTCCAACTTCTCTGGGATCGGGAGAAAAACAAGTTACGAGAATGACTCCATTTCAGGACTTCAATGTCTTAATAACGCTATACTGGGAAGACTTTTCCTAAACAATATAAGAGCAATTGTATCAACATACCACTTGGCAGTCAAGTTCCCCACTCCCGTAGGTATTGAAACAACACGGGGTAATCAAGCAATGGCCAGAAGTTTTTACATCAGCTACATTGGAAAAGGGAAGAAAAAGTTAATGTCAATAAAACCTCACATGAAAGAACGCATGTCACTTGTAGAAGAGATGGAGGAAGTTCTTATCTTGGAAGGCAAAACTTTCACTATTGAAAAAGAACTTCCCACAATTATAAAGGAAGTACCATCACAATGTTTGAAAAGAAATCTCGATGTTTTTGTGTGGATCACAGAGGACATGCCTAGGATTGATCTCACACTTGTTGTACATAGGCTTAACGTCTTGATTGATAAGAAGCCCATTAAACAACGAAGAAGACAATTTGATATTGAAATAAGGCAGGTGATCAAGGAGGAAATCGATAAACTTTTAAAGCAGGATTCATCAGGGAGGTGAAATATCTAAAATGGTTAGCTAACGTGGTCTTGGTAAAGAAGGCTAATAATAAATGGCGAGTTTGCATTGATTTCACAGATCTAAACAAGGCGTGCCCTAAAGACAGCTATCCCCTTACTTGCATAGATAGATTGGTGGATTCCACATCAGGTTTCGAGCTATATAGCTTCCTTGACGCCTTCTGGGGTTATCATTAGATCAAAATGGCTAAGGAAGACCAAGAGAAAACATCCTTCATGGTTGACGAAGGAATATATTGTTACAAGGTCATGCCTTTTGGACTAAAAATTGAAGGGGCTACCTACCAAAGACTTGTGAACATAGTCTTCTCCAAACACATAAGACAGAACATCGAAGCTTATGTTGATGACATGGTGGTGAAGAGCTTGAGAAAGAAAGATCATGTGAAATATTTGGAAGACATATTCTCTACTCCGCCAACACAACATGAAACTAAATCCGACGAATTGAAATTTTGGGGTAAACTCTGGGAAATTTTTGGGATTCAAGATCACACAGCGGGGAATTGAAGTTAATCACTATAAAATCATAGCCCTCATATCCATGGAACCTCAAAGGAACATAAGGGAAGTCTAGAAATTCACGAGAAGAGTAGTAGCAATGGGATGCTTCATGTCAAGGGCAGCTGATAAATGCTTCCCTTTCTTCAAGTCTCTTAGAGGAAATAAAGAATTCAGGTGGGACGAAGAATGTGAAACTTCCTTCAGAAAGCTCAAACAATACTTGGGATCACCACCAACACTGGTGAGGCCAAATTTAGGGGATGATCTTTTCTATATTTAGAAGTATTAGAACATGTAATTAGCGTCGTTTTGGTCAAGGAATAAGGAAAAGTTCAGAAACGGGTCTATTACGTCAGCAAGATGTTACCAAATGCAAAAATTCGATACACTCTAGCAGAATAGCTCTCACTTGCCCTAGTCAAAGCATCCAGAAAGTTGAGGCCTTACTTTCAAGTTCATGTCAGAATAGTCCTCACAAATCAACCTCTGAAACAGATCTTGCAAAAACCAGACGTCTCTGGTGGTCTCCTCAAGTGGTCAATTCGAGCTCGGGGAATATGACATTGAGTTTAAACCCCGACCTTCCATAAAAGCACAGGTCTTGGCAGATATCATCACTAAACTCACCCCAAAACCTCGGGGGCCAGTAGGTCATGACAAAAACATAGATAGATGGACTTTGTAGGTAGATGGAACATCGAATGCCGCAGGCTCGAGGGCCAGAATCATACAAAGGAAGGATGACGGTACCATGGAAATTTATTATGCAATCAGATTTGACTTCCCACCACTAATAATGATGCAGAATATGAGGTTGTCATCGTCGAGCTCCAGGTTGCACAACATCTTGGGGTCGAGCATGTAAAGATCATGAGTGAATCACAGTTGGTGGTAGAGCAGGTCAATGGAACTTTTGAACCCAAAGATGAAAAGATGTCATCTTATAGAATGATGGTCCTCGACTTGTAAATGAAGTTCAAATCTTGTAGCGTAGACAAAATACCAAGATCGGCTAATCACAAGGCCGATGCCCCATCAAGACTCACTTTTTCCAACTTGGATAACTTGGAACGAACAGTGTTTGTGAGAACATTCCATGAGCCCAGCATTGTACCTCAACTCGACATTATGGACATCTTAGAGTATGAACTCTGCTGGTTGGACCCGATCATCGAATACTTGATGATGTGTGCTAATCGCAAGTGTACGATATCACATCCAAGTAATAAAGTGGACTTTTTGAGTTCGATTTATCCTCCCATAGAGATTGTAATTAAGTATCGAAATTGTGTTAGTTCTCACCTTATTTGAAGTTTGAACGGTAGAATTTGGAGATTTTGAATCAAACTAAACTAAAAAGAAAAAGAAAAAGAAAAAAAAAGAAAAGACATTTAAATAATATTCTAAATTGACGTTTATAAGTGTTGGGACATCTGATTTCACATAGTTAATACTCTTAATTCCAATTGTCTAGTTTTCTTCTTATTACAGTGCTCAATCGAATTCACTTATGCACATGAAATTCCCCTCTCGGGTATAAATCAACTCTACCTAGTTATTCGACCGTGTTAACAGACAACATGTCATAATGACTAAGTACATGGAACACAAGAATTCAAATAAGACTGCAATAATAACGAACGTATATCTCTATCGATCATTCAATTACCGGATTTTATTCTTAGATCTAAGTGTTAACTCACCTCTCGGATTATGAAAAGACCCATTAAATCATGAATTAGTCACAAGTTAACTCATGCATTAAATACAAAATAAAATCAACACATGCAATCAAAAGCACAAAACTAGATTTATAGAATTAAAAGCGTAAAATTAGCTACATCGAATATCCCAAATTTGAAATCAACAATTTATCAATAAAGAAATAAATACACAGAAATATAAATAACTACGCATATTGAGTTTATCAAATTAACAAAAGAAAGGAAGTCTTGCACCAAGAATTTGCTCCCCGTTGATAATCTTCAATCCCCAAGCCTTTACCTTCAATTTTCTCCAAAGAATTTGATATTAAGAACGTGGAATTATGATGTTTTTAGGCTCTGCCATGGTCGTCCTACTCATGCATGAGAAGATGTATATATAGAAAAGGAGAAAATCTAGGCAAACAATGAGAAATTCCGTGCATGGGCTTGACTTCGTTGGGTCTCGAAAAACTACGCAGCCGTGCAGGCATACATGTCGTGGCCGCGCAGTTGGTCAAATTAAGGTTATGTAAAATTCAGGATTTGTGACTTGGGGCTCGTGGTCTCGTAGTACAAACTGTTCAGCGCACTTTCATATTTTCGATGCTTTTAAGTTGGTCCTTGGAGTTTATTTGCACGAGAGTCCTTCATCTTCCAATTGTTACATTTTGGCCCCTATACTTCTGATTTATTCTCTTTTCATCCTTACTTTCCTCAATTGGCTCCACTCACTTCTGCAATGTGTCCAATTATGCTTTATTTATCATCAATTTTACCTTTATTCACTTAAATTCCATCATTCTATCAACTTTGGGATATTTTCTGCAATATAAATAAATAACACATAAATCAACAGCATTTATTCTAAAACGAAGACATATTATCCTAAATTGGACATATAAATAAGTGTATAAAATACATTTATCACTTAACATCGGAAAGACTACCAAATGATAAAGCAGAGGCAAGAAGGATCAAATCAAGAGCTCCAAGGTATACTATCTTACAGAATACTTTGTTTCGTCGAAGCTACACACTTCCCTACCTTCGATGTTTATCACCCAAAGAAGCTGCACTTGCTATGACCTAGGTTCATGAAGAATTAGGGCGAATTAGATTATCAATCACACAAACTCGTAATGATTAACCTAAGTTGGGTTTTTTCTATGGAAATACCAAATTCCCACTTACTGCTAGGATTTGAACAAAAAGACAATTACAAAACCAATCATTCAAAATAGAAAATCTCAATACAACAAATTATAAGATAAGTCCTTAATCAAATAAATTATTGCATTGATTGAATTAAAAGCTCATAAATATCCAACAATCAAAGTAAAGAAATTAGAACTACGTTACTAGTTTGGAAAAGTGATAAACAAGTAATATGAAATACAACGTCTCCGTTTGAACTACGTGGAGAAGCTTAGCCAAGTATGGGCATGAAGATAACCTAGAATTTATGCATCTTGTTCACCTTCTTCTTCAATTTGCTCTCTCTTCCAAGCCCCAAGAATAGCGCTCCTATGATAGTTTTCCAACCCTTGTTATGTGGTGAATTTCTCCTTTTATAGGTCCCAAAATTGTGCCCAAAAAATCCTAAGAATATATGCCATACATAGATACTGAATCCAACAAGGAAACTCTCCACGGGGAGGTTACGTCCGTGAATACTAGAGTTACGGCCGTAACTCATTTTCTAGAAATTTTAACATTTTGAAGTTACGACCATGATCAATGGATGTTACGACCGTAACTGGACTTCTACAGAATTTTACGCCTTTCACCATGTAATGACTTACGGCTATAAGTAAGAATGATACGGTCGTAAGTAAATTGCCTTCCTGGTCCCCAAAATTCATTTAGTTACTTTTTGGTCCCTTTTTCCTCTTTTCTCCTTCTTTGTGATCCTACACAACATAAAATATAAAAATGCATTAAACGATACTTAAATAGGATCAAACCAATAATAACATAGAACAATAGTGAACCGAATAAGTTCTAATAAAGCACTTATCAAATCCCCTTACACTTGAACCATTGTTCATCCTCGAACAATGATGGAAAAAGTAATGAACTAGGACTTAAAGAAACAGATAGATCTATAATCTAGAGATTCAAGGTTACAGCCCACTTTTCTTTAGCAAGAATATTCAATTGCATAATCAGAGTGTGTTAGTGTGTGTCAGAGATGCACCATCTAATACCCCCTATTCATACAAGAATTCAATACCCCAACCCAAATCAACATCCAGTGTGGCATATATCCTTTCATCTCTCGTGAGTACACTCTCACATCAATGATTTATATGAGGGGTCAGTCTCGCCCAACTCCAGTAGAAACCACCAGATTAATGCGAGTTGCCCAGTCAGCACAATATCCCCAACCCAAATCCACAACACAAACCCTAAACCAAGCAATTAAAACCACTCATAAGTAATTTTAATGGAGTTAACACGCTGACTAGATATTTCTCTCTTCGCACAAAGTGTATAAGGGTGAGAATTTTTCACTCAACTCACTGCATGGAGAATCCATTACCACAGATAGCTCAGATGTCATAACCGGAGCTAACAATAATATAGGTACAAAGCAAATGTCTTTACGTGGTTGTAATGGGACTTCGGGTCAGGTAGGATAAAAGGAAAATATTTAGGCTAAGTTGAGAGGAGAGTTCACAAGCAGAATTAGTTCAACAAGATCCTTTCTTCAACTACTTTTCTTTATGATTTCCTACAATTCTCCTACTATCCAACTTATCACTGAGAAACTTTTCTTTTCTTTCCTCAAATTTATTTTTTTTCAAATAGAATACCCTGCAATTTGTTTTCTTCTAACCACATCACCACCTAATTCATAGTTAGCACAAGATGAAGTCTTCGCCTCTTTGAAGCTTAGTTCGTTACATACTCCTCAAATAATACAAGCTTGTGAACCTCCTCTTTTGTGGGCTCAAGATAGAGGTAGCACCAAATAATAGGTATTCGTGGCTTGTAGTGTGGCATTAAAATTTAAAGAAAGGTTAAGGCTCAAAATGGCTTCTATTGGTAAATGTATCATATTAGGCCCGTTTAGCAAGTCAAATTTGGTTTAACCTAATGTCTCCACTATATTTTGCACTCGAGCTAAAAAGCTGCAATAGTATGCACAAGAAAGTACATCCAAGCACAAACCAACAATGCATGACACACATCAAAGAATTACGACCTCAATATAAGGGTTAAAAACAACTCTTAGGCTCAAAAGCTCACAAATTATGGTTTACATGTGTTTCTCCCATCCAATTATGAGTTATAGGTCATTGCTTGATCTTCATTTCGAATTCCAAATCCATTGGTTAAGGATAGTATTTAAAAGTATTCAAACCATGACTACTCACAAAAATCTGATGATTTTTTCCGGAATTGGGACGCTCAGGGTGTTATATAAAGAGAAAACATGTCAATTTTAGTTTGGGTTGGCTAGGTTGTAGACATTTGACAATTTACCTTCATTCTCAACCTATTCAAAATTTGTTGGATAAGTTCATCTCCATGTGCTCATTTCATATCCAATTATGCAATTAAGAAGTTTGATTACTCGAAATTTATCAAAAGTGAGGTTGCTTCCTATTACACCAAAACGTGATTTAAGACACAAGTAAGGAATACACTTGAACTGGATATTGACTCAAAAGAGAATAAACACTACTGGATCACAAGAAAAGAAAAATATAAAGGAAAAACAACCTTACATTCATCCCCCAACACTTAAATGTCACAATGTCCACATTGTAAAAAAAAAATCCAAAACAACAGAGAGGGAACAGAAAACTCCCTTGGAGGGTTATTGTGGCGGTGGCCCGTCATGGGGTCTCTGCAACCTTCAAATCTCCTCTCTAATGGCTCTTTGCTCTTCCAATATTGATTTTTGATCCTCTTGCATAGCGTTCAATTGAGCTTGGAAGGCTTGCATCATCTCTAGCATTTGCAGCTCAAAGGGGCTATGAGTTGGAACCTGTGGTGCCCCCTCCCTAGTGGTGGGCTCCTCAACGCCCTGATCATCATCCGATTCTCCCTTCTCTTCTTCCCCTCGACCCTGCTTTGCAACAATATGTCTGCGGGCATTCTCCAGGCTGGCCTTGGTGAGGAGATTTTCGTGCCCCAGTGTGTCCTCGCTCACCGATGTAGGGACTCTTTGAGATCGACATAGTGCAGTGAGCAAAAATGGGAAGGGCATCCCTCTCTTCTAAGGCATCAGGATGGCATATGTGTGGATTATGTCATAGATATGCTGCCCCAAGTCACATTTGATTCCCTTGATTATCGCATAATAAGCTTGGAGATAGCGGATGGAGATAGTGGTGAGGCTGGTAGATGGGAATAGACTAATGGATCCCCATTGATGCATGAACCGACATCCTTCTACAAGTCACTGTTCTTGTACTTGGGATGAACGACATGTATGGTGTTGTGAAGTTTGAACTTCAGAGTCCAATGGAGTACTCTTGGTCCGTGAAGAAAGCTTCAGTAGCCAATGTCAGAGGCACGGCTCTAGCGCTATCAATTCCTAGGTAGCACTCGATCACTTCCTTAGAGAATTTAATCCGCTTACCTGCGACTCTCGTGTAGTGATAGTCCGGAGATTCCTCATCACTATCTCCTTATTGAATTGAGTGTAGAACTTAAACACGAGCAGGGGGTTCCCAAAGGGTAGCTCGCTGGCAAACTTCACCCAGTCGAATTCCAAAAAGTGAGCCCAGAAGCGTCGGGGTGCAATGACTATTTCTGAATTCTGCATCTCCTGGAAGTCCTCTGGGAGAAACAACCGTTCCTTTATGCACTGCTTGGATTGAGTTTTCTCCTGAAGGGGTTCAGAAGAGGATTCGCCATCAACTTGATTTCCTTTTTTCTATGGTGGGGCCATAGAAAGGATCCGTGCATAGAAGACGTGATATCAATATATGTAGAACATGTTCATCAATAACACAAAGGAATTGTATAACACAGTTCAAATCCATATGTAGAATATGCAATCATAGGGAATCATCAAAACCACGATTCCAAATAGAGCTTCCAAAGGAATATGATGCACAACCCCACAAAATTTTCAATCTAAGCTTATTGAATATAAATATTCATACTCCCATAAAAGTCCGAGTAATAAGAAACCATCCAAATTGGTTAATTGTTGAAATTCATGGTACAAAAACCCAAATGTTGATCAAAGTTAAGTAGGCAAAAAGAAAGGGAAAAAAATTCCAAATGGCCGAAACATCCCTACTTAATTGATCATGCTCAAGTGCTACACATCCCTCAGTCTAACCTCTAATCATAGTTTCTCTACACTCACAACAGCATAGGGGTAAGATTCAAAGTGGCATTGCAAGTAAAGAAGCATTACAACCTCACTTAGACATTTCATCGAACGTATGGTATGCATGCTTGTGTTAGTGCCTTGGGTGTGTTAATTGAACAATGAAATATACCAGTAACATAAATAAAAAACAATTTCAATCCATAGCATCAAAGTATGAGAAAAAAAATGGGAATTGTAAGTTTCAATCCACCATGGTGAAGAAGAAAAAGATGAGAAAAGAGAGAAAATCCATACCTTTGAATCTTGTGAAATGTTGGATGAATGTGGTGTACAACTCTAGAATTCTCAATTGATGCATAAAACTTGAAGAATGGACGATGGATGAAAGAGGGGATTCGGGGTGTTTGAGAGGGAGAAGAAGATGGGTGTGAGTGCGAGGGTATGAGGGAATCTAAGTTTAGAAAGTCGCGAGGCTTACGGCCGTGAAGTACATCATTACGGCCGTGAAGTACATCATTACAGCCGTAAGTATTGCGTTGGGTTAAAAAAATGTCGTGAGACAGTTACGGCTGTAATATATGTTTTTACGGTCGTAGCTGATTTACTGGCCACAATGGATGGGAATGGAGTTACGGTCGTAACATAGGTATTTTACGGCCGTAACTAGTTTACTAGACAATTGAATGAGAAACCTCATTTATTTGATTACAACCGTAACATAGGTAGTTACGACCGTAACCTGAGCTCTGTCCCAAATTATTTATTTATTTATTAGTAAATAAACTAATAACCAAGAGTAACAAAAAATGCAATTATGAAAAATAAAATAAAAATTGAGAGAGTAGAGAAACTCCCCTCTCGGGTTGCCTCTTAAGCAATGCCTCTGTTTACTGTCGTTGGCTTGACTTAGTTCTGGTATGATTATTTCACTTCCTTTTTGTTCTCCAGCGTGATAACTTCCAAGTTTTCAGTTTGGAACCCTTCATAGTATGGTTTGAGGCGGTGTCCATTGACGTTAAACTACTTATCGGTCTTCAGGCTCCTGATTTCTACTGCACCATGCGGAGAGACATTAATAACAATAAAAGCACCAACCTAGCCAGAACGAAGCTTACATGGATGAAACTTGAGCCGATATTGAAAGAGAAGTACTTTCTGGCCCTGCGTTGATCGTGGAAAGCTTTGGTCAGATCTTTATAGATCATTGCATTCTCGTAAGCCTCATTCTGGATCTCATCCAATTCTTGTAATTGGAGCTTCCTATGATCTCCTACTGCTCCCCAATCCATATTGCATTGCTTGATGGCCCAGTAGGATTTATGCTCGAGTTCTACAGTTAGGTGGCATGGCTTTCTAAACACTAATCGGTATGGGGACATACCAGTCTACGTCTTGTAAGCGGTTCTGTAGGCCCACAGTGTATCTTTGAGTCTAATGCTCCAATCTTTTCGGTCTGGCCGGATCGTTTTTGCTAATATGAACTTTACCTCCCTGTTGGAGACTTTTGCATGTCCACTGGTTTGAGGATGATATGTGGTGGACACCCAGTGCAACACTCCATATTTCTTCAAGAATGCCTCAATGGTGCGGTTGCAAAAGTGCGCCCCCTATCACTAATCATTGCTTGGGTATTCCGAACCTACTGAAAATGTTAGCATTTACAAAGTATGCAACAACCTTAGCTTCATTAGTACGGGTGGCCTTTGCCTCCACCCATTTGGAAACATAATCAACAACTAGAAGAATGTAATTACAACCAAAAGATTGGGGAAACGGTCCCATGAAGTCAATGCCCCAAACATAAAAAATTTCGTATACAATTATAGGGGTTTGAGGCGTTTGATCTCGTTGGGACAGATTACCTGTTCTCTGGCAGTTATTCCAAGATTTATAGAATATGTAGGCGTCCTTGAAAAGGGTAGGACAAAATAAACCACTCTCCAACACCTTTTGTGCGGTCCTTCTTGGTCCAAAATGGCCTCCACATGCATATGAATGGCAAAGAGTGAGGATTGATTGGTATTCTAATTCGGGCACCCACATCCGAATGATTTGGTTGGGACACCTCTTCCACAAGTATGGATCATCCCAAATGTAGTATTTGGCGTCACTCTTCATCTTATGCTTCTTTTCCTGCGAAAAACCATTAGGTATTAGCTTAGAAGTCATGTAATTAACTAAATCAGCATACCATGGAGGGTTCGCTTCGATAGCGAATAAGCTTTCATCCAGAAAGGCTTCACTCAAAGGTAGGTGATCTTCGGCCCTCACTACCCGATAAGATTATCAGCGACCACATTTTCAGAACCTTTCTTATCCTTGATTTCCAAATCAAACTCTTGTAGTAAGAGTATCCATCGGATGATTCTTGGCTTTGTATCCTTCTTCACAAATAAGTACCTTAGTGCTGCATGATCTGTAAAAATAATGACTTTAGAACCCAATAAATAAGAACAAAATTTTTCTAAAGCAAATACCACAGATAAAAGTTCCTTTTCAGTGGTGGTATAGTTTGATAGAGCCTGATTCAAGGTTCGGGAGGCATAGTAGATCACATGGGCTGTTCTCCCAACACGCTGCCCTAATACCGCCCCACAGCATAGTCACTTGCATCACACATTATTTCGAATGGGAGATCCCAGTCAGGTGGTTAGATAATGGGGGTGTAGTCAACCGCTCCTTCAGTTGGTCGAAAGCCTTTCTGCACAGTTCAGTGAACTCAAACGGCACATCGTTTTGCAACAAGTTGCACAGCGGGGACGCCATTTTGGAGAAGTCTTTTATAAACCTGTGATAAAAACCTGCATGTTCAAGAAAAGATAGTATATCCCGCACATTTTCTGGGTAAGGTAATGCAGATATGAGGTCTACCTTAGCTTTATCAACTTCTATCCCTTTCACAGACACTACATGACCTAGCACAATTCCCTGATCCACCATAAAATGATATTTTTCCCAATTTAGGACTAAATTTGTGTCGATGCATCATTTCAAAATTAATGTCAAATTATCCAAAAAAGCATGAAACGAGTCACCCCATACACTAAAGTCAATCATGAACACTTCCATAATCTTTCCTATGTATTCAGAAAAAACGCTCATCATGTAACGTTGGAATGTTGCGAGAGCATTGCATAAACCAAAAGACATGCGCCTATATGCAAAAGTTCTGAATGGACAGGTGAATGTTGTTTTTTCTTAATATTCTGGTGTTATGGCAATTTGGAAATATCCGTAAAAACCATCTAAAAAATAGTAATGGGAATCACCAGCTAGCTTTTCTAACATTTGATCAATAAAGGGAAGGGGAAAGTGATCTTTTCTAGTGTCAGTGTTTACCTTCCTATAGTCGATGCATACGCTGTATCCAGTTTGCACCCTAGTCAGAAAAATTTCTCCATCCTTATTTTTAACCACTGTCACTCCAGACATCTTGGGCACCACTTGTACTAGGCTGATCCACTTGCTGTCTGAAATTGGATAAATCATCTCTGCTCCTAATAGCTTTAAGACTTCCTCCTTTACCCACCTCCATCATTACCGGATTCAGTCTTCGCTGAGCTTGTCTTGATGGTTGAGATCCTTCCTCAAGCAATATCCGATGCATACAGACTGATGGGCTGATTCCCTTGATATTTGAAATTGTCAAACCAATTTCCTTCTTGTGCTCCCGTACAACCTGAACCAGTTTATCTTCCTCCACCTTGGTTAGGTTGGATGAAACGATCACGGGAAGTGTTTCTCCATCACCAAGAAATGTATATTTCAAACGGACTGGCAGTGTTTTCATTTCCACCACTGGTGGCTGCAAAATAGAGGGTAGCAATTTATTACGATAGTCTGTTAACTGAATGGTTTTGATAGTATACTTGAACGGTACAGGTTCTAATGAATTGAGTGCAGCTATTTCATTTTACAATTCCTCGCTCATCCTCAACTCATCGTCATCAACTTGCCTCAGTGACTCCAACATAGTTGTCTCTAGCTCACCCCTGCAATTTAATTCAAAAAATTTCTACACAGCAGGAGTAATGACATTAATAGAGTAGGCAGCACAAATATTATTCGGGTGCTTCATTGCATCATAGATACTAAATTGTACCACCTCCCCATCAAATTCCATAGTCGTCACTCCTCTTCTCACATCAATTATGGTTTGGGAAGTCCATAAAAAGGGTCTTCCCAACAATATAGGGGTAGATTTAGGGGAGTGATCATCATTCACATCTAACACATAAAAGTCTGCCGAAAATTTTAAACTCCCTACTTGTACTAGAACATCTTCAACTACCCCATCTGTATACGCATTGGAATCGTCGGCTAGTTGAATGATAACACTAGTTTCAGTCATTTTACCAAGTTTCAATGAAGTGTACGTAGATCTAGGCATTACATTTATAGAAGCTCCTAAGTCTATCAATGCACGATCTATCCTAGTGTTACCTATTTGACAGGGTATGGTAAACATACCTGGATCCTTTCACTTGGGAGGCAATTTCCTTTGAAAATGTCAGATACGGGTTCCCCCATTCTTACCCTCTCATTCCTTATTAGTTTCCTCTTATTGGTACACAGATCCTTTAGAACTTTACATATCGGGGAACTTGTTTGATGGCATCCAATAATGGGATGTTGACTTCCACCTTCCTAAACATCTCCAAAAATTTCTTTTTCCTTGCCCTCCTTGGTGTCTTTTTCCAACCTTCTAGGAAAAGGGGGCGAGGTTAGTTTAACATTTACAGTGGAGTCATTCTTTACGTGAGAATTTTGTTTAGTGCTGCCATTATTTCCGACTTCTCTTTCTTCAACTTCCTCATCTTCAGTTGCGGGAAGTTTCATTTGCGGTCCCTCAAGATCTTTTCCATCTCGGAGAGTAATTGCACTCACATTCTTCGGATTTACCTCGGGCTGCGATGGAAATTTAGCTCCAGATTGCTCCTCCAATATGTTGATGGTGGTGGCCATATGGCTCATTTGGTTCTCCAAGTTTTGAATGGTTGATTTTGCATCCTGTTGAAATTGCAGCATGTTAGTTGCCAGTGTTTTTACCATGTCTTCAAGAGACATACTTGAGTTTTGAGGTTTTTGCTGATATTGTCCATGCGGTTGGAAAGTCCCTTGTTGTTGAAATTTCCCTTGAGGTTTGTTTGGGGAGAAACCCGGGGGCTTATTATTTCCGTAGCTCAAGTTAGGGTGATCCCTCCACCCAGGGTTGTATGTGTTAGAGTACGGGTTGTACAACTATCTTTGAAAAGGGAAACCTCCTGCAGTATTTACCTATTCATTGTTCTCCTCTTGCAACACCGGACAGGTGTCCATTAGGTGTCCAAAGTTTGCACATATTCTTCATGCTTTGACTTGGTGTGAGTTCCCTACAACAAGTTGTTTAACGAGATTTATTAGCTCAAAAAATTGACTTTTAATATTGGAACCACTTACCTCGTTCACGCGGCGAACTAGCATATCCCTATTTGAATTGAATTGCTGAGTGTCCTCGGCCATATTGGAGATTAAAGCTCGTGCTTGTTATGCTGTCTTGTCCATTAGTGCACCTCCACTTACGGCATCTATCATACTTCTATCCATCGGTGCTAGACCTTCATAAAAATACTGCACCGAAGTTGCTCACTGATATGATGATGGGGCAACTCGAGATGAGCTTCTTGAAGTGCTCCCAATACTCATATAATGATTCACCATTGTTTTGGCTCACCCCTTAGATTTCCTTTCGGATCGTCCCAGTTATCGATGCAGGAAAGTACTTTTCTAGGTATAGCCTCTTCATGTTGTTTCAGGTGGTGACTGATCCGGATGGTAAACAGTATAACCAGTCAGTAGCGGTATCCTTTAGTGAGAAGGAAAAGGCTCTCATCTTGATTTGTTCCTCAGTAATAACCGTTGGCCTCATACTATCACAAATCACATGGAACTCCTTGAGATGTCTATACGGGTCCTCACCGGGATGTCCTCGAAAAGTCAGCAACAGGTGAATGAGTCCAGATTTGAGCTCAAAAGTTTTTCCCTCATCCACTGTGGGAAAAGTAATGCACAATGGCTGTTGAGCGACATCCGGAGTAGCCAACTGTTTAAGAGTTCTGTCATTGATGTAATTGGCTGCCATTTTCTATTGTGCTTCCCTTCATCACTGTTGGAATGTTCTCTCGATCTCTGGGTCAAAATCAAAATTTCAAAATTAGTCGATCGAGTTCTACACATATAAGTAAAGAAGTAGGCAAGTAATTAAATATATATATATATACATACACACACACACACACACACACACACACTTTTTTTTTTGTGAAAAATTATAGAAATAAAGTAAAAAGAAAACAAATAAATAAAATGCAGAAAAAATAAAATTCTAATTGATTAAATACTAAATTGGTTAACCATTCACTGAAACGATGCCAAAACTTTGATGCGTGTCGCAATGCACCAAAATAGTAAATGATTCCTTACTCGTCAAATATTAATTAATAATGTAGTAATAAGAGTAAGGGTCGATCTCATGAGGAATAGTGAACTAAAAATAGTGTCGTGTCAATTAAACCAATGGGGGTTTTTGAGTTTGAAAATTGTAAATGACTTGAACAATAAAATAAACAAGTAAAATGGTTGGAATAAAGATCAAATATTAATGGATCCTAGTTCTCATGTTCGGTTGTATTCTATCACAATTTTATCACTTTTCAAGTAACGCGATTCAATTTCTCCTTTGATTGATCACCTGTAAATAGCTAATATGCTCTAACTATTCCTATTCTCCCTTTATTGTATTTAATTAGAATAAACTCTCTAACTAAACTTTAGCTATTGAATAACCTAAAACAAGTTCTTTAGATTTAAGACAACAACTATATAAGTTCGAGAAGAATTAGGGCGAATTAGATTATCAATCACACAAACTCGTGACGATTAACCTAAGTTGGGTTTTTTCTATGGAAATACCAAATTCCCACTTGCTACTAGGATTAGAACAAAAAGATAATTACAGATCCAATCATTCAAAATAGCAAATCTCAATACAACAAATTATAAGACAATGCCTTAATCAAATAAATTATTGCATTGATTGAATTAAAATCTCATAAATATCCAAAAAATCAAAGTAAAGAAATTAGAACTACGTTACTAGTTTGGAAAAGTGATAAACAAGTAATATGAAATACAACGTCCCCATTTGAACTAGGTGAAGAAGCTTAGCCAAGCATGGCCATGAAGATTACCCATAATTTATGCATCTTGTTCACCTTCTTCTTCGATTCTCTCTCTCTTCCAAGCTCCAAGAATAGTGGCTCCTATGATAATTTTCCAACCCTTGTTATGTGGTGAATTTCTACTTTTATAGGTCCAAAAATCCTGCCCAAAGAATCCCAAGAATATATATCATAGATAGATATTGAAGCCAACAAAGAAACTTTCCATGGGGAGGTTACGACCGTGAATACTAGAGTTATGGCCATAACTCGTTTTCTGGAAATTTTAACATTTTGAAGTTACAGTCGTGTTCAATGGATGTTACAGCTGTAATTGGGCTTTTGCAGAATTTCACGCCTTTCACCATGTAATGACTTACGATCGTAAGTAAGAATGACACGACCGTAAGTAAATTGCCTTCTTGGTCCCTAAACTTCAATTGTAATTACTCTTTAGTCCTTTTTCCTCTTTTCTCCTTCTTTATGATCCTACACAACATAAAATATAAAAATGCGTTAAACGATACTTAAATAGGATCAAACCAATAATAACATAGAACAATAGTGAACCAAATAGTTTCTAATAAAGCACTTATCACATACCTTGGGCTAAGAAAAAAATATATCTACACAAAACTAGGCCTCAACGTCACTGGCATCAACCCCATCTTCCACCTACTGGACGTCCCCAATGGTCAGATTGCATATATATCGTTAGGCTCGTGACTCGTTCCAATGAGCGGCTCGTGGTTTGACGAGGATGTTTGGCTCATCCATCAGCTCGCCATTTCGGAGAGCAGAGCCGCCCTCGGCTCGTGTTTTGACGAGCCGAGCCAATGAACCGATGAGCCATTTTGCCACCTCTAGGGGGTTATCCTCAACCTCTTCTCCATTATCCGACTCATCACACTGGGGACTGGGCGGAGGTTGGTAGAAACCTAAAGGCTCGACCTATAAAGGCTCATCTAAGTTCTCCACTTCCCTAAGGTCGCCCACAGTAACTTGTCTCACCATATCTTCAAGTAATAAATAATAATATTAACGAAGGTTGGGGAAGGTCGAGCTTACGTAACTGCTAAGAATTTTTGTTGAGGAAGAGGTGTGATATTTACCCGAGGATGTCTTTGATATCTCAAATGCGTAAAGTAAAAAAAATGAGGTTATAGGGACCACATATATATAGACAAATATGGTGGGAAAATTTCAAAATCTCCACCTTTCCCTTAAGCCACGTGTCAAGCATCTGATCAAGGACTATCCACCTTCTCATGTTGATTAAAATAAAATAGTTGGCAAAACTCATAACAGTTTTCAGAGATAAATACGATAGCTGTCAAGTATGAGTGCACTCAGAGACCTATTCTTGATCTCTAGTGCACAGGGCCAATGATCGAGATAAATTCCCGGTTACATCGTTCAACAACAAAGCTAGTAGTTAAAAAGTCCATAAGACGGGTCCACGAAGATCCATAGGTCGGCCCATATGCCAGACCCTATCTTGAGCCTTCTCCATAAAAGTCTATGGGTCATGGGCTAAATTATTACAAGTCGGTCTTTTCAAAACATATAGGCAGGCCAAGTTACACGACTTCTCTGAATCCTCTCCATCACAAGCCCAAAGGTCGGTCAACATGCCCGCGCTCATTTCCAAAATAAGGTTGGGTATGGCCCGACCTCATCCTCACTTACTAAACATGGACCTTTAGGTAGGCCTTTCTCGACCTGTTCCACCAAAAGTCCGCACAATCAAGTCCCAAATCATCCTTTGTATATGGGCTTCAAGAATGATCCACATTCGTGGACACAAAGGTCAGAAATACTCTTCTATAAGGTAAGTTCCCTGAAAGGGAATCCCTTAAAGGGAAAGCTCAACCCTTATAAGGACTTTTATCTCAAAAGGTAAGTTTATGCAATAAGGACTCCTTCTCCTAATAGGAGAAGGTTATGGGGTTTTTAGCCCTATAAATACAGCTCATTTGATCAAATGAGATTATTCATTATAAACACAATTACAAGTTTTATATTTCTCTTTCTACTTTCTCTCTCCAGAAATCTAATTCTTACACCGAAGGAGCGATGGGGAGAATCTTCCATGCCTTTTTTGCAAGTTAAAGGAGAATCAATCCATCTTTTTTAGTGATCAAGTAGTTTCAGATCTAGTCACGTCAAAATTTGGAATTTTTACATCATCATCATTATATTATTCTAAATTTCCCTCATTGTGTCAAGCATGGCCAAGGAATGTTAGGCCGACCCATTTTGCCACCCGTATATTTCCATTGTCAGAGGACTGTGATAATGAAGTTTGCAGGCCAGCCATTTTCCATTTTTTTCCTGCACTATCAATGCAAATTAATGACGTGTGTGAATATTCTCATGAATACTTTCAAATTGTGCTCCTCCTATGTTCATTTTGTTATTGGCATTTGAGGGGACCTTCTATAGTGGAGTCAAAGACACAAGTCTCCCTCACAAATTCATGGCCTTTTTTTCCCCTTAATTAAGTGGATTGTTATCAAATTTAGTAATAAACAAAATCAGGGTTAATCCATGGGATAACTCAACAATGAGAGATTTTAACAAATAAAAATCGGGTGATTGACTTGTCCATGCCTATTTCGAGTTAGCACATGCTAGCTAGCAATTATACATATAACGAAATCACTTCTTGCAGAGTTTAGTTTCATCATTAACATCTTTAAGATACATTTTGCATGTTGCAATGAATATGACTGCACATTGTATTATTCGACAAGATATTTTTTCCTCTTCTTCATTATTATCAACTGATATTCATATTGGGCCAATCAATATATGCTGTGAAATTTATATCCTCAAATTAAAAAAAAAAATATATATATATCATCACTTAATAGTACAAAATGAAGAGAAAAATGTGTGTGATTAAAAAGTGATTTAGAAATTGTATTTTTTATAAGTTGGTTTATAAATTATAATGACTGGGAAGAACATATGCTTAATTACTCATTAAGACACATAAATGAAGAGGATCATGGAAGACTCCCTTAATTGATGTGCTATGTCTGTTGCTACCATTTATTATCATGACTTTAATTTATAATCATTTGACACCAAGCCAATTGTACAGTACCATGCATGAGCAATATTGTTGTCTAGAATTCTCCTAGAAATTATCATATCATCATCTGTGTTTCAACTTGACACTTTGTCCTCACACACACACACACACACACACACACACAATTATAGGAAATAATAGAAATTCCACAGTAGTCATATTTTACGTTTTTATGTTTTTGTTGGCTTAGTAGTTTGTTCTTTCAGCTGCCTTGTTAGCATACTTTCATTGGTGGGATATTGTATAAGAACCCATCATCATCATCTTCTTCTTTGAAAAATAATGAATATTCTATATTCGATTTTATGGTTTTGTGAATTTCTTATTTCCGTTCATGGTATCAGAGCCATCAACTAGATCCAATTACTGAAGAATTATGGAGGACGGAGATAATACAGGAACAGGGGCTAGGACTAGAATAGAAACAGAAGCTCAAATGAAAGAATACTCTAATCGAGATCCATTAGATCTTCAAAGTTCAGATCATCCAGAAATGCTACTAGTAACAGCACCACTTACAGGAAATAATAATCTCAGTTGGAGCACATCGATCAAAATTGCACTAGGAGCGAAACCGAAATTGGGGTTCATCACTAGGGACAATGAAAAACCAAAAGGAAATTCAATGAAGCTTGAGTAGTGGATAAGGGTTGATTGTATGGTAAGATCGTGGATCCTGAACTCTATATCAAAGGATATTGTAGATGCATTTATCTACACAATTTTAGCAAAGGATATGTAGAATGAGCTGAAGGAGAGATATGAAGAATGCAATGGCCCCTTGCTCTATCAATTACAGCGAGAAATAAGCAGCATTTCACAAGGTAATTTGTCCGTTGAAAAGTATTATACAAAACTAAAAAGGCTATGGGATGAGTTGATTTGTTTAGTGCCCATGCTTGCTTATACGTGTGAAGCATCTAAACTTATATCATATCTGACTAACACTACTAGACTTATGCAATTCCTAATGGGGGCTTAACGATACGTATGACAATGTGAGAAATCAGATACTTGTTATGGAGCCACTTCCAACAGTAAATAGAGCATACTCTATGGTTCAAAGAGTAGAAAAACAATGGGAGGTCCATAATTTTTATCCCGAGTTAAATGATAATTCTGCTATGATGATCAGATCTCAACTGGTAGAGGAAGCAACTTTCAAGGTGGATTTCAATCCGCAAGTCCTTATGCAAATAGAGGAAGTTGGAATGTTAGAGGAAATTTTGTTAGGGGAGTTTTTGGAGCAGGCAGAGGTAGTACAAGAAGGTATAATGCTATGGATAAGGAATCTATGCTATGTGATCATTTCCGTGAAACAGGACATTTAAAGGAAACATGTTTTAAACTACATGGGATTCCTGACTGGTACAAGGATCTGATGGAACAGAGGAGTAAAAATTTGAGTGGGGGAAGAAGAGGTATAATAAACATGATTGAATTGCCTTTTGATGCAGAGGAGGAACAAACAGGAAATAAGAATATGGAGTTTGAAAATATTGCAGAGGTGGTTAACATGAGTTGATGAAGGCACTAAAAGGGAAAATGCTGGTAAACATTGAAAATCATGCTAGTTTTGCTCATCTTAAGGAGTATGTAGGTATGAGCTCTTATTATTATGTCCTTACTACACTTAGCAATCTGAAACCTGGTCCATGGATAATAGATACAGGAGCCATCAACCACATCTGCATTGATAAAGCCTTAATAACTAAACTTTAGCCCTCAAAATCCCCTACTCATGTTATCTTACCTAATGGATCAGTAAAGTTTGTTAATTTTACTGGAGATGTTCGTTTGAAACCAAACCTATGGCTTATTGATACATTATACATACCTAGCTTCAAATTTAACTTGCTATCAGTTCCTAAATCGTCACAGACTGCCTCTATTAAATTTGTATTCTACCCAAACTATTGTCTGTTGCAGGACTTGAAGAGTGAGGAGACTGTGGCCATGGGTAGATTAGTGGGAAGATTGTACTTTCTAGATGAGTCCTGTTTTCTGAAGGATGGATCTAATAATTCTAAACAAAATTTCTTTCAATTTCCATTTTCAAATTGTTCACAGCCTTGTAATAACTCTATACATTTGAATGCTATACTTAATGGTTCTTTTATTGATTGGCATTTGAGACTTGGACATGCTTCAATTACATCCTTAAAACATCTTGATTTTCTGAAACCTTTACTTACCAAATGAGATAATAATCACCTACAGCAATGTGAAGCTTTCCATAAAGGAAAAAAATCCAGATTACCTTTTCCTACTAGCCATATACATACATCAGCCATTTTTGATCTTATTCATGTAGACATATGGGGTCCTTGTAGGCAACACTCACTCATAGGTAAACCATATATGCTAACTGTGGTTGATGACTATAGCCGAACCACTTGGATATTTATGTTAATTCACAAAACACAAGTGGTAAAGACCTTGGACAGTTTTATTAAGATGGTTAAAACTCAATTTGGAAAGAATGTGAAGGGAATTAGGATTGATAATGGAACTGAATTCCTGAGTAGAGAATGTCAATCATTGCTACAAAGTTTAGGAATAATGCATCAAAAGACTTGTGTATATACTCCCCAACAAAATGGAGTAGTTGAGAGGAAGCATAGACATCTAATTCAAGTGGCCAGAACCCTTATGTTTCAATCCAATTTACCAAAATCTTTTTGGCCCTTTTCAATACTCACTGCTACCTTTATCATTAACAGAATTCCTTCATCAGTACTTGGTTGGATTACACCTCTTGAAAAGCTATATGGATACAAACCAGATTATTCCTCACCGAAAACTTTTGGATGCCTATGTTTCATCACAAATAACCAACCTCATAGGGATAAATTTGATAGTAGAGCACACAAATGCATATTCCTTGGGTACAGTCCAGGCTAGAAAGGGTATAAGGTCTTTGATATTTTTACCAAACAGATCCACACTTCCAGAGATGTGATTTTCTTTGAACAATCTTTTCCTTTTGAACAGTATGTGGAGCCCTCCAATTCTCCTTTACCTTTCATTCAATCCACAGATAATGAAAATGATTTTGATTCTCCTATCATATAGCTCAACCTAATGATATTACTTCATTCTTAGAACAAACACCTTCTATTGATCAAAATCATAACTTTCCTTTCCTTTCTTGTTACACTTCTCCTTCTGCCAATATGGATTCTAATTCTATACCTTTGACTCAAGTTCCATATCAAAACCAAAATGATCATCCAGAACATCAATCCACTGAAATTATACAATCTCCATCCATTAGACAAAGCACCAGAATTAGATCTAAGCCATCATGGATGCAGGATTTCATCACAGCAGTGCATTCTACCACAAAATCAGTCAATGCCAAGTCTTCATTATCTCACAGTAAGTCGTCTATACCTTCTTCACAATACACACCTCATACTTTTCCTTTCATTTTCTCATCACTACGTCAAACATATACCTCTTTTCGGCTAATATATCTAGTATCCATGAAATTAACTCTTATTTCCAAGCTAGTAAGGATCTAGATTGGGTTGCAGCAATGAACAAAGAACTTAAGGGTTTAGAAGATAATCATACTTGGGACTTAACTGTTTTACCTCCTGGAAAGAAGGCAAATGGGTGTACAAAGTGAAACTGAAACAAGATGGTTCAATAGATAGATTTAAGGCATGTTTGGTTTCTAAGGGATATCACCAACTACCAGGGATTGATAACTCATACAATTTCTCTCCAGTAGCAAAGTTGGTTACCGTGAGGATTTTATTTGATATTGTTTTAGCCAAGAATTGGAGTCTTCATCAATTGGATATAAATAACACATTTCTTCATGGTTATATTGACTAAGAAGTTTATATGGTACCTCCTGAAGGGTATTCCAGAGCAACATCTGAATTGGTTTGCAAATTGAAACGAAGCATGTATGTATTGAAGCAAGCCTCAAGGCAATGGAACACTGAGTTTTGCAAAAAACTTTAGGGCTTTTGGTTTTATCCAATCAGCTCATGATCATTGCTTGTTTACTAAGCATGGTTCAGCATGTTTCCTCATTCTTCTGGTTTATGTGGACGATGTACTAATTACTGCTTCAAATGAATCAGAAGTTGTACACACTAAGGAGTATTTACATCAGTTGTTTACAATTAAGGATTTAGGCCATGCTAAATATTTCTTAGGACTTGAAATAGCAAGAAACGAAATGGGAATGTTTGTGAATCAGAGGAAATATGTATTGGACCTTTTAAGTGATGCAGGATTGATAGGGGCAAAACAAGTTGCAGTGCCCATTCCAAAAGGAACTAAACTTCATGCACTTTGTGGTTCTTTACTGTCCGATACAGAAAGTTATAGACGGCTGGTTGGACGACTCCTTTACCTTAATTTGACACTGTTAGCCCAAGATAAACTAGCCAAGAGGGGGGTGAATTGGTTTATAAATTTTTTTCGATAAATAATCTCAAACTTAAAAACCAATGGGTACAAGTATGAGCACTTAGTGTTGCAAGTGACTAAACTATCAATGTAGTGTGCTATAAATGTGTAAACTATATTTATAAAGCAATTATAGCACTTAGATATAGTGTTACACAATATAAATTGATATAATAGAGTAAGTGCAATGTAAGTAAGTAAAAGGGATAAGAGAATGCAAATGGGATTTTAAGGAGGTTCAATCAACCAACGTGATCTACGTCCTCCGTTACCGACCTCTCCGTCACGGGCAAGTCCAAATCCACTATATTCATAACTTACAACAAGGAGTATCGAATCCTTAAGTGACTTACAACAAGGAGCACACATCCTTTACAATCGAGTTTTCACAAGGATCTTGAAACCATGAACAAAATACAAATGAGAATTTTACAATTGAATAAACTCTCTTAAGAAATGATATGATCAAGTCAAGTATGTTTGAGAGTTTTAGGATAACACTTCAATAGATAGCAAATATTTAAAGCTCAAGTGTTTATGAAAACTTTGATAAATGATATGAGATAGTTTTGCTTGAATCAAACTTTTTCAACCAATGATCTATCTTTCCAAATAATACTTAGTTAAGTATGAAGAGAGATATACACTTCAATAAGTGTTTGGTGATAAAGAACTCAATCAATGATCAATAATGAAGTAAGAGTAATGAGTTTTTCATCAAAATAGAATTCTTGATAAATATATGAAAAGTTTTGATCAATCAAGAAATTCTTTGTAATAAATGAAATAGAATGTAAAACAAAGTAAGCTCAATGATTTTCAAGTAAATATGCTCTCTTAATTGCTCTTGTGGTTGTTGGAATTGAATACAAGAGAAATGACTATTTATAAATCAAGAAAATGAGCTGTATGCACTTTCGGTCGATCAATTCAACACTTTTGGTCGACCGAAAGTTCAAAACAAGCCGTTATACCATTTGAGCCGTTATACTTTCGGTTGATCAGATAGTTTCGGTCGATCACATTTTCGGTCAATCAATATAATTTCAGTCGACCGTAATAGTAAATTTTGGAATTTTTATTTTTAAATCGAAAAGTTCATTTTTCCAAAATTTATTTCATGTTATGATTTGAAAAATCATTTTTGTGTAAGTAATGATTTTAAAATTATTTTTGAGCTTTATGAACTTGCTTAAAATTGATGAGTCGATACCTTTACAAATGAGTTGAAATTTTTCAACATAAATCTTTTAAACTTTAATCTTCAGTCTTCGACGATCTTGTTTACACCAAATCTCTTTTTGATTGCTTTGAACTTCAATGGATGACGATTTTGATCTCGGAGTATTCAAATGACATATATATGATAAAACTCAAGAATCGAAACCATTAGTAATACAAGAGAACTTGTTTGTTATAATCAAAACAATATACACGTGAATAATCATATGTCAACAATTTCTCCCTTTTTGATTACGACAAACAATGTGATTTGTAATTAGTAAGAAGATGATGAAATATATATGTGAGTATATATTCTCCCTTTCTTTTGCAATGTATTCCCCCTTTTAATCATAATATAACAAGATAAAACAAATCAAATCTTATTAAATATTTCTTCCCCCTTTTGGCATAAGCAAAAAGTGTCAAGTAGCCTTAATATATAAGTGAATAATCATGGAAGTGAAAATGAGGAATCACAAGTTAGAAATCACAAATGTAATCAATTTTCCCTTTAATAGAATACTTATAGCATGAAGTAAGGGTAAACATGCATATAAGTCGATGTAATGAATAGGAATGCGGAATCATAATGTTATGGAAACACCAACACACATTGTTCTATTTTCCGTGGAAATTTTTTTTGACATGGAGTCCCCTTATTTCGTACAAACCGATAAGAATTGAATCTTATCATATATATATGACCTATACTTCAACACAATCACATCACAACTCAATGCAATAATCATAGCAAAATATAGCATGTCAACCACAATATGCAAAACAAGTAGGTAAAAAGAGCATTAACACAAGGAAAATGTCGTAGTTTTAGAAACACAATTACATAGTTAAAACAAAATGTTTTTGAAAGAGGCACTACGAACGATGTAAATAAAAATATGGGATCTTCAATCGGCTGCCGGTGGTGGAAGTGGATTAGGCGGGTAGATGGAGTAAAAATGAGCGAAAAAGGCCCCTTGAGACGTGTGCATTTGTTGAAGTTGATGTTGAATGTCCTCAACCGCAGTAGTGAGAGAATCGATACGCCCATTTAAAATATTGAATTTATCTTCAGAGATGGATCGACGGGGAGGTGGTGCAACTTGCGAAGCTCAAGTCCTTGGCCTTGATCGAGGCGGTTCATCCCCACCACCTTGTTCATCACCTTCACTGGCACCCCCTTGATCACCCTCACATGCAGCTGCGCCTTCACCAATCTCCAATTCTTCTTCAGCATCTTCTTCGATAAATGGCCAAGTTGTAGGCCCCGAAGCATCATCAAAACCTTGAGTATTACACACCCATTGCCCGTCACCCTCGACAATTTTCATTCGTTTAAGAGTGTTGATGTTGATAATATCGGTGTGTTTTGGTTTAAGAATAGGCTCATTGTCAAGATGTACATTGAAGTGATTGAAAATATTAGTGAATATCATGTCGTATGGTAGCCCTAGAACACGAGGAGACGTATGGACATGATGAAGATGTTGGATGAAAATGTATGGGAAATCCAGTTTAAGACCGACAAGGAGAGAATCGAGAATAAATAGGTCGAGATGATTGACTTCGTCAAAATAACCACTATGGGGTACAACCGCGTGAGCAATTGCATGTGAAGGACCTTGCATGAAATAGTCAAATGGTTGAGGTTCAAGGTCATAGTAGTAGTGAGTGGTCGGGAAGTAACACGACTACATGCCTCAAGTTCATTGTATCCCTCGAACCTAACAGGATAATGGGTGACATATGCATAATTTTTGCACGATTGCAATCCTAGGAGGTTTCTAAGGAGGGATCGTTTGATAGCGACTCGGGTTCCCTTAACAAGACTAGTAACTTCATCCGGATAGAAAGTGGCCTTTCGAAAGAATTCCCTAATTAATTTTATGTAGGAATTTTCGAAAATGGACATGACATTTTTCCATCCTCTATCTTCAAAATAACGCTCAATTTGAAACGAAGGGGCTTGAAGATAAAAATCGAAGAAACCGATGGACTTACCGATGAGAATTGGGTGATCGGAGAAGCGATCGGGCAAGGGTGCACGTTCCTCAACTGTTGATTATCTTGCTTCACCTTTCTTCGATTTCTTCTTTGGATGCATTGTGATTTTTCGAGATTATTGAAGTTAACAATAGAATTTCTTGAAAGTTTTTGGTAAAAACGGTTGGAGATGATGGAAAAAGAGTAGAAATCAAGATTTTAGGTATAGAATGGTGATTTGGTTGGACTGAAATTGAATTGAAATGAGAAGTATAGAAATTTTTGTGATTTTACCTCCAAAAATTAGGTTTTGAAGCCTTCTTGATGAAAGTGGAAGTGAAAAATCAAAATTTTTGATGTAGATGATGGGTAAACACGAATATGTGGAAGTTTCAAGGTGTTTGGAAGAATTATAATGAAATATGGGATGAAAATGGAGAAGTAATTGCATGATTAGGGTTTAGAAAATGGAATTGAGGATAAAATAGAGGTTTTAAAAAAATGAATCCGCGTAACTTTCGGTCGATCGAAAGTGTGTCGGTCAATCGAAACTCTGCAGGTTTCAAAATAGGTAGCTGCAGGAGGGTTCAGTCATGTAATGGTCGACCGAAAATCTCGTTTCGGTCGTACACGAGATCAACCAAAACAGGTTTCGGTTGAATGCTTTGTTCAACCGAAAGTCATCTTTCGGACGACCGAAACTGGTCGGTCGACTGAAATTCTCAAAAATCAAAATTTTTCATATATTACAGTTAAAACACATATATATGTTGTAAATTTAGCCACAAATATCATTTTCATCAATAATACTCAATCCTCTTCTAATATATGAAAATCTATCATGAGCTAGAGGTTTAGTAAAAATATCGGCCAATTATTTTTCGGTACTAACAAATTCCAAGTAAATGTCACCTTTTTGCACATGATCTCTAAGAAAATGATGTTGAATTTCAAGCGAGAGTGCAAGATGGGATTTTTGGACAAATTAATAGCACTAGCGTTATCACACATAATAGGAGCATTTTCAAAATTTAAGTGATAATTACTAAGAGTTTGTTTCATCCATAAAACTTGAGCACAACAACTAGTGGCCGAGATATATTCGACCTTGGCAGTAGATAGTGCAACGAAACTTTGTTTCTTGCTAAACCATGACACAAGTGCAAAGCCTAGAAAGTGACAAGTTCCACTCATGTTTTTTCTATCAATTGTGCATCCCGCCCAATCGGCATCCGAATAATTTATAAGATCAATATGAGTGTCTTTTGGATACCAAAGTCCCAAAGTTCTAGTGCCACATAAATATCTAAAAATACGTTTTAAGGCACTTAGATGAGATTCTTTAGGATTGGATTGAAATCTAGCATATAAGCACACACTAAACATAATATCGGTTCTACTTGCAGTTAAGTAAAGAAGAGATCCAATCATACCTCGATATTTTTTAATTTCAATGGAAGTGCCTTGCTCATCTCTGTCTAATTTGATTGAAGCACTCATTGGAGTATTCATTGGCTTCAAGTTTTCCATCTCAAAATTTTTGAGTATGTCCACAATGTACTTAGTTTGACTAATGAATATTCATTCACTAGTTTGTTTGATTTGAAGCCCGAGGAAGAATTTTAACTCTCCCATCATGATCATTTCAAATTCATTGCTCATACATTTTGAAAATTCTTCACAAAGAGAAACACTAGTTGCACCAAAAATAATATCATCAACATAAATTTGTACAACAATCATGTCTTCCTTTTTGGTTTTGATAAAGAATGTAGTATCCGCATTTTCCATTTGAAAGTCATTTGAAATAAGAAATTTTCTCAACTTTCACACCAAGCTTTAGGAGCTTGTTTTAAATCATATAGAGCATTTCTTAGTTTAAATACATTATCCAGAAATTTATGATTTTGAAACTGGGAGGTTGTTCAACGTAGACTTCTTCTTGAATAAAACAATTTAAAAATGAACTTTTGACATACATTTGATAAAGAGTAAAATCCTTGTGGAAAGCAAAGGCAAGAAGTATACGAACGGATTCTAGTCTAGCAATCGGTGCAAAAGTTTCTTCAAAATCAATGTCTTCTTCTTGATTGTAACATTGAGCCACTAATCTAGCCTTGTTATGCACAATTATACCATTTTCATCCTTTTTATTTCGAAAAATCCATTTTATACCAATAACGGCTTGATCATTTGGTCTATTAACTAAATCCCAAACATGATTTCTTTCAAATTGATTTAGTTCTTCTTGCATTGTAAGAATCCAAAACTCATCAAACTCAGCTTCTTTAAAATTCTTTGGTTCAATTTGAGAAATAAAGGCACAATTATTTAAGAATCATTTAGTAGAGTTTCTAGTACTTACTCCTTTTGAAGGATCACCAATTATGATCTCTTTTGGGTGAGATGGAGCAAATCTCCATTCGATAAGAAATGTTTGATCACTTGAGTTTTTGGAAGATTGTTCTTCTTCGTGTTGAGGATTTGGTTCTTTCAAGTCTTTTTTTCTATGAGAATTCCATTGCTTTGATCTTAAATATTCATTTCCTCAAAAGGAGTTTCCAAACCTAGATCAACACCTTTCTCTTGATCAAGAGAATTAGTTTCATCAAAAGTAACTTATATGGTTTCTTCCACTACTAGAGTTCTTTTGTTAAAATTCTATAAGCTTTGCTAGTGGATGAATAACCAAGAAAAATTCCAACATCGGATTTTGAATCAAATTTTCCCAAGTTTTCTTTTGTGTTAAGAACAAAACATTTACAACCAAAAACCTTAAGTTATTTTGGTAAGTTATTTTCATTTAGCATGGTCCTAGCCATTTCTTGTAATGTGGGATTCTTCCTTTCTACTACACCATTTTGTTGAGGAGTTCTAGGAGCCGAGAAATTATGTTCATACCCATTTATTTTGCAAAACTCATCAAAAGCCATGTTATCAAATTCTCCACCATGGTCACTTCTTATAGTTGCAATGGAAAATCCTTTTTCATTTTGAACCTTTTTGCAAAAATGTTTAAATGCATTAAAGCTCCATTTTTCAAATTTAAAAATAAAACCCAAGTAAATCTTGAGAAATCATCAACAATAACAAAAGCATAGTGTTTACCACTCAAACTTGCCATTTTAGATGGTCCAAAAAGATCCATGTGAAGAAGTTGTAATGGTTTTGTGGTGGAAGAAAATTGTTTATTTTTTAAAAGAACTTTTGATTTATTTTCCAAATTGACAAACATCACAAATTTTATCCTTTTCAAATTTCAAACTCTATAGGCCTTTCATAAAGCAATTTTTTGATATTTTTGAAATAAGGTCCATACTAACATGACCTAATCTTCTATGCCATAACCAAGTGTCATCTTTAAAACTTGACGAACATTTTAATTCTTTCTCAAATTCAATGTTGATGATATAAACATCTTTACTTCGGCTTCCTATGAACAATACCTCTTTCGATGTAGCATCTTTGATAAGACATCTAGAAGAATCAAATTTAATATGATAACCTTTATCACATAATTGACTAATACTTAGAAAATTATGTTTGAGATTATCTACTAATAAAACATTTTCAATAAAAGGAGATGGATGATTACCAATATTTCCAATGCCAAATATTTTTCCTTTGGCATTATCTCCAAAAGTGACATGACCTCCATCATTTCTTTTGAATTTTGATAAGAGTGATTTATCTCCAGTCATGTGCTTTGAGCAACCACTATCCAAGAACCAATTGCTATTTACTTTTGTTGATACCTACAAAACATGTCTTAATTTTTGACTTCTTGGTACCCACATAATTTTGGGTCCTTGATAGTTAGTTCCTTGAACCCTCTTATGTCTTCCTTCAAAATGTAGTTTCTTTTTCACCAAACAATTAAAAGCTACATGTCCACTTCTATTACAAAAGATACATGTAGTTGAGGTTATGGAAAAAGTATTTTGATGCAAGGAATAAGAAGTATAGGCTTTAACAAAAGTGTTTTTGGTAGATTTTTGTTTCAAAAATGGTTTGTATCAAATTCCTCCTTCATCAAAAACACGTTGTTTACCAAGCATTAGTTCAAAAATTTTCTTGCCTTGAGTGAATTTGTGAACAATGTATGTTAAATCTAAAACTTTCTCTTTTAGGGAGCGGTTTTCTACAATCAAGACATTTTGATCATGAAACTTCTTTTCAATATCCTTTTGTTTTTCCAAATACTTTTCGGCTTCATTTTTCAATAAAATGTATTGCTTTTTAAGAGTGGAATGTTTAAAAACAAGTTTTTCAAAAGCTTCAATCATTTCTTCATATGAGATAGATAATTCATCAGAGGGAGTGTCATTTGTATTTACCTCATCTTCAATGGCCATGAAGCACATGTTTGCAACTTCATCTTGAATTTCACTATCCTCTTGCTCATCATCACTATCATCCCAAGTAGCTTGTAGATCTTTCTTTTTGAGGAATTTTATCTTGTTGGGACATTTGGTTCTTTTGTGACCGGGTTTGTCACAATCATAGCAAATAATCTTTTTCTCTTCGCCTTTTTCTTCTTTCTTTTGAAATCTACGGTTGTTGCGAAAAGCTTTCCATTTTTTGACAAGGAGAACAATATCATCGAGTTCCTCATCACTCTTGTTAGAGTTTGAGGCTTCTTTATCATTTGATGACTTTAAGGAAATTTGTTTCCTAGGAGGATCCTTCATTTCTTCCTCTTTTACTTTTCTAGACTTTTCTTTTGTCTCGGCATGATTTAGCTCATATGTCATCAATGTTCTATAAAGTTCTTCCAAGGGATATGTGTTGACATCTTGAGTGTTTTCTATCAACATCCTCAATGGACTCCAATCTTCCGAGAGAGACCTAAGTGCTAACAAGTTCACCATTAGAAAATTTTCGATCAAAGCCCTTAAGACCATTAACAATATCGGTAAATCTAGCGATCATGCTAGCAATGGGTTCATTTTGTTTCATGAAGAGATTTTCAAAATTTTTGTACAAAAGATTTATTTTGGTTTCTTTAATTTTATTTGGACCCATGTGTGTTACTTCTAAAGCATGCCAAATATCGTGTCCAGAATCACGTGTGCTAATACGATTAAATTCATTAATACTAAGTGCACAATAGAGAAGATTTTTGGCTCTAGAATTTAAAGAAAATTTCTTTTCATCATATTCTTCCTTAGGTTTTGAAATAGTTATATCCGGTCTTCCATCAACCTTAATAACTTTAGTAAGCTCATGAGGATCGGATACAATAACATCCCAAATATTATAATTAATGGATTGAATAAAAATCATCATCCTAGTTTTTCAATAATTATAATTAGTACCATCAAACAATGGAGGACGATTAGTAGAATGACCTTCAATATTTTGGTTAGCCATAACTCTAGATAGTAAAATCTAAATGAAAGAGTTCCTAAGCTCTGATACCAATTGTTAGCCCAAGATAAACTAACCAAGAGGGGGGTGAATTGGTTTATAAATTTCTTTCGATAAATAATCTCAAACTTAAAACCCAATGGGTACAAGTACGAGAACTTAGTGTTGCAAATGACTAAACTATCAATGTAGTGTGCTATAAATGTGTAAACTAAATTTATAAAACAATTATAGCACTTAGATATAGTGTTGCACAATATAAATTGATAGAATATAGTAAGTGCAATGTAAGTAAGTAAAAGGGATAAGAGAATGCAAACGCGATTTTAAGGAGGTTCAATCAACCAACGTGATCTACGTCCTCCGTTGCCGACCTCTTCATCACGAGTAAGGTCAAATCCACTATATTGATAACTTATAACAAGAAGTATCGAATCCTTAAGTGACTTACAACAAGGAGCACTTATCCTTAGGTGACTTTACAACAAGGAGCACATATCCTTTACAATCGAGTTTTCACAAGGATCTCGAAACCATAAAAAAAATACAAATGAGAATTTTACAATTGAATAAACTCTCTTAAGAAATGATATGATCAAGTCAAGTATGTTTGAGAGTTTTAGGATAACAATTCAATAGATAGCAAATATTTAAAACTCAAGTGTTTATGAAAACTTCGATAAATGATATGAGATAGTTTTGCTTGAATCAAACTTTTTCAACAAATGATCTCTCTTTCCAAATAATACTTAGTTAAGTATGAAGAGAGATATACACTTCAACAAGTGTTTGGTGATAAAGAACTCAATCAATGATCAATAATGAAGTAAGAGTAATGAGTTTTTCATCAACACATAATTCTTGATAAATATATGAAAAGTTTTGATCAATCAAGAAATTCTTTGCAATAAATGAAATAGAATGTAAAACAAAGTAAGCTCAATGATTTTCAAGTAAATATGCTCTCTTAATTGCTCTTGTGGTTGTTGGAATTGAATACAAGAGAAATGACTATTTATAAATCAAGAAAATGAGCTGCAGGCACTTTCGGTCGATCAATTCAACACTTTCAGTCGACCGAAAGTTCAAAACTAGCCGTTATACTATTTGAGTGGTTAGACTTTTGGTTGATCAAATAGTTTTGGTCGATCACATTTTCGGTCGATCAATATAATTTCGGTCGACCGAAATAGTAAATTTTGGAATTTTTATTTTTATATCGAAAAGTTCATTTTTTCAAAATCTATTTCATGTTATGATTTGAAAAATCATTTTTGTGCAAGTAATGATTTTAAAATTATTTTTGAGCTTTATGAACTTGCTAAAAATTGATGAGTCGATACCTTTACAAATGAGTTGAAATTTTTCAATGTAAATCTTCTAAACTTTAATCTTCGGTCTTCGACGATCTTGTTTACACCAAATCTCTTTTTGATTGCTTTGAACTTCAATGGATGACGATTTTCTCGGAGTATTCAAATGACATATGTATGATAAAACTCAAGAATTGAAACCATTAGTAATACAAGAGATCTTTTTTGTTATAATCAAAAAAATATACACGTGAATAATCACAGATCAACAGACACGTCCTATTATTACGTATGGAGTTCAACAGTTGAGTCAATTTATGAATGCACCACAACAGGCGCACTGGGATACAGCCATTCACCTACTTAAATAAATACCTTAAAAAGGATGTCCATCTCAAGGATTGTACTTTCCCGCTCAAAGTTCTCTTATACTGGAAGCCTTTTCAGATGCGGATTGGGGCTCTTGCACTGATACACGCAGGTCACTCACTGGTTAGTACAATATTTTTCTTGGTTCAACTCCCATATCGTGGAAAACCAAGAAGCAATCAACAGTTTCTAGATCATCAGCCGAGGCCGAATACAGAAGTCTTGGCACTATAGTTTCTAAGCTTCAATAGATATCCTATATCTTAGCAGACTTACGGGTCCCAGTTACTCTTCCCATTACAATTTGGTGCGATAATAAAGCATCTTTACATATCACTGTAAATTCGGTTTTCCATGAACGCACAAAGCATTTTGACATTGACTGTCATGTAGTTCACGATCAATTTAAGAGTGGATTCATCAACCCACAACATCTAACTTACTGTCTTCAGTTGGCAGACATTTTTACAAAAGCGTTATCATCTTCAAAGTTCAATTTTTTGGTGTCCAAGTTGGAATTAGGTGATGATATTCACCGAATCCAACTTGAGGAGGGGGTATAGCCGTATAGGAAATAATAGAAATTCCGCAGAAGTCGTATTTTACGTTGGCTTAGTTAGTTTGTTCATCATCTTCTTTGCAGAATAATGAATATTCTATTTTTGGTTTTATGGTTTTGTGAATTTCTTATTTCCCTTCAATAATATTCCCTGGCCAACTTTAAATTCGAACTAGTTATTAAACTGTGATCAGTAGTTGATGATTTGATCCCACATGGATATGGGGCCAAAAGCTCCTATAATGTGGCTGTGGTTTCTTCTGTTCTATACTTTGATCTTAGATATATGTAGTTACAAATTTCAGGTCAGCTATCGCCAACAAAACTTTGATTCGGAATCAATTCAAGAAACAGTTGAAAAATAAGTAAATGTACACAACTGGTTTGATACTGTTAGGTAATGTGTTACCAAAATTAAACCCCTTTGGCGATGATGAAAAATCGAGGCCCGTTTTAACTTCAGGCTTTTATAAGCCAATATTGTAGATCAGTTAAGTCCACACCATAATTGTTTGTAGCCCACTTGGTCGGGTATCTTGAGGGAGTCAACCCAATTTGGATTGGTACTCGATACTCAACTTTGGGGATAATGTCGGAAAAAGGAGATAAAACCGAATCAAAGCTTATCATTATCTATTTATCCTCGGTTGGTTATTATTATTTATCTTTATCTCCTAGTTGATATACATCATCCGCTCCTTATTCTCCTCCATTCTGTTTTGGCTTCATAAGACTCTTCATCTATAAAAGAGGCCGAACCCAGCCCTGTATTCAGCATACTTTCTGTGTGAAATCTTGGGTGCCTTCTTCGTGTTCATCTGCTTAAGTTTTCGGCCTCTCTTCTTGTGCTTCTTCGTAACACACGACTGCTTCCTTTTCGTGACCTTCGTGGGCTGCCTTTCTGCGTGAACGGTTTCGGTTTGTGATTACCCGTACTTCCTTCGTGGTTGTACAAATCTCCAAATCGTGGTGTTGCACTTGTAGTTGTTGGTTTGATTTTCTGAGCCAACCCAAAAAGGGGGAAAAATCAAATCTCTAACCTAGTTTCTTCCTCTTTTATTTTAGTGTAATTTTTTCTTGGTTTTAATTGAATTAACCATTGCATTTGTTGCATTGCAGGTTCCATTGAAGCCTACAACTGGTATCAGAGCTGTTGGTGAAGAATTTTTGGTCCAGAAAATCTGAATTTTCGAAGAACAGAGGCGGAAGTTCGAAATTTTCGAACTGACTTTGTCCAATTCCGGCTAAACCAATGACCGGATTGTGAAACGGAGACCACCTCCTTACTCATCAGGTCGAGGCGGTTCCGGGTGTGTGGCGCGTGACCTTCCGGCGGCGGCGCGTGATTTCCGGTGAAATTTTTTTTTCCAGAATCTTTGTTTTATTATTTCTAACAACTGTGTGCTGTTAGTTTTGTGATTTTCTGTTTCAGCAGTTAAATTTGGCCAAAACTGCCTTGGTGGTGTAAAATTCGAAATTAGGGATTAAATGCTTCTTGAACCCTAGGGTTTGAAAAAATAACTCTAGGGACTCGCATCTCTCGATATACGGACGCAGACAGTCCGCTCTGGTAAATTGGCTGGAACTCATTTAATTTTTTCGCACTAGCAGACCATCGTGTGGGGTGGTCAATAGGATTGGGGGCTGCCATTGCTTAGAACCTAGGACTACGTGCATTATCTGAGTTCTTTAAATTTCTGTGTGAAATTATTGTCATATTCTTTGATTGTTGAAATCCGTTGCTTATAGTTATCTCTTATTTACCTAGACCTTGTCCCAAACTCTTATTCTAGTTTCTTCCCTTGACCTGAGAACTTGTTTCTCACGGAATCCTGGGGTTCTAGAATAGCGTATATTTGTAAAACCATAGGAATATTGTTCTTGGTTACATTGTGTAATCTGTGTGTCCTTTGGTCTTTTACATTCTTGAATTTGTGTTCTGTGCATTTTTTGGTAAAATGTCTGCGCATCATTTTGAGATGGGGGTCTTTAACGGTAAGGGGGATTTTTCAATCTGGCAACAAAAGATGAAAGGTATTCTTGTTCAACAAAAAGTTTCAAAGGCTATTGATAACACTTTTTCTTTAAATTTGACTGAGGAAGAAAGAAAGGACTTAGATGACTTGGCATACACTTCTATAATTTTACATTTGTCTGATGCTGTTTTACGAAAAGTTGGTAAATTAGACTCCAGTAAAGAACTTTGAGATAAATAGGAGGAACTTTATGTGTTAAAGTCTACACCTAATAAACTTTTTCTGCTTGAAAGTTTTTTCAGTTTTAAAATTGATCCTTCCAAAGACTTAGATGACAGTTTAGATGTCTTCAATAAACTTGTGCAAGATATCACTAATTGTGGTGAAAAAGTTCCTAAAGAATATAAAGCTGTTATTTTGTTAAATGCTGTTCCTGATATTTATAAAGAGGTTAAAAGTGCCATTAAATACGGGAGAGAGACTTTAACTACTGAAATTGTCATCGAATCGTTAAGGAGTAAAGAGTTGGAGTTAAAGGCTGAGGAAATTGAAAGAAAAAGTGGTGAGGTCCATATGATGAGAGGTAGGTCTCAATCTAGGACATATGATAACCAAAGTGGACATGCATCTAGTAGTAAAAAGAAAGGTAGAAGTCGGTCCAGGTCAAAAGGTAAAACAAAAGGTAGAAAATGCTATGGGTGTGGTAAACTTGGACATTTTATTAAAGATTGTTATATTGAGAAAAATAAACAAAGAGAAAAACGTGATGAGGAAAATGTTGTTACTTCACTTGACAATGAACTTTGTGAAGTCTATGTGTTATTGAATTCTGAACCTACTTGATGTGATCCGATAGGGGATCACCAAGAACACGCGGAATTAAACGTCGGAAAGCTCTAAAATCCAAGATAGTAGACGGTAACAATGCAACCCCGACCTCACGACGCAAGAACTATGGGTATATTAAACCCAAAACCCGTTACGATGCGGAGATAAGAACCAAAAAGGGGGAACGCCACAAAGGTTGTCAAATCCTTTGATAAGTTCAATTTGTTCGACGAGAACACGAAGAAATTAAGGGAATATCTCACCTTCAATATCATTAATCTCAAGAATAATAGTTGTGTTTTACAATGCTGAATAAAGCCATATATATAGGCTAACAAAATAAAGAAACCTAAATAAACTAGAATTGCAAAATAAACTAAACGCTGAAATTAGGTTTTACTTCGCGGCGCTAAATTACGTCCGTGACTTATGAGTTTACGGCCGTAAGAATGCTATGGATTAAAAAATTAAAACATATGTTACGGCCGTGATAATTTATTTTACGGCCGTAAGCGACCTTCTGAACAAAATTAAAAGTTACAAATTCTGGTTACGGCCGTGAGAATTTGATTATGTCCGTGAGTCCTTCTACTTCAGTTACGGCCGTAAGATGATATTTTACGGCCGTAATGGCCTTTCTGTTCAATTTTCGCCAACACGATTTTACGGCCGTAAAAGTAGGGTTACGACCGTGAGAATGCTTCTGCCTCAATTTTTTGTTGTTCTTTGATCCAAATGCATAGTAACAACTTTGGTTCTTCTTCCACTTTGTTATGCAACGAAAATGAGGTCTTTGCACTCGAACACTCGTCCATCCACACTTGCATAAATCCTTGCATTGCCTGCTTGATTCTTTTGGTTCTTTGCCTCGTTATTGGTCCTACGGGTACGTGCAACGGGTCAACGTTCTTCGAGCCACTCCGGAACTCATCATCCCCTCCCTGTTGAAAAGGATTCGTCCTCGAATCATCATCTGCATCAAACAGAGAAAGATCAGCAACATTAAAAGAAGCAGACACGTTATACTCACCTGGAAGATCTAGTTTATATGCATTCTCATTTATCTTTTCAAGGATCTGAAAAGGTCCATCGCCTCTTGGCTGCAACTTAGACTTTCTTTGGGTTGGAAATAGCTCCTTTAGCAAGTGCACCCACACCCAATCACCCGGCTCGAACGTCACTTGCCTCCTACCTTTGTTGGCATGAGTCACATAACGCTCATTTTTCTTTTCAATTTGCCCTTTCACTTTCTCATAAAGCTCTTTCACAAGCTTAGCTTTTTTCGCCCCGTCCAAACTGCTCCGTTCATCTGCAGGTAAAGGAATTAAATCAAGAGGAGTTAGCGGGTTGAAACCATAAACAACTTCAAAAGGTGAACATGAAGTAGTAGAATGCACAGATCGATTATAAGCAAATTCCAAAAATGGCAAAAATTCCTCCCAACTTTTTAAATTCTTATTTATTACAGTGTGCAAAAGTTGGATTAATCTCCTACTAACTACCTCCGTTTGGCCATCAGTTTGCGGGTGACATGTAGTAGAAAATAATAATTTAGTACCCATCTTCCCCCACAAGACTTTCCAAAAGTAGCTTAGGAACTTAACATCCCTATCAAACACAATACTCCTAGGTACCCCATGGAGTCTCACAACCTCCCTAAAGAATAGGTCAGCTATATTTGTTGCGTCATCAGTTTTATTACAAGGAATAAAATGCACCATCTTGCTAACTCTGTCTACCACCACAAATATCGAGTCTCTACCTTTTTTTGTCCTAGGCAGACCTAACACAAAATCCATGGATATATCTACCCAAGGTTCATTAGGTACAGGCAAAGGTGTATACAAACCTTGTGGTAAGACTCTAGACTTAGATTGCTTACAAGTTATGCACCTTTCACAAATATGGTGAACATCCCTTTTCATTTTAGGCCAATAAAAGTGCTCTTGTAAAGTTTTTAATGTCTTAATAACACCAAAGTGTCCCATTAACCCCCCCACCACGAGCCTCACGCACTAGCAACTCACGCATAGAACAATTAGGCACACAAAGTTTACTTTCCCTAAACAAATAGCCATCATGCCTATAAAATTTATCAATTGCACCTTTTTCACATGAAGCATAAATGATAGAAAAATCAGGGTCATTAGCATACATACCTCTTATATATTCAAACCCAAGCAACTTCGCATTTAAAGAGTTTAGAAGTACATACCTGCGAGAAAGGGCATCTGCTACCACATTCTCCTTACCTTGCTTATAGCGAATGACGTATGGAAAAGTCTCAATGAATTCCATCCAATGGGCGTGTCTTTTGTTTAGCTTACCTTGTCCCTTGAGGTGTTTCAGTGACTCGTGGTCAGTGTGTATGACGAATTCCTTTGGCCACAGATAGTGCTGCCATGTCTCCAAGGCACGAACAAGAGCATAAAGCTCCTTGTCGTAGGTAGGATAATTCAAAACTGCCCCACTCAGCTTTTCACTGAAAAATGCAAGCGGCCTTTTTTCCTGCATAAGAACGGCTCCAATACCTATTCCTGATGCATCACATTCAATCTCAAAGGTTTGGTTAAAGTTAGGTAAAGCCAAAATCGGTACAGAACATAACCTATCCGTAAGCATTTTAAAAGCATTTTCTTGTGCTACTCCCCAATGGAATCCTACACTTTTCTTGACTATTTCTGTGAGTGGTGCTGCAAGTGTGCTAAAGTCTTTAACAAATCTCCTACAAAACCCAGCCAACCCGTGGAAGCTCCTAACCTCCGTAATACTTTTGGGAGTTGGCCATTCTTTAATAGCACGAATTTTCTCCTCATCTACCTCAACACCATTAGCACTAACGATAAAACCAAGAAAAATTACTTTTTCCATGCAAAAAGTACACTTTTTAAAATTAGCATATAGTTTTTCAGTTTTCAAAACTTCCAAAACAGATCTTAAATGTTCAATGTGATCACTTAAGTTCTTACTATATACCAAAATGTCATCAAAGTATACCACAACGAATTTACCAATGTAAGCACGCAAGACATGATTCATTAATCTCATAAAAGTGCTAGGTGCATTTGAGAGGCCGAACGGCATAACCATCCATTCATATAAACCATATTTGATTTTGAAGGCGGTTTTCCATTCATCACCTTCTTTCATACGAATTTGGTGATAACCACTCTTAAGGTCTATTTTGCTAAAAATACAAGCACCATATAGTTCATCAAGCATGTCATCAAGTCTAGGTATGGGATGACGATACTTTACCGTAATATTGTTGACTGCTCTACAATCCACGCACATCCTCCAAGTCCCATCTTTTTTTTGGCACCAACAAAACTGGTACTGCACATGGGCTCATGCTTTCCCTAACATAGCCATTTTTCAACAGCTCTTCAACCTGCTTTTGTAGCTCTTTGGTCTCTTCAGGATTGCTCCTATAAGCTGGCCTGTTTGGAATGACTGCTCCTGGCACAAAGTCAATCTGGTGTTCTATCCCTCGAATTGGCGACAGCCCACTAGGAATCTCCTCGGGAAATAAATCTGCAAATTCCTGCAAAAGAGACACAGCTAAACTGGGGAGGGAGTGGTTAGCTTCATCAAGTACAAGGATAGATTCCTTATACATGAGTAAAATCACTGGTTTATTTGTAGAAATAGCTTTGGTGATATCACTATGTTTTGCGTAGAAGCTCACCTTTGTTTTCTCTCTTTTATTTTTACTGGCACTCTTCACACCCTCTCCTTTTTCTGGGATCGTGGTCCCAACTCTCGGTTTTTCACACAACTCTCCTTTTTCCGGGATCGTGGTCCCGACCCTCTTTCTCTCTTCCTCACTTTTTAATTTCAATTGGTCTTCATAGACCTGTTGAGGTGATAAAGGCATTAGTTTGATATTTTTCCCATCCTTAGTGAAGGTATACCTATTTTTAAAGCCATCATGAATAACCTTCCTATCGAATTGCCATGGCCTTCCCAACAAGATGTGCCCCGCATGCATGGGTACCACATCGCAAACCACCCTATCTTCATACTTCCCAATCGCCAAATCAACTACCACCTGTTTATTCACCTTAATCTCACCCGATTCATTTAACCATTGTAGCTTATATGGCCTAGGGTGTTTTAGTATAGGTAGGCATAATTTCTCCACTAGAGTAGTGCTAGCAACGTTCGCACAACTACCACCATCTATTATCAAACTACACACCTTGTTATTCACAAAGCACCTAGTATGAAATATATTTTCTCGCTGCTCACCCGACTCTTCCACCTTAACTTGAGTACTAAGGGCTCTCCTAGTGACAAGTGATTTAGCTACTGCATAGTCCCCATCATCATTTTCACTAACATCCTCTAGAGCTGGCATATCCTTATACTCATCCTCCACTTCTCCCTCTTTCTCATCCTCCGAACTTAATACCCCATCACGCATAACCAATATTCGTTTATTTGGACATTGTGAAGAAATATGTCCTAAGCCGGAACATTTAAAACAACGAATATCTCTAGTCCTAGGAGTTTGAGAATCAAAAGCAATTTTACCTTTGTTGGGTGGCTCTATTTTTCCCTTTGGTGCCTCAAATTTATTTTTCTGTACAACCCCATCATTTTTAGAAGTCCCAATCCATGTAGACTTACCAAAAGAATTGGAACTTGTAGAGAATTTTGAAGTTCCCTTCCTTTTTAATTGTCGCTCCACTTTCATGGCCATGTGAAGCATCTCCTCCAAATCGATATAATGCTGCAATTCAATAACATTAGCAATATCTCGATTTAAACCATTTAAAAACCTAGCCATGGTTGCCTCCGGGTCTTCCTTTATATTTTCCCTAATCATGTAAACCTCCATCTCCCTATGGTAATCCTCCACACTCTTACTACCTTGGGAAAGGGTTTGTAGTTTTTGGTAGAGATCCCTATAGTAATGTCCAGGCACAAATCGTTTTCTCATAAGGGCCTTCAACTCATCCCAAGTTTCAATAGGCCTCTCCCCATTCCTCCTTTTACTAGTAACCAATTGATCCCACCATACTATAGCATAATCAGTAAATTCTACGACTGCCAATTTAACCTTTTTAGCTTCAGAATAATTATGACAATCAAAAATTAATTTTACCCTCTTTTCCCATTCAAAATAAACGTCCGGATTACTCCTACCCTGAAACGAGGGAATGGACATCTTAATGTTACCAACATGTTCATCTACATCATCCCTACGATCACGCCTATATCCCCTATCACGTCTTTCTCCCCAATCACGTCTCCTACCAACACTAGTAATAGATAATTCACCACTATCCTCATCACTATCAACAACCTCAACACGTTCATTCCTAGCTCTAATTTGTGGGTTGAAGTCATACCTTAGTGGCCTCCGTAAATTAGGGAAATTGCGCGGTTGTTCCTGACGTGGTTGAACAATTCCCGCACCATGTGTCTCCGCCGGATTATTAGGTTTTTCCACATTTACGCCGGATTGTGTACCAAATTTTGCTTCCAACTTGGCATCCAACCTCGCCTCCAATTTTGCAAAACGTTCCTCCACCATTGCAAGCATTTTAAAATCTTGAAGATCTCTTTCCGTCGAAGAAACTTCCTTCTGTGACATGGTTAGTAATAAAGAACAGAGAAAAAAAATTAAATAAAGATCCTCACGTATTTTATCACTCGTGTATCACTCGATTTTGACTTTTTCCCTCTATTAATCTCACAACTCAGCCTTTTTCCTCTCTATTCCCTTTTTCCCACGTTCTCAAAGAACCCACCAAACTAGTCACGAATTTGGTCCTTGTAGAATAAATCTCAAAGTGCGAATAAGGAAAGTTGATAGAAAAATTGGAATTAGGAAATTTGAAGATGGAATTATGGAAACAAGAATTTTATTGCAAGAAGAAGTTTTATGAAATAAGGAATTTAATGGAAACAAGAATTGTTGGAAAGATTTGCCAAAGATTATTTTCTTGATTTCTTGTTCAAATCAACAACACTTCCTTTTTTTTTTTTTTTTTTTTTGCTACTCAACAAAATTAATCAAGAACAAGAAACAGAAATTGGCAAATCTTGAATTTCTGACGAATTTCAAGAAACAAGAATTGGAATGAATTTTTTTTTTTGAATGATTAATAACTGGAAATAAAAGAAAAAGAACTGGAATACTAAATAATTGGATTTAGAGACAGGCTCTGATACCAGATGATGTGATCCGATACGGGGATCACCAAGAACACGTGGAAGTAAACACCGGAAAGCTCTAAAATCCAAGATAGTAGACGGTAACAATGCAACCCCGACCTCACGATGCAAGAACTATGGGTATATTAAACCCAAAACCCATTACGATGCGGAGATAAGAACCACAAAGGGGGAACGCCACAAAGGTTGTCAAATCCTTTGATAAGTTCAATTTGTTCGACGAGAACACGAAGAAATTAAGGGAATATCTCACCTTCAATATCATTAATCTCAAGAATAATAGTTTTGTTTTACAATGCTGAATAAAGCCATATATATAGGCTAACAAAATAAAGAAACCTAAATAAACTAGAATTGCAAAATAAACTAAACGCTGAAATTAGGTTTTAATTCGCGGCGCTAAATTACGGCCGTGACTTATGAGTTTACGGCCGTAAGAATGCTACGGATTAAAAAATTAAAATATATGTTACGGCCGTGATAATTTATTTTACGGCCGTAAGCGACCTTCTGAACAAAATTAAAAGTTACAAATTCTGGTTACGGCCGTGAGAATTTGATTACGGCCGTGAGTCCTTCTACTTCAGTTACGGCCGTAAGATGATATTTTACGGCCGTAATGGCCTTTCTGTTCAATTTTCGCCAACACATTTTACGGCCGTAAAAGTAGGGTTACGGCCGTGAGAATGCTTCTGCCTCAATTTCTTGTTGTTCTTTGATCCAAATGCATAGTAACAACTTTGGTTCTTCTTCCACTTTGTTATGCAACGAAAATGAGGTCTTTGCACTCGAACACTCGTCCATCCACACTTGCATAAATTCTTGCATTGCCTGCTTGATTCTTTTGGCTCTTTGCCTCGTTATTGGTCCTACGGGTAGGTGCAACGGGTCAACGTTCGTCGAGCTACTCCGGAACTCATCACTACTGAAGTGAATATGACTGTGAAATCACACTTGCGTGAATGGATACTTGATTCTGGTGCATCATTTCATGTTTCATCTCATAAGAATTGGTTTGAAAATATGCAAGAATCTGAAAGTGGTCATGCTATTCTCTGTAATAACCATGCTTATAAAATTGCTGGGATTGGTGATATCACTTTAAAATTTGATACTGGCTATGTGCTCAAATTATGTGGAGTCAGATATATTCCTGAAATGGCTAGAAATCTTATTTCAGTAGGAGCTTTAGAATCAGAGGGTTTTTCTGGTAAAATTGGAAACAGCATGTTAAAAATGACTAAGGGTGTCATGGTCACGTGTAAAGGTATCAGAAGAAATGGTATTTATGTGACAATTGCTGAAGTGATTAATTCCTCTATTAATTCTGCCGACACTGATAAAACACACAAGTGGCACAATAGATTAGCTCATGTAAGCATTAAAGGACTTAAATTGCTTAATGAAAAAGGTGTGTTTGGAAAAGATTGTGTATTTGACATGCCATTCTGTGATCACTGTGTGCTTGGTAAACATCATAAGTTATCTTTCTCATCTGTTGTGCATAAAACTACAAGAGTTTTAGAATATATTCATTCTGATTTGTGGGGGCCAGGCACTCATCCTACGATGGGTGGTAATAGATATTTTTTATCCATAATTGATGATTTTTCTCGAAAAGTGTGGGTTTATCTGTTGAAAGATAAAACCGAGACCTTTAAGAAATTTAAAATCTGGAAATTGCAAGTTGAAAACCAAACTGGCAAGAAGATAAAATATCTGAGAACTGGTAATGGCCTTGAATTTTGTAATAATGTTTTTGATGATATGTGTAAGGAAAGTGGAATTACTAGACATAAAACTGTTCCATATACGCCTCAACAAAATGGGGTTGCTGAACGTATGAATCGTACTATACTTGATAAAGTAAGATGTATGATGTTGAGTTCTGGTATTCCTAAATATCTTTGGGGTGAAGCTGTTGTTACTGCATGTTATCTGATTAATTTGACACCTTCTAGTGCATTAAATGGTGATACTCCGCATGAAAAATGGTATGGTAAATGTGCTGACTATACTTTGTTGAGAACTTTTGGCTGTGCTACTTTCTCTCATCAAAATGAGGGGAAACTAGAACCTAGAGCTAGGAAATGTGTTTTCTTAGGGTATCCTGAAGGAGTTAAGGGATATAGGCTTTGGGATAGAAGTCAAACTGGAGTTAAAATCATCATAAGTCGTGATGTTACATTTAATGAAACTGAGATGCCGTGTCTAAAGTTAGAGAATGACATTGTGAGAGAAAAACAACAAGAAAACACTAGTGGCGAATCCAAAGAGGATTTAGAGACTGTAAGTGTTGAAATCCCCACTACACAAATTGAGGTGGAGCGTCAAAATCTAGAGGTAGAAAACAATCAGGATGAAAATGTTGGGAGTGATGAGGTTGTAGAGGAACATCAAGTAGAACAAAACCCTTTATCTGATTATCAGTTAGCTAGAGACCGAGTTAGGAGAACACATAGGGTGCCTCAAAGGTTAGAGTCTGATTTTGAGTTAGCTTATGCTAGTTATCAAGAATTATTTGATAGGGAGCCAAATACTTTTGAAGAAGTTTAGAGAGTAAACAAGCTGAGAATTGGGTGAAAGCGATGAATGAAGAGATGAGTTCCCTCGATAAAAATCAAACATGGGAGTTAGTCCCAAGACCTAAAAACAAGTCTATTGTTGGGTTCAAATGGGTTTTTTAGAGTTAAGGAGGGAAATACTTTGGGAGAGCCTTTAAGGTTTAAGGCTAGACTCGTGGCTAAAGGTTACACACAAAAGGAAGGGGTAGACTATAATGAAATCTTTTCTCCTGTTGTTAAGTATACCACTATTAGGACTATGCTTGCATTAGTTGCACATTTTAATTGGGAACTTGAACAACTTGATGTTAAAACTGCTTTTTTGCATGGTGAACTTGATGAAGAGATTTTTATGGATCAACCAAAAGGTTTTGAAAATAAACTAAATCCTAATAATGTGTGTTTTCTTAAACGCTCTCTTTATGGTTTAAAACAATCTCCTAGACAATGGTACAAACATTTTGATTCTTTTGTGTAAACCATTGGTTTTAAAAGGAGTGAATTTGATCATTGCTTGTATTATCAACAGGGGAGTGCTAATAATAACTGTGTGTTCTTATTATTATATGTTGATGATATGTTGCTTGTTGGCCCTAACTTGAAATTCTTGAATGAAATAAAAACCACGTTGGGTAATGAATTTGACATGAAAGACCTAGGTAATGCTAAAAGAATCTTAGGTATGGAAATTGAAAGAGATAGGTCAAATTCAATTCTATTTCTGCATCAGACTCCATATATTATGAAAATTTTGAGCAAATTTGGCATGATTGATTGTAAACCTGTTACTTTGCCTTTAGCCAATCATTTTGTCTTATCAAAGGAACAATCACTTGCTAATGAAGAAGAAGAAGAATATATGAAGAAAATTCCATATTCTAATGCCATTGGATCTGTGATGTATTTAATGGTGTGTACTAGACCTGACTTAGCTTTTGCTGTTAGTACACTTAGCAGGTACATGTCTAATCCTGGTCCCAATCATTGGGAAGCTTTAAAATGGTTGTTTAGATATTTGGAAGAAACTTGTAATGTTGGATTGGTATATAAGTTTAGTACTGAAGGATTAAAATTGAAAGGATTTACTGATGCTAATTATGCTGGTGATAGAGATAATAGGAAATCAACTTCTTCCTATGTGTTTACTTTGTGTAATTCATGTGTTAGTTGGAAATCATAGCTACAGCACGTTGTTGCATTATCCACTACTGAATCTGAATATATTGCTGCTACTGAAGCCTTTAAAGAGTCTTTGTGGTTCAAAGGTCTATTAAATGAACTATGTGTTCTTGATGGAAATGTGACAGTATATTCTGATAGTCAATTTGCTATTCATATGTGTAAAAATCCCTTTCATGAACGTACTAAACATATTGATGTCAGATTACATTTTATTAGAGATATGATTTCTCAAGAACTGGTAAAACTTGAGAAAGTTCTTTCAGAATACAACCCTGCAGATATGGGCACTAAGGTGCTTCCTTCGGTAAAATTTAGAAGCTGTCTTAGTCTTCTAAATATTTGTACAGGTATGTAAGTTTCTTTTGTGCTACAATTTCTTCTTGTTAAGTTTTTCCTTGTTAAGCTTACAGGTTAATTTGGTAACAAGGTGGAGGTTTGTTAGGTAATGTGTTACCAAAATTAAACCCCTTTGGCGATGATGAAAAATCGAGGCCCGTTTTAACTTCAGGCTTTTATAAGCCAATATTGAAGATCAGTTAAGTCCACACCACAATTGTTTGTAGCCCACTTGGTCGGGTATCTTGAGGGAGTCAACCCAATTGGGATTGGTGCTCGATACTCGACTTTGGGGATAATGTCGAAAAAAGGAGATAAAACCGAATCAAAGCTTATCATTATCTATTTATCCTTCGTTGGTTATTATTATTATTTATCTTTATCTCCTAGTTGATATACATCATCCGCTCCTTATTCTCCTCCATTCTGTTTTGGCTTCATAAGACTCTTCATCTATAAAAGAGGCCGAACCCAGCCCTGTATTCAGCGTACTTTCTGTGTGAAATCTTGGGTGCCTTCTTCGTGTTCATCTGCTTAAGTATTCAACCTCTCTTCTTGTGCTTCTTCGTGACACACGGCTGCTTCCTTTTCGTGACCTTCGTGGGCTGCCTTTTTGCGTGAACGGTTTCGGTTTGTGACTACCCGTACTTCCTTCGTGGTTGTACAAATCTCCAAATCGTGGTGTTGCACTTGTGGTTGTTGGATTGATTTTCTGAGCCAAACCAAAAAGGGGGGAAAATCAAATCTCTAACCTGGTTTCTTCCTCTTTTATTTTAGTGTAATTTTTTCTTGATTTTAATTGAATTAACCATTGCATTTGTTGCATTGCAGGTTCTATTGAAGCCTACAGATACCACTGAGAGTTTTAGTGTGAGACTTAACCCTCCCTCACTTCAAAGGACACACTCCTTTTGGTGATTTTTGAAATGATTATGGTGTTGGCATTGACAGCGACTCGACTCGACCTCCATTAGTTCTAAGAAACCATTCCCATGTGAGAAGATACTGAAACCAAGTCTACCAAAGAGAACTTGCAGTCACTTCAGCATAGTGCTCTCTTACGATTGAAAGAATGCCTGCTTGGGACACCCATTTCTGTTTTCTCAGTTTCCAATTTTCAAATATTTATAAGTGGATCAAGAAACCAAAGAGAAACTCTATACAGATTCCACTGGGAGTACTGGCCCTATTTTTGTTGACTTTTAGGCTGAAAAATTTGAAAAAAAAATTGCATAAATGCGTTTGAAAATTGAATCCTGAAGGGCCATATATATCATTCTTGATACAGCTTTCTTTCTATTTGTGGCCCTTAATTATTTACATCTAATCTCAAGTTTTCAAAATGATTTCTGTTGCTAAATAGGAAATCTTGTTAAGTAGTCTAGAATCATATGATGTGTTTTTAAGGATATTTGATTGCTGCAGTCCACATGTTTAGGTAAATAGATGAAAACATATATTTTATTCATATATTTTGGAGAATTCGCAATTTATTATCCACACATTTATAGGATCCACAACTTATACTAAGTATGTAGGTACATACTTTTAAGATTTTATAATTTTATTGTAATTTTTGATACGTTATAGTTACATATATAGTAATTAAAATTACATGATGAAATTGGCATATTGTAAAGCAGTGATCAGAGGCAAACAACTTTAAAATTAATAGATTCTTCGTAATTTATTAACTAGAGACAGTTTATCATTCATTACTTCCTAATTTTTTTATTTTTTTTTGGACAATTTTCCCTTTTAGTTGAATTGGAGAGAAATGTTATATATCTTATCTCTAGCTTCGAGTCGCGTAAAAATTGTGTGTGATTTTAATGTCTACAATATTGATTGTTTTGGACCTTTCCTTCATGATAGAGATTCTCGTATATAAATAGGTTAGAGATCTAGACGTTCATTTTTGAAGATTAAGGAGCCATAATCACACAACGTGAAACTTGGGGAGTTTACAAGAAATTCTTTTAGAACTTCTTATGTGTAATAAAGCTTTAAATTTATAGAATAATTTTTTCTATTTTGACTTTTCATTTTAATTTTTTCAAAAAACATGATTTATTGGTTTCTCCTTATCATCCTTATTTAACATATCTTTTTATATATTAATGCTCAATCAATTCAAATATAATTTTAACGATTTTAGAAGTACGTAGAATATTGAAATTTATAACTTATAAATGTAATCAATATATAAAGTAATAATAGACAGTGATCTTTTGGATATCTATAATTTTGAAGAATCAAAATACACACTTTTTTATATAGGTGTGTGTGAGAAAATAGAGTCTCATTTAAAATTTATTTTTAAACGTCGATCTCTTAAATACGAGCATCTTGTATTTAAATAGTCTATTGAAAATGTTCTTACTCCAATAACCTCGGACAAATCTAAGTGAAGTTAACATGTCAAGCATAATAAAATTCCCCCTTTACAAAATTCTTAGTAAGCCCACAATACATAACAAAGTACAATTAGAATCATAAACTAGCTAGCATTATAAGATGAGCCTAGCTATTAATTGTCCTAATCGTTAATTCAATGTAAGAACACCAAAGTAATTCTTGTACAAGAAATTAAATTAAAAAAGCATGCTACAACTCTTGGAAGATCCCCACGTACATCATCAACTTCTTATAGTACTGTTTGAAATGAAATATGTCTGTTTCATCAGCTGGATATGTAAGGAAAATACATAAGACTAGACATAGCTGCTTCTAACCAATTATCTTCCTCATCATCATATTTGATCTGCACAAACATATTAATTTTTAATAAAAATCAAAGTAAATATTTTAATTTGAATATATAGATATTAAAGATATGTGCCTGGATCGAGTCATCGTAACATGAATTATTTTCTTCCCAGCAATTATCGCTCGTCTTTTTCTCGTTTTCTTGTTCACTGGGTTCATTGTTTTTCGCAAACCTTCCTCGTACTCGGACGCGCTTGTCTGCTAGGGTTTTCCGACAGGCATACTGAAAAACCCATAGGAGTGAAGCTCAATATAAAGTAAATCAATATATTAGATGCTAATTTTATGTAATTAAGTACTTATTTTGACGTGTGTATTTATTAGAGAGAGACCTTGATAGTTTTATTGAAATTCCTTTGGTTTCTTTTCTTCAGATATCTCAGAATTCTGTCCTTCCTTTCTTCAATTGAGTATCGCCCAACTTTTATTGCGGTTTCTTCCACATTTGTTGCTGGCTTCCCTTGTATTCCCTATAAAATAAGAAATTATTCACAATATATTGATGGTTGTATTGTCTAATCCATGCAACATAAATAACTTACGATAATGCACAAATTATGCTACAATATTAAGAAAGATGAAATAAAATCTATATATTTTTTTATTGTGCGTTTCAATATTATCTAAGTACTTCATACCAAATATATATAGATCGAGTGACTTGTGAGAAAGTGCGAGTGCTCAAGATCTTAGCAAGATTACAAGAATGTGATAAATTAAAAAATGGTTTAATATTTATGTATGAGGGTTTTTTTTTGGAAGCAAAATGGATTAAAATTTAATACCCAAAAATTTTCACCAACCCCGGGATAGGCTTGACACAAATTATCTGGCATCAAAGCACTGCATCCAGATGATCCCTCACATAGCTCATGTTGATAACGAGCTTCAAAAGCTCCACCAACTGCACCAAAATCACAAAAACCTCCATAGCCATTAGGCAATGCCATGTCCGAAACCCCGAGATGCTCGGTCGAGGAAATTGGTGAATTGATATCAGAACTCATAAATGGTAACATGTTGAGTTCTTCATTGTTATTGAAGAAGGGCAAGTTTTCTCCATTGCACATTGCTATGCCACTGGGCACAGTCGGGAAGTTGTACGATTCGCCAGGGAAGAAATAGTTAGAGTAGTAATATTGATCAGCAGGGACAGAATAATCCATGGAAGCAAATGAGTTTGTATAGTCAATTTTTGGTGTTGGTTTGTGAATAATAAACTATTTTATGCTATATATAAAACATTTATAGTATGCATCTCTAAAGCTTTAAGCAAGTTGCACTGCCTTTGTGTCCCCTTTATCATACAATTAATGTTACATGGTTTTTCAATTTTGTTCATTTTTTTGGTGATTAATGGAATCTAGAATACTAGAACCTGCTGGGTCAAGCAGTCAAGAACACGCTACAGTTTCTCACTCACTCTTGATGTGAAGGATTCTACTTTCTTTTCTTTCTTTCTTTCTTTCTTTTTTTTTTTTTTTTTAAAAAAAAATCGAATTTTCAGTTAAAAGTTATTTTTTAAATGTAATGTTACATAATTGGCTACATTCTTACCTTTGATATTTCACAAATTACTTTATTCTTCTGCTTTAGAAAGTTGAAACTTCATCATTTATTGGAGTGTATAATGATTTGCTTAGTGATTTTTTTTTTTTTTTAAGATCAAAATTAAATAAACAAATATGTTTCCTTTTCAATAGCTCGGAATTTTAATCACATATTCGATATTGTGTCAAAGCACACGAAAGTCACGCATTCAAGTATAATCATGACCTATGTATAAAGATTATGCATGTAAAATTTACATGCGCGTTTGAGTGTTTGAATGCATGAGAAAAGATGGAAAAGAAAATAATTTCTAGTCAAATTTCATCTTTGGGTGTTTTATTGACAAATTTTCATGGAAATTGTTTTTCATCCAAGGCCAAAAAGTGAGAATTTTCCTTGAAATCCTTGAATTTAGGTTGCGTTTGATTCGCTAAGTTTTTTATAGAAAATGTATTTTTCAGGTGATTTTCCAACTTTTGTACTGTTTGATTACCTAAATTTTCCATGGAATTCTTTTTCAACTTGTCTCGAAATTCGGTATTTCCTTGATTTGGAGAAATTCGTTTTCGGGGATGAGGTTTTATTTTTCATAGAAAATCTTTTACATTTTAGTCACGTTTGATCATTTTTGTTGTTGTTAATTAATTAATTTATTTAATTAACATTATTATTATCAAGTACAAATATATAAAAAATATATTTTTTTTTTATTAAAATAACTAAATTTTACTTTATTTTGCATGGAAAATAATGTCAATCAAACAACAAAAGTTAGAAAATTCCTCACATTTTTCACCTAAAAAATTAAACAAATCAAACACATTAAACTTTCAATTCCCTGAAATTCATTTTCTTTCCACCCCAATTATTACCATCACTATCAAACGCAGCCTTATTTTTTTGGGTGGAAGTGAGAAAATATTTTTCATGGAAAATGATTTTCATTTTTCTTTCCCACCCTCTAATCAAACACAAGTAAAAATAATATATATATATATATATATATATATATAAATTAAGAGGCATGTGAAAAAATAAAATTTAATCGTAAAGTTTATCCACTCGTTCAAACCTTGAGCATCCGTGATCCACAAAAGAGTTTTTTTTTTTTTTTTTAGCTGCAAATTGAAATAATTTGTAAGAAATTAATGAATAGAAAAGTAGATCACAATAAAAATAATAATAATAAATAACAAGAATCTTTAAAACATATTGATTTGATTGAGCATATGACCTTATTGACCAGTGTTATGTTAATAGATTAATCTTTTGAAGAACATTTGTGTCAATCTCAAAGGTCATTCGACTAACATTAGGACCCCACAAAAATTCGACTCACTGTCCAAGAGGATTTTCATGTAGGACTTTCCCCTAATCTAAATCATTGAAAATCATCAACTATTGGCCACTTCTGTGTTAAACGGGGAATTATGCTTTAAAAAAGCTGATTAAGGTATCTATTATACTATATTAAATTAGATCGAAGAAAAAAAAAATCATTATTAATTATTTAAGAAATTAAATTAATTTGCAAAAGTAATCTTTTTAGATTATATATACGGCCAATATAGAGGGAAGAGAGGCCTTCATGTGCTTTCTATTCTTCTACTGTTTAAAGCTGTCTAATCTAAAGTTCCAGTGAAGATATGTCCTATTTCTAAGAATCTCAGATATTGGGCTACCACGAATTTGTTGTACAGCGTATCATATTTTTTAAGGAATTGCCATTTTTTTTTTTGGTTCCAAAAGTATTAAATACAATAAATAAATCTTCATCTCTCAAAGAATTTTATCTATTAAAACTTTGAATTGATCACCTGATAGATCTTTGAATTATCCTCTTTTATTGTGTGTGTGTGTGTGTGTCTTCCCATGAAGGAGCACCATTAAAATTTTAGTATTTTTTTTTATTTTTTATTTTCAATAACATATTCTTCAATAAAATAATATTATACGTAAACGCAAAAGTTTTCATCATTTTTTAATAACTCATTCTCCAAAAAGTATTATTCCAAAACTCAATTTGTTTTCTCTAAAATGGGGTCAAACAAGGGCTTATGTTGTGTCCATTTCTTTAATTATTTGCCAAAAAAAAAAAAAAAAACTCAAATTTGAGCACGGTATAAACTAGGGGTGGACAAAAAAATCAGAACCAGGTAAATCGAATCGAAATCGAACCAAAAAAATCGAAATATTTTGGTTCTTGAAAAAAAATTCAAAATCGAAATCGAAATCGAAACCGATTTTTAAAAAAAAAAAAAAAAACCGAAACTGATCGGTTCTTAAAATCAAAACCAAAAACCGAAATCAAAACCGATAAAAATATTTTTTTTTTGAATTTTTCATTGAATTATGCAGCAAAATATATTTATGTTCGCGTTTTAATGTGTTGACAGTGGGTCAGAGGAGTATAAATTTACTCACAATTTTTTCATTTGAGAAATGTTATCTAGATTGGGAATATTTTAATTAGAAATTAATTACTCACAATCATATCCAAGTAGAACCACACTTTAATGTATAGATACTTAGACAGTGTATGAAATATTGTCTGTTTGATACACTATTATTATGGAATTTAGTAATTTACTTTTAAATCAATTCATACACTATTATAGTATTATTATTTTGTGGAATTTACTTTTAATGAGATTCAAGTGTTCTTGCTTCCTCGACGTGATTTCCTTTTTAAATAAGAATAGTTTTAGAGTAGAAAAAAGATTTTAACTATCAAGATTCTGAGATTCACATTCGTGGTATATTATACATGAATTTGAACTTTAATTTTAATTGGAAGCTTTATTTGATTGTATTTACCTTTAATTTTTGCAAACAATTAGATTTTTTTTTTTTTTTTTTTGCATCAAATTTAATTTTTTTAATTGGAACCGAACAAAAATAGAAAAATATCCGAAAATCGAATCGAAACCGAAACCATTCGATTCTTGTCTTTGAAGAAATCGAACCGAAAGTTTCGATTCGATTTCGGTTCTTTTAATAACCGAACCGAACCGATAAACGTCAAGCTCTAATATAAACTTCTTCATTCTCCAATAGTTTTCATTTCCACGTGGGATTTAACGAATTACACGTACATCAAAAATCCAATTTTCATGGCAAAACAGTGGAGACGGAACCCTAAAAAAGTTTGTTCTCTTTCATTTCTGGTTTTTTTCTCCAAAAATTAATAATGTAATTATTTGTTGTGATTGTTAAATGATTATTTTTATGCAATGGAGACAAGTTGATTTGGGTATTTATCTGCTTTTGACTGCATGTCACAGATTAAATAGAAACTTCTAACACAAGTTTCATCTATGCTGGGCTATTTTCCGCATCCACTCTTAGATATGGTCTTATCTTATTCAAAATTAATTAACAGTAGATCAACCCAACGTCAAGTATTTGAATATTGTCATTAGCATCAAGCATGCCCAAAAAAATAAAAAAATAGAGCAAATTTTTCATATTCAAGTGGCAATGATTAATTATAAGCGTGCAAGATTAGTTAATGGGTAATTATATTACTACCATAAAATTTATTTACTACACCACAATTAAAATACATTTTCAATAAATACGTAACAAAAAATTTACAATAATACTCCTAATCAAAAAAAAAAAAAAAAAAAAATTATTGTGGTGTACTTATCATCTTATTACTCCTCATTTTTCTTGTCATATTTGATTCATTTCCACCCATGGTTTCTCCAAGTTGTATTAATATTTTCTTTCAGTTTCATAGTGAATCTAATTTTTATTATGTCGTTTATATATATTTCATAATTTTCATGTGAGTAATTTAATTTTTCTCAGATCTTGTTAATTCAACGTAAATATATCTTGCATTTTTAACGTGTTCATGGTAGATTAAATATGCCCATAAGTTGTTTGATGAGAGTGCAATGAAGAAAACAGAGAGATTAACAACAATATTCTGTTGGATTTTAATAGCAATATCGTGGGTGCTCCATCTCCTAGTTTATTTCATTTTCAGGCTTCCTTAATTTTTTGATTTTTCCATGGTCGCCGACTTGCAGAGAAGGTCCTAGAATAGGATTCGAAAATTTCATGACACCATATAAGTGAAAGCTTGAGAATCGTCTAGATTGGAAGGACAAATAAGAACTTGTGCATTTGGGCGTCTAAAGTTGGCGTTCATCATTATTATTATTATTTTTTTTATTTTTTTTTAAAATAAGAACTTATGCATCTGTAGTTCGATATACCAAACAATCCTTATAAATAACAAAATCAAGAATCATTGTCATCTTATGAACACTTCAACTTTGGATTAAATTAAAATATGTGGTGCTTTCAAAAAAAAAATGTGGTGTGCCAATTAAATTTCGTGGTAATATAACTACTTTTAGGGTCTGTTTGATAAGCCCTTATTTTCCGTGAAAAAAGGAAAAAAAATTTCAGCTTTTCTACTTTACTCCGATTGATTGCGAAAATTTTCCACGGAAAATATTTTTCGCGGACCCCACCCACGCGCTCCTTTTCCTTGTTTTGGTGGAAAATATTTTCTTTGGGTTTTGGTGGATTTTTGTTTTTCATGGTAGATGGAAAATGATTTTCGACACGTTTAATCAATTAATTGACTTATTTTCTTTCCAAAAAATAACATTATCATCATCATCAAGTACAAATATATTTAAAAAGTAAAAAAAAAAATGATTAAAATAGCAAAAAATTACATTATTTTCCATGGAAAATAATGTCAATCAAACAACAAAAGTTGGAAATTTTCCTCCTTTTTCCACATAGAAAATTAAACCAATCAAACACATTAAACTTTTAATTCTCAGGAATTCAATTTCCTAGAATTCAATTCCCTGGAATTCATTTTCTTTCCACCAAAATTTCACTCTCGCTATCAAACGCACCCTTAGTTTATACAGACAAATTTTCAATTAGTTATGATACTGAAGTTTTAAGTCATTTTGTCAATGGTTATAACTGATTTATTTTTCACATGACAATAATGAGTGAAGTTTTTAATTGTTACATTATTATTACGTGGTTAAGCCAATTAATATTACGTCCTCCGTAGACCATTATATGCTAACGTAACATCTGTCGACGTTATTCATTACACCAAGCAGTAGAAGTTGTCAAAGAAAAAGAAAAAAAAAAAAATTTATCATTAAAAAGCCGTTGCTATACGATTTTAGCCAATGAATCTTACCAAAATTATATTACCTTTCATTTTATCATGTTAATTGTTTCAATAATCGTTGAACTTATGTCTATCTTCTTCGACTAATTATTGAAGTTCAAAATGTCAAGTTTTGATTGCTAAATTTTGTGTATATCATTGATTCATCATCGAAGTTTAATTAATCGAGTTTTTATCAATAAACTTATGAGTTAGTTATCTCAATAATCATTGAATTTATGTAGCACCAAAATTGGACCAAACCATATGTCAAGCTACTGTTCTGCCACAGATTTCTCTTATCCATCGGGAGTCCAGTTCAGTGCCAAAAGTGACAAAACATGTAACTCGTACAAATCTTTCTATTTTCCAAGTCAATGTTTTTTGTTGATCGCTGAAGTTTAAAGTACTGAGTTTTGATCACTAAATGTATTAATATATTGAAAATTAGTTATTGACTTTAATTTTTGCGGTGGAATTGATTGAAGTGAAATATTTTGATTTATATATATATATATTTTTTTCTATAAAGTTCTAATGAACCAAAATTAAATTTAGCAATATTAGCCAATCTTTCCCATCATGTGACCTTGAAAATAATATTTTATATTGGATTTTTTATTGCTTTTGCTGTCAAAATGTCGATTATGCCCTTATTGAATTAACCAATAGGTAATGGAATTCACCCCCTCTTAGAATATATAGAATAATTTTCTTGTATTTACCTTACTCAATACAATTCCGAAAATATATATATATGTATATTTTCTTTTTATTGAAAAACGAATAAACAAAAGATACTCAATTTTATTTTTAGTATATTTTCTCACTTCCAAGGAGGGGGGTCTTAAAAGTGATCATAAGAAAATAACTCCAGTAACCTTTAGCATAATTACTCAAAATTTAAGTGATCGTAATTAATGTAAATAAAAATAAAAAAATAAATCTTTTTCATTCATAATATCGGCCAAATATCTATATAACACCAAAACATTGGATACGGCCGCATGACAAAATTAAGGGAGACGTCTAACCAATTTAATATTTATATATCGATCGATATTGATCCAATTCACTCCATCAAAGACGTAAAGAAAGACTCTTTCCCCCAATTTGCAGAACACTTTATTCTTAACATAGATATTTAAGGAATATGATTCAATATAGTGTGGAAATCTTAAGAATTCTACGCGCGTGAATCAAAATCTTTGATCAACTGTCGTCCTGATTTTCATGCCGGAACAAGTTGCCAAGAAATTCATCTTCAGCCGAAACTAACCAAGGAAAGCACTATATATATATATATATATATATATATATATATTGGCTTTAACATTTTTACGTGTTTCAAGAATCCTCAAGTATTCTATTCTTTAATGAACATTTAAGGAACATCGTACAAACTATCTTTGATTTCCTCCGCGAACAGGATCATGTGCTTTGTGGATTTGTCCAACTTTTCATGTACACGTATAATTCTATGCAGTGCCATGGGAAGGCATTGCAATCCCATTAGTCAAAATAAAATCGAAGCATTCTTTATTTCACATGCTAAAGGGAGAAACTTGGATATCTGCAAAAATAAATACGAGGGAAATGTTCGATTTTTAGACACCATTTTTTATAATTAATGGACGAAAATACCTTTATAATTTTTCCAATTCCCAGCTAGATCCTGAAAGGCCTTTCTTATTTTTCTTTACCTCAATTTTATTCTCGACGGTAAACTGATCGTCCATTCGCCGACGTCGCCGTTTTCTTGTTTTCTTTGAAGAAAAAATCTTAAAATCAACTCCATTTTCCCTTTCTTATTTTCTAAATTTTTAACTCGACCATAAAATTTTTTGTCTTTTTTTTCGGGGCAACAAAGAAGTGTATTCTTGGAGCAGAAAAATTGCTGAGAGAGTGAAGATTTGAAGGGTTTTCTCGGAATTATATTAGACTCAAAAATCTGTAAAAAGAAAGAAAAAGAGGCGGAAGTACATGATCAATTGTAAGACATGAAAAAAATGTAGAGATCTTGTACTATGCATATATTTTTTTCTTCATTTATTACATGAATTAGACTTAATTTTTCTTCACATTCGGGCAATGTTATTGTATATTGAAGTCATGTATATAAATGATAAATATATATATAATTTTAAGGTGAATCATTTGTTAATTAATTCTTGGACAAATATTGGGAACCATTTATTCCGTAAATGTGGGGGGGGGGGGGGGGGTGATGTTGATTTTTCATTAGGTTTCTTGTCGATTTTGAATACCCATGTTTTCATGCAATTTTGAATTTTTGGGATCAACAAATGTGGAAATTATACGGCGTTAACATATTGAGATTAGATTTGATGGTTCAATATGGTTGAACTTTGAATCTGAAACCTGGAATTTTTAAAGAAGCAGAGGAAATTTCAAATTGGGTGTTGTACAAAATCTATAGTTTGAATGTGTGAAATGAAAGATTTTTCAAATTGGGATTTTTCATTGATGCTCGACGCTGACAAAATGCATAGCAAATTCGAATATTTGAGAATTCAAATCTGTAACATTTGCTCTGCCAGCGTTGGGCACCAACCACTATGGCTTAAGTCTTCCTACTTTTTGACTAGCCATAATTTAGAGAAGTTCAAATTTGTAACTTCAAAAAAATACTATTACAAAATGTTGAAATATATAATATCTTATTATGAAATCTATTGAAAATCTATTATATTCCATAATTCCTATTAAAATATTATATTTTATTGACTAAAAAAATTATTTTTTATTAATTAATAAGATTTGAAATATTTTTAAAATATATTATTTTTCATAACTCATATTGAAATATTATATTATATTGATTTTTATGAAATTATATTTTATTAATTAATAAAATATAAAATATGTTGAAAATATATTATTTTTCATAATTCGTATTGAAATATTATATTTTATTGATAATATGAAATTATATTTTATTAATTAATAAAATAGGAAATCTTTTGAAAATGTACTTTTTCATTATTAATTAATAAAAATATGGAATTTGTTGCAAGTAGTGAAATATTATATTTTATGAATTAATTAAATATTTTTTTAATATAGATTTCAACATTGAGGTGAAATAATTATTTAATTTTTAATTAAATATGAGATATAATTTATGTGTTAGTTTATACAAAAATATTTTTATAGTTGTACTGTCAAACAATCAATTTAATGTTAATAGTACTTTCTCGAGTGACAATTAAACGGTGAACTGTTTTTTGTTAACAGCACATTTAAAAAAAGCTCCACTACAAAAAGCTCTATTCACTAGCATTCCTAACATCTTATGATTCAAGATTTGATTTTTAACATGATTACATCTAGATCTTCATAAGTTAAAAAAAAAAAAAAAAAAATTGTTATTATAAGCTAGACTTTTCACTATAATGTTGAAGTCACTCAAATTTGATTCTAAGACCCCGTTTAGTATTGATAAAAATCAGATTTTTAGTAAATTTTAATAAAAGTTGATGAAATATGTGTTTGAAATGTTGTGAGTCTCATAAAAAGTGTGGTTAAGATTAAATGTTGACTTTAAATTTAAATTAAAATCTAAAAAAGTAGTGCTACCAAACATGGCTAAATCTTTGCTTGTGTCCATACTAAAATTGGATAATTTTTCTATCAGACATATTGGCAAAATGTTTGCCAGGGTTTTAGTAAAAAAAAAATGTAGTACTTGTAGCAGTCTAGAGTTCTCCTAACGTTCTTTAAATCATGCTAGTGTTAGATACGTTTTGCACGACTTATCGTTAAGTGTAAGTATTGATACTTCTTGAATTTGGACCTAAGTAGAAGTATTCATAATATTTTTATTCTGTGCACATATTCGTACCTAAATAAAAATTAAACGGTTTAGATACATGAATAAATGGAATGGGCAAATGACTTCGTTTAGCTAGTTGCTTAAAAATGTTGACAAATTTGGCAACCAAATCCTTGTAAGAATTAACATAAATTGAAATCTACATTATCTTAAAAATGTGAATGAGTGAGAACTTTTGATTTTCTATTTTATCCTGACATTATTTTTTTCTCAATAATACCATTAATTCAGTTATTGAAATTTATTTTACATTTATTTTAATTCTTATTTCAAAAACATTAATTTATTCACATAATTGACTAAATCAAAATTGGTTATTCAATTAATATTTAAATTAACGTCGTTACTTTTTAATATACTTTTAGAATATTGTCGCATCAAATTTCATTTCACATGATAACTCCATTGAACTATTCAAAGAATGCATTTGGGCATTTTTTTGGTTTTTTTTATTTTTATTTTTAATTCGAACAATTATCTTTTAGTCATAAACACTCTTTGAACAATTCAAAGAACATGTTAATGCTTTTAATGATTTTTTTCTAAATTCAAACAATTATATTTTAGTTATTGATAAAAATATTTTTTTTTACCAAGTAGGGTGAGTGTGAAACTTTTTTGTTTTTAAACACACTTAAATTCTTATCAAAATCATCAATTAATTTATAAAAAACAAAATTAATTATTTTCTAATTTAGAATATTAAATAAATAATTTCAAAACTCTTTAAGTATAAAAAAGCCAAAATGAAATATTAGTTAAATATATATAATCTCTATTTAGTGATGATTATAATCAAATTTTTAATAGATTTTGATAGAAATTAATAAAATATGGTTGAAAAGTTGTGGATCCGATAAAATGTGTTATTAAAATTAATTGTTGACTTTGACTTTATTTAAAATCTTATTTCAATTTCTTCCAAAATAAGAGCATGATATTAAAAAAAAAAAAAAAATATTATAAAAAAATATGCTCACAGCTTATTTTAATTTATCTATGCACAATTTTTTCGCATTTTATCTTAAATACTGTATAAAACAATTATTGATTTACCTAATATTTTTATGATATCATATATCACAGGTGATTTATTTATTAAGATGTCTTTTTAAAAAATTTTCTAATATATATTTCGAAGATATGGATAAAAATTTTCAATAAAATATTAATTAATATATTAAAAATTGAAGTTAACTTACTGTTATACACCGATCTGAGGTGGAAAACAGTCAAACAGTCAACGGCAAATAGTTATCCAGAAATTGACGAAACGGTGGTATTCTGAATCTCGACCTCGATGTCCTGCATCACGACCGAGGTTATTTAAGCATACGAGGTGAAATGTCAAAGGCCGAAGTGATTTGTGGACCGAGGTGATCTATGCCGGCGAGGTGAATTCGTGAGACCAAGGTGATTTGTGGACCGAGGTGATCTATGCCGGCAAGGTGAATTCGTGAGACCGAGGTGATTTGTGGACCGAGGTGATCTATCCCGGCGAGGTGAATTCATGAGACCGGGGTTATTTGTTCGACTGAGGTGAATTATACGAGCCGACCTCAACGGTGGAAGACGAAGACGATGTGGGAGTAGATAGTAGTGTCAAATCAGCTGTATTATGTGTCAGTAATCATCATTATTTGTAATATGTCAGAATAATCATTTGATGTATGCTTGTCAGAAGGGTCAATCACCCTTTCAGTCACCCCCTGCAGAAGTGATATGTTGTAATGATTATGTTTGAACTCCTCAACTACTATAAATAGGAGGAGTAAATGCTCATTAAGGGGCAAGAAATATAGAAAAATCTCTCAAAACTCTTGTTATTTTATTTCGTTAAATCGACTTGGCAACAAGATCGGTATCGAACTGGACGTGAATTTGTGTGATTTTGATCTCAGTTCGCTTTTGATCTGTTAACTTTATTCTTTATCATAATATCTCAGACTTTATTACAACGACGATTATTCAATTCAAGAACTGTGTACTTAGACAAATTTATCAAAAAACATATTATCCACCTATCAATTCGAAAGTTCATACTATTTTTATTTGTTGACAAAAATAGACGTCAACAAATTGACGCTAGAAGGAGGGCCCGTATCCTTGTATTCAGCAATCACATATTTGCTCTTGCATCATAATGAGTAACAGGCAAAGTTCAGGGAGTCACCGGGCACATCGTGGTGAGGATTCGCAAGGGAATTCTCGTATGTCCAGGAGGTCTGCCGTTTCGCGACCCCCAGTGGAGGCCAACATGGGAATGGTCCTAGATCGGCTTGATAGGATGCAAAGAGAAATGGAAGAGATGAGGAGAAATCAAGATCGGGGTCGTCACCAAGAGGAGCACGAAGTGCAATCACAACTACAGAGGTCCAATGGATGCTCACATTTTGAGGAACAACAAACTGGACGCTCTGACAACACGAGGAGTGCGGTAGGCGAAAGCACACCTTATGTACGGAGTCAAAAGTCACTGAGTTGGGTGGAACCAAATCAAGCGAGAGGGGATGAAAAAGGAGAAGAGAGTAAGGTTGTACGGACTAAAGGACATGGGGACAGGTCTCCGATGAAGAAAGTGAACCCAGAAAACCAGCCGACTAGCAGCTCGACTCTTCACTTGGGTCAGCCACCGACTTTTCCGTCAGGAAAACCAGATCAAACTGAAGTTGAACAATTGAAGAAAAGGCTGTCTGATTTGGAGGCAAAACAAGAAGGGTTGGGATCAACAGAACCATCTACCAAGAGGACGTCGCCTTTCACAGAGATTATACTGTCACAACCCCTACCAAGCAAAATGAAGATGCCTCATCTCGCCGGGTACAATGGGGAGACTGGCCCGGTTTCCCATCTGGATCAGTACATGTCATGGATGGAGCTTCAAGGGGCGAGCGACGCAATAATGTGTAGGGCTTTTCCTTTAACTCTCGGGGATCGAGCTCAACGGTGGTTCCGCAATATATCTCAACACTCCATATCAAGTTGGTCACAATTAAGTAGCCAGTTCTTGAAGCAATTCATGGGATCGAAAATTCCGACCACCCCGAAGGAGAGCTTGGTGACCATTAGGCAGGAGAAGGAGGAATCACTAAAGAGTTATTTGAGCCGCTTTAATAGGCAGATCATGGGGATGGAAAGAATATCAGATGACGCGCTTCTCATGGCTGTTCTGTCAGGCCTACAATCGCAGACTCGTTTCTGGTGGTCGGTGCATGAGGATGGACCTCACACGTACCAGGAGTTTCTTAATAGGGCGGAGAAGTTTATTAATGCCGAGGAGGCTTCAGGTTCCAAAGAAGGTCATCATAATCCAGCTGCAGTGTCAGGCAAGAAAGAAAGCAAGGATGATAAGAAAGAATTTAAAAGGAATGCTTTTGGAAAAAAGAGAGACTACAAACCAGCTGACAGGTTCCGTCCGTACAATCCTGAACAAAGAAGTGAACTCACCCCGTTGAATGCATCAACTGAGGTGATCTTCATGAACGAGAAAGACAAGGGAATTATCCCGCCGGCCAGGCCAATAAAGCAGAGCCCAAGTAACCTGGACTCATCCAGATATTGCAAATACCACAAGTCAGTGGGACACACCACAGATGAATGCCGAAATTTAAGATTCGAAATTGACAGGTTAATAAAGAGGGGGAGCTTACAAGAATATGCTGCCGAACCACGGGATTCTGGAAGGCAATTCAAACAACAGGAGAAGTACGCCGTCCATTAGGGGATAGAGCCCCACGGCAAAGATCGTCCTGACGAATACAATTGTGAGCGGAAATCAAGTGCAGATCGGGTCGAAGAGGAAGAGACGAGAGTTCGCCCAAGAAACCCGAAATACCTACCAGATATGCAGTCAAGCAATCGTGCCGGACGATTCAGAATCTTTCACTTTCTCGGAAGAAGACGCCAGAGGGGTACTCCAACCGCATTCAGATGCTTTGATGATCACAATGCCGGTGAGCGGTATAAAGATCCACAGAACTCTGGTGGATGATTGTAGTGCTGTAAATGTGTTGTACTGGAAGACCTTTGAAAAAATGAGAATCGATCCCCGTAACTTACGGCCGAGGAGAACAAGGATTCAAGGTTTCACGGGTAATTACATCTGTCCAAAAGGTGAAATATCTTTACTAGTAGAACTGGGGACAGGATCTTGCCAGAGGTGCGTGATTGCCGATTTTGTAGTAGTGGACGTCATGAAAAACTATAATGCCATATTGGGGAGACCGATCCTCCACGAACTCAAGGCAGTAGCTTCAATTTATCACTATTTTCTGAAATTCCCTACACCACATGGGGTGGCTACCATAAGAGGAGATCAAAGGGTTGCGCGGGACTGCAATTTGGGGTTCGCTTCCAACAATGTCCAGATGGAAGAAGAAGAGAGTCCCATCGTGGGACCAAGTGGAGAAGACGAGCCAATAACAGAGCTGCAAACACTAGATCCAAGAGGTACACAGGATAGGGGTCAGTCAGGTCCTGTAGAAGAGTTGGATACTGTTAAAGTTGACGATGCAAAACCTGATGTCGAATTCAGAGTGGGACGTGGGTTAGTGGAGCCCATCAGGACCGACCTCATCAATTTTTTGAAAAAAAATTCGGATGTGTTTGCGTGGACTCACTCGGACATGGAAGGGATTGATCCTAAACATGCATGCCACCACCTTCAAGTGAATCCTGATTTCAGACCTAAGGTACAAAAAAGGAGGTCACTTCACCCTGAACGGTATGAAGCGCTGGCAAGGGAGGTGATGAAATTGCTTAGCAACGGATTTATCCGAAAATCTTTCTGTCCTGTGTGGGTAGCTAACCCAGTGCTGGTAAAGAAAAGCAATGGGACATGGAGGCTGTGCATCGACTTCTCTGACCTAAACAAAGCATGCCCCAAGGATAGTTTCCCCCTCCCCAGGATAGACCAAATGGTGGACGCTACGGCCGGACATCAGCTCCTCAACTTCATGGACGCTTACTCGGGATATAACTAAATACCGATGAATGAAGCGGATGAGGAGCATACCTCGTTTATGACTGATCGAGGACTCTATTGTTACAAGATGATGCCATTTGGTTTAAAGAACGCCGGAGCAACGTATCAGCGTTTGGTGAATGAAATGTTCAAAGACCTCATCGGGAAGACAATGGAGGTATATGTGGATGACATGCTCATAAAAAGTATCCAAGCTGAAGACCACATTCATCACCTTGATGAAATGTTTCGAATACTGCGAACTTACAGAATGAAGCTGAATCCCAAGAAATGTTCCTTCGGGGTAGGATCAGGGAAATTTTTGGGCTACCTGGTAAACCAAAGGGGTATCGAAGTTAACCCTGATAAAATACAGGCTCTGATGCAGATGAGGGAACCAAGGAAAGTTAAAGAGGTTCAAAGTTTGACCGGAAGGATAGCAGCTTTGAGTCATTTCGTATCAAGATCTACGGATAAATGCAGGCCATTCTTTGATGTTATCAGAAAGAACAAGGATTTTGAGTGGACGAAAGAGTGCCGACGGCTTTTGAAGAATTGAAGAAGCAATTGGCGTCCCCGCATGTCCTTTCCAAACCAATGTCGGGAGAAATGCTCTCTATATACTTGGCCGTTTCAGAACTAACAATGAGTGCAGTCCTTGTGAGAACCGAGCAGGGAGTTCAACGACCAGTCTACTATGTCAGCCAGGCCCTGCACGACGTCGAACTCCGATATTCTGGAATGGAAAAACTAGCCTACGCCTTGATAATGTCGACTCGAAAATTAAGGCCTTACTTTTTGGAGCATCAGGTTGAAGTGTTGACGAATTACCCCCTGAGGCAGGTGCTACAAAAACCCGAGATGTCTGGGCGGTTATTAAAGTGGGCTGTAGAGTTGGGACAGTTCGACCTTGTTTACAAAGCGAGAACCGCCATCAAAGGGCAAGCCTTAGCTGATTTCATGGTGGAGCTCACACCGGCTCACTTAAGTTTTTGTGCGGAGGTGGATGCGACCTGGCGCTTATACGTCGATGGTTCATCAGCAGGAAACCGGGCAGGGGCTGGGGTTGTCCTAATCAGCCCTGATAATCAATTCTTCTGCAGCTCCTATCGTTTTGATTTCGAGGCAACCAACAATGACGCTGAATATGAGGCTCTGATTGTAGGAATGGACATGGCTCAAACGATGGGTGTTGATAGCTTTATCCTGCACAGCGATTCGCAGATGATAATCAACCAAATCCAGGGAACGTATGAAGCCAGGGGTGAAAAGATGAAGACCTACAGAGCAAGGGTTTTGGAAGAGTTGAAGAAGTTCAGGCATGCAGAGTTTATCCAGATCCTCGATCCAAAAATAGTCAAGCTGATGCCTTAACCCGCTTAGCGACAAGCAAAGGAACGTCTGAATTGGAAAACATATCAATCGAGACCTTGTCGCAATCCGCCTTAAAACCATCGCCTTCAACCGTCCTGCAAACCTCTCTGAAGAGGACTAGAAGGATGAAATTATCCAATACTTGCGAGAAGGGACGACGCCACCCGATCAAGTGAAAGCCAGGAGTTTGAGGATCAGATCTGTGAGGTATACTATAATTGGGGATGACTTGTACAAGCGAGGATTCTCCTTACCACTGTTGAAATGTTTAGACAATGAAGAGGCTGAATATGTGATGAAAGAAATCCTTGAGGGCATTTGTGGGAACCATACCGGGGCACAAGCGATGGCGTTCAAAATTATCAGGCAGGGGTATTTTTGGCCTACCTTGAAGAAGGACGCGATTGAGTTTGTAAAGACATGCGACAAATGTGAAAGGTTCGCCCCAATTATGAGGAACCCTCCAGAAGAGCTGACTTCAGTGATGAGTCCATGGCCGTTCGCTAAATGGGGAGTAGACCTGATCGGGCCATTACCAACGGCAAAAGGGGGAAACAGGTTTGCTATAGTTGCAGTGGATTATTTTACAAAATGGGCAGAAGCTGAACCGTTGGTCAAAATTACGGAGCAGAAAACTACAGACTTTATATGGAAGTCAATCATTTGTAGGTTCGGAATCCCACAATCCATTGTGACGGACAATGGGAAACAGTTCGACAACGAAAGGTTTAAATCCTTTTGTGAAGGGCTGGGCATCAGGAAACATTTCTCTACTCCGAACCATCCTCAGTCCAACGGGCAAGTCGAAGCGGTGAACAGAATTATCAAGCATAATCTTAAAACCAGACTCGAAAGCCTGAAAGGAACGTGGGCGGAAGAACTACCAGGTGTATTGTGGTCCTACCGGACCACCCACAGGACATCAACAAGAGAGACCCCATTCACTTTGGCCTTTGGGACAGAAGTTGTAATCCCGATCGAGGTGGGTATGCCATCGTTTCGAGTCGCTCACTTCAATGATAAAGACAACAATAATGCCCTCACTGCTGAATTGGACCTTACGGAGGAGAAGCGATTACAAGCACAAGTCAGGAATGCAGTATACAAGCAGAGGAGTGCGAGGTATTACAATGCTAGGGTGAGGCCGAGGAAGTTCCAAATGGGGGATTTGGTGTTAAGAAAGATGACCACGACGCGAGAGCCACTAGGACCGAACTGGGGAGGTCCATATCGAATCAAGAAGGTCGTGAGCAATGGGTCTTACGAACTAGAATCACTTGATGGAATTCAACTTCAACACCCTTGGAACGCAGAACACTTAAAGAAATATTTCCAGTAGAACAGGATGTGAAATGGAATGTGAATATTTTATCTTTGATGTCGATAGAAATGTAATCAAATGAATGAAGAGTTTAATGTTTCGAAATATGCAAATCTGAATTGATTTTTTCAAAACAAATGCTTTAGTTGATGAACCGTAAGTACCTGTAAGGCAGGATATCATCAACGTCACAAGGCAATCCGTCTTAAAGGCAAGGAAGACCTCCGTGAGAGGCAAGACAAAGACTTTAGTTGATGAACCGTAAGTACCTGTAAGGCAGGATATCATCAACGTCACAAGGCAATCCGTCTTAAAGGCGAGGAAGACCTCCGTGAGAGGCAAGACAAAGACCTTAGTTGATGAACCGTAAGTACCTGTAAGGCAGGATATCATCAACGTCACAAGGCAATTCGTCTTAAAGGGGAGGAAGACCTCCGTGAGAGGCAAAACAAAGACCTTAGTTGATGAACCATAAGTACCTGTAAGGCAGGATATCATCAACGTCACAAGGCAATCCGTCTTAAAGGTGAGGAAGACCTCCGTGAGAGGCAACACAAAGACCTTAGTTGATGAACCGTAAGTACCTGTAAGGCAGGATATCATCAACGTCACAAGGCAATCCGTCTTAAAGGTGAGGAAGACCTCCGTGAGAGGCAAGACAAAGACCTTAGTTGATGAGCCGTAAGTACCTGTAAGGCAGGATATCATCAACATGACAAAGCGATCCATGAAAGAAGTAGTTCCCCTCGAGAAACCGAGGTGATGAATGAACGACCTCCATTCCACGAACGAGGTGTTTTGGTGAATAAAAACCGAGGTGGTAATTGACCGACCTCCATTCCACAAACGAGGTGTTTTGGTGAATAAAAACCGAGGTGGTAATTGACCGACCTCCATTCCACAAACGAGGTGTTTTTGGGGAGAATTTATCTAGCTGAATATTTACCAACTTATAATTCACCTCTGCATGTTATTTGGAGTGAATTGACGTTTGAAAATTGCTTAAGTGTTCACTTCGTTTATAATTCACCTCTGCATGTTATTTGGAGTGAATTGACGTTTGAAAATTGCTTAAGTGTTCACTTCGTTTATAATTCACCTCTGCATGTTATTTGGAGTGAATTGACGTTTGAAAATTGCTTAAGTGTTCACTTCGTTTATAATTCACCTCTGCATGTTATTTGGAGTGAATTGACGTTTGAAAATTGCTTAAGTGTTCACTTCGTTTATAATTCACCTCTGCATGTAATAAGACTTGGACACAATAAAAATCTTCTTCATTGAAAATCGCAAGAATACAAAGGCTGAAATAAAATGAAAAGAGGTAGGGGGGAAAAGCTGCAAATATAAAATTCATGCTAATCCAGCACGTTGATGGTCTCGTCAACTTCCGGAGGTTGGAGCTCTGGCTCAGGAGAGAAAAGATCCACTTCTTCGTCATCAACCTAGGTTGGCATTAACTCAAGATATTTCTTGTAAATCAGATCGAGCTTCTCCTTGAGAAATCTGATGTCAACCTCAGGTCGCTTCTGTTCCAGGTCTTCCACTATCTCCTTGAAGGTGAGATAGTAGGTCTCATCAACGTCGTGCTCGTACTCCGTGGAGTCTTTGAACTTTTTTACGGCCTCCTTGTAAGCGAGCTGAATTGTTGCCTCCAATTCAGATTTTTCTTTTTTTAGGTCCGCCTCGATGCAGTTAGCAGCCTCTAACTCCTTCAGGAGCCCCTCCTTTGACCTTTTTAGCTCGGACACTTCCTCCTTCAAGTCTTTTAACTCCTCCTTCAGAGGAATCACCTCCTCCTTCAATAGTTGGAGTTCCTCGTTGGCTCCTTTCAACCTTTCCACCTCAGCCAAAGTGTTCTTCAGTTTATCCTCGGCCTCGTTCCTTGCCTTCACCTCGTTTTCAAACATCTCTCTGGCCTCGGTGGCTAGTTTCTTGAACCGGTTGGTGTCACTAGCCACCTCGGACAGCCTAGATTGAGTTCGGGTGAGATAATTCATAGCTTGGCCGAGGTGCGCCAGGTCGTCAACTGGCATATCCTCACAATATTTTTCGTGCCGAGGTGTCCACGTTTTGGCCGGGACGTCCATCGCCACCTTGGTCCGATCTGGGAGCCTCATCAATCCAACTGGGGTCAAGTGGGCAGCAGAAACAAAGTCCCGGTAAATCTTGGGACGACTCCCCTTCAGCGAGTTCACCAAGTCGGCTCGAACTCTGTTGATGCCGAGGTAGGAACCTTCAGCGGCATGAGTTCCTCGTGAAGATTCCGCCTCGTTGAAAGTTGGAGGAGGAGGAGGAGGGATGACAATGTCAGGTCTACCCTTTGAGATTTCAGCCCGCTTATGTTTCTTCTGAGGAGATGGAGGAGGAACCTGACCCTCCTTATGAGGCGGTGAGCCCTTGGCCGCCCTTTTTTGGGCAGCTCGTTTGCGTGCTTCAGCTTTGGCATGGGCCTCTTTCTTTGCCTTCATGGACTCCATCCCTTTTATGCTTTTTCGAGCTGAAAATCAAACACAAGAATTTATACAAGTATCCAGTTCGTAAATAACATAGGATATAAATCTGCAGGGTGGATGCTCACATTTCCGAAGTGGAGGGTAATAGTCTGACGGATCAATATGAGTGAGTCCCGCTTCAAATAAATGCTCCTCAGTCAATAACTCTTTTACCGACCTATCTGGTTCCGGTATGTCTTTTAAATTCACTATCCTTTCAATTGTTCCCTCGTCCAACTCCGGTTCCTTCACCTCTGCAAAAAACGGAGTGATTAATATTAGACCTTTTAAGTTCTAAATTATCTCAAAATATAACTTACTGATCTTTTCCCTATAACGAATGGATACGATGTGGCTTATGTCCTCGCTTTGGTAGGGACTCATCCAATTCCCTCCAACAAAGAACCATTTCTCCTTCCACCAACGAACTGAATCAGGCAGGTCTACCAGAAGTTTTTTCCCTTCAAAGATCGACCTCTGCATCACATAAAACCACCCCGTCCGTTTCCCATCAGCCCGGAATTGGTAGGCATAATGGAATTCGTCGATGGTGGGGTCACCATATCCCATTAGATTGAAAAGGGATATGAGGCCCAAGATATGTCTCCACCCGTTAGGATGGATCTGAGTCGGTGCGACCCCCCAAGCGCGGAGGAAGTCGGTAATTATGAAGGGAAGGGGAAAGCGTAGACCGGCCTCTAGGATCTGATAGTTTGCGGCCACGCAGCCGCGATGTGGCTGGTTGGCTCTTTCAAAGCTCTCAGGGAGGAAGAAATGCACATAGCCCGGGATTCGATATTTGTTTTTCCACATGGCTAGTTCATTTTCGGTGGCACTAGAACGGAAGTGTTTACAGGCGAAGTCCGAACTGTAGCTGGTACAAGGATCAGGTCGGGTGAAATTGGCGCAAGAAGGGTGTCGGAACGAATTGGGTGAGACGGTTCGGGAAGTGGGGACTATTGTTAACGGAAGAGGCTGAGCGGTTTCTCATTCCTCCACATCGTCTCTAAATAAGCACTGGGTTTCCAAGCTCTCGTTCCACGACACGGAAGGTTCCCCGGTACTACCTACACCAACCGACCTCACGCCACTTTCGCTAGAACTCAGGTCTCCACTCATTTTTTCTTATATATAAAATAATAATAAAAGCAAAGAAATGTTAATGAAAGATAAACGGGCCTCACCTCGGATTTAAAAACGAACAGAAACGGAGAACGGAATATAAAGCGACCTTGCAGGAATTTGAAGAGAATCAAGAAAAAATCGTGGGAGAAGGTGGCAAATGAACCGTTATATAGGAAAGGAGGAGAGAGAGTTGGGCGGCTGTAATTATGACAAGACGCGTTGTCATAATGAAGGCGGCTACGCGTGATCCGAAGCCTGACACACCAATTAGATATTGACGCGTGGCAAGGTTTACACAATTAATGGAACGAACGCCGATATTAAAATTTTCAATAAGGGATTGAATTTCTAGATCCGCCCTCATAATTTCGAACCGATCTAGAAGGGACATTTGTTATACACCGATCTGAGGTGGAAAACAGTCAAACAGTCAACGGCAAATAGTTATCCAGAAATTGACGAAACTGTGGTATTCTGAATCACGACCTCGATGTCCTGCATCACGACCGAGGTTATTTAAGCATACGAGGTGAAATGTCAAAGGCCGAAGTGATTTGTGAACCGAGGTGATCTATGCCGGCGAGGTGAATTCGTGAGACCGAGGTGATTTGTGGACCAAGGTGATCTATCCCGGCGAGGTGAATTCATGAGACCGGGGTTATTTGTTCGACCGAGGTGAATTATACGAGCCGACCTCAACGGTGGAAGACGAAGACGATGTGGGAGTAGGTAGTAGTGTCAAATCAGCCGTATTATGTGTCAGTAATTATCATTATTTGTAATATGTCAGAATAATCATTTGATGTATGCTTGTCAGAAGGGTCAATCACCCTTTCAGTCACCCCCTGCAGAAGTGATATGTTGTAATGATTATGTTTGAACTCCTCAACTACTATAAATAGGAGGAGTAAATGCTCATTAAGGGGCAAGAAATATAGAAAAAGCTCTCAAAACTCTTGTTATTTTATTTCGTTAAATCGACTTGGCAACAAGATCGGTATCGAACTGGACGTGAATTTGTGTGATTTTGATCTCAGTTCGCTTTCGATCTGTTACCTTTATTCTTTATCATAATATCTCAGACTTTATTACAACGACGATTATTCAATTCAAGAACTGTGTACTTAGACAAATTTATCAAAAAACATATTATCCACCTATCAATTCGAAAGTTCATACTATTTTTATTTATTGACAAAAATAGACGTCAACACTTACAATTTACAATTTTTCTTTAATAAAAGTAATTACGTCAACTACTTTAAAAAAACATTATTATTAGTACTTAAAAAATGTTACTTTTACATTTATCATATACATAATACGTGCAAAGAACATGCTTACTACTTGTATTATTAAAAGTAGGGATGAATATGAAACCCTTGATTTTCCATTTTACCCTTTAACTGTTATGTTTTCGATTAATACTATCCTTTAATTGAAGTTAATTTACAATTTACAATTTTTCTTTAATAATATTAATTACATCAACTACTTTAAAAAAACATTATTATTAGTACTTGAAAAATCTTACTTTTACATTTATCATATACATAATACGTGCAAAGCACGTGCTTACTACTTGTATTATTAAAAGTAGGGATGAATCTGAAGCCCTTGATTTTCCATTTTACCCTTTAACTGTTATGTTTTCGATTAATATTATCCTTAACATTTAATTTATTTTCATGAAATAATATTATTATTGGCTATCAATATTATTAATAATCTATAATACATTTAAATATTTTTTCTTTTTTCGATAACATCTTTAAATTCTTATAAAAATTATTAATTACTTCATATAAAAATAAAATTATATTTTTTCATTAAATCTAATTAAGTATATAAAATCAATAACTTCTAAACTCTTTTGGAAAAACTAAAATCAAAACTAAAATTTTTGTTTATACGTGATGTTAAACATTTTTTATTATAAAAATATATATTCGACTTGCCTAATATTTTATGATATCAAATTACTTCTTTCATTAAATCTAATTAAGTATATAAAATCAATAACTTCTAAACTCTTTTGGAAAAACTAAAATCAAAACTAAAATTTTTATTTATACGTGATGTTAAACATTTTTTATTATAAAAATATGTATTCGATTTGCCTAATATTTTATGATATCAAATTACTTCTTGATATATGATACGTGATTTCTTTATTAAGCTGACAAATTAAGCAATTGTCTATATATATTTCGAGAAATTCGATGAAGATCTTTAAAAAAATATTAATTTGTTAAAAATAACAGTATCAGTTGTTTCAACTACTTTAAAAAACAACGTTACTTCTTCAAAAATTACGTGTGTCATTTTTCATACATATAAAACGTGCAAAGCACGTACTTACAACTAGTAAGATTAAAAGGAGGCAAAGAGTTGCAGTCATCTTTATGAGTATGACTCTCTCTCCTTTCTCCTCACTTCTACTTATATATATATATATATATATATATATATATATATATATATATATATATATATATATATAAAAGATAAGATTTTTGTAGGAAAAAATATTATTTATTACATATTTAGTTAATTAGAGTTGTAATAAATGTACTATGTGTAAATGTATCACATTGAAATGAAAAAATTAGATTAATATATTTGAACATAAATAATGTGATATCTATGTAAATGTATTATGTAGGAAATGAAAAAATTGGATTAATATATTTGAACATAAATAAATGTGATATCTATGTAAATGTTTTACGTAGGAAATGAAAAAAATTTGTATTAATATATGTGAACATAAATAAATGTGATATCAATGTAAATGTGTTACATTGAAAATGAAAATTTTGGATTAATATATTTGAAAATAAATAAATACATGTTATATAAATTTGTTAAGTTAGAAATGAAAATTTTGAATCAATATATTTTGAAAATAAATAAATAAAATCTTTGAAATTTTACTTCCTAATATGTCAATAAATGAGTAGGTTCTTCAGTGAGCATATTACAAAAACAATTAATTATTTGCTATCAACTTTTTACTACCAATGATAAATTGGTAAAAAATTTAATAATTTCATCATTTGACAAAAATTGGTATGTTTAAAAAAAAAAGAAAAAAGAAAATATATTAATTAATATATTGGATTTCGAATAAAATATATGTAAGAAACATATTAAAAAATAAAGTTAATAAAAATTAAAACATATTAAAAGGAAAATATGTGATAAGGTGGGCAAATTTTTAGAGAAAAACGTAAATAAAAGTCAAAAGAAATTTTATATAAAAAATTTAATTCATCGTCAAACTATGAGTGGCGCTATACACTGAGTATACATGTAGAATTTTATTTTTTTTTATTTTTTTTTTTTATTTTTTATTTTTTTTTTTTTTTTAAGTTTCAAATTCAATAACATGTGTTATGTAGAAAATGAAAAAATTTGATTAATATATTTGAACATAAATAAATGTCATATCATATTTATGTAAATGTGTTACATTGAAAATGAAAATTTTGGATTAATATATTTTAAAATAAATAAATATAAGCTATATAAATTTGTTAAGTTAAAAATGAAGAAAATGAATTAATATATTTTGAAAATAAATAAATAGAATTATTGAAATTTAATTTACTCCCTAATATGTCAATAAATGAGTAGGCTCTTCAATACGTATGTTACAAAAATAATTAATTATTTTCTATCAACTTTTTAACCACACATATTTTCTCTCTCCAATTTTCAGCCACTACTTTTTACCCCAAAATCATTAATAAACAAGTTTATAGACTAAACATTATTACCAAATAAAGGCTTAATCATTTCATCGTTTTGAAAAAATTGGCATGTTTAAAAAACAAGGAAATATTAATTAGTATATTGAATTTCAAATAAAATATATGTAAGCAACACATTAAAAAATATAGTTAATAAAAAATTATAACATATTAAAGGAAAATAGGTGATGAGGTGAGCAAATTTTTAGAGAAAAACGTAAAAAAAAAGGTAAAAAATAAAATATTATATAAAAAATTTAAACGAGTGTCAAATTTTGAGTGACGCAGTATACTTAGTGTACATGTAGCATTTTTTATTTTGAATAGTTTTATCTTTTTTAAAGTTTCAAATTCAATAACATTTTGTATTAAAATTTTATTTAAATTATTATTTTTATTTAATATGATTGAATCAAGATATTTTCAAATAATTTAAAAATTATATATTTCGTGCAACGCGTAAGTAGATAACTAGTAACTCATAATACAGGGATCATTGTCAAAAAGCCTCTGGAAAAGCGAATACAATAATTTTAGGGAATTAAGAATAGTTTCTCTCCTGCTACAAATCAATGGGAACATTGAATTGAAAGGGAAATCCTTGTTGATGATGTCACTATTCTATTGCATTACGTCCAAATATTCATGTAAGATTGACAATAGACACATATAAGTGTACCACTCTTTTCTTTTATGCCAGTTGCATGATGTAAGCGTGTTCTCATGACTTGGATACATCATATCTCTAATTCATTATGAAAAATTATAAACAAAACTAACAATATTTGAGTATTGCTCGAAACTAGGGGTGGACGTGGTTCGATTTGGTTCTGGTTATAAAAGAATCAAATCAAACCGTAAATCGATGATTTTTTACTAATGAAACCAATTGATTTTTTTAAAGATATGGAACCAAACCGGAACCAAACCGCTCGGTTCTGGTTGGGTCTGATTTGGTTTGGTTTGGTTTTGAGACCATTGCTTGAATTTTTATATAATAAATGTAAATTAAAACATGTTTATATTCACTTCTTCATTAGAATCCATCTACATCATTACTAAATAGAAAATGAAATTTTTAGTTAACAAAACAAAGATTTATAAAAATTAACATGTTATTCTAAGTCAAAGAAGAAGAAACTAGCTTGAAGGAAGCTCGTCGACTTGTTGAAATTTAGAGAATCGAACATAAATGCAGTTTAGACTTATAGTTACAGGTTACGATAAAATTCTGAGTCTCATCTCATCGTGGTGCCGTGTGAGTTAGGGATGAAATTTGCAATTTTAGTTTGGGTTAACTCTTAAGAATTGATGAATTGGGTCGAGGTTTATATATACATAAATTTTAAAAAATAAACACCATTGTCGTCGATGGTAACTAAGAAGTGCAACGATTGTTGTGTTATAGGAGTACAAGTAAAGCAGTGTGAATGCGTATTTATAATTGAAAAGAAGAAAAAAGAATTAGAATTAGAATTTAGATTTATGATTTAAAATCTTTGTCTAATATAAAATGAGATAAAATGTATGTTAAATAACATTTTTGTACATTTCACATTTATAATTTTAGATTTTAATTTTTTGGTGAGATGAATATTTACTAATTTGTAATATATATATATATATATATATATATATAATTTGGTTATTGGTTCTGGTTCTGGTTCTGGAAAGAGAACCGGAACCAGAACCAAAACCGAATTGTTCTGGATTCTAAGAACCAAATCATTATTTTTTTTATTTAGAACCGAACCAAATCGCTTTGTTTGGTTTGGTTTTAGTTTGGTCTGGTCTGGTTCGATTATTTTGTCCACCCCTACTCGAAACCATTAGAATTTAGAAGTAAAGTAAAATAAAATTAAATAAATAAACGAATTCAAGTTTTTATGTCTACATATGGGCCGAATATACGTCATTTCTTGTTACCGCTCCACGTCCTTTAGGTAGCCAAAATGGGTAGGAGTGGCAAAACCTTTCCTCCCAGGATGAAATTCTACCACCCAATGAGGTTAAAATGGTTATGCATTTCTCATTGGTTGAAAACAAGAAAGACAACTGAAAACCTGGTTATGCATAGAGAAGGTAGTGCTAATGATAGGCTGACTGCCAACAATGGAAACACAAGGATATACAACAAATATAAATGCAAGTTGCACATTAGAGCAACACTACAAGAATTTTATATTCCGCATACAAATTAATTTTGTAAGTAAAAGTTCTTATTTGTGTGAAAAAAATTTTCAAGACAAAAAAAATTTGTAGGGCTATTTATAGCACAAACATCGTGAGGAAAGGCATTAGAAGACAAAAATTAAAATTTTGTGGGCTAATGTCTGTCCCTACAAACCCTTTGGAAACAAATGCAATTTGTCGCTTATGTTATTTCCCGACAAAATTATTCGTCTGCTAAAGTTAGTTTGACCAACAAAAGAGGTTTTGTGGGCACAAGATAAAAATTGAATCATACATTCCCCTACAAAAATATTTTGTGTTGAAAAAAATTTGTAAGAATATTTGTCCTATATTTTCCTCCAAAAAAATTTTGTGGGGAAGCATATTTGCAGACAAAATATATTATTTATGCCAATAATAATATAATTTGTAAGGAGAAATTGAATCATTTTTATTTATATTATATCATTTTTGTTAACCTTATTGAAAATAAAATAAATTTGCAAAACGATAATAAATTAAACTAATTAGACATTTAATTAATGTGAATCGATAATATAACATGAAATAATAATATACCACAATATAAAAAAGTCATACAACCTAACAAACATTCTTTCTAACTATCTATATCAAAAATAAAATAAAATAAAATAAAAAACCCTTCAATTTTTTTTTTTTTAATTCTTTGCTCTGTCTTAATTCAAACAGCATGTTTTTCTTCCAACTCCTTCTCCATACATCCCACATTGGAAGAACTCTCAATGTCTCGAATACAACCATCTCTCAATCTACAAATTTGACTTCTGGGCTTCACACCTAGAACACAAGTCATAATTCAAATTACCACCACCTAGAATCAAATTGGCAAGACATAAATAACATGGGCATACAAGTTACCACCACATGCTATGATAAAGAGTAGAATAGATGGTGGGAACATAATATAAAAGAAAGAGAACTTTGGGCTGCTAAAATATGCTTAAAACGAGCACACTAGCCACATCTCAGAGCACTGAAGGCATAAAAAGGTAATGCTTAAAATAAAAATTCAGATAAGAACTGTACCAAGTAGGTTTTTGCTGGAGTTATAAGTGACACGACATGCTTGGTCTCACAGTCACAGGCCAACTTCAGTAAATCAGCCTCAATCCCTAGGAGGAACCATCTGCAAAAATCACAAATACGGTGAAAAGGCAAAATATGATGATCACTAGGGTGGGCGTGGTTGGATTAGGTCGGTTTTTTGCCCAACCCAAACCCAACCCACTATGGTCGAGTTGATAAAAAATCAACCCAACCCAACCCAAATATGAATTCAAAACCAACCCAACCCAACCCAATCATGTTTCGATCGGGTTGGGTTGGGTTTGGTGGTTTGGACTTTGGTCAAATTAAATAAAATTCTTAGAAAATTAAAAAATTATGCCCATAAACCAACTATTAACTCAAATAAATTATGTACAATACAATAAGCTCAAATATAATAAATTAAATACTTGCTAATAAAACTAAAATATGTTCAAATTATATTTGAGTTTCATCCAAGTTAAAAATGGATTTAAGATTCTTGAAATTTAAATAGTCTTATATTTTTAAAATTTTGCTTGGGTTGGGTTGGGTTTGTCATCCAACCCACAACCCAACCCAACCCAAACAATTTTTTTTTTTTTATAACCCAACCCAACACAATTTTCATCAAAACCCAACTCAACCCGATCGGGTTGGGTTGTGTTGGGTTGGGCGATTTTGGCGGGTTGATGCCCACCCCTAATGATCACTGTGGTGGTGGTGGTGGTGAGATGGATAGAGCAAAATGAAGAAATATCAGCAAAGATGATCATGTGTACTGTGCAACATCAATATTTAATGATCAGAGGAGCAAATAACACTAGGAAGACAAGTCAGAAAAACAAATACTTGTAAAAGCTTCCCAACTAAATCAAAAACTTGGACCCCTTTTAATGATTCTATTCCACTGCAAACAGAATAATTATGACTAATTGGTGCTCTTCTGTGCAATTTACATGACATGGGGTTCTAAACAGTGATAAAATTTGACCCAAGCAAAAATTAAACTGCATACCTCCTTAATGGTGCATTTTTATGAAGTTTCTTCAATCCTGTTCAGGCTGAGATTCTATCAGGAGCAGACTCACCATCAAACCTTATATTAAGCAGATCAATTTCATCTGCAAGTCATAGAATTCAAAAGATGACAAAGCATTTAATGAAACTTCTACCAATGGAAGAATTATTAAACTGGTGATGCATTTACAGATGTGCTCCAAGTGAAATATAATTTATACTATCAAGTTCAAAATCCTAACAAGGCACTGGGGGCAGAAAACAGGGCAAAGTGAAGAAAAGACTTATAAATCAACAATTAATTTCCAAGCTAACAAATTGAAAAAAATCCCGACAAATAATTCAAAAACTAATCTCAATTTCAATTCGAGAATCAAAAGAAAAAGAATAGAGAAACAATAAAAAATAAGAAAAAACTTACGTTGATGAAGAAGGGCCAAAAAGGGGATTATCCCCGAGAGGTTGAGATGAAAGCCTTCCAAGAAACTTAGCCACACAAGCATCTTGAAATCATTATTATGATCAATAGGAATTTTAATCTCTCGCTCTGGAACCCTAAAATTGGGAGGTACTTTCTAGATTCTGTCGATGAAACTACGTCGTTGAGGAGGGAATGGAGGTGGGAATATAGTGAAGAAAGATTTAGGAGTGGTGGCGGTTGTGTGGGATAATCGGACGGTAGCGAGCAGTGAAGGGTCGTTGCTCCAAAGCGGCGAGAGGAAGAGAGGGTATTTGTCTTGGTCTTGATAGGGTTTGAGCGAATAGGATACAGATAGGAAATAGTGAAGAATTGGGTAGCAAACGTTTGGACCTTTTTAATTAACTTTAATAATTTAAATTGAAGAATTTTTGGTATCAAATTATATCCCTACCAAAATTAGATTTTGACAAAAAATAAAACTCCATCTACAAATCTAATTTTGTAGGTGGTCAATTTGTAGTTTTAAGTATAAATAATTTTGGAGTCAAATTATTATCCCTACAAAAACTCGTTTTGTAGAAAAAAATTGACTCCGCATACAAAATTTATTTGTATGCGGAAAATTTGTAGTTTAAGTATAAATATTTTTGGAGTCAAACTCTTAAACCTAAAAAAACTTGTTTTGTAGGAAAAAGTAGACTCCACATACAAATTTCATTTTGTATGTGAAAATTTTGTAGGATAAGTCTAATTTTCTTGTAGTGCAATGCATATTACAATAGAGTTCATTTGTCACTAGTAATTTAATTAACATACTTTGATATGATAAACAAATAATGGGTATGAGTAATTTATCTTGTCAACTGCAAGAAAAAATTATTTTTACATCCATAGGCTCCTCAAAGTACATTTCATCCTCTAACAGGAAAAGAAATACATGATAGAAATCTTAATCCGGAAAAAACTAAATTGTTAGACATTCTCAAGAAGAACAATAATGCAAAGCTTGCTAAAAAACCACCACACTAATAAATGATGCTTATGTGAGATAGCACATTTAACTGTTGAGGCCAATTTTAAAAATTAAAAAAAAAAAAAAATCTATGTTATTTGTAGTCTCCTAAAAACTTGTATACCAGGGGCTAAAACTTCAAACTGCTCAATAGTCTTGATTCTACATACCAATAGGCAATAGGGACCAAAAAAGAGGAAAAGCTACTTTCATATGTTCGGTTGAGATAATTGTCTGGCGCCATGCAATGTAAGAGAAAGAAAAAAAATTAAAATCTTGTTCCTTGCAACCAGCAGTCCATGTTAAACAAAGCTATTTCCTAGTGAAATTGGCACTACCTCTTTCCTGGTATGAAACACTAAGGTGGCGTTCTGTTTGTATTTTATTTTGTATTTTCATTTTCGAAAATGTTTTGTATTTCCTGTTTTCATTTTTGTTTTCAAATTTGCTGAAAACGCGTTTGGTTTATCATTTCTGAAAATTATTTTTGAAAATGAAAAGTTGGAAAACACGTTCTGTTTGAAATTTTGCAGAATACTACTTAAACTATTTTAATTAATTTTCTTGCAGAATACTACTAATTCAAACTCAAATTTTCTTTCACAATACACTGAAAATATGGTTACATGCAACACACTACACTACAACAAAAATAGCCTTTTGCAACACTCAAAAAATGTTGCCAAAAGGTTTTTGCAAAGTTTGGCAAGTGTTGCAAATCGCAGTGTTGCCGTAGAGAAAAAAACTTTTTGCAACGTTTTTTAAGTGTTGCGGTAGACCTTTTGCAACGTTTTTTAAGTGTTGCCGTAGACCCTTTTGCAACGTTTATTAAGTGTTGCGGTAGACCCTTTTGCAACGTTTTTTAAGTGTTGCTGTAGACCCTTTTGCAACGTTTTTAAAGTGTTGCAAAAACTTTTAACTCAACCTTTTGCAACATTTATTGAGTGTTGCCGTAGACCCTTTTGCAACGTTTTTTGAACGCTGCTATATATATATATATATATATATATATATATATATATATATATATATATATATATATATATATATATATGTATTTTTTTTAAAAAAAAATATTATTGAACAAATTATTTATAAAACCCAAATTTTTGTAATTACTTCATTGAAATGGTACTTTAAATAAAAAATAAAAGTAAATACATTATGAATTTTCAAATCCATACAAAATAAAGTCTTGATAATGTCTAATAAATTCACAATACAGAATAACAAATCCACGAAAGAAAGTGTTGATAATGTTTAACAAATTCGCAAAAGAACATCATCATTTGACAAAAGAAATATTTTACTACGGGAATATCAACTTCATCCCGCAATATAACCGCACCTTTAGATAGCAAAATTCGGTCCATCTTCAAAGTTACACCTATAACAAATTTGAGCAAAGTTATAAGTGAATGTCACGTTTTATTTAATAAATGGTAGAAAAAATAAAAAATAGAGTTAAAAGCAAAATACATTTATATCTTTCAAATGTGATTTCATAGAAATTGATATGACTTGTCCTAAATCAATCTACTAGACCAGAGACGTGAAAGTGCATCGATGACAGATGTCAGCTAGATGCTAGATCTACCACCAAGGAAAATGAGCTTTCACCCAAAGTGTAAAACCTAAACTTAGACGCGTTAACTTCTCTTTCCTTCCCTTCTATTGTAAAAAATTCTATAGAAATTTCGACAGAATCTCCCCTATAAATTGGACTTAGTCAACCTGTAAAAAAATATCATAACCAACATAATAATTTAAAAATCAAACCAACACCTCAAACAACTTCCAACATCAATCCCTAACTCCTCAACATCACAAATTCAACAATAAACTCTATCTAAACCCAAATCAAATTTAAAACTAATTAATAATAGCTAACAAAAATCTTGAATTCAAATTTATCTTGAATAACAAATAGACTTATATGAAGTTAGTCATAAATAAGAATTACACAAGATCATTGAATAAATAAACGTTTCTTACCATAAGAAGCTTGTGCCTCTCTTAATTGCTCATCTTTTGAAAAGAATGGTTTCTTGAGCAATTCTATGCTGAAAGAGAATAATTAACCAATAAATTTATATTTTTTTACTTATAAAATCAAATAGTCAAAAATAATAGTTAAGTAAATATAGCAATTATCATGATATGACAACATGCAATGTTTGAGGTAAAAAATTACACTAAAAATCGTAAATCATATAACATTTATGCAACTATTAAAATTAAGATGATTTAAAAAAATATAATTCATTATTAACCATAGTATCCTACATTTTTTCTGAATCTAATTCTTTTTCTCCTTGGTTCAAAAGGACAACTCATATAGACATTAAAGTAGATTCAATCACATAACTTTTGTTGGATGGAGCTTATCTTTAACTTCTTAATGTGAACTTAGTTTTCATATTTCCAATTGCCCTAATCAAAGTCGACTTTATGCACAATTATATCCAAACATTAATTAGATTTATCTGATCTCCATGGGCATATATCAACCCATGAATTAATATAGACTCAAAGGAATTTGTCAACTTTCAGCCACATGACAACAATATTGATTTGCAAGTTCGGTACTAACTACTAAATACCTACAAATATAAAGGTAATCATAGAGATTAAGGGCATAACATACCCAACGCAATCCCCTGAGTTAGGACTGGAATAGAGAAGTCCATAAACATACAATGATTATTGTTGTGCAAGACAAAGTGGGCTATTCACAAAAAATGGCTACTATATTTTGGATTCAAAATAGACCGTGAAGACATCTACTCATCTAAAATATAAACACAATTAAAGCATTATGATTTTGATAAATTCTAGAAAAGAGACAGAAGAAAATATGCCAAAATATATGAAATCGGGCACCGAAACTCACCATCTAGGGATTAACTTTTTCCAGGAAAAATCAATTGATTTAATAGGTAGCAAGACTATGCGACGGGAAGCTCAGGAGAAAGGCAAAGCTATCGTGCTAAGACAAAGAAGAGGTCTAGCCTGCATGCATAATAGCACAATACTTTTAGTACACAGTGGTGACAAAATAAAGTACAATGTAGAATATACCAAAATATCATATTTATAACAAGACAACTTAAATATCGAATGTGCTGAAATTTTGTGCCATGAGAAGAAGATGCTTTAGAAAATTATTGAAGTATATATTAAGCATGCCTAAAAGTATATAATCTTGAGCAGTATTAACACAGACCATGAAATAAAAATAAAAAGCAAGTAAAGCACAAGTTATTTATAATAGTTCCCTCCTGGTGAGAGAACTTCATTAAAAGCAAAAATTCAAGTTTTTACCCATATCAAATCTTTATCCAGTAAAAAATAAGAATCTCTTCAATAGTAGTTCACCGAAAAGATGAATCATAAAATCTTGGGGAGAATACAGTAGGTTATTTATGATTGCACAGACAATCCTTCTGGTAATTTTCTACTGCATTACTTCAGCATCTCACAGCCATCTACACTGCATTCTCGAACCAACCCAACATTTATCGACACCATAGCCAACTACTGAAATCACACTACACCAACACCACCAAGCAGCCACCATCGCACCAAATCTAAACTGCCACAACGCCACGGTCCAACCACCACCTCCAAGAAACCATCACTGCCAATCTACTAATCAATACCAAGAATCAATTTTCACAATACCACAAACCAATTCACCAAGTATATCATCATCACCACCACCGGAATTCATCACTGCCCAATCAGGTTACACCACAAATTCCACCACAAATGCCTCAACTCCAAACCGGCCAGCCACCATTACCAAACCACCATCACCGCCTCAACCAACACCGCCACAGTCTCTGAATCATCATCATCACCACCCATTTCGAACCCACCGCCTGCAACCAAATCAGCAGTCCACACAATAACTATCACCGATCGCACCATCGTTAATCTGTCCAACCCAAGAATCCCAATCAGCTAGTAATTGACAAAACCCATTTCCGTCGCCAACCACCAAGAATCCACCATCAACCCCTACAGCAACACCAAATCGCGGCCAACCCCAACCCAAATCAAAAACCCAAAATCAACCCAAAAACCATGAATAAGACATAACCCAGAAACTTACCTATCTCGACCGCCGGTATGCTCGCCGGAAAATCGCGAAATCAAGCCTCGGTTATTCTCGGATCTCCCCAAAATTCTGCCCAAATCTTCCCCTTTCCGCTGTTTTCTCTACATCACTACCACCGCCACCCTGCGGCGGCGTTCCGCCGGCTGTGGCGCCGAATTTGGTGAGAGCCTCGCACGCCATCGTCCCTTCCTCTGTTTCTCTCGTCTCTCTCCCTTAACTTCTCTGATTGATACGAATGAGAGAGAGGGAAGAATCTGATTTTTAATATTTTTGATTTTTAGAAATTACACTTTAGTCCCCAAGCTTTTTAAAGTTATTTATTTCAAAATCTGAAACTAAGCTATTGCAACGTTTAAAAAACGTTGCAAAAGAACACCCTTTTGCAACGTTTTTTAAACGTTGCAAAATGTTGAACTCTTTTGCAACATTCAATAAATGTTGCAAATGAGTCTCTTTTGCAACATTCACTTGACAAATGTTGTTAAAGCTCAATTGTTAACACCAATCACAACATTCACTTCTTAAAATGTTGCGATATGTCTCTTTAGCAACATTCAACTGCCGAATGTTGCAATTCAAGTGTTGCAGAAGCCCTTTTTTGTTGTAGTGCTAATGTAAGCATTAAGAATCTATATTAACACAGCTTTGTCAGGTTCGGGATTAAAGAAAGCTCTACTTCTATTAAAATCCAGAAAATATAAGTTCTTTCAAAACATCAGAGTCCATTTATCAGTACATTTTTTTAAATATAACAACAAGAATTCTCACTTAATTTTTTTTGTTATGTTGATATTGAATTCAATAAAACTTTATTTAAGCTTAGTTCCAAGTTAGGATAATTCTAAAAAAAATAATAAATAAATAAAAAATAAAAACTTTATATTAAATTTAGTTCTAAGTTAAGATAATTCTTAAAAAAAAAAAAAAAAATTTGCCAAAACGCATTTTCCGCGTTTTGGACATTTTTGTCGAAATACACACAAAACGCCCAAAACGAGGTTTTGACGTTTTGCGTTTTGTATACAAATTTTTTTTTTTTTCGAAAATGGTAAAGAGAACGCGTTTTTAGCGTTTTCGAAAATAAAAACAGAAAACGACCTCAAAACAGCAAAGAGAACAAGGGCTTAGGTTCTATTCTCTTTACTGTTTTGGAGTCGTTTTTAGTTTTCGATTTTTCAAAACACTCAAAACGTGTTCACTTACATATTTTGGAAAATAAGGTGGCGTTCTGTTTGTATTTTATTTTATTTTGTATTTTCAATTTCGAAAATGTTTTATGTTTCCTGTTTTTATTTTTGTTTTCAAATTTGCTGAAAACGCGTTTGGTTTGTCATTTCTGAAAACTGTCTTTGAAAATGAAAAACTTGAAAATTCGTTATGTTTGAAATTTTACAGAATACTACTTAAATCATTTTTAACTAATTTGCTTGCAAAAAATTACTGGCTCAAACTTAAATTTCCTTTCACAATACACTGAAACCATAGTTACATGCAACACACTAATGTGAGCATTAAGAGTCTATATTAATACAGCTTGGTCAAATTCGGGATTTGAGGAATCTATAATTCTATTAAAATTCAGAAAATGCAAGTTCTTTCAAAACTACTAGAATTCATTTATCAAGGCATTTTTTGAAACATAACAACAAGAATTTTCTCTTAATTTTTTTTTTTTTTTTTTTTTTGATATTGAATTCAATAAAACTTTATTTAAGTTTAGTTCCAAGTTAAGATAATTTTCTAAAAAAAAAAAAAAAATCCCAAAATGCGTTTTCCGCGTTTTAAATATTTTTTGTTGAAATAGACACAAAACGCCCAAAACGTTGTGTACAATTTTTTTTTTGTTTTTCAAAATACATTTTCGAAAATGATAAAGAGAATGCGTTTTTAGTGTTTTCGAAAATAAAAAAAGAAAACGACCTCAAAACAGCAAATAGAATAGAGCCTTAGGTGGCGTTCTGTTTGTATTTTATTTTGTATTTTCATTTTCGAAAATGTTTTGTGTTTTGTGTTTTCATTTTTGTTTTCAAATTTGCTGAAAACGCGTTTGGTTTGTCATTTCTGAAAACTGTTTTTGAAAATGAAAAGCTGGAAAACACGTTCTGTTTGAAATTTTGCAGAACACTATTTAAACTATTTTTAATTAATTTGCTTGCAGAATACTACTAACTCCAACTCAAATTTCCTTTCACAATACACTAAAAATATGGTTACATGCAACACACTAATGTGAGTATTAAGAGTCTATATTAACACAGCTTGGTCAGGTTCGGGACTTGAGAAAGCTCTACTTCTATTAAAATCCAGAAAATGCAAGTTCTTTCAAAACCACCAGAGTCCATTTATCATTACATTTTTTGAAATATAACAACAAGAATTCTCATTTAATTTTTTTTTTTTGTAATGTTGATATTGAATTGAATAAAACTTTATTTAAACTAAGTTCCAAGTTAAGATAAAAAAAAAATATATATATATATTATTTAGGCTTAGTTCCAAGTTAGGATAATTCTAAAAAAAATAATAAAAAAATAAAAACTTTATATTAAGTTTAGTTCTAAGTTAAGATAATTCTATAATTAAAAAAAAAAAAAAAATTCCCAAAACATTTTTTGTCGAAATACACACAAAACGCCCAAAACGATGTTTCGGGCATTTTCCGTTTTGTGTACAAATTTTTTTTTTTTGTTTTCCAAAATGCGTTTTCGAAAATGGTAAAGAGAACGCGTTTTTAGCGTTTTCGAAAATAAAAACAGAAAACGACCTCAAAACAACAAATAAAACAGGGGCTTAAGTTTTTTAAAATTCAAAAAAAGTAACACATGAAATTCAAAACAATTTTTATTCAAAATAATTTTTTCCCGTTTTAGATATTTTGTGTTGAATGATCGTTTTGGTCTGAAACGCGGTACTCGAAAATCAGAAGCATAAAAACTATGGCAAAATAGATCAAAAGCCTCAAATCTCTCTACCGCCTCTGTACACTCACTTGGAATCTGCAAGCTTGCACCCCGCCGCTGCCCTCGATACCACTGTTGCCATTGCCGACGATCACGCAGTCGCCGTTGCCAACATTTGTACCATCTCTTTCCCTTATATTCCAATTTTTTTTGGGTGATTATGATTTTTTTCCCAGAGAGGGAGTAGTTTAACAAGAAACATCTGTATCTGCTAAGAAATCACTACATTAACGAAGTAAAATCGTAGGAAATGTGAAAGGAAAAAGCCTAAATTAAAGTATATCATTTCTTTTTTGCAACTCCGAAATGGGTAAATAGGAAGGGGTAGGGCCTGTGTTTTGATCGAAAATTTGTTTGGGATTTGGAAGATTTTCTTCATACTGCAATCAATATGAGCCCAATCAGCCCAGATTCGTAACTATTATTCCTACTAGAGGATTTTGAAACAAATTTACCAGAAAATATTTTTTTTTGTGTAAAAATTGAGGAAGGTAAAAATGGAAACCGAGGGAATGCTGGTTGATCGTGCCTATCTTGCCGAGGTTGAAAATGTGGCTAAAGCAGAACAGCAGGTTGCCCCTGATAGATTTCGCAACTGGGCATCCAAGTACTGCCCAGTGCCAATTGTTTTTTGGTGGTATTCAAAACAGGTATGAAACTGCTTCCTGCATTTCCAAGTCATAGAATATGAGATGAGGGAGGTCGTGTAGTCTAAGGAAGTTACAATCTATGGATTCGAATCATGTGAAAGTTGATGAAAAACCACGTGCTTTAGCCCTTAAATGAATCTCTCTTCATTGTTATATTTGATATAGATGGACACAGCAACAAGAAGAAATTTTTGGAATGGAAGGGCTATGCCACAGAAACTCCTACTCTTCATTACTGTCTTTCCATTAGCTATGCATAAATAAAAGGAATAATATGTTTTTGATCCTTAGTAAAAGTTGGGGTGACTGGTGGGATAAGCTTTGGGAAAACAGGCATAACTTTTGCTTGAAATGTTGCAACATTTTAACTTTTTATTTGGAATTAGATCTCATTTTATGTTTGCAAGAAAATGATACAGATGATAACTGAAATAGCTATGTGCTGCTTTTTCTTTTAAAGGTTTGACTTTCTTGCTGATTGCAATTTGCAATCTCTGCACAATGACTTGGGAATTAGCAACCCCCCCTCTTTTGCTGCCATGTATTGACTTGATTTTTTTTTCATCATCTATCTATAGATGGGATGCAAATGAGTTTCTTCCATTAAAGAAGGATTTCAAAGTTCTCAACACAGACAAGGTAATTGAAGAAGGCAAGAAGAGTCCAAGAAAATATCGGAAAATTATACTGCATAAGCTCCTTGATGTTAATATAGAGGCTGATGTGTATACTGCAAGTGGTTGGCCTTCTGTTAGCGGTGATGCTTTAAAGTGTCTTGCTGGGAAGGTTTCTGTTGACTTTGACTCCATGGATGAAGACTGTGTTAAAGAAGTTCCTAATGCAGGGGATGGTGAAGCTTTTGAGGACTGAGGTCCCTGATAAGTCTGCTTACGGAGCAGCTTATACAGCATTTGGTGGGGGGCAGGGGGGAGTTGAGGCTTGCCATGCCATTGCTGCTTTATGTGAAGTTTGTTCAATAGACTCTTTGATATCCAACTTTATTCTTCCCTTTCAGGTTATTTGCTACCACAACTTACATGGCAACATGATTTAAATTCCTAAATAAATTTCTATGCTTAGAACTTTTGTTAAGACTTTTTTGTTGCCCCTATATAATTTTATTAGATTGCATTTGATAATTGAAAATTTTGGCTTTCATTAAATAATTAAGGTTCATTTGTAAAAATTTTCCTTGAATAATTCCTTCTTGTTAGCAGATGCACCTCATATACATATATTTCTTGCCTGGTAAAACTTGTCAGAAAGCACTTTTGGCACCTTAATGTAATTCAACAAATCAACTATTTTTGTTACATATAAAATATCACAAAATAAGTATATCAGAAAATTACAAAGTAAACGATTTTTTCAGTTTTCTATTCTTGAAAATAGTTTTCCAAAATTACAAAGAGAACATGTTTTTAACAATCCCAAAACAAATAACCAAACCAGGAAACTCAAAATAAATTCCAAAACTCAAAACTCAAAATCGAAACAAAAAGAGAACGACACCAAAGCTTCTTATATGGGAATAAATTCCTAGCAAGTTTTTTGGAGAATAATCTCACCTCTTTTCTTTATAAGGATTGTGGAAAAATTCACACAAGTTTTTTGCCCCAGGACTGGTTAGATTTCCTATTTAGGTCACCGACAATGAGAAAACCTGAGATTCAGAGGATAAAAATTAAAAAACATTTAGCTAAACAAACACGAATGCACAAGCCAAGCTCAAAGAAATGCAGTAGTATCATTCGACTAGCATCCTTCTATTTTCTCATAGCAAAAAGTAAAAACATGATAGTTTGTATGTAATAAGACTTAGTCAATTTGGAAACTCCAAAAATATCACCAATAATTGATTTTACTCATGTTCTTCTTAATAAAACTTAAACTCGCAAAAGAGGATCCCAAGAATTAGAAAATAGAAGCATGAGTTTATTTGTTGAACCATTACATTTCCAACAATTGAATTTCAAGTTAACTCTGATCTTTGCTAAAATAGGGACATACTTTCGCACATGCCTGCATATACATGCAAATATGCAATCAACGCAAAAAAAAAAACTAAAAAAAATGATGACCTGCTTTGACTCCAATCATATTGGTGAACAACAGCTGCAAGTGCGAACTATAGAAACAAATAACCATCCTTCAACACTTTGAATGTTCTGCTCCACAAACAAAAATCATTACATGTATTAACCATAATATACGATCTATATTCAAGAACAATGCACATACTACAAAGCAAGTACTTCAAACCGGCCTCTAATTATTATATTATACAAACACAAAGGCAAGAACTCTGGAGATCATGGCTCCACTGCAAGAGCAACTTTCCCTTTGTATATTGAGTGTCCTATGTAAATCCTCGGGGGAAAATGCTTTGACACAAATAAAACTTAGGGAGTGAATGCAAAGATCACGCAAGTCAAAATATAACTGCTACTATATTTTTGATAACAATAACTCAAAAATCAAATTAGTGGGCCGATATAAAAATAACATATGGAAAAATGAAAACAACTCGAATTCTTAAGGGCCAAATTCAGAACAAAAGTTAAAGTTAAACAAAGTCCTATTCTCTTCTCTCTTTCTCCCTCCCTACAACTAACCTCTTTATGGTTTTTAGAAAAATTAGTAAACAAAATACAATCCTAGAACATAAATAGACCTATGCATCGAATTCAAAAGGGGAAAAATGTATACCCAAGAAGCGAGAACTAACCGTGAAGCCTGTTTGAGGTCTCCTCATCAATCTCGCATCCAAATCTAAAGTACATTTCCTTCCGAGAAACAACAAAGATAGAGATCAAGACCTTTTTTTACCCAATATTGTTGTTAAAGAGCCATTCGAAAATTCATAAAAAGAAAATAAAAAAGATACACAAGACAAATTCAAGAAAAAGAAACACAAGACACTCAAAGCCCAAAATGAAGACAACATAATAAGCTTTAACCAAGTTGAAAGTCATCAACATTCAACGGCTGAGAAAGCATTCACAAACCATGAAAAAAATTGATAACAACAAAAAAATTCTCACAAACCTCAAATTAAGCTTTATGAATACCATAAACGAAACAAGCCCTAAATTCAAATAGCAAATAAATATATAAACAATTTTTTATTTAATTTTTACCTCTAGAATCGATTTTTAGTTTGGATTTCAGGTCATCGGAATCGAGGCTCGTCGCTTCGAATTTGTGCAAGGAGATGGTCAGCAGGGAATATGCGACAGGACTCTTCGATAGAAGATATATAAGAACTATCATACGTTAAAAAACCCTAAGTGAAAGGATTCGAGAGAAATGTAAAAATCTTGAACGATGCATTTATTTAACCATAAAAGGCAATTTATACTCACAAAACAAGGTCGTCGGAACTTAGGTCACCAGAATCGAGATTAGATGGAGCGGCACTGTGAACATAATAACAAGAGAGAGAGAGAGAGAGAGAGAGAGGGCATGAATATGGGTAAAATTAGATTTTTGGAGAAACCCTAAAATTTTCCTCTATACAGACAACCAGGAGAAAAAAATTATACGTGGGATGAAGAAAAGATACATAAACAAACTAAAAAGGGAGAAACAGCGTCGTTCTCATGACATAGTTATGAGGAAGACGTCGTTCTGAATCCGTAAATAGAAGGGAAAATATTAAATGGCAGGGAAAATATATAAAGCAACAACTCAGGACTTGAACCCTTGACGTAGAGCGCATCATACATAACCACTCAAGGAATCTACGGTTGTGGCACTTGCGAACAAGTTATGAACAGTGCACGCATAAACATGTTATCAACAGTAAAATGAAGTTTGTGTCGTTTAAAGATAATGTGATACTTGATTAACAATATTATCAAACATGTTAAAATATTGAACCATATATAAGCAATTTTATTCATCTCTTCAATTTCAGCATGATTTAGAGCATGTTTAGTACAAAAGAAAAAAAAAATTGCAAAAAGTAGAAATTTTTATCGAACCGTGCGACCCAAGAAATTAAAGAGTAATGAAAAAATCCAAAAGGCTGTCCACTTCATAGTGGCTGTCACACGATACAAGAATTTTATTTCACATGGACAATTATATCCTTGTTTGACTTTTGGCACATGCTTCATAGCTATGTAATATTTTCAAAAAAAAAAGGTAGATATGAAATTTTAGGGTAGATAACATGTTTAACTTTATTGTAGTATCTGAATGTGTAATATTTTATATATACCGTACAACAATCTTTTTTCATCATATTTTGCTTATGAATTGCAGTCACTTTTTTTCCTTCCAATTGTGTAAATCTGATCCTCAAACTCATGTCGAATTCTATAAAAGGCGTGCTACATATGTTGTCATTTATTGATTCCAAGAAAATGTTGTATTTTATAGGTAAAATATGTGGTTGAAATTTTATTCTTTTAGTAAAATGTAGGTAATTAAAAAATTATTTGGAGAAATATAATATTTATAAACAAGTTACCAAATAAATTGTCAATCAGTAAGACCAATACTTGTAAATTTAACTCAAGTGCTCAAGCGATTAATCAAATGAAAGATGGCGGTTAAAGGTGTCAATTTGGGCAGTTCGGGTCAGGTCGACCCGTCAACATATATGAGTCCAGTAACCATTCGTGTGAAAAAAAACTCGCCTGCTACGGGTTTAAGGGTTGGTCCAGGTCTACCTACAAATTTTGAACTATAACCCAAGAATGCCCGCTGGCCCATATGGGTTGTGGGTCGCGGACTCGCGGTTCTTTCCAGTTTGGCCCGTATGAATAAAAATATAGAATGTTTCATATTTCTAACAAAAGTATTGTTTTGTTAAATTGTTAAATACGAAATGAACAAAATGATAAATTCATATTTATACAAAGATAAATGAATATAAATCAAGTAAGAACAATGAGTTTTCACAAGAAAGTTTTCTTAAGATTTCTTTAAAAATTGTTGAAACTAAAAGCGAAGAGAAGGCTATTTATATAATAAGAAATTGAATATAGACATTTTATAATTTTAGCTGTTGGAGTTTTTGTTGATCAAAAATGACATTTAGGTTGACCAACTTTCAGTCGACCGGAACCTTTCAGTTGGCTGAAATATACAAATTTTGAGAAAATTTATTTATGTGATCAACATTTGTCTTTTACTAAAATTCTTTTTATATTTTGAAGCCAAAATATATTTTATGCAGGTGATGAATTTTTAAGTAAGTATCTTGATGCATAAATACCATTTTCGAGTTTGTTGGATTTCATCGCTAAAGATTGAGAGCTTTATACCTTTACATATATTAAATCAACTCTTGTATGCTTGAATTCTCGATCTTCATGTTATACTTTCAAACTTGAAACTTGATCTTGAATATTTTCGATTCTTTCTTGATCTTCTTTGCGTCTTATGTGCTTGATCATATAGTTTTGATTTATATCTTTGAGAGCAATTTGAAATATGAATGCTTTGAATATTTATCATCACATGAAACACTTAAAGCACACTTGTTAACAATATAATACAATCTTGTTTGTTATGATCAAAACAATAAGGTTAAGTGAACCATATGTCAAGAGTAATAACAATTCATTCGATAAGTGGTTAGTTCCAATAATTTACCAAACATATATCTCATCCTAGATTAAAAGTGTTGGTTGTTACGATTGGAGGGTTGAGTTTTAAAACTCTTAATGAAGTTCAGTTTTACAAGTATCTCTAAATGTTATAAAGATATATGAAGAACTTCACCTATATGAACTTAGAAATGATGTCTTTCAAGAAAAGTTGGAGTTACTTTCTAAAAAGTTCGTGAATACGGATGAGCGCAAGGTCATGCATGTGTTAAAACAAAATTTTTATGGAACAAAAGAACTCGAGTGCTATGTGCGAGACGTCTCCAGTACTATCACAAGGAATAACGTGTTCAAATCTACCACTACCCAGAATTTCGATAATACTGTGCAATGTTTACATGTTCAAATCTACGGCAACCCAGAGTTTCGATAATACTTTGTAATGTTTACATTAAGGTAAGGTTCAAATCGAAAGATACCTTATTTTATACATAATATCGTTTTAATATGAATTATTTGAGAATATTTGAACAAGTGTTTATTTTCATGGATTGTTCAAATATTAGAAAGATCCATATAGATGGAATGAGAAATTTTTTGGATCTATATCAGCATGAAACAAGTGAAATGGCAGGGTTGGGATCATCCGAAACAAAGTGGAGTTTCATAAAAAATAAACCTAGAGAGTTGCATAGGATAAGCGTGGGTGACCAACTGGACTTGTATCAGGCGTCAGGCAATCACTTGGCCAGCTCTTAGAATTTTTTAGGGTATTCAAGTGGCATGGGCAGCTACCTGAAGTAAGCCTAGGAGGTCAACCAGGCCTAATTTTGGTATCGGTTATTTTTTAAATTTTGATCGAGTACCAACCGCTGGCACCAAACAGCGGGCTACAACAATATGTCTATCGCTAGCACCATAACGGTGCCAATCTAGTTGGTTTTTAACTTCGAAGCACCTTTTAGTGTGTTGGGCTTCTTTTCACTTATGTTTTGCACCCATTTGTGCATGGAACTTCCAAGTCTATGTATAGTCTTGATAAAGAGAAATTACATTCCAAATCATATCAATAACATATCATATGATTATTGATCCAAAATCAAAGTGAGATCCAAACTTAAATTTTTCATTGTTCATTGTTCTTCTTCAAATTAGTGTTCTTTGAGTTTTATGAATACTTGTTTTGTGGGCTTATTTAACTAGTTAAAGCCATTTTGTTATCAAACCCTTTAGCATCTCGACCGAGAGAGTGCAAGTATATTATTATGACAACGTTTAACCACGCATTCAAGTCAATTCCATTATTCGCTTTTCTTTCATTCATTCCCAAGATTTCAAGTAAATGTTTCAATATGATTTATTCAACACTTAGTTCAAATGAAGTGATGTGGTAACTTACATTGTGTTTGGTAACTTTTTTTTTATAAAAAACACATTTTTTCAAATTACTTTTTAAATACAATTTTTTTTTTTAAAATCACTTTTCAACCACATATTTTATTTCGAAAACAACAATATTTATAAACAAATAACTTTTATTAAACAACGACTATTAATAACGATAATAGGTATTACTTATTAATAAATAAGTCTTTTTAAAATCTTCACGTGAGTATGCATTTTCCATTATTGGCCAAGCAATTTAAAAGGAATACTATTCTCTTCATTAAAATTTAGGTTTTGTAAATAGATTTTTCCAAAATGATCTATTTATTTGAAAATTTAATAAATAAGGTAGAAATGCTATATAAAAAGGAAAAACCACATTAGCCTTTTTTTTTGTTAATGCAAAAAATAATGTGTTGCGATAATGAATATCGTATCTTAAAGTATTGTCCCAAAAAAAAAAAAAAAAAAAAGGACAACTGATTTTTTGAATCTGATTCCAGTTTATTTGCTGTCTAATATATGTGCTATTAAAGTGTTGGATTGGAAGTTTTGTCTGCTGATTGTTGGAAGGATTTTTTGCATTTTGGTCCATATCATATTGAATGGGCGTGTGGACTACCAAAAAAAAAAAAAAATACTAACTCTACAATAACCTTGGTTTCAGTGTTTACAATTACAAATTCCAAAATGCTAAAAATTGGATGACTCCCTCGTTGGTGGTGTATGTATAGAGAAATACTTTGATGGGACGGTTGCACCATTCTATGTGGTGCAACCACCCAAAGGGGAGCCACAACCTCATTGGGTGGCCCACACACATCTAATGAAGTGAACCTACCTAAATATTTTTCGTCTATATACATTTGTGACGGTGCCACATCACAAATGAAACATGTACCATCCGGCACAAAGATGAAAAACCACCATGAAAGTCACCACCCGAAGTGTTTAATTGTCACACTGATCAACATGGTTTTCCTACTTTATGTAAAATAATCTTTTCGAGATAGATTCCATCCACAATACAATATCAATATCATTTCTCATTTCAACCAAAAAATACACAAGCCACAATACAATAAGGTCTGTACATTAGTAATATTAGAATAATTGAGTCTCTCTTCATCACACTTTACGTAAGGGGCGTAGATTCAAGTAACTGAAAAGTGCGAATACGGCTAAAAATTGATTTTTTATTATATTTTGATAAAAATGATAAAATGTGTAGAAAAAATTAAAAATGTTGACAAACCCATAAAATACGTGTTTAAAATTAACTTATTATATATTTAGTTGAAACATTAAGGTTCTATTTGTAATGGGGATAGGTGGCGGGGCTTTGTGATTGCAAGTCAGTGACGAATCCAAGACAAACGTTTAGCTAGAACGGTCAATCGTTGACCGTTGAACAACGACCATTAACGATCGTAATAGTGATATTGTTTATTATTATTTAATTAAATAATATTAAAATTAATCAATCAATATAGAAATACCTTAAAACAATTATTCAATAAATCACAATTTAAAAATTCAATATTCACAAAATCTCAATTATTGCAATTTCAATATTTGGGGTATTTTTTATTTTACTAACACAATCATGTATTACACACCGTAATCATACTATCCAAAAAGCAAGAAAATTTTTAATTAGATGAAACAAATAATAATACAATAAACTGGAAGCAAAGAGAACAAATAATACAATAAGGCCTAAATAATACCATAATCCATAAGGCCCAAATCAATATATTAAAAAAAAAGGCCCAAATTAATTTCTTTAAAAAAAGGCCCAAACCAAGACTTTTTCTTCCCCATATTTCCTTCTTCCCCATACTCTCTGCTTGCAGCCACCCCAACACCATCTCTCATATTCATTGCAATTATCCTATCTTTAACAATGGTGGTTTTGAAGTTTCAACCAGTCATTAGAGGCTTCGCATATATCTTCCAATTCATTCTCAAATCTCACTTTCCAAAAAAAAGGTCAAAAAAAAAAGAAAATGAAAAACAGATCTGCTGCGTTAGCTTAACACCGGATGGATCCGTCTCTGGTGCAAGTAAGAAGTTAAGAGTAGTAGGTGGGAAAAGATTAACATTTCCCGTTACAATGGTGGCAGTGGTTTTGCCTTCAAGAAGTGATTGCAATTGTGGTGGTCATCATAACTGATCGCAAACGATGGTGGTGGTGGTGGATTGGTCTGTGGGTCATTGGATCTCGTGGGAAATAGAATGGGAAGATGAGTGGCGGGGGGCGGCGACGGCACATAGAGGGTAAGGGTTGGTGGGGTTAATTTGAGAAGAAAACTATTTTTTTTTATTAAATTTTTCTCGTTTTGTATTCTCTTTTTCGAAATATTTGAATTATTTTAAGGGAAAAATATATAACTATACAACTAAAACTTTCACTTTTTAAACATAACAAACTTAAGATTTTTCTTTTTTAAAATCAGGTGTTAATTAGTTAATTAACTAATACAATACTATAATAATTATAATGAGTTGCCAAACAAAGACATAATATTAAATAATAAAATCAAAACAATACATAATCCACAACCACTCCACTCCATCCCAACCCAACCCCGCACTCACCCCACCACCCCGACAACCCACCGACCCACCATCCCGACCCAACCCACCCCACCCCACCCCACCCCATAAAATAACTTTTTTTCTTCTACTTTTCCACTCTCACCCCCACCCCCAACACCACCATACCCACCCCACACCCACTCCTTCCCAACCCAACCCAACCTCGCCCAACCACCCCGCCACCACTCACTCACCCCACCCCACTACAAGAATGATTTTACTTTTATTTTTTTCTCATCTCACCTATCCACCCCTACCCCTACCCAACCCCAATCACCCACCCACTAGTCCGATCCCATCACACCCACCCACCACGCCCACGGCACCCCACTCCAAAAATAAGTTTTTTTTATAGATATTTTTCCACCCCACCCCACCCTACCCCCACCCCAACTCACCCAAATGATTTTTTTCTACTACTTTTTCACAACTCGCCCGACCCTACCCTATCCTACCCCGCCAACTACCCCAACCCCACCCACCCCACCTCATCCAAAATAATTTTTTTTACTACTTTTTCACGACTCACCCAAACCCTACCACGCCACCCATCCCCAACCCCACCCCACCCAAATTTAATTTTTTTCTCCTAATTTTCCACACCTCTACCTACCCCGCCCCGACCCTACCTCGCCACCCACCCACCCACCCCACCTCCATCCTACCCCACTCAAATATGATTTTTCATCTATATTTTCACACCCCACCCTAACAACCCCACTACACCCCTACCCTAGCAATCCCATCACAACCCACTCAACCCAAAAATGATTTTTCTTCTATTTTTTCACACTTCACCTCAATCGCCCCATCCTATCCCACCGCACCCCACCCACCCACCATACCCCATCTAAACATGATTTTTCTTCTATTTTTTACACCCACCCACCCAACCACCCCCACCCACCCAAAAATGAATTTTCTTTTATTTTTTCACACTTCCCCCAACCGCCCCACCCCATCCCACCGCACTGCACCGCACCCCGCCACCCACCATACCCCATCAAAAAATTATTTTTCTTCTATTTTTTCATACTTCACACCAACCACCTCATCTCAACCCACCCTACCCCACCCCCACCCATGCACTGACCCACCCAAAAAATAATTTTTTTCTTTTACATTTTCAAACCTCCAACCCGACCTCGACCCCACCCTACCCACCCATCCACCCACCCACCCCAATCCGAAAAATAATTTTTTTCTTCTACTTTTCCCCTCCCCTCCCCTCCCTAACCCACCCCACCCACCCAAAAAAATGATTTTTTTCTTCTACTTTTTCAACCCCGACCCCACCAACCCACACACCCTGATCCTACCTCACCACAAAAAAATGATTTCTTCTACTTTTTCTAGCCCCACCCGACCTCTACCCCACCATCCCCAACCCCAAAATCACAGTCAGTCACGTAAGTTGACACGAGATCGCAGTTAAGTCACACAAGGTCACACGGAGTCACAATTACAAATTTAGTTGTAAAACCCTACCCCTCCAAAGTCACAATTGGTCACACAAGGTCAAAGTTCGGCCACACAAGGTCAAAGTTTGGTCAAACGAGGTCACAGGAGGTCACAATTAGGTCAAACAAGGTCATGGTTAGATCACACGAGGTCACAGGTCGATCACATAAAGTCACGCTTCGTTCTTACAAAGTCACATTTCGGTCACACATAATTATATTTGAAACAATTGTAGGTCATATCACGTCCTCGTCCAATGGTCACACCAAGTCACAATCTATATAGTTAGTCACAATGATCCATAATTGATTACATATTATTTATTTATTGGTCATAGTTACCTAATAATTGGTCATAGTCATCAATAATTGATCACAATTTATTTATTGATTGATCAAAACTTACTTATTTTCTTGATCACATTCGCACTTATCATAAGTCGGACAAACTCACAATTAGTCGATATTTTGATCACATATACCTAAAATTGATCAAAATTATCATATAATTGGTACGTATTATTTATTTATTGGTCATAATTTACACCTTTCCTCAATCACAATTAGTTAACATTTTTGTTACAATTACCTAATATTTGGTCACATTCCGTATTCTTAGTTTTCTTGGATACATCCCCCATTTCTCACAAGTCACAATTAGTAAATATTTTGGTCACATTTACTTAATAATTGGTCACATCCCGTACTTGATCACACAAAGTCACGATCTGAAAATACAAGGTCACAGTTCGATCACACAAAGTCTCAATTCTGTCATACAAGGTCACAGTTCAATCACACGATGTCATAGTTCGATCACATGTGTTACCAAACTATGACCTTGTGTGATTGAACCGTGCCTTCGTGTGACCAACTGTGACTTTATGTGATCGAAATGTGACTTTGTGTGACCGAATTTTAATACTAAACCAATTGCGTTCTAACTGTGACCTCGTGTGATCAAACTATGACCTTTTGTAACCAACTGTGACTTTAGGAATGTGTAGGTAGGTGGGTGAGGTTTTTCAACTAAATTTGTAATGTGACATTGTGTGACATGTTGTGACTTTGCATATGGGGGTGGGGTAGGGTGGGTTGATCGAATTATTAGGTAAATGTAACCAAAATTTCGACTAAATGTGACTTTGTGTGACTGATGACGAGTAGGGAATGTGACCAATTATTAAGTAATTATGACAAAAAATATTAACTAATCATGAAAAAAGAAGAGTAAGTTGTGACCAATAAATAAATAATATGTGACCAACTATAAATGATTGTGACCAATTATATTAAAGGTTGTGACTATCTATAACTTTTTGTGACCATTGGACGAGGAAAAGTGTAACGCCCCGAGTCCCGTGGAGCCCGGAAACGTCACTTTTCTAAAATTTCAAATAAACTTTATTGCGGAAAATGAATTAAATATTAAATAGCACATTTATTGGATATAAGTTTAGCGATAATTCAGATTAAATAAAGTAATTCTTACAAACTTATAAAAAAAATAAAAATTCTTGATAAAATGAAATGTTTATTTCGAAATCCACGAATTTCAAAAATAATATCCAAATTATATTCTTCGCCATTGCCCATCACTCGCCTCCGTCACCGAAATCTGCAAATTTGTTAAAAACAACCGGGTGAGCATTTCAAAATGAAATACTCAGTAGATTCAACTCCAATAATTAATCTATAAGATAACTGGACAAGTAATCATGCAAATAATGTAGTGATGTTCTTTTCTTATCCATAAGCATCATAAAATGAGTGCAAATGAACACATTCTTTTCTTGGCATCATGCTAGCAGATAAGTTATGACATGCATAACATAAATTCTCAAATTTATCTCATACGAGATATTCTTTTCTTTTCTCATGCAATTAAGCATACAAAATCACACAATTCCACATAATCACGTGCAATTATAAAATAAATCAATTAGTGGGGGCGACTCTACCTCAATTCTCTACGAGTGTGATTGAGCGGGAAAATATAATTTCAATTCTCTAGATTTCCGTACGTCTCGTCTAGCCAAAATAAAATAAAATTTTAATTAGTCTCTTGAAATTTAAAGTTTGAAATAAAATTAAAGTTTTGACTTAAAATGAATGATTTTACAATTTGAGAACAAAAATAGAGTTTTTCCAAAATTAGAGGACTCATTTAAAACGTTACTTAAAATAATCAGGGACTGAAATAAATGTTTTCAAAACTTAAGGACTGATTGGAAAACGTTTTTAAAACTCAATAGGGGTTGACTGAACAAATCTTAAAACTGCTAAGGACTGAAACAATTACTCTTTCAAAAATTTGGGACTTAAAGAGCAAATTTTGTAAACAAGTTTATATATATATATATACACTCCTCTCTCTCTCTCTCTATGTTACGACAGAGAGAGAGAGAGACGGAGCGTGAGGGGAGGGCGAACGCCCTCCTCTCTGATCGATCGCCGGCGGCAAGGCCGGCGATGATATCGCCAGCGCGAAGCAGCAGGAAACCTGGGTATGCGAGAAAAAAAATGGAGTTTGGGCTGATTTTGGGAGCGAAGAACCGAGGTAAACCCGGGCTGTGTTCGTGGGTTTTCCGACGAAAAATCGGTGATTGAGGTAAGTAATGGATTTCTGGGATTATGGGTTTATCTATTTGGGTTTTTTATTTGAGTTTGGAAGAATTTTGGGAGATGGCTGTGGTGTGCAGCTGAGGTGGTCTCGGTGAGGGTGGCTCGCTTTTTGGAATAATGCTTGGTTTTGATTTGGGTTACAGATTTTTGGCCGGGTTCGTGATTGGTAGTGTCTCAATAATGGGGATTGGCAGTAGGCTGAGAGACTGGGTACGGAGGTGGTGTTGCGGACTCGATGGCGTTAGGTGGTGGATGGTAGTGGTATTGGGTCTGGCCGAAGAACACTCTTAGTGCGTGAGTGTCGACTGTGATTGGGAATGGCAGTGACTTGGAGGATGAAAGTTGCTGGCGGTGTTTCTTGGTCATGTTGATGATGATGAGTCCGGCTGTGGGTGGTTTGGTTTGACGTGTGATTGGGTGCTTACAGACGGTGGTTGGGTTTGCAGTAAACTGGGCAGATTGATGATGGGCTCGGTGGTGAGGATGCAGAAACAGGAATTCATCGAGGGTCATAGCTGAATTGAATGGTTGTGCCGTGAATAATTCTGATTGAGAGTGGGAATAAAATAGCTGGATAGATAGTATTTGGTTTGAATTTCAAATTGTAACTGCAGATAGATTTTCGTGATAGAATTGGTTGATTGAGAGTTGGATAGGATCATGATTTGTAGAGATAATGATGAATTTAAAATTTGAAGTGTAATTATAATGATAAACTCAGTTTTGAAATAAAATTATCTGGTGATTTAATTTGAATAAATAAATAATTAAATAAAAAATGAAATTTGGATTTTAAAAATAGATTTTGAATTTATTGGACGTAAAATCAAATTGGTGTGACAATTTTATTATTCTCGGCTCAAAAATTTTATCACTTGGCTAAACGACGTACGTGAATTTTAAATAATGTGTTATATTATAGCGACGCGATTTTTAGTAAATAAAATATTTATTTATAATAAATTCAGAAATTTTTCGGTCGCTACAAAAAGTATAAGAAAAAAATCATTTTTGGGTGGGGTCGATTTGTTGGGTGGGTGGCGGGGTAGGGATGGGGTGTGAAAAATTAGAAGAAGAAAAATTATTTTTGGGTAGGGGTGGGGTTGGTGGGTGACGAGTATAGGGTCGAGACAGGGTTTGGAAAGGAAAAAAATCATTTTTGGGTGGGGTGGATAGTGGTGGGGTTGTTGGGTGACGGGCATAGGGTCGGGATGGGGTGTGAAAAAGTAGAAAAAAAATCATTTTTGAGTGGGGTCAGTTGGTTATGTGGGTGGCGGGGTAGGGTCGGGAGCGAGGTGGGTGGGGGTGTGAAAAATTGAAGAAAAAAATCATTTTTGGGGGGTGGGTAGGAATGGGATGGGTGGGTATGGTGGGGTGGGGTGGGTGCAAGGGTAGGCTCTAGGTTGTGTGGGAAAAAGTGGACGAAAAAATCATTTTTTTGTGAGGTGGTGTCGATTGGTTAGGTGGGTAGCTAGTAGGGTCGGAGGCGGGGTGGGTGTGAAAAATTAGAAAAAAAATCATTTTTGGGTGTGGTAGGTGGCGGGGTAGGGTAGGAAAATATGGAGAGATTAAAAAAAAAATCATTTTGTGGGTGGGGTGGGCAGGGTGGTGTTGGGGTGGGGTTGGTGAGGGCATGAAAAAATAGAAGGAAAAAAATCATTTTTTGGGTAGGGTGGTGTCGGGTTGGGTGGTGGTAGGTGGAAAAGTAGAAGGAAAAAAATCGTTTTTGCAGTGAGGTGGGGTAGGGTGGGTGGGGAGGCCGGCGTGGTGTGTCGTGGTCTGTGATTGGGATAAAATCAATTTGTCACTTTGCGATGAGGTGGGGTAGGGTCGAGTGGAGTGGGGTTGGGTTGGGGTGGGATGAGATGGGATGGAGAAGTGTAGGAAAACATCGGGAGAATATAAAAATAAACTTATTTTGGGGTGGGGTAGGATATGGTGGTGAGGTGGGGTTGGTGGGTGGGTGGGGTGGGGTAGGGGTATGTGGCTAGGGTGAGATCAATTTGTCACTTTGCGAAGAGGTGGGGTAAGGTAAGGTAAGGTAAGGTCAAGTGGGGTTAGGTTGGGGTGAGGTGAGGTTGGGTGGGTTGGCTTGGCTTGGGGAAGTGTAGTAAAACATCGAGAGAAAAAAAATAAACTTATTTTTTGGGTCGGGTATGATATGGGTTGTGGGCGGGGTGGGTGGTGGGGTCGGAGGATGTGGTTAGGGTGAGATCAATTTGTCACTTTAAGATGGTGTGGGGTGGGGTGGGGTGGGTGAGATGGGGAATGATAGGAAAATATCGAAAGGAAAAAAATAAAAATTATTTTTTGTGTAGGGTGGGTGGAGTGGGGTGGTGGTCTTTGGCTGGGATAAGATCAATTTGTCACTTTGCGATGAAGTAGGGTAGGGTCGAGTGGAGTGGGGTTGGGGTGGGCTGGGGAAGTGTAGGAAAACATCGGGAGAAAATAAAAATAAACTTATTTTTGAGGTGGAGTAGAATATGGGTGGTGAGATGGTGTGGGTGGGTGAGTGGGGTCTGGCTATGTGGCGAGGGTGAGATCAATTTGTCACTTTGCAGTGGGGTGGGGTGGGATGGGAAAGTATAGGAAAATATCGAGAGAAAATAAAAATAAATTTATTTTTGGGGTGGGCAGCATATGGGTGGGCTGGGTGGGTGGGTGGGGTCGGGGATGTGGATAGGGTGAGATCAATTTGTCACTTTCCAATGAGGTGGGGTAGGGTCGAGTGGGGTTGGGGTGGGAGTGAGATGGGGAATGATAGGAAAACATCGAAAGGAAAAAAATAAAAATTATTTCTCAGGTGGGGTGGGTGGGGTGGGTAGGGTGGGTGGGTGGTGGGCGGGGCATGGGTGGGGGGTGGTAGGTTGTGACGTCAAATTTTGAAATTTTGATTTAATATTATATTAGTTTGAATATAATATATAGTAGATAATTATGTTTATCTTATATATATTATTATATTTATTTTTAATTATTAAAAATCTAACTAAATGAATTAACACATGAATTTTAAGAAAAGAATTTCCTTCACATGATTTTTTAATTGCATCTTTGAAATACAAGGTTTTAAGTAATTTTCCCTTGTTTTAAACTTAGCTGCCCGCTAAAATCGTTCAATCCAACCCAACTTGATCGGTTATGGTCGATTTTTGATTAAAATCGAGTTGGGTTGGGTTGGATTCTTCAAAAAAAAAAATTGGTCGGGTTGGGTTGGGTTGTGGGTTGAGTGAAAAACCCAACCCAACCCGACCTAACCCAACCCAACAATTTTTTTTAAAAAATATGACCATTTAAATTTCAAAAATCTCAAACACATTTTATAATTTGGATGAAATTCAAACATGGTTTAAAAATATTTTAGTTTTATTAGCAAGTATTCAATTTATTATATTTGAGTTTATTGTATTGTACATAATTGATTTGAGTTAATAGTTGATTTATATTCTTAATTTTTTAAATTTCAAGATTTTTTGTTAATTGGATCAAAGTCCAAACCACTCAACCCGATCGAACTCGGTCGAGTTGGGTTTGAACTCATGCTTGGGTTGAGTTGTATTGATTTTTTTATCAACCCGACCATAATGAGTTGGGTTCAAATTGGGCAAAAAATCGACCAAACCCAATCCACGCCCACCCATATTTAAACTGGATAATAATATACCTTTTTTCCCTTCTTTTAAATTTTCTCAAAATATTGGTCCACGTGTAACTTATGGGTCAATCGACAATGATATATATAATCCTTGTTTGATTCCTATTAACTTATGAAAAAAGTTTAGTTTTTGAAGAATATAGAGTGTAGATTAAATTGAAAAGTTAACAATTGTAGGCTAAAAATAAGATTAATTGTGTAAATTGAGTACTATAGAAAAATGAATTAAAAAATGGAACCATGGTCATATTTTTTTTGGGAAACTGATCGAAGGCTTCGCACTGCATATTTAATTAAACATTTTGGGTTTTAGGGTTTTAGACCCAAAAAATAAAAATAAAAAATAAAAAATTAAAGATTTGGGATCGTAGTGCAATTAATCAATTTTTTTAATTCTATTTCAAGTGTTTGGGCAAAATGGTCCTTGTGAAAGCATGTAAAGTCCTCATTTAACGGCCATTTTGGATGGACGTGGACTGAAAGAAGGGACCATTTTTGCTAATTAAAGGTTATATATGGATGATTTTGCCGCAATTCAAATGATATGTCCTGAATTCACGAGTAATGAATACTATAGGGGGAAAAAGCCTTGTTTGAAGATTCCGCTATTTTTAATTTTTTTATTATGGATTAGAAACTGACATGATTTGTTACATTGCGTTGGGGGATTTTTGTGAGTCAAATGATTTGTAAGTTGTAAAATGTCAATTTTCTGATGAATTTGTCTTTTCACCTGGGACATGAAAGAAGAATGGTAACTTGGTTAGGATTAATAGGATACCTGATTTTTCAATTTTTTTCCGTTTGGTTTATTGAAATTAATGGTAGCATAAATGATTTATAATTATGGCAGATTTTTTTTTTTTTTTTTAATAATGCCACAGTATTTCCACCCCCCATTTACAATCATTTATTTGGCCTATCTATTTGTGTAAATTTTCCTTCATATAAATTGGTCCAATTTTATTTTTTTTAATACAAAATAGATTTAGCCTAATCCAAATTATATTTATGAATCTTTAGATCAACCATCTAGTACTCTAATTGGTAGATCTTGTAAGTGTTCTTGTTGCTATTTTCACATACCATAGTAAAGTTAGACTGTAAAAATGTACGCGATTATTAACTTGGTCTAGTAATCGATTCCATTTTTTTGATTAATTGATTTAGAAATTCTTTCAACTCAAACCATGTACCTAGTTTGATTATCTTAAAAAATAGCACTTAAAGTTAGATCTACCCAACCGAGTCTTATTATTTTGTATATCGTCACGTGTTAGTTATGCAGAAGATAGATCAAAAATCGATTTTAAAATTTTCGCACTATAGTTTTTGTAAACCTAGCAGTAAACATGTGTGTTGTACGTCTTATGTATATGATGACTGAGATGCGTAATATTTTTGAAGTACTAATACTATTTTTTAAAGTAGTCGACGTATTAAATATTATTAAAAGAAAAAAATATAAATTGTTAAAAAAAAGTTATATATGAATAATTTTTTACGAAATTATTATATATATAATGTAAAAATTTTGAATAAATTGAAATGCAATGTTTTGATTATAATAAAATTTCTTTCTACATTATATTTTTGTCAACTTCTCACAATTTTTCTTATTTTTATTTTCTGATTTTACCAAGACTTTAATTGTTTGTATTGAAATTTTGCGAGAAAGTGTTATATATAGTTGACCATGAGGTAATTCATGTTCATGAATGTATATTCCAACTGTAAGCATTATTTATCTTTAAGCCTTGTTAATAGTCATTGCAAATTATAGACTTACTGAAAATTGTTCATCTTGAATCTAAATTAATATACTCCATCATTTACTGAATTAATAGGATACATGAAAGAAAAACTTATTTTTTAGTATGTTATCCGATTATATTTTCATCATGGATTATATGTCTTTTAAAATCACGATAAATCATTCTTTTTTTATTGCAAAGATCATTGGATGACTCTAGATTCCTTAAGAGTATCATTGGAGAATTTATTTTCAAGATTAACTTGTTTAGTGGGATACCATTTGGCAACAATGTATTTAAGAGCTACAATTGGTAAAATTAATTTGTATCATCTATTACTTCATCGAAACTGACAAATTCTACAGTTTCACTACTACAAAACAACTTTTCACAAACGGATAACTAGCAACGGATTGTATCCGTTGGTAATCTATTGATAAAAGTTAAAGACTTTCAACTATGGTAATGAGCAACGGACTTTTCGTTGGTAAATATGATAACTCTTTACCAATAGATATTCTGTGCCTAAAGTATTCGTTTAACAATTATGTCTTTCACCTATGGTAAATAGTAATGAAATTCCCGTTGTTAAATGTAAAAGCTATTTTCCAACGGATATTCCATGCCTAAATTATTCCTATGTTTTTTGCATACGATCATTGGCAATGAAATATCTGTTGGTAAATGTTTTAGGTTTTACCAACGAAATATCCGTTGGTAAAAGGTGAAACCTTTACCTATAGAAGTTCCGTTAGTAAAATGCAAAACCTTTACCAACGGCAATTCGTTTGTAAATGGTAAAACATAAGAAAAACACTTTCAGAAAGGTAATATATGTTTGTAAAAGGTAACTCTTTACAAACGGATATTTGGGTTGGTAAAATGATTTTTATTATCAAGTAGAAATGCTACATTTACTAACTGAACATCCGTTGGTAAAAGGATAAACATTTACCAACGAAAATTCCATTGGTAAAATGCGAAATCTTTTATTTTCGTTGGTAAAATATGAAATCTTTACCAACGACAATTTCGTTGGTAAGATGTAAAATTTAAGAAAAATACTTTCACCAATGGACTATCCATTAGTAAAAGGTAACTACTCTTTATCAACGGATATTCGGTTGGTAAAGTTAGATATTTATCAACGGATAATTGATTGGTAAAAATATTTTTCTTATTAAATAGAAATACTACATTTACCAACTGAACATTCGTTGGTAAAAGGCGAATCATTTACCAATGAAATTTTCGTTAGTAAAATGCAAAACATTTACCATCGACACTTCCGTTGCTAAAAGGTAAAACCTAAGAAAGAAAAAACACTTTTTGCCAACGAAATATCCGTTGCTAAAAGATAGTTCTTTACCAATGGACATTGGTAAATGTAGATTTTTACCAACAGATTTTTGGTTGGTAAAAGTATTTTTAATTGTTGTATTATATAAATGTTGTTTATTTAACTAATATATAAAATTTAAAACAAAAAAAAAAAAAAAAAAATCAACAAGAATATAATTGCTCAATTGGTTAGGTTACACTTTCACAATTCTTATGTCATGGGTTTGAATCACATGCAACAATCCTCACTTGCATAAAAATAATATAAAATAGTTGATTGGATGGCGGGATCAGTTGGGTTGTTGGGTTGGGTCATAGTGAACGTGTCAATTCAGGTATATTATTTTTAATATTTTTAATTAAAATTGGTATTTCCATTGAAAATTTCGTTGGTAAAAGTTTACGACATTACCAACGGAATTTCAATTGATAAAAGGGCGTACTATTACCAACGGAATTTTTGTTGGTAAAAGTTACCAACAAAATTTCGATTGGTAAAAGGGTGCCCCATTACCAACAAAAATTCAATGGGTAAAAGTTACCAACGGATTTTTGATTGGTAAAAGGGCATACAATTACAAACGAAATTTTGGTTTGTAAAAGTTATCAACGGATTTTTGGTTGGTAAAAGGGTACACTATTACCAACGAAATTTTGGTTGGTAAAAGTTACCGACGGAATTTTCATTGATAACTTTGGGCACTATCAAAATAGCAACAGAGAGTAAGTTGAAAAATTTATGTTGGTGAAATCAATTAGGAACAGAATTCGGGGCTTTAGCAATAGAAAATCCGAGCTTGAAGACCCGATTTTTTGTAGTGTTTCTACATAAAATAACTCAATTAATTTGTCGTTGAGGTAGTCAATATACTCGAATTTTGTTGAAAAAATTCATGTTGTGCCACAAAATTAAAAGAAGTTGCATAAAATAATATTAAATTATATTATACATTGTACATTATTAGGTAATAAATTAATGCAATAAACTATGGTATTAATATTAATAATTGATAATGATGATATTGTGTAATGATTTAGAGTATTTCATTGTTATGTATTGATTTAGTATAGAAGTCAATAAAGCACTACGTGTAAAATTTCATATGCAGATTAATTCAAAAATTAAGTTATCTTGTATTAGTAATTATATTGTACGAAAATGTGAATTAAAATTTGTAAAATATTTTTCATCCAGCCTATGAAAATTAAAGTCATATATTAATGAAATTGTAACTTTTTAGATTGAAGGTAATGTTACATGAATTAATCTACTTTACCCTAGTGGTTTACCTAATGGTTTACCGATTTATGTATTGGCACACTTATAATAGTTGATTTTAGTGATGAATAGATGGGTAAAGTGATGGATATATGCCAAGTATATTGCAGGTAAATCAATAGGGTATAGTAGTATGGTTCATGTTACATTTATTGTTAATAATATATATTGTAAACTATAGAATTTGAGCTGACAATCTAATTTTTGAAATTTTGGATGTAATATTTTGATTATTATATTAATATTTTACAATCATAATAATATTTATTAAATAACGAAGTAAAAATAATAACATAATTTTTCTTAAAAAATTTAAAGAAAAACTATAATAATAAATCAGTACAAAACTTCAAAAATATTGAAAAGAACACTCAAATAATAAAAGGACCAAAGAAAAGTAAATGTGAATTAAAGTTTTTGATATATTTTTTATGTAACCTATGAAATAAAAGTTAAGGGTTAATGGAATTGTAGTATTTTGAATTGAAGTTCATCACATACGAGGTTATTATATTCATAATATAGTATATATAAAATATAAACTATAAAATTTGAGTAGACGATTCAATTTTTAAAATTTTGGATGTAATATTTTAAATATTATATCAATATATTATATTCTAATAATATTTATTAAATAACAGAGTAGTTTTTTTTTCTTTTTTTAATATTAAATAAATAAAAAGTGTAATAATGTGAGAATAATAATATTATGAAATCTTATTACAACATTATAAAATGTTGATAGTAAATTAATTTAATACCAAATAAATGAAATAATATAATAATATGAAATTATATTATAACAATGAAATTCTTAACAATAACTTAATTAATGTAATAATTTATTTAAAGTTATTAAATAGGGGTAAGAATATATTGTGTATATAACTAAAAATATAGAGGTAAAATAGGTATTCAAAATATTCTTTTCCATTCATCATTTTTAAATAGGGTAATTATATTGACACCACTAATTTTATTAACCCACCACATTATATATACACCTTTAATAAGACATGAATTTTATAATTACACGACCTTCATTTTTACAAATATGATACCTTAATTAAATAAAATGAAAACAAAATTTAGTACACCACAATTAGATCTATGGAGACTTCCATCTTCAAACACCACAATACATTGAATTTGGTCGAAAATCTTTTTCATGAAATATTGTTCATGAAACTTATGTACACTCAATTTATTATTATTGGATCATACATATTTGGACAGTTGTATTGGATTTTTTACTTTTCCATATAATTATTTTTTGTTTCTATAATATTGGTGAATTTTGATTAATTTGTATAATAATTGGAAACAAAAGCATGATTGTCAAAAGTCGGTCTATTCTTTTGAAGCCAGAAGTTGGAAACAAACTTTGATTCATTTGACTATATTTTTTATTTTCTCGTATATTATTTGGTAACAAACCACGTTTTCGTGATTCCACCTGATGCATTTCTTTTTTTAATTTATTGATTTTTATTCATTGGTTCACTAATTGACCGTGGCCATAGAGTGATTATCTCATTCGTGAATAGATCCTGTCAAAGAGCAATTCAACTGAGATATATAAGAGGGATTCATTTAGATGGTGGTGGCTGCATCAATTTTGCTGTACACTATAATTTAGGGTTCTTAATATTTGTGATGCACACAAAGAAGAAAAAGAAGAAGGGTTAATAAGACTTCTGTAAATCATATAGGATTCCTCATCATATTTGCTTAACCCAAAGATACAATCCCATAATTTAAAATCACACAACTGATCATCTCAGATTTTCCATTATTGTAGCCAAAATATTTACTCACTTCAAAAGTACAACCAATAATAATTAATCGAAACTGTATCACTAAATCTTTAAATAAACCCATATATTATGACTAAAAATGAAAATTCTCAATCGTAGATAATATTTCACCATAATACAATAAACCATCAAAATAAGATCATCAAACTCAATATTCACACGATTCTTCACTGGATAACCATAACATTCCTTAACCGTCTAGTCGTCATATCTATCACGTACCTTATACGTCAATCTGATCACTAATATTATATATCAATTCCTCAGACAAAAAAAATCTTGGATTCTACCGTGATCCCTCTTCTGAACACCATTCCAAAATAAGTCATCACTGTAAAATCTTATCCCTATTTTCCTCAAAATTCATATCCTTATAATACTCTCCAATACAAGTGATCATTCCTTACAAGTGATAAATCCATTCCCAAGAATAATTAAGATTCTTCCCAATAATGCCATTATACTTGTCTTCACTCGTCTTTCAAAATATAACTTATCATTTACTCAATCTTGCTTATGAACTTGCAATTCTAAACTCAATTCTCTTAGTGATTGCATACCATATTATGCTCTTATTTCCAAACGATAAAATTCTGGACAGAGTCTCCCTTGTAATTTGGACTTATCCCAAACCATAAGCATACTTCATAACTCACAATAATAAATAACTCCACATTTGATCACAACGATCTAAAAATATTGAAAATGATTCCAACACTTCAATATCATCAAAAATATCCCATAATTCAATTCATAATTCCTCAACATAATAATTTCAAATCATATTTTTCAATATCACAATATCACTTCCTTCCATACCTTAATTGGCTCAAAAGTTACTCATACTTATAAATATATGCCATAAATCATATTCCCAAAATATTCACAAGGCCAAACTTCATAATAAATTTCTCTTCAAAATAGAGGAAATAATTCACTTACTCAACATAATATCCATTACTTAATTCTCAATAAAATCATATCACTTATAATCTTAACATCTTATCACAACTTCATAACTGGCTTGCTATTTCTCGTTTAATCTAAACGATAGATAATCTGAACATATAATCAAATCCTTTCCGTTGACTTCTCATACTTAGTGCCATGTCTAAAATCAATTATGCAAAGTCCATCTAGGGTTCATCATTTCTAACTCGAGGACAAAAATTATTTAAAATCATTCTTAAATCATATTATTCCCATTATGCTCAACACTCGTTTTCTTTCTTAAAAAAATTTCTCATAATCATACATTAAAGCATATAAGTTATGACAAAGCATAACAACATCATTATTTTCGAAGAAATACATTCTTATTTCTCATAAATCATAAGTATCCGAAATACTCTTCATTCTTTCTCATAAATCAATAAAATGAGTATTCGAAATACTGAAATAACTTTAAACATTATAAACTTCTTTACCTCGGAGTTGGTGGAACGAATGATGGCAGTGGCAATCTTCATCAATAAAAATCTTATAATGAAAAATATTTCTTGAAAATTCTTTTTGAAAATTTTACCAGTCTACAGAAACGCAGACTAGCTCTGATACCAACTTGTAGCGCCCCGAGTTCCGTATACCCGATTCACTACGTCATTTTCTGTCTAAATTTTTCGAATAATATTTTTGCGGAAGAAATAATTGAAATTCATTTTTGGCAACATTAAATAAACTGTAATGGCCGATGAAATTGAAAACATTTATGAAACCATTTGAAATAGTAAATCGAACCATTAATTTTGTAAAGAAATTGACAATGTCATAATTTCTCAAATAAATGAACTTCTCTAAATTATTCGATTGTTTGGAAAAATACGAAAATCATTAACGTCAAACTTTCAACCGTTTAACGATTATTGCCACCATCATTCATCGCTCGCCACCGTCTCCGAAATCTGCAAAACTGTTAAAAAGTAGGGTGAGTATTTCATGGGGGAAATACTCAGTAGACTCATCGCAAATTAATTTAATTTATAAGATGATTAAACACATAAATCCCGACTCTTTATAAAACGGGCATTGATAGAGCTTCTTTATAAAACGGCTCTTGATAAAACTCATATTGTGCATTACAGCACGGGACATATTTTGCAAATCATAGGCTCTTTGAAAACCATATACTTATAAAAATATTTTAATTATGCCAAGCATAATTTCTTTTGAAAGCATAACATAAGATAGGATTGAAATCCTCATAAACATAAGGAGACACAAGAACTTTACCGAACTTAGGTGGCAAGAATTCTTATGCAGTAAAATCATAATAACAGTAAGATCATAATAACAGTAAGTATACCAAAACATAATTCATGAAATTCATAGGGATCATTTCTATCATAACATAAGATAGGATCGAAATCCTCATAAACATATGCGACAGGAATTTTACCGAACTTAGGTGGTAAATCCTCATAAACATATGGAAAGACAGGAATTTTACCGAACTTAGGTGGTAAATCCTCATAAACTTATGGAGACACAAGAATTTTACCGAACTTAGGTGGTAAGAATTCTTATGTGCATAGCAATGATCCAAAACATATAAAACATTATCGTAAAAACATAGGGTATACTTACTTTTCATAAAACATAAGGTATATTTACCTTTCATAAAACATACTTACTTTTCATAAAAATTGACTTTCACAAGTCACATGACATTTATATGAAATCATAATTTAAATCAATTAATAAGTGCGAGTCTACCTCAAATCCGACGAGTGCAAAGTTGAGCGGGAATGACTTCAATTTCTTTAAATTCTCCGTACGCTTCGTCTTAGCCAATAAGTCACTTTAGTATATCGAATATATAGTTCAAAATGATAAATTTTAATTTGAGGACTAAAATTGATGTTTTGAAAGTTGAGGGACTAAAATGAATACTTTTGAAAGTTCAGGGACTAAAATAGATACTTTGAAAGTTGAGGGATTAAAATAGATACTTTTGAAACTTGGGCTTAAAAGTAAATCAACAGTGACTGAAATAATAGATTTTGAAAATGAAAGGGCTGATTAAAACTCATTTAAAACTTAAGGGACTGAATTAAAAAGATTTAAAGCTGAAAGGACCGACATAAAACATTTTGTAAACTTAGGGACTGAATCTTTAAAACATAATTAGGCTAGGGACTAAAGTGAAATTTCTGAAAGATCAAACTTTTAAAATCAGATTTATTTTCTCTCTCTACCAAATTCGATTCAGAGAGAGACGAGAGAAACAGAGAAGGCGACGGCTGAAGAAACAAAAGCTGGCGATCGAGTAACACCGCCGGTGATTCGCCGGCGCTAGGTGAGGCGAAGGACGGTAAAGTGTGGGAGTTCTGATTTGAGGAAGTTTTGATGCGAGATAGGTTTGAATCAGAGATTTATCGAGGCTCAAAGCCGCGGTTTAAGGTAGCGATTTCCGGTTGTAAATCCGGTCAAAACAGTCGGCGGTCGAGGTAGGTTATGAGCTTTAACTTATTTCTTTGGTTTTGAGTTGATTTTGGGTTTTATCTATGATTGCTGGTAGTTGGATTCGACAGCAGCCAGTTGATTTGGTTGAGGTTGGTGAACGGCGGTGAATTGTTGGTGGTGATAGTTTGCTTGTGATGATAGTGGTGGATTGGTGTTGGTTCGTGGGTTGATGCAGTTGCAGGGGAGTTGGGTGGTGGCTCTTAGTTGATACATACAGTGGTTGCAATTAGGGGTGAATTGATGATAATGGCTGAGATTGTTGATCTTGCAAATTGGAATTCTGAAGATGGAAATTGAATTGGATGTAGTTGAATGGAGGAAAACTGGGAGGAAGCTGGCCGGTTATGGAGGTTTTGATGTTGATTTTGATATTGAATGTTCAATTGGCAGTGAGGGTGATGATACAGATTTCTTGGGTGATGGAGCTGCAGGAGTGGTGATGAACTGTGGTGGTTGGATCAGAGGTGAGTTGGGAAATGTTTATAACGTCTGGGCTGTGAGGTTGATGATGATGAGGATTCCAATTGTATATAGAAAGAATTGTGGTGTGTCCAATCTAGAAGGTAGTGATGATGATGGAGAATAAAAATCATTATGTTTTTGCAACATAATGAATGCATACGGGTGGTGGAGTTGGTTTGGTTGAGGAATGATGATGGTGGTGGTATAATGATGAAGCATGATGATGGTGGGGAATATCATAATTGAAAGGGAATAATTGAGTGGATATCATCATAATCATGATGATGGAGGAGGAGCAAAACGTGTAGAATAAATTTTGATTATGATAAGAATTGGACTAACTTTGATCAAGAAGCGTATTTAAAACAGATATATTTTGGATTGAAAAAAATACATTTTGAAAATAATACTTTGAATAAATAATTAAAATAACATAATTTTAGAAATTCGGATTTTAATTTAAAATCGAACAAATTCGATATTTCTTGACTTGGCTAGACGAATCCGTCGCGGCGTTAACTTCAAAATAATGGGTGAAATAGTAGCGACACAATTTTCTAAATATTAAAATAATTATTAATTGCGTAAAAATTCTGGGTCGCTATAACTATGTATCTCTCAAAATTGACATAAATCTCAACCTAGTAGGTACTCTCTCATTAGAAATTGAAGAGATGACTTGTGCATGTGCACATGGACACCTCTCCATTCTTCAATGAATGTGTACCAATTGAGTTGAGATTGATCTCAAGCTTAAGATAAATAGCATTACTCAACAAAATTAATGGTGTGAATATAATCTGAATCTTAATTTTGTATATAAAAGTAAAATAGTCGTCACCAAAATATACACATAGTTTCCTGCAAGAAAAACTTTCTAAATTTGAATTTTTTTTTATAAAAAATAGAATGTTAAATATTTTAGAAAATATTATTTTACATGTGTCATTAATTGCATTGACATCCATGTTATGCTGTTAATAACATCAAAATGTTATTTTTTTTCTATTTTATTATTATTCTTATCAAATTGAATATCTCAATGAGAACTTTAATACGAATTCACAAGTGAAAGCCAACTGTAAACATATCATTCCTAAAATTACGTCAAAGATTTTATCTTTTATCTTTTACTTTTTTCCAATGTCCCCCTATTTTAAAATTGCTTTATTTAAGTCTTATAATGATATTTTATAATTTCTGAACTAGATTTAATTTGGTCCTAAATAATCAATTTCAATTCGAGTTACTTTTCTTATCAAATTAAAATAAATAATAAATATTCGAACTTTTATATAATTTAATTAAGTTCGAATAATTTTTGCAACTTCATATTTCGATCAATTCATGTTGCTTAATTCGTTACATTCATTTAAATATAGGACCATTTAGTATAAAAATTGGCCCCCGACTATGTACCTATTATTCAAAACTTTATTTTTTTCTTTCTAAAAACTCATTTCAACTAATATTCTACTAATAAAATAATCTACGTATAAATTAAAAAAAAAAATCATACTTTTTAAAAAATCATTTTTCCAAAATTTATTGTTACAAACTACATTATTTGGAATAATAGGTCTTAAAGAAGGGCTTAAGTACATATTCTCCAAAAAAATCAATATTATAAAACTCATCTTTTATATAATGAGGGTTCAATCAAGGACTAAAATATGTTAACAAGAGAAAAATTAAATGCATAAAGGGAGATCACGAACAGGTATTGGCAGCCTAAAATATATTTCCTAATTAAATGATAAGTAGTATTAATTAACAATTGAATGCAAATTTTTAAAAAGCCGTTTTTCGAAGTTCCTAAGTTTCTTGGTCCATTTTCTTCTCTTGAAGATCAATTACAATTAATAATTAAAAAAAAAAAAATTGTTAATATCACAAATACTTTTTCTTTAAAAACAAAAAATGAGAGAGGGTGAAATAAGAATCTTTATTGATCTATTTTTTTTATTTTTTTCGTTTTAATAAAATTCTGAGCTTATATCAAAGATATATCTATTTTTTTTACTTATTACAAACTCTATTTAAATCTAATTTTATTTTTCCATTTTAAGCTTTAAATCAATTTAAATTACAATATTTAGAGAAATATCTAGAAAGTTAAACATACGAATAGAAAAAAAAAATTAAGGTATGTGTAATTTACATTTTTTTGTAATTAATTGTCTTCATTCGTTCTCATTTTTAATTAAATATTAATTTTATATGATAATATATAAATTGGATATATGTGAATAACAAATGATCGTGCATCGCACGAGTGTAACACTAGTTACCCTTTTAAATATTATAGATCTAGATTAATATTTTCACATAGATTAAAAAATATAAATTAATATGATTGAAAAATTAAAAATTTACACTCATTTTTCCTAATATATATCCTTATCCAATATTTATTCATTAATAACAAATTACATTAAATAATGACATATTAAAAATGAGAAAATTAAATAAATACTCAATAAGGTAATTAGACTATAATTTGTTACGGACAAATAAGAAATATAAACCTATCTTCAGGGACGGAGGGGTAATAAAAAAATGAGTGGGGAAGTTACTTTCATTTATGGTAGTCTTTGAGGGATTCTTTGATATTAAGCCCTTATTTGGAGAGATTAAAATCAGTTTTTTAGTAGGTTTGGAGAAAAATTGATGAAATATGTGGTTAAAAAATTGTGGAATCCATGAAATAGGTGGTTGAAAGTAATTTTTTACTTTCACTTGTATTAAAACATGTATTAAAACTATTACCAAACAAAGGCTAAAAGAGTGGTGGGGAAGTTACCATTCATGAATGGTAGTTCACGCCCTCAGGTACTTCATCGAGTCCAATAACCGATTATTCCAAAATATATCTTTTCGTAAACACGGTTAATCAAACAAATGGAGAATGCCTAACTCCACACACAAAATCATGAGATCCCATAAAAAAGAAACAAATCGAGCACATAAAAAATAGGGTTTGCAATAAGGGGAAACAAGCTTACATCATATCAAGATATTGTTATCACAACGGTGTTTGGGCTTTGAATGGAGTAGAAGCGAAGATGATTTTTGGAGGAGAAGACTCTGGAACACAAGGAAAGGAGAGGAAATGAGATGGAGAGCCTATTATGGACGATATGGCCTTTTGGTTAGATATTTTAACTGAACATAGACATCGGCTTGTCTCGGTGTAAAATGCTTTAGAATAGTAGAATAAAAACTCTCTTTTTTATATGTAGAAGATAGATAGATTAGATTAGATGTATAGTCGATTCTCTAATTTCAGTAATTGTTGATTCTCTGTAGTAAATTATAAGTTGATTATTTCTTTTCTTTTTTCGTATGATTCGTTTTGGGCTTTGAATGTTTGATGTAGGTGTTTCCATGGTTTGCATCTTAATTTCATACTGCTTGACAATTTTTGTTATTACATAAATACATCGGAAGAAATCACTAAATTGTTATATTCTAACTATATTAACATCCTTTTATTTTCCTCAATAAATTCTATATTGAATACAAATAAATCCAACACTATTACCTACAACAAATCGACCAGTGAACGTGTCCTCACTACTAATTATTATAAGAGAAAATTTCATAACTAAAAATTTAAGAATAAAATTTAAAATTAAATAAAGCCTTAAAAGACTTTAAAAAATCAAGTGGTTTGTTGATTCAGTACAATTAAATTTTAAATGTTATGCATTTTCCAAATTTTGTACAGTATGTTGTTTGAGTTTTCTTTCCTTTTTTTTTTTTTTTTAACATGATATGTGACATATTAATCATGTGTATATGCGTGTCATGAAATAGGCTATGCTAATCTTGAAGTTTTTGCAGTGTCCATTTGTACAAAGATACTAACATACTTGATTATATTTCATAATTTTTCATTATATATAATAACGTATTGCAAATACAACGATGCAATATTATTCGTTGCAGATACACAATTGTATATCTTTTGTAGTTTTTTTTTGGTTATAATTGAGTTTACGCTATATCATAGGTGACCCCTCATTAAGAGCATTCTACCCTACTCTTCTTAATTTATTCAAGTTAAAAGAATCATTAAAAGTTACAACTTAACCTCATACATTCTACAGAGAGTACTTTTCTTTATTTTAGAATTGGGTAAGAGTTTATTCCTAAGCGCTTAATTGAATCTTCATAACTTAGTTGTCATATCAAACCAAGATCTTGAGATCTCCAGTCAGCAATGTTGGGTTACCATTACAAATAATTCATGCATAGGTGGCTTTTAAGCTCATTCCCTTTGATAAGCAACATACTTGATCTATTGGTAAACCTTTTGTTAGTGGATCCACGAGATTAGATCAATTGCTTAATGGTATTGTGTATATAACGTATGTGTCTAGACTTATCATTATACATGATGTTATGTGCCCTTTTAATAGCCGATTGATTATCGTAATGTATACTTATAGAAGACACTAGTTTAGGCCAATACAAAATGTCCTTTAGGAAATTATGGAGCCATTCTGCTTCTTCTACAGCTTTACCTAACGCTATAAACCCTAACCCCATTGTTGATCGAGCAATACATGTTTTTTTGGAGGACTTCCATGATACAGCTACACCACCGATGGTGTAAACATAACCACTTGTGGACTTAGAATCCTTTGTGTAATACTTCGACCAAGAAAGCTGAAAAAATTTGATATATACTACTCATATCAACAAGGTGCACATTCTTTTCCGGAAGTCCATAATTAGAAACTCCACAGTTAAGCGTGCTTGGCTTGGAGAAATTCTAGGATGGGTGACCTCCTGGGAAGTTTTCTCAGGAAGCGTGCGAGGACAAAATATGCTGAAAAGACTCATGTTGGTACAGTAGGAATAGTACGTCGTCATCTAACGGCCGGGACAGTCCCTTAAGTGGGACCCGGGTATTACACTTTGTATCAAATATCTGATTTGCATCGAAATGTCCTTTTAACACTGTTGGATATCTAGTATAATGTAATCCAAAATTTAATGTGTACATCAAATATCAACGTACCATGTTCAGTGCTTTTCAATGGTCATTACTTGGATTACTCGTGAATCTACTTTGTTTAATAACTGCAGAGGCAATATCAGGACTTGTATAGTTGTTATGCATATCAGACTTCCGATAATCTGAGAATACCTTAACTAATATACCGATTGACCTCTATTTTTGGTCAAGTGTAGGCTTATGTCTACAAGATTTTTAACTAGACTTTCATCATATATCAAATTTCTTAAGTACAGACTCAGTATAATGAGACTGTAACAGAACAAGTCTATTAGGTGTTATAGAGATTTTAATTCCTAGAATTACATTTGCTACGCCCATATCCTTCATTTCAAAATATTTTTGCCAGCATTTTATTTGTAGACATTATAATATCATGATTGCTACCCATATTTAGCATATCATCCACATATAGACATATAATGACATATGCATTTGGTGTGTTCTTGTTATAAATACATTTATTACACTCATTAATTTTAATACTGTTTGATACATAATTTTGTCAAACTTTTGGTGCCATTACTTTGGCGCTTACTTTAACCAATATAAAGACTTAACGAGTTTATACACTTTTTTTTCTTGTTCAGGAAAAATAAATCGTTTGAGTTGTACCATATATATTTTTTCCTTTAACTCACCATTCAAAAATGTTGTTTTAATGCCCATCTGATTGATCTCAAGATTATGTAATGCAACAATTGCAATAAGGTCTCTAATGTAAGTAATCCTTGTAACTATGGGTATGTATCGAAGAAGTCAAGGTTTTTCTTCTATATATAAGGTTTTGCTACGTCCTTATATTTATCAATAGACCCATCTGGTAGCTTCTTCTTGAAAATCCACCGGCAACCTAAATTTTTATTTCCAGGTGGGAGTACAATCAACTTCTTTTGCAAAATAGATTCTATTTCACTATTGATAGCTTTCTTTCAAAATGGAGCTTCTTGCCCTCTGCTATAGACAGAACTTCACTTAATTTCTTTAGATCATTTTCTACCAAGTTAGAAAACTTGGGCCAAATGAAGTATATGTTTGGCCCATTTATTGTATCTTGGTTATTCATCATTTAGAGGAGAATCACTTACAGTATTATAAATTCATTTATTTGAACTTGTTTCTTTCTTATCTTTGCATGAAAAGACATCTTAAAAAATGTAGCTAATAGAGTGCATAATCGTTGTTTAATTTGTGATATTTCCTCTTAATCAAATGACTTTAAATGCTTAAGTTATGAATATTAATTATATTTATGCTTTGTGGATTAGATGAAGGATTTAAATCAAATTGGACTCAATATCACAAATTGAAAAGAAGTTGTTGAAATATCAAAACATGCACAATAAGAAAAGAACTTTGCATAAGGCGTGGGCATGTCTTATTGTTGCAGAAAGACTTGACTTACATGGACAAATTTTATAAGAAGAAAAGCTAAGCATTGGGCCCGCTTTTATCTCCAAAATTGGTGGAAATATTTAGAGAAATTATTTATGGGATTGAAATATCTCTCTTTTATTTACTTTAGGGAAATATTAGAATTCAACCTAAACAATGAAACTAAATAAATCATTATTTCTAAATAATTATTCCATATTTGAACCCCACCATATTTCTTCATAGACCCAGTCGGGTTTGGACTATTTTTTAGCCCAAACAACGACGATATATTTTGGAGAATTTGGGCCCAACTAAAAGACTATTTTAAGGGCAACACTTAATAAGATTGAAAAAGGGGGATTTTCGGTGGCAATTGGAGACAATTCCAACAACACTACACGGCTTGGGTCGGGCACGTATCTTGATTTTTGAATGACCAACGGTTAGAGCAAAAAGGAGGGAGCAGCCACGTTTGGATTGATATTCACTAGAGTTTGACTCTTATTTTGATGATTCTTTTTAGTTTTTAGATTTAGATAATATATTGATGGATAGTTAATTTATTATTCCAGTTCAAGGATAATCGAAGTGTTGATTATTCAAGAATTGTGAGATCTAATTAATTTTATTTTTTATTTCTTTTCTATTTATATATCTTTTTTTGTGTATTGAAGTTGTTATTTTGATTAATTAATGCAAAGTGCACGTTGTTTTGATTGTCAAAATGATACTTAGTCAATTAGGAATCTAAATCCATAATTGTTTAGAATTTCTAATACAAGTGGCAAATAATATAGTTGATTATAGATAGATTGTCAATTTATACTATGAAGATATATAATCTAGCTTAAATGAATCACACGTGTGAATTTGTTGGTTAAAATTGATCGTCTCTCTAGAGATTAATGATTTTGGTAAATAAAACCTTAAGATCGTATCAAGAGTTGTTTATTGATTAGGAAAATAATCAACGAGCGTCTCTTGATTATCGAGATAGTACGGAGGGATAGATTGATAGATTGTATCAACAACCATAACCAATTTAGAGAAGAGAAAAAGATTTTATTTTTGCATCCTTGATCAATTCTAAGATTATACCTTGTGCTGGATATTTATTTAATTTGATGTTTTCATCAATTTAATTCCTTGCAATTGTTTTGTTACAAATTGATTTCGTTCTCAAAATCCAAAACCCCCATCTTTTTAATTTATTGTTAAAATTTTTTGGAGAATTAAATCTAATTAATCCCTCTAGATTCGACCTTACTCACCACTATCACAATTTGATTTTCTAAAAGCAAGATATTATTATTATTATTTGTTGAATTTGACACCCATCAGTAGCATTTCGAGATTCAATGATAGTGCCTTCATGCACATCTGAAATGTCCTACTTATGAACGAGAAATTGATATGCACAATTGTCATAATCACATACAATAAATATGCAATCAACTTTTTAGGCTCTATTTTAATTCATTTAGGCTTTAGTACTTCAATCTTAACCAAACACCCCACACTTTTAAGTATTTATAGGTAGGTTATGACATTTCTATACCTCATAAAGAGTTTCATCATTTTTCTTTTGTGGTATTTTAATTTTAATAAAAATAACATTTGATGAGAGGATAGCTTCCCTCTACAAGTTCTGAGGTATGTCAGAACTTATCAACATAGCATTCATCATCTTTTTGAGAGACCAATTTTTTTGTTCAGTAACAACATTTGATTGAGATGAATAAGGTACTTTTGTTTGATAAATAATTCTAGACAAAATTCTTCAAACGGTGCTCCATATTCTCCACCTCTATCAATACGAATGATTTTTATTTGTTTGGTAAGTTTATAATGTTTAAAAACATCTAATGCTTCATCCTTCTTAGCAAATTGAAATAAAAATATTTTTGCAATCATCAATAAAAGTAATGAAGTATTACTTTTTATCACCTCTAGTTTGTTCATATTTCAATTTACGGATGTCACTGTAAATTAATTCTAAATGCGTAGTGTTCCTATCAATGGAATGAAAGGGGGGTTTTAGCTAACTTTGTCTCAACACATATGTAACGATCCGAAAACTTTGATGTCCTTTATTGTGCCTTATTATGTAAAGTATTTTATAATTTATGTAATTATTTTGGAATGTAAAGAAAGAAAAATGTGTTTAAACAAAAGAGAAATGAAAATATTAAATAAAAGAAAAGTTACGTCAAAAACATATTTAAGAGTTCCTTTGTTTGAGACTTTTTCTAGCACTCCCGACCTCATTTGATTACATGTCATATATATAAGGGCAAGTTCTCTGAGTGAAATTCAAGAATATGAAAATGTATAGTCATTCCGACCAACAAATAGCCCTCAGTGAATTTTAAAGTTAAGACAGTAAAAATGATCAACCCGAAAGCTGTTTTAAGTGGCTTACTTTGGAAGGCCATAACTTTCTCCTCGATTATCCATTTCTTGCACTGTAAATTGATCATGAAATTACTCCATGAGTACTTCCAAATGGTACCAAGAAACCAAGATTTCAAGTCTATTTGATGCCTCAAGTTTGAGCTCAAATCCACCTCCTTGAAACTGAATTTTTGTAGAGTTGAAGCATGAGGTGTCAACCTATTAGACACGGCTGCACCTTATAGACTTAACACTCATCCCATACCTCCAAGCAACAACTCATGCTTGTATTCTAGATCTCCACCTCCACCTTCGTAGCGTTCATTACACATTTCACCACAAGGTGACACCTCCTAATTTTGAAGATAAGGGCTGAGACTTACTTCATTCTTAAGCAAGGATTGGAATCTCCTGTAGGCAATTTTTCCTTCCATTTTCATGCACCTGAATTGTCATATAAATAGTTTGGGTTTTGTAAGGAAATCACACACAGAAATAAGTCATAGAAACGTTAGAGTAATGAATGGTTTCTCTCTTCAAAATCCGAGAGTTTCAATGTTTTAATGTGGGTTTGATATTTTGTTGGAGTCAAGACATGTTAATATAATAACATGTTCTTAATCATCCTAAATGATATTCTGTTCGATCAAATATAGTTAAAGCCTTAAAGTAGACCCAGAAAATAAGTCCAAAAAAGCTGAAATTCCTGCAAGTATATATACTTCTACAGCATGTATCGATATATCTACAGTATGTATCAATACATGTACAATAAAAATCAGGACAGACAGTTTGTACTAATACATGTAACAGCATGTATCAATACATGTGACATCATCAATACCTCTACAAAGTAAAGAACTTCTTTCTGACCATTCTAGAGTGAGGTGAGTGGAATATTCTTATTTGTTTACTTGATACAAGTTTGATAGGATCTCGTTGTAAGTATTCCATATTTGACTTCAATATTGTTATTATAAGTTTGGTCAAAACATTTAATAGTTATTGAATATTTTTATCCACTTGTTTAATGTAAAATAATGACTAACGGGATTGATCATCACTAATATATTACGCGAATCGTTTGATTATCATAAAATGATGATAGCACAGTTAACTTGTATTACTTAGATATCTGAAATGAACCTTGTTCTTATTGATGTAATAATGTAATGAGTGGGGTTTTCCAAACACATACCCTACCTACTACAGATTTATAACCTCCATATCCTACCTATATATGCATTTAAGAATGGTGAGTCGGGGGCGGGTCGGTACCGATCGGAGGCGGGTATGCTTCAATACTAGGGACGACAATGGAGTGGGGAATTCTCGATAATGATAGAGATGGGGCAGAGACGGGGATGAAAAAATATACCTGACCGAGGATGGCGCAGGGATGAGGATTGTTATCAAATCCCCATCCTCGCCCCGAAACCATCCCCAATTAATAAGTTTAATTAAAAAAAAAAAAATCAAACAAATTAAAAGTGTCACGAACCACCGGATGCCCAAATATATAATTTCAAAACCAAGCCCTACATTTCAACTCTATATTACTTTTCATCTCTCACTCTCACAACTCATCCCAATCTCTCCAAATATACTTCTTAACATAATTAAGCTTGTACTATATAAAAGTTATTATGAGTTTTTTTTATCAATGTTAATCATTCTTTAAAGCTTTTAAATGAGAATTTTGTAAAATAATCATACTTTTAAAAAAAGAATTTGTATAACTAAGATACTAGATAACCATTATAAAAAGACATTAAAGGACAAATATATATATATAATAATAAATGGAGACGTAAACGGGGATTATGGGCGTCCCCGACCAGCCCCGTCCCAGCCCCATCACTTACGGGAATGGGGCGGGGACGGGGATTGGCATCCTCGCTCCGCCCCGGCCTGTTGTCATTCCTATTCAATATTCACTTGAAACACATTACCTACTATTTATTTATTATTATTACGGTTCTAAATATGTTATAAGTTAGATGTGTTCCTAATTAACTTGAATGTTGGGCTTTATTTGAATTTGACTTGGAAAAAAGCTTGTCCTTGGTTAAAACTAAATAAGCGAATTTAAACAATTTTTTTAGACGTTAACAATGTCAATAGTTTAACATATTAAGGTTTAGACTTTAACAATGTCAATAGATATTTGGGTTCTATTTTTTTTTTACACAATCACTTTTATTTTGAATTCTATAATTTTTTAAGGAAATTAATGGGTATGTGGGTCGGGTATGAGTCTTGTAATAAAACCCACACCCAACCCAACCCAACCCAACCCAACCCAATCCATGCTCATGTTGGATTTTAAAATTTATCATTGTACCTTACCTACAAACTCATTTAGTCGGGTAATCCCTGCCCATTTATATTGGTCTCCAATATGTATCGAGTCTGTATGTTTTATTGTCTTCCCTAATCTCTATGTAACATTAAGTGCATTATTTAGAGTAAAAATGATAATAGGAAAATAAAAGTAAGTTTACCTTATGTATCGTTGAAGTTTCTATTATCTTTTATGTATCGATACATTGAGCATGTATCGATACATATACCCAATACTTGAATCAGTATTATTTGAATAGTGTGATACTTCATAAATAATCTTTATTCCTATTATTTATAGAAATTGTAGTTAATACTTGTACTTGATATAATATTTGTACTTGTTTTATATAATGTAGCACTTATACTTGATTATATGATCTTAGACTTAATGAAGATGATAATCTAGTCTTGGTAGATAATAATATGTCATCTACTTGTTAAAAATACAATACATAATTATATGAATTTGACATAACTTGGATATTACATTGATCTTGAATATATAAGAATTAACTTGTGCATGTGAACATATGAACTTGTCTTGACTTAACTTGACTTGACTAGACTTGACTTGACTTGTACTAGATTATGTGATCTTTATCACATGACATTAAAATGATTTGCATGCCTTTAATATGTATTGTATAGAAAGAAATTTCTTGGTATTACAGTCACTCTATCCCGCTTGTCTTGATATATGTGCTATGAAGTCCATTAATTAGATCACGATGTGGTTACGCTTGTTAATGAATTTCAGGAATCTTGACTCCCTACTTGAAATCTGTGGTATAGACACCACGCTTGTAAAAGAACTCGTGAAATAAACTTCATACTTGGACTCGGGATTAAATTTCCTGCTTGCTATATGCGCTCGGGATTGTAGTTGATTGTAATATGGGCCCCATTAAAAGTCATGCTCTATTGAAAAGGCATGCATTGCACTAGTCATGAGTGTATGAACTTAACTCGATTTGATTAATATGCAAATGCATATTAACTTGAGTACATTAACTTGACTCGACTTGAATATATGTCTTTCCTTGACTTGTTTTGATTATATGATTTGAGTATAAGAATTTACTAGTTTAAATATGTGGGACATGATCTTAAATATATGAAGTATGACTTGACTAGAATATGTGAATTTGATTTGATTTGAATACATGAAATTAACTTGACTTTACTGGATATAACTTGAAATACATATAATCTAAAATTACTTTACTTGAGCTTGAGCTTGACTTGGGCCTGATCTTGAATAAATGCCTTATCCTGAATATATGACGTGACTAGGAATAAGATATAGACTTCATTGATTTAACAAGTAAAATTTACATAGATCTTGAATATGAGATTAACTTGTCTACGTGCAATAACACATGTGCAACATACTCCACTCATTAGGCAAGTGTAAGCTCATTCCACGACATATTTAATATTTCAAGTAATAATAGAAATGAAAAAAAAAAAAAAAGGAATTGACGCAGATCATCAGATGGTGAGACGGATAGTGCTGTGCTAGGTGATAACCAGTGAGTTGTGGACTTACTGAATAAGGCCTTGTGATTTGACTGCCAAACTTATTATTTTATTATTGTTACTATATATCTAAAATACTTTAAAGTCAAGATCCTATATTAAATATTTTATTGTTACTTTTTAAATGAAGGGATTTTATTTTAAAGTAAAGTGATTTTGAAATCTTAGTCAAGTGATGTCGTTTACATCACTTACTTATGAAAAGAAAGATAAAAGTATTTTCGCAAATTACAGTGCGCCACGTGTTGGCATTGGAGTTAGAAAATAAAGCGAAAATTTGGCCGTGCGTGACAACATATCTCACATTTATGATTATGATCAAATTGTAATAAAGGTGATAAGCTTAAGTCCATTAATTTACACACAGATTTCAAGTTTGCATGTAATAATCAATTTTACATTAAACAAGAAGACTCAACAATGTAAGCAGAAGAAATTGTATTATTATTCTTATTAATTTTTGGTACAACAATAAGGACATTCATCTTGAACATCACACCACTTAGGTAATCCTTCCCTACATACAAATAATTTTTGACGAGTACAAATTTATCAGCCACAAAGACTAACTTAAACCATGTTTTCTAAGTACAGACCTAGATGCAAGATCTTTGCGAATCTGTGACACGTGCAGCACGTTGTTTAGGACAATTTCCTTACCTGAAGTCATTTTTACACCACGTTTGCTTGTCCTTTGAACTTGTCGAGTTTCCCATGAACAGTTGTTCTTCATTAACCGTCTTGTACCTAGAGAAATCCCTTTGTCAGCATAAATGTGTTCAGTGACTCCATTATCATCCTGTCATTCTCTATGGTTTCCAACATTGTTGCATTCAGATACAACATCGAACAAGTCTGGTTCTTGTATTTCTTCAGATAATGTGTTTCCTTCGATCTCATTTGCTTGGGCATTCTGCTTCTTCAGATTGAGGCACTCATTTGCATGATATCCTACTTTTCCAAAGTTGTAGCAGTTGCCTTTAAACTTCTTAGCATTCCTCTTGTATCACCAGAATATTTCATTTTTTTTTTTTTTTTGTTTTATTTTTACTAGATTCCACCACATTGGCCTTTGCTTGCACAAATTGTCCTCTAGAATTCTTTTTAGATTTTCTATTGTCTTCTTCAATCCTTAATAGAACAATCAATTCTTCTAAGTTCATTTCCTTACATTTGTGTTGAAGATAGTTTTTGAAATCTCTCCACAAAGGAGGGACTTTCTCAATGACATCTGCCACTTGGAATGACTCACTTATTTTCATGTTTTCGGCATATATATTCTGAAGAAGAACTTGCAATTCTTGAACCTAACTGATCATGGTTATGGAATCCACCATCTTATAGTCAAGAAACTTGCCAGCAATAAATTTCTTTATGCTATCATCCTCAATTTTGTACTTTTCTCTAAGGACTCCCAAAGTTCGTTTGTAGTTTTTATTGCACTATACACTCTATAAAGTGCATTGTCCAATATTCTCATCAAACATGTATTGAGTTCTATGTCAATACACTTATTAATAGTCCTTGACCCTCCAAAATGCATTGTCAACAAAATTTCCAGAATGTTTAATGGTTTCATCTAGGGGGAATCTAGCCAGAGCAAGAAAATCCATTGGACAACTTGGGATAACTTATGCTATCCAATTGAAGAAGGAAGCATTGGATGTAAGACTTTATCTGACTTGAACTTTGCTTATGATGTTGGATAAATTCAATAATGTGGAGCCAAACATGTATAAAATAAAATGTGTGGTACTATCTTAAGGATTTGGTCAATAAAGTGATCCACTAAAAATTGTTCGGGACTAATGGGTATTAAGTGTCGTGAGATTAAAGTGTAGAGACGGATTCAATGTTTTAAATTGATGAGGGGCCAATTTAATAACATTGAAACATGATAGTTTCCCTACAACTATTTATACAGGTCATGGTCCCCAATTGAGCGTGACTTTTCATAATTCTCTGCATCCCCATCAACAGAGGACTAAATAAGGAGAAAACCACGAATCAGTTGGAAGGCCATAACCCCGTTCGATCAAACACAACAATGAATTCAGGTACGCTTCCGCTTCAGTTTGGATCTTGATAATTACAGCATGATGTTTGTGGATTTTAGATGAACATTCATCTATATTAAATTTAATTTTAACAAGTGGTATCAGAGCCAACTTCGTGTTGAATTATCAGATCAATTTTATAAGCATATATGCAAAACGTTCCTCTGAATTCGTGAATTATACATACACAGCAAAGTGAAAAATTGTTCTGTGCGTATGTATATTCAAGATTCGGCTGCTGATTTTCGAAACTATATACATACACTGCATATTGATAAAATTTGGAAAATATACACACTGCTGATTTCGAAACCATACATGCATAGCAAAATTGAAAAATTGAGAAATTATACTTACACTGCAAGATTCGAAATTGGGAAATAAATGGATTTTCATTTTTGATTTTTAGCATATTTCGAATTGTTGTGTATGGTTATGGATTTTGTATGGATTGTGATATTTGTGGTTGAGATTGGTGTGTGGATCCGGTTAAGAATGGAGGTCGGATAAAGGGTTTCGCGGCGGATTTCAGCGGCGTCGTGGGCGCGACGCTGTGTTCTGGCTGGATGGCGCTGCAGCGCCGGTGCAGGCGAAGGGTGTCGCCAGCAATGGCGACGCGTTTAGGGGCTGAGGAGCGACGGCAGTTAGGGTTTAAACCCTAGCTGTCGCGATTTTGGCCCAGGGACCTCAATTGGAAATTTGAAGTGCTGAAGGGCCTGGCTTGCAATTCACGATAATTGGCCTTATTTGACATTAGGTCCTCATGGTTTGTTTTAAACATTATCTTAAACCCTAAGTTTTTAAAATATTTTAAGTAAGCCCTTCAGACTTCTAAATTTGCAAAACCGGCCCCTGCAGTTAAGAAATCATTTAAGTTGGGTTTTAAGAATTCTGAATTTTACGATTCAGTCCCTAAAGTTTCTGATTTTAATTAATTGGCCGCTAAAGTTTGGGAAAATGGCAATTTAGTCCTTCAAGTTTAAAAATATTTCATAATTGGCCAATCAAGTTTAATTAAATTGCAATTTAACCATCCAACTTAATGATTACTTAATCCTAAAGTATTGAATTTCATAATTCAAATCCTAAAGCCTTAAATATATGCAAAACAATCAATTCTAGTTCAAATTTTGGTATGACGGACTCTTTTGAGAAATATAATATTTCGAAGTGAATTAATTGAAGCAACATGTTGCCAAAGCAACCTCTCTTGTGGAAATTAATTAACTTAGAATATTAGAAGGTTTCGTGTGTGTGTTGTTCATGCGGATATTGATCGGCCCAAAGGAAGGTCAATGTTTGGCTGGAATTTCACATGCACCTGTGGTGATAAACACATGACGATTATTTGGTTTAACGTTTGATCAATAAATCGGTCCAAAGAAAGGTTTATTGGTTGACATGTCTTATTGTCAGTGTTTGATTACTACATCGAGGTACCACTTACAAGTTAATATTTCTGTCCAAAGACTAAATATTGATGTTGTGCTGGGTATCTTGTGATGGGCCTTACCATTATTTGAAATTATTATTTGCATAATAAAGTACTAATGTAAGCTATTTCCATCTTCTTCTCTATACAGTTAATTCATCTGCTACCACAATATCTGCAAATCTTAACTCAATCCCCATGCTTGATGGGTCAAACTTCAAGGATTGGAAAGAGAACGCACTAATTGTTCTCGGCTGCATGGATCTTGACCTTGCTCTCAGGGTTGAGCAACCGGCTTCTGTTACGGATGCAAGTTCACCTGATGACAGGAGGAACTTTGAGAAGTGGGAACGCTCAAATCGCATAAGTCTAATGATCATTAAGCGCGGCATTCCGGAAGCCTTTAGGGGCGCAGTATCTGAAGAGTTAACTAATGCCAAGCAATTCCTTGCCGAACTTGAAAAGCGTTTTGCTAAAAACGATAAGGCTGAAACAAGCACGCTTCTGCAAAGCTTGATTTCAATGAAGTATAGAGGTAAGGGGAACATAAGGGAGTACATCATGAAGATGTCTCATACTGCTTCAAAACTTAAGGCACTAAAGCTCGACTTGTCTGATGACTTGCTCATGCATTTAGTATTGATATCGCTTCCTGCACATTTCAGTCAGTTTAAGGTCAGTTACAACTGTCAAAGGGAGAAATGGACTCTAAATGATCTCATTTCATATTGTGTGCAAGAGGAAGAAAGGTTGAGGCAGGATAGAACTGAAATTGCTAACTTGGCAAGTACCTCTAAGGATAAGGGCAAGAAAAGAAAAACAGAATATGAAGCTGCTAAGGGTCCAGATCAAAAGAAGCCACATAAGGACAAAGAGGGTTGTTTCTTTTTCCTGAAACCTGGACATTTAAAGAAGGATTGTACCAAATACAACGCTTGGCGTGCAAAGAAAGGTACATTTCTTAATTTGGTCTGTTCTGAGGTTAATTTAGCTTCAGTACCTAGAAACACTTGGTGGTTAGATTCTGGTGCTACTACTCACATAAGTGTTTCTATGCAGGGTTGCCTGTTCTGCCAAAAGCCAAATGATGCTGAAAGATTCATCTTTGTGGGCGATGGAAAATCAGTGGAAGTTGAAGCAATAGGAACTTTTAGGTTATTATTGGGAACTGGTTTTTATTTGGATTTGAAAGACACTTTTGTTGTGCCGTCATTTAGACGAAATTTGGTTTCTATTTCCTTATTGGACAAATCAGGATATTATTGTTCTTTTGGAAATTGTCAGTTTAGTCTTTCTTTAAATTCAAATATTGTTGGTACTGGTTCATTATGTTCATACGATAACCTATATTTGCTTGATACTATTGCATCATATAATGAAACCTTGTATGTGGAATCACGTGGTACTAAGCGAAAATTAAATAAAGAAAATTCGGCAAAACTATGGCACAAGCGCTTAGGTCACATCTCAAAAACTAGAGTTGAACGACTTGTGTCGGATGGTATTTTGGATTCCCTCGACTTTACGGACTTTGATGTTTGTATTGATTGTATCAAGGGAAAACAGACCAAAACGAGAAGGTTAGGTGCTAATAGAACTTCGGACGTCTTAGAATTGATACACACGGATATTTGTGGACCATTCCCTACGGCTTCCTGGAATGGTCAACAATACTTTATATCATTCATAGACGATTACTCACGTTATGGGCATCTATATCTTATTCATGAAAAGTCTGAGTCACTGGACATGTTCAAAGCTTTCAAAGCTGAAGTTGAGAATCAACTCAACAAGAAAATTAAAAGCGTTAGATCTGATCGTGGTGGTGAGTACTACGGCAGATATGACGGTTCAGGTGAACAACGTCCAGGACCATTTGCTAAATTCCTAGAGGAATGTGGAATCGTCCCACAGTACACCATGCCAGGTTCTCCTAGCATGAATGGTGTAGCTGAAAGACAAAACATGACTCTTAAGGATATGGTAAGGAGTATGATTAGTCATTCTACTTTACCAAAATCACTCTGGGGAGAAGCATTAAAGACTGCAGCTTATATTCTGAATAGAGTACCAACTAAAGCTGCTGCTAAAACACCTTATGAGCTTTGGACAGGCAGAAAGCCTAGTCTAAAGCATTTCCACATTTGGGGATGTCCAGCTGAGGCAAGGCCTTATAGGCCGCATGAGGATAAATTGGACTCCAAAACAGTTAGCAGCTACTTTATTGGTTATTCTAAGCGATCAAGGGGCTACAAATTTTATAATCTCACGCTTAAGTCAATTTTTGAAACTGAAACTGCAACATTTTTTTAGGATGTTGAGTTTGGGGGGAGAAATAAGGTTAGAGACATTATCTTTGAGGAAGAAGCTGAGGAAGGATCGATTTCGATTCCTACTGTTACTTTTGACAATGTGCAGGTTTCTATACCTGTCATTGATCAAGAAGTACATCCGGAAACTCAGCATGATAATGTTGAAGAAACTCCCATCCAAAATCCAGAAATACAAACTCAACAACCTCAACAAACAATACCATTAAGGCGATCCACTCGAGAAAGGAAAAATGCTATTTCGGATGACTATATAGTATTTCTCCAAGAACGTGAGGAAAATAATGGAATGATGGAAAATGATCCAATCAATTTTCATCAGGCCATGAAGGGTTCTGACTCTCAAAAGTGGATTGATGCCATGAATGAGGAGTATAAGTCTATGCAAGACAATAAAGTTTGGGATCTTGTCCCATTACCAGAAGGTGCGAAACCCATTGGTTGTAAATGGATTTTTAAAACCAAAAGGGATTCGAAAGGTAATGTGGAAAGATATAAGGCTCGTCTTGTAGCTAAAGGCTTTACACAAAAGGAAGGTATTGACTTCAAAGAGACTTTCTCTCCGGTCTCAACGAAAGACTCTTTTAGGACAGTCATGGCACTTGTTGCACATTTTGACCTTGAGTTACATCAGATGGATGTAAAGACGGCGTTTCTCAATGGAGACATTGATGAGACGATTTATATGGTGCAACCAGAAAAGTTCGTGTCAGGAGACTCGAAGAATATGGTTTGCAAATTAAAGAAATCCATCTATGGACTCAAGCAAGCTTCCCGTCAGTGGTACTACAAATTTCATCAAGTGATCATCTCGTTTGGTTTTGAGATAAATGTTGTTGATGATTGTGTGTATCACAAGTTCAGTGGGAGTAAGCATATTTTCCTGGTTTTGTATGTCGATGACATACTGCTTGCCACTAATGATATAGGCATGTTGCACGAAACCAAGGGTTTTTTGTCAAAGAATTTTGAGATGAAAGATCTTGGGGACGCCTCTTTCATATTAGGAATTCAGATACACCGGGACCGCTCTCGGGGTATTCTTAGATTATCACAAAAGAGCTATATCGATAAAGTTCTTGTAAGGTTTGGCATGCAGGATAGTAAACCAGGGGACACCCCTGTTGCTAAGGGAGACAAATTTAGTCTCAATCAGTGCCCGAAAAATAATCTTGATGTTAAGGAAATGCAAAAGATTCCCTATGCATCAGCTGTTGGGAGTCTGATGTATGCTCAAGTTTGTACACGTCCGTACATAGCATTCATTGTTGGAATGCTAGGCAGATATTTAAGTAACCCTGGGATGGATCATTGGAAAGCAGCAAAGAGGGTTATGAGGTACTTGAAGAGAACAAGAGATTGCATGCTTACATACAGCAGATCGGATAAGTTAGAGATCGTAGGATACTCCGATTCTGATTTTGCGGGATGCCAAGACAGAAGAAGATCCACATCAGGCTACATATACCTGCTAGCTGGAGGAGCCATTTCCTGGAGGAGTGCTAAGCAGACACTCGTAGCTTCTTCCACTATGGCAGCAGAATTTGTAGCTTGTTATGAGGCATCTAATCATGGGATATGGCTGCGAAATTTTGTCACCGGGATGCGCATTCTGAATGGAATTGAAAGACCATTAAAGTTATATTGTGACAATAACTCTGCAGTGCTATATTCCAATAACAACAGGAGTTCAACTAAGTCAAAGCACATTGACATTAAGTTCCTGGTTGTGAAGGAAAGGGTACAGAGTAGACAGATTTCCATAGAGCATATTGGGACAAACTCCATGATTGCGGAAACCAATTACTAAGGGATTAGCACCCAAGGTTTTTCACGAGCACACTGCTCGTATGGGTGTAATATTTCTTGAGGATATCATGATTTAGTGGGAGTTTGTATTTTGGTTGCTTTATGTTTTGGTTTTGGACACATTTGTGTATTTGGATAATTTTCTGTACAGAAATAAAGTATTCAGTTCATTCTACTCTGTTACATTATGTTTGGTATTGATCTCACCTAAGGAATAAAGTCGGACCAATTGAAAATAGGCATGTTTGGATCACATAACATGTAATTTTCATACTACACTCTCATGATTGACCTATGTCATTTGGTTGTATTGGTATACGTGACCATTGATGGATTTAGTTACGATTAATGTAACGAAAGTCGCTTTGATCCTATATTGATATGATTGATGGACGAGATTGTTTGGAAATACCCTTAATAATGATAGCACATTTTTGAGCTCATAAGGTTGTACACATATGTAAGGATACATGTATGGCCCAGTGGGAGATTGTTGGATAAATTCAATAATCTGGGGCCAAACATGTATAAAATAAAATGTGTGGTACTATCTTAAGGATTTGGTCAATAAAGTGATCCACTAAAGATTGTTCGGGACTAATGGGTATTAAGTGTCGTGAGATTAAAGTGTAGAGACGGATTCAATGTTTTAAATTGATGAGGGGCCAATTTAATAACATTGAAACATGATAGTTGCCCTACAACTATTTATACAGGTCATGATCCCCAATTGAGCGTGGCTTTTCATAATTCTCTGCATCCCCATCAACAGAGGACTAAATAAGGAGAAAACCACGAATCAGTTGGAAGGCCATAACCCCGTTCGATCAAACACAACAATGAATTCAGGTACGCTTCCACTTCAGTTTGGATCTTGATAATTACAGCATGATGTTTGTGGATTTTAGATAAACATTCATCTATATTAAATTTAATTTTAACATATGATTGCAAATTATGGTGGAAATTCAAGAAGAGAAATTCTCTATGGAGCTGAGTGATACAAACTAAATATTGTAGGATCAATCATGCTAGCGTTGTCAATCATAGTACCCAAGATTCTTGTCATTGGAGAAGAATGATTAAAGCCAGAAATTTAGTTGAACCTCAAATCGCTTGGAGAACTGAAACAGGTTATTCAAGGGAGGCTGAAACAGGTTATGTCTAAAGACAAGTATGTTATGGACTTCAGGAACAACAATGAATGGGACATTACCAAACTGAATAACATTCTACCTATTGATGTCGTTAATGAAATTTTGAAGATCCCGGTTACTTCTAGCCCTGATAAAATATTCTGGAAACCCAATGCATCAGGAGACTTCACCATCTCTTCTTGCATTAATCTCTTCAGGCAGAGCAAGACCAGGCTATTGGCATATAAACATATTTGGGATAAGAATATTCCTCAAAAAATTGCATTTTTAGGTTGGAGACTCTGGCATAACTGGTTACCAGTTGAGGAAATCATCCAAAATAAATTTGGCATCCAATTAGCCTCCAAATGCCAAATGCTGCTGTAACTTTGAAAGTATCAACCATGTATTCTTGGATGGAAAAACTGCTAGGGAGGTCTGGACTCATTTCTGTAGGGCTCTGGATGTTCAATATATTAGATGTTGTCATCCAAGAGCCATGCTTATGCACTGGTTCTTGCAGAAGAAGGCTAAACCAGGTGAGATCAAATCTATTATCCCTTTGGTTATCATCTGGTTCCTATGGATGGCCAGGAATAATGCTAAACACAAATATCTTCCTATGAAAGCTGACAAGATTATCAAACAAATCTATGTTCTGATAACTGTATTTCAAAGAGCAGGAAAGATTAACTTGATCAGGAATAGCAAGTGTAATATACCCATAGCAGTCAAATGGGAAAAACCTGAAATAGGCTGGTATAAACTCAATACGGATGGGGCACTGAAATCTAATAATCTGGCTGCAGGTTGGGGTATCCTGAGGAACAACTTGGGAAATGTGATTTGGGGATTCTATGATTACAATGGGAATGCTCTATCATGAAAGCTGAGCTAAGAGCTATTGAAACAGGACTGCAACTGTGTTGGAACCATGAAATCAGGAAAGTCTGGGTAGAGACAGATTCAAAGGTGGCACTGACCTTGATTAAACAAAACAATGGACCCTGGGGAGTTCAAAATGTCCTTCCGTCCATTCATTGGCTTTCGGAGAAGATGGAAATTAAAATTACCCACACTTGGAGAGAAGGAAACCAAGTTGCTGACTGGTTTTCCACCAAAGGCCACAACGAGAGAAAGCTCAAACTCGTTGAAGCTAATGATTTCATCGGTAGAATCAATGGAATTGTGAAACTTGATAAAATTGGAATAGAGACTATGAGATTAGTATCTTGTTAAGTTCTTGCGTTTTTTATTTGCATTAGCACTGCTGCACGCTCTGTATTTCATATGTAGATTTAGACTTTGTAGAATACATTTTGTTATTTCTTTTTGGAGGTAAGGCACATCCATCCCCCTCCTTGCATTGCAATTGATTTCGTTTCTCGTTAATAAATACATATCCTACGGCTTGGATTTTCAAGGTAGGATATTTCATTAAAAAAAATATTGTCCAATCCATTCAAGATGTAGTTTTTGTTGCCATCTTTTAAAATTCACACCAATGAATTTTCCCAATTTCTCTCAATGTGGAATTGGAGTTGATTGAATGGGAATAGTCATGGATGGAGCTTTATTATTTGGGGGGAATCACTTCCACTTGTTGCATCCATTTCTATTAATCAAAAATAAAAAAAAAATCAATTCATAAATATATTGAAGATAAAATTAACCACGAAGGTTAATGGTAAATGTTTAAATGTCAAACAAGTTTCACACAAGTATAATTTTTAGAACAAGATGTCAAAGATTATTTTATTACTTTAAGCATATACTAAATAAATATAAAAAATGATTAAATCTAATTAAAAAATTAATATCAAATTGAAACAAGTCTAATCTATTTTAGATAGAATTTAAATATAAACAACTGAAACTTTATTTTCACAAAATATAGAATGCATTGAAGGACGTGTTAGATGCATTAAAACAATTTATGCACAAGATAGATGATGGTTGGTTTATTAACTTATGCATACACTGTGTTATTAATGATGAATACACGTAATTTACTTCATCCATGTAATATATAATTTCAGATTTAAAATTCATGCAAATACTGCATACTCCTAATTTACATAAGCACTAAAATAAAAAATGGTAGACTATAATTTTATGAAAATATAAGCACGCATAAAAAAAAAAAAAAAAAAAAAAAAAAATCTTCTTACCAATTACTAGATTTTATTTCATGATCTAGGTTGCTAACTCACCTCTCGAATTATGAAAACACCCATGATATCAATGAATTAGTCGCGAATTAATTCATGCATTAAATACAAAAGAAAATCAACACATGCGATGTAAGCGCAAACTTGATTTAAATAATTAAGAGCGTAAAACTAGACTACATCTTATATCTCAACTAAGAAATTAGTTCATCACAAAATAATGAAAAGTGCAGAGACTATGAAATACAAACATGTCGAGTTTATCAAATTAACAAGATAAAGAAATTCTTGTACCAAGATTCGATCTCGGTTGATAATCTTCAATCCCTGTCCCTTTGCCTTGAATTTCGCCTCCAAGAATTAGATGATAAAAACTAGTCCTTCTTATTTGATGTGTAGATGCGCGACCACTTAGCTGAGTGGGCGTGGCTGCAAAGTATAAAATCCTCCAACGCGATTTTCAACTTTTAATTATGTTTATGTAAGTCCTCGATCTTTATTTGCGCATGAATCCTTCATTTTTTAATTGTAACAATTTGATCCCTGAAGTTCAGAATCACTTCAATCTTCTTCCAAACTTCAATTCATCTACAATTAAGCCCTCGATCCTTGATTTATCACACTTATCTCCTTTTGGCTTTCCGGGCTGACATCAGGCTTTCCGGGCTGACATCATCAACTTCCATCTTATTCATTTTAGCTCCAAGAATCATTCTCATCCAGTAAAAGCAATCCAAACAGTAAGGCCAATAAACCAAAAATGTTTTGTACACTCTGAACAAATGATATGATATGCAAATAGAAATATGGCTTAATGGAAGAAGTTTGAAGAAATTTGATGATTGAATGCATAAAATCTGAACTGTGACGCAAATATGCCAAAAGTCACAACTGAAATTATACAACTTTTGAATTGTGTCTTTTACAGTCCCCAACGATTTTAGTTTGAATGGACAAGTCCGAAAAAACACATTTATTTTTGTTCAAACACCTTTTAGAAATTCAGATGAATAAAATAATCTTTTTATTTTTATTTATCCAAAAAAGATACAATAGCTTAGAAATATCCACGACCCACTCCCATCCATGAGCATGTGCTAATCAATCGGACTAACATGGCGCATGTGCACGGGCTTTAGATCGAATCAGACAATGTCTAAGTCACCCCCTCTAATGGAGTGCGGCGCTCCCTGAGGCCCAAACCTAATTTCGCATTAGGAGTATATGAATTGGTCAAAAGTTATTTCATCTTCATATGTAAGATTAAGTTCAAACACTTGCTTTTATATCCGAATTTTCTCTTACAAGTTGTCACATTCCAATATTAATTTCTTATTCATTCAAAAATGGTTTTGTGAAATCAAATATACCACAATCTTCTACTCACGAAGTAGAACGCGTTCAACCATTCATCCACTTAAAACAAATATAGAAACTTACCCGAATATTTGGTCAAAATTGAATACTTTCAACTTTAATTAATACTCACGAAGTAGAACGCATTCAACCATTCACGTAAAGCTTTGTGAAATACATGCAAACTGCATGGATGACAGATCTTGCTATACCGAACTACAAGAACAACCTAGAATTTTGTTCTACTATATGAAGGTTCATATCTTATACATTGTATCTGTAAGTTCAATTTTTAATCAAGGATGCAAATATTTTTTTTCATATTCTGATGTCAATTTAAAGTTTAACCTACCCAAGACCTATTGTTGGCCCTTCGCTTCTTCATAAGTGTGAGCCGGGTTAAAAAAACATTAGACATTTCATCTTCTAAAACCAACACTCTTGATGCTACTTGTAGATTTTGCAATAAGTCCAATTAACAGAGTCTAGTTATAATTTGTAGCAGAAGATTATAGGGTTAAGTTCATGTAATCATACGAATTGTAATTTATTACAAAAGTATCACAAGAATTATCAAAATTAAATTTTGTAATTAATTATAATTATAATTGTAATTTTATTTCAATATTTCAATTGTAAATTTTTTCAATTTTGCAACTAATTACAATTGTAACTAATGAAAACATGAAAGATATTTTTGCTAAAATTAATTGAATTAGTTACATTCACTTTAATTATAACTGCAATTGCAATTTAATTACATTCTATAATAAAATATAGTTTCGAATTAATTACAATTATAACTAATGAATTCTTAAACATTAATTTAATTCGTAATTCATCATTAATTACATTAGCGCAATTTGTAATTAATTACAATCAATCACCACACACAATTGTCGTCATTGAACCACTAACGAAAAATTCCTACAACACACCATTTTATTCGCTTCAACATCGCAAAAACATATCTGGATTCCATTTGTCGAGATAAGATATTTTCTTGGTGTGATTCCATTTGTCTTTTTAGTATGTTATTTCGAAAACGCCAGGCCACACAAATTTGGACTTTCGTTCAGATGATCAGTTTCCATGTTCACTAAGAGAAACCATGGCTTCCACTGTACCAGCACATGCTTTTCCAACCCGTTGCATGCGTAATTCTCACCCCCGTTCCCCATGAGGCACACTCTAATAGACATGCACCGGTGGCGCTTCCAAGTCGTAGAAATTGCTTACTGCTTCTAAATGCTACGACGGAGCTCAATACACTGTAAATGTCATCATACACAGCTGACATACCAATATTCAGGCTAAGACAAGGACTTTAGAATGTGGAAAAGGAAGCATAGGAGCTAGTAAAGAAGGATTCGAGACAGATGATAAGGGAATCATAGTGGTAGATAAAGGAGTTGTGGTGGCAAGCAAGGGAGTAGAATCAATAGAGAAGGGGAGAGAGATTGCAGAGAAGGAGATCACTACGGTGGTGAGCTTCGGAGGGCTGACCAAGGAGGGAATAGCGGCGGGAGCAGAGGCAGTTGGAGATTTTATTGCCACTAGTATAGTGAATGTAATTTTAGGTCAGGTGATAGATGAAAGCCCCACCAGAAGAGGAAACATTTGCCAAGAATCATGGCATCTTCTCAACGTATTACTAGGGATGGCAAAAAATTCGACCGACCCGAGACTCGCGGGGACCCGATCCCATTAGGGGGCGACCCGTCCTAAAAATTTGGGTCCACGAGGCAAGTTCGGGGCGACTTCTTCGCCCCGAACCATTTCTATGACCCGAAATTTTTTACTTTTTCCCATTTTTCCCTATTAAAAAAAGTATTTTAAAAAATTAAAAATTATAACTAGGGCAATAAATGGGTCGAAAAGGTTGCCTTGACCCGTCCCGACTCGCCTTGAGACCCACGAGGAATTCGCGGGTCCAAGCCGGGACACGCCCCGATTCACCCCGAACCCGACCCATTACCATCCCTACGTATTAATATAATAAGTAATTTAATAAAGAGGAAATTACAGTGCTCTCGGTATTTGAAGATCCAAAATCAAAAGTCAGGTTTAACATTTAATTATACACACTAGTACAAAATAGTCCAAAAAAAAGAAGCTATTCGCGTCGTTTTTTGAAAAAAAAAACGACGCCTATAAAAACGCGGTGGCAAAATTGTAAATAAGAGTTAGATAAACGCGTCGGTTGTTATAAAACAACCGACGCGGGTGCCACCGCCACAGCATGGGCGTCGATTCTGATTAAAGAACCGACGCCTATGTGCCTATTATAGGCGTCGGTTATTACGTTGAACCGACGCCTTTTAATAATGGGTGTCGGTTCAACGTAAGAACCGACGCGTTTAACTATTTTTAAAATCCCCAGCTAGGTCTTATTCTTCAGTACAAATTTCATCTTCCTCCTACCCGCGCGCGCCATTCTTCCTCCCTACCCCCGCTCCACTATTATTTTCTCGTCACGCCCGTCAGCTTCAGCTAGTCGTAGCTCTAAGAGTTCTCTCTTTCCGGTTAAGTGGAACTCCTCTCTTTACCCACCTCTCTTCCCCTCCGCCCGCCCCCGTCTCCGTTTGCCACCAAGCCACCGCCGCCCAGCTGCCACCACCCTCACCGATGCCGCACAGCCACCGCCCCCACCCCTCGCTGCGTCCACCGACTGCGGTAAGTAGTTTTCGTTTTTTTTTTTTTTTTTTTTTTTTTTTTTTTTTGAACATTTGCTTTTTACTGGTTTTAGAAAATTGATGAGTGGAGAATTGAACTCAAGCATCTTAGGCCATAAAGTAAGGAATTTCTGTGCAAATTAGACTTAAAAATTGAATGAAAATTTATGTGTACTATTATAAATTTGGAACATTACTCCATGGCTTTGCCTGGAATCTAAATTTTGGGATAGAGCACGAGGTTAGGGGATGAGGTTATGTTGGCCCAAAGAAGATGATAGTAGATCAATAAATTGATAACAGTGAATTTTGAAATTTAGTGGGGTGATTTTGTGGATGAGATACCACAATGTGCATTTTTTTATTTATTATTTCATTTGTTTTTATTGAGTTAATGTTGTGATTGTAAATTTGTTGTGGTGTATTTATTAAAAACATATTTTAAATGTGGTGTATTAATTAAAATGTAGTGGCAATAAAATTGCCGTTTATGTAATGCATGTTCTATATACTATTTTCTTTTATGATTTTTCATCAAATGTGTTTCTTTAAAGGATGTCTCTTTGGGTGATGATATTTATAAAATTTGTAATTTTTTTCTAAAATTTAAAATTAAATCAGTATAAAATAATTTTATTAATATAATAAAATCAGTAGTTTTTTATGATTTTTCATCAAATGTGTATATACAAGCTTCAATACATACAACCCACACATTTTCATATTTTAAGTTTAAACTAGTTTCTTCATTTCTTTAGGTTATAATTGAATTTATTATTTATGATTTAATATGTTGATTGATTTAAATGAATTTATTACTCTAGTTTGAATGTTAATGTAGATTATTGATTTTGAGTAAGTAGATGTATAAATTCAAATTTTCAATTATTAGAGTTTTATTGAAATTTTAGAATGTTAAAAAAAATTATTTGATTTTCGAAGTTACGGATAAGTAATGATTGTGAGGTATTTACAAATGAATTATTTGAAATGTTTTGTACTTGTTGGATGTTTTGGTGAGTTGAGATGATTATGTTGTAATGATTTGGAGATATGAGCACATATAGTGAATAATTAAGAGGTTAAAAATGTTTGAGTTTTTAACATGTTGAGGTTGAATATTTTAGAATAGATGATAATGTTGAAGTTTGATTGGGAGTTTTTTTTGAGTTTTGAATATGTTGAGGTTGACTATTTTAGTTTTATTATGGTATTTTGATTCCCCTTACAAGTTGGCTAAGTCCAATTTATAGGGGAGATTCTGTCAAAATTTATGTAGGAATTTATAAATAAAATATGAAAATAATAAATTATGGCGATTTCATTTGTTTTAACACGTGCTGAATATCTTTATATATAGGTTTATTAGATATGGATCGGGGTTGGATGTATGGAGACGTAATACAAATGAATATGTGAAAGGGGTTGAAGAAAATTTATGAAACGTGCTGAGAAAAAAAAATAAAAGATGAAGAAATGCTTTTATGTCCTTGTTTTGATTGTAAGAATCTGAGAAAATTTCGTAGCTCTGAGCAAGTGAAGAGTCATTTGATTCGTCGTGGGTTTAAGGAAGGTTATACACGGTGGATATGGCATGGTGAGAGTATACTTCCTAGGACGAGCACCGGTGATGATAAGGTTGATCAGGAGGAGAATAATGTGGATAATGATGAGAATGATATGGATAATGATTGGATAGATGAAATGCTGCGTGACATACAAGAGGATTTCATCGAAAAGCCTCATATTTTCGATAGCTTGTTTAATGATTCTGAAAAATCTTTATTTTCTGGTTGTAAGAAATTCACAAAATTGTCTGCTGTGTTCAAGTTGTATAACTTGAAAGCGAAGAATAGGTGGACTGATAGGAGTTTCACGGCTTTATTGGAACTTTTACGAGAGATGCTTCCGGAGGATAACGAGCTTCCTTGCTCAATTTACGAGGCAAAGAAATGTTGTGCCCGATGGGTATGGAGATCGAGAGGATACATGCATGTCCAAATGATTGTGTATTGTATCGGAATGAGTATAAGGAATTGCACCTGTGTCCAAAATGTGGGGCATCGAGGTATAAGCGAAAGGAAGGAAATGATAATTGAGAGGATAAGAAAGGATCTCCAGCAAAGGTGTTATGGTATCTACCCGTAATACCAAGATTTAAACGCTTGTTTTCCAATGCAAATGATGCAAAGAACATGCGGTGGCATGCCGAAGGGAGGAAAGAAGATGGAAAGCTAAGACACCCGGGGGATTCTCCTCAATGGAGGACCATTAATAGGATGTTTCCTGAATTTGGTGGGGAAGATAGGAATCTTAGGCTTGGACTATGTACAGACGGGATGAACCCGCACGGTAGCATGAGTAGTCGACATAATACTTGGCCGGTTCTTTTGGTGAATTACAATCTTCCTCCTTGGTTATGTATGAAGCGCAAGTACATCATGTTGTCGTTGCTAATTTCAGGGCCTAAACAACCGGGAAATGACATAGATGTTTACCTAGCGCCCCTAATTGAAGATTTAAGATTGTTGTGGAATGAAGGTGTGTTGGCATTTGATGCACATAGCAAAATGAATTTCACATTATGTGCTATGATATTTTGCACCATAAATGATTTTCCAGCTTATGGTAACTTGTCGGGTTATACTAACAAAGGAGCTAAAGCATGTCCTATTTGTGAAGAAGATACAGTTGATTTTTGGTTGAAAAACTGTAAGAAAAATGTTTATATGAGTCATCGCATATTTCTCCCTGTTCATCACCCTTATCGAAAGAAGAAAAAGCCCTTCAATGAAAAAGTCGAGACTCGAGTTTCCCGCTTACCGTTAACAAGAAAAGAGGTTTATGAACGAGTTAAAAATATTGATGTCGTGTTTGGCAAACCTTTTAAACCTCCTCAGAAGAGTCTTTGGAAGAAGAGATCCATATTTTGGGATCTACCCTACTAGGAACACTTACAGGTAAGGCATTGTCTTGATGTAATGCATGTGCAGAAAAACGTATGTGATAGTGTCATCGGGACATTATTGAACATTCAAGGAAAAACAAAAGATGGTATCAAAGTTAGAAAAGATATGGTAGAAATGGAAATACGAGATAAGCTAGCACCCCAAGAGTTGGAAAAGCGTACATATTTACCTCCAGCTTGTTACACTTTGTCTAGAAAGGAGAAAACAAGTTTTTGTAAGTGCCTAAATTCTGTTAAGGTTCCATCTGGATACTCATCGAACATAAAAAGTCTTGTGTCGATGAAGGACTTGAAATTGGTTGGTATGAAGTCTCATGACTGTCATGTATTAATGCAACACTTGTTACCAGTTGCAGTTCGTGGCATACTCCCAAAACATGTTAGAAATGTCATTATAAAACTTTGCTTTTTTTTCAATGCAATTTGTAGTAAAGTTGTTGATCCAGAGGCGTTGGATGATTTGCAGGCTGATATTGCTCTATGTCAATTTGAAATGTATTTTCCTCCATCATTTTTTGACATTATGGTGCACTTACTTGTTCACTTGGTGAGAGAAATTAAGATTTGTGGTCCAGTTTTCTTGAGGTATATGTATCCATTTGAGAGATACATGGGTATATTAAAAGGATATGTGAGAAATAGATTTCGACCAGAAGGAAGTAGCATTGAAGGTTATGCTGCTGAGGAGGTTATTGAATTTTGTACTGATTACTTGGATGATATTGATGCTATCGGTATTCCTAAATCTTGTCACGAGGGAAGACTGAAAGGTAAAGGTACTATTGGATGCCAAAAAATTGTGCCCAGTGTTGAATTGCGAGACAAAGCACACCTCCTTGTCTTGCAACACGTTACTGAGGTTCATCCATATTTAGACGAGCACATGTCCATTTTAAGGCGGCAGAATCCTTCAAAAGTTGAAAGGTGGGTTACTAATCAACATAATCGCTCATTTGCAAAATGGTTCAAAGATAGAGTGATGCAAGAATTATCACAAATGCCGAATAAAATTTCTGAAACTATAAAGTGGTTAGCGTACGGCCCTGGCATGCTTGTGAGGTTTTATGAAGCATATGACATTAATGGGTATACATTTTATACAAAATGTCAAGATGATAAGAGCACGATGCAAAATAGTGGAGTAACTCAAGTAGCAATGTCAAAAGATTTTTCCAGTGCCAAAGATACTAGCCCAATAGAAGCCGTAATGTCTTATTATGGTGTCATTGAAGATATTTGGGAACTTGATTACAGGGAGTTCAAGTTTCTTCTCTTTCGATGTAAATGGGTTGATAATCGACGGGGTGTTCGGGTGGATGAATTAGGCTTCACTTTGGTGGATTTTGGTCGATTGGGTTATCTTGATGAGCCATTCATACTAGCATCACAAGCAAAACAAATATTTTACGTTCTTGATCCTGCCAATACTAAGTGGTCAGTTGTCCTTTAGGGCAAGAGACATATTGTTGGCATTGGTGATGTGGTGGATGAAGAAGAGTACGATCATTTTGACGAAACTCCTCCATTTTCAGTTGGTATACAACCAGATGCGATTATAGGGGAAGATAATCTTGACACAAATTACATGCGTGAGGATCATGAAGAAGGATTGTGGGTTGACCGTCGCTCATGATTAATTAATTGTGTAAGATTGTTTACTTTCATACTTAGTACTTTTTAATTTTGTTCATATGTGCTCTACTCATTGTTAATATTCTTTATATATGCTTTATTTATTCTTACTAACTTGTTTATATATTTTTGTTTATTTATATACGCAGATACGTGCACAGTCCCGTGAAAGTCGTGGCTGATTCTACCAGTTCATCTGATAATCAGAGTATTAGTCAACCGAGAAAGACTAGAGGACCAACAACTTGCAGAAAGATGAGGAGGAAGGGGGATGAAGTAAAGGTTATTGAGTTTGATGATCGCAATAGGCCGATCGGACCCCATAAGAAGAAGTTCAGGTCTTATATAGGGTCTGTGGTCCGTATTCATGTGGATATAAATATTAGTGATTGGCATAATGTCCCTGAAGGCCTTAAAGATATGATTTGGGAAGACATAAAGGTATTAGATCACTTCAAACATATTAAAATTAATCAATCTTGTATATTTTTTTTTTTTAGCGTGGTATAACATCCCATATTATTGTTGTATTTCAGAAGGAGTTCAGCATACCTGATGACGAAAGGAAAAAAATTATTTTAAAAGTGGCGGGGATGCGATGGAAAGATTTCAAGACTAGGTTGGTGCATAATTTCATTAACAATACACACCCAAAATATGCATCACCTACTCTGCTATATTATTACGTGACCGAAGAGAAATGGGAGCAGTTCAAGAAAGAGCGTGAAACTAAGATTTTCAAGGTATATTTAATTGTAGTGTGATGATTCTTATTAATTTCTTATCATTGAGTTGAAAACTAATGAATGTGATGCTTTATTTTTTCAAGGAAAAAAGAAAAAAGGTCAGGGAAAGCCAGTCGCACAACGAGCATCCACATTTTCTAGGCTCCGCTGGTTATGCCGGGATGAGGCCACAGTGGCTTTTATCAGACCCACTGTCTTCGGCCTCTTCGTGTGGGACAATTAGTTCGTCCATATTAAGCGATGATCGCAGCTTAGATTGGGTGCGTGCTAGATCAAAGAATAAAGAAGATGGATCTTATTACATCCCCAATGAAAAAACAAGGGAGGTTTACGCAAAAATTGTAAGTATAGCCTCCCAATTTTGTTCGTAATATGAATTAAATTTCACTTCAGTACCTATATTTAGTTTTCATTTTTTTTTTTGAAAACAGATTGAAAAATCTGAGGAAGCAACTCAAGGGACCTTTGTCCCTAAGAGACACAACGACGTCTTATCTGAAGCCCTTGGAAAACAGGATCATCCTGGTCGGGTTAGGGGATATGGTGTCTACATCACGGTGAGGGATGTATATGGAAAACCTGATGCGGCCAGCAGACGATCGAGTGGACTTGTGTCTGTAGATGATATTAAGGATATTATCATGAAGGAGGTGGAGGTTGGTATCACCGAGCGGGTCAGAAAAGAGTATGCAGCAAAGGTACAGAGTAAGATCGACAGTATGCAGCAGAAATACGAAGCTCTCCTCCAACGCATGGGCTTAAATGTTGATGCTAAAATGGACATAACTCCACATCCCCGACCACCAACTCACAGTAGTTGCTACTCAGTTAATCCAGATCCATTTGACGAGCTTGAGGTATTTAATGTTAAATTATTTTTGAATATTATCGATTATATTCCAATTATTAGGGGTAACATTTACTTTCAATCATGTTGAACAATAGAAGCCGATCCATTGTCGTCTCGCCGTAAGTTGTAATGGTGAGAATCAAATAGTGGCTAGGGGAATGGTTTTTCCATCCGGACCAGAGATTGTTGTGCACCATCAACAACTATTGGTTGATCATGTTAAAGTGTCAGTTGATGATGTTGTACAAGGTGCCGAAGAGTCCCTTCTTCCAGTGCCATCTCCATACTACAATAGGGTGGGGGAAGTTATTGGAAGCTTCTGTCAATGGCCTAAAAATTTGGTGATTTTAGGAGAGGTAATAATAATTTTTATTTACATGACGTTTCTTTCGAATTTTACTCACATTTAAAATTATATTAGACGTGTTATGATGATAAAAATTCTGTAATTGCAGGAAGAGTTGACAAAAAAGGTAAAAAAAATTGGAAAATGTAAAAATACCCAGAGTTTTGATCTATCATCTACCCGACGACTCCCGCTCGTTGATGATGCAACGTTACAACGTCTAGGTGATAGTTTCAAGCGGCTACACACTCTGATCCTTACATTTCCTGTTGGTACAGACTACATCCAATTGCCTTTAGATGCATCTGTGCTTCATCACAAGGACGATGAAAGTCTTTATGTTACAATCGACGACATCACCGACTTGCTTTCAATGAGACGGTAAAATATATCTATCTTGCAAGTATTCATAATGTAAGACTGTTTAATGCATATATATATATATATATATATATATATATATATATATATATATATCTCATTTAAATTTTCATTTTATTTTATTCATTGATTATTATTTTTAGGTTCCTTCATGGGTTGTGTGAGGAAATCGGTGTTCAGGCAATTGGATTTATGTATCCGTCAAAGATTGCGTCAATCAGAGTAAAAACACAAGAAGATAGTGTTGTGAGTTACATGGTTGAAGCAATGACAGCACTGAGATCTAAGAAATTCATTTTAGCGCCGTACTTCCAGGAGTAAGATCATTTTTACTTAAAATTTAATTTGAACCATTAGACATTGCAATGTGTATTTACACGTTCATAATACGTAGGAATCATTGGATGTTGCTTGTGATATGTTGCGAAGCCAACAAGGTGTACTTCATAGATTCAGCTCAATCTTGTAAGCGTACCATAGAAATCAAGCCTTCATTGAATATGTAAGTAATTATTGCATTGTTCATGATTTTTAGTTTAGTGCAAGGTTGATATATAAGTTGGGCTAGTTTCATAGAATAATCGTGGAGAATTTGATGTGAAATTGATGTGTATATGTTGTGATTATGATAGTTGTTAGGATAGTTTTCAATAATAGGTCTCTTTACAAGTTGGATAAGTTCAATTTTTAGGGGAGACTGTCAAAATTTTTTTAGGATTTTTGCGTTTCATTATTATCTCTATAACTTATTCATGATCTCCATCGATATTTTAGGGCTTTCCGAGCATTTTGGTCATTAGAAGGCCAGAGGACACATTCCAATGTAAATTGGAAAAAAAATTCGGTATGAAAACTAGCTAAGCTTTCCAAGTTTTTACAAATCTTTGAATTATATATATATATATTCACTTTCATTAGATATTGATTTTAAAGGTTCAAATTTTAGCGTCCTCAACAACCTGGAGGAGATGAGTGTGGCTACTATGTTATGAGAAACATGTTGGAGATAGTCACGGCTCATTCTCAATTTACTTCTCTAGACAAGGTATAAGTTATTTATACGATTTCTATTTTATAAACATAGTAATTATTAATTCTTTTTTAATTGTTTTTAGGCATTTCAGGAATTTTACTGTGTATAATTTTGATTTTTAATGTTATGTATGTACAAATTTGTTGACAAATTAATTTAAAATTCTATTTGTTGAGTTATTTAATTTTTTTATGCATTTCTATATATATATATATATATATATATATATATTGATTGATGATTGTTGATTATTGATGGGATGTACAATGTGAACAAAATATAATATACAGTTGTGTGCGTGCGCGCGTGTATAGGAGGTTTGGCGGTAGGTTAGATCAATAAAAGGCGTCGATTGTGTCCTTTAACCGATGTAATAAAATGCACTCATGGGCGTCGGTTTTAGGGGCACAACCGACACCCACGATGGTACTATGCGCGTCGGTTGTAGGGGCACAACCGACGCCCATAGTTATATTTTAGGCGTCGGTTGTGCCCCTACAACCTACGCCTTTTGGTATGTTTTAGGCGTCGGTTGTGCCCCTACAACCGACGCCTTTTGTTGTTTTACGCGTCGATTCACAGCCAACGCCTAAACTCTGAATATTGTGCGTCGCTTCCATAGGCGTCGCTGCTACAACCGACGCAAATATCCCTTTACAACCGACGCGAATAACCGTTTCTGTACTAGACAAATCAGGTTAATTAATTTTTTAAATAATAATAATAATAATAAAATTTAATTAAACCTACCTACACCTCACCCTAACTACCCAGCCCCCACCCTCCATTAATACCCTAACTCCAATTCAATTTATATCAACAAAAACTACGCCTCCAATTCCAAATTAGAACACACAGCACCACACACAGAAAACTCGAAATCGTTCTCTTCTTCCCACCATAAATGCCAATCTCACCCCTCCAAGATCCATAGCATCTCGTCATTGCCCACGCTGAAGAAGAGGAAGAAGAGCCCCCTGCCGACAACAAAACTCACCCACTCAGGCGACTATTGGTGATGGTTGTGGTCAGTTGGACTGGGATGATGGTTAGTAGTGGTGGCGGTGATTTCTATTTCTTTTCTTCTTAGACACCGATTTTTGATATTTCTATTGTTTGGTGGTGACTGATTATGGTGGCTTTGGTGGGACAGTTTGGGTGGTGGTTTGGTGTGAGGCAATGATGGGGATGGCAGTGGCGACTGAGATGGTGTGGTTGGAGGAATACACGGTCTGTCAATTGGTGTGGTGTGGTTATGGCGTGTTGACATTTTGGTGTTGGAGAATGGTGTAAACTTAGACTGTATCTGTAGGTGGAGGAGTTACTAGTAGACAGTGGTGGTCACGTCACATTCATGTTAATTTCTCAGGTCACATGGTAATCCCTGAAGTCACACATTCATCCCTCGAATCACACGTTCAATTTTTCTCAAGTCACATTCATATGCATTCAGGTTACATTCATTTGCGCTTAGATCACACTTTTGTTTCTCAGGTCACACGTACAATTTCTGAAGTCCCACATTCAATTACACAGCTTACATGTTAGTTTGATATGATTGTTGTGCGAGGCAACGATGGTGAAGTCTAAATAGCAGTGGTAATTCGGTGTCAGGTCACATTTTCTTCGATCTCAGATCACGTGATGTATCAGGTCACATTAATGCGTTGGAGATGGGGATAGTGATGGGAATCGATCATGATGGTGATGATGGTGCATCGGAGATGATGGTGGCGTTAACGGTTATGAGGCAGAGATCTAATTCTGGGCAACGACGACTTTGAATTTATGGGTTGGATTGGGTTGGGGTGCTGAAAGCAGTAATGCGTGATTGAAGGAAATATTATAGTTACCATATATATAAGAATTTATAATTTTATATGTAATTAGGACCTAATATTAAAAAGAATGTAATTTGTTTTTCAATTATGAATTGTGATTTTATAACAATCTAATATATGTATTTTTCCTTTTAATAAATTAGTATTTAATTATTTGATTTTAAAAATTTTAAATCTAAACATATGATTGGGCTTAATTAGCCGAAGATTATATACTCATGGATCGGTGGATAGAATACAAATTATTCACTTTCAATTTGTGTGTAAAATTATGCTAGTAAGTTTAAAGAATGTTGATTATGTCTTCTCCATTTGGTTCCCGGTCAACATTTTATTATTTATTTCCAGATTTTAGTTTTTCCTGAAACGTTAAGAAATTCTAAAGGATTGGGGCTTTTGTGTGCATTTTGTGCAGCATAATTCTCCTTTTAAACCATATATATATGATGGTTTCACAAGAGAAACTACTTTTTAAAATTTTAACAGAATGTACAAGTGCCAAATACAACGAAACTTGCTGGATGTGAAAGGATACGAAAACATGTTACATCAAGATATTTTTTTTTTACTACATCATACTTTATTAAAACATAAACAAATGAAGTTTTCTTGTTCAGTTCATACTTTGACACGGTGGATCGAAACCATACTCTACTTGGTGAATCATTTACAAAAGTTCTTTATAAATAACGACATGCCAACATTTCGTCGGTCCTTTTTTGAAAAGTAAAAAAATGGTAGAGGTTTTGGAGCAAGAATTTTTGACCAATTGAAATTGTTGACTTTTCAAAAAATTATCTAATGAAATATTATCATGTGACTGTTTATAGAGAAATTTTACCATACAAAAACTAATAATGTGAATCAAAAGAAATTTATAATTAGTCTACGCAAGTAAACATATTTCTATAATGTTGATTAAGTGATATTTTTTTAAATTTAAATTATTAACTAATTCATAAAATAATTAAAATAACCTTAAATTTTTCTTTAGTATAAACTATAAATGTTGTTTTCTTGTACTGTATTTTATTTTTTGGTTAAAATTATTATGAGATTTTTTAAAAATTATTGCAAAAAAAAAAAATCTATATTAATCTTAAATTATTATTTTTATTGTTATTTTATTAAGAAATTTCAATGAATAATATTTTTATATAACTTTATTTAGCAATAATTTTTTGCTGAGAAACTAAATTTATTAAAATGCATTTTTTTAAAATTATTAATCTTAAATTTATTAAAACTTATTGATTATGTAGCATTTTTTTTAATTTAAAATTAATAACTCATTCATTTAATAGTTAAAATAATTAAAAAATACTGAGTTATCAAGTCTCACAAACCGTCTAGATATAGAAAGAGCACCTCACATTGTTTATTTTTTTAAAGTCACGTCAGCTTAACATTGCACCCCACATAATTCATTGGAGAAGTATTTTAAAAACTTTATGTCTACTTGTTGACATGTCATATAATTTCTGCCAACCCATATAATGCATTGGAGATGTTCTTAGAGTCGGAGCCGATAAGGTGAATTTTCACGTATATCCTACCCACAAAAAAAAAAAAAAAAAAAAAAAAAAAGTAGTGATACGAAAATTTGACCTCCAAATTATTGGATATATCTATTTAAAGGAGGGTAGTTTGATAAGTGTAAATGCAAAATCTAGGCAGGTGTGAATGCCACCGCCCATATTTTGGCTTCATTCATTATACATATGTATATGTATATAATTCAGTATTTTCCACTTAATGTAATTGTAATTTGTATAATTATTTAAATCCATGTAGACTAATGCCTAATTTAGTTCTAATAAGTTTAGTTCTTAATTTTTTAAGTATTAGTATTACATTAAATAGTTAATATGATGTTAATGTTATTTGTATATTTTAATTATAATTATCATGATTATAATTTTTATTATTAATTAACATAATATTGAATGAATTCAATCAATATTTATAGCTATCAATATTAAAATTATTATTTAATTATTGATTTTTTTATTTATTTTAAATCTTATGTGTAGCTATCAATATTAAAATTGTGTTTTAATTATTAATGGTCAAATCATTCATTAACTTTAATATTACAAATCATATTTTTTGAAATATATATTATTATTATTAACTGTTTTAATAAATTAAGCATTCGTTTAGGTGTTATATTTTTGTTTATAAACAAAAATATTATTGCTTTCGAGGTAAAATTGTGGTTTAAAAGTAAAAAAGCATGAGATAAAATGGGTAAAAAATATGTTGTTTATAAATAATTTATATACAAAGTTATTGAATGAATGTTAGTATATATTGAAGACTTAATGTTTTGATTTTCTCTTTAGTTAATAATATTAATAGAATGTTTAATATTTATTAATTATTTTTAATTTTAATAACCTTTTTTTTAAAAGATTATAGAGTATAAGATTTTTAGTATAATTTCATGATCTCTAACTTTGCTAAGTTGTTGTATAATGATAGTTGGGAAATTTTCGAAATTATAATTTTGACTAATTTTTGTAAATGAAGTTATAATTGTATTGGTTAAATTCAAATATTTGCCCTGTTAAGATTAAACAACATTTCTAATTATTATGATTGTTGTTTTAAAAGCAAAAAAAAAAACAAAACACAAAAGTTAAACGCGAGAGACAAATATAGATTTCATCAAAAATATATTGGAACTTTCCACATCCATCAATATTTGTACTCATAATATTACGTCAAACATGATATACAATTAAAATAAACTACTAAATTTGCATTTTTTATGATGTTAATAATAATTTATAAAAATTATTGAAAACAATAGTCATTTATTATTCAAGTATATATATAAATTGATATTTACTATTCAGAAAGTTTTTAATAATTTACTATTGAAATCAATAGTCGTTTTATTATTTAAATATATAAGTTGATATTTACTATTCAAATAAGTTTTTATAATTTGAATTAGTTATGTTGTTTTTTTAAATTTTAATAACTATTGTACTAGAAAGTTATTTTTATGCCTTTATATTTGTCTTGGTTATGTATAAGTATTAAAATTCTATAAATACTTATTGAAATGGATATTGCAAATAACAACTTTTGCACATTGCAAGGTGAAATACTAGTTTGTGGTAAATTTACAATAGCGTGCTATAGAAATAACTTCGTTCGCCACATATCATCAATTTTTTTAGTGGCATTTGAGTGAGTGATGGATGATATAACACGTTACAAAGTTTAGTAATCCAATGAAAATTTTGTGTGTAAAGTTCAGTTCTCAATCAAATTTTAATTGTGTAAAAAGTGTGTTTTTAAAAACATACTTACTCTAAGTCAAAGGAAATTACATAAAATGTCCATTTTCACATTATCATTTGCAAAAATGTCCCAATTTTTAGTGATGTCAATTTTCTTAAGTTTTGGACTTAAATGCCCCTATTGCAAATTTGAAATTCCACATTGAGGACAAGTTTTTTACTATTATATTTTATTGTGGTTGACCAATGAAAATATGACACCTAATCTATCTATATCCTATCATATCCTACATATACATATTTTGATTTTGGAGTTGTATTGGCTTTGGCTGCTTGCCTTTTGAGTATTCACTATTGTTTTACACTCATTTATTCTATTTTGGCCATTTCGTTATGGTTATTCTGGAGAAGCACTCCATTTTCGATAGAAACACCTTCTTGTTTGGGTTTGGTGGACATCCAAGTCATTTTCAGATTTTTCAAGTAGATTTGGCTATCCATTACTAGGCTGGTCAACCGCTTTACATTTGTGTGATTGTGCTTTTTGGTTCCACCCAATTTTTGCTTTGGTCTTTAAGTTCTTGTTGATATTTTACTTGGGATTCTTCTTGCCTGCACTATGGGCAAGGAGAAAAAGGACTTTTACTTGGTTTTATTTTGTCTTCAGGTTTGAAATATCTCTATTTTTTTTTTACAAAAATTTGCTATTTGCACAAGAAATAAATGTAGGCTTTGAGAACGAGTTTATTCTCTTGAAGAGTACTATAGTGTATGACATTAAATCATTTCACCTCTTTATCCTTATTACAACTCAATTGCTATTAATGAATAACTCCGAAGGGAGGGAAAAGAACAATGGATACCATTTAACTTAACACCTTGCCGATCTACAGCAGCATTTGATGTTGCTTTTCCATACTTCATGAAGTTGTAGTTGTTCTTCAGTCCTTGAATATTGTAGTGGAACAGGTAGGAAGAGGGAAAAGAGTGATGAAAAGGGGAAGAAAAACAATAGTTTTATGCATTTTTTCATTAAACTCCTGCAATTGATTTTTTTATTATTATTATTATTATTATTATTATTATTATTATTATTATTCACATTTTGCACATCTTTTATAGACTTGTCAAAGGGTGTTGTCATTTTTGAAATAGTCACCAAAGATGTTTTTTCATGTATTTTGGCTTAAACTACTTATATTGAACAGATTATATCATTCTTGACACATAATATGTCAATTATCTAGAAAAACAGGTCCCAAATGTTGAGAACTATATTTGTAAATGTTGAGAACAGTCATGAATATTGAATATTCAAGTGCTAAATGTCAAGATTTTATTTCTATTTCAAGTTGGTTTCCCTAATTTTAATTCTAAAATGACATTTTTAGACAAATCACACATCTAATATTCATTTGTTGCAATATTATGTTTGATGCTTGAGCTAGCTAGGAGATAGCAAAGCAAACAATACGTCCAAGTTTAATTGATATCGTCACTTCGACTGACAATGGATGTTGTTCGGTTGCAAAGCTACTTTCAGTCATCATCCTTTCGAGTCAAACCGATATTGGTCACTACTATACCACTGCAAATCCTGATCATCTACTACATCAGCTAGTGGTATATCATGTTTGGAACTTTGAATTTCATCTAAATTCGAAATTTTAATCTATCAACATTGAGTTTCTTAGAAAATAAATTGAGAAGATCTTCGTATCTTATGTCACTTCGAACAACAATGGAGTTGTCCAGTTGCCAAGCCACTTCCAATCATTATCCATGTTGAGAAAAGTACCACCGTGCGAGACAACGAACCTCATTGTATCTCCCGTACCTGGATGCCAGAAACGATACTATGTTGAGCTTACACGAGATAAAAGAACATAAAAATGCTATCTACAAGGTGTTTAAAATGATAAACAAGTGTTCAAGGAGTCCTGATACGTCATTCTCGACATATATAATATCGAGAATGACAATTGTTGTTCTAGACATTTTTAAAATGTTGAGATTGTGGATGAGTTAGTGTTCAAGGAGTCCTGATACGTCATTCTTGACATATATAATATCGAGAATGACAATTGTTGTTCTAGACATTTTTAAAATGTCGAGATTGTGGGTAATGAACTCACAAATGTTTATCATTTTAAACACCTTGTAGATAGCATTTTTATGTTCTTTTATCTCGTGTAAGCTCAACATAGTATTGTTGCTGGCACCCTGGTATGGGAGATACAATGAGGTTCGTTGTCTCGTAAGATGGTACTTTTCTCAATATGGATAATGATTGGAAGTGGCTTGGCAACCAGTCAACGTCCATTGTTATTCGAAGTGACATAAGATACGAAGATCTTCTCGATTAATTATGCTTCGTAGGCCCTCGGCCCATGATCGAAGATAATAGTATTGCCCAATCCTCACAATTAGGCAGCCCACGTGCTAAGAGATTAACTGCCCACTTCGAGGTTTTAATTGGGTCTCGACCCTGTTGCTCGATGGGTAGGCTTCGGAGACGACCCATTTAATTAGGACTTCCCTAATTATGTGCTAAACCTATATCTACACACACCCCCCTTTGGAAAAGTCAGAACACTCATTTTTCACGACATTCTCTCTTCTCTCTCGGTGATAGCGACTGCCCCTTTTCTCTTTGTGAGAACCCGATTCTTTTCTCTGTGAAAAGCCATTACCTTACTTCTCGCCCGTAGCTTGCACGCTGCCTTCCTCTTCGTGGGTGTTGGCTCTTGCTTTCGTGCTCTCCTACGGTGTAAACTGCGACCTGCGTTGGCTCCGTGTTTGGGCAGACTGTGTTCGGTTATTGTTGTGGTTTTGGTCCTTGTTGTGGTCGTTCCTTGTTGGGTCTACTTTGTGCAGTCCCTAGTTCGGCCTCTACTGTGGTTCCTCTGTGTAGCCTTGATTCGGTGTGGGGTTGTGGGTGTGTTGGCAGTGGGTTCTTTGGCCGGTGTTGGGGTTGTCTTGGAGTGTTCTCTAGCCGTTTGTAGTGGTGTTACCATTGTGGAAATTTGGCTGAATTTGAGCCCTCGATTTTCACCTCTTTCAGTCGGCTAATTTGGTACAAAAAATGGAGTTTTCATTACTTGCTTTTATTGCTTATACAATGATTCAATTACTTTTCCAATTATATTGTTTTCTTCTGTTGCATTGTTATTAATCTCGTTTTACTTTGTGTTGTGCGAGGTTGGATTTATCAACAGATACAATGAGGTTCGTTGTCTCGTAAGATGGTACTTTTCTCAACATGGATAATGATTAGAAGTGGCTTGGCAACCAGTCAACGTCCATTGTTATTCGAAGTGACATAAGATACGAAGATCTTCTCAATATATTTTCTAAGAAGCTCAATGTTGATAGATTAAAATTTCAAATTCAGTTGAAATTCAAAATTCCAAACATGATATACCACTAGCTGATGTAGTAGACGATCAGGATTTGCAGGGGTATAGTAGTGTCCAATATCGGTTAGACTTGAAAGGATGATGACTGAAAGTGGCTTTGCAACCGAACAACATCCATTGTCAGTCGAAGTGACTGTATCAATTAAACTTGGACGTATTATTTGCATTGCTTGATTTGCTATCTCCTCACTAGCTCAAGTATCGAACATAATATTGCAACAAATGAATAGTAGATGTGTCATTTGTCTAAAAAAGTCATTTTAGAATTAAAATTAATTTGATGTGAATGTTGGGAGACCAACTTGCAATAGAAACCATTAATGACATATTAAATACACAGCAACCTTAAATTACTATCGAAATTGATTAAAAAAAAAAAGTGATATAATTTAAGAATAACATGATGATCATGAAATTTTCTCCAACACTTTGATAATCTTAAAAATTAGTTCAACTAATTATTTAGTATGTTTTTCTCCTTTTTTTTTATTTATGAAAATGCATAACAAATAAAAAAAAAGTTCTCAATGCAAACAAAAATTTGAAAATAATACCTTCTTCCAAAATTTGTTGTTTGTGAAATTGATTCCACAATTTGTTCATAAACTTTTTCCCAAAATTAAAACGAATATTTCCTTTTCTTCAAAGGTTAGAACTTGGAATACGAAATCATAGTTGAGTTAGACATATTTTTCTCAAAAATTAAAGTGGTTATTACCTAATAGATAATGATGAGGTTCGTGTGTCTAATGCGTAAGAACAGACTCTTGCATACATGGAATGCTTCGATGGTTGGTCTTCAAAGAAATGATCATAATTTTTGCATATTGTGTCCGTTTTGGGCTCATAAGTACTTTTCTAAAACCTCTTGTCTCAATACGGCAGTTGAAGTTCCCAATTTATTATTTTTCAGTATTTGTTTATTTTGTTTGTAAGCCCAGCCCACAGGGACGGATCCCATTGAGGCCCAGGTAAGTTGTAGGCTCCCACTGAAATTTGAAATTTTTTGAGTCCAAATGGGTCGGCCCACATGAATTAAGTTGGCCCAAAAAAATTGAAAAATCCAAAAAATTGCTGTAGAAATACGTCCACTCACTGCTGCAGAAATTTTACTATAAGTAAGAAGACATTTTATAGTGGGAGACCTCATACATCTCAATTTTTCTCATATTATCGAAAAATCCCTTGCCCACCCCCATCTGTTTATAAGTTATAAGAGTAAATAGTTAGATAAGTAAGACATTTTTTTTACTAAGCGAAGCATTTTTTATTTTATTTTATTTTTGGTATGAGATTTAAGATTCTTAAACAAAGAAATTTGAAGAACCCGTTTAATGTATCATTATTTATAACTATCCTTATATTCGATTTGGTACTTAAAATCGTCGTCTCAATCATTTTGATTTAAAAAAATTCGGGGGCCCTGGGACTCGGGAGGGGGCCTCCCCCTTCCACAATTTTGGCTCTCATTCATTCTAACTCCTGGCTCCGTCCCTGTCAGCCCATTAAAAGACTATTGACTCATTAGGTTATTCATTTTCTTTTATTTAAGACACTTAAACATATTGTAGATGATAGGAATGAAACTCTTTTTTTTTTTTTTGGTGTGTGTGTTCATTAAGGGCGTGATAGTAATTTACACTTAAATTTAGATATTTTTGCAAAAAATATCAACATTAGATACTAATATTCCATTGGATATTTTTTGGAAATGTATCATTATTAATTTCATGATTTGACATTCACTAATTGAAATAGCATGCCATATATTTTGATTATGATTGTCACGTCGTGTATTGAATTCCATCAAACTTTTGAACAACGATTGAGTGAGTGGGGAATAGGATAACGTATTAAAATGATCAGTAATTCAGTACCCATTGAAAACTTTATTTAAACTTCAATCAAAATTTTCTGTAACCTTACTTTTTTTTTTATTTATAATTATAATCAATTTATAAATTACACAATTTATCAAATCAACTTTTAATCGTACACATTTTATCTCTTTAATTTTCAATCATCACTTTTTACTTCAAAATTATAAATAAATCAATTTATAAATCAAACAGTGTTACCAAATCGAGGCTATTTTATTTGATAGTGTTTTTAGAAATGGACAAAATAGAAATGTATTATTTAGCTTGAAGTTTGTCCTGTTGAAGAAAAATCAGAGAGCAGGGCGCAAATAATACAATGTTATTTTGTCCGAATGATGCTACTCAAACAGGGGCCGTCGAACATGCCCCCTCATTATAGATATAGTGACTTCACTGTAGCTGTAAGGGGGTCTGTTGGACAAGGCCCCTGTCACTGTAGCATTGTTCATTTTGTCCATTTCAGAGAGTGTTTGACAACTTTTTATTTATAATTTTTTTTTTTTTTTATAAATTGGTAAGTGGCAATATTTTATTTCATCATTTTATTTTATTTTATTTTTTGAAAAATCAACAATTGTCGATCAAGTATTTCTACCCATCATATTTTTCCTTTTTTAAAAAAAAAAAAAATGACTAACAAAATATTACCACATCTCAAGTTGTACAAGTTCAACCGTTAAAATTATCAATAAAATATACTTATCTACTCAAAGTCGACATTAATAGTTTTGAAAAGTCAATGCGGGTTGATCTGGACAAGTATATATCGTTGTAGAACTACAAAATATAATACTTCACAATATTTTATATTGGTCATTGTTGACGGTACCCAATTTTGAGAGTACTTACGGAACGTCAACACACAGATTGTCTATCGAATAGTGTGGATTTGTTCCACGCGAGGTGAACGGATCCCCTGGAGGTTTCGAACATTGGACCTATAGAACTTAAGAATTCCAAAGGCCTTCCCGGTACCAATAAGCTAACGTTGCCCTGCCTCTGGGGTACTTACGGGACGTCAACATAGTGTATTATCCATCGCGTAGTGTGAATTTGTTCCACCCGAGATAGACGAGTCCCCAGGGGGTTTCGAACCTAGTAGTATCAGGGAGGCCTTTGAAATTCTTATGTTCCATAAGTCCAAGGTTCGAAATTCCCTGGAGACGCGTCCACCTCACTTGGAACAACTACACACTACGCGGTGGACAATACACTGTGTTAACGTCCCGTAAGTACCCCAGAGGCAGAACACCGTCAACATAAAAACGCGCAATTCAACAACCGTGCTTTGAAAAAATTTCGAAGAAATTTGCACAAAGCTATCGCATCGGACGTTACATTAGCAATTCATGCCGAATTTCCACGAACCCGTCTGGTGTAGTTCCAACTTCCAATTATATATCTTAGAGCATCCACAATGAAAAATGGTATACAATGGATAAGTTAAATAACATGTTAAGAGAATCTTTTTTAGCACACGTCAAATTGTTTGTTAAATTTGGCTAGCAATTTAGTGAGTGATATGGCAATGTTTAATTGAAAAATTAGCCCAAAATCTTATTATTTTTTTCTTTTCTTTTCTTTTCTTTTCTTTTCTTTTCTTTAATTTTTTTAATATTCATAAATAAATAAAAAACTTGTTACTTTAATATTATATAATTTAATGAGATATTCAAAATGAGTATCATATTAATATATAAATTTTGCTATTTTAAAAATAAATATTACAACCCATAAACTCCAAAATAGAGTGATTTTAAACATTTGTATTTTTGGCCTAGTTTCATATATATGAAATTAGACTAATTCAGAAATATAGAAAATATAGAAAATTTCATACGTATGAAATTAGACCAATTCGAAAATATAGAAAATTTCATACGTATGAAACAATAGTTGTTTTCCTATCTATCCAAATTGGTCTAATTTCATAGTATGAAATTAGAGTTATTTAGAAACTACGAAAGTTGTTGTATGTTTGGTAAAAATCTGCTATATACATGTGTGATGTGACTTTTAACATTTAACTTTTAGCTAGAAGTTAACCCATCAATTGTAGCAATTTTCATTAGTTAACTTTAATATGTAGATATGACATTTAACATATAACTTTTTTTCTTATGTGGCTAGCTAAATTTAGTATATCCATTGTGGATGCTCTTAGTGGTTTAGCCCCATTTACCTCTTCTATAAGTTATGTCTTCAGTTTCGTCTGATTTTTCGTAGGGACTAAAAATCTACTCCCTTCGTCCAAAAAAGATAGTCCTATAGTTATTTTCACACAGATTAAGAAATAGTAGTTAGTATAGTTAGGGTATTAAATTTTATCAATATTTTCCATTTATACCATTTATCTCTTATTTATTGTTTTAAATAAACTCACTTCGTTTCCCACAAAAATTTAAAAATGCAATAGCTAAGTAGTTTCTGTGTATTGTATCAAGATACATTAAATAAGGGTATATGTGGAAATGAAATATTTAATACATGTTCATTATGAAATCTTTTGGGGACATACAAAAATAATATAGAAGATTATTTTTTTGGGACGGAGTGAGAACATTGTGTTTTGACGACCAATTAATGTGGGACTATTCTTGTTGTACCGCAGGAACGGTACCGCCTGGGGTACTGCCCCTCACATATAGGGGGGGTGGGGCCATGGGCGGACTTGTGAAGGAGTCAGTGGGTGCAGTCGCACCCACTGGCTCCCATTTTCTTCTCTTTTTTTGTTCATTTTTTGGGTTTTTTTTTCTTCTTCAAAATTTCAGCATATTATTGATTAATTCATCCATTTTACAATATCTCACACCCGCTGGACCAAATTCTTGAGTCCGCCTCTGGGTGGGCCCCTTTTTTTGGGGCCCCACCACCTTTTTTTCTCTCTGGTCGATATTCCCTGCGGTACAGCAGGGGGTGGGTACAACATGTTTAATTCATTAATGTGCATGAAAAGTGAACGCAATCTTCGGCGTGGGCCAATTATCCAGCTGGGTTACCTGAAAAATGTCACCCAATGTAATTTCAAACTGAATCACAGAATCGAGATGCATGTGCACTGATCATCTACATTTAACAAGCATGTGATGGGGGCACTTATGTTTCAATCAATTTATTAAACCTTCTCATTCTTACTTCTCCATCCAATATTTACATACTCTCTTTATTGAGATAATATTGTAGATTGGAGATATTGAGGTGTCTCAAATTACTTTTTAATCACGCATATTCTTTGAAACCAATTTATAATCACAAATTCTAACTAGAAAATACAAATAACACTAAAAAGAAATGTTATTTTAGTTGTCGAACAGAGGCTTAGTTTATTTAAATTTGGTATTCTAAAAACGTCACTAACGAATATAGATAACGTATTAATAAAAATGATTATTCGTCATTTATTTCATTAAAATTATAGGTATTCCACATTGTAACTAACGGTTCCATGTGATGACCATCTTTTCTTTATTGTTACGTCGTTTATTTTTTGTGGTGAAATTGGATGAATTTATCTCAATTCAAATCAATTCAAAATGTATATATATACTTACCTGATTGAAATCAAATTAATGTAGAGTTACTATGAATGATCTGTTGCTCGAATCGAGCACACCATGTTGCTAGGTATTGAGCAACATGGTACCGTGTGCCTGATTCGAGTAATAGATCGTTTCTTGTAAAGTTACTTGATTGAAAATAAATTAAAGTGTAGTTACTAGATTGAACAAAAGTATATTTATCTTATTAACACTTTTAAGTAAATGTAAAATTATTGCGAGTGGCATTCACCTCAATTCTGAATATGCAGGCTACATTTCGGAATTATTATAAAGTGTAGAAATCTGTATTATACTTTATGAAACATGGTTACGTATTTCAGATTCAATTTCACCTCTTTTTTAGCTGGAAATTTGGTAATGTGACTGACAATGGACATAATATTTGATAATCCTAGGGTGAATTCCACTAATGGTCGTTACTTGTTGTACGCCACTAATGATATGGTCAGCACATGTCATAGGTTGTAGTATAATCACACGAGATATTGTAAAAATTTAACAAATATGGGTGTGAAAAATTTCCTTACAAAATTAATAAGTATATTTTATATACTTATTTATATGTCAAAATTAGTGGAAATAGTGCACAAGTGGATGACATTTAAAGATAAATTGGACAATTGAGGAGTTAATGAAGTCAAATAGAGAAGTTTGCATGGTGCTAAAGTGAAAAAATCAAGAGTTGGAGGACTCAATTGAAGAAGTTTAGAGTTGAAACGATTTAATCGAGAAGATTCAAAAGTTTGGAGACTTAATTGATTCAATTGATAGTGGAGGACCAAAGCTGCAATTGAAAGGCAAGGACCAACTTATATGGACTTCAAAGTGAAAAATCACATTGAAAGGTTATACTATGCGATTGCGCACTATACGCCTGAGCAATCGCACGATGGTTGAAATTCTTCACCTGAGGCTAGAGGTTCTCGTTGGCTCGTCGGTTCGGCTCGTCAATTTGACGAGCCCATTAACGAGCCAATCACCTGCTCACGTAAAACGAGTCGAGCATGGGCTCGACTTGTCTAACCACCAGCGGCTCATGGCTCGTAATTTTTTTAACCAAAAATACCATTTATTTGAAGAAAAAGTGAAACAAAGAAATAAATTTTTTTAATTTTTTTTCAAACATGAAAACACTCTTATTCTTCTCCAGACTTTAAAATATATGTGTACTTGTGAAGTAATGCGGCGGCGACGACAACGGTGGTTGTGCATTAGAGATTGGGAAGTTAGAGTGATGGTGAAGATGATGCTGACGATGGTGGTGGTGGTGCTCGGAGATGGTGGCGACGACGGTGGTGGTAACGGTGAAAGGTGTCGACAGGATCTGAGAAATTTAATGTGGTGGGTTGGGGGTGAGTCTAATTTGTATAATTAATTAATTATTATAAATATTTTTATTACAACCTGATTTATGAATTTTTAAATTTATTTCTTTATAATTGAAATGTGTTATTGTAAACATAAACACAAGATTTGTGTATTTTCCCTAATTTAAAAGGTCTAATAATTAATAATTAAATCATTAAAAGACCTACTAAATTTTCTTAAGTATTTTATATCCAATATATTTATATATTTATTTACAGCTATTTTTTCATAGATTTTTAATATGAGATTGATATTTATTGGTTAAAAATACTAAATTACAAGAAAAAGAAATGTGTTGATAGCATAAAGTCTAACTAAGCATCTATATTGTACCAACTGGCCATATTCAAATTGTTGTCTATTATTCTACTTCCTAAATGCATATATTTGTAAAACACTGCATTTGATTTTTGAATTTTGGGTCCTTTTTGGTTCGTGGCCTCAGAGGATCTCCAATGCACTCCGTGGATTGTGGTTGACGTGACAATAAAATAGATAGACTTCTAGAGAGCGTGCATAAATAGACGGAGAAATAAAAAATTTACTCTCCAATGGTTCCTTCAACATTTGAATAATTTTGATTATGTGAAATTTTTTTATTTAAAATTAAAATTAATTACTATACATAAATTGAGTCTTATCTTCAGGACTTCTCACTATATAAAGAATCCAAATAAAAATAACTTGTATCATAAAACATGATTGGCTAACGTCCTTATTTATAATAGTTAAATAATTAAAAATAAAAGTTAATGCTGAGTGAGCATATCTCACGGAACGTATAAATGTAGACGTTCCATCCCACAATGTCTATTTTTTTTAGCGTCTGTCAACCTAACATCTTAATCCACGTTTTGGATTGGAGGGGGATTTTTATCATATTCCGCCTATTTGCTGACATGTCATGTGTATTTTCTCAATTCACGGAATGCATTGGAGGTGCTCTAAGAGATGCTTATGCGCGGCAGCTCGCTTATGTGATAACTAACCAATAATTTATTTGCCCCTCTTTACAGTCTTTAGAAGACGACGACAAATTAAGTTTAGAAGTTACCTTTATAATATAAATATGTTGCACGTAGTTTTCTCACTAACTTGCAAATCCCATGGTTCTCGAATGCAAGGGAAGGTGTTAACAATCGAAGAAGCCACGGCATTATGAGTTTTCAGATTAATCTAGAAAGCTAAATGTTACAAGTATTCCATAAACAATAATTGCTTTGAAAACCAAAGGTTACCTAAACATACAATTTCAGTCAAATAATAATAATAATATAATAATAATAATAATAAAGCACACTGCACGAAATCTGAAGATTACAAATCCATTCAATCATACTACGTGACCATAAAGTTTCAAAGTTGATCCCTGCAGTTTCAAAGTTGATAAGCACAGGGGTTCCACAGCAAAAGGGCTGTCGGCTGACAGCCTCTTTCATTTTATTTATTTTTTATTTTTTAACTTTTATTATTCTTTTATTTGATAAATATCATATTTGGTAAAATAAAAAATTTGATTTATAAATATGTCTATATACCACACATTTTCAAATCATTTTTTTCCTTTTATTTGCAATATTTTTTTCTATAATGTTTTTTCAGTTGAATTGTCATATCAATATTTTTTTTTAAGGGCTGTAACAACAGCCATTAAAATTCTCTTTTAATTTTTTTTTTTTTTGTTGACGTCGTTTTTTTTTTTTTTTTTTTAACCTTTCTTTCAAAAGTTTTTTGACAATTCATGTAAAGAAAAAAATATTGATTTGACAATTCAACTGTAAAAAAGCTTATACAAATAAATATTGAAAATAATTTGAAGAAATAATATATCAAAAGTTGAAATTGAAGTGACAAGTCATACAAAAAAAAGTAAAAAAAATAAATATTGATATGACAATTTAACTAAAAAAACATAAGAGAAAAAATATTGTAACTAGAAGGAAAAAAGTGATTTGAAAATTGTGTGGTATATAAACATATTAATAAACCAAATTTTTTATTTGACCAAATACAAGTAAAAAAAAGTTGAGTGAAGCAGAAAACATTCAACCATTTGAAAAATAATAATAATAATAATAATAATAATAATAATATTGGCCCCTGCACTTTGGAGAGATACCAAGCGCAGGGATCAAAAGTGTATAAAGTTTTAAACCTACACACGAGAACAATCTATTTATTTATCCATCATATTAACTCCAAAATTAACCGTTCACAATTCTTCGTTCAGATTTTTCGGGCAAAGTAGCTTTATCCATAATCTATTAGTCGCCTTGCCTGCCATCCTTGGCTCTGTGCTGTGCAAATAGCGATATATGATAAATTAAAATCACATATCATATGCTGCTTTAAACGACAAAAGCACACCTTATACTGAAACCAGAAAATTAATATCTGATATACTTCTCTAATGGCCATCTTTGGATATCCTGAAATTTTCTTGATTCTGCCATGCATAATTGTCCTTTTTTTCTTTAGAATTAGAAGTTGGAGCAAAGGCTTCTTGCCAACAGATTGGCCTCTGGTTGGCATGTTGCCCGGAATTCTTCGAAATGCGCATCGACTCCATGATTTTGCGACAGATATACTTGATGAATCAGGGGGAACATTTGAGGTTAAAGGGCCCTGGGTTGGTGATATGGACATGGTGCTCACTTGTGATCCTGCAAATATCCACTATATCTTGAGCAAGAATTTTGCAAACTACCCCAAAGGCCCTGAATTCAGAAAAATATTTGATATTCTAGGAGATGGGATTTTCAATGCTGATTCTGAGCTGTGGGAATTTCACAGGAGAACAACTTTGTCAATCATCAGTAGTGCCAAGTTTCATATTTTCTTGGAGAGGGCTGTTTGGTACAAGGTCGAAAATGGACTTATACCGGTGCTCGACTATTTCGTGGAACGAGGAGTCGAGGCCGATTTGCAAGACATTTTTCAGAGGTTTACCTTTGATAGTATCTGTAAATTGGTACTGAATTATGATCCAGGGAGTTTGTCCATTGATTTACCTTATATTCCATGCGAGAAGGCGTTCAATGATTCTGTGGAAGCCTTGTTGCATAGGCACATTTGGCCAGAAAGCATTTGGAAGCTGCAAAAATGGCTGGGAATTGGAAAAGAAAAGAAGCTAACAAAAGCTTGGGAAGCTTTCGATCAATTTCTATATCCTTGTATCTCACGCGAATTAAAAGCAATCAAAGAACACGACGACGACGGTTTTAATTTCTTAACAGCTTTCAGAAAGGCATGTAAAGAAAAAGATGTTGCTCCTGGTGATTCACCAATCTTTCTAAGGGACACATTACTGAATTTGATGTTGGCAGGTAGAGACACCACGAGTACTTCTCTTACTTGGCTATTCTGGCTCGTCTCTACTAATTCGTCGGCAGAATCCAAGATACTAGAAGAAATCGAGACGCGATTGCACGCCAAGAAGGATAAGAAATGGAGATTTTTCGACGTAGAGGAGTCGCGCAAATTAGTCTACCTCCACGGGGCGATATGCGAGTCTCTAAGGCTGTTCCCGCCTGTGGCTTTCGAACACAAGGCTCCACTTCAGCAAGATATTATCCCAAGTGGACACTGCATTAATCAAAACAAAAGGGTGCTGCTCTCTTTCTATTCAATGGGAAGAATGGAGAAGATTTGGGGGAATGATTGTTTAGAATTCAAGCCCGAGAGATGGATTTCTGATGGAAGAGGAGGAATCAAACACGAACCGTCGTTCAAGTTCCCGGCATTTAATGCCGGACCAAGAACCTGTCTAGGAAAAGACATGTCTTTTGTTCAGATGAAAATGGTTGCAGCCACCATTATCTATAATTACCATATTCAAGTGGTGGAAAATCATCCAGTTTCTCCTAATGATTCCATTATAATTCAGATGAAACATGGTCTCAAGGTAAGGTTATTCAAAAGAAACATATGATGCATCAGAATGTTTCACAATGATTTAGGGTGTGATTTACTATCCATGTAACTTCGATTTGTGGCAACTAATATGTGTAATAATTTGTGAAATTGATTGTGTAATATACATTTTGCACAAATAAGTGAGTCTAGGTACTGCGGACCATTCTGCAGTCACACGTTACAAACGCTGTTTAGTCCCTATTTGGTTTTGGTTAAAATATGATTTTAATCTTAAGTCAAATTCAAAAATTAATTTTAATCACACTTTTATATATCACACAACTTTTCAACTACCCATATCTCATTAATTTTTACTAAAATTTACTAAAAATCTTATATTAATCTATCTAAAACAAAGGCTTAGTATTATTCGTCCATAATTGTTTTAAGTACACGTCATATTCAAAGAACTTGACTATAATTGAAGTGTAAGAAGAGATTTAATGCACAACTCAAACATCGCCTTGAAAGTTACTAGTTGACAGTACCGCCTCTATTTTGTTCGGTTCTATAGCGACTACTTAGTCATTTCTAATTGGTTATATTATTTAATTATTATTCTATCAATTATATTTTGACTCGACTTAGCTAAATTTCACCTAGGCCCAAATTTCAAGCTGGCCATTTTACCTGTTTATTTATATGATAACTACTTAATCACTCGTGCGATGCACGGGAAGAAACGTTTTGATAAAAATAATTCAATATGAAATTAGATAAATCATTTTCATAAAATAAATAAATTTCGCAAATAAAAGATAATATCATCATTTATTGATTTCATATGACTATAAATTCTGGAATACTTCTTTGTACACAATGTTTTTTTTTTGATTTTGTTGTTCTTCCTTTCTTATCACAAATCAATATCTTTAATCTGGAACGATTTGTCACCCTAGAAATCGCAACATAAAGTTATCCATGTGTAAGCACCAGTCGTTTAAGAAGAAGTTCCACATGCAAGAATGATTGTCCCCGACTCTTATTGATAGTCATGGCATATGACACCATCAATAGAAATTGTCTTCTTTGAAATCTAATAAGTATCCTAGAATCAGAAGGGTTCAACGATAGCATTGGAATAAAGAACTTGTGTCTTGCATTGATGCCAGAAAAAATTTGACCTTCTAGAACATGGTCGTCAAGTTTTGTAACTATCAACCTTGTTCCATTGCTCAATCCCTGTGTATGATTAATATTTCTCAGAAAGAACTTGTGTCCTCACTTATCTGTTGCAAAGGTCCACCACGTGGCGCAATAGTGATGTCCATGTGTCCGGTAGTGTGTCAAAATCCACTGACAATCAATTCGACAATTTCATCGACAATAGAAAAATCATATTGGTCATCATTGGTCGCCCACCAACCAATAAGTATAAGTCTTAAATTTGAAGTGTTTCCTCAATCATCTTTTCTCAAATCGACCTAAATTGCCTTAACAATTTGTTGTATTTGTCTAGCATATCCTTCGAATCAGAAACTATTAAATCATGCAACATAGAATCGCATGATTCACTCCTACCACGGGCGGACCCAGGGTGGGGCCTCCCGGGGCACTTGCCCCAGGAAAAATCTCATTTTTTTTTTGGGCTTCTGGTAGGTAACTTTTTTGTTTTAATCTTCAAACTTGATTTATTAAGATATAAATATAATAGTGCACATTTACAGTGCACTCAGGACTAAACACTTTGAAGATGATACATTACATATAATTTCTTTTTTTTTTATATAAAAATAGTGCACCAATGGAAGTGGAGCCATGGGCAGTGGGGGATGTGATTTATGCTAATTATATTATAAGTGTGTAAGGTTAATATAATTATTTATTTGTTTGGGGATTGAATATTTTCAAATAATTTTTCATTTTTCGGTCTCTTCTTACAAAAAAAAAAAATGTTTGAGGGCAGTGTGATTTATACTAATTATATTATTAGTGTACAAGGTTAATATAATTATTTATTTGTTTGGAGATTGAATATTTTCAAGTACTTTTTCATTTTTCGGTCTCTTCTTACAAAAAAAAATTTCGAAGGCAGCCCCCCGTACAATCTGTGTGCCCCACTAGTACAAACGCTCTGCGTCCGCCACTGACTCCTACCCGGGGACATTAAAAGACATAAATTAAATTTTAGAATATCACAACAAAATTATCCGTAAACGATATAAACATAAAAGCAATAAATACATAATACGTACCTCACGACCCTTTTTCTGCTTTCAACCTCATTCACATTGTCACAATGTAAAGCGAGCAAATTGCAGAGCTGAATCATCATCAGGCAATAGACTCTCAATCTTATGACAATTTTAATCGTGTAATCTGAAGAGGGAAGGCCCTCTACCATCATTTAGCTCATTATCTATTCCCCCATAGAAGTGAATGAAAACATCATATTATATGTCTGAATGTTCTCAATGAAATTTTTAATCATGTCTCCCTGTCATATGACAAATCTTTCAAAATTAGAGGAGGATCTTCCATAAGAGAAATATTCACTTTCTCTTGTATACAACAAAGTAGGGGTGAACAAATAAACCGCAAAATCGAATTAAACTGCAACAAATGGTTTGGTTTGTAAAAATTTCAAACCACCTTAAATAATTTGGTTTAGGTTTCAATTATCAAAATCGCGATTTCAAACAGCCAACTCGCCAAATTTTAAAAAATAAAAATAAAGACAAATGTTCAATTTAAATATATATATATATACTTTTTATTGTCAACAAATCAAAATTGAGAAGACAAAGATTAATTTGTTCAAATCCACAATCATTTGGAAATAATTTTTCCTCCTACAATTCATTATCATCATCCAAGATATTTTCTTAAAATAAAATTTTTAATATAAGAGCTAACGATAGTTTACTTCTATATAATTAGTTTGTTTGTCAACATGAATTGATTCACAATAAAGCATTCAATTAAAAACTTAATACTATTTTTGAGCTAATTTCAACTCGAAATTTTAGATGAATATGTGTCTTTGAGCTCACTTTGAGATATACTAATTTATTCATCGGCAATCCGTGGTTTCAAACCGCACCAAATCGCAAAAAATAGTTTGATTTTATTTTGTTTAAAAAATGAAATGGTTTAGTTTGACTTTGAAAAATTTCAAACCGTTTTAAATGGTTTGGTTTGAAATATTATTAAAAATCGTGTTCACCCCACAGCAAAATAAGAACTTCGAATTACGACATGTTTTATAATGCTTATTCACTCTCTCCTCGCATCAAAAATTTTCTTTGCAAAAAAAATATTTAAATGTAAGATCTCCAATGTCCATGTACTCTGAACAGTCAAACAATAGATGAATAAGTTAATAATATAGATCATGCTATAAAAGATAAGATTTATTGTTTTGACCATTGACAATGAAAAACAACACGTATAAGAAACGAATTCGATAATCATAAAAAAAGAAAAAAACTAAAATTGTGATTGACAAAGATGCATCAAATTCATGGTATTATAAGTTTTTGCAATTTTTTATACAACATAATTATTTTTTGATGAAAATTATAATATAATATTGATCATCTCAATTATCAGTTAAGTAAATTGGGAGACAATTTACTTATTGTTATAAATATTTAAGAATCTTAAATATTGAATTAATAGTATGATTATCTAAAACAAAATTTAATACAAATTGATTAAATATTCAATATAAATATAAATGAAAATTCGATATTAGATTTATATGACAGGATGAAATTATTCATCTATAAGATTGATACCAATAAAATATCACAATTATTGAAAAAAATTATTTACGTATTAAATGTAACTTTCTATAAAAATACTAATTAAGTTAATAGAACGCAATACAAATGAACTCAAATTTTTAGATGTACTAAATAACTAAAAAAATAAGATTATTTATAAAAAGTTTTATACAATAAGATTTATTTAGTATTAGATGCGTGATACAACTTCGATATAATTCTGAACTGAAAATTTTGCATTGAATTTGTATGACTGCACACAAATACTTATTTGCAAAATTCAAAACATTAAAAGATAAAAAAGAATTATGAAAAGAGAGGTTTAAACACAAATAATCAAATATAAATAAGTAAAAAAAAAATCTCCATAAAAATATTTAAGTGAAAGTAGTAGTGTGACCACAATAAAAGTTGAATTTTGGTCTTTGGAGTGTGAAAGCAATAAAAGTTGATTGTGAAAATAAATGAAATATATAATATATAATATTGTATAAAAAAAAAAATCACAAAATGTTGTGTCAAATTGGCGGAAAATTCTCCTCCTTTAATATTAAGTAAGATAAGATTGTGCAATGCATGGATTCAAACACTTAACCTAAGGATTGAGTGGCGACCCAACAATTGGGCTTCTGTTTTAGCTAATATATATTAGTCAACTGAAGAAATATTTGTTCCAACAAATTACACTTTAATAATAATTGTATAAATATATGTTTAAACAAAGGCTATGTTTCGCAGACCAAGCTAATAAGTTACCTTATAGCTGAAAAGCTAATTGTGAGCTGATAGCGAATAGCTAAAATGCTAGTTGATTGAAATAGAAGTGTTTGGCAAAATTAGTTGAAAAACTAGTTCAGAAATACAAAATGGTATAAAAGGAAAAAATATCTTAAATACCCTAATGGCATAGGGGTGTAATTTTAAAATAATAAAGATGCTAAAAATGGAATAAAAAATGAAAAACTCATAAATCTTATTTGAAAAGCTTGTAAAAGTAGTTTTTGAGATACGCTCCAACTTCTCAAATAAGCTAATCAACCAAACGGAGCTTATTGTAGTAGATGAAGTTTATAAGCTTTCCGAATAAGCTATAAGCTAGCTTATTTGACTTATCAAACATACTCAAAGTAACTTTATTGCAACGACAACAATAAAAAGTTGTTGCAATAGGTAACCCCTATTGCGACGACATTTATTGTAGTCGCTATATTTTGTGACGATTAGAAAAGTTGTCATAATATGGTATTTTGCGATGACTACATTTGTCGTCGTACTAGGTAGCTCTTATTGCGACTTCTTATGTTGTCGTCGCAATAGGGTAGGCCAATTGTGACGACTCTGAATGTCACCGTTAATCTTCGTAGCATTCGCGCCACTTTGTTGTAGTCTATTGATGTGTGTACACTTAAGTTTGTTTCCACCTTCTGATCAACCCATGCCAGTCTAATTAATTTGACGTCAGAAGAAAAAATACATTATTGCTACACTGTGTTTGTTTATCTCTAGTCTAATAAAATATTTAACTCTGAATTGGGTACTCGATCACTAAGGAAAGTCTTGAATTTCGAAAGATTTTTTTTTTTTTTTTTGATAGATCCATTTCTTTCTTGTTTCTTGTGTTGGGACGAATTCCCTCTCATCAATATATCCTTCGATACTAGAAAAATAACCCAAGCGGTCTACCTCGGGACGGACCCCAACCGAAAGGATCCACCTCACACTATTTAGCTTTACTTGGATGAAAGGTCAACAAATGTTGATAGCCTCCTTAATTCGTGCACTCCAGTTTTTAAGAGCCTATTTGCTGTACCGATTATTTTCAGAAAGTGGGGAAAATTTTCAGGTGAGTGGGACCCTTCAATTTAACTGGATTAAAATAATGCAAAAGTATGACATCAGCCTGCATATTTTTATAAGAAAAATGTTATTTCAACAACAATAATGAACAACATGATAAACAATACACTCACATGATTATATTGTTTATGTATGTTGTCCAAGTAGCAGGACGCAATGCCTTCCAATTCACTTTTGACCATTTCTTTAATTTTTGGAATCGACTTTTCAACAAGTGTTTTCTCACTTAATGGATTGACTTTTCAACCAAAACAATGTATTTCCAGTCCATTTTTGCCAACCACAACTTTAACCATGTGAAATAATTAAATGGGACGTCCAATTATATTTTCCCAAAAAAAATAAAAAAATAAAAATTGGTTCACCGTGCACTTCATGTAGCACATCGTAGTCGATGTCCATGCTTCTTGTACGAATGACAATTAATAGGTTTCTGCCCGAATCGTATTAATTGTCACTTTTTCGAATACATATGATAATGTTTATTCATCGGTTCTTGTGTCGAGAGCGGTTCTACTTATTTTTTTTATGCTCTTTCTCCCGGAGTGTGCAAATGTTGGCCTCGAATAAAATTTTATAGGTCATAAATTATGAAATTAATTGATCACACTTATTTCTCGATAACAAATTATAAAATTAATTGTCAGGACTTATTTTTTGTTCACAAATTACAAATTCGTAGGTCACAACTTATTTTTCGATCATAACTTATCATAACTATGTCATAAATTACAAATATTATATGTCACGACTTATTTTTAGAGTACAAATCACATATTTTATATGTCATAATTTATTTTCCAACCACAAATCACGACTATTTCTTGGTCATAAATTTATATGTTACGACTTATTTCTCATCATAAATCACAAATCTTAGAGGTCATAAATTATTCTTTGATCACAAAACACACATTTTATAGGTCACGGTTTATTTTTCAATCACAAATAACAAAATTTATAGGTCACAAATTATTCTTCGATCACAAATCACAAATTTTGTTGGTTACAAATTATTAAATTAATCGATCTCAACTTTTTTCTCGATCACGAACTTATTTTTTGGATCACAACTTATCAAATAAATGATCACGATGATCTCTCCTCATCCCACCCTCAATCACCCCATTGCCGTCGCCACAACCATCAGCGCTGCCTCCAGCGACACCGCCAATATGCCAATACCGCCACATATCCACAAACCTCCATCACTAGTCACCAACGCTTTAGATGCATCACCACTACCTCTATCATGAACAGAAAAAATTCCAGTTGCTCTTTTCACGATATGTCCAAAATATATATATATATATATCCTTTTTATTTTGCTGTAACTTTTTATACCGATCGGCTTATCTTCAATCATCAATTCAATTAACAAGATTCGAAATTGCAAGAACTGAAATTACATATAATTTCTATGTCCCCAAGGCTCATAATCTTGAATTTATTTAAAAAGAAAATTAAATCAAGATGATGGAGTCTTAATCCACATATTTTGTTACAACTCGATATAACAAATTATATCAAGAAATTACCACAAATAATTGGATAACAATTATAATTCAATCAAGATGTAATAAATTATTCCCAGACATTGCTGACTAGAATACGCAATCAAGATTCAAAAATAACAAGCACGTGAACGGTCTAGATTTCTCTAATAACGTTTATAGGAATGAGGAAATAAAATTACCTGAAAATTCAAAAATAAAAATAAAATAAAAACTTTAATTCAAGGGACAAGATCGTCTAGATATTCATATGTATGTTATATCAAGAATAAAATAATCAAATTTATTACCTAAATTCTATGATCAACTCTTGAATTGGACCTGATTCACAAACTTTCAGCATTTTGGACCACTAGCTTCCAACTTTTAATATCAAGAACCTTATGCTCAAACACTCTAAGCCTTCTACAGTATTCTCCAAAGTCAAGACAACACCGGTGAGCAGCTACAATCTTTTAATTAAATAAAAAAAAATGTTGGACTAGACAAACATTAAAACTATATTTTCTCTCTTCTCCAAATTGAACAAAGGAGTTATTGTATTCTGTATGGTGTAGAATTTCTAGACACTAGTCTCAAATAGTACAAATCCAAGTACAATAAGAATTTCAAATTTAAACAAGAGTTTTAATTAAAATCAATCTAGGAGTTTTAATAAAGTCAAAATCTAAATAGTTTATGTTTAATTATTTGAGTAGTCCTTGAACTTTATTTACAACCATAATTAAGTTTATAACTTTCATAGCAATAACAATTAAGTACAAAACTTTATTGTGATTATAATTAAGACCAAAACTTTTACAATAATTGCAATTAAGTTTAAATATTTTATGGAGCTATCACATGGTCCCGATCAAACATATATTAACTAAGCTCCAATAATTAAATCTCGTCTAGTCGATCTTGAACCACCAAATCTAATTATTAATCTTTGTTTTTCCATTAAAGGCAAAAGACTGAATTCACGGAATATATAAAATTACAGAAGTCAATCAATCTGTAATATTTTCCTCTTACCAACTGTAAATGTATTTTATCCCCATTCGAAATTCGATATTCAATATTTTATGGAGCTACCACATGGTCCCGATCAAACATATTAACTAAGCTCCAATAATTAAATCTTGTCTAGTCAACCCTAAACCACCAAATCTAATTATTAGTCTTTGTTTTTCCATTAAAGGCAAAAGACTGAATTCACGGAATATATAAAATTGCAGAAGTCAATCAATCTGTAATATTTTCCTCTGACCAACTGTATATGTAATTTTTCCCTGTTCGAGATTCGATATCCAGGTACAAGCATAAATGATGGTTTTGTTCCTCTAATTATTCTCGTTAAATTAAACCTTGGTTTGATACCATTATTCAAAAACTTATTTTTCCTAAAGCTTATTTTCAAGCACACATCCTGTCAATAAAAAAATATACATGTATCCCCAAATTTTTTTGCTTTTTAACTACGCATTCTTCAAAATTTACTATTACAAAATGCATTTCTTGTGAATAATGATTATCAAACAAGGACTAAGTTCAATTTTCTTCAACAGTCCTGTAAACAAATCACAAATGTAAAAATTAGCCGTTGTTAAACACTGAGCTTGAATTTTAATTGTTCAACAAATATATTTAAATTACTCTTAACATTTTTCGAAGCGACGGTTCTCGAAATGAATTCAAGTTCTTTACTTCGCTCATTCTCAAGATTTCGATTCACTGAAATATTTGACCAATTAAATTGATCTTACCCATTTGTGAATCAAAGAACTATTAAAAAAGATATGCATAACATTGTCAATGAATTTAGATGAAATGTATGACGATCTAGAGGCATTTAATTATCCACGCGGTCATGTTACAAAATTAAACTTGAAACATTGTCCATTTAATACATTCCAAGTGTATTAGTGTTAACTTTAACTTTTTCTATGAAAAGGACAAGTCACAAATCCAAATAGTGAATCGATATACACTCTAATCTTCAATACAAGGTGTCGACTTTTATGCATTGATTATGAACAAAATATTTATGATCAACATAAGTTGTGTCACACTCTATTTTTTAATGCAAGTAACCGACTTATATTATCACAAGTACTCATTAACACTTTAACTTGCGTGCTCAATAATAAATAAATATATAGAATGATTTATTTATTATAAAATATTATTTTATCACAACAAAATATATTTATATGTGCACACAACAACATATGGAGCAGATTGACAGACATGGACTTCTCAGCTTTAGAGGATTATAGATCTATTTTTTCTTTTGATATACGGAGTGTGTTTTCTCCCATTTATTTCTTTCAGTTCGTTATCTCCCATATATATATATATTCCCATATTAATGGGGAAAGTGGGGGATCTGTGAAGATTCAGGACAAGCAATGGGCAAAGATGAAGAGATACTTTTTTTTTTTTATTATTATTATTATTTTTTTAAGTAATTTAAAAAGTTCCAGTTTGCAATAACAAGACTTGCAAAAAAGCAAGTCTCTCTTGAATTTTGAACTCATGTAATCTTTTGGGTTCTGCATTCCAGCTTCGATTCAAGCAACTCCCCCAAAATGCCTTCTCTCCTTCAACTTACGCACCAGAATTAATTCATCAGAATTGCACTTCCCAAATTCTTGCGGGCATTTTGCAACCATTGAGACAGAACACGGGTTCATGACATTTACAATGCCAGCCAAATTGGCAGAATGTAGGAACCATAATGACCAATATAAAAGTCCCAGATGACAAACAGCAGATCAGCTAAACATATGAAATTTAGCCTATAATAATTTGGTAATATCTACAACAGATATGTTGGCTATTTCAAATTACACCGAAATATTTTTTTTGTTGTTGTGTTATTTACTTTTCTTTATTACAGAATCTTCAATGCAAAAAGAAAGAGAAGTTCATTACCTACAAACTGGCCAGTTCTTGGTATGATGCCAGCACTAATAGTCAACGCTCACAGATTCCATGACTATCTCACCCAGCTTCTTGAGATCACTGACACGTTTTGGTTTAAAGGCTTTTGGTTTTCTAACACTGAGATATTACTGACTAGTGATCCAGCTAATGTTCACTACATATTGAGCAAAAAATTTCCGAACTTCACAAAAGGTCCCGATTTCAAGAAGATATTCGACATTTTAGGAGATGGGATATTCAATGCAGAATCAGAATCGTGGAAAAACCAAAGGAGAACCGTTATGTCGTTAATCAATCACCGCAGGTTCCAAAAGTTCATTGTTACAATTAGCCAAAACAAGGTGGAAGAAGGGCTCATCCCAGTTCTTTAGAATGCTGCAAAAATGGGAAATGAAGTGGATATGCAAGAGTTATTTCAGCGTTTCACCTTTGATTCTGCTTGCATTATGGTTTTAGGCCATGATCCAGCTTCACTGTGCATTGATTTGCCACATTTGCCATATGAAAAGGGCTTTGCTGATGCTGAGGAGGTACTTTTGTACAGGCATATTCTCCCAGAAACTTACTGGAAGCTTGAAAAGTGGCTCCAAATTGGCAAAGAGAAGAAACGACATTGTGGATCAATTTCTGATGCATTGTATATCACTGAAGCGACAGAAAATGAAAGCCATGGACCGAATCGCAGAGCACGAAAATGAAGATTTTGCATTCTTAACAAGCTATATGAAAGCAGTTGGTGATGGACCTGATCTCATATCTGACAATACATGGAAAGACACCATGCTGAATTTAATCTTTGCTGGTAAAGACACAATAAGTTCAGCTCTTACATGGTTCTTTTGGCTACTATCGACAAATCCGATTGAAGAAAAACAAGATTCGAGAAGAAATCAAGATGAATTTTCAAGTCAACGAAAAAGGAAAATGGAAATTTTCCAACACGGAAGAGTTAAAGAAACTGGTTTATCTACATGGTGCGCTGTGTGAATCATTACGCTTATTTCCACCAGTGGCTTGGCAGCACAAAGCTCCAACGAAGATGGATATTCTTCCAAGTGGACATCAGATCAAGCCGAACATGAAAACTTTTTTATCCTTCTATTCAATGGGAAGAATGGTATCCATATGGGGGAAAGACTGTCTAGAGTTTAAGCCAGAAAGATGGATTTCTGAACAAGGACGGATCAGGCACGAACCATCTTTCAAATTTACAGCATTTAACGCAGGGCCGAGGAGCTGTTTAGGGAAGGAGATATCTTTCATTCAAATGAAAATAGTTGCAGCCTCCATAATAAGCAGATTCCATTTTCAAGTGGTAGAAGGCCATGCTATAGCTCCAAGTAACTCTGTTGTGCTTCACATGAAACATGGAATGAAGGTTACTGTATCAAAAATGTTTGATGAATCCTAGAAATATATCATGTTTGGACTTGGGAATAAAATATGGTTTCTGTCTGTAATTTGCCAATTGTTAACCGACATCTTTGTAATAAAGCTGTTGGGTTTTTTGATACCCAATAAATTCGGGCGATGATGTAAAACAGTTGTGGGAATAAAAACGACACATCGATAGATAGTTAGGCTCGATAACGACTCGGGGCCACTCGAAGTGACTTAATTGGTAGTCGCTCGTGGCCCACTTGTATGGCCCATTTGTTGTGGATATTTTGGATAAAGGCCTTGGATTTAGATAGTCGGCCCATTTGGATGGTTGTTATCTTGCTTGTGGGTTTGGGCTTTTGGGAGTTAAGCCCAATCATGACCTAGCCCTTTACCACCCCTATAAGCCCCTACCGTTGCCATTTTATCTTGAGGGTTCTGAGAAGAAATTTGAATTGGAAAAAAGGAAAGGAAGAAGCTGGCGGTTCTGAGAAGCTGGCTTACTGCTGCCTTCATTGTTCATTTTTCTTCCTTGGTGATATAGTTCATCTATATTTGGAGCGACCAAGGTTGTGTGTTTGTTGAGTCGAGCTAGATATTGAGGTGTCTTTGTTGAGTGATTACTGAGCCCAAGGTGTATCAAGATTCAACTATATTTTCAACATGGTATCAGAGCCAATGGTGGCTGAATAAGAAAAGTGAAGTCGACCAAGAAGAAGCAACGTCCAGGAAAGAAAAAATCAGAGAAGAACTCGGTGGAGCGAGCCAAGAACAAGGTCGTGATTGAGGAAAGTTCAAAACATGTGAAGGCACCGTCCAAAGCAAGGCTGACCAGTGAAGAAGAAGTCCGAACCGGAAGCAAGAAGAAGGTTTCTGCCATTTTTCTAAAATCCGATCTCCGGCCGATCAATCAGCAATCAAAGACCACCATCAGGACGGCGGTGTGAAGGAGAACACTCGACTGGACTTTGGGCAGAAAACGATGGTCGGAGGCGGCGAAATCGACAAAAATCAAAAGTTGCAACCGGAACTTTAAACTGAAATTCCCGTCAGTAGGGAGCTCCAATCAACGAACGGTTTGCGCCATTGGACTCGTGACGGAGAGGAGAATCTTGTAGTGTGTCGGGCAAAATTTTCCGGCGACGGCGGCAGGCGCGTGGACTCCGGCGGCGGCGCGTGCGGCGGTTTCCGGCGAGGTAGTTTTGAGGCAGTTTGATATTTTCAATATTTCTGACATTTTGGCGTTGTTAGATTTTCGTTTCAGGTTTTGGAATCTTATTTGGACGATTTTGCCCTTGGTGGTTCGAAAGTCGATTCTTGGTTGCTGTGGTGCTGAATTTGGGACAAAGTTGGCGGTCTTAAATTCGATAAAAATTTTCGCATCTCTATATTTTACGGACATTGAAAAGTCTGCTCTGGTAAATTGGCTGAAACTGTTTAAATTCCTGCAATAGCAGACCATCGTGTGGGTTGGTCATTAGGATTGGGGGTTGTCATTGCTTGACAACCATTGCCTGTTGCTAGAATTTAGGTTTTAATTGTCTTACCTGCTTACGTGCTTGAGGTGTTAAGCTATTCTTAATTGCTTGTTCGGTCTTTTGATTGTGTATTGACGAATTTCCTATTTTTTGTGCTCTTTTGTCAATCCTGTAAGATTTCTTTTGACTTTAGGACTACTTGTTGTGGTTAATTGTCAATTTGTAATTTCTTGCTCATTTCGTGTCTTAAAATGACTGCACATTTTGATTTGGGGATTTTCGATGGGAAAGGGGATTTTTCCATTTGGCAACAAAAAATGAAGGAAATTTTGGTTCAACAAAAGGTTTCAAAAGCTATTACTGGCATTTATCCCGCTGATTTGTCAGAGGAACAAACAGAAGAATTAGATGAGCTTGCTTACACTTCAATTATTTTACACATATCTGATGCTGTTTTGAGAAAAGTTGGTAAACTTAAAACCACGAAAGAACTTTGGAATAAGTTATAGGACTTGTATTTGCTTAAAACTACTTCTAACAAAATTTACTTACTCGAAAAAAATTTCAGCTTTAAAATGGATCCTACAAAGGATTTGGATGACAATCTGGATGTGTTTAACAAACTTGTGCAAGATATTGTTAACTGTGATGAAGAGGTGTCTGAAATGTACAAGGCCATTATTTTACTTAATTCTATGCCTGAATCATTTAGAGAGGTTAAGAATGCAATTAAGTATGGTAGGGACAACCTAACACCTGAGATTGTCATAGATTCCCTTAGGAGCAAGGAGATGGAAATTAAGGCTGAGAACGAGGTTAAGAGGAGTGGTGAATTGCATATGTTGAGGGGTCATTTTAAGCAAAAGTGTCATATTCAAAACAGTGGTGACTCAAGTGATGACTTGAGTGAGGATGGTGGTAAGCATAAAGGTAAGAGTTGGGACAAGTCAAGGTCCAATATGGGTGGCAAGCGATGTTTCGGTTGTGGTAAGAGTGGACACTTTATAAGAGACTGTCCAAAGAAGAAGAAAAAGGGGAGAAGTGAGGCGAATGTGATTGAGTCTAGTTATGACCCTAGTGTGATTGAGGGTGACCCTTATTGATAGGGATCCTAGATACTGTATGTGCATCTGTGTGATCCTTTCTGTATGTGTGTGATTACTTAATTCGATGCATTGTTTTGTGTAGCATTTCACGTTGTTTGGTATGTGTTATTTTGCATGAATTTGTGTGTAATCATTTTTTACTTAGTGTATATGTGTTGGCATACATAGTGGGTTTGTGATGCATTAGCAGTGAGTGTGAGTGTGAGTATGTCTTTTGGTAATGTGTGGAGTAGATGCCTGATAGTGCATTGATGATATGTACGGGGAGTGAGTGTGACATTTGAATGTCCTGTAAATCTTCTATCTGTAATCCTGGCCGGGTGGAGTGTTAGAAACACTTAGATCACTTCTATTAGGTGGAGACTCATTATCTCCTTAGTTGAGAGGAGTGATGTATTGATAGACGAGCATCCCATAGATTTAGGATTTATTCTTGTTTACCAGTTAGGCATGTGTGGTGACCAATCTAGTGAGCATATGTGGCGGTGTGTGTGATATGTGTTCTCGAGGAGAGAGTTACACAGAATGGGATAGGATAATTGTGTGAGGTCTTTTCATGAGGTCATTTATGCATTGTGGTGTATATGTGTTGGCCGTTGTGTTTGATTAACTTGGAGTTAGTCTTATGTTCTTGTGTGAGCATGTTTGAAAAGATTTCTGTATTATCTTATGGTTATATCTGTCATCGCATGTTGTATGTTCTTGATTGATTACTGTGACTATCTGTCTTCTGCTTGGATATTTTTTGACCTTAGTCCTAGCGAGTAAATGGAGCAGGTATGGTGTGTGTTTCGAGTGTGAGACACAAGGTAAGGTCTGTGATTCCAATTTTATTGGATTACCTTGATTGGGCAAGTATAAACATTGTGTTGTTTTTTCTTACAGATTGTTTGGGTATCAAGGTGGAGATTTGTTGGGGTTTTTGATACCCAATAAATCCGAGCGATGATGTAAAACAGTTGTGGGAATAAAAACGACACCTCGATAGATAGTTAGGCTCGATAACGACTCGGGGCCACTCGAAGTGACTTAATTGGTAGTCGCTCGTGGCCCACTTGGATGACCCATTTGTTGTGGATATTTTGGATAAAGGCCTTGGATTTAGATAGTTGGCCCATTTGGATGGTTGTTATCTTGCTTGTGGGTTTGGGCTTTTGGGAGTTAAGCCCAATCACTACCTAGCCCTTTACCACCCCTATAAGCCCCTACCGTTGCCATTTTATCTTGAGGGTTCTGAGAAGAAATTTGAATTGGAAAAAAGGAAAGGAAGAAGCTGGCGGTTCTGAGAAGCTGGCTTACTGCTGCCTTCATTGTTCATTTTTCTTCCTTGGTGATATAGTTCATCTACATTTGGAGCAACCAAGGTTGTGTGTTTGTTGAGTCGAGCTAGATATTGAGGTGTCTTTGTTGAGTGATTACTGAGCCCGAGGTGTATCAAGATTCAACTATATTTTCAACAAAAGCATTTATATGCTTAGCTTAAATTATATGATCTCGATCTGTTGGTTTCTATGTAGTCATATGAATGATGAAGTTATAATTTATTGCCTGTTTGGTATAGATTAAAAAATAAATTTTTATCAGAGTCAACAATTAACCTCAACTACATATTTTAGGGATCCCTCAATTTTTTAGTCACACACTCATCAACTTTTATCAAAATTCGTGAAAAATATGATTTTAACCTCTATCAAACAGGGACTTAATATTTCAAAATCAATTGTTTCTTAAAAATTAATATTTTCTCACTGGTTTAACTTTCAAAAACATTCAAGAAAACTTCAAGATTAATATTTTAGGGCTCTTATAGCAACTTGGTCTTTACCGGGATCAAAGGATTACAACATTTCAGTATCTCTTAGTAAGCCTCCGTTCGACCGCTCAAAAATTTGTTTATAAAAATAAAAATTTGTTCAAGATAAAATGTGTGATTAAAGTAGTTTGAGAAAATGTGCGCGGCTAAAATGTGGTTCAGGAAAACGTATTGTTTATAAATATATTTATAAACATATTACGGAATTAATTGCACAAAATACTTACTTAACATAGGAGAAATGATTTTTACTACACAAAAAAAAAAAAAAAAAAAAAAAAAAAAAAAAAAAAAATTATGAAAAACACTTGGACTTGGACTATTGGGCCTCTGTTGGTAACCTAGGCCCATCATTTAAAATACAAAACATAGCAAAACTGATTTCTACGATTTAAAATGTTTGACTTTCATGATAAAGCGATTTAGGGTTTCCTTCATCCTCCATTTCATCCATTTAATATGCATATAAAATCTATCAATCTTGTACATATAAATTCAACAGTATTCAACTCCTACAAAAACCTAAAATGGTAGTCTCTCGTACTGGTAAATCAAATTCGAAAAATTCAATTTCTGATTCTACTAAATTGTCAATGTTGTTGCTGATGGAGCGAAAGAAGAATGATAAATTGGTATTCTAATTAGTATATTTTTTTGTAAATAGAAATACTATTTCACGATTGTGTTTTTCACTTATTTTTGGGGTTTATCTACAATATGTTTGAAATCATTATGATATGTAACTTTCAAATTATGAGAATTCTTACACCGGAAGTAGGCTTTTGGAGTGGACTCTACACTTGAGATCTTCAATTGATATAAGAACATTGATATCCTTCAATATGTTTGAAATTGTTATGATATGGAACTTTTGAACAAGAGTGACTTTGAAATAGATGGATTTTTGTAGACAATGTGAATAGAGAAATTTTGGGAGTGTGTGTGCATCAAAGTGTCAATGTTGCAGTAATGAGGATACATAGTTAGATAATGTAATAATCAGCAAACTTCAATTTATGCTTCAACGTCTCTTTGTCGTAATTTCCAACTTAATTTGAAAATTCGCTTCTAAATAATATGATTTTGTTTGTTTGTTCAAATTTAAAGCTGATGATATATGATTTGTTACATACCAATTACATATTTTTACTACAAAATTCCAAACCCCACTCAAACTTCTATGAAGAAGAGGAACAATTGGCAAGTAACTGTTTTAAGCAAAAAGCGAAGAATGATGTTTGGTTGATGAGCGAGCAGATGATGAGGTGGATGGGGATGTGCCAGTATAAGATGATGAGGATAATGATGAGTTAGAAGATAGAACAAAAGTATATGTTCCAAATGTAACTATATTTATGTCTCATGTTGACATTTTATTGAGTATGATGTTGATTTTAATCAATTTAAGCTAGCGATGAACGTATTACTTTTATAAGTATCATTTGAGTTTAAGAAGTGTCATATTAAGTTATCTTTTAATTTTTGTTATTTTTTATTTGTCTGTAATCTGTTTTCTTGTATATGTATTTGTTCATATCATGGTGTGTCTTTTTTGTCCATGAAGTATTTCTATCGTGAGTCTTTTGTATGTTTGTTTATTAATGTGTCTTTATGTTTGACATTATTTCCAAAAGTGTCATATTATATAATAAAGTATCATAATAGGTTACTTTTTTTTTTATAAAGGAAGTTTATACTATTTCTCATACATCTTCATATGAAGCCCCTGTTTGGTATTAATAAAAATCAATTTTGTAGCAGATTTTGATAAAAGTTGATGAGATATATGGTTAAAAAGTTGTTGTTCCCATAAAAAAGGTGCGGTTAAAATTAAATTTTGAATTTGGATTTAATTAAAATCCAAACTTTTAGTGGTACCAATCAAGGGCGAAATATAAGTTAATATGATTAATTCCTTTATTATTTTACATGACATGGAAGATTTTTATTGTTTCCTAAAATTGAATGGAAAATCACTTGTTGTCTTTATTTTCATGTGTGTGTTTGTGCATTTCTTCATGCAGTTGGGTTGTTTTGTATGTCTATTTAGTGTGTTTTGTGTGTGACATTATTTTGAAAATTATAGTATTACATAATAAAGTATAATAATGGGTTATTTTTTATATAGGTAGTTCATATTTTTTCTCATCCATTTTCTTATAAAATCTAGATTATTAATGTTGATTATTTATTATTTTACATGATATGAAACATTTATTGCCTTTTGGAAAGTGGCTGAGAAACCACTTATCAAATTTGAAACCTCTGTCAGGACAAATTTTTACCTTCTCAGTTGCATATGATCAAGAGAACTTGCTTTGGTGCATATCTTGATCTTAACGAAATGTGCCTACAACTTCAAAAAGTCAATAGTGTACTTTTAAGAGAGTCTTTTGTTAAATAGACAAAAAGAAATTAGATGTGGTTCAAAGTAGGTCAAAAGTTTATTTGATTTTCAGATGAAGACTTTTTTAAAAGCTGGTCTTAAGTAACCAGTAATGATGACCAGTATGACTTCAAAACAATTGGGTGTAGGTTGAAAGAAGAATATTTCTTGGATTAAAAAAGAGTGCCATCAAAAGAAGTTGAACATGTCTTCAAGCATCTATCTGCTAATGTAAATGATGATGAAGGTGTTGTTAAGATTGTAATTGGAAATCTAGCGTCATCATTTTTTTATAGAGAAAGTTACGAGAAGTTGGTTGAGAAAACTATTTTCAATACATTGTTAATGCTGATTTAGGAGAAGCTTTTTATGGGGGAAATATGTTTTTAAGAAAGCATTAAAGGGTCTTAAAGGTGCTCTTCATGATAGAAAACCTACAATTGATCCTAAATAAAAAAAATCACACCTTATTCATATAGGTTGAATGGTTTTCCATTAACTTTTCAGATTTGGGAATATGAAAGTATCTCGGACTTAGATGGACATGTATGTAAGAGAGTAAATACATCGTACCCTCGATTTCTAAGTTAGAAATCTGAGAAGAATATGATGTCTGCTCAATTTGAGAAGGCTATTTTTTATGGTCTCGTCGTAAGTATTTTTTTTAATTGCTTTATTTTACTTACTTAAATGTCGATAATCCAACATTCCCTTGTGTTTCTTTTTTTAGATTGAAGTAATCATAATTGAACCAACCGAGAAAGGAAACAACAGATGTATACATTTGGATTATTTAGCAATTATCCAGTAGACATCCTTCCATATCTACCATCTTCATTACATCATGCTCTATTGTCACATGAGGAAAAATGCAAAGGAAAAGAGGCATATTACGTTGTTTCTTCTCCTCATTAGTTTATGATATATTTTATCATATTTAATATAGATTTTTCATTTGACATTGTAGGGAGGTTTTTGTTGTTTTAAAGAAATTGAGGACCATCTTTTAGATATTAAGTTGAAATATGAACATAATTCTGTTCTACAAATTGATTTGAAAAATGATTTTATTTGTCAAATGGATGGATTAATGGAGGATTTTCATGGGATGCTATCAAATTTGATTGATGACTTTGATAGTAGGAAGAATGTGAGGAACAAGAATCGTGATGATATTTATAATCTACTTGTTTGAGTTCTAAGGAAAGAGGATACAACATTAGCTGAAAGTTATATCTGTAAGAATGATGGAGATCTTAAGAATGTGTGTGATGACATTCCAAGAAAGAGGATAAACTATTGAATGAAACTTATGATTTTAATGATGGAGTTAGTCTTTTTAAGGTATAAATAATTATATTCAATTAGTGGAATTTTATATGTCAATCTTAATATGCTTTTTTTTACCCCACTAGAAAATTCACATCCGAGCCACAAGCTGAAAAAAGTGAACATCTTGGTGCTATGATTGAATATGACAAATATGAAGATTCTAAAATCGTTGATTCTGGTTTAACTCCATCTAAAGTTATTGAAGATGGTATTGGGGAGGTAAACATTCAAATTTATTGGTTCAAGTCATAAATTTGCAAGAATTTTATTCATTGCTTTTATTTTCTTTTTATGGAGAATGAACCCTTTTAAATTTGATGTTAATGGTCCATCTACTCAATCGAGAAGTAAGTTTATCGTGCATGACTCCACATATACACTTGTCCAAGTTGTCAAGGTTTCATATACTTTCAATGGCGAAATATTACCACCTCTTGATGATAATTTTACTGATTTTTTAGCATTGTACAAAGGTCTTAGAGATAAAAACTTGTAAGTTTTCTAATTGCTTTAATTATTGATATTTTCTAAAACTTTATACTATGATACTTTTGATCATAGTTATCTGCTTTAAAGTTTCAGATTATGATACATATTTTATGTTATAGGGTTTTCAAATTTGGGTGGTCGGAACAGAAAATTCATCCTTCCCATGACTTTTGGCATTTTGGCTGTAAATATGAAGATTTGGGAGAAGAAGAGGCAAAAATTGGAGCACAAATATCATTTGATTCGTCGATCCTCAAAAAAAGAAATAAGCAAAGTTCCATCGTTGAGTGACAAATGGGAAATTTATGGAAAGTTACAATCCCCACCACGGAATAGTGCACCTACACGCCTTCATCGATGTTGTTTTTCGACCGGAAGACCGAGAGCTAACTATCGAGACTTTGGACTATCCAGACACATACTTCGTGAAATGGTGCTGAATAGATCCCCTTGGCAGCTAATACTCTTGATAGTACGGTAGTAGCATCTAAATGTGCAAATGTCGTAGCAGGAGCAGGGTCGGTCAAATCGTGTGGCCCATCTGCCGGGAGTTTCGGATTTAATACCGATATTTTAGCAACAAATCCAATAAATCTAAGTGTAGTGATTGGTGTATTGATCTTTTTTGGAAAGTGAGTGTGTGTGAGTTGTTTATTTCAAGAATAGGCTGGATCTAACTAGCTGGACCTTTTTCCTTTATAACTAGAAAAGAGAGGTGCATGATCTCGCGAATTACTTCTGAAGAAATTAAGAAATTATATGTAAGTGTGATACTATATATATTCAAAAATATGGTCAATTGAAAGACATTGTAAGTTGTATTTGTCTTTTATATTTCATCATTTGGTTTTTCTCACTTTTATTTGTATTGCAATTTTTTTTTTGGTTATTATTTTGTAGAATATAGATGTTTGCTTGTTTTATTTTAGAAATATGTTAAAGTTCAGCAATAAGATAACGAAGTCTTGGACAACAATTGATTGTAATTTTCAAAGTAAGAAAATTTGTATTTATGATAAAATTTTTACTGATGTTGCTATAATTTTTGATCAATTATCTCTTTTACAATATGTGATCGAAGGAAAAATGAAAAGGAAAAGAGGCCTATTATGTTGTTTCTTCTCCTTATTAGTTTATGATATATTTTATCATACTTGATATAGATTTTTTTTTTTTTGGACATTGTAGGGAGGTTTTTGTTGTTTTAAATAAATTGAGGACCATCTTTTAGATATTAAATTCAAATTGGAACATAATTATGTTCTAAAAATTGATCTAAAAAATGATTTTATTTGTCAAATGAATGGTTTAATAGAGGATTTTCATGGGATTCTATCAAAGTTGATTGATGATTTTGATAGTAGGAAGAATGTGAGCAACAAGAATCATGATGATATTTATAATCTACTTGTTTGAGTTCTAAGAAAAGAGGATACAACATTAACTGAATGTTATATCTGTAAGAATGATGGAGATCTTAAGAATGTGTGCGATGACATTCCAAGAAAAGAGGATAAACTATTGAATGAAACTGATGATTTTAATGATGGAATGAGTCTTTTTAAGGTATAAATAATTATATTCAATTAGTGGAATGTTATATGTCAATCTTAATATGCCTTCTTTTACCCCATTGGATGAGGCATTATACGCCCTGGATTGAAGTTGATCATATGCTCTTGTCTATCATGACAAAGTCTAAATATCACTAGATGCTTGTTCATTTTGATATGAAGCGAAGTTGTTTGGATGTTTATAATTTCTATGCTATTATTCATTTTATATTTCAATTAGTAAATTCTGATTATTGGGATGAGAAGCCGAGTGTCTATCTTAATCCTAGCGTATGTGGTCATGAAATTCTTGATCTATTGTAATGGTGTACACAACATTCCTTAGTGGAAAAGCTGGTTAGTTACTTTTTAAATTGGTTCTTTAAATTTATTGATGGTATTTCTCTCTTTTTTGTGAGAGTTTGTTTAATTTTCTTAGTTTCATTATGAACATCGACAATGATACATTTTTTAAATATTTTATTATTTCTTGCAAAAGCACTGACTATGATATTTTTTGTGATTGGATATGTCATGTTTCTAGTAGCATATTAGGTTACCTTCTCATACAATTATCATACAATTTTACCTTCTTATTTTTTATCAAGTCTTACATGATTTCTCATTTTTTTGCCATTGATGTGAAGTGCCTTGTTGAAATCTCACTGTTACTAAAGAAGTGCTCTATTGAATATTTAGTCGGCTGTGAAAAAGAATTGATTTGTTAAAAACCTCTTAAAGTAATGATTTATGATAATTAATTTTGACATTTTATTTTGATTTGATCATTTATAACTAGTATGGTTAAATTTTTAGATTTCTGATTGTCGTGCTCTCTAAAAACACAATGTTTTTAACTTGCTTTAAGGACAGTTATGTACTTCTTTATAACTGTGTTTGTCAATATTCTACAAGCATCACAAGAAATGTTAACACATGGGTGAGGTTCAGTTTCTCTTCGTATTATCATTTCATGTTTCATTACATTACATATTGGTTTCACTATCACAGTCTTCACGTCATGGTTTAAATTGTTGTGTTAGCTCGCAAAAATTGTTGGTTTCAGACTCAAGAATTTACCCACATATATATTGTTGGACAAGAGTTCCAAACAAATAAAAAAATGGAAATCTTAAGACTTTCGAATATTAACAAGAAAGTTAGACACACAAATAAGATGACAAGCATAAGAGACAAATCAGAAATAGAGAAAAACATAAAAAAAACCAAAATAGAGATTTGACCTTTCACGTGTCTACTAAGAAGTAAAGACTAAAGAGTGATTGGAATTGTGTGAGAGTAAAGATATTGTGGTAGGGGTGAACAAAGTTTGGTTTGGACGGTTTGTAACAAAATTTTAAACCAAATCGTTTGAAATTTTTCCAAATCAAACCAAACAATTTCATTTCCTAAACCAAATCAAACCATTTTTTGAGATTTGGTACGGTTTACAACCGCGGTTTGCAATCGATAAATTAGTAGATTTCAAACCAATCCACATTCTTGTACGATAATGCAAGAACGAATGATTAATCTACCAATAGCAAAGATCAAAAATTTTGTAATCGATACACAACATTGAGTGAAGAATCAACACCAACTTTATGGTCGATAACTAAGAAATACCTCCGACCTTTACGTGTATTACGTCAAAATGTGTTCTTGGAATTTTTTTTGAGATGCAACTCACATTGGTAAGGGGATTACTCCAGCTAGTTGCAACTACAAATGAGATTTACCTGTTCAGAAACATTCACATAAATAAAAGATAAACACATTGTGTTACTACAAGAGTATTTCTTCTATTCAATATGCTATAAATATGTGTCGTAGTGAATTCTTTTCTGATTTGTTTATAAAGTTCTTCAATGGAAACTGAATGCCACATTTTAACTTTTCTGCAGCATTTGATAGTTCTAGTTGGGAATGGGGTTGGACTGCTTATAGGAGGGATCAAACAGGCATAGATTAGCATATAGCTTTATTCCTGAAAAAATCTCACATTTTTTGAAATTGACAAAGGCTAGAAATCTTTCAATAATATGTCCAAATTTTGATAAAAGTTATTTTATAATTCATTTCTACTGAAAAAGAAATCAAAGCAGCACTTAAAATGATTTAAAGGTTTCAATAACAATCTGAATTTGATAAGCTATTCCTGCACTCATTTTTTATAATTTGTTTAAAACTTGGCGGGTTATGATTTCAAACCGCAGTTTCAACAACTAAAACCTAAACCAAACCGTTTATAGCGATTTGGAATTTTTCCAAACCAAACCATTTGTTGCGGTTTGATTCAGTTTAGCGGGTTGATGGTTTATTTGTTCACCCCTATTTCGTGGGGTTTGGTAAAAGATTTGTGAAATTTTGGAGGCCAAGAAGCTTTAACCATTTAGAAAATGAGAAGGGAGAATAAGAAAATCGATGGGAAAGGAAAAGGGAAGAAAAAAAAGACAAAGAATACAATGTGGAAAAAGAAAATGATTCACTACTCTAATCAATGAAAACAACACATGATTTAAATTTCTTTTTGTTTCAAATAATTTTTCTTTTAATCTACTCAAAAGAATTAAGAGGATTAGTTACGTTTTATTAACATCATGTCCCTTTTATAAAGGGAAATATGTTTAATTCTATGCAGAAGTTTTAATTTGGTCATTTATTGAAAAGTATCACAAATTTAGCTATGAAGTATCACATATTTAACTATGAAATATCAAATATTTTAACTTTTCAATGGATTTCAATCTTGTTCGTTTATCATCTTGTATGTTTTCTTATCCTTCAATGGATTTCAATCTTGTTCGTCTTTTGATGGAATTAATTCTCTTTAGGTCTCCCAATCTTTTTTGCTGGAATAGTTGGTAACACCTCTCTAGATGAGACATCATTTGTACGATCCAACCAATATGATCCCTAAGTGGAAAAATAGTACATTTGTATGCGTCGACATATGACGACTGTGTATAAAACCTAGAACAATAATCATAAGTGTTGAAGTGTTTTGTACGAACAACCGTCAATGCATGAGCGTACGATATTTGATCAATTTGAAATATGTTACAAGTGCATGTCATTTCTTGTTTATTCACAAAATTTGGCCTACTGGTGCTTTTAACTTCATATATCATTAGTGTTGAAAGAATTCTCTGTGTTGAAAAAATACAAGGAATTAATTAAATTCATATTGATACATTTTCAAAAGATATATCATATTATGTATTTTTGAAATAAATGGATCATTTGAGTCAGATTTTTTCACCTTGTTTTTCCAAACTTTGAAACCCTGAAAGGCAATTGACGATTGTTGTCAATACATTTCAAAACATATTCCCTTGAGTCGGATTTTTTCATCTTGAACTGAAACATATTATGCATATCATATTTTGCAATAGACACATTCAATACTTCATCTTGAAATAGTTGATTTTTTTTAATTGTGGCAACAACTATTCCTGATACAACAATAGATTGCACTTCATTGTCTACTTGTTTATTCTATTCTACGCACTCATACACTTCTAAAGAAGTTTCTCCACTCGATTTTATATTTTTTGTGATTGAGCTCTCACTTTCAATTGGTTGTAGTTGTAGCCCGTCATCTTGTTGAGTAGTTTCTGAATGCTAAATTTGGATGTATTGAGAAGTATCATATGTGATACTTTAACAGTGGAAAACTTTTAATGTCCTTGTTGATTCTCTTTAGCACCAAACAGAATAAAACTAAGTTGTTATTCACAAATTTCACGAAGGGCATGCCTTTCTTGAGTTCATAATGAATTGTTAGTGCTATATTTGTTGTATCCAAGTCCAATGCAAATGCAAAGAATACAATATTTTGAATTCTACTATATGTGCATCAAGTGGAACCGATATCCGCAATCAATGTACTCTTTGTCTTACGTCCATTTACATCCATGATGTAAGATGACAAAAGTTGTGTCCATTCCTTCATAAAATAATATATGTTAGAATATTTTAACTTTAATAAAGAATATCAAATAAAAGCAAAAAAATGTGATACTTATAATTTTTTCAATATTAATATAATAAATCATAAAGAAATAGTTGACTATTAGATTTAATTAGTTGTGTATATATAATCAAAAGAATTCTGAATTATGATACCTTATATGAGAAGTAATATACATTATGATATTTTTTTAGAACATATATATGAACAATGCCACAACAAATAATTCACCATGCTAATTTCTTGTGACAAAGACTCGATTAATAGTTTATGTGCAAATCAACTTAAGCCAAAAGTTCAGCAATTGTAAATAAGTATTTCAACCATTACTTATGAATGAGTAAAAAGCATAAAACATCTAAACTTTTAGTGACGAGATATCAGAATTTGATACTTTGGTACATAGTATAATACTTCAGAACATATTAACGTTGGATTTTTTTCTCACATCATCAAACACCTATCCACAAACATGATATTTCAGAATAAGTCGACATTGTATCACTTCTGAAATCCCGATATTACAAGCAATTGAAAAACTCAAAAAGCATAAAAGATGAAACTTTATCACTGAACATAATCCAGCATTATTAATTTAATTCAAGTTTTCTTAATTAAAATTTAGTAAAATTGAAACTGAAATTAGCGAGAATCAATATTTGCTGAAATTACCTTTGTTTCTTGTAAATAATTGGATTGAATGGTTGAATCACTCTGTGTGAATTTTTGAATCCTTATCTATATCGAGAAATAAATCACCACCCAAGATTTTTGTCGAAATCCATTGTTGAAATCTTCTCTCTCTGAATAGAAACGGGAAACATGTTAATATTTAATAGTTATTAGAAAGTATTTTTTAAGTTTTCTAGATTTTATTATAAGTAGTATTTCAGTTTTATAAAACTTAAATAAATTTTAGATTGACCCCAAATATAGGTATTTATGTGAATAGCCTCATATTACTGAACGAAGGATTAATCATGACTTACTTTTGGACATATGACGTTCTTGAAAGGAAGAAACATAGATCATATTAACTTCGATCCAAAGCTTACACATATGTTGTTGGGGGCCCTAGCGGATTGGGCTTTGCCCAATATATATTTCATTTTATTTTAGACGTGACCTAATTTCTAGAAGTGGAAATTACTGGCAACCCTACTATTTATGTTTCATATTCAAAAATAAGAACAAATAGAATTTTATTCAATATTCAGGTTATAAATACCAATATAATATTGTTAATAGTATTAAAATTAATTTCAAATAAAAAAAAATTTTTTTTGGGTAAGTTGCGCCATTTTCGTTCATAACGGTAGAAAGATATTATTCGAAATAACTAAACTCAAATCAAAAAACACCTAAATTTTAGGAATTGATAATAACCATCTTCATCACACTACTCCAAAACCTAAACAAAACCTCCCCGCCCATTGCATAACTGCATAACCGTGGAAATATAAAACCTACACGGCCATTGAACAATCGTAGCGATACAATACAATTTCTAATACGAATCAGAGAACTGTCGAAATGTCGGAGAAGAAATCGCCGCACAAGAAAAGGAAGAGACCCGTCCAGTCGACTGCAATTCTTGCAATTGGAAGTGGTAGGAAAACCAAAAAAATAGAGGTGAGTTTTAATATTCATCTGATTGTCAATATTGTGACCTGAGCACGCACACAGGTACATGGGTATATCTGTATAATTTTAGAGGAAAACATTATTTTAGAAATTGTGACTTTTGAGAATTATGCCTACCGATAACTGGGAAGAAAATAAAAATATTAATCTTTGTGACCTAGACCTTTATGGATATGCACAAATACGGAAGCACAAAAACAAAGTAATTCTGATGTGGTCTCTTTTTCCGACTGTCCAGCAGCATATTTATGTATGTGAATCACCCGACTACATAAATGGTTCATATAGTTGTTATTGTGACCTAAAAGAAGTATTCATGTGACCTGGATGGGTAAACATTGCTATTTAGTGTTGCTCAGTGACCGTCCTTATTGAGATGGTGCGAACATTGTGACCTACCGAATTTTATTGATGTATGCACATTGTGATATATATAATTGTGACTGTGTGTCCTTGTGACCTAATAGATTAACAAATGTGACCTTTTCAAATTCAACCCGCAATACCAACAGATAATGGAGTAGTACTTGGACCATGTGCAATTTGTGACTTAGTTGCAACCTGAAAGATGCTAGCATGTGACCTGGTTTAGTGAATACTGTAACCTGGTTCTCTAAAGGGTTAGCCTAAGGGTTAGCTTTTGTGATCTAACAAATTTGAATGACGTATGCATGTTCTGATATGTAATTTATTGACAGTGAAATGATTGTGGATCTTGTGACCAACCAAAAATGACTGATGTATGCACATTATGAAATTATATAATGTGACTTAGCAAGTTCACACCACAGGCCTTTGTGTGTAATGATAGTAATCTGAGTCCATCCTTTCATTCAGGTGTGGCCATATGTTATCCCAAAAGAGGAATGGTTCCCGGGGGAAATCACTAAAAATGCTGTGAAGAATGCTCTAACTAATTTCAAATCCAAATTCAATGATGCTCAGAAGGAGATACTGGTGCAGACATGTTTTCACACTATGTTGAGTGCAATGAGATAATTATCCAACCGCAGTTAATTCATTATTTCCTTCTTAGAATGGTTGAACAACCGAACCCTCAAGAATTGTGGTTTCTCATTGCTGGTCGATATGTAAGATATGCACTGCCGGAGTTCACGTTAGTCATTGGCTTGAGGTACGCTGGAGTGGATGATCGGAGAAACCTTGAGAACTTACCATCACGGATAAAAGCAACATACTTCAGTCACTTGCACACAATAACAAATGAAGATATCAGAGATGTGTTCTTGGGGATCTCCGACGCACCTGACAATGATATAGTTCGGCTTGGCATCCTATACTTGATTACATCATACCTATTCTCCACGTCATACAAGAAAGCTGCTGAAGATTTTCTGTTTCCCCTAGTTGAGAATTACGATGCAATGGCAAGGCACCCTTGGGGTAAGGACCTATTCGACATATCAGTTACATCGCTCAAAGATGCAATAAAGAAGCGTAATCCCCATTACAGACTGGGTGGATTTCTAGTTGGTTTTCAAGTTTGGATTTATGAGACTCTACCAATTTTAAACGGTAGAGTTGCAACAAGAATTAGGACTACATATCCTCGAATACTCAACTGGCGTGCAGAGAAGATGCATGTATATTCTACCTTGGAAGAGAAGATCCTTTCTGAAACAAACGTAAGTGTTTTGGTGAAATGAAACTTAAATGCTGAGCAACTAAGATCACCAATTAAATCTTACATATATTTTCTGGTACATATTTTCTGGTACACATCTTCTGACACATGATAAAAGTATCAAGTCACATGATGAAGTTATTAGATTATCATTTTATATCACATGGTGATAATTATGCTACAAATTGTATAACCTATTGTATATTTTTCAAATCAAGTCACATTCAATTTGATTGAAGTCACACGCAACTTATGAAAAGCTCCTGCCCCATTGCAACAAAATAAGCATACTGTCATGCCGCATTCTATGCTTATTAAGTCACAAATGACATTAACATCTGTGCAACTAAGATCAAAAATGAAATCTAGCATATACTTACTGGCACACATTTGTAACACATGTTTAAAAAATTTCAAGTCAAATGACTTTACTTATTAGCTTATCACATTATCTCACTAGGTGATAATCCTGCTATAGCATGTAAACCCCCCATTGTCTAATTTTTAACTCAAGTCACAATCAATTTGATTGAAAACTATGTATACTGTCAGGTCACATCCTATGCTAATTAGGTCACAATTACCATTCATTTAACGTTTATCTTGTAGATTGAAGTTCTAGACCTTGATCCAAATGTTCTGGAGATCTCACAGTCTTACATGGATGGTGTCCAATACGTGACCCCAAGACAACCAGGGCATGATGCAGCTACTGCATCCATGTCATCATCGAAATCCGTGCCAAGGTTGTTGATGATTACTGACGGAAGTGTTGGGCACGTAAGTGATATAAAAGATGACGATGATGATGATTTTGTGAATCACCCGCCAACAACACATAAGCCTGGTAACGAGTATGACAGTATGTCATACCAGGAGAGGTTGGCACTAGATGAGTTAGACTTCATGTACTCAACTGAACCTAATTATATTCCTACGATGCATCCCGATGACACACAGTCTGAAGAGGCTCCAACATCCAATGTAAGTGTCCATTAATTACCTATTTCATTAGGTAATTACACATTTTTATAATAAATTTACAATATGTTTTATAAGCAAGAAAATATGCGCTGGAAGAATGAGATTCAGGATCAAATCGCCCAACTCCAAACGCAAAACAAGGAACTAACTGAGGAGGTTCATCAACTGAGATCACAGGTCCAACTTATGAAATCTGACAGGACACATGCAATTAAATCCATAATGAGGTCACATCTAGTTATTAAAAAGGAGCTTATTGATTTGAAGTCTGGAATATCTTTCATGTCTGAAACAATCTATGAAATGATATCAAGTTCATTTGAATCTGTCCAGAAGAATTTTATGGACAAGAGTAAGAGTCATGACGATCGGGGTCCCGAGTTGGCTAAGGTACTATTGATTTTTTTACAAATGTACGGTATGTTTATCAAATTATACCCCCATTTTTACCCTGTTTTCATTTTATTCAACTTATGCTCCAAAGTCATAGGAGAAGTCTGAATCCAAGGGAAAGGGTAGGTCACATGCATCTGCTGATGTGGTCGAGCCTTCTAGTCAGACCCCGTCTTTTGATCTAGGAGTGGGCTTCACCCAGACGCAGGAATCTCCCAATACGCTTGCTCACCTGAGTAGTCGAGGCGAAGAAATTGGAAATCTTGACAAAATAGTAGCTGCGGTTGTGCAGGAATGTGAAGACGTCAACCGGCAGGTAAATGTTTCGTTACTGTACAGTAGACACAAGTATTTGTTCCTGGTATTTATGCATTTAGGTACTTCACACTCACAACATTCAAATCACATACAATAATAGTTCAGGACATGTTCACATTCAATATTATATATGTTTCCTTTGGTCAAAAAATCCAGGACACATTCATAACAGATCAGGTCACAAACAAAGCAGCTACAGATATCATATACTAATCTATCAGGACAAATTCAGATACATCATTATATATGTATCAATTACACAATGTTCAGGACACATTCACAAACCTCAGGAGTAATTCACAGATATCACTGCATTCAAATATACAGCTTTTTTTTAGCCTCATATATAGCCAACCATTCTTTACAATATGTATCCATTAATTTTGTTGCATTTACGCTACTTTACATATGTACCAATTGTAGTCGAAACCTGGACTTCCCGTGAAGAGGGTAACCAGACTTCCTAGATCACTGCGCTCACCATTTGTGGCTGGCGAAGGCAAACAACTGAAGCAACCGGATAAGATTTTAGTCTTCCAGAACTACGACCGTCATGCTAATGATGTGGACATCTCTACTTTCAAGAACTGGTTGAATCGAGGATACAAACCAAACAACAAGTAAGAATCTGTTAACATTCTCAATGCTTCCAATGGTATATCATATCTCATATGATTACTGACTTTGCAAAAAAATTTATCTCTGTAGGAAAAAATTCAGTGAGGAAGATGACAAGATAAAACCCCCATTTATGTTAGGACCGGTCCCAGTTGGTTCAAAAACCTGGTGGCACGATCTTATTAACTCCAACTCTTCCCTGTCTAGCACGGTCAGATGAGTCCATCCACCCACACAATTTACATTAAAATTACGATTACATATAATGCACATGTAATGCACTACATCTAATGAGGTCACACTTTAATCACAAGAATAATTTTTTCAGTTTCCTATATTTTGCAGCATATGGACGCGTGCTTCCATTACATTCGACATTTAGTAAAATATGGGCCTAATGTAAAGAGAAGGTTTACCACAACGGACTGCACATTCCAAGGGCTAATGAAACCATTGTACATAGAGTACATGAAAGACCCATCTGTTCTCTCTTCTGCATCTTACTTCAAAGAAATCATGACAGGGGGACATTTGGAGCTCAACTCCCCATGGGCTGATGTTGATTACGTCCTAATTCCAATCTTGCCAACGAACAAGGCACATTGGATGCTTGCTTTGCTCAATGTAAAAAGTCACAGGATGGTAATCTTCAACTCATGCTGCAGGACATATAGAGGAAACATGGTGTACGAGGAGGTTCAACCATTCTACGTACTTATCCCTGCATTGATGAAAGAAATTGGGATTTGGAGCCGCGAATCACATTTGCAGAAGGCAGATCAGACCGGTCTCAGGTTGGACATGGCAGACAGCATTCCCAAGCAACAAAATGGGTACGTATTTTTTATTTACTCACAGTGTCAAATTTATTTAATTAATACATCCCCCTAACATGTACATATTTTTTTTTTACAGTCACGATTGTGGTATATTCGTGATTGAGTACGCATTGTACCTACTACATGCGAACTTGAAAAAGATGCCTCTAGTCTTTGATGCCAAAGCTGCACGTATGGACATAGCTGCTGACCTGTTCAAGCACCGTCAAATTAGAAAAAGCACAGAGCCAATACCACCAAATGTTGAAAGCATTGTAATAGAAGATGCTTGATTTCCTGTTTTCTTAATTCTAGAACGGATAGCAAGAAAATCTCATCTTTTGTTACATTAGAAGCTAACTGGTTTTAGTGGATATATGTCATGTGTAGGCAACCACGTTATAATTTGTGGATATTTAAACTCATCCTGTCAATGTAATGAAATGACCTTTTTTTTACTATTAATAGTTATCCAATGTTTTCTACGTTAGAAATAATGTAATTCTGAAGCACTCCAGTTGAATGATTTATTTACCAGGTCACAATGATCACAGAGCCTGATGCTGTACAGTTTCATACTCAAGTCACATTAACATCCCATTAGGTCACATTGATCACACTCCCTGCTGATGTATCTTCCCTGTCAATCTTTCCAGACAACACTACGCCATATAATTTATGTGTGATGCACTAATAAAAAAAGGTCACACTTTCAACCAATCGCAACACATTCTTAGGCACTGAATGCCCCCTCCACAGATAAAATGTAAATTAAATTCATGTTAAACTCAAGTTAGGTGACATTAATATCCGATTAGGTAACCGATACGCCATATGTGACCTCATATATTAACAAATGTGACCATATCAAATTCAACCCGTATTAAGAACAATGAAGGACTGGTTTTTGGACATTGATGATGTGATGTTGTGAACATTGCGACCTACTGAATATGATGTATGGATGTTATGATATGTAATTTATTGAAAGTGATTAATGTGACCTGGTTCTCCAAATGTTGAGCCTAAGTGATATATTTTGTGACCTAACAACTTTTGAATGATGTGTACATGTTCTGATACGTAAATTACTGACAGTAATACTGTGATAGTGGGATCTTGTGACCAACCAAATATTAATTATTGACAGAGTCACGCACAGTAAATCATGTAAATCTCAAGTCAAGTCACATTCATATCCGACGAGGTCACATTTATAAGTATCCCTGCTGTTTTAACTTGCATTTCATTTTTGCCAGACCACTAAATCCTATACTTTCTGTATTATACACTAATACAAACTATGCGACATATCATCACAGCATTGTAATCAACCCATTCTAACATCATATAAGTTTTCAGTGTCTGCAATAACAGTTGGACAAACACATTCAGGTCACATTAGATAACATCATGTTTAGTTTTAATACATTCATCAGTTATCCTTTCTCACAGACATCACTCTGTGATACAGTACACCCAACATAACATGACACGTCATTCCAATAGAAATAAAGTATTCATTAGATAATCTTTCATCGTTTCTTTTATTCGAAATAATGAACTCCAATCAAATATAAATTCACCCACTGACGACATCACAATGAAAAATTTTTAAACATTTAACAAATAGAGTTAACATTTTATTTGCTTCTTTGACTACCACTATTCCGAATAATGGAAAACAAACTTGTACAACTCCGTCGGTTGTGCCCCCTTCCGCCACACCGTCCGCATTTCATCTTTGGTTTTCCTTCACAAGCCGATCTTTTTCTCTTCTCTGATGGTCTGCCTGAACTCCTTTTTTGGTTGGGAGGTAATACAACCAATTCATTTACTTCGTTAGGCAATTTCCACTCGCTCGGACTGCCTAGCAGGAAAACACTTTCCTGATAGGCAGACTGATAAGCATTGCATGTGTAATAGTATGAACAATATTCGTACGGATCCCTCTTTGTGAAGGCTATCACAGCTAGAGCATGTGGACACGGCATCTGGTCAACTTGAATCATTCTACATGCACACTTACGCTTATCTACCATAAATGAGGTGCATTCGTCTTTAACTGAAAACATTGTTTGATTTGATGGAGACACCTGTAAACATTTCCAGCGAATTAAAATTTAATGGTACATTAACACATGCTAAATAAAATTAAGTCAATAAAGATTACGCATACCCTTAGCGCCCTCACTTGTTTGCTACTTTCTCTCAACACCTTCTCATACTTACTTGAAAGCTTGGTAAATGTTCCATGTGCTAAGTCCCTATTTTTGCAGAACCAATTTTGTACTCGTTGTCTTAAAGACTCTAGCAATGACACTATAGGAAAGTTCTTTGCTGATTTTGTTACAGCATTCACCGATTCTACAATGTTAGACGTCATCGTTGAATACCTGTTTTCGGGCATGTGAAATCTTGACCACTTCTCGTAACCGACTTCACTCTGCATGTAATCAGCAGGAAAAATATACATTACTTTGACATGAGGTTGCACATGGAAACAAATTACTAATTGGACAAGTTCAATGTTCTTACCAAATAACCCCTAATACCTTTGTCAATAGCGTCCAACTGTAACATCTAGTACTCGAACTCCGACAATGTGTATGCACGGACAGTATTATTAAATGGTTCTGTGATATTGTGACCTGAATTCTCATAATGCTTCTTCACGTTTTGCAGTAAGTGATATGAACATACACCATAATATGTTCTAGGGTAGACACATTCTATAGCCTTTCGGATACTTTCGTGGCGATCCGATACAAAACACAGTCCTTCTCTGCTGCAATACGCCTTCTTCAAGTTCTCAAAAAACCATTTCCACGACCTGTCATTCTCACTATCCCCAATACCAAATGCAAGTACATAAATCCTATTACCTGCATCATGTGTACACGCAGTGAACAGAGTACCACCGTATTACCCATTCAAATAAGTTCCATCAACTACAATAACAGGCCTACAATGCTTTCATCCTCGAATTGATGCACCAAGTGCCATGAAACAATATTTGAACCTATTTTCATTGTCAATTTCTATCCCTGTGACCGAGTCTGGGTTACATTTTCGAAGCATATGCAAAAAACCCGGTACCTCTTGAAACGACGCAGATGGATCTCCCCTTATCAATCTAAATGTCTTCTCCCTCGATCTCCAAGCTTTCACGTAATTCATCGAAATACCATATGTGTGCAACATGTCGTTGCATATGTCATTTGGGGTATATGTTGTGCGGTTTGAGTTGAATTTGTATTTTATACACAAGGACACAACTGCAGTGGATACTTGCCTATGTGACCTCAAGACTATATTTGAACCACATGTATGCCCTTCGTGAATGTATCTAATTTTGAATAGATCTGTTTTCCCCAATCTTGATGACCTGCAAACCCAATTACAGGTATTATTTGAGCACCTCACAACATATTCCTTCTTGTCTGACCTTAGAACCATAAATTCGAACATCTCCTGAATTGCATAAAATGCCATGCTCAATTTCAATACCTCTTTATTCCTGAAAACCCTGTTCAACTCTATATCCCTTGCGTCTGTATTTTTTACAGTAGTTTCCACACTATCATCCGATATTCCCAATGGCTCATTCGTTAAAGCGCATATGTTTGAAGCAATTCCACCCATTGAATTAGTTCCCTCATTACCGTCTTAACTAACTCCAACTTGCTCCATGAAGTTGAAGGCTCCAAGATCACGAACTGTATCCACTTCTGTGACCTCAATCATAATGGAATATTTGGAAGGATCCTTATAATCTTTCTTCAGTGTGAGATAGGACATGACACTATTGTCATTTCTTAGTCTGATGGGTTGTATGTCACTGCTCAGTTCATAACTCATGGATACTGCAACCTTGTTAATGTCAAAACCAAATTCTCTAACTACTGAGTCCACAAGTTCCGAATAGCCGCTTCCTTCATCAATCATTAACAAGGCAGACTGAGATCCCAAAATCACACAAACATGTAAATAGCCTATACCTGTACATTCATCACAAGGACGTCAGTCGATGCATATCTCACTTATAAACATATCACAACAATATTGTAACAATTGTTAATAACACTATAGTATAACAAATAGCATTGTCACCGTACATAAATGCAATAATGTGACCACAAAAACATCGATTCATTAAAGCGACCACACGTACATCTATTAAATATGTGACCAAACTGTCATCAATTTAATAATGTGACCAAATCTATATAAATGCACCCTCATTCGAAGCTTAAAATAAAAAACTCTGCAAGTATGTGACCTGTAATTACCACATATTACGCTGACTTCTTCAACCCATTACAGAGATCATCAATTTTACTAAATGTGACATCTCAATACATCCGTTCGTTAATGTAGAACCTGATTGTAAACTTCTGTTCATTTCCGTAAGTGACCACAACAAACACCGTGATTGACTACTATTACAGCTTACCGTAGTTGGACTTCACGGCCTCTTTTACTCACATTATATTCATGATGATGATTGTGAACAGTACAGTATATTTCTGTTCATTTCCGTAAGTGACCTCAGAAAATCAACGCTGTTGCAAAAAATAACAGCTTACCGTATGTCGACTTCATAGCCTAATTTTATACTGGATTACTGTCAAACAAACAGTTTATCTTCTGCTGTTCGATTTCGCAACCGTGACCTCATATTCTTCGTCTTCTGAAACTCTGCATTTAGTTCTCCAAGCCAAAATTGATTCCCTATTTTTTCCTATTTAAATTGACGTTGTTTCGCTGAATTGTTGCGTTGATAAGGAATATCAATATGGCAAGAATATTTTTTGTAACCGTCACCGTAATAAATGGCCTGCAAATCTTCCATGATTTCAGTTACTACACACACACACACACTAAAACACACCTGATAATTGAAGTTTTTTGGGATCAACCTTATTTTTTATATGTTAATCTATTACTACCTGATATACGTATTTTTCTCTTTCTAGAATCTATATTTTGCACATATTTGAAGTAGGACACACTTGTGTGTTTCAATTGTTGCGTTCATTCATCTTTCAATCATTATACCCCGTTTGGTATAGATTAAAATTAACTTTTTAGTAAATTTAAAGTTAATGAAATGTATGTTTTAGAAATTGTGGATCCCATGAAATGTATGATTAAAATTAATTGTTGATTTTGACTCAAAATTTTAATTTTATTTTAATCTACACCTAGTTGGAGTTATATTACTACTAGCATTTTTAAATACATGTCACATTAGACCTTCATTTGCAAAGAAAGTACAAAACATATTTCTATTTCACAATTATAGTTAAAACTCTGCTACAGCTAGAATAGATCGTTGTATCTTGAGAAACAATTGATTTTCAACAATAAGAATTAGAGCGGGGCAAATTTGTCTTAGAGACGAAAAAGCGATCTCTTGCCATGATCCACATATTCTTCATTCCACATTTGTTTTTGTTCATTTTTCTTTCCAAGTAAGTTTATTGCATGCTTAACTACCAGAAAGTGTGCACGTTGATTAACAAAACAAGAATATTATTTTTGCATCCAATTTTAACTAACAAGTGAATATTTTCTCAATGAAAATTGTGCTATGAAATTAAACGTTCATGAGCAATGTTGCCAAAAAATAATCTCGTGATCAAGTTACCGCCCTTAGTTAAAGTAAACTCTATTTGTTAAAAGTTTTATATTTAAAAACATGTTTTTTATATTTTCTAATTAAAATATATGGTTGAAAAGTTGAGAGAGAAAATATGTGTGGTTAAAAAGTGATTTGAAAAATTATGTTTTAAAAAACATGTTTTTAAGCATGTATGCCAAACAGATTACCCAATATTTCTCTAAATCTTTTACTAGTCAAACCAAAAACCAAAAAGAGAAAGATAACTTGTTGAGGCTAATTAGAGGTATCAAGACGGGTAGGGCGATCGGATCCGTGAAAATCGACTTAGATCGATCAGGAATCACGGGCCGACTGGTGACCCAATCGGGTGGTTCATGGGTCAAGAAGATGTAAATCGTGAGTTTCTCAAGTCACATCTTTGCGGGCCGTGGTTAACCCGTCGACCCATAAAATAATTATAAAAAACTATTTTTATTAAATATGGTAACAATGAAATTCTCTCTTCTTCTACAATCTCTAGTACAACTTCTAAATGTAAATATTCTTTTTTCTCCCTATTAGTTAAGAAACGTAATGATCTTCTTTGATAGTAGTAATTAGAAATGCATTTAATTGTTATTTGGCTCTATTGTATTTGACTTTGCAAAGTTAGAAGTAATTCATGTACCATAAGATAAAATTTTGGATTCTATGTAAACATTTCTTTGTATAAAAATGAATTTTTTATTTTGTTTATTACATATTTAAAAATTTAACAAAAAAATATTTTTGTTCATACAAGCCAAATCGGAGCGAACAGCGACCCACAACCCACATGGGCCAGCGGGTGGACCTGAGTTGTAGTTCAGTATTTGTGGGGCGACCCGAACCGGCCCGTAAACCCATAGTGGATGGGGTTTTTTCATGCTAGCCATTACTGAGCTTATATGTTGGTGAGTCGATTCGGTTCGGACCACTCAAAGGTTAATGCACAAAACACTTAGGCTTGACCGAAGATGTACATGACTATTTTTTAACAGGTTCAATTTGATGGGCAAGACACACTTACAATTCTAATTTTGTAAAATTATTAATTTTGGTGTATTTATACACCATGCACAAAGTAACTATATCGATTGACTTCCCTTTTGGTCAAATATAGTCTTGTTTGTCTCATTAAAAACAAAATACATTTTTTCTCTTCTATTCAAGAACACATTCTTATAATATTATTACACACAAATTCATAAAAAAATTTCTCATTTTTTAATAACACGTTCTCTTAAAAATCACTATTTAAAAAATTATTTTTTCAAATAAACTCTTTAAAATGAGGCTCAAAAAAGGCTTCAGCGAGACAAATGAATCCAAGTAAGGTAATGTCAAACCTCATCCCTTCTTTCTTGGTGCTTCCTATGAAATTGTACTGTCTATTTTCATAAATATCTACTAATGGTGTGTTCGGTAAATTTTTGTTATAATCAACACAATTTTCAAAACCATTTTCTAACTACAAATCTTTTCTCTCTCCAATTTTTAATCACACATCTTACCTAGAAAATACAAATAACATCAATCATTACCTGTTATAATAGTTGCTTAATATAAAGGTTTATACTTGGAGTCAGAGATGCGATTCAAGCAATTCAGGTGACTTGTGCTAAATTTCTGACGAGGCCTTTTCAAACATAAGAATAAATAAATGGGGCAATTGATCACCGATATAGAGTTTGAGCAAGCACACCCTATTCACAAAGCTTTGACGGATGTGGGAGATAAATAGCATCTTCCACCACTAGACAGGCTCAAACTAGATGCCGCGGTGAAGGTAGGTGCGGTGTACATTACAACTTGGGCAGTTATTAGAGATTCGAGTAGTAAAATGTTTCCAGTCGATTAGATTATTTTCTCCTTATTCTTCGATTTTGATGGATATTAGTTACCTTTTGAATGATGTTAGTTAAGGAGCGTGTAACTATGTTCATCGTGCTATGAAAAAGGTTATCCATAGTATTGCTAACGCGACTTTATTTCATATTGTACTTCTGTATGGATTGATTGTATTCCTTCTTTTAATTTGAAGGGAATTCGCTCTGAGATTATTGATTAATGAGTTTGAATAGTTTTAAGAAAATCGTCTATTATCAAAAATGGTATTATTGTCATTAATGATTCAAATGAAAATTACGTCGATTTTCACTAATACACCTCCATCAATAATTATTGATGATGATGTCAGGACAATTGGCCGCTTTGATCGCTCATGGTAGACGGAAGTTTATCCTTTCTTTATTTTTTATTCAATAAATAAATGACGATATATTTATTATTTTGTTACTTAAGGAATGTTCGTTGGATAAACTTTTTTTTTCATTATTATTTTTTGTGAATAAATTTCTATTGATACAATATATTTATGAAAATAATTTTGTTAATTTTGGTAACACTGTAATAGTTTATAAACTGGTTTATTTATGATTTTGAGGTAAAATGTGGGTTAAAAAGTTGAGAGAGAAATTTTGAATTATTAAAAAGTAATTTGAAATATTGTGCGATTTATAAATCGTTCACCAAACCGATGATTCGGGGATAGCTTAATTGCCTAATTGGTCGTGTAGCTCGAGTGTACCCTACCCATCCTGGATTTGAATCCCCTCCACTCCCCTTTGTATGGTCAATGAAAAGGCAAGTCAATAGTTGCCAGATTAGAAAAAAGGAAAAGTCAAAAGGGCAAAAAAAAAATCTGACCGTAGAAATGATGTTCACTGATTGATGGAAGGATACATAATTGACTTGAAATTTCACTCTTCGAAATATATACATGCAGCACAAGTCACATTCAAGTCAAGTGGGCTCGGGGCTCCTTGTCTTCACAATAACGATGTTTCAACCATTTGAAAGTAAATCGTTAATGGATTTGTTTCACTATAATATCTTCAACTTCGAATTATATTTCAATTATATATTTTTATATACTGTTTGAGTGAGAGGTGGATCTATGAATTAGATATCATGAGGTTGAAATAGTTAAGAATATACGTATCATCGACCGGTGTTGGCATGTCAAAAATGTCACATGAATCATTCCTTTTTTTTTTTCTACAGTCGAACACGTCGAAGGTACGACAACAATTCAACATTGTAAAAAGTAAAAACACTATAAAAATCCAACAAAAAGGTAGCAAAGCAACAACATTCAACAATAAGACGACGAGAAAACAAATTTACTAGTAAACTGACAAGGAAACAACAATGCAACAATTTCATTTCATTATAAACTTTTATTAATACATCGGACTACAAAAGTAGTACTTGAAATCTGAGTGTTAAGCAATAATTGGTTATTTTTTGATAAAATATCAAATAATTGGTTATTTTGATTAGGTGAATTTTTTGTTTTAGTGCTGTAGACTTGGGGGGGGGGGGGGGGGGAGGGGGTCAATGAGTTTGAGATTTGGACAAGGACTGCACTTAAATTTTAAAATATTGAAAAGATCAAAATATATGTGGTGAGGGGTTGGATGGGGTGGATGGATCCACCAATATTTGTTTGTGTATCCAACTTCAACTTTAAAAGGCTCACTTTATGCCCCTCTCCTCTGCAAGAACTTATTACAAAGATGAAACCACCCACGAACCCGCAGAGACGACTAGATGTGATGGCAGCCTTGTGCTTCGTTTTGACCGTGGCCCTTGCGGAGATCCCTCGTGCTCAAGCTCAAACACGAAGAAATGCCACCACCGATCCTTCTGAAGGTAACCTTTGTTCTTCTGAGCCCCCTGCGCCACCCACAGTTCAAATGGCTTAGTGAATGAGATGAGATGACCATTAATGTTTAGCTATGGCTAAAAACTTATGAGTAGATTTAATTATTAATGTGCATAAATTTGAAATCACTAGTATTTGAAGGTCACACTGCATCAAGCTTTTAATGCTTTCTCCAATTATCATCCGACTTCAACCCAGGACAATTCCTAGTTCCTCCCAATTAATATGATGGAGCTGGCACATTGGCATGGAGTTCGTGTCTCTCAGAACATGAGTTCAATTTTTCTTGGACCTAATTTTGAGTTTTCTAGGACCTGAGGTCAGATTTCTCAGGACCTGGATCGCTCCCTTCATGGTGGTAAGAGGCATCCTCAATATTGATATATTTCTCAGCTCTAGTCAGGAATTCATAATAAATGTAGTTCTATCTACGTATATTGATCATCAAAATCTTGTCTTTGAGCACAACCTAGAAAGTGATGTCATTAGAGCATCGTCATCATAGATTTCTTTTAGGGTAATAAGCACAAATGGTTCCTAACCGTTAGGTTTCTTGCGAAAATGGTCATCAACGTTTAGATTTTGGTATTTATACACTCAGAATCACCAAACATTGCGAAAATGGTCTCTACCGTTAGATTTCGTTAATTTCCACCGTTAAAAACGTGTAAATAGCACAAATGGTCCATAACCTTTGAGTTTCTTGCAATAATAATCCCTAACATATTAAGGTCATGTTTGACATATTAAATCTCCAAACGTTTGACGTATTTAATCCCTAACAAATTAAGCCCATATACGTTTGGTGTATTTAGTCCCTAATATATTAAATACATATTTGAGACCAATTATTTTAACTAATGTGGTTTGTAATTGTAATTTTTTAAAGAATTTGTGATTAAAAAGTAAAAGAAAAAAATTGAATTTATTTGTAAATTATTTTATTGATAGAATGTGTAGTTGAAAACAAATTTTTAAAAATAAAGTCTATTATGCAGAGTAAAATATTTAACAAAAATTCACCACATTAACATTTCAACCTATTGATAAAAAATAATAAATTTATGGAATATAAACAAATAAATGCATTGGACATCATTTTAGGAATTGAATAACAAATATGTTTTTATCAATTCTACTTTCGATTTTGAGAATCAATCGATTTGAAAAGTAAGTTTGGAGAATTTTGGTTAAAACGTAAGATTTTTTTTTAATTTAAGAATAAATTAAAAAAATATATTAATAGAACGTGTAGAAGAAAATGAGTTTTGAAAAAAAATGAAATTTCGAAAATCGAAAATAGAATTCATAAAAACATATTTTTTATTCAATTCCTAAGATAATGTCCAATGTATTTGTTTTTTTATGTTCCATGGATTCATTATTTTTTTTTCCAATAGGTTGAAGCGATGAATTTTTGTTAAATATTTTATTGTGCATTTTAGATATTCAGAATAAATTTTATTTTTTAAAACTCGTTTTTAACCACACATTCTATAAATAAAATAATTTACAAATAAATTCAATTTTTTTTAACAACAAATTCTTCAAAAAATTACGATTACAAACCATTTTATTTGAAATAATTGGTCTCAAATAGGGCTTAATATGTTAAGGACTAAATATGCCAAACGTATAGGGGGTTTTTTATTCAATTACTAAAATAGTGTCCAATGTATTTGTTTGTTTATGTTCCTTCATTCATTATTTTTTTTTCAATAGGTTGAAGCGGTGAATTTTTGTTAAATATTTTATTCTGCATTTTAGAAATTCAGAATAAATTTTATTTTTTCATTTTTAACCATACATTCTATCAATAAAGTAATTTACAAATAAATTCAATTTTTTAACAACAAATTTTTCAAAAAATTACGATTACAAACCATATTATTTGAAATAATTGGTCTCAAATAGGGGCTTAATATGTTAGTGACTAAATATGCCAAACGTATAGGGGCTTAATATGTTAGGGACTAAATACGCCAAAGGTTTGGAGGTTACAAACAAAAAATGTCAAACGTGACCTTAATATGTTAGGGACTATTATCGTAAAAAACTCAAAGGTTAGGGATCATTTGTGCTATCTACACATTTTTAACTGAAAAACTAACGGAATCTAACTGTAGGGACAATTTTCACAACGTTTAGTGATTCTGAGGATATAAATGCAAAAATATAAACGTTGGAGACCATTTTCACAAGAAATCTAAAGGTTGGGGACTATTTGTGCTATTTACCCTTTCTTTTATTTCAATTTTTTTTTTTTTTTTTTTTTGTTGAATCTATCTAAATGACTCCTTATTTACTCTATTTGTCCTTACTTTATTGACACAAAGCGCTCATTTGGTTTGGTCCAGGGCATGAAACCTTTGTACCGAGTAAAAAAAGTTGCATATAGGACTTCCACCTCATAACAATTCTTTTGGGGGGGGGGGGGGGGGGGGGGCATTGTGAACCATCTTTGTGCATGACCTCCAAAAGTGAGGGGAAATGCCTTGCATTTCTTAGCATCACTAGCAAGTGATTTAGTTCCACCCAAAAGGTGTATTTATCCAAGTGAATCTTAAGCTATCTCAGGTAGAGGTTCTGATAAGATATCTTCTAAGAATGGTGAGCTCTTTATATTCATCCGTCAAGCCCTTCTTTTTGTATTCGAGTTCAGCAATTCTTTTTTCAATTGATCTAACTTGTTTTGGCCATATTAAGAAGCTTGAGGATTTGGATCCCCCAAGTGACCAAAGACACCCCCTTCACGCCTATGGGTAGATTTTCATTCTGGTAGACCTCGTCTATTTTTTTCATACTGGTAGACCTCGTCTATTTTTGTTAGCACTGCATCTGGCAAGGTCATTCTTAGAAAAATATATACATCTTGTTGAGTGACTATTCTCTCGCCTGAGATCTGGTAACTCAACCTCCATATTTATCGAATTGCAATTAATAGCATTTTGATTTTGCTCAATGGGTGCAATGGCATTGACCATATATTCTAATTTTTCCATGAATATTTCCATGCGAAGATCTGTAGTTTCCCCAATACATTACCTCCAAAAATTAGGAGGGAGCTCGAAATTATGGTTTTGAGGCTTAGAATTGGAACTTTGTCTCATTTTTGTATGTATATGTATTTGAATAGTTTTTTCAAGGAATTCTTGTATGAGATTTTTTGTGTTGAGTAATAGAGAAAGTTGTTTTAGGGGAAGCCCTCCTTATAGCGTCAAACTGTTGACGTAAAAAAAAATTAAAAAAATAGCACGGACATGTGTCACTCTCTAAGTCAACTTAAAGGGGCCAAACTAGTAGTCCAACCTTAATTGTTTTTCTCTTTTATATATGGGTAGAAAATTTGAAAGAATACAAGTAATTTTGATGTGTTTCCCTCTCCTTATGTGGGGAGAATTTTGAATATCCTTCTTTTATTTACAATACTTTACTCTATTTATAGATAAAAGTGTAATAATTTTACTAACAATGGCTATTTCTTAGTCGAGACAAGCCAACTTGATGTACTTTTAGCAGTTACAAGTGACTTTTGTGGGATCTCTCTGAGTTGGATATGACCTGACTTCAATTTGTTCATAGTTGTGAGACAAGTATAAGGTATCTAATTGATGATGTTTGGGTGTTGTGAAAGATATTAGATATTTAGTCAAGTAAATCACTTGACACTTGATAGTTGTTTGAATGAATCTTCTATCATTTGAGGTTGGTGGAGAGCTAACACTAGTACTGGAGAGTGCTCTGAATTTAAATTTATCCAATGTGATGTATTGACTTCAAATATCTCAACACTTGAGATTAGATTTTCCAAAGACCTTTGTTCAAGATTTTTAGGTCCCCCGGGCCTTCTAGTTCTTCCAAGGCTATTTTCTTCCAAGTTCGAGCTCTTCCAGGTTCGAGCTCTACCGAGGTCTTCCTAGCACCCAGATGCTTCCAGGTCCTTCTAGGTCTGAGTGCTTCCCAATTCTTCTCAGGTCCTCATAGTTTTGAAGTCTTCCCAGGTCCGAGCTCTTCTCAAGTCTTGAGGTCAAATATACGAGATCCAAACTTGATTGCGATCCTAGGACCTGTGAGTATTCTCTTGTCAATCTGGAACTTAAAGTATATTTTTCAAATACTTTGAACTAAATTTAGAACTTAAAATTGAGTGCTTCAAATTAAGTGACAACAACTTTTTATAGAAATGCTTCCATAAAAAAGTAATTTCAAGCACCGTAAAATTGTAGCAAAATAAATTTACAGAAAAGAATTTTGTAATCGATTAACAAAAGAACAAACAAGAATGAAAAAGATATTGTTGAGAACCAGAAACTGTAAAATAAGAACATAAACGATAAATTTGCAAAACGAAACAAAACATGGAATAAGTTCTCAAGCAAAATTTGAACAAAGGCCTGTATAAGCACAGTTTTCTTAAAATAGATTCGTCCCCTCACCAATCTGTGCTTGAGGTTTGATGAACGTCTGTTTCCTAGAATACAACGGGAAATAATAAAATGACTGGACAAAACGAAATTATGGAACAAAAAATAGAAACTGGACTAAAGAAATGAAATGGACGAAATAGTGTTTTTCTGTGTGTTCAAACAGTGGTTATACTTAGGGATGTCAACAAGTCAAGTCGAGTAGAGCCGGATCGTGAGCCGAAGATCAAGGCTCGAGCTCAGTCGAGCTTATTTTGGCCCAAGCCGAGCCTACTTATAACTCGTCTCCAAAAATAAAGCTCGACTCGAGTTTTTTCCGAGCCGAGCCCCGAACTTTTATTTTTTTATTTTTATAGCAAAAATTCATAAAAGATTTATTGAAAATGTATATATATATATATAGCAAGTTGAGCCGAGCTCATGGTTGAAATTCATTACTCAAGCTCTCATCGAACTTTTTTTTAGAGAACTTTTTTTTGGCTTGAGTCGAGCCAAAGCACATCTCTTAAAAAAAAGCTCGACTCTAGCGACGAGCCGAACTTAGCCCGAGCCCGAGCAGCTCAAGCCGACGAGCCATTTTTCCATCTCTAGATAAGCTTGTAGTTAAATAACATGTATTGAAGAGGTAGAATTATAAATAACTCCACTATTAACAAGGGAAATCAATTCTCAATTAATTGCTATAAACTTAGGAGTTTCAGTTGGAGGAAAAAATTAATTAATTGTTAGAAAATTTAACAACATGTACTATGCGAGGGGCAATTTTTTTGTTCATTCAGTCCGACATTCATGTATGCATGTCACGCTCGCACACAAGCTAAGGCTCGAAGGCCAGTCTGAGTCGAGATTTGCACCCTTGTGTGCACGTGGAGAGAGTCTCTATACTATACATGATTAAAACCTCTTGATGCTTGTCGCAATGCACCAAAATAATAAATAATTCCTTACTTGCTAAATATTAATTAATAATGTAATAGCGAGAGTAAGGGTCGATCCCACGAGGAACGGAAACTAATTTTAGTTGTTCAATCAATTAAAATGGAATGGGGGGTTTTGTTGTTTGAATTGCTTGAATGAAAACTATGCATAAAATAAATAATTAAATATGACTAGAAAAATAATATGAGAAGAAATCTTGTTCTCGGATTCGGTTGTGCCCTCAATTAATGTTATACCTTTCCTTATAACGTGTTTCTATCCCTAGTTCAATTATCAATCATAAATAATCAACAAGCTCTGATTATCTAAATTCTTCCTTATGTGTATTAATTCAAAATGAGCTCTTTGAACCAATTCTAGCCATAGACAATCCTAAACAAGCTCTTAGGATTTAATGCACGACTAGTATGAAAATTTAGAAAAATAGATTGAATTGGATCGTTAATTACACAAGCTCGAATTAAACAATCCAAGTCGAATTATTACTAAACCTGCACGATATTTATTTTCTACTAAAGTAAAGATTCAATGACAATTACGGATCAAGAATCTAAACATAGCATATTCATGAATCCAAAGATCAATAATCCAATTGGTCAAATTAAACTATTAATCAAATAAACTCAATTGAACATTCAAAACATAATAATCCAACAATTGAAATAAAGGAATAAATTTAAACTACTAATTTGTAGGAAAAGAAAATAACATAATCAAGTTAACACAACTTCCCATTTGAACAAGATATAGAATTTAGCTTAGCATGGTTGTGGTAGATTCTTCAAGTTGCTTCATGAATTCCATTGTTGTTGATATTCTTGCGCTTGAAAATCTCCAAAGAATGCTCTATATTTTTCTCTCAATTTTCCTCAATGTGTAGCCTCTTTCACAATATTTTTTCACACTTTTTTCTGTCATGAGAGTCCCTTTTTATAGCCTCAATTTCGTGCCCTACCTTTGGGCTCAAGAAATCCCAAAATTATGGAAAGATTTAAAATATGAAAATTGTTGACTGGAGAGTTACGGCCGTAACGTTTCTTTTACGGCCGTAAATGAGTTTCTGCATATTTCTCAAAATTTGAAGTTACGGCCGTAAGTTTTCCTTTACGGCCGTAACATGGTTTCTGCTCATTTTTCACTCTTTGAAGGTTACGGCCGTAAATTCTGATTTACGGCCGTGAATGTGTTTCTGCTGATTTTTCTTAACACGGTTACCACTTTTACGGTCGTGAATATGTAACCTTACGGCCGTAACCAATTTTGCATCTAAGTCCCCAATCTTCAGTTTTGCGAGCATTTTTGTCCTTTTTTCTTCTTTTCTCTTCTTTTATGATCCTATACAATATAAAATATAAAATGCATTAATAATACTTAGATAGAATCACATTATTGCGTATTCAAGGATATAAGTGCATCAAATAAACGTTAATATAACACTTATCAAATCCCCCCACACTTGAAACATTGTTCGTCCTTGAACAAAGATAGACAGAGAAAAGAATAGGATTCAAACAACAGATTATAATTTAGAGACTTGAGGTTGCAATCCACTTTTCTTTAGCAAAAATGTTTCATTGCTCAATCGGATTGTGTTAGTGTGTGCTAGAGATTCAACACCCTTTTTTTTTCCATCCCAATCATGGCTCGATATGGTTTATTTCCTTGCACCTCTCGTATTCACTCACCTCCCAATCATTCATGAGTGACTACAAGAAAAATAGTTTCGCACAACTCTAGAGGAAATCAGTCTCGTAGACCGAGTTATTTATGATGTGAATTTACTCAACACAGTATCTCCGACCACATTCATAGCACCAACCCTAGACCAAGCAATTCAAACCACTCATAAGTATATGTAATGGGTTTTAACACTCTCACAAGATATTTCTCTTGTCGCACAAAGTGTATAAGGGGTTGGATTTTCGCTCAGCTCTCTGCATGGATAAGTCAGTACCACAGATTGCCTAGATGTCATAACCGGAGCCAACAATAACACAAGTGCAAAGCGAAGGTCTTTATTTGGTTGTAACGGGGCTTCAGGTCAGGTAGGGAAAAAGGATATATTTAGGCTGAGTCGAGATGGAACTTTGCAAGCTAAGTCAATTTAAAATAACATTACTTCCTTCTCCCTTAATATGATCTTTATTGTTTCCCGCTACCCAACTCTATTCACACTTGAATCTCTTATTTTCTTTTCTTTCTTTTTTTTTCACAAGTTGAGTGTTTGACATCCTCAACTACTAATTCTCATGACTAACTTCCTTTTCATTGCTTTTTCTCTTTCGATTTTTTTCGATTATAGACTGCAACTTTTTTTTTTTCAAATCATTACGCAGTCATCAATTGGCACAAAATAGAATTACAATCCCCTGAATTCAGTCCATTACACAACCATTTCCCAACACAAGATAATCATCTCAACTTCTTAGACTTAGACCATAGCACAATCCTCAATCAACAAAAGCTTGCGAATCCCTTCTCTTATGGGTTCAAAACAGAGACAATGCGAAAGAAAGGGTATTCGTGGCTTGTAGCGTGGCATAAAAATTCAAAGAAAGGCTAAGGCTCAAACGGGCTTCTAATGGTCCATGTAGCAAGGTAGACTCTTTTAGCAAGTCAAATTTGGTTCAACCTATTGCCTTTGCTATAATTTGCACTTAAGTTAAGAAGCTACACAATTTGCACAGGAAAGCACATCCAAGCATAACCCAACCATGCAGGACACACATCAAAAAATCATAAGCTCATAAGTATTAAAAACAGCTCTTAGGCTCAAAAGCTCACAAATTATGGTTTTCATGTTTTTTCCCATCCAATTATGAGTTATAGGTCATTACTTGATCTTCTTTCCAACTCTAAATCCATTGGTCGAGGATAACGGTTAAAAGTATTCAAACCATCACTACTCACAAAAGTATAATAATTGGGACGTTCAGGGTTATATATGAAGGAATAATCTGTCTATTGTCAGTTGGGTTGACTAGGTTGTAGATATTTGACAATTTCACTTTTCATTTTCAACCTATTTGTAAAGTTTTGGACGAGATGATCTCTATGTGCTCAATTTATATCCAATTATGCAATGATTTTTCAAAAAAGACTGCACCAAAAGTGGGCTGCTTCCTAACAAAGTGCCTAAGTGCATAGATATGTGACAAAAGTAGAGAACAAAGTCAAAATGAATTTTAACGATTCGATTACAGACAGAAAATAAAGGCATTAAGCTTACAATCAATTCAATTCCCCCCCACACCTAGACAACACAATGTCCTCATTGAAAAGTAAAACAATAAAGGGGGAAAAGAAAAGAAACTCCCTTCGTCTAATGTGGCGGTTGATCAGTGCGGGGTCTCTGCAACTGTCGAATCTCCTCCCGAAGGGCTCTCTGCTCTTCCAGCATAAGTTGCTGATCTTCTTGCATGGCATTCAGTTGAGTTTGGAAGGCTCGCATCAATTCCAGCACCTGCAGCTCAAAAGGGGTAGGAGTAGGGGTACGGGTACGTGAGTGAAGCAGTTTTTAAATTTGAAATTTTCGGAATTACGGCCGTGAATGTCTCACTGACGGCCGTAAGTCCTAATCTAGAAAAAATTGCAAGCACCCACTACAGCCGTAAAGTCAAGTCTCACGGCCGTAAGCTAGCCTCTGATTAAATTTACTGGAATTGTGTTACGGCCGTACTTGAGTACCTTACGGCCGTAAGTTAGCCACTGAATTTTTTTTTTTATGTGTGAATGAAATGACTAAATAAAGTAAAATTAACCAAAAATGAAAATACGAAAATAAAGAGTCGAGGAGGTAAAGAAACTCCCCTCTCGGGTTGCCTCCCGAGCAGCGCCGCTGTTTACAGTCGTTGGCTCGACTGAGTCCTTTCTCATTCAACCGGGATTGGGTGGATTCCCAAAGCTTAACTTCTTCTTCATGCTCTTCATCAGTGCCTGCAAAATAGGGGGTAGAGATTTTTCATTAGAGACTGGTAATGAGATGGATGAGATTTTACCTAATTTCGGTAACTTTGGACAGTCCTTTCCACCAATATCGAGAACTTCCTGTACTAAAGAGTCATTCACATTAACAGAATAAACAGGATCATCATCAAAAATTTTCACGGAATCATAAATATTGAATTGAACAATTTCATTATCAAATTCCATGGAAAGTATGCCACTACTAACATCTATCTTAGTCTTAGATGTTTTCAAAAATGATCTGCCTAGCAAAATAGGAGTGGAGCTGGGTGAATGATCATCATTCATATCTAACACATAAAAGTCTGCTGGAAACACCAATCCACCTACTTGCACTAGAATGTCTTCAACTACCCCGTCAGGATAAGCATTAGAACGATCGGCTAGTTGAATTATAACATTAGTTTCAATCAGTTTGGCAAGTTTTAATGAAGCATAGGTGGACCTAGGCATTACATTGATAGATGCACCTAAGTCTATTAAAGCACGATTTATTTTCTTATTACCTATTTGACAAGGTATGGTAAACATACCTGGATCCTTGCACTTGGGAGGTAATTTTCTTTGAAGAAGTGCAGATACAAACTCACCCATTCTTACCATATCATTTCCCACCAGTTTTCGTTTGCTAGTGCATAAATCTTTTAAAAATTTTGCATACCGGGGAACTTGCTTGATGGCCTCCAATAGCGGGATATTGATTTCAACCTTCCTAAACATTTCTAACATGTCCTTTTCCTTGCTCTCTTTGTTTGTCTTCGCTAACCTGTTAGGAAAAGGGGGAGGTGTTAGTTTAACATTTAAATGGGAATCAGTTTTTACCTGAGGGTTTTGCGAAGTGTTGTTTCTCTTCCCGACTCCTTCCTTTTCATCTTCCTCCATTTCAGGTGCAGCCGGTTCCAATTGCGGACCCTCAATTTCCTTTCCACTCCGGAGAATTATGGCACTCACGTTTTTGGGATTCACCTCGGGTTGAGATGGAAATTTACCTCCAGATTGTGATTCCAACCTATTTATGGCAGTGGCCATTTGGCTCATTTGATTTTCCAGGTTTTGAATGCTTGACTTGGTATCCTGTTGGAATTGCATCGTGTTAGTTGTCAACGTCTTAACCATATCTTCAAGAGACATACCTGAATTTTGAGGTTTTTGTTGAAATTGCCCCTGTGGTTGGAAAGTCCCTTGCTGCTGGAATTGTCCTTGTGGCTTGTTTGAAGTAAAACCCAGGGGTTTGTTATTTTCGTAACTCAGGTTGGGGTGATCTCTCCACCTGGGGTTGTACATGTTTGAATATGGGTTGTACTGTTGCCTTTGGAAAGGGAAACCTTCAGCAGCATTTATCTGTTCATTGTTTTCTTCTTGCAATACCGGACAGGCATCCGTTGGATGTCCAAAGTTTGAACATATCCCACAAGCTTTGACTTGTTTCAAATTCCCTACAGCAAGTTGCTTAACAAAATTCGTTAGTTCATATAATTGACCTTCAATATTGGTACTACTTACCTCATTTACTCTGCGGACTTGGGAATCCCTACTCGAGTTGAATTGCTAAGTGTTCTCCGCCATGTTGGAGATTAAAGCCCGTGCTTGCTCTGGCGTCTTGTCCATTAGCGCACCTCCGCTTGCGGCGTCTATCATACTTCTGTCCATTGGTGCTAGACCTTCGTAGAAGTATTGCACCAAAAGTTGCTCGCTAATCTGATGATGGGGGCAGCTGGAGATGAGCTTTTTGAAACGCTCCCAATACTCATATAATGTTTCATTGTTGTTCTGGTGCACCCCACATATTTCTTTTCGGATGGTACCAGCCCTCGATACTGGGAAATATTTTTCCAAGAAGAGTCTTTTCATGTCATTCCAAGTAGTGACTGTCCCTGATGGTAGACAATAGAGCCAGTCGGTGGCGGCATTCTTCAATGAGAATGGGAAGGCTCTCATTTTTATTTGTTCCTCGGTAATGCCCGTGGGCCTCATACTGTCGCAAACCACATGGAACTCCTTTAAGTGCCTATATGGGTCCTCACCGGGATGTCCTCGGAAAGTTGGCAGAAGATGGATCAGACTGGACTTTAGCTCAAAAGTCTTGTTCTCTTCCACTGCTAGAAAAGTGATACATAGCGGTTGTTGAGCAACATCCGGGGTAGCCAGTTGCTTGAGAGTCAAATTGTTATTTGCTGCTGCCCTTCTTTGTTGTCGAAAAGTTCTCTCGATTTCTGGGTCAAAATAAAAAAATTCAAAATTAGTTGATCGACTTCTACGCATATAAGCAAAGAAGTAGAAAGGCAAGAATTTTTTTTTTTTTTTTTGAAAAATTATAGAAATAAAGTGAAAAAAAAAATAAAATGCAAAAAAAATAAAATTCTTATTGATTAAACACTAAATTGGTTAACCGTTCCCCGGCAACGGCGCCAAAAATTTGATGCTTGTCGCAATGCACCAAAATAATAAATAATTCCTTACTTGCTAAATATTAATTAATAATGTAATAGCGAAAGTAAGGGTCGATCCCACGAGGAACGGAAACTAATTTTAGTTGTTCGATCAATTAGAATGGAATTGGGGGTTTTGTTGTTTGAATTACTTGAATGAAAACTATGCATAAAATAAATAATTAAATATGACTAGAAAAATAATATGAGAAGAAATCTTGTTCTCGGGTTCGGTTGTACCCTCAATTAATGTTATACATTTTCTTGTAACGTGTTTCTATCCTTAGTTCAATTATCAATCATAAATAATCAACAAGCTCTGATTATCTAAATTCTTCCTTATGTGTATTGATTCAAAATGAGCTCTTTGAACCAATTCTAGCCATGGACAATCCTAAACAAGCTCTTAGGATTTAATGCACGACTAGTATGAAAATTTAGAAGAATAGATTGAATTGGATCGTTAATTACACAAGCTCGAGTTAAACAATCCAAGTCGAATTATTACTAAACCTGCACGAGATTTATTTGCTACTAAAGTAAAGATTCAATGACAATTACGGATCAAGAATCTAAACATAGCATATTCATGAATCCAAAGATCAATAATCCAATTGGCCAAATTAAACTATTAATCAAATAAACTCAATTGAACATTCAAAACATAATAATCCAACAATTGAAATAAAGGAATAAATTTACGCTACTAATTTGTAGGAAAAGAAAATAACATAATCAAGTTAACACAACTTCCCCTTTGAACAAGATATAGAATTTAGCCTAGCATGGTTGTTGTAGATTCTTCAAGTTACTTCATGAATTCCATTGTTGTTGATATTCTTGCGCTTGAAAATCTCCAAAGAATGCTCTATATTTTTCTCTCAATTTTCCTCAATGTGTAACCTCTTTCACAATATTTTTTCACACTTTTTTCTGTCATGAGAGTCCCTTTTTATAGCCTCAATTTTGTACCCTACCTTTGGGCTCAAGAAATCCCAAAATTATGGAAAGATTTAAAATATGGAAATTGTTGACTGGAGAGTTACGACCGTAACATTTCTTTTACGGCCGTAAATGAGTTTCTGCATATTTCTCAAAATTTGAAGTTACGGCCGTAACATGGTTTCTGCTCATTTTTCACTCTTTGAAGGTTACTCATGTGATCCGGACCAGGCATCGAAGGGTAAAGTCGAGCCATGACAATATGATAGTGATCTACGTGCAAAACGGAGCAAGTTCCGTGTTGCGGTCGAGCCGAGAAGAGGGACGGATCGAGCCGAATCGAGTAAAAGAAATTATTTATGCAGAAATTCCATTACGGCCGTAATGGATGACCTTCACGGCCGTAACCCATGTATTCACGGCCGTAAATCTTACAATCACGGCCGTAATCAATTAACGAGGAAAAATGAAGATTTTCTGCAGAAGGAGGCTTACGGCCGTAAGCCTGGAAGTTGCGGCCGTAACGTTCAAAAAAGGGAAACTTCACGGCCGTAAGAAATTCGTCACGGCCATAACTCATAAAACAATTTTGGACCAGAGAAGGCTTTACGGCCGTAAAAGTATTCTTCACGGCCGTAAATGAGGAGCGGGCCAGATTTTGCGGATTTTTAATTATTTTATTTCCTTTTATTATTTTAGGTTATTTTCCTATTTTAGAATTTTAGCATAATTAGAATTCTATTTTGAGTAAATTAGATGCTAGGTTATTTTGCTTATTTATACACTTTTCAATTCATTGTAAAAACAGTTAAGATTGATTTTGAGATTAATATAGTTGAGAGAGTTTTCTCCAATTGAAAGGTTGAGGAGTCCCTTTTGTATTCTTCAAGAACAAATCTGACCTATCAAATATTGTGGAAATATTTGTGGCGTTATACTTATCAAATATTCGCGAGAATATTTGTAGCATGTCCGATTAGAATCTTATCAAGGAAATTGACAAGTCCTTGTGGTGTTTCGAAAACCTTGGATCTCGATTCCGCATCGTCAATTTCTTGCGTCGTGGATCTTGGGTCAAGGTCCTATCGTCAATCTATCTTTTAATTTCTTTTCAATTATTCGTGTTCTTGTTATTTTTCGTGTCAGATCTGATTTAGATCTTTCCTAGGGTTTTAAATTTCGTTATTCCGCGTTTTCGACGAGATTCCCCGACTGGGATCGCGTCAGTTACTGCCGTAAATTCTGATTTACGGCCGTGAATGTGTTTCTGCTGATTTGTCTTAACACGGTTACCACTTTTACGGCCGTGAATATGTAACCTTACGGCCGTAACCAGTTTTGCATCTAAGTCCCCAATCTTCAGTTTTGCGTGCATTTTGGTCCTTTTTTTCTTCTTTTCTCTTCTTTTATGATCCTATACAATATAAAATATAAAATGCATTAATAATAATTAGATAGAATCACATTATTGTGTATTCAAGGATATAAGTGCATCAAATAAACGTTAATATAACACTTATCACCTCTCAAAGTAAATGTATATAAATTGTTTCCAAGTTTGATCATTTTCCTACGTGAGACAAAAGTTAACAATTTTCCCACCAAATATCTTCCATATATTCCCTTTTGAACTTAAATTTCTAATTCATCCGGGCTTTAATAGAGACAAATAAATATATCATTTCGATTTTTTCATTGAGTAGAACACAAATCAAATTTGATCTCTACAAAGATCAAACGGATCCTACACAAAATTGTGCCTAATGTCAGCCCCTAGGTTGTCCATTGTTATGTTTACTACCTTTTATTTTTCCGACAAAAATTATATTACTTCTAGTCAAAATGTTCTTTTGAGCATCCAGAATAAATGTTTTAAAGTGTTTGTTTGTATCATATATTAACTAATAGTTAATTTTAGGGTTAATAGCACAAAACGTCCCTACCTTTGACATGTATTGTACAAAACGTCCCAACGTTGTGATTTTTGACGCTAAATGTCCTAACATTTACATTTTCTTGTTGGGTACATCATTTCCGTCAAATTTAACCCCAACATTTAACACATGCAAGGGCATTTTCGTCAAAATCAAAAAGCAGCTCATTCATATTTGGGTAATTGGCACAAAACGTTCCTACGTTTGACACTCATTGTGGAAAAACGTCCCTACGTTCATTTTTTTGGCGAATAACGTCCATACCTTTAGATTTTCTTGTTGATTAGTCCCCAAATTTTACTTTTCTTTTAATTTAATCATTCCGTATTTGATTTAAATGTTATTGTCTTTAAACGTGTATAACTTTTGATCTACAACTCCGAATGTCACTCCGTTTTTTGCGTTGAACTCCAAATTCAACCATCTTTCTTATGATGTATCACGTGCTCATTTATTAAAAATTTCGTTTTGACTTTCTGTAAATTTCAATAAAATTTACAGAAATCAATGATGCCCTAACAAAATAAGTATCTACTATACAAAATTCAAAACGAAATGTTTAATAAATGAGCACGTGATACATCATAAGAAAGATGGTTTAATTTGGAGTTCAACGCAAAAAACGGAGTGACATTCGGAGTTGTAGATCAAAAGTTATACACGTTTAAAGACAATGACCTTTAAATCAAATACGGAATTATTAAATTAAAAGAAAAGTAAAATTTGGGAACTAATCAGCAAGAAAATCTAAAGGTAGGGACGTTATTCGCCAAAAAAATGAACGTATGGACGTTTTTTCACAATGAGTGTCAAATGTAGGGACGTTTTGTACCAATTACCCAAATATTAATGGGCTGCTTTTTGATTTTGACGAAAATGCCCTTGCATGTGTTAAATGTTGGGGTTAAATTTGATGAAAAGGATGTCTTCAACAAGAAAATGTAAATGTTGGGACGTTTAGCGTCAAAAATCACAACGTTGGGACGTTTTGCACAATACATGTCAAAGGTAGGGACGTTTTGTACTATTAACCCTTACTTTTATTTCTATATATTGTATATGTTAACTTATTTACTAAAAGAATATTTTTAAGTATATTATTAACTTGTTTGTTAAAATCAACAAATATTTTATCAATTGACATGATAATTTGAGTTAAAAACATGAGGTAAATTTAGCACATATGTCACATTCAAATAATAATTAAAGTTTACATGGTTGACCGTTTGGTAATCGTACTTTTTTAGTTTATAAATCAGTTTATAAATTAAATGATTTTTCAAATCATTTTCAACCAAACATATTTTCTCTCTCCAATTTTTAATCACTATTTTTTTACCTTAAAATCATGAATAAATCAGTTTTTAAATCAAACAGTATTACCATATATAATATCTACTTTATTGGACAATATTTAGCCCTTGTTTGAAACTCATTATTTGGGAAAAATTATGTAGGGGTGGACGTGGTTTGATTTGATTCTGGTTTTAGTTCCAGAAGAACCAAACCAAACCATAAATCGATGGTTTTTTATTAATGGAACCAATTGGTTTTTTAAAGATATAGAACCAAACCGCTCGATTTTGGTTTGGTCTGGTTTGGTTCTGGAACCATTACTTAAATTTTTAAATAATAAATTCAAATTAAAAGTTCTTTATATCTGCTTCTTCATTAGAATCCATCTACATCATTACTAAATAGAAAATGAAATTTTTAGTTAACAAAACAAAATTTTTAAAAAAGTAACATGTTATTCAAAGTCAAAGAAGAAGAAACTCGCCGAAGGAAGCTCGCGACTCGTTGAAACTTAGAGAATCGAATATAAAGGCCGTTTAGACTTATTGATATAGGTTACGTTGAAGTTTTGACTCTCATTCTACCGTGATGCTGTGTGAGTTAAGGATGAAATTTTCCATTTGAGTTTAGGTTAACTCTTGAGAATTGACAAATTTTGTTGAAGTTTATATATATACATAAATCTTAAAAAATAACCATCTATGCCGTCGATGATGACTAAGAAGTGCAACGATTACTTTGTTATAGGAGAGCAAGTAAACCAGTTCAAAATCTTTGTCTAATAGGAAATGAGATAAAATGTATGGTAAATAATATTTTTGTACATTTCACATTTATAATTTCAGTTTTGAATTTTTTGCTAAGATGAATACCCACTAATTTGTATATATATATATATATAAATTGAGTTTGATTCTTGGTTCTGGTTCTTGAATGAGAACCGGAACCAGAATCGAAACCAAATGGTTCTTGAGTATAAGAATCAAATCATTATTTTTTTTATATAGAACCGAAGCAAACCGCTTAGTTTGGTTTGGTTCTGGTTTGGTCTGATTTGGTTCGGTTATTTTGTCCATCCCTAATTTAATTATGATTTGAAATAGTATTTTTGAAATGATATGTGGTTAAAAAATATTTTAATAAACTCGACTAAAATAAATGATTGAGATTAAGTGTTGAATAAATTTGGTTTTTAAAAAAAAAAAATTAGGTCCAAACCGAGGCCTAACTAATAAATAAAAGTTAACAATTGTGGATGCTCTAAACTTTTTTGCTTTGACTGCTAACGATGATCGACACCCATGAACCGCCATTGACGAGGATAGAAAATTTAGGGGGGTTTATTCAATTGGGATTTCGAAAGACATTTAAAGACTTTTTTTGATGGACTTTTTTTAATGGATTTCATTGCATTTCATTGCATTTGATTGACTTTTATGGATTTATATAGACTTTTAAAGACTTTCGTGGACATTTATTTAAAATACTTTCATATACTTTCAAAGACTTTTATAAATTGATTTAAAAGACTTTCAAATACTTTTAAAGACTTTTACAAATTTTTATTTTTTAATTGAAAAACATAAACGTTAATAGATTAATTTTCGTATGATGTGAATATGAATCGTTAATAATAATTATATGTAAAGTGAATTAAAAAAAAAGTGTGAGAAATATAAATAGTTTTAAGATAGAGAAACATTTGTGATTAAAAAAATGGGGGGGAAATAAAATCGCATTTGATATCGACATAAAAATTGTACTATGTTCATAAAAGAAATTTTAGAGAAAATTCTTGAATCACTTTACTTATTATTATTTGTTTTGACACAATTTATTTATTATTTTTCTATAAGATCTTATGAAATTTTAGTTAGATTTATTTTCATAAAAAAATCGAAAAAAACGATGAAAAAAAGAGAGTCCAAATATAAAGAAAAAATATTTAAAATAAAAAAATACAAAAAGTTGAAGAGAAGAAAAATAATGATTTGTTTAGTCAAATGTTCAAGGTTTCTAAAAATAATTTGAAAGAAGAAAAATATAGAATAAATAAAATTACAATTTAAAAGAATTTTTTTTTTTATAAAAATCTTTCAAAATCTTGAAGGTTAATGAGAAACAAATAAAGAGATTTTGTGATTATACTTTATGTTTAGAAGTTAGTACATAGAAGATTTCGTAGGAGTCTTTAAAAGTCATAATTTAAATAACACGAGACTTTTAAAGATTTTTAAAAGTCTTTATACAATATACCATGACTTTATAAGACATTTTAAGAGTCTATTAAAATCTAGATTTAATAACTCAAGATTTTAATGAATTTAAAAAAGTCTAGATTGAATACCCCTAAACTTTTAAATTTCATCAAAGTCTTTAAATTTCATTCCAAATCCTAATTAAATAAATCCCTTAGTGAAGAATTCAATTATAACTAGTATTTTCACCCGTGCGTTGCACGATCATCATGTCTTCTCATATAATTACGAATACAATATTTTTCTATTTTTTATAAGAACCAACATATATATGTATAATGATATAAATAGAGTGAATAAAACAGAGTGAATATTTCTGCTTATTTGTATTATATTGTTTGTCCATACACTCCGCATACCAAAAAAAAGCCCTGCAATTTTCATAATTAAATGTAGGATCACCAAAATTCAAGTACTCTACAACATTCGTATAAGAATTAGATAAGAAAAATACATCATTATATTGTAAATGAATAAAAAATACTGTCGCATGAGAGAAATAATTTGAAGAAGTTCATAGTTTAAATAATGATAAATGAATGCATAATTTTTAGATGGAAAATAATAAGTCATATATAGGAAAATCATTTATTTATGGAATTTAATCCATATAATTAAAAAAAAAATTGTAAACTATAAAAATTAAAAATTATTGTATTGTAATATTTGAATAGTAAAAAAAAACAAAAAATGACAAATAAAGTATCAAATGAATAATAGTTTATAACAATTACTATCCAATTACTCCAAAAAAATTTATTCGAGAATTATACGTTATGATGTTGGATCACCAATATTCAAGTACTCTGCAATGTTCATATAAGAATTAGATAAGAAAAGTATATCATTATATTTTAAATGGATAAAAAATACTGTCGCATGATAGAAATAATTTAAAGAAGTTCATAGTGTAAATAATGATAAATGAATGCGTAGTTTTTAGATGAAAAATAATAAGTCATATATAAGAAAATCATTTATATATGGAATTTAATCCATATAATTAAAAAAATAAAATTGTAAACTATAAAAATTAAAAATTATTGTATTGTAATATTTGAATAGTAAAAAAAATGACAAATAAAGTATCAAATGAATAATAGTTTATAACAATTACTACCCAATTACTCAAAAAAATTTATTCGAGGATTATACCTTATGTTGTTGATTAAATAATAGTGTCACGTCAAGTATGAATAATAAAAAAAAACTGTAAATGGATAAATAAAATATTCGCATGAGAAAAATAAATAAGAAAATAATAAAAAATTAATATTAAGAATTTCATATTTTAAACAACAATAAATTAATGCATAATTTTTTCAAAACACCATTGATTATCATAAAAATAATAAATGTCATTAATTTACAACATGTGTTTACATTAAACCACTTACTCAAAAAAAAAAAATGACAAATAAAGTATCAAATGAATAATAGTCTATAACAATTACTAACAAATTACTCCAAAAAAAAAAATTATTCGAGGATTATACCTTATGCTGTTGATTAATAATATTGTCACGTCAAGCATGAATCATTAAAAAAAAAAGTAAATGGATAAAAAATTCGCATGAGAAAAATAAATAAGAAGATAATAAAAAATTAATTTTAAGAATTTCATATTTTAAACAACAATAAACTAATGCATAATTTTTCAAAATCACCATTGATTACAATAAAAATAATAAATGTCATTAATTTACAAAATATGTTCACACTAAACCACTTATTCACAACATGTGTTCACACAAGACCACTTCCTTACTTTTATATATATATATATATATATATATATAGATTTGCAGCGAGGGCTATAAACTCGATGTTCGAGCGATGGGGGATTTCGGCAAATGATCAATGGAACATCAGCGGTGAATTATGCAGCGGCATTGCAATTGATAACGACGTCCCTATCCAGAACTTCAATCCGGGGATCAAATGTGCCTGCTCGTACAATAATGCCACCATTTGCCGGATTATTGCTCTGTACGTAATTTTTTTTTTTTTTTTTTTTATGGTATTGCTACAATATATTTTTTTAATATACCGTGTTGATTTGTACTCGTATCTTTTAATTTTGTGCTGTAGGAGAGTATATGCATTGAATGTTGTGAGTCCAATCCCGGATGAGCTCTGGACTTTATCCTATCACCGATGTGTATGGTTAATTTTGTACTGGTAATTCCTTCAAGTACTAAATTATTTTTTTATGTCTGATACTGCCTTTATTGCAGAAATTTGGCCCAAAATTATTTGACAGGGTCCCTGCCTCCATCCATAGGCAACCTCACTCGTATGCAATATCTGTAAGTCATCTTGTTCAAAATTTATGGCTCCTGGTCTAGTTTTAGTGTTGGTATGTTAAGAATGTTCTAAATTTTTAACAACATTAGGAGCTTTGGCATTAATGCTTTATCTGGGGAGCTTCCAAACGAACTTGGCAAGCTGACGGACCTAAGAACGCTGTAAGATCTCATTACTTTCCGTTAAAGACACGTTAACTTTCTTAGCGCCTTACATTGTTACACTGATTTTAAGGATCTTGTGATCCTTGTCCATATATACAGAACTTTCTTTTCTGAAAAACAAAGACGATTACACGTTTATTTCCTCGTTTGCAGGGCTATTGGCACAAACAACTTCTCCGGTCCTTTACCATCCGAGTTTGGACACCTTAAAAAATTAACACAATTGTAAGTGATTGCATAAATCTGTCTCATCGTGTATAGATTGTAATACTTATTGATGAGCAGTAATTTTCCTAGACCGAGCACGACCCGTTATGTCTTCCCCGAACAGTTTCAGCACTGGTATTGCGCTGGATTTACCCCCGAGCATTAGGTTCCCCCGAGCATCCATACACCCCCGAAGAGGTGCTTTACAAGTTCCTGTTCCTATATTGGTCGGGGTAATATCTGATTGGGGTTACCCACGAACCTGATGTGGGGTCCCCTATCTGACGAGTAATATGTATGTTTCCCTATGAACACTAGGAATCATCTCATAACCCAACTTCTGATGATTCAATCCCTGAAAAGTAGGAAGATGATTCCTAACATGACTCATGCGACACAGGTATTTTAGTCCTATTATAACTCTTTTTTATATATCTATAAATAAGCGACTCTCAATCATAACACAGGTACACAATTATTATTTTTCCAGTTTATAGCCTCTTGCATAAATTTTCTCCCTCTTTACTGACTTAAGCATCGGAGGGGCGACGAGGACAAACCTCCTTGCCTTTATTGCAGGTATTCGGAGTTCAAGTTCGTGGCAGTCTGTTACTCGAGCTCGGAATATCTGAGGTACAGTTTTTTGCATCATCGCTTATGTTTGGCTAAAAATGGAATTCAAGCAACAGACTCAGTTAGTGGTCATGTGTGTAATACCAAAGTATGTCCCCTTCTGCATTCTGCACTGTCTTACGAGGATTTCGAGATCTCACTTTGATTAGATTTTACTCATCAAGAACCTTTACCTTTCTAAGCTCTTGCATCTCTTTCATTTTCTCAATGAGTAATTCTAGAGAGATATTTTTAATTGACATTTTTAAGTGATATTGTAACATTGCACACATACATATTGGGTAGCGTAAATAACTACCCCACCTCTTACTTTTTCATCGCACAATGTAAGTGCGTCATGTCACAATGTCACTTAAAAATGTCTATTAAAAAAGCTTCCCTATAATTACTCTCTCAATTGACATATTTATCTTCTCTTAACTATTCTGACATTTGGTCTGTCTTTCATCATTTAATCTCTTGGTTCACTCTGTTGTAATCGTCATTTTTATTACATACAAATCTAGGTCTTGTGTGTAATAATTTTTAGTAGCTCATTATTGAATTTGATAGCAATGTAATTTTCTCTAGTAATCTTTTTTTGTCACTGGTGAATAAGGATTCATGCTGCTGAACCCAGATTTATTGGGCAATAAGGCTTAGTTTGTTTTGTTGTTGAATCTTTTCTTGTCACCATCTTGAAGCTTGAGGGTTCTTTATTAATTCACTTAGGAAAAACACCAAAATCATTATGGTTATTAGTACAGAAAATAAGTCAGTTTTTCATTGTGATGTTCACCTTGCCAGTTACTTTGATAGCTCTGGAGTTAGCGGTTCAATACCTTCTACATTTGCTGATCTGCGGAACTTGGAGATTGTGTAAGAGCTTGAGGACACGTTCTCCTTTTTATTTCTACTAGAAGAATTTTTCGTTTAAGTAATTATTCTTTGATCAAGACCACTGGTAAAATTTTTTGGGGATTCCAGGTTTGCTTCGGACAATGAACTCACAGGCCAGATACCCAACTTCATTGGGGGATGGTCGAAGCTTACTTCCCTGTGAGACAATTAACACGTCTTTTCATTTTTATTGAATTTATTGTGCTTGAATTCAAATGTTTAGTTTATCCTGTGTAGTGATTGCACAGTTTATGATTAGCTATATAAATTTACATTTGCAGAAGGCTTGAAGGAAACTCATTTGAGGGTCCAATACCTTCAACATTTTCTAATTTAACCTCTCTGGATGACTTGTGAGTGTTAAGCACCTCTCTTTTTTGTCTCATTTTTCAATATTTTCTCTTCATGCATGTTTTATAGTAAAAGTTTTTGTTAAAATCTGATGCCTAGGAGAATATGTGATCTATCTAATGGGAGCTCTCCACTAGAATTCCTCAGAGATATGAAATCTCTGAGCACCTTGTAAGGCAACATAAAAAAGCTTCTGAAAAATCGATCTTCTTTATTCCACTCCCAGTTTTTTGAAGCGAGTTTTAATTCGATTTATTCACTGGTCTGGCAGAGTTTTGCGGAATAATAAAATTTCTGGGTCCCTACCTACAAATTTTGATGAGTACCAGAGTTTGTCACTATTGTAAGTCTCCCCCATTTTTCAGCCTTGCTGCATTTAAGGTTTAACCCTGCAACAACTTGTTAATTCATTATTAATTATTTCTTAATTTTTTTATGATGATCAGCCATTTAATATTTCTGTGCTCATTCTTCAACCTTATCATAATTTAAATTTTCAGGGATTTGAGCTTCAACAATTTCAGTGGACGGATTCCAGATTCATTGTTCAATCTGACTTCACTCACTCACTTGTAATAAATCATGTTTTGCTTTCTTATGGTTGAGAGCACATAATATCTAACAAAAAGCGGAATGAAGAAGTATCATTTTTCCATAATACCTTTCTACATGTTCAGGTTTCTTGGGAATAACAGGTTGACAGGTGTCCTGCCACCCCAAAAGACTTCAAATCTCCTGAGTATGTGAGTCATGTAACATTTTGCTTCTTTTCAAATGCTTTTTATTAAGGCTTCAGTCGAGGTTCTTTTGTTTCAAATCATCAAATGCACAACCCCAAGGATGAAATACAAATGTTATGAATTTCAATATTTTAAGCTATCCTGAGCCTGATTTAGATGATACAACCGCTAGTCAATGCTTTAATTACCAATTCACCTCGAACTGATTGGTTAAGGATCCACAACCAAGGTCAAGGATTCGAGAATTAGTACCTCCTCTCCACTCCCCACTCAAAAAAAGTAAAAAGAAACGATGCTTTAATTTTATGCAGTCACACATTAAGGCATTAGATTGATTAGTTATATTCTTAATATACAGTACTGTGTTAGGAAATGCATCAAACATGTTATACGTGAAGTAGCAATCTTAAGTTCTTGGAGTAATACCTTCCAATGAAGTTGTAGTGAAACCATTACAGCACAACGGCAAAAAAATTAGTCTCTTCAAGAATTACGAACAAAATTCAAATGTAAAATAACTGAGAACAGCAACTTGTTTTAAACATTGTTTAACACCTTGTGTGCTTGACTGACAGTTATAATATGTACAGATGCTTTTTTATGGTGTTTATGAGTCGTACCCAGCTAAAGAAACGCAATCAGAGCTTGAGTTTGAGTTTTTATAGCATACTACACATGAAAAATCATTTACTGGTATGCATGTCCGGGGTTACATCAAACGTAAATATAACTATCATGGGATAAATTACATTAGTACTAGTATTTGGTAATTCTATGTGGAAAATTCATACTATACTGCAGAGAATAATTTTAGAATTGACCTTCTGTTTACTTTTGACACAAATATAAAGTTGTCTATAGAATAGAACGCTATATTGATCTGCGAAATAGAATACTATCCTTAACATCTTTATAACACTTGTTTGCAGAGATTTATCATACAACGGGAACTTCCCTTCTTGGGTGAACCAGCAAAATATGCAACTGTATGAACAATTTCATATTAAAAAGTAGCATGATTTAAATCTCATGGTTCAGAACTCTTGTTTTTGTTTTCTTTGGGATATCCTCTAGTCATTTAATCTGGAATATCCCCAAATTAACAGAAATTTCTCTGCGGTAATTTGGTCGCCAACAACTTCATGTTACAAGGTTCTAACAGCAGGTGCAAATCTGAAACTACACACTCTTGATCAGCACATTATATAGATTAATAGAGTATGCTTCAAAACTTTTAGCTTGTCTTGATTTGAATACACCAAGTTAGAAAATGTTATTTAGCTTCTTGTATAGATGTTCATTAGTAGTGATCTTATTATTCTGGTCATATCTGTCTTAATCACAGAAGAATCAAGGACATCAATAAACATTTCCCACTGCCACATTGGTGAAGAATGTATTATAACCAATACCCACAAAAGAGTACATAAATCAATATGTCAATCCACCCTGGAGTGAATGATGTTTAGATGCCAATCCACTCCTGAATGTTGTATTCAAAGCAATAGGCATGACACCTTTCATAATTATCTATAAATTCTTCTTTCAATTTCAGCGCTATGCCTTCAGGATTGAATTGTCTTCAACGAAATTTCTCTTGCAATCGAGGAGACCCGCAGTGTGAGTGATAAGTTTTTTTTTCTCGATACGTTATTGTTCTACCAAAATGTCAAAGATCAAATCGTGAATGCAGTCTCTATTTCATACGACTAGAATATTTGTATGGAATGCTAATTGTGACTTGTGTGAATGGCTAGAATAATTTCCAGATTTTAACGTTGATTTAGTAGAGACAACTGTAATATAATAATTTTGAAAAATCATGCACTATGTTGAATACAGTCCATCTGAATAAAACAGTGCTTAGTTGGGCTTGAATTGAATATCACAGTTTACTTTTAATTTAAAGCATGGATGTGGAATTGTCATAGAGGAAACACTAATTATCTATTGGAAAATGAAAAAGAATCAAAATGGAAAGCCTGTGAAATCTTTGTGCTGTATTAGGAACATATTACTATATCCATAGTTGTTGCGGGTGCTTGCTGGGGAGCCTAGGTGATTTCCCACTTTCTTAGTATTTTTGTACTCTTTTCAAGGTTATAAAATACAATGAAGCGTATGCAAACATATATGAATCTACCAAAAATAAGTAATAATTCTTCCTTTATCACTTATTATTGCCAAGGCTCGCTTAGATATTTTGACAGATATGACAAATCACATATTATTCTTGGGTGGTGGTTTGCAGATTCGAGCTTTGCAATTAAATGTGGAGGTCGACAAATGAGTTCTGCTGCAGGAATTGTGCACGAGGCAGATAATGAGACTCTGGGTCCAGCAACATATTATGTGACCAGGGAACGCAGATGGGCAGTTAGTAATGTTGGTCTTCCTTCTGGAAGCATCAATCCACGATATACGACGAACTTTGTTACATTTTTCCCAAATATAAGGGACCCTGAGCTTTTCCAGAGTGCACGGATCTCTGCTGGATCACTAAGATACTATGGCTTGGGCCTGGAGAATGGAAATTACAACGTGACCCTCCAGTTTGGAGAGACAGAAATTCAAAATCCTACATTTTGGACAAGTCTTGGAAGGCGCGTTTTCAACATATATATTCAGGTCTGTGTTATGTAGAATTGTAGAATATGTTTTCAGTCATTGTTCTTCTTTCCCTTAAACAGACAATAGCTTATTACCGTTGTCTGATAGGATAAAAAATAAGCCCCTATTTGGTAAATATTATAATTTAGATTTTAATCTAAGTTAAATTCAACAATTAATATTAACCACATATTTAATGGACCCACAGTTTTTAATTACGCATTTCATCAAATTCTATCAAAATCTCCAAAAAATCTAATTTTAATCCCACCAAAATGGGCTAAGTACGAAAACAATCACCACTGCATGTATACTGGTATATTTCCCTGAATCTTATCTTTGTTGTGCACCTGCCTTCGTTACTAGTTGTACTTTAAGCCCCTGTTTGATGCTCAATTTAATTAGAAATTGGTTTTTTGGATAGTGATTTTTTGGAGAATGTTTGGTTGAAAAGTAAGGAAAAATTTTGGGTTTATATGTAGAATATTTTATTGTATAAATGCGTGGTTGAAAATGAGCATGAAAAAAGATTAAAAAAAAAAAAATGAGGTTTCAAAGAATGAGTATCAAATAGGAGCTAAATAATGGGTGGGGTTTTAATTTGTTTTCATCACTGTAGGAAATGTTTGTCATGTCAGGAAGGATTTCTGGTATGTGGTTTCACTAGAAAACACTCTTAAGCTCAAAAGCAGGTTTAGTTTAATGCTTTAAAGCCTCAGTCAAAAAGCTGCTTGCCTTTAGATCATGAACTTAAAAGGGGTTGGTTTGATGTTATTTAAATTCTTTGCTGTGGAGTATGGGAACTCCTTTAAACAGAAAATCACCAAATAAGTGCTAGTTTGGTTCCATCAACTTTTCTAACTTTCCACTCAAATTCATTTTCAAACACATACTACTGTGGGGTCCATCACTTTTCACACTCTTCCATCATACATTCTTCAAAAAACTCAAAATTTTTACAAAACTCTCAACACCCAAACAACCTCTAAGTACTGGGACCATTTATGAAGATCAAGCTTCTAGGTGAATTAGTTCCTTGTTTTCTATTACTAGTTTTTCTCCTCTGCAGCATTATGTGGCCGGCGACATTGTTATTCTATGTTATCATGGAACTTTCATTCAATATAATATGGCAGCTCTATCCTTGATTTTTCAGGATTCTTATATTAGTAAATTCATGCCCTTCTGGTTTGCACTGTCAAATAATGTATACAAATCCAATCTCAGTTTGGTTATCGAATTGTTTTATTCCATACAGGATATTAAATTTAGTCTTCATTTCTTGTGTTCAGGATAATCTGGTATGGAAAGATTTCAACATAAGAAAAGAGGCTGGTGGTTCATCTTTTAGAGCTGTGGTGAAGGAATTTAAAGCCCTTGTGACTGATAATCACCTTGAGATCCATCTCTTTTTGGCTGGAAAGGGGACGTGCTGCGTACCTTCTCAAGGTGTATATGGACCCTCTATTTCAGCAATAAGTGTCATCCCAGGTAGATACACACTCAAAATGTTCAATATTTCATAGAATTGTCTAATGAATCTTAATCCATTGATGCCAGTTTTAACAACTAAAAAATATGCAGATTTCATTCCCACCGTAAGTAACAATCCTCCCAATGATCTCACGAGTAGGAAGAAGAACAGGACTGGTCTGATTGTGGGAACTGTTGTCGTTGTTGGAGCTGTAAGCTCTCTTCTCTTATTCACGATGTATTGTTTGGCTCAAAGAAGAAAAAGGCAGAAGAGATTTGAAGATGAAGGTGAGAACATCGGTAGACTTTAATGCACTGTTGGCCGCAGGGATTGTCTTTATAAATAAGTTATTGTTGTTTTCGAGGTAAAATATGTGGTTGAAAAGTGATTTGAAAAATGGGTGTTTAAAAAGTGGTATGGAAAATTGTGCAATTTATAAATGTATTTATAATGGGATTGCCGGATAGAGGCTAAAACAGTCCGCTTCACAACAACCTGCAGAATTATTGTGCCTTAGCCTCCATTTGGTAAACTGTTTATAAACAAATTTATAAACAACATATTTCCTCAAACTACTTTTTAACCACAACATTTTTCTCAATTCACTTTTCAACCATATATTGTACCTCAAAACGCCTTTTTTGTTTATAAACAAAAAACTTTTACCAAATAGAGGCTCAGAATAATATCATGAAGCTCCTGTTTGATTTTTTTTTTTTTTTTTTTTTCACATACTCATTTTCAACCACACATTCACATAATAAAATATTCTACACATAAAATAAAAAAAAATAAAAAAAAAATAAAAAATTTACTTTTTATCCACACATTTTCCAAAAAATTACTATTCAAAAAATCAGTTTCTCTTTAAAAATAGAATCATACGGGTGAAATAGGGAATGATTAGCTTAGGAAATTGTGAATTTGCAGAATTCTTGGGAATGGATGCCAGACCATACACTTTTGGTTATGTGGAACTACAAGTAGCAACGGATGATTTCAGTTCTAATAAACTTGGCGAGGGAGGATTTGGGCCTGTTTACAAGGTAAGCTATGTTGTTAGCACAAGGATCATACGATAATTGATCGTTCAGGAACTAAAAACTTGACCGCTGGGACAAGAACGATCCCAGCCAATTTTCTTGTTCCTTGTTTGAGCTTAGTTTATGACCACTTAAACACACTGGAATATGGCACCGTCGTCCTCGAGAAATGGCAACCGGATCTAGGCTCACCAAAGGTAGCAAGATTTCGCCGGAGATATTGGACCTCTCCCACTTCTACCTCTCCACCCAAGTATGTGCCAAGACCCTTGAAACAAGAAAAGGTTTCCCCCTCTTATTCAAATTCAAATCCCATAGGTAAGTGAAGTGTCAATCAGAGGGTGCCATGTGGATTAAGTGGACCACTACTATATTCCACAAATCTTCACCTTGGGCCACCTTAATCCATTACCAATTTCTCCGGTTACAAGTGTTATCCGTGTGTGTGGTCTAATAAATCATCATCGCTCACTCCAACCAAGTACCTGCAAAACAACTAACCATTATCAATGGCAAGAATTGATAAACACTTGTTGAATTTACCTGCCACAAGTACCTTTGTCCCAACATCTGCAAGATTATCATCAGTTGCAATTTTAAGCAATGTAAACTCACTTGAAGCTAACTTCTCCCTAATGAAATGATACTTTACCTCAATGTGCTTAGTCCTTTCATGATAAACAGGATTTTTACATAACATTAAAGCACTTTGACTATCAGTAAATATCATAGCAGTTTCATTTAAGAAGTTCAATTCACACAATAGGCCTTTTAACCACATGCATTCTTTTACAACTTTAGTGAGTGCAACATATTCAGCTTCAGTGCTGGAGAGTGTAACAATATATTGCAACTGTGATTTCCATGTGATACAATTATCACCCAAACAGAAAAAATAAGAAGTGGTAGATTTCCTCTGATCTTTATCACCTGCAAAGTCAGAATCTACATATCCCTTAAGCTCAAGCTTATCACTTCTCCTTTCAAACACTAACCCCCTTTTAAGAGTTCCCGCTAGATATCTTAATAACCATTTTAATGCAGCCCAATGAGGTTTACCTGGGTTAGACATAAACCTACTCAATAAACTAACTGCATATGCAAGGTCCGGTCTAGTGGTAATCATAGAATACATCACAGAAGCAATGGCATTAGCATAGGGAACATTACTCATTTCTTGCTTTTCATCTTCATTTTTAGGACATTGTGCAGATGATAAATTTATGTGTGCAGCTAATGGTATATTGACAGACTTAGCAAGTTTCATGCCAAATTTGGTTATCACCTTGTCTAAATAAGACTCTTGATTAATAGTCAGTCTATTATCAGCCATATTCCTTTTAATAACCATGCCAAGAATCTTTCTTGCCTCTCCCAAGTCTTTCATGTCAAATTCCGATTTTAAAAGGTTTTTCATTTTAGCAATTTCAGCTTTACTAGAACTAGCAAGCAACATGTCATCCACATATAACAACAAATAAACTTCACAACCTATCTTACAGTTATTATAATACAAACATGCATCATATTCACTCCTTTTAAAACCAATTTTAAACATATAAGCATCAAATTTCTTATACCATTGCCTGGGACTCTGCTTAAGGCCATACAAAGACTTTCTAAGCAAGCACACAAGTTCCGACTTACCCTTCACCTCAAACCCTTGAGGTTGAGCCATGTAAATCACCTCATCCAATTCCCCATGAAGAAAATCGGTCTTAACATCTAGTTACTCTAATTCCCAATCATATTGGACAACTAAGGCTAAAACTAACCTGATAGTTTTATACTTAATAACAGGTGAAAACACCTCATTATAGTCTATCCTCTCTCTTTGAGTAAATCCTTTAGCTACCAATCTAGCTTTATATCTTAAAGGGTCATTAGCTTCTACTCCTTCTTTCAACTTGTAGATCCATTTACAATGGACTACCTTCTAATTCCTTGGTTTTTCAACCAACTTCCAAATCTCATTTTGTTTCAGAGACTGGATTTCCTCCTTCATAGCCTTTTTCCAATTTTCAGACTTTTCACAATTGATCGCTTCCTCAAATGAAGCAGGTTCAACTGAATCTAAGGCTTCACCTGAAACTAAGACATAGTCAATCAAATTAGAAGATACGTACTTCATATTTGGTCTAACTTGTCTCCTCTCCCTATCTCTCACTAATTGGTAGTTTTCCAAATTAGTACCTGCAGATGTTTCTTGATCAGGGACTTTCGTTTCAGGAATTTCAAGTTCAGGTTGCTCTACCATGACTTCTTGTTCCGCTTCTACTTGAGGTTGGGTTTCACTACCCTCTGGATTATCTTCACCTAATCTCTTCACTTCAAAGTCAATCTTCTTCTCAGTAGAAGATTCCCCCTTCTCAGTTTGTCTATTTATGGTCTTAAGACAAGGCATATCGAGTTCATTGAACTTCACATCTCGACTGTTGATAACTTTCATGCCCTTACCATCTAAAACTCATAACCTGTAACCTTTCACTCCCTCGGGATAACCTAACATGACACACTTAGTAGCCCTCGGGTCTAACTTACCCTCAACCTGATGTGCACAACCAAATACTCTAAGGTATGACAAATCTAGAGGTTTCCCAGTCCACAATTCTTGGCGGTACAAACAGCTTCACCCCAAAAGCCTTTAGCTAACCCCGAACTAATCAACATGCATCTAACTTTATTCATTAAAGTCCGATTCATCCTCTCAGCTACCCCCATTTTGCTGGGGGGTAGATCTCACAGTCCTATACCTTCTGATACATCTATCCTTGCAGAAGGTATCGAACTTAAAGTTGCAAAACTCTAGACCATTGTCCGTCCTAAGAGTTCTTACACTTTTCCCCATTTGTTTCTCAACCAAGGCAATCCAGGACTTGAACTTACCAAAAGTGTCAAATTTGGATTTAAGGGGATACACCCAAACTTTCCTCGAGTAGTCATCAACAATAGATAGGAAAAATCTACTACCCCCATTTGTAGGATGTTTTTCTGGTCCCCACGAATCAGCATGAATGTATTCTAAGGGTCTGTTAGTGTTGTGTTCACCTATCCCAAAGCTAACCCTGTGTGACTTTCCTAGAACACACGTCTCACAAAAGCTTAAAGGTGTAACACTATCCTTTCCTAGCAAACTCTGATCACTAAGACACTTCAACCCCTTGTTTCCTATGTGTCCCATCCTTTTATGCCAAAGATCTGATCTATCTTCATAAGTTGTAGATAATGCAGACTCATAGGCTTTTAAGGCTTTACCTTCAAGGATATACAATCCATTCCTCTTGGGACCTTTCATAACAACTAGAGAGCCTTTACTCACGTTTACAGTACCGAAATGAGATCTGTACTCATAACCCTCATCTTCCAAAATGCCCAAGGAAATGAGGTTCCTCGCGAGTCCTGGGACATACCTAACATTCAAAAGAGATCTGATCATGCCATCATGCATCCTAATAACAATATCACCAACTCCTTCCACAGTTTGTGTATAGTTGTCCCCCAAGTACACTTTCCTAGGCTTAACTTCTCTATAGTTATAAAACCAAGATTTAATAGGACTCATATGGACAGTGGCACCCGAGTCTAAAACCCACTCACTGTCAAAATCAATTTCAGACACATTCATCGCTTGTGGTCTATCAAGGGTATTGTCGACATTATCATCATCAAATTTCACAGTCATCATATGAAGACTATCAAAAGCATCACCTACAGCAACTAGGTTCTGATCATCACTCTGCTGAGGTGTATGTTTCTTCTTAAAGTCATTACAGTCTCTTTTGAAATGTCCAATTTTACCACAATAGTAGCATTTCTTAACACTCTTATCCCGAGACTTGGACCTACCCTTCAATTTTCCTCTACCCTTCTTCGTTTGGAAGTGGTTTTCTCTCGACTCATTTCTCCCTCTAAAACCATTAAACAAACTCTCTTCTCTCGAGCTGCTACCCCTTGACTCCCTCTTCATCTTGAGCTCCCTAGCCCTTAAAGCCTCAACTACAATATCTAAGGTCACAGTATCCCTAGCATATGTGATAGCATTCCTAACATCTCTATAAGATTCAGACATGACATTTAACATAATAGCAGCGAGATATTCATCATCAAATTTATTTCCATTGTGGGTCAAACACTTGACAAGACTGTTAAACTCACTCAAATTAGATTCAAGATCCTTTCTTTGATCCAATTTATAGTTGAAAAGTTTTTGGATTAAGTGAATCTTCTTCGTTAAAGATTTTGTCAAAAAAAGTTTGTTAAGTGCTTCCCACAAATCTTTAGCAGTCGTATGCTTTTCAACTTGTCCCACTATATCATCAGATAAATGCAATATTATACAACTATGTGCAATTTCACTCATCTCAGCAATTTCATCAGGTTTATCTAGCAATGCTTTTGAATAAGTACTAGGGTCCTCAAGTGCTTTAGAAACTCTTTGTTAAATTAAAATAGCCTTCATTTTTTTGCTTCCAAATGGAATAATCTCCCTTACCGTTAAATTGTGACAATTCAACACGAGAACCCATAATGCAAATAATGAAAATTCAAACAAGTTAACACAAAGCAATTACCCACACTCAAATGCAAGATTAAACCAATTTCACCAAAATTACTCTTCAAGATGATCACACAAATAATATAATAACAAGTAACATACGACAATTTCAAGAAATTAAGCATGTAGTCAAATTCCAATCATATGTGAGTACTACCAATAAGCAATGGTTACCGGCAAGGTAACCCCAAACACTATGTGGCCACCTCACAATAACCTCTAGAATATGAAATACGTAATGAAAATAAGAGATAGTCAATGCAAACCGAGCGGACTTTTCAATGTCCGTATAATCAAGAGTTGATTTTGCAAAATGGACTTCGGAAATGGAACGAGCAGATCGAGGAGAAAATTCTATCCCCAAACCGCCACCGGAGCCACCGCCGGACCACTGCCGAACCACTGCCGCCGGAGTTCTACCGTCGCTGCCGGAAAATTCCAAAAAATCACAGGAAGATGCTCCTCGTCGTCACGAACCCAAAGGTGGTGACCGTTTCGCGATTGGAGCTCCCTACCGGCCGAAATCGCTGTTTTTCAGTTTTCCAACATTTTCTTCTCCGGCGAATAACTTCTGTTTCAACCGTCGGATCGGCGCCAAATTTCAGAAGAGTCTTCTTCTCGATAAACCCGTTTTGATGGAGGTGTCCGATCGTCGATCGGAGCTCCGGATCAGCCGGAATCTTTCTTTTTCAGTCCGATTTTCATAGCTTTCTTTCGCCGTTTGCCGCCGTCTCAGCCACCGGAACTGCTCCGCCTTCTGGTCGAGTGTTCTCCACGATGAGGAGGTTCTTTTGGTGTTGGTCTTGTTCTGGTTGGTTGGCCGGAGGTCGGGGTTTGGAAAAATGGACAGTGATTTTTTTCTTTCTCTTGCTTTTGGTCACTACCTTACGGTTTTGGAAGTTCTTCAACTGCTTCCTTCGCCCAGCTACTTCACCATAGCTCTTATACCATTTGTTGAGCTCCAAAGCTCCTTTTACCCCCAGATTGAAGAAGAAGAACCACCAGCAAGAAGTATTTGTCTAGCAAGAACGATCCCAGCCAATTTTCTTGTTCCTTGTTTGAGCTCAGTTTATGACCACTTAAACACACTGTAACATGGCACCGTCGTCCTCGAGAAATGGCAACCGGATCTAGGCTCACCGGAGGTACCAAGATTTCGCCGGAGATATTGGACATCTCCCACTTCTACCTCTCCACCCAAGTATGTACAAAGACCCTTGAAACAAGAAAATGTTTCTCCCTCTTATTCAAATTCAAATCCTATAGGTAAGTGAAGTGTCAATCATAGGGTGTCATGTGGATTAAGTGGACCACCACTATATTCCACACATATATCAGGCCGTTATAGATTCACATTAGTTATTACTTATTATTACACAACTAATTATGTATTAAAAAAAAAAAAAAAGGGAAAAATCAAGGCTCGTGGGCCAAGCTTGGCTCGGCCCATGAGCTCATGACTCGATTTGTCTGTTTGACGAGCTGAGCACAACGAACTGGCTGGACCATTGTCACCTCCAGTTATATTATAGGATTGAGCTTGGTTGTTTGGAGTAGTATTATAAGGATTTAAAATGACCCTAAACCTCTATGGTCGCTAAGGTGTTGTATTTTGTACATTATGGAAATCTTGATGGTGTTTGTTTCTCAACAATATGGTTTCATCATCAGTATCAGTACAGAAAAAGGAGGAACAAATTGTTGTATCATTCGATAATCAATCACAGTCCGTCAAGGATTTATGTTCCGATTCTCCTTTGTCTTAATTCTAGTGAACTTCTTGTCTTTTCAAACATATTGGTCATCCTACAATTGTTGACATTTTTCCATAGTTGAAATTGGCGTTCAAACTGGTCCCACTAGGCTAGTTTGTAGTATAGAGCATTTGACTGCATTTGATGACGTTTAAAATAGTGAAATCGCTCATATGTATCCCAAGGGGCTGCAAGTTTCCAGTGTCTGATTTTATTTTAATTCTGATGAAAACCGTCCCTTGCTTGCCTTCTTAGTCATCTTTCCATTACTCATCATTCCATATACGACACAGAATCGGTACGCAATATTAGGTTATATGAAATCTTAAACCCCCCCCCCCCCCCCCCCCCCAGTAATCTAATAAAACATTGTACATACAAAAAACCCGGACGAGGAAAAAAAATAGAGAGTGATGGGATTTCTCTCATTCTGGACATAGCGAGCCCATAGTTGGATGTTTGCATGACGGGCTATTAGCTCAATCAATTCTGCTCCGTTGTCTGAAGTGGGCAACGTTATGTTGCCCACCCACCAATGAGAATGCACGAAGTGTCAATTTCGTTAGCTCAGTAGTAGAGTAGACCTTTGATAATTGCGTTGTTATGCCTGGGATGTGAGGGTTCTCAGCCGCATACATACTTCAATTTGCTCATCGACGTCTGATGTAGGGATGTGGATCATCCAAGACATTAGCATGACATACTCCTCTTTTTTCTAACCGAGATTTAAAATCAAATCTCGCTACAAGATGATTGATGAGATGATTCGAGTTAGATTCAATGTAAATCCAACTTTCGATTCAGTCATGGATTCGAGTGATCTAGGGGGAACCACCACGGTTCCTTTCTTCCTATTGCAATAGCAAGCACCAAGTTGAAACAGGGGTTTTATAACAATCTTTTTAGTTCCAGAATGTATCAGTTTAGACTCTCCTGCTTATTATTTGAATATATCAAGAAAATTATGGTTTAATGATGCTACTACGAATAACCGTGTTCAATACCGTTTCAATTTCAAACATGAAAAGTAAAGCATAAGAATTCGCAATGACAAATCAAGAATTATATTTCATATTTGATTAAAATTAAATGACATTTAGGTGTTGTTAGCTAGAAAATTGAAAATGTGTTGCTAAATTGCATCAGCAAGTCATTATCTAACCTAACACTTTAGATTTGATGAAGAAAAATGGGTCACGCGTCTCTACGAAATTTCAAACTGAACATTCTGAGCACATTTAACAGTCATAACCCAACTCACCTACTTCACTTGCTCCGTTGCTCTCTATTAAATGGCCTTAGAAACATTACAAAAAATAATCTATTGGGAAAAAAAAAAAAGAATAAAAAATGTGGATTTCCATTAAATAAGAGAAGCATAACAACTACGATCGAAATTTGTAATTCACGGTGAAAAAAAAATAATTTTGGTCATTCCAGTATACAAGGCAATAATTGGATATTATTATTGGTCGTAATCAATCGGGGAAAATGAATAATATTTTTATAGAAATTGAAGATAGATATATTTATAAGAAAAGATGAAGAGGTGCATGGAGTTCCCAGTCAAAGAGGCAAAATATTGAAAGATATGGTGCAGTGCGGAAGAATTATTGCAGCAGGTATGCTTCGGGGAAAGAGTGGACAATCTTAGAAGTCAGTCCATGGATGTGGCATTTGTACGTACAGGTTGGTTGGTTCACCAACTTTCTCCCTCCAATTTATTTCATTTTATGAAAATCACACCATCTTTTTTATTTTTATTTTTTGCTATGATTATGCGTCGCTAGATAATGCAATTGGATTTTCAAAATAAGATATGTAGGGGACTATGCCTCTTACGGCCATCGAGATGACAAACCTTATCAATGAAGAACAACCACCAATAAGGGAGAAAAGGGACCCAACCTTGCATGTCTCAGTCACCGTACCCCGACCTAGTTGGGTAAATATTAATTTATTTGTAAAATAAACTATTTTTTATTTTTTAATTGAAAACGGTTCGACCTCGGTTCGACCTAGTTGGACCTTTAACTCTTGACTCGTTGCCTTTTTCGATTTTCTAAACAATGCTATTAATAAATCTTATTTACTTTGACTAAAATGTTCCAATTCGATGTTTTCATTATTTGACTCGGGCAAAACGCGGATGTAGTAAATCAAAACTCAAGTTTTGCCTGATAAAACTAAATAATTAAATAAATTATAAAATAGGATTTCAAAAAGTATTTTGGCATGGCCCTTTTTTTACAAGTTGTGAGACTTTCTAGAAACAAGAGGCATCTTTTCATTCATTAAAGGATAATTCTTTACATACAAAATGGATAACAAAATAGATGACAAATTCCTCACATGGAAGGGAACCCACCTATATGTGGACCCCCTCCATATAAGGAGTGTGTCATCCATTTTGTGATTTATTTTTTGTGTGTAGCATGGTTCTCCACTGCATGCCATGAAATGTAGTATAGCGACTCCTTTTTATGGGTTTTGTATAATGGATGGGCCCACCTCTTCGTGGATATCCATGTCTTGTCCATCACTGCGTCCCCTTTTTCTTTTCATTTTTATGTAAAAGTAAATATTAAATAGGATTGTGCATGGGTCCGGTTGGTGCTTTTGCAGTACGACTTGGACCGTACGTACGGATCATACGGAATTCTTACGGCATTGACTGATTATGAAATAATTTCGTGCACCCAATTGTCTATTGTGGGTCTCCCACAATAATTTATAGTGTAAACGTGTCATTATAATATATCAAGCTTTGATTTAGAAATGTCAATCTGGGTGATTTGGGCCAGTTCGACCTATCAACATATGAGCCCGATAATGGCATGTGCGAAAAAAGCTTGCTCAATGTGGTTTTATGGGTCAGTTTGGATCGGTCCACAAATTTTGAACTACATACAACTCAAGCTCGTTAGTTGACCAATTTAGGTCGCGATTCGTTCCGATTTGGTTCGTATAAATAAAAATATAGAATTTTTTATATTTATAACAATTTTTTTAAATTACTAAATACGAAATGAATAAAATGATAAATTCATATTTATAAAAGAAAAATTTACATAGAATTCAAATTTATATCTTATGTTACATGAATTATTTTTAACTTTACAAAGTTAAAAACAACATAAATAAATACCAACTAAATTGCATTTCTAATTATTACTGTCAAATATTTTAGTTTAAATACATTCCAACTAGATTGTCATTTACTTTAATATAATTTTGCCTTCATTTGGTGAAGATTAAAATAAGATTTTTAGTAAATTTTAATAAAAATTAATGAGAGGCTCACACCTTCTTGATCCATGAACCGTCCGCTGGGGTCACGGGCCCCCGATTTCGAATCGATCCAAGCCGATTTTCACGGATCTAATTGGCACGTCCTCTTGACACCCCTACTTGGGTTCGTCTATTTTATTTTATTATTATTATTTGACATAAATTGCAATTATTATGAAGGAAGAGAATTGTAAGTGTGATTAAAGAATATTAGCCTCTTCTTGGCAAAATGTGTTTTTTATATTTTTAAATAACACAATTCTCTAAATCACTTTTTAATTATACACATTTTCTCTATCCACTTTTTAATTACATATTCTAACTCGAAAACATAAAAAAAACATGTTTTTAAACATACGACTTTTAACAAATTTAGTTAATTATAATGAATAAATTTCTTCTTTCATCCTCTTTGCCGTGTAAGTTCCACCCCCCCCCCCCCGGTGATGGCAATGGTACGGGTACGGGTCGGGGATCCCATCCCCATACCCGTTACATGCGGGCAGGGTAGGGGAGGGGCGGGGAGGGGATTAAAAATTCCTCGTTTAAATTCTCGTTATTATTATTATTATTATTTTTGGATCAACCTTTTTTAAAAAATAAATAAATAAATAAAACTTATTATCTCATACCTTTAAGTTAGTAATTTAGGTTGGAATCATCCAACTTAGTTTAAAAGAATATATAACTTTTCAAAATGTATTGAATTTTTAAATTTTTACTAGTTTTAATATTTTAAATTATAAACGGGCAAGAAAAGGGTCGGGACCTCAATTCCATACCCGTCCCCATCCCCGTAATGGGGATAAAATCACTACCATCCCCGCCCCATTCAGGACGGGTCACCAAGGGGATCGGGCATCGCTGGAAAAACTGCTATCTCTAACCTCCCCCCCGGACGATTATAAAAAGGAGAAAAGACAGAAGAAAGGGGGAGGAAATTTTTCGCTTCAATTTTCTTTTTGAATTTTACTCTGAAAAATGTATCAAGGCTAAACACCTTCAAGACAGTGATCCATACTTGGATCAAAAATATGTAATTAAATAAGTTTAAGAGTTTTTCTCTTAAACCTTCTATTTTCAATAAAAGTTCAATGTTTTCTTCACTTTTCTTACTTTGTTCAAATACGTACGGATCTATTAAGAGTTCAGGCAACTGGAGTACCGCTAGGCAAGTGGCCGGAAGGTGTGTGCGGAAGTGTATTAATCAAGACATGTGATCTCATGCTTGGGCAAATATGTATATAAAAATAAATTTAAGGAGCTTTCAGTATTAAACCTTCTTGATGTACGTTGTTGGTTGCTGTTTCCTACGTTTCTTTTTTGATCCCACGCCTCACTATGTTGAGTTACTGAGCTATGTTTCCCTTGCGACCACTTGCCTAGCGGTACTCCAGTTGCCTGAACTCTTAATAGATCCTTATTGTACTCTAAATATGGAACAAAAATATCTTGAAACAAAACAAGTTTATGAAAACAATTTACGTACATTCATCATACACTATGCAAATTGCCACCATAGTTATGGAGAACACTAGTACACAAATTAATTGTTATACATGTCATGCACATATTCATCTCATAAATTCTGAATTTCATATTTGCGAATTTTATGAAGAATATTATAGACACCAAGTTTTTGCAGGAGTCCACAAAGACTCTTTAGAAAACTGTAGACAACAAAAAGATAAAGCTTTAAAAAATTATTACGAATCTGTTTTTAATTTTTTAATTCACTACGTCACACAACATTATAAATCATGAGCATAAATCTTGCTAATGAAGGAACATCTCAAGAACATGAGGAGATTTGCGAACAAATTGAATCAAAGGGAAATTTTTCAAATGAAATTTTAATTTCTAACGAAAAACTTGACAAAATATGTAAAACCACTTTATCTTTAGATCCAAAAGAAATTTTTTCACAACCAGGATTTATTGATAAATTCATGAAACGAAAGAAACATGTGTATTACGGTGTATCGCATAAAGAATTTGCGATTAACGCTCAACATACATACGGAAAAGTAGGAATCTCTCTACTAACTAAAAAGGATATAAACCAAGCAAAACAAAAAATTGACCTTGAAGATAACAAAAATCTTTATTGGGTTACAATTGGAGCAATCAGAATCCAATTGAAAAGCACACTATCAGAAAAAACGGATCAACCAATCCGAATGTGTTTAATTGATGAAAGAATACAAAACCCACAAGAAGGATGTCTAGGATCCCTTGAAGGAAACCTAGCATGTGGTAAACTACTGTTTACAGTCTATCCCAGACTATCAGTAAGTTTACATGATCAAAACTTTGACGGAATACTCTCGTTTGTACACAAGTACGGAAGAGAAGACTTAGTCAAAGACAATAATGTACCTTTTTCAATATCATACCTCGTGAGTTATGCAATCCATAATTCTCACAACATGGTTATAATAAGAGAACCAAAAGGAATCAAAATCGATCCTTTATTCTCAAATTACGTAGAAAATAAAGAAACAGAATTTGACTGGTTAACGCAACCAGAAAGAAGATCTATAAATATAGATCTTAACACTAAAAGGCCCCTAATCAGGGAACAACAACCACTTCTCATAAGAAGTAACTCACAAAATAAAATAAATCCACCAAAGCTGAAAGAAAAAGAAAGCGACGAGTTGAGAAAAACAAAGATACAACTCAAACAATTAAGTGAAACTGTCAACAAAATGGCCGAAACACTTTATGGTGATCAAGAAGAAGAATCTGATAATTGAAATGTCAATACCAGAACTTCTAAAAGAAATTAACTCCATAAAAGAATAAATCAGAGACATTAAAAGAAATTTTAACATATTTGAAAAACAAATTGAAATTTTACTTGAAAAACATTCTGCTATCATCATAGCAGGAATTATTAACAATAATCAAAATAACAAAATAATTTCAAAGATCAAATCAACACAACAAATTGGAATCTTTGAAAGAGGGGGAGAACTCTCTCCAAAAATAAAAGCAAAACAAGATGAAATTCCGGAAGGAAAATTTGACATTGACCATTTGGTATAATGACAAGCTTCAGGAAAAATCTTGAAAGCATTTACGAGACCAGCCAAGAGTTGGGACTCTTAAATGTTCTACTGGCATTTGAAGACAATGAACTTGAAAAGATTGTTTCAATTGTCAAAAACATTGACATAAAAGAAGAAATTATGGCAATTTCGGACAATAAAAACAATGAACAACAGAATCAAGATCAACTTGAATCACAATCTGAAACGGATAAAGAATCTGACAGTGAAGATGAAATCATCATTCATGAAAGATTTCACACTGGAAGAGAAACAGATCCTAACATGGGACTTGGACCAACAATCAGAGAACCAAAACCAGAAACTTTTGAGATTAAAGATGATAATCCATCATCAAGTAATCCAAAAGGAGATGGGAAAAGACACATGGGTGACAATACACCAAGACCTGACCCCAGAATGCCAGAAAGGAACTTTGATCAGAACCTCTTAGTTTCTGATTTTATTCCAAAAAGACAGAGTATAAACCAACAAGTAACAATTTTGGATATAGATTGTACTCTAGATCCAGAAAAGATCATTGATGCATGGTATAGCTATATCATGGTTGCAATGATTGTCAACAAAGAAATAATCAAAAATGAAATAAATTCGTGGAATTATGTACTCGCTAGTACCAGAGGAAATGCAAGAACATTCCTTGAAAGCTTTACATACGACACAAAAAATCAAATCTGGAAAGATTCAATAGGAGTTATTCCAAAATTCATTGAAAGAATTGTGGACCAAATATACAAACAATTTACTGGACAAACTTTTGAAGCATTCAAAAGTAAGAGATCAGTAATTGCAATTGCTGATGCATTAAATCACTTAGAGAAAATCTCTATATGTGATATGTGTTATTTTGAAAATTATGCTTGCGAATTTTCAAAATACTTTTACATATGTCCACCTGACAAGTGGATAGAATTAACAGAAAAATTCATACGTAAACTACCAGAACCATTTAATCATGAAGTCATGAGTGACTTTGATGAATCAATCAAAAAACAAAACGAAACCATTGATCCAAGAGTAAATGCTCAAATAGACATGTCCCTTGGACTAGTCATAACTACAACCAGAAATTTAATTGCTGAAAAATGCAAACAAAACACATTGGTAAGAGAAAGTGTTAAAACAGTTTACAAAAATCCAAAAATTTGTTGTAACAATTACCTTGACCAAATCCCTGGCCAATATGGTTGTCAACCAACAAAAATCCAAAAGAAAACAAGGAAAAAATCTTTTAGAAATAAAAGATATATTTTTAAAAAATACAAAAAACCTTATAAAGAAAAATTTTTTAGGAAAAAGAAATTTTTCAAAAAATTTTCAAAGGGGAAAATTCCATATAAGAATAAAAAATTTGAAAAAACACAAGATAAAAAGAAATTTTGTCCTCAAAAGAAAAAGAATTGCAGATGTTGCCTCTGCAATGAATCTGGACATTATGCAAACGAATGCCCAGCAAAAATTGGAAATGAAGACAGGATTAAACTCCTAAATACATTTCAAAAACAAGGCTTCTACCCAGTACAAGATCCTAGTGATACAGAATCCCTGTATTACTTAACAACTGAAACTGAATCAGAATCATCTGAGACAGATTTTTCAGAGGATGAGTAATAAAAATGTTACAAATCCAAACTCAATCTACATACCTATAAAACTCAGTTTTGAAGGATACAGAAAATTTACATTACATGCTTACATTGACACCGGAGCATCATTATGTACTGCCAGCAAATTTGTTATTCCAAAACAATTTTGGGTAACAGCAGAAAAAACAATGAATCTAAAAATTGCTGACAAATCTGAAATCAAAACATCAAAAGTAGTAAAAGGATTAAACATTGAGATAAGTGGATACCACAAATCCCAATGGCAAACTTTTTATTTCAAAATTCCAACAGTCTACCAACTTGAAACTGGAATTGATTTTATAATTGGAAATAACTTTTGTCAGTTATATCATCCTTTCATACAAGAAATTGAATCCATAAGTTTTACTCTTAATGGGAAAAGACTTTGGATATCAAAACAAAGAAAAGCTGTTGCAATGAATTTTCTTCAAGAGAAATTCTTGGAAATGATAAAAATCAATTGCAATAGGAAAATCTTCACAAAACCTCAAGGAGAAAATATTACCCCAAAAAGGAATATTTTCATAACAATAGAAGAACAAGAAAAATTCAAAATCAACTCGAAAAGAGAAGAAATCCTAAAACTCCTTGACCAATGTTGCTCAGAAAATCCTTTGGATCCAACAAAGAACAAAGGAAATATGACTGCAACAATTGAACTACTTGAAGAACACAAAAATACAATAATAAGAGCAAAAGCAATGGCTTATTGTCCAAAAGATAGAGAAGAATTCTCTATACAAATTAAGGAATTACTTGAATTACAGGTAATTGAACCAAGTACTTCACAATTCTCTTCACCGGCTTTCATGGTTAGAAAAGAAGCAGAAAAAAGAAGAGGAAAAGCTAGAATGGTTGTAGACTATTCTCAGCTCAATAAGATTACTAAGGCAGATGGATATTTAATTCCAAATATGCAAAGCCTACTACAATTAATCAAAGGAAAGAAAATTTTTTCTACTTTTGATTGTAAATCAGGATTTTGACAAGTTATACTTGATCAAAATGCAAGACATCTAACGGCGTTTAGTTGCCCGCAAGGACATTACCAATGGAAAATCATACCATTTGGTTTAAAACAAGCACCTGGTATTTTTCAAAGACATATGGATAATATCTTCAAAATACACGAGAAATTTTGTTGTGTATACATTGATGATATTTTGGTCTTCTCAGACAATGAGGAAGATCATGAAAAACATGTAATCACAGTACTTCAAACAATATGCAAATTAGGCATTATACTTTCCAAAAGGAAAGCAGAAATGTTTAAAGAAAAAATTGGATATCTAGATATGGATATTACATATGGTTATAAGCAGTTAAAACCACATGTTCTTACTCATATTCATGAATTTCCAAACGAAATACAAGATCAAAAACAATTGATGAGATTTCTTGGATGTCTCACTTATGCAGAATCTTTCATTAAAGATCTAGCAAAAATGAGAGCACCACTTCAAAAGAAACTCAAAAAAGATTTCAAATGGATTTGGACTAAAGAAGATACTCTTTATGTACAAAAAATCAAATCTAAAATAAAAAATCTACCATCATTATATCATCCAAAAAATAATGATAAAATGATAATTGAAACTGATGCATCTCAAGAACATTGGGGAGCAGTTTTAAAAACATTTGACAAAAATGAACAAAAAGAACAACTTTGTGGATATGCTTCAGGGACATTCACAAATCCCGAAAAGAATTACCACATCAATGAAAAAGAAATTTTAGCAATGAAAAAAGCCATAACAAAATTTAGAATTTATATCATTACTAACAAATTTCTTGTTAGAACTGATTCTACTACATGTAAATCATTTTTGAAAAATCAGGTACATCCAGATTACAAGCAAGGAAGACTAATCAGATGGCAAATGTGGTTCAGTCACTACAATTTTGATATTGAAATTATCAGAGGAAAAGACAATTCTTTAGCTGATTCACTCACAAGAGAATTTGCTTTTTCAGGTAAAAATGACTGACATCATGGAACAAATGGAAGACATTGAGACAGAAATTGAAACAAAAGAAATTGAAATTTCTGTTAAACAAAATGAAATTACAATGCTGCAACAAAGCATTAAAGTCCTCAAAAAGAAGTTGATAAGGCTTCAAAAACAAGGGGAGGCAGGCGAAAATAGCAAGACTACTGGAGCAAAAATTACAGTTTCAAAAGAAACGCCTATCATCGAAAGTAGCAAGACTACTGGAGAGAAATTTACAGTACTTGCAGAAAATGTTACTGCAACAAGCTCGCAAGGGCTTAAGGGAATTCAAAACCCGCAACTTGGACCACAAATCCAATTACATACAGGAGATTCTTCGGAAACTCAATGTTCTCAAGAACATACGGTTATTCAAAAACCAACTGAAATATCTCAAACACAACTGGAAACCACACCATTGGTGGGGGTAAATACTTCCATTGCAGGTACAAAATTCTATACAATCTTTGATGGTCCTCATAGAGGATTCTACACAAGTTGGGCAGAAGTCAAACGCATTGTCAAAGGAAAACCTTACAAACACAAAAGCTTTAAAACCTTTTCAGATGCTCATCAAGCCTATCTGGACTTTTGTACAAAAAATGGACACAGCCCAACCCCATACAAAAATTTGTTTGACCAACAAAATTTAAATTTGAGACCAAACTATTGTCAACCAGACATCAGATCCAGGGCCAGAATGCCTACATTCATACCACCATCAGAAAACCAAAGGATAAAATTCTTTTCCTACAGTGAAGCAGCCCAATCCAGCAAACCAGCCCAAATTCCAACCAGGTTCAAAAAACTTGGAAAAATCCCAGCCCAAAAAGAAGAAACCACCTTTCCGGATATCAAACTGCAAGATTTTCTCTTGCTTGAAGAAGAAGCACGTACAATAGGAGACTCTGCACCAGAAGGAGGGTACTATGGCACAATTGAGAAAAAATTCGGACAGTTCATCTTCTTTGCAGGAGCTGAGCCCAATATGGTACAGACAGCATTCCATTGCGGTTTAATTAAAGAAATCATTCCTGGAAATGATTTTGAAGAAATCAAATTACTTGATGAAAATTTAGTAAAAACAGTCAAAGATTTTGCTAAATTTGTAATTAAAGACAAAAACCTCAAAATCATTCTCAAGATCAACAGCACAATTCCTTTTTGGAATGAGGATAATATTCTTGTCAAAGGATATCATCATGTACAGATCAAGACAGTACAAGAAGTGGAAATCAACACTCCAATTGCTGGACAAATCACTGAAGTAAACGAAGAAATTTTGCAAGACTGGAGATCCCTTTCATTTCAAAGGGTTATTACAGGATTAAAAAATTTTGACGGAATCTCAAAAATTAAAGTAAACTACAGTTCAAAGTTTATTTTAATTAAGAGTAAAACAAGTACACTTATCAATGTAATAGATACTAGAAAAATTTGTAAGTTTGAACAAAATTTCTATTATCTGCCAAATGCACCAAGCAGCTACAAGGGACATTTATGCAAAGCCCTCAGATCAAGTTTAGGGAAGATGCACCTTTGTCAATGGTGTAAAGTTGATGAGACTCAACAACAAGAAAAAGAAAAAATTGCAGACAGCAGTACATCTGGCAGCATCAGCAGCAACCAATCAGAAGAAAAAGTTGAAAATACTTTTTGACCAGAAGTTTCCCGGTGAAACGCGTGTCAAAAATTATTTAATAAGGACGTAACAAATTTTGAAAAAGAAGACAAAAGAAGGAAAAAGAGGAAAGAGAAAAAAGGACAAGAGAAGAAAAAAGAGCAAAAGAAGACAAAAAGAAGGAAAAAAGAGGAAAGAGAAAAAGGACAAGAGGAGAAAAGAGAGAAAAATTTCTCGTAACAAATGAAGAAAGAGAAAAAAATTGGGAGAAAGAAGTCAAAAAGGCTACAAATTGGGAGAAAGAAGTCAAAAAGGCTAAGGCTACTAAAAATAATCACGTGAAGAATGAAGGCACTCTGCTGAATTCAACAGGAAAAATGAGAACAACGGACGACTATAAAAAGGAGAAAAGACAGAAGAAATGGGAGGAAATTTTTCGCTTCAATTTTCTTTTTGAATTTTACTCTGAAAAATGTATCAAGGCTAAACACCTTCAAGACAGTGATCCATACTTGGATCAAAAATATGTAATTAAATAAGTTTAAGAGTTTTTCTCTTAAACCTTCTATTTTCAATAAAAGTTCAATGTTTTCTTCACTTTTCTTACTTTGTTCAAATACGTACGGATCTATTAAGAGTTCAGGCAACTGGAGTACCGCTAGGCAAGTGGTCGCAAGGGAAACATAGCTCAGTAACTCAACATAGTGAGGCATGGGATCAAAAAAGAAACGTAGGAAACAGCAACCAACAACGTACATCAAGAAGGTTTAATACTGAAAGCTCCTTAAATTTATTTTTATATACATATTTGCCCAAGCATGAGATCACATGTCTTGATTAATACACTTCCGCACACACCTTCCTCAAAACGGACGACTATAAAAAGGAGAAAAGACAGAAGAAAGGGGGAGGAAATTTTTCGCTTCAATTTTCTTTTTGAATTTTACTCTGAAAAATGTATCAAGGCTAAACACCTTCAAGACAGTGATCCATACTTGGATCAAAAATATGTAATTAAATAAGTTTAAGAGTTTTTCTCTTAAACCTTCTATTTTCAATAAAAGTTCAATGTTTTCTTCACTTTTCTTACTTTGTTCAAATACGTACGGATCTATTAAGAGTTCAGGCAACTGGAGTACCGCTAGGCAAGTGGTCGCAAGGGAAACATAGCTCAGTAACTCAACATAGTGAGGCGTGGGATCAAAAAAGAAACGTAGGAAACAGCAACCAACAACGTACATCAAGAAGGTTTAATACTGAAAGCTCCTTAAATTTATTTTTATATACATATTTGCCCAAGCATGAGATCACATGTCTTGATTAATACACTTCCGCACACACCTTCCTCAAATTGGTATCAGAGATTTGCCATATCCATCCCTATCTTGTCCCCTTCTAAATAGGAAGGGGTGGGGATTCTCTCATAATCCCCGTTTATTATTATATATATATTTTTTGACCATTAATATCTTTTTATAATGGTTATCTAATGTTTAAGTTATACGAATTCTTTCTTAAAGTATGATTATTTTACAAAATTCCCATTTAATAGCTCTAAATATTTATTAACATTAATAAAAAACTCATAATAGCTTTTATAGAATGATATCAGTTTAATTATAGTAAGAAGTGTGTTTGGAGAGAATGAGATGAGCCTTGAGAGTGAGAGATGTAGAGTAGTATAAAATTGAAACGTAAGACTTAGTTTTGAAATTATATATTTTGGCATTGAGTGGTTTATGACATTTTTAATTTGTTTAATTTTTTTTTAATTGAACTTATTAATCATGGATGGTTTCGGGCATGGGGATGGAATGTGATGGGCATTGCTATCAATCGCCATCCCCGATCGGGGATATTTTTCATTCTCGACCCCGCCTATCCCCGTCATTTTCAGGAATTTCCTGTCCCGTTCAGGACGGGTTCCCGTCGGGTTCGGGGATTACCTGCTCCATTGTCATCCCTATCGAGTTTTTAGTAGATTTTGATGAAATGTATGGCTGTAAAGTTGTGAAATTATGAAATGTGAAGTTAAAATTAATTGTTGGTTTTGATTTAATTTTTAACAATTTTTTTAGAGTTTTCAAACCTGGACTATATATTTTTTTTATACATTAGAGGTAGATTAGAAAAATAAATCAATTCAACCTACACGTGAAAAGCTCCTCTTTATTAATGTCAAGATTTTTATTCCTCCAATAGTGGTGATAGAGGACAACTCCAGCACTCCGTAAAAAGTGGGGATGTTTTCTATCTACCTATCACCTACCAAACAAGTTAGTGGAAAATACAAAAATAAAGATGTATCAAAAAATGTTTTGAAAAAAAATAAAATTGTAGAACGGAAAATATTGACATTGTTCTAATTTATGCATCTTATCCATAAAAAAGGATATGATACATGCACACGATGGACATGTATTAGGGTGTCTATCTTGAACTTGATGTTGACATATGTTCCAACATAATTTTCATAGGACACTATCAACATCATACTCATTGTGAAATTCAGGGGCGGAACTGTTCATGGGCTACAGTTGGCTGGAGCCCACTAAGAAATTTTGAAAATTTTGAAGATCATTTGGGTACCCAATCACTTTATCTTACTTAGCCCACTAGATTTCTCATCCAAATTGACCCCACTACTACAAATTCACAACACAATCCATATCACAATTTCAATTTCAGAACAAACTCTCCCCCGGTCTCTGGTCAGTTCGTGCGCGTACAGGAAGAGGAAGGAGTTCAAGGCTTCAAGCTGCTGACTTGCTGTTGCTGTACCCGCCGGCGCCTGCCTCTGCCTGTGCCTGTTCCGGAGGCGGACTGTCTTGCTGACTGCTGAGCCAGAGATGCTGCTGTTGCTGTCCCCCATCCCCTGCTGACTTGCTGTTGCTGTCCCCCATCCCCGGCTCTCGCCTCGCCTCTTCAGTCGTCGGCGAGTTACCAACGGCTGAACGGCAACGGGCAAGGCAACGGGTCTGCAACTGCAGTCAGCAAGGTAAGTCCTTAGTCCACTCCGGTAATTAGTAAAAATCTGACTTTCGTTTCAGTTGTTTGTAGACTGAGCACAGTAGCTGTGTAGTAAAAATTGTGACGACCCGAATTCTCGACCATTCGAGTGCCACAAAAAGTGACTCATATCATATTATCGAGACTTAAATAGTAATGTAAAATTATTCAAAAGAATAATTAGAATCCCATAATTTTATTTGTGAATAAAAATAGAACATAATTTTCTTACATAAAGTTCAACATAATTATCTCATCAATCTTAACCACTTTTGCCACTTCCATGTTGACCGTCTCGAACCTTCAATTATCTGAAAATGGTAAATATCGTGGAGTGAGATTTATAAAATCCCAGTAAGTATACCAAGCATAAATTTTCTTTTGAATGCATATGGATCATTTTCATCATAACATAGGATAGGATTGAAATATTCATAAACATAGGGAGACACAAGAATTTTACCGAACTTAAATGGCAAGAATTCTTATGTGTAGCGCTACTAAACTCCGGTCCCCTTAGCATAATCATAAACATATCATATGGAACCCATAGCAATCTTGTGAGATTGATTTCATAGCAATGATCCAAACATTTTCGTAAAAACATAAGGTATATCTAATTTTCATAAAAACATACTTACTTTTCTTAAAAATATAAGGTATTTTACTTTTCATAAAAACATACTTACTTTTCTTAAAAACATAAGGTGTATTTACCTTTCATAAAAACATACTTACTTTTCATAAAAACATAAGGTAATACCTTTCATAAAAACATACTTACTTTTCTTAAAAACATAAGGTGTATTTACCTTTCATAAAAACATACTTACTTTTCATAAAAACATAAGGTAATACCTTTCATAAAAACATACTTACTTTTCATAAAAACTTAAAGTATATTTACATTTCATAACAACATACTTAATTTTCATAAAAATATAAGATATACTTACATTTCATAACAACATACTTAATTTTCATAAAAACATAAGATATACTTACTTGTCATAAAAACATACTTACTTTTCATAAAAACATAAGGTGTATTTACCTTTCATAAAAACATACTTACTTTTCATAAAAACATAAGATATACTTACTTGTCATAAAAACATACTTACTTTTCATAAAAACATAAGGTGTATTTACCTTTCATAAAAACATACTTACTTTTCATAAAAACATAAGATATACTTACTTGTCATAAAAACATACTTACTTTTCATAAAAATATAAGGTGTATTTACCTTTCATAAAAACATACTTACTTTTCATAAAAAAACATAAGGTAATACCTTTCATAAAAACATACTTACTTTTCATAAAAACATAAGGTATATTTACATTTCATAAAAACATACTTACTTTTCATAAAAACATAAGATATACTTACCTTTTAAAAGATTAAAATGAAGTGTAGTAGTAAATGGACCAAAACTTTCTTGACCACCTTGAATTTCTCTTACTTGTGGATTTTGTCAAGAGATTGGAAATAAGTGTATATGTGTAGAGTTGTGTGTAAAAGAGATGGGTTTAAATAGATGTATAAAGTTGGCATATTGTAAACATAATCATTCAATTCTATTAATTTTAACACATCCTTTTCTTAAAGTAAAGCACCATTCATATACTTTTCCATATTTATACAAATAATATGCTCTTCATGATTATATATAATGGAGTCTTATCAATCATTCATATACTTTTCCATATTTATACAAATATTATGCTCTTCATGATTATATATAATGGAGTCTTATCAATCATTCATATACTTTTCCATATTTATACAAATATTATGCTCTTCATGATTATATATAATGGAGTATATAAATCATTCATATACTTTTCCATATTTATACAAATATTATGCTCTTCATGATTATATATAATGGAGTATATAAATCATTCATATACTTTTCCATATTTATACAAATATTATGCTCTTCATGATTACATATAATGGAGTATTATCAATCATTCATATACTTTTCCATATTTATACAAATATTATGCTCTTCATGATTATATATAATGGAGTATATAAATCATTCATATACTTTTCCATATTTATACAAATATTATGCTCTTCATGATTATATATAATGGAGTATATAAATCATTCATATACTTTTCCATATTTATACAAATATTATGCTCTTCATGATTATATATAATGGAGTATATAAATCATTCATATACTTTTCCATATTTATACAAATATTATGCTCTTCATGATTACATATAATGGAGTCTTATCAATCATTCATATACTTTTCCATATTTATACAAATATTATGCTCTTCATGATTATATATAATGGAGTATATAAATCATTCATATACTTTTCCATATTTATACAAATATTATGCTCTTCATGATTACATATAATGGAACCTCCCATGCTTGCATATATTTTCTTAATTTCAATAATAAAAATAATTTTTGTATAAATAAATATTGGGATAACATTGAATTAAGTACTTAGACTTAATATACTTTAAATCAAGAGAATGAAGATATTTTTTAGAAATTCGGAATTTAATTTAAAATCGAACGATCTCGATTATTTCTTGACTTGGCTATACGAATACGTCGTGGCATTAACTTAATAAAAATGGGTGAAATAGTAGCGACACGATTTTCTATTAAAATAATTATTAATCGCGTAAAAATTCTTGGTCGCTACAAAAATTGACTTGTTTTCAGTTGTTTGTAGACTGCAAATCTGACTTGTGTTAATTTAATTATTGATTGTAAATTGTTTTGAGTATTGAATTTATTGATTAATTCATTTTAATTATTTAGGACTTATTTAGAATTAGGGATTTTTATGATAATTAATTTATTTATTATAGAAATGATTTATCTTCTTGTGGTAGATTGATAAATTTTATCGTGTGGGGAGTAGGAGAATGCGTCACTAATAACATATCAAGATATTATGTATTTGCACATTTATGGTGCTTTTTTTAGCAGTTACATATTGACATTTAAGCAAATTTATTTTGTTATATTTACGAATTCGAACTCTAAATTATTCTAATTTTTGGCTTCAAAAAAAAAATTTTCACCCCCTATTTTTTCCTCTAGCCTACTACGTTTGTATATCCTAGTTCCGCTCCGGTTGTTAATACATGTCTACAGATGCATTATATCCTTCTCGCCCTATTCATTCCTTTATCTTCGTAAAGATAAAGTGAGTTTTTCTCTTGCATAGATTGTCGGGTTGGAATTTGCCTCTGTTTTTTAAAAGTTTTTTGTTTAAAAACATATTTTTTTATGTTTTTTAGATAAAATGTGTGGTTAAAAAATGGAGAGAGAAAATATTTGTAGTTAAAAAATGATTTGGAAAATTGTGTAGGAAAAAACATGATTAAAAACATGTTTTGCCAAACAGAGGCGTTTGTCAAGGTTGGACCCGACTTTGATTGATTGACTGAAAGCATAGGTCTTGATATTAAATTAGATTATTAAGGGTGTGTTCAGTAAGCCATTTAAATGAGAAAAGACAAGAAAAAATATAAAATTTAATTTACACATTTCTCGTACTATTTTTTAATTATTCACATTTTCTCTTTCTAATTTTTAATCTCATATCTTACCTAAAAAATACAAATAAATTAACCAAATAATTTCAATTCCCTCTCACCCAACACACCCTAAATATTTGAACAATGAAATTATAGTAAGTATATGGAGATAGGAAATGTGGGCATTCACATTTCATATCTCCCCTAAAATTATTGATAAAAATTATGTATTTTCTTAAACTTGTTTATCAATGATTCCTTGGGACATGCATGTTTTCCTTTTTGCCAGATTTTGTTAACTAGACACAAAAAAGTTTGTACTAATCATCCGTTTGACATAAATTTTTTCCATGCCATTTTTCGACTTTTGTGGCGTTTGATTACCATAATTTTTCATGTAATTCATCTTTTAGTTTTCATTGGTTTTCAAAATTTTCTTTATTTTGGTGGAATTCATTTTCCTACCACTTTGGTGAGAATTTAGGTGGAAAATCATTTTCGTCTCATTTGATCTTTTTTTTTTGTTGTTAATTAACTCATTTTTTTTAAGAAATTAATATTGTTATTATCAAATACAAACATATGGAAAATTAAAATAGGAAAATTATGCTTTATTTTTTATGAAAAATAATGTCAATCAAACAATAAAATTTAGAATTTTTTTCCACTTTTTCCACCTAAAAAATTAAACAAATCAAACACACTCAACTTCCAATTTTTAAGAAAATAAATTTTCAAGAATTCAATACCTTGAGTTTTATTTCTTTCCACCCAAATTTCACTCTCGCAATTAAACGGACCTAAAAGTTTTCTTATAGTCAAATTGTTAGTTGAGCTGCAGATAGATAATTTTGTACGTTCAAAGTCTTAAATAAAGCAATCAATAATCCACCTAAAAAGTAAAAATGGACCAATCGGTTATGTGTAAAGAAAAGGTACTAGGTTTAATGTTCATAATTACAGTTTTAAAGTTTTTATAATGAGGTGATTTTTAATTAATTACACAAGTATCAAGATAATTATCAAAATCAAGATTTTTTTAATTAGAATTAAATTTTATAATTAATTACAATTGTAACTTCATTTTGATTTTGTAATTAATTATAATGATAACTTATGAATTGATAAAATATTAATATAATTCGTAATTAATTAAATTAGTGTAATTTGTAATCCATCACCACCTAAAAACCATCACCACCAACCCACCCCTTTCCCAACCTAATCCATTTTTTCTACCACCACCCCATTGCCGCTAATAGGCACCACCGTCGTCGCAATCACCATCCCTTGCCTCTGCCAACCTCTACACAGCCTACCCACCACAAACCACCACCAAAAGCACCAACATCGACACCTAGAACACAATCGAAAGAACCAAAAGCCCCTAAACAAACACCAACACCAAAACCAAAACTACTACCCACAACCATTGTAGCACAATTGCGGTCTCCACAAAACCATCAATCACCACCCACTCCAAACACAGATCCATCCATCCACCCACCACCGAGATCTGCCACGAAACCATCACCCTATTTCTGCCACAGATCCACCAACATCAACAACCACCATAGTACCACCGATACCACCTCATCGTACCTCTACCTTCCCCACAATCCACCAGAACCACCTTTTGCAACACAACACAACAATATAAATACAACATAAACAACCGAGGGATTCAAATAGACAGGTGAATGTGCAGTAATCAGATCTTTTGAAGGCATCGATACGATCAAAGAATGGGGGAGAGAGAAATGATGGGCATTTTTGTGTCGTCGGCGGTGGCGATTGATCGGAGTTGATGGTGGTGGTTCATAGGAGAGGGACTAGAGAGAATGGGGAGAGAGAGAAATCAGGGCTCAGTCAATTGTTTACATACACACACACAGAGAGAGAGAGGGGGGAGAGAGAGAGAGAGAGAGAGAGAGAGAGAGAGAGAGAGAGAGAGAGATTAATTAGGGTTGGGTTTGGATCACTTGATTTCACAATACAGTTTATAATCATCAATTTTTAAAAATTTTCAATTTAAAGGTATGATTTTGTGTAATTTATCCAAGGTACAATAGTTCAAGTTTAGACGTATAAACAAATTCACTACAAAAAATTTTATGACACTTATAAATCTCACAATATTATTAAATACTTGTCACTATTGGGCTCTTTTTTTTTGTAGTGATTGAAGGTATATTCCTTTTCGTTTTGGAGCATAAACATACATAGAGGAGGTGCCAAAATTAGAAAATTATTTAAAGATTGTTTGATATTGATGTTTTTACTAAATTGTGGTTGAAAAAAATAATAATAATAATGACGTCGATCTCATAGAATATGTGAAATCTGCTTCAAACAAACATTAAAGTTGCGTTTGATAGTTATGGTGAAATTTGGGTGGAAGAAAATTAAATTTCAGGGAATTGAATTCTAGGGAATTAAATTCATGGGAATTGGAAGTTTAATGTGTTTGATTGGTTTAATTTTCTAGGTGAAAAAAGTAGGAAATTTTTCAACTTTTGTTGTTTGATTGACATTATTTTCCATGAAAAATAAAGTAAAATTTATCTATTTTAATAAAAAAAAAATTATTTTTTCACACATTTGTACTTGATAATAATAATAATATTAATTTTTAGAAAAAAAAAACAAAATCAATTAACAACAATAAAAATCATCAAACATAACGAAAATGGTATAAGATTTTCCATGAAAAATAAAATTTCCCTCCCCTTGAAAAACGAATTCATTAAAAAAAAGGAAAATATCGGATTTCGAGGGAAGTAAAAAAATGGATTTCATGGAAAATTTAGACAACCAAACAACGCAAAATTAAAAAATCACATGAAAAATCATTACGTTACGTTACGTTATTCGGGCATTAAAAATCATTACGTTTGGACGACTTATTTTCGAGACTAAATTGAATTGATATTCGGGCATTAAAAATGTTTGTGGTACAGTGAAGTTTTAGCAGTTTTTGCGGAACATTGGTTCTCTTTATGATCTAGTTTTCTGCTTTTATTTTCGAAAATATTTTCTATTTTCTATTTTCAGTGTTGTTTTCAAAATTGTTGAAAACACGTTTGGTTTATTATTTCTGAAAACTGTTCTAAAAAATGAAAAACTGAAAAATACGTTCTGTTTGAAATATTGTTTGCAAATAAATTTATAAAATAACATTTTGTGGATTGAAACAATATTCTTGATCACAGAAAGCTATTGCATCGGACGTTACGTTAGCAATTCATGCCGAATTTACACGAACTCGTCTGGTGTAGTTCCAACTTCCAATCATATATGTTAGAGCATCCACAATGAACATATTAAATTACGTATTAGTAAAATAAAGTAGATAGGGATTGAAAAATGATGTACAATGAATAAGTTAAATCACATGTTAAGGGAATCTTTTTTAGCACACATATTTACTTGTTTGTTAAAATTGGCTAGCAACTTAGTGGATGACATGACAATATTAAGTTGAAAAATTAATCCAAAATCTTATTTTTTTTCTTTTCTTTTCTTCTTTAATTTTTTTAATATTCATAAATAAAATATTTTTTTATTACTTTTATATTATATAATTTAATAAGATATTCAATACGAGTACCATATTAATATATAAATTTTGCTATTTTAAAGATAAATATTACAACCCATAAACTCCAAAATAGAGTGATTTCAAACATTTGCCTTTTTGGCCTAGTTTCATAAGTATGAAATTAGACCAATTCGGAATGATAGGAAATTTCATTGGTCTAATTTCATACGTATGAAATTAGACTAATTCAAAAATATAGAAAATTTCATACGTATGAAACAATAGTTATTTTCCTATCTATCCAAATTGGCCTAATTTCATACGTATGAAATTAGAGTTATTTAGAAATTACGAAAGTTGTTGTATGATTGGTAAAAATATGCTATATACATGTGTGATGTGACGTTTTACATTTAACTTTTAGCTAGAAGTTAACCCATCCATTGTAGCAATTTTCATTAGTTAACTTTAACATGTAGATCTGACATTTAACATATAACTTTTTGCTTATGTGGCTGGATATTTAGTATGTTCATTGTGGATACTTTTAGTGGTTTAGCCCCGTTTATCTCTTCTATAAGTTATGTCTTCAGTTTCATCTGATTTTCGTAGGGACTAAAAATCTACTCCCTCCGTCCCAAAAAGATAGTCCTGTAGTAATTTTCACATAAATTAAGAAATAGTAGTTAGTATTGTTAGGGTATTAAATTTTATCAATATTTTTCATTTATACCCCTTATCTCTTATTTATTGTTTTAAGTAAACTCACTTCGTTTTCTACAAAAATTTGAAAATGTAATAGGTAAGTAGTTTGTGTGTATTGAATCAAGATACATTAAATAAGGGTATATGTAGAAATGAAATATTTAATACATACTCATTATGGAAACAAAACTATTTTTTTGGAACAGATAAAAATAATATACAAAACTATCTTTTTGGATGGAATGAGTACATTGTGTGTTGACGACCAATTAATGTCCATGAAAGTGAACGCAATCTTCGGCGTGGGCAATTATCCAGCTGGGTTACCTGAAAAATGTCACCGAATGTAATTTAAATCTGAATCACAGAATCGAGATGCATGTGCATTGATCATCAAATTTAACAAGCATGTGATGGGGGGCACTTATGTTTCAATCAATTTATTAAACCTTCTCATTCTTACTTCTCCATCCAATATTTACATATTCTCTTTATTGAGATAATAATATTGTAGATTGGAGATATTGAGGTGTCTCAAATCACTTTTTAACCACACATATTTTTTGAAACCAATTTATAATCACAAATTCTAACTAGAAAATACAAATAACACTAAAAATAAATGTTATTTTAGTTACCGAACAGAGGCTTAATTTATTTAAATTTGGTCGTCTAAAAACGTCACTAACGAATATAGATAGCGTATTAATAAAAATGATTATTCGTCATTTATTTCATTAAAATTATAGTTATTCCACATTGCAACTAACGGTTGCATGTGATGACCATCTTTTCTTTATTGTTACGTCGTTTATTTTTTGTGGTGAAATTGGATGAATTTATCTCAATTGAAATCAATTCAAAATGTATATACTTACTTGATTGAAATCAAATTAATGTAGAGTTACTATGAATGATCTTTTGCTCGAATCGGGCACACCATGTTGCTTGGTATTGAACAACATGGTGTGGCCGATTTGAGTAACAAATCGTTTCTTGTAAAGTTACTTTATTGAAAATAAATTAAAGTGTAGTTACTAGATTGAACAAAAGTATATTTATCTTATTAACACTTTTAAGTAAATGTATAATCATTGCGAGTGGCATTCACCTCAATTCTGAATATGCAGACTACATTTCGGAATTATTATGAAGTGTAGAAATCTGTATTATACTTTATGAAACATGCTTACGTATTACAGATTCAGTTTCACCTCTTTTTGAGCTGGAAATTTGGTAATGTGACTGACAATGGACATAATATTTGATAATCCTAGGGTGAATTCCACTAATGGTCGTTACTTGTTGTACGCCACTAATGATTTGGTCAGCACATGTCATATGTTGTAGTATAATCACATGAGATATTGTAAAAATTTAACAAATATGAGTGTGAAATATTTGCCTTGAAAATTGATAAGTGTATTTTATATATTTATTTTTATGTCAAAATTAGTGGAAATAGTGCACAATTGGGTGACACTTAAAGCTAAATTGGACAATTGAGGAGTTAATGACGTCAAATAGGGAAGCTTGCATGGTGCTAAAGTGAAGAAATCAAGAGTTGGAGGACTTAATTGAAGAAGTTAAGAGTTGAAACGATTTAATCGAGAAGATTCAAAAGTTTGGAGACTTAATTGCTTCAATTGATAGTGGAGGACCGAAGTTGCAATTGAAAGGTCAGGACTAACTTATACGGACTTCAAAGTGAAAAATCGCATTGAAAGGTTATACTACGCGATTGCGAACTATACGCATGTGCAATCGCACAATGGTTGAAATTCTTCACCTAAAGCTAGAGGTTCTCGTTGGCTCGTCGGGCTCGTCAATTTGACGAGCCCATTAATGAGCCAATCACCTACTCGCGAAAAATGAGCCGAGCATGGGCTCGACTCGTCTAACCACCAGCGACTCGTGGAGACGAACCACGAACTCGGCTCGTGACTCGTAATTTTTTTAATCAAAAATACCATTTATTTGAAGAAAAAGTGAAACAAAAAATAATTTTTTTTAATGGCTCATGGGCAAAGGCGAGCTTGGCCCTTGACTACAAGAGCTCGGCTCGACTTGTTGCGGACAAGCCGCGAGCTCGGCTCCTATGAGCCCCGAGCCAATTATTCATGTTAAAGGATCGAGTCGGCTCAGCTCGGCCCATTACCAACTCTACCCAAGGCTACACACCATAATCGCGTGATCGCGCTATATTGAACCACACGATTGTGTGCGATTCCAACTTGGCTGATTCTGGTCTTTTGCACAGAGATTCAACAGGTTTCTCCTCTTTCCTACTAAGTTTCTCCAATACCTATATACAGAACATGTGAGACAATATTTGTCTCACCTAAGAACGTCATACAATTGAGCTTTTTCACATCAAATTCTTGATAACTTCAAGCATAGTAAATGGACGAGAGTTGAAGATCACATGAAGAATCGATACTTAGTACAAACTTTCCATTCTCTTATGTTATTTTCAATGAATGTTTTATTTATTATTTTTGTTATTTAAACATGATATGTAATTAATTTTCTATGTTTGGATGAACGATGTAACCTAATTGATTATTTTAATTCCATATTCCTTTGTTTTAAAGATTTTTTTGCATATATTGATTTATTATTGTGTTTAATGCATTAGTTAATTGACCACTAATTCATGATTCCATGATCTATTTTCATAATCCGAGAAGTGAGTTAATAATTTAGATCAAGCTAATAAATTCGATAATTGGATAAGAGATAGAGATATATTTTTGTTATTATCGCGATCGTGTGTGAATTCTTTATATTTATTGCATCTAGATAAGGAATATTCAGACCCTCAAGGTAATAAATTCAATAATTAGACAAGATTTTTTGCATATATTGATTTATTATTGTGTTTAATGCATTAGTTGATTGACCACTAATTCATGATGCCATGAGCTATTTTCATAATCAAAGAAGTGAGTTAATAATTTAGATCAAGGTAATAAATTCAATAATTGGATAAGAGATAAAGATATATTTTTGTTATTATTGCTGTCGTGTGTGAATTTTTCGTATTTATTGCATGTAGATAAGAAATATTCCGACACTCTATAGAGATACACGGTTAACTTATTTATGTATAATCTATACTATATTTTAAAGTGTAAAAGTTTTGCACTACAAGCTAGCGCCATTTACTGTTCACCTTCAATTTTTTTTTTTTTTTTAAAAAAGTTTGAAATGGGATGTTAGCATATGTCTATTTTTTTATTTAGATATTAATGTTTATGAATTATTTACCTTATGCATTATTATTTGATTGGTGTTTTTAATGAAAATTGGAAAAGTAAAAAATTAAAATACGAGAAGAAAATAATGAGACTCATTATTTGACAATACGTGATTTGCATGTCAGAAAATGAACAAAAAAATTTTGTTTATGCACAATAAAATAGAGTTATTGAAGAGATCTTTATTTTTATTTTTTTTTAGAAAAGAAAAGTGATATTTTAAAGTAGTTAAGCGTATTATGTCTCTATTTCATGTTGATTTTATAGTTATTCAATATTATTATTTGATGAGGTATTTTATTTATTTGTTGTTCTTATTTTAATTTATTATACATCATATGTGTAACTATCAATATTATAATTATGTTTTGATTATTGTCATTTGTTATCTTTAATATTACAAATCACATTTTATGAATTATTTATCTTATATATTATTATGTGATTGATGTTTTTCAATGAAAGTTGGCAAAAAAAAATAAATTAAAATACAAGAAGCAAATGACGATAATTTATTAATTCACTATATAAATTATCTTTTATTATTCAAAGAAGTTATTATAATCTATACCTATATTATATTTGATATTGAAAATGTCCCACCAAAAACAACTTTTTTTTTTCTATTGTTTTGGTCGGCAGATTTTTTTTGCTTTCCCAAGCAAAATTGTGAGCGGGCTAACAACATTTTTAAATTTTAATTTTTTTTTTCTTTTTTTTGCTTATTCTCTCATTTCTTTTTTGTACCCTGTGTTTGTAAACATGTTTAAAAACAAGATTTTTTTCAACACAATTTTTCAAATTACATTTACATCACACATTTTCTCTCTACTTTATAACCACAAATTTTACCTAGAAAATATAAAAAAAAAATTTAAATACAAAACTTTTAACAAATATAGCCTTAACTTTTTTTTGTCTTACTATGTATTTTTTATTTTATTTTTTTTAAAATAATTTGGTCTTTTGTATTGTGTCATTCTTATTTTTTATTTTATCATAATAATTTTTAATACATGTACAAGTATTAAATTTCGATCACACATCATATAAAAATTTTACAAATCACATTATTTGAAATAGTAAATTTTTCAGAATATAATGTTAAAAGTAGAGAATTTTTTTTAGTTTGTGTATAGATTATTTTATACGTAAAATGTGACAGAAAATGAATTTTGAAAAAAAAAACACCAATCTTTTTATTAAGTATGGAGAAAATATGTGATTAAAAAGTAGAGTTAAGAGTTCTGAAATGATAAATATTCTTTTGTAACTTTATTGAATTTCTAACCGTTTAATGTACATAGCGTTGAAATAGGATTCACATTTTTTTTTTTTCGCCATTGAAAATGTGCAAACTATAGTACGGAACAAAATTTGACATTAGCAGATAGGGCTCAGCGCGACGGGGTGCAGAATTCGAATCCTGAAATACTGAATTTGTGTCATGTCGCAAACGGGAGTTATCACGATTAATAACCAGGCCTATCCACAAGCTCTCCACCCTGACTCCTGAAAGGCACATCTTGCGATTTACCTCTTTCATCAAAGACCCAGAAGAAGATCGTCGGAGACTCTCAAGGGTGGGTTCAACTTTTAAAACATCAAATTTTGGGAAGCGTCTGTATTTTCACGCAAGGGAGATGACGCGTAAAAATTGGGGAAAATGAAAAGGGCGGAAAGCACCACGTAGACAAAGGGAAACGTTTATTTTTTTTCTTTTTTTCTTTCTTTATTTATTTTTTTTGATGTTGACGAAGGGTAACGTTAGCACTGTACTGAAATGGACTAAAGCAAGCAGCCGGCAGTCACGCTTTCAACGTTCACTAATCCATCTCAATTTCGTTCCTTTTCTTTCTTTGTAGTTATTATTATTTTATATATACCACTGTCAAGTGAAATAATGCGATTTATAAATTAATTTTTTTATATTTTTGTGGTTAAATTTGTGATTGAAAAGTAAAGAAAAAAATTTGTGTGATTAAAAAGTGATTTTAGAAATTATATTTTTTATAAATTAGTTTATCACTATCACTATCACTACTACTTTAAAAGTGTGGATAGGGGAAAATCTTTTCCTTGACAAGTTTGTCCTCAAACAATTTAATCTAAACCAAGAATACCCTTTCTTAATACTATTACATATATTTAGAGCCCATTTGGTAGTGAAAATTTTTTTACCTCAACTTTTCAAATTCAATCTCAACCATCTATTTTTAGTCAAGCCCACATTTTTAGCTTTTCAAACTTTTTTAAATTACACATCTATCAAAAAATAAAAATAAAAAACCACAAAAATCTAAATTTTACCAAACGGGATATTATTATATGTGTGTTTGGTATTGTTTAAAAAGAGTTTTTTGAAATGAATAATAATTTTTTGGAGAATGGATGATTGATATTTGTTTGAAAAGTAAAATATTGTGGACTTGACTTTTAATATATGGTTGAAATTGAGTGCTGTAGAAAAAAAAGAAAAGAAAAGTTTAAAGAAAAACAAACAAGGGTTATATCATCATATAATCAAGAAACAAAAGGTCACTCCCAACTCCCACGATCATCACTACTCACTACTACTTTAAAAGTGTAGATAGGGGAGAATCTTTCCCTTGACAAGTTTTCCCTCACACAATTTACTCTAAATCAAGAATATTCTTTCTTAATACTATTGCATATATTTAGAGCCCGTTTGGTAGTGAAAATTTTTTTACCTCAACTTTTCAAATTCAATCTCAACCATCCATTTTTAGTCAAGCCCATATGTTTTTGGTTTTCAAACTTTTTTAAACTACACATCCATCAAAAAATAAAAATAAAAATAAAAAATCACAAAAATCAAAATTTTTCATATTACCAAACAAGATATTATTATGTGTGTGTTTTGTATTGTTTAGAAATTTTTTTTTGAAATAAATAGTGATTTTTTGGAGAATAGATGGTTGAATTTGTTTGAAAAGTAAAATATTGTGAACTTGATTTTTAATAGATGGTTGAAATTGAGTGTCGTAGAAAAAAAGTTAAAAGAAAAAAAAAATAAGGATTATATCATCATATCATCGAGAAACAAAAGGTCACTCTCGGCTCCCACGATCTCTCCCCATTTGATAACCCACCGAGAACCCCAAGAGCCAAGTAAAAGTAATGAAATGAAAAATCCCATTTGGACAGTAATCCAAATGGAATTAATTCTCATCAGAGGTATGTATTATGTACTTTTTTATTCTTTTTTCCTTTTTAAAACCTATCATTCTTGATCTTTGTTCCACCCCGATTTCGTCTGTTCACAGTGGAACAAATCGGAGCTGGAGCAACCTGAATCACTCTTTCTATGGCTTAGGTTAACATGTGCTACTTATCAACCAATTTAAGAGTAAATTTCTCCACAATTGTCGTCGTTTACAAAATCTTTGATTTATTTTTCTTTAAAAAAAAAAAACCTTTTGTAGCATGTTTTAGCTCGTGTTCTTTAATTACCTCAATTGCCTTAAAATATAGTATAGTTTCAACTTTAATACTCATATCATGTATTGTTTACGTAAGACGTGCAACTCACGTGCTTACTACTAGTAAATCAAAAACTGTGGTTCATAATTTTATAAATCTACATTTGCTGTAGTTAATTATTTTGCTAATAGGGAGGGGTCTCTATGGTTTAACATTATTTATTTATCTACGTTTCGTTTTCTTGGGGCTAGGTTGAATATTGAGCCATGCATGAAAAAATACTTGGAGGAGTTTAGTACACGAAAATAGTTGTAATCGAATAATATCTTTTGAAAAGTCGTATTTTATTTTTTATTTTTGTGAGAAAATTGACTTAAGATAAATTTTCTACAAGAAAAAAAATGTGGAACTCCAATTTTAGGAGCTCCTGTCCTGAAGAATTGTAAAGAATGTAAATCGTGAGATATGTCTCAGTGAGCAATTCTGAGAGCATACTGTTTATCTGCGCTTGCAATGAGACTTTTCAATAGTAGAAGTTGGATTCGAACTTCAATCTATGACTTTCAACTCAATTAAGATTTCTTACCCTACTTTTCAATTAATTGAGCTATGCGTCGAGACAACTTTTCTACATGAACTGGAGCTAAAAGTAGATGTCCCTCAAGTCCTATGATCTAGAAATCCTACATTACTATTCATTCAGAATCTTGACACATGTTTATATTTATGTTAAACAAAATCGTGTTTGTTTTCATTTTTAAATTTGCAATGACACCTTAACTTGGAATTTCTAAACTATTAACATATATTCAGTAAGTCACGTTCAATAATATTTAGCGACTAGCGTAACACTATATAATATTATTCATTTTTATTAATCATTTCCCGTCGTCCAATCCAACAAAAAATCGTGTCATATATATGTTATGAGGTAACATCAATCGTGGTTTAATTTACACTTTCAAAAATTACTTTTACATTTCAATACACATCCCGGTGGATCTATATCAAAGTTTTGCTCTAACGGATAAATGCAAATTATAAAATTTATATTTATATTTTACACAATTTCTTTAGCGAGTAATTTTTATGTTAATTTATTTATTTTTTATTTGTGCATACATATAAATATCACGAATAAATCGACTTAAAAAATTCGAAATTTGGTCAAGAAAAAAAATTAAAAAATTAAAAATGTGCAAATTAATATAAAAATTCAAAATGTAATGTAAATTAATATAATAGATTTAAATTATATATTTTACATCAAAATTTTATAAATTGTTGAAAGCTAAATTTAGATGAAATTACTCCATGTGAGGTGTAAAATAAGTTGTAAATATGGATCCATTTTTTTATGAGTAATTCTAAGAAGACATTGTTTAAGAATATTTTTAAATGACATTGTGACATGTCATAGATTCATTGGGTGGTGAAAAAGTAAGTAGTGAAGTAGTTATTATAATTCAATAAATGTGTGATATATCACAATATCACTTAAAAAGTCACCCTAAAATTAATGTTTTTTATCGTTTAAATGCGAATTTTAACTCGAGCACGATTGCAATCTCATTTTTTACTATAGGTCATCGTAATATATAGATAGTTGCATTAAGAAGCGCCACCTTACCTACCAAACTATGTAGCTAATTAATTGAAATCAATTCACTCCACAGTAGACTCTTCGAGTTATTAGTTGCTAAAGGTGTAAATGTAATGACACGTGCTGCTCTATTCCATAAATAAAGACCATGAAATCATGTACGATTTTGTTGGCAATTCTACAGTAAAGCATTTATTATTTCAAGTTCATATTCATTCATTCCAAAAAAATTGACGTAGAAGGACGTATTTGGTATGAATAATTTTAGGGAGACATTTTAAATTAATATTTTTAAGTGACATGTCGAATATACATTAAATTGTATGAATAATTATTTCACAACTTACATTTTTACCCCCAATGTATTTGCGTCATCCATATCACAATGTTACTTAAAAATGTTTCTCTAAAATTATTCTTTACTTTTTGTAAAAGAGAAGATGAAAAAATCACTTTAGATTAATTTTTTCAAAACATCAAACAAAAAACGTTATTTAATCTTTTAATTACTGTATATTAAAACTGGGAAATAAAATAAGATCAACTAAAATGACACTTCAAATGCAGAAATAGATTCAAACTTTCGTAAATCACTCGGCAAATTCCAAATTAATTTTCAATTTCTATACGCTTTGAAAATTTCTCAGCAAGTTCCAAATTAATTTTTAATACTTATACTTTGTAAAATTCATTAGAAAAACATAAATGTGTCATGTCGAATTCGATAAAACAACAATCTTAGGAATTTCTACACAATTTATAGTTTCACAAACTATGCCCACTCATCAAATATCAGGTAGACATTAGTTATCAAGTGGGGCTCGATAGGCTCCACCTAACACCCTACTAGGGAGAAGACACGTGCCCTTGTGGACACCAAGGGACGCCTTAACATTTCCATCCAAAAACAAGCATATTCATTATTCAAATTCCATAATTCTCTACGGGGAAACAAGTTGGAATCCATACTACTATTTTGAAAGGCAATTTATTTTTCCATTATTAATTCCCCGTCCGGTGTAGAGTTTCTGTGGTTTTTGAAGAATGTGTAATCTAAAATTATTTGAAAAGTTAAATATTGTAGATTTGACTAAGAATGAATGATTGAGATTGAATTTGAAAAATTGTTGAATTGAAAAAATCAAGTCTCAAATAGGGGCTTCCATTTTTTTAAAAATCAAAAAATGATGGTAAGAAATCTTTGTTCAGTGGAGAGAAAATTACTAATAAGCCTTGTTTGGAAAAAGTTTTTGATAAATAAATAATGTAAAATTTTTGAGCTAAAATATGTTGTTAAAAAATCGTTTGAAAAATGTATTGCTTTGTGTATTAAAAAAATGTGTTTAAAAATATTTTTTTTTAATTTTTTTAGATAAAATATGTGGTTGAAAAGTGAAGTGACAAAATATAAATGGAATGGTTTCACTACAAGAAAAAGGAGCTAAAAAGACTAAAAATTAGAGACGACACAAAAAGTCGTCTCTATTGGTCAATCAATAGAGACGACAAAAAAATCGTCTATATTGGTCGACCAGTTGTCAACCAATAGAGACGACATTGTAATGTCGTCTCTATTGGTTGCGAATTAATAGAGACGACATATTGGTCAACTAATAGAGACAACTTTTTTGTCGTTTCTATTGATCGACCAATAGAGATATGTCGTCTCTATTCTATTTTTTTAAAAAAAAATTATTCTTATTTTTTAAAATTTTGCTATTTTTTTGTTGGCCTTTTAATTATTTACATTTATATAATTAATATTAAAGTTAATTTGTTAAGAAAATATTATTAAGTTAACTAATATATATTATTTTAAAAAAAATTTAACACAAGAATTCAATTGTCTTAATGGTTGGGATATCACCACCCAACACTTAGGTCTCGAGTTCGAATCCTTGTCATGCACAATTATCATATGAATTAAAGAAAATTCGTGAGTCGACGATTCGGATCGAGATTTGGGTCGGGTTAAAAAGGGATTGAATCGGGTCAAAACAAATAAATAGAAAATTAATTAAATATTTTCACAAATAGAGACGACAATGTCGTCTCTAAAGATCGTCTCAATTGTCTCGGATGAAATAGAGACGACAGAGTCGTCTCTAATTATCTTCAGCCACGGACCTACAGAGACGACTTTGTCGTCTCTAATAACCAATAAAGACGACTTTAGGTCCTTTAGAAACTCTGTTGGGCCGGATTCTTGTAGTGTTTGGCAAATTGAGTTAAAATAAATAAGGCTGTGTTCTCTTTGTGTTTTAGTTTCCTATTTTCATTTTCGAAAATATTTTCTGTTTTCCATTTTCTGTGACTTTTTTCGAAATTGTTGAAAACGCGTTTGGTTTGTTATTTCTGAAAACTGTTTTCGAAAATGAAAAGTTGGAAAACGCGTTCTGTTTAAAATTTTGAAGAAAATTATTTCATATTGTTTGTGAATATAAATGAAATAAAGATATCATATTTTGAGTTACACAACAAAAATAAATGAAATAACCCCTATCACACAATTTGGTTATAGCAAAAAAGTTCAAAAATTAATGTTGCCCTTCTAAAGTAATCGTTCCACATTTGAGTAGTAATTTTCCCTTCTAAAGTAATCGTTCCATTTAATACTTTATATAGATACATCCTTCTAGTAAGCACTCATAACGTTTAAAATTTAAGTTTCAATAAAATTTTCAAAAATCAATTTATGTTAATTAATTATGCCCTTACAAAATAAGTGTCTACAATACAAAAGTAAAAAAGAAATGTTTAATAATTAAGCACATGATACATTATCAGAAAGATGGTTGAATTTGGAGTTCTACACAAAAAATAGAGTGCAATTCGGAGTTGTACATCAAAAGTTATACATGTTTAAAGACAATGATCTATAAAGTAAATAAAAAAGGACTAAATTGAAAGAAAAGTAAAATTTGTGAACTAATGTGCAACAAAATCTGAAGTTGAGGGACCTAAGTTGCAAATAAATTATGATATTTTCGAAAGAAATTTCAAAATTTGAGGATTAAAATGACAAGTTTTGAAAATCAGGGACCAATAATGTAATTAAAAATGATAAATTTTGACAAATTTCATATTTTTTTGATTATTTTAATTTTAATTTTTTTTTAAGTGAAAAACGCTCGTTTTCCGCGTTTTTCACTTACAAGGCAAAAATTTCGAAAAACGCAAAAAACGTGATTTTCACGTTTTCCATTTTCTTTATAAATTTTGAAAACATTTTCGAAATTTTTTTTCTGAAAACGGCGCAAAAGAACGCGTTTTCGGAAATGGAAAAAGGAAAACGGCTGGAAAACGTCAAAGAGAACGCTGCCTAAGTTTTTAAATAATTTTGTTAAACAAAAGCTAAATTTATAAACTTCTTTGTAAAAAAGTTTAACAAATGAGAGGCTAAGATGTTGCCATAGCCCATAGGTAGTTTATAAATAAAATACTCAAAATAATATTTTCTAAAGCGTACAAAAATAATAAATACAAACAGTAATTGTACCTGCCAAGTACGCCGATCTGTACTTACAATACCCCTTCCTTTCACCTCTCGGTCCTCTCCTATATTTAAATACCACTCTCCTCACCTCATTCCCCTCTACCTCATCTCTCTCTCTCTCACAGTTCCTATCTGCAAAAATAGTTTCAAGATTCTCCAAAAAAAATGAAGAAGTTGATAAAGAGGCTTTCTAGAGTAGCCGATTCTTCTCAGTATTGTCTTTTGCAGTTGGAATCCTGGGCGGCGAGGCCTCGTCGATCCGCATCTTTCAAAAAGAGGTCCGGGGGAGTGCCGGAGGGTCACCTGCCTGTCTTCGTCGGGGAGGAAATGGAACGATTTGTAGTCAGCGCCGAGCTCTTGAATCACCCGATCTTTGTAAAGCTTCTCAATAAATCGGCACAAGAGTACGGCTACGAGCAAAAAGGCGTGCTCCGGATCCCCTGCCACGTATTCCTTTTTGAGAGGGTGCTGGAAGCTCTTCGAATCGGCGGCGAGTCACGTGACCTCCAGGACCTTCTCAACTCACTCTCTGATGAGTTGTATTAGGTGAAACGCCGCCAGTCGGCGAGATAATTTCAGTTAAAGTAATTAGAGATGATTGCGATGCTGGTGTAGCTGTTGGTGATCGTATGACTTTTGAATCAGATTTTGTTTTCTTCTTCTCCTCTTTTGTAAATATTTTGTGATGAAGAAAGTGGAGTAGGGTTTTTGATGAAGCGGTGCTTGCTTAATCGATCAAAGCTTTTAAATTCGTATATATATATTAATTTGAATTAATTTAACGATTAATTTAATAACATCTTTTATGGGTCAAATTTTTTTTTTACACATTTCATCCGTTTGAAATTGGAAAATTGCTTCATCTTTTTCTTTTTTTAAATTTTTTTTCAACCCTATTTTCCATCCATCTTATTCTGTGTTTTGTAATAATTTTTGTAAGTGGACAGGATCTTGTTAAGATTTACGGTAATGATACTCCGAATATTTCCGTACAAACGGTCAACCGGTAAAAGGAAGCTGACCTTGACTCCTTGGGAATTGAGCGACTACCGTTCAATTTTTACGCTTCAGTGTGTTCCCAAACCCAAAGATGTTTCGAGGGTTTATTTGGTTTGACAACGATGAATTATGTTGGGGGAGTTTCGTCAAGTAAAATATCTATAAATAAAGGAATTTAATTTTATTCGGAGTATATACTATATATATGCAATTACGTTGTTTTAAGCCTATGTTCGGAGGCTGGTTTTTATTTAAAAATTATTTTTTTCATGATTTTTTTAGGTAGATGGATAGTTAAAAAATGAAGAGAAAAAATGTGTATGGTTAGAGATTGATTTGAAAAATTGTGTAGTTTAAAAATTGGTTTATAAACCAAAATTTTAAAAGATCCGAACACAATGTTCGTGGAGCATTTATTGGAATATGCTAATTTGTTGTTTAATAAACCTTTTAAAAGGCATACCCACCTCATTATTTGTTAAACCTCAGTTTGGTAAAAATTTGTTTACAAAATTTGTTTATAAACAACGAGGTGTAAACATTTAATTAAACAATTTTGTTCTTTTACAAACAAAATTTATAAACAAATGTTTACCGGTCAGGCATAATTGTAATTGATTTGGCCCTGTTTGATTGGATTAAATTTTTTATTTTATCAATTTCTAATAAAATATGATGAAATATACAGTTAAAAAGTTTTGAATCCAATAAAATATGTGATAAAAACTAATTGTTAATTTTAAATAAAAATTCAAGTTTTAATTGTTACCAAACGATGGCTTGATCCTATCATATAGAGGAAGTTTTATGTTATGATATTTTCTTTTTAGCTTGTGGAAGAAGAATAATAGAGTACTGTATAGTGGCAAAAAAATCAATCCGTCCCAAACTCGACGAGTACTCGACCCTAACGGGGTGAAAAACCTGTCCACGGGCCGGCCGAGGCTGGTTTTGGCCGTAAAAAAAAAAATCGGGTTGTGCAATAACACAAATGTTTGAGTTGTACAATAGCTTTTCCAACATTCTTTACAAATTTGACACTTGAATCAATCTGTTTATTTGCTTCTTTAAAGTTAAAATGTTTGAACTTTTCAATCGTATTTTTGATAGAATGTGATTGAGTTAATGAATAATCTGTGTCGTTCTTGATCACTTTTATACCCAATATGGTATCTATACTTGACCATGATTTTTCATTTTGCTTTTGGAAGATAAGAACATCTTCGTTTCTATTATATTGTTCATATGATTACTTATAATCAATATGTCATTTACACATAACATATAAACACAATATATCTATCACATTTTTTAGCACATTAACATTTATCTACCGTATTATGCAAAAAAACCAAAATATATTATAGCATTATCAGATTTTCCATGCATTTCTCAGGAGCATGTTTTAAACCATACAAAAATTTAACTAGTTAAGTTAACAAATTTTATCTTCATTACCTGAAAGAATGAAACCTTCTAGTTGTTCCATATAAACTTCTTCAACTAATCTCCATTTAAAAATGTGGTCTTAACTTCCATTTGATGTATACATAAATCATATATAGATGCCAATATAAAAAGAATTCTAAGTGAAGTAATTCTAGTTACGGGTGAATAAGTATCAAATAATCAATCCTTCTTTTTGCCGATAGCCTTTAGCAAGTAATCTTGTTTTATAAGTGTGGATTGAACCATCGATATTTTATTTCATTCGAAATACCCACTTGCAACCAATAGTTTTAGGTCCAGCCGATAAATCAATAATCTTCCAAGTATTATTAGATATTATGGTATTCATTTCATCATTGATATTATTTTTCAAAATGTGCTATATCTCTAGAAGTCATAGCTTCTTTGTAGGTTTTAGAATCACAATCAATTTGAAGAACTTGAGGAATTGTTCTTACTACATCTTCCCCATTTGCTTCAACCAAGTATCGGGAAATTCGTTGAGAATCTATCTCATCGTGTCCCAATGCTTTCTCTTTACGAGTTCTTAGGGATGTCAACGAGCCGAGTCGGCTCGCGAGTCGAAGATCAAGGCTCGAACTTGGCTTGAGCTTTTTGGGGTCGAGCTTTTTTTTGGCCCGAGCCGAGCCGAGCTAAAGCTCGTTGATGAGGTTCGAAGCGCGGAAGAAACGCCGGAAAGTTCCGAACTCAGGTTGTGGTTGGACGGATGAATCATGACCCGATATTCACGACGCGATGGCTCGACGATGCGGAATAAAGAACCACGACTTTCGAAACGCCACAAGAATTTGCCCAATCTCCTTGATAAGTCTCTGATTTTCAACGCCACAAATACTCTCGCGAATATTTGATAAGTTCTGGATGAACGCCACAAGATAATCAATCTTGATAAGTTTGGGTTTGTAATGTGAATCCACACATTAAACAATTGAAAAACATTCAATCTATTTTTATTCAATTATCAAAGTCTTAATTTACAATGAACCAAAAAGGCGTATAAATAAGCAAAATAAAACCCTAACCGCTAATTTACTCAAAATAGAATTCTAACTAACCTAAAATAGCTAAAACTGATAAGGAAATAAAATAATGAAAAATATTTAAATTCCATCAGCGGCGCATGTCCAGGAGCTGTCTTACGGCCGTGAGGGTCTTCATTTACGGCCGTGAATTGTGTAATTGAATTATGTTACGGCCGTAAATCCTTTTATCCGGTTTATGAATTAGACAGAGAGCATGTTACGGCCATGATCCTTCATTTACGGCCGTGATCTTCAAAAGTTACGGTCGTGACCAATCCATCCATGGCCGTGATTTTCGGTTCTTTTCGACACGGTTTGATCTTCAAAGCTCGTCGAACCTGCTGAATTCTTGTTTTGGCTTGAATATTTAAATTTTCCCGTCAAGCCTGCTATGACTCCGATTGTCGAGGGTCCGGATCACATCATACCCTCCTTCTTTAAGATGATTCGTCCCGAATCATAGCTTTGTTCCTGGTGTTCCACTTCACCCCCTGGATCAAACGGAAAATTTCTGCTTCCATGCCATGAGTTCAATAAACTGGAATCCTTTGATTTGCTAACACGGAAGAGATGGAGCTTGAACTTCCTTTACCATTCGTAGTGTGGTTGAAGCTTCCAGCCATAATTAACCTGCAAAAAAGATTTAAACAAAATGGGGAGGGACATGTTAGCTTCATGAGGTACAAGGTATGGATCCTTGTATTCATGACAAACCACCACCAACTCCACTTCTTGAACCACGAGGCTCTTCTCTTCGCCTCTTTCCTCCTTTGCAATTTCTTGTTCGATTTTTTTATCTTCAAACCCAACCACATCTCCGACCTCCACATTTGAATCACCATGTTCATGTACTATCTCATCACTACCAAAATGTGGATCTTCCAGTTCAAAGCTCAAAATTTGAACTTCTACCCCAACTTCTAATTCCTCATCATATTTTGGAGTTTGTTCACATAACTCCACGTTTTCAACTCCTACCACAAAGTTCAGGGTCTCTTCAACTAAATCATGTCTCAAGCCTCCCTCCTTCTTTTCAACTTTCATATCCCGAGGCTCAACATGATTTTCACTCTCTTCTAACCATCTAATTACCGCATTTCGTTTCTCCTCCTTCTTTCGCAATTTAGCCAAATATTTTCTTTCTGCCTCCCGTTCACACCTCAATTTTTCTTCATAAATTTCTTTTTGAATTTTCAAAATTGCTTTTGGATCAATTTCGGCTCCTCTCTTAACCCCGATTCCATCCCTAGGTCTAGGATCACGCCTATATTCCCTCCTAGATCTAGAATCCGATTGAGATCGCTCATTTTTCAATTTCTTTTCCCTTTCATCTAGTTTATCCAATCTAACCAAAGCTTCATTCAAAAATCTCCACATACGATCTTTGGCGTTTTCATGGGAATTGGACATTGTGAAATTTTTGTGGAAGGACACATAAAAAAAATAATGAAAACAAAGGATTAAGAAATTCAAGAAAGTGGTTCTTGAATGGACTTTTTTTTTTTTTTTTGAATTTTAGGATGAATTTTCGGAATAAATAAAATAATAAAAAAATAATAATAAATTTTTTTTTTTATAAATCCGAAAATTCGAAAACGAACAAGACAAAACAAACGGAACTTAATTCGGATAAGAATTAAGCAAAACAAACACTTTTGAATTTTGTTGGATTTTTATATGGATCAAATAAAGAAAAAATTTACTGGCACGAAGAACAAGAAAATCAAGTAAAGAAAGACTCAACAACAAGATATGGATGATTTTTATGGGACTCGATGATAGACATAAAAATCAAATTGGGTAGAAAAAACTGAATTCAGAGTCCAGCTCTAATACCAGATGATGAGGTTCGAAGCGCGGAAGAAACACCAGAAAGTTCCGAACTCAGGTTGTGGTTGGACGGATGAATCATGACCCGATATTCACGACGCGATGACTCGACGATGCGGAATAAAGAACCACGACTTTCGAAATTCCACAAGAATTTGCCCAATCTCCTTGATAAGTCTCTGATTTTCAACGCCACAAATACTCTCGCAAATATTTGATAAGTTCTGGATGAACGCCACAAGATAATCAATCTTGATAAGTTTGGGTTTGTAATGTGAATCCACACATTAAACAATTGAAAAACATTCAATCTATTTTTATTCAATCATCAAAGTCTTAATTTACAATGAACCAAAAAGGCGTATAAATAAGCAAAATAAAACCCTAACCGCTAATTTACTCAAAATAGAATTCTAACTAACCTAAAATAGCTAAAACTGATAAGGAAATAAAATAATGAAAAATATTTGAATTCCATCAGCGGCGCTTGTCCAGGAGCTGTCTTACGGCCGTGAGGGTCTTCATTTACGGCCGTGAATTGTGTAATTGAATTATGTTACGGCCGTGAATATTTTTGTTACGGCCGTAAATCCTTTTATCCGGTTTATGAATTAGACAGAGAGCATGTTACGGCCATGATCCTTCATTTACGGCCGTGATCTTCAAAAGTTACGGTCGTGACCAATCCATCCACAGCCGTGATTTTCGGTTCTTTTCGACACGGTTTGATCTTCAAAGCTCGTCGAACCTGCTGAATTCTTGTTTTGACTTGAATATTTAAATTTTCCCATCAAGCCTGCTATGACTCCGATTGTCGAGGGTCCGGATCACATCACTCGTCCCCAAAAATAAGGCTCGACTCGAGCTTTTTCCGAGCTGAGCCGAGCCAAGTCCCGAGCTTTTACTTTTTTTCTTATTTTTATAGCAAAAACTCATAAAATTTTTATTGAAAATGTGTATATATAGCAAGTTGAACCGAATTCGTGGTCGAAATTCATTGTTCAAGCTCCCATCGAGCTTTTTTAGCGGGCTTTTTTTGGCTCGAGCCGAGCCGAGTCAAAGCCCGTCTCTCAAAAAAAAGCTCGGCTCGAGCTTTGGCTCGAAATCTCGAGCCGAGCTTAGCCCAAGCTTTTTCCGAGCCGACGAGCCGTTTTGTCATCCCTACGAGTTCTCTTACTTATTAGAGATTCACTAGACACATTTACTTCTAGAAAAGGTGTTTCTAGTGATTTATTAGAAGTCAAAACTTCATTTGTATTTTTAATGGAATTTGAGGACATACACTTAATGAATTCTCAAAACGTTACACATCTCGGGATTCTACAATGACATTAAAATTTAGATTAAGTAACCTATATACTTTGCTATTTATTACATATCCAACAAATGAACTTTTGACCCCTTTTGATCCTATTTTTGTTCTTCTAGGGTCATTGTTCTTATAATAGGTCAAACATCCCACACTTTAAAATAGCCAATATTTGATTTTCTCCCTTTCCATAATTTATAAGAAGTAACTTTAAGTTTATTAGGAAATTTTGCTCTCATTAACATAGCATTAATCATTTCAACTAATGCTCTATTTTTCTTTCCGGTAAACCATTTTTGTTCACGTGTTTTAGATGTACTACATTGATGTATTATATCATGCTCTTCATAAAAGACAACAAATTCCTTAGAAAAGTATTATCTACCTCTATCAGTTCTAAGAATTTTAATCTTTTTATCCTTTTGATCTTCGATTTTATAATCTTTAAAAATATTAAATACTTATCTTTATGTTTCATCAAGTAAACATAACAAAACCTAGAAAAATCATCAACAAAAATTATAAAATATTTGTTACTACCTCTAGTTAACATGTCATTAAATTCACAAATGTCAGTATGAACTAAGTCAAGTATATGAGATGATATTTCTACATTTTGAAATGGTTTTACAATCATTTTTGACATAGTACAAATTTAATATTTTTTATGATTAACAAATTCGCAAGATAACATGACACATTTTATCATTTTATGTAAAGTAGAATAAGCTATATGCCCTAATCTATCACGTCTTTGTACAAGCAAATTAAGAAGAATTCAATGTATTTTTATCGTTATTATTGTCAATAGTATATAACTTGACCATTTCATCAGTAGAATAGCTTTTCCAACAAAGACAGTTTTACTGGATAAAATAAGTTTTCCATATTCAAAGATCAGTATAATACCTGATTTTCCCAACAAATTCCCACTAATAAGGTTTCTATTCATATTTGGTACATGTGATACATTTGTAAGAGTAACATTTTTTCCGAATGTGAATTGTAAGTCTACATTCCTTTTGCCTTTGACATTTGAGTATTTTTCATTCCTCATTTGTATTTATTGACCATCATCAATTTTTTTATATGTCTTATAGAGGGATTTGTCAAAGCAAACATGAACGGTGGTGAATGTATCATACAACCATCCCGAAATCTTTCTTTTGGCAACATTAATCTCGCTTATAGTAGCAGTGATCTCTCCCTTGTCAATGGAGTTTACCTTACTTTCAATTTTTGATTATTTTCCTATGTTGGCAATCTTTAGCATAGTAGCTAGGTTTTCCACTTACAAAACATTCTTCCTTAGGACTCTTTTTGAATTTATTGTTGTCTTTAGCATACGTTATCTTATTCGGCTTTGTTGTTGTTCTCCACAACATTGGGTTTAGAATTGCCAACATGAGGATTTTCATTCACATCTCTTACCTGTGGTTATTCCTCAATTCGAAGATGTTTTTGTATTTACTCCAATGAAAAGTCTTCGGAGTTGTGAAGTCTTTTCTTCCTATATTCTCTCCAAGTGGATGACAACTTAGCAATGATTGCCGCCACTTGAAAGGATCCGAAAGTTCTATCTTCCTCGTGTTTAACTTATGGATGATAACTTGCAATTCATGTACTTGGTGCAATAGAGAGATATTATCTAAAAATTTAAAATCGAAGTACCATGAAATCAAGAAATTTTTAGTGCTTTCTTCTTCTTCTTCTTGTTCTTCTTCTTCTTCTTCTTCGGCTTTGTATTTGTTTTCAAGTGCATTCCAAATTTCCTTCGTCGAAGTGTTGTAAGTATATAGATCATAGAGGCGATCCGATAATACATTCAAGATGTGACCTTGGCATATTAACTCATCCCCTTGTCACTTTTTTTCGTTCAGCTTTTGTTTGATCAGTATTTCTTCGTTTGGCTCAGGTTATGCCTCCAAATTTGGATCAAGATTATAAAATATATTGATTGTCGTTAACAAGAATTTAATCTTTTCTTACCATCCAGTGAAGTTGGAACCATCAAACCAATCTAATCTCACAAAGTTTTGGTTCATGAGTTTAATTATTGCTATGGTTTTGTCGCTTTGTTGAGAAAATTTCTTCTGCAAGTTGATGAATCCCACCTTGATATTGAACGCGAACATTGTCTTCAAACTCAAAAAAGAAAGATGAAATGATATATAAATCAAATGACTTAAAGTGTAAAGAATGTTGTCTTAAAAGCTTAATTTGTACCCTCTTGATAATGATAAGAATGTTAAGGGTCACGCACAAAATAACTTTAGCGAGTTTCAAGCCAAAAAAGGGGTTGTAAATAGCACTTTTGAAACCCAAAAAAAAAAATGTGAAGGAAAAATCCGAACTTTGGAATGAGAATTTAGGGATAATCTCAATATGAATTATCTTATTGTTGTGTTTAATCCATGAAATTCTATTTCTATTTATAGAATTTCATCATACCTCTTCGTATAGGCTCCAACATTTTACAAAAGGGTGAAAATGTGGATGAAAAATTGCCAACTCAAACTTTCGGGATTCCATCAACGGCTATTTTTATGTGCCTTGCGATCACAACGCATTAGAGGGCTATGATTGCAAGGTAGTCTGATTGTAAAGTAGACTACAAATCACCATTACCTTGCGATCGCAAGTCAATGAACCTTGCGATCGCAAGTTTCTTCCGGGAGGCACCTTTTGGTGCCTTTAGGCAATTTTTCACGTCATTTCATTTTTTATCCAATATTATATATTTGAACAACACATTTTCACAATATCAATCAGTAATAACATGATATTTTAGCATGTAATGCAATGTACAAGACTGTGGTGGTACGTCAATAACTAATATCCACCATTTTAATAAATTTATTGATCAAAGCTTGACATATCACTACAAGAAAAAGGTCTAGTAGTGACAAGTATTTCTTAATATTGTGATAGTTATAAGTGTCATAAAAAACTTTTGTGACACCTTCAAGAAGTGTGTGTATTCCGCGTGTCAGAAAAAATTGTGACGCTTCCCAGCGTCACTAAATATTGTGATGCTTGCATTTAGTGACGCCTTCAAGTGTAATTATTAAATGAGTTTTAGTGACACCTCCAAACATCACTATTACTTTAATGACATAGAAAACTGTCATTATTTTTTATATATATACTTTTAGTGACATATAAAAGTGTCACTAATTTTATATATACGTTTTTTTTTTTAATTTGAAATTATACCTATTAAACCATCCACATATATAGCAAAAATTATCTAAAATACATCACTAATTCACAACAAAAATTCATAAGAATCTACACAATCTCACCAATATACATAATTATTATGCTAAACAAACACATGATTAATATATCATTAACAAAAACATGATCATTAACATATATGTTCCATGCTAAAAAAAACATAATTATCATGTCATTAACAAAACTTTCCAAGTGTGATGATAATGATCATGTCATTAACAAAAAAAACATAATTATCATGTCATTAACAAAACTTTCCTCTAGCTCTCAATCATTAGCACCACTTTGAAAATTTTCCAAGTGTGATGATAATAAAGTTTTTCATAATTTGTAATGAACATGTGGATTGGATGCACGAGTGCTAGATATTGGGTCAAATGACCCAAATGCGGTGCGATATATCTGAACTTCGTCTTTCAAGTTCGCAATTGTTTCATTCGTCCTTGCCATATAGGTATTCATCATTTCCTGTTGTTGAGCAAGTAACATCTAAATTTTTTGTATTTGACAATTTGGATGATTGTGATTTGCCTCTTCACTCCTCATTCTTTTAATTTGAGCAAGAAATCCAGTCACTTGTGATTTTGTCACCCCAGTGCCATAACCACATGCTCGTCCTGGCCTATCTTCAACCATTAGTTTATACCAAACAGCACTTTCCAATTCTTGTTCATTCTCATAAGATCCCATGGCTTTGAGTTCATCAATCTCCAACGCAGCCGTCGTTTACAATGCAATAGAAATCAACTCAAGCCAAATAATCAAAATAATAATACATTAAAACCATTTTCCAAATGCTCACCATGAACTCTCTTGACTCATCTTGTACAAAAGAACCATCTTTCTGTGTATGCATAATTTCGAATAGCTTAACAAGTCCAGGACGTTTTTTATTTTTGATAACCTATCATAAACAAAAAAATAAAAATAAAAGTCAAGAGAGCAATCACATCTTCACCTAATGTAGACAATTACAAAGTTAAAAATATGTAGTGATGGCAACGGGTCGGGTTCGGGTCGGGTCGGCCATTCCGCGTCCAGCCCCGCGAACCCATTACCTGCCCCATACCCCCCCCCCCCGCGAACCCGCTAGATACGAGGCGGGTCGGGTTCCTCTGTTGACCCGTTTGCGACCCAGATTTTTTTTTTCTTCTCTTCTCTTTCCCCTCTATCGTTATGTATTCTAATGATACTTTTTTGATGTGTTTTAATTCCTGGATCCATTTTCAATTTAGTTAATAAGAATGAAATGCCAAAAATGAATGCAGCGATTGAGGTTCTCAACAACTACCTTAGTTGGTAAGTCTTCCATTTTTTATCATATTGATTTTAGACAAAAATCAATATGATAAAAAAATAAAAAAATAAATCATGCTTTATAAATTAAATGACGAGTTCCAAGTGATAAATGGCTTCATGTTCATTCTTCTAGTTTAATGATTAACTTATACAGTGTCTTGAATTAAATAACGAGTTCCAATTTTTTTTTTTTAATTTTATATTATAGCGGGTCGGGTCAATAACGGGGCGGGTTGGACCCGACCCGAACCCGCGGCTGGTTTTCAATTTCCCTCCCAAACCAGCCCCGCGGGTCGGGGGGGGGGGGGGGTTTCGCCCCATTAGGGGCGGGTTCGCGTCGGGTTGAGTTTTTTTGCCATCCTTAAAATATGTATCCTTACATATTCATCTTCAACTTGAGCATAACTCTTAGTACCCGTGGTGTGCACATGAGCCTGCGTAGCACGAGCATCCTTTCCTTTCCTAGAGTGTCCCTACAAAAAAAATCATATAATTGACAATGCATGCAATGAAAAATAAAGAAATATAATGAAATATTCTTCATTATATGACCTTAATTTTATTTGATTTCATATCACTCTTAAACTTAAGCCATTGGTGATTAGCAAACCAGGTGGGGCCTCCGTCTCATCAATCTTAGTCTCAATTTTAGCTTCTTGGAATACATGACTTTTTACTTGATTATCCAACTCTTCACCATGTATCACACAACGCTCCAAATGTGCCTTTAACTTTGCTCTCACACTGGCTTTTGCATCATCAAAAATTTTCTTTCTTAGCTTAATATTTATTATTCATGAACTTGGTACCGAATAAAGCAATCAGTACATTATCCACATTTTCATGTGGAGGAAAAAAAAAATTTCTCCTGTCAAGTATAGCAAACAATTAAAAATGAATATTAGTATGTTTATCCAATGCACACATATCATTATAAAATAACATTTAAATGTAAATATTGATTACCTGAACTACTCTTAGGAGCTCGACACCAAAGATATTTTTCACCGCATTGAAATCATCCATATCAGGTGGACAAAGATTCGGTTGTCTCACAAGCTTTGTCATATGCCTAGTCAACACCCGTCTAGCTGCTCGAATCGGATGACCATATTCATTCACTTTCACAAGGATCCTTAAACCCGTTTCCAACTTAAAAACATCACTTGCTTTCATTCCTGTTTTTGTCATTTTCACATTGCCTTGCTCATCTGTCATTAAATCAATCGAAAATATACAAATTTTGTCAAACTAGATTTGATCTAACTCACCCATGCTAATAAACATCAAGTTGGCAACAAATTATAACCCAATTTAACACATGCTAACTAAAATAACGCATATACGGAAACATTACCAACAACCTCAATCATTTCCAGCACATCCAGCTTTGTCGAATTCTCATCATCCATTTCATTATCACTATTGTCAAATTCATTACCCAACGACTCTGACTGAGAAGAACGAATGTGTGAATCACGTGAATCATATGATGTAGAATATGATTGCTCACGATAGGCAGTGTATGGCCTGAAACCACTATGTTGTTCATAACATTGTGAATGTTGTAATGAAGGATGATGATGCTCTGAGGGTGTGATATCATTCGAATTCAATCTTATGCTTGAGCAATTAAGTTGATTGTGTTGGCTTACCGACTGAAATCTAGATAAATTCCACGCAGATGGTGATGAGACTATAGAGGGTGATAGGTGTGTGGAGGGTGATGAAAGAGTAGTGGGTGGTCGGAGGGTGGCAATGACGAGGGTGGAGTGTGTCTGGAGAGTGGTCGGTGTGTGGAGGGTGATGGGACTGTAGAGTGTGATAGGTGTGTGGAGGGTGATAGAAGAGTAGAGAGTGGTGGGAGTGTGGATGGTGGTGAGGTTTTCAAGGATGGTGTGTTTATAGAGGGTGGTAGAAGAGTAGAGAGTGGTGAGAGTGTGGATGGTGGTGAGGGTGTCAAGCATGGTGTGTTTATGGAGGGTAGTAGAAGAGTAGAGAGTGGTGGGAGTGTGAATGGTGGTGAGGGTGTCGATGATGGGGGTGTGTGTTGATCGTGGTGGGAGAGTGGAGGGTGATTGAAATGTAGTAGAAGGACCTTGTTTTCTCTGAGACAATGTTTGTTTTGTTCTGAACATGATTTTGAAATTCCTATAAAAAAAAGAAAAGAAAAGAACAATTAGTATTAAATGTATGAGTAATCTAATTCAAATACGTGAAAAGAATATTATGCAAAGAAAAAAGAGAGGGCAGGCACCAAGAAAAAGGCGCACCAGTCTCAATAATTATCTTCCTCTTCTATGTCTGTTCTTTGCCAACTTGAGGCTTGAAAAATATCACAAATTGTTAACGCATTAAGGGGGAAGCACTGGGTATAACTATCATCATCAGCCTCTTCTAAATTTCCCCTCATATCATACAAATCCCTTGGTTTTGTCTCCACAACATGCATCCATTCATTATCCTTTCCATCTTGCACGTAAAATACTTGTTTTGCATTAGTTGATAGTACAAATGGATCATCCTTCAAAGCTTGTCCTGTATGAATCAACCTTGAGAAATTCACAAGGGGGAGTCCATACTTATCTTTCTTGAAACCCCTTGGTGAATTGATATTAACTCAATCATATCGAAAAATCACCACCTTGCTTTTCCCATAATAATCCAACTCATATATGTCTTTGATTGAACCATAATACTTCTTTCGTCTATTTTCTTCTTCCACATTATCACATTCCGTTCTCTCATCTTCAACTTCGACAACAATCCCCGAATTTTGAGTCCTTTTGTAGATTTCACGATCCTTTGTATGGAATCCGAAACCACTAATTATGAAAGCCTTATATCTTTTGGCATAACTGCTTGGTCCAGTGGCAAGAGCTATTGTTTCATCGTCACAATGATACCGCTGCATTATTGGAACCTAACATTACACAATACAATGTTAGGCAATGTACTTAATAATATCTAAATTCTACTACATATTAACACATAGCATACTTGTTGTTGAAGCCACCAAGGGAACTCCTCAACTATCCACTTATTCTCCACACTTTAAGGTCTTTCAACACTTGGAGAAAGGCATTCTTCTCACTAACAGACAAAGTGTAGCATGCAGGGGGTGCATATGACTTTTTATTTGGTCGATCTACGAGATGGAGGTCATATCGTATCCTCATTTCCATAATGTCCCTCCGTGCCTTCTCATTGTCCTTAGTCTTCCCATCAAGATTCAACAAAGTTCCAAGGAGATTATCACATATATTTTTTTCAATGTGCATTACATCTAAATTATGCCTTAAAAGGTTATGTTCCCAATAAGGAAAATAAAAAAAAAATACTTCTCTTCTTCCAAAGTTGCTCATCCCCATTTACATCTTCTTAAATAAAGTCGTTGTCATCCTCAAAGACTGCTGCATTAGAAGTGACTTCATTGTCTCTTATAGGATCACTTGTAGGGTTACCAACTTCGTTCCTTGCCCTTTTTCTTGAAGGCTTAAAAGATTTACCATATCTAAAGCTAACACCTTCAAGCTGTTTCAAAACATCTGATCCACTTAAGGACTTTGAAGGTTTTCTATGCTCTTCAATGCCATCAAACAATTCTTTTTCAGATCGATAAGGATGAAATTCCTCTAACCACCTTCGATGACCCATGTAACTAAACTTCTTACCATGCTTTAACCAAATGGAACAAGTCGAGTCAGTGCAAATAGGACAAGCAACACGTCCCTTTGTGCTCCATCCGGACAACATGGCATAAGCAGGGAAATCATTAATTGTCCACATCAAAGCAGCTCGAAGTTTGAAACATTCACCCGCAAAAGCATAAAAAACATCTACACCATGCCACAATTCTCTTAACTAATGTACCAAGGGCTGGAGAAATACATCTATATCGTTACCTGACCCTTTCTCTCCTGGAATGATCATTGATAGAAGAAAAGAAGGTTGTTTCATGCATAACCAAGGAGGAAGATTATAAGGAATTAATAATATCGGCCAAGTGCTGTATGCTGTACTCATGGTTCGAAAAGGATTAAACCCATCACTTGCAAGCCCCAATCTAACACTACGAGGATCTATAGCAAACTCAGGATACCAATCATTAAAATATTTCCAAGCTAAACCATCTGCTAGATGTCTCAACAAACCATCTTTTGTACGATCCATCTCATGCCATCTCATGTCTTTAGCTATTTTCGGCGAAGCATAAATCCTTTTTAAGTCTAGGAATCAATGGAAAATAACGCAATACCTTGGCTGGCTTTTTCTTCTTACTTATATTGGAACATTCGTCTAATTCACTAGTCCCTTCATCCTCATCATTATCCTTCTCCTCACCTTTCCATCTTGAAGAATGACACACGTGGCAAGATTCTTGATTAACCCTCTCACCCCAATAATGCATTCAATCATTCGGACAAGCATGTATTTTTTGGTATCCAAGCCCCAAATCATTGCTCAACTTCTTGTTTTCATATGCAGAAGATGGTAATGATGTTAAAAATGGAAATACATCCGTCAAAAATTCCAACAACATAGTGGAAATCTTGTTAGAAAGGCCACCCATGCATTTAATGTGATACAAGTACAAATTGAAGGATAACTGTGAGTATTTACAACCTGGATAAAGCTCCTTCTCACACTCAGCTAATACCTTTTGATATCGTGGGGGTATCAATATGAGGCAGATTTTGTGCATTAGATGGAACATTAGCATTAACACCATCTACATCCTCTGCGCCATAACTCCCACTAGATTCTCCAATTTCACCATTTAGGTCTCCACCAGAATGAACCCCTAATGCAGCATATATCATATCCTTGATATTGTTGGTGTCACTATGAGGATTATTCAAAACATTAGTGGTTTTAGATGCTAGCTTTGTTATATAAGGAGTATCATATTGGGATGATGACATGTGTTCCCCATGGAGTGTCCATGTGGTATACCCCGAGCAAAAACCACTAAATAATATGTGGCGTAGCACTTCCTTGGATGACAGTCTTTTATCATTACAACATTTTAGGCATGGACAAAGTATAGTCCCTTGAATTTCTACAGTGCTGGCGAATTTTACAAAAGACTCACATCCTACCTTATAAGCATTACTGTTTCTTGGTGCATTAATCCAACTCTTTTCCATAATAACACTTTTAATATTGATAAGCAAGTTTTATTTCCCACCAACTGAAACCAGAAGACCAAATAAATAGATACAAATTCAACTAAGACTTAATAACAAAATATGAGTTCCATTATTTTATTCTTCAATACATACACAATTAAAGCAAAGGTAACGAATTCTCATCTCTTATATTTATCCTTTAAAATTGACAATCATATATCTTATTGCAAAAAAATTCTCATGAACATTTGAAAACTCACTAGAATACTTCATAAACACATGTATATTTCATAACTTAGAAAATTCACATTATGCAATCACAAATAATTTGCATTTCTTTCAAAAAGAGAGAGAGATTCCACTTACAAGTTGTATATAAGGCCTAGCTCGATTGATAAACTTTTCCTTTAGCCTCCTCAGTTTCACCTGCAACAAAGTATGCAGTTTCTAGTCGTTACTCTATTAAGAAAAGAGTCACATGAGAAATTTTTATCACTGTAGATATTCACAGCATTAAAAATGACCAATCACATGAAAAATTCAAAAAAGAAAAACAATTTCACCAAACACATGATAATGCCATTACATGGATACCTTAATTATTGAATACAAATCTCAGACCTACTTTATGTTTAAAACATCTATTACTAATTGATGTAGGCTTGCCTACAAAACTTTCTCACAAATTATACAAATCGCCAAATAACCCAATATGAATTGCAATTCGGTAGAACTCACAAATTTTTTTATTCAAAATCAACCAAAACCTAGAAATAACGATAAAAGGCAAATATTTTCTGTCTTTTCCATGTTGTATCAAACATAGCCAATTATAAGCCCCTTGGGTATTTCAAGAATCACCTGTGTTGTGTTTTGTTTATAATCATTTGGCCTTTTTTTTTTTTGATCATTTTTTGCTGTTTTGCATCGTAAAATGGAAAGAAAATTTACTAATTGCACAATTGTTAGTTTTTCCTGTACTGTCTAAATGTGGAATAGAACTTGCAATCTGTTTAGCTCTGGGAAAATGAAACTTATATTTCTTGTGTTTGTTCTGAAGAAAGCAGTAAATTATTGGCATTATCTCATGATTTCCTTTGGAACGGAAGAGCTTCTATTCTCCTATCTGTATAACTATTTCTTGTTTTGGCAGACTGCCTATTATGGATAAAACCAAAGACATGGGAACTGTTGTAATGGGCAAAGTAGAATCTGGTAGCATTCGCGAAGGTGACTCTATGCTTATCATGCCGAATAAGGTCCTTTATCTATTTTTCTTGATCTTGCATCAATATAGATTTATGACCTGTTACCATCTTGAAAGTGAACTTTGCAGACTAGGTTTCCACTCGGTAAATTTATCTTCAGGTCCAGGTGAAACTTGTTGCCATTTTTCGTGATGAAGATGAAGTCAAGCTTGCAGGTCCTGGTGAAAACTTGCTCTCTTTCATATTCTTCGATTAGAGTTTACCATATATAGAGTTGTTACCTCCTTAATATTCATAGTTGGTTTACTAGCTCTACCCATAAAATCCCCCCTCCCCCCACTGCTCTTTCTTTAGGAACTTATAGTCCATTTTGAATATTTAACAACAAATTTCAAGTAGCAAGCACAATCATAAAAATCCCAATCACAAAATTTGTCCAAAGGCATATATATTTAGAAAGAGAGAACCAAATACTAATATTCTAGAAACTATTATATAGATCCTGCCTAGGAAGTATTTTTCTATTGGAATATAAGTTCTTTTGAAACAGCATGCTGTAAGTTCCTTTCGAAATCTCAATTAGGCATTGTAAAACTTATCGATGACAACTTAATAGAAGACCAATAGCCGCTGTAAATTGCTACACTGACAAACAAAATGAAAGAGATCGGGATTTTTAGCAATAGCATAGCTTAAGTCTTGTGAAGTGATTAGAGAGCAGACAGAATACATGGCTGGAAGGTAAGCTTGAATCTTTACTCTTCCATATACTCATGGTTCAAGCAAAATTAATACAAGATAAATGCTAAAAACCCAATTAATCAGAACAAGTATAAGCAAAACAGAACAAAAAATGTATAATTCCACATTGCAGAAGAAGAAAACGAGAAGAGAAGGATTGTATGAACTAACCTCAAAGCAGCCCTTAAGTCCTTAATTAATCTGCTCTCTGCTCGTCCAATAGGTTTTAGGAAATGGATTAGTCGGCAACTAAAGAAGAAGGAAATGGATTGTACGAACTAACCTCAAAGCAGCCCTCAAAGTAGCGATCTCCGCTCCTCGCCGCCCCTCGTCGTAGTGCAATAGGTTTCGGGAAATGGAATAATAGTGGCAAATGAGGAAGAAAACGAGGAGGATGACAGCTCGCGGTTACTGAGAAGAAGAAAAAAGTGTGAATTGGATGGGAGAAACCTATGGCAGCTCGTCGTTACAGTGAAGAAGAGAAGAAGGGCGCGGCTGGATCATCGTGGTTACTGAGAAGAAGGGCGTGGCTGGATCATCGTCGTTTCTCAGAAGAAGAAAAATGTGTGAATTGGATTTGGATGGGAGAAACCTAGTGGTATACCATAGAAATGGCCATTTGAAAAAATAGCCAAAAATTTTATCAATTCATCAAAATGACCTTAAACACTATAAACTACCTCAAATACCCTTAAATATCATATTTCAACAAAGCATCTTAGATTTTAGAAAAGTTACAACTTAGTCCTTAAAACTTTACATATTTTTAATTAATTTGTTTATATGATTTTATTTGATTTTTGTTCGCTCATAGTAGCACCCCCTCACTTTGGTATCAGAGCCATATGGCAGATCTAAAAAATAAATATTATATAACACAAATTAAAAATAAATATATAATATATATATCAAGATTTATGATTATGCATACATTAATATTACCCGATAATTATAAAATAGAAATTTTGAGAACTTTAAGAGACTTAAACAAAGATATAAGAAAATACATTTATGATCTAATAAATTTCAACATAATAAAAGAAGATTTTATCATAAACGAAATATTAGATTTAATCCACAAAGATATACTAGAAGAATTATACAAAGATTATAGAAATGGATTATCATAGAGGAGAACCCTTATTAATCAAATATCTAAATATGAAAACAAATGAAAAATTAGATTCAATAATAGAACAAAGAGGAAATATATTAGACCAAATGATAGAAGAAAGAAATATAAAAATAAAAGGATTTCTAAGACTAAAATCATTAGAAAGTAAAAGAAAATACTTTAATATAATTATAAAACAATTACCTAATATAATTATGATCATAAATAACAAAGAAAAAATCAATATGGAAAAATATGATATAGTTGGAAAAATAAAATATTACATAAAAAGTTATAGAGCACAACAAAGAAAAATGACGTTAAGATCAATTGAAGAATTTTGTGAATATAATATAATGATATGTAAAGAAGTAAAATATGATACAGAATTAAGATTAGAAGTTGAGCATATCAAAGGAAAAGTTTAATGACAGGATTTCCAGAAATAAAATTTAAAAAACAAATAATAGAAAATATTAATCTACCAGTAGGATCTTACCAAATAAAAGGAGCCAATACAACTATGTTTCAACCATTAAGCTCATGGGGAGAATCCGATGGATTTCTTAATATGCAATTAAATTGGATAAGTGCATTTTTATGGCAAACATATAAAAACACAAATTTACAAGATAAATTAGCCATTGAAGAATTACAACAATTAAATATACAAGATATGAATATCAAAGAAAAATTACAAAATATTCAAAATAAACTAACAATACAATTCAAGGAATTAAAAGAAATGATAGGAGAAGTTAAAAATATAGATGAAGAAATATTAAAAGAATTTCAAAGAAAGTCAGGAGAATTAATTAATCAAGATAAAATTGGAATAATTATAGAAAAAATAGATAAATTAAATGAGAATATAAGAAAGAATGAAAACGAAAAAATTATATTAATAGAAGAAAAAATAAAAAATATAGAAATAAAAATAGATGATATGTATGACAGACTATTTAAGGTACAAAAAACTTAAAAACCAAGAGTATAAAATGTCAATAAGCGAATATATTGAAGATCTAAAAATATTAATAAAATCATTGATAGGTGATGTTCAAGAAGTAAAAAATGAATTAAAAGAAGTAAGAAATGATATAAATATACTAAAACTAGAAATTAGAGAATTCAAAGAAAATAATAAAACCAAAGATAAGAATATAGATAAAAAATTCATAGAAAAAGAAATACTTAGAATAGGAAAAAAACATTTCGAACAAGAAAAAATTATAATAGAAGCAGGAAGTATGGATGATGAATTCAGGAGAAACATATTACCAAAAATATTAGAGGAAGAATTAGAATTACAAAAATCTATAGAAAAAACTTTAGGAAAATTAAAAGCTGAAGAAAAAATTGAAGAAGACTGAGACAAAAATGAATGAAGAATTAGATTTGCTTATAGAAAATTCTGACCAGTTAAGCATAGAAAATTTTGATGAATACCAAGTTTTAATGAATACTGGAGGAGCACCTAACCCTGCTCCTATAGGAACTTCTAAACAAGAATTACCAGATCCAGATGAAAGTTATGCACCCTTATATAGTAAACCACACCGGCAATATTATGATAGAATTAGAGATAGACAACCACCTAGGGGAAATAAATATAAAGATATGTTTGAACTAAATAATAATTATGATAAACCTATTAATTATGGAGGAACAAAATTAAATTTGGATTGTAAAATAGATACTAAAAAAGCCTTATTAACTTGGGCAGATTCAATGATACTATTCTTTTTATACAATAAAGATGATACATTGGAAAATACTGATAGAATGATAAATTTTTTAGTAGCATCTTTTGAAGGACATGTTAGAAATTGGTGGGAATGAATAAGTAGTGATACGAAAGCATTAATAAGAAGAAATGTACAGACGGAACTAATAAAATCAGATAGAAAGGGAATAGAAAAGTTAGTAGATTATATTGCGGATGAATTTTTAGGAGAAAATTGGATAAGTAATTCTGAAGCAGAATCAATAAGAGAAAAAGATAATGCAAAAGTAAGATTAATAATTTAACAATATGTGATATGTGTAAAATCAAAGAATATACTTGTGAGTTTAAAGAATACTATTATGTCCAATTCTATAGTAATGAAAATCAAGAAGTATATAGAGATATGTATTACAATAAATTACCAGGTTCATGGGGAATATACTTTAAAATAGAATTTGAAAAATTTATTAGAGATAACCCTGGAACACTTAGAACATTAGGATCAAGAATAAAATTCATATTTGAAAGATTAGCATATATATGTCAACAAAGACAATTATTAAAGAAATCAAGAAAATTAACCAAAATATGTTGTGAAGATATGGAAAAATCTACTCAATGGGGATGTAACCCTGAAAGAAGAAGAAATAATAAAAGAAAATATAAAAATAGAAAGTTTAAAAAATTCAGAAACTTCAGGAAAAAATATATAAAACCTAAGAGAAGATATTACAAAAGAAGATATAATCCAAATAAAAGACAGAAAAATAAAACTTATAAGAAAGACAAAAGCCAATGTAAATGTTGGAATTGTGGAGAAATGGGACATGTAAGCCCTGATTGTAATAAAAAGAAGGTTAAAATATTACAAAAAGAATATCTAGAAATAGAAAGTGAACTAAGTGAAATATCAGACATTGAAGAATACTATGATCAAGAAATTTATATAAGTGAAACAGATTCAGAAAGTAATGAATCAGAATCAGAATAAAGAAATAGAAGAAATAGAAGCAAATAATAACATAAATAAACAAGAATATGAAGGAATATAAGGTTATGGATTAAAGGTAATTTTCGATAATAATAAGTTCAGGAAGATACAAAAATTATCTTTAGATTTGAAAATAGGAAAATAGGAAATATTAGATAGAATATGGAAAAGAGAAAAAGTAGCAATAAATGAATATCATAAAATTGAAAGGGCAATAGATGTTAGAACAACTCAAGGAACACACAAATTAAATCTTTTAACAAAAAATACAGTTGCAGGATTATTAACAAAGATCAATAGAAAATAAAGTGAAAAGATTCAATATATTTACTTAGCAGGTATCCAAATAATGTTTAAATCCCTATTTAGAGAAGGATTAGATTCATCTTTAACTGTAAGTTTACATGATGGAAGAATTATAAATTTAAAAGACAGTCATTTAGGAACAGTAGAAGGAAATCTAGCATATAAGAAACTAATATTTACATGTTACCCAAAATATTGTATATCATTAAAAGATAGAAATTTTAATGAAGTTTTAGGATTACACTTCAAATTACATAAAGATGATATAATGGAACCAGGAGATAAAATTATGACTATAGAATACAGAGCATTATACACATTTACTAATTCTAATTATGGAAACGTTTATTCTAAAAAACCATATATTGAAATTTATAAAGAATGTAAAGATTTTGGTAAAGCTGTAGAACCAGATAAACAAATAAGTTTAGTTCCAAGAAACTATGAACTTACTATAACAAAAAATAAACCAGAAATCATAGAGTTACGAGAAGAAGAATACCATAATAATAACATAACATTTGAAGATGACAGATTAATTAGAAGATCAGCAAGTTTACCTAATAGAAAACAATTAGGAGAAATTAGTAATACAAAATAAATAAAACTTAATAGAAATGCTGGAAATATGAAAATAGAAGGTGAATATTTTAATGGAATAGAGCATATAAAAGGATCAAATATATTAATTGACACAAGAGCTAGTGAATGTCATATAGCTTCAAATAGAAATAAAGGACTAATATCTCATAGAACTGATCCATATAGATATATAAATTTTGATGGACAAGTACATATGACTGAACTTGAAGTAAAAGTACCAATAAAAATAGGAGGAATAAATCTCCTAGTACCATGTCATGTAGATAGTAGTATGGTAAATCCTCATGTATTATTAGGAATGAGCTTTCTAGATGGACTAGAAGATTATAGTATAAAACGTGAAGGATTATATATAACTCATAATGGCCAAACTATACTATGCAGAAAAGCTGAATAAATGAATAATCAAATAAGTTTTCCATTAGCCGTTTATATACAAGTTACAATTATTGAAACAAATATAATAACATGTGCATTAATTGACACGGGAAGTGATATAACAATATTCAAAAGTTTCTTAATAAAATCATGGAATACTAATGGAAAGATAAAAATTACAGGAGTAACATGAGAAAGTACCCATATAATTAATAGTGCTGATAAAATTGATATAATACTTGGGAGTAAACAAATAGTTGTAAATAAAATATATAATTATAACAACTTAGAATGTGATATATTACTAGGAAATGATTTTATAAAACAATTTCAATATTATAAACAAAATAATTATATGATAATGTTGCAAATACCTTGTGCACATTTACTAAAAATACCAAGAGAATTTAGACCTTACAGAGTTCAGCCAACACAGCGTGGTGATAAATGGGAGAAAAAACCAATTACACAAAATGAAATAAAAAATAAAAGAATAATGTATAAAAAAATCTTAAAAACAAACATACAAACAAACATGGAAAAAAATCATTGATCAACTAGAAAAAAATTGTGGAGAAAATCCATTATTATTTTGGAAACCACATCATCCAAAAGCTAAAATAGAATTAATAGAAAATGCTATTATAAGAGTTAGACCAATGATGTATACCATACATGATACACAAGAATTTAAAACTCAGATAAAAGAATTACTTAACAAAAAATTAATCAGACCTAGTAATGGACTCCATAGTAGTCCAACTTTTATGGTTATGAAACATTCTGAGCAAAAAAGAGGAAAAACTAGAATGGTGATACGTTATATAGAGTTAAACAAATATACTAAATTTGATGGATACTTTTTACCAAATAAAGAGGTACTAATAAATCTTGCAAAAGGAAAACAATATTATTCTAAATTTGATTGCAAATCAGGATTTTGGCAAGTAAAAATGGAAGAAGATAGTATTCAATACACAGCATTTAGTACACCACAAGGTAAGTATGAATGAATGGATGGTTATATCATTTGGTTTAAAAAATGCACCACAAATATATCAAAGAAAAATGGATAACTTATTTAGAAAATTTAATGAATTCTTAATTGTCTATGTCGATGATATATTAATATGTTCTAATAATAGAGAAGAACATAGAAACAATTTAATTAAATTTATAAATGAATGCAAAAAAGAAGGAATTGTTCTTTCAAAAAATAAAGCTATAATAGAAAAATAAGAAATTGATTTTCTTGGATTATCAATATATAAAAGGGGAATAAAATTACAAACCCACATATCTAAAAAGATAGAAAGTTTTCTAGACAAATTAGAATCAAAAGAACAAATACAAAATTTTTTAGGATGTTTAAATTATGCAGAAGGATTTATTGAAAATCTATAAAAAAAGAGACATAAAATTCAGATTTTACTCAGAAAAACAAATACCAAAGGATGGAGTGATGAACATACAGAAATTGTCAAATCACTAAAAGAAGAATATAAAAATTTGTCAAAATTAAGATTACCAAATGAAAGAGATAATCTAATAGTTAATACTGATGCCTCAGATAAGTATTGGGCAGCAATATTAAAAACAGATCTTAATGAAATTTGTAGATACTCAAGTGGAACGTTTAATCAAGCAGAAATAAATTATACTACTCATGAGAAAGAACTGTTAGCAATCATCAGAGGAATAAAAAAATTTTCATTATTTTTATTATCTAAGAAATTCATTGTTGAAACTGATAATTCTCAAGTTGCAGGTTTAGTAAAAAATAAATTACCACCAGAACCTCAATATAGAAGGTTCCATAGATAGCAAGCCTATTTGGCATTTTATAATTTTGATATAGTTCATATTAAAGGTGTTAATAATTATCTTGCGGACTTTTTAAGTAGGAATATTGAATTTGCAGATGGATAATATCAAACAATCTCTGATAGATGCCAAAAAGCGAATGAACTTCCTCATGGAGGAAGCTGAAGATATAAAGCTTGGAATTGAACAACTTGCAGAAACTTTCCAAGGAAGTTTCAAACAATTGATGGAAATCTCAACATTTCATCACAATTATACTAAAGAATTGAGCGATAACATAATTGAGATTGAATCTCAGTTTGAATCGTTGATTACCAAACAGGCTGATACCAAACATGTTATATCAAAAATACAAACAGGTACATCTTCTGGAAGCAGTGGTGGACCAACGATCAAAAGAGATGAACCAAGTCCAAAAAAAGTTGTTATAAATGAAGTTAGTCCTCGAAAAATCACAATCAATGCCAAAGATGAATACACAAGGGTAGTCAGAATTCGTGCTGAAAAGGAAGATGATTCCCCTTTTTTACCAAAAGAAAACGAATATAAAACTACCGTTGAAGTTATATATGAACTTCAGGAATGTGATTGTTATTACATTTCATCTGGAGACCATGTATACCCAAGATTGATTGTTACCCAGGGAGGAGATCCCGTCATGACAAAAATGCCAGCTGATTATGGATTTTTGGATCTTATCTATCCAGGAAAAGATCTGAAAGAAATCGAAAAATTTGATGATTTACTAAAAGGAGAAATTTCAAAGTTTGCCCAAGGAAGACCCATATATTTAAAATTTTATTCAATCAGTCCTGAAATTGATGGAAGGATATATTATCCTGCTGAGCATATTATCACGATTGGGTATGTTGCTCGAAATTTTCAAATTGAAATTGGAAAAAATACCAAGCCAGTACCAAACATTACAAGATCATGGTTTAGATCCCGAATGGTATTGGGAATTAAAGTTCTCTACAACATTACCAAAAACCTGTATGAGAAAAAATTCAAATGCATATGCCAGTACAATGGATGGACCCTACTCACTAATGGAGGAAAAGAAAAATCAACAATCTTGCAAGAATACATCAATAAATTTGACACTCATCAAATCCATGGAAGCTTTGCCACTTTGCAAGAGGTGTGCATATCCAGAAACTGCCCCACATGCCAAAGGAATTGATGGACAGGTGGAAGCCACTTGATGGATCTGCTTCACATGCCAACAAAATTGATGGACAAGTGGAAGTTATTTAATAGATCTACTTTAATTCAACAATGCAGGACAATGTAGGGGCCATATCAAGACCAAAAAAGAGAAGGATAAGTGTCCTTATAATGTAAGGGTCATGTGATGTAATAAATAATAGAGGGACAGGTGTGTCCTTAGGTGAAAAAAAGCTGTAAAATTGTTAGGACGATGATGTAAGCAATGATGTAATTGTGTCCAATGTAGTATTATAAATAGAGGCCTCCGGGCTAGTTGAAAGAGAGAACACTCTTGAGCACTCAGTTTGTGAGAAAGCCAAAAACCTTCTGTCTTTGAAAAATTCTCATACCAATCCTTTGTCAATCTTCATATTATCAATAAAATTCCAATTTACTTATCATATTATGATGAGTTTCTAAATTCTTGTCTTCTAAATCCTATTTCCAAAAAGAAGATATATTATTAAGAAAACTCCCTACACTCTGTCCTAAAATATTTTCCATCTGAAGAGTTATACAGTAAAGGCATCCAGGTTTAGCTAATAACCTGTGAAGGCAGGAAGCCATTGGAGGGTGTGGAGCAGAAACCTATAAGTCTGAAGGTTACTAACAATAGAAGGAAAATACAAAGGTACTGAGAACAGGAAAAGAGGTTAGTATTCTTAATATATCTATCTTTACGGAATTAGGAGGAAGAAGAGCTTTTAACATGACAGAATCCAGAATTGTTAAATTCAATTATCAAAACAGTCCTTATAATGATGAATATCATAGCATAATTGAACATTTGTTCATGTATAAGCAGTTCACTAGACCAAATAATGAAATAAAAAAGTTATATCATGTCTATATGCCATGTTTGTTAGCCATCTTTCCAACATTAAAAAGAATATTAGGATTAGAAATTACAAAATCAATTATTTATTTTTTGCTTGATAGCGATAACACTGAAATAAATAATGAATTATATTTAGGATATGTATTTAGTAGTGATAATGATTATGATCCTGTAATAGATTATGACAGTGATGGAAGAGGTGAATCTTTCTTTACCAGTTTTTGAAAATCTTAATATCATGAATGAAAGTAGTTATATCATGAAAAAACCCAGAACTAAAAGAGGTCCATCTAAAGTTCAAAAGCATATCAAAAGTAAAAAAAGTATTAAATATGAAAATGAAATTGATAAAATAAGATACCAAGAGCAACTCTACGCATCACAAGAGATATTAAAAAGTTTATAAAAAAAAATCTGATAGAAAATTTTGCTAGAGGTACTGTAAGATCTATAATGACACAAGATATTCAAGATATAATTGATAAATTAGAAAATAGAAAGAAAAGTATTTCAAAATATAATATACCATTTGAACCAAGTATAGATATCATGGCTGACATAGATATTATCAATTCTCAAACATTCATAGAATTTGAAAAATTACTTGAAACTTTATAAATTATTTATCTGTGTTTATAATGCCTGGATATACTATTGAAGGATTAGATAATTTGTTAGAAAAAATAATGGAAAAAATAGATAACATTATATTTCATTTAATAGATATGGATGAATCATCTGAACAATATTATATACTTTCAGAAAACCATGATCAATACATTATAGATTATCCTGACATATTAGAAATTAAAATAGATTTAGAAAATAAAATAATGACAAATACAGTCCAAACCTAATGCCAGGATATACAATAGAAGGACTAGATAACCTTTTAGAAAAATTGAAAGATAAAATGGAAGATATTAAACATCAAATGGAAAATGAAAATATATCTTCTGAAGAATATAATAAACTCTTAGAAAAATACGAACAATATATTGCAGATTATTGTATTTTACTAGATCAAAGAATGGACTTATACCAGAAAATTTTGTATAATAATTTACCAACTCGATAATTTATGGATACTTCACAAGCATCAATTTCTAATAATTATGATCATAAACTATATTTAGATAATAAAGAAATTTCATTTTTATTAACTATTGTTGAAAAATCTAAAAATATACATTATGTTGGACAATCCAAACTAAAAGAAATATACGAAGATATTGATTATGTTATCCTAAATAAAATAGAATATAATTCTGTTGAAACAACAAAGAATATAAATACAGTTCATAAAATTATAGAAGAATACGAGGATATAGAAGAAGAAATTTCAGAAGGAATAACATTAGGATATATAACTGAAAAAGATCATCCTAAATCTTTTGAGAAATTATCACAATATAGAATATTTTTAGAAGAACTTAAGAGATTAAAAAATATGGATATAACAAGAAGTATTGAATTAAATGAATCAAATTAAATTCAAGGGCATATCTTGCAAAGTAAATAACTAACTTCATTAAGGGTAATATGGACAAATTACAAAAAGTGGGCATTCTTAAAAATTGTATTTTTCACATGGCTAAACAAATAAATCCCCCAGAGACCTATGGGGGCTCGTGGTCACTGTTGAGAAGAAGAGAAGAAAGGCGCTCGCGGCTGGATAGGGAGGGGGGGGGGAATGGACCCTAAAAAATTATGATTTGGTGCCTTGATGAAATGAGCTTATACTTTGATAAAAATTGTGACATGGGTTTTAAATGTCACTAATAGAAATATATATATTTTTTAAATATTTTATTGTGAATATAATTATTTATGACATTTTGAACTCTCATAATATTTAATAACAATTTTAAATGTCACTAAATTACAAACAAATTATTTTTTTATGAACATAATTATTTGCTACACTTCAAACCATCAAAATATTTAGTTATGATTTTTGGTGTCACAAAAATTGTGACACTTGCACCAAGCGTAACAAAAAATATGTCACTACTAGATATTTTTCTTGTAGTGTATGCAGAACACATCATTTTGGTAGATTTATGTGAAAATGATGTTGGAAGTTTTTCTCTTTTTCTATTTTACTGTGAAAGATATCGTAGCAAAAAAATATTTCGTGCCAAATTTTGACGGTGTTTTCATCTATTCATGATGTGTTCCCTGCCATAAATTTTTTGTCCATAGTTTCTATCTTTCCTTTTATTGAATGCTGCCACTGTATGGAAAGGCTGTCCATTGTTCACATTGTCATAATGTTCACTTAGGTCCTCCAGAACATCGAGAAACTTTGTACCTGTAGTACTCGTGTTCAGTTTAGATGCATAATGCAAATGTATAGAAATAGAAAATATTATCAATGTATTGTATTGTATTTTTTCTGATCATTAACAAACTCTACTTGTTATTTATATTTACTTGCAATTTTCACTTTCTTTATATTTAAATGTCTCATGATATTGTTGGATATTGGTTTAACAATTTAAGAAATTGGTAATGTGTTGAAAAATCAACTAAAGTGATTTCGTATCAACTTCGACCAAATATTCAAAATTATGCGATCGCATGGTAGTCCGTAAAGTTTTGTCTTTTTGAAGTGATGCATTATTTGGCTTCACACCACTTCGTTCACAACCTTTCATCATCTATAAATAGGACCCTTAAGATGTCTTATTCCTCACACAAATGATATGCAAACATAACATACTTTTTATTTTCTTTTCATTTTCATTTGGAGTACAAAAGTCATATTTCGTTCGTTGTGCTTGTATTTTGGAGTGTTACAAATACAGGTGGTAGCGTTGTATCTTGGGAGTTGATTGATATAAACCGTAAGTACCGTTGTGAGACAAATTCGACTTAAGAACAAAGTGTTCCACATTTGCCTTGACTTTACATATTTTCTTCTCTTTTTTTTCCTTGTTTCCTTGCCATTAGTTTGTCTATTTGTCCACACGGATTTTATATAATTATCCTTTATTTCTTTGGCGTCACTATACACAAAATATTCCAACAGATATATTTAAACACACGAACATGATGGAAAATTAAGGAAAATCATAATCATACTTAGGGGTGGGCAAAACCCAAACCAACCCGGTCAACCCGCCCAACCAGAACCGAATCGACCGGTTCGGTCGGTTTTTTGCAAAAAATGGTCGGGTTTTGAGTCAACTGGTCGGGTCGGGTTGCGGGTTGCAATTTTAAACCCGGGTAACTCGACCCAACCCAATTTTAGGGGAAAAAAAAAACGTAAAGTTGATGTTAGATTTCAGATTCAGTTTCTAACCTAACCTTACCATTTACCAAGCTCCAGCCTCCAAGTTCTCTGCCTCTCTCGCTCAGTGCCTCAGTCGATCCGCTCCTTTCTCTCGCCTCTCGCATAGTACATCAGCTGATTCAACGACTAGCTCTCACTCAGTCACTCTCATTTCCATCTTCTGCCATGATGGACTGTGCGAGAGGCGAGAGAGAGGAGCGGATCGACTGAGGCACTGAGCGAGAGGCGAGAGAGAGGAGCGGATCGACTGAGGCACTGAGCGAGAGGAGAGAGAGAGGAGCGGATCGTCTAAGGCACTGAGCGAGAGAGGCAGAGAACTTGGAGGCTGGAGCTTGGTAAATGGTAAGGTTAGGTTAGAAACTGAATCTGAAATCTATAATCAACTTTACGTTCCCCCCCCCCCCCTAAAATCGGGTTGGGTTACTCGGGTTTAAAATTGCAACCCACAACCCAACCCGACCCGATCAGTTGACTCAAAACCCGACCCAGTCTCATTTTTTGCAAAAAACCGACCGAACCCGGTCGATTCGGTTCGGGTTGTGCGGGTTGACCCGGTTGGTTTGGGTTTTGCCCACCCCTAGTTGGATTAGTAAACTCTAATTTTGGGGTAATATTTCAAAAAATGCCTTGAACATGGACTCTTTGTGTTATTATTTTGGCTTAGGACCACTTGATTTCATTTTATTGAGTCAAACTTTTTGTGTGATTATTTTATTTACATTGACTCATGTAACATGTGACTTGAACATGAATATGACAATAATAATTAGATAAACTAATTTCTGATAATATTTTTGGGGCTTGATCATTAATGACTTTATCTATTTTTATAATATTTTTCTAGTCATTTAAATCAGTCCAATAAAAATTAGATAAGCTAATTTTTTCTTATAATAGAAAGCAACAAATCTTCAAGAGACAATATTTTTTTTTTAAATAATTTAACCCACAAGCAAATTAATTATAAATAATCAAAGTATTATTCTGCAAAATTTCAAACAAAACGTGGTTTTCAATTTTTAATTTTTAGAAATAGTTCGGAAAATTTAAAAACAAGAAATGAAAACACAAAATAGAAAACATTTTCAAAAATAAAAATAGAAAATAAAATACAAACAGAATACCACTTAAGTGATTGAAAAGTTGCTAATTCCATTAAATATCAATTTCAATCGAAGAAATAGAAACACAAGTTAATAACTCCTCATTTTATGATTGCTCATGGCTGCGTTTGATTGTGAGGGTGGAACCGTGGAAAGAAAATGAATTTCAAGGAATTGAATTCTAGGGAATTGAGTTCTTGGGAATTGAAAGTTTAATACGTTTGATTGGTTTAATTTTGTAAGTGAAAAAAGTGAAAAATTTTCTAACTTTTGTTATTTGATTGACATTATTTTTCATAGTAAATAAAGCAAAATTTAGCTATTGTAATAAAAAAAATATCTTTTTCACACTTTTGCTCTTGATAATAATAATATTAATTTTTGAAAAAAATAAATTAATTAATAACGACAAAAAGGATCAAATACGGTGCAAAATCAATTTTCAACTAACCTATAAAATAAAATCTACTAAGTAGCAAGGAAAACAAATTCCTTATTTCCCAAGAATTGAGGTGCATGGGTGGTGAAGTAGGAAATTATTTTCCAATCCAAATATTGACAATCAAACGCATAACTTGGAAAAATTGGATGGAAAATTTTGAAAAATTATTTTATTTTTTTAGAGATTTGAGATTGACAACCTATGGTGAACTTCATACACACCTTAAGAACATGTTCGGTAAAGAGACTAAACAATATTCCAAATAAAACTATAATGTGTTTTTATTTCGGTCAAATGAATTAATTGGGAAAAGATAAGAAAAAAATACAAAATTTAATTCACACAATTTTTCATATCACTTTTTAACCATCCTCATTTTCTCCATTCAATTTTTAACTCTACATTTTACCTAAGAAAAATAAATAAATCAACCAAATAATTTCAGTTTTTTAGGAATGTGTGCCGAACACATAGTGAATTTGTCCACCTTGCCAACATGCTGCTATTGCATTTAGAAAAGTATATTAGTGGTCGAGATTGAACATTTAAACAGTACATTTTTTTTTAAATACTAGTTAGTTTGTTTCATGTTTGTTAATAATTGTCATTTTCTCCCCTACTTCTGTTTGTACATTTTTATTGAGCATTTCTTGGCCCCTAGTGTACTTGTTTAGGTTTGGGATGATTTTTGAAAAGTCAAAATTGTTTTTGAACCGTTTGACACAAAATTTTAAAAATGCTGCCACCAGTTAAAAGAGATTTTAGATAAAGCTGAAGTAGAAGTGTCTTCAAAAACTAATTTCCGAACAAAAATTAAAGTAATTTTTCAGAAAACTCTTCTACAAGTAGCAAAAGTTAGGAAAAAAAGTCATGTCAAACATACCTTTAATCGTCTAAAATTAAGCTGTTTATAGACATACTTCAAAGTGGTAAACCTCAACTCTAACAATTGTTGGATAAAATTGGTGCATAATTATATTCTTTTAATAAAAAAAAGTGCATGCAAAGACGATTAAATAATGACTTACACTTAAAAAAATATCAAATAAATTTTAATTTACCTAAATCATTATATGCACATATAATTTTTACTTACTAAAATAGAAAAATTAGAAAGAGATAAAATAAAGCGAGGTATGTGAATGCAAATCTCTTTAAGAAGGATTTCGCCCTCTGTACTAGTGCTATCAGGATCAAATAGACATCCATTTCCAAAGATATCCTAAAATACAACGCTTCTTCCAAAATTAATATAACACGGTATTAGTTTTGTTCGACGAACCAACACTTGACTATACTTTTCAAGAACAGAACAGACATCGAATATGAAACTCGAAATAATTTGAAAATTATTTTGACAGAATTTGGAGAAAGAAAGAATTATAAATTATGGAATTGATTTTGGAGTAGTAGATATGGAAAATGAGGTCCTTATTTATATATTTTCAAGTGTCTCTTAAAAAAGGTTGTATCTTTTGGTAAAGTTAATTTAAACCATTAGATCATACATTTTTCATTTTTAATGGTCTAAATTACACATGTTCATAAGGTGGTGACTTTTCATTATGCATCTATATATTTGAAAAATTGTGACCAATTATTACACCAATTGGAGACTTTTTCAATTCACATTATCAATAATTGATCAATTATTCCAACAACAACAATAATCATTAATCAAATCAAAGATTGTTAGAAATTATTAAACTAGAATAGTCCAGTTTCATTGTATAACGTAGGGCTTTAGTGAGTCAAGCATTTTTATTTATTTATTTATTTTATTACAAAGGAAAGTATGGAAGGGAGACGGGATCGAACTCTGGATCATTGCCAAGAAGTAAGGGTGTGCTCGGACACACAACCCCCAGGTCAACCCTTGATTTCCATTAGTTGCATTTCTTTTGGGGATTTACTCTTTTATTATCAGTTCATCAATAAGAAATTTTTCTTCTCTCATTTATTTTTTCCTGCTGTTATTCTTTTATTTCTAGGATCCCGTCCCGTGTTTGTAAATTATTCTGAATTTAGCCTTCATTTGGTAAATGATTTATTATAAACCACACAATTTTTCAAATCACTTTTTAACCAAACATATTTTTTTTTCTCTACTTTTCAACCACACATTTTACCTCAAAATCATAAATAAACAATTTATAAACCGCTGCCGTGCTACCAAACGGAGGCTAACATATTAGTAACACGACACGTTATAATCATTAGTTTAGAAGATTCAGTGTGAAACTCTGCATGCTCTTGATCTTGATGCACATGCTACAGATCTTAATTTTATCAATTTTCCTGTAAAATAATCTGTAATGGTCTTTTGCTTTGCTGTTATGAGACTCTTCCTAGTAAAGATACGGTGCACATCACTCAACATTAATTTTTTCAAATCTTAAACTTCTTCATTGTTTTATAATCCTTTGTTGTTAGAATCATTTTTGCTTGCAAGTGAACTCGAAATTGATTTGTAGATGTCTATATTGATTAATACATTTTCTCGATCGTTGTATTTGGAGTTTGGTACACTGAATCAATCCCTTATTTGACCATCAATTATTATTATAGAGTTCTAACCATTATTACAGAGTTGAAATCAAAGTAAATCAACGAAGTCGTTACTCAAAACGATCAGAGGCTCTCTCATTAGAAAGTTTTAATCCGACCCGGATATATGTGTTGTTCGACCTTCCGTTTTTTATATTTATTTACGGCTATATGTATGTCATGGACATAGCATTTTCCAGCCAAACAACTAGAATCGTGCGACCTTAGCGGTTTACAAATTACAAAAATGCTAAATGAACAATACTTTTAAACAACAAGGTGAACAACACTCTCACATGGAGGTGAGGTCCGCATGTGAGGGCCTCACACTCCATGTGAGAGTGTTGTTCACTTTGTTGTCTCAAAGTGTTGTTCAAATAGCATGATTCTACAAATTATGTCTCCCCACTGGAATACGTTTAGTCAGTTTTAGAAGAATCTATGAAATTTAACCTTTCAAATTAAAATATTGCAATTTGAGCAGCTCTTTGGACTCCATTTTAATCAAAATGCATTCTCTCTTATTTCAATTACATATTCTCAAATAAAATAATATTATTACACGTAAATTACAAATTTTATTTTTAACCACACATTTTTCAAAAAATAACTATTCTAAAATACATTCTCTCTCAAAATGCAATTTTAATGGAACCCAAATAGGGCTGGGTAGTATACTTGAGATAGGAAATAGGCACAAGATCAAGAAGCAATCAAGTTTGGGAGAGTCTGCCACTCTGCCTTCATATTTTTGAGAGAATTGTACCTCACTACTAGGGGTGTCAAACCGGCTCGTCGACTCAGGCTCGATTCATAAAAAGTTCGGATTAAGCTCAACTAGAGGCTCGAAAGATCCAACCTGAAAAAGCCACCATGGCTCGAGCCCAGGCCGGCCCATGTGACCCGTCAAGCCACACGGGCCGGCTCGGTGGGCCAATTTGGCCCGTGTGATGGGTTACAATTGTAGGTAGCAGCTACTTTAGCTGCCAACTATAGTAGCTGTGACTGCCTACAACATGAAAACTTGCAACGAGTTTTCAATCTTTTCTTTATCAAAAAAAAAAAAAAAATTTTTTTTTTGATTCGTTTTTTAAAATTTCAAATTTGAATATGAAATATTTTGTGTGAAAAAGGAGGAGGGTTGTACCAATGTAAATTGTAACTTTTATTGAATATATATAATACAATTAGTAATTTAGTATAGGCTTTACGAAATCTACATTTAAATTTTTATTGAATCTTATGGATGATATTTTAACTACATTTATTGTTTACATAATTATATTATTTGTTTAAGTAAACAAAATTCATTTGCCGCATATGAAGGAAAAAAAAGGGAACGTGGCTGGCCCAGCCAAGCCCGACTCGGGCTCGGGTCTACAAAGCTCGAGCCAAGCCTCAAAATTTTGATCGAGCTTTGGCTCGGCTTAGGCCAAAAAAAGCTCGACCCTAAAAAGCTCTAACCAAGCTCGAACCTTGATATTCGGCTCACGAGCCGGCTCGGCTCATTAACACACCTACTCACTACTATACCAATGAACTATACAAGTATCTAGTGTCCGTTTGGTCCCATATATTTTTTTTAAATTTTTGAAAAGTAATTAAAAATGTAAAAAATGATAGGTCCAAAAAAAATTGTGATTGAAAATGAATTTGAAGAAAATCATTGAATTCAAGAGCCAGGATTAATTTGATTCAATGAATTTGACTGATTTATGCAAGTTACTTTTTACTTTATGCAATGATTAGGCTCACCCCCTCTCAAAATAGGCCTTGATGAACCATAAACCAGCACTGTTGGATTCCCCCACATTTTTTTGAAAAAAAGGTTGAAGACCAACTAGGAGCCTTTACAGTTACTGTCCTGAAAATTTGTACAGAATGAAAATTGTGAAATGTATTTCAGTGAAGTATGATTGAGAGCTTGATATTTAACTCGCTTGTAAGAAGTCAATTTTCAAAGAATTTAAACCTTCATAAAGAGTGGGTTAAAGGTTAGAAGATTCTCGAATTCGTGTCTTAACTACCTTCCCACGTTTTCAACCTGCATCCCTTGTCGAAAGCAATTCCGCATCACCAATGCATCGTGTCTACACTAATTTCCTCAGTTTTAGCTCTTAAAAGGGTCTTCCCGCCCCTCAGTACATCTCCACTAGTTCATCCATCCTATTTTTTGTCCATTACCATGTGCATTGATATTCTATTGTAGATGGTGAATAGATTTAGCCTATATTCTTTAAAGCAATCATTAAATTTATAAAACAATTAATATCACACACGTGCATTATATGGAAGAACAATATAAAATGATTTTAATGTAAATATCATTACAAAATATGACGAAAAAAGTTTGAACACACAATTTCCTTTGATAAAAGATACAAATTGTGTCAATGGATGCTCAAAATATAAATATATTAAAATTCTCACAAGTTTTGGAAAACATTTTTAAATACTACATTGTTTGTTCAGTTTTGTGATTGCTCGTACACATTGATGCACATAAGTTATTATAGACAAAATATATTTTAAATAATTGTGCAAACTTAAATTAAACGATGCAATTTTTCAAACTTATGTTGTCTACAGTAAATAAATTTTTTTGTCCAAAAACTTCTTAATACCAATAATAGGAATAATAATCCTTAAAATTAATCATTAATTTTAATAAATATTATGACATTAATTGGTTCCTCTCTGTTCATATTGACAATTTTTATTTTTTATTGTTATACTATTATTTTAACATTTTAATAAAAATTGCTTACAGATTATTGTTTAGTAAAAATTAGGGATAATTACATGACCTGATGCCTCAAACTTTCAAACATTTGCAGGTTTTATCCTAATTTTGTTTTGTTGCAACTGTCACCTCTAACATTTATAACCATTTCAGTGGAGGCTCTAATGGATGGAAATCGTTAAAGATTTTGTTAGTTGAACCACAAAATGATTTTTACCATATTTTAACAATTTCTAAAGGGTAGAATAGAACTTGATTGTAATGAGCCTATAGAGGAACATGCACTTCTAAGCCTCTAACAGAACATGCTTCTGAGCCTCTAGCAGAAGATGCTTCCATGGAATTATTTGGTCACAAAACACACCAGTGCTCCGATTCTTCAGGTATGCCTGGATTTTTTTTTACCTGCAATTCTCCTTTCATGAGTTGCATTATTATTTGAACAGTTTTGATCCGGTGCCAATCGCTTGCACCGTTATGGTGCCAACAATAGATACAGTTGTGGCCCCCACACACAGGTGGGGCCACATCCGTGGCGGATTCAGTCGAGAACTCCAACTAGAACGTTGACCCAGTTAGTCGTTGATTGTTGACCGACGAACGTCAACGATGACAGTAGCTAAATTGTAAATAATATTTATTAATGAAATAATATTAAAATGAATAAATAGACATAAAAATAAAATAAAAAATTGTAATGAAATATATGAACATATAATCAAGTAGAACTAGAACCAATTGGTTGAGACTTTTGTTTAGATTGGAAAAAAAGTTTTATAATTTGTAAATCAATAATCACATATCAAATCATATTTTTACCAAATCTCAATTCATAACCTATAAATCAATAATCACAATTCATAAATCATATCATATTTTCACTAAATCTCAATTCACAACTTATAAATCAATAATCACAATTCACAAATCAAATCATATTTACTTCTTAAAATTGAGAAATCGAACATCAATATGACTGATTAAAACTTAGGCACAAGACATTACAAAATCTGAAAATTACAAAACCAAAAAAAAAAAATTACAACAACAAACCGTTCATTACAATTTACTTAACCAAAAAAGTCAAAATTTTACAACTTACCATAACAATTTAGGGACCGTTCAGCGGTCCAATTTTAATACATTAAAAGACAAAATCGACCAAAAAATCAATTTACATAATTTTTCAAACAATTTTTTAACCATCCACATTTTCTCTCTCTAATTTTTAATCTCACATCTTACCTAAAAAATACAAATAAATACACAAAATAATTTACATTCCTTCTCTCCAATTTAATTCTAACCGAAGAGAGGCTCCACAGAGCTCATTACTTATAATTCCGCCTAAATTAATCAAAATCCCTTATCACAATTATATCCAAAAAGGTTCACTCCTTCGAATCAGATTTCAAAACAAAGAAACCATAGTGATGTTAAAATACGTACGAAAAACTAAAATAAAGAATAATTTCAAAAGTACAAAAAAAATTAAATAAAGGGAAAAGGATCATATGGGCAGTACGATTTGGAGAAGATGATGATGGAATGAGAAGAGATGGTCTACTCTTCTTGACAAAAGCTGCTGGCAATTTTGTTTTTGCATAAACGGGAATGGAAAATGATGCCCATAAGAGGGTGGAGGAGGGAGGTGCCAGAAGAACTACTTCCTGGCCTACTGCTTGCTGGAGTGGAGTCAGAGAGGCTGGACCTGAACTTGGAGTCTTGGAGCAAGCCAAAATTGAAATGGGTTGGTGCCGCCGACGCTGGGTTTTCCCATTTCTAGTATTGGACACTTGGGTAATTAATTTTTTTTTCAAACTGGACCACCGACGGCCAACTAGCGCGGCCGCACTAGCTCACCGCATGTTGGATCCGCCACTGGCCACAACACATGTACCTGCCACTGGCACCATAACGGTGCCAGCAGTTGGCACTAGACCTTTTCCAATTATTTGAATTTGCGAAAAATATGTATCTTGATGGCATTTGAATCAAAGGATTGGTGATTTTATTTCGAAGAGATAATAGTCAAATCCATGAACATTTTAGCCCATTGGTTGAGAAAAGGAGAGTAACAAGTTCTGATTTCTACAAGACAAAGAACAGGACGAAAAAAATTACTTTTAGGTTATCTAATTACCTTTTCCATTCTGCACATGGTTGGATTTTTAAATGTGCAGTATTTTTCTTGTGAAAATCGACATTAGCTATTTTGTTTCCTCCAGATAGTTCAACAGAACAATTTATGCGTTGTTCAAAGAAAATGATTGTAGCATGATTATATTATCTTTTCAGGAAGTACTCTCCATTTTATGGTCATATTTCAATGCAGATGTTGCAGTCTATCTGGCTGCAGAAATAAATATTGGCTTTGGCTTTAAAGATTACTTAAAGCATAATCTACGAAACCTTCAACAAAAGCTAACTGATAATAACACCTATATTGCGTACCACTTTTATGGCTTTAGATATTCTTCTTCAAATAGTATTTTTCTTTTCAACTTTTGCTATTATTCAAAATGAACAATCTTTTTTTTAGTAGAATGCTGCTCTTTTACCCTTTTTATCATTTTTCGTGTGCATATTCCTGAAAAACACTGTAAAGGATTCTTGCAAGAGGAAGAAAGAAAGTTATGCTCTTGGTGGACGGAAGTCAGAAGGTGTTGGGGAAAATTAGAGAATCGAACCGAATGAAACCAAACCGAAGTCCCGTGTTTACATGGTTTCCTTAAATTGAATTCGCCGCCTCACCGGGGTGCAAGAGGTTTTGATCAGTATTCGATTCCCAGGATACAATCGGTTGTCGGTTCACGCTACACAACGTTAATCGCCTACGAACTAGCTATGATTATACTCTCTCTCAAAACAGAAAAGTGACACATGAAGAAAAGAGCAAAACTGAAGCTTGAACAAGAGAGAAAGTTCTGTGTTTTTTCCACAGGTTTTTGAACGGCTGGAAACCCCAATTTACACCCAAGGGTCTGCCACCTTATTAATTGGAATTGAATTGATCAGGTTCCAATTAAATGGCAGAAATAATTTTCATTCAATCCAAAAATAAAACTGATGAAACTGACAAATGTTTAACTGAAGACTGTTGAAGAAGTTTTCCAACAGAAGGATCAGGGTGTTAGGCATATAATATAGAGTATCTGATTAAATTACATTATCTTTTATTTTGATTAATGAACTTTAAAATCTATATTTTTAATATTAAAATGTGGTAATACAGTTTCCGATCCTTTCAGGTCCTTTGAAATGCTAAGGGGGCAGTTTGTCACGGACTTGCTAATTTCCTCCAAGAACCGTACGGCCTTAATTCTTCAACTTCCGCCCCCGCGGTTATTACACTAAGTCAGCCTCTCGATTGGCGTTGATGTCTTAGAAATGCACTAAGTAGAACACTTTAAGAAAGGGACAATGAAGGAACACAAGAACTTACAAAGAAGGCTTTGTATTGAATAAGGACACTTTTTACAACTTCACTCTCTTGATGCCTACAAATGAATCCTACCAAGCTATTTATAGTAGTAGCCTCCTCAAATGGATGGCTAGGATCATTTCTATCCAATGGTCTAGATTACACATCTAGAATTCTCTATAAAAATATCTACATTAAAATATTTATGGACTAAACTAGGAAGATCTAGAATAATCCACCAAGTGAGGAGCTTTCAAGCTTCTAGAATGTCCCACCATATTCTAGCAATCTTCATTCACTTGTGGGAGTCTAGAAAATTCCGGTTAGCCTCAAGTCGTCACCATTTTAAATTTCTCGATCTTCTTGTGCCAAAATTGCGTGAGTCGTGACATTCTCCCCCACCTATTTGGGCGACGCCCTCGTCTACGCGTAATGCTTTAGCTTGTCTTCGAACTGCCACAAGTCTTCTTGACTTTCCCACGTTGCTTTGGACTCGGGAAATCCCTTCCACTTTATCAAAAAATGTTGGCAAGGAGGCACTCCACGCCTTCGAACAATGCGATCTACTAGAACCTCATCAACCTCCTTGTCAAATGACTTAGTCACAATCGGAGGTGCCCGTTGTGACTCCCCTCGTCTTGGGTCTTCCATGTCTTCATGATATGGTTTCAACATGCTCACATGGAAGACAGGATGAATCTTTAAAGTGCTAGGTAGGTCGAGGCGATAAGATACCTTACCAACCTTAGCTACCACCGGGAACGGCCCTTCATATCTCCGTACCAAGCCTTTGTGCACACTTCGGTACGCCTTAAATTGTTGAGGTAATATTTTCACAAGGACTTGGTCACCAACTTTAAATTCCAAAGGCCGTCTCTTCTTATTGGCCCACTTCTTCATGCGCCTCAGTGCTTTGTTTAAACAAGATCGTGCTAAGTCAGCATGCTCCTCCCATGACTTATCCATTTTGTATGCTCTGGGGCTTTTCCCTCCTTCAATAGAAGTGGACAAAGTGTGAGGCATTAGTGGTTGTTGACCTGTCGCCAACTCGAATGGACTCCGCCCCGTGGCTTCACTCCTTTGTAAATTGTAGGAAAATTGTGCAATATCCAGGAGCTTGGCCCAATCTCTTTGATTGGCACTTACAAAGTGCCAGAGATAGCACTCCAACAAAGCATTCACCCTTTCTGTTTGTCCATCCGTCTGAGGGTGAAAGCTTGTAGAGAAGTGTAGGTCCGAGCCTAGGAGTTTGAACAACTCCGTCCATAACCAACCCGTGAATTGGGGGTCACGATCACTTATTATGCTCCGCGGTAACCCCCAATACTTCACAACATTCTTGAAGAATAGCCTTGCTGCTTCCTCCGCTGTGCAATCCTTGGTGGTAGGAATGAAGGTGCCATACTTAGAGAATCGATCAACCACCACCATTATTGACTCGAACCCTTCGGATTTAGGCAAGGCACTAATGAAGTCCATGGTGATAGAGTCCCATGGACGCTCCGGGACTGGTAGGGGCTCCAACAAACCCGCTGGTGACCTTGTTTCCACCTTGTCTTGTTGGCACACAAGACAAGTCTTTACATAGAGCTCCACCATGTCTTTCATTTGCGGTCAATAGTAAGCTCGTTCAAGTAGTTCCAATGTGCGTTTCTGCCCGGGATGACCAGGCCACTTTGTGTCATGACACTCCTTGATGATATCTCGTCGCAAATTGTTCCATTTAGGAACATAGATACGATGCCCCGTAGTGTAGAGTAAGCCGTCCTCGACCCAGAACCGTCGCGTCTTTCCTTCTTGGGCAAATTTTACCAACTCCTTAGCCAAGGGATCATGATCCATGCCTTCCCGAATAAAATCAAGCAACATCCCTTTGGCTTGGCTTATGGCTGCAAGCTCCGCCTTCCTGCTTAATGCATCGGCTACAACATTCACCTTCCCCGACTTGTATTCCATCACATAGTCGAAATCCGCTAAGAAATCTTGCCAACGTGCTTACTTGGGAGTTAGCTTCTTTTGTGATTGGAAATAACTAGTAGCGACATTATCCGTCTTGATGATGAATTTTGAGCCCAACAAGTAATGACGCCATACTCGTAGGCAATGAACAATAGCCGTCATCTCATTTTCTTGTACCGTATACTGACGCTCAGTGTCGTTGAGCTTGCGAATTTCAAAAGCAATAGGATGCATTTCTTGCATTAGAACACCCCCGATAGCAAAGTCTGAGGCATCCATTTGTACTTCAAAGGTCTTGGTGAAATCCGACAATGCCAAGACCTGCTCCTCCATCACGATCGCCTTCAAATCATCAAAGGCCGTTTGACATTTCTCGGACCAATCCCATATCTTATTCTTCTTCAATAGGTCCGTTAGTGGGGCTGCCCTCCCTGAGTAGCCCTGGATGAACCGCCGATAATAATTAACTAGACCAAGGAAAGAACGAAGTTCGGTTACCTTGGTTGGTGCTTCCCACTCCTTGATTGCTTTTACTTTTGCCTCATCCATCTTCAAGCTCCCGTGGCCAATGATATGTCCAAGGAAGTGCACCTCCTCCTTGGCAAAGGAACATTTCTCCTTTTTGATGTATAGCTCATTCTCCCGCAATGCTTGGAACACCGTTCGGAGATGTTTTGCGTGATCCTCCAAGTTGTCGCTATAGATGACAATGTCGTCCAAGTATACCACCACGAACTTGTCCAAGTAAGGTTGGAAAATCCTATTCATCAATGTGCAAAATGTGGCCGGGGCGTTGGTTAAGCCAAAAGGCATTACCAACCATTCGAATGAGCTATATCGAGTGATGCATGCTGTCTTAGGCTCATCCCCTTCTGCAATCCGTACTTGGTAATATCCCTTTTGTAGATCCACCTTTGTATAATATTTTGCACTACCAAGTTTATCAAATAAATCAGCAACCAAAGGAATAGGATACTTGTTTTTAATTGTTACCTTGTTGAGCGCCCGGTAATCTACACACATGCGTAACGATCCATCATGCTTCTTTTGGAATAAGACCGGAGCGCCATAAGGTGCCTTCGAAGGTCGTATCCTCCCCGTGTCAAGCAACTCTGTCAATTGCCTTCGAAGTTCTTCCAACTCCGGCGGTGCCATCCGATAGGGTGCCATGGATGGTGGTTTGGCACCCGGTTCCAACTCAATCTTATGATCCACCTCCCTCCTAGGTGGTAATTTCTTGGGTAACTCCAGCGGCATCACGTCCTTATTTTCTTCAAGGACATTCTTGATGACTTCGGGCACCTTATCGTCACTCGTAACTTCCTCAACTTGGTCCTCCATTTTTAATGCTGCCAAATACGTCACCTCTCCTTTCTTTAGCCCTTTTGCTAGTTGCGTGGCAGAAAGCTGCCCCTCTTTCGTCCTAGCTACCGTAGGAACCATGCATGGAGAACCCCTCTCCAAGATGCAAACTGAACCAAAGGAAGGCATAGGAATAGCATTGACCTTCCTCATGAAGTCCAACCCGAGAACCAAGCGAAAATCATCCATTGTAACCACCGAAAAATCCACTTGGCCATGCCAAGTGCCTAATTGAATTTCCACTCCTCGAACTATGCCACCAAGGGGAGTGGATGGAGAATTCACAGCTTTCATAAGACCACCACCTTTAGTGATTGTGAGGCCCAACCTTCTAGCCTCATCTTCAGTAATGAAGTTGCTGGTAGCTCCCGTATCCACCATTGCTAGTGCGGGCCGACTATTTACTTGAGCTTCCACATACATTAATCCTCGTTCATTATTGGAAGTCGGAACGACCTTAGCATTGAGAGCGTTAAGAAGTTGCAATGAACTAAAATGTTCCGCCATTTGATCTTGGCAAGAGGATGAATCCCGTTCCTCCGCCATAGCCGCCAATGTGCCAAGTTTAGGGCAATCACGCATTAAATGTGGCCCCTTGCACACGAAGCATCCACTTTGAGAACCCATCGAGGACTTCTTCTTTTCCTCATAATTTTTTCACGAGAGGGAAGGTTTGTAAGTGTTACCACCTTTGAAGAATGATGGCTTATAGTAATCTTTCTTCTCTCCCCCGCCTTTAGCTGAGTTGCTCTTAAAGCTTTTAGAAGATTTTGATGAATCCGTGCTCCTTTGGAACTCGGTTAAAGATTCGGCCACCAAAATAGCCTCGTCTACTATCTTCACTCCCCGATGTTGAAGTTCTTGCTTTGCCCAATTTTGCAATCCGTCGGTAAAGTGAAACAATAGATCTTCATCTGACATGCTCAGGATTTGAAGCACAAGGGTAGTAAACTCTTTGACATAATCGCGAATAGTGCCCTTATGTTTCAACTCCCTAAGCTTTTTACGGGCCTCATATACTACATTTTCAGGATAAAATTGGCGTTTTAATTCCTTCTTGAAATCATCCCAACTATCTATCCTACAAGCACCCTTTTCTATGTCGGCGTGCTTACGTCGCCACCATAGAGCCGCGGTGTCCGTAAGATACACAGTCGAAGTACGTACCTTAATAGCTTCATCCACAATGTTCACGCCCTCAAAATGTATCTCCAATCGCCATAGGAAATCATCTAGCTCTTTTGTATCTCGCTTTCCATCGAACTCCCTAGGCTTTGGATAGTTGATCCTTGGAGCCGCTAGAATCGTGCTAGTACCCGCACTAGTTGACGCCTTCTTACAAGCGTCTAGGCCACTTTGCATATCCGCGCAAAGCTTGTTCACTTGGTTTTGGATCGCTTTGACAGCATCCATGACCTTGGCCTCCAACCTCGTATATTCTTCCCTTAAAGCGCCTTGGTCTTCCTTGAGATCATCAAGTTGTTCCAAGGTGTGATCTTCAAGGGTTGAGAGTGAATTCTCCACTACTTCAATGCGTTCCCCCATATTGAGAAATACTTCCTCAAGAGATCCACCGGTAGGGGCTGGTGGTCGGCTCTTGCTTCGAGTTTGTTGAGTTTTCTTACTTGTGGTTTGGGGTTCGACCTCTCGACCCCGCTCGTCATGTTCTACTTCCGAAATGCCTGATCCCACAACATCTTTTTCCGCCATGCCAACGATAGTAAGTGAGCAAAATTAGGCTCTGATACCAACTGTCACGGACTTGCTAATTTCCTCCAAGAACCATGCGGCCTTAGTTTCTTCAACTTCCGCCCTCGCGGTTATTACACTAAGTCAGTCTCCCGATTGGCGTTGATGTCTTAGAAAGGCACTAAGTAGAACACTTTAAGAAAGGGACAATGAAGGAACACAAGAACTTACAAAGAAGGCTTTGTATTGAATAAGGACACTCTTTACAACACTCTTTACAACTTCACTCTCTTGATGCCTACAAATGAATCCTACCAAGCTATTTATAGTAGTAGCCTCCTCAAATGGATGGTTAGGATCATTTCTATCCAATGGTCTAGATTACACATCTAGAATTCTCTATACAAATATCTACATTAAAATATTTATGGACTAAACTAGGAAGATCTAGAATAATCCACCAAGCGAGGAGCTTTCAAGCTTCTAGAATGTCCCACCATATTCTAGCAATCTTCATTCACTTGTGGGAGTCTAGAAAATTCCGGTTAGCCTCAAGTCGTCACCATTTTAAATTTCTCGATCTTCTTGTGCCAAAATTGCGCGAGTCGTGACAAGTTGCAGTAGTGATCTCCATATTTATATTTAGAAATCCCGTTTCTGTTACTGGAATGCTTGGATGCTCACTGATAGTCATTGGTGTCATCCTCTATAGTGAAGGCAAGAAGCGTAGTAAATGAGAAATTAAATTGGAAACACATCTATCTATATCTATACTACTTCTAAAAGTCCCTTAAATGGAGAAACTTTTTTGAACTATATTAACCCTAAAAATCTCTTAAATTTCTTATTCATCCTTAATGTTCATTAATGTCCATTTTCTTTAAAATTTTATTAATCAAATTTTAATCAATTAGTTTATCTAAATAAATAACTTATCACATTTTAAACTATTCATATTCTCATTCCATTATTTTCACTCCATGCATAGGGACGCCAATATATTCTTAGGAAATCTCTTCATGTAGGTATGTAATTCAATACTTTCCTTATTTTTCATTTGCATATTTCGTTAATTTCTTATTTTGTTTGATCGCTTTAATGTGTGAGAAAAGTAATAATAAAAGCAGATGAAGATGATAATCGAAATGTTTAAATTTTGGCTTGCTTTAAATCTCCCTTTATAGAGAGATGTGCGCAGGTGGTGGAAACCTTCATGACTCGGTGTCAAGGACCGTAGCAAAGGTGCCCCCGTGAAACTCGGAGTCGATTGGATTTTTTTAGTTTATGTTGAAAATGATAAATTCCTGATTGGATTTGCCCCATTGACGTCTACACTTTACAATCATGCAGAAGTGAAGTTGAACGAGTACAAAGCCTTTTGAAAACTTCTATGTATGTGTTGGACAATACAACTCTTTGCAAGCTTAAATAATTGATTTTGCTTTTATGAATATTTTTATTGTTATCTCTTCATTTTTATGTTTTTATATTTGGATGTGAAGTGGTAATCTAAAGAATCATAACTTTGAATTTTATGAACTGACTCATTCGGATGTTTCTATTATAATTATTTTAAGAATTCAATTGATTCTATATTGTAGAATGTATTACCGCAAAATGTGATACAATTGAAATTGCAAACTAGTTTCGAAATAAAATGACAATGAATCCACTTTCAATTCATAAAAATGCTAATAATGTGCTTATTTTATTATAATTATTACTTTAACTTTTTAATTATTACTAACTAATAAACAAAAATTTTTAAAATATAGAAAATTTAAAATATTGTTAGACGATCACGTGGAACGCACGTGTATATCACTAGTCATCTACAAAATCCATCAATTATGAGATGTGAAAAGTTGCTACCTTGTGAAGATGTTGGCACCACGTTTGAAGATGGTTGCACGGATTTTGCCTCGCATTTATATGTTTGGCTTGGAATTTAATAACACAATACCTCTAGGTTTTTTAAAAATGGTGTGTTTTCATGTTCATGTTTTGGTCTGCTATGATAATTATATAGTGAATCAATATTACCGTAACTGAAATTTTCAGGGACATCACAAATGACAAATTGTTAATTCTCAATTATTTTTAAAGTGCCATTTGTCATTAGATTATTAGTTCTCAATGATTTTTACAGTGCTTTTTATTATTGAAATATTGGTTATAAGAAATCATGTGTTACTCTTGATCTGACATCTTGCTGAGTTTTTTTTTTTAATCTCATTCTTTGCTTTATATCTCAGGTTCTCATTATAGAATCAACTTTTGGTTTCAGGCAGGAATTAATATGTTGATTTCTAGGTAGGTGAAGTTTTGTCATGGTGGTTGTGGCTTATGCATTTCATTACATTTTCATTGTTAATTTTTGCTTAACACGTGTTACATAAAAATTATAAGTTCATTTAAAGGATAATGCTATCATATATATATATAAGGAATTGATCTAAAACCCACAAGTAGGTTTGTTATCAGGGTCACTTGTGGACCATACTTCCCTATCCCCTCCCCCTATGGGTGGATGGGCAGTGGGACCCATCCACCCATATCCAATACCCACTCGACACTTGTCGAGTGGGTGCCATATCTAGTACCCATATGGGCACTAGATCAGCCCTCTATATATATATATATATATATATATATATTTTTTATTTTTTTTTAATTTTTTTTTTAATGTTTGAATATCCCATTACTATTGTCTTATCACACTACTTTGCCAAATTTTATATGATATATTTTACGTGATATATTTAGTCTCAATGATGACCACGAACCTCATCAAGATGCACACTGGCTCTACAGTTGATGGTAGATCTTTTTGTTAATTTTCACGACATAGTCAATCAGTTTCTGAAAGAATCAGGGAAACTCGTAACACTATTTGGATTATAAATTGGTTTATTTATGATTTTGAGGTAAAAAATAATGGTTGAAAATTGAAGAGAGAAAATGTGTGTGGTTAAAAAGTGGTTTGGGAAATTGTGTAGTTTATAAATTGGTTTATAAACCAAATAAACTACTTTACCGAACACTATGTTAGTAATGGGACTTCGACTCGATACTAAATTTGAGTCTGATACATGGAACTGCCAACTGAGTTGTTATTTTGAGATGGTTTTAGATTTCTCATTTCTGTTTTACGGTACGGGTCTATTCACAGAGGGTAGAGAGACCTTTCGATTTAAATGTTTTTTTGGAAATAAAATAAAATTATTTTATTTGTAACTCATTGCAATCAAGGATTAAAATTCTGAATTTTTTAAATATAAAATATGACTTTAAATAAAATTTCGTGTGTACATGAAGGCATACGAGGAGTAGAACGAGAGTGGGAAAAATCTTTTGACATAAACAAGCATGTAAATTTCATCTGTAGTCATTGGAACTTTTAAGTAGAATCTCAATTGGGATATTTTTGTCAAGATTTGCTTAGTCGAAAGTCGATGGCACCTAAAAACAAAATACTAAATTGAAGGTATTGACATATCTTTAAATATCTATCTACATCTACATATATTATTAAAAGTAACTGGAACAATTTTGATTTCAGTTATAATTGTTGACTAAATCTGAATTTTTCGTTCATTCAGTATTTATTTTAATATTTTTCTTGCAGTTACAATCATTTTTTAGAGTTCTTTACTTAACGAGTTTTAAAATTACTGAATAGTTATCTCGAAATTTTCGCCAAAATAGTTGGATAATGTAAAATTATCCAAGAGAAAAAACTAAAGAAAAAAGTGAGTAGAAATTCAAAATAATCTGTAGGTGAAATCGGAAGAAAAGGAGGAAAGAAATGCTATTGTTGGAAAATCCAAATTATCCTTCCAAAAAGGAAGCGAAGACATTTTGAATATTAAAAAGGGTTTTTGTTGTTAATTTTTATTGATTTTTTTCTCATTGCTCATTTGTTAATGAAATATGTCCGTGTATCGCACAGATATGAAACTAATTAAAGTTAAAAAGCAGTAGATGAAAAACAAGAATTTCAACTTCAATTAGTAAAAACTAAAATTTACGCTCATAAAATAGCAGATTTTTTTTTTTCTAATCAAGAGTTCTTCTTGATGGTTTAAGCTCCAGAGCATGTTATTACCAGAGGAGGAGGAGGAGATGACATCATTGAAGAAATAAATGGTGCCACGTTACAACATTTCGAACCATCGGCCAAAGAGAATGCGGTGCTTTCCTTCCCTAATGTTGGAAAAATGTGGATGAAAAATTCAACTCATGTAACTCACATGTCTTACAATTGATTGAGGTTAAATTAGCCTTGTTAATTGAGAAGTTATGTGTGAAATTTGTGTGGAGTTATGGTTGTTAATTGGGGAGTTATTTTGGAATTATGGTATAATTTCTTTACATGCTATATAATCCCTCTCCCCATTCTTTGAAAATTATTGGTTTTGTTAAGACACATTTGTTCTATATTTTGTCCATATAATTATTTTGTTTTTGGTGATAGTTCATACAAAAATTCGGTTCGTCGGAGTGATAACTTTGTGCTAAGTTAACTACTCAACCTCCGTTGTATCCTAGGAGATAGATGCTCAGACAAACCTCAAACACAGATTGATGATGGGGAAAATATGTTTTAAGCTTGTAGGAAAATATTTGTCGAATTTGATTGACAAAAGAACAAACAATAAATTGAAACACAATAAAATAAATATTGATGAAAACCAAACTGCAAATTCGAGCAAAATCTGTAACCGAAGCTTGTGCAAACATAGTTTCCTTAGTGAAGTCATTGCATGACTTGAAACAAACACAAACATGAAGTTTTGATAATGTCATGGTGGAAATTGAATTTAAAATCAACCAGTATGACAAAGATACTAAAAATGGCTATATCATTTTATGTCTCAACGTTGATGATTTTCTTATCATTGGCGATAATGATAAAATGATTAAATCTACAAAAGACATGTTGAACTCAAAATACGACATGAAAGAAAAGGGTTTAGCTGATAAGTTAAAATCTCGAGAACTTCAGATGAGCTTGTTCTAAGCCATTCACATCATGTGGACAAAACTCTCGAGAAATTTAATAAAGATGATTTTGCATAACTAGAACCCCGATAGACACAAGTCAACATCTATCGAAAAATAGAGACGACGATATTTCTCAAGTTGAGTGCTCTAGATTAATCGAAAGTCTTATGTACTAAATGAGTTGTACAAGACTAGATATAACCTACGCAGTTAGCAAGCTGAGTAGATCTACGAGTAATCCCGATTCTGAAAACTGGAAATAAATAGTAAGAGTACTAAGATACTTGAAATATGTGGACTGCACTATACCAGATATCCCACAGTTATTGAAGGATATAGTGATGCTAACTGGATATCTGATATTATCGACTTAAAGTCTATAAGTGGATTTGTATTCACATTGGGAGGTGCAGCGATATAATGAAAATCCTTCTAGACAGACAGTTATAACCATATATACTATGGAATCTGAGTTATTGCCCTTGACAAGTGTGGTGAAGAGGCTGAATGTCTACGCCAATCGTTAGAGGATATTCCTAGATGGTGAAAGCTTGTGCCAGTAATTTGTAAACATTGCAATATATTCAACCAGCAATTGGATCGGCACAAAGCAATATGTATAATGGCAAGTCTGGAGATATACGTCGCAGATATAATACCATAAGACAGCTACTCTCAATTGGAGTTATCTCTGTTGACTATGTAAAGTCAAAAGATAACATTGCGGATCCTCTAACCAAAGAGTTAAATAAAGAATTAGTTACAAAGTCATCAAGAGGAATAAGACTTAAGCCCTTGGACGAATGAGTTAATACAATGGAAACCCAACCTAGTTGACTGGAGATCCCAAGATCTAGGTTCAAAGGGACAACCTAATTGTAAAGAATTAATTGAATCACTGCGGGGGATGACATCTCTTGTCCATTCCTATGATGTAACAGTGATACCCGTAAGGATGAAGGATAAGCATTATGCTTTTAATGATTCTTATGCCGCGGAAATCCGAGCAGAGTAGAGCGGACAACTCTTAATTAAGAAATCACCTATGTGAGAGAGAAGTGGGGCCGCTTCTAAAGGAATTGTGCTGGGCTAAATTCTTAGAAACTCTCACAGAACCAGGCGTATGTTCATGACCTAACGAACATGACCGTGTGAACTGAGCTATGTAAGAAAGAATCTTGTGTGAGGTATATCATCGTTTACATAAAATGCAGAATAGTTCAAGGACATCGCGTCTACTAGTCAGCGAGTAAAGTAAATATAATTTCACAACGGAAGGTTCAAAGGGTAATACCTACCTATCCTATGCAAGTTTCAACTGTTGAACTATATCACCCAGTCTTTGTGTCTTTTGTTTTTATGTCTCTTGCAATTTTCATTCATGTGGGGGATTGTTGGAAAAATGTGAATGAAAAATTGAACTCATGTAACTCCCATGTCTTACAATTGATTGAGATTAAATTAGCCTTGTTAATTGGGGAGTTATGTATGAAATTATGTGTGGAGTTATGGTTGTTAATTGGGGAGTTATTTTGGAGTTATGGTATAACTCCTTTGGATACTATATAATCCATCTCCCCATCCTTTGAAAAACATTGGTTTTGTCAAGACACATTTTGTTCTATATTTTGTCCATATATTTATTTTGTTTTTGGTGATAGTTCATACAAAAGTTAGGTTCATTGGAGTTGTAACTTTGTGCTAAGTTAACTACTAAAGCTCCGTTGTATTCTAGGAGATAGATGCTCAAACACAGATTGGTGATGGAGCAAATATGTTTTAAGGTTTTTATGCTTGCACAGACCTAGGTTCCAGATTTTGCTCGAATTTGCAGTTTGGTTTTCATCAATATTTATTTTATTGTGTTCCAATTTATTATTTGTTCTTTTGTCAATCAAATTCGACAAATATTTTCCTACACCTAATTCACCATGTCCTGCAGGCGATGCTTCTTGAGGGGGGTGCCGATCTGTGTAGCAGCAACGTAGGATCTATGCGTGCGATTTCTTGATTTGAGGAGATGTCGAATTTGTATCGCAGCAAAGCTGAATCTATGCACGAGGTCGTCAAAATTTTGCCCGCTACCCCACTGGAGGTGTCACCGTAAAAAAGGTGGTAATGCCTCAAGAATGGTGCCTGATGAAGATGCAATGGTAATTTGTTAAATTACTCCCCTACTTGTGACGGGTAGGGGAGTTTCCTACCCAACACTCACAAATCTATTGGGTAGGAAACTCCCCTATCCGTCACCGATAGGGGAGCAGAGTTGTTATAATTTCTAGGGTTAGTGAGAAAGGTAATTTGAGTGGGTGAAAGTAGTGATGACAATGGGCCGAGCCTAGCTGGCTTGGTCCTTGACTCTGTGTGCCGAGCCATAAAATACTTGAAGAATTTGAATATTATATTAATATTACTGATATATATATATATATATATATATATATATATATATATATATATATATATATATTTGTAATTAGTCAAGTAATAAATAAATCAATAACTTAATAAGTAATGTTTGATTGTTATTTGTTACTTGTTAGTGAATGAAATTGAAAGCCGGAATGATGAATTATAATTTATAAGTTTATAATGTAAGTAAAAACTTGTTCAAATAATCAAATCTTCAATTATAATTTAAAAAGACAAAAACTAAAATTGATTAAATAAATTAAAATTTAAGAGTTTCAAAAATAAAACCCTCCTCCTTTTTTTGGGCTTGGGATCGGCTACTAAATTGAATAATTGAATTTTCTAGTAGGCGAAGTTAAAATTGTACACAAACAATTTGTTACGTATACAGTTTTTGTTTTGAAATCAAAGTTTTATTTTATTTTATTTTATATAAAGAAATGAAAATTTTAAAATTAAATATCATTTATCTGACTGCATGCAATTTCGGCATACTTATGTTGTATGCGTAAATTACCGTCTTGCCAATCTTTGACACACATTAACACATCGAAAATATCTTCTTTGAGTCGGCTCCTGACTTCTGACAAAACCCTTTTATCTACACTAAAAGCAAACTCCGAAGCTACCGTGCTAACCGGAGGTGTTAGTAGATCTTTTGTTATGACGGAAACAATTGGATATCTTCGCTCGTTTGTTCGCCAATATTGAAGTAAATCAAATTCTAAAGAATTAGCAAACTCTATATTTCTAAGTCGATCTTGTTGAAAATAATTTTTCAATTCTTCAGGTAGTTGAAGTGGATCTGATTCGTTGCAACTAGGAAACATACTGTAAAAAGAAATTCCTTGTGTTTGACTCATTTCTTCCATTAGATTGTATAATTCTACTTCGTCGTCTCCAAGTGTAGTGGCACGTGATGGTGCAGATTTTGTATGACTAATATTAGTCCCTAATCGTGCTGCATATACGGTATAGATGTTTACTAACGTGTTTTCTAAATTATTATAAGTGATATGTTTATCCAAAATCAAAGAGCTATTGATATTTGAAACAAGAAGTTTCGTACACTTTAAATTGGAACGCAGGTCTATTATGCATGCTAGGGGAAATAACATAGGTAAATTTTTTCAATATTTTCTAAATTTAATTTCCATAGCGATTATCATATCAGCAGAAAATGAGTCGTATCTATATCTATAAAAATTTCTTGCAATAATAAAAATACGTTCAAGAACTCTTGAACTAGTTGGATAATATACACCAGATAATATGTTAGTTGAATCGTAAAAACTTGTCAAAAATATTTTCACTTTAAAAGCAGCTTCCCATCCGATTCTATTAATAGAGGATCATAGTCATTCCTAAGTATTCTACTGTCATAATACTCTATTATTATGTATTCATAACCTTCACATGATTTAAGTAACAAGTATGTAGGATTCCAGCTATGGCCTACGTTAGTGATAAATTTCTTAGTATCTAAACCATATTGGTAACACATTTCTTCAAAATATTGTTTTCTACTCGGTGATATGGTTATATGCACTAATGCATCTCTAATTTTATCTATTTGATCTTTAATATGTTTTAATCCATCTTGAACAATTAAATTTAAAGTATACATACACATCTAACATGGAATAAAAAATCACCAAAATTCGGATTAAGAATTCTACATAACTTATCTATTACAGACTTATTTACACTAGCATTATCGAAATTAAATAATGAAATTTTACTTTCGAATCCACATTTTCTAACAATATGCAATATAGCATTAAATATGTTGATTGCGTTATGAGGAAATTTTAGAATTTTAAAAACGATAATCTTTTTATGCATAACCCAAAGTTGATCAATGTAGTTTGCTGTTACAGTAATATAACATTTTTTATTAATACCTTCACGAAGACCGGAAGTAAAATAAATAACACCACCACATTTATTTAAATCGACTATTAATTGCTTCGTAGTTTTAAGAAAATATTCTATTTTATCATAACGCAGAGTTTTTCGATTAATACCTACGTACCTGGGTTGAAGATATTGCTTAATGTATGTAAAAAAGTTTTCGTTGTCCACTATGTTTAGTGGCAAATCTGCCTCTGCAAAGAATTGAACCATGTCAGTTCGATTTTCTTCCTTGGAATACATCCAATTTGAAAGTATAGATCCCACTGCAGAACCACTAGCGGATGAACCAAATTGTAGTTGACTTTGATTTGATTCAATGAACCCGTACTTGGTCTGAAACTTGTGACAGTGACGATGGAGGTGTGTAGTACCAATGCTCTTTTGCCTTTCCAATTGTTGTGCACAATATTTGCACACAACTTTGAACTCTTGAGCTCCTTCAATTATTTTCCTGTTGCGACTAATTTAAAGTGATCCCAATACTTTGAAGTTGGCTTCTTCTCTTTTCTAACTTTTCGTTTCTCTCTTGCATCTGGAATATCGGGATTATTTTATAAGATTTGAACATTCGCATCATCGTCAACATCGTCTAAGTCGATTGCTTGATGTAATGCATCTTCTTCAATATTTTCGGGAATTGGTGTGTCGTTGAAACCAAAAAATTGATCGTCAAACTGAGAGTGAGATTGTGATGTTGAGTCATCATACCCCCCATCCAGGTGGACCATCTAACAATTCATTAACAAATCTTCGACAGCTGGGATCCATTCTTTTGTATGTAGTGTGGTGGAAATTTTGAAATAGAAAATGAAATGTATGTAATTGTAGTGATAAGAATATTGGAAATTGTGTGTATATAGAAATAATAAATAATTAGAATTAAGAGATGTAATGAAAAATTGAGGGATTGAAATTGAAATATTTAAGTAATTGTATAATTGTAGACTGTAGTAGAGAGAGAGAGAGAGCTTTGTAGACTTGTAGTAGAGAGTTTGCCTAAGTAAGAATTAGAGTAGAGTAGTTGAGATATGGTGTGGAGTGTGTTAAAGATGGCTTATATTTATAGAGTAGTAGAAGAAAAAAATAATTAAATTAAATTAAATTAAAAACGGTGGCACGAGGCTACGTGCCCACGAGCCGCTCGTTGAACCTCGTTGTTCAACATGGGTGATCGGCTAGCCCACCAACTTGTCTTTTTGGCGAGTTGAGCCGCCCTTTGCTCGTGTTTTAGAAAGCCGAGCTAACGAGCCGACGAGCGGCTAAACTCGTTTGTCACCTCTAGGTGAAAGTGGTGGGGTAGATTATTATAAGTTTATAAAATTATTATTAATATTAAAATTTTAATTATCTCCTGATGATGAGATTCGAAGCGCGGAAGAAACGACGGAAAGTTCCGAACCCAGGTTGTGGATGGACAGTGGAATCTTGACCCGATATTCGCGACGCGATGGCTCGACGATGCGGAATAAAGAACCAAGGCTTTCGAAACACCACAAGAAATTGCTCAATCTCCTTGATAAGTCTCTGATTTGAACGCCACAAATATTCTCAAGAAATATTTGATAAGTTCGATATTTGAACGTCACAAGAAATATTCTTGATAAGTTCGAAAAAAAATATAGGAATCCACCTATAACTTTTATTGAATCCTCAATAAAAACTGTTTATATCAAAATCAAAGTCTCAAGTCTGAATTACAATGAATGGAAAGGAATATAAATAAGTAAAATAACCTAGCCGCTAATTGACTCAAAATAGAATTCTAATTAGACTAAAATTCTAAAATAGGCAAACAAATAATTAAAAACAAAATTTAACCTAAAAATACGCAAAAACCCTAATTTACGTCTGCATAATTGACTTGCTATTTTGAAGTCCCAAATGATGGAATTTGGCCATAAAATCAGTCGGCTCAAGGGCTTTAGCCCATGAGTTTTGCTTAGTGGCTCATTTCTACTCGAAAAACACATATTATGCATCTAATTCCGACAAGGTTGACTGTATTGCACTTTTATTTGCTTTGAATATTAAACTTTTTCCGTCAAGCCTGCTATAACTTCGATTGTCGAGGGTCCGGAACACATCACACCCTCCTTCTTTAGGATGATTCGTCCCGAATCATAGCTTTGTTCATGTTGTTTCATTTCACCTCCTGGATCAAACGGAAAATTTCTCCTGCCATTGCACATGATCAACCAAAAATATTCTGCAACGGGGGTCACGTGAATGACTTGAAGTTGAAACACCTTTGGACATTGGTGATGCCCAAATTTCCACGTACCATTAACCTGCAAAAAAGAATTAAATAGAACGGGGAGGAAAATGTTAGGTTCATGAGGTACAAGGTATGGATCATTGTATTCATGAATTATCACCGTCAATTCCTCTTTTGGAACCATGAGGCCCTTCTCTTCACCTCGTTCTTCCTTTGAAAGTTATCGTTTATTCCCCTCTACTTCTTTTCTCTCAAGCACCTCTTTAATTTTTTTACTTTCAAATTCAACCACATCTTCTACCTCCACATTCGTATCACCATGTTCGCACACTACCTCATCACTATCCAAATGTGGATCTACCAATTCAAAACCCAAAATTTGAACTTCTACCCCAACTTCTAATTCCTCATCAAATTTTGGAGTTTGTTCACCTAACTCCACATTTTCAACTCCTACCACAAAGTTCGAGGTCTCTTCAACTAATTCATGTCTCGAGCCTCCCTCCTTCTTTTCAACTTTCATATCCCGATGTTCAACATGATTTTCACTCTCTTTTAACCATCTTATTACCGCTTTTCGTTTCTCCTCCTTCTTTTGCAATTTAGCCAAATATTTTATTTCTGCGTCCCGTTCACACCTCAATCTTTCCTCATAAATTTCTTTTTGAATTTTCAAAATTGCTTTTGGATCAATTTCAGCTCCTCTCTTAACCCCGATTCCATCCCTAGGTTTAGGATCATGCCTATAATCACTACGATTTGCTTGAGATCGCCCCTTTTTCAATTTTCCTTCCCTTTTATCTAGTTTATCCAACCTCATCAAAGTTTCATTCAAAAATCTCCACATACGATCTTTGGCGTTTTCATGGGAATTGGACATTGTGAAATTTATGTGGAAGGACACAAAAAGAATAATGAAAACAAAGGATCAAGAAATTCAAGAAAGTGGTTCTTGAATGGATTCTCTTTTTTTTTTTTTGAATTTTTTGAATTTTTAGGATGAATTTTCGGAATAAATAAAATAATAAAATAAATAATTTTTTTTATTTTTTTATAAATCAGAAAATTCGACAACGAACACGACAGAACAAATGGAACTTAATTCGGATAAGAATTAAGCAAAACAAACACTTTTGAATTTTTTTGGATTTTTATATGGATCAAACAAAGAAAAAATTTACTGGCACGAAGAATACTCAAGAAAAGAAAGACTCAACAACAAGATATGGATAATTCTTATGGCAGACTCGATGATAAACATAAGAATTAAACTGGATAGAATAAAAAACCTAAATTCAGAGTTCAGCTCTGATACCAGATGATGAGATTCGAAGCGCGGAAGAAACGTCGGAAAGTTTCGAACCCAAGTTGTGGATGGACAGTGGAATCTTGACCCGATATTCACGATGCGATGACTCGACGATACGGGATAAAGAACCAAGGCTTTCGAAACACCACAAGAAATTGCCCAATCTCCTTGATAAATCTTTAATTTGAACGCCACAAATATTCTCAAGAAATATTTGATAAGTTCGATATTTGAACGCCACAAGAAATATTCTTGCTAAGTAATCCACCTATAACTTTTATTGAATTCTCAATAAAAACTGTTTATATCAAAATCAAAGTCTCAAGTCTGAATTACAATGAATAGAAAGGAATATAAATAAGTAAAATAACCTAGCCGCTAATTGACTCAAAATAGAATTCTAATTAGACTAAAATTCTAAAATAGGCAAACAAATAATTAAAAACAAAATTTAACCTAAAAATACGCAAAAACCCCAATTTACGTCTGCATAATTGACTTGCTGTTTTGAAGCCCCAAATGATGGAATTTGGCCATAAAATCAGTTGGCTCAAGGGGTTTAACCCACGAGTTTTGCTTAGTGGCTCATTTCTACTCGAAAAACACATATTACGCATCTAATTCCGACATAGTTGACTGTATTGCACTTTTATTTGGCTTGAATATTTAACTTTTTCCGTCAAGCCTGCTATGACTTCGATTGTCGAGGGTCCGGAACACATCACCTGACTTTTGAACTAAAAAGATAAATTATGGACATTGAATTGACAACATAGAAATCATTTTGGATGTTTTATGTTCAAAATATAGTAAAGCACATTTTGGATCCAAAACGCGGTGAATCTGATTGAAAGGGAAAGCAAGACATCAGCAGACACATCTCTCTCTCTCTCTCTCTCTCTCTCAAAGCCCTCTTCCTTGCCTGCGGCCACTTCAACCATTTCTTGCTCCGACTTTCACATCCGACCGGCCATCCATCCCGTTGTCAATTCCACCGGCAATCAGCTACCACGTATGTTTTTCCGTTCTTGGCTATCGATTTGTTTGACATTTTCTTTATTTTTTTGCTGTTTTTTGCAATTTCTTTATTTTTATTTTTTTTGCCGTTCTTTGCATTTTTCATCTTTTTACAGATTGAGATGATTTGGTATCAATATTGTTTGAATCCATTGATTTTCCGACAACGGAAGATGATATAGGCCAGTTTGTTTATCCAAGCATCTTATCGAATTTTGTTGCCAACATATATTCCATGTTTGCTGTCAATAGTTTTTGTTGCTAATTTCCTGGCAAGCATTTCGTGGGAAAAGTTTAAACTATATTTAATACCAATTTCTTAAAGTGGTGTAAAAGTAGTCTGCCAATTCATTTTTCATGGGTAGAACACATGTTGTGATTATGGCATCCTTAATCTACTGCCAAGAAATTTTCACTTTCTGGAGAAAAGAAAGACAAGAACTAGAAAAAAGCAAAAACTAGTGTAGAGACCACTTCTATCCAGATAGAATGCACTATTCATGTAATGTTAATGTGATAACATTAATTCTTTGGCTACGTTTCTATACTGAATTCACTATTAATAATAAAATTGGTAAAGTGCTTGTGTGCCTCTGAGAGTCATACTATGCTTTTTTATATTCCATTAACAAATTAAAAATTTCTTTTTACTAATTTTTTTGTTTTATTATCATCCATAACAAGAATGACACAAGTTAGAGATGAGATAGTTACGCAGATGTGGAATGAATATTTCAAGAGACATGTTTAATTGCATTAAAATAATTTATCTTTTGAATTAATTTTTTTGTATAAAAGATGAACTACAATTGAACTACTCTCCAATAAATGAACTAATATATATTAATTAATTTAGATTTCGCAACAAAATGTTTGTTGAATAGAGAAATGACTGATTTATTGACATTAAAATTAATGTAATTCAACAAATCAATCATTTTTTTTACATATAAAATATCACAAAATAAGTATATCAGAAAATTACGAAGTAAACGCATTTTGCAGTTTTCTATTTGTGAAAATAATTTTTCAAAATCATAAAGAGAACATATTTTCAAGAATCCTAAAACAAACAATCAAAATCCAAAACTCAAAACAAAATTCAAAACTCAAAATCCAAACACAAAGAGAGTCCCAAGGTTCTGTGTAATTTCATCGATTAAAAAATATTTCTTCACATTTTAAAATTCACTTACCTTTCATGTGGTTTGCATATCGTATTCCCCACAGACTACTTTTTAAATCATTTATTTATCATCAAAATTGAGGTTGTATACATAATTAAAAAATAAATATTTTTCAATTAATTACAATTTAATTTGTTAATTCCCGTTAATTATTAATTAATTAATATTAAGAGACTTTGTGCACATACAATTCTTTGAACATGCATATTATTTAAAGAATTGCAATTAATTATATACTATGTATACTTGATTTAAATATCAACAAATGCAGACTCATCACTAAGATTTCATTTTTATAAATTCATAAACTAAACCAAGATGTTAAATACAAATATTTGCTTTTTCACATTTCAAATAAACTTTAGCTAAAAATAGTATATGTTAGTCACTTCATTAAAAGTTAAAACTCGCATTACTCGAGGTAGTTTTAAAAGAAATCAGACCAATTCAACGAATGGGTTTTCAATACAAAAATCCCACGAAGGAAAATTTTAGTAATAGAGGTGTGGTAGACAAACATGAACATGAGACTTTCTTATGCCTTTTTCACAATTGGAAAAAAATAAAAAAATAAAAATAAAGACTACGATTCAAAAATAAAGTGTTAGAGTTTTGTTTTTATTCCTCATGTGATAAAAGATATTTTCAAATAAATTGTTTTCTCTCTCTCCAATTATAACCTTCTCTACACTCCTCCCCCCAACGCTGCCAAAAGCTCGTGCAATAAAACCAAGGTCCAGTTTTTGCTTATCCCTTGCAATTACATTGATGATTTTGATAAAGATAGGCCGAAGAGCTTTATTGATCACTTCCTTTCTACTCCACCTTCACCTATCTTTGTTTTGTAAGGAAAATCCACAAATCCAAAATCAGGTTTCACTCTATCTAGGAAAATCTTAGATGGATCTCTCACAAGCTATTATTAGTGGTGTTGATTCTGGTGGAATAGTGCATTGTGGGGTTAGGTGGAAGAGATGAAGTAATTGGTCCAAATAGTAACTGTTTACATAGATCTGATCACAATCAATGCACTACGGTTACAACTAGTCACCATTTTCAAAGACCTAGTCAGAAACAGTCACAACTCATATAGATCCAGTCACATTTAACATGGAATTGGTCACCAATAGTCACAATTCATATAGAACTGATCACAGTTAATACATTGTAGGTCACATGTAATCATAATTTAATTGTGTTTGTTGTTTGAGGTTGTGGTAGTTGGAGGTGGTTGCGTGTCATAGGTGGTGCTAGTTGTGATGAAGTACGGTACGGTACGGTAGGATTAGATGGAAGAGATGAAGTAATTGATCACAAATGGTCACATCTCACACAAATTATGTCATAATCAATGCATTATGAGTCACAAACCGTCACATTTTTCATAGACTTGGTCACAAACAGTCACAGATCATATGGACCCGATGACGCTTAAAATGGAATTCGTCATGGATAATCACAATTCATATAGAACTTGTCACAATTAATACATTATAAGTCACATATAGACTTAGTTTTCACAGACCTAGTTACGAACAGTTAAAGTTCATACCGACCTGGTCATTCTTAATACATAATAATTGATCACAAATAGTCACATTTCACACAGATTTGATAACAATCAATGCATTACGAGACACATACAGTCACCCCCACCCCCAATACCACCACCTTGCTAGCACTGTCACGACTAGAATAACACCACAACTACTTCCCACACAACAGATCATCCCACCCCAATCCCATCCATCCACCCACCCACCAGTATGTAGGGGTGGACAAAAAAATCGAAACCGAGTAAATCGAACCGAAAAAATCGAAATATTTTGGTTCTTGAAAAAAACATTCAAAATCGAAACCGATTTTTTTTTTTTAAAAAAAACGAAACCGATCGATTCTTAAAATCAAAACCGAAAATCGAAATCAAAACCGATAATTTTTTTTTTTTTTTTGAATTTTTCATTGAATTAAACAATAAAATATATTTATATTCACGCTTTAATGTGTAGACAGTGGGTCAGAGGAATATAAATTTACTCACAGTTTTTCCATTTGAAAAATGTTGTCTAGATTGGTAGTATTTTAATTAAAAATTCATGACTCATAATCTTTTTCAAGTAGAATCACACTTTAATATATAGACACTTAGACAGTGTATGAAATGTTGTTTGTTTGATACACTATTATTATGAAATTTAGTAATTTACTTTTAAGTCATTTCATACACTGTTATAGTATTATTATTTTGTGAAATTTACTTTTAATGAAATTCAAATGTTCTTGCTTCCTTGACGTGATTTCCATTTCAAATAAGAATGGTTTTAGAGTAGAATAAACTTTTAACTATCAAGATTCTGAGATTCACATTCGTGGTATATTATACATGAATTTGGACTTTAATTTTAATTGGAAGCTTTATTTGGTTGTATTTAACTTTAATTTTTGTAAACAATTAGTTTTTTTTTTGCATCGAATTTAATTTTTTTAATTGGAACTGAATAAAAATCGAAAAATAACCGAAAATCGAACCGAAACCGAAATCTTTCGGTTCTTGTCTTTGAAGGAACTGAACCGAAAGTTTCGGTTCCTTTAATAATCGAATTGAACCGATAAATGCCCAGTCCTACATGTATGTAGCAATGACCTCCATCTGGCCATCGTCTGTAACAACCTCCTTGTCGATGAGTATGTATAGCTGTTGTGCCTGTTGTTGGAGTCGAGTATCAGAGACGAAATGCCGAAGTTGCTGTGATGAGCTTTTGATTTTGTTGGCTAGGGTTGAATGTTATTGGGGGTGGTGGTGTGGCCTGGGTTTTTAATACATTAATTTATTAAATAATATTTTTAATCTTATTATTTAGCACTTGAATTATTATTATTATTATTATTATTATTATTATTATTATTATTATTATTATTATTATTATTTAAGTTTGTTAGTTATGAAAAGTTATTCTTGTAGTGTAGTTATTGTGTACTTTTTAAAAAAAAAAAAAAATTATTAAAACTACACATTTTCATTCATGGAATCCACAATTTTTATCAAAATTTCAATCACATATTTCGGTATTTTTTTTTTTAACAAATAAACTAAAAATCTTAATTTTTATTCAAACCAAACAATGGCTATATATCCTTGCCATCAAGAAAGTCAGTCAATTTTTTTTCATTAATCATAATAATTAGCAATAAGCTATTAAACAGTTAATTAAAAAAATAACAATCATTATAATTTGCATTATCTATTGAAATCAAATCTATACATATATATTAATAGGATAACTATCACCATTTTATGCACATATTTTCTCGCCTATTTTCACATTTCATTTTAGGAAATTTCTTATTTTTATCAATTTATTTTAATAGATGAATTATGAAAATTCAATTAATGCATGTAATAGATGATTTATAGATTTGTGAAAAACAATATCTATAAAAAGTCAAATTATAGATTTTTTTTCTTTTGATAATTATTGCATTATTTTGAAGTCGAAAACTATGCAATATGGGTGTCAAATCCAAGATCTCAACGAGAAATTTAATACAAACTACGAAATGATAGCAAACTCTAAACATATCTTTCGTAAAATCATTTTAAATACTAAATGTAAAAGTTTTACTTATATTTTTACTTTTTCAACATCCAATATTTTTAATTTATCTCATTTAAATCCTAAAACGATACCTATAATTTCTTATCTAAATTCAATTTGACCTAAATGATTAATTTTGAATCTTTTTCTTATCAAATTGAAAGAAACAATAAATATTTGATCTTTCTAAATAAATTCAATTAAAGAATGCGATTGAGAATAAACATTGAAAAAAAATTATTTTCGAATAATCAATTCTATAAGAATAAGTGATAAAGTCTTATATCTTGTAGGATAAACTCTCATTTATAAATTGAGATGTATAGATGATTTTTTGTATATAAAGTTAATTATATTTGTAATATTCATTCAATTAAATTTAATTAAAATTTGTTTTTCGTATTATTTATTTGTTACATTTATTTAAATATATGATTGCATATAAGTTTTTTACGTGTAAATTTAACAAATTGCAACATTTAATTTAAGTTTGAGCATTTTTTTATTTTTTAAAATGTTTGATAAATTTTGTTCGTAATGTATTTGTTTTTTTACATGTAATGAGATGAAATATTTTTTTTTAATATATTTAAATATCAATTATTGCATTAAGACAGTTAGTAAAAATTCTTATAATGCTATATGAGGAGTCGACAAATTAATTCTGTAAATGTCTATTATCTTCTTTATTTCATTTTACGATTTGAAAATTGTAAACATTTCAACTTTTAGAAATAAAAAAAATCGTAAACTCGACTTCAGTCATCAAATAAAAATTGTACAGTACAGAATAAGTCACATGTTCATATCTTACTTTGCCTAAATAGACTAAGAAAATTAGAGAATGAATATTTAGCTGTTAAAAGAAATATGCAAGTCGCAATTTTATATTTTACTTTTTAAAGTATTTTTCATTATATATGAATGCATAATTTATGTAGGACATTGTACTTTACAACTTATTCAATAAATAATTGTTAATTATATCTTCCGTACATCGTACGAGTGAGATTACTAGTTATTATAATTTGCACTAGCATTCTCACCCGTGCGATGTACGGAAGTATTAATGTCTAATTTTTTATTTGGAGTAATGAAAAAAAAGTCAATTGAATAAAATAGTTTAAAATATAAATAATAAATTTGTCATACAAATAGCAAAAGTTTAACAAATAAAGTACGACGATTACAAATTACAAATTAGAGTTAATCTAAGTTTTGGAAAACTTCTTTGAAGACCACGTTTGTAGTTGTATTACTTCATTCATGTTCTTTATTACAAATCATGATCTTTAAACCATTACAATTTGTCACCCTAGAAACTGTAACATATAATTGGCCGTGATTGAACACTAAATTTCTTAGATATAACCCAACATTTGATAGCGATTGCCCTTGGCTCTTGTTAATAGTCATTGCATACGATACAATTAATGGAAATTGCCTTCTTTGAAACCTAAATGTAAGTCTTGTGTCAGATGGAGTTAATGATATTCTTGGAATAAGGATTTAGTGACCTGCATTGTTTCCTGAAAGAATTTTCGCCTTAATTACATGATTTACAAGTTTTGTTATTATAAGTCTGGTACCATTGCACAGTTCAACTGAATGATCTATATTCCTCAACAACATTACAGGTATTCCACCCTTCAACCGTAACTCATGATTAGGCACACCCGAACATTTTATCCCATTCAAAAATTCTGGGGTGTGAAGATCTTGAAGTAAACCAATTTGTATTTGATTTGCAAGTCGCATCAGAGCTCGAATATGTCTTCATCTCAGCTTGATTACGCGATACCATATACTCGTTAATCATATCAACGGCATCAAGAGTTGTAGCAAGTATGACTCTTCCTTGAAGAAGGGAACTGCCATCAATCTGACCAAATACCGTAGGATAAGTGCTTTTTTACAATTTCTACAATTGAATAATTTGTCGCATTTAACAAATATCATCGGGTATCTCAATACATGACCATCATTTGGACCTCCTATGGTACCATCCCCGATGCTTGAAATCCAATATGAAATTTTTTTAATTCCATAGATTCATTATCTATACCTAGATTTTGAAGTCTCGCGTTCTTTGTCAATCTCAAAACCGTACAATATCTCTAAAGATATGAGGATTTTAGAGCTGCATGAACAATATCTTGTCTATTACCTTTAGGAATTATGGTAATATTTGTCTGAAATCTCCACCAAATACGATTGTATTTCCTCCAAAAGGTTGCTCCATACTCAATTGGTTGCTAAGCCTCATAATGTCTCTCATGGTTCTATCCAATGCTTCAAAGCAATATCTATTCATCATAAGTGCTTCATCCTAAGTAATTAACTTGGTTTTCACAATTAATTCTACCGATGGACTACCTTGTTTTATGTCGCACGTAGAATCTTCATTTTGGTTCGAAGGAATGGCAAATCTAGAGTGAGTAGTTCTTTCACCTAGTAGAAGAGAAGCTATTCCACTAGAAGCAACATTTATTATAATTTCACCCTTTGACCTTAGAGCAGCAGACAATGTTTTCCAAACAAAGGGTTTCCCAGTTCCTCCATATTCGTACCAAAAAAAATACCACCTTGGTCACTAAGAATTGCATCCATTATCTTCTCATAAACATTCTTTTGTTCATCCATCAAATTCGAAAAATTTCTTCTGTACTCATCTTCCAATGTCTTCCTGTCATAAGATAATTCATCATGTATCAATTTATTTCTGAAAACTGCAAAATATTCAGTATCAAGAAATGGCATCGATTGATAATCCCGCAGAGTCTTGCTTCTATTTCTTAAAATCTTCTCTATTTCCACCAGCACATAGTTTCTAATTTCCTCCTCACTTAATTCCAACTCTACATTTAAAAATACAAATAATCATAAATGCAGTAAAGTTGAAAAATTTTGTAATATATTTAATCGGTGCATATCTAATACATAAACAACAAAATAATACCTTGGTGATTCAAATTATTACACTGTCTATATGATATGTCTTCTAATAGATGTTGCTAGCATTTTTCCCACACAACTTCTGGTCTCAATAGACAATCTGTCAAAAGTAAAGTAGCAAATATATTTCTCAGAGAACGTGTAGTTGCCCAATGACCAGCCTCAGTAATTCCGTCGATGTATTCCCTATCATCATCCAAAAGTTCAAGTGCATAGCAAGCATCCTTAAAAGATTCATATTGAATTTCGTTAACAGTCTGGATTTGCTCATAACTCCTGGGACTACACACAACGTTAAGAAGTGTTCTCAAATAATACATTTCACCACTACCTGGAGGAACATAAAATATTCGTCCAATAGAAAAACCATGTTTCCTAGGTTGTCATTCTCTAGTTGGTTGCTTCCGTACAAACTTTGTTGGAAATTCTGCATATGTCAAATTACATACATCTAGAAATTTACTAGTCTTCCATCCAAGCCGTAAACATGATTTGGTTTACCATGGGTCGGTTGATTAACGATTCTATCGGATCAACATTTGAAAAAAATGATGTTCTGCTCATTTAGAATATGAAAACTTAACCGTTCAACTGGAGGATCTCTATATTGTATCTCAAAACCAAAAATTCTCCAGGAAGCTTCACATGGTGATATATTATGTATATATGCAATCGTAATACATACTTATTTTATCCACATTGTTTTCTGAATCTTCATTCTCAACACTTTTGTAAAATGAAGCAGTCATACGATCGTTTCCTTTGTTCACATACTTAAACATGCCCTTGATTGAACTTGGCTGATTGCATAATTCCACATTCATGTGATCATCGTAATTCATCAATAAGTATCGATTGTGTGGAACAACGTAATGATTATCAAGATCGGCACCGTTCTTATTCACAGTTCTCCCATTGTCCCTTCTTCTATGGATTGGATAACCATCCTTATCAATATTTGTACAATCCGTAAATTTGTTTGGAAAGTGCTTGGTACAACGACCATTAGCCATACACGAAGAATCTCTATTGAGATGTCCACATGGCCCGTGTGTCATTAAATCTTTCTAAGCAGCATAATATTTCAGATCATCGGCTTCATCAGGGATTTCGGCCGAAATTATCTTGTTAATGTCTTCTAGATTGGGATATTTGTCTTCTTGAGATAGAAACAGCAATATGTGAGCTTGTGGCAATCCACGCTTTTGGAACTCAACGGTATAAATAACTGAAAATAAAAAAAAATAAGAAAACCATATGGAAGATCAAATTCATTTTTAATCTAAAAAATAATCATACTAAATTGAATTACTATGAAAAAAAACTTACCTGATATGACTTTTCCAAATATCTTATTTTGTTTAAGATCTTTAATAAATTGATTCAATTTCAATTTGAAGACTCTGCATACTATATCCAGTCGGTCCTCTACTTTCAGTCCTCTTTTACGTACAAAACACTGAATTTCAGGCCACTTTGGATTACATGTAAATGTAATGAGCAGATCAGATATCCCGCCCACTTGCAAATTGCCATAGCATCTTGATAATTCTGAATCATATAATGTGCACAACCTGTGATAGATGGCAGTAGGACAACTCATTTTCCTTGCGTAGAAGCATTTGTCTCCCCTTTCAAAAATGCTTCTGTTAGTCCTTTGTACATTTCACCCCTCAATTCCTTTTGATTAGTTCGTATATACATCAGTCTGGAAGACTCAACCACCGTGTAGGCATCAACTAATAAAATCACCGATGATTCACTTTCCCTTTCTTGCAATCGAAATGAAAAGAATTCTCTCATACTTATCTTCTTACTTGAGGAAGATGAGCTTGTATTTCGATATCTCATTTGTATATCTTCCCTAAACCCATCCTCACCATATGGAAAAAGCAGAGGGTATTGAAGTGCAAGACATGACGCGTTCAACTCATTAATTCTCTGTAATGGGCCAGTGCTTGTTTCTATTATAATATCTCTGTCACTAGGTGAAGTTTTGAAGTCACCGACAATCAATGTAGCGACTTCCGAAATTGCTGGAAGATTACATCTTCTTCCATCTTTAGTTCTTCGTCCAATCAGCCTGAGTTTTAAATTTGGAGAATTTTGTTGACGAAATGTTTCTCTAACCATCCGAAAGGACTTTACTAAAAAATTATTTTCATCGTTAAATGTGGAACGAAAAAAATATGCAGTATATAAAAAATCTGCATGTTGTCAAAAACTAACAACATGTACATACCATATAGCCTATAAGCGATTTGAATCTTCATTTTCAGTGTCGTAAATGTACAGCTGAGCAAACTTTGGTGTCGAACCTTCGTTTGGCAACAAACTACCAATCATATGATAATTTTGTCCATGTAACTTGAACACCGGCGATGATTTACCTTTATTCAAAGTGGAATCTATCTTCCCTCCCATCGACGTGAAAGTGAACATTATATTGTAGGAACAGATGTTTTCTAAAAACTGTTTACTCCTATCACTTGACCAATTTAACAAATTATTAAGAAAATTGCGAGGTCGTTGCAAAAATGGAAGCTCCACTTTTTCTTGCATACAACAGAGGGACAATTTTGGATTTTTCAAGTTAAACCACTTTCCAACTCGTTCATCATACTAAAATAATGCACCATAGTATTCACAGCTAAAATCTGGATCCCCGACGTCATAATATTCTGCAAAAATATAAAATAACTTTAGTTTGCCTTAACAACATATATCTAAATAAAATAAAAATTTATATATAAGCCAAGTCAACTCTATCGTAATTTTTTTTCAACCGTATATAGAGATACAAATAACCAATAAATTAGTACTAATTAATATTCAAATAGAAAAAAGATATTTTCCATGTTCAATGAACATTATATGTGAAATGATTTATGTATATAAAATAATTTTTTTGTAAATATTATAATAGTTAAATCATAGTAAACAACTTCTAAAGTTGTTTTTTTTTAACCAAAATATCTTACCTTGAAAATTCAAGCCTAGGAGGTAAATTTATTAAATGAAAAATTAATATAATCAAAGGGGGGGGGGGGACAACTGAATCTTACCTCCAAATAAAACAATGCAAAAGATACAACTAATCTACATGATGCTCAAATACAATCAATGTACAACAAAATGAAAATTAAAAAGTTTTAATTATAAGTGAAGGAAAGCCAATTTTGCCAAAGTCTAACGTTGTTATCTAATATAATGTCAACACATAATTCTTGGAATTTCTTACATTTACAGAAAAAATTAAATTAATTATCAAACGAAATAGATCAATCATTTATCTTCTTTGCAAAGTGTTGAAAAGAGATAGTTACAATTGTATTATTTTTTTAAAAATTTCTATATCCTCTTTGATTTATTCTTAGTATGGACACATTTAGTATTAAATTGATATTTTAATTATAAAGTACTAACAGTAAATTTGGAAATAGATTCATAGAAATGTATAAAAATAAATTTTTCAACATGAGAAATAATGTTCTATAAGTTCAAATAATTATGTTCTTCTCAAATATCATATTGAACGACTATATATAATTTTTCATATAAATAACAATTTTTGTATATTAATTATCGAATAGTTTCAAAACCGTATGTTGAAAATTATCTCACATAACGTTACTTCATATTTTAGAATTGGATAATAAAATTGGCCCAAGTAGATAAAATGGATCCACGTATAAAACCCGGTTGAATAGTTTTAAAAATAATAATAAAATAAGAGATTCAGAATACAATATTCTAGAACTAATCTAATCTAAAAAACTAAAGCCAACCATATTTACCTTGTTTGATTTCTACCAATTTTTTAAAAAAGTTAAGTTTTTGGAGAATATGAGTTGTAGATTGAGTTTCAAAGTCAACAATTGTAGGCCAAAAGTAAAATTAGTAATGTAGATTGAGTATTGTAGAAAAATGAGATTAAAAAAATAGGAACCAAACAGGGACATACATATTTCATCAATTTCACACTCATAATTCAACTCATAAAACATCATACACATGAAACAATTCATGTCGATCCAAATAAAAGGAGGTATCAAACCAAAATAAGTTAATTAATTACATTATTATAAGCATTTCACACTTACAATCCAAACCAGCAAATACAGAGCAAATAATCGCTTTTCCATCCAAACTAACCCATATTAATAAGTTAAAATCTAATCTAATACTGATTATACCTAGTCATTGAGAAAGATTGTAGCTTTGAAAAATGTCTTGTCTGAGTGTGAGAGGTTTGAAGCCATCGGATTCTAAAATTCCCTTCTTCCTTGATTTTAAAATTTCAATTCAAAATTCAAAGTTGAGATGATAAAATGTACAGCTATTGTTGCTTAGTTCCTATCTTAAAAGGCTTTCTTAAGTTGATTTGTTTTCACCAACTTACTTGTGCTCAAACTCATCTTGTATGTGAGCATGAAGTGCTTCCACAGCTAATGAGAATGACATAAACAAAAGAAACAGCTGTCTACACAAGCAGCAAACACAAAATATTACTGTGTTAGCCAAACATGCATTTGAGAGAAAGGAAGGGGTGAGAGCAAGACAGGGATTTAAAATTTGGAATATCATATATATTTTCTGTATAATAGAAATATAAAACCCTAAGTGAAGGAGAAATTATATACTGATAAATGATTATGAGCCTTTTTCTGAGAAGTAATTTCGCTACTGCTTTTACGCGAGCTCCTCCCATCACCAAGGGGTAATAAAAGGATTTAGTAATTAATAATTGGGCACAAATGTCAAGTACTTACAGCATTGGCAAATGCAAACAAAACCTCTAGCCTTTTGTACCTGGTGGAAAATACAAAAATTGAGCATGTCTTGTAACTAAATTAGACGACATTGAAGTTACTGCACATCGCCTGAATATATACTTATATAAAGAAAAGGAAGTACTAAACATGACAAGAAAATATGTAACTTAACATGACAATAAAATATGCTAATCACTTATATTATTAAAAAAGACATGACTAACCACAATAATCACCCAATGGATTCATAAAGGAAGGCAGTGCTAGATGTCACTGGACCAATTTCAATTTAATAGGAAGCTTAAACCATTAAAATGAATTCTAAGTTGTCTTTGAGTAAGTCATACATATCTCCCAAAAGAATCTCACCCATAGGCGTATACAGAATCAGGCTTTAGTCGAGAAGTAGCCATTGCAAAAAACGAAAAAATCAAGAGCCTATAGCCAAATGTCAAATGAAATGCATCATTGACAACATTTGTGGGATAACAATTTTTCAAGTAGTTTTGGCTAAGTCTTAAATTTTAAAAACAGATATTAAATAGCTTTACTTATCTAGTAAATTCTAAGTCAAAATGTTTAATATACTATTTGAAAATGAAAAATTATCACAGAAAAATGAAAGGGACATTAGTTTTCTAATATTCTTGGATTATGATCGCCCTCACCCCCTACACTACTGTCATTTTGTAGAGACTACCGTCCTGAAGAACCAATTTTGCGCACAAACGGTATGAGCAACTCAACATATAATCAAGATTTAGCTTATTTTTCCTCCTTAATACTATTTTCAATAGTACCGATTCATAGAGGAATAATAAATAAATTAGAACTACAAATCGAATCTGAAAATGAATTAAGTAAATTTAACATATACCTTGAGTCATTGGGGTCCTAGTTTCACCCATGGCATCTGAGATCCTTCAGTCACTGTTGATTTTCTTCTCCAACTTCGAAATAAACAGAGAGTTGAAGCTCCAGCGTTTTGAGCAATCTGAACCAAGTTACACATTTGGGTTTATATTTTGTAGCATAGGCAACTCCAGACATGTTCTATATACAGAATCTAGTAAGGAAAGCCCTGGAGGTAAAGGTTATGCATCCGTCTGCATCGTCAATGACCGAACTTTGAAGGTTGAAGCACTACTGGAGTTGGAAACAAAAAAAACGAGTAGAAATTAGGGATTGAAATGGTTGAATGTGCCGAGGAAGCAAGATGCTATTATCGAGAGAGAGAAAGAGGTTGCGTGAAAAGCACTAACAATGGTTGCGAGAAAAGCACACCTCCGCCTTCAAAATAGTCTCTTGCCTCAAACAAATTTCAAATTAATTCCTCCAATTTCTCAACACAATCAGACAACTTTTTTTCCTAGGCGGGATTTGTAGGCAGGAATTTGAGCAGGATTTCTTCTACAACTATCCTCCTTTAATATTGTATAATATAAGATAAGATGTAAGATATAAGATAAGATAAAAGAAAATAAGATATAAGATAAGATTTTTTTTTCCAATTACAAATGTTTACTGATGGGAGTTTTTAGTTTTGTTAGTGGGTGGTTGATCACCAACGTTGTTGAGAGGTTTTTCTCCCCATACGAAGAAAAGGCACTTGTCTGTCCTCCAAAAACTAGTTTCACACCCGTGCTGTGCACGGACATATTTCATTGATAAAGTTTAATGTACTGACACGAAAAAATTGAAAAAAAATCAATAAAAATAAGAACAAAACGTTGTTATAATGAAATATGAAATATAATATAATATTCATCAAATCACAATTCACAAATACAATAATATGGGAAACAAAGCTACCGCAGTCGAAACAAAAATTCTTTGATGGTCTCGGCACAGTAAAACATCATACTTGACATCTTCACTCCCAAGTAACTGAAACCATTGAGTTGGCAAGATCAGACTCCCCAAATGTCAAAGTAGTATTGTATACCAAAGATTTAGTTTGCCCGGGAATGGCTTGTGCAAGACGAAATGGCCGCACATCAGCTTCCTTCAGCTTAGAGTAGCAGAAAGACCACAACAACTGAAACCACATCAAAATTGATAAATACATCACAAATCACAACCAGCAATGGACTAAAGATGAGAGTTTTTACTTGAGAACAAAATCACAAAATAATAGAGAAAGGAACTGAAAAGTAACTTGGAAATTGATATGCACAAGGAAAATGGTTGAGTCTAGATGCAATAAGACATTAAATTTCAATATTCAATCCAGAAAATCCAAATATAATAAGACTTTAGAGTTTCGATTTTGAGTTAAACAATATTTAATTGGTTCATGTTTTAATGTTGGGACTGAAACTGGAAAAATCCAAAACGGATGAAAAAACACAATTTGTACAGAAGACCATTCAGAGCATGTGCTAATATAGGTAGGCAGGCATGTAGTTGATGACAAAAGATAAAAGCACTTCCATTGGCCATGTTAGAGGATGTGCTTTCATCTGTTTGTTAGTTGAATTAAATAAACTGTCTTCTTCTAAGTGACTTCCCACTGGTTGTGACGTCTGGTGCAGAATCAGAGGGCCTTTATGAACTGATGTTAATACTCACTTTTCTACTCACTTGCAGGAAAATTGTGCTGAACTGTGCAAAAATATTAAAGACAAAGGGAACCGACTTTCCAATTTCTAAGCTGACTGCTCAAAATCGAAGAACTCAATCAAAATATTCTGGTACTCCTTGTTTAATTCAACAGGAAAACACCCTAAAATTCAACTTTCTCCGCCAACACGGCCCTCGATTCAATTGTTGAGCACAATAAATTAGTATCGATATGTAACAATTGGTTATTTTCAGAGGAACTATAGAATGAAAGACAGGGACGATGAAATGGATGAGAACGGGTTTCAAAAAAGAAAAAGAAATGGATGAGAATGTGAAGACGTTGAAGTTTATGATTTGCAGTTATGCGCACAACTCATACCACTGGAAATTTCCTAGAAATTATGGTAACTGATAGGAAAAAATATTTTTAATTATATATAGATATAGGCTGGCTATATACTGATGATTGCGGTTAACCACAACACAATTAAATTTACCAGAACAATTTGAAGGTGACAGCTTCCACCTCTTCCACCAACTTTCATTCGGCAGATGAGTTACCCTAGGATACCGTTTGATCCAGAATTTGTGGAGCGTAAATGGACTGAACATGGCCAAAAATCTCATCTTTATAGCCGTTGGTTAGAGAGAGTGTGAAAGGACTGCCCCTACTATTTTTGCTACTTCTTCAACTTCGGGTTCTTCTTCTTGTATCAGTTCCGGTTGGACATGTTCGGGTTGTGGAGGAGCTGAAGAAGCATGAGCTTCCAGCACCACTTGTATCACAGCCTCTAGCAGTGGCACTTTCAGTGCCACAAGAATCTGAATCACCAACTCGGAAAGTAGTAGAACCCGAGAAATCAAAACCAATATTTTAAAAAAAAAATTCAAAAATCAATGGTTTCTTTCAAAGGAGAGAGCAGGCACTTAACATGTTACAACCCCATTTTTATTTAGTCAAAGTCCTAGTTCAATAAGGACTAAAATGAAGTAAATATTTATTTTGGGTATATTTTACAATTAAATATATTTGAGAGGGTTTAAATGGATTATATAGAAGTTGGGGAATTTATTTTATTATTATAACTAGTTATGGACCTAAGTGTTAAGTAAAAAAGAAATGAGGGACTTGCCTTGAAAAAGTAGAGTTAGTGGTCCAATAACTAAACAATTAAACCTATTTTCTCTCACTTTTGAAAGAACCAGGAGCTGGGAACGAATAGGGGCAGAAAATCGTGAGAAAAAGGAAGAAAAAGGGGAAGGAAAAAAAAGAGGAGAAAAAGAAGAAGAAAAAGAAAAAGGGAAAGAAAAGGAGGAAATGATCTTGGTTGCCAACTCGAAATTAGGCTTCAATTTTCGTTCTTCAAGAGGTAAGAAATCATAGAATTATGAGATATTTGTGATAATTGATTAGGGATTTAACTTACTACTTCCATTCTTTTTCAGTAAACACCTTAATTTCCATCTCTATTTTCAGCAATGTAAGAAATTGAAATTATGGCAAACTCTAAAATTTTATTTGGGTTCTTGAATGTATGAAATGTTGGGGAAATCAATATTTTTAGTGAGATGATTATTTGAATGAATTGTTGTAGAGGATAAACTAAGAATATAAATGGAGCATTATGATTCATGATTTTATTAGAATAGAAAAGGGAATGTTACCATGCTATTGAGTTTGATGGTAAATTTGATGATTATAGATTATTAAAGAGATAAGAAAATTTAGTAATCTTATATTGATTAAAGGAATTTAAGAATTTTGTTAAGTATAGAGATTCTAAGTCATTACGGTCTTATATATATTTGGGGGTTGAAGTAGTCGTTTATGTGATTATTTATATTATATTTCAAGCGGTGAAGAGGAGGTTGGGAAAGTATATCGACCTTCCTAGTTGTGGCCTATATCCAGTGAGTGGAAAATAATTTTCTTAAGAAAATAAGTATTTGTTTAATGTATATTAATTCTAAAAGCATTATGAAATATTTATCTATTATAGTGCTTGTACATAATTATATAAATTGCAGAACTTGATTATTTTCAAGTGTTAAGTTTACAGCATGATTTTTAACATAAAGTGAAGCTTTATTAATAAGCAACTCTTTTAAAGTTAGATTCAGTTCAGTTAAATAAATCACGTTTTGAGAAATATTATATCAGTAGTAAATATTCCAATATATGTAAAGAGATTTTAAAAACCACCAGAAAGTATCCAGGTGATTTTACCCGCTCTGCACTGATGTGAATCCGTTTCCACAATGTATGACCAGATATAGTGATTTTACCCGCTCTGCACTGATGTAAATCCGTTTCCACGGTGTATGACCAGATACAGTGATTTTACCCGCTCTGCACTGATGTGAATTTGTTTCTATAGTGTATGACCAGATATGTTATTTTACCCGCTCTGCACTATTGTTAATGTGTTTCCATAGTGTATGATCAGTTTATAGTCTTCAGGAAGCTCTGCACACGTACGACCAGAATTACAGAATTTTAGAATCACAGAATTACAGAATTTCAAAATTATCAGATTATGGGTACCTTTGGTGTGATTTTTCAGTATTATTATAGTTTACCAGAATTCAAGAATTTTATAATACAGTTATTTAATTTACAGAATATAGATTTCAGCTTATAGTATCTGGAAATAATATTTTACTCTTGTTTTTATTGATATAAGGTTATTTATATTCACCTGATTTACAGTTACTCATCTAGACTAAAAAGTGAAGTGCTTTATGTTTCAATTATGTTTCAAGATAATGTATGTATAAGATTTAAAGAATAATTAAAGCTTTTCCAGTATATATGCAAAAACGGGTAAAGTATATTTATTTTCGAGCTATCCACTCATTGAGTTACAAACTCACGAAATCCTTCTCTATTTCTCTTATCAGATAGTAGTTGAGTTGAGCAACATTGGAGCCTGTTGATCCACCGAGTTGAGCCGCATTTTGTTACGAGTTGCATAACTCATTCTGTCATTTTGTATAATTTATATTTCTTTTGGAGTATGCTTATCATGTTAGATAAGCCATTTTTGAGTTTGTACATAAAAGTTGGGCTCGTTGCATTTTGCATAGTCAGTATAATTTGGGGCTTTTTAAATTCTGAAACACAGAAAGGTCAATTAACAAGTAATTATTTTGATTACTTGGTTATTATAGGGATATGAGTTCCCATTTGAAAATCAAATTTTTATGTTTGAAAAAATTGTTTTTTTTCAGGTGGCTTTTAGTCCATTTTCTAAAGGAAATTTTGTCAATTTTTTTATAAATATTTTTCATAGTCAATTAGTCAATGTAGCTTTGGTGGTAAGTCTAGTATCTAGCTGGCGTCTTCCACCGGCGCACGACACGTCTTGAGTCTATTAGGGTGATTTGAGATGGGTCGTGTGACGACCCGAAATCTTGACCATTCGAGTGCCACTAAAAGTGACTCATATCATATTATCGAGACTTAAATAGTAATGTAAAATTATTCAAAAGAATAATTAGAATCCCATAATTTTATTTGTGAATATAAATAGAACATAATTTTCTTACATAAAGTTCAACATAATTATCTCATCAATCTTAACCACTTTTGCCACTTCCATGTTGACCGCCTCGAACCTTCAATTATCTGAAAATGGTAAATATCGTAGAGTGAGATTTATAAAATTCCAGTAAGTATACCAAGCATAAATTTTCTTTTGAAAGCATATGGATCATTTTCATCATAACATAGGATAGGATCGAAATACTCATAAATATAGGGAGACACAAGAATTTTACCGAACTTAAATGGCAAGAATTCTTATGTGTAGCGCTACTAAACTCCGGTCCCCTTAGCATAATCATAAACATATCATATGGAACCCATAACAATCTTGTGAGATTGATTTCATAGCAATGATCCAAACATTTTCATAAAAACATAAAGATATACTTACTTGTCATAAAAACATACTTACTTTTCATAAAAATATAAGGTGTATTTACCTTTCATAAAAACATACTTACTTTTCATAAAAACATAAGATATACTTACTTGTCATAAAAACATACTTACTTTTCATAAAAACATAAGGTGTATTTACCTTTCATAAAAACATACTTACTTTTCATAAAAACATAAGATATACTTACTTGTCATAAAAACATACTTACTTTTCATAAAAACATAAGGTGTATTTACCTTTCATAAAAACATACTTACTTTTCATAAAAACATAAGATATACTTACTTGTCATAAAAACATACTTACTTTTCATAAAAATATAAGGTGTATTTACCTTTCATAAAAACATACTTACTTTTCATAAAAACATAAGATATACTTACTTGTCATAAAAACATACTTACTTTTCATAAAAACATAAGGTGTATTTACCTTTCATAAAAGCATACTTACTTTTCATAAAAACATAAGATATACTTACTTGTCATAAAAACATACTTACTTTTCATAAAAACATAAGGTGTATTTACCTTTCATAAAAACATACTTACTTTTCATAAAAACATAAGATATACTTACTTGTCATAAAAACATACTTACTTTTCATAAAAACATAAGGTGTATTTACCTTTCATAAAAACATACTTACTTTTCATAAAAACATAAGATATACTTACTTGTCATAAAAACATACTTACTTTTCATAAAAACATAAGGTGTATTTACCTTTCATAAAAACATACTTACTTTTCATAAAAACATAAGATATACTTGCCTTTTAAAAGATTAAAATGAAGTGTAGTAGTAAATAGACCAAAACTTTCTTGACCACCTTGAATTTCTCTTACTTGTGGATTTTGTCAAGAGATTGGAAATAAGTGTATATGTGTAGAGTTGTGTGTAAAAGAGATGGGTTTAAATAGATGTATAAAGTTGGAATATTGTAAACATAATCATTCAATTCTATTAATTTTAACACATCATTTTCTTAAAGTAAAGCACCATTCATATACTTTTCCATATTTATACAAATAATATGCTCTTCATGATTATATATAATGGAGTATATAATTCATTCATATACTTTTCCATATTTATACAAATATTATGCTCTTCATGATTACATATAATGGAGTCTTATCAATCATTCATATACTTTTCCATATTTATACAAATATTATGCTCTTCATGATTATATATAATGGAGTATATAATTCATTCATATACTTTTCCATATTTATACAAATATTATGCTCTTCATGATTACATATAATGGAGTATATAATTCATTCATATACTTTTCCATATTTATACAAATATTATGCTCTTCATGATTACATATAATGGAGTATATAATTCATTCATATACTTTTCCATATTTATACAAATATTATGCTCTTCATGATTACATATAATGGAGTATATCAACCATTCATATACTTTTCCATATTTATTAAATTAAGATTCTCATAATTATTATATATAATGGAACCTCTCATGCTTGCATATATTTTCTTAATTTCAATAATAAAAATAATTTTTGTATAAATAAATATTGGGATAACATTGAATTAAGTACTTGGACTTAATATACTTTAAATCAAGAGAATGGAGATATTTTTAGAATTTCGGAATTTAATTTAAAATCGAACGATCTCGATTATTTCTTGACTTGGCTATACGAATACGTCGCGGCGTTAACTTAATAAAAATGGGTGAAATAGTAGCGACACGATTTTCTATTAAAATAATTATTAATCGCGTAAAAATTCTTGGTCGCTACAAACTTACCCCCTTAAAATAATTTCGTCCTCGAAATTAAACTTTCTTGATCTTATGATTTCTGAACACTTAATCAGAATCTCTTCTCTTCTTCTCTTAGGTAGTATCATTGCTACTATATTTAACCCACTGGACTTTGACTAAATGCATATCTTTGTTTTTCTTAAAAACATGGACTTTTCTATCAATAATAGACATATGTGTCTACTCATAAATTCTGACTCAAAAGGAAAATTCCCAATCGTATGTGATATTTCATCATGTCTTGTAGTACTCATGTAACCTGTCACTTATCATCGTATCATGTGACCTCAAATATTCGTATTAATATCTCTAAAATTTCAATAAATCTTTACTAACATATCATACCATAATAATTAGTCATTTCTTCTTATCACCAAATATCCCAAAGTAAATAAAATGGTTACCTGAATATTCCCTATGTAATATATCCAAACATATTATTCATCAATCAACATAATATCATCAGCTTATCTTTTCCCATATTTGTAACCAAAACGTTCTGCAAAATTCAAATAAATAATTAGCTCCCAAATAACTAAAATTCTTCACTTAATTGTCACAACATTTCCCGCAAGGTATTTCTTTCACTTGTACATACTTATGAATTCTGATTCGATACGGTCCTTATTTCACTTTCACGTATTCCCGTATCATCACACCATACCTTAATTACTTATTATTATACCAAAAATATCAGTACCAAATCCAAGAAAATATTCTGTATCTCAAAATCTTATCATCAAATCTTCCTTTATCGATAAAATTAAACAGCGCATTAATTCTTGTCTCTTCTTTTCATTATTCTATTCCGCGCTTTCTTGCTGGAATCAATATCAGATGGATCCACTTAGTTCCTTTATACCTTTAAATAGATCATGTTGGGAAGAGGTTAGATCCATCAAAAATGGATATCATCCTTTCAAACATTCGCAAGTATTATTCCAATCTTCCTATGAATGATCTGAGAAAAATTTATCGAATTAGGCTCGAAAGGTTGAGGTTGCTGATGGCTCATGGTATTCCAGAAGATGTTCGCTGGTTGATCGAAGCAAAAGTTCGATTATCTGGTGAATTACCTATGACATTTCCAAAGCACATGCCTGGTTTAGGCAAAAGCACCTTCGCAAAGAAACGAAGAGCAAAAAGGCTGAATGGTTGCTACAAATGTGCTCGTTGGAACTGTGATACTCGTTGCAAAACAGTAGGATATTCTTCTACTAATCGGGATGATAAAATCAATTTCATAAAGGGTGGACTGAGTAAGGAGCCTTTGGATGATATTCGACTGACTCTTGAGACGCACCCAAGTGGTTATGTGCAACGTGAACTTCTCTCCTTATACGCTCAGTTTAACGAAGACAAAAATCGTTATAGTCTCAAAAATATAACTGCAAAAGATCCTGTCTGCCAGTCTGTTTTACACAATGAGGTTGTGGCAAATCAGCATTGATATAAGGTAAATCTCTTGATACATATTTAAAATATTCTTCTGTTTCCTTTCACGCGTTTTGATAAAGGTTAGTAAAAATATATTTTCCTTTCTCGAGGTTTGATAAAGCTGGAAAATAAATCACCGAAAGATGAAAGCTTTGATAAAATAGTCAAAAGTAGGCTGATTTTGTCAAAAGTAAATCTTTACTTTTTCAGAATCAATCAAAAACAGTAAATTTTTCCGGCTTTAAATAGCCAAACATATTTCATAGTTCAGGCATCCCAAAATCACATCTTCTTCGTAAGTTTTCTCTTCTATACTATCAAAGATGGAAGCACCAAAACTTCGACAGATCAAAACTATTTGTGTATTTTGTGGATCAAAAGTGGGGAAAGGCTTCAGTTATCTAGAAGCGGCCGTAGATCTTGGAAAGAAACTGGGGGAAAAAGGTATCACTCTTGTGTATGGGGGTGGTAGCAGTGGTCTAATGGGTTGTGTTTCCCAATCTGCTCTTGCAGAGAAATCAAAAGTAATCGGTGTCATACCTGTCCCTTTGGTAGATGTTGCAGGAAAAACACGAGGGCATGAAGTTCAAACATTATCCATCCATGAACGCATAACTTGTATGCTATATGGTTCTGATGCCTTTATAGCCCTGCCCGGAGGTTTTGGTACCTTAGAAGAAATCTTTAACATTACCTCATGGGCTCAACTAGATCTCCATACTAAGCCTATTGGGCTTTTGAATGTTAACAATTTCTTTGATGGCTTGTTAACCTTTCTTGATTATGCTGTGGAACAGGGATTCATCTCTCCATTTTCCAGAAGGCTTCTTATTTCTGCTCCTACTATTGATGAACTACTGGATAAGCTGCAGTCATATATCTCAATACAAGATCCAGTAGGGGTTAAGATAGATTGGTCGCAAGGAAGGGGAATCAAGCGAAAATGGAGTCCGGTTAATGTAAACTTAACTTTATGAATCTTAGAATAGGTAGGGGTAGAGTACGGAGTATTCTTACTCTCGAGACACCCCTCTAATTTCTTAGGATTTTCCTTAATATTTAAATCTTGTGTGTACCTCAAAGGTTCCAGGTGGTAGATTACGGAGTATTCTTACTTTCGAAACACACCTCTTTGAAGGTTTCTTTATTTCCTCAAAAGGTCAGAGGTGGTAGGATACGGCTACTCCGGAAACACATCTCTCAATTTGAGGAATTTCCCATGTTGCTTTCTTTTGCTTTTGCGTGTTTCATGTATTTCCTTTCTAGGGTGACTCTTGTGTGTTCTCCTTATGAGAAAATAATAATATCTCTGTTATCATCTACTAAATCTCGTTTGTGATGTAAATGAACTTGTATGTCTAACCTCAATTCTCTTAGTGACTGCATACCATACTATGCTCTTAACTCCAAACGATAAAATTCTAGGCAGTTTTCCTTTGAAATTTGGACTTATCCAAATCGTAAGCATACTTCATAACTCACAATAATAACTAATTGTACATTTGATCAAAATTTCATCAAACTTCAATATCATCATAAATATTCCAGAAAATCAATTCATAATTCCTCAACATAGAAATTTCAAATCATAATTTCTAATATCACCATATCAAGTCCTTATTTCTCAATAATTAAGAGCCTAAACTTTAAATCTCCAACTTCATAATTCTTCTCATAAAAATCTCAATAAAATCATATCACTTATAATCTCAACATCTCATCATAACTTCATAAAACTGACTTTCTATTTCTCGTTTAATCTAAACGATGAATAATTCGAAAATATTATCTAGTCCTTTCTGTTGACTTCTCATACTTAGTGCCATGTCTAAAATAAATTATGCAAAGTCCATTTAGGGCTCATCATTTCTAAACTTGACGACAAAGATTATTTTGAAAATCATTCGTAAATCATATTTTTCCCATTATGCTCAACACCCGTTCTCTTTCTTTCTTTTCTTTCTGAATTTTTTTTTTTTTTTTTTTTTTTTTTTTCAGAATTGAAACTTGAAGAGTGGTACCAATAATCATCCACAGTTTTTCCTTGCTTTTAAGCAAATGTAGTGATAAAGGGATAAATTATTGAACCGAAAATTGAAACTTGAAGAGGAAATACTAATAATCATCCACAGTTTTTCCCTTGTTTTTACACAAAGGTAGTGATAAAGGGATAAATTATTGTACAAATTCATTATCAATTTTGTTTGTTTAATATATTATTCCATATATTTTGGGCAAAAGTTACATCCCAACTTAATTTCTAATTGAGTCAATCTTACTAAGCTTAATATGCACCAAAATTCATATAAATATCCTCTCTGTCTCATGATTCTACATTGAAAAGAATAAAAAAATTGAGTCTTCTATCAATTTATATCATACTTGACATGTATATTATGTGTAACACATAAAGATTCATAACATATGAATATTTCATACTTAACATGCTTCAATATAATCATAAATGCCATGTAATTGCTATTATACATAACATACCTGGTTCGAGGAGTCAAAACGTGGAAGGTGACATAGTAGAGTGATGAGTTAAAATATTTCATATAATCTTATTTTCCTTTAATCAACAATAATTTAATGTGGTTGTATCCAAATCAACATTTTCTTGAATCATAATTCCTATTTAATCACAGTCTTCAAAACAAATCCAATATCGATATAGTAATTATCTCCCCATCAATAATTAATAACTTAACCTAAATAAAATTTATCGTCAAATCTTATTTTCCTTTAGTCCCCGAACTTCTAGAAATTTATCAAAGACATCAATATAAACATCATATCACTAACTAATTATATTCCATAAAATTTTCAGGACATTACAAACTCTCTTGCTTAAAATGAATTTTGTCCTTGAAATTCGCACATCAAATTTCATCATGCTTTTCAAAATCATAACCATACTTGACATGTGAAAATTCAAATTTTTTTTTTTTTAATGAATATTGATTTCGTTCACTGTTCATCATGAATAGCACGTCGTTTTACTGTTCACGTGAATAGTGATTTTTTTTTTTTTTAAAAGAAATAAAATTTCAAAAATCTACAGAATCGTTTTTAAAACTCTTATCTCTGATACCAACTGTGACGACCCGAAATCTTGACCATTCGAGTGCCACTAAAAGTGACTCATATCATATTATCGAGACTTAAATAGTAATGTAAAATTATTCAAAAGAATAATTAGAATCCCATAATTTTATTTGTGAATATAAATAGAACATAATTTTCTTACATAAAGTTCAACATAATTATCTCATCAATCTTAACCACTTTTGCCACTTCCATGTTGACCGCCTCGAACCTTCAATTATCTGAAAATGGTAAATATCGTAGAGTGAGATTTATAAAATCCCAGTAAGTATACCAAGCATAAATTTTCTTTTGAAAGCATATGGATCATTTTCATCATAACATAGGATAGGATCGAAATACTCATAAATATAGGGAGACACAAGAATTTTACCGAACTTAAATGGCAAGAATTCTTATGTGTAGCGCTACTAAACTCCGGTCCCCTTAGCATAATCATAAACATATCATATGGAACCCATAACAATCTTGTGAGATTGATTTCATAGCAATGATCCAAACATTTTCATAAAAACATAAAGATATACTTACTTGTCATAAAAACATACTTACTTTTCATAAAAATATAAGGTGTATTTACCTTTCATAAAAACATACTTACTTTTCATAAAAACATAAGATATACTTACTTGTCATAAAAACATACTTACTTTTCATAAAAACATAAGGTGTATTTACCTTTCATAAAAACATACTTACTTTTCATAAAAACATAAGATATACTTACTTGTCATAAAAACATACTTACTTTTCATAAAAACATAAGGTGTATTTACCTTTCATAAAAACATACTTACTTTTCATAAAAACATAAGATATACTTACTTGTCATAAAAACATACTTACTTTTCATAAAAATATAAGGTGTATTTACCTTTCATAAAAACATACTTACTTTTCATAAAAACATAAGATATACTTACTTGTCATAAAAACATACTTACTTTTCATAAAAACATAAGGTGTATTTACCTTTCATAAAAACATACTTACTTTTCATAAAAACATAAGATATACTTACCTTTTAAAAGATTAAAATGAAGTGTAGTAGTAAATAGACCAAAACTTTCTTGACCACCTTGAATTTCTCTTACTTGTGGATTTTGTCAAGAGATTGGAAATAAGTGTATATGTGTAGAGTTGTGTGTAAAAGAGATGGGTTTAAATAGATGTATAAAGTTGGCATATTGTAAACATAATCATTCAATTCTATTAATTTTAACACATCATTTTCTTAAAGTAAAGCACCATTCATATACTTTTCCATATTTATACAAATAATATGCTCTTCATGATTATATATAATGGAGTATATAATTCATTCATATACTTTTCCATATTTATACAAATATTATGCTCTTCATGATTACATATAATGGAGTCTTATCAATCATTCATATACTTTTCCATATTTATACAAATATTATGCTCTTCATGATTATATATAATGGAGTATATAATTCATTCATATACTTTTCCATATTTATACAAATATTATGCTCTTCATGATTACATATAATGGAGTATATAATTCATTCATATACTTTTCCATATTTATACAAATATTATGCTCTTCATGATTACATATAATGGAGTATATAATTCATTCATATACTTTTCCATATTTATACAAATATTATGCTCTTCATGATTACATATAATGGAGTATATCAACCATTCATATACTTTTCCATATTTATTAAATTAAGATTCTCATAATTATTATATATAATGGAACCTCTCATGCTTGCATATATTTTCTTAATTTCAATAATAAAAATAATTTTTGTATAAATAAATATTGGGATAACATTGAATTAAGTACTTGGACTTAATATACTTTAAATCAAGAGAATGGAGATATTTTTAGAATTTCGGAATTTAATTTAAAATCGAACGATCTCGATTATTTCTTGACTTGGCTATACGAATACGTCGCGGCGTTAATTTAATAAAAATGGGTGAAATAGTAGCGACACGATTTTCTATTAAAATAATTATTAATCGCGTAAAAATTCTTGGTCGCTACAGGTCGTGACATAACACTTGTGCCTTCTCCTTGACATCGCCCTCAGATATCTCGAATTTACCCAAACCACCCACGAACCGGGCCATAAACCACCATCGTCATCAACACCAATCTAACAGTCACCAACTAACTGCCTTTCAGCCTCCGAACCCGACACCCAAAATCCACCACCATCAGACACCATAGCCGGATTCAACGCAACAAAAAATCACAGCCTTCATTGGCCCAACTCACCACAATCAAAAACATCACCATCATCGAATCACCAAAATCGCCACTCCAAATTCTCCGATCAACTCCCAATCAAAGCACAAGAAAACCTAAAACCAAGAAAATAGTTTGACCCAGAATTCTGGATTTGAACACAAGTGCACTGTGTATAGGAAGAATCGTAAATAATAACCACCCACAATACCACTCCATAAATAACTTATGCTAACTGCCAAAAAAATTTCAAAATAAATATATAAATTAATTCAGTTTACAATTGATTCTTAGATTTTGTTCCAAATTAAAATTGAATTGAAATTCTCAGAATCACTATTACTTTTATTAATCTACTAGTTGTCTACCCGTGCGATGCACGGAATATATAATTTTTAAATCATAATGTTAAAAACATTTTGATTCAATCATATCAAATAAAAAACATAATTTAAATGAAATTTCAATACAAAATGTTATAGAATTTGAAACTTTAAAAAAGATAAAACTATTCAAAATAAAAAAATGTTACATGTACATTTAGTATACCGCACCACACAAAATTTGACATTCATTTAAATTTTTTATATAATTTTTTTTAAAAACTTTTATTTACATTTTTCTCTGAAAATTTGCCCACTTCATCATCTATTTCCCTTTTAATAAGTTATAATTTATTATTAACTATATTTTTTAATGTGTTACTTAGATATATTTTATTTGAAATTCAATATATTAATTAATATATTTTATTTTTCCTTATTTTTTAAATATGTCAATTTTTATCAAAATAATGAAATAATTAAGCCTCCATTTGGTAATAATTTTTGTGATATGCTTATTGAAGAACCTACTCATTTATTGACATATTAGGAAGTAAAATTTAAATGATTTTATTTATTTATTTTCAAAATATATTGATTCAAAATCTTCATTTTTAACTTAACAAATTTATATTGCATGGATTTTTTATTTTCAAATATATTAATCCGAAATTTTCAATTTCAATTTAACATATTTACATAGATATGACATTTATTTATGTTCAAATATATTAATACAATTTTTTGATTTCATAAATAAAATAACATATTTACATAGATATTATATTTATTTATGTTAAAATATATTAACTCAATTTTTTCATTTCCTACATAACACATTTACATAAATATCACATTAATTATGTTCAAATATATTAATCTAGTTGTCTACCCGTGCGATGCACGGAATATTTAATTTTTATTTTGAAAATATCTTGATTATATAATCATATCAAATAAAAAAAAACATAAATCAAATAAAATTTCAATACAAAATATTGTTGAATTTGAAACTTTAAAAAAGACAAAACTAATCAAAATAAAAAAATGTTACATGTATACTAAGTATACCGCACCACTCAAAATTCGACACTTATAAATTCTTTATATAAAATTCTTTTGATTTTTAATTATATTTTTCTCTTAAAATTTTTCCACCTCATCACCTATTTCCTTTTTAATATGTTATAATTTTTTATTAACTATATTTTTTAATGTGTTACTCACATATATTTTATTTGAAATCCAATATATTAATTAATATATTTTATTTTTCCTTATTTTTTAAACATGTCAATTTTTGTCAAAATGATGTAAAGATTAAGCCTCCGTTTGGTAATATTGTTTGATTTATAAACCTGTATAAATGATTTTGAGATAAAAAATAATGACTAAAAACTGGAGAGAAAAATATGTGTGGTTAAAAAGTTGATAGAAAATAATTAATTATTTTTGTAACATGCGTATTGAAGATCCTACTCATTTATTGACATATTAGGAAGTAAAATTTCAATAATTTTATTTATTTATTTTCAAAATATATTAATTCAATTTTTAAATTTCTAACTTAACAAATTTATATAGCATATATTTATTTATTTTAAAATACATTAATCCAATTTTTTCATTTCCTCCATAACACATGTCATTGAGTTTAAAATTAAAAAAAAGAAAAAGAAGCAAAACTAATCAAAATAAAAAATGGTGCACACACAGTGTACTGCACCATTCAAAGTTTGACATTTATTTAAATTTTTTATATTAAATTTCTTTTGACTTTTATTTACGTTTTTCTTTGAAAATTTGCCCACCTTATCACCTATTTTTCTTTTAATATGTTATAATTTTTAATTAACTTTATTTTTTAATATGTTGCTTACATATATTTTATTTTTCCTTATTTTTTAAACATACCAATTTTTATTCAAAATCATGAAAGGATTAAATTTTCTACCAACTTATCATTAGCTGTAAAAGGTTGATAGCAAATAATTAATTATTTTTGTAATATACTTATTGAAGAACCTACTCATTTATTGACATATTAGGAAGTAAAATTTCAATGATTTTATTTATTTATTTTCAAAATATATTAATTCAAATTTTCATTTTTAACTTAACAAATTTATATAGCACGTATTTATTTATTTATTTTCAAATATATTAATCCAAAATTTTCATTTTCAATATAACACATTTACATAGATATGACATTTATTTATATTCAAATATATTAATACAATTTTTTTCATTTTCTATATAACACATTTAAATAGATATCACATTTATTTATGTTCATTTCCTACATAACACATTTACATAGATATCACATTATTTATATTTAAATATATTAATCTAATTTTTTTCATTTCCAATGTAACACATTTACAAATATTACATTTACTACAACTCTTACTAAATATGTAATAAATAATAAATTTTCCTACAAAATCTTTATCTTTTCTATATTTATTTTATTCATTTATTTTCAAAATATATTAATTCAAATTTTTAATTTCTATGTTAGCAAATTTATATAGCATGTATTTATTTATTTTCAAATATATTAATCCAAAATTTTCATTTTCAATATAACACATTTATATAGATATGACATTTATTTATGTTCAAATATATTAATACAATTTTTTCATTTCCTACATAACACAATTAAATAGATATCACATTTATTTATGTTCAAATATATTAATCTAATTTTTTCATTTCCAATGTAATACATTTATACATAATATATTTATTATAACTCTTATTAAATATGTAATAAATAATAAATTTTCCTACAAAAGTTTTTATCTTATATATATATATATATATATATATATATATATAGAATTGAGGAGAGAGAATCATTAAATGCAAATTTCCCTCCAAAATGACTCTCTCTCCTCACTTTTACTTTTATATATATAAAGATAAAGATAAAGATAAAGATACCACATTAAAAGTCTCTTAATTAGAGAAACTGTTTTGGACTATTTTACCCTCACATCTTTTTAATAATTTCATATTCATCCTTAATTTTAATTAATGTACATTTTTTAATAAAAATATTTTTCATACATTTACAATCTAAACTCTTCACTTTCTCACTAAAAATCTTTTAAAGAAAACTAATAAATTTCATATAATTTATAGTTTCTAATACGTCATTCAATTAATATGAGAAAAAAGTACATCTTGAATTAATTTTCTTACATGCATATAATAATTAAAAAAAGGAAAAAAAAAAAAAAACTACTTCCAAAAGGCCTTAAAGGGATATTTTTTTATTATTATTATTTTACCTTCAAACTTTTTAATAATATCATATTTATCGTTAATGTTAATTAATGTACAATTTTTTAACATTTTATTTTATTTTATTTTCATATTGTCAATAAAAAATATTTTTTATATATTTACAATTTAAACTCTTTAATTTCTCACTAAAAATCTTTCAAATAAAATTAATAACTCTCAGATTTTAGAGTTCATAAACATCATTTAACTAATGTGAGAAAAAAATGTGTATTCCCTGAATTAATTTTCTTACTTGAAAAAATAATTAATTAAATAAATAGAAAATCATTTTTGCCTTCTACATTTAACATTTTATTCTCGATTAGTCAAATTTTAATTTTAATTTTCTTTGTCAAATATTAATTCAACACTGATTATATTCTCACCACACTCATAAAAATAGAGTGCTTTGAAGATTCACTTCTTTGTTCAGAAAATCAATTATTGAAGTATGATGTGCGTAAATTTATTTTTCTAAAATATTAATTGTATGAAAAATTAATTAAGTTTTATTTTCCAATCAATTTAAATTTTTATTGTATTAACCTTTTACGTTGAAATTCTGAAGTACAAATTTCTTAAGAAGATCATTTTTTTATGTTTTAAGTTGGTTTATATGTATTTATTTTTATTTTGTATTCGAATTTTGAAGTGAAATTTTAGTTTTCACGGTTTATAAAAATGTCACGAGTTATGCGCAACCATAAGTTAATATTCAGTAAATATATCATGTATTTACTATGTCAAACAATGAAAAGAAATCATGAGGGGATATTATTTTTGTTCCAACAAATCGATGAACGCATCTCATTAGGTTGTAACAAAATTCGAGATGATGTTTTGTGGTAATTCTATTAATTTAAAGAAATGTGTGTGCTATGAATCAATTTGTTGAGTTAGGAATTTGAAGGTATCGATTTCGAAACAATTTTCCTGATCAAACATTTTCTAATTAAATATGATATCTTTTATGTGATCTTTAATCATACCTTTGTAGGACACATAGATTTGATACATCTCATTTTTTCTCAGACATGCATGATCAAATGATGTTTATCACTCTTTTTCCCCCACAACAATGGATTAATTATGAACTATATACACACATGAAAGAAGAAATCCTCTTAACTTCAGTTTTTTCGAATAATGTAGCCTAGGAATACATTTGAGGAGATACAAAATTTAAATAAGTCAAAAATCAGTAATTAGAAGAAAGATGATGATATTTATATTGATAAATATATTGCGTTCTTAGAAATTTGAATAATGTTTATGGTAAATTGAGTTCAATATTGAGATTGTTTAAATCAACATTTTGAATATTTTTTATGTAAAACATATAGGGAAATTTGGACAATTTTATTCAATTTCAAAAACATAAACACTTGAATAAAAATATCATAATATTGTTAAAATATCATGTGCATCGCACGTGTATATATGTGTGTATATATATATATATATAAACATAGATTACTCCCCTCAAATTTTCCAAATTTTCCATAAATTCTACAAAATAAACCAAATTTAACCCCCTTTATCTCCACGAATCTCCTCTCAAACTTTCTGTAATCTCTTTTCATCAAAGTCTATTCAACGTAGTATCTCCAATTTTCCTATTCTCACGAAGCTGCCATCAAAGCTCGAGATTACGCTGGTAAACATGGTTCTAATCAGTTTCTACACACAGATTAAACAAGAGTTATGATTAGTGTTGAATCCTTTAACTAACGAATCTCTGGAGGTCAACCAAGAAGCGGGGCCTGGGGAGCAAATTCACTGCCGAATCTGGCTTGAAAATGACGGTATGTTTTATTATTTACTGTCAATTTTAGTCTAAAGCACTAGATATTTGGATGGAGATTTGGCTTTCATAATTTGGTATATGGGATTGATTAGCATTAATAACTTGAACTATTTTCTTTCACCCTTTTCCCACCACTCGAATGGCATCTAATTTGATTTCAATTTGTTCTTTGGTTTTCTACTATCAATTTAAGTCCTGCTTCGATCTTTGATAAATTCTCGCTTTTGTGTCTGCTCACTGTAATTTTGGAGATAAAAGATTCTTTTACTTCGAATTATGTGGATAAATTATTTTACTATGAGTTATATGTGAAAGGGGAATGAGTTGGACAGCTAAAACATTTGTTTGTTTGGCTTTGACCAAAAATAAAAAAATAATATAAATAGAAAAACATATTAAAATGTCTAAAGACATATTTACCCATAGTATGTTAACTTAAAATTTCTTTTTTTCCCCGAAAATCTGAGTTTGAAAAGAATTGAACCATGCACCTATTGTTAAAAAGTTTAAGAACTAAACCACTTGACCCAAGAACATTTTTTAAAACAAATATCTCTAATACATATATATTGTATTCTAAAAATTTTCTTTCCTATATAAATCTAATGTTCAAGGAATTGAACCTTGTACTTTTAGTTAAAAAGTTTAACAATCAAACCACTTGAACCAATAACATTTTTGGTAATAAATTATATCTAACAAATAAATATGTATTAAAAATATTATAAAGTCAATCAAAACACTGAACCAAAAACACTTTGAGGAAGAAGTTATATCTAATAAACATATAAGATTTTTTTAAAAATATTTTAATTTAAAATAGTAATGAATTGAACCTTTAATATTTAATATAAAAATATTAGAACCAACATTTTTTTGTAATAAGTTATATTTAATAAATATGTAATATTTTCTAAAAGTATTTTGGAAAAAAAAAAATTGAAGTTAGACATTTTATTTCATTTTATAATATCAAATAATTATTTTATAGACTTATTAAATGAAAATTTATTTTGTTTAACATAAATTGAATAGTTAATGTGCATTTATTATTTGTTAATTATGACAACTTAGGATGACTCCAAATGCTTATCAAGATGATTCATTCTGTTCACATGACAAAGAAAGGCAAATAGATTTGTTTTCCTTGAACTAGAGAACTGTTACGCTATATAATACTTTCGAAACCACGAGTTTAATGCCGTTCAAATAGAAAAACTTGGTAAGTAGGTTGAATTCGTTATTGTGTACACATAACGAGTTCAATGTCATTGCAGTTGAGAAGACAATAATACTTTAGGTCTGTTCATAACGAGGTCTAAACCGTTACTTTGTACACATAACGAGTTTCATGCCGTTCCAGTACAAAAAAACATAGTAACAAAGTTGATAAATTTGTGTGGTTAAAAAGTGATTTGAGAAAATGTGTTATTTATTGCTATAGATAGTTTTTGTCACTATAGGTACCTTGTAACGGAACTCACAACGACAAGAGAACTCTTTCGAGTTCTAAATCGTTACTTTCCACACGTAACAAGTTCAATGTCATTATATTTACTGCTTCGAATATATTCATAACGAGTTAGAAGTCATTACTTTATACACATAACAAGGTTTATGTCGTTACGACATATTTACAATAATGCCCTCGTTGTCTATAAAACTGAACTGTCAATAAACTCGCACAAAATTTGTCATATGGATATTTAAGTCGTTGTAACGACTTCAAAGTCGTGATCATTTGGTAAATCGTTCCAATGCAAAAATAACGATTTTGAGATTGTTGGAGTTGAAAATAAACTAAAACGATATAGATGTGGTTTCATTTGGTAAAATTAACGACATCGAGATTGTTTTAGTAGAAATGTTAATTAAAAATTAACGACATCGAGAAAATGTGTTATTTATTGCTATATATGAGTTTTTATCGCTATAAGTACCTTGTAATAAAACTCATAACGACAGGAGAACCATTTAGAGGTCTAAGTCGTTACTTTGTTCACATAACGAATTTAAAATCATTATAGTAAAAAAAAATGTAGTAACAAGCTTGAAGTCGTTACTATGTACACATAACGATTTTCATGTCGTTATAGTTACTGTTTCAGATCTATTTATAACGAGGTAGAAGTCGTTACTTTGTACACATAACAAGGTTTATGTCGTTAGGACATATTAACAATAATGCCCTCGTCGTCTATAAATCCAAACAGTCAACAAACTCGCACAAATTTTATCGTAACGATGTTTAAGTCGTTGTAACGATTTCAAAATCGTGATCATTTGATAAATCGTTCCAATGTAATAATATCGATTTTGAGATCGTTGAAGTTGAAAATAAAATTAAAACGATATATATGTTGTTTCATTTTACATATAACGAGTTAAATAACGTTCTGATTCAGCATCTGAAAATAACATAACGACGACTATGTCGTTTCTGTACAAATTGAACAACATCAAGATCGTTATAGTTGAAATGTTATGTAAAACGATATTTACATCGTTTCTTTGCAGACATAACGACATTAAAATCGTTCTGTCAAAAAATCGACTAACCATCATAACGTCTTCCATATCGTTATAGTGTAAAATTAACGAATTACATCTCGTTCCAGTATAAATTATAACTATAACGGCTTAGATATTGTTTCTTCATGCGGAACACGACTTGTTTATCGTTATGGATGAAATCGATGATTCGATCGTTCTTTACCATCCGAAATGCCTCCGACATACGTAATCGAACGTAAATGGATCATAGAAGGTGATTCAAACACTTTGTAAATCGACATGATTAGAAAGATATAATCATTTCTCCCAAGTGTAGAAATTCCAAGGTAATAGATAACTAAAAGAACTTCATCTCATATTGATCCTATCTTTCTAATCATGTCGATTTACAAAATATTTGAATCACCTTTTATGACCCATTTTTGTTAGATTACATCTATTGGAGGCACTTCGGACGATATACATGTCGTGTTGCGATTGAAGAAACGATACAGACGGCGTTATAGTAATAATTTACACTGAAACGATATAGAGTTCGCCAAACTTACGAAAGAACGACATTTAACTCGTTATGATATTTATTCGGCTATGAACAGAACGATTCCAAGATCGTTTTGTTATCGAAAAAACGACATTGGTATCGTTTTGGTAATATAGTACACTGGAACGAGCTTAATGTCGTCAAATTTGTAAACAAACGACGTAATTATCGTTACGTGACTTTCTGAGCCTGAAATATAACGATCTAGAACTCGTTCTATTGAAACAGTAACGAGTTCTACATCGTTTTAGGCTATTTTCCACACAAACGAGCTCAATATTGTTACGATTACAATGAAACGATCTTCCAAATGATAACGGATTTGAAGCCGTTACAACGACTTAAACATCGTTTTTGAAAAGTTAGTGCGACTTTGTTGACTGTTGAAAATTTTGGACGAAGAGGGCATATCCGTAAATATATGTAACGACATTTATGTCGTTATTTTTATGAAGTAACGATTTCAATGTCGTTATGAACAACAGTAAAGCAGTAAGATATTTTCAATTGTAACGAAATTAATGTCGTTACGAACGACTTTGAAGCAGTAACTACAACAACATTTAAGTCGTTACGTGTACACAGTAACGAGTTCAACCTCGTTATGGACAAATATAAAGCAGTAAGGTCTTTTCAAAAGGAACGATGTTGAACACGTTATGTTTACGAAGTAATGATTTATACCTCGTTATTATCTTTTTTAGACGGGAACGACGTTAAAGTCGTTATGTGTGCAAAGTAACGATCTAAACCTCGTTATAGTTTAAAATCAAATGAATAACATCTTGCTAAAAATCAATCATTCTTACTCCAACAAAAATTGATAAATATAGTTTCTAATACAAACCAAACAAATAAACAACTATACAAAAGATTCTTAACTAGACAAACAAAATCCAGATTCATCACTACAAACTAAGGCTCGAAGTTCCATGCCAATAACTTCACGGTCAATTTCTTCCTCCACATTAGTACGCATTTCGAACGATTGCATTCATGTTCATATTTCTTTGGATAAATTCAATGTAATTCAACATTCTTATCAAGTGGAACGATGTTGAACTCTCAATCAAATCATTCAGTAACCTGGCGTTGTACATAACTGCAATTCAACATAACTTTTTTAAGAAAACGAGACAAACTCTAATAGTTAATGAAACACATATGTAAAGGAAAATGTTCCCTAATGATGTTGCACTTTAAATATCACGAGAAGCTTGCAGATACCATCATATATGGTACTTTAATTAAACACAGTGTGATACATTCATAACTGGAACGTTACAGCTATCATTTAAATCCTGTACATGATCATTGAATACAAATTCATAACAACATAAATTGAATTTAACATCGTTTCAATACAACAAATACAATAACAAAAGAGCAAATGAAAATGAAATTATAATATCAAAAGAAGCTTGTCACTCCACACATTATTGCTAATCCGTAGCTCCTAAGTTCGTACAAGTGGACATTTTATTGGAACATGACATGTCATCTCCATTTCATGTATCCTTAAATCAATGTTCAGCACCTGTTTCACCGTGTCATGTAATTTCACATATGAAATTGTCCTCGAAACAAGAATATGCAATGTTCTCCCTCTTGCATTCCCCACATATTTTCATATCTACAAACATTCGAGATTCTACTCAAAGTCAACTAGTAACATGTTGATATCCATACCATATCCACATTGCCCATAACTGCAATTCAACATAGCATTTTTATGTATAACATGCAATATCTAACTGCTATGAAACACAAATGTAAAGAACATGTTTCAGTTATTGTTCCAACTTTAGATATCATGAGAAGTTTGTATTTACCAACATATAAATTACTTCAACTATCAAAAACAGTTAAAAACAAGAACAGATTCATAATAACGACATCAATATATCCAAAACGATTTCGAACTCGTTACGCGCGGATTAAGAGCAAATCAGCAAAATTACATCAGCATGAATTGATTCAGATATTGCTTAAATAAAATGGTTAAAAATTGTTTAAATTCAACATTACCTTCTCTTTTTTTTCCAAATACTCAATATTAATGTTGCAAGATGGATTTTCAATGCACTAAATAAAATGTGGGTTTGGATAAAATGGAGTACAATGTCCATTTTTTGAGAAAAAAAATATGAAGGAACTGATTTTGAAGAAAAGGAAGAGCACAGAGAAGAAGAGCATGAACCTGATTGGAGAAGAAGCCACTTTTGCAGAGGAAATCAACTGGGATGGCGAACGTGAAATGAACCAAGGAGAAAAATTAGGTTTTGTTTGGCAAGGACATTTGGGTAATTGTATAAATCATTTTCTTATTTTTTCCAACTAAGAGGCTATTGAACTAATAAATTATGAAAGTGGTCTTTTTAAATGAAACTTTTGTTTGACCATGTCTTTTAAACAAAGAGGCCCTATGTGAAATTGTTAAGGGTTTTGTTCATTAATTGTTGAAATTAGAGTTTGCTCAATATTAGAGATTTCCTTGAATCCCAGTTACCTTCCCTACAGGTTTCTTCTTAATTTTGGTTCTAATTCCTTTGTTCTTCAAAAGATTTTAGGTTTTCCTCTCTAATTAGAGGTGAAGGTTTTGAAATTATTGGATTTGGGGTTTTCCTGTCATTAGTCATATTTAGCATTTCTCGATTTTTTTTTTTTTTTTGGGAATTGAATGAGATTAGTTAAAGAACCAAAATGGGATTATTTTACACAAGTCTTGGGAAACAACAAAGAAATTATTCAAATTAAATTCTGAATTATTGGTGTAATTTACAGTCCAGATTTCATTATAGCATGTTTGGTAGGGAGAATTGGATAGTATGGATAGTATTAAGGAAGCAAAAGCCATATCTCTGCACTAAACATGCACTAGGAGTTTGTTATGGTTGGTTTTAATGGGCAACCCCACCTTGGTGACGATACGGCAACGTTTGATGACGTTAGGGGGTTTTTCAGATCAAATCATTGATGAAAACCAACATACCCGACCTGACACACCCTGGTCGGACAACTAGCGAATTATCTCCAAAAAGCAAGATAGGCTCCAATCTTATTTTCGACCTGAATATGTCAGGTCGGACAGTCCATATTTATTCCCAATGGTAGAAAAGATGAGGTTCATTCTATATGTCCGAGGTGGGAGAGTCAGGTCGGATCGTTGACTTATAATGATTGAATGAGGTCATAACTACTTTCTTACATGGCAGTTGAGATAGTTATTCCGACATATAATCAGTTAGAACATATAAAAGTCGACTACCTAGTCCTATGTAAGAGTTCAATTAGTTTAGTTATGTTGTAATGTTAGGCAGTCAGGTATTGTAATAAGTCAGCTCATCCATTTTCCCTATAAATATAAGGGATGATGGCTCACAAAGGGGATCCCAACTTTGGCTATTTAAAGCCGAATATAAATATATTAATACATACGTGAAGTCCAGGCCTGAAAGTCCGAACTGGGGTTCACCTCTTCCATATACAATTTTTTATTCACATAACTGATATTCATCTATTCTTCTTGCTAACTTGGAATATTTATATTTCAACCATCAACAATTGGCGCTAGAAGGAGGGCTGCTTGTGCTAAAATAGCAGTCCATTCCACCAGTTCATTCGAATACTTCACACTCAACAGTACTCAGATAACATGGATGACCAAGGTTCCGGGAGCAATCATGGGAAGAAGACGGAGGCACAAGGTGGGACGAGGAAGGAAGAAGACCTGAAAGTCAGGCCTTGTCCAGCCCCCCAAATGGTTGAGGTAGTACGTCAATTCCGAAATTTAACACAAGCAGTTGAAATGATACAACATCAGCCACAGGGGAACCCTCAGGCCCCCCATATCATACCAGCTCCATCTCATCAACCCCCTGGAAACAAACGAGTGCACAGAAAGCTCAACTATGTGCATGATAAGTCTGAAAGTTCTACTAGGGAGAGCAATTCTCGTTCTCCCCGTAGGGGGTCTCCCAAAGGTACTCATAACATATTTAGCAGGCTAGGTCCGGATCCCACAGCTCCCGTGAGGAAGGACCCAACGGTGGGGATAAACAGAAAACCTGTGACTTCGTACTGCTCGGAAAGATCTACCCGAAGTCCGTACTATGAGCCTACTTGGACCCGAGGTAGGAATTTCAAGGCTTTCGCTGAGGACTTGCCAACTTTGAATCTCAGTGATCCGCCCTGTAGTGATGGGAAAGGAAATTTGGAAGAACTCAACGCGCTGAAGAAACAATTAAGCGATCTGGAGGGTAGGCAGAAAATGGTCAGCCTGACTGATAATTATACTCCCTCCAGATCCTCCCCATTCTCGAAAGAAATTCTGAATGAGACTTTACCTAGCAAGATCAAGGTGCCGCAAGTACCAAGTTATAATGGGACAACTGATCCAGTAGCACATATAAACCGGTATGTTTCTTGGATGGAGTTATAAGGTGTTATTGATGCGATCATATGTAGAACCTTTCCCCTGACTTTAGGGGACAGAGCTCAGAGGTGGTTACGTACCTTACCAGACCACTTCATAACAAATTGGAAGGATATGTCTTCTCAGTTTCTCTAAAACATCATGGCTGCAAAAACAAGGACGACCCCCAAGGAACAACTGGTAACCATCAAGCAGGGAATGACTAAATCGCTAAAGAGCTATCTGGACCGGTTCAAATGACATATTATGGATATAGACAAAGTATCAGATGATGCACTCCTAATGGCGGTAACGTCAGGTCTATAGCCAGAGTCTCGGTTCTGGTGGACCGTACATGAAGAGGGACCGAAGACCTTCCGAGAATTTCTCACAAGAGCAGATAGAGCTATTGAAGCTGAAGAGGCGAAGACCAGTAGGTCGGAAGACAAGGGAGAAGCTAAGGATCAGGATCGATCCAAAGGCAAGGAAAAAGAAACCCAGAAGAGTGACAGGTTTAGCCAAGAAAAGAAGCGAGTTTTTCGAGGACCAGGAAGTTTTCGACCCTATTCATCCAATTCAACACCAGTAGACCTCCTGAAAGCCCGACCTGAGACCATATTCATGAACATTAAGGATCGGAATTTGTTGCCCAGGCCCTGACCGTTAAGGACAGGTTCATCTGAACTGAATCAATCCAGGTACTGTAGGTACCACAGATTAGCGGGTTATGACACGGATTACTGTAAAGACCTGAGGATAGAACTCGAAAAATTGATCAAGGTGGACCACTTGATAGAATACGAAGGAGAACCTCAGGTGAGTCAAGAAAAGCAGGGCCAAGCAGAAGTCGGGGTTATTTCTCCAGCTGAGATCCGCATGCTGGTAGGCGGAAGTCAAAGTCAGGAAGGTTCTAAAAGGCAAAGGCGTCAACATATCAGGGATGTATGGAACAGTTATCAGATCCTATCGGTAAGGGCTCCAGTTCTTGTAAGGGAAGACGAGTCCTTCAGCTTTGATGAAAGAGATGCTGAGGGAGTCCTCCAACCACACGCGGATGCTTTGATCATAACCATGCTTGTCTCAGGAGTGAAGATCCACCGTACTTTAGTAGAAAACGAAAGTGCCGTGAACATCTTATACAGGAAGACCTGCCTCCAAATGGGAGTGGAAGAACGACATCTCAGCCCTTACTCCACGAAGTTACAAGGTTTCACCGGGGATTATGTCACACCGCTAGGTCAAATCGCACTCATGGTAGAACTCGGGAATCCTCCATGCACCAGGCGAGTAATAGCTGATTTTGTCATAGGAGACATACCATCCAACTATAATGCCATTCTGGGAAGGCCTATTCTACATGAACTGAAAGCGGCCACCTCAATATGCCACTACGTGATGAAGTTTTCCCCTTCTCACGGGGTAGGAGTAGTGAGGGGAGACCAGAGGATGACCCGAGAATGTAATTTGAGTTTCTGCCCCTGCCGGGTACATCAAGTAAAAGGAATCCAGACGGAAGACCAAATTGAAGAAATCCAAACGTTAGATCCACGCCTGGATAGAATGAAGTAAGGACCGGGCCAGTGGATGACTTGACATTTGTAAGTTTGGATCCAGATATGCTTGAGTTGCAGTTGAAGATTGGGAAATACCTCAAAGAACCAATAAGATCTGAACTTGTGGACTTTTTTAAAGAAAATAGGGATTTTTTGCCTGGACCCATGTTGATATGGAGGGAATACCTGCACACTTGGCCTGTCACAATCTCAATATTGATCGTGGAGCACGACCTAAAAGGCAAAAGCGCCGTCCATTAAATGGGGAGAGATATGAAGCTCTCGCAAATGAGATCCTAAAGTTGTTAGGAAATGGGTTCATACGGGAGGCAAGATATCTTGAGTGGGTCGCCAATCCAGTTCTTGTGCGTAAGAACAACAAATCCTGGAGGCTATGCATAGACTTCACGGACCTGAACAGGGCCGGCCTCAAAGACAATTTTCCACTCCCACGCGTAGATCAAATGGTAGACGCCACAGCGGGGCATGAGTTGTTGAGCTTCATGGATGCGTATTCGGGCTACAACCAGATTCCCATGTATGGTCCAGACGAAGAACATACATCATTCATCACAGACAGGGGGTTATATTGTTACAAGATGACGCCATTCGGATTGAAGAACGCAGGGGCAACCTACCAGAGACTTGTCAACAGAATGTTCGCAGAGAAAATTGGTAAAACTATGGAAGTATACGTGGATGACATGTGGGTAAAGAACATCAAATCATCAGATCATGTCCAGTACCTGGTTGAAATGTTCACCATTCTTAGGCAATATAAAATGAAGCTGAATCCACAAAAGTGTTCCTTTGGAGTAGGAACTGAGAAGTTTTTGGGATACATGATACATCAAAGAGGAATCGAAGCCAACCCGGGAAAAAATCAAAGCCCTGGTTGATATGAAAGCTCCAACCAACATAAGGAAAATTTAAAATTTGACTGGAAGAATAGCTGCTTTGAACCAATTCGTCTCAAAATCAACTGATAAGTGTAGACCTTTCTTCGAAGCCCTAAAGATGGGTAAGAACTTTCATTGGACAGAGCAATGTCAGAAAGCTTCGAAGACCTGAAAGTACAGCTCACCTCATCACCCCTATTCTCTAAACCAGTACCAAGGGAAATGTTAGAATTATACTTAGTTGTGTCAGAGATGTCAGTTAGCTCAGTTCTGATCAGAACAGAGGACAGTATCCATCACCCAGTCTACTATGTCAGTCAGACATTGAAAGATGTAGAACTAAGATATCCGCCAATGGAAAAATTAGCACTGGCATTAGTTATGCGCTTGAGAAAATTAAGACCTTACTTCCTGGAGCACTCACTGAGGTGCTAACCAACTATCCACTACGTCAGACCTTACAAAAACCGGACACTTCGGGAAGATTGATGAAGTGGGCAGTAGAACTGGGACAATTCGATATCACCTACAAACCAAGGACTGCAATCAAGGGGCAAGCATTAGCGGACTTCATAGCAGAATTCCACATGTAGATTGACTTGCCTGACCAAGATGAACTCTGGTCCCTTTATGTAGATGGTTCATCTACTGAGAACTGTGCAGGAGCCGGAATTGTTCTGGTCAGCCCCGAAAACTTATTGTATTGTCAGTCCCTCTGCTTTGAATTCCCAGCAACCAACAACGAGGCGGAATATGAAGTTCTCATTGCAGGTCTAAAAATAGCAAGAGATATGAGAATAACCAGAGTGACTATACATAGCGATTCCCAGTTGGTTGTGAGCCAAATCCAAGGAGCCTATAACATGAAAGAGGAGAAAATGGCATCTTATCACAAGGTGGCTAAGAAAGAATTGGATAAGTTCATCCACGTTGATGTCAAACAGATACCAAGAACTCAAAACAGTCACGCAGATGCTCTCGCTAGGCCACTAGTGATGGAGCCGAGACTATGGACAGTATCCCCATTGGAAAGGTGCAAAAATCAGCCATAGTAGAAGCAGAAGTGTTAACCATGGCAATCGACACGAACAAGAGTTGGATGGATGAAATCATCCAGCACTTGAATGAGGGAGTGGTGCCCCCAAGCAAAGATGACGCTTGAAAGCTAAAAATCAGATCCGCCAGATATACTTTGATAGACGATGTGTTATACAAGCGAGGTTTTTTCCTTCCACTACTCAGATGCTTGAATGAAGAAGAAGCCCTATATGCTATGAGAGACATACATGAAGGTGTGTGTGGCAACCATACTGGAGGACGATCTCTTGCATTCAAAATCTTAAGCCAAGGATACTTCTGGCCGTCCATGAAGAAGGATGCCCTCGAGTTTGTAAGAAAATGTGACAAGTGCAAAGATTTGCCCCTATGATCAGGTCTCCCCCAGAAGACCTAACCTCTGTCATGGCACCATGGCCATTTGCAAAATGGGGTATTGACTTAATTGGACCTTTACCAACAGGAAGATGATCAACGAAGTATGCAATAGTGACAGTTGACTACTTCACAAAATGGGTAGAAGCAGAGGCTTTAGCAAAAATCAATGAACAAAAGACCACTGATTTTATATAGAACTCCATCATTTGCCGATTTGGCATTCCTCACTCAATAGTAACTGACAACGGGAGGCAATTTGATAATGCAAAGTTTGGGTCTTTCTGTGAAGACCTGAAGATGAGGAATCACTATTCTACCCCTGCCACCCGCAAGCAAATGGACAGGTGGAAGCAATTAATAAAATCATCAAACACACATTGAAGACCAGACTGGATGAGCTGAAGGGGGCTTGGGTAGATGAATTACCAGCGGTGCTATGGTCTTATATATGCTCAAAAAGTCCACCATAACGGAATTTACAAATTCCTTAGGACCTCAAGCTATGTGCTCAAAAAGTCCGACATAACGGAATTTACAAATTTCTTAGGACTCCCAAATGAGACCCAAATGCGCACTAAAGTGCCAGGTCCTTGGTTGGACCCAACCGACCTGACTGCTCCAGTTAGGTTATACGTTTAAATTTTAAGTCCATTTTTTAGACCAACCAGACCAAACTGCTCCATTTAGTCGATGAGATGAAAGTCTAAAGTTTATTTCTGACTAAAAGAAGGAAGAACAGGACATACAGTAGGGTTTATAATGAGTGGGGATGGCATAATCCAGCTCATCAATTTGTTCCAAAGTTTGCCATTGGTCGCCTACGTAAAACCACCGATCTCTCCATCCCTTAATGGAGTCCGGTAGCTCTTCCACTAAATTTCTGCTAGATCGAGGTCGGACCATTATGTAATACCAACCCGAATCTTTTTCATGAGCTCGGAATTGGTAGACTGAGTCGAACTCACGTGGATGTGGAGGAGGAAATCCCAACTTACTCCACCCATTTGGGGTGATATGTGAAGGAGCTAAACCCCAATACCGAAGATAATTTGTCACAGCACGGGGTAGAGGGAATCTCAGGCCTACTTCTAACATCATTCTGTTGGCAGCTACACATCCCTCTGGGGGTTCATCTGCCCTATCATCTCTCTTAGGTGTGAAGAACAGTACTGACTCGGGGATCCTGAACCTATGGCGCCATTCTTCCAGATCGCGTTCGGACACAATGAAGGGATGATATCCTGCATGCTAGAACGGCGTGTTTGAACTAGACCTACGCATCCCACCAGAACTTGATTGCAATTGGGTAGGGTTATGAGGAATCACACATAGGACACGACATTACCTATGGGGTACATCCACTTGAGTTTCACTCTCGGTGCCTTCATGGTAAAGAAAAATAAAAATGGAAAAATTTGCTTGCCATTAATGTCTAGGTAAAAGGTCTAATTTGTTATTATATTTTGGAGGCTATTACTTTTGCATATTCGGCATTGCAAATTATGCAATGTATGGTTCATGTCCCCATTGTTCAATCCAAATTAGTTGGTGTATTTAACACTATGTTTAGTATATTATTCTATGCACCAAACTTCATTTTGCAAAGACTTCTTTGAAGTGGGATTTTTGTAAATTTTGCTGTCACAAATCAAATTGTTTACTATACAGGCATTTTTGCCTTCAATTTCTTGTGTTTCTATTCAAAGAGGTTAAAAAATATGAAAATTATGATTTTTGAGTTTTGTCATTTTCTATGAATAGGTAAAGCTGCAGGGCCAGACTTCCAGTTGATTCTGAAGGTAACAATTGCTCTTAATCTGTTTAACTTGTTCTTAGTTTCCTTTAAGAGTTTTCTATTTCAAATGGAGTACAAAAGTGTGCAATGTTGGAGACCTACTTAATATTCATTGCGTTTGAGTGATGATTTAAATATGTATGAGGCATCATTAAGTTAATGAGCCCCTTCTTCCTCCTCACCTCATCCCTCCCCACTGTTCTTACTCAACCTATTGTCCCTCCCCTTTTTTGCTTTGTTGGACAGTCCTTAGGAGACTCCCTAGCAGACTCGAGCAAAGTGTAAAATGGGGAAGCAGGGAATGCAGGCAGTAATGGGTGGGTGGGTGGGTGGGTTGGGTTGTATGGTGAAAGGCATGGTCAATAGGAGATAAAAACTATTTTGAGTAGTTTATATTAGACATTTGAGGTCTAAAAATGTCCTTTTGAATGGAAAAGGTAGAGATGATGGGTTTTTTCCATTTTGATTAGTGAAAAAGGGAATCAGAGAAATATTCTCTTATCTATTAGGATTTGACTTGATTGTCTGCGAGATTGAGGTTAAATCTATTCGGATGCGATTTAGCCTCTGTTTGGTAAAAGTTTTTTGTTCATAAACAAGGTGAGTTCTGTTGAATTTTTGGGCTTTTGGTATTATCTCTTTTTGGTTGAGATTTGGGAAAGTTTGTGGAAGAAAAGAAATGGATGTGCATTATTTACAAGAAATCAAGTTTGTTTTAGTATCTTTTATATCTTGAAAGCAGTGGCAAAACTAAGAATTAGACACACAAAATATTCAATCTTTACATATTATATGTTCTGTTTTGTATCGTTTTTGGTCATGTTTGGAAATTAGAATTGGGATTATTGTTTTGGTGATTTAATTATTGTTAGTCTACTAAGTATGAAGTCAGTATTTCACCAGATGCCATTTTTATTTTCGTGGTTTCACTTCTCAGAAAACAAAAAATTTGCACTTTTTGTTGCAGGAAGTAAATCAGTGGGACACCTCCAATTGGATTTAATGAAACCGAATAATTTGACACTCCTATATCACAGTTGTAGAAGTCTTCAGCATATTACAAATTTATCGTTTCATTTTGATGAAGTTGTGAAGCATTGTAAATTGTATTATGAGTTGTGTACTTGAAATTCTGATTTTTTTGCTTGTGATCTATTGGATGATTTGGACACAGCAAACTTTGAAAACTCGAGCTATAATGTAGTTGCAATTGTAGCTTACTGCACATCCGGGTTGTGTTTGCAATGAACATGATGATATCTTCAAATAATGTTTGCTCATTTTTGACTTGGGTGAGAATGTGTATTCATACTTCAGATTATATATATATTTTTTGTTGTTGTTGTCTGTAGGTACATGCGCATTGAGAATACTCAAGGTATTTTTTTGAACCTCAAGGTATTTTTTTGAACTTCAAGGACTTGTAGTACTACAATGAGAACATGATTCCTTCTAAAGCTGCACATATTGGAAATGAAAATTATATTCTGACTCAGAAAGTGAGAAACGTGGTCTTTGACTCGGTTTAAGATGGAATTCTCTTAGGGGACAGGAGGTGCCTACTTTTCGTGTCCCATTTCTTGTTGAAAATACAAGAAACTGTTTTGTAATAGTCTTGATAACAAAATTATTATTGTTATTATTATTATTATTTAATAACAAAATTATTATTATTATTATTATTGACACTTGCTGTTGTTACATTTTATTAATTTTTTTTTTTTCATTTTTTCGTGTCAGTACATTATACTTTGTCAATTGAATATGTTCGTGTATCGCATTGGTGTGAAATTATTTACCTTATAGAGGAAAATCCCTTATATGGTTTGGACTCTTCGTGAATAGGAGTATATTTGATTTGTTGGACTTGAGATATTGTCCATTTGTATAGAGGAACAATAGGAAGGGCCCATGATAATATTACGAGGGACTTGAGCATAGATCGGCCCACTGACCGACCTTGACAATTATTGTCAAGGTTATGGAATGAAGGGTTGGGTAGCTGGGCCGACCATGCCCAAGAAAGGAAATGTTTAGAATATTGACCGACTTTGATCTAAAATAGCTTACAACTATATTCTTCTTATCAAGCTCAGTTTTTAGACCGATCATAATTCATATACCATTTATCTAAGCATATATATATTCAGTAATATCATTCATAAACAAAATAAGTAAATGTATATGATTAATTTTAAAAACGTGAATGAATGTTTCTGATATTGTTATAAAATTTAGGGATGTTTTCCTCATATTTTCTCTAAAAGCTTACGTTTATCCAAGTTCGTTTGTCTGCTCACCTAGTCAAGCATTAGCCTCTACTTGGTAAAAGTTTGTTTATAAGCTATGACATATCAATATTTTGTTGGTCCATTTTTTGAAAGATAAAAAATGATGGTCAAGAATATTTGATCAGGCAAAATTATTTAATTTTTAAAAGAATGAATCAATGAGATGTTTTCACTGAAAAATTTATAAACATAACATAGACTAATATATATTTTTGGGCTGCAGCTGCACAAGCACTTCATGGGTGCCACAAATGACTTACGAAAAAAAGAAATCTAGAAGAAAATGAGAGAAATATACCAATTTCTAAGAGAGATGTGACTGACGGCATTAATTTTAGTAGCCTAAATTAATACATTGGAGGAATTTGTTAGGTATTCTAATGTCAATACATTGATTATTTAGTTCATGTATCTTTCAAAAGGAAAATAAATAACTCTATGATATATTTCCTGAAATAATGGAAATCATTTGATAACACGGTTCGTATTTCTCAATGACGTTCTATAATGATTCATTAATGAAGAAAATTGGTTGAATCTTGTGAAATAAATTTATAGAATTCATTAATATCTTCTTATTATAAAGCAAATATGTAGCGCTCCGAGTTCTAAATACCCGGTCCACCACGTCATTTTCTAGTCTAAACTTTAAAATAATATTTTAGCGGAAGAAATATCTGAAATTCATTTTTGGCAACGTTAAATAAATTGTAATGATCGATAACATTTGAAAACATCTAAGAAATAATTCAAAATATTGAATCGAGCCATTAATAATGCAAAACATTTGATAATGCCATAATTTCTCAAAATCTAAAAAATAACCAAAGTTTAGAAATATGGATCATCAAAATAAGATTCTCAATTATTTAACGACTATTGGCACAATCATCTATCACTTGTCACTCTCTCCGAAATCTGCAAATATTGTTAAAAACAGGAATGAGCATTTCATAGAAATACTCAGTAGACTCATCGACAATTAATCAATCTCCATTATAATTGAACACATAAATGCAGGCTCTTTAGAAATCATAGGGTGTTGGTTGCTCTTCTCATGCATTAAAGTACATGGCTTCTCTTTGAAAAATCATAAGCTCTTTAAAAATCATAGGGTGTTAGTTGCTCTTTCTTCTCGTGCACTTAAGGCACATAAGTTATGCATAACATCATCATTTATCTTGCAAGATATTCTCTTCTTTCCTTCTCATGCATAAAAGCATATAAGTTATGACAAACATAACAACATAAATATTTCTGAAAAAATATATTCTCGTCTCTTTTCATAAAAATGACTTTCACATAAGTCACATAACATATACATTCACATGCAATCATAATTTAAATCAATTAATAAGGGCGAGTCTACCTTAAATTCAACGAGTGCAAAATTGAGCGGGAAATGATTTCAATCCTTTAAATCTCCGTACGCCTCGTCTAACCAATTAGAAACATAAGTTAAATTAGTCTTTTGAAATTTATAGTTTAAAAATGATAATTTAAAATTTAGGGACTGAAATTGATGATTTGAAAGTTGGGGGACTAAAATGAATACTTTTAAACTTGGGGACTTAAATGTAAATTTTGAAAACTTGGGTTGAAGTTCAAAACGGATATTAAATTGTAGGGATTGAAATAATTGATTTTTAGAATGAAGGAACTGATTAAAATCATTTAAAACTTAAGGGGCTGAAATGATTAGTTTTAAAACCATATGGACTGATTTAAATAACTTTAGAACTTGGGGACTAAAGTGCAAATTTTGAAAATAAAAAATTATTAAAAACAAAACTTATTCTATTTTCCCATTTCACGATCATAGAAGGAGGAGAGAGAGAGAGAAGGTGCGGCGAAATGGGGAAAAACCGGTGGGGGGGGGGGGGGGGGGTGCTTTACCGGCGCTAACAGCCGGCGATACCACGACGGTATCATCGCCGTCATGTGACGGTGACCAAGAGGGAGAAATGGTGGTAAAAAGGCGAAGTTTTGGGGCTGATTCGAGGGTAAACCGGGGCTGCGTGATCGCGACTCCCAGCGGAAATCCGGCAAGAAATGGTTGACGGTAGAGGTAAGATTCTGGGTTAAGTCTTATTCTAGGTTTTTGAGTTTGATTTGGATTGGGCAGTGATGATGATTGGTTTGTGCGGTGTTGTTGGGTGGCCGAGGTGATGATGATGATGATGATGAAGGAGGTGGCGGTGGTGACGGTTTGGAGTTGGTTGCTGGTGGGTTGTGACTTCGGCTATGGGTTGCGGCGGCGACTGTAGGGGTGGTGACAGTGGTTGTTCGGCGGTGGAGGTAAAACTGCAGTAGGGGTGATGACTGGGTTGCGATGATGATTCAAATGGTGAGATGGTTATGGCTGTGAGATGGTGATGATGAAGGTGAGTTGGGTAATCTTGCTGTGAAAAATGTTGGCCAAAAGTTGAGAAGATTATTACCTTTGAAGCTTGGTTGCAGGGAATCAGAATTGTGGAGATGTGGTTTGAAGTTTTCTGAGCTTCAATTTGTCAAGAATGGAGGTGCTGGAATCGTGTTGTGGTTTGCAGAGAGAGAGAGAGAGAGAGAGAGAGAGAGAGAGAGAGAGAGAGAGAGAGAGAGAGAGAGAGAGGTTGATTTGCTGAGGAGTGGTTTGTGTAGTGTATAAGAGAGTTTGATAGGTATGTGATTGATGTGGTTGATGGAAGTTGGTAGTAGTATAAGTTGATTAGGCATTTTGGAAAACTTGACAACCAATACATGGAATTCGAGAAAAATAATACGCATGAATCAACTGAGTTGGAAAATTGAATCTGATAAAAATGAGCTTGACACAATTTGGATTTTAAAACGATTTTGAAAAGAATAATTTAAATAAATAAAATAAAATAATTTTGGAAATTCGAAATTTAATTAAAATTGAATGGACTCGATATTTCTCGACTTGGCTAAACGAATACGTCATGACTTCAAACTAAAAATAGGTGAGATCGCAGCGGCACGATTTTCATAATTTTAAAATAATTATTAAATGCGTAAAGTTCTTGGTCGCTACAAAATCAACTTCAAAGATTCATCCAAAGCCCAACCTCAAGGGCTGATTCTAGATTGCAAAATTTAGCCCAATATATTTGTAATTAAACATAGACTCAACCCCCGAAAATAACCTTATCATAAACCAGTCCATAGTATTTTACCAACCATAGTAATATTTGTGATGAAGGCTCGCCTACAATTTTCTACAATAAATACTCTTGAATGGAGCAAACACAAGAAAGAACACATTCAACTTGTAATTTCTTATTTAAAGACAACAAAAAACCTAATAATAAGGTTAAGAGTCTTAAATACTGAAAACAATAAAATCTACTGGGCCAACAGTCCCTTAATGAGTTGGGCTTAGCATAAAAGATAATAAGAATAAAACATAATGAAATAAAAACCATCAAATCGTAGTTTTGACTTGGTAAACGATTTCAAACAGCAAAAATCCATCGTAGGTCACGGCATAGCGGTGAGTATAGTCCAAATCGTTGAGACCTTTTCGAATTGGTATTATGGACTGAAAACGGACACCATATGAGAATTCTGCGCCCAAAATACTAACTGCAGGTAAACTCTTCAATTCTTCTTATCATGCTCGTCAGAAATGCTAATGCCAATCGATCCACGTCAATTTGGAGGTACCAACAACAAAAATTTTGAAGGCAAAAAATTATTATATAATTATATCAAGGGGGTTGAAAATAAATTTTCCTCGTCTTCGCCACTTAAAACCTCTTCAGTTATGATTTTTATTTCTTTTTATTTACTTTCTTTAAAAATAATACTTTGAATAAATAAATCAACATCGTTTTTTTTTTTTTTTTTTTGGGATCTCTTACACTTCAAATTAGAGCATCTTTTAGATTGATATCTAGATGACATGAAGTTGAATGAATTTTGTCTCTGTGACATTAATGATTAACAACAGGCATTCATGTGCAAAATTAGTTACCAATGCATTCAATGAATTGTTATCAGTTATCCGGAATAATTGCAGTTTACACCATTTTTTCCCTTACACTAAAATTTATTCGCCTACAGAATTTACATTTTCTTTTCATTTCTTAAATTTATGTCCAATTATCAAAAGTATCAAACTATAATATTAAAATTTAGGTTTTAAGTATCATAAAAATTTGGAAAGTATCATATTATGATACTTTAAAATGATGTAAATTTTGATAAATCCAAAGTACCATAATTTTTTTTTGAAGTATCAAGTTTTGATACTTAATGAAAGGCGTAAATTTCAATTTCACACCAATATTTTAGATATTTATGCGAACATCCCTTGTTATCTAGGCGTTTATTTTCCTAAAACAAAATAATTTCATATTTAGATATGACAATGAATTGGGTATGACAAACTTATACTCCACCCACTAAGAAATTTTAAACTCATATGACAATGAATTGGGTATGACAAACTCATACTCTACCCACTAGGAAATTTTAAACTCCATGCATATGCCATCTTGCTGAAGTGAGTTGAAGGCGGGTATGATTCTTTATCCATTAAAAACTCATTTAATTTATATATATATTATTTTATTTTTGTAATTTTTTTTTGTAATGAAGAGAATTGAAGATAAAAATGACAAACTAACAAGAAGTAATTAACATATTTAAAGAAATCAAACTAACAACTAATTAGCTTAAAGAAGTGAATATCTTAAAGGAAATAAGTGAAAAACTTGAAAAAGGGAGAACACAAAAGTTTTTGGAGATGAAGTGCTGTCATGTTTGGGAGAATAAAAGAAATAGATTTTGTGAATTGTGACATTTTTTTTTTTTAATGCAACAAACGGGTATGCACGTCAGGTATGAGTTTTGTAGAAAAACTCACACCCAACCCATACCAATGTCGGATTTTTAAATTTATTTTCATATTGGCCCACAAACTCATTAGCCAGATAATCCCAACCCATTTGTATCGAATTTTCAACAAGAATCAGGTTCACGAATATTATTGCCATCCTATTCATGTTGAAACCGAATTGATAATATATATTTTGAAAATGAAAAATTAATTTTTCTTAATCACTCCATCTAACATAAATTCAGAACCTAGATGAAACTCTAGATATTGTCTATTTGGAGGAGTTCCTGTTAATTTGTATTGGAATTTTTAAGCACTGTCTATTTTTTCTCAAAAAATTTTAATGCTCTTACACTAACTCTTAACTTTTTTGAAAGAAAACCTTTATTACATATAGTGAATTACAATCTTCTTGAATGCTTTTTTATTAAAAAATTAGTAATTGTCGGGCAAAGAAAAAAAAAAAGTTTGCACGTGGCTTTAATAGCACACATTTTGTGAAATTGATATACACTAAATAAATGTAGCTTCAGGACAATTTTTGGAGGGGTCCAAATTAATGTGGTTGCTACCCCCACCCCCCCACCCCTCCCCTCCCCTCCCCACCCTCATTGAATAGATCGTGTGCTCCTTTTTGACCTAATAGGCATTCATCTACTTTCGAACTACCGCCACTAGTACAAATTTGCTCAAAAAAAAAAAAAAAATATATGTCATTTTTTCGAAAAAACTACGTGTATAAAAAATGTTGTGGCAATTTTGTAATTAAGGTTAAACTATATGAGTCAATTCCAATTAAATAACCGATGTATATAAGTTACAGGCGTCGGTTCTTATCTGAATCGACGCCTATTTCCTAAAAACAAAAACTATTATGTGCATCGGTTTAAACAAGAACCGACGCCTAAACCTCCACCAGGTTGAATGTTTTGATTTTATTGTGTCATTTGATTCCCCCTACAGGTTGGTTAAGTCCAATTTATAGGGAAAATTGTATCGAAATTTCTGTAGGAATTTTGAGTTAATTTGTTATTATTTTATAATTCGTTCACATTTATTGAAATTTTAGAGCCCTTAAAACGTTCTGGGTATGTATTGGTAAGAGGACAACAGATGATGTATCTTAGAAAATAATTGAGGTATGAAAACTTCAATTTAAAAATTACTACAAAGTTCATAATTAGTTCCATATCTCTGACATGTATGAGACATACACGGACTATTGATTATTATGTTATGAGAAACATGTATGAGACAGACACAGACTATTTTCAATTGATTTCTTTAGTTAAGGTATTATAAGTTATTGAATATTACAAATTGTTTAATAATTGATTTATTAGTTATTAACAAATAACTAATAATTCATTTTAATTGTTTATAGACATTTTATAAAGAATCATACTTAATGGATGAGATCAACGAGATTAGAGATTTATGGGCCAAATACTTCGTTGAAGATTGTATGCAAATTTTATTTTTTTATGTTAATATGTAAACATTTGTAACTGATTAACAATACTAATGTAAATTGATTTATTTATTTTTATGATGCATATATATATATATAGCTAGATTTGATGATGAGAATATGTAGAATGTGTGTAATAGATGTAGGATATTTGCAAAATTTTGGTTTAAAAAAAATGAAAGGGCGTCGATTGTGGCTACAACCGAAGCATATTGTTAATACTATATGCGTCTTGCCAATCGCGTCATTTTTACAACCGGCGCGTATTTCCCAATACAACCGACGCATATGACTCAAACTATACTAGTGCGCATACTTGTTTCATAGCTTTCAACTGAACAGTAGACCCAACATCGTCGACAGATAAGCCAATGGCAATAGTCATTGGTTCAAATTCAAAAGTAGGTAAAACTTACCAAAACCCTTTGTCAGTTTTGAGAAGCAGTGAAGGAATCGATACAGAATGACGGAATGCTGTCACATGCAAAACGACTTCTAGACTAGCCCTCCATCCATGCTATCATCAAGCCATGTTATAGGGACTGGCGCGTTGAGGCACTTCTTCGACAATCCCCCGTACGTCCCGGATTCCAGCCCGCTCTGAAGAATTTATGTGTAGAAGAAGTGTTTTATCCGCTAGGACGGATGAATAGGTTGAGATGCTACGTCCAGTTTTCCAGAGGTGGGTCCCATCGCGTTCTAGACCACGATTCATTATAGAAATGAGTAATTTGAGGCTCAACATATGAGTTGAGGAGTTCTTAGATTGAACTCACTGAGAACCACTTTGTCAAAAGCAAACATGGAAAAAAAGAATTTTAATGCTGATTTAGGGTCGGCTAAACAAATGATAAAATGGCTAAAGTCCATTCCAGGAATCAGAATTGGAACAAGAAACCAAACGAAACCCGATCCCCATGACATGCTCTCCAAACTCGATTCACTCCTTGTCTCTAGTGATTAACCTATTATAGAGCAGTTTGGTGCCTTCCCCTTCTCTTCTACGCGAAAAAGAGTAAAAGACAGCTGCCTACTAAAATAAAGGGGAGTACATGATGAAGATCAAAAAAATGATTTAAGGTGGTCCTCGTTGGGAAGGTGCTATTCAATTCAACTTCGAGTTATGCTTTGCTGACTTGAAGGTCCAGGGGGAATCAGGTGTGTTAGTTCATGCACTAGTTGATGAATTCTCGTTTAGATGATGTTAAGCTGATACTTCAACCCCTAAGGGGCTCTTGATGGCGAATCTTGATTGAGTGACACCAGGAATCGATTCGAAGAAAGAATAAGCATGGCATGAGAACTCTTGTAAACCTGCTTGATAAAGGGTAGTGGTAGGGACTGTCTCCATACCACTGAATGTGAGATAGTTTTGCTCTTTTGACTTCTTCAACACGTGTTTAGCTCAAACTAGCCAAGACTCCTATTCCAAGTAGACAAGAAAGACTTTTTGAATCGATCGCGATTGGAGGACTATTTGAGAGTCCATCCTCGCATTTATTGAGAAGGTTAGTACTCTATACTATCAGGCAGCAAAGCTTACACTTATTCACTAATTATGACGGTTCACCAGGGCCTCCTTTTAGAGATGACAAAAAAATTTGATTCGATTCGATCCGTCGATCTGACCCCGATCTGATCCGAAAAAATCCCGATCCGTGGATCGAATTTGGATCAGGGGTCATCCGATCCGAACCGATCTGCGATCCGATTTTTTTAAAAAAATTAAAAAAATATGTAAAAAAAAATTAATTATTAAATATAAAATATATAATCTTTTATTGAATTTGATACAAAATCATTAATTCTCTATATATGTAATATTTTATTGTATGAATTAGATATTATATTAGTTATTTTATGAATTTTGTATTGATTTATTTGTCGTTAATGGAAATATATAACGAAAATTTCTTAATGTTTGTTCCGATCCGAACCCGACACGATCCGAGATTTTTACTGTTTGATCTGATCCGATCCAAAATTTTGTGGAGCGAATTTGGATCAGCACTGATCCGTCCCGATCTGTTCCATTGTCATCACTACCTCTTTCCACCCTTTTCTGCTCACTCATAGGCCTATCTGTCTACGACATCACACACTTCTTTTATTTATTTTAGAAACCCCCCAATTGTTGATTTGCAAATTTGATAGAACTATTCCACTTTTAATTATAATTTACCTAACTTTGAAAATAAGGATATGAAAATTTAAGTTCTTGAACGAAGTAGTGGTCACGACAATTTGGTAAAAGTGTTATTTTTTCTTTTATAAACAAAAAAAAAAAAATGTGATATTTTCAAGATAAAATATGTGATTAAAAAATGATTGAAAAAATGTGTTGTTTATAAATAAATTAATATTGAGACCTACGTGTCTTAATCCACCGATAAAAGCAATCAAAAGTTTAAGTGACATATAATTCCGCTAGGCTTTCACAACAAACTGTTGGAAAAATGGTTTTAAATAAAATGAAATGGGTCGACTTTGAGCACCAATTTCAGTGGGACCCATATTCCGATTTTGATGGGACTAAGCATATTCACGTTCTACTCCGTGAGATAATGAACGTAATATATTTATTTATCAAAAATCATTTAGAATTGAATGAAATAATTGATTTCAAAGTTACCCACCTAAAACCTTAAATAAATGAAGAATTTGATATTGTGAAACTCTTATCCCACATAGGAAAGTTATGAAACTTTTATGTGATTTATATTGTGGAAGTTTGGCAATTGGGTTTGGGCCCCAAGGGGTACCAATAGTCTTTGGAAGAGGTAAGTCTTAGACAATGTCTAGACTAGTCCAAAGCCCGCGCGCGCGCGCGCCGCCGCCGCCGTCCGTCCGACCGGCTCGGCTCGCTCCGTGTTCGGGTACCGGTCCTTCTGCAATATATATTCTTTTTGGACAAAAGTTATTTAAAGTTTTGGGCCAAATTGTAATTAATCAAATTCTTGGGTACTTAGTGAAATTATTCTTTTATTTGTGGCTAATTCATACAAATTCCGTTTTCTGGTAATACCTGTTCGGAAAAACAGAATTGAAACAGTGTTTAAACTAAATAGATATGTCTGTTCATATTTAGTCATGTCTGAAAAGTCGCACTGTTCTGAAAAGGCTTGAAGAGAATTCGAATGGCCACGAATTTTCTATAAATTGCCTTCTCTACAGCCAGAAATAATACCTCATTTTTCATTGCAAAAATTATGTGCTTTGAAATCTCATTCTCTCTGGAATTCTGATATACCATTTTGAGTGCCAAAAACACCGGTTGTGTTCGCTGGAACTCCTGCAGATTGTTGTGCTGCTTCCGTAGGAGACGAAACTCGTTCTATCCTGGGAGACGATTGTTACACACCCTTTTTAAGCACCTTGGAAGGGAGCAAATTCGTCTTAAGGAAACATCGTGAATTCGGTGGGCTCGAGTTATACTGTTCAAATTTCAACTGTGAGTTTGTACTTCATATTCGACGGAAGGAGTAAATACACAAACAACACAAACTCCTCAATTTGATACCATCCATCATAATTGGATCTCGCTACGAAAATGTTGAGATCCGATAAAGATGGCTCTCCTTTGCCAAAAACTTCACCCGAATTCTCTCTGCCTTTATATACACACATCCAATATCTTTTAAATGTCCTGTGATACTATAGATACCCAAATTAGCAATCCATATCGAGGATGATAAAGTAAGTTCGTGTAAAAAAAAAACATATAAATCCCTTTTCAAAAAAATAAAATAAAATATCATAACATTAATTATTTTAGGTTTGCGTTAGGTTACACAAGTAAATGATTCTATTTAATGCCGTAATAAAATCTATCAGAAAACCGTAGGACATCTCTTCCGACAATTCTTGAAGAAAAACACCCTTTTCTATCTTCGAAATCATAACATGAGTGTTCCTATGCCTCTTACTCATTGAATTGAACCAACCTTAATTAAAGTGTAGGGTTAATCAGTAAACCATTCCATCGTACACGGAACAGCTTTCTTGGTTTCGTTATGAGGTGACAAGAACTTTAAACTAACGAGATGTGACTTCATAGTACGGGTCCATAAATTTTATTTAATTTTGAAATGTCTAAAGAAATTTTTAATCGTACTCATAAATGCATCTGAGACTCGTGCATCTAATTGATCGTGTGAATTTATTGAATTATTAAATAACCATTTTTATAGATGGATAGATGTCTAAATGGATGGTCAAAAAAGGCCGTGCTTTTACTTCGAGAATATCAATCACATAGTTATCGAGTCTCAAACCATTTTCACATGTCTAATTATTTGTTGGCAAAAATAAGTACTAATAAAATTCACTCTACAATAACTTGTATATATATTTAAAAACAACTTTATATCTAAGTGAAAGTTTGGACAGAATTTCGACTTACGTGTAACGTAATGAACAAAATGAAGCAAAATGAAATATGGCTGAGGCAAGAGTTCGACTCTTTCTCTTTGAGATAAAAATGTCCCGCATATGTGTTGACGGTTTTCCGACACTCATCTCCCAAAATACAAAGACATCGACTTGTAATAGTAGCCTCCAAATTACAAGTTCCACGAACCTACTAATATTTTGACCTCTCTACGTTGAAGAGGACTGATGAATGTAAGAAAATAATATTCGGGACTAATTGGATATTTCAAAATAGTGTAGGAGGAAAATGAAAATTATCTGCAAAAATAAAAATCATAATTGATTTTTGGAATGATTAAAATTCAAATATGGGGTCAATTTAAGAAATTGAAGGTTGTATCTAAAAAACACGATAATCGAAAAATTGTATCCCGAACAGATGCAACCAGTTTCAAACAGAATCATTCAAACAGCCAGAACTATCAGTTTCTAGAAGGTGGCGACGACGGCATGCACGCGTAGATTTTGGCTCAACCTACTAGCATGTAGGTCTTCTTCCCTTCAAACACTATTGGACCCCATTTGGGGTCCAAATTCAATTGTCAAACATTGGCATTATAAAGTGATTCATTTCCTTCTAGCTTTCCTATGTGGGATTGGACTTTTCCAATTTCCCGCCAATTTATCTTGTCTATTTATTTCAATTTGAAGTGCCTACTTTTGACCTTAATTTCTCATTCATCCGAAATTGTATACGTTGTATAGTGTGTTGTCAAGGCAGTCGAGGCTGTAATTTCGAAAAAGGAAGCCACTGTGACTTCATGCATTGAGCCCTGCTCATACTTGTGGATTTGTTTCTTCCTCTGCCACAACATGAGCATCTTCACTCAATAGTTTCTCAAAATTCAGAGTTTTTGAAACAAAACAGCATCTTCTGTTGCCATCTCTGAAAATCTATTCCCGTTAATTACTCCAATTTCTTCCCGTGTGCATTGTTAAAGGGTGCAACAGTTGTACAGTTACATGCCATTGTCTAACAAAATTTTCAAAATATAAAATAGTACTAACAAAATTTTCAAAATATAAAGTAGTACGTAAATAATAGAATTATCATCTTAAAATTGTTAGCAAAAATAGTAATAAAAGTTAATGTGCAATAATTTTTATATTTAAAAGGAACTTTATATGTCAGTGAAAATTTGGACAGAGTTTCGACTTATAGAATGCATGAGATGAACTACAATGAAATATGACCGAGACAAGATTTCGACTCTTTCTCTTTGAAAGGATATTGACCCGCACAATATTTTGACTCTTTCTATTCATTAAAATCCGAAAATGAGTAGTCAATTTATAGAAATTGAAAGGTTTTGTTAAAAGACACAACAATCGAAAAGTTGTGTCCTGAACAGACACAACCTATTTCAAATAGATAGAACCATTTAAGCAGTCAGAACTGTCATTTTTTAGAAGCGACCCTACGTGTCACAACATGAAATTTTCGGAAGATTAAAAATAATATTATTTTACAAAAAATTAATATTAACTTGGGCCAATCCAATCCAAGCCCACGGCCCATGACCCTAGCTCGTGTCCAACTGAGTCGAGCAGATCAACCAGTCGATTGGACATACAGTGGCAACGACTGGGAGCTCATGTGGGCTTGGCTCAACTTAACTTAACTTCAAAAAGTGGTTCATTTTCTTCTAACTTTTCCACGTGGGATTGGACTTTTTAATTTTCCATCAATTTATTTTGTCTATTTATTTCAATTTTAAGTGGCTGTTTTTTGCTTTAATTTTTCTTTAGTCCAAAATTCGTTTTAAGAAAATAAATATACTATGTTAATTTACTTGCGAAGTAGAACACAACGGGCCAAATAAATCTTTCGTCCGACTAACAAGACCCACTCAAATAATTAATCAAAAGTTGGTCAAATAACTTTTATAACCAATTTTCGAACATTATTAACACGTATTGTATAGTTGTAAAAAGACTCACTATTGATATACAAATATCAGAGTGTCCCTCGGGGTTTCAGGCTATTCATCCACGAAGTAGAATGCTTTAAGAGCATCTCTAGGGGTTCAAACCAAATTTAGTTCGAAATTTGTCACAATTTTGGTCCGAACTATTTTATTATTTCAAATTTAGGATAAACTGTTTTTGTTTTATTTTTCTTTTTATTATTTCTAATTCTAAAAATTATTTATGTATTCATTATCTATTTAATTGGTTTAATTTTATTTTAAATTAATAGTTAAAGATTTGGAGGTACCTAATAAAATGTCATTACATAAAAACTAAAATTTTAAGTTATTCATTTCAAACAATTACATTGAAGGCTTATCTTCGAATACAAATGAAGACATGTCTTCGAAAGCAAACACCACAACAGACAATTATCGAATTCATACCGTTGTTTGGTAATTAAATTTTAGTCATTTCAATTATAACTATTCGAACTAACGTTGTCGTCACTGGTATTAATTATAACATTATCATACGCGGAAACAACAACAACAATAATAATCAAAATACAAAAAAAATAATAACAACAACAACAAAGAAAATAATAATAATAATAATAATAATAATAATAATAATAATAATAATAATAGATAGATAGATAGATAAAAAGAGATTTGCACAAAAAATGGCATTTTCGTAAGTATACAAATGACATTTGATAATAAAAGGTTTATCCCAAATTTAAAATAGCACTATTCATTATCCCAAATTTGGGATAGAGTTTGGGAGTTGGTTTGAGAGAAAATATGTCAAATTCGGGATAAAGATTCGATCCTCCCTTGGAGATGGTCTAAGACAACAAATAAGTAACTCAAATATTTATAAATTGATTTATATTTTAATCTTTATTCTATTTGAGATTTATATTATAATATGCCCCCAAGATGGTGGTTCGTTTAACTTACAATCTTGAAATTCGTGTGCGCATTTTTAGTTTTAAACAAAACCAATTATTCATTTGAGTTTAATGAACTCTGATACGATATTAAAACTTGGTGTTCAATCTTAAAATGTCAATATTAACAAAAGAAATAATTCAAATCATTATAAATTGATCTACAATTTTCATTTTTGCTTGATATGAGATTTATATCTTAACACACCCCGTAGTGACTTATTAATGGACTGCACATTACTAAATTAAGAGGGGCCTATCAATTAATAGGCCATTTATGGATCCTCCTTTTGTGGTTGCTCGATACCTTTCAAGCATGAAGAAGGGAATAGTACATATAAGTTTATTGAAATGAAAATATCATTCAATACTATTTGTACTATAACATCAATTAAGGTTACGATTAATGAAAGGTAAAATTCATTTAAAATGTACCTCTCAATTAATGTCACATTGGTGCTAGTTGGAGTGATGCTAAATAACGTCAGGGTGTGTTTGATAGACGAGATTTTCCAGGGAAAATATGGTTTTTCATGTGATTTTCCAACTTTGCGCTGTTTGGTTGCCTAAATTTTTCATGGAATTCATTTTTTCACTTGCCTCGAAATCCGGTATTTTCCTTATTTTGGATGAATTCGTTTTTCCAAGGGGGAGGAGGTTTTATTTTCCATGGAAAATCTTATACCATTTTCGTTACGTTTGATCATTTTTGTTATTATTAATTGATTTATTTTTTTTCTAAAAATTAACATTATTATTATTAAGTACAAATGTAAGGAATTTTTTTTTTATTAAAATAGATAAATTTTACTTTACTTTCCATGAAAAATAATGTCAATCAAATAACAAAAGTTGAAAAATTCTCTACTTTTTCCACCTAGAAAATTAAACCAATCAAACACATTAAACTTCAAATTCTCAGGAATTGAATTCCAATGAATTCATTTTCTTTCCACCTAAATTCCATCATTGTTAGCAAACGCAGCCTTACTTTTAATTGGTTGAAAATAAAATTTTATGATTATAAAGTTTCCAAATGAAGGCTAAGAATTTGGCGGTGAAAGTAGTAGAATTTTTTGGCAATAGCAGCCAATGGGGCATTAAATTCTCTTCATAAATTATTTTAGTTGACTGATGCTAACATTCAACAAGTTTATTTGGATACGAAAATACCATGCGAAGATTGGGACATCTTTGTACGAAGAAATTATTTTTAAGACGTTATATTTCTTACTTAGGGAAGATGTCCAAAATATTGAGAAGACTTTTATTATAAAGACGTATGTATCTTTTCAAGGATTTCGACCATAACTTCTTCCAATTCGAATATTGAGTTGATGCGAGCTTTGATATAAATTCATTATTTATTTATTTATTTATTTATAATCTTTTAGAGCAAAGAATTTTCGTTCCCTGATTTAGAAAATCATATGCATCAACGGTCTCTAGTTCAGTATGAATATATTTCACGAGAATATCAACCAACGATGAGAACTATTTTAATGGATATGCCCACTTAGTATGATTATCTACTTTTTACTCATGACACTTCAAACTTCGAACTAAAGTTGTGTTTTGAAAGCGATGTGGAATTTGAGTTAAAAAAAAAATGAATTTTAGGGAATTGAATTCCTAGGAATTTGAAGTTTAGGTGTCTGATTGGTTTAATTTTCTGGATGGAAAAAGTGGAGAATTTTTTAATTTTTATTATTTAATTGACATTATTTTCCATGGAAAATAAATAAAATTTTATCTATTTTAAATTTTAATAATTTTTATTTTTATTTTTTTCACACATTTGTACTTGATAATAAAAATGTTAATTTTTGGGGAAAAAATCAATTAACAACAACAAAAATGATCAAATGTGATGAAAATAGTATAAAATTTTCTATGAAAAATAAATCATATCCCCCAAGGAAAACGAATTCCTCCAAAATAAGGAAAATATAAAATTTTGAGAAAAATTGAAAAACGAATTCCATGAAAAACTTTGACAATCAAACAGTGCGAAAATTGAAAAATCACCTAAAATTTGAGTTTCCATGAAAAATAAAAGTTTCAATCGTAGCCTAAGATTCTGATGGGCCGTGATTTGAATGTTAGGACTCAAGTTGTCGTAAGTTGAGCGGATAATCTTACCACATGTACATTAAAAGACTGTTCAACTAAAGTTTCTCTCCGAAAAATATGCAAAATAAAGATAAAAAATAAATTCAATTCCACATGTGAATTATGTGTATTTTTTTACTGTGATATTGTTTATATCTTGTTAGTTACTTGTACACCTAATCTACCCTTCTAAATAAAAAAATAAAAAATAAAAACTGCAAGACAATTGATCAAAAATTAATTGATCCAGATCACTTTGACTCTAATATTTGTTTGCACTTCGCAGTCATAAAAGGGAATTACATTATTATTAATAATTCTACAGACTTTTTTTGAACAAAAATTGGACATTGTCGACATGTCGCCTCTTAATTGGAGGATGAACAGATGCCCTCATTTGATGAAGCAAGCACATAGCCAAATACCTCTTCATTACCCAATGCCAAAAAGTCATCCGACATGTCCCAAAAAATGTTCATATAGAATAACTGATTCAATTAAAATTGACTTCAAGCATAAGATCAGTCATTAGCTCCGTGGACGAGTAATAATAGTTTTGATACTTAACTAAGAGTAAATTGAGATTTTTCTTTATAAATATTACTTTTTCAATAACATTAAATAAGTTTTCTTAATCTGTGTGAAAAGTTAAATCAGCCTATATAATTGGGACGGAGTGAGTATCAACAACACAAAATGCTAAAAGAAAGAAGTTGCTTATAATAAGCTATAATTATTAAATTTGATGAATAATTAATTATTTGATTTATAGTAATTTCAGATTTGGTAGTTGTGCTATTTAAAGACTGTAAGACAGACAAATATTATTGAATTTATTGTAAGTTAGGTATATAATTAATTGCTCCAGTGAATGCCATGCCGTAATTAGCTTCCAAAAAATTTATTCATAACCCTATTTAACTGCCAGCATGGATACCATACGAGTCATTGTCTGATATTAATGATCGGGTCACCTAATTAGGGTAATTATTACCGATAGAAGACATCTTATTCAAGGTTGAAATTAATTAATCACCTAGAAATCAACTGAATTAGGTGAAGGAACTCAACTAATATTTGAAAAAGATACAACCCTTCCTCATGGTATAGTATTATATTTGTTGGTGTATTATAATTAAGTTTTATTTATTTTTAATGAAAATGAACGAAATAGATTAAAAGCTTACTATTTATCTTGCTTAGTACAGTTTTTTTTTATAACTCATTTTTTTTTTTTTTCATTTTCACAAAATCTTTCAATAAAAAAATTGCACATGAATACATAATTTTTTCCTACATTTTTAAATTTTAACCACTCTCAAAAAACCACTTTTCACAAGATCATTTAAAAAAAAAACTTACATGAAACAAACCCTTATCATTATAATTGTACAAAATAAGTTGATTTATCTGAATGAAAAGTAAAATTATATGACTCATTTATTTACCTATTATTTAGTATCAGATAGCTATACGTCTTGATGATTGTTTTGAACATCAGTGAAGCTAAATAACATTACTTTTTCTTACTGACAATTTGACTTACTTCAAGCTTAAGTGGGAAGGGATGGGACGGGACGAGAGAGGACACTACGGGGAAAATAATAATATGCATGACAAGTTAGGATAGATTTAACTACGAGGCAAAAATCTTAAAGAGTACTAGGAATCAAAGGATGTTGAATTTCATACTAACTAAAATTATACATGCAATGAAGGGAACCCTGAACGGTTCACTATGTTTATATACCATATAACCCAATTTTCTATCTTTACAAAAAATCAGAGTAATTTGATGCCTATCTCCACCTCCAAAACCTCAACCAGATATATTAAGGTCGATTCGAGGTTTCTTGACTGTCACAGACAACGGCACAATACAGTTACATCGAGGGCAGAAAGGATTTCGTTCCGAGATCAGCACATAAAGCAAGCACCTCGGGCACCCAGCAGCCAACGAGGCGGATGACTTCTCCTCGTGATCAATCTCGCTATCTTTTGTCGAGGTCGAGGAATTTGAATGCGGTGACGATGATTTCGAGATTGACATCGACCGCTTCCTGGAGGATTCCTTCTCCACCCTCTCAAGGGCAGACTTCACTTTGTCTAGAGTGCACACGCTTTGGTAATTAGACGACTTCATCGATGATGATGTTGATGAGGATGATAGGACGAGCTTCAAGTCTAAGGCAGCATCATCGAAAGGGTTTAACGGCCCCGGAGGAAAATTGAGATCTTGACGCTTTGAAATATTAACGTTATTTTGAGGTTTATTTTCTGATGTCGGAGACGACAAGTTCGAAGAATTACACCTCTCGAGATAAACATTCCCAGACTGCAGTAACATTAAAATTTAAGTAAATACATAAGAAAAATTATATCAACCATAGAATCATTTAAATAATTCTCTGCTATTAAGGTACAAAATGTTATTTCAAATGAATCAAATGCTACGTATGATTCCACGCACGTGTATTCTATCAATCCACACCAGATGGATACTTCTGAGATTCTTAAATTAGTTTTGAAATAATTTATTAATTAAGATTGCTAATATTATATTAGTTTAATTTATTTTTTCAAATCATCAAGTGCTCCATGACCTTAAGTTAAGGCTAATTAATTAAAAATATTAAATGGAGCCACTTAAATTAATTAAGGATTTTATACAGTAAAAATTACATAATCTTCAAAAAAATCCATCACAATAAATTAATTAAATGCATGTAATTGTACCAATTCATGTGGCTCTTAATGTTCTGGTTAATTATTAGATGGAAAAAAAGGGCAGTAAAAGCAAAAATGAAAACATTAAAAACCATTCAATTCCTATCCGTAAGACTATAACATAACATCAGTAAAAAGACTTAACACAATCACCAGCAGAATTAATGAAAACCCACAAAAAAATATAAAAATCTGAGCAGTTGGGATCATAATCCCCAATAAAGAATACAGAATCAAATTAAATTTAAAATATAAATAAATAAACTTTAAGAAATGGGATTTCCCAAGAAAGTTTCTTTAAAAAAAAAAAAAATAGAAAATCAAAGAATTAACCGGAAAGAAAATAATAAAGATTATACCTTTAGGTCGAGACGTTTTTCCCAGCCAGAGGGTACTTGCAAATCGAGGTCCAACTCTTTAGAGTCAAGAGTAGAACATCCACCAAGGAAGTCCCTTGTTATTGGAGCCGTTGATTTTCCTGCTATTGCTGACTCATTTGAATCACCACCGTTGATAAGTCTGATCAAAGAACTGACCTCAGCGGCCATATTCCACCAAGAAAATCTTCTACCTTTTTGCACAACCCAATAGAAAAAGAAGAAGAAGATGAATAAAGTTGAAGATTTTATAGAGAGAGAGAGACAAATAAAACTGAGTGGATGGATGGATGGATGGATTTGAATTAAATGGAGAGGAGTAATGAGTAAATTGAATCCGTTATATATATATATATATATATATATATAATTAAGGAAGAGATGATGATGGGAAAATGCAAATTACTACAATTATTTAAGGTCATTTATTATAACCTCTGTTCGGCGATTTTTCTTCGTCTATCGAAAAATGGTTTGTTACTGTATTTTTGATAATCTAATGTGGACCCTATAACACATGAATTTTTTTTTTTTTAAGGAGATTTTTGTCTCAACGACTGAAATTTGAACACTTGACCTCGTGATATGAGAATTGTGAGGACATTCAGTTTTGGGACAAAAATCTCCTTCAACTGTGAATAATTCGTGTGTTATGGGATCCACCACAAGTAACCAAAAAATATCGTAACATGATTGAAAAAATGTGTGATTAAATATATTAGTTTTTATTTATAGATAATAATATATATATATATATATATATATATATATATATATATTAAATAGGAGCATATTATTAGAAAACTTAAAAGTATACATAATTTTAATAATAATAAAAAAAAATAACTTATAATTTGGGACGAAAAAATAAAGAATATAAATGTATCATCACAGCATGAAGGGAGTATTGTTGATTTTGATTCATATGGATGGGATTTTTGTTTCAATTTTGAAATAAATATTGTGGGGGGCATTGAATGCAATGGGGACGCACTAAAGGACAGTTGTGAATTAATGCGAAGACCTTTTGGGTTCCTAAGCTCTCATTAATGGATTTGTGGTAATGACTGTTTTTAAACTTTTGAGATTTTTATATCCTTTCCTTTGTGATTTTAACGTTTCATTAATCACCCTTTGTCTTCTATATTAAATGACTACAGGACTTTAGTTTGGAGTTTTATGCTCTGTTTGGCACCACTCCCATAACACAATAAAAACTCGTCTTGAATAATTTAAATTTGAATTGTCCAAGAAGGTTTAAGATTCCGACCGCTCAGTAACGTGTTCGGGATCCATTATTTCAAATAATGTTTAATAGTAGTAAATTTTTGAAGAATATATAATTAAGAAGTAGAGAATATTTTTTAATTTATGTTTATATTATTTTATTGATGAAATTTGTGATTGAAAATGAGTTTTTAAAAAAGAGAAAAAATTGAATAATGGATACAAAACATGGCCTAACTTACTTAAATGTTCAAGTTAGTGTTAAAACAAATTTTTTAGATGATTAAATATAAAAATTGTTGTAAATAATAATTTATTATTGAATGACATTTATATCTATGCAGTCCTATTTATTATTATCATTATATCATTAATTCTTTCATATAGGTATGTTGTTCTAGTTCTTAATAAAACAAACAAATTTATTGATTTCTTTATTTTCTTTTATTTTTTCTTTACTTTATAATACTTTAATAGCACGAAATTCTAGTCAATTGAGCACACAAAAATTTGATTCTTATTGTAAGTCACAAAACTCTAGTCAATTGAATTGACATAGAAATTCGCTTTCAGTTCAAAACAAAAATGTTTATGTTTTCTTAACTTAAATTACAGAGCAAAGCGATATGGATAATCGTTCTGGTCATATCACTTTTTACTATATCAATTTGTGATAAATAAATATTTGTTTTAGTATCATTTTTTCGTTCAATGTTTCAAAACAATATTCCTAAAGAATATCGTACTATAATTCTTGAAATATTGTAGTATTCTTGGAAAATAAATATTTTATTTTGGTTATTGTTGCTCCTCAAAAAGCACAAACTCACACATAACAATTTTTAAAATAATATTGTATTATTACTATTGAGAAAGTATAATATGTGTAAATATCATATTTCATGTCGATGTTATTGGTGAACATGACTGTATTTTAACAATATTCTAAAGAAATATCGTATTAATATTTTTGAAGAAGTATAAGCCTTAAACATCTTGAAGTTATAAAGAATATTATGTTTTTACTTCTCAAATTAGAGTATGAATTTATAAAAATCAATATTCGAAAAGTATTTGATTGATATTCATGAAAAAATGACTATCTATATTATTCAAGACTTGTATTATTATTCGAAAACAACGGTGTTGAAATTTGCAGGATTTTAATAGCCTGCAGTGGTTGTGATCAAATATTGATAACTCAACAATTCATAGTTTGATCATCATAAAATTTGAACATGACGGCAAAGACTCATTGCTCTTTATACACAATGGTTAAAATTAAAATCTACCGATCTATTTGTGATAAATAGCTATGCGAATAGTAGCAAATTTTGAAAAATGGCTATGTTTGGCCCTATTAAAAATTTTACCTATTTTTCTCTCTCTTATTTCAATCACACATTTATCAATAAAATAATATTACTCATAAATCCAAATACGATTTAGTATTTTTTAACTACATATTCTCCTAAAAATCATAATTCAAAAAACTATTTTTTCAAGTAAACTCTTTAAAATGAACATCAAACAGGGCTGAGATTTGTTTACCATTCAAGATTTTCTAAAATTTTCAAATCCAAGTAAGTTTACTATTTAAAATATTTTTATTCTTTTATATATTTACTTGTAAAGTTTTAGATCGGTTAGGTTTTTTGATCTAACTAATACTCCTGAAGAAGCATGATGTTATACTATTCTAAATAAATATTCCCTGCTCCTGACGAGCACGACATTACAAATTCAATATTTCAGAATATTGAATTGTTGCTTCAGAATGAGCATACTTTTATAATATACTAGAAGAATAACTAGTTGTTTTCTAGAACCAAATACGATTCAGATATTTAAATATTCCAAAATATTGTTGTAAAATTGCTTAAGCCCTCATTTGGATTGATAAAAGTTGATGAGATGTGGGACCTATAAAATATGTGGTTATGAATCTGAGATTGATTGTTGACTTTAACTTAAATTAAAATCTAAATTTTAATCCGTACCAAACACGGACTAAATCTATTTACACAAATCAATATTCTAAAAGAATATTGTATTACTCTAGAAGAAACACATTTATATTTATATTCTTGAAGGTTTTTTTTTTTTTTTTTTTTGGGGCATCTCTAGTTATATCATCAAGTGATCAATAATGATGTAAAATGAGAATTCAAACGAATATATAATGAAGAACTAGAAGATTATTCAATCCAATGAATTCACATATAATGATTGTTCTATATATCATAGATTGCTATTTGATCAACATTAACTAAATGTTGTAAGAAATCCCTATAATCTTGAAAATATATTTGGGGTGATATATTGGGTCCACTCACCCTCCATATATGTCATCTTGAAATTTTGAATTGAAAAGTGGATTCACATGTGTAAATAGAAATATTTTACATGGGTATAAGAGATTATTTGATTAGTTTATTTTATTATGAGCAAAGTGGTAAATGCTAGTAAGTTTGTATCCTAAAATCATTAATGATTTTATGTATTGATTATGATAATAATAAAATGTGTTTTTAGTGGTGATGAGAATCATAGGAGGCTCGACAAAAAAAATAAATCAATCATGCGAGTCAAACAAATTTTGAGTACATTTTGAAGGACTCTAAAAGCATAAAAGAATAGTATTTAAGGCTAAAACAAGAAATCAATCCAAGAAAAGAAGTCAAGAATCAAGCTCGAGATTCAATTAAAGTTTTGACAAAGATAAATTTTGAATTTGAGGTTCACTATTTCTTGAAGAATTGTAGATCATTTATTCTAGTTTCCAAATCATTTTGAATCACCTCAATCGGACATTGGGATCAACAGTTATAACCCAAATACTGAAGAAGGCGCTAGTAGTCAATTTTGGTTGACAATTTTTGATCGATCGAAATGGAGTTCGTTTCGACCGAAAGTTACTGAAACATTCAGAAACCCGCATTTTCTACTATTTTTCGTATTTTCTTTATTTTATTTCATTTTGCACTATTAATACTCATTTTCTCTCAAACCCTACAAGTTTATGATGTATGAACATTGAAGTCTCCATGGTAAGCAAATTAGAGGTAAGAATTCCTCTTCAAATCTTGTTGCCTCTTTGAGGTATTATTCTCAACTTCATGTAGAATTTTATGATTCTAGTATTGTTGGAAGAAACTTATGAACTTGTTTATTTCTTTCCATTGGGTTAAAGAAATTTCCTTAGAATTTTGGTTAGATTAAACTTGGGTTTAAGTTTATTTTACCACTTTAGTTTTCTTGAGTTTGGTATTAAATTGTTGTGAAAATTTTTGATCCAAACACCAAAGGGGTCCTCATCATTTGGTATCAGATTTTGGCTCTAATTTGGTAAATCTATCATTTACATTTTTTGTTGTTGTTATTCAAAAAAAAAAAAAAAAAAAAAAACAACGAAAATTAATATTGATGTTCTTCAGCTTTGTTGACTTCCTACACCTTGGGTATTTTGATTGTTATCATTGTTGAGTTTGTTGGGGAATTTCACCATATCCGTACACTTGAATTCCTATATCATTCAAATTTTGTACACCAAGTGTTTGATAAATTGTCCCAAAAAAAACTTCCATGTTGTCTACATTTCAAAACACTAAGCACTTTCCTAATTAATTACTTGTTCTTTTATCAAGTTCATTATATTTTGTACTCTTGAAACCTTGTCCTACCAATCCATATTTCTCCTTCCTTGTTATAACAAGCTATACATTCCACTTGTTATTTGTGCCCATCATCTCATATTTCTCTTCTTTGATTGTGGTTACATGTTTCACAAGATTTAATTTTCTCGGTGTAGTTGATTGCATTCCTTGGAGATTGAGTGAAACATAAGTGAAATGAATTTTTTTGTGAGGACATTTTCACAGTTGCACTTTATGGTCACATTCTTTTGAATCGCCACATAAGGGATGGATTGCAACCCTAATTCTATGTTCAAAACTAGATGCTACGTTGGAGATAAGGTATGTAGTGTGGTTATTGATAGGGGACACTCCTCTAATTTGGTTAGTAACACCTTAGTTGGGAAATTGAGATTGGTTCTAATCCCACACTCTAGACCTTATAAGATTACATGGATGAAGGAATGTGGGGAGTGTAGTGTGACCAAGCAAGCTCTAGTAACTATCACTCATGGAAAATATAGTGATAAAGTTTGATGTGATGTAGTACCTCTAAAATCTTGTCATATATTGTTGGGTAAATCATGGAGACGTGAGAGGATGGCAACTTATGATAAGAGTATGCACATATACCGACTTCTTCAGGATGAGAGATAATTCACACTAAATGGTTTAACACTAGAGCAAGAATTACGAGATGCCAAAAAGGTGTAGAAGGATAGTGTTGATAGGAGGGAAAATAGAAGAAGAGTGGAGAATAAATTTAGGGATGTTTTGGAAAATGATGATGATGGTGGAGGTATTGATCAACATGGGGGGCATGGGTAGGAATAGAAGAGATTGGCATAATAGGGGATTTGATCGAGGTCATCTAAGGAAGCATCGGGGTAGGGATGGAATGGAATGGAATGGATAAAAATATTGATAGTGTAGAAATAAAGAGTTCATCATTCCATGGGCAGAGTGATCCCATGTGGGACTTTAAGGAACAAATGAATTTTTTTGAAGAAAAGTTCATTGCATGGGATTGCAAATATAATGTTGGAGTGCAAAATGGGAGTGATAGTGAGGTCGAAGTTAAATTGAAAGAAGAAACCCGGGTAAGGAAGTTGAGAAAAAGGAGGGAGACTTGAAGATTGAAGTAGTTGAACAAACTCCAATTTTGCATGTGGAAGATAAAAATTTGGGAAGAGAAGAAGTGCATGAATTGTGGGAGGAAATTATTGGTGAGATGGTATATGAGCTTAAAAATGTGGGAAAGTTGATTAAGCTTGATAATGTGGAGGAGGTGGTTGAGGATAAAGTTTTTGAAGTGGTGAGTGAGCAAGAGAGTAAGAAGGTAGGAGGTGAAGAGAAGAGCCTCGATGTCGTAGATGATGAGGTGGTGATGGGATCCATACCTTGTACTTGAAAGAACTAATGCCCCTACCCCATTTTATTTAAAACTTTCTTCCAGGTTGGACACGATTGGGGGCCTGATCCACATCATTTGTTCCCAATGAATTGTTTAATTCAAGCCATCTACATAATCAACTTGAAGGGGTCATATTGGTTTATCATGAGGCGTAGAAGCAAGGACTTTCCTTTTGATCTCGAAGCATAAAAGAATAGTATTAAAGGCTAAAACAAAAAATCAATCCAAGAAAATAAGCAAATAATCAAGCTTGAGATTCAATTAAAGTTTTGACAAAGATAAAGTCCGAATTTTAGGTTCACTATTTCTCAAAAAAAATTGTAGATCATTTCTTTTAGTTTTCAAATCATTTTGAATCACCTCAATCGGATATCGGGATCAAAAGTTATGACCCAAGTACTGAAAAAGGTGCTTCTAGTCAATTTCGGTTGACAATTTTCGGTCGACCAAAATGGAGTTCGGTTGGCCATTTTGGTCGACCGAAAGTTACTGAAACATTCAGGAACACACATTTTCTACTATTTTTCGTATTTTCTTTATTTTCTTTCATTTTTTACTATTAATACTCATTTTCTCTCAAACCCAACAAGTTTATGATGTATGAATATTGAAGTCTCCATTGTGAGAAAATTAGAGGTAAGAATTCCTCTTCAAATCTTGTTGCCTCTTTGAGGTATTATTCTCGACTTCATGTAGAATTTTATGATTCTTGTGTTGTTGGAAGAAGCCTATAAACTTGTTTATTCCTCTCCATTTGGTTAAGGAATTTTCCTTGGAATTTTGGTTAGATTAAAATTGGGTTTAGGTTTATTTTACCATTTTAGCTTTCTTGGGTTTGGTATTAAATTGTTGTGAGAATTTTTGGTCCAAACACCAAATGGGTCCTCATCAAGTGGTTAAGCAAAATGTGCTACAGTATTTATATGAGATCAACGTAATTGAAAATGTTATTTCACATGCAGTAATATTTTGTATATACAAACATATCAATGCGATTATAACTTCTTGATTAACTTATGGTTATAAGCTTTATGATTTTCATCTAATATGAGATATGGACTATTTATATATATATATATATATATATATATATATATATATATATATATAGATTTTCTTGTTGAACATATTCAATATTGCATCGATTGACAATTGAAATATTGATATGCAGTATTAATATAATTGTAACAGTCCCATGAGGAGGAGCTAATATACACTGCACTCTTTTTCTCTTACCTGATGTTTTGTCCCAATTGAATTTTCCTAACAAGTTTTTTAATTAGGCAACTATTATAACGTATTGATGAAGGACTTTATTACATACACATTTCAGAAGACTACTGAAATCAATGTTAACCAAATTCACTCAGTTGCAATGTTGCTGATTTATCACTAAAGCACTGCCAGCATCTATATTCAAGAAATTGGTTCACAAGATTGGAATGGTTGACTCAAAGATTTACGGCGATCGTCATCAAGGAGAGTAGATGTACTCTTTTTTATTCACTTATGTTTTGTCCCACTAAATTTTCCTAACAATGTTTTAATGATGCAACATTTTTTTTAATACTTCAATATAACTATACTATTTTTCCTAATTTGATATTTTGTCCAATTGAATTTTTATCAAATAAGGTTTTATCGAAATAGATATTTTGTAATGTGTCATTCAAGAGTTATTGTTGTAAATATATATTATTAGTGAATGACACTTATACCATCCAACCCTATTTAATGTTATCATTGTACTCTAATTCTTTCCTATAAATATAGAGCTCCGATTCTTAATAAAAATACAAGTTTATTGATTTCTTCATTCACTTCAGTTTTTCTCTCCAGTTTATAATACAAACAATATAATTTGGGTTACTTTCCTCGATGAGGACGAAATTAATTGAGATGGAACTCTGAAACTCAATGTGGAATTAGAGCTAAAAGATCAACCGAATAATTCAATATGTTCAAGTTCTAAATTTCAAATGAGAAATTGGATTTCAAATATTATTGTTATCAAATGAACTACTGCCTTTTAGAACGTGTTGAGGAAATAGTTTTGTATCACTTGCTTTTGTTTGATAAATTGTTTATAAACAACATATTTTTTAAATTTATTTTTTAACCACGCATATTTTTCAAAATCACTTATTTTACCTCAAAATATCAAGTTCTCTATCTATAAACAAACCAAACAAAGAAATAAAATTAGTAGTAATATTCAACATGCAAGCTTGAGTAACGATTATAGTTTACTAGTAATCGCACCCGTGCGATGCACGAAAGATATAATTGACAACTATTTATTGATTAAGTTTTGAAAGTACAATGCTCAACATAAAATGTGAATCCACATATAATGAAAAATACTAAAATTATTCATTCTCTAGTGTCTATCTAAACGAAGTAAGATATGGCCATGTTATTTATTCTATACTTTACAATTTTGATTTGATGACTAAAATTGAGCTTACGATTTTTTGATTTCTAAAAGTTGAAATGTTTGCTATTTTCAAATCGTAAAATGAAATAAAGAGGTTAATAGACATTTATAGAATTAATTTATCGACTCCCCAATAGCATTATAAGAATTTGTATTAACTTTCTTAATGCAATAATTAATTTTTAAATATATTAAACAAATATTTCATTACATTACATGTAAAAAAGCAAATATATTACGATAAGAATTTACCAACATTTTAAAAAATAAAAAATTCCTCAAATTTAAATTAAATTTTGCAATTTTTTAAACTTATACACGTGAAAAACTTATACTCAGCCCTATATTTAAATAAACGTAACAAAAAATAATATGAAATACAAATTTTAATTAAATTTTATTGAATGAATATTACAAATGTAATTAACTTTATATACAAATAATTATCTATACATCTCAATTTATAAATGGGGGTTTAACCCACAAGACATAAGATTTTATCACTTATTCATATAGATCAATTGATTCTTCGAAAATAATTTTTTCAATATTCATTCTTAACCTCACATTCTTTAAAAGTCATTTTTCACAATTGCTCATACTATTTTTGTGCATGCTAAATAAACGTATTGACCATATTCTATTTTTAAATAGAATAATTTTGTTAACACCTTCTATTTTACAAATTGAACTAATGAGTTTATCAGAACATAAAGTTGTAAAAAATTAAATGATTTAATTGAATTTATTTAGGAAGATCGAATATCTATTATTTCTTTCAAATTAATAAGAAAAAAATTCAAAATTAATCATTTAGTTCAAATTGAATTTAGGTAAGAAATGATATGTATTATTTTAGGAATTAAATGAGATAAATTAAAAAGATTGGATGTTGAAAAAAGTAAAAAGTATAAGTAAAATTTTTACATTTAGTATTTAAAACGATTTTACAAACGATATGTTTAAAGTTTGCTCTCATTTCTTAGTTTGTATTAAATTTCTCGATGAGATATTGGATTTGACACATATATTGCATATTATTCGACTTCAAAATAATGTAAAAATTATCAAAACAAAAAAAAATTCTATAATTTGACATTTTATAGATATTTTTTTGGCACAAGTCTATAAATCATTTAATACATGCATTAATTGTACTTTCCTAATTTATATATTAAAATAAATTGATAAAAATAAAAAAATTTCTAAAATGAAAAGTGAAAATGGGTGGAAAACTATGTGCGAAAAATGATGACGATTATCCTATTATTATATATGTAATATGTATAGATTACACGGGTTGGTAGAGTTTTTTCTATTGGTAGAGTTTTTCCTATAATATAGTTTTCTAACTCTTTGATTATCAAACTTATTATTGTTTGAAAATTTAGGTGGAATTTAAACGCTCAAAAATTATAGTGAACGTATTTAATTTAAGCATTAAGACGAGTAGTTGAGATCGCTTTAAAAAATGAGTGGTTGAATTAATTTTTCGATTACTGTTACTTATTTGTTTGGTCGAGTTGAACTTGCAAATTCAGTGAAATAAAGTATTTATTACATTTCACTCAAAAAAATAAAAAAATTTGAGAAATATTTTATATTGTGGTAGAACTCGATCTACCAAACAAAGTATTTTAATGAAGCAGAATCTTAGGATCTAATAACTTTGGGACGATTTTGTTGATTTTCTTGGTGTTTAAATATTAATTTTGACTTTGTTATAATGAAATTATTTCCCAAGGTCGTGCAATTAAGGTAACATGGGACTGCATTCAATATTTGCCAAAATTATTAATGTGGAGGCTCTACACCATCTCATGGAAAAGTGCATGTACATTATTACAAGTGGAGTTTTATAGTCAATCATATTAAAATTGGTTTGGCTTGGTTTGACAAAGTGCTAAGAAGATAGATCCATTGATATTCAAGAAGAGCCTTCCATTAATTTGATCACAAAAAAGGGTTGTATCATGTATGAAGTGGAAGGAAATTTTAGAATTTGATGTTAAATAATAATAAAAATAATACAATCTTCGCTAGTGGTGGACATTAATCCACCCAACCCGTTCAAACCGACTAATCCAATTCAGCCCGATCTGGATTGGTTTTTAATGAAAATCGAGTTGGGTTTGGATTCAACAAAAAAAATTTGGTCGGGATTGGTTGGGTTGTGGGTTTGGTAAAAAACTAAACCCAACCCGACCGAATAAAAATTTTAAAAATATAGGACCATTTAAATTTTAAGAATCTCACACTCATTTTTAATATGGATGAAATTCAAATATAGTTTGAACATATTTTAGTTTTATTAGCAAGTATTCAATTTATTATATTTGAGCTTATTGTATTGTACATAATTGATTTGATTTAATAATTGATTTATGTTCTTAATTTTTTAATTTTCAAGATTTTTTATTAATTGGATCAAAGCTCAAACCACCAGACCCGACCCGACCAATATTTAATTGGGTTATGTTGGATTGAGTTTGAACTCATACTTGGGTTGGGTTGATGTTTTATCAACCCGACCGTAGTGGGTTGGTTTCGGATTAGGCAAAAAATCGACCCACCCAACACACGCCCATCCCTAATCTTCGCAAAGACGAACTGAATTTTGTAATTGATGCTGTAAAAAATCCTAACCTTGATGTAGCAGGATCTGATAATACTTGATTGCTGGAAAAGATCAATGAATTCCCCTTGGATGACCTGCAAAAAAGGCGATGAGGAATCTCCCCGTCGCCCCTCCTGTGTGAGAATTAGTTTTCTGTAGTAGAGAGAGAATATATAACTGAAATATATGTGAAGAATTACGAATGAATGATTTGTTATCAAATGAACTGTATTTATAGGGCTGAAAAGCCCATAACCTCTTTTAGTTAAGGAAAGAGTCCTTTTGACATAAACTTACCTTTTATTAAAAATTCCACTATTACAAGGAGTCATTATACCTATTTTTAGGAGGCTCCCTTGTGGGTTAGGACTCCTTCGTTCCCTTGAGGGTCCAAGAAGGGAGGCCCATTGGCAAGGCCCATTAACGCCGAACACTTGGAATCTCGCTTGTACCGGGCTATCTAGAGTGAAGTGGCCGGGTTATACCGGCCATATATCCTGCTTCAGATGAAGAATTTGAATAGGTCGGGTATATCCCGCCCTTGATGGAGATCACGTCGAGCGAGAACCCCAATCTGAGAAAACTTACACAAGACAAGTAATGAGGTCGGGAAACAGCTTGATCGGGCTACTGGGCCGACCATGTTGCCGAGACGGTCCGACCCGGTGCATTCACTTCATAGGTCCACATTGATATGTCCGAGAATATAGTCCGATCATTGGCCCCCGTGCATCAGGGATCAGTGACTCATTCCTGAATGCAACTAACCCCTGACGGCTGTTACCTTTATTGATGACGCATTTTGCCAACTGTTATGTTTTGATTAATGTGTTGTTTAATTAATATCTTGCAAATAGATGGCCGCCACATGTCCATAGTGAAAGGCGGTGGTTTGAAAATTTTCCCGCCTATTTTTTGCCTATATATATGTGGTCCATATCCTCTCATTCCTTTTACTTTGCGATTTTGTGAGAACCAGATAACTCCTCGAGCGACCGGCAAGACCTCATTTACAAACAACATTTCCTTTTAGGTAAGCTCGGCCACGCCCGACCTTTTTAATTCCGTAACTTATTGTTAGAAAAATGGCCAGGCAGGTGAATATGACCGACCTTAGGGAAATTGAAAATCTAGATGAACCTTTAGAGGTCGAGCCCAAAGGTTTTTATTAGCCCCCACCTTCCCAGGATGAGGAATCGGGAGGCGAGGAAGGGATCGAGGATGATTTTGACATAGGTAGAGGGACTAGCAAGGCAGACCTGGAGCTCCCGACCTTTAACAGTAGGATGAAGGAGCATATGGTCGAGGCCGATATGAGGAAGTTCGGGATTTCCGAGGGGTACATAGCCCGAACTCCTGAGGCAGATGACGTTTCTTACCACTGCCGGGAGGGGGAGATGGTAGTATTTCACGAATCCCTCGTGGCCGGGCTTAGGTTTCCTTTGCACCACTTTTTCATTAATTTCCTTCTTACTGCTAGCATAGTCCCGGGCCAACTCCCACCAAACGGATGGAGAATTCTTGTGTATTTCTTTGTTTTATGTAGGAGTCTAGGAATAGAACCCACCGTCGATTTGTGCAAGTGTCTTTTGGATTTGAAGTATTTGCCTCGGTGCAATTGCTTCGTCTATTTAAGCGGGAAGGGACGTTTTGAAGTTCCCTGGGTTCCTTCTTCGATAAAATACTGGAAGGAGAGGTTTTTCGTTATAAAGCCCTGGGATGGGAAAAAACATTTTTTATCAACTTTTAGAAGGCTCGATGTAGATAGCTTTAATAGGATGGGGAATAAGACCGAGGAGGAGATGGCCGACCTACTTGCTAACGCCATTAGGGTGGTTTGTTGGCCGAGGAGGCCTCTGACTTGACCACTAATGAGATTTTGGGCCAGGTCGGTCTCGATCTACAGCCCGGTAGTTCTCGGCCTTATAAATTAAGTAATAAATATCATTCTTTCAAAATTTTCACAACTTTCAGCACCTGTTTCACTGCTCATCCTTCTCTTTTTATTTCTTGGCAGGGATGGCTTTTGACGGTGATAGGCTTAGGAAGGCGGCCGAAGAGAGGGCACGGGCTGTTGCCCAAAAAAGAAAGGACGATGGCATCGTGAGGCTCCGTTATCAGAAAAGGCCCCGAAAGGATACCTCCGAGGTAGGAGAGACCTCAAGAAGGGGTGCAGAGGTTCCCCCTTAAAGTGGTCGAGAAACACGCCGGCCACCTCCCCGTGATCAACCTGGTCATGTATCTCCTACTTTGGCTGACCTTAGGGGGAAGTTAGAGGAAGGCCTTCATCCCGACCTTCTAGAGAAGTATACCGAGGAAGTGTCCATTGAAAGTGGGGTAGACCACTTCCTGAATGCAGCAGTGAAGTTACATCCCATCTTTTTATCCCGGTCATTGATACTCTTGTTATTATTGAAGAGGGCTAAGTTTTTGTCTCGACCTGCAGCTGGTCAGCATTAGCCGAGGTCTTATCAATCAGGGTGTCAAGTGCGGAGAGACTTCGAGCCAGCTTGTTCACTTAGTCCAATATGAGGCAACTAAGGCCCGGGCTGCAAAGGAGAAACTGGATCGCATGGAGTCGGACTTGACTTTGATGACCCAAGATCGAGATCTTTCCCGGGAGGAAAATACAAGGCTCGCGGAGGAGCTTTTCCGGGTACGGGAAGAGATCGAGGCTGCCAAGGCTGAGGCTGTGGAAGCTTATAAAAAATCCGAGGAGTATGACTTGGCTCTGGGCAACTATGCCTTGGAATCGTACTCTCAAGGAATGAAACAAGCCCGAGCTTGGATTAAATTGCACGTGGCCGATCTTGATACCGGCCTCCTCTCTCAATTTCCCCTGGGGACTGAAGGCCTCGACCTTACCCCGTTCTTGGAAGAGGATGCAGAGGTTGAGGTCGGATCTGACGAGGAGGCTGACGAAGCCAGTGATCACGATCCTCAATAGTAACTCACTAGGACAATTTTTGATGTATAGCCCGGGGTATGCCCCGAGGATCTTTTGTAATCAATCTTTGTCTTAATGAAAATATTTTGTCAAAAGCTCGTGCGTTTTACTATGCGTTTTATTGAGGATGTTTGTTAACCAATGTCGGGAATGGTAGACCTTTTCAACAATCCATAGAGTAGGTCGAGTAGGAATAACTCTTAATGCCTAAATTTGAGTACGCATGTTTCCTACAAATGTTAAGTTTTCCATATTTTGATAAATATATGGTCGGGCAATGGCCGACCTTATATCATAGTTATAAGCAATGACCCGTCTTTTAGTGTAGCATCAAGAATTTGAGTTGAATACAATTTGACTAGTAAGACCAGGTATGCCCGACATTTTTAGTCAATTGACTAGTAACTTGCGAGAAGTGTTTGACAAGATCGGGTGGCACAGACCTACATATTTTGTAAATTATGTGAAATAATTTGTAACGTCTTTCCATGAGACCTTGTAAATTATTCGCGGAAGAATAATTTGTAAAGTCTTGTCATGAGACATTGTAAATTATTTGATGGAAAATAATTGTAACGTCTTGCCATGAGACCTTGTAAATTATTCGTGGAAGAATAATTTGTAAAGTCTTGCCATGAGACATTGTAAATTATTTGATGGAAAATAATTTGTAATGCCTTGCTATGAGACCTTGTAAATTATTCGTGGAAAAATAATTTGTAAAGTCTTTCCATGAGACATTGTAAATTATTTGATGGAAAATAATTTCTAACATCTTGCCATGAGACCTTGTAAATTATTCGTGGAAGAATAATTTGTAAAGTCTTGTCATGAGACATTGTAAATTATTTGATGAGAAATTACTCGTAAAGTCACGGGGATGACCTTGTAAGTTTCTTCAAGATTTAGTCCTCTGGTGCTCATTCTTGAGAAGAAATATTTTTATTGAATGGGACTGAACGGTGGGCCTCGTTAAAACCTTACCCAGAAAAATCCCGTGGGACAAAATCTGGATAAGGGAAAGGAATACCCGTCCCAAACACTAAAAGAAAGAACAATGGGCACGCAGGCCCGACTTCAACAACCATTGATGGACGTGCAAGTCCGGAGATAAAAAGATAAAAATGGTCTCGCAGACCCGACTCTTCTATAACTAGATGACTTTGACCTTTAAAGGAATCGTGATCACTTGTAATATGGCTTCAAATTTTCCACATTCCATGGCTGAGGAAGGGGCCTTGAATCCATTGTGCGGAGGCTATATGAGCCTTTTCCTACTTTCTGGATGACTTCATACGGTCCTTCCCAAATAGGCCCAAGTTTCCCTGGCTGCTGATCGGCAGCTTCACTTCGACGAAGGACAAGATCTCCCATTCTGAATTCTCCCTTCTTTAATCGGATATTGAACTTCCTGGTCATGGCTTGTTGATAAGCTGCTATTCTTAGTGATGCATTTTCCCTGACTTCTTCCAGAAGATCCAGACTTTCTCTCTGTCCCTCAATATGGTTGGTTGATCCCGCAGTCATAGTACGGAAGCTCGAAATTGTTACTTTTACTGGGACATCGGCCTCCATTCCAAAGGCAAGCATGAATGGAGTCTCTCCTGTTGCAGTTTTGAATGTAGTTAGGTTGGTCCATAGTATTTCTGGGAGGAGATCGGGCCAATCACCCTTGGCACTATCGAGGTGAGTCCTAAAGTCCTGCAAGATGAGTCTGTTCGTAACTTCAGCTAACCCATTACTCTGCGGGTGCGAAACGGAAGTCAACTTGTGTTCTATTCCCAGGTTCTTGCAGAATAGTTTGAAGGTTTAGCACTCGAACTGACACCCGTTATCAGTGATTAATGTCTTAGGAAGACCAAAATGGCAGATTATTGATTTTCACACAAATGTTTCCAATTTTTGTTCTATGATCACGGCCAGTGGTTCTGCTTCCACCCATTTTGTGAAATATTCCACAACAACTGCTAAGAACTTGACCTGACCCCGAGCTATGTGGAATGGCCCAAGTATGTCAATTCCCCATTGAGCAAAAGGATATGGGCACATAATCGAGGATAGTTCTTCAGTGGGGTGATGCAATCGGGTTGCGAATCTTTGGCACTTGTAGCAAGCTTTTACATAATTGAGTGTGTCCTTCTTCATGGTTGGCCAATAGTACCCATATCGTATCAACTTCAATACCAGAGCTCTTGCTCCCTGGTGTCCTCCACAACTTCCTTCATGAACCTCGGCCATAGCAAGGGCTGCCTCTTTCGGAGTTAGGCATCGCAGGTAGGGGAGTGTGAACTTCGACGGAACAAGATATTCTGTAATAAGGTATACCTCGAGGCCCTTGCTTTGATTCTTCTTGCCTCTGCCTTGTCATCCGGAAACTTTCCTGATGTTAAATACTCAACGATCAGATCCCTCTGACAGGGTTCATGATGTGAAATATCTATAACATCGGGCTGATGTGTAATACTGGGCTCATGAAGAGTTCGCACGAAAACGGTTCTCTCTAAGTGGTCAAGATTGGAAAAAGTTAATCTTGACAGAGCATCTGCTTTGTGATAGGCGGACCTTGGGATTTTGTCCATGCGGCAAGACTTGAACTTCCTCTGCAAGTCCAAAATCATCATTCTGTAAGACGACATTTTTTCATCTTTTGCCTCAAAAGTGCCGTTGACCTGCTCTACCACTAACTGTGAATCACTTAAGAATTTGACGTGCTCGACCCCTAGGTGTTGAGCTGCTTGAAGCCCGGCGATAACAGCTTCATATTCTGCATCTTATTGGTTGCTGGGAAATCAAACCTTACTGTACACTAAATTTTCATTGTGCCATCATCTTTCTTTAGTATGATTCCGGACCCCGAGCCTGCGGCGTTCGATGCTCCATCTACATGCAAAGTCCATGTGACATCTTCCCTGTCATGACCTTTTGGCTCCCGAGGTCTTGAGGCAAGTTCGGCGATGAAGTCAGCCAAGACCTGTGCTTTTATAGAAGGGTTGATTTGTGAGGACAGTTATGGCATGGGCTTGGAAGTAAGGTCTTAACTTCCTGTCTGCTGTGACCAAGGAAAGTGCGTGTGAGCTGTTCTGCTAATGTGTATCGGGTTTCTGCATCCAACATCATCTTGCTGACGTAATATACCGATTTTTGGGCCTTCCCTTCCTCTTTAGCCAAAACAGCGCTCACAGCATGATCAGACACGGCTAGATACAAGAACAGATTGTCCCCTGGACTTGGCTTCACCAATATTGGAGGAGTACCCAAATATTCTTTCAACTTTTTGAAGGAGACCTCGCACTCCTCGTCCCATTTGAATTCTTTGTGATGTGATCCAGACCACGGATACAAGCCCGCACAAAGATCTGTTGAAGATCAAAGGAGGACCGATGACTCGATTGCAAGCAAAGAGGGCCAATGAAGCAATGGACAAGTTAGTTCAAGAAACAATGGCCAAAACAATGTTCGTGTCATCAAAAGAAGCAAGTTCCATGTTGGGACCGAGCCAAAACGAAGAGTGGATCAACCTCATTCAACCCGACGAAGAAAATTGCAATTTTTCAAAATTCACGGCCGTAACATATGGGAGCTCACGGCCGTAACCAACCTACTGTTGAAAACTGTGATTTGAAGAAAATTGGACTTACGGCCGTAACGTATATTTGTCACGGCCGTAACGCAGCCTCGGATCAAAAACAAGATTTTCAGAAATTTGGCTTACGGCCGTAAAAATAGTCTCACGGCCGTAATGTTGGAACAGAAAGGGCCTTACGGCCGTAAAGTGAAGGTTCACGGCCGTAAATAATTATACGCGTGAATTTAGGAATTTTATTTATTTCCTTATTCTTTGGTATTTGTTTCCTAGTTTAATTAAAACGCTTAAAATAGTTTTGACCCTATTTATAGGGATGTAATTTTCATTATTCATTACACAACTTTGATATTATAATCGAGAGGCTATTCTGCTTTCACAATCTTATTCTTCATTGAATAAATCCCGAACTTGCGAGTTATTCTTGTTTGTTCAAATCTCGGTGAGAATTATCATTGCTTGTGATCAAGAGGTCAATATATCCCAGTGATTGTATTGGTTGCTTGATTCAATTAATTTTAATTGGATCCATAAATCGTGGTTCTTGGCGTTCTTGGGTCGATTTCAATATTTTGTGGGTTGCGTAGCTACAATTGCTACGTGGTTTGCATCATTTAGTATCAGAGCTTAGGCTCTAAAAATCAAGGTTATATCTTTGTTTTGTTTTCTTGAGTCTTCTTTAATCTTGTTCTTCGTGTTCTTCCAGTTCTTGAGTCTTTAATCCAAAAAGTGTCACAAAAAATTCAATAGTCGTTATTTCCTTCGTTTGTTATCCAAATTAAATTTTGTTTGTTTCATCTTTCTCGAAGTTGAATTTTCGAGAAATCCAAAAAAAAAAAAAAAAAAACGAAAATTCTCAGTCCAATTACAATAGCAGTTATTTGATTTCCAAAAAAAAAAATATATTCTTGACTCAATCCTAGTTTCCATAAAAGTGTCAAGTTCTATATCGAGTCAAATTTCATTCTCTAAAGGTCTTCTTCAAGTTTTCCAAACAGTTCATAGAATTCTCACTCTTACTCGATTTGAATCATTCGGGCTTAAACTTGTTTGAGTTCGGGTTCGTTCTTTGAAGCAATTGGGGTGAAAGCAATTGAGTGGAAAAAGACAGAGAGGTGAGATCAATAGAGGGTAAAAGCCAAATTTGAGTGATACACGAGCGAAATACACGTGAGGCATATAATATTTAGTTTTAGGATGTCTGAACAATCTGCTACTACAAAAAACAACGATCAAGTCAACATGACGGAAGAGATGGTACAACGGTTTGAGCGGTTGTTTGGGGATGTGATAGGTAGGCTAGAAAGGCTTGAGCAACCTCGGGAAGTGCCTAATGCCCGCAGGCAAGGTGGGCAAGGTCGTAGAGTAGAAGGGATCGATGAGAATGAAGAAGGTAGTGATTTTGACGATGGGGATAATTGTGGATAGAGTAATTAGGCATGGAAGAAGGGATAGAGATCTTGGTGTCGATAGGATGGATGGTAGTATGAGCAACATCAAAATGACAATTCCGTCATTCAAGGGTAGGAGTGATCCGGAAGCATACCTAGAATGGGAAAAGAAGATGGAATTAATTTTCAATTTCTACACTTATTCGGAAGAGAAAAAGGTTAAGGTAGCTGTACTTGAATTCTCCGATTACGCTATTACTTGGTGGGATCAGTTGGTGACTTCTAGGAGAAGGAATCGCGAGAGGTCCGTTAGTACTTGGGATGAGTTAAAAGCTATCATGAGAAAGATGTTCGTTCCTAGTCATTACCATCGGGAGCTTCATCAAAAATTACAAAGTCTATACCAAGGATCAAAAAGTGTGGAGGATTATCATAAGGAGATGGAGATGTTGATGATTAGAGCTAATGTAGAAGAGGATAGGGAGGCTATGATGGCTCGATTTTTGAATGGGTTGAATAGGGATATAGCTAATGTGGTTGAACTGCAACATTATTTGGAGATGGAAGATATGTTGCACATGACTATAAAGGTGGAGAAGCAAATAAAGAAAAAGGGAACAGCAAGGTATCAATCTGGCTCTAATTCTTCTTGGAAGCCGAAGTGGGATAGTAAAGGAGATGGGACTGTTTCTAAAGGGAAGTTTGAAGCACCAAAAGGTAAGTTTGAGGCACCAAAAGGGAAGGAGGAACAAACTAATAAATTCGTGCCTAAAGGGGAGCCTCAACCATCTAGGAGTAGAGACATTCAATGCTTCAAATGTTTGGAGAGAGGACATGTGGCATCTCAATGTCCTAATAGGCGAGTGATACTTGTGCGAAAGGATGGAGCCATGGAGAGTGATAGTGAGGAAGAGGATTATAGCGATATGCCGGCGTTGGAGGAAGTATGTGATGATGAGGATGTGTTATCCGGGGAGCATGGCGAGTTATTAGTGGCAAGGAGAGCTCTTAGTGCTCAAGTCAACACGGATGATTTGGAACAGCAACGAGAGAACATATTCCATACACGATGTCGCATTAATAACAAGGTATGTAGTATGATTATTGATGGTGGTAGTTGCACTAACGTCGCTAGTACTATACTTGTTGAAAAATTAGGATTACCTTTGTTAAAACATCCTAAACCTTATAGGCTTCAATGGTTAAATGATAGTGGAGAAATTAAGGTGAATAGGAGGGTGTTGGTGAGTTTTTCTATTGGTAGCTATGTGGATGATGTTATGTGTGATGTGGTTCCTATGCATGCCAGACACATTTTGTTGGGTAGACCTTGGAAATATGATAGGAAGGTAACGCATGATGGGTATAAAAATAGGTATAGCTTTACCAAAGGGGGAAAGACCATTACACTTGCACCATTGACACCGTCACAAGTGTATGAAGATCAAATAAAATTGAAAAATGATGAAGAAAAAAGAGTTAAGGAAAATGAGAGAAAGAGAGTTGAGGCCACGACCTCAGAAAAAGGAGAGGAAAAGAGAGTTGGAGCCACGACTCCAGAAAAAGGAGAGGCGAGAGAAAAAAGGAGTGTTGGGGTACATACCTCAGAAAAAGGAGAGGGAGCGAAGAGTGCCAGAAAAGAAAGAAAAATGAGTTTCTACGCAAAAAGGAGTGAAATCAAAAAGGCATTCATGGAAGAACGGCCAATGGTTCTTCTGCTATACAAGGAATCATTCCTTGCATTTGATGAAACTAACAAATCCCTCCATAGTTTGACTATTTCTTTATTGCAGGAATTTGACGATATATTTCCCGATGACATACCTAGTGGGTTACCACCCATTCGAGGTATTGAACATCAAATTGATTTTGTACCTGGAGCAGTCATTCCGAACCGCCCCGCTTATCGAAGTAACCCCGAGGAGACGAAGGAGCTCCAAAGGCAAGTGGAGGACTTGATGAGCAAAGGGTATATAAGGGAAATTATGAGTCCATGTGCCGTCCCCGTGTTACTTGTGCCCAAAAAGGACAGGACTTGGAGAATGTGTGTCGATTGTAGGGCCATCAACAACATAACGGTAAAGTATCGTCATCCTATTCCTAGGTTAGATGATATGTTGGATGAATTGCATGGCTCTAGCATATTTAGTAAAATTAACCTTAAGAGTGGTTATCATCAAATTCGAATGAAAGAAGGAGATGAGTGGAAAACTGCTTTTAAAACTAAATATGGCCTGTATGAATGGTTAGTAATGCCTTTTGGACTTACTAATGCACCTAGCACATTTATGCGTTTAATGAATCATGTTTTACGTGCATTTATAGGTAAATTCGTTGTAGTTTACTTCGATGATATCTTGATATATAGTAAAACTTTGAATGAGCATGTGGAGCATGTTAGGTGTGTGCTTGTGGTTTTAAGACAAGAGCAACTTTTTGCTAATTTTAAAAAGTGTGACTTTTGCATGGAAAAAGTTGTGTTTCTTGGCTATGTGGTTAGTGCTAAAGGAATAGAAGTAGATGAAGAAAAAATCAAAGCTATTAAAGAATGACCAACACCTAAAAGCATAACTGAGATTAGGAGTTTTCATGGCTTGGCTAGTTTTTATAGGCGCTTTGTTAAAAATTTTAGCACGATTGCCGCACCACTCACAGAAATTGTCAAAAAAAGTGTAGGGTTTAAATGGGGTGTAGAACAGGAGCATGCATTTGATACTATCAAAAATATGTTATGTAAAGCACCGGTTTTATCACTTCCTAACTTTGACAAGGCTTTTGAGATTGAATGTGATGCCTCAGGGCTAGGCATTGGAGCTGTTTTAATGCAGGATCAAAGGTCAATCGCCTATTTTAGTGAAAAACTGAAAGGGGCTGCACTTAATTATCCCACATACGGCAAGGAGTTATACTCACTTGTGCGCGCTTTGGAAACATGGCAACATTACTTGTGGCCACGGGAGTTCGTGATACACACTGATCATGAATCCTTGAAGCATTTGAGGGGACAAGCTAAGCTGAGTAAGAGACATGCAAGGTGGGTAGAGTTCATCGAAACATTTCCCTATGTCATCCGGTACAAACAAGGTAAGGAAAATGTGGTGGCAGATGCATTGTCCGAAGGTATGTTCTTTTAAATTCTTTAAACTCTAAATTGCTTGGATTTGAATACATTAAGGACATGTATGCTAATGACCTGGACTTTTCTAATATTTATGAATCATGTGGTAAGGGGGTTGTGGATAGGTTCTTTAAACATGATGATTATTTATTTCGAGAAAATAAATTGTGTATCCCTAGGTGTTCAATGAGAGAGTTACTTGTGAGAGAGGCCCATAGTGGAGGCTTAATGGGTCATTTTGGGGTTAAAAAGACTATCGAAATCCTAAACGAACATTTCTATTGGCCTAAAATGAAGATTGATGTGGTTCGGGTTTGTAACAGATGCATTACTTGTAAGAAGGCTAAATCTAGGATTAAACCACATGGGTTATATATGCCTTTACCCGTCCCTAGTGAACCTTGGGTCGATATCTCTATGGATTTTGTTTTGGGATTACCTAGGACTAAGAAGGGAAGAGATTCAATTTTTGTGATAGTAGATCGTTTTAGTAAAATGGCACATTTCATACCATGCCACAAAACTGATGATGCTACTAACATAGCTGAAATTTTCTTTCGGGAAGTCGTGCGCTTACATGGGGTTCCTAAAAGTATTGTCTCGAATAGGGGTGTTAAATTCCTTAGTCATTTTTGGAGAGTCTTGTGGAGGAACAAAACTACTCTTTTCTACAACTTGTCACCCACAGACCGATGGACAGACCGAGGTAGTAAATAGGACAATGATTCAATTGTTGCGCACGATAATCAATAAAAATTTGAAAAATTGGGAAGAGTGTTTACCATTTATTGAATTTGCATATAATAGGGCTATACATTCTACTACTTCTTATTCACCATTTGAAATTGTTTATGGTTTTAATCCGCTAACACCATTGGATTTAATTCCTTTACCTGTGAATGAACGTAGTAGTTTAGATGGAAAGAAAAAGGCTGAGATGGTTAAGGCACTCCACGACAAGGTGAGGTTGGCAATTGAGAAGAAAAATGAACATTATGCTTCGCAGGCTAACAAAGGAAGAAAAAGTGTCATATTTGAACCCGGTGATTGGGTTTGGGTACATTTGAGAAAGGAGCGGTTTCCAGAACAACGCAAGTCAAAGTTACAGCCGCGAGGAGATGGTCCATTCCAAGTGATCGAAAGGATCAACAACAATGCCTATAAACTCGATCTTCCTGGTGAGTATAATGTTTCGGCGTCATTTAATGTTTCTGATCTATCTCCGTTTGATGCAGGTACAGACTCGAGGTCGAATCCTTTTGAAGAGGGAGGGGATGATGTGATCCAGACCATGGATATAAGCCCGCACAAAGATCCGTTGAAGATCAAAGAAGGACCGATGACTCGATTGCAAGCAAAGAGGTCCAATGAAGCAATGGACAAGTTAGTTCAAGAAACAATGGCCAAAACAATGTTCGTGTCATCAAAAGAAGCAAGTTCCATGTTGGGACCGAGCCAAAACGAAGAGTGGATCAACCTCATTCAAGCCGACGAAGAAAATTGCAATTTTTCAAAATTCACGGCCGTAACATATGGGAGCTCACGGTCGTAACCAACCTACTGTTGAAAACTGTGATTTGAAGAAAATTGGACTTACGGCCGTAACGTATATTTGTCACGGCCGTAACACAGCCTCGGATCAAAAACAAGATTTTCAGAAATTTGGCTTACGACCGTAAAAATAGTCTCACGGCCGTAATGTTGGAACAGAAAGGGCCTTACGGCCGTAAAGTGAAGGTTCACGGCCGTAAATAATTATACGCGTGAATTTAGGAATTTTATTTATTTCCTTATTCTTTGGTATTTGTTTCCTAGTTTAATTAAAACGCTTAACCTAGTTTTGACCCTATTTATAGGGATGTAATTTTCATTATTCATTACACAACTTTGATATTATAATTGAGAGGCTATTCTGCTTTCACAATCTTATTCTTCATTGAATAAATCCCGAACTTGCGAGTTATTCTTGTTTGTTCAAATCTCGGTGAGAATTATCATTGCTTGTGATCAAGAGGTCAATATATCCCAGTGATTGTATTGGTTGCTTGATTCAATTAATTTTAATTGGATCCATAAATCGTGGTTCTTGGCGTTCTTGGGTCGATTTCAATATTTTGTGGGTTGCGTAGCTACAATTGCTACGTGGTTTGCATCACTTTGTTTCCTCTGAGAGTCTTGAAGAAGGGAAAGCATTTGTCTGCTGCCCTTGACATAAATTGACCCAATGCTGCCACTCTTCCTGTAAGCTTCTGTACTTCCCTGATATTTTTGGGAGGTTCCATTGATGTTAGGGCCAAAATTTTATCTGGGCTAACTTCGATACCTCTCTGAGTGATCATGAATCCCAAAAACTTTCCCGAGCCTACTCCGAAGGTGCACTTGGCAGGGTTCAGTTTCATTCGATGTTCTTTGATTGTACAGAATATGTCCTCTAGGTCAGCAATGTGGTCTTTCTTTCTTGAGCTTTTCACGATCATGTCATCAAAGTAAACTTCAATGTTCAGCCCGATGTGTTTAGAGAATACCATGTTTACCAACCTTTGATAAGTAGCTCCAGCATTCTTTAATCTAAAGGGCATGACCTTATAGCAATATATTCCTTCATCTGCCATAAAAGAAGTTTTATCCTGGTCTTCCTGTGCCATCCGAATTTGATGATATCCCGAGAACGCGTCTAGGAAGCCGTAAAGTTCAGAGCCCGATGTAGAATCCACTAATCTGTCGATCCTGGGAAGAGGGTAACTGTTTTTTGGACATGCTTTATTCAAGTCTGTGAAATCTATACAAACTCGCCACTTGCCATTTGGCTTCTTCACCTAGACCACATTAGCTAGCCATTCTGGATACTTAACCTCCTTGATGAATCCTGCTTTCAAGAGTTTATATACTTCTTCTTTTATTATCTGCCTCCTTTCTGTTGCAAACTGTCTTCTTCGCTGTTTTACGGGGTTCTTTTCGGGCATGACGTTAAGCCTGAGTTAAACACTGCGATAGCTCTTCCTTCATTAATTTGGGGAGTTCTTTCTCGATTGTAAAGCTTTTTCCTTCTGAGATTCGAACTTCCTCCAATTCCTCTACCGGCGACATTCTTTCTTCCACAGGAAGTTCAATTGACATCAGATCTGTCTTACCCTTTCCAATACAGCTAATGTAACAACACCTGGCTATCGATTGATTTCCCTGCACTGTAGCTATTCCTGCGGATGTCGGGAACTTGATTTCCAGATGATATGTGGATACTATAGCTCTTAAGCTGTTTAGGAACAGTCTTCCCAAGATAGCATTGTAGGCCATAGGGGTCTTGACGACCTGGAACGGAGTCATCTTTGTTACTTGCTTTTCCTCTGATCCCAGTTAAGTAGGAAGGTCAATTAGGCATTCGGGTTTCATTGTTCCTCTACCAAAGCCTGTTAGCGGAGTAATGACTTGTCGAAACCGATCTTTGGGGAGTTGCATCTTGTTGAAGGCTTCCAAGGAAAGGACATTGGCTGCGCTTCCATTGTCAACTAGTACCCTTTTTACATCAAAATTTGCGATTGTGGTATTGATGACAATGGTGTCATCATGAGGACACGAAATTCCTTCCATATCAGTGTTACTGAAGCTGATGCTGTTCGAAATATCATGGTCATGATATCCCGTCCTTTCTTCCCGATCACCTAATGCCCGGGCATAATTCTTGCTTTCGTTATTTGAATCACCTCCTGATGCTATTCGTCCAACAATAAAGTTTATGGTGCCATCAGATCTGTTTTTCTCTTCCCCTTTTTCATGCTCTTTATCGTCTTTCTTTATGTAGTGCCCCAGGAAGCCCCTTTTTATGAGGCTTCTATCTCCTGCTTTAATGTTCTGCACTCATCCGTGGTATGGCTCGGGCTCTTGTGAAAGTCGCAATATTTATGTCGGTTCTTCTCGTCGATTTTCCCCTTAATAGGCTTGGGCCAACGCAAGTTCTCGCGCCCCTTGATCACCATGAGAATGTGAGATCGAGGCGCATTCAATGGAGTTAAACTCTGATGCCCATAGTTATTTCCCTTCTTGTTAGGCCGGGAAGAGTTCTTTTCATCTTCTTGCATTGACCTCTTATTCCCTTGTCTTGCGGATTGTGAAGACTGTACTACTGTCCCATGCACTTGATCTTGTGCCCGAACTGATAACAGTGTTTCCTCCATGTTTATGTATTTCTCGACTCTTTTGAGAAGCTCTGTTACATTTGAGGGCGGATTCTTAGACAATGACATTCTGAATTCCGGACCTCGAATAGACCTTGATGGCTGATGAGATGTGAAGATCTGGAATCTGAAGTCTTTCAGTGTTAAAGCGAGTCATGAACTCTCGCAGTGTCTCATTCTGCGCTTGCCTTAACTGCATGAGGGAAGCGGCGGTTTTCTTGATCCTTTTGCTACTTGCAAAGAAAGCAGTGAATTTCTCAGTAAGATCAGTGAAGGAAGAGATGGACCCCGAAGGTATTGTAGAAAACCAGTCTCGGGCTGAATTTTTTAAGGTTTACGGGAAGGCCTTACACAAAATCTGATCGGGAGCATTCTGCATGTCCATGACATCAGTGTAGGTATTCAAGTGGTTGTTAGGATCTATTGTTTCATCGTATTCCTTTATCCGATGATATTTAAATCTTTCCGGTAAGGGGAATGACGTTATTTCAGGAGTAAAAGAGGTTCTTCTTATGAATGACGTCCAACCTTGTGTGTTCTGCCATATTCCATCTGCAATTCTTTCCTAAATGATTCTTGAGAGCTCTTGTTGTGTCAAGTTGGCAGATCCCCCAGTCATGGGATGTGCACCCCTGATTCCCGGGGAGTTGTCAGCTACGGGATTAACTGGCCTGCGATCTTCCTTGGAAATCGTGCCTAGAGTGTTCGGGTCAAGTTACGCTTGATGGTTATTCTATTGTTGAAGAGCTTGACGGAGTTCGCGAAGCTGCTGCTGAAGTTCGTTGAAATCTTCTCGACTAACAGGTTCATTATCTGGAGTGGTTTTTGGGTTTTGTTCTTCCTCAATATCTTCAAGAGGTGGAGGATTTTCTTCCTCAACCGAAGTATTGGCCGGAAGAGGTTGACCAGTGGATGCGGAGGGACGAGCTTGACGTCTATTAACCATGGATGATTGTATCTCTTCCCACAGACGGGGCCAATTGATGCTGTAAAAAATCCTAATTTTGACGTGGCAGGATCTGATAATACTTGATTGCTGGAAAAGATCAATGAATTCGCCTTGGATGACCTGCAAAAAAGGCGAGGAGGAATCTCCCCGTCGCCCCTCCTGTGTGAGAATTAGTTTTTTAGAGTAGAGAGAGAATATATAACTGGAATATATGTAAAGAATTATGAATTAATGATTTGTTATCAAAAGAACTGTATTTATAGGGCTGAAAATCTCATAATCTCTTTTAGTTAAGGAATGAGTCATTTTGACATAAACTTACCTTTTATTAAGAATTCCACTATTACAAAGAGTTATTATCCCTATTTTTAGGAGGCTCCCTTGTGGGTTAGGACTCCTTCGCTCCCTTGAGGGTCCAAGAAGGGAGGCCCATTGGTAAGGCCCATTAACGCCAAACACCTGGAATCTCGCTTGTACCGGGCTATCTAGAGTGAAGTGGCCGGGTTATGCCAGCCACATATCCTGCTTCAGATGAAGAATTTGAATAGGTCGGGTATATCCCGCCCTTGATGGAGATCAGGTTGGGCGAGAACCCCGATCTGAGAAAATTTACACATGACAAGTAATGAGGTCGAGAAACAGCTTGATCGGGCTACTGGGCCGACCATGTTGCCGAGACGGTCCGACCGGGTGCATTCACTTCATAGGTCCACATTGATATGCCCGAGAATATAGTCCGATCAGTAATTATTAAATGAATGTGCATTAAAAAAATATACTAGTTTTAAAGGAAAATAGGATAGGGGGAATAAAAAATGAATTCTCGTATATGAAAAGAAGCTAGATAAATATCAAGAATTTTCCCATATTTTCTATGAATTAATGGATTTTGTGATTTCTATGTTTACATGGCAAATCCCGTTAAGCAAGAGGGTCATCTAAGTGCTTTTCGAGCGATAGCCTATATTTCGATGTCATGAGGAACATCCTAACGCCTCGTTGACATAGCCTCCCAGGCTAGATAACTTGATGCAAGATCTATAATTCCTTTCTCTGAGTCAATTTTTGGATTATTAATGCTTGAATATATAACATGGCTCTTCATTACCGAAGTAGTAGAGGTCAATCGACTCAATCCTCATCCCCGATTTAAAGGACGATTCTAACTTATGAGGCCACGTGAGGAGTGACTTGATTTGCGATGACGGTTGAGTACAGAAATTCTTTTATTCGCTTAGACAGCTTGTGGGGACACAATCATATTGATACTTAGGAGTTAGGACACACCATTGTGGTCTGATGGAACTTGACCAGTGAGCCGTTGGGATAAGCATCAAGAGAGCTTCCTTTTATTTTTCGTGCCTTTAATTACTCAAATCTATAAGAGTGTAATCAACATTTTGGTATTCTCGCTCTCTGTAAATATAAACGCGACTACAATTTAAGGATTGAGTTGAGCTCACATTTTTCACGAGTCAGCCTGGATCGTTTGAGCTCGTGAGTATGAGTCTAACAGCTCATTAGTGATGACAAAGTGACACGTTCGAGTAGGGTATCATCACCCCATGAAAAAAAAATTAATCTCCAAGCTGTCTGCGAATTTCGAGGCGGGGCTGATCAAATTTGCTGCCTCGTTTATTGTCCCATTTAATTTTATTTTCAATTTTTTCTGCATTTTTTTTCTATAATAATAATAATAATTCTTCGAAATAGGTAGGGTGTCAAAACTCGCCCCCAACCTGCTCAGGTCACACAATCTCGCCCCCAAACAGGCATTGCCGACTTCAGGGCAAGTTGTTTTTACCCCCATTAAAGTCGGTTACTCATCGATTAGGAGCGAGTCGGTTTTTTTTTTTTTGGTCGTCTCTAGATCTCATTTCGCCTGTTTGGGCTATGGCCAACTCATTTTCTTCTCATTTTTGGACTTTTTAATTAATTTCTTTAAAGACTTGTTCGATTGATTGCTTATTTTGTTAATTTATTAATTAAAAAAATGAGGCTGCTCATTTGAACTCGTGAAGTCCTCAAGCCAAAGGTTTGAGCCAATCATAAGATTTGGACACAAGCCGAGCTCGCTATATATCAGTGGAGTCGAGGCATTACCATCTCTAATCCCAACTAGATTTAGAGATTAACATATTTTGTGTATAGAACGAATTTTCTCATACTTGAAAATAAATTACAATATTAATATTTGAGCGAATTTTCAAGTATGAGAAAATTCGTTCTATACACAAAATATGTTAATCTCTAAATATTAATATTTGAGCACCATTATTCACAAACATGTTTAAAAAAATAAAAAAAATAAAAAAAAAAAATCATTTTTAACTGCACATTCTCTCCAAAATCACAATTACGAAACCCATTGTTGTAAATAATGAGGGCTCACAACCACCAACTTGAATTCCCCTCTTGAGAAGTATATAGTGTCAAATATATTTGACAGCAGAATGAGGTTTGCTTTTAAGTTTTAAGCACGTCCAAATTCTTGCCGAGTATACTATTACTAGCATTAAAATGGTCAAGAATGCAAGAAGATAAGTACGAATATTCAAGAGTCAATATTCAATGGCTTTAAAATCGCAGTTGTTAAGGATAGTAATTTCTTCAAATGTGACATTTTCATTATTCAAACATTTTCCTATGAGAGTGACCAAAAACTCGTCACAAACTTTAAATGTCACATTTAATGTTGTTAAATGAGTTGTCAATGGCTAGCCTTTGGGGGAAATTCCCTGGCAATGATCAAAGTACTGAGAAGAAACCAAAATTAGAGATTCTTGCGTTAGCTAGAATTTAATGATTCAAAATTGGCTTTCCAATTACAAGGTAGAAAAAATCTGTCTCTGTGTTATCCATTAACATCTTTCATTAAATTATATGATATGATTGTAGAGATTAATGAAGAGATGATACAAGTTCTAAAATTGAGTCGCGTGTGTATGTAACTATAAAACCGTAAAGAGGAAGATAATATCGACGTACCAGAAAAGTTCATTTAAATTTGAAAAATACTTGTTGTACCCCCCGCCGTACCGCGGGGGGTACCGCCCCCTCACAAGAGGGGGCGTGGGGCCCCCAAAAAAGGGGCCCCACCGCCCCCTATTGTGAGGGGGCGGTACCCCCCGCGGTACGGCGGGGGGTACAACAAGCATAGCCCTTTAAATTTTGGACAAGTTTCACCTCGAAAAAAGTTCAAATCAATATATAACACTTGAGTGTGTGAGCTTCTTCGTTGACATTTTTGGGTCCATTAAACTTTAACGAGTAATTTGAACAGTGTAAATTTTAATGAGCGTGGATTTTGAGATAGGATTGTCAAATGAATCGATGCAAGAAAATATCAGGCCCTTGTGCTCCATTTATTTTATTTTTTATTTTTTCAAAATCAACTTTCCCCAAAAATGAGGTGAACAGATTTCGTAAGGATTTTTCATGTATAGTCTGACTTCACTCCTGGAATTATTTCACATCAAATAAAGATTAATAAATATTTGTGTTATTTCTCTTAATATATTTGACCCTATATGATGATATCCGAAAAAGTCAAATCTCGATGTGCGTGTCGGTGGGACCCATGACGAGATTCGATGTCGAAGAGGTTCAAGATTCGAGGCTAAACAAAGTAAATAAGTCAAGAATCAAGTTGGAAGCCAAGACAAGAAGAGAGTTGAGAAATTGGACTAAGCCAATTTCAGTCGACCGAAAATTCTTGCAGTCGACCGAAACTCTGCAGAGAATTTTGGGTGCAGCCTCAGTCGGATTCGGTCGATCAACGTACGATCGACTGGTCGACCGAAAGTGGATCGGTCGACCACCGAAACACGCTGTTGTTGAAAAAAATGGGTTTTCTTGCAATTTTCGAATTTACTCATTTTACCAAAAATTTTTACAATAAATATCATTCATAACTCAAACCCTAGAATTAACAACTTTGGATGTTCATTTCTCTTGGTCTTGTGAGACTCCTTTGAGTTAAGGAAAAAACCTAATTTGCTCTTGTATTATCTTTGGAAGTCAATCAACTTTACTTGAGTATTGTTTATTCTTGTATTGTTGTTGATTTTCGCCACCTTGAAATTTGTTCGGTAGATACCCATTGGGCTTGATTCTTTAATCAATGAATTTTGGGATAGATTTAAACTTGTGTTAAAGTGTTTTATCGCTTATTTTACTATATTAGCTTTTTTGGGAAGATTTCAAATAGTTGTGAAAATTCTTGGTCAGTATACAAAGGGGTCATCATCATTTGGTATCAGAGCTTGACTCTAATTTGGTAAACATATCCTTTACATTTCTTGTTATTGTTCTTGTTATTAAAAAAAACGAAATTTGAAAAAAAATTGGAGAAAATTTCTTGTTCTTGAGCATTTGTTGAACTCCACATATTGGGCATTTTGATTGTTGAGTTTGTTGAGGAATTCCATTTTTCATACACTTGCAATTCTATGTGTTCATAAGTGTGTCTACCAAGTGTTTGATAAATTGTCCCAAAGAAAAATACTTCATTAATGCCTTATTATTCAATACCCATGACTTGTTAATTATTTGTGGGTGTCCATTTCCATTGTTGAAATTGTATTGTCAACATTTTATCTCATATATCACTTGCTCCATACATTAAGTAATTATTGTTCATTCCTTCCTTGTCAAGGTGGAGAAGTAGAGTAAAGGTGGAGAAGTAGAGTTGGAGATGAATGCTAGACCACCAATATCTTTGGCCCATGATAATGAGAGGGGGAAGTATGGAGGAAATACTTTCTACACTAAATGCCTTGTGGAGATAGGGCATGTAGTTTCATTATAGATGGGGATAGTGACACGAATTTGGTGACGGTAGTAGAGTGGAAAAATTGAGGTTACCGGGGATAAGTATCCTAGTCCTTATATATTGCAAATGTTGAATGACTATGGGGAGGTGAGAGTGAGTGAGCAAGTTCTTCTTACTTTCAACATTGGAACCTATAGTGATCAAGTGGTATATGATGTAGTTCCTATACACACTACTCATATAATTTTGGGGAGACCTTTGCAATGTTAACGAAATGTAAATCATGATAGGAGGAGGAACCGGTATAGCTTCAAAATGAATGGGGAAAAGGTTGTGATCCTATCTTTGAGTTTGGAATAAATATGCAAAAACCAAATGAAGCTCAAGAAGGAATTTAAGGAAGAAAAGGAGAAAAAGAAAGAAAAAGTAAATGAAAATTCAATTGAGAAATTTGATGACAACACAAAAGTGAGGCTAAATGAGAGAATGAGAGTTGGGGCCACGACCCTAGAAAAATGTGATTAATTGAGAGTTGGGGCCACGACTCCGGAAAAAGGAGAGATGAGAGAAGAACCGAGAGTTGAGGTTTTTACCTCAGAAAATGGTGAGAGAGTATTGAGTGCCACCAAGAAAATGGAGAAAAGAGATCACACAAAAATGTTCTTTACTCTTGAATATTTTAACAATGCCCTTCCTAGCTTGGTTACTTTTTTGTTACAGGAGATCTTGAGGCCGACTTATCAAAGCACCCAAGAACTCAAAAGTCATGGCGAGTGGAAGAACTTTATGGAGATATTTTATTATCACAACAAATACAATCAAGATAAAGAAAATGTGGTAACCGATGCAACATCTAGGAGGTATGCTCCTAACACTTCTTCGAGAGCAAGGTTATTATATTTGGAATTCATTAAATGATTGTATGATATTGATGTGGACTTACCAAATGAAATTTTGTCGTGTGAAAATGTTGCATGTAATGAAGATCATTGGCATGATAAATTCCTCATTTGTAAATCCAAGTATTTGTGTGTGCCTAATTGTCTAAGTACCAAATTCCCTTGTTTTGAATGTAACAAGGACATGAATGTTGATGATCCAAGGTGAACGAACTTTTGATGAATTCTATAAGCATGATAATTATTTTTTTTGGAAAATTGGATTGTTTGTTTTTAAATGTGCCATGCGCGAGTTTCTAATGAGAGAGCCACATGTTGGTTGTTTGATTGGGTGATTTGGAATCAAGGGGGCCATGAAAATATTTTGTGATCGTATTTATTAGCCTCATTGGAGAATTGGTGATAAAAATGTTTGCACTTGTGGTAAAAACCGAACTTTCAACATGGCTAAATCTAAGTTTTTACCTCAAGTTTTATGCATACTTTTGCCCATATCTGGTAAGTCATGGATTGATGTTTCTATGAACTTAGTGGTTGGCTTACTTAGGTAAAAGAAAGGGAATGAAGCTAATTTTGTGAATGTTGGTAGGGATGTTAGAATGTTATATTTTACTGCATTTCATCAATCCAATGATGCTACCAACGTAACAAGTCTTCTCTTTAAGGAGGTAGTGCATTTACATGTTGTCCATAGGGGAATGCTGTTGAGTATAATTACACATTTTATTAATCAGATTTTGGGGGTTTTGTAGGGGAGGTTTAGAACTAAATTTCTAGTTTTAACCATTTTCTTACCAAATCACGTCCCAAACCAAGATGGTTAATAAAGTTTTAACACAATTCCTTTGCACTAACCTTATGAGTGACCTAAAGAGTGGGAAACAAGGTCAATCTTTTGTTGGATTTGCTTATAATCAAAGTGTTCATTCTACTACTGCATTTTCTTCTTTTAAAATTCTTCATGATTTTAACTCGTTAGCTCTTCTAAACTTGATGCGTTTGATTATTGATGAAAGAGTTAACTTTGGTGGGGAGAAAAAAATGAAAAGAGGTTAATTCACTTCATGAGTGGAACAAATCTGAAATTGGGATGAAGAGTGAGCACTACAATTCAAACACTAACAAAGGTAGGAGGCGAGTCGTATTTGATCCGGGTGGTTGGATATGTTTCTGTTTGAGGAGAGGATGGGTTCCCGATCAAATAAAATTCAACTTGCTACTCTGCGGTGTTGACTCATTTAAAGCTCTTGGAAACACCGACGAATTGATTTTATATGGTGAGTTTGAAATTTCAGTTATATTTATTGTGCTTGAATTTTCTATCTTTATTGTAGGTATCGATTCGTGGTTGAATCTCTCTCGAGATGGAGGGGATGATGAGAAACGAGAAGGTCCAACTTCATCACACGAACCTGTGGCCTACAATGTTACAAGATCAAAGGTCAAGGAATCTCATGCTAGTGCAGTCAAGCAAGACTCGAGGTCGAATCCTTTTCAAGAGGGAGGAGATGATGAGATCCGGGAAAGTCAAACCTCTATGCGCATGTCGGTGGGACCCATGACGAGATCCGATGCAGAAAAGGTTCAAGATTAGAGGCTAAACAAAGTGAATAAGTCAAGAAAAGAAGCCAAATATCAAGTTGGAAGCCAAGACAAGAAGAGAGTTGAGAAATTGGACTAAGCCAATTTCGGTCTAACGAAAATTCATGCGGTCGACTGAAACTCTGTAGAGAATTTTGGATGCAGCCTCAGTCGGTTCGGTCGATCAACGTACGACCGAAACTGTCATTTCGATCGGCTGAAAGTGAATCGGTCTACCGGTCCAATCGACCTAAACACGCTGTTTTTGAAAAAAACGGAGTTTTCTCGCAATATTCGAATTTTCTCATTTTACCCAAGTTTTGTACGTTAAATGCCATTCATAACTCAAACCCTAAAATTAACAACTTTGGATGTTCATTTCTCTTGGTCTTGTGAGACTCCTTTGAGGTAAGGAAAAACCTCCTTTACGCTTGTATTATCTTTAGAAGTTAATCAACTTTACTTGAATATTGTTTATTCTTGTATTGTTGCTGATTTTCGCCACCTTGAAATTTGTTTAGTTGATACTCATTAGGCTTGGTTATTTAATCAATGAATTTTGGGTTAGATTCAAACTTAGGTTAATGTGTTTTATCGCTTATTTTACCATGTTAGCTTTCTTGAGAAAATTTTAAATAGTTGTAAAAATTCTTGATCAATATATCAAGGGGGTCCTCATCACTATAATATGAACCCAAATCTTAATAAAATCTACATGATTAACAAATTGAATAGGTCTAAAAAAAACTTTACATTTTGTGCTCTATTGAGTAACAAATAATGTTTATCATATAAATCTCAATAAATAATGCCTTTTATAATCAGTCCTTGTATACTAGGTTCTTCTCCTAATTTGTGAAATTCTCAACTAATAATAGTGATAGTAATTATGTATGTAATAGTATTATCACTTATGAACAATAAAAAAGAACATTTTATCAAATTATGATTCTTCAAACTATTATATAATTTCGAAAATAAATTTATATGTTTTGCGAGTTCGTTAAATAGCATATTAAAAATTCAGTTTCATCTAAAGTACGTATGATTTTGAAATGGGAGTAAAAATAAAATTGAAAAATCGATTTTAAGGATCGGTAATGTTCAATGATATCTCCCGCAAGTGTACGGGTCGTGAGAAGTAATAAGTGGACCCGAGAGTCTGTATTATCGTCACACAGAGACTGCTACTAAGTATGGAAATATGTTAGCTCTTAACCTTATTTGAACGGATGAAAGAATTGTGATTTTTAAAACTAAAATTAAAGAAAATTTACTAGAGAATTAAAAGTTGCGAGATTACTTTTGTTTTAAAAACGATTGTAAAATAGTTGGGAATCTCGATTTCACCTAGCCAATTACATTAACTCCAATTTCAGTTTTATTTCCTAAATATGCATTCGGTCGAATTCACTAATGTATATTGAAATTCCTCTCTTGAATTTAAATCAATTCTACCTAAATAAGTCAACCATGTATCTCTACAAAGGGTCTGAATATTCCTTATCTAGATGCAATAAATACAAGAATTCACACACGACCGCAATAACAACAAAACTATATCTCTTATCTTGTTCAATTATTGGATTTATTACCACATTCTAAATCATTAACTCACTTCTCGAATTATAGAAATAACTCAATATATCATGAATTAAAATTATGGAACTTGGAATTAAAATAATATGACTAAGTTACATCGTTCATCCCAACATGGAATTTAGTTACACATTATATTAAAGAACAAAAACAAAAATAATAAACGTTCATTGACAACAATATAAAGAAAGAAACGCTTGTACCAAATTTTGATTCTTCAATTATCTTCAATTCACGCCCCCATTGCGATTCTTGATTCCCTAAAAATTTGATGATGAATTCACAATTGTGACTCTTTCTTATGAGAGGCAAAGATCCAAAATTCGTGTCTCTTATGTTGTATATATAGATTTTGGAGAAACCTAGGTCAAAGAAGAGAAAAACTGTTGAATCCGCGTGCAAGAAGCCCGATTTCGGCCCAGTCAGATAACCGTGCAATCACGCGGTTCAAAATGGCGCGATCGCATGGACATGGTGATAACTCTCGGATGATATAATCAATTTCCACCTTTTCTTGGTTGTATAAGTTGGTCCCTACTTTTTATTTGCAACCTCAGTCCTCAACTTTCAATTGTTGTGATTTAGTCCCCAAACTTCATAATCTTCTCGTTTTACTCGTTTCAGTTTTCAACTTCTTCAATTGGGTCCTCCAACTTCTATTTTATTCACTTTGGCGCCAAACTTATTTCCCAGTTGATGTTCCAAACTCCTCATCTACTCAATTAAGTTCCGATTAGCATCCAATTAAGCGTTTTTCCCAACAATTTCCTCATTCTTTATCTTTCGGGATATTTTCTGAAAAGTAAACATATAAACACAAATTAAATAGTCTATATTCGTAGACTACAATAATTTATTCTAATTTTGACATATAAATAAGTGTATAAAATACACTTATCAGGTAACCGCAAAGATTTAAAAAATTGATCGGTTATTTTTTGATGTCGTTTGCCTTATTTTAATATTCTTATATGATTTTGAAAATGCAAATTTGTATTTTTTTTTTGAGCTTTTCGAAGTGGTGAATTAAAAGCTTAATTTTGTCAATAGTGCATGTATCGAAATAAGAAAAAAGTTGACCCGTGAAAAAAAAAATGAAAAATACATTACTATGGAACCATTTTAAATGAGTGTAAGTTTTACTACGATTGATGATTTTTTAATTCGAAAATAAGGTGGCAAAGTATAATTTCACATTCATATCAAGACATTTCTATACCAACTTCATATGAGCCCTCAAAATTGATCAAACAAAAACGCCGAAAGACAAAATAAGGGGCGACGAAAAATGAAAAGTTGGTTTTGAAAATATAAGTTTGTAGTTTTTTTATGAGCTTTTTGAAGTGATACATTAAAAACGCAAGTTTTTTCGAAAATGAAAAAAGCTGATTCGTAACAAAAATGAAAAATACACTTCTAAAGACCATTTTAAACAGTTATAACTTTTGCTATGGTTTTACAATTCAAAAATAATGTGATAAAGTATTGAGTGATAACTTATATTAATGTCAAGATCTTGTTATTACGACTTTATTTGAACCCACAAAATTGACCAAAAGAAGAAAAGCAAAATGAAAATGCACAAAGGGAAAAATAAGGAACAGTCATTGTTTGTCAAATTATGATTCATCAGTCGTTATATAATTTTGAAAATAAGACGAAAGTTGATTCGTGAAAAAATGAAAAATACATTGTTATGGGACTATTTTCAATTGCTATAACTTTTGCTACAGTTGACGATGTCGTAATTCGAAAATAATGTGGTAAAGTATTGTATGAGAACTTTATATTGATATTAAGATCTAGGGGTGAACGTGGTCAGTTAGGGCGGTTTGTGACATATTTTCAAACCAAACCATTTTAAGCGGTTTGACATTTTTCCAAACCAAACAATTCCATTTTACAAACCAAACCAAATCAAACCATTTTTTTTGGTTTGGTTCGATTTTAACCCACGGTTTACCATCGACATAATATAACATATTTTAGATGTCAAATTAATTCTCATTTCTTAATATATAAGCTAAAATAAGTTAATATAAGCTAATATATTGTAACATTCTTTGATTCTTTGTTTACCTCGTTACCATTGCAGGTGATAACATAACATTAAATGCACCTGTCACATATACATATACATCTAATTTTAATTGATTATTATTCATAAAGCACATTATACTATTAACAATTTCTCTTTTGATGTCAATTTCACTGGGGCTATAAATGCATGCTGCTACCATGCAATAAGAGATGAGCTTAAACAATTGATTGACTTCTTGTCGATGAATTAAAATTCTAACATACTGAAATTGAGCATTTTTTTGGGGTGAGCGTGGTCATATAAAATTTCAAGTATAATAAGAAGTTGAAAATCCTGATTTTATTTACTGATTACCTTTTTTTCTTGGTAATGGTTTTTGAGTATCTTCCTAATATAGGTTATTTGAGGTTATAGTAAATAGGATTGGACAACTTCTTCGGTTGAGTGCTTTGTGGATTTCCTTAAATGAGATTGATCATCATACTGGTCCATGAAATTCATTAGTTAGTATAAAAAAAATAGTAATGAATGTCGTAACTAATCTGTCTCTTAATCTGATAATGAAACTTCTTTCTTAGATGGTAGAGGCCATCATCGTGGTATCAATTACTCCTAAAAATGTCCTCATTAAGGAGATGAGTTTTCAAGAAATCTCATCTTACCTAGATTGCATCATTCATCTCTTACGGAAGTTGAGTAAGAATTTGTGATTCAGAAGGCTTACAAAACTTTGTGAAAATCTTTTATCAAGAGATTAAGGTTTCTAAACAATTAATTAGAATTACAGGGATTTCATAGGAAATTCACGTTAGATGACTACTAAAACTTATTTATATGTAAAAAAGAAACAAAATCCACAACCTCAAATACTAGCAGTCTTTTCTGAGATCATCACAATGTAATGAAAAACGAGAAAATATATAAACAAGAATTTTATTTTATTAGTTAAATTTGACTTTTTTGCTGGAAAGTAAATTCAAATTAATAAAATTAATTTTTAATTAAAATAAAATAAAAGCATTTGGTTCGATTTTTTGTTGTTTTTTAAAATCAAAACTTAAATCAAGTCATTTTGAAACAGTTTGGTTCAGTTTGAGGAAAATAAAAGCACGGGTCTATGCGGTTTCAAACCAATGAGTTAAGTTCGGTTTGAGGTTTCGCGATTTTTTTGTGCAGTCCTATTAAGATCTTTTTATTATGACTTCGCTTGAACCCACAAAGTTGATCAAACGAAAAAAGAAAAAAAATAATTTTCAAAAATAATGTGATAAAGTACTGCATGAGAACTTTACATTGATATTAAGATCTTTTTATCATGACTTCGTTTGATACCATAAAGTTGATCGAAGAAATAAAAAACTAAAAGACAAAATAGGTTGCCATAAATAATAGTGACTCGATCTCACTCTTATGATATGGTTAAAAAATTAAGAATAAGACTCCAAGCATCTAAAGGTATTATCTACTATCTACCGACAATAAGAAACGACGTTGTTCTTCTCTTTTTGAGGTATTTTTATGTCTAAAAGAATTATTTAAACTAGAAATGAAATTTATTTATATTTTTTCAATATAGTGATCAAGACCATAATATTGATTCGATTTTAGTATTTTGATTTCGAGTGTAGAAAAAATAAAACTAGGTCTAGAATCTCGACAGTGAGCAAGATATCCAAAAACTAGTGAAAAATACTATAAAAGTAACAATCTTGATTGTGGGATGAATCAATATGTATTCTAAGTTTTGGATTGTGTTGGAATTACCCATTATGGTTTTGTGAAGAAGGAAGAAGAAGGGCAGACGCCGCATGGACTACATTGGGCAATCGCCCAAGGTCTAGATGAAGAGCCCAAGCAATCGCTTGAGTGAAATTCGGGCAGATTGTGGGCTGATTTTCTTCCAAAAATTATTTGATTCCACTTCAGCAGTGAAACTTTTGAGAGCACAAATTCTACACATTTTTGGGAGGGAAAATTACATGGAGCCGTACTTTTTAAGATCACTTTGTAATAAAAAGTTGATGAATTTTTTTTTTTTAAAAAAAAAATCATGTGTTAATTACCCAATTAACATTTATTAATAAGATTTTTTATAATTAATCACACAGATTCATACTCCTCTCTCTCTCTCTCTCTCTCTCTCTCTCTCTCTCTCTCTCTCTCTCTCTCTCTCTCTCTCTCTCTCTCTCATCGACGACCATCAACGGCGACTCTCCTTACCAAAGTTTGCACTCAAGCCACCGCAAGAACACCCACCCCTGACCTCTCACCGCTGCTAGATGGAAGCAGTGACGTTGTTGATTCTCGTTTGCTGTGGTGGTTGCAGGATGTGGTAGAGAGGTGGTGTGGTGACGTGGTGGCGAAGGGGTTGGTGTGGTGGTGGTGGATCACGGTGGAGGGACGTTGGTGGAGAAGTTGTGACCAGTTATAGATAATTGTGACCAATTATTAGCTAATTAAGACCAAAATTAATATTGAATGTGACTTGTGAATGGTAAGAAATGACACCAATTATTAGGTAATTGTGACAAAAAAAATTGACTAATCATGATCAAGAAACTTGTAAATTGTGACTAATAAATAAATAGTATGTGACCAATTATGGATGATTGTGACCAACTATGACTTCGTGTGACCATTGGACGAGAACGTGATGTGACATACAGTTGTGTCAAATATGTCTATGCAAGACTGAGCTGTAACCTTGTGTAATCAAACTGTGATCTCATGTGACCGAACTACGACTTTATGTGATCGATATGTAACATCATGTGACCAAACTGCGACTTTGTGTGACCAAATTGTGACCTTGTATAATCAAAATGTGATTTTTTGTAACCAACTGTGACTTTGCGGGTCGGATGGAGTAGTGTGGACTGAATTTTGCAACTAAATTTTTAATTGTGATCGAACTGTAACTTTGTGTGACTAACTGTGACTTATTGGTGGGGGTGGGGTGGGGTGGGGTGGAGTGGGGTTGATATGAAATTTGAGACTAAACTTGTAATTGTGATTGAAATGTGACTCATTGTGACCAACTATGACTTCGCAGGTTGGGTGGGTGAAATTTGTCCTTAAATTTGTAATAGTGATCAAATTGTGTCTTCGTGTGACCAACCGTGACTAGGTTGGGAAGGGTGGGGTGGGGGTAGGTCGGTCGGTCGGATGGGATGCAGGGTGGGAAGCATGGTGGGACGTGATTTGTATTGTTTGAGTTTTTCTTCATTTAATATTATATGTTTTAGTTTAACATATAAGGGATAATTTATATATAATATTATATATATATTAATTATTATTTAACACCTGAATTAAAAAAAAATTTAATTTTGTTAGTTTTAAAAAATTAACCTAGAATCTAGGTTTTGTGTACTTTCCCTTTTTGGGATGTCTTTATCAATAAATATGTGTGTTAAGGAGTTGAAATAATATTGATAAATATATGTGACTAAAGAGAAAAAATTTGGAGTTTTTTATCTTTTGTAATATCTTGCAACTCTTTGTGGAGTAAATCAAATGGAGGAAACTTGTGTGAGTGAGAAAGACTACATAATTGTAACAATTTATTATATAGTTGAAAAATCTTTGGCGGTCCAAATTTTGCATTGTTGTTTTATTTTCTTATTTGCTCAATTATTTTTTGAACATCAAAAGTTCCTGTGAAATTAAGAAGATAGGGAATTTGTGTTAAATTCCCCACACCAAGTATAAAAGACGGAAAAAATACATATCTAAGATGTTTTAAAGATAGAAATTCAAAGTTTAGAAAGTAGATGTTTTATTTCAAAAACTAGACATTAATTTAAAAAAGTTGGCAATTAAATATATTTATGAATTAAATAGGTAATGAAATATATTTTATCACCTGTCAGTGCAATTCGTTGTTTTTAGACATTAATCAAAGTACATTTTGATTTTGTAATTTACTGATCATAAGAGGAGATATACAAGAAATTAAATATTTATCCTGTTCTATTGTGGATAATTTTTGGTTTGTGAACGTTGTGATTTAACTGGGTTTTATTGATGATTGTTGCATATATATATATGTTCATGTATTTGAATTCCAAGGTGCACAAAGGGCTTTGGATGATGTTTAAATGCACCTTTAATGGAACCAATCGAAGGTCCTTAATTAAATATTCATCTCATTTCCATTTGATTGTTTATGCATGATGACTGTGATTTTGCTAGAGTGATTGATTCAAACTAATAGATTGGATTGTTCGATTATTATTATTATTAAGCCTCTACTACCATGAGCATGGAAAGAAATGAAGTTTATCGTTTGCCATCATTAGGTTTCGTATTTATTACAAGACGTTAAACCCTTGAACTTTGGTATTAATATTAATATTAATTAATTCCTTAATGTCCACATATTATATGATTTCTAGTATCGAATATATGTAATAGGAGAGTCACTTAAAAATTCAGTCTATTACTAAAATTTCTGATGAGTAACGAATATATTCTATGTACATTGAAGGAGTTAAGCTGCTATGACAAGGGAAAAATAGTGGCAGAAACTTTGATGTTTGATTATCACAGGCAGCATGGAATTGGTACAAGTTCGTGTTTTTTACCCAACAAAAATATGGGAAAAATAGTGGCAGAAACTTTGATGTTTGATTATCACAGGCAGCATGGAATTGGTACAAGTTCGTGTTTTTTACCCAACAAAAATATGCTTATTTTCGGCGTAGAAATTGCAGATTTTAATTTATTTTCCTCATATATATACTTGAGTTCCTTCCAGCAAGAGCTTTTGCCTTTGGCAATTGTAAAAATTTTCAAATTCTTTTAGCATCATTAAAAAATCACCACCATCTATCTCCCTATTCTTCTTCTATTTTGGTAATGCCCGGTTCATTTTAGTGAACATATTGTTAACAAATTTGGTGAACAATATAATTCACAATTAAATGACAAAACTGAATTTGGTTCATGAAAGGACAGATGGGAGCAAAGGAATATACTAGTTCACGTGAGAGGTACAAATTAGTTTATAAAAAAAAATAGCCTCCGTTCGGCAGCGATTTAAATGAGTGGTTTAAACTACACAATTTTTCAAATCACTTTTTAATCATACACATTTTCTTTCTCCAATTTTTGACTACACATTTTATATAGAAAACACAAATAAATCTTCTCTCTCCTATTTAAACTGCTGCTGAACACATCCTAAATAAAATTTTCACATTATCAACACCAATATGATTGGGAGTATATGTAATTCCAATTTCCAGTTTAATATTGATTTTGTTGATATGCTTGACAGTTTAAAGGCCAGTAAAGCTCATGGCACTCACATAAAGAGAGTTGACATCGCACCGACCTCAGTGAACATTGAATTTAGCATACATCACGGCGGTTCAATCTCTAGTTCAGATATCCCTGAGCTGAACTCAACTCTACTCATCTGAAATAATCGGAGTTCCCAAGGTACTCAATACATAGCAAATTAATATTTTGCCTTAAGCCCCAAAACTTGGATAAAAAACAAGTCTCTCCATGCTCCTATAAGAAGTGACACTTGCAGTCAATCAAGAGGTGTTATTAATTGCGAGTCATCATATCCTAGATCGGAGGGACCCACTGAAGTCTGAAAATTGCAAATAATAATCATCATTTATCTTGAAAATGAGAAAAGTTACTCTTTGTCTACAATAATTATTTGTTTGTTGCCTACACTACAACAAAAATGGGCTTTCGCAACATTTAAATGGCAACACTTGCTAATTGAATGTTGCTAAAAGTGGTCTACTGCAACATTTAGTAATTGAATGTTGCATTTGATATGAATATTTGAGATTTATCCATTTTCGCAACATTTAAAAATTGTTACGATAAATTGAAATTTTTACAATACTCAAATTAAGTTTTGGCAACGTTTTACAAACGTTGCAAATGATTAGTCTTTTGCAATGTTTAAAAAACGTTGCAATAGATCTATTGCAATGTTTAAAAAACGTTGCAAAATCAAGTTCGGGGCCAATTTCACATCATTAAAACATGGTTACTAAATTGCAAATACTATAAATTTCAAAACATAAAAAGCTTATCCGCCCCCAATTTACCCAAAAAAAAGGAATTCATCACTCTCCCTCCACTACAAGAAATTAGACTTATCTTACAAAATTCCCACATATGTACAGAGTGAAATTTGTATGCAGATCCTAGTTTCCCCTAGAAAATAAGTTTTTATAGCGATAAAAATTTGGCTCGAAAAATATTTTTACTTAAACTACGAATTCTCCACCCAAAAAATTAGATTGGTAGGGGAAATTTTATATTTTCTCACAAAAACTAATTTTTGTAGGGATATGATTTGCCTCCAAATTTTTTTTATATTGAGATGATTCGTGCTCACGAATATGTGAATTTTCCCTAACAACAAATTTGTTGGGCAAAATATATCTTTTTTTGATTAAAAAATTGACCAATTCCTAATATAACTAGATAAATCTCCATAAGTTTTTAATTATTTTAATTCTTACTAGTATTTCACCCGTCCGATGCACTAAAATTATTATCCGCAATATCAATTTTAATAAGTATTCGTAAAATTTTAGTGCTTATATATAATCAACACATATATAAATACATAAAAATGAATTCTCTTTTATAATAATTACTAGAATTTAAAAAATAACATAGGTAATTCAAGTTATTAAAAAACTCTTTGAATAGTAAACATTAATTTATATATTTAAATAATAAATTATTATTGATTTCAATAATTTTTATGAATTATTAATAAATTCATTGAAAATGTAAATTTATTAGTTTTTTAATGGTATATCATATTTGATGTAATTTTATTTACACGAATATTGATACATGTGAAAGGTATTAGCATAACTTCTACATTTGTCACTTGTATTTAACGTACTTTTTAATTTTTATACAAAAATATCAATTACAATAATTAAAAAAGAAATAGTCAAAATATTTGAATTTAACTTTATTTACAAAAATAAGTAGTCAAAATAATAATTTTGAAAATCTTGTGATTATCATGATATGACAACCGAGTAAAATTCGAGATTACGAAATTATACCGAAAATTATGCCCTATAATCTTTAAAAAATTAAATTAAAATTAATAATGATTAAAAAATATTTATCATTCTATTAATATTATTAATAAATATCAAAACATTAACTCTTCAATATTAACCTTTGTTCAATAACTTTTTTTTTATAAATTATTTATAAGCAGCACATTTTTTCAACCCACTTTTTAACCACATAATTTTTCAATCACAAATTTTACCTCGAAATAATTGCTAAATGGAAGCTTAGTTTAATAAAATATTTAATAATATATGTGTATAATATATATTTAGAAAATATTATTTGTAATATTAAAGATAACAAATGATTTGAAACACAATTTAATTATTGATGGCTACATTTAGGATTTATAATATTAAGAACAACAAATAAATAAATAAAATCAATAATTAAATAATAATTTTAATACTGATAACCTTATTCAATATTAATGTTAATAATAAAAATAACAATAATTATATCAATTATTTACTATGATACTAAAACATAAATAATTCAAGAATTAAATTCTGTCAAATTATCCTATTTTTGTATATAGTATAGTATAGAAGTTTAGATTTTCACCAATGCGATGAACTGAAATTGCAATTCGCAATATAGATAAGCATTCATAAAATTTAATGATTATACATAATCAACACAAATACAAAAGATACAAAAATAAATGCAAATTCTGTAATTTTTTAATTGTATATCATGTTAGATGTAATATTATGAGTACAAAAATTAATGCTTGTTCAACATATAAATATATTTATTATGATTTCTACATTTGCCTCATTTATTTAATTTTTTCTCAATTTTCATTCAAAAATTAAAATAAACTATAAATATTAAATATGTGTTTAATCTTAACTCTTCAAATATACGACAATTGAATAACATTGAAGATCAAGAAATTATTATATCATATAATATTTGCACAATTATTAAAATTAAAAAATATTAACAATTGTTTATATAAGGCAATAAATACATTCACACATATTCAAAATTTGCATTCACATTAATCTACTTTGCATTCACACTAACCCACTATTCTCCCTTTATATATATATCTTAACCTTATAAACCAAAAGGCACCGATCCTTTAAAAAATCCTACCACCGTACACGAAACTTCTCCACTTTCCTCGGCCCCACCACTGTACACAAAGCATCTCCATTTTCCTCCATCAACGTCGGCGCACTTTCATCACCGTCGACGGACCTTCATCACAGAATTTTTTGGCTGCTCTTGGCAATCCGGTGCTCAATTCCGAGTAGGATCAGTAGCCACTGCTGCTGGGGTGAAAGAAGTCTTCCAGCAATTTCCCATAGGCGATTGCTAATTCTATTCAAGGATGTGGCGGATTTGTCGAGGTAGTGACTAAATACAGAAAATGATTTCGTTTCTCGTCTAATGGGACATCGATTTAGTGCCGTGTCATCTGTTTTTTGTGCGTAATCAGTGTTAGATTTTAATTTTGAACTTCACCCTGATCTGATATATCACGAGTTAGTCTATTTTATTAGCTTTTACTCCGTTAATAAACTGCCCATGAAGTGCTAATAATTAGTTTAGTGGTTGTAGTTGTGTACAGGGGCGGAGCCAGGATTTGAAGTCAGTGAGGGCGAAAAAAAATTTTTCTAGAAAAATTAAATGAAATAAAGAAAACTTAATTTCACAAATGACAAATAAATAAATATCAACTCAAATGTAGTACCTTAAATTCGTTCCTTGCGTGTTTTCATACTTTGAAATCGTTGTACAATAGTTTCATTATCAATCTTCAAAAATATATCTTTCTCTACATAAACAACAATTACAACTTACAAACAACAAATCTTAAATAACGAAAAATTAAACAAAGTTAATCAAATATATTAAAAATACCCCTAAATGCCAAATCAATATTATTTTCAATACCCCCAAAATATCATCCAATAATCCACATTTTTAAATCTAATTTCACGATAAAAATCCAATCAAGTCCATTAGTCCAAGATATTGTGTCACAATTCAAAAATTAAAAAAGTTGTTCAAAAACAAAAAAAAAAATGTTGCAAATTGTTATTAATTAAATAAGTCATTCAAAAATCAAATAAGTTATTAATCACATACTTTATTCATTAATCATTCACATATGACATAACAATAACATAATATTATTCATTTTAACCTCAAAAGTCAAATGTGCATTTCACATTCAGTTTTGCAGACGGTGTGCATTTCACATTTTAACCTCAAATATTATGTGCAGTCAGGGACACAGGACACTGGACACAGCCTCAGCCACAGCACCGCGGACGCCGGAGATGCACAGCACAGCACAAGAGCAGAAGAGCTAACCTTCAGGCTTCAAGAGGCAAGAGCACGTCTCCTTCTGAGTTGTCCAGGCGTCAGGCGTCACTCGTGAGGCATCCAGCAGCGGCGCAGCCCAGTAGCAGCCAGCACTCAGCAGGGGACTCCTTCGGCCTTCGTCTTCTTCAGTCACCCAGCAGCCCAGCAGCAGCCAGCACGTCTCCTTCAGTCGCCCAGCAACAGCGCAGCCTAGCAGCGGCGCTCCCTTCGGCCTTCGTTATGTGGACAGTAGTCCTTCAGTCGTCCAGCAGCGGCGCAGCCCAACAGCAGCGCTCCCTTCGGCCTTCGTTATGTGGACAATAGTAGTCCTTTAGTCGCCCAGCAGCGGCGCTCCCTTCGGCCTTCGTCTTGTTCCAGCAGCCAGCAGGGGAGTGGTTTGGTGAAAATGGCGTGAAAAATGGAGTGGTTTGCTGTCTTCCTGCTGAAGTGAAAGGAGTGATGGGAGTGGTTGGGTGGTGGGCTGCAAGCCTGTAAGAAAGATTGAGTTTGGGTTCAAAAAAAAAAAAAAAAAAAATTGGGCATGGGCTGGGCCTTAATAGGCTCCGCCCCTGGTTGTGTACTTGCATTTTCTCCTACTTTACAGCATTATTTGTTATCTTCCAGCCGCGTAGGACTACTATAAATAATCTGCATTATTCTCAATAATCTGCATTATTGCTCCAAATGGTTACTACTTCATTCCAGTTTACGACAAGGTACTTCATTGGATAGGATTTTCTTGCAATGCTGTGATTTAAGTTTCCTTGGACTATTTATTATTGTGTGTGTGTTCGGTAAACGATACATGTGTGAACATCAAAAATCTCAAATGAGTCTGGGAATAAGGTTCATCTATGCACTATTGATTTTGTCTAGATACCAGAGAACAGGATGCAGGGACATGGAATTTGGCTTGGGCATCAAACTTAGAGAACATGAAATTTGAATAGGGGTTTGGGATTAGGATTTTAAATATTCTTAGATCCTTGGGAATAGGGTTCAGATCACAATTGGGTCCTCTAATGCTTGTTTAAGACCAACTTGTGGGCGAAAAATTAAGTATCATGGATCATATTGTGGGCGAAAAATTTAAGCTTGGTCGTAAAATTGGAAGTGATTCAGTCGGTGAACTCTATTTAGGAATTAGATACATTTTTAGTCAGATTTTGTAATCAGTCTTTTTTTCCCCTTTTATTTGTTATTTCTTGTGGATACTCTTGGAGGTAAATTTTGTTCATGCATCTTGAATAAATCTGTTTACTGTAAAGATGTAGGTGTCGATATTCATAATGGCGAAGAAGTTGCCATCAAGCTGGTATGCATATTTTTATTTCTGTTCTTTTATCCTTTTTGTTATAAAAGAGTTTTTGGGGGTAATTATTAGATTAATTGATGGGAAACTTTCATTATGTAATGGAATTTATTTTCAAGATGGGAAATCTAACAAAGCTCATTTATCATATATATATGTCATTTTTTGGAAATAATGGGGTTCATGCTTCTAATTTTTCTTCTTCAAATGCAAATAGTAATCAAGCTACCTTATCGTGTCTTTGTTTATCATTTTCGATTGCTTGGTAAATATACATTGATAATAGTTTCATAGTGTGATTTTACTATCTAGGATTAATTTTTTTTTACTTTTTAACCTATTATTATGCTGATAAATTCTGCACCAGTTGAGAAATTAGGAAACCAGGTATTACATAGACGACTACCATTAGATGAGTTGTTTTCTCATGCTATCTAATTGAACTTCATTTTGCAGCCTTGTATAAAGAAGGTTATGCAAGCTGACAAGGACACAATGAAGATTACTATGGCCTTTCCACTTTTAGTCTACATGTAATTCCAATATTTCTTTTTATTTCTTTATTTTCGAATTGTTTGATGTTGAATCACATAATTGTTCTTACTGTATCATTGTTATTTTTCATTCATTTTTTTGATTTGGTTCCTGTAAATAATTTGTTTCAAAAACATATAATTAAAGCAACCAAAAAACAGAAGAATATACAAAGTCTTAATGTTTTATTATTCAATTTGACATCGCTATCTTCTAATCTATATTTTATTTGAGGGGTGTTAATGTACTTTCTTGAATTATAGAGTTGTTAAAAACAAAGAAAGACACAGTTGAGGATGTATACCAGTTTGCTAGGCCAATTTTTTTTTTTTTATAGCGAATATAGTCAGATCAAGTCTAATTTTATTCATTAGTAAATTCCATTTCCTTTCCGAGGGTATTCTTCTGTTATCTACTTTTTAATGTATTCATGTTATTTCTCTATGTTTATGTATTCTCATTATTAGTTATGGATTTATCAGTGAAGTTTTAATGCCTTTTATCATTTATACAATTTAATTGAAACTCATGAATTTAACCTTCTCCTGAAGTTTGAACCTGCATATGCTTTGAGATGAGTCTCTACTGTGAATATAATAAATGAGTTCTATTTTAATCCAACCCGCTGTTCTTTTAGAATTTTTTTAAAAAATAAAATCATTTCTTGTGATTTTATTATATAGTTATATTAAACTAACGTGGCAGTATGGAGAGACTCTATTGCACACAACTGCTAACAATGGGTGTAATGAGGCTATAGAGGTGCTTCTATTTCGTGGAACTTTTGTTGAAGCCAAAGCAAACGTAAGGTTCACCAGTTTCAACTTCAATGAAAGTTTGATTTTGATTTACTTATTGAGGTGTTTTAGCTTATTTTATTTGGGAATCTTTCTGGTAGAATGGGATGACTCCTTTGCATCTGGATTTCTAGCGCTCACTTTGATTCGAAGACTACTCAACCGTCAAAACATTGTTATTTTGATCCTGATTGTAGTGCTGAAGACAATGTATAATCTACTTTGTTTTCTTTCTAGTTATCATTTCTTATTTACTGATGTTTTTTACTACTCTTCTATGACTTGTTTTCTATTAATTATATATCATTTGAAGGCAATCATCTTCGATTTTTACTCTCGTGATTGCTATAAATACTTGAGTTAACTTCTCTTTGTGTATGATGTGTGCTAATGTTTTATGACCATGTGCAAGATCTATATTAATTTCTCCCCAATTGACCGTAAATTTCTAACTGGATTTTATGATAGCATTCTCTCTTTCATTTATTTATTTGACTTGGGATATTCCACAGAACTCAGTTTATAATTGATATACATGACAGAAATTTCATATATCTTATTTCTTTTCTCAAACATTGAATTTTCAAGAGATCTATGAATTGTTCAAACAATCCTCCCAGAAATTTCATATATGTCTATTTGAAAACAAGCTCAATTTGAATTCAAAATTTTTGTTTGATATTATTAATTAGTTTTAAATTTGATTTGAGTTTAGATACTCAAATAGTGCCAAAGAAGAAAGCAGCAGCTTCTGCTATTTAGTAGTTTATTGTCCTATTTAGTTAGATGAAGTTTATTGTTGAATTTGTGATGTTGAGGAGTTAGGGATTGATGTTGGAAGTTGTTTGAGGTGTTGTTTTGATTTTTAAATTATTATGTTGTTATGATGTCTCTCTACAGGTTGACTAAGTCCAATTTATAGGGGAGGTGGTGTCGAAATTTCTATAGAATTTTACAATAGAAGGGAAGGAAAGAGAAGTTAACACGTCTAAATTTAGGTTTTACATGTGGTGAAAGCTCATTTTCCTTGGTGGTAGATCTAGCATTTAGCTGACATCTGTCATCGGTGCACTTCAAGTCTCGGGTCTAGTAGATTGATTTAGGACAAGTCATATCAATTTCTATGAAATCATATTGGAAAGATATAAGTGTATTTTGCTTTTAACTCTATTTTTTATTTTTTCTACCATTTATTAAGTAAAGCGTGACATTCACTTATAACTTTGCTCAAATTTGTTGTACGTGTAACTTTGAAGATGGACCGAATTTTGCGATCTAAAGGTGTGGTTATATTGCGGGATGAAGTTGATGTCCGCGTAATAAAATATTTCTTTTGTCAGATGATGATGTTCTTTTGCGAATTTGTTAAACATTATCAACACTTTCTTTCGTGAATTTGTTATTCTGTATTGTGGATTTATTAAATATTATCAAGACTTTCTTTTTGTATGGATTTGAAAATTCATAATGTATTTACTTTTATTTTTTATTTAAAATACCATTTTAATGAAGTAAATAGAAAAATTTGGGTTTTATAAATAATTTGTTCAATAATATTTTTAAAAAAAACATATAGCAGGGTTCAAAAAACATTGCAAAAGGGTTTACGACAACACTCAATAAATGTTGCAAAAGGTTGGGTTAAAAGTTTTTGCAACACTTATAAAATGTTGCAAAAGGGTCTACGTCAACACTCAATAAATGTTGCAAAATGTTGGGTTAAAAGTTTTTGCAACACTTAAAAAACGTTGTAAAAGGGTTTACGTCAACACTCAATAAACGTTGTAAAAGGTTGGATTAAAAGTTTTTGCAAAACTTAAAAAACGTTGCAAAAGAGTCTGCGACAACACTCAAAAAATGTTGCAAAAATGTTTACCGCAACACTTAATAAACGTTGCAAAATGTCTATTGCAACATTTATTTCAATCTTTTGCAACATTAAAAAAAACGCTGCAAAATGTTTTTGCTTTACGGTAACACTTGCCAAACATTGCAAAATCTTTTTGACAACATTTTTTGAACGTTGCAAAATGTTATTTTTGTTGTAGTGCTATAAATATAAAGTATTTTGTAACAACATGGACATGAGAAAGGGAGAGGAAAAACACTCCCAAAGAACCATTTGTAGCATTATTTTGTAAACTTCCAATATCACTTATTAATATATGTATTGAGACCGGCCCTTGAGCCCGAACTTAAGCCTCATATAAAACTTATTTCTAATTTCATTCCCAAATTTTCCTATCTAAAGTTGACTAGAGAATTGACACGTGTCTCTATAATTTTTTGACGTTAACAGTTTGACACTAGAAGGATGACCTTGTATCAATTAAACAATGATCAACTAGTATTTAAAATTTTTTCTCGATAGATTCAACAAACAGCTTGTTGAAATTGAAAAGGTTTCCAAAGACCCCGCCCTCATGGCTTATCTTTTCAGCCTGCAACCTAGAACTCGATTCTGGTGGTCCCTACACGAGGACGGTCCAACCTCGAATCATGAATTCTTGAACATGGCTATAAAATACATTGGTGTGGAGAACACCAAATACGAAGAAGTCGTTAGAACTCAAGAATGACCAAAAAAAGGCGAGAAGAGATCAAAAGGGACAAAGCACCAGAGCAAAGAAGAGAGAGAAGTGAAAACATTAGGTCCAGGCCTTAAGCAGAAAGATTCCAAGATTACAATCTGTGAAGTAATCTTTCCTCCAAGTGAAACAAAGAAATTCTTAAATATGTTATGTCTCAAAATTCAAAAGTAAACGTATTTTCGAATTTCTTTTTGAGAAATAATTTTTTTAAAAATGGCAAAATCAATTCACTTTCAACCGCTTAAAATAGATACTCAAAACACAATTGAAAATGAATTTAATACTAAAAACTGAAAATTGAAATACAAAGAGAACGAACCACTTTTGTCTTTCCCCCAGATGTTGTTTCCTACCGTTAATCTCATGAAAACTGGTTATCAGCAACATTTTAGTCGAGTCCATTGCTATCGGTCTGTAGTTCTCATTATTCTACATTCTGATTCAGCAAGTGTTTGATAAACAAAATAAACTAAGGGGGGTTTATTCAATGTAAATTTTAAAAGACTTTTAAAGATTTTAAAGGATTTAAAAAGTTTAGGTGTATTTAATTTAGAATTTAGAGATTCCATAAAAATCTTGAGGTATTTAATATAGATTTTAATTGACATTTTAAAAGTCCATAAAAGTCATGGTATAGTAAATAAAGACTTTTAAAAGTCTTTACAAATCATGTGTTATTCAAAATGTTAATTACTTTTAAAGACTTCTATAAAATCCTTTATGTACTAACTTCTAAAAATAATGTACAACCACAAAATCTCATAATTTATCTCTCATCAACCTCTAAGATTTTTGAAAGACTTTCCAAAATTTTAAAAAAAAAAATCTTTAAATTATAATTTTGTTTCTTCTATGCTTTCATGTTATTTTTAGAAACATACGACTAAACAAATCATTATTTTTCTTCTCTTTAACTTGTTATATATATATATATATATATATATATATATATATATATATATATATATATATATATTTTCATTTTAATATTATTTCTTTATATTTTGGCTCTCTTTATTTCATCATTTTTTTTTTCAATTTTTTTATGAAAATAAATTCAACTAAATTTTTATAGAAAAATAATAATTAAATTGTATCAAAACAAATAATAATTAAGCAAAGTGATTCTAGAAATTTCTCCAGATAAATTTGTATATTCAATAATATTAATTAAAAATCAATCGAAATCTATAAAAATTTGTATATTCAAATTTTTTTATGAACATAACATATTTTTTATGTTGATGTCAGACGTGATTTTATTTTTTCCCCATTTTTTTTTATTCACAAATATTTCTCTATTTATCTCTCACGTTTTTTTTTAATTCACTTGACATATAATTATTATAAACTATTCACATTCACACCATATGAAGATTAATTTATTAGTGTTCAAATTGTTCAATAAAAAAATAAAAGTCTGTAAAAATCTTTGAAAGTCAATTAAAGTCTTTTAAATCAATTCATAAAAGTCTTTAAAAGTACATGAAAGTTTCTTAAATAAATATCCACAAAAGTCTTTGAAAGTCTGTAAAAATCCATAAAAGTCAATAAAATCTAATGAAATCCATTAAAAAAAGTTCATTAAAAAAGTCTTTAATTGTCTTTCGAAATCTCAATTGAATAAAACTCCCTAAGTATCTAATTGTAATTTTTCATGATTTTCACATATAATATATTAATAATTGTTTTTAAAAAAAATAATGTGTAAATGGATCAGGTATGGATTTTTCTACAATACACATACCCGACTCATACCCATGTCGAGTTTCTAAATCTATACACATACCCCACCCACAAACTCATTTAGTAGGATAATTTCCACCCATTTGTCATCCCAAAACCAATTTATAAACCACATAGTGTTACCAATTTCTTGCTATTTGTACAGATGCATTCTTCAGGAAGTTGGATACGATGTCAATAACATCGGTCTGGACAGTTAGCATCAATAGAATGTTCACATTCTGTCAACCAACACTTTTCCAACCCATTTTTTTTACCCCACACATCTCTCTCTCTCTCTCTCTCTCTCTCTCTCTCTCTCTCTCTCTCTCTCTCTCTCTCTCTCTCTCTCTCTCTCTCTCTCTCTCTCTCTCTCTCTCTCTCTCTCCAATTTTAATTTATAAATCAATTTATAATCTACAGAATTTTTTCAAACCACTTTTTTACTACACATCTTCTATTTCTCTAATTTTTAATCACATGTCTTACCCCGAAAATTGAAAAAAAATGGTTTATAATCTCAACTTTTGATCCGAACATAGGCTATACATTTCTGGATGGACAACATCAATAGAATGTTCACATTTTGACCAGAAAATTTGTTTGGCAGGATATGTTGTTGAATTTGGTAACACTCGCAAGTTTTTTGAAAAGAAAAAAAAAATATAGCCTCTGTTCTGTAAGAAGGAATATTTGGTTTATAAATCAATTTATAATCTACATAATTTTTAAATCACTTTTTAACAGCACATCTTTTCTTTCTCCAATTTTTAATCTCACGTCTTACTTCGAAAAAAAAAAAAAATCCTTGTTTATAATCTCAACTTTTGATCCGAACAGAGGCTATACATCGGTCTGGACGGTCAGCATCAATAGATTGTTCCCATTCTGTCAAGAAAATTTGTTTGGCAGGATATATTGTTGAATTTGGGACGACTAACACTCGCGAGTTTTTTGCAAAAAAATAAATAAATAAAAAATAAATAAAAATAAAAATTCCTCTGTTCGGTAAAAAGGAATATTTGGTTTATAAATTAATTTATAATTTATCCAATTTTCCAAATCACTTTTTAACTACACGTATTTTCTCTTTCCAATTTTTAATCACACGTCTTATCTCGAAAATTGAGAAAAACTAGTTTATAATCTCAACTTTTGACTTGAATAGAGGCTCAGCATCAATATAATGTTCACATTTTGTCAAGAAAATTTGTTTGGTAGGATATATTGTCGAATTTGGGACAACTAACACTTGCGAGTTTTGCGAAAAAAAATATAATAATAAATAAATAAATAAAATTCTTCTCTCTAGTTACTGTGTTGAAAAGCATAGCATCTTTAGAAAGTCATTTTGAATCATTAGATGGCTAATTAGGATTGCATTTTTTGAGAAAGTCCTCCCACGTACCCTTCTCGTATTCAGCTGTTCATACTGTGTTGAAAAGCATAGCATCTTTAGAAAGTCATTTTGAATCTTTTTTTTTATTATTTTTTTATCCGAAGTCATTTTGAATCATTAGATGGCTAATTAGAATTGCATTTTTTTGACAAAGTCCTCCCACGTACCTTTGTCGTATTCTGGTGCTCATTTTCAGTCGTGAACCATTTTTTAAAAATTAAATTTATTTAACACTTAATCTCAACTATCCATCTTAGTCAAACTTACTAATTTTGACTTTTTAAATATTTTTTAACCACACATTATACTAAAAAATAATTCAAAACCACATTAATTTCCAAATGAAACGGGCTAAAACAGGGGCATATTTGTCTTTCCAACAGTATCTTACCAAACTAAAGTAGCAAAAGGTCAAAAACCTAACCACTATTCTTTGATATCAGTGTTCTAAAAAGCGTGAAGCATGATGAAGCGGGGAGTCCGAGTGTCAAGCTTAAACGGGGAGTATGCGTTAAAAAGCGTTTTTCAATTCCAATATACAAAATTTAAATTTTACACATACTTTAACCCCTAAAAAAAAATTGAAAAAAAAAAAATTCATAAGCACGCTTCTCGCGCTTTCTCGCGCATAATGCGCGTTTTTTTTCACGTTTTTTAGATAAAAAAATTTCAAACGCTTTTCGCTGTTTTGACGCGGCTTAGGCGCGCGTTGTGCGCGCACAATGCGCAGGTTTTAGAACACTGTTTGATATTGGGTCAACCATAATCTCTTTCAAAATTACTCGTCTCTATATTAAACCTCTATATTAAACGCATTTCTATGATTGAGTGATTGAATAAATTTAAGGATGAATTCAGAATTTCAAGTGAAGACGAGGGAAACGTCAATAATCGGAGTAAAAACCATAATTGGTTTCGAGGTGAACAAAAATATTAATAATTTTTCATTCCTTATGGACTCGCTCAACTTTTTTTTTAATCTATAATTGGGAATTAGTAAATATTACCACCTAATTAGAAGAAATTAGTAAATATTATCACATTTTGTCTTCTTAAAAGTTCATTTTGATACAAGGGAAGAAAATTTAATTTATTTGGATAAATTTGCAAAGAACAGATTTTATAACATTCCATTAGATATAATTTGATAGAAAAATAACTACATATAATGTTATCGCTAATTATTTATTGATTTTAAGTTTCAAATTCACTCAATGTTATAGTGATCAAGCTTTCTATAATTTTCAAGAAGAGCATATGTTTGAGTCTTTCTCATTGCATTGGTTTTGTAATATGCTTCAAAATGGTGAAGAATATTGAACTAAAATAATTGTACAAAGTATTGATATTTGAACCAAGACCTATTTAACCAACTAAGCCACAAGAGTTCCTTAAGAACAAATGAAAATATATTCGATAACATATAAATTGAAAAAAAAAATATTATTCTTGACGGATTCAGTATGAGTGGTCGATCGTTCTCGCCACGTGTTGGATCCGCATAAATTATGTTACGAGGCTCTAATAATTGGTCGCATGGTAACAAGTCACTTCATGTCCATATTTCACGTCACTTGGTTTCATGACTTAATCAATGCCATCAAAAGAAGTCAAAGTGAGCAAAGACCTTAGTCGAAGCGTCATGTTGAGGCCAAAAAAGGCGAGGTGTCATGATCTGTAACTCATTTTCGAAGTGACGAGTCTTTAATTTCACAAGGTATATCTTTCACGATTTTTTCTTATTTATGAGTTCATTCGTTCAATTGATTATGGGATCTCATTGTAGCAGATGTCTCCCAGTCAACTTATTAGACATATAAACTATAGGATGATCACTTTTTAAAAAATCAAGGACTACAGAATATGCGGTCCTTGAGATGAGGACGTGTATTTTTATCCAACAATAAACTACTTCACATTTTTCATTATAAAAGCTCACACTCAGTATACAAGTAATGCTATTTTAATTTATAGTTTATAAGCTTATTGTATTTCCTCTTAACAACTCAATATTCGTCCATATCCTTGTGACTCATGTTTTCCATTCATTCCACGTCCAAATATACACGTCTATAATTAACTAGCTCGACTATTTAAGAGTGTTCACAATCGCCTCCCTAATCACGGGATAAAGACACGTGCTTCTAATTAACGATATGTTCAATTATACAAGAGCTTAATTCGTGGATGTGAATGAAGTCGAAATTTGTTGGTCACGTTATCCAGTCGAAAACCAATTTCAATAAATTATTTTATTTGAAAAACGAAAAAACCCACCCATGATTTGGCATGGAGTGTATGGCTTTCACAAGTTGGTACGTGTCTTATTCATCCCAATGGTCTAATAAATTATAGTAGGTAGTCCTATTCCCAGAAAACAAATTCCACGCACAAAAGGTGTGTTTAAGGCAAACAATTTCAAATACTCCCTTGTGCTTAAAGCAAAGTGTTGAAAAATCATTGATGAAAGGCATGGGGCATTAGGTTACTTGTACATAAGCCAGACGTCATGCATACGGTACATATACATACACGCACCATTCTCTAATTGACTTGTGTTTAGTCATACAAAGTAAGTAAGAAAAATGTTCGCTTCCCTAACTCAAGACTTGGGGGAGATAGAAAGTTACATATAAAATAAATAATAGTCCATGAAGCCGTGACACGCACGGCATGATTTTACATAACATTCCACTTGATTTGAATAAATAATATTTAGGTATTTATAGTAATTTTTAATTTAAATTTGACATAGCACAATTATTTGGTCATCAGTGATACCAAATAATTCTCGAAAAGCAAAAGTATGATAGATCAAATATATAACACGACAATGATAAACATTCAATTATATATGCAATATATATTTAAGAAAATTATGACAGTGTTCTCTTCTTGCTATTCGTCAAAATCCCACATCGTGGCACCGGTTTCGCGAGATCATTTAGGTCTAAACATGACTAATCTCTACTGGGTGGCGGGACCTCTGTAATCTTTCACATATCTCCATTGTCTGGTGATGATTAAAATTAGGTTTTTAGTATATTTTGATAAAAATTGATGAAACGTGTGATTAAAAAGTTGTGGGTATCATGAAATATGTGTTTGAGATTAATTGTTGAATTTTAGTTAGATTAAAATCTAAATTTTAGTTTATTAGATTCATCAGATTCTGGGGCTTGAACTTAAATTTATGAATTGAGTCTACACGTGATAAAAAATGTTAATATAGTCGTAAGACGAACGTGACTTTTGGTTGAGTTGCAGAGAAACGTGAAATATTTTTTAAATGAGATAAATTAAAAAGATGGGATGTTGGAAAAAGTAAAAATTAAAAATAAAACTTTACATTTAGTATTTGAAAAGATTTTACGAATGATATGTTTAGAGTTTGCTCTCATTTCCTAATTTGTATTAAACTTCTCGTTGAGATCTTGAACTTGACACAAATATTGCATATTTTTTGACTTCAAAATATTGCAAAAATTATCAAAGCAAAAAAATCTATAATTTGACATTTTATAGATATTTTTTTTCACAAATTCTTAAATCATTTAACACATGTACTTTCCTAGCTAATTCATGTATTAAAATAAATTGATAAAAAAAATTCCTAAAATGGCAAGTGAAAATGGGCGAGAAACTATGTGAGTAAAATTGTGACGGTTATCATATTACAATGAAGACGCCTTTATATAGGCTACCAGAATAAAAATCATAATCTAATTATGAAAGTAAATAAAATCTAATCTAATTAGGGAATAGATAAAATTTCTCATAATGGAGTCCTAATTTAATTGGAAACAATAATAAAGACAAAGTAAATATAATCCTAAAATTATGGAAATATTGTAAATTTATGTCTGCATCATTTATTTGTCGATTCGAAGCCCCAAACGATGTAATTTGACCCTAAAATCAATGGGCTCAAGGGCTTTAACCCATGAGTCTTGCTCAGTGACCTGTTTCTACTCAAAAAACATATATTATGCATCCAATTATGATATGGTTGATTAGATTGCATTCTTATTTGGCTTGAATATTTAGCCCCTGTTCTCTTTACTGTTTTGAGGTCGTTTTCTGTTTTTATTTTCGAAAACGCTAAAAACGCGTTCTCTTTACCATTTTCGAAAACGCATTTTGGAAGACAAAAAAAAAATTTGTACACAAAACGGAAAACGCCCGAAACATCGTTTTGGGCGTTTTGTGTATATTTCGACAAAAAATGTCCAAAACGCGGAAAACGCGTTTTGGGATTTTTTTTTTTTTTTTTTTTTTTTTTTAGAAATATCTTAACTTAGAACTAAACTTAGTATAAAGTTTTTATTTTTTTATTATTTTTTTTAGAATTATCCTAGCTTGAAACTAAGCCTAAATAAAGAATTTTTTTTTTTTTTTTTTTTTTTTTTGAGAATTATCCTAACTTGGAACTTAGTTTAAATAAAGTTTTATTGAATTCAATATCAACATTACAAAAAAAAAAAAATTAAATGAGAATTCTTGTTGTTATATTTCAAAAAATGCAATGATAAATGGCCTCTGGTGGGTTTGAAAGAACTTGCATTTTTTTGATTTTAATAGAAGTAGAGCTTTCTCAAGTCCCGAACCTGATCAAGCTGTGTTAATATAGACTCTTAATGCTCACATTAGTGTGTTGCATGTAACCATATTTTTAGTGTATTGTGAAAGGAAATTTGAGTTGGAGTTAGTAGTATTCTGCAAGCAAATTAATTAAAAATAATTTAAATAGTGTTCTGCAAAATTTCAAACAGAACGTGTTTTCCAGCTTTTCATTTTCAAAAACAGTTTTCAGAAATGACAAACCAAACGCGTTTTTAGCAAATTTGAAAACAAAAATGAAAACACAAAACACAAAACATTTTCGAAAATGAAAATACAAAATAAAATACAAACAGAACGCCACCTTAACTTTTCTATCAAGCCTGCCATGATTCTCATCATTCCCTCATTCTTCAGGATGGTTCGTCCCGAATCATAGCTTGTTTCATGATTTACGGCTACCCACTTGGATCAAATGAGAAATTATGGATTCCATGACATGAATTCAATAGGCGGCAATCCTCCAATTGGTGAACACGAATGTATTGAAACACGAGGTTAATTTGCCAAGGTGGATTTGACTCAAGCTTCCATGTGTAATCAACCTGCAAAAAAGAGTCAAATAAATTGGGGAGAGAAATGGTAGTTTCATGAGGTACAAGGTAGGATTCTTGTACTCATTATGAATTATTTTCAATTTATTTTTCCCAACAACAAAATTCTGGTCTTTACCTCCTTCTTTCTTTGCAATTTCTTGCTCAACCTCTTCTATTTTTTTACTCCCAAACTCAACCAATTCTTCTAACTCCACATTCTCACGCGCAACCTCCTCTTCCAATTTTTTGGACTCTACCACCTCTCCTAATTTTTCATGCCCAACTTCCAATTCATGTATCTCCTCAATAATTTTAACTTCATGTTCATCCACCTCTTCACCACCCAATCCCTCATCTTTTACCTCAAAATGCGGGGTTTGTTTAACTATTTCAATTTTCAACTCCCCCTCGTTCTTCTCAACAATCATATCTCGAGGCTCCAACTGTAAATCCACTATATTCTCACTTTCATTCCCCTTTTGCAATTTAGCTTCAGCCTCTCTTTCACTCTTCCTCTTTTTTTAACTTTGCTTCTTTTCTAGCCTTTTGTTCATACATCATCCTTTCCTCATAAATTTCTGTCCGAATCTTGAAAATATAGGTTCCGCCTATATTTCGTTTCACACCGTTGAGCAAGTTCTGCACTATGTATATCCACTGAGTTCTTAACCTTCCCCAACTTCCCATCTAATCTCGCATCCACTTTCGCTTCCATTTTCGCAGCGAACTCCTCAAACTGTTTCTCCATCATGACAAGCAGTGAAGACTGATGGTTATCTTTCCTAGATGATGAATTTTCTCGAACTTTAAACATATGGAATGGAATGGAATAATAGCTTGACACAAGGACTAATAATGAATTTTAATTTTGACTTGGAAGGCAAAGAATATCAAGAATTTAAGGAAATTCAAGAAATTGATTCTTGAATTTTGGAATGATTCCTTTTTTTTTTATTCATGAATTTTCGGAATTAAATATTTTTTTTTATAAATCCAAAAATTCGACACGAATGTAACAAAACAAACGAAACAAATTTAGATAAAAATAGAATAAAATAAACACTTCTGAATTTTTTTGTTGGATTTTTATGTGGATCAAAACTTGAAAAATTATGACTAACACATAGAACATGAAGAACACGAAACTCAAGAAAAGAAAGACTCAACAACAAGATATGTATTATTTTGTGTAGACTCGATGATAAAAACACAAAATCAAACATGAATAGAAAAGAAAAACAAAACCTGAATCCAGAGTCCAGCTCTGATACCAACTGATGTGATCCCGGGAGGGGAACACGGCGAACACGCCGAATTAACGTCGAGAAAGTTCCAAATTCCGGTTGGAACGGACGATAACACAACAACTCCAGCCTCACGACGTAAGAACCAGGGGTATATTAAACCTGAGACCCGTTACGATGCGGAAACAAGAACCATAATGGGGTGAACGCCACAAAGAATGTCCAGATCCTTAATAAGTTCGATTTGTTGAACGCAACAAATATCTCAGAATATTTGATAAGTTCGAAAGTGTTCAATGCAGAACAATATTTTAGGGAAAATCACTCAACACAATTTTTATTAATCCAAGTCTGTTTTTAATATTACAATGAAGACGCCTTTATATAGGCTACCAGAATAAAAATCCTAATCTAATTAGGAAATTAAATAAAATCTAATCTAATTAGGGAATAGATAAAATCTCTCATAATGGTGTCCTAATTTAATTGGAATAAATATTAAAGACAAAGAAAATATAATCCTAAAATTATGAAAATATTGTAAATTTCTGTCTACATCATTTATTTCTCAATTCGAAGCCCCAAACGATGGAATTTGACCCTAAAATCAATGGGCTCAAGGGCTTTAGCCCAAAAGTTTTGCACAGTGACCTGTTTCGAAAAACATATATTATGCATCCAATTCCGACATGGTTGACCGGATTGCATTCTTGATTGGCTTGAATATTTAACTTTTCTGTCAAACTTCCAGGATTCTCATCATGTTCTTCTCTCGTGGTTGTCAGCGGTCAGCTGAACCATGTTAAATTTTTGTTCTCTATTGTTCTTGTTATTATGTGTTTGTGTTTTTCACTGTGTGGTGTGATTGGAAAATTGATTAATTGTCTCCAAAATTGGTATTAGAGTGAAGTGGGTGGGAAACTAGATTTTTTTTAGTTAGATTAAAATCTAAATTTTAATTTATTAGATTAATTAGATTCTGGGGCTTGGACTTAAATTTATGAATTGAGTCTACATGTGATAAAAAATGTTAATATAGTCGTAAGACGAACGTGACTTTTGGTTGAGTTGCAGAGAAACGTGAAATATTTTTTAAATGAGATAAATTAAAAAGATGGGATGTTGGAAAAAGTAAAAAGTATAAATAAAATTTTTACATTTAGTATTTGAAAAGATTTTACGAATGATATGTTTAGAGTTTGCTCTCATTTCCTAATTTGTATTAAACTTCTCGTTGAAATCTTGAATTTAACACAAATATTGCATATTTTTTTACTTTAAAATATTGCAAAAATTATCAAAGCAAAAAAATCTATAATTTGACATTTTATAGATATTTTTTTTCACAAATCCTTAAATCATTTAACACATGCATTTATTTGTACTTTCCTAGCTAATTCATGTATTAAAATAAATTGATAAAAAAAAATCCCTAAAATGGCAAGTGAAAATGGGCGGGAAACAATATGCGTAAAATGGTGACTATTATCATATTATTATATACTAGTATATACCCGTGCGATGCACGGATGACATTATTGTTATATTTCTTTACAATGAAAAATGTTAATGAACAAATTAAAATAATAAAGTTGTGAACTTAAAGAAATTAAATTGAATATTGATAATCAATATTCAAATTTGGTAGGTTGACAACAAAAGGATATGGTTAAAATAGGTCCCTAATTGATCCCATCATTTAAAATATCATTTTTTTTCAAAACTCAATTTTAACTACACATTCTAGGAATAAAATAATCTTCACATAAACCCAAAAAAATTCCTACTTTTCAACAACACATTTTCCAAAAATATAGTATAATGAACCACATTATTTGAATAATGGTTCTCAAATAGGAGCTAAATAACATTGTAAAATACAGGTTGTCGTTAAAATAAAAGGAGACAGTAAAAACCATGTCAGTTTTATCATGGTAATTCAAGTAGATATTCCGTATATATACGGATCAGCTTTACAAAAGTAATGATACTAAAAGAACTAAAAAATTGCTTTTCTTCTCACAATATACTGTTACAATATATGTATTGGACGGCTAACGTTGATATATTTGCATACCACAAGAATGTCATTCTCTAAGGTAGGGGTGGGCAAAAACCGACCCAACCCGCCAAACCCGCCCAAACCGACCCAACCCGATCCGTTTGTGTCGATTTTTCATTAAAATTGGGTTGGGTTCGGATTTTTTTTAATTTTTTTTTCGAGTTGGGTCGGGTTGCGGGTTGGGTGAATAACCCGACCCGACCGAACCCAAAAAAAAGACGTTTTTTTTTTTTAAGTAATGAAACTTGACTTATTTAAATATTGATTGAACATATTTTAATTTTATTAGAAAGTGTTCAATTTATTGTATTTTTGATTATTGTAGTGTACATAATTGATTTGAATTAAAAATAGATTTATGAGTTCTTTTTCTTCAAAATTTTTACTAATTGGGCCAAAGCCCAAACCGATCAACCCGACCGAAATTTGGTGGGTTGGGTTGGGTTGGGTTGGGTTTGAATTCGTAATTGGGTTGGGTTGGGTTGGGTTGATTTTTTATCAACCCGACCGTAGTGGGTTGGGTTCGGGTTGGGCAAAAAATCGACCCAACCCAACCCACACCCACCCCTACTCTAAGGTGGCTGTGTATCTCAAAGTCCAAAAAACCAGTAATGAAATTATAGATATTGAACTATATTTATGGATAAACAAAAATAAATGAAAGAAACTAACCACATCCATAAACATATCCACCAACGCCAAACCATTCATTATCTAGTCCAGTCGAGTGAATCATTGGTAGAACTATATTGTAGAATAAGCAAAAATAGAGCAAGATTCAAAATGTGTAAATACCTCCTGTAATTACCCAATCATAACTATAAAAAACCTTGACAAAGAGAAAAAACCCAGGAGAAGGCAATTTAAATGTCAAGTTTGAGACTTTACTCATTTCTATGCAAAGGTCAAGTTTGAGACTTTACTCATATTACTTCAAAAGGAGAAGGCAATTTAAATAAAGAAAGTTTTGATTTGATTTTAAAAGATATACCTAAGACGACCTCAAAGAGAATAAACAATCAAATCTTGAAGAAAATCTAGTACTCCTTCGGATCATCCTCCAAGTGAAAGGGGGAAAAATCGAAAATAGAACTTGCAAGATAATCCGGTGCATCAGGGATTCAATCTATTAGAGTAAGGCACAGATGATCAGCATCCCATCACAGCACAATTGTAAACAAAACTGTCGATTGCTTTCTGCCGAGCAAAACCCATTGTATTAATTCTTATCCAAAAAGCATTACAGGAAATACTATAGAGATGATGAATGCCACCATGTGCTCTATAACATTGCCAAAAAAAAAAAATCGTCAACGGATATAAGTGGAATTAAAATATCAAATTAGCAGCAAGAAGAACCAGAGCACATGTTTTATACATTCTAGTTGCTAAACATGAACACTATAGCCTTTGAAACATTTATTTAATATGCTATCAAAACATTTATTTAATATGCTATCTCCTTATTACACGCCATACACAAAAAAGAACACAACATAGACGTGTAAAATAAGCAAATGTGTCAAAAGAGAATAAATGAGTTATGGGAGCAAGGAACCCGATGTAAAACATCATTAAATTAAAATCCCATGACTCCTACATTAAATTAAAATCCCATGACTCCTACTTGCCATAATATGATGCCCATTGAAGTGCAGTCCATCCATTTTAATCCTGAAAATTGACACTAACACCTATAGCTATTGTGGGTTGTATAGCTCAATCGTAACCCAGAGCTGCTGCAAAATACAGAACACCTTGACCACCGTTATCGAATATATTAGGGCTTTGCCCACCTTCAGCAACCTTCCGGAGAAGCCAATAATACTTCTCCTTTAAAAGATTTCTGGAGCCATGTAATAGCCAATGATACCTAGCAACAACAATAACAATGGCACCAGTGAACAATAGATTACCTGCTAAATAAAAAAGCTACTGTAAGAAATGATAGCTAACCTCGATAACTCCTTGCTCTCCAGGAATTATTTCAGGCTTTTCTTCCACACCGGCTAAAGCATCTTTGAGTTCACCAACTAATGACTCATTTCTAACGGCAACTAACTGAGGTTTGAATTGCTTCACCTACATAATAAGGTGGTTCAGGTTTGGCTAAAGTTAATGGGAAAGAAAAGTAGCAATTACCTTTTTGAGAGCAAGTAAAGACTTGCTTTAATTTCAGTATCTTCAACTTGTAACTTGATGCCCTCTGCACTAAGCTCAACATCATTTCCCATCCCAGCTAAACTTGTCTCCCTTAAAATCTCGGTAAAATCACCATTAGATGGAAACATGGGTGTTCATTACTTTTTTTTCTCTCTGGATTTTTCAGTGAAGTCTCCATTTTTATTTTCCACTTAAGAATAGAAGGTACCAAGTTCCCATCCCTAATGTGCTTCAAATCACAAAACATAGATTCAATATGCCAAATGTATGACAAACATAGTTCTTGCAAGTGAGAATTGTTCAGTAATTATTCACATATGGCATAAAACTCTAACAAAGCAAAATGCTGATATCTTTTCAATGAAGCAGTTGATCCAGTAAAGTTCAGAAATCCTGATGGTTTCTAGGTAATCACTAAATTAACAGATTTGATAACAGAAAAACATAAGCTAGAGGGCAATATGTAATTTTCGGTAGGAATTAAAAGTCTCTGAGTCGTGAAGAGAACTGTGAGCACCTCAAAAGTGGGGAATCTGGAGACACATGTTGATTATAAAATCCTAGCTCGTTTAAGAATAAAAATAATTTATGGTATCCACCTAGAACCATCTGTACACATGGATCAATCACCTATCAAAATAACCTAATCAATACAAAAAACCCAGCATAAACAATTAAAACCCAGCAGTTACTTCTGGATTAGAATTCTTATCAAGGTAGTCTCACAGCTGAAAAAGGGAACACAAAATTCGAGACTCACATTTGATAGATATTCATTACCAGCATAAAATCTTCAAGTCAGATTTTTTAAAAGTATTTGCAGCATACTCTTCCTCTCTTAACTGGACATAAACATTGTCAACCTGACAAAAATTCGTGATATGAATATAAGTTAGATCTCAATCAATCAGCACAAGTCAGCAATAGAGTAAAAACCCCAATAAAGGCAAAAAAAAAAAAAAACGTTTGAAACATCAAAACTCATCATAATATACAAAAATGCACGAAGTGATAAAATGTACGCGAACCATATCAAATACTCTTAAATATCAAAACGATTGATGAATCCTTTGAAAAAACTACTACGGGGTCTTTTAAGAAATCAATGAGACTGAACCGGGCAAGAGATTCGACCACATTCAAGAATCTAATAGGAGGACCAAAAATCAAGAATGTGAATTTTTCTTGAGTCAAGAGCAAGCAAAATCCTGGGTTTGAAAATTTTGTTGCAGCAAAATCCTGGGTTTGAAGTATTTGTAGCATCTGTCGCCGGTTGCGTCTCCACTGACGGAGATTACTACACCAACTTCGTCACCATCTGCCGTCGTCAATCCACCAACCTCAGCAGAAAAAAAATGCACAATACATACTGACCTTCCCAACGAAAGAACCATCCATCTTTCTTGCTTGGAGTCGTTTTAGTGGGTATTGCTTCTGGCGTTGTTGCTGAAGGAAGGTCACTAGTCTCATGGAGCTCTAGAGCTTGCAGAGGAGATAATGAACTTTACAGGGGCGGATGTAGATTTAGGGAAACAGGGGAGGCGGTGAGAAAGGCAGTAGAAAGAGAACAGGGGTAGTGGAGAGGATAAAGACTGCCAAGATAAATGTGGTTCTGACGGCTCCTGCATGTGTTTCTATCAATTTGAGGGGCCCATCTGTTTGAATTATGGACAGTATCAGACGTATGTCAGGTCTTGGAACCCGAGACATTGTTTTTCTCGCGTGTTTAAAATGAAAGTTGCGTCCTTTCTACACTTCCTTTTGATCTGAAGAAATTTGGGAGGGAATGGCTGGGCGGGAAAACATGTCAATCACTCCTCCTATTATATATTAGATAGATGTATATATAGATGTTTTGATAATGTACTTTAAAGTATGAATGTATTATGCCCATGTTTAGTAGAACTAGTTTTTTATATTTTAAAGTCAACATTTAATCTCAACTACACTTTTTATGGAGCCCACAAATTTTCAATCACGCATTTCATCAACTTTTATCAAAATATATTAAAAATCTGACTTTTATTTATACCAAACACGAGCTATACATTCCTTAAAATTTAGTCCAAGATTCTGCTAAATGCTTTTAGTCTCGTACTCATCTCATCTAGAAAAATGTGTTGCTTCACTTATTCCTCGAGGATCTTTGCTGAAAAAATAGTTAGATTTAGGCTTGGGAAAAAGAATCGAGACCAGCGGCTCGATTCAGTTCAGGTTCGTTCCTGGTTCGATTTTATCAAAATTTTAAACGATTCTGGTTCTAAAAATCAAGAACCATCGGTTCAGGTTCTTGGTTCAGAACGGAATCGATAGAACAAAACACGATTTTTATATTATTTTTAAAATATAAAATTTTAAAAAAAATCATCAAATCTTAATCTTAATGCATGTTATCCGGTCCATTAGTCAATATCAATTGTCCAACAACTATTAACTCATTCAACATTGTAACAAATATAAGCAAAACAAATAATAAACAAAAAGTTATAGATTAAAAATCATTTTTCTTTTACTGGTTCTGCCGTTCAGCGTCAAGCATTCAGTTGTCGATTCTTCAAGAATCAACAAACGATAAATCTTCACTCTTCATCTTACAATTAATTGTTATCTCGTTTTCAATGATTTCCTAGACTTGTGCGACTATTCCCTGAAAATGTAAAGAACTACGAGCAGAAATTGAAGAATTTTTAGAATGAACACATACACGCGAATGAGGAGATACATTACTGTTTGGAAATGAGTGAATATTTTGATGTCAAGGATTTTGAGTGTTATATTCGCATTTTGATCAAAGTCGATGACCTTACCGTCTTACGACTCTTACCAATTAGAATCTATCATGGTTTTATCGCTTAAGTTTAAAAATTTTAATTTAGAAAATTGGAACCAGAATTAGAATCAAGACCAAAAGAAACGAATGATTTGATTCTTTCTTCCCTTACAAAAATAACCAACAGTTCCTTTTTCAAAAAAAAATATCCGTTCTTGGTTCGATTCAATTCGGTTTCCTAAAAATCGGAATCATATGAAGCCACGCTCACGTCTAGTTAGATTTGCTTTTTAATCCTCAAAGCCGACCTTTAGTCCATCGTAGACTAGTCTTATGTTGTATCACTATCAACTAGATGTGACTTATAAATCTTGTCTTAGTGCACTTTTCTTTGTTTATTAATTACTACAATTTAAATGAGTTTTACGTGTCTAATATGAAACATATATATTTCTGAAAAAAAAAAAAAAAATGAAACATATATACTGTAAACGAGGCTCAAATTAACGGTTGAAATGAAGTGCCAATGTTGACCAAAAACATAAATAAATGCTGTAGAAACATGACCTCACCTTTTTTTTTTTTTTTTTTTTAATATTTCAACCCAGGTCCATAAAATTGTGATTTGTTTGAATATAAAACTTTAAGGTATATGAAATATAATATTTTGTTGATCGTTTTATATTAGTTAATACTTTAGAACCTTTTATTTTTTTGCAATTTTATGGTGAATTTGTATAATTTGTTTTATGTGAATATGAATTTAATCTTTATTTTCAATTTTTTCCTTAAAATTTTTTTTTTCAGGGGCCCCGTCTAGCCCAGGGCCTATATCTCGAAGAACTACTGTTTGTTCCAGATCTACAAAGTCACAGGTACGGCTCTGTGTAGAAATAATCGATTAATATTAATTATGACTCAAATGCTGACATTTTTTTAAGAATTTTCTATGTAAGAATTATCGTATTTGTTTTCCCATTAAACAGGTTTATTAATTACCATTTACCAAGCAAGGTTGTCCTCTTTAATATCATTGCATAGGATACATTCGTGGCATGATACTTGTTGGCCAATTCTTATCTCTAATAAACCTATATATATAGAGAGAAGGTGGAGTGATAAAGAAACCACAATGTAAGGAGAGAGAACATTCAAGGGTGGCTTTCCTTTGTCAGTTATATATCCTCGATATTTTTCATCAGCCGGTAAGAAATGGGAAGAGGTCGTGCCCCTTGCTGCGATAAAACAAAGGTGAAGAAGGGACCTTGGAGCCAGGAGGAGGATTTGAGGCTTATGAGTTTCATTCAGAAGCATGGACACAACAATTGGCGTTCGCTCCCTAAAGAAGCCGGTACATTTCTTTCTCTCAATCTTTCTCTATTGGTATTCATTTTTATGTTTCTCTCTCTCTTTCTCCTATCTGTTTTGATCTTATTCTTACAAATTTCATGAATGTTTGTTCTGGTAAGTTTATGTCCTTTGGTACCTGTTACTGTTTTCTAGTAGTCTGTGACGTACTCCTTAACACACGAATTATCCTTTTTTGAAGTGAATTTTTGTCATAGCCTTGGTTTGGTGCGTCTCCAGAAATTTGAACTCTTGACCTCGTGATATGAGGATTTTAAAAGCATCCCTTCAAAGTAAAACAATTTGTGTGTTACGAGTTACACCACATATTACCAAAAAAACCCATAACATCTGTACCTAAGTTAGTTCAATGCAAATGAAGTTTATCCTATTAAAGCTCTTTTATTACACCAGCTGTCTAGAATATTGGTGTATTTTTTTATTTTTTTTAAAAAAAGATAAAAACCGATTTTCCTAATGCTCGCGATCATTTTTCACATTCTTCATGTCGTGCCAATATATTTTGGTGCGGAATCTGTAATATTTAAAACTGATGCGACAGACGAAGCTATAAATTCAGTTCATTATTTTCCTATTATACATGATCGAAGGCACGTGAATTTCGTGTAGTTTCAAGAATAAATACAGTTCATTCTTTTATTTATTTTCCTTTTTCTTTTTGCTGCGATTTTTATAAAATTTTGTGGGCGTTTGTCTTCGTCGTTGTAGGACTATTGCGATGTGGAAAGAGTTGTCGTTTGAGGTGGATCAATTACCTAAGACCTGACGTAAAACGAGGAAACTTCACACGTGAGGAAGAGGAAACTATAATCAAACTGCATAATTCTTTTGGAAACAAGTATGACAACAACTTATTAACTTATATTAATTTCTTTGACATTTTACTTAATTTGAATATATATTATAGATTATCTTTAATTTCTTGGGCTATAATAATAATAATTTATTTCATTTTAATATGTAGGTGGTCAAAGATAGCTTCTCAGTTGCCTGGAAGAACTGATAATGAGATTAAAAATGTGTGGAATACACACTTGAAGAAAAGATTAACTAGGAAAACTGAAGCCAGTACTGACTCTCCAATGGATTATTCTGATTCTCCATCTAGTCCATCAAGTTCAATTACATCAAATGATGATCAAATCATGGAAATGACAGATCAAACGGTTCAAGAACCCGATGCAAAAAATCCTAATGAGAAACCCGAGTTCCTAAAAGTAATATCGAGACATCCTAGTGATGAACCAAAAGAAACTGAGAGTTCTGATTCTCCTACATCTTCGTATGCATCGAATTTCTATGAAGTTAGCGAGGCTATTATTACAATGCCGGAGAAGAGAAAGGGGTCGATTACTTCAGATGAAAAAATCGAAATCCCTTTTGAGTCAGATATTGACATTTGGAACCTGTTGGATACCTTGGATCCTTATCAAACCACTAAATCGGAACAAAATGAATATGAAATAAATTCAAATTCCGCGGAAAAAATAGACAATGAAGATGAATGCAAGGAGTGGTTAAGATATTTGGAAAATGAACTTGGACTAACTGGAGGAAATGGTAGTGACAATACAGCAAGTTTACACCAGGGGATGCATTTTGAGCCAGAAATTGATTATTTTCCAATATGGCCTTCTTCACCTCAAAACTTTGGCATCTAGAGTCCACAAATGGGGTCCTTTTAGAAGCGTGTCAAAATTTTTGTACTCCTTAATCGATTGTTAGGTATGTAAAAGTCAAATAGATTCAAGTTGGTGCTTATTTTTCTTTGTCCTCTAGAAAAATTTAGTAACAAAATATTATCTAAATTATCAAAATGTTGACTGCCAAAACTTGATAGTGAGTAGGTGATATCCCCACTAGCTAATTCTTACAAGAGTTTTGAAAAATTAATGTTTATTATGTGCATGGTGCCCCCACATAGTAGAAAATCAGAACCAAGAATTAGGAAAGTACAAATCATGGTAGATATATATTACAGTTGACAGGTTTATTTAGTTGAAGTTTAACATCCACTGGCATAGTGACAAGTGGCACAAGGTTAGATGTCATCTCGTACCGGAAACCTCCAAATTTTGGCATTTTTTAACCATTTCGTGCCACTACTAAAATTGAGAGTATTATAGGCATTTGGAAGCGCCCCAATTAAAGATAGTAACATCACTTTAGACCATTGTTTTATCCTAATTAAAGATTTAGCTTCTGTTTGGTATTACTGCAAGGGTCTATAAATTGATTTATATATGATTTGAGATAAAATGTGTGGTTGAAAAGTAGAGAGAATAATGTATATTGTTAAAAAATGGTTTAAGAAATTGTGTGATTTATAAACCAATTTTTTGGTTTACAATTTATAACTAATTCAATTAATTTCATTAATTAAATGTGCCATGTTTTTCAAATTCTTTAATTACAATTGAATCAATTTTGAAAATTGAAATGAAGTTAGAATTGTACCTAATTAACTACAAACTTTAATTCATTACATAATGTATTTAATTCATTTAATTTTAAAAGAAAAATTGAAATTTCGACTCACTTATAATAACAATTAAGTTGCGTTGTCATTAAGTGACAATTATGATTAATTATAATTTGTAACTAATTCAATTAATTTCATTAATTAAATTTGACATATTTGCAAATCATTAGTTACAATTGAATTAATTTCAAAATAAAAATTAAATTACAATTGTAATTAATTACAAACTGTAATTCATTATAGAATGTAAATAAGTTGCAATTGTAAATTACAATTTGTAACTAATTCAATTAGATTTAAAAGAAAAATGAAATTTTGAGTTACTTGTAATAAACAATAAATTGTAATTGTAATTAAGTTGCATTTGTAATTAATTATAATGTGTAACTAATTCAATTAATATCATCAATTAAATCTTCGTCATGTTTTGCGAATTCATTAGTTACAATTGAATTAATTTCAAAATAGAAATTAAGTTACAGTTATAATTAATTACAAACTCTATATATTCTATTTATTATTATGCCTCTGTTCAGATAAGTGAGGTTTTTTGGATTTAAAATCAAATTTTAAACTATATAATTTCCCAAATCAATCTCTAACCTACATATTTTCTCTCTCTATTTTTTAACCATCCACTACCTAAAAAACCGTGCAAAAAACTGATTTTAATCCACAAAAGGGATCCGAACAGAGGCTATATTATAATAGAAGAGCCGTTAAAAAAATACACACATATATTCCCGCCAAAACTCAATTTCTATATTCCAAATAATTCTTTTTTTTTTTTTTTTTTGAAGAGAAATTAATATTTTACATCGATGTACTTCTTATAAAAGTCCATTAAGGGAGAAACTTTTTTGGATGAAAATACCCTCAATTATATTATATAACTCCTAATTTATCATTTATAATTAATTATCTACTTCTAAAAGTCTTTTAGGGAGAAAATCTTTTTGGATGAGATTAATACCTCAATTATATTTTATAATTCATAATTTATCTACTTTTAAAAGTCCTTTAATGGAGAAGTATTTATGGAATGAAAATACCCTATAGTCTTTAAGTGAGAAACATTTTCTGACAAACATATCCTCAATTATATTTTATAATTCATAATTTATCTACTTCTAAAAGCCCCTTAATAGATAAATATTTTTGTAAGAAAATACCCTAAATTATATCTCCTTTAATAATGGGATAGCATTTGAATTTGATTGTAAATAATCTCAAAATGTTGAAAAAACTTTGAAATTTTATTGATATTGAGAAGAGTACAAGGTATACTGAAAATGCAGAGAATTTAATACCTGTTTAAACTCTGAGTTACAATAAGACTGAAACTCTAAATTTATAACAAGTAAATTTACATTGAAAAGAATCTTGAAAAGTTGATTGATATCTTGAATTCATTGATTGAACTGTGGCTTGTCGACTATTTTTCAAAAAGTAGGAATCACCTTTCTTAAAAGTTGAAAAACTTGTCATCCACTTGAGCCAAAAGTTTGAAAAAGGACATCTTTATAAAGTTGCTTTAATAATAAATATGCTTTTTTTTTTAATAAAGTTACTTTAATAAAGTAAAAGATTCATTTTATCAATTTTGACAAAAATTAAGGTTTCTTTTGAGCTGGCATAGATTGAAGAGCAAATTTTTTGAACAGTGAACTCGGTGATCTCTGAATTCATCAAAATAACTTTGTTCATGTAGTCATTTGTTCCTTTGAAATTCTTCATGAAGAGATTCGTCAAGATCAATACCATAGCAATTACCTTCATTTTGGTAGAAGTCAAAGTCCACTTCTGAGCTTTCCTCAGATGAATCTTGAATAGAATATTTTGAAGCGTTTTTTTTGTAAGAGCTGCAATTTTTTCTGCCAATATAGTCATTTCTTCCGAACTTGTGCATTTTGCAAGGAGTGTTAATAACCTATTCATTTCAGTAAGGAAGTTAGCATGAATATCTTGAAGTTTCTTTGATGGAAGTCTTATATTGTTTTTCTGTTGTATCCAATAATTGACTGTCTTAGGACAACAATTTGTTTCATGGTATTTTGACCACCATTTTATTTTGAATTTTCTAACAATAGTTTTTAGGACTGGAAGAATCAACAGTATTTTGAACAATAAAAAGTCCGAGCAGAGAATCCATGAGACTTTAAAATTAAGGGCAAATTGAAACAAAACATTTTCTTGAGGCTGCAAAAATCTTTTTGCCTCTTTTTTGAAATGTTTGAATCCTTGAAGGGAAAGATTGGAAAGAATATTCTCTTCAAGACCAAAAAATTCAAAATTAATTTTGAAACCATTTTGTAAAGTTAGTTTGACATGATTGATGAAAAAGGATAAACCAGGAATGATTTACCGATCTATAGAAGAAAACATTAAACCAAGCATCTAGGTAATCCAAGTAATTAAAATGAGATGAGAAATTTTCACCTTTAGAAATGTTCATCTTTTTCTCAAGCCAAGGGTGTTGTCCCCATCATCAAATGACAACACTTTGCGGATTAATAATTTTGAAAAATCAATATATTGAGGATTTTGTTTATTTGAAGTATGAGTGATAACAACAGATCCTGTTTTGAGAAGGATTTTTTCATAAAACTCACGGGTTTTTGAAGTGTAGTTGGAAGAAAATGGAAATTGGGAGGAAAAATGTTAGACAAACGTTCTTGAAGATCAGAATATTTTTCGACCCTTGAAATTTCCATATTGAAGATAACAAAGAATTTATTCTTGGTGAAATATTGAAAAGATTTAGTATTGATTTCTGGAAGTTTTCCAGAACCAGATTGAACTGCTGTTTTGTAGTTTGAAGGTTTTGACTTTTCTGAAGTTTGAGGAATTTTGCCAAGAACCAAAAAATTGTTTGCAGTAGAAAGAGCAAGAGTATTTGAGGAAGATGTATTTTTGTTGAAATTTTGAATGTAATCTTCAATTGAGGGAACTGGCAAGACAGTTTTCTTGCCTTTGTTTTTGTTTTTTGAAGAAGTCGAAATGGAGGAAGTCATATCCTCAAGAACTTTGTTGTACCAATCTATGTAGGCACTTTTTTTTTTTTTTTTTAAATTCTCTCTTTGTGGGTGGCCTCTCTTTCACTCGGAATTTCTCTCTTTTTGATAAGAAACTCTCTTGTGAGTAGGGGTGGGCAAAAACCGACCCAACCCGATCGGTTTGGGTCGATTTTTCATGAAAATTGGGTTGAGTTCGGATTTTTTTTATTTATTTTTTTCGGGTTGGTTCGGGTTGCGGGTTGGGTGAATAACCCGACCCAACCCAACCCAAAATTTTTTTTTTTTTTAAGTAATGAAACTTGACTTATTTAAATATTGATTGAACATATTTTAATTTTATTAGCAAGTGTTCAATTTATTGTATTTTTGGTTATTGTAGTGTACATAATTGATTTGAATTAAAGATAGATTTATGAGTTTTTTTTTTCAAAATTTTTACTAATTGGGCCAAAGTCCAACCCGACCGAAATTTGGTGGGTTGGGTTGGGTTGGGTTTGAATTCGTAATTGGGTTGGGTTGGGTTGATTTTTTATCAACCCGACCGTAGTGGGTTGGGTTCGGGTTGGGCAAAAAACCGACCCAACCCAACCCACGCCCACCCCTACTTGTGAGGAAATCTGCAACAACGTTAATTTTACCTTGTATATATAAAATTTTGAAATCAAAACATGACAAAATAGCTTACCATCTTGCAAAAATATGTTTTGACACAAGATTTTTGACGTCCTTTTGTAAAACGTCTTTCGATGCTTTACAATCAATTTTTAAAATAAATGATTTATTAATTAAATCATCTTGAAATTTTGAGACACGGAGAAGAATTGAAAGAATTTCTTGTTTGACTATAGAATAATTATTTTGAGGACCAGTCCAAACTCTAGAATAGTATCGAACTAGCTGTTCTTGATTTGACCCTTTCGAAATCTGCTTTAAAACTCCACCATACCCTATGTCTGACGCATCTGTCTCAACGATAAAATTGGCATCTGGATCAATAATTGAAAGGCATTGGATACTTTTAACAGCACTTTTGACCTTTTGAACGACTAAGGTGCACTCAGGACTCCATGATTTTGGATTTTTCTGTAGCCTTTTGAAAAGAGGGGCACATAGTACTCTGATATTTTGAATAAAGTCGGACACGTTATTGACGCACCCTAAAAATCTCTGTAGACTAGTCTAGTCAGGAATTTGATCAGGAAATTTAACAGTAAAATCCCTACTTGAATTGGTGTAATAGTTCCTTGAAAAATCGTATGTCGAAGAAAACGAATATTTGTTTGACAAAGAACGATTTTCTTAGAAAAAACTGCTAAACCATTTATTTTGACAATATTGAAGAAGGTATTTAAATGTTTAAAATGTTATTCTAAACTTTCTGAACAGAGAAAACATCATCAATGTAAACAATAATGAAATTTTGATATGGATTAAAAATATCATTCATAATTTTTTGAAATTCAGATGGACATTTTTTAGACCAAATGGCATAACATTCCTTTCGTATTGTCCAAACGGAACGTTGAATGAAATTTTATATCTATCTTCTTCTTTGATTTGAATATGCCAAAAGCCATATTTCATATCAAATTTGGAAAAGATAACTACTTTGAGAAGTCGATTGAGGAGATCTTTCTTTTGAGGGAGAGGATATCTTATCCATTGAAGAGCAGAATTAAGAGGCTTGTAATTAATTACAAGTCTAGGAGCACCACGTTCAATTTATGTTTGATTAAGCACATAAAATGCAGAACAACTCCAAGAAGATTTAATAGGACGAATAAGTCCTTTTTCAAGTAAATCTTGAATTTCTTTGGTACAATAATCAAGGAGTTCCTTATTCATTTGAATATGTCTTGATTTAGTAGGAATCATTGATTCATGAAAATCAAAATTGTAAGGAAGAGAGACAATGTGCTTCTTTCTATTCCAAAATGCATTAGGAATAGTAGAACATACTTCCTTTTCAAGATTTTCAAGAAATTGAGAAATTTTTTCTTTGTTTGAAGAATTTTGAAGTTGATAAAAAATTCTTAGGAATTTGATTTCTTCTTTGAGAAAACAAACATGTTGTTTTTTGAAATTTATATTGTTGATAATATGAGAAATAGATGCTTGCTTAAGAGCATTAACATTTTTGAAAGAAAGAGGATTAGTAAATTTGAAAAATAAATCTTGTCCAAAGATATTTGTTTTAAGCCCCTTTTCAGTGGCTTGAAAAGGATAAACTTGACCAATGAAAGGAGTACCAAGAATCACTTCTTGGTCTTAATCTTTTACCAAATAAACGATATTTTTGAAACAAATATTTGAATTACAAACATGTGCTTTTGAAAGTTTATATTGAATGTTTAATTTTTTGCCACTTGCGCCATAAGGACGTTTAGTTGTTTTTTCGAAGTATTTTGTAGGAATTAATCCTTCACGAATACAATTTTGATCAGCACCAGAATCAATGAGAACTCTTGTTATTAATTGAAAATTTATGTTAACAACTATAGTCATTTGGCTGTACCATTTTTTAAGTTGAACACGATTAATAACATTAATTTTCTCTTCATCGGTGAAAGGAAATTCTGAGTCATTAAATCGTTCAGGATGATCGTATTTTTCAATGTAGTTTCACTCGTTTTAGGAGCTTGTTATGGATTCATCAAAAGATGAGGAGGAATCAATTTGGACATTTGAAGAGGTATTCTTTAAAAGAATAACTTCAAGTTTGATGTCTTTAACTTGATGTTCAAGACGAGCAATTTGAGATTTCATTTCTCTAACTTCTGATTAAGGGTGGGCGTGGGGTGGGTCAATTTTTTTTTTTTCTAACCCGAACCCAACCCACAATTGTCAGGTTAATAAAAAATCTACCCAACCCAACCATGTTTCGGGTGGGTTGGACGATTTGGACTTTGACCCAATTGGCAAAAAAATTTGATTTTTTTTTTTAAAAAAAGGCCCATTAATCAATCTATCATTAACTTAGAAAACATATATTTTTGGTGGACAATATCTAAAAGGAGGGTGAGTAACCGACTCCGGCACTGGCGACCACAGATCCAAGCCGAAAATATCATCGGAATTCAACAAAAAACTGGAAACTAATGACAAATAATCCATCAAGAATTCATTTTCGAGGATATCAACAGCCTCTAAATCCCACAAAATCCAATTCCTAGTTGAACCAGAATTAAGGTTATCATGTGTGATTGAATTTCTCCAAGGTGGTGTTCCTATCCATTAGCAAATAGAAAAAATATAAGTGGGGCTTTGCTTAGGTTGGCTAGGAACAGGTCGACACTCGACGTCGACGGTGTAGCAGACAAGAGACGAGAACGACGTTGGTGAAAAGAAAAGAATGGAAAACTGAGAAGTAAGAAATGGGCTTGAGATTTTTTAAGTTTAAATGGGCCTATAGTTCTTAAATTTTATTGGGTTGGGTTGGGTTTTTTATCTAACCCGCAACCCGACCCGACCCGAATAAAAAATTTAAATAGAACCTGAACCCAACCCAATCTTTATAAAAAACCGACCCAAATCGATCGATTTGGATCGATTTGGGCGGGTTCGGTCGGTTAATGTCCACTCCTACTTCTAATTTAAATCAAAACTAGAGGATTTTGAGGATGATTCATTACGAAACCTATTTAATATGTTTTTCATATTAAATGGTGTAGGAGCATGATTTGAATTAGCAGGAAGAAGATGAGAGAACTTTTACTTTAATTGAGGATTATCAATTTTCTCAATTATTTATTGAATAAGTTCTTCTTCTTTAGTTAAGACATTTATGGTTTTGCAACAACAAACTTCTTTGCCATGACTATAATGAGAAGAGGAGAAAGAATTAGATTCGTTATCAGAATCTTCTTCATACTGATATACTTGTTCTAATTCAGAGTCAGAATTTTCTTCTGAACAGGAATTAAGTAAATTGAGAAGTTCAAACTTAATATATTCATCAATTTGAAGATTATCATTATTTTTGCTTTAAAGGACATTTGTTTGAATAATGATCAGTTTGATGACATTTGTAACAAATAACTTTGGAAGAATTTTGAAATTTCTTTGGTTTTGATTGAAATTTTCTTCGAAAAGTCTTTTGAGTAGTTTTTTGAAATTGAGGAGGAGAATGCGAAGAAAATTTGTTTTTCTTTTGAAAATTTCTCATTCTGGGGAAAGAAGAAAAAAATTTCTTTTCATTTTTGAAGATGGAGGGACAATTTTTTCAAAACCATATTGTTCAAAGAATGATCCAAGCTCATTTCTAGTCTCATATCTTTCAGATTTGAGCTTAGCTTTAAGCTTGATGTCGTTGCAAAGAGTAAGACCTTTGTTGGGAAAAAAAATCTAGTTTCCCACCCACTTCACTCTAATACCAATTTTGGAGACAATTAATCAATTTTCCAATCACACCACACAGCGAAAAACACAAACACATAATAACAAGAACAATAGAGAACAAAAATTTAACATGGTTCAGCTGACCGATGACAACCACGAGAGAAGACCATGATGAGAACCATGGCAAGTTTGACAGAAAAGTTAAATATTCAAGCCAATCAAGAATGCAATCCAGTCAACCATGTCGGAATTGGATGCATAATATATGTTTTTCGAAACAGGTCACTGAGCAAGACTCTTGGGCTAAAGCCCTTGAGCTCATTGGTTTTAGGGTCAAATTCTATCGTTTGGGGCTTCGAATTGAGAAATAAATGACGTAGACGGAAATTTACAATATTTCCATAATTTTAGGATTATATTTACTTTGTCTTTATTATTTATTCCAATTAAATTAGGACACCATTATGAGAGATTTTATATATTCCCTAATTAGATTAGATTTTATTTAATTTCCTAATTAGATTAGGATTTTTATTCTGGTAGCCTATATAAAGGCGTCTTCATTGTAATATTAAAAACAGACTTGGATTAATAAAAATTGTGTTGAGTGATTTTCCCTCAAATATTGTTCTGCATTGAACACTTTCGAACTTATCAAATATTCTGAGATATTTGTGGCGTTCAACAAATCGAACTTATTAAGGATCTGGACATTCTTTGTGTCGTTCACCCCATTATGGTTCTTGTTTCTGCATCGTAACGGGTCTCAAGTTTAATATACCCATGGTTCTTACGTCGTGAGGCTCGAGTCGTAGTGTTATCGTCCGGTCCAACCTGAATTCGGAACTTTCTCGACGTTAATTCCGCGTGTTCGCCGTGTTACCCTCCCGGGATCACATCAGTTGGTATCAGAGCTTGACTCTGGATTCAGGTTTTGTTTTTCTTTTCTATTCATGTTTGATTTTGTGTTTTTATCATCGAGTCTACACAAAATCATACATATCTTGTTGTTGAGTCTTTCTTTTCTTGAGTTTCGTGTTCTTCATGTTCTATGTGTTAGTCATAATTTTTCAAGTTTTGATCCACATAAAAATCCAACAAAAAAATTCAAAAGTGTTTATTTTATTCTATTTTTATCTAAATTTTGTTTCGTTTGTTTTGTTGCATTCGTGTCGAATTTTCGGATTTATAAAAAAAATTATTTAATTCCGAAAATTCAGGAATAAAAAAAAAAAAGGAATCATTCCAAAATTCAAGAATCAATTTCTTGAATTTCCTTAAATTCTTGATATTCCTTGCCTTCCAAGTCAAAATTAAAATTCATTATTAGTCCTTGTGTCAAGCTATTATTCCATTCCATTCCATATGTTTAAAGTTCGAGAAAATTCATCATCTAGGAAAGATAACCATCAGTCTTCACTGCTTGTCATGATGGAGAAACAGTTTGAGGAGTTCGCTGCGAAAATGGAAGCGAAAGTGGATGCGAGATTAGATGGGAAGTTGGGGAAGGTTAAGAACTCAGTGGATATACATAGTGCAGAACTTGCTCAACGGTGTGAAAGGAAATATAGGCGGAACCTATATTTTCAAGATTCAAACAGAAATTTATGAGGAAAGGATGATGTATGAACCAAAGGCTAGAAAAGAAGCAAAGTTAAAAAAGAGGGAGAGTGAAAGAGAGGCTGAAGCTAAATTGCAAAAGAGGAATGAAAGTGAGAATATAGTGGATTTACAGTTGGAGCTTCGAGATATGATTGTTGAGAAGAACGAGGGGGAGTTGAAAATTGAAATAGTTGAACAAACCCCGCATTTTGAGGTAAAAGATGAGGGATTGGGTGGTGAAGAGGTGGATGAACATGAAGTTAAAATTATTGAGGAGATACATGAATTGGAAGTTGGGTATGAAAAATTAGGAGAGGTGGTAGAGTCCAAAAATTTGGAAGAGGAGGTTGCGCGTGAGAATGTGGAGTTAGAAGAATTGGTTGAGTTTGGGAGTAAAAAAATAGAAGAGGTTGAGAAAGAAATTGCAAAGAAGGAAGGAGGTGAAGACCAGAATTTTGTTGTTGGGAAAAATGAATTGGAAATAATTCATAATGAGTACAAGAATCCTACCTTGTACCTCATGAAACTACAATTTCTCTCCCCAATTTATTTGACTCTTTTTTGCAGGTTGATTACACATGGAAGCTTGAGTCAAATCTACCTTGGAAAATTAACCTCGTGTTTCAATACATTCGTGTTCACCAATTGGAGGATTGCCGCCTATTGAATTCATGTCATGGAATCCATAATTTCCCATTTGATCCAGGTGGGCAGATGTAAATCATGAAACAAGCTATGATTCGGGACGAATCATCCTGAAGAAGGAGGGAATGATGAGAATCATGGCAGGCTTGATAGAAAAGTTAAATATTCAAGCCAAATAAGAATGCAATCCAATCAACCATATCATAATTGGATGCATAATATATGTTTTTTGAGTAGAAACATGTCACTAAGCAAGACTCACGGGCTAAAGCCCTTGAGCCCATTGATTTTAGGGTCAAATTCCATCGTTTGGGGCTTCGAATCGGCAAATAAATGACGCAGACATAAATTTACAATATTTTCATAATTTTAGGATTATATTTACTTTGTCTTTATTATTGTTTCCAATTAAATTAGGACTCCATTATGAGAGATTTTATCTATTCCCTAATTAGATTAGATTTTATTTAGATTCATAATTAGATTAGGATTTTTATTCTGGTAGCCTATATAAAGGCGTCTTCATTGTAATATTAAAAACGGACTTGGATTAATAAAAATTGTGTTGAGTGATTTTCCCTCAAATATTGTTCTGCATTGAACACTTTCGAACTTATCAACTATTCTGAGATATTTTTGGCGTTCAAGTTTCAACAAATCGAACTTATCAAGGATTTAGACATTCCTTGTGGCGTTCACCCCATTATGGTTCTTGTTTTCACATCGTAACGGGTCTCAGGTTTCATATACCCCTGGGTCTTGCATCGTGAGACTCGATTCGTAGTGTTATCGTCCGTTCCAACCTGAATTCTAAACTTTCCCTGCGTTAATTCGTCGTGTTCGTCGTGTTCCGCTCCAGGGATCACATCAGAGCACTTTTCATTGATATGAAAGAAACTCACTCATACAATTTTTCTTTCATTCTCACAACTTCTCCCTACCCAAAACAAAACTAGAAGAACAACGCGCGCAATACCTCAACTCGTACCGTTTTCTTCTAATTCACCACATCAACAATTTATCCCTTCGAAAATGAATTCACCACGACAGTCAATTCTCAATTACTGTCCGTGTGCAATCCATCTCGAGAACACAAAACACGCAACATGCACCTCGATAGTCTCTTTGATCTCTCTATCATGTACCATTAACACCATGGTAGACGAATATCATTCTCTACCCATGTGTACACTCCGCCACAATATCACCATGAAAACTATGGTAAACGAATCTCATTCTCTACCTATGTATACTCTACCACGATACCCAACGCAACACAAAACAACAAAACATCACTCATAAACGCGCGTACCCAAAGGCATTTTAAAATTCTTTTATTCTATCAATCTTTGAAGAAATAACATTGAGTTGAGCAAATAATCTTCTCCTATGAAGAGGAGGAAGATCTTCTGAAGGAGGTTGCATATCTGATGGTGTCGGAGAACCTGATTCAAAATCTTCTTTATCATTAGTATATTGAAGTTTTGGGATGGTACGTTCAAAGTTAACATCTTTCAATTTTTCTGAAGATGTAGAGAACCTTCCAGATTGAAAAGGAAATTTAGATTTATTTTTAAAAGACCTAGTAGAAGAAGATCTAGAAAATTTTGAAAATTTGATGAGGATGATTCTCCGAAAATCATCTTAACACTTCCATCTGGAAATGATAAAATTTGATTAGGAGTATTGTTGACATGAGTGAGTTCTGGTTTATTTGCCTTAAGAATATCCCATTCCAGGCTTCTAGCTTGAAGATTCCAAGGAATTCTTTTTGGAATCATAGTATTTGAATGAAGAGAATTAACTTCCATAAGAAGTGATTCAACTCTTGGAGATGAGCTAAGAGCTCGAATATTGAGAGTAATATTAAGAAGTTTGTAATATACTCGGTATACTACAGCAAAAGATTTTGATTCTTCCAAACTAAGATCCTTAGCTTGAATATGAAGTTTCAAAGTTTTGAGAATATTTTGATCAAAAAGACTAACTGTAAAATTAGGATAGCAGTTTGAGAAAACAGGGCCACTTTCTAGATTTGATTCTAGAACAATGAGTAAAGAGTGTTCAAAATTTGAATGCCTTTGATCATGAAGATTGCGCAAAATTGGAATATCTAAACCAAGTCTGAACAATGGTTTAAGAGCAATTTAAACAAGACCAATATTTAAGAATTGAAATTTCATAGATGTTCCTGTATAGAGTTTTTTGAAAGTAAAGAAATATTAGTATTAAGACCCTTAATAGCAAGAGTTTGCTCAAAGGTTTTAATAACATAATTTTAAGTCAAATCAAATAGTCATATTTCATAGATAGCACTTTTGTCTACCTTAGGAATAGTCCAGTTATTCAAAAGTTGTTCAATTTGAGCAATCTAAAGTTCATTTGAATTAAAATTATTTTGAAGAGTTTCATTTTCATTCTTTTGAGAAATTTCTTCTTCATTTTGAAAATTGCTTGACAAGTTACTAGTTCTATTTCTAGAACTACCCGATCCTCTAAACCAACCGAAAAAAGAAGACATACTGTATCAAAATAAACTTTGAACATACCATCAATATTCCATCAACAACTTCATCACTTGAATAGGTTTCCGTGATTTTTCTTTTAAAAGAACTTTCTTCAAAAAGTAAATCTGGATGAGAAGGTCGAGGATAAAATGTTGGAAGTTTTGAGGAATTAAAATTCTTTAATCGATTTATCTGAAGAGGTTCTTCTTCAACAAATTAACTTTCAAGTTCATCAAGAGTATTAATAGTATTAATACTTTTTGATGCACTTAATTTTGAATTTTTTTTTGTAATTTCCTTTAGAATTTCGGATTCAGAATTAAGAGAACTTTTTCCTAATTTAGGAGAAAGGTTTGACTCAATTGGTTTGAAGAGTAAAGGTTTTTTACCTTCAGATTTTGAAGATGAGGCAGAATCTCCATATGCCGAAAAAGCATTAGAGGAAGTAGATTTTGAAGGATTTTCAGTTTCAGAACTTGATTCAATTCTAGTCAACTGAGAACACATTGAATGAAGAACAATATTTGTGTAATTGTTCTGAGCTTGAAGGTTTTTGGTGTCAACTATTTTAGCCGCAGCATTTTTAGTTCTATCATCAGAAATTTGTTTGAAAGGAGATGCAGTCACTTCTGCAGATCCATGTGAAAATACGATTTCTTCAACAGGGGGATATTCAGATTTGAAAATCTCTTTTGAAGTAGTTTTCCAAATTTTTTCTTTTGAACTATTTGTTTGAATGTATTTGGATTTTGAAATATATTTTTCCAAAAACTTTAAAGTTAACCCATTCATAAAAACTTAGGTGGCGTTCTGTTTGTATTTTATTTTGTATTTTCATTTTCGAAAATGTTTTGTATTTTGTGTTTTCATTTTTGTTTTCAAATTTGCTGAAAACGCGTTTGGTTTGTCATTTCTGAAAACTGTTTTTGAAAATGAAAAGCTGGAAAACACGTTCTGTTTGAAATTTTGCAAAACACTATTTAAACTATTTTTAATTAATTTGCTTGCAGAATACTACTAACTCCAACTCAAATTTCCTTTCATAATACACTAAAAATATGGTTACATACAACACACTAATGTGAGCATTAAGAGTCTATATTAACACAGCTTGGTCAGGTTCGGGACTTGAGAAAGCTCTACTTATATTAAAATCCAGAAAATGCAAGTTCTTTCAAAACCACCAGAGTCCATTTATCATTGCATTTTTTGAAATATAACAACAAGAATTCTCATTTAATTTTTTTTTGTAATGTTGATATTGAATTCAATAAAACTTTATTTAAACTAAGTTCCAAGTTAGGATAATTCAAAAAAAAAAAAAAAAAAAAAAATTATTTATTTAGGCTTAGTTCCAAGCTAGGATAATTCTAAAAAAATTAAAAAAAATAAAAACTTTATATTAAACTTAGTTCTAAGGTAAGATAATTCTATAAAAAAAAAAAAAATTCCAAAACGCGTTTTCCGCGTTTTGGACATTTTTTGTCGAAATACACACAAAACGCCCAAAACGATATTTCGGGCGTTTTCCGTTTTGTGTACAATTTTTTTTTTTTTTTGTTTTCCAAAATGCGTTTTCGAAAATGGTAAAGAGAACGCGTTTTTAACGTTTTCGAAAATAAAAATAGAAAACGACCTCAAAACAGTAAAGAGAACAGGGGCTTAAATCTTCAAGATGATCAATGAATTCATTCCAATAAGATTCAATTTCTTCTTTTGAAAACTTTTTTTGAAAACTTTTTCTAAAATTTTTGACAAAAGAAGTTTGATCATTTTTAAATTATTTCTTATCAAACATGCTGTAAATGAATATTTGATATGTTTTAATCGATATCGATCTTTCAAGTCTTGTTCAGTATATCAAAAGTTGTTCTTCTAAAATCTTTCTTTGAATATTAAATATGCTATACTTTAATTAATCAATCAGTTGCTTATTTATTGATGTAAAATATAAGAAAAAAATAATTCATAACAAAATTACAAATCACGTGCAAAGCACGTGTTTCCAACTAATATTTACTAAAATTTGTAATAAATATATTCTATGTAAACTTGTTACATTGGAGATGAAAAATTGGATTCGTATATTTGAGATTTGAAAATAAACAAATTTGCACATTACATGAATCATTACATCAATTCGCATATTACAAGAATCATTAAACATAAGTTCATTCCACAAGAAAATTCAGATATGTTTTAAGCTAAAGTCACCCAAACCATTTAGCCTATGTTTTGAAAAATTGTTTTTAAACAAAACATTTCTTCAAATCACTTTTTAAACACATACATTTTTCAAATTTACTTTTCAACCACGTATTTTACCCCGAAAACATCACAATTTTTGTTTTTAAACAAAAATTTTTAACAAAGAGAGCCTTAATTTGTTTCAACTCTTTGAATTCAATTTAATTTAAATTAGAAAATCAAATAAATTTTATCTTGAATCAATGACTTCAATTAATTTAAAATAATTAACGACTCATCTCCCAAAGTGAATAAAAAAAATCGTGAACTCATTGTATAATTTATAGAATTAAAAATTATTTATAAATAACTAATAAGATTATATAATTTAAATTTTTAACAAAATAGTCGTTATGGTAATCTACACATAGATCCCATCAAATCTGATTTTTTGTAAAAAAAAAAAAAAAAACAAAAAAAAACAAAAAAATTATATTTATTTCACTAAGATTTGAAATAAATATATTCTACATAAATGCGTTACATTAGGAATGAAAAAATAAATAAAATTGGACTAATATATTTTTAAAACAAATAAATAAAATTATTGAAGTTTTATTTAATTAATAATATGGCAATTAAATGAGAACATTCTTCAATGTGTATATTACAAGAATCATTAATCAATTAAATCTACCATGTTTTGCAAATTCATTAGTTACAATTGAATTAATTTCAAAAATGAAATTAAGTTATACCCAAGACTCTTTGTAATGTCCTGTTGTAATGTTATGTATGTAATATTCGTAATGTTCGGTAATGCTTTGTAATGTCCTGTAATTTTCATAAATAATATGTAACATTATGTAATTGTGTTGGTAACAAACAACCAACCCAACCGTTGATATTTAGAAGACACACTTGTTTTGCTTTCCATATCATCATGTGAATAATATTGTCGTAATATTACAGTATTAGTAATAATAGCTTAATTCATAAATTTGAAGCGATGAATAAGCATTACGGATATGATAATAACATGTATCTCATTAGTATCGAGCACATTACACATCGTGTAACTTAGAGAATTTATAAATTTTCGTTGGCATAAATCATGGTTCCTCGTGGGATGAAGTTGCATTATACGAATTGTAATGGTCAACAAGGAAATATTTCACGAAAGATTCATGTCGTGAAACTTATACATAGCATATATTTCCGTTGGTATAAACCACTGGACTTTATATCTATTATATGAAAGCTGCGTTATTACAAGTATTATAATAAATTACATTCTCATACGATAATATATACATACTCTTTGGTGTAACATTAATTATGAAGGGAGTACGTTTGATTAAATAGAATGTATTCTTCATTATACGTATTTTAACGTTTATTATACATATGATATTTGTTACAAGTATCGTAATAATAATTACAAGCTATCGTAATCTTCATTACATGTCTGCCAAAAACAAGTGCACCTAAACATATTTTTTGGAATGTTTGTGTGAAACCAGTTGTCATGGGGGACAAAGTCCCAATCCTACAACAACAATTCGTTTCCTATACGTTATATAGTTTTCAAACAAATTAAAAACAACAACATCATCATACACCATCATTTAGTGATAAGCTCGAGTTTTTGGCTATTACTAGATCTGAAGCAACTAACAGATTCCAAGAGCAAAATAGCACTTCCCTTGATAGAATAGTAACATATGAGTTCTCTCTAATCAATGCTCAAGAAATATGTCAAATTCAGACCAAAATCTTAAAAAGAGCAGATCTTGAAAACAACACCATACACCATCATCTAGTGATAAGCTCAATTTTTTAATTACAGTGATAAGCTCAAATTTGAATTTATCATTATCATTGGATATGAAAAAATGATGATATAAATACCCTAAAAAATGTATAGAAGTGAGACGTTCTCAACTTAATAGGATATACAAGAATTGAAATTCATATACCCAATAAGATGATATTTGCATCTGGAAAGCTTTGAAATTTTGAAAAGTACTCCAATTAAAAATTCATTATTCATCAAGAACAACAACAAAACATCCATTCATGACATTCCTCAACCAAGTCCCATTCCATATGAATTTTAGATAAATACACACAAAAATTGATGATCCATTGTCCACGCCGTAGAAGTTAAAAAGTAACACGGAACAAAACTAAAGAGATTTATGACACAATGTCACTTGCTCCAAATTAACTACATGGAATCCATTAATCAAAGCAAAAGAATCAAAATTTAAAACAAAAAAAAATTGTGTTAGTCAACAAGCAGGTAATCGGAGAAAGAGTTAACACTGGGCTTACCGAGGGGATGTTCTAAATTGAAGGAGCTCTTTGTAAATGCACATACTCAGGAAAATGAGGCGTTTGACATTCAAGAAGATGATTACCCATTGAAACACTTCAGCCTATGAACTTCATCCTGGAGTGATTGTCAAATCTCTTCTCGTGACATTCAAGAAGATGATTTTCCATGCTGCTTGGGGCTTGGATTATTAGGGCTTGATGCAAATGAAAAATTGACAGTTTCAAGATCTGGGATTCAAAAATTGAAATCGTGGTTGACTATGTTGAATTTTGTTTTGGATTTAATCGCGATTTACAGGTAAAAAATATACAAGTTTGGGCATCTTGATGTGATCCAAAATAGGCATCGAAAGGAGAAGTCGAGCTATCGGAAATATGAAAGTGATCTACGTGCGAAACAGAGTAAGTTCCATGTTGGAGTCGAGTCAAGAAGACAAAGGTTCAAACCGAGTTGAATGGTTGAAGTTTGGAGACCAGTAGAACTCTTACGTCCGTAATCAACGGTTCTCACGGCCGACTCTCTCGAGCGAAAAAGAAGAAATCAGGGAAAACCATACTTACGGCTGTAAGTAACTCCGTCACGGCCGTAACCAGCATAAAAAATCATACTTACAACCGTAAGTATATCTTTTAAGGCAGTAATTGACCAGCGGTCTAGATTTTTGTGAGTTTTCATTTAATTTTTTTAATTATTTAATAATTATATTTGGAACCTTTTAGTGGCTAGGGTTAGGTCTAGCCGCTTTTTAGTTTATATTATCATTTTTTCAATAATTGTAGAGATTAACTTTGATATTATTAAATGAAATTGAGAGTTTTCTCTTTGAAAGGTTGAGGATTTCATTTTGTATTCTTCAAGAACAACCAATTGAACTTATCAAATATTGTTATATATTTGTGGCATTTTCATCAAAAACTTATCAAGAAAATTGACAAGTCCTTGTGGTACTTTGAAAATTTTGCATCTTCAATCCACATCGTTGAATTTTCGCGTCGTGATTGTCGGGTCAAGGTCCTATCGTCAATCCTATATTTTATTTATCATTCTTATTATTTCTCAAGTCTTGTTTTCTTGTATTTGGTAGAATTTAGATCTTTTCGTTTGTTGTTTCGTTTATTCCCCGTGTTTCGTCGCGTCTCCCCTATTGGGATCGCGTCATTTGGTATAAGAACTTGGATCTAGATTCAGTTCTTGGTATTTCTTGGCTTCTTCTTATTTTTCTTGAGTTTTCTTGTTTTCCTTGTTCTTCGTGCTAATCAAGTTTTCCTTATTTCGATCCATTAAAAAAATCTCACAAAAAATTCAAACTTATTTATTTTAGTCAATTATTATCCAAATCCAGTTCCGTTTACTTTGCTGTGTTCGTAATCAAATTTCGGATTAAAAAAAAATATAGATCCGAAAAAATTTCAAATATTCCGAAAATTTCCAATTTCTATTTTATTTATGTCTTCCATAAAATTCCTTATTTGTGATCCTTGATAGGTTCTTGGGTGATATTGGAAAGGGGATTTTGAGTTATACACGGGTGATAAATTTTGTGAGGAATTTTATCTCTTTTTCTTGCTATTAAACATGTCTCATAAGGGAAAATATTCATCATCTTCATCAATGAGTGCCGAACAGCAAATTAAACTGATTAAATCAATGGAAGCACAATGGGATAAATTCTTAGCTAGGATGGATGAAAGAGAAGCACGATGGCAAAAGGAGCAATATCAAGTGGATTCTAGAGCTAGGAGGGATAAGAGACGTGAATCCAATACTAGGGGAGGAGATGAGGTTGATGAAAGGCCATTGAGGCGGAAGGAAACACCAAAGCGGGAGAGTAGTGATCATACTCCAAAGAGAAGGGATGAACCAACAACCAAAGGTAACTATACTTTCGAGTCCAAGCCTCTTAGGGATAGAAATGTTAAGTGTTTTAAATGTTTGGATTGTGGTCACATTGCACTTGAATGTCCACATAAAAAGTTAGATGTGATGTGAAAGATGTTTGTCATAATGATAAATTGAGAAATGTTGTGGGTGAATCACTTTTTAATGGACGATCTCGTAGCCCTAGGTGTATGGTGGATGTTGTGGATAATGTGGATGAACAGAGGGATAATATTTTTCGCACTAGATGCCTAGTGAATAATAAGGTTTGTAGTATGGTGATTGATAGGGGGAGTTGTACTAATGTAGTTAGTACAATGTTGGTGGAAAAATTGGGATTACCTTTATTGAAGCATCCAAAGTCATATAAATTGCAGTGGTTGACTGGGTCAGGGGAAATTAAGGTTAATAAACAAGTTTTGGTGACTTTTTCTCTTGGTAGATATTCTGATGAGGTAGTGTGTGATGTAGTACCTATGCAGATTAGTCACATATTGTTGGGGAGACCATGAAAACATGAAAGGACAGTGCTACATGATGGGTATACGAATAGATACAATCTTATGAAAGATGGGAAGAAGTTTACTCTAGTTCTACTATCTCCTGCGCAGGCCTTGGAGGACCAATTGAAAGTGAAAAGTGAGTTTGAGGGGAAAAATAAGAGAGTTGAGGCCATGACCTCAGGAAAAGGAGAGGGAATGGAAATTAAAGAAAAGAGAGTTGAGACCACGACCTCAGAAAAATGAGAGTGAGTGAAAAATAAAGAAAAGATGGTTGAAGTTCAAACCTCAGAAAAAAGAGAGATTGAGTGCAGAAAGCAAAAGAAAGGAGAGTCCACCATAAAAATGAGTTTATTTGCACTTACTCACGCTAACACACCTCTCCTTAGTTCTATTAAATCTGTTTTACAGGTGTCTAAGTCAAACTATGAGTTTAAAACATGGAAGAAATTCATTCGCACAAATGAGCAGACCAAAATGGCGAGAAAGTTGAAGGAGAGTAAGGGGCAGTCCAAAAGTTTGAAGGATAGCATAAAGCACAAGCATGAACATCAATCTCGCATAAGAAAGTATAAGCATGAACTAAGAGCCAACAAAACCAAAAGTTGCAAGAGGATTGGGCTAATTCTAGATTTGAGGTCAAATCCTTTCCAAGAGAGGGGGGATGATGTGATCCAAAATAGGCATTGAAAGGAGAAATTGAGCTATCAGAAATATCACAGTGATCTACGTGCGAAACGGAGCAAGTTTCATGTTGGAGTCGAGCCGAGAAGACGAACGGTTCAAACTGAGTCGAAGGGTCGAAATTTGGAGACCAGTAGAACTCTTACGGCCGTAATCAACGGTTCTCACGGCCGTAAGGCTCTCTCGGGCAAAAAAGAAGAATTCAGGGAAAATCATACTTACGGCCGTAAGCAACTCCGTCATGGCCGTAATCAGCATACAAAATCATACTTATGACCGTAATTATATCTTTTACGACCGTAATTGACCAGCGGTCCAGATTTTCACGAGTTTTCATTTAATTTCCGTTTTAATTATTTAATAATTATATTTGGAACCTTTTAGCGGCTAGGGTTAGGTTTAGCCCATTTTTAGTTTATATTATCATTTTTTCAATCATTGTAGAGATTAACTTTGATATTATTGAATGAAATTGAGAGTTTTCTCTTTGAAAGATTGAGGGTTTCCTTTTGTGTTCTTCAAGAACAACCAATTGAACTTATCAAATATTGCGAGATATTTGTGGTGTTTCCATCGTAAACTTATCAAGGAAACCTTGTGGTGCTTCGAAAACTTTGGATCTTCAATCCACATCGTTGAATTTTCACGTCGTGATTGTCGGGTAAAGGTCCTATCGTCAATCCATATTTTATTTATCATTCTTATTATTCCTCGAGTCTTGTTTTCTTGTATTTGACCGAATTTAGATCTTTTTGTTTGTTGTTTCGTTTATTTTGCGTGTTTCTTCGCGTCTCCCCTATTGGGATCGTGACACATCTCATTCCTTAATATAGATTGAAGAGAGAGAGAGGGGCTTGATTTGGGGAAGAGAAAACGGTCGATTTGTAGAGAGAGAGAGAGAGAGAGAGAATTACTATATCTTCTTATTTGTTTGAAAAACACGTATTTATCTGAAGGTAGTATGAAGGTCTAGTGTAAGGTCTAATTTATCCATATTTTAAGGGGCATTTGCAAAAATATCCAACTTTTGGTATAATAATTGAAACTTACTTCATTTTTTTTTTTTTTTTGAAAAATACTGTTTTCAGATACTTTTAAAGTCACAACATGATACTTATGATACTTCAAATTTTTGGTATCATAACCTGAAACTTTATCAAATTTTTATTATACTTCCGGTGAAATTGTAGTCTCACAACTTGAAACTTTATACTTTTATGATACTTTGTCTCAACACCACCATCATTGTCGCTTTCTCAACACTATCACCTCCATCTAACGAATACCATCATTACCATGCAAAATTGTAGACAATGTAGACAATTTTGCTTGATCCCTAATCGAATCTATATCCCCATCATCTGCAAATTCACACCTATCAATGAAACTAGAAGATTTATCAGGCTTGTGTCTAAGTGTCAACAACAAATGGGCTCTCTCGAGTTCTGATCTTAAACAGCCTTGTCTCAATCCAATTAAAGCATAATAGTCTACATTCCTATTTTTAGCTTTAATTGGAGAGTATATAAATGGCAACTGCAACAACACTGGAGGAAGTTGTTACCGTGAAATTAGAAGCGGCGAAGTCACCACTTGCATCAGCGGTGATGGAGTCACCACTTGCATCGACGGAGTCACCACTTGCAAAATCTTTCGTTTCGATGCCTCACGATGTAACGCCCCGAATTTCGTGAAACCCGGGACGTCACTTCGTCCTTTAAAATTTACTTTATTGCGGAAAATAAATTTAATTCAAAACGTGTCATTCATTATTTGAAACCTTCAGCGAAAATTTGATTAATTTAAATATAGAACAATTCATAAAACTTGTGTCTCAATTATTTAAATGAAATTAACGATAAATAATTTAACGAGTAACATTCATAAAATTTTTCTAATAACATCATCATTTATTTTATTTTGCCAACGCTGCCCATTCATTCGCCGCCATTTTCGAGATCTGCAAAAATTGTTAAAAATGAAATGAGCATTTCGAAAGAAATACTCAGTAGACTCATCGCCAATAATTAATTTACAAAATAATTTAACACGTATTTATGCAATCATACAGTGACATCATCATCATCATCATCATGGGCTCTTTTAATAAAATCAAAGGCTCTTTAAAAATCATAGGGTGTGGGTAGTCTCATCTCGTGCACTTAAGGCACATAAGTTATGCATAACATCATCATTTCTCATCTTATCTCATAAAAGATATTCTTTTCTCGTCTCATGCATCAAAGCATATAAATCACGTAATTTCACATAAGACATGTAAATTATAATTTAAACTAATTAGTGGAGGCGAGTCTACCTCAAACTTAACGAGTTCACAAAAGTGGAGCGGGAAAGTACGTCAATCTCTTAATTCTCCAAATGATTCGTCTAGCCAAGAAAATTAATTTAATTAGTATTTTCGAAATAATAAAAATTAAAGTGACAAACAATAAAATATAGGGATTTAAATGAAAATTTTAAGGAATACTGAAATTTAAAAGTTTAGGGATTGAATAGTTATTTTTTTTAAAACTTATGGCTGACTAGAAACCCTTCAAAATGCAGGGGCTGAATTAGGATTTTCGAAAATAATATGGCTGATTGAAAGAGTTAATGACTGCAGGGACCAATTTGTTACGTACTAAAACCTTTGAAACTGAATTAAAATATTTTGGAATTACAAAGGGCTGAAATAACAACTTTTAAAACTAAAAGGATTGAACTAAGTTACTCTTCAAAACCACAGGGACTAAAGGACAATTTTTCAAAACTTAAAAAAATATAAAAATACACATATATCTTATTTTTCTCTCTCTCTACAACCTGTAGAGAGAGAAAAGAGAGAAGAAAGGGCGATGAGGCCCTCCCTTCCTTCGCCCCGAAGGTTGCGATTTGGTGCGGTTTTAACATGAGGAGCGCAGGGCCTGAAGGTTGCGATTTGGGAGTCTCCCTGGTGGAAATCCGGCCAGAAATGGGTCGAGGTAAGTTATGGTCTAACTTATTTCATTGGTTTTGGGTTTGATTTGGGGGAACTATGATTGTGGCTTTTGGGTGAGGAAGTGGCGATTCCGACGCGGTGGTGGTTCGATTTTGGTTGGATTGTGGGATGGTGTGCTGCGTTGTTCATGGTTCGAGTGGGCGATGGAGGTGGCGCTGTGATTGTCGGTTGTGAAAATGGTTGATGTGCGGCCGTGGTTATGGGAAATGGTGGTTTGAATTGTGCAGGTTGATGGTGGTTGGATTGATTGAATGCAGTGGCTGTGGTGGTTCAATATTACAGATTGTAGTGCTCCTTCGAGACTTGGATGAAGTTCTGGTTCTGAAGGTGATTGAAGTGGTGGTTGGAATTTTGGGCAATGACTTTGGTTGTTAACTGGTTGAGATGCAATGTGTGAGTGGTGAGGGTGGTGAGAGGAGAGGAGTTAAATGCAGGTGTATGAATTAAACTTTGGTAAGTCACCAAGGAACTGAAAATTAAGAGGGATTTGGAATTAATTTAATTTGAACGGCTGATTGAAAGGGATAGATGAGTGATCATGGGTGTGTCCATATAGGGAAAAATGGTAAGAAATGGTAGGTTAGAGCTTGTGTTAATGATTGAGGAGGGAATGATTTGTGACTGAGATTCTAAAATGGCCAAGAAGAAAAATGGTTTGGCTTGAATTTGGCTGAGATCAAAACTTTGGGATAATTGGGATTTTAAAATAATTAAAATTTGAGAATGAATTTAAATTGGAGATAAAATATTTTGGATTTAAATATTTAAAGTTTGGACTAAAAGTTATCATTAAAGATTCATTTGGAAACTTCTTAAAATTGAAATTTGACTTAAAGATAAATAATGAAAAGGGAAGACTTTTAAATAAAATTTGAAAGTCGAAATAAGATAAATTTGAAATAATTTAAGTTTACTTCATTGGCTAGACGATCACGTTTTTAAAATAAATTGGCAGAGTCGTAGCGACACGTTTTTTTTTTTAAATTAATATTTATAAATAAGTCATGGAAAAATTCTCGATCGCTACACACGAGAAGGTCGACGATTCCAAAGCTGTTAGGTGGTGGTGGATGCGGGTGGTGAATTGGTGGTTGATACGGTTGTAGGCAGTATGAGCAGAGCGATGGAGGTAGAGGTAGGAAGAAGATGAATGTACTTTTCAGTTTTTTTTTCTAAAACCAGTTATTTGTGCAATTAACCCTAAAAATGTAGTATAAAGTGCAATTATCACTATTTTAATGCTGTTTGGGTCAGTTTGGGCGTGGGAAGGGTGAGGCCCAATTTCCAAGCTTGCCGGATCCGACCCCGATCCAAGTACTTATCCAATCCAATACGTGTTATATTGACAAGTGTACCCTTAAACTTTTTAGAAATGACTTTTGGCACCACTTGTGCAATTTTCGTCCCCGACTCTTCGAGGGTCTTCAATTCCCCTGGTTTTCCATACCCAAATCGTTTATTCACATTTTGCTGAATTATTCATACTGTTTTTAAATGGGAGAGATGGAAGAATTCAGAGGAAAGTTGAAAGCAATCATAGGGGGAGTAGAAGAAGAAGAAAATTTGAAAGACAGCAATATATTTCCTGAACTGAAACACTACTGTATACAATTACTTGACGTCCTTCAAAACCCAAATAAAATACCCTCTTCTACTTTCTCTCAACTCCTCAACCTCCTTCAACGATCATCCCCTGATTCCGTCCAGCCTTTCTTTGAGTGAGTTTCTTTTTTAGTATTTTTTTGGTGTATATCTGTTAATATAATTGATTCCTGGGTTTGTTCCTTGAGGGTTAGTTTTCCTTTTCCTAGTTAATGAAGATTGTAAAAGAAAAATTGATTTTTTATCTACTTGAATTTGTTTATATTTGGAGGGACTTGTTCTTATTAGGCTAAAGAGAACAGAACGACAAGCAATAAGAAGTGGAGTAATTTTACACTGATGAATTGTTGTGGCATACTGGAGCTTGTTATTTTAGTTTAGGAAAAAAATCAAACTTGAGCCTTGAGGGTGATCTTTTATTATTATAGCATCAGATTTCTAATCTTTTGTCACTCTGGGGAATCTGTGAGTTGGGAGTTGGAGTAGAGTTGGTTGGTGGCAAGAGTTGTTACTTGTTACTATTAATGGATGATGCCATGGTGGTAGAGCATATGATCACAAAGAATGTAGGGAGAGAGCAAAGAGCGAGAGAAACCATATGATGCCACATGATGCTAAATTTGGATGTCTGAAAATTAATTCAGTGGAAACAGGATGACAATTGCAATGCTTCTGCTCATTAGAATTTCAAGTGGAGATTACAATATTGTTATGCACTTATGTTGATTTGCATTTTTGAAGTCGTTATAACCTGAATGGTGATCTAGCGTTTTGACTGTGAGAAGCCTACAATTTATGTCCACTATCTATCTTAGGAGGTTTGTTTTATGCGAAATCTCTCTCCAAACATGTCAAGTGCTGAAATGGACCTTAATCTGGCCTTTCATCCCTGATGCTTTCTTTGGACTTGGTCTTTCAAACATTTTTTTTCTTTTCTTTTGGGGGGGAGTATCCTGAGATACGATAAAGTCTTCAATCTGATAGATTAATATGTCTTTAAACTGGAGTTCTATGCAAACACCTCAAAATAAGGCCTTTGTAATCATTGTTTATGCATAGAAAAAATGTTTGAAGTTTGATAGACCATGGGGGATGGGTGGGTTATAGGATTTCTGTTGTGGAAGAGGTATTTCTAGCAATTAGAATGTGGGTTGACTTCACCCTAGAGAAAAGAAATAGAATGAATGAGAATTGCTAGATTTAAATTTTTGATATAACATGAGATAATGATTACTAATCTCTTGTTTGAGCCCCATTCTATAAAACTCGTTTTCTTCAAACTCATTTTCAACTACATATTTTCACATTAAAATAATTTTACATGTAAACACTAATATCTTTTTTTTCCCCCAGACTCTAATTTGTCTGTACAATGAGTCTGAGAAGACATATTTTGCAAGAAACTGTTAGCTTATTCATTTTCAATTTACTGACACAATTGTATTCAACAATCTGTTTCTTAATATGTACAGATTCTTATTAATGTTGTCAGCTATGCATTGTTTCCATTGCTGCTTTTGCTAGATGCAGCAGTGAATTGTAGATCTTCACAGAAGGCCAACTCTGATAATGGATTGCTGTCATTTCATGCCTTAGAGACACCACACAGTGTGAGTGATGCTGTGGCAGAAGCCACACTTCTTTGTCTGGAGGAACTCCTGAAGAAATGCCGTTTAGGATCTGTTGATCAGGTACTAATAACTTAAAGAAGCGGTCAATTGATTTATGTGGTTTGACCATTTACAGAATTCAATTGGGCGACCCTCTAAACCTGTTGATCAGGCAATAATAACTTAAAGAAGCGGTCAATTGATTTATGTGGTTTGACCCTTTCCAGAACAATTGGGCGACCCTTTCCAGAATTCAATTGGACAGTTTATTACCCAATCTTTTTGTCATGGATCAATAACTCTTTCCCTGTTTGCATTGGTCTATGTGGTAATTTATTTATTTATTTTTATTTTTGGTAGTGGTTGATGCTTGATCACAAAAACATTTTCTTGCTTTGTGCTCTTGGTTCCATTTTTTTCACTGATTTTGAAACCCTTTCACTCGCAGTTATATCTTTTGTTTTACATAGTGGGCTTTTGTACTCATAGATTTATTTCAATATTTAACTTATGGATTATTTTTGACATACTGATGGTAAGTAAACGATATCTTTTCAGCTTTATTATACTCTGTTGAACATCTACTTGGCTGCGTCTAACTAGTGGCAGTGATTTCCTCTTATTTGATTCGTGGCAGGATGACACGTTGAGGAAATTAGAGGCATTTGCTTTAGTAATAAAACAATAATGATTCCTTTTAGGACAATGAACTTAATTTCTCATGTTGTTTATGCATCAAAATATGTTTGTCGTATTTAAAAGGTGTTTTTTGACTTCGGCACCTAAATGTTCTTGTGTGCAGATGGTTGTGATACTGAAAAAATTGACTCATGGGGCATTGCTCTCTCCATCTGAGGCTTCAGAAGAGTTTCGTGAAGGAGTAATAAGGTGTTTCAAAGCTATGTTGCTTAATCTCCATTCTTGTTCTGATGAGTCCTGTCCATGCAAACAAATTGGTGGTTGCCCCCCTCTTCTAGGTAGAGACGATGTTCGGTTTTCGTGTGCTCGGGTCTTAAAATATGATTTAGTTCCAGATCAATGTTTATTAGCATTTCTTCAATCCGAACCTGCGTCAGCCATTGTTGGACACTGGCTTTCACTTTTGCTCAAGGCATGTAATTCTGCCCTTCCATAGATACATATTCTTTCTGGAGGAATTTGTACCACAATATGTTAGCTCATTTTCCTTTCCTATCATGTGGCAACTTACTCCAAAAAACTGACTTTGAATATGTGTGAAGGCTGCAGATATTGAGGCCACACAAGGACATCGTGGCAGTTCAAGGCTTCGTGTAGAATCCTTCATTGCATTACGAGAGCTTGTTTCAAAGGTGCTGTCATTATTTTTCATCTTCTTGTGTAGATCTCAGTTATTATAAGTCGTGACAAGTTCAGTAGCATTAAGGAAAATGATAGTTTGATTCCTTTTTTGCTTGGCTTTCTTTCTACAGATGCTTAATGGTGCTTTTCCTTATTCGACACAGCGTCTTAACTATGACATGTAATTCTAGTTCTTGATTTTATTTATAATTTTAATAATTTAACACATCATGTGGATCCTCGCATCTTGCTCTAATTACATGCCGATGGGATAAAACACGCCGAAGGCAATTATTTGCTTTGTAAAACTCATAGCGCATACAAAAAATAAAGAAAAGTTCATTTTTTGATGGGGATATTTCCTGCCAGACTTGCCACAATCATGCATCTCTAGTTCTGTCTACTTGTACATTATACTCCGTACAAGTTGTTCAAGCAGAAAATTACACTTTATATGCTTCCATGAGTGTCTAAGCATAAATATTTCTCCGTGGCCAGGTGTTTTAAGCATTTATTTATCACTGGATATGAAAGTGGAACTTGATTCATAATTTTAGGGAAAATCTGCAGGTCGGTTCTGCAGATGCATTGGCTTTCTATTTACCTGGCGTTGTCAGTCAAATTGGGAAAGTGTTGCATGTATCGAAAACTATGATTAGTGGGGCAGCTGGAAGTACGGAAGCTTTGGATCATGCAATTAGAGGTTTTGCAGAATATCTTATCATAGTTCTTGAGGATAATGCGAATATATCTAGTCTCGGTATCATTGCGAGTGACAGCTCTAGCCTTTCTTCAAATGAAGAGAGACCTCTCTCATCATTGCTGGAGGAACTCCGTAACCTGCCTGTTAAAAATCAATGTGAGAATGAAATTACTGGTAAGGATTTGATGAAATCTGTAGAGAGGGGCATTATAGTGTCTGACTTCAGAGAGAAGGGTCTTGGCGATTCTGACAGAAAGGTTGGGTCATTGCGTGTTAAGCGTACGAGAGAGTGGATTGTAAACACTTCTGCTCATGTTGATAAGCTATTGTCTGCTACTTTTCCCCATGTAGGTTACCACAGTTGTGATACTCCGTATTCCACAGTTTCTGCTTCAGGCTGAACTTTAATTGTTGAAAATCTGACTCTTGTTGCATTTTTCAGCTTTGTGTTCATCCAAGCAAAAGAGTGAGACAGGGACTTCTGGCCACTGTGCAGGCACTCTTATCAAAATGCAGTTACACACTTATGGAAAGCAGACTGATGCTTTTGGTGAGCTTGCAACTAAATCTGTAACTTTCAATTGAGTTCCTTATAGTTTGTGGGTGGTGTGCCTTTGCTTATTACTTTATGTCAGCATAATTTGAAACTTTTGAAAATAGATGTTGTCACTTGTTAGCTTTGGCTGAATTAGTTCCCTTCCCATCATCATTTCATCCTGGATGAGATGAGTATTTTCTCTTTGTATATGTTGGAGTAATACAGAGAACACAATCATCTCTGTCCTCTACCCTCTGCACTTCATCTGTTCATCTATGCTGGCAACTTCTCCCTCCTGTTCTCCAGATATTCTTATAACCCTGTAACAATGAATTTTAGACTTAATTTATACACAAGGAAACTGTAATTCTGAGATCCAGCTTAGTATCAAAACAGATATCTATTACTTTAAGTCTCGAGCAGGTGCTTTCAAATTGAAATTTGATGTTCTACAGTTGCAACATTTGACAGCGTATTAAATAGGGGGGAATGTTGGTTGATATGGAATATTGTCCAATCTCACATTCTGTGACAAAGGGTATCAATTTTCTAGAACCTATTTTTCCTAACTAGTATAGACGAAGTGCAATATGGAATTCCATTAATTTTCTTCTATCCAGATCACAAAAGGCCCTTTTGGTGTATCTTACCTCTCTTGTGGTCTGACATTGTTATTGATGGTTGGATTATGAGATGCTTCGGAGTATTTGGGCGATTTATAGTTATACGTATGTTGTTTGTAGCTGAAATTCACTGGTGTGAGTATTTTTAGTTCTGGAGAGGAAATATTCGTATAATACTCATCAATTATATAGACGAGATTAATTCTTTAATCTTCTCCTGAATAAAAACAATCTAACAATCTAGTGCATAAAAATAGGAATAGCCTAATCTTAATCTAACAGCTAGATCTGAATATTCTAACTTTATCCTAACACATTATTTTCAAATATTCGACACGACGACGACACTCTTCCTTAAGTTGGTGCATAGATTTCTATCATGCCCAACTTGCCAATCAGAAGCTCTCGATTAGGTTTGAACAATCCTTTTATAAGGATATCTGCTGTTTGTTGGTCAGTTAGAACAAATGGCATTCAGATTTCTCTAGATTCAATCTTTTCTTTAATAAAATGCCTATTGATTTCCACGTGCTTGGTCCGATTGTATTGCATCAGATTGTTTGCCATTCTGATTGCAGCCTAGTTATCGCAATACAATTTCAGAGGCATATCTACTGGTGGCTAGAGTTCTGATACTACTCGCTTCAGCCATAACACTTCACACTCCTTGTGCCATCACACGACACTCGATTCTGCACTGCTTTGAGCTACTATGTGCTGTTTTTTGCTTCAGCAAATAATGAGATTACCGTACACAATATGTACAATAACCGGAAGTAGACCGTCTATCAGTTATTGAACCCAATCCACGTTAGTATAAGCTTCAATGTTCGATGCTCATTATTTCGAAAAAATTAAGCCCTTTCCTGGTCTGCTTTTTAGGTATCTTAAAATTTGGTATACAAACTCAGGGTGTCTTTCATAAGGAGAATGCATAAACTGACTTATGACTCATGGCTAATGCAATGTTAGGTTGGATGTGTGATGAGTAAATTAATCTTCCCACTAACCCTTGGTACTGAGATGTCTCTAAGGGTTTTCCTTGCTATTTCCCAATTTCTGATTGGGATTCATTAGAGTGTCAATCATTCAGCACTCAGTGTCGTTTCTTTAAGGAGATCAAGAAATTTTTCTTTGTGAGACCACAATTCTCTTTCTTGAGCTAGCAATTTCCATTCCCAGAATGCATCGTAGCGGGCTTAAGCCTTTGATCTCATATTCCGTTGAGAGATTATTCTTTGACCGACCCATCTTAATCATTTCTGGTGAATATGATATCATCTACGTATACAAGTTAAGACAACTATTTTCCCTTCAAAGAATGTTTAGTGAACATTGCGTGATTGGATTGTCCTTGGATTTAGCCTTCTCTACAAATTTAGTGAACTTGTCGATCCAAGCTCTTGGTGACTGTTTTAGCCCATAGAGACTTTTTCAATCGGCATATCTTGGATTTGAACTTCTCATCAAATCCCAAATACGATAGACTTCTTTCTCCAAGTTACCATTAAGGAATGCATTTTTGACATCTAATTGTTGAAGTTTCCAATCACGGTTTGCTGCAATAGATAAGATCTCTAAAACTGGATTTAGCTTGGCCGTTAGTGCAAAAGTTTAAAGGTAGCCAATGACGTAGGTCTGTGGGTAACCTTTAGTGGCAAGTCTCACTTTCTATCTCTCAAGGGATCCGTCTGACCTGTGCTTAGTTTTGAACATTGATTTGGATCCAACATTTGTTTTTCGTCTCGAAAATCTACAATTCCCATGTTTGATTTTTCTCAAGAACTCTCATCTCCTCAAGTATGGCTTCATTCCACTCGAGAACTTGTGAAGCATCCTATACATTTCTAAGAATCTCCACGCTAGATATATGTGAGGTAAAGGTTGAGAATTTTGGTGATAAATTCTTAAAAGAAACATAGTGAAACATGATGTTTTGTACAAGACCTAACACCCTTTCAGGTAGCAATAGGAACATCTAGGTCAAGAGATTTTTTTGGTTCTAGAATAGAATTATCAGATTTGGGACATGAGTAGACAATAGAGCATAGCTGAGACAATACCTGACGGATAAGCACAGAATAGTACATTCCTCTGATTTGATTCTGGGCAGTGTTCAAGTGCTTTAGACTTGTGTTTCCAATCATGTTTCCTCCTTAGTAGACATGCAGTTCTTTGTCGTTCTTAGTTCCTACAAGTCTATTAAAGTTACTATTGTGTTCATGACATGATATGTTAGATGGTCCATAATTTTGAGTGGATAAGAAGCTCAGTCCATCACCAAAAATCAATTCATTGTTGTTGGGTAATAAGCGGTTTGGTGATTCACATTGAAAAATGTTTGAATCTTCATTTTCACGCTCACCTTGAAGATGTGAGTTTTAAAAAATGGTTTTGATTCAAAAAAGGTAACATCAATGGAAGTAAACATTTTTTTGGTAATTGGGTCGAAACATTTATATCCTTTTTGCACTGTATACCCTACAAAAATACATTTTCGAGCTTGTGTATCAAGTTTTCCATGATTATGATTGTGAATAATGAATATGAATGAAAACAATACATCCAAATATTTTTAATGGTGACGTGCCAGAAAGTATGATATAGGGGTGTTTAAAGTTTGAAAATTCTAGAGGACATTATAGTGATAAAGTATATAGCAGTTAAAATAGCCTAACCTGAAAGATAATTAGAAATTTTATTGTGGAATCTAAAACCTGAGCAACTCCCAAGAGATTTTTTTTTGGCTACTCAGTTTTGTTGGGTGTCATTCCAAGGACTTTGGTGTATAATACTTTTAGATAAGAAAAAATTACCCAAAATTGAAGAATTCTTTAATTTGAAATTTTTCTTGAAATTGTGTGCCATCCATACCATAATTTTTTTTTTTAACATCAAATTTTCTCGAAGTAAATAAACCTTAGTTATTCTCGTATAATCATCAATAAATGTAACAAACCATTTTTCGAAAATAGTTGAAAGTCTTGAGTGTCCCCGCACATCACTATGTATTAATGTAAAAGGTTTGATGCTTTATAAGGTTGTGAAGAAAAAATGCATGATGATGTTTAGTTAGTTCACAAAACTTGTTGAAACAAAGTGGGATTTTTATTTTTGAATAGCAATGAAACAAATGCTTCAAATATTGAAAATTTGGGTGGCCTAATCTATAGTGACATATCATTATTTCAAGATCACTAGGATAAAAAACAAACTTAAATCAAGACTTTAAACAAGTAACTCTGTTTGTCTACTCAATTTGGATTCATCTTCAAAGAGATAAATATCATTAGATTCTCTAGCACCTCCAGTCTTCCTCCTCGTGGTTATGTCCTGAAACTCACATAAAGATGGATAAAAATTAGCTTGACAGTTGAGATTTTGAGTAAGCTTGCTCATAGATAGCAAATTACAAGATGAGTTAGGGACATGTAGAACATTGTGTAGTGTTGAAGATGAAACATGATACAACTGACTTTAGCAATGGGGAAAAGGAACCGTCAGCAATTTTAACCTTTTTGTTTCCTACACGTGGACTAAATGGATCATATGATCGATAGCACCATGAATCAATAGCCCAAGAACAAGTTTTATTTGGTAGGATACTAGAGATGACCGTGGACAAGTCATTACTTTGTTGAGAACTATAGATATTGAAAGAGTTGTTACCAGTGCTTTAACTATTGTTTTGTAAATGGATTCATCTCTGAGTTGTTTCGAGTGTCATAAATAGAACCATCTCTGAGTTTTTTTGAGTTTCCTAAGAATCATCATATGCTACTTGAAAAGCCCGACATCATTTCCCTATTTTTTTCTTGTAATTTGGTGGCTTCCAATGATTTTTCCAGCATGTTTCCTTTGTGTGTGACGATTTTTTGCAATGATTACACCTTGACCTTTTCTTCCGGTATCCTTCAAGGTCAAGTCGCTGAGAAACAAGGGTTGGACATTATGGTTCGGACCTGATGGTCGGTTTTGAATTGTTTAACATAACTTTCCACCTGGATTCCTCACGTCTCACTTTGGAGAAAACCTCTAGGATGGATTGGATTGGTTTTCAATCAAGAGTTTTTCCTCGTACTTGATCGAGGTTGCAATTCAATCCTGCAAGAAACACATAAACACGATCGTTTCCCTCCTGCTTTATAGCCTTGCACAGTTCCTCGGATTCTCCCAGCCATCATCATAGCATCGATCCCATTCCTGCCATAAAATCATAATTTCATTGTAAAATATAGTAACTTTACGATCACCCTATTTTGATCTCTAATCTTCGATTTCAGTTCAAAGATTTGAGTAGAGTTCTTCAAATTTGAGTACATTTTGTGTACTGAGTACCACACATCCTTAATTGTTGGTAGAAGAGATTCAGCTTCACAATTGTGGATTCCATCGAGTTTAAAAGACAAGTTGTCACCAAAGAGCTCAGATCTCTCCATCTTCTGAGGTGTGGATCATCGGTTGCTAGTAGGTTACTGAGTTTCCCTTTGCTATCGATAGCCAAATACACGGATTGAGCCCATAGGGATGGCAACGGGGCGGGTTCGGGACGGAGATGCCAATTCCTGTCTCCACCCCCGTCCTGTAGGAGATTTATCATTCCCATCCTCGACCCATCCCTGCTTAGACGGGACGGGGATGCCCATAATTCTCGTTTACATCCCCGCTTATTATTATTATTATTATTATTATTATTATTATATAATATTGTTCATTAATGTCTTTTTTAATGATTATTATGTAATGAAATTTCTCTTAGCATATAATAGTGGACATTACTCTTCGACTACATCAAAGAGTTTGTAGGTGCATCATAAAAGTATGACTAAGTAGATTAGTAAAGATATTTATAGTTATCAAATGATAAAAATGCATAAGAGAACAACTAAATTTTTAATTTGAAATTTGCTCACGACTTAAAGAAATGATATAAAAGTAATTATTTCATTTTTTGTGAACATTGATGTTTTCGAGCAATACTTAGTTATACAATTAATTCTTTTCTTAAAGTATGATTATTTTACAAAATTTCCATTTTGCAGCTCTAGAGAATGATTAACATTACTAAAAAACTTATAATAAATTTTATAAAGCAGTACAAGTTTAATTGTGTTGTTTGGAGATAATGGGATGAGATTTGAGAGTGAGAGATTAAGAGTACTAAAGAGCTGAAATGTATGAAATGTATGGCGTGATTTTGAAATTATATATTTAGGTATCGGGTGGTTTAGTATACTTTGAATTTGTTTGAATTTTTTTAATTGAACTTATTAATCGAGGATGGTTTCGGGGCGGGTCTGGGGCGGGGACGATGACGGGATTTGAATACAGTCCCCATCCCCGGTTGAGGATACTTTTTCATCCCCATCCCCACCCCCACCCCATCTCCGTCATTGTTGGGGATTCCCCGCCTCATTGTCATCCCTAAGCCCATTTAGATAGTTTTTTACTGTAAAATTTTTAAACGGTAATTTGAAACCAGGAGTTGACAGAGGGGTTTTCCGCGTCGCATGTTGCAGTTGTGAAATCAGGTTGATTTGCTTCTGGCGTAGCTTCAGAAGTAGTTCCATTCATCGCCGTCCTCATCATTGCTGTCTTCACGATCGCGAAATATGAAACAAGAAACCTGGCTTTGATACAATGTAGTTCTGGAGAGGAAATATTCTTATATTTCTTATTGATAATACTCGGATTACAAAAATATATAGAATAAATTAACTTCTTAATCTTCTCCAGAATAAAAACTAACAATCTATTGCAAAAAAATAGGAACATCCTAATCTTATTCTAACAGCTAGATCTGAATAATTTCTAACTTACTATTTTCAAATATTCGATGGTATTTAATTGTGAGCTGTTAGTAACCTTGACATTATTGCATATATGTATTGGTTGATAATGCAGGAATGCCTGTGTGTTTTGGTCTGTGATGATTCTGCGGATGTCTCTTCAGCTGCTATGGCATTCTTTAGTCATATGTTCTCATCCAGTGGAAAACATCAACTAGAGCGTGATGTTGCCAAGGTCTTTAGCAGGTAAAGTTGGTCCCTTTCTATTGTATGTTTTCTTAACTATGATGCCTTGTCTTGTAAGGTTGATAATATTGGCTATGCATTTCATTTACAGGCTTGTTGAAAAGCTACCACAAGTGGTACTGGGTAGTGAAGAGTCACTTGCACTATCACATGCTCGGAAGTTACTCGCAATAACATATTTTTGTGGTCCCCAACTCGTGGCAGACTACCTCCTTCATTCTCCTGTACACTTACCTTCTCAAATTTCTTTAAGTTAATTCTTTTTTCGTCTGGTAATTTAATAAGTTCTTATCAGATGAGCTGCTAGGTAACACTGTCTAGAATGAGGGCATCAACTGTTTTTGAAGAATTCTAACCTAGTCAATGTTTTCAAGTGACTCCTACTAATCAGAGGGACTATGGAATCAGTCTCAGCGTTCATTCATTAATATCTCATTGAATCTCAGAGTTTATTCATTAATATCTTAGTGGATTTTGATTTGCTCTCAATTACATCTTTCCACTTCTTTGTTGTCCTTTTCTCTTGAGTTTCCATAGATGATGTTTAGTAGAAGAAACAATCCCTTAGTTTGCTATTTTGTCCAAGATGCCAAGTATCTGAGCATTATAAAAATAATAAACAGAGAAACTAACTTTACTTCTATTTTTGGCTTTAGAAGGGTTTTTGTCCTCTTTCTGAACAAACATTTATGTCATTATCATGAAGGTGACAGCTGCTCGATTCTTGGATGTTTTTTCCCTCTGTTTGAGTCAGAACTCAGTATTTTCTGGTTCACTTGACAAGCTTATGTTGGCAAGGCCATCATCCTCTGGATTCATGCATTCCATCGCAGAGTTAAAGGCTGTAATTGAAGATTCCGAACATTTAGATGTTCAAAACAGGAAAATGCTATCCATGCCTGAAAATGTACAGACTGAGTATGAGCTCCCTCACATGCCACCTTGGTTTGTTAATTTTGGCAGCCAGAATTTGTACCTTGCTTTGGCTGGAATTCTTAGACTTGTTTCTAGATCTTTATTTGCAGGTAGTTTTTCTCTCAGTACATCTATTTATTTTTTTTATATAACTTTTTCCTGTGGTCGAAATTAATCAAAGTCTCTTTCTTGGTTTCTGTAGACTCTCAAATTGAAGGCTCTCTTTCCGTTATAGTTGATATTCCTCTGGGGCACTTGCGTAAATTGATTTCTGAGATACGGATGAAAGAATACCACGAGGAAAGCTGGCAGTCGTGGTATAAGAGAACAGGTTCAGGGCAGTTGGTGAGACAGGCTAGTACTGCTGCATGTATTTTGAATGAGATGATATTTGGCCTCTCTGATAAAGCTATGACAACTTTCCGGATAATGTTTGAGAACTCCAGGTTAAGATGGCAAGATAATGAGAGCTTTCATGCAGATGGTAATGGTATATCTCGCGAATTTGTATCTGCTGCACAGGAGGAATATGTTTGGAATATTGATCACAATAGTGGTGCAAAGAGCCATTTGATTGATTGCATTGGTAGCATATTACATGAATATCTGTCTCCTGAAGTTTGGGATCTTCCACTTGGTCAAAGAGCCTCTCTCCAACAATCTGATGGAGAAGATGGAGACATAACTTCATATTTTCTCCATGACAATGCGATGCTACATCAGGAAACATACATTTTCTCTCACCTGAAACTTCGTTACTTGCATGGATATTTTAGGAGTTTATTAGACTGGAAATGAACTGCAGACAGTTGAAATTTGTTGTATTGATATTTTCACTTGCTTCTCTCTACAGGTTATTGTTGAGGGGATTGGCATATTTAATATTTGCCTAGGGAAAGAATTTTCGTCATCCGGATTTCTTCATTCTTCACTTTATATGTTGCTTGAAAATGTTATTTGCTCAAACTTTCAAATCAGAAGGGCATCTGATGCTGTCTTACGTGTTATCTCTGCTATACAAGAGTGTGCATCGGTGAGTACTTGTTATGATGTATTTAATTGATGTGAGTTGTCTAATCAGCGAATACATAATTCAAAAAATTCTTGCAGGTTGGTCACTTAGTATTGGCGAATTCAGACTACGTAATTGATTCTATATGTCAGCAACTGCGACACTTAGATCTTAATCCTCACGTGCCAAATGTACTTGCTGCAATGCTTTCTTATGTTGGAGTTGCCGATAAAGTACTTCCGTTATTGGAGGAGCCGGTATGAGTTTACTGTTACATGAATCAGTTTTTCTTGTTCATGATCATTGCTTTTTCGAGAAATGAGGTTTTATTACCATTTTGCTTTTACATGTGCAAAACCTGTGATCTGATGCAATAGGCTTGTACAGATGTGTGCAGTGTCTATGGAACTTGAAATTCTTGGCAGGCACCAGCATCCAAATTTGACCACTTCCTTCTTGAAGGTTATCTCTGCAAGCAATTTTTCCCTTATATTGCATTGCATTTTTTGATTGTGTCATTTAGGCTATTAGATAGATACTGGGTCTTCTATAATAATGAGCTCTCTACCTTGATTTATTGATTCATTTTCACATGTACATGCTCATTTTTTTTTTCTCTTTTGAACCAACTTAGGAGTTTTACAAGTCAATTGATTGCTTAAGCTAATTATCAGGATTTCTCTGATTTGGCATCTTTATGTTCGTGCTACCCGTTGTAATTATCATAATTGCTTCACAGCCTTACACAATTTGTGGATCTCTCTGTTTCTGTAGGCAGTGGCAGAAATAACCAAGGCATCCAAACACGAGGCTTGTACACTACCAAACAAAGCAGAGTCATTTTGGAAGGATGTCAATTTTAACATATTGAATGCAGAGAAGAGAAATGGAATGCTTTCTACTTCTACTTCATATGTTGATAATACCAAGGATATAGATTGCATGGAATGGGGTGAGTATCCCTCAACTGTTGGGTGTTTGTTAGATATCTTGATGGCTGTTCTTGATATAAAAATGGCCTTATCCGTGAAAATATGATGTTTTTTTTTTCTTCTTATCAAGTACTTCTGTTTAGTCATATCCTTTTGAGTCACTATATCAAACAATTGAACAATGAGAAACTTGGTGGGCTACCTTTGAATCTGATCTTGGTTTTCTTCTTCTATTAGTTTGTGGATGTAGAGAAAATCTCATCTTGTAATTTGTGCAATCTTACCTGGACAGAAGGGAAGCATTATAAATACACCTATATGCTTACACATCATATTTTGTCTTTCTTTTTCCTTCTTTCTTGCCTGAAGTGTTTCATCTATTTACATCTAATGATGCACATGGTTTGTAATTAATACCTCTGTTGTTAATCATGAAACTGCTTCTGAATATTCTAGTCGAAACTGAAAATCATTTTATCAAAGAACTTCTGATTTTAGGAACCATGCTATTAACTACCATTTCATCAGTGATTGACATCATTGAGTTTTGTCCACTGGAAGGAAGACTGGAATGTGGTCCAGTCCTTCATTCGGTTAGAAGAACATTTAAGTGAATATATCAAACCCATATTGCCCCACGGCAGTTTAATCCTAATGACCTGTGACCTGAGCTGCTAAAAAATGAAGAAATACGTAAAGAGGGGGGGGGGGGGGGGGGTATTGAATTCTTGTTTGGAACCTGTAGGACTCCACTTATCGACCAATTTATTATTTAAACTGAGTATAATCACTTTCCAAAAATGCACTAAGCTTCCTGCATTCTCAACCCACTCTGAGTTTATGTGTTCAATATGCCAAGTGTCAAGTTGAATGCTATTTCCTAGAAAATGCATGTATTTTGTGTTTAGTCAGAAGGCAATTTGTGTCAAAGAACAGAGCATAAATCAAATTTGGCGTTGGGGTGGTAAAGAATTGCATCTTTTACAAATGAAAGAGATGGCTCATTTAACCTTCTTAACGTTGTCCAAAAACAGAGACAGGAAGTTTCCCCAATGGTGCCAATATGCAAATGGAAGAATGGGAGTCAATTTTATTCAAATTGACCGATTCCAAAAGATATCGAAGAATAGTTGGATCTATTGCTGGATCATGTTTAAAGGCTGCAACTCCATTAATTGCTTCAGCTGATCAAGCAGCATGTTTGATAGCAATGGATGTGATTGAGGTATACTTCTGTCCAAGTAATTTGTTATGGGGCATGGAGCAATCTATTGGCTTTGATATTAAAGATGTCAAGCTCTATCTTACAAATTTGACCACAATTTTCTCACACTTTTCGTTCTAGATGACTCCTTTTAGATTGCCTAATAGTATGTCTAATCTTTAATTTCTTTAAACTGTACTCTGTTTTAATAAGATTCGCTTGCTTTTAATGTATTGAAAAATTATTATCAGGAAATGTTACAGTGAGTAGAATAATCTTTATTGTTAGAAGTTAGTAAAATTACCTTTTTTTAGCTTAGCTAAACATGCTTTCGCTGGAGGCGATCTATTTGATGATCAAGCTGTGCTGTTTTAGAATCCTTCTAAATAGTTTTGCCTGATCTCTTTCAAGGATGGAATTATCGTACTAGCCAAAGTCGAAGAAGCCTACAAGCACGAGAGTAAAACTAAAGAAGCAATTCAGGAATTCCTTAGCTCATGTTCATTCCATGTTCTTCGGGATACCCTAGATGAGGCAGAAGACGAGACAGGAGAAAATAGATTGCTCCCTGCAATGAATAAAATTTGGCCTTTCTTGGTTTCTTGCGTCCAAAATAAGAATCCAGTGGTAAGTTATTTTATTCTCTGCTTATTACCCTGATTTTGACTGCTTGATATGCGATACTCGTTTTAAATGGATATTCTTTAAGATAAAATTTACAAGGATTCTTTGAAATCATTAAGTCCATGTAACAAACAGTACACTGTCGACTAAAAGTGACAGGATTATCTACTATGATCGCGACATGAATGTTTAAAGGCCAAAACAGTTTCCGCTTCTTTGTTTGATCCATTAGAAATCTCTTTACATTTCTTGGAATTTTTTGCTAATCTTATTTGAAAATTTTAATACAGACCACTCGAAGATGTTGTCGTGCGATTAGTACGGTGGTACAAATCTGCGGAGGCGAATTCTTTTCTCGCCGTTTTCATGCTGATGGAATTCACCTCTGGAAACTCCTAAGCGCATCGCCATTTCAAAAGAAACCCTTCTCGAGAGAAGAAAGAACCCCTTTGCAACTTCCTTACAGGAGCATCTCCAGATCTTCTGAGGATTCAGTTGCTGAAATTTCCAGCCTAAAAGTCCAGGCAGAATTGCTGAACATGATTTCAAACTTGGCTCGGAACAAAAGAAGTGCTTCGGCGTTGGAAGCCGTCTTCAAGAAGGTGAGTGGTCTGGTAGTCGGGATAGCATGTAGCGGCGTTAAAGGTCTTCTAGATGCTTCTGTTAATGCTCTCTTAGGACTTGCGTGCGTCGATGCCGACCTCATATGGCTTCTCATATCTGATGTTTACTACTCGAGAAAGAGAGATTTGCCTTCACCACCAACGTCTGAATTTCCAGATATTACTGAAATTCTGCCTCCACCATCATCCTCTAAAGAATACCTGTATGTGCTGTATGGAGGTCAAAGTTATGGATTCGACATTGATTTCACTTCCGTGGAGACTGTGTTCAAGAAATTGCATACACAAGTTTTTACTCAGCAGATATACAGTTGAAATTATCTCAACAAAGATCTTGTATATTACATTTTACTTCCTTGTTAGTAACAGTGTTTTGTATTTGTAAAAGTATTGTGATTGTGTTTCCTTTTTATTTATTTTTTTTCTATTTTCACCGATTATAATTTTGATACTTTTCTACCATTCAAATTACCACGACCTCGTCGACCAGTATACTTGGTCATTCACGACTAGTATATTTGGTCATTTTAATATAGGTCAAGATGCGATAACTATTAATTTAAAAAAAAAAAAAAAAAGGAATAAATTAAATTTAAAACTGTCAATTTTTTATCAAATATTTTCCCGAAGCAAGTTGCTGATACACAATGGATGGTAAAGTTACAGTTTAAGACGGACAAAAATTATGCATGGCTTTTTATGAATATTTTGCTTATAACTTGGCTACATTTGGCAACATTTTAGTATTTATAAATTTATTTATTTATATTTTTGAGGTAAAATGTGTGGTTAAAAAGTAAAGAATATGTAGTCTGAAAATTTGTATTATTTATAAATTATAATGATGATAACATTAAAGAATAAATGTTCAAACTCAAAATGTCACGCTATTGCATGCAGCAATAAAAATTCTTATGTTCAGTGTACTTATACAATAAATATAAAGATTGGGAAATCGCTAACTATAACACGATCTCAAACTTCAGCCCATTTGGCTTCATCTTTCCAGAAATATATTTTTTTCGAAATTCATATTTAATCACATATTCTTCCATAAAATGTATATCATGTTGTTTTTGCCCTTTTTAACTTCTTGAGTTCTTAACATTTTGATTTTGTTTGCAGAAATTTTGGCATTCCATTTTCAAGGCAAACGAAACCCTACATCTATATTCCCAGGGTGAAGAGGCAAGGAATGTTTTTACTTTCAATAGGTTTTCCGAGAAATTAAAATGATATTTACCATTGTATACGGTGAAGTTTGTAATTAAAATGTTAAATATAAACTTGTTTTATCAATTTATTATTTTAGAGCATTTAAGCTAATTGTTTATAATTATTTCTTTTGATATTGTAAAGTAAATGTAACGGCTAATGTTACATTTTTTTTTTTTTGTCAGTTTTGATTCTTGGATCAATTTTCAATTTCGTTAATCAGAATCAAGACACAAATGGAGGTACAGATTCAATTGCGCAGCTTCTACCCCACTGGTAAGTTTCCCATTTTGTCTATTCCAGTTTTTTGAATGAATAATTTTATTTTTATTTTTTTGGATCACATGTTTGTTTTTAGGGTTCCTGATTATTTTGTAATAGATCATAAGTAATTGAATATTAAACTTGGCCAAGTTCGATTTATTTGGTGCACCAATAAACAACTCCAAAACCATCCATACCCAGCAGCTCTCCATTCAATTTTTGGGAGAGCGGTGTAAATTTTAAAATGATTTCTTTTCATAAGAAACCAGTCCGTGAATTCCACCTTCAACCTGTGCTGCTCCACTTCTTACCTGAAAAGTAGAATGACCCAAGACTTCAATCCAACAAAGCTAACTAGTTGATAATCTTTATAACCAAATATCAATGGCTTCATATCATATCATACTCGTGTGGTAAAAAACCGAAAAGCATAAATCAAACCTCAAGTCTTAGCACGCCTGATCTCAAAAGGTCGTGACCAGACTGCATGGAGGAAGCACCAAGATCTTGGAAACCCTGCTTCACTGCTTGCATTGTGTAAGGAATGAACTTCAATACAGACCCTTTATCAGCAACTGCCCCAACAACCCCTTGAGCAATCTTCAACTTGGCTGTATCACCCAAGTACCTAGCATCACTACCCTTCATCATTGCTTCTAGGGATCCCATACCTCGATACTTTTTGACTCGACGACCACCCTGTCATTTCAAATTGCAGATAATTTTGAACAGGGTTTAACATAATTAACAATAAAAAATACTACAGAAAAACAAAATCAACGATTTAAAAAATAAAAAAAAAAGAAGAGCAAAACGTTGAAGAGTAACCTTTGTTTGGTTTAAAAAAAAAAATGTTTAAAAACAAAGAATGTAATGTTTTCTAGGTAAAATATGTGGTTGAGAAATGGTTTGGAAAAATGTGTTGTTTATAAATTGTTTATAAACAAGTTTACCAAACGAAGGCTAACTTATATGGTGATAAATCCTACCAAAACATGCTTGTCAAGTTGTAGCGAAACAAATAAATGGAATTTCCAGTGCATAATAGAATGAGCAGAAAGCTAAAAAAACATGTTAAAAGTCATTTGCTAATTATAAAAAATCTGAAAACACGGGATACTATTAGTGCCCTAGAATATATTTTGCTCCATCATTAACCGAGTAAATTCTATCACCTTGCAGAGTCAATTCTCATAAACTATTTACTGCAATAAATTTGTTTGGCATCCAATAATCTGCATAATTTTAAATCCATTTTTCAAATGCATATATCTTACTCACTTTATAAAAGGAGTTTATCATCTCTAGCAAGCCAGTTCTATATCAACAGAGGGAACTAGGGAGCGATTAAATAAAATTCAACTTATCAATATAAGCACACACATCAAAAAATAAATAGTAGCAACAATAATATCAGAAGCACAGTAGCAACTGTCTTAAACTTGATACAAATTGAGCAATGTTCGCAACATGCAAAAGATAGTGTAGGAGATAATCACAAACTCAAAGACAGAGTTAAGTATAAATTTTGCCACAAAAAACACATAATGATACAAGCACCTGATTTATGTAAGTGCCAGGAGCTTCATTGCTTCCAGCTAAGAAGCTTCCCATCATCACAGTTGACGCCCCTAAGACCAGAGCCTTGACAATGTGCCCGGAATTTGAAATGCCACCATCAGCAATAACAGGCACACCACTCTGTGCAGCAACTGATGCAACCTTGTAAACAGCCGTTGCCTGAAAATATTACAACAGAACATAACAACATAGAGCATGTAGGTAAAATCCTTTTGAAACAAAATGGAGAACTCAAGTTAAACTGGAAGCATTTCAGATAATTCCAAATTACCATTAAACTACTCAATAATCCATTCAAAAACCAGAACAAAGAAATCTAGTCAACAGCACACAGTAGACATATTTATTAATGTACACACCTAAATTAAATTAAATTTCTCCATAAACAAAAGATAATGCTAGGACTGAGAAACCACATAAAATATACTGATAAGGTTACAAGCAGAAAGAAGAGACACAGGGTCATGCAAATATTTTTTTATTAAATCTACCATCATATATCAGAACTCTTAACAAACATTTTAGCCTCCATTCAGTAAACTTGTTTATAAACAACAAATTTTCTCAAACCACTTTTAACCACACACATTTTTTCGAACCACTTTTCTACCGAGTATTTTACCTCGAGAACATCACAATCTTTATTTATAAACGAAAATTTTTTACCAAATAGAGGCTTAAACTAGCGATGGGCATTTTATCATTCAATATCTTAAACCAGGTGTTGTTTGAATAATATCGTCTTTAAACATAGACTCAAGATATAAAACAACATAAAATTACTCCCTCCGTCCCACAAAGATAAACTCATTTATATTTTCACACAGATTAAGAAAACATAATTAATATATATTGGAACTGTAAATTTACTTACATTTTACCTAATATACCCATACATTGAATAATGGGTATTTCATATTTGTTGATAATAATGCATATTAAATAGGGGTATATTAGAAAATTAAAAAATTAATATCCTCTCAATAAGGAAAGTGACCTATAATTTGGAACAAACGAAAAAGGAAAATGAGCATATCTTTGTGGGACGGAGGGAGTACTTCTTTTGAGAGCAGAGGAAAATTAGTAATATCCATCTGCATTCTGCTCTATCCAACATATGCACCCTAAAATACAGAATTGATTTCAGCATACTGCCCTATTCCAATATATGCACTCTAAAATACACAATTGATTGCAGAAATTATAAACAAAATAATTGATCAAAACTGTGCCAATCAATACCTGTCCACGCCCTACAGCACATACTTCCTGAGTGGTACAAATGGATCCTGATCCCATTCCAACTCTCAACCCATCTACACCTGCCTGAATTAAGTTTTGCGCCTGGTAAGTTGTCACTACATTCCCACCGATTAAATCCAAATCCGGATACAGATTCTTAGCATACTTTATCATGTCAATCTGATAACTCGAATTCCCTTGAGAACTATCCAGGACCACTACATTCACCCCAGCCTTCACCAAATTCTCCAGCCTTTCCTTATCGGATTCCCTTGTCCCTATCGATGCCCCCACCAAAAACTCACCATCCGAGCCCAAGGATGGTAATCCCAACTTGGGAAAGCCTTTTATCCCCTCGCAGTCATCTCTTGTCACTAGATTCACTATTTCTTCTACTTCATCATTTTTATCACTCACTAAGGGTACAAATTCAAGCTCTTTTTTTGCTAAATAGCCCGCAATATCCTCAAAGTTATAACTGGCCGGCAATGAAACCGATGACTTTGTCATATACTCAGAAACCCTAGCTTCCTTATCAGTTATTTTTTCCCAATCGGAAATTTTAACTATCCCCAATAGTTTCGATTTCTCAGTTGCGGATTCGGTTACGAATATGCAAGGAGAAGAGGAAAATTCATCAGCGGATTGAATAGAATCAGAGGGAGATTTGAAGATGAGATCGTGTCTGAAAGGAATTTTGTGTGATTTCGCTAAACGAACTAACGAGGCCTGGTGAGAAGGCTTGGTGTTGGAATGGACGATGCCGATTGCACCAAGGGAAGCCATGGCAGCAGCCATGGAGGACTCAGTCACGGTGTCCATAGGGGAGGCGACGCAGGGAGTGGCAAGGGCAACTCGACGGCTTAGCTTGGTGGAGAGAGAGACGGCTTCTGTTGGGAAATCGATGTAGTGAGGAAGGAAGATAACGTCGTCATACGTGTATGAGTATCCCTGGTTGAAGAGTCTTGTAGCCGGAAATCCATCTTCCACAATCGGAGCTCCGTCCATGGTTGTCGCCGCAGCCAAAAAATGTTAGGGCTTTGGATATTGTTGGTGAGTAAAATGTTGTCGCAGATAGCAGACACGGGAGGAAAACAAATTTCTCTAGTTTTTATTGTTCGACGAGACGAAATACATTTGAGTTCAAATAGAATTCTTTCACTCTTTCATTATATCTCAAACTTCAAACTAGTAATTCTTTCGTGCGCAATTACTATTTAAAAATATTGATTTTAATAAATATTTGTACAATTTGAATGCTTATATATAATTAATATAAATTCAAAATGCATGAAAAATAATATTATATTACAACATTTATTAAAAATTAATAAACAATATAACCAATTCAAGTTATAATAGCTTATTCGACTAGGAAAAGTCCATTTATATAAATGACTGTTAATTTTAATAATTTTTATAAGTTATTATTAACTTTAAAGAAAATACATTAAGTAGTTTATTTAATGATATATCATGTTTGATGTAATATTGTAAATACAATATTGATTTTGTGGAAGATATCAATATATTTCTTATGATTTATATATTTACCTCTCGTATATAAGTTTTTTCAATTTTCAATCAAAATATCAACCACAATAATTTGTTATTTATAACAACATTCATAATTTAAAGGTAGATTTAAGTTCAATCCCCTGTGGACCACCATCGAGAATTCCTGAAAGTATGGATTTGCAAATGAAACAGTTGTTCCCAACCGAAAAAGCTTTGTTATCGAAGTTGTATTTGCTTGCACTGAGGTATCACTTTGAGTTTAAAGTGAAGAACTTAAATCAATTTATTTATGCAGTTGTTTGTCCGAAGAAAACTGTAAGTGGCATATGCGGGCAACAAAGTTGAAAGAATATGTTATGTTTCAAGTTCGAACCTACTATAGCCATCACACGTGCTCAATGAGAGTTTGCAGTCTAGATCATGAACATGCTAGTTATTCAATTATCAGAACTCACATTGCCTCCAAGTTTGAAGATGCCAGAAGGATTTACAAACTGAGAAATATCATCGTTGATATTCACGAAGACTTCAATATAACTATAACGTATAATAAGACATATACGACAAGGTATTTTGCTTATGGACACGTCCGAGAGACGCCTGATGATAGTTATGCTAAATTACATTTATATTGTCATGTTTTGGAGGAAAAAAATTCTTAGCACAATAACCATCATTTTAAAGACATAACGGCAAGTCTATCGTTACAGTATAACTAGAAATCTAGAACGACAAGTATACCGTTATAGTAATAACTTTAACAATAACCCAAACAATAATAAATCATGAACTTAGCACATTAACCATTCACATTACCTACTAAATAATAACGCATACACTTAACACAACACTTGAATAATAACAAAAACCTAAACTATTACAAATCAAGCACTTAACACATTCAGATAGAAATACGCATTCTAGGGATCAAATTTCCTTCCTGAAATCTCAATTACCATTTTCTGCCTCCACATTAGCATTAGGTTTAACAAGATGTAATTCTAGTCTGGTCGAAGAAAATTCGACAAACTTCACTGTAAAAACTCCACAATCAGATCTACAGAAAGAAAATAAAAAGTGTTTTAATCAAACCTTCAACATATAAAAAAAAGTGCTTCAATAAAAAAAGAATTACAACAGTGTTTAACTTAAAAACTATGTTTTAACTTAGAAAACTATATTTATCTTCAAAAACTTACCCATTATCTTGTACGAGAAGCTTCTTGATTTGCATATTTAACTGCTCGCTCCCTTATATGAAATAATGCACAAAGTCCACATGTTGTACGTAAACGTGTAGTTTATAAGTTGAAATAAGGTAGAAACATAGAAATCTGACAATATTTTTACTTACGTCATCAGTAAGCCACCCAGATTGATCACGAAGACCCTCAAAAATTTCCTCCTAACAACATGGATTGCCAATGAAATTGTATCTTTATACAATTTGTGGCACTACTAGCAAATTAGCTCCGTGGTGAAGGAAGAAAACACAATAGATTCAACTCAAGGGAAAATAAATTACATTGTGAAGCTTTATTCCAACCGCCCATTCAGGTCACTTGCTTTTGTCGGATTCACTTCTCTGAAGAGGTAAAAAACAGTGACATTCTTGAACTTCCTTCTCTTCAAGGGATTGGTCATGTGGTACACAATGATTTTCCTTTCGTCCTTTCGTTTGCCCTCTATCTTTAGGTGATTCTTCATCTATCTCATCCTCAAGCAAAATAGCAGAAAATTCTCCGACTTGATTTACAAATTGGTTCAAACAATAAACAACCATCTAATGTCTATTTCTTTATAAATCATATTACCTATCAAAAAATATCATCAATTCAAGCATAAAAAGAAAATAACATAAATAGATCAATCCATGCATCACAAAACAGCTATATCCTTACCGTTTTCTTGGCTCCTTGTTTTCTTGTTAGAAAAGATAATAAAATAAATGTTCAAACATTGAAATAATGGAAAGAAATGAAAGGAGCAAGATTTCTCACCAAAGCAATAAAAATCTCAAACCCTTATTCTCTTGTTAATACCACACGCGTCTAGAAATGCATATGGTTACCACCTTCTCAAAACATAAATTTCCTCCAAAAAACTTTGAACGGTGGAAAACGAAGGTGCCTCACGTCCAAGATTATGTTGCTTATTAAAGTACGTTGGACTCGTACATTCTATTACTTTGGAGTATCATAAAATAATCAAAATAATGGATTATAACTATCAGATTACACGAAATAGCATCTAAAAATAAATTTCCCCCAAAATTTTTTGAAACTATAAGGCTACGTTCTCTTTATATTTCAATTTTTTGTTTTCATTTTCGAAAATGTTTTCTATTTTCTATTTTCAGTGCTATTTTTAAAATTGCCGAAAACTTGTTTGGTTTGTTATTTCTGAAAATCGTTTTCGAAAATAAAAAATTGGAAAACACGTTTTGTCTGAAATTTTACAGATTTTTTTTATATACTTGTAATTATATTGCTTGCCAATAAATTTATAAAATGATATTTTATGGACTGGAACAACCTTCTTGATCACATAAAATAATATTTTGTTTAGCTATTGTCAAATCCATTCTTTATTTTAAAAAGGTAAAACAAACAGTTTCTTTTTTAAAATTTATTATTATATAGACTTTTTAATATAAAATATAAAATATTTTGTATTTCGAGGATTTTTGAATGAGGAAAACTGTTCTTATTTAGATAACTTCGAGAGTTTTGTAAAAAAAAAAATTTAGCTATAAATAATACTAGAATTGGTAATTTGTAAAAGAAAAAATTTAATAATAAATAATACTATAAATGATAATTTTTAAATAATACTAGAAATAAATTTTAGCCAAAAATGATACTAGAAATATTAATTTGTAAATAATACTAGAAATACTTTTTTTTTAGTTATTAGAAATAAATTTTAGTTATAAATAATATTAGAAATGATAATTTGTAAAAGAGGGAAAAAAGTGATGTTGGCTAAATTTATTAAAAAAAAAGTGATAACGCGAGTTTTCCGCGTTTTCGAATTTGTAAAGAAAAAGCGAAAAATGTCAAAACTGCGTTTTCTGTTTTCTTTACAAGTTTTTTTCTACTTTCCGATTTCATTTTAGAAAACAGTGCAACAGAACGCGTTTTCTACATTTTCGAAAACAGAAAACAGCTGAAATATGGCAAAGAGAACGCAGCGTAATGCTTTCACTTGTTTTAAAGATGAATATTTCAACAAAAGTGACCAACAATTTTTATTTATTTCTTTGTAGCAACTATTCATATCTACATAAGTAATTTCCATTTTTTTTTTTTTTTGTCTAAATAGTCTTTAAAGTTTTCAACTATTGGATTAGCATCCAAAACCATATAACTTTTATATAATTTGTCGTTCTCATTTTTATACCAAAGCTGTTCCATTTACTTTAGCCTCCAAATTGTAAACATTTAACCATGAATCCCGTAATCTAGAAATCTCTCTTGACATTAAAAAAATTTGAGGACTCCTCCATTAATTTAACTGTGATAGTACTCAAGAGGAATTACTTCCCTTGCTAGAAACTTACTCAAGACCAATAAACCACGTTAACCTATAAAAATGTCACCAATTCAAACATAAAAAACATATAACATAAACAGGTCAATCCAAACATCACAAAACAACTATATCCTTATCGTTTTCTTGGCTTCTTGTTTTCAGCTAAAACAATAAATGTTCAAACACTAAAATAATGGGAAGAAATGAAAGGAGCAAGATTTCTCACCAAAAAATAAAAACCCCAAATCCTTCTTCTCCTGTTATTACCGCACACGTCTGGAAATGTACACAATTACCTCGTTCTCAAAAACGTAATCCTCCCCCCCCCCCCCCCCCCAAAAAAAATAAAAATAAATATTGAATGATCGAAGATGAAGTTATCTATACTTGCAAATCAGACAATATTTTTTCTTGGGCAGATTCGAACAACAAGAAGCTCTTTCTTTGCAAATCAAAGAGAGATATGAAAGCTAAAGAAGAATATGCTCCTTCCTTGCATATGAAATTGTTCATCAAATCATTCTTAGGACGATTAGGACATCAAAAAAGAACGAAGTATGGTTCAAATTTGGTAATAGGCTTGTTAGATTTGGACTAGAGGAATATCTATTAGTTACGGGCTTTAAAGCTAGATATTGGAATTTGACAATGAAAACTTAGGCTCAAAAAGTGATCTTATGCAAAATACTTTAAAAAGAGCAAAGGAAAAGTGACCAGAAAACAATTGTTGAGTACATTCCAAAGATGTACTCATTAGCTGGACAAGTTGAAGTTGGGCTTTATCTTAATTTAGACATATGTTTTGTTGGTTGCAGAAGATAATGCAACTCGTAACTTGTCGTTGTTATATTTAGTTGATGATGTGGATCAATTCAACAACTATGCTTGGGGAAAGAGATCATATGAGTGTACAATTGGGATATTAAGAAGCAATTTAGGCGAGACGATGAAGATATACGAAAAAAAAAATGATATCCCTACAATGTTCATGGATTTTCTCTTGTAATCACAATAACCGTTAAATTGATTTAATTTTTTGTATAATGTCTCAATCAATAAATTGATTAGGTGTCTTTTTCTTTCTATAAATTTGAGCGTTTGAAGCAATTCTTGGTCTTGGGCAGGAGTTTGGTCACGGATTGGAAGGTGGCAAAATTCCAAGAATGTTGTGGTGGGATTTTCAACAGCCGAAGCTAGATGGAGAAAGATTGAATAAGTTCTTAGAAACTAAAATTGAAATTATGAAGTTTAGGGTGAAGAGCAAATTAGTTTGTTCATCAAAAGAAGCTGAGGAAGAATTCTGTTAGGGAATGACACATTTCGATGATGTAGAAGACTCAAGAGTAGATAACAACTTCAATGAAGATTGAGGAGAGGAGTTTGAGAACGGTGAATCACCTGTTTCCATGCACTAGCCGCGATGCGATAGACCATCCTCCTCTTATAGTATTGATGTAATGGAGGTAGTTAGAAAATAAATGAGAGAAATGGAGAGCAGAATGGTAAGTATGATAAATGGTCGATATGATCACATTGAGACCAAACTTAATAGGTTGGTGCAGTTGGTTGAAAGTGGTGGCTTTCAGTCAAATAGAGGTGTCTTCCAATCAGTGGATTTGACACATATTCACCTCATCATGGAGGCAATGTTTTGGAAGAGAAGAAAGGGTGAGAGGAAGGTCGTGTTTTCGAGGATTTAGTTAAGAATGACATTAATGTGGAAGACTGCACCTACGAAGAGGAACAACTCATTCCAATTCAATGTCAAGGGACAAAGAATGCTACTAATGAAGTTGTTTATTTGGTCGTGATTTTATAGTTTTAGTTCCACAATTTATTGAAGTTAATCAAGTTTCTATTGACTTCTCTTCATATGTATGCTCTCGAACCCTTCAACTGCCATAATCATGTACAGGAAATGCCTCATATTTTAATCCTAGATTCTGAGCACCGCTTGGGAAAACGTGAACTTGTTGACATTGTGATGTCAAGTCAACTCAACCAGAGCAGTCTACACAAATCTGGGGTTTACCTAGAATGAACCATTTGTCTCTGTTGATAGATCAAGTCCTGTGAAATCGAGGAGCATTTGGTGATTGCTACATGTAAAAATCAGTAATGAACGAGTACTAGTGTCCAAATCCATACCTAATTCCACCAACTCCAATCTTCTGTTATCAGTAAAAAAAAAAAAAAAAAAATTATTTTGCACTATCAACCGTATAATTCAATGCAGATGGTAAAAATGGTTTTAATAATTAGTGTAAATGACATTTTTTTTTTTTTATTTCTGTTTACTATGCAATGTTAGACTGTGAACAATATTAGGCAGTGAACGATATATTGGCTTTTTCCTTCCCTAATATTTTTTATTCATTCCTACCAAACATGTTTTAAGCATCCATACAATTTCTATGAGGTGAATTATGGTAGAACATAATTGGGTCCTTGCTTGCTATAGTATTTTGCAAGAAATTTTAAGAATTTTATGATTTATTTATTAAAAACTTTCATTATTTTTTCTTCTTTAAAATAAATTACACACATTTGAGCTCACGTGTATTAGCATTGAGAATTTGCTATATCTAGGATTCAAAATCTTGAACAACATAGAAATCTAATGGAACTGAATAGGAAAACATGCATTATAGAATGATTTGTGGGCTTAATTTCCGGTACCATTTTAGGCCTATGAAGTATTCATGTCAGTTCTGATTATTATATTTAGCAAAAATTTTTGTTCTGTAGCAGTTATAAAGAAGTTATTTCAAGAATAACATGAGAAAAATTAAAACGTGGTTAATTATTTTAATAACATTAAAAGTTGAACTTGGTTGCTATAGTAGTCAAATGTAGTCAATTCCATCCAGCACGAGCGAGTGAGAAAAAAAATTCGATACAAAAAATTATAAGGTAAAAAAAGAGTTTTTGGCTGATCCAGCCCGAGCGACCGACCACTCTAGCCAAGGGCTGGATCCGCCCCTGAATGCTATGGATGTGAAAGGTAGTTTTTCATGAATGTATTGCATTCCATCTAACTGACATGATCTCTCTCTATGAGAGGTTAATATTGTTTTTGTCTAGGATTGAATGGATTCACATCCTTCTACGTCTTCCAGCAATAATGTTATCTTTCTTAAATAAACTTCTTTGGAAAAGTATAATATAATTGCTTAAAGCACGTGATGTGAGACATTGGAATTCTTTACCATAATATTCAGGATGAAAAATACAAATTGCACTAAATGCTCAATGTTTAAATTCATCAAAAATTTATGCCAGTTTATAAATTTACTAGAAAAATCTAATGGAGTCGAAACATGGAGTGCTTGATTGTCGCACAATTTAGCCTATGTTTGGTAACTGTGGTTAAAAATTGGAGAGATAAAATGTGTGTGATTAAAAAATGGCTTGAAAAATTGTGTAATTTATAAACCACTTTATATAGTTCACCAAAACGGATGTTTAATTTTTACCATGAAATCTTGCTATTAATGCCCATAGTATTAAGCCCTTAGTGAATCAGTGATTGTTTGCTGCATAGTTCAGTTCAAATAGCCAAAATCGTCAACATCAATTCAATATTGTTAAACCCTTAGTGCTTGATTATTAAAGCCAATTTTTTACATCTTTTCTTTATGCAAGATGTTTTTGTCATTTCTTTGAACTTTGTTATTTGGCCACATCTCATTTCCCAATCTTATTTTCTTGCAACTACATGTACATGTTGAACATTATTATTATCAATAAATGTTTTTCTCGGAGAATAGTTGAAGAGATTATATTAGTCCTTGTAAGTTGTAAAGGAGAATCCATACATGCAAATTATATGAGAGAAAAGCTCAATTGTTGTTATTTAGCCTATGTTTGGTAATAATGTTATTATTTAGCCCATGTTTGGTAAAAGGGGGGTTTTTTTTTTTTTTTAATAAACAAATAATGTGATATTTCGAAAGTACACAAATAATGTGATATTGCTGCCGTGGCAATAATAGTTTTCTACATCACTATCGGTATCCATATATTTCAATTCGTTTGTGTCGCATAGAAGATTTTCACATTATAGACCTTGAATCCATCAAGGCAAAATTTCTTCAAGATTTGAAATTTTCAGATACTCTTAGTATGCAGGGACGCGTTATATTTTTTTAATTGAGTTGAAGTATTTTTAATAGAATTTCTCATTGATGAGTGATGATTGACACGCACCTCGAGCCTGACCAGATTATGTAACCCCGACCATCACCATAATCCAGTTGACAATATTTCATCCCTGAGGACTATTGATAACCTCGAGCACCCTAATTACCCCGAGGGCTAAATCACACATTCGACTCCACGATCTACTCGGGGCAATAACTGCTCGTGGCGGTCCCAAGCATGACCGGGGGATCCCCTATCTGACACGGAATATCTGTCTTCTAAAGGTAGTAGGACTCGTATCCTTTTCCAACAATCTAACAACATTATCCCTAAAAAATAGGAGAACATCTAGTAGGAGTTATGCCTAAATTCAAGTATTCTAATTTTATTAGAACTCAACTTAGCATCTCTATAAATACTCGCCTCTTAATCATAATTCAGGTACGCAATTATTATTTTCCAGTTTATAGTCTCTTGCATAAATTTCCTTCCTCTCTTTACTAACTTAAGCATCGGAGGGGTGACGAGGACAAACCTCCTCGCCTTTGTTGCAGGTATTCGGAGATCTAGATCGTAATTATTTGTTGTTCGGGCTCGGAGTATTTTAGGTGTGAATTTTTAGCATCATCATTGGCGTCGTCTGTGGGAACCATAACTAGAAGCCATGGTTAACACTTTCTGGACTTCCACAAACAAACGTGCTTGCTCATGATCATTCTGTTGGGGGGAGCAGGTAACCCCAGCAATACCACCAAACCAATCCACGTTACCGAGGAATGAGACATTACCTCCCCAACCTACCGCTGATACTCAGGTAGCTTTGGAGGAACTTCGTCAATAAGTCACTGCACTTACCCAACTGCTCACGCAACAGAATCAACGAGGGACGTCAACGCCCCGAGGAAGGGAATGCTTCACGGGTCCAACCACAAAACCATGCACACAACACTGTTAGGGCGAGTACTTCGGGATTGCCACCTTCGCCACCAAACATAATGAATTCAAGAACAGTTGCCATGCCCCTTGCTGAGCTTGCAAGAATTATCCAAGAAGGGATAGCAGCAGGAATACGACAAAATAGTGAGGTCCTAGCAGGTTTTACCCTGTACACTCCATTCACGGAAGTTTTAGCCTTTCCCCTACCAGACAGTTTCAATTACCCGAGGATAAAGGAGTATGATGGTACAACTGATCCTGTGAATCATATCAACATATACACCGACGTCATGAACTTACAAGTTGCCCCCGACCAGGTTATGTGCAAAGCGTTCCCCCAAACCTTGACCAGTGCTGCTAGAGATTGGTTCTCAACTCTTGAACTAAACTCAGTTTCGACATTAGCAGATCTTGCCAATAAGTTCTCGACTTTCTTTGCGAGTAGTAAGAGCATAAGGAAAATGGCTGCCTCGCTCATGAGACTCAGTCAAGGACAGAATGAAACATTGTGCGAATTCATGACAAGGTTCAATGCTGAAAGACTACAGATCCCCGATCTTCATATCTCTGCCGCCGTATCATCTCATACTCATTCCGTGAGATGCTAATCCTTTAAGATGTCTCTATCAAAAACACTGCCAAAATCGGTCACTGAACTTCTTACCCTGGGGGTGAGAAGTACATAAATATGGAGGAATCTATGTATCCAAGGAAGAGCGACGCCACTCCTGAAAAGTCTAAGCGAAGGGATGAAAAGCCCGATCGTAAAGACAGCGTGATGATAGTAAAAAACGGGACCATGATCGGGGAAGATCAAGATCAGAACTGCCGTCATCTTTCACTCCCTTGAACACTCCTCAAGCATACATCCTTATGGAAATCAAGGATATGAAAGAACTCAAGTGGCCGTCCAGGATCAGGTCCCCACTGGACACACGTGACAAGAGTAAGTATTGTGATTTTCATCTTGATCATGGTCACACTACAGAACATGTTATGCGCTCCAGAGAGAAATCGATGCATTAATAAAGAGCGGTTTTCTGGAAACATATGTCGGGAACGATAAACGACAGAAGAATGATCATGAGTAGGATCAATCACTGAGAAACAAGAAACCTACTGCTGGTACCATCAACATCATTATAGGTGGTATAGCATCAGGAGGAGACTCTCAAAATGGGCGCAAAGTATACACTGGCAGTCTGAGGGGATAGAACTATGAAAGGTGTAATCACTCCTCATGACGACGCTATGGTAGTCACAACAATCATAGCTAATTACGAGGTGAAAATAATTCTGGTTGACAATGTGAGCGCAGCCAATGTGTTATCACATGAGGCATTTATCAAAATGGGAATATCCACAAGCAATTTGAAATTTGTTAGAACTCCCTTGCAAGGATTCGAGGGTAGCGTGATCATGCCTAAGGGTACCACTGAACTTCCTTTAACATTAGGAGCTGACCCCAAACAAGTGACAGAAATAACAATGTTCCATGTTGTCAGAGCCCCGATGGCTTACAATGCAATCCTAGACAGGCCATTGCTAAACAGGATCAGAGCAATAGTGTCAACATCCCATCTCACCATGAAATTTCCAACAAAAAAGGGAATAGGGGTTGTTCTTGGAGATCGAATAGTAGCAAGGCAGGGCTATGCTACCACTGTTAAGAATCTCTCAACAGAAGTTTCATAGGTCATGACTTTAGAGCCCGACCTCGAGCACGGTGGTAGGCTCTCACCAGTTGAGGAACTATTGGAGGTCGAGCTCGAGCCTGGGAGGATGGTCACCATTGTTCGAGACCTTGATGATGGTCTAAAATCAACACTCACGTAGTGCTTAAGGGATAATACCGATGTGTTCACCTTGAAGGTCGAGGATATGCTCGGTGTTGACCCTGAAATTGCAGTGCATAGGCTGCATGTGAATCCCGATGCCTGACCAGTCAAACAGCAAAAAGGCAGTTTGCTCCTGATCGAAGAATTATAATTCAAGAAGAAATAAGCAAGCTCACGAAGGCAGGGTTCATCAGGAAAGTTCAATATCCAGATTGGATCGCAAATGTAGTCTTGGTAAAGAAAAGCAATGGTAAGTGGCGTGTTTGCGTGGACTATACAGACTTGAACAAGGCATGCCCCAAGGATATCTACCCCTACCACGAATTGACAACCTCGTGGATAGCATATCAGGTCATAAATTATACAGCTTCCTTGAAGCCTTCTTGGGCTAGCACCAAATTCTGATGGCAAAAGACGACCAGGAAAAAACGTCCTTCATGGAAGATTCAGCTATACACTGTTATAGAGTCATACCTTTTGGTTTAAAAAACGCAGGAGCAACATACCAAAGGATGATTAATAAAGTGTTTGCAGGCTTGATTGGGAAGAACATTGAGGCATACATTGATGACATGGTGGTGAAAAGTACGAAAACCACCATACATATGCATGACCTCGAGGAGGTATTCTCCGCGCTCAGAAAATACAGGATGAAGTTGAACCCGGCTAAGTGCGTGTTTGGGGTAACCTCAGGAAAATTTTTGGGTTTCATGATCACTCATAGGGGTATTGAGGCCAACCTCGATAAAATACAAGCTTTAGTATCCATGGAGTCTCCCAAGAGTCGGAGAGATGTTCAGAAGTTGACAGGTCGGGTAGCAGCACTTAACATGTTCATGTCTCGAGCAGCAGACAGGTATTTCCCATTTTTCAAAATACTTAGGGGAAATCATACTTTTGAATGGAATGACAAATGCGAACATGCACTGCAACAGCTGAAGACGTCCCTAGAAACACCGCCCGTGCTTACGAAACCAAGCCCAGGGGATGTATTGTCCTTATATCTTGCAGTTTCTCAAAATGCAGTGAGCGCTGTTCTTGTCAGAGATGTGGGTCGGACACAACAGCCAATATATTATGTCAGCAAGGTTCTTCTTGATGCCAAAACTTGTCACACACTTGTTTAGCAGCCTGCATTGGCGCTAGTTGTAGCAGCCAGAAAATTGAGACAATACTTCCTGTCACATTCAATCGTTGTGCTCACTTATTAGCCTCTAAAACATATACTTCAGAAACCCGATGTATCAGGAAGATTGCTCAAATGGGCCATTGAATTTGGAGAATTTGACATTGAGTTCAAGCCTCGACCTTCAATAAAAGCACAGGCCTTGACGGACTTCATTGTAGAGCTCACATCAAGGCCTCGGGGGCCAGAAAGTAGCACGAGCATTCCCATTAGCAACTGGGAAATATTTGTAGATAGAGCATCTAACTCCTCGGGCTTGGGTGCTGAAGTCATAGTCATGAGCCCAGAAAGACAAGTCGAAATACAATGTGCTTTAAGGTTTGAATTTGAAACAACAAACAACAAAATAGAATATGAAGTTGTTATCATCGGGCTTGAAGTTGCCCATGGCCTTGAACTTGAATATGTAAATGATGCAAACCGCGTAGTAATTGTAGCTACGCAACCCACAAAATATTGAATCGACCCAAGAACGCCAAGAAACCATGATTTATGGACCCAATTAAAATTAATTGAACCAAGCAACCAATACAATCACAGGGATATATTGACCTCTTGATCACAAGCAATATTAATTCTCACCGAGATTTGAACAAATAAGAATAACCCGCAAGTTCGAATTGTGTTCAATGAAGAACGAAGTTGAAAGCAATTAGCCTTACAGTAATATCAATAATTGTCTTCCTAATAATGAAAATTACATACCTATAAATAGGGTCAAAGTCTGGTTTAAGAGCCCTAATTAAACAAGCAATGAAATTGCTAAAAATATGGAAAGAAATAAAAATATTAAAATTACGCGTATTAGTGGTTACGGCCGTGACCTTATTGTTTACGGCCATAAGAAGCTTTCTGTTTAACAGTTCAGCCGTAAGTCATATTTTCTGAAAATCTTGTTTTTAACCCGAGGCTGCATTACGGCCGTGACACATGTGAGTTACAGCCGTAAGTCCAACTTTTCAAAATTTCAATTTTCAGCAGTGGACTCGTTACGGCCGTAATAAATATAGGTTACGGCCGTAAATCTGAAACTTCACAATTTCCTTCGGTTGCTTGAATGAGGTTGATCCACTCGCCGTTTTGGCTCGGTCCCAACATGGAACTTGCTTCTTTTGATGACACGAACATTGTTTTGGCCATTGTTTCTTGTACTAGCTTGTCCAATACTTCGTTGGCCTTCCTCATTTGTAATCGAGTCATCGGTCCTCCTTTGATCATCAACGGATCTTTGCCCGGGCTTGTGTTCGTGGTCTGGATCACATCATCCCCTCCCTCCTCGAAAGGATTCGATCTCGAATCTGTACCTGCATCAAACGGAGATAGATCAGAAACATTAAACATAGCCGAAACATTATACTCACCAGGAAGATCTAGTTTATATGCATTGTTATTGATCCTTTCAATCACTTGGAATGGACCATCTCCTCGCGGTTGTAACTTTGACTTGCGTTGTTTCGGAAACCGCTCCTTCCTTAAATGTACCCAAACCCAATCACCGGGTTCAAAGATGACGCCTTTTCTTTATTTGTTAGCCTGCGATGCATAATGTTCATTTTTCTTTTCAATTGCCAACCTCACCTTGTCGTAGAGTAATTTAACCATATCAGCCTTTTTCTTTCCATCCAAACTACTATGTTCATTCACAGGTAAAGGAATTAAATCCAATGATGTTAGCGGATTAAAATCATAAACAATTTTAAATGGTGAACAAGAAGTAGTAGAATGTATAGCCCTATTATATGCAAATTCAATAAATGGTAAACACTCTTCCCAATTTTTCAGATTTTTATTGATTATGGTGCGCAACAATTGAATCATGGTCCTATTTACTACCTCGGTTTGTCCATCGGTCTGTGGGTGACAAGTTGTAGAGAAAAATATTTTTGTTCCTAGTTTGTTCCACAAGACTCTCCAAAAATGATTAAGGAACTTAACATCCCTATCCGTGACTATACTCTTAGGAACCCCATGTAAGCGCACGACTTCCCTAAAGAAAATATCAGTTATGTTGGTAGCATCATCAGTTTTGTGGCATGGTATGAAATGTGCCATTTTACTAAAGCGATCTACTACCACAAAAATCGAATCTCTTCCCTTCTTAGTCCTAGGTAATCCTAAAACAAAATCCATAAAGATATCGACCTAAGGTTCACTAGGGAAGGGTAAATGCATATATAATCCATGGGGTTTAATCCTAGATTTTGCCTTCTTGCAAGTAATGCATCTACTACAAACCCGAGCCACATCAATCTTCATCTTAGGCCAATAGAAATGTTCACTTAAGATTTTGCAGGTCTTTTTAACCCCAAAATGACCCATTAAACCTCCACTATGGGCCTCTCTCACAAGTAACTCTCTCATTGAACACCTAGGGACACACAATTTATTTTTCCGAAATAAGTAGTCATCATGTTTAAAGAATCTATCCACAACCCCCTTACCACATGAATCATAAATACCAGTAAAGTTCGGATCATTAGCATACATGTCCTTAATATATTCAAATCCAAGCAATTTAGCATTCAAAGAAGTTAAAAGGACATACCTTCGAGACAATGCATCTGCCACCACATTTTCCTTACCTTGTTTGTACCGGATGACATAGGGAAATGTTTCGATGAACTCTACCCACCTCGCATGTCTCTTACTCAGCTTAGCTTGACCCCTCAAATGCTTCAAGGATTAATGATCAGTGTGTATCACGAACTCCCGGGGCCACAAGTAATGTTGCCCTATCTCCAAAGAGTGCACAAGTGAGTACAACTCCTTGTCATATGTGGGGTAATTAAGAGCAGCACCTTTTAGCTTTTCACTAAAATAAGCTACTGGCCTTCGATCTTGCATTAAAACAGCTCTAATGCCTACCCCTGAGGCATCACATTCAATCTCAAAAGCCTTGTCAAAGTTAGGAAGTGATAAAATCGGTGCTTTACACAACATATTTTTGATAGTCTCAAATGCATGCTTATGTTCTACTCCCCATTCAAACCCTACACTTTTTTGACAATTTCTGTGAGTGGTGCGGCAATTGTGCTATAGTCCTTAACAAAACGCCTATAAAAACTAGTCAAGCCATGAAAACTTCTAACCTCAGTTTGCTTTTAGGTGTTGGTCATTCTTTAATAGCTTTGACTTTCTCTTCATCTACTTCTATCCCCTTAGCACTAACCATATAGCCAAGAAATACAACTTTTTCCATGCAAAAACTATAATTTTTAAAATTAGCAAAAAGTTGTTCTTGCCTCAAAACCACAAGCACACAAATAACATGCTCCTCATGTTCATTCAAAGTTTTACTATAAATCAAGATATCGTCGAATTAAACTACAATGAATTTACCTATAAATTCACGTAAAACATGATTCATTAAACGGATAAATGTGCTAGGTGCATTAGTAAGACCAAACGACATAACTAACCATTCATACAAGCCATATTTAGTTTTAAAAGCAGTTTTCCACTCATCTCCTTCCTTCATTCGAATTTGATGATAACCAATCTTAAGATAAATTTTACTAAATATGCTAGAGCCATGCAATTCATCCAACATATCATCTAACCTAGGAATAGGACGATACTTTACAGTTATGTTGTTGATGGCTCTACAATCAACACACATTCTCCAAGTCTCGTCCTTCTTTGGTACAAGTAACACGTGTACGACACATGGACTCATGATCTCCCTTATGTACCTCTTGCTCATCAATTCCTCCACTTGCATTTGAAGTTCCTTCGTCTCCTAGGGATTACTCCTATAGGCCAGACAGTTTGGAATGACTGCTTCAGGTACAAAATCAATCTGATGCTCAATACCTCGAATGTGTGGCAACCCACTAGGTATATCCTCCGGAAATATATCAAATTCCTGCAAGAGAGAAATAACCAAACTAGGGAGGGATGTGTTAGTTTCCTCAAGGGCAAGGAATGAATCCTTGTACAATAAAAGGACCATTGATCGATTTTCCACGAAAGCCTTCTTGATTTCACTACTTTTGGCATAAAAACTCACTCTTGGTTTTTCTTTTCTGGCACTCTTCGCTCCCTCTCCTTTTTCTGAGGTATGTACCCCAACACTCTCTTTTTTCTCTCGCCACTTCTTTTTCTGGAGTCGTGGCTCCAACCCTCTTTTCCTCTCCTTTTTCTGAGGTCTAGCCTCAACTCTTTTTTTTTTTCAAGTTTCCTCACCTTTTGTTCTTCATCATTTTTCAATTTAACTTGATCTGCATAAACTTGTGATGGTGTCAATGGTGTAAGTGTAATATTTCTCCCATCCTTGGTAAAACTATATCTATTTTTATACCCGTCATGTGTCACGTTCCTATCATATTGCCAGGCCTACCCAAAAAAATGTGCCCGGCTTGCATAGGAACCACATCACACATCACTTCATCCACATAGCTACCAATCGAAAAATTCACTAACACCCTCCTATTTACCTTAATTTCACCACTATCATTTAACCACTGAAGTCTATAAGGTGATGTATGCTTCAACAATGGTAATCCTAATTTCTCAATTAGTGTGGTGCTAGCAACATTTGTACAACTACCACCATCAATAATCATACTACATACCTTGTCTTGGATGCGACACCGTGTATGAAATATGTTCTCCCTCCGTTGCTCTACGTCATCCATGTTGACTTGAGCACTAAGGGCTCGCCTTACTACAATAACGGCCCATGCTCCCCGGATAACAATTCTTGATTATCACTAGCTTCCTCCAAAGTGGGCATGTTGCTATAGTCCTCTTCATCGCTGCCACTTTCCCAAGCTCCTTCCACTCGCATGGTAATGACACGCCTATTAGGGCATTGAGAAGCCACATGTCCTCTTCCCAAGCATTTGAAGCATTGGATATCTCTACTCCTAGATGGTTGAGACTCCCCTTTGGGTGGAAATTTGTTAACGGACTTCTCCTTTCCCTTGGGTACCTCAATCTTCCCCTTCGAAATAGCCCCAGCTCCTTTATTTTCCCACCTCGGCTTCCAAGACGGATTAGAGCTCGAAGAACCCGACTGATACTTAGTTGTCCCTTTTCTCTTCAATTGCTTCTCCACTTTCATGGCCATATGTAGCATAACTTCTAACTCCACATAGTGTTGCAATTCGACCACATTTTCTATTTCTTTATTCATCCCATTCAATAAACGAGCCATAGTGGCCTCCTCATCCTCCTCCACATTGGCTCTAAGCATTAACATTTCCATCTCCTTATGATAATCCTCGACACTCTTAGCACCTTGGTAAAGACTTTGTAATTTTTTATGAAGTTCCCTATGGTAATGCCTAGGGATAAATCTCTTCCTCATGACCGCCTTTAATTCACCCCATGTACTAATAGGTCTCTCACGATTTCGCCTCCTAGAAGTTTCTAATTGATCCCACCAAGTAAGTGCATAATTAGTGAATTCAAGAACCGCAACCTTAACCTTTTTCTCCTCCGTATAGCTGTAGCAATCGAATATGAACTCAATCATTTTCTCCCACTCTAAATATTGTTCCGGATCACTCCGACTCTTAAAGGAAGGAATTGTTGTTTTGATATTACTCATGCCACGATCCGGTCGATCCCCAACAACCTCTCTACCTCGTCGTTCATGCCTAACCTCTTTGTCCATAAGTGCCCCTTCATCATATCCATCAAATTCATCTTCTTCCTCCGTCTCTATCCTATGACCACGCCCCACTTGTCTCTGCACATTGGGCGCTTCCCTAGGCCGCTCTAACATTTCAATCCTTCTCGACATATCCCCAAGCATTTTCTCAAAGCGTTGTGCCAACTCTTCCACCATGTTGACTTGATCGTCGTTCTTTGTTGTAGTAGAATTTTTCGACATCCTAAAACTAAGTAATATATGCCTCACGTGTATTTCGCTCGTGTATCACTCAATTTTTGGCTTTTACCTCTATTGATCTCACATTTCTGCCTTTTTCTACTCAATGGCTTTCACCCCAAATGCTTCAAAGAACGAATCCGAACTCAAACAAGTTTAAGCCTGAATGATTCAATTCGAGTATGAGTGAGAATTTATGATCTTATTGGAAAACTCGGAGAAGACCTTGAGATAATGGAATCTAACTCTATAAATGACTTGACACTTTTATGGAAACTAAGATTGATTCAAGAAGGTAATTCTTGAAATCAAATAACAATTTTCTTCTTTGCTGTTGAAATTTTCATTTTTTTTTATATTCTCGAAAATTCAACTACGAGAACAAGGAAACAAACGAAATTTTATTTGAATACCAAACGAACGAAATTTTCTTCTTTGCTGTTGAAATTTTCATTTTTTTTTATATTCTCGAAAATTCAACTACGAGAACAAGGAAACAAATGAAATCTTATTTGAATACCAAACGAAGGAAATAACGACTTTTGAATTTTTTTGTGACACTTTTGGATTAAAGACTCAAGAACCTGAAGAACACAAAGAACTAAAATCAAGAAAACTCAAGAAACAAAATAAAGATATAACCTTGATTTTTGGAGCCTAAGCTCTGATACAGTTACGCAACCTACAAAATAGTGAATCGACCCAAGAACGCCAAGAAACCACGATTTATGAATCCAATTAAAATTAATTGAACCAAGCAACCAATACGATCACAGGGATATATTGACCTCTTGATCATAAGCAATATTAATTCTCACCGAGATTTGAACAAATAAGAATAACCCGCAAGTTCGAATTGTGTTCAATGAAGAACGAAATTAAAAGCAATTAGCCTCACAGTAATATCAATAATTGTCTTCCTAATAATGAAAATTACATTCCTATAAATAGGGCCAAATTCTGGTTTAAGAGCCCTAATTAAATAAGGAATGAAATTGCTAAAAATATGGAAAGAAATAAAAATATTAAAATTACGCGCATTAGCGGTTACGGTGGTGACCTTATTCTTTACGGCCGGAAGAAGCTTTTTGTTTAACAGTTACGGCCTTGAGACTTAATTTACGGTCGTAAGTCATATTTTCTGAAAATCTTGTTTTCAACCCGAGGCTGCATTACGGCCGTGACACATGTGAGTTACGGCCGTAAGTCCAACTTTCCAAAATTTCAGTTTTCAGCAGTGGACTCGTTACCGCCGTAATAAATATAGGTTACGGCCGTAAATCTGAAACTTCACAATTTCCTTCGGCTGCTTGAATGAGGTTGATCAACTCGTCGTTTTGGCTCGGTCCCAACATGGAACTTGCTTATTTTGATGACACGAACATTATTTTGGCCATTGTTTCTTGTACTAACTTGTCCAATGCTTCGTTGGCCTTCCTCGTTTGTAATCGAGTCATCGATCCTCCTTTGATCATCAACAGATCTTTGCGTGTTTAGTGACTCCCAGCTGGTCGTGGGGCAGATAGATGTCACATTTGAAAGATAAGAGGAGAAAATGAGTCTGTATTGCCTACGTGTTCATGACCTTTAGAGAATGTTCAAAAGTTGCGAGATCGTTAAAATACCCCAATCAGAAAATATCAAAGCCGAAGCTCTTTTGTGGTTGGTATTCACAAGCATTGACAATCTTGAAATAACAATTCATATGAAATATGTGTCACAACCCAGCATAGCCCCGAAGCCTATAGTCACGGACATTGATCATGCGCCCTCCTAGATGGATCCTATTATAAAGTATATATCAGACGGGACCCTACCTGAAAATCTAAAGGAAGCTAGGAGCATCAAACAAAGATTTGCTAGATATCGCTTTACGCTGCCCTATCTCAGATGCCATAAAACTTCAGAAGCTGCTCAAGCTCTTGCAGAAGTAAATGAAGGAATATGTGGGAATCATCAAGGTGCCAGGGCCTTGGCTTATAAACTCCTCAGATATGGGTACTATTAGCCAACCATGAGGAAGGATGCCATGGATTATATGAAAAAGTGCGATAAGTGCCTGGGACATGGAAACATCATACACATATCAGCCAAGGAACAAACTTCTATCCAGTGACTAGGACCTTTTGAACAATGGGGGATCGACATCCTGGGCCCTTTTCCCTTAGCACGAGGACAATTAAAGTTCATAGTAGTGGCAGTAGAATATTTCACCAAGTGGGTGGAAGCAGAGCCCCTAGCAACAATTTTAGAACCCAAGCTCAGATCTTTTGTCTGGAAATCCATCATATGCAGCTTCGAACTTCCAAAGGTATTGATAACGGATAATGGCAGGCAGTTTGACAAAGTGCAGTTTAAAAAAATTTGTGAAAACCTACACATTGACCATCGTCTGACATCGGTTGCGCATCCCCAGAGCAATGGACTTGCAGAAGTGACGAACAGGATATACTCCAAGACCTTCGCACGAGGGTAGGAGAATCTCGAGGTTCATGGCCCGATGACCTGCCAGCCATTATCTGGTCTTACAGGACCTCGCATCGCATAGCAACAGGGGAAACTCCATTCATGCTTGCTTTTGGAATAGAAGCAATAATTCCCATTGAAGCTGGCATACCAAGTTACAGGCGTCTTTTCCAGAATGGTAAAATTGAAGGTACAAGTGAACGCCTCGACCTACTAGAGGAAGTTCGTGAACAGGCCAGTGTGAAGATAACATCTTATCAGAGCAAAAAAACCAAGTATTTTAATAGTAAAGTCACCCCAAGAAGGTTCAGAGCAGAAGACCTCGTACTGAGAAGGGCAGAAGCAGCTGGTCATCCCCAAGGAAAACTTGGGCCAACCTGAGAAGGACTCTATGAGGTCATACGACGGACTCGAGGAGGCTCATACAGCTTGCGAGATCTTCCAGGAACAAAACTTTCACGACCCTAGAATGCAAGCAACCTGAAAATCTACTACAAGTAACGAGATCGAACACTTTAGCTCACCCCCTTTAATTCTTTGTACTTTATTTTAAGTCTAGTTCTGTTTTCATTTTTGGCCTGCACGCCAAATTTTATTTCGAAAAAAGTTATCTCTGTAAATAAAAGAAAAGTTCTCCATTAATTGTTTTACTCCAAAGCCTTGCTCACGAGTAAGCACCTAAAATCCTTGCCCACGAGCAAGCACCTAAAAGCCTTGCCCACGAGCAAGCACCTCAAAGCCTTGCCCACGAGCAAACACTCAAAGCTTTGCTCATGAGCTAGAGCTCCTAAGCCTTGCCCACGAGCAGGCACTCACAGCCTTGCCCACCAGCAGGAACTCAATGCCTTGCCCATGAGCAAGCATCCCAAGGCTCTAACCCTGAATATCAAAAATAATGCCCAAAATCCGTCAACTTATAACCATGCTCGGGATAGATAGTGGCCAGGGTTAGTGCATATTCATTACGTAAACCAAGATCATGTTAAAACATGTTATTTACATTAGCACTGTTCGGGTTAGTACAAGTTTATTACGTTAATCATGATTGTGCTCATGTGCATTAAGTGTTCATACACATTGCATAATCAAACATTAAAAGCTTGTGTCAAACACTTTGAACAAAGTATTTCATTAAATCTAAAAAAGATTACATCAAGTTCGAGGTCAGGGGATAACAACTACGAAGGATTTTTCCCATGATAAAAAATCTCGAGCTCGTCACCTGAGCCATCGTCAAGACCATCATCTGACTCTGAAAGCATAAGGCCTTCCGTAAGCTCCAGGTCACCTCGTATGTCCTCGGTATCAACCTCATTTTTCTCAGCAATGCTCGAGATTGCTTGAAAGCATAATTGTAGGACCCCGAGGCATATTCCCCCTGCATGAGCCCAAACTCCTCGGACTTCTTGAAATCTTCAATGGACAAAGTTCGAGCGCTGGCCAGCTTTTCCTCAAATTCTTTCTGAGAGCGTTCAAGCTCAAGCCTCAGTTCCTCCGCCTGGTCCCTAGAATCCCCGAGCTGCTCCCTCGGAGCCTCATGCTATTTTTTCAGCTCCTTGTTCTCATCCCCGAGCTATCCAATCTTGAGCTCGCGGATGGTGATGTACTTCTCCAACCCCTCAACATGATTGGAGTCATCCATTACCCTAAGGGCTATGCCTTGGATAATGTTCAATGCCTGCACCATAAGTAAAAAATGAGCCCGGGAAAAGAAGATGAATTTTCAAAGAAGGATCAATCCTTAACCTATTGAGCACGGCCTCCATGTGCCTAAGGCCCAAACTCGGGCTAATTTCCCTCCTATACTTCTCAAATTTGTCAGGTGACTGAGAGGCATCTTTGGTGGAGTCATCCTCGAGGTCAGCAACGCCGGGGAATATTTTAGCGGGAGATTTGTGAGGAGGAGGAGGGATGTCCTGGGGATCATCCATGTGCAATGTGTTTGAACCCTACCCTGGGCCACTAGGCACGCGAGGCCTCTTTTTTCCCTTCTTCGTCGCCGGGGGCAGGCCAGAAGCCCCGACCTTTCCCTTGATAAAATTGTTCAACCTTGAAGGATCAAACGTCATGTTATCTGCAAAAAACAAAGGCATAAGAATGAGCATAGCTAAATAAATAAAAATACTCAATAGAATAGCCAAGTCACCTACCCCCGAAGTTAATGACTCCAGCATGATTGAGGACCTCTTCCCCAATTAGATCATCCAAATTACCAACTAGAAGCTCTAGACCCTCGAGCATCTGCCTATCTCGCTCTAAAGCCTCAAAGAAGGCCTGCTCCTAGTTAAACTTAGCAGCATCGGGAACAACCCACCCAGATGACTAGGCTCCTGAGGGGCAGCATAAAAATACCTTTCTTTCCAACCCCGAAGTGAACTTGGCATCCTCGGTAACTTAAATCTACCCCGACTAGACAGGTAGATGAAGCATGAAAAATGAGGTAATTCCGTAATTGTTTCAGCTCAAACACCATTCTACAAAGGTCAAGTCAAGGCTCTATGCCTAAGAACCTACAGGAAATGAAAAAATACACGAGCATTCTCCAACCGTTAGGCACTAGTTGCCCCGGACACATGGAGTGCTCTAGCAGAAAACCAAGGAAAAAGGGGTGCAATGGCCACCTAAGCCTCGCCTTCAAGGCGTCCCTGTAAACCGAGAACTCCCCATCCCGTGCTATTATCACTTTGTCCTTGGGGGTGGGTGCCCTAACGTCACATCGGGGCATTAACCCAAACTCCCTAGCTATTTCTATAATCTTATGTTCCTTGTATACACATCTAAGCTTGGGGAGTGTGAGAGGAACATCGTTCTCACCTTGAGCGTGAGGCCTAACATCTACGGGTTCAATAATCGGGATTATAGAATTCCCTACATACTCGGGCCTACTATCCTCACTACTAGAAGAACTCGAATTGATACCACTACTCGAGCTACTGCTGGTACTAGACATTCCTTAAAACTAGCAAAGTTGATTAACTTAAAAGCTCGAAGTTCTTACCTTGAAGATGAGCAAAACAAAAACCCTCTTTAAGCCCGAGCACGATATCAACTGTCTCACTCTTTGTAACGAGTGAGAATGAGAAGAAAACTCTATTTATAGGAGGGTATTCCACGAATACCAAAGGTCACATGATCTGAACCGCCAAACGAAGTCACACGTCACGTATTTGCAGCCCACGTGACAAATGTCACGTTTTTGTAGGAAGACGAGCCTCTCTTAAAGGACCGTTGTGGCAAGTCAAGTTAATCCCTATTGATCTTATTTACAGATAAAGCGCATCCACCTCTCCCCGATCTCGAGCTTGGATGCGCGGGGCCAGTGATGATCGACATGCACCTCGAGCTTGACCAGATTATGTAACCCCGACCATCACCATAATCCAGTTGAAAATATTTCATCCCCGAGGACTCTTGATAACCCCGAGCACCCTAATTACCCCGAGGGCTAGATCACACCTTTGGCTCCACGATCTACTCGGGGAAATAACTGCTTGTGGAGATCCCAAGCACGACTGGGGGATCCCCTATTTGACACAGAATATCTGTCTTCTAAAGGCAGTAGGACTCGTATCCTTTTCCAACAATCTAACAACATTATCCCTAAAAAACAGGAGAACATCTAGTAGGAGTTGTGCCTAAATTCAAGCATTCGAATTTTACTAGAACTCAACTTAGCATCTCTATAAATACATGCCTCTTAATCATAATTCAAGTATGCAATTATTATTTTTCTGAGTATAGCATCTTCCATAAATTTCCTTCTTCTCTTTACTGACCTAAGCATCGGAGGGACGACGAGGACACACCTCCTCGCCTTTGTTGCAGGTATTCGGAGATCCAGATCGTGCTTATTTGTTGTTCGGGCTCGGAGTATTTCAGGTGCGAATTTTTAGCATCATCACTCATGTTTTACTCTAATTTGATTGATTTCGTTTTGGTTAACTTTTAATACCAGCGAAAATTTCCTGGGTTCCCATTATCTGTGCCTTTCCGTACCATATTTCTTCTAATTTATGATTGGTAAAACCAAATATGGGTGAAGGAACTTTAATAAACTAATAAATTAAGAGGTTGAATTTTTTATACACTGACCACTGACTTCAATATCACAAAGATTTTTGAATGTATATTTGAATTAATTTGTTTATGAATCTCTGCTTGGAGAAGTTACCTCTTCTAGTGCCTGTGTTTTCTTTAAAGTTTTGATGATTGTTGGTTTTCTTATTTTCAAAATTTTTAGTGCCTTCAAGTCTGCTTTTTTTATTTTTATATAAATTTTTTAGAATCCTTTGACAAATCCTCGCCGCTAGGTTTGAAAATGAGTTGGATCTCCATTCAACAATGGTGAGAATTCCGATTCTTTGGCATTTTTTATATTTATTTTTAATTGGCCTCTGTTAAATATTATTCTGATTTTGTATAGTAATTAATTTGATTGAATTTTGTGGTTTTATCTGAAATGAATTAATCTCATTAATTTGAAGGAAAAGTTGTACGGCATATTATAACTAAGCCTCTATTCGGAGGCTCTGTTGCAGAGAAAAAAATAGATTTTTTTAATTTTTTCACGTATCTTGAGTTGTTTTGGAGGGTTAAAAATTGAAGAGAAAAAAGATGTGTAGTTAAAAAACTGTATTGAAAATTGTAGTGTTTATAAACCAAAAAAAAACCGTGGATCCGAACACAGGCTAAAACAAACTACGAGCTTTCTTAAATAACGACCTCAAGATTCAGGGAAAGGTGAACCCTACTCAACGTGAGGCTCTGACTGTGGTCTGTGCTCAGGTAATATCAACTAGAATAATGATTGACAAATCATTAACAAACTCTTTAGGATTTTTTTACTTAGTAACTGTCAATTCTAAGAATTATATTTCACGCCTTCCAGGTAGGGGTCAACCCGGTTAGGATTTGACAGTTTGTAGCAAAATTTCAAATCAAACCGTTTAAAACGGTTTGAAAATCTTTCAAACCAAACCAAACCATTTTTTGTGGTTTGGTGAGGTTTAAAATCACGGTTTGCAATTAAATAAATTAGTATATCCCGAACCAAGTCACATTCTTGTAGGATAATGCAAGAATGAATGATTAATCTACCAATAGCAAAAATCACAGATTTCATAATCGATACACAACAATGAGTGAATGATCAACACCAACTTTGTGGTAGATAACAAAGAAATACCTATCGATCATTACGTAGATTACGTCAAAAGGTGTTCTTGGATTTTTTTTTCGAGATGCAACTCATATTGGTAAGGGATTACTACGGAATATTGTAACTACAAATGAAACTTACTTGTTCAGAACCATTCACATAATAAAAGACAACACACTAAGTTACTGCAAGAGTATTTATACTATTCGGTATGCTATAAATATGTGTTATACTGAATTTCTAATTTGTTTATAAAGTTATTCAATGGAAACTGCATGTCTCATTTTAACTTTTTTCCAACATTCAATAGTTCTAGTTGGGAATAAGGTTAGATCTTATAGGAGGGATCAAACATGCATAGATTAGTGCATAGCATTATTCCTGAAAAAAATCTCACATTTTTTACAATTGAAAGAGGCTAGAAATCTTTTTAAAACACGTCTAAATTTTGATAAAAGTTATTCTATAACTCATTTTTACTGGAAAAAGAAATCAAAGCAGCACTTAAAATGACGTAAATGTTTCAATAACAATCTGAATTTGATAAGCTATTCCTGCATTAATTTTTTTATAATTTGTTTAAAATTTGGCGGGTTATAGTTTCGACAATTGAAACCTAAATTAAACCATTTAAAGCGGTTTGAAAATTTTTCAAACCAAATCAAACCATTTCGCATTTGAAACCAAATCAAACCATATGTTGTGATTTGGTTCGATTTAATAGGTTGACAGTTTATTTGTTCACCCCTACTTCTAGGTTATGGGAAATCATGTTGTTGTTACGGTGGGATCATCAAGTGACCATTTTGACCTGAATGTATTTAGGCCTATGATTACCAGTAATGTTTACATGTATGTTCCAGCATTTTATTTTATTTGGTTTCAAAACTTCAGAGTACAGTGCAATTTAGATCTTAAGGTTTCATTTGATAGTTTCCCAAGTGAATCCTGCTGCTTGCACACTCTATAGATAACATTGATCCAATTTTAAATAGTATTGAGAATGACATGAAAAGTCGAAATAAATAGGGAATTTCACTAAGTTGATTCTTAGGAAATGTCGAATCAAACCATTTGTCCTAGACAATATATAATTTGATTGTTATGAACAATTCTGAAATCTTTGTAGAAAGAGTAAATCATTAGTTCCTATTGTACGTTGTGAATCCCGCAAGTGTATGAGATCGTTGACAAGTAATAATTGTGATGAGTTGAGAGTTATCATTTCCACAAGGAATAAGATCTAGTCCTAACTATCAATTTATCGTCGATTCAATTAATGGAAACAATTAAAATAAAAAGATGATTTTGTTTGTCTATTCTAAAAATCGCGATGAATAAATAATAAAAAAATAAAAATGTTGGGGAGTTAAAATATGAATGGGGAGCATGTATTGGAAATCCAAATCCACTTGTTATCACCTATCTCAATTCATCAATTTGTAGTTTAAATCATTCATGCGTTACTTGACAATCGATAATTCTCATGCAATTAATTTTCTTTTCGAAGACAAATTAAATATATCCTAAATATGAAACGAATTTATTCCTAATCCGAATATGAACGTTTAGAACGCATTAAATCACACAATTATTAATTAGATTGCACATGTCATAGTATTATTCCTAACATCTAGTGTTCATGTGTTGGTCATGCAATGTTCAAACCTATTGTGACTTTTTCAAGACTAGAACAAGCAACAATATATTTAATTGGTGGCCACTCAATCAAATAATAACAATAAATGATGCAACATCAATCAAGACAACACAGGAAATACCTAAATTACTTGTTCTTGAATTAAAACAAATAAATAACAAGTTTCATCATCATCCAATACATAAGAGTATTTAGCCTAATATTAATTGATGAATAATCAATAAAAGAATTGGTAAACATCACCCGGTTAATCCCAAAAAATCTGCCTTTATTTCACCAATATATATCCCAGGCTGCTCCTCTTTTTATTTCTCCTCGGAGTTGCCGACTTCCTTGTTAATTTCAGCCGAGATCTGTCTTTTTAATCCCACTGAAGGCTCCACTTTTAATCCCAGCAGGCTGCCTTTATTCTTCAATTAATTCTCTGTTAACTCCTTCCTATTGCCGTGTGTATATATGTATATAATCTCCCAATCCCAACTTTGTCTCTCCCAAAAAAAAAAATGGCAGCCGACTAGCTTTTGAGATGTATATATTCTACCATCTTCCCCCAAAGTATTCTTAGGAGGCTCCACAATTTATGTATTTCACTCTATTTTAAGTTCCAACCTCACTTAAGGGTGAACGAGGTCCGATTTGGACGATTTTTAACATATTATCAAACCAAACAATTTCAAGCGGTTTGACAATTTTTCAAACCAAATCAAACCAAATAATTTTTTGCGATTTGGTTCGTTTTAAATCGCAGTTTACCTATCGACATAATATAACATATTTTAGATGTTAAATTAATTCGTATTTTTTTAATTTATAAAGCTAAAATAAGTTAATATATAAGATAAAACGGAAACTAATAAGATATAAGAACATAATATAGGTTTAACACTCAGAATTGTATCAGTTCAGTTCCAATCTTGTTTCCAAAATGGTTTCCTGGGATAATGCATTGAATTGGTATTAATGAGGAAAGGAAGAACATAATCAATCTAAAATTTACATCCGTGAAATCAACCAGAAGAAAATACAAGCATATATCAAATCATAAAGCATTTAACAACAAATTGAGCTCTCTCGGATGACGTCACACGACAATAGGTTTAACACTCAGAATTGTAATATAATTATTACCCTTGAAAGGTAAAGATATTTTCACAATCACCAGGGACTTAAGAGTTAGAGTTAATAGAATAAAGTATTTTGGAAAAATTGTTGACAATATTAGGCAACTATATGTTCATAACGTGTGTCCACATTCTAATAATATTGACTTATTTTATTTTCTTTATAATTTAATAAAATTAATTTTTTTAATTTAAAAATATAAAGGCGGTTTGGTTTGGTTTTTTGCGGTTTTCGAAAATCAAAATTTAAACCAAACCATTTTGAAACGGTTTGGTTCGGTTTGAGGAAAAAAAAATCATGAATCCACCCGATTTCAAAACCAACGGTTTCTAACCAATGATTTATGTTTGATTTGCGGTTTCTCGATTTTTTTGTGCAGCCCTAACCTCACCCACTCGGCTGCCTACTTCAAATTTCGCCAAGAAGTGTGTTATGTCTATCTACCCAAGGATTCCACCAATTAGGTCTCTCTCTCTATAATCCAAAAAGAAAAGAAGTCTTTCTTGTATGTATGTCTTCTGTCGAGAATTGATTTAGCCAAAGGAGTCCTTTCTTTCAATCCATTAAAGGCCCATTAGTGTAGGATTTAACTTAAGTTCACCATTCTTCCAAATATGATAATTTGATCCTTGTGCAATTAAATTCTTCAAATTTTAGATTTATGCACTTGAGCCCTTGAATTTAAGAATTTCTCCCATTAAGCTCCAAATTGATTCTCGAACCTCATTTTCCCCGTCCATCTATGAATTTTTTGCAATTTAGTCCTTTTGTACGATTTTAGTCAATTTTATCCGTTTAGCCTCCAAGTGCATCCAAAATTAAATTTTTCCTAAACAAATAAATAATTAGCAATATAATATTCTAAAACACTTATGATTGTCTAAATTTAAAATCAAGATAAGTATGAAAAACGTACTTATCAAACCCCCAAACTTAAACTCTCGTTCGTCCTCGAATAAGATAGAATCAAACTAATTAATCAAAATAACAAAGTAAAAATATTTATAAAATATTTATATCATGTCAACATGTTTACCATATGCCTCAACAATTCAGATCAATTTGTACTTCAGCAAGATTTATGAACAATAAAGCAAAATAATTCGAGTTATCCCATACCAGATTTTCAAGTGTGTGTGTGAATAACCAAGGCCAAACTCCTACTCATTTAAAGGATACATTTAACACTGTGTATCTTGTTATGCATAATCAAGCCCGAATCTCATGTGGTCAACCCTATTTATCTAATGATTTTCCTTTCAACGCTCATGAATGATCACAACTTACTGCTTTTCTCTCGAATCCCAATGTTTCTTCTATTCATGTGGTTTCTAAACATAAAAAATTTGCATTTTTCTACACCAGATGGTCAGAATTAGCTAAGTCTGCCCAAACAATCAATGGTAAGCGGTTCCCTAATCCATGCCTTTAGTATCAAAGTCTCAATTAACAAGCTTATACCAAAAATTTATTATTATTATTATTATTATTATTATTATTATTATTATTTTTTTTTTTTTTTTATGGACGACTTTTTCTTTTTATATCCATGTCTTTTACCATCTTTGTGCAATACTTTTCTCATTTACTTTCTATGTGACCCCCGTAGCGAGCTTTAGGTCGGTGACTCCCAAGTCAGACGACTTTAGGGCACCAGGTTTGAAACACCCTTCAGACTTAATTACTCGAGTCACACAGTCAACATCGAAAAGTTAAAGATGTTTTATTGTCTTATGTGTAAGTTCACTCTCCGTACTTGTTTTCTAATTGACCAATGTAGCGACCTTTAGGTCGGTGGCTCCCAAGCCAGACGACTTTAGGGCACCAGGTTTGAAAGACCCTTGGACTTAATTACTCAAGTAAAAAAAGCATTTGAAGAGTAGAATAAGACCTTCAGCCTTTTTCTGTTTTTATGCTAGCAATGGTTTATACCCGTTGACCGATACCTCTTCAACTAATGACACATTTCGGGAACTACAAACCCTTAAAAGTTTAAGCCTACCTTTACCACTTCTTTCCACCCCCAAACTGCTCTTGAGCAAGTTTAGTTTCTAAGTTTTAAAGGTTGGGATGTCTAATCATCTAAGTTTAGGGATTATTAAGTCATTCCTAAGTTCAAATTGCATAAATTTGCCCGCACATGTGTTAAACAAATCCCTACACAAGTAATAATCCAACAATGACTATGTGCGCATGAAGATGAAATCTAGCAAGTAATAACTAGTTCATAAAATTCATGTTTTCATGTTGTTCAAAATTCAAGCCAAAGCAAAATTTGATCCATACTATATCCTAGGCAATATGCATGTCAACAAAAATTTCAAAATTTTCAATTTTTTTTTTTTTTAAGATGCATGCTGAAAAAAAAAATTTGAAAAATGGACTAGAAAATTGGATTACCAACCCCCCAAACTTAAAATAATGTAGAGGTGGAGATATGCATTCCCAAAATTCCTTGAGCATCTTCCTGTTGCAGATCAGTCCTTTCAAGACAGAAATGAAATTCAAGCATTAGAAATGTTATTGGATGAAGATGTAAAAATAAATAAATAAATCAAACAAATAAATCAAACTAATGCATATAAAGCTGAATAAATAAAAGAGAAGAAAATTGGGTTGCCTCCCAACAAGCGCTTCTTTATAGTTATTAGCTTGACTTTGATTTTTTGACTACTTATGGTGGCTTGAAAAGAGAGTTTTCAGCTCTTCATTTTTTGCACATGCAGACATTCTCTTGTTCATTCATCAACCTCCACACTATCAAATTACCATTTTTATCCCTTCCAACCAGTCCACCATATCTATTATATCTTTTCCTAGTCTTATGACCTTTCAAATCTTCCTCTTCTTTAAGGCCAATCATTTTGCATTCCTCGAGATATGAAGGTTGTTTGAGTGCATTATTCATGCTGAAGCTTTGTTGTTTTTCCTCAACTTTCAGAATTATTTCACCCTTTTCAAAATCCATCAAAGCTCGTCTCGTTGCTAGGAATGGTCTTCCTAGGATCACTGGGATGTTCTGATATTCCTCTATATCCAGAACGATGAAATCAGCTGGAAAGATGAGATCTCCAACTTGATGAGTATATCTTCAATCACTCCGTAAGGGTACTTGAGTGTCCTATTAGCCAGTTGCAAGATTATTGAAGTTGATTTTGGATCTCCCAATCCTAATTTTCTAAAAATGGACAATGATATTAAGTTAATACTTGCTCCAGAATCAATTAAAGCATTTAAATTGTTTGAATTTCCTATAGAGCAAGGTAGTCTGAAACTCCCTGAATCTTTCAATTTAGGAGGAAGCTTATGATGTAGGATTGCACTGCATTCTTCTGTTAATGCCACTTCTTCATCTTGTGGCAACTTCCTCTTCTTTGTCAACATCTCTTTCAGAAACTTAGCATAGTTTAACATTTGCATTATGGCATCAATGAATGGGATGTTGATATGCAGTTGTTTGAGGGCATCCAAAAATTTCTTGAACTGCTTTTCCAACTTAGTATTCTGCAACCTTTGAGGAAATGGGACTGGAGGTGTGTGTTGATTAACAGGAACGGGTGTCTTGCCTTTTGGAATGTCTGATTGTTCTTTTTCGATTTCATTTTTTGATTTTTCATATTGAACCATTTGTTCCTTGTCCATTTGAGTTACCCGATCCCAATCAGTTGCTTTCTTCTTCACATTTATCTCTGGCAACTGAACTCCACACCTTGTAGTAATGGCATGAAGTTGTTCATCATTTGGCTGTTTTCGAAGCCTTTGGGGGAATGGAATAGGCGGTACATATGCTTTAACAGGTGGTGCAGCTATAATTGAAGGTGTCTCAGTAACAGCATAATTTATAGCTTCCACTGCCATTAACTGTTCCTTAGGATTCTCTCTGTGTTGCTTGGCAATGTTCCTTGATTTCGACTTGTTAATGCCACAGCCATCTGTCCCATTTGATTTTCCAAATTTTTTATTGCTGCCTGTTGGTTTTGAAAGACTTGTTCAGTCTTTGCCATATACTGTGCAAACATATCTTCAAATGATGGCTTCCTTGGTTGTTGTGATTGTTGATGTTGAAAACCTGGTGGTTTTGTTTGAAAATTTCCTTCATGGCCCTAACTTTGTTTGTTAGACCAAGAGAAATTATGATGATTCCTCCACCCTGAATTATATGTATTGGAATAATGGTCATTTTGATACTTTTGAAAATTCTGGGCGTAGCTGACCTCCTCATGTTGCATTCTATGTGTTGAGGCTAAAGGACAGCTAGCTGTAACATGATCTGCCCCGTATCATTCGCAAACTGGTGTTGGTTGTTGCACCATGTGCACATGTCCAGTTAAATTGTCCAGCTTTTTTGATAGAACTTCCATTTGAGCTGCCAATTGTGTAACTACATCGACATTGTGGATACCAGATGTCTTTCTTGGAATTTTCCTTTCAGTATGCCATATCGCCTGGTTCTCCGCAATTCTCTCATATAGTTCATGTACTCGGTCAATATCCAATCTCATTACTGATCCCCCCTGTCGAACCATCAAGCATATTGCGGTATTCAGGATGCAATCTTAAATAAAAGATGTAAACCTGAACATTTTTGGGAATGTCCAGATTTGGACACTTTCGAAAATAGTCCTTAAATTTCGTCCATGCTTCAGGGTAGCTCTCAAGGTCTCGTTGTTTGAAAGTGTGAACTTCGTTTCTGATTTGGAGAACTCGAGATGGAGGGAAAAATTTCATGGTGAATTTTTGCACCATATCATTCCAAGATACAATGCTTCCGGGAGCTAATGAGCTTAGCCATTCCCTTGCATCATTATCTTTTAAAGCGTGGGGAAACAAACGCATTAGAAAAGCGTCTGCTGACATCCCTTCATGACTGATTACATTGCATAGCATTAAAAATGCTTGAATGTGCTCATGTGGATTTTCAGTCGCCTTACCAAAGAACTTGATGTCTTGATGATTTTGAAATAAGTTTATGACATCAGGCCTAAGGTGGTAATTTTCCTGCCCGAATGATGGATAAACAATTGTTTTTTGTACAGGGGCGGGCGCGGGATTTACATAATCCCCAACCAGAGCTTGAGCATTATCGAGAACTGCTCCTGGTTGAATTTGCACTTCTTGGTCATAAGGAGCAAGTGACAATTGGTTTTGATTAGGATTTTGATTATTTGCCATATCCCTATTTTCTCTTTGCTCTCTTCTACGTTGTCTAAAGATTCTTTCTATTTCAGGATCTATTGGTAATAGTTCAGGCTCGTTAAAACCTAGCATATACTACTCAGTGACCAATATGAAGAGAAAAACAAGGAATTCTGAATAACCAAAATAAAATAAAAATAAAAATAATGAAAACTAAAAACTAAAAATTAAATTTTAATTGAATTAAAAGTAAACTAATAATTATACTAAATCCGTTATTCCCCGACAACGGCGTCAAAAACTTGTTCGGTGTGAATCCCGCAAGCGCACGAGATCGTTGACAAGTAATAATTGTGATGAGTTGAGAGTTATCATTCCCACGAGGAATAAAGTTTAGTCCTAACTATCAGTTTATCGTCGATTCAATTAATGGAAACAATTAAAATAAAAAGATGATTTATTTTTTATTTTTTATTTTGTCTATTCTAAAAATTGCGATGAATAAATAATAAAGAAAATAAAAATGTTGGGGAGTTAAAATATGAATGGGGAGCATGTATTGGTAATTCGAATCCACTTGTTATCACCTATCTCAATTCATCAATTTGTAGTTTAAATCATTCATGCGTTACTTGACAATCGATAATTCTCATGCAATTAATTTTCTTTTCCAAGACAAAGTAAATCTATCCTAAATATGAAACGAATTTATTCCTAACCCGAATACGAATGTTTAGAACGCATTAAATCACACAATTATCAATTAGATTGCACATGTCATAGTATTATTTCTAACATCTAGTGTTCATGTGTTGATCATACAATGTTCAAACCTATTGTGACTTTTCCAAAACTACAACAAACAACAATATATTTAATTGGTGGACACTCAATCAAATAATAACAATAAAGCATGCAAGATCAATCAAGACAACACTGGAAATACCTAAATTACTCGTTCTTGAATTAAAACAAATAAATAACAAGTTTCATCATCATCCAATTCATAAGAGTATTTAGCCTAACATATTAATTGATGAATAATCAATAAAAGAATTGATAAACATCACCCGGTTAATCCCAAAAAATCTGCCTTTATTTCACCAATATACATCCCAGGCTGCTCCTGTTTTTATTCCTCCTCGGAGCTGCCGACTTCCTTGTTAATTTCAGCCGAGATCTGTCTTTTTAATCCCACTGAAGGCTCCACTTTTAATCCCAGCAGGCTGCCTTTATTCTTCAATTAATTCTCTGTTAACTCCTTCCAATTGCCGTGTGTATATATGTATATAATCTCCCAATTCCAACTTTGTCTCTCCTCCCAAAAAAAAAAAAAAAATGGCAGCCGACTTGCTTTTGAGATGTATATATTCTACCTTCTTCCCCCAAAGTATTCCTAGGCGGCTCCACAATTTATGTATTTCACTCTTTTTTAAGTTCAAACCTCACCCACTTGGCTGCCTACTTCTAATTCCCCCAAGAAGTCTGCTATGTCTATCTACCCAAGGATTCCACCAATTAGTTCTCTCTCTCTAATCCAAAAAGAAAAGAAGTCTTTCTTGTATGTATGTCTTCTGTCGAGAATTTATTTAGCCAAAGGAGTCCTTTCTTTCAATCCATTAAAGGTCCATTAGTGTAGGATTTAACTTAAGTTCACCATTCTTCCAAATATGATAATTTGATCCTTATGCAATTAAATCCTTCAAATTTTAGATTTATGCACTTGAGCCCTTGAATTTAAGAATTTTTCCCATTAAGCTCCAAATTGATTCTCGAACCTCATCTCCTCGTCCATCTATGAATTGTTTGCAATTTAGTCCTTTTTGTACGGTTTTAGTCATTTTTTTTTCGTTTAGTCTCTAAATGCATCCAAAATTGAATTTTTCCAAAACAAATAATTAGCAATATAATATCCTAAAACACTTATGATTGTCCAAATTTAAAGTCAAGATAAGTATGAAAAATGTACTTATCACCTATCATGGGGTGAGATGGTTAAAGTCTGGGGAATGCAGTTCTTCTTTTGGCTGCAAAAGTTGAGGAGACTCAAATGCCTCTCCTTAGACTTCCAAGTATGTAAAAATTTAAACTTCAATGGATCTCTTCTTAAATGCTTCATTTTATTTATAAATACTATCTGTAGATTGGTTAGATGCTTTTGTAGATTGGTGGAAAAGCCTAAATATATGTTTAAGGCAAAAACTATTCAGGTAATGGAAATTTTAGCTCTGTCCACACTGCAATGGAAGATGAATCCAGCTACCCCAATTTCATTTCTTGATTACATAGCAAGGAATATGTGATTGAAGAGCAATTTGTGCTATGAATTTCTCAAGAGATGCGAGTGCTTGCTTTTGTCCATCATTTTTTGCAACTCTTTTGATAATTCATCACTTCTTATCAAAGTTTTTCCGTGTGGGTTTCTTTGCTTATTCCTCTAGTCTTGTGTTAAATTATTTATAGATTATTGGTTCATGTGTTATCTACCTTCTACACTAGCCAATGCCACAATGCTGTACATTTTCAGTAGCTTAGATCCTTGCATTGGAGTAGAATATCAAGGTCAACTATTAGGCATTCTTGGTGGTGGTGATGATGATGATGATGATGATCAATAACATTTAATCTGCAATTATGTGTTAAATTTCCTACCATCTTTCTGTTCCATGGTGTTAAAAATTCCTGTGAGAGATGGTTGGTATTTTATCATCTGGATGAAGCCAATGATATGAACAAAAATTGCAGAGTAATTTTATTTCTAATTATGGTTATCTTTTTATTTAAAATATATGAATATTTTGTCTATATAAAATTCTATAAATTACCGATTGCTACGATGTTAAGTGAGTTTGCTAGCACATACATTGTGGTTTTAGCGGACGGTATTATCACATACAAACATAAGACGTACCTTTGAAGTATTTCTCCATTTAGGACCGTTCCATTGAAATATTTTTCCAAATTTAGAAGCAAATATCTGTTTTATTATTTTTATTTAAAATTTGAAACTTTGTAGTTTTATTATTATTACTTTTGTATTTAAGGTGAATTTGTCAATGTCAAGGAAGGAAATGGATATTAAGTTTCAAAATTATAATAGCAAGACAATTTGAGAAGTTGTATAAATGAATTCAGTTTGAATATATATATATATATATATATATATATATATATATATATATATCTGAGCAAGATTATATAGTTGTTGCAATTTAATACCAAAACATAAGTGGAATACCTTAGTAAAGTTATTTGTATCTCCAATTTGTTAAGATGGCTGATTTCACTCCCCCATGCTTCAACTTACTAGTAATTAAGGTTGCATTTATTTCTTCTTATATCATTCATAATATATGAATAAAAATTCCAATCTTAAGACCAACTTTGACTCATTTTTTTATACTGGAATATATTCGTACATTGCACGGGTGTGAAATTATATAAAATTAAACAATGATATACCTGAAAATTAATTCTTCCACGACACGATTTATCATTAAACATTCCAATCTGGAAAGAGCGTTATTCCGCCAACAAATCAGTATAATATGGTACAAAATCTCTGTCAAAATAAAGAATACTATCCATGGGAGTATTTGTCCTCTGCCCTCTACTTTTACAGTTTTACTTGCGTGATTCTTCAATGAATCTACAATATGGTATTTAGGGCGCTGCTACAGTGCCCGCGCGGTGTCCCGCGCGGGCTACCGCCCCCTCACATGGGGGGCGGGTCCCACCTCGCCCGAGGTGGGACCCGCCCCCCATGTGAGGGGGCGGTAGCCCGCGCGGGACACCGCGCGGGCGAAGCAACTTTATCCTGGTATTTATCTTTAAAAAAAGTCAGAAGTAGACGAAGTGGCATCCATTGTAACCTGAAATTTACCAAATAAATAAATCAATAACTTAAATCGAAATTTAAGATACCTTTAAGTACAATCAAACATCAAAATGAACTTACTTGGATCCACAGTAACGAGCATGGCCGTTCCTCCGAATTCACACGTGCCTCCAGCCACCTTAGTTCTCTGCCAATAACTGTTGAATGCGTACGATGCGTGTGCAAATAGAGTATTGGGCTGAAAACATGATCCACTGGGCTGAATTTGATCGCAATCCGCTCCAGACCCACAAGCGTAGTTCATTGCTTCTTGGATGATAGGGTCGGGCACCGATGGCTTTGCCACACACCAAAGGCTTGTGGCGGAGGCAGTGCGAGGTGGCGGTGGTGCCGTGGGTGGTGGATAAACAATGGGGGGCAAGAAAATGTGTGGGCTTGGAACGTATCCGCCAAAAGGCGATGGGATGTTAACGGGCGGGCTGGGGGTAAAGTAAGGTGGGCTGAGGCCGGGCTGGGTTGGCGTCGGAACATTATATGGTGGGCTTGGAACATAATCAGGTGGACTTGGGACAACACTAGGTGGGTTAGGAACAATAGTTGGTGGGTTTGGTAGAGATCCTTCAGGTGGGCTCGGTAGAGATCCTTCAGGTGGGCTCGGGCTTGGCAATGTGGGCCCAGAAGAGGCTGGAGGGGGTAATGGGGTGTTGCCACCTGTTGGGCTTGGGATGGTAGAAGGGGCCTGTGGGGTAGATGGTGGGTGTAAACAAAATGGAGGGCTATTATCATCAGGCAAGGGAATGGGAGCAAGGGAGTCATAGGGTGGCATAGAGGATGGTGAACTAATATAAGGATCACTATTTGATGCATCCAATGGCATAACAAGTTGCCTAAAAATGGGTTCAAAAAACGAGTGTCCTTTTCCCCTGTCAAACCGCTTCAAACTGTGCATTTTTTCATTATATTTGATACTCGAACTTCTTGAAGGTCTTTCAGTAATTGATTTTCTCGCATCTATCGGTATCAAACAAAGTATTACGTAAAGCTCGAACAACCTTTCCTACATAGGACTAGACAATACTATAATAACATGAAACCAAGAAACATATGAACTTACCACAATGTACAAGAGATATGGCTGCCAAACAAACATAGATGCCTAAAATGTAGAGCGTCAAACGAGCTCGGTTTTTCTCCATGTCCTAGTTTAGACGAAGACTTCAAACTAAAGCTAGTTTGCTTCCACTCCACAGATACAACACTCAGAATCAAGGACATGACAAAGGGGTTTATATAGAATGATCAAAACAGGGAAGGTCAGAAGGAATTGGGCAAAAAGATGATTCTTTAGAAGCAGGCAGCAGCTCCCTTTGTAATGACACAGATTGCTTGGATAATGTGAGCATGAAGAAATGTAAAAGATTGAAAAAAAGTATGTACAACTTCATATTTTAGGGTAAGAGTATAAACAGTTGGAAGTGTTTGTGTTTTTGGGTACGTAGAAGTTGGCATATATGCTTGCTTTGATAGTAGGAAATATCCAAAAGTTGGAGTTTTTGGACCTTTTCTTTTGCTTGCTTTCTACTCAAAGCCCTTCTGACCATCCTCCATCGTCTCCCATTTCATCAGGTAGATGCTTCAAAATTAATCTGCTTATTTTAAATTTAGAATAATCTGCTTATGATGCTTAAATTAAACATAATCTTCTTTTCTTTTAGCCTCAATTACACATTGATTAGATACAATTCATTTTGGAAGCAAAAGTACTTTTGAAGAGATTGTTCGAGTTCGTTTGATAATACTGTTTAGTTTACAAACTGGTTTATTTATGATTTTGACGTAAAAAGTACTGATTAAAAATTGGAGAAAGAAAATGTATATAGTTTATAAATTGGTTTATAAATCATTTTTATGAGTTTACCGAACGGTTGCTTAATTAGGATTTTGATAAAAGTTTAAACAAATTTTGTTAAATTTGATGAAATCCATATTAGAAAATTTGATAAAAGTTATGAATCATGTAAAATATATGAGTAAAATTTTAACTTTTAAATTTTTCCGAATACGCACTAATCAAGTTGAATGTTATAATTTATAAATTCATTTGGATAACTCCTTAATGATTGCCGTAGGGATATGTATTGTACCCTTTCGGGCTTGGTTCGCCCGAGTGATAAGCATAAGCCTGTTTTCAGTAGCTTTAAACCACCGTTATATTTTGAATTTTGATATTTTTAGAATTTGTGATTAAAAAGTAGTTTCGAAAAATTTGTGTAATTAGAAAATAATATTGAAATTTGTAATGTGTTATAAATATATTTATAACAAAGATATCGAACACGGGCTAAATAATAACATTCTCAGCCTGATTAAATAAGGGAAAATGTTAAAATTTGTCCATTATATTATTTAGTTATACTTAATACTATGAGTAAAATTCTGCTAGAATGGCATATATGTACATGTTATAGGACAGTCCATTCAAATGATGTGTTTTGGTGCCATATTTAATTTATACTATATTTAGTATTTCTGTGTGTTGGGATAATGATAAGTACGTTTTTTGTACTAATTTTGATATCAAATTTAGAAAATTGTGAGTATTTTAAAGTTTGATATTACTTAATTGTTTATTTATTTTGATTGTTTTAGGGAAATTCGAGTTTGGAAAAGATTGAAATAAAACGAGAAAGTCATGTGTGGAGTAAGTGAAAAAATCACTGTAGAACTTATAGTACAAATATTTTCATGGAGCCCATAATATATCATTGGAGAGATAATTGAATTTGAAGTTCAACGCAACAAACGAGGTACAATTCGAAGTTGTATGTCAAAAGTTATGCGCGTTTGAAGTTTGACCGATAGTGCAGAAAGTTCTTTTGAAATTCTTATTGAATGATTATGTCATGTTTTATTAAAATAATTTCAATTATGATTGTTTTGAAGTTTGGGAGGACTTCTATTACAAGAAAGAATTAAAATAAAGATTAATAAATCTTATTGTTTCCTTTTAGTATTAGAAAAATGTTTATTTTGTCTTATGAATTGGAACTAAACATTTCTACGTAGTAGTAGTTGTTGTTTCTATAAATAGATGAGTTTATTCATTATTTTAGAACATATTGAGTAGAAAGTTTTGTGAGGAAAAATTGTAATCTAATATCTTGATTTTTTTTTTTGTTGTAAAAAGAAGTAGAAATTGATAGACGTGGTAAAGTTTGAGTATTTTTTCTACAATACTTGATGAGTTTGGAGAGTGAAACTCTATGTGATTGTAACAATTTTTCATATTGTGGAAAGTTTTGTCGGTCCCATGAATTTTGTGTCATATCATAATATATTTCTTTATTTACTATTCTTCTTTGAACAATAGAAAGATCATTCGGGTACATTAAAAGGAATTTTATTTGATTTCCAACAAGTGGTATTGGACCATCGGGTGATTCGAAGAGTTGGAGCAAAAAGAAAACATGTCAGTCAAATATGATGTGGAAAAATTTGATGGGATGATCAATTTTGTTTATTGATTTAGTCTGAACTGCACAAAGCTTTGAAATGGAAACTAACATTTGAATCTGATCTTGTGAGAAGATATTGCCCACAAGGTGGAGAAAATTCAGCTAATTGCTCGAGTCGGATAATGAGTTTCTCTTGGTGGGGGATGGTGAATATGTACTTTGAGTAAGATGTATAGGTCCTCATAGCATGTTGCTAGTTGTCATGATAGAGGGTGTGTTCTTACTAGCAGTTTCATATGTTTGCACCCGAACATTGGTTTGGCATTGATGTAGGGTGTGTGGTGGAGTTAATGTCGATGGCTAATGTGCTCCAAGGAAAAGCCAAACATGGGGATTGCACATAGGGATGGCAAAATGACTTGCTACTCGGGCTTGGCTCGAAAAAAGCTCGGGCTTAGCCCAACTCGTGGCTCAAGATTTCTAGTCAAAGCTCGATTCGAGATTTTTTTGTGGACGGACTTTGGCTTGGCTCTGCTCAGCTCAGCTCAGCTCGAGCAAAAAAAACTCGCTAAAAAAGCTTGACTCGAACTCGAGCCTTGAAATTCGACCATAAGTTCAACTCGGCTTGTTGAAAATTTACATTTTTAATAATAAATTTATGGATTCTTGTTATAAAAATAAAATATAATTTAAAAGCTCAGGGCCCAACTCGGCTCAGAAGGGCTCTATCTTAAAGCTCCAGTCGAACCTTTTTTTTGGGGACGAAGTTTGGCTCAACTCTGCTTGAGTAAAAAAAGCCCACACCCTAAAAGCGCGAGCTTTGAACTTCGGTTCATAGCTTGGCTTGACTCGATTCGACTCGACTCGTTGACATCCCTAATTGCACCATAATTTTTCAGCAATGTTGTTTCGACATGAGCCGGTGAAGTTCTTAGAATTTTGATTAATTCTAAGTGATTATGTCAATATTGTGGAGTATGTTAATTCTCTGGTTTGAGAATTGACATTGACAAAGTTTGTCAATGCTTACTTGTTTTTTTTCAAGTAGTGCGAACAAAAGAGATTTTAGAAATTTTGACTCATTTTTTGTAAGGTGGAGATTGTTGGGATAATTGTCTTAAACAAGTTTTAATTCTAATTGAATGATTGTGTCAAGCGTTTGAAAAGAATACTAATTAGGATTGTTTTAAAGTTTGGATGACTTCAATTGCAAAATAATAATAATAATAATAATAATAATAATAATAATAATAATAATAATAATTGTTAATTTTATATTATTGGCATTTCCTATTTTTTACACAAATGTGTAATTTAAGAAAACTTAATTTAAATTACTAAATACGTGTATTTAGTAATTTGTTAAGTTTAATTAAATTACGCAAATATTTCTTGAAGAAAAATATATCTTTTATTTTCGAACCAATCATTTATTGTTGGAAGTTAATGATCAAGAAATATTGATTTGATTAGGATGATAATCTTGAAATCTTGATCTCGATATCTTGTGATTCTGGTAAATTTCTTGATGATCTATTTTGTGATTATTCTTGGCAATCAAGCTTATAGATATGATAAGTTTCTTCTTGTTATGGTCGAAAATATTTCAATCTTATCTTTGCATATGATAAGATCATCATCTTGATAAGGGCCGAGCTTATTAAAGGTTATCTACATATGGTAAGATTGTTTGGTCGAAAATCTTGATTATAAAGATTCTTGATAGGGTCGAAAATATGGTTCCTATTCTTGGTGTCCAAGTTTATGTTAATCACTTGATTGGAAAATGATTAACTTATGGTAAGTTCTTTCATGATTTATCTATATCCTATTTTATGGTAATATTTATTCAAGAATAATTATCTTACATTTCTCTACCGTATTTTGCAGTTATTAGAGATCTTCTGCAATAAGGAAACTTGGAAGTCGAGTAACTTAATTGCATTTAAATTGAAGAAAAACAGGGCTTTTTTCTTAAGACGTGAAAAATACAAAATCCGTGTGGTGCTTTACAAATACACGTCCCCTACATTCAAGGAGTCAAGAAGCCAATTTTCGTGTTGTGCACTAATATTAAAAGGCTTCAGTTGTGTTGTGACTTCGGTACTCCGGGAGGAGGATTCAATTACTTAGAGAAGGAAAGAATTTCAGCGTGAAGATCAAACGGGAGGTTTGGATCGTGTTCGAACGGGAGTTCGAGGTTGCTGAATAGTATTGTAGATTCAAAGAAAACTACTGAAGAGTGGTGGGACGCCAGCTCATATTACATGCCATAGAAGGAGCATGGAGTGATCTATTTCTTGAATGTTTGATAAGTCTATGTGTAGATTTATCCTGTAGTTTAAATTGATCTGTATAAACTCATTCCTTATATAGTGATTGATTTTTGTCCGCAGGATGCGGGTCGTGGGTTTTCCCTATTAGGGTTTGTCCCACGTTAAGCTCAAATTATTGTATTCTTGTTCATTTACAATTATGCACAATTTATTCTATTCATTTACGTTTTACTATCCAGACGAATCTGGATCAGCACGATTCATCTGGTATAGCGCTAAAACAGATCTTAACGATTTACTATTAATTGGTTACTGTCCAAACTTATCTGCGACAGTCTGCTTATAAAATTTAGACAACTTTAAATTTTCAATAATAATAATAAATAAATAAATAAAAATAAAAAAATGAATTCTTTTTGGAATAAATCTTATGGTTTTCTTTTAGCATTAGAAAATAATTTATTTTTCCTTTGTTGAATTGAAATTGGACTCTTCAATGTAGTAGTTGTTCATATTAATAGATGATGTTATTCATTATTGTAGAGCATGTTGATTGGAGAGTTTTGTGGGAAAAATTGTAATCTAATATTTTGGGTTTTCTTGTTTTCTCTAGTGGTTATATAAAGACTTAAAAATTGGTAGATGCGGTAAAATTTGATATTTTTTCTATAATACTTGTAGGGTTGGTGAGTGAAATTCTATATGATTGTAACAATTTCTTAAATAGTGGAAAGTTTTTTCAGTTAGTAAATTTTGTATCATATCTTTATATTTTAATTTTTTGCTATTCTTTGAACAATAAAAACACCATTCGGGTAAATTAAATAGAATTTTATTCGATTCTCAACAAGTTGAATATATTTAGTAGGGATGTAGGAAATAAATTAGGATTATGTTATACGTACATGGGACTGTATGCTCAATCTCGTGTACGTGTGGTTTTTTTCAATTATTAAAAGAAGACAGCCATCATTAAAAATGTTGAACTTCAACCTTAGGAGTCCCTATCATGGAAATTTGTAGAGGATGTAAATCGAGGAATGTGCCTCAGTGGCGCATGGTTGAGAGCTTGTTATTTAACTGCACTTATAATGAGCCTCATCCATACCTTTGGTAGGATTCGAACTCTTACCCTGTAGCTGCCAGTTCAGCTTAAATTTCTCACTCACTTTTCAACCACTGAGTTATGCCCCTGGACCAGAAGGGGCTATTCATTGCTTACAGGGCCTGTTGTGTGTGTGTGTGTGTGTGTGTGTTTTTGTGATTCTATGCTCTAACAAAAAAGAAAAGTATAAATGTATTTTATTTTATTTTAATTCACGTTTAGAAATCATTTTTCTTCATATCCAACGATGAAGTCAGATTTTGGATCAGTAGGAAGATTGTTAAATATTTCAGAACAAGACTCTTCATATATCTTTTAGAATACTTAAAGTTATTTAAATTGACTATAGTCATTATGTATTGTGTCGATACTTAGAAGAAGTACGATGTATTCGAATAATATTTTAGAAGAATATTGTATCTATAACTCTAGAAGAGTATATATTTAGTTGTATTCCTGAAGAAGCACGAATTTAACAATTCAATGAAAAAATCATTAGTATTCTAGAAGAATATTACTTGATCATGAAGAACATGAATTTTAATTTTCAATATTACTCTACTTAATTTGTTGCACAAATTTCTTTAATTCACGTTTAACTCATTATTCTATTGGTGTCACACAATCTGATAATGATATGCCGACAAAGCCATCGTCAGGTATTTTTGTTGTCTAGGAATAATCTATTTATTATTTAATTCATTCTTAATTTGTTGCTGTTCATGAAGCAACACAACATTATTAATATTAAAAAGAATGTTTTTTGCTCTTAAAGAGGATAATATTATAATTTTAATATTTAAGGAGAATATTGTCTTATTGTGCTTGAAGAAACATAAAATGTATTAGTATTATTGAAAATATCATATTGTGTTCCCGAAGAAACAAAATTTTTTTATGTATCACTATCCTGCAAAAATATTGTGTTATTGCTCCCGAAGAGTATAACTTTATAAGTTTCAATTATTAGAACAATATTAATGAAAGAGAAACCAAAAAGTTTTTAATAGTGTTTCTTAATGTACTAGTATTAGTGCAATTGAAACCAATACTTATTGAACCAGAAATTCGATAACTTTAATATTTTTTAATTTGGCATGACTAGTTGATTCATTCCGGTTCAATAATGAGAATGATTAAGAACTCAAAAGCACATTTATTGAGAAATCAGAAGATTATTCGGGTTAATAAATTATCCTGTGCTGTTTGTTCTTAAAGGAAAATGCTTATCTAACTAGTTAAATATGGAACTGAGTTCTTGATATTCTTGATTCTAAAATAATTTAAGGGGCACGTGAGGTTGCACGTGGAAAATATTTTCCACAGAAAATCTTGGCAATCAAACGGTTGAAAAAGAGAAAAATTGGAAAATATTTTCATTTTCCTTGAAAAATATGGCTCCATCAAATAGGCCCTAAATGATTTTATGTATTGATTTTATCCAGTTATTTTGCTATAATATCCGATGAGAACAATTTAAGTTAAAATATTGTTTCACATGTCGCAATATTTTGTATATGAACATGTCAAAATGACAACCCCACGATAGGCTTATGAAGCCATATGGTTTTCATCTGAAATTTTGAAAAGTGTGATATGCTTTTCACGAGAACACACTAAGATGGAAATAAGTAGATGCTGAGAATAAGTGATTGAGTTTGAATCACTATTTATAATTATTCATGAAGGATGAGATGTTATGACATGATTTGTCGATTTATATAATATAAGATTTATCAGGATTAGGGGGAGAAATTAAATAGTTAATAGAATTGACGAATTTATCACACAACTGAAATGTGATTGTATAAGTATTGATAAATTTATAACAAGCTTGAAAAGTGATGGTAATTGATTCCCAAAAAAAAAATATTTCTAAAATAATTATGATGATCTTAGGGAGGCTAAATACTCATGGAGAGTAAAAAAAATCACTAAAATACCAGTGTCTAATGATAGGAAATATAAAGAGATCTTTATATGTATTAAGATGATATGGAATCAAGAAATAAAAACCGACAACATATAATACATAGCTCTATTATGAAAACATGAATGACGAACCCATAAAAATTTGTCCAATGAAGAAAACCTCAATAAATGAATTATTGTTATAGGACTTATAGTCCAACACACTTAAAAATGTAAAGCCAGTAAGTACTTGTCCAAATTGAAAAATATTATATAGTCGAAAACTACGACTTGTTACACACAAAATTTTTCAATAACTGACATGATATATGGTGGATGAAATTATAATTTAATCACTAGCTTGAGCTTTTTGATATACCAATGAATGAGATCAAAATTAATGATTCTCATCTCGGTATTTTGGGAGTATTCTTTGATGTATGAGTTAATCATGGTAGGTTGAGATCTCAAGTGAAATGATTACAATTAATATTTGTGAGATATAATATGTATTTAAATGATTGATTATACTCTAGTCAAATTGGAAATTAAGATGTGTGGAATATGCAAGTATAATCATTGAAGATTTAATATGCCTAGAATCACTTTGGAATCGAATGTGATCAGATGTATAAAATAAAATCACATGAATAATGGTACAAATAACCTTATAAGATAATATGTTAGAAATTAAAATTAGGGTGTACAATTATTATTAATTATATTTGAAAATCCTTGTAATTGTTTTCCTAGATGCAAATTCATGAATAATTATCCATCGGAAGTGAATATGTTAATTGTTAACCAGGAGTGAATAAGTCACTTCCAGATTTGAGAACTGTGCTAAATTCATTAACGAATATTGATTATGAAAACATTGTTTGATGGAGCATGTTCAAATGATTAAAACAATGATATAGTTCTTCAAGATCAAATGAAGAACTGAATTTATATTTGAAGAACATAATATGAAGAACATAATATGAGATATGAATTATTTATATATGCTTTCTGAATAGATTTGATATTGCATCGATTAACCATTGAAATAATGATATGTAGTATCAATATAATTGTAATTTTCTCATTCGGAAAGCTAGTACGCGCTGCATTCTTTTTTCCTTGGCTAATGTTAATTATGTCCCACATGATTTTCCTAGCAAGACTTTAATTGAGGTAGCTATTATGATGTATTGACGAAAGACTTTATTACGTACATATTTCGGAAGACTGATGATATCGATATTTAACAAATTCCCTCAAGCGACGTTATGGCCGATTTATGGTGATCAACATCAAGGGGAGTACCTTACTATTTTTCCTTCACTTAGATTTTTTTCCACTGAGTTTTTCTACCAATGTTTTAATGAGGCAATATTTATTTTAATATTTCAAAATAATTGTACTCCTTTTCCTTCATTTGATATTTTTATCCTCTTGATTTTTTATCGATCAAGGTTTTAACGAGGCATATATTTTTTAAACGTGTCACTCAAGGGAGAGTTGTAAATATTAAATTATTAGTGAATATATTTATACCATTGTAACCCTAATTATTAGTACAATTATTATATCCTTGATTCTTCCATTTACATATGAGGCTCTAGTTATTAATAAAATATACAAGTTTATTGACTTCTCTATTCTCTTCTCATTTTCTCTCAATTTTATAAAAAAAAGATAGTTATAAGGTAAATTAGTTAGAAAGTGAATATATAAACTGTTTGTATGAAAAAACATGCGGTTTGACTGGTGATTTTGTTTATAAATAAGAAATTTGAGTTTTTTGACGTAGATTTTGTGATTGAAAAGTAGTTTTAAAAAAGTGGGGTTAAAAAGTGATTTGAAGAAATGTGATGTTTTACTGACTTATAAAAATACATTTTCTCAAACCTCTTTTTAATCACACATTTTTTTTAACCATATTTCAATTACATATTTTTATCTCGAAAATAGTAAGTTCTTTATTTATACTTTTTTATCCAACGGAGGTATAAACAAGTTTACCAAAAGATGAATTTTAAAATTGTATTAACTTTGTTTGATTAGATTTTCGAAAGAAAATATTGATCATTGCCAAGTAATTATGAGCACCTACAATGCATTGAATTTAATTTTGAGATTTTCAATCTAAATATACTGACTCTCTCTATTATTTAGAAGATTCTTGTTCTAATATAGAGTCGTTTGAAGATGATCTTAAATAGCAATTAATAGAATGCATTGGATTTAATTTTGAGATTTTCAATCTATTTATTAAATATCAATTCCATGTGATCTGAAAGTCTTTTTATTTTCTGTCATGTAGGCTACAATCCACGAAATGTATTGAAAATGTCCTTAGAGTTAATTTTCAATCTATTTATTAAATATCAATTCAATGTGATTTGAGAGTCTTTTTATTTAATGCTATTAGTGAGTGATATTTATATCCCTACAACCTAGTTATTACCACTATATCTCAAATTCTTCACTATATATCTGAGGTTCTAGTTCTTAATAAAACACACAAGTCTATTAATTTCTCTAGTCTATTCTCCTTTTCTCTATAGCTTATAACTCGTTATCAGTATAGAGTTCTAGCCAATTGAGCATAAATGAATTGATTTTTTTCTAAAGCCACGAAGCTCCAATCAATTGATTTAAAAATCGGAAATCTTTCTTCCTTTTTAAAACAAAAATGTTTGTATTTTATTTATTTGAATCACATAACTATAAGTGGTATACATTATTCGATTTGTAATATCATTATGACTATAATGATTGATGATGGACATGTACCTGCTTTAAAAAATTATTATTTTGGAAGAATATTGTATGATTAATACAATTGAATGTGTATCAATTTAAAATCAATATTTCAAAAGCATATTGCATTATTATTACAATTGAACAGATATCAACTTAAAATTTATATTCGAATGATCGCCCAGATAGCTCACCCAGTATGCCCACTATTGGATCACCTTCTTGGTAATATTGTATGATTAATACAATTGAATGTGTATCAATTTAAAATTAATATTTCAAAAGAATATTGCATTATTATTACAATTGAACGAATATCAACTTAAAATTTATATTCGAATGATCGCCTAGATAGCTCACCCAATATGCCCACTACTGGATTGCCTTCTTGGTATAATTGCTTGAGAAGCTTGCCATGTGATACTCTCCTCATTCTACATTCTGCCTCAAAATCTAGTTCTTCTATATCAATCATTCCATTATCGTCCAAGTCATTACACTCACCATCCAATGTGATTGCCGCTTCTTCCGGTTCTTCAATAACATTTTTACCATCTTCTTTATTCTTGAACTTATTAGCCAATATATAATTGCTAGCCATATTAGGAGGTAAGGTGCCAAATCGGATGTTACTTGATCTTCCAACATCATCATCTTCGTCTTCAACTTTTTGTCGGTGCTCGAATTTTGACTTCCCAACGTATTTACTTATTGATGATTCTTGTATTGGCTTCTTTGAACCTCCATTTTGCTTAATTTCAATAATATTCATAGTTTTTTACATAAATGAACTTTGCAGACTTATATTGTTCCATACCTTGTTGCTGCCTCATTATTCACTCATAGTTTTTTCTGAAAGCGCCTTTATTGTGTTCTTGTCATCTCTTCAAACGGATGACTGAATGAATGACACATGTTTGAGTGATATGGTTGTGGCCTGAATGTTCTCATGTTTCGTGATAGGCTATGTGATCTCCCAAATTTCTTAGCATATAACCATTGGCTATATGATCTTCTAGAAGGCGGTTTCATCTGAGTTTCAAATGGCGGTGGTTCAATAGTATTAAATGATTGCTTGTAGGTTTTCTTTTCGCCTATTACTTTGCTAGTTTCTTTCTGGCATCTAATGCACAAATTTCTATCTTCTTCATCAACGACTTTTCCTTTTAATCTTTGAAAAGCTCTGAGAAGTGGTTCGTCATCTCCTTCATCTACCACCAATTTGAACTTTGGTAGATCCCACTGATTGAATTTAGAATCAACCATATCAATATCAACTGGCTGTGGGGAAGGATTTTCGTCCATTGCCATTTTCTTTTTTTGACTCAAAGGTAATTTTCCAAGATTTTAATAGCATCTTGAAATACATTACGGAAAATCAAGTAGTAATTAGTCATGTGAGATCATACATTATGCCATTTAAAAGATTTTTTACCCAAAAATTGTTCAGGGTTTGGAAACTTTTACGTATCTCTCAATTTATCTGCTTATCTTCGCATAACTGATCAAATAATGTATCAACTTTAGTTACATCGAACGAAAATTTTCTAGTTTTCTTGTTATCTTCTTGCGCTAATTCATTTTTACTCGATGTTTCTAATTTGGTTAATATGGGGACACGTGTAAACGTCCCCTTTAACCAAATCATCCAAACACACATCGACCTCATCCTGACTAGTATCTATGGCATGAACGTCAAAATTGGGGTCTCTATAGTAAATTCCTTCACTAGAGCTTTTCATTTGTTCTTCCTCTCTTAATAATATCTCATATCTGATGACATTAGCGCTAAGTTGATTCAAATCAGGAATTTCTTTGTCTTGAAACTTCTTTTTCAATTTGAAACTAAAACAACTTTGGATGATTTTAACAAATTCTTTTTCTAGCAAAGGAATAAAGCATTTACTCCTCGTTGTTTTAAATCTTTGAAAAAAGAATTAACCCATTCTTTTGACAATTCATGCAAGCTTGCTAAATCACCCAAAGTCACTTCAGATTTAATTTTGCAAAATTGAGCATGAAATAACTGCTCCAACTGTTGCCATGTTTGAAAAGAACTTTCTGTCAAGTTAATGAACCAAGAGAAAGTAACCTCATATAGTGAACTTGGGAACAATCTTATTTTGTGGTAATCAATAACTTCACCATATTGTAATGTAAAACTCCCTATGTGTTCCAAGGTGGACACTTCTCTTAAGCTAGTGAACAAAGAAAAATCAAGCACTCTAAATCTTCTAGGTCAAGGTGCTTGATCTACCCAATCTGGATAAGGTTTTCTATATGTTAGGCGGATTACTGGTCGTATTCCGAAATCTATTTTCTATTAAGATTTCCCTTATTTGCTCTCTTAAAATGGCATCAGGATCAAACAGAACCTCTACTGGCTGTGATATATATGGTACTGCTGATGGTCTAACAGGATTAACCCCAACATTAGGCATGAATAGACCATTTTTTACTTCATTAGTACCAATGAATTTTTAATTCACTCCTTCATTGATGCGTGCAATAGTTGGTCCTGTGTTTTGGATATTTTCCCTTACATTAAAAGTACCCCCATATTGGATGGTCCAACATGTGGTGTTTCTAAGCTCTGACTCACGTTGACAGTTGGTAAACCAACATTTGTATTTGCATTTGGCAAGTCGTTGTCTATTAAACTCCTAGTTTGGAAATAACTATCTCCTCCCCTAGGACTTGTTTGACATAAGTGGCTTACCATTTTTGTTTATAAGTTCATTCAATGTATCCAATTGTTTGGCTTTATTGTCATAATTCCAATTTTTCGTTTTGAGTAAATCTTTCTACAGTATGAATACTTTGTAAATTTACATGTTCAATGATGTCATGAGTGAGTTATCCCAGTAGTCCACACATGGTGCGTGGGCTTAACTCTATCATTGCTTCATAATGATTGCGGATCCTCCTACGTCTTGGCTTTGCTGACCCTCATATTGTTCTTCAATTATAGACGAAAGAAATCTATGTGCAACCGGCTTCCTGTCAGGATTTTTATGAGGCATATTGCTTCAAACTTATTTTTACAAGTTTCCTCACTAGGCGTGCCAAATTGTTTCAGGCGAGTGTTATTTCGCTCGTGCTAAAAATTAAAAAGGGATCACACGATTGTGTAGGGGAAAAAGACCCAAAAAGGGGTGTTTTGCACTAAAAAATCTTAATTTACAAGATACCTCCAAGGGGCACAAGCGCACAAATTAAACAAATGAAGTTCTAATAAAATGTAAAATAAGAGAATTACATCTATGTTTTGAGAGTTTTGATTTGTTGATTTTTCTAAGCCTTTAAGTTTCTACAATATATAAAATTCTACTAACTACTTGCTACTTTGAATTTCTAACTTACCGTCTTGGCTTCATTACAGATGTGAAATGTAACAACCTGGGTTGCCTTACAGAACGAAGACTGTCCCCACTGTACCAACATTGGTTTTTTCAGCATGTTTTGTCCTTACTCACATGCTCCCTAAGAAAATTTCTCAGAGGGTCACCCTCCTATCATAGATTTTCTCGAAGCCAAACACGTTGAACTGTGGAGTTTCTAACGATGGACTTCCAGAAAAGAAGGTGCACCTTGTTTGTATAAGTAATACCTATCAAGTCTAAGTTTTCCTGGCCTAGGTATTACAATCACCCCCCGTTAGACTCACGATGTCCTCATCATGCTTAAACCATCTGAGGATCCGTTGCTAGGAGTTGGGATTCTAGAGGTGGCTCCTACGAGTTCAAGAGGTGGCTCCTACGAGTTCAAGAGGTGACTCATGTCCTATAGCGTAGTACTTTGTCTCGCATAGCACTTAGTTCCCGATTTTCAGCTGGCAACCGACTCTGATACCGTTCTGTAACGACCAGGGTTGTCTTACAGATCGATGAATGTCTCCATTGTACCAACGTGAGGTTTTTCAACATGTTTTGTCTTCACTCGCACGCTCCCTGAGAAAATTAGTCAAGGGGTCACCGATCATAGAATTGCTTCAAGTTAAGCATGCTTAACCGTAAAGTTTCTAACGATAGACTCTCAGAAAAGAAGGTGCACATTATTGGTGTTGATGCCACCAGCCTTTGAGGTACTTACGACTCGGTTAGTTAGCTTAGTGGTACCAGGGAGGCCTTTGGAATTGATATATTCCAAAGGTCCAAGGTTCGAAACCCCCTGGGGACGCGTCCACCTCGCGTGGAAAAAATCCACACCATGCGGTGGAAAATCCGTGTGTTGGCCGAGCCGTAAGTACCTGAAAGGCTGGTGGCGTCAACATAAAAACGCGCGTTTTTATGTTGATGCCACCAGCTTTTGAGGTACTTACGGCTCGGCCAACACACGGATTGTCCACCGCATGGTGTGGATTTGTTCCACGCTAGGTGGACGCGTCCCCAGGGGGTTTCGAACCTTGGACCTTTGGAATATATCAATTCCAAAGGCCTCCCGGTACTTCTAGGTACTGGGAGGCCTTTGGAATTGATATATTCCAAAGGTCCAAGGTTCGAAACCCCCTGGGGACGCGTCCACCTAGCGTGGAACAAATCCACACCATGCGGTGGACAATCCGTGTGTTGGCCGAGCAATAAGTTCCTCAAAGGCTGGTGGCGTCAACAATTGGTATGCGTAGTAGCTTAGTGGTACCAGGGAGGCCTTTGAAATTCATATATTCCAAATGTCCAAGGTTCGAAACCCCCTGGGGACGCGTCCACCTCACGTGGAATAAACCCACCCCATGCGGTGGACAATCCGTGTGTTAGCCGAGCCATAAGTACCTCAAAGGCTGGTGGTGTCAACAATTGGTATGCGTAGTACCTATCAAATCTTTTAAGTTTTCCTGGCCTGGGTATTTCATGAAATAACTGTTGTTTACTTCCTTACATAATTGTCGTCCACTTCCTCTAGTAACTTGCTATGGTGATTCAACTTACTTCCTGCACGTTCTCATTAACTGTCCACATCGTGGTAATTGTTAGCAATGGTTCCAAAAGATTATCGTGAATCGTGGTGTACGTTGTGGAAACTATTTCTTTACTCATTGCTCAATCGTCCAGACACTCTACAATCATCCAATCGTCCAAACACTCTACAATCATCCAATCGTCCAGATACTCTGCAATCTTCCACATCGCCCTAATATTCGTAATGCACTCTTATATTTTGGATTTCTATATTAGGCTTTTGAATTGGGTATTTTCAAGGATAATTGTACGGATTAGTTGCTTTAGATGGCAAAATTGATTTTTACTACTTTAAAAAAAAAAAAATTGAAAAATACTTAAGTTTCTTCCCCACTACCTACCAATAACAACCACCAACTCACCACCACTACCCACATCAACCACCACCAAACCACCATCCTAACCACCTGTTCAATGTCTGTCACCTCTGCAACACATAAATCAACCCGATTGCCCTCACCACACGTTGAGTCGTCGGTCACCAAGAACATCCAAACCGCAAGGAACCACCTAAACACCAATACCAAAACTCAATGCCACAACCCACCAAAATCACAGAATCCACACCGAAGAAGGAGCAATTCGCGAGCTTTGATCCCGATAGTTTCCTAAATTCGAAATCAGACTGGTTTTGGCCCCAAATTAGTAAAGAAATTGAAGATTGTAGGTTAATGTAAGCCTTAAATACAATCATACCAACCAAATCTAGAAGAAACAAGGATCTCACTGTGAAGAACACACAAAGTCAAGCACTAGAAGGAGTATTTTCTCCCTTGGAGTTTCGGTGCTGGGAAAGCTTTTCTGAGAGAGAGTGCTTATGAATCTGCGGTCTTGTTGAGAGGGGGAGATTTCATTTGGATTAAGGAGATTTTTTTGGTTTGGACTATACCTGAAAATGTAGTAGATAATAGTATATAAAAAGTGTTTGATTTTATATCTAAGACAATGTATTATAAGAATTTGTAAAGTATCATGCTGTGATACTAAAAAAATTGAAAAATATCATACTGTGATACTAACATATTTGAGAAATATCATAAGATTTTTTAGCTTTTAAAATTTTATTATAAGTAATTTTTAAGTTATATAATAATCAAGAAAATTTCAATTTGATTCCTAAAATTAGAATATTTATGTAAACAACCCTTTTTTATGTATCAACAAGCTCCTATATAAATGTTGAGTGCATTTTACATGCATATTTCATATATATTTTTAGTAATACTTTTTGAGTAATTTGGACAAATACCTACTTAATTGTGCACATTTTGTGGTTAAATAGGGTTAACAATCAACTTCATGGAGAAAGCACAAGAACGAAGCTAAATGGATAAATATTGGAAGAAATTGAGGAGAAAAGAGTCAAATCCATCAAAGAGTCAAAGTTGGAGGACCAAGTTGTTAATCATCAAATGACGAAGCTGAGATCAACCACGCGATCGTGTGGTTATGCACATGGCGCGTTCGCGAGTCAAGCCTTAAACTCAACCCGAGAGTTTTTACCTCAACCACGCGATCGCGAGGCATTCAACCACGCGATCGCGTGGTCAAAATTTTGAACTAAATTCTGGGCCGACCCGGTGCGACCCGATTCGGCCCAAATGCTGAAGGACGCGGATCTACGTGAATTTTGGGCATTTTTGGATGATTTTGGCTAGGGTTACTCACTTTTTTTCTCCTTTTTCACCCAAGAAACAATTCTCTCTCAAGTGTTCTTCATTTTTCTTGTTTTCTCTTGTAATTAGTTGGTATAGTTGATGAATGTTGATAAAGGGGAGAAATACCAAAGCCATTGTGGAAGAATATTGATATTTTGAAGCTTGAATCATTGGTTGAGGGAAGTATTTATTGCTTAATCCTCATATTTCTCTATTTACTTTAATCCATAGTTGAAATGATGTATTTAATTCTTGAATTTTGTTGTTATTTCTTCATGGGTTAAACTAATTTGTGTTGAGATTATTGATGAAGCTTGACCTAGCTTAGTTGATTTTAATGCTTGTATTAAGAATTTAAGCTTTTTATTATCTTGTGCATTTATTGTTGTATTTATTGACTAGCATTTATTATGGCCACATTTATGCTTAGGTTTCATGGGATGTGCAATTATTGAGAAATTGTTGTGTATTCTAGATCAATACAATATTTGATCTAGGTTCTTGTTTAGGATAGAGATATACCTAAAACCCTAGATGACCCATTGAGCTATTTTCACATAGATTTAATGCAATTGGTGTGTTTTTAATCGATATAGAGATATAGTAGGTTAATGCTACTAATTAGGGTTGATTTCACTCGAGAGAGAGGTAATTGGCTAAGCTTGGAAAATCGGGTCTAACATGATTAATGAATTACATTTCTATTTGCTTGTGATAATTCAATTAGGTAATGGTCAAGTGGAATCAAGAATCCCAGCACTCCTTCATCATCTATTCATCACCATTTTTCTAGGTATTTATTTACAATTGCAACTTTAATTCTAGTACGAGAACATTCCCAATCAAATCTTTATTGTGTGTGTTTCTTGTTAAAATTAATTATACTAGAGTGTAGTTGAAATAGACAATCCTTGTGGGATCGATAAACCGGACTCAATTAGTCCACTATCACTTGTATGCAACTCGTGCACTTGCGGTGTGTTTCTAGTGAACAAGTTTTTGGCGCCGTTGCCGGGGATTGTGTCTATTTAAATTATATTTTAGTTGATATTAGTTTTAACTATTGGTTACTTTTATTTCTTGTACCAACTTTCTTTTGTTTTGTTTTGTGTAAGAAATCTTCTAATTTATTGTGTTGTTCTAGGTTGTTAATTGTGCATGTGTCGAAGTAGAAGTCTTGATCTAGTTGAAATAGATCCGGATATCGAGGGAACTTTTCGACGTAGGTTAAGGGAACAACGAGAAGCTAGGAGATAACTTCTTACTAAGGTGGAAGGAGAAAGAGTTAACATTGAGCTTAATGCTCCACCTACAATTCCTCCATGGGGTGGAATCCCACCCGATTTTGTTCCTCAAGCGGCTAGAGCTCAAGAGCCCGTTGTTAATGAAGAAGACATGCTTTTTGGAGATTTCATGAACCCTCCTATTGTCGAGAATCAATCAAGCATCGTCTATCCCTCCTACAATCATCCAAATTTTCAACTTTGGCCGGATGTCATCAATTTATTCTCCAACACCATCTCATTCTATGGGAGGACCGATGAAAATCCACATGCCCATGTGGTACGATTCCTAGAGATTTGTAGCAACTTCAACTATGAGGGTGTGAATGTGGAGGCAATCCGGATGAGGTTATTTGTACATACATTGAAAGATAAAGCAAGAGAATGGCTTGACACTTTGCCTCCGAGGAGCATCACGGCTTGGGTGGAGTTTGTCCAAAGGTTCACTACAAATTTTTTCCCACCATCTAGAGTTGCTAAACTCAAGTATGATATTACTACATTTCAACAATTCGAGATGAAGAGCTTTCATGAAGCTTGGGAGAGATTCAAAGATATGCTTAGGAAGTGCCCAAATCATGGGATTACATTGGGGCAACAAGTTAACCATTTCTATGCCGGGTTAACTCCTCATTGCCGTTCAAATGTGGATTCATCCTCTAATGGGTCCATCAAGACAAAGAGCATTCGAGAGGCTTATGATTTGTTTGAGATCATGAGTGAACAAAGTGCAATGTGGCCGGATAGAAGTGCACCAAGGAGTTCTAGTGGTACACGAGGGGGTGATGATTATGCACTTGTCTTATCAAAGATTGATTCCTTAGCCAAGAAAGTGGAAGGGTTATCTAATTCAACCTCTCAGCCCGTCAATATGGTTCAAGCCCCTCCGGTATGTGATATATGTGGAGCTAATCATCAAAGCTCTATGTGTCCATTGGTGGCAAGTGGTTCTTCATCTACCGAGCAAGTTGCTTATGCTCAAAATTTCCAACGCCAAGGGTTCAATCCATATGCTCCCACATACAATCCCGGTTGGAGAAATCATCCTAATCTATCTTATGGTAACAATCACAATGTGTTGAATCCAAAGCAACAAGAGAAGAAAGAGGGATGGGAAGAGGCTATCACCAAGCTAGCAAATCATCAATTTCAATATCAAGAACGCAATGATGCCTCTTTGAAAAATTTGGAGAAGCAAGTGGGCCAAATAGATAAACTTATCTCGGAAAGACAACAAGGAGCTTTGCCTAGTAACACCGAGACAAATCTGAGGGAGAATGTTCAAGCTATTACAACAAGGAGCGGGGTGCAATTTCCCGAGATCACGGCCCCACAACCAACAACTCAATCAAACAAGGCTCCCATTGAAGAAAATGAGCATATTCAAGCATCCGAAAAAGTTGTTGAAGTGCCAAAGGAAAGTGAGCTGAAAGCATCCACATCAAATGCCCCAACACCGATCAAGGCTTATGTGCCTCCTATTCCCTTTCCTCAGAGGTTGCAAAAGCAAAAGCTTGACAGTCAATTTGGAAAATTTTTGGAAGTGTTCAAGAAGTTACACATCAACATTCCTTTCGCCGATGCATTAGCTCAAGTGCCAAGCTATGCCAAGTTCATGAAGGATATTCTATCCAACAAAAGAAGGCTTGAAGAGCATGAGACGGTGATGCTAACTGAGGAATGTAGTGTCATTATTCAAAACAAGCTTCCTCCGAAAATTAAAGATCCAGGGAGTTTTACTATTCCATGCACTATTGGTGATGTTAATTTTAGTAAAGCTTTATGTGATCTTGGTGCTAGCATTAATTTGATGCCTTTGTCCATTTTAAGGAAATTGGGGTTGGGGGAAGCTAAAGCAACCACCGTGTCTCTACAATTGGCGGATAGGTCCATCAAATATCCTTAGGGGATCATTGAGGATGTTCTAGTGAAGGTGGATAAATTCATCTTTCCGATGGATTTCATTATTCTAGACATGGAGGAAGATCATGACATTCCAATCATATTGGGAAGACAATTTCTAGCAATCGGGAGAGCACTTATTGATGTACAAGAAGGGCAATTGATTTTGAGGGTGCAAGATGAGCAAGTCACCTTCAATGTGTTGAAGGCCATAAAATATCCCTCGGAGTCAAACTCATGCTTTCTGGTGGATGTAATTGATCATCTAGTGGTAAACTCCTTCAACCATGCGATTTCTAAGGATCCATTGGAGTCGTGCATCGCCCACTCTTTGACTATTGAGGATGATTGTAACACCCCAAGTTCAAGAATCTTAAACCTAGGTGTTAACTCCCCTTTTTCTTTTAATGCGGAAATAAATCGTTTAAACATTAAAATGCGGAATGTAAATATCGTTTACACGACAAAAATGTTCATTTATCTATTATAAAATTTTAGCGAAATTTCGGCAGAGTCTCCTCTATAAATTGGACATAGCCAACCTGTAGAGGAGCATCAAAACCATTTATAAATACACATCACAACTCACTCCATCCCAACATCATCCAAACCATTATAATAAGTCCCAAACTCCTCAACAATACAATTCCAAGTAAATAAACTTTAGCAAACGAAATAAGAGGTATTTTAACCTCAATAATACATGAATTAAAGGATTAATAATTAGAAATTGAAATAAATTCTAATCTAACTTTATTTTAAAAGAGTTGATGCGGGTATAGCCTGAGTCAGCTGCCGAGTGCTCTCCTCGGATCACCTAACTTTCATCACCTGAAATGTTGGGGAGGGATTGGGGTGAGCTAAAGCTCAGTAAGTAAACTGTATGCATGAATGCATGCTTATGACATGAATGCTTTTCAAAAATTCCATGTATGTATCCCTATTTACTTTACTTTCCAGAACTTTCAAACTTTTCGAACTTTCACTTAACATTTCAAAACTTTCACTTCATTCCATCGTGAGCTCACTTGGTGTAACTTCTAGTCAATCAGATAACAGTGGGCAATTCTTATTTGGAACCAGATTAACATGCGCATTTCCACCGCAAAGCGGTTTAACATTCACTTCATTCCACCGCAAAGCGGCTCATTACATTCATTCCACCGCAAAGCGGCTCATTACCTTCGGGTACGCCGGTCCCCCGCGCCCCATTTCCCACTCGCATCTTTCATGACATAGAAGTACACCCAATTCTTTCAAAAACTTGGGATACATAATTTTTGACAAAAGATTGCACTTCGACACGTTCCTTTCATTAAAACATTTGACTTTCCCATTTTGATGCCAGTGCATGCCTAATGATGCAATGACATAATAACGTGCATGCTTTAACATTCTTCTCAATAACATATGCTTTCATAAAGTAAATACAATTCATCAAACTAAGTAAGTTGCACGACAGTCATTTACACATAACTTTCACATTTACATTCAACTTTGATGAAAATAAGGGGGAGTTTACTTACCTGTAATTCTTAGTAGTTACTTTGCTTAATATGCAGGTGGAAGTCTTGGTTGCCCGCGACGTCAATGTACCGTTTCTCCTAATTAATTTCCATTCATTAACAAAATATGATTTTAAATGAAAAACCACGTTTAACACTCTTAAATAAGGTCGAGACTTTCGTGTGACTCATAATATAACAAACACATTTAACGCCACGTATAATATTATATTCGAAGTAGTACATTCAGTTAAAGGACAAAATTTGAAATCTTACTTATCAAATCATTCAAACATCAAAATTACTCAATATTATCAAAACTTAATTGTCACATGAACAATTTCAATTGCCGTGCTACTTACTCATAAATCTGAAAATGACAATTATAATAAGAATGTACATAAAATTCAGTTTAAACAACCTGATAAGTTTGAAATCCCCAAATTTGAAAACTTCCATTAAAATCAACAGTGAACCATAGAAAGTCAATTAATTTCCATTATCATTTACAGTCTGAAATTTACATACATTCGATATCTATATTTATAGGTATCAATCATCATCATAAAATTCCCAGATTTAAAATTAATACATAAGGATTGCATTTTCAGCTAGCAAATTTAAAAATCTGGAATTCTCACATACATAATATGAATACATACATAAAAATATATACATTCATATACCTAACATCATTAATTCCCCAAATTCATGGTTAACTCGAAATTACACAAAATAAAAATCTGAAATTTAACTGAAATCTGAGTTTATGCATATAAAGTGTATACATACATTATTTACATAGAATTTATATATATATATACAGGTGTGTATCGAATTATGGGCGTGTGTGTGAAATCCCGTGTGAAACCGAGCGCGTGTGTGCGGTTCGTGGGTGTGTGTGCGTGCGTGAGGAGAAAAGGGAGAAGGGGGAGAGGGGAAGGGTTGCTACCGGTGGTGGTGGCGGTGATGGCCGGCGTCGCGAAGGGAGAACGGAGAGGCGAGAGCGAGAGACGGACGAAGAGAGTGAGACCGAGAGTGAGGAATCGCGAGGGAGAGAGAGACGCGGCGTGAGAGAGAGAGAGAGTTATGAGAGTGAGGTTTTCTTTTAGGTTAGGTTTAGTGTGTAACTTTTGGTAAATTGCAATTTAGTCCCTCTACTCTCATAAATTGGTAATTTAGGTTCATAACTTTCAAATAAAATTCCAAAGTGTCACCAAATTTTTCCCAACTTCAATTTAACACAATAAAAATAGAAATTTGCATGCCTAGGAAATAAATTTAATTAATCACATAAAATTGCACGTAAACTGTTAAAATAACAATTTGTAAACTTTTAATTGGTACATTGATCGAGACGGCATCCAGTCCTTCCACTGCAAAATAATTCAAATAAAATCATAATAACCATAATATTAGTTAAATCATTTATAATGATATTAATATAAACTTTACGTGACAATCGAGAAAGCATGTAAATCGAAATGCGGTATTACAATTCCTTACCCCCTAAAAGAAAATTTCGTCCTCGAAATAAAAACTTACCGAAAAGGTGTGGATACTTGGCACGCATTTCATCCTCGCGTTCCCAAGTAGCCTCTTCTACTGCATGATTCCTCCAAAGAACTTTAACTAGAGGTATCTTCTTCCTCCTAAGTTCCTTATCTGCCCTTAGTAGGATCCTTACAGGTGATTCCTCGTAAGTTAGGTCCTCACGAAGATCTAACGACTCATAACTGAGGATATGAGAAGGATCCGAAATATATTTTCTCAACATCGACACGTGAAATACGTTATGAACTCCAGATAGTGCCGGTTGCAATGCAACCCGATAATCTAGATCCACCCTTTCAAGTATCTTAAAGGGCCGATAAAACTTCCCTTTCTTCCCAAGTCTCATAACTCCTTTCCTAGGAGCTACCAAAAAGTCATATCACCTATAGTAATTTCCAAAAGTTTCCTTCTTCTGTCCACATAGCTTTTCTGTCTGCTCTATGCAATTTTCATTTGTTGACGAATCTTTTCAACAACTTCAGTTGTCTGCTGTACTATTTCTGGACCCAATAATCTTCTTTCTCCTACTTCATCCCAATGAACTGGCAATCTACATTTCCTATCGTATAGTACTCAATACGGATCGAAGTTTAATAGCTATTGTTGTAGGAGATCATCAACCGACATTATCCCACTTATGAATTCATTCACTAACTTTCTATTTCCAGCCTTTCATAGGATCTATTCTAACGTCTAAACTTAGTATATATATATTGATTGATCACATTCTTAAAACTAAAATCAAGAAGATTGACCAAAATAAAACTTTATAATCCAGATCCATACCAAAATATACAGTAGAAATACAAAAACTTTGACAGAATCTTTCTGGAAAGATTTACAAACGAAATCCTTTCTGAACATGCTGACATTTCTTTTAAAATCGGAGTATCAACTTAAATCTTGTAATCCATACTTATACATTGTAATCAAGTATTCAGCATCATACACTCATCTTAAAACTAAAGCCAAGGTACTAATTTAAGAATCCATGCTTTCAAAATCATCGTAACAATACTCTAACCAAGTATTTTATAAATAAATCATTGACCTATCACCAATGAATAAAACTTTTGTGATTCATATAGCATTCCTCATCAAGTTTACTTAACCCAAGGATACAATCCCATTATAAGTAAAAGTCACACAACTGACCTCAAATAATCATATCAATCTCTCTAAGATTACAACATAATAACCATCATATCCTTCACATGAACCTTTTACGTCAATATACTCACTAAGATTTTATATCAATCTCTCAAACTCAATAAATGTTGGACTCTGCCATTGTCACTCTTTCTGCACACTACTCCATAACAATAACCATTGTGAAGTCTTATTCTCATTTTCCACAAATCCTATCCACAAGGACAATTGCCTAAAATTTCATTTCTTATTTTTGAATCAAGATGCCATCGATAATAATCTCCACAATTTCCTGGTATGTACTATCATAAACCTTCCTCCGATCAGATGCATTACTTCTGCAATACTTGTACAAATCTAGGACCTGATAAAGTTTCTTTCATCAATATTGAAAACTTAATGTACATCAGTGAATCATTCACATTATGAGGAAATCCTGATTCATTTTCCATGACTGAGATTCATCATTCTTCGAATTTCCACTTAGAACCAAATACAACATAACTTATTCATGGATGGTCAACTTATTTCATAATTTCAATATATTATCACCTTCAGTTCTCATCATCACATTATTCCTTACAATCATCTATTATACCTTTTATATACAATGGACCTTATGACAATCATTATCTCACATAATCCCAAACATTCAATCGCATGTCCCCAATTTCTCACTTTGAATAAATGGTTACTCCTTTAAGACATCTCACCATAAAATATTTTCAATATCTCCCATTCATGGTAACTGACTAATCCCAATAATCATATTACATGTAAGTTCAACAGACGGTAAATGGTTTTCCTAACCATCACAAAGGTCTAAAATGCAAGCTCTCAACATAGCCTCTAAACTCTGTATAAAGAAATATTTGCTCATTACTTAAGTCATTATTCAATAACCCAAATGACATCACGTCTCTTCACTAATCTCTGTAAGCCCATGGAAAAATTCTCTCCAAATTTCAATAAATCTTTACTATTTCTTTAAAAAACATACCAAACCATAATAATTTGTCATCTCTAAAACTTCTTTATCACCAAATATCACCAAAATAATTAAAACGATAGAAATTACCTGAATATTCTCTTTATGTAGTATATCCAATAACATATTATTCACAATCAACATAATATCATCAGCTTATCTTCAACATATCTTCCCGATCAAATTCCAAAATAAATCAACAATATTATCTCATATCCTCATAATTTATAATACTCTCCAATACAAGTGATCATTCCTTACTAGTGATCAATCCGTTCCCAAGAATAATTAAGATTCTTCCCAATAACGCCATAATACTTGTCTTCACTCATCTTTTCAAAATATAACTTATCATTTCCCAATGTATGGATCAAATCATCACATAACTTCATGTATACCTTGATATCCCAGAAAACCAATCCATAATTCCTCAACATAACAATTTCAAATCATAATTTCCAATATCAATATCTCACTTCCTTCAATACATTAGTTGGTTCAAAAGACTACTCATACTTATAAATATATGCCACAAATCATATTCCCAAAATTTAATCACAAGACCAAACTACATAATAAATTTCTCTCAAAATAGAGGAATAATTCACTTACTCAAACACAATATCCATTCCTTAATTCCCAATAATTAAGAATCAAATCTTTAAACCTCTAATTTCATAGTTCTTCTCATAAAAGTCTCAATAAAATCATATCACTTCTAATCTCAACATCTCATCACAACTTCATAAAACTGGTTTTGCCATGTCTAAAATCGATTTTGCAAAGTCTCATAAAACCATCTTTCTTCTTCAGGTATAGCTACTGAGCATCCCATGGAAAAAAAACTAGGTTGAATAAAACTTTTGTCCACGAGATTCTATAGTTGCACTTTGAGCTCTTTTAAGTTACGAAGGAGCCATCCGATATTATACCTTGGATACTAGAGTTGCGCACTTAATCAATGACGAATTCAATCTCTCTTTTAGGCGATAAATCACAAAGATCTTCTGAGAAATCTTTAGTCATTCTCGAATAACTGAAATTTGTTCGAGAGAAGTATTCACCTTAGACACTTCAATTATCGCAACTAGGTAGGCCTAATAACTCTTATTCATCAATTGACGAGCCTCCATCACTGATAATATCGATATGAAAAGTTCTACCTTTACCTCAACAAGGCGAAAAAGGGTTTCATTTGAAGGTTCAAATACCACCTTAACGTAGCCAGTGATTGAAACCTTATACCATAATAATCATCTCATTCCTAGTATGACATCAAGTTTGTGGGTATTCAGTGTTATGAAGTCCATCATCTACTCCTTCCCATTCACCATGATTTGGGACATTTCTCAACACATAACTTTAGTTCAACAATTCTTCAAATGGCGTTGACAATATAAACTTTGTCTCCAGCTACTGAAATGGGTAAATCAATTTTCCTATAACTGTTGGACTATCAAATGAGTGGGTAGTCCCGAGATCAAACACGATAAGTGCTTAATACTAAGTTCGATGACTTCTCAACTTCTCGTTTGGACATTGTATACTCTCATGCCGATATACCATTCATATCCATTTCTTATTTCACAAAAAGATCTAATAAACGGCAACCAAATTCTTAATAACCATTACTTTCTCACTTCCTCATTTACATAACCAAGATAAAGATATACTCGTCATATTCACTGACAACATTCTTAACCTTTCACTTTACGACATTACACATTAACATGCAAGAATTTGCAATAATTGTCATATCAATTAACATTTCATAATTTAAACAAAATTAACTTACCAGATGATCGAGGGAGAAGCACTTGAGGCGTGACTCAGTACCCGAACCATTTTCAAATAAGTTTTAAAAGTCTACAGAATCGCTTTTAAAACTCTTAGCTCTGATACCAAAAAATGTAACACCCCAAGTTCAAGAATCTTAAACCTAGGTGTTAACTCCCCTTTTTCTTTTAATGCGGAAATAAATCGTTTAAACATTAAAATGCGGAATGTAAATATCGTTTACACGACAAAAATGTTCATTTATCTATTATAAAATTTTAGCGAAATTTCGGCAGAGTCTCCTCTATAAATTGGACATAGCCAACCTGTAGAGGAGCATCAAAACCATTTATAAATACACATCACAACTCACTCCATCCCAACATCATCCAAACCATTATAATAAGTCCCAAACTCCTCAACAATACAATTCCAAGTAAATATACTTTAGCAAATGAAATAAGAGGTATTTTAACCTCAATAATACATGAATTAAAGGATTAATAATTAGAAATTGAAATAAATTCTAATCTAACTTTATTTTAAAAGAGTTGATGCGGGTATAGCCTGAGTCAGCTGCCGAGTGCTCTCCTCGGATCACCTAACTTTCATCACCTGAAATGTTGGGGAGGGATTGGGGTGAGCTAAAGCTCAGTAAGTAAACTGTATGCATGAATGCATGCTTATGACATGAATGCTTTTCAAAAATTCCATGTATGTATCCCTATTTACTTTACTTTCCAGAACTTTCAAACTTTTCGAACTTTCACTTAACATTTCAAAACTTTCACTTCATTCCATCGTGAGCTCACTTGGTGTAACTTCTAGTCAATCAGATAACAGTGGGCAATTCTTATTTGGAACCAGATTAACATGCGCATTTCCACCGCAAAGCGGTTTAACATTCACTTCATTCCACCGCAAAGCGGCTCATTACATTCATTCCACCGCAAAGCGGCTCATTACATTCATTCCACCGCAAAGCGGCTCATTACCTTCGGGTACGCCGGTCCCCCGCGCCCCATTTCCCACTCGCATCTTTCATGACATAGAAGTACACCCAATTCTTTCAAAAACTTGGGATACATAATTTTTGACAAAAGATTGCACTTCGACACGTTCCTTTCATTAAAACATTTGACTTTCCCATTTCGATGCCAGTGCATGCCTAATGATGCAATGACATAATAACGTGCATGCTTTAACATTCTTCTCAATAACATATGCTTTCATAAAGTAAATACAATTCATCAAACTAAGTAAGTTGCACGACAGTCATTTACACATAACTTTCACATTTACATTCAACTTTGATGAAAATAAGGGGGAGTTTACTTACCTGTAATTCTTAGTAGTTACTTTGCTTAATATGCAGGTGGAAGTCTTGGTTGCCCGCGACGTCAATGTACCGTTTCTCCTAATTAATTTCCATTCATTAACAAAATATGATTTTAAATGAAAAACCACGTTTAACACTCTTAAATAAGGTCGAGACTTTCGTGTGACTCATAATATAACAAACACATTTAACGCCACGTATAATATCATATTCGAAGTAGTACATTCAGTTAAAGGACAAAATTTGAAATCTTACTTATCAAATCATTCAAACATCAAAATTACTCAATATTATCAAAACTTAATTGACACATGAACAATTTCAATTGCCGTGCTACTTACTCATAAATCTGAAAATGACAATTATAATAAGAATGTACATAAAATTCAGTTTAAACAACCTGATAAGTTTGAAATTCCCAAATTTGAAAACTTCCATTAAAATCAACAGTGAACCATAGAAAGTCAATTAATTTCCATTATCATTTACAGTCTGAAATTTACATACATTCGATATCTATATTTATAGGTATCAATCATCATCATAAAATTCCCAGATTTAAAATTAATACATAAGGATTGCATTTTCAGCTAGCAAATTTAAAAATCTGGAATTCTCACATACATAATATGAATACATACATAAAAATATATACATTCATATACCTAACATCATTAATTCCCCAAATTCATGGTTAACTCGAAATTACACAATAAAAATCTGAAATTTAACTGAAATCTGAATTTATGCATATAAAGTGTATACATACATTATTTACATAGAATTTATATATATATATACAGGTGTGTATCGAATTATGGGCGTGTGTGTGAAATCCCGTGTGAAATCGAGCGCGTGTGTGCGGTCCGTGGGTGTGTGTGCGTACGTGAGGAGAAAAGGGAGAAGGGGGAGAGGGGAAGGGTTGCTACCGGTGGTGGTGGCGGTGATGGCCGGCGTCGCGAAGGGAGAACGGAGAGGCGAGAGCGAGAGACGGACGAAGAGAGTGAGACCGAGAGTGAGGAATCGCGAGGGAGAGAGAGACGCGGCGTGAGAGAGAGAGAGTTATGAGAGTGAGGTTTTCTTTTAGGTTAGGTTTAGTGTGTAACTTTTGGTAAATTACAATTTAGTCCCTCTACTCTCATAAATTGGTAATTTAGGTTCATAACTTTCAAATAAAATTCCAAAGTGTCACCAAATTTTTCCCAACTTCAATTTAACACAATAAAAATAGAAATTTGCATGCCTAGGAAATAAATTTAATTAATCACATAAAATTGCACGTAAACTGTTAAAATAACAATTTGTAAACTTTTAATTGGTACATTGATCGAGACGGCATCCAGTCCTTCCACTGCAAAATAATTCAAATAAAATCATAATAACCATAATATTAGTTAAATCATTTATAATGATATTAATATAAACTTTACGTGACAATCGAGAAAGCATGTAAATCGAAATGCGGTATTACAATGATGATCATGAAGTTGAACAAATGGCTCATTACTTGGAGGCATCACCACAATATCAACATAAGAGGGCCCCCTACTTTGAGGAGTTGAAAAAGAGTTCTTCACCACCCCTACCATCTCTCGAGAAGGCACCTACCCTCGAGCAAAAGCCTCTTCCTTCTCATTTGAGGTATGCTTACTTGGGGGAATCTTCTAACCTTCCGGTCATTATTTCTAATTTATTGAATGAGGTGTAGGAAGACAAATTGCTTCGGGTATTGAGGGAGCACAAGGAGGCTATTGGATGGACCATCTCGGATATTCGAGGTATTTGCCCTTCGTTATGCATGCATAAAATCCTTATGGAGGATGATTTCAAACCTTCGGTGGAGCATCAACGTCGGTTAAATCCCAACATGAAAGAAGTAGTAAGAGCCGAAGTGGTAAAGTGGCTTGATGCGGGTATTATCTATCCAATCTCGGATAGTGCATAGGTGAGCCCGGTGCAGGTAGTGCCAAAGAAAGGAGGTGTTACCGTGATGGAAAATGAAAATAATGAGCTTATTCCAACGAGGCCAGTGACGGGGTGGTGAGTTTGCATTGATTATCGCAAGCTCAACAATGCTACTAGGAAGGATCATTTTCCCCTTCCATTCATCGATCAAATGCTTGAGCGATTGGCGGGTCACTCTCATTATTGCTTTCTAGATGGGTATTCGGGCTATAATCAAATTCCTATAGCCCTGGAGGATCAAGAAAAGACAACATTCACATGCCCATATGGAACTTTTGCATATAGGAGGATGCCCTTCGGTCTTTGCAATGTCCCCGCCACTTTCCAACGGTGCATGATGGCTATTTTCTCCGACATAGTGGATAAATTTATTGAGGTATTTGTGGATTACTTCTCAGTTTTTGGTACTTCATTTGATGATTTTTTGAATAATTTGAGAATGGTGCCAAAAAGATGTGAGGATACCAATTTGGTTTTAAATTGGGAAAAATGCCATTTCATGGTTCGTGAGGGGATAGTTCTTGGGCACCGGATTTCAAGTGAGGGGATTGAGGTTGATAAGGAAAAAACTCAAGTTATCAAAAAATTACCTTCCCCAACCTCGGTAAAGGGCATAAGAAGCTTCTTGGGGCATGCGGGATTTTACAGGAGGTTTATCAAAGATTTCTCAAAAATCTCGAAGCCACTGTGTTCATTACTTAAGAAGAGTGCAACATTTGATTTCTCTAAAGAGTGTCTTCAAGCTTTTAACACTCTTAAAGAGAAACTTATCACTGCACCTATTATTATGGCTCCGGATTGGAGTTTACCTTTTGAGCTCATGTGTGATGCAAGTGACTATGCCGTGGGGGCGGTGTTGGGGCAAAGGAAGGACAAAATCTTGCATGTCATCTACTATGCTAGTAGAACCTTGACTGATGCTCAATTGAATTATGCTACTACTGAGAAGGAAATGCTAGCGGTGGTTTTTTCCTTTGATAAGTTTCGGTCATATCTTATTGGCTCCAAGGTGATTGTGTATACCGACCACTCGGCCCTGAAGTATTTGTTGGCAAAGAAGGATTCCAAACCGCGGTTAATTAGATGGGTTCTTCTCCTCCAAGAGTTTGATTTGGAGATTCGTGACAAGAAGGGGACGGAGAATCTTGTAGCCGATCACTTATCTAGACTTGAGCAAACCGAGGAAATTTTGGATGAAGAGATAAGTGAGGTATTTCCGAATGAGCAAATTTTCCAAATCATGGATCTTCTACAAGCTGCTAGTGTGCCATGGTATGCGGACCATGTGAATTTTCTTGCAAGTGGCATCACTCCCCCAGACCGCTCTTATCAACAACTGAAGAAGTTCTTTGCGGATATCAAGCACTATTTTTGGGATGACCCGTTGTTGTTCAAAAGGGGTCCGGATCAAATCATGAGAAGGTGTGTGCCCGAGGAGGAGATGGAGAAGATTCTTGAGCAATGTCACTCATCGCCTTATGGAGGCCATTTTGGTGCCGTGAAAACTGCATCAAAGGTTCTTCAGTCGGGATTTTATTGGCCCACTTTGTTCAAGGATGCTCACACACTTGTGTCCAAATGTGACCGATGCCAACGCTTGGGTAATATCTCTAACCGAAATGAAATGCCCTTAAATTCTATTTTAGAAGTGGAGATATTCGATGTTTGGGGTATTGATTTCATGGGACCTTTTTCATCGTCCTTTTTCTAATCAATACATCTTAGTTGTGGTAGACTATGTGTCCAAGTGGGTAGAAGCGGTGGCACTCCCCACAAATGATGCTCGGGTGGTGGTGAATTTTTTAAAGAAAAATATTTTTACTCATTATGGCACCCCTCGAGCTATCATTAGTGATGGAGGAAAACACTTTTGTAACCGCCTCTTCGACTCACTTTTGACCAAGTATGGAGTCAAACATCGAATATTTACTCCTTATCATCTGCAAACAAGTGGGCAGGTCGAAATTTCAAATAGAGAATTGAAAAAGATCCTTGAAGTGATGGTGAATGCCTCGAGGAAAGATTGGTCCAAGAAATTGGATGATGCATTATGGGCATACCGCACCACTTTCAAGACCCCCATTGGTATGTCTCCATTTCGACTCCTATTTGGTAAAGCATGTCATCTCCCGGTTGAGCTTGAGCACCGAGCATATTGGGCAACAAAAGTCTTGAATTTTGATATGGAGTTGGCCGGTGAGAAAAGATTACTCCAACTCAATGAGCTTGATGAATTCCGCCTTGAATCATATGAAAATGCTCGGATTTACAAAGAAAAAACAAAGAGGTGGCATGACAAGAACATTTTGAAGCGGGACTTCTAAGTTGGGCAACAAGTACTTCTCTATAACTCAAGACTTCGATTGTTCCCCGGTAAACTCCGCTCTAGATGGTCGGGACCTTTCACCATTGCTAAAATCTTCCCACATGGAGCGATTGAACTTTATCATGGAAGTAAAGGGAACTTCAAAGTAAATGGGCAACGCTTGAAGCCATACTTGGGGGGTAATTATGAAAAGGAAAAGTCATCCATCCCTCTTGCAAATCCGGAGTAATTGTATCAAAAAGTCGAGCTTACGACTTTAACCAAGCGCGTTTTGGGAGGCAACCCAAATCTCTACTCTTTTAATTACTTGTTGATATTTACTTATTGCATTTTTATTATGTCTAACTTGGTTAATCACCAACTTTTTTAGGTTCGGAATTTTTTGAAATCCTAAGCAACCTTGTCCTCAACAAGTTTGGGGGAGATTTGCGTATCAAGAGAATCCAAGATTAGGTCAATTTGGAACATCATACACGCATCAAACCGGGGAAGTTCCATCACCCATTCCTTTCTTGTTATTACGCCATTGTCAACATTGAGGACAATGTTTGATTTAAGTTTGGGGGTGTTGGGATCATGTACTTTATGAACATTTTACATTGCCTTGCCAGCCCTTGATGTCTTAATGTTTGAAATTGTTTATTTTGTTGAGAATATTGACATGCTAGATAGCTTTGCTGGCTTATAAGACTTTGATGTTTGAAATTGTTGGTAATTCATGAGTTATGACCAAATGAGCTACTTGTGCTACTTTCTTTAAATGCTTATCCATGTAAGATCATATGTACATTGAGCACAATAGTCATGTTTGATTGTCGGTGAGTTTGAGAATTGTTGAAGGGCGAAGAGGTTAATGGAGTAGATGAACTAGGTTGTGAGCTTGTATTATTTATTTGTATCAACCTATCAAATGTTTCCTAATGCTCTAAATCTCTTGATCCTAATGTAAGACAAGTTTGGGGGTGGTCGACCCGGTAAAGGAGACGGCCTAGACATGTGGTGATTCCATGCATGTGGAAGTAAATTTTTGTGTGGAGTATCTTTCGCCAAGTATAAGCCAAGTAATGACCATATGCTAGAGTTCTAAGCCCATTTTAATTATTGCATTGCATTGCCCTATCTCGAAGCCTTTTTTACTCGAGTTATTAAGCCCGTAGGAGTATCTTGAAACTTGGTGCCTTAAGTTTGAAACTTGGGAGTCACCGGCCGAAAGCTCGCTACATGGGTCAATTAGAAAGCTTAATGAGTAGGGTACTCACACACACACTTGAAAAAAAAAAGCACATTATCATTGCATTCGCTTAATAAGTCTACCCCACTTCGTAACCTTTTTGACTCGAGTTAATAAGTCCGTAGGGGTATTTTGAAATCTGGTACCCTTTGATCTAAAAAATCGGGGAGCTGCCGACCTAAAGCTCGCTACATGGGTCAATTAGAAAGCTTAAGGGAGTGGGAAAGTCACGAGCAAACATCATGTTAGTTGTTAGAAATCATGCATTTGTACTTGCATAAGGGCTTAGATGAATAATGGGTTTGAATTGCTTGGTATAAACTTGAATGTCGAAGCACTCATTAGTGGAGAGTCACTGCATTTCTAGATTGTCGATAAAACACACTCGTGCTTTAGTGGAAAAAGAAAGAGTGATTTGAGAAGTACCCTCTAGAATTGCATCCCGGGAGTGGAAAGAAAATTATTCATTGGGGGATGAATGTCACGAGTGGGAAAGGAAAGAATTGACCACTAATGGTGGGATAGTTTTGACTTGAAACATCTTTACTCATCAACATTTTTGAATCTTATTGACGATTGACAGTGGCTATGCACACACGCACCGATCGAACATCAGATAAGCCAAACTCATTTTTGTAGCATTATTTTGGGAACATAATTGTGAATTAATTATACAATTTCACACTCATGGAAGATTGTAAGTATCTAGCATTGTTGATCACATTGTCACTTTTTGTAGATGCATGTAAATATTCTTGCTTGGGACGAGCAAGAGTTCAAATTTGGGGGTATTTGTTGAGTGCATTTTACATGCATATTTCATATATATTTTTAGTAATACTTTTTGAGTAATTTGGACAAATACCTACTTAATTGTGCATATTTTGTGGTTAAATAGGGTTAACAATCAACTTCATGGAGAAAGCACAAGAAAGAAGCTAAATGGATAAATATTGGAAGAAATTGAGGAGAAAAGAGTCAAATCCATCAAAGAGTCAAAGTTGGAGGACCCAGTTGTTAATTATCAAATGACGAAGCTGAGATCAACCACGCGATCGTGTGGTTATGCACATGGCGCGTTCGCGAGTCAAGCCTTAAACTCAACCCGAGAGTTTTTACCTCAACCACGCGATCGCGTGGTCAAAATTTTGAACTAAATCCTGGGCCGACCCGGTGCGACCCGATTCGGCCCAAATGCTGAATGACGCGGATCTACACGAATTTTGGGTATTTTTGGATGATTTTGGCTAGGGTCACTCACTTTTTTTCTCCTTTTTCACCCAAGAAACAATTCTCTCTCAAGTGTTCTTCATTTTTCTTGTTTTCTCTTGTCATTTTTTTCTTGAAATTAGTTGGTATAGTTGATGAATGTTGATAAAGGGGAGAAATACCAAAGCCATTGTGGAAGAATATTGATATTTTGAAGCTTGAATCATTGGTTGAGGGAAGTATTTATTGCTTAATCCTCATATTTCTCTATTTACTTTAATCCATAGTTGAAATGATGTATTTAATTCTTGAATTTTGTTGTTATTTCTTCATGGGCTAAACTAATTTGTGTTGGGATTATTGATGAAGCTTGACCTAGTTTAGTTGATTTTAATGCTTGTATTAAGAATTTAAGCTTTTTATTATCTTGTGCATTTATTGTTGTATTTATTGACTAGCATTTATTGTGGCCACATTTATGCTTAGGTTTCATGGGATGTGCAATTATTGAGAAATTGTTGTGTATTCTAGATCAATACAATATTTGATCTAGGTTCTTGTTTAGGATAGAGATATACCTAAAATCCTAGATGACCCATTGAGCTATTTTCACATAGATTTAATGCAATTTGTGTGTTTTTAATCGACATAGAGATATAGTAGGTTAATGCTACTAATTAGGGTCGAGAGAGAGGTAATTGGTTAAGTTTGAAAAATCGAGTCTAACATGATTAATGAATTGCATTTCTATTTGCTTGTGATAATTCAATTAGGTAATAGTCAAGTGGAATCAAGAATCCCAGCACTCCTTCATCATCTATTCGTCACCATTTTTCTAGGTATTTATTTACAATTGCAACTTTAATTCTAGTACGAGAACATTCCCAATCAAATATTTATTGTGTGTGTTTCTTGTTAAAATTAATTATATTAAAGTGTAGTTGAAATAGACAATCCTTGTGAGATCGATAAACCGGACTCAATTAGTCCACTATCACTTGTATGTGACTCGTGCACTTGCGATGTGTTTCTAGTGAACAATAAACTACTAGGAAGATCACAGAAAAAAAAATGGTACCTAACAAAACAAAGTTTTCATAAGGAGCTTCTCCAACTAATGATAGTTCACCTGCTAGGAGAACTTTAGGGGGTTGAGGGAAGAATGGAACAACTATCAAAAACGTTAATACGGGGAATTTTACTTGACTTCTTAGTTAGATTACATCTTCTTCCTTTTTGTAGTTTAATTACCGTCACTTGAAACTATTATAGTAGGTTTCCACAGATTAATTTAGCGTAGTATCGAATTGCTGTCCATACATTTTTTTATTTTTATTTTTTGTCGTGCACTATCTTTGTTGAATAGCTTGGTAGGACTTTTCAAGTTGCCAAGTCTCATCCAAATAAATGTCCAACTTCATTTTTAACCCAACATTTAATTGGACTGAGAAGTATTGTCAACTTATTCAACATTCATTTTTATCTGTCCATGTTTGATTTTAATTAAAATTTAATTTTGATTTTAAGTCAAAGTCAACAATTAATACCACACATATATATTATGGGATCCACAACTTTTCAATCACATATCTCATCAACTTTTATCAAAATTTACTAAAAAATTCTGATTTTGATATATACAAAAGGCCTAATTATAAATTAAAAAATTTATAAATTCTTTCTAAATGGAGGTAACACTGTTTGGTTTATAAACTTGTTTAATTTATGATTTTGAGGGGAAAAAAAACGTTTGAAAATTGGAGAGAAAAAATGTTTGCGGTTAAAAAATGATTCGAAAAATTGTGTTGTTTATAAACATGTTTATAAACAAAAAAATTCTTTAACCAAACGGATGCTAAATGGTGAGCTCAAACTAACTAGCCAAAGACAGCCTTGAAATAGATTTAATAATCCCATTTTTCATATCAAAATCTAAGAGCATCCACAATAGATAGGTTAAATTACATGCTTTAGTGAAATAAATTAGTTAAAGGTTAAATATTGACTGATTGTTCGGCGGCTGTGCCTGCCTTTTTTTGTTTTGTTTCTTTTGATATTTTCTGGGTAGATGTGTGGTTGAAAATTGAAAAGAGAAAATGTATGTAGTTAAAAAATAGTTTGAAAAATTGTGTTATTTATAAATTGTAATTATTGCCTAAAAGAATGGTGTGTTAGTCTACAATTGATAGATTAACTCATATGTTAAGAGAATCTTTTTAGCAACATGTTAATGTTAAATTTGTTAAATTTGACTAGTAACTTAATTGATGACATGACAATTTATGTTGAAAAATTTCTCTGAAAGCTTATTCTTTAAATTTTTGAATGTCGATAAATAAAATAATTTTTTGTTGATTTTATATTACATAATTTACTGAGATCTTCAAAATGAGTACCATATTAATATATAAATTTTGCTATTTTTAAAATAAATATTTATTGTATTCTTGAACTTACTTGAAATTAACATATTCATTGTATCAAAATTTAATGGTTAATTCTAACATGTATATGTGTCATTTAATTGATTTTTTGTCCATGTGGCTAGCTAAATTTAGCTAGTCCATCATGGATGCTCAAACGTAAATTCAAATAAAATTCTATTTGACGTCAATTGGTTGGGACTAGTTCGACTTGAATACTAAACTCTTGTTTGATTTAGATAAAAATCAGATTTTAGCTGCCGTTATTTTTTTAGTTATTTGTATTTTCTAGGTAAAATTTATGATTGAAAAGTAATATAGAAAAATGTATGTAATTAAAAAGTGGTATTGGAAATTATGATGATTATAAATGTTGATTATAATCAAAGTTGCAGGCTTAAATATGATTATGACTGGCTAAGAGTACATATGCCCGGATGATAATGATGTTTTGATTCAAGAAATCCTGATGGAATGCTTTGTACAAAGAAGAAATATCTTAGACGCTAAATCTTTTTTCCTAGTTCAGCACCTGAAATAAGATCTTTATTGTTGCAGGCAAGGCACTGTAACTATGAACTATATTAAGAGAATTATGTTTGATGTACGTGTAATAAGTAATTATAGCATATTTTTCTCAGTCACCTGAGCCTGGTTTGCACGAGTATTTAAAAGTAATATTGTTTTAGTTTGTTAATCTTTTTGCTGCAGAATGAGAGTTGAGCTTAAAAATAGGTTTAACTCTCTAGCTAGGCAAATGCTTGACAAGATTTTCCTCATTAGAGGCCGTTCCTTATTTTTTTCTTCTCTATATTTGGACTAGTTCAAGAATTTGGAGCAGGACGGGCATTTACTTCCGTACACGTTTGGACAACATCAAGAACTCAAGTTTGGCTTGTTGCAATTGAATTATCAGTCTTAGCCAAAATTACATGCACAATCTCTCTATTTCACCTATTACATCAACATCCACAATTTCGCCACCTCATTGATGTAGGCTCACCTACGAAATCCACAAATAACACGATCGACAAATAAACTTCAAATACGGATTGCAATTCGATAAAAACTCACAAAGTTTTATTCGAAATCTACCAAATCCTAAAAATAATAATGAAAGAGTTTAAATACAAATCCTTATTGAATTTTGACAACTAAACAGGCTGGACTAAAGAAATAAATAAATAAATAAAAGATTGAAAACACTAAATGAAATAACAAAGCGTAGTTTTTAATGTCATTCTGACACCGTATGATATTTCTAGAGTTGTTCGAAATTGAATCACATACGAATTCACTTGTTGCGATCCCAACGCTTCAAGAAGGCCAATGCTTGATCGTGTACTCCATCACTCATCTTTTTGTCAACCTAATTATCAACTTATTCGTGCAAGTAGAATTTTTGTTTATCTGTTTGGGTGGTAGAAGCATGTGTGCTTGTCGAAAACGGTCAGAGCTGTACTGAATTATTGCTATGAATCAAAGGCTCGAGGATCTGTCAAATATATACTTCTTTTGGGGTTGTGTAATATCATAATGCATACGGGTATTACGATTGTTCTGTGATTTTCCTTGTTAGTTTAAAACGATCAAATTGCTCACTTCACAACTTATAGTATGTTTGGTAGGAACGATTGATAGCATTGATTGTATCAAGATAGGAAAAAATAAGAAGATAAACATTTTTAATTGTATCATTTTGTGTTTTTCAATATTGTGTACAAAACATGCGCCCCTGTAACATGTTTGATATATATGCTCCTGTGGAAATAGCTACTATGAGGGGTATATTTGTTATTTCATACATAAATTGAATATTTTTGATATTTTACTAAATCAATGTGTCAACTTTAAAAGTGTCATTAAAAAAAAAAAAAGTGGTTTCATTACATACAGATTTCAAATCCTTGAACGTATAGCTAATGATGTTTGTGCAACGACAAACTCTCAATTACCGTTATAATCGAATAACATGACTCGGGACTAAGAACTCAAGTGGGAGAGTCTCGTCATTTGTGACATTATTTTCCAATTTAGAGAGCACTTGTGCATGTTATAATCAATGAAATGAACAAGGTGTGAGTAAGATAAGGCAAAAACGCACTCATATAATATCAAAGTCGGACATAAATAAAACTCATAAATATTTTCACCCTTTACGACGTGCGTATTGGACCCTGAAGGGGCGACAAAATGCATCAGAACTTTTTGCCTACACCGGACATCAGTCTTCCAACATAAATATTGTCTTTCAACTGGCGAGGACTAGGAGAATCGAACCTTTGATACTTCATATAGAACCCTGATGTTTTACCGCCATGCCTTAGCCCGTGGGGAAGTCATAAATACTTTCATTCTCGTAAAAATAATTGATGTTAAGAAATGACAGGTCAGGGAACACAAACAATGATATAGTGGTATCTTTAATTTTATGCCTTGTAGAATTTCATGATTGTGATGATTCAGGCATGTGTGAATGTAGCAGATTTAAAGTTATTCCCTTCAGGGGGTCAGGTTACATGGCATATATCGATACCTCGCTTGGTCAACTTTGCATGTTTATGTCCAATGATTTAACATTTTTCAAAACATGAGCTATAATGGGCGTTCAATTCAAGCAAATGTCTTGGCCATTGATTATTATCATATTAGTGACCCTTTCAGAACAAGAACAAGTACGATAATTTTATATTCTTAAATTCAGTTTTTAATAAGTAAAAAAGAAAAAGATATACATAAGGGTGTGTTCTTTTGGTCCTATCATTACAAATTATAATTCAATTTATAATATAAATAATTTTTCAAATCACTTTTTAACCACACACATTTTCTCTCCACACTTTTCAACCACATATTTTACCTAAAAATACAAATAAATCACAATATAATTGAGAAGGAGCTGCCAAACATGGCCTATGATACAACCATTTCATCAAATATCAAACAAGTGAAATTTTTTATGCTTGGATATCTCCGAGGGCAGAGCAGGGAGACAAAAAAACAAAAAAATCATACTGAGTTGATAGATTAAAAAATTCATATTAGGCCTCTTTTGATAGAATAATGTTATTTATAATTTATCACGAGTAAAGATGAATATATTCAATTGGATCATTTTTATTGAAAATTATGGAGGTGTCTTATATATGTGCACATGGACACTTCTTCATTTTTCGATGAACATGTGCCAACTAGAGTAAAGATCGGGATGTTCCAATGCTTAGTTATTGTGTCAATACAAGTATCAAACAATTTAAGCTCCCTGTTTGATACTCATTATTAAAAACCTCTTTTGGGACCATGAATATTTTAATTTTGCCCAATCTCAAGCCCAAGCCCCAGGTCCAAGTGAGGTTCCAATCCAAAATCAATTGGTGATGGGTAGAGTAGCTCACTTGGGTTATATGGTGGTTTATTTCCTTCCTCACAATCGATGTGGGATTGTTTGCATCCCAACAATACCTTGATTTACAAAATCAACCTCAATTTTTTCAAAACTTATTTTCAACCTCGCATTTTACCAATAAAATAATCTACACATAAATTGTTATAAAAACTCCTAGTTTTTAACCACACATTTTTCAAAAATTTACTATTACAAACCATATTATTTGAAATAATAGGTCTCAAACAGTGGCTAAATTGTTAGAAAAACGAGAAACTTGTTTGTTTTTATCAATATGTGCAGCATCAAATGTATTTTTTTTTCTTCTTTTTTTGGTCCTTTCCATTGTGCTTGTGCTTTTCCTGCGGTTATCACAAGAGTCTTGTAATGATTGTTACACATAAGACAAGTCTTGTTATTATTTTAATAAGCAGAAAACCATAAGAGAGTGGGGAAAAGGACATAGAAGTGAAGGGAAATTATGCCCACTTGGCCAGAAAAGACATGCATCCAGCACCTAGTAGAAGTGAAATATGTGCTCCCAGCTGAAGTCTAATGTTGCTCTGCATCCTTGGATTCATAAAATCTGCTGCTAATAGATCAACAAGTGCCATATAAATCAGTATCCCGGACGACGCGGAATTCAAAATCCCTTCAACGATAAGGGCAGTCGGGCTATTTTCTTTGTACACATTTGATATCCCGATTCCAATAGCGATCCCAACTGGGGTGGTGAAGGAGAAAAAGAGCGTCATAACTGTCGTCGTTAGGGACTCGAATTTGGCCTAATCATGAAAATATAACAATTTAGAGAAGAAGAAAAAAGGTGGGAGACTCAGAATAACTTTCTTGCTACCATTAAGATAACACATAATTATATGGACCACAAATTGGTATATGATGAAAACATTATGACAACATTTGTAACTTTGTTGATTCCTAAAATTTAGGATAAATTTGCTTACCTGAGAGATGCAACCACCAAGTCCCATACCCTCAAAGAACTGATGACATGATAGGGCTGCCAATAGAGTCTTCACTGTGTCAGGGCTATCTGAAGCCCCCAATGAAGTTCCAATTACCACTGAGTGCACCACAATTCCCAATTCCAAAACCTACCCAAAACAATTTTAAATCTCCCTCGATATTAATCACCTCATCTAAAAGTTTAAACAATTGATCTAGAACTTACTTGTGATATTATGCGCTGCCGGACGAGATCAAGAACCCCGGTTTCATTACCTGGGATTGCATTCGCGGCTCCATGAGCATGCCCGTGTGTGGCGTGCGTGTGTACATGAACATGTCCAGCGTGTTCGTCGCTAGCCTCCTCATCCACGTTCACCTGTTTAATCTTGCTGAAGTGCATCTTTTTGTAGAAGCTTGTTGCAATTGTGTCCACCATCAATGTCCCGATCGAAGCCACCATTGCGACGAATCCCGCGAAGGGAAATTTCCCCCATGGATTCTGGCTAAGGCAAGGAGATGTCAATGTCTCGAATGCTTCAGGAAGGATGTGAATGAACCCGGTCGCTAAAATCACCCCAGCAGCAAATGCTTTGATCATGAAGAATATGTCATTCTCGGGACGTAAAGCTTCAAATTTTCTGCCAAGAAGCGGGAGACTCACACCAATACCACCAGAAACAAGAACAGCGGCTATGGCACTCACTTTGTACTTAAGGGCCTCGGTTTTATTCCGGTGCTCGGATTCATCGTTACAAGTGCACTCTCCGGCCACCACGTCCGGAAGCGAAACGACAAGAAGCGATGTTAAGATTATGATCTTATGAGCAGAACTCCATTGAAGACTGCTCATGTTGAAGCAGAGCAAGTGAGGAAATTCTAGTTTCTGAAATTTCGAGGTGAGGAGATGTGTCTTCTGTGAGTTCTATATAGAGAAAGCTTCTTTGTGGAATCTTTAATTGAATGGTCAATTAATTAACAGGAGTATATTGATGGATGGTGAAGAAAAACCAGCAAGAAAAGATGTATTTATACTGTTTTCTAAGTATTTTTTGAATAGGACTTCATATGCGTCTGACGTATTTAGCAATGATATATGTGGTAACCTAACAACTGTGCTAACCGATTTTTCGATCGTCAACGATCTGATTTTTTAAGCATCACATCTATATCGAAATCAACGATCCACAACATTTCGGGCAACTATTCGATCATCAAATTCGGGCTGAGTAGCATTATTCAGCAACCTAACGCACTGTTTGACTCTGATTAAAATCTGATTTTAATTTCAAGTCAAAGTCAACAATTAATTTTGATCACACATTTTATAGAAATCACAATTTTTCAATCACACATTTCATCAACTTTAATCAAAATCTACTAAAAAAACTGATTTTAATCTGTATCAAACATGGGCTAAATATTAGGACAGTCAGTACCATGTACAAAACATTTGAATGAAGAAATTGTTTTCCTTTAGAAATGAAGATATGTAAATTTGACAAATTTAAATCTTTGTGTTTAATAACTAAAAGGTTACGAGTTTTAAGTTAAAAAATATTGTTTTGCAATGATTATGTCTTTAAATTAAAAGACTTAGATCGAAGAGTTCTCTCTCTCTCTCTAGAATACTATCCTTTCATTTTCGTATCTTTTTCATGAAATGACTATTTGTTTTTATTTTTCAAAAGTTTGAACATGTAAATCTTTGTAAAAGCCGAAAGGCCATTTCTTTTTGATGAATGGTCACATTCAAAATCTATAAATAGGAATAAAACATATTTACACAATCAAGATCTTCATAATCCTCTATTTATCTTACAAATATTATAAACTCTTTCGATTTGCATAAAAATTCTATATTGAATGCTCGTTCAATGTTCAGTGAGAGGTTGTATTCATCGATTCTTATTTGATTGAGGTAAGGTTTACATAGAAATAAGAAACCGCCTAAATTAAAAAGACAATTGTGCATAATCTTGAACGGTAAAGGAGAAAAATCATTTTAAGAAGATATCTTGATTCGATTGGCACGGATTATTTTGTAATTACTTGTATGAATAAATTGTAGGATTAATTAATCTACTTAGCCAGATTTATTTACCTAATTAATGATTTACCAATTTCTGTATTAGCACAATTATGATGGTTGATTTTAAAAATAATGTAATGGGTAAAGTGATGGATGTCTACAAAGTGTATTGTAGGTACTTAAGTCGGTAAATCAATATGGCAACTTAGCATGGTTCTAAATTGTAACTCAAATCTAATTGGATTTCATGCTACTGTACATAGCAGTTTACCAATTTAGTTACATATACATGATTTGGCAAAAATCTATTAACTTACTCATTACATCATTTTCAAAATCAACAACATCAAATATGCCAACATATCAATTGGTAATTCAATCGGGATGCTTCTATCAATTTTATTGCTATGCATGATACCATATACCTGATTATGTACGGTGATTTAGAATCAGCACAAACATTTTTAGTGATGATATTGGAAAGAAGTTCCATTGAAATTCTCTTGAGGAAAATAAAATAGGATTATAATATGGTGCTAAAAGGAACCCTGTTATCAGTTGTTGCTTAGTCAAGAACAACCATTAAATTAAAAGTAAAAAGAAAAAGGTTTTTTATAGTTAAAAAATAATTTCTTCATTAAGAAAACTTATTTTTCTAAAAAGAAAATCACAATGTCAAACACATTTTGGCGTAAATCATATTACTTATTCGTGACTATTGGTGTACATTAATGCAAAATGGGAAATCATGTTGTCGTAAATCATACCACCCACCCCTGAATACTAATGTAAATGAACGGAAAATGAAAAATCTCAATGTCAAACACGTGTCGTAAATCATACGGCCACTCACTCGTAATTACTAATGAACTTGAACGCAAAATGAAAAATCTCTATGCCAAATTTAATACATGTCATAGATTATATAACTCATTCGTGAACGCAAAATAAAAAATCTCAATGTCAAATACATGTCGTAAGTATGAACACAAAAAGAAAAATACCAATGACAAGCACATGTCGTAAATCATACCACTCACAGTGACTGCCGATGTAGGTGGTGAAAAATATGTCAAAGACATATCGTAATTATACCAATAACTAGTGACTAATGGTGTACATGGACACTGGTCCATGCTTGACTGAAATAAATACTCACACATATAATAATCATAAAATCCTAGAAAGGGTCCCAATTGATTATGTAACATTAAATTATAATAATATATGCTTTCTTTTCATGTAAATGGATAACTTTACTTGTTAGGGGTTGGAGTGGAGTCTGGAGACAAAATGTTGTCATGCAAATCACCTTTCACGAGGGTTCACAGTGTAGATTCAATCTACTAGTCTCATAATGTCTTTAATACGTTGATCTTTATTATTTTGAACTCATAATGTCGTTATTATGTCTCTCTCTCTCTCTCTCTTGTTCGGCAAGGAAGTTTTTATCCTCTATTATGGTTATATTGCCTTTACCTTTTCGTTTTATTGTCTTTTATAAGTTGATTGTGGTGTTGCTTTGATGTCCCATCTAACCAAAAGATTGGCCAAGCAAATACATATGCAAAGATAAAGATTTTTTAAGCACAACTGTTCAATTTGTGTGATAATCTATCAATATTGCACTACTAGAAAATAGGGTTTCTCCGACGAATATTTTTCAACGACAATCGGTACCGTCAGAAATTTTCGACCGAATTTAGTTTTGGAAATTTAGTTTTTGTCCGAAACTAAATTCCGTCGGAAATTTTCGATGAAAAAATAAAATTTAAATTTGGAAAAATAAAATTTAAATATTAGATAGCGTTCAACAGTGTCAAAAAATAGGCCCCGTTCTTTTTGCTGTTTTCAGCCTATTTTGAGTTTTCGATTTTTGGAAATATCGAAAACGCGTTCACTTTACTCATTTTCAGAAACGCGTTTTCCAAAACACCAAAAAAAATATAAAGAAAACTCAAAACGAGTTTATTACGTTTTGGATATTTTGTGTTAAAAAGTATAACGCGCATTATGGATTTTTTTTTTTTTTTTGCGTAAATGTGACTCTTCTTTCACTTGAAGTTCTTATATTATTTTGTTATTATATATATATCCATGTTTTTTTTTTGTAATTTTTTATTTATTATTATTATTTTATTTTTTTAAATGTGAGACACTTCCTTCACTTGAAGTTCTTATATAATTTTGTCATTATATATAAATTCATGTTAAGATTTTTTTTTTTTTTTTTTTTTGTAAATTATTATTATTATTATTATTATTATTTTTGTAAAAGTGAGACACTTCCTTCACTTGAAGTTTTTATATTATTTTGTCATTATATATAGATCTATGTTAAGATTTTTTTTTTTTTTTTTAATTTGTAAAAGTGAGACACTTCATTCACTTGAAGTTCTTATGTTATTTTGCCATTATTATATAAATTCATTTTAAGTATTTTTTTTTTTTTTTTTGTAAAAGTGAGACACTTCATTCACTTGAAGTTCTTATGTTATTTTACCATTATACAGATCCATGTTAAGAATTTTTTTTTTTGTAATTATTATTATTATTATTATTATTATTATTTTTTTTTTTTGATAAATGTGAGACACTTCCTTCACTTGAAGTTCATATGTTATTATGTCATATATAGATCAATGTTAAGATTTTGTTGGTATGGGGTTAAATTTCTGTTTAGCTAAAACAATATTAATGATGAATTTATTGATATAGAGAACTAACTGATTTATTAACATTAAAATTAATGTAATTCAACAAATCAACCATTTTTTCACAAAATAAATATATCAAAAAATTATGAAGTAAACGCATTTTTCAGTTTTTTATTTTTGAAAACAGTTTTACAAAATCAAAAAGAGAACATGTTTTCTGCAATTCCAAAATAAACAATGAAAATCCAAAATTCAAAACAAAATCCAAAACTCAAAATCCAAAATCGAAACACAAAGAGAACGGTCCTTAAAATTCTTGTACATTGAAATAGCAACTACTCAACCTTTCGACTTTCTTGACGGACAAGGTGACCACTTCTGCTACTTTGGTGAATAAACCACCTGCATAAAAGAGGTTGGGACTATCTCCTTCATTATACCTCCAACTCCGTGAGAGTTAATGGTCAGACTCATATAGAGAATAGTAATCTTAAGAGTAGAAGAAAAATTACAAGAAGATATGGTAAAAATTCCCTTAGATGATACCTAGCACGCCTTTGGGGTATTTATAGGTGTACTACTTCCATGCAAACGCAAGCAGTTGTCATTCACGTGTCCGTAGGTCCATCCCCACTCACTACGCGATCAAGAGGATCAAGGATAATCACTAGGCAACTGTTAACCAATGGAAAGAATGTCTGGACAATCAAGAGATAAGGTGGTCGACCACCCAAATGGTCGAACAACCATATTGGTAGTGGATTGATCATCGTGATAGTCAGTCCATCATCATGAAAATCAGTTGATCATTGTGGAGTTCACCGATTATTGCAGTAATCAGGGGCGGATTTACTGTGGGGGCAGCGAGGTCAGCTGCCCCCACTGCCCGAAGGAAAATTTTGACATATAAAGGTTTTTTGTTGTATTTTTTTGTTTTTGCCCCCACAAAACTTGTATTGTGCGCCTGTGACTGTTGTAAATACTGAAAAAGGAGCCTCCATTTGCCATTTCTAGTAATTTATTAATGTGTATGGTCAAAGATGGTGGCTAGCTGGCCCACCAAAATTTCCAAAGTTTCAAATTTACTTGATTACTATTTTAATTATAGATTGTTTACTTGAAGTAGAAGTAATAATTATTTTTATAAATTGTTTATTATTATTATTATTATTATTATTATTATTATTATTATTATTATTATGTAAGTACAATTAATAAATATCAATGCGAAGTTATTATTCGTATTATCGATTTCAATAAGTTAAAATTTTACTATTTATACATTATTAACACAAATACAAAATGCATATAAAAATAATAATATAAAATGTTATTTGTTCGTATTAGTCTATCTATTTAACTTGTCTATTTTAAAGTCAAAATAGTCGATTTCAGTTCTTTTGGTTCAAAAAAAATTCGGGGGCAGAAGGGACGGGAGCCTCCCCCTCCGCCCCAAAATTTTGCCCCCACTACAGAAAATTCCTAGCTCCGCCCCAGGCAGTAATCAACCGATCATTGTTGTAGTCGGTCGATTATAGCAATTATAATCGGTCAAACATTGAGGTAGTCGATTAATTTCCCCGCTCGATTGGTCGATGTTTCTATTGCTTAATCCATCTAGCATCATTCATCAAATATATATCGGCAGAACTAAACAATGTATACTAAAAATGCAATAATTAATATTTTTAAGTCTTATAAAGAAATTAGACAATCACTAATTAACTTCAATAGAGAATATAAACCTTCTAGAGCCAAATATGATTTTAGTTCTGCTCTGAATTTAGAAATTCTAATTCTATTTCACCAAGAGCAATTAATTCCAAGAAATAAATATAAACAACCAAGAACACATAATTTATAGAGACTCACCTCAAAGTGAGATTATGTCCTCCTCCGGGACTGATGAAAGGAAGTTTACGAGAGAAATTCGTACACGTACCTTCTTTACCTCTTTTTTTCTCATTTTTGATGGATTATCAAAAGACTAATCCTTGCATCCTATTTATAAGATTGAAGGCAAAATCAAATTTTACAAGGACTCCAATTATTTAATAAAACTTTACAAGAACACAAACTCCAAACAGTCCTTAGTTAAAAGTTTGGCCGAACCCCCAAAGGAGGTTCCTGCCGCTTCCAACCCCATGACGAGTGACGACATCATCGTAGACGTGTATTGGTGCCTCTGCGAAGTAGAAATAATTAGAACCACAATTTGACAAGTTCCTAATGCGGCTTTAACATGTCAAATGCTGCTCGGGTACATGATGACACACAAACACAAGCTCCCATGGGTTAGGTGAGAAGTTTAGATTGAACTTGGCACAGACGAGGCTGTTTTTGCCATGTGATTTAATGATTTTAGAGGTGGCAATGGACTATAATCTCTCATTGGTGACTCGTTAGGGCCTAATCTATAAGAAACCCAAGTCCATGAAGGCATGAGCCAACCCATTTTGCCATTCCGAAAAATGAAGCCTATTGTGAGCATTTTGCAACGAGTTGGCTTCATTTCACTTTTGAGGAAATTACAAGCAAGCGTAGTCTGAGATTGAATTTCAAAAATCAGGTGTAAGGTTTTCTTATTCAATAAGTATGTGATAATTAACTTTAAATATTAATAATATAATATAATATTAAATTAAATTAATTTACCCACCCCAGACACCCACCACGCCCCACCCCAATTCATTTCAAACCATTCACAACAAAAACCCCCTCCCCAACTCTGATTCACCTAAAAACCCTTTCCCCAACTCTGGTTCATAGCCCTACCCTCAACCCTTTCCCCTCCCTCTGATTTACCCAACTCTTCCGCGGCATCATCTACCTTCTCCGGATGCATCACTCTCCAACGGCAAAACTCCCTCGCGTTTTGTACAAGTCACGTGCAAGATGTTCAAGTCACAGCATGTTCAACCCTAAGTCACATGTTCAAGGCACACACATGTTCAACTCGAAAAAATATCATTTACCATGTTTACTGCTATTTGAGACTTCAGAAGACTATTCGTAAATAACGAAATTCCAAGTCATTTTATTTAGATTGTTGACTCATACATCACTATTATATTTGATTTTATTCATTATATTAGCATTGACAAGTATAATTTTTGGTAGTTCATTATTTGATTTAAATTTGTGAATTGCTTGATTTAGATTGATTTAAAAAAAAAAAATGTTTGTTTCTTTGTCGCTATTTTATTTTTCGGAGAAGAGCTTGGAAAGTTCAAGTGCGTTTGATTGCGAGTGTGAAAAATAGGTGGAAAGAAAATATTTTCCAAGGAAATGATTTTTCTTGAAAATTCGTGGAAAATAATTTTATAGTATTTGATTGGTTTAATTTTCTAGGTAAAAAAAGTAAGAATTTTTCAAGTTTTGTTATTTGATTGACATTATTTTTCATGGAAAATAATATCAAATTAATTTAGCTATTTTAATCATTTTTTTAAAACTTTTTAACACATTTGTACTTGATAATAATAATATTACTTTTTGGAAAAAAAATAAGTTAATTAACAATAACAAAACTGATCAAATGCAACGCAAAACCATTTTTCACCTTACATGCCAAATATTTTCCTACCTAAAACCAAAAAAAAATCTCTTCCAGTTTTTTGAGGAAAAAAGGCGCGTGGTGGCTGTGCTTGGAAAATAATTTCCTTTACAAATTTTGTTGTCAAACACAACAATTTGTTAAAAGTTGGAAAATATTTTCTTTTTCCATGGAAAATTTTGACCTATCAAACATACCCTTTAGGTTTCTTTAAATAAAATGACAAAAAAGGAAAAAATACTGAGTCGGAAAGTCTGAAAGACCGTCTACATCTAGACTTTCGCCTAGATGGTGTCTATGTTTTTTTGCCATGTCAGTTGAACAATGACCCACCTGCATCGAAGAATGATTTTTATTTATAATGTGCACTTGATGATGGACATCACTTTTTAGTTCACTAGATTTTGACTTTTGCATTGGCGATAATCTCAAAATATGTCCTTATTTAATATACTTAGTTATTAACAAATATAAAATAATCATATTTAAACAATAAATATATAATGCGTGCGATGCACGTGATATTGTAACAATATTATGATTTTTTTATAAGTTTTTGAAATTGAATAAAAATTATCCAAATTTTCTTACATGTTTTACCCCAAAATATTCAAATTGTTGATTGAAATAATCTCAATATCGAACTCAATTTGCCCTAAATATTATTCAAATTTCTTAGTACGCAATACCCTTATCAATAATATCATCTTCTTCTTTTTTCTAATTACTGATTGCTGATTTCTTTAAATTTTGTATCATTGAAATGTATTCTTAAGCTACCTTATTCAAAGAAACTGGAGTTGGAAGGATTTCTCCTTCTATATGTGTATATAGTTCATATTAATCTACTGCTACAGTGGAAAAAGAATGATAAACATCATTTGACAATCTGGCATAAAAAGAATGCTAATCATGCATGTGAAGTTAGAACTCAAAACACCATTTGATCATAAATTTTTGAGAAATGTATCTAATCTAGGTTCTCTACTAAGGTATTATTATTTGAGACACAGAAGATATCATATTTAATTAGAGTAATGTGTGATTAGGAAAATTGTTCTGAAATCGGTGCCTTCAAATTTCTGGCTAAAAAAAAATTGATTCATAGTACAATGAATCCCAAAGTAGCACACACATTTCTTTAAATTGATAGAACCGCCACAAACCATCATCTCAAATTTTTCTAGAACCTAATGAGACGTGTTCATTGATTTGATGGAACAAAACCAATAAAAACATGCCCTCATGATTTCTTTTCATTTTTGGCATAGTAAACACATGATAATAAAATGAGTTCAGAAACATAGTGAAAAGAGTCGAGGCAAACAAAATAAAATACATATCTACAGAATATTAACTTATGGTGGTGCATACATCATGACATTTTTATAAACTGTAAAAACTAAAGTTTCACTTTAAAATTCGAATACAAGATAAAAATATATACATGCAAACCAACTTAAAGCATAAAAAAATGATCTTTTCAAGAAATTTGCACTTCGGAATATCAACATAAAAAGTTAATATAATAAGAATTAAAATTGATTGGAAAACAAAATATAACTAATTTTCATACAATTAATATTTTAGAAAAAAAATTTACACACCTCATACTTCAATAATTGACTTTTTGAATAAAGAAGTGAATCTTCACGACAATCAATTTTTATGGGTGTAGTGAGAATATAATCAGTGTCAAATTAATATTTGACAAAGAAACTTAAAAATGGAATATAACTAATAGAGAATAAAATGTGTAATGTAGAAGCTGGAAATGATTTTTTTTTTTTTTTTTGTATACAAAATACACATTTTTTTCTTTTTCTCATACTAGTTGATCGATGTTTATGAACTTTAAATTATCTGAGATTTATTACTTTTATTTAAAAGACTTTTAGTGGAAAGTAAAGTGTATAAATTGTAAATATATGAAAAATATTTGTTATCGACAATACGAAAATAAAATAAAATAAAATGTTGAAAAAAGTGTACATTAATTAAAATTAATTTTAAATATGATATTATTAAAAGGTTTGAGGGTTAAATAATAATAATAAAAAAAAATCTCCTTTAAGGCCTTTTAGAAGTAGTTTTTTATTTTTTTAAAATTATTATATGCATATAAAAAAATTAATTCAAGAAGTACATTTTTTTTTCTCTTTCTCATATTAATTGAAGGACATATTAGAAACTAACAATTATATGATAGATATTGGTTTTATTTAAAAGATTTCTAGTGAGAAAGTGAAGAGTTTAGATTGTAAATGTATGAAAAATATTTTTATCGTTAATACGAAAATAAAATAGAAATAAAGTGTTAAAAATGTGCATTAATTAAAACTAAGGATGGATATGAAATTATTAAAAAGATGTGAGGATAAAATAGACCAAAAAAGTTTCTTCCTTTAAGGAACTTTTAAAAGTAGTTTAGATAATTAAATGTAGGGATATATTATATTAGGAAAATTGTAAGAAAACTTATATTTTATTAAGGGTAATTATATTGGTATGATGTCTAATTTTGTTAATCACATCACAATATATATTACACATTTATTAAAACATGAATTTTATAATTACATCACATTCCTTTTACAAAAATAACTTTCACTAAATAAAATAAAAATAAAAATGATGCACACAATCATCTATGGAGACTTCTTCCATCGTCATCTTCATCTTCATCTTCTCTACCCCAATCCCTCTTCAATATAGAGAAAAAAAAAAAGTTCTATTTACTAACGGTGGGTGGGTGGGTGGGTGGGTGTGTGTGTGTGTGTGTGTGTGTGTGTGTGTGAGAGAGAGAGAGAGAGAGAGAGAGAGAGAGAGAGAGAGAGAGAGAGATGGCCACTATGGTTATGGTAATAAGGGTGATGGTGGGGGTGTGCTAAAGGGGAGGGATTCATAATTCTGAGTGATTTCAAGGTTTTTGGGTTTACCCCCGTTGAATTTGAAATCACAGTCAGTCTTTTCGAACTATCAAATTTCATTGCGTTGCTTGATTGTTAACTTTTCTAAGATGCAATTACTATCAAATATTTGCTAGGGGGAATACAGGTGGTTTTGTTGTTTCTTTGCTCTTTTTGATATATTTTTTTTTAATTTGACGATTTCATATAAGTTACCAAGAACTCCCTGTAATATACCAATTTACATAATTTTATTGTTATCTTGACTGACTACTGAATTGATCTTAATTCTTGGTGTGTAGGCCTCCCTCTTTTAGAAACCAAAATTGTTGACTTTTTCTGTGTTAAGAGGTTTTCACCATCTGCATAAAAAACTCATCCAAGGTATTAGACATCTCCGTGGTCAATTATGGTTATTTTTCTATGGACAATAAAGTAATTGATTCAAATTTTAGAGAAAAAAAAAAAGTTAAAACCCTATTATTGTACTTACGACCGTGTCAAGTACCATGTACTAAACATATTTTTTAGTTTTGTAGGTACAATCCATGACAAGCACACATGAAACATATTCACGTATGTTGGATGTGTAAAGAATAGATCTCTAACTTCATCGATTTTTGTATTAAACACATGTCACTCAATATAATTATGTTCTTTTAACTTGCCCTTTAATTGTTTCATGCCTTCTCAACCAATTGTTGTCTTGCATAAGCAATGTGCACCGTCCTCATGGTACTAAAATTATTTAGATCCTTGTCTTTTGAAGTCATCAATATATTCCTTGGGTTTACCAAGTTTTTTGACAGGTCTTCTAAAATTTTTTCCTCTTCACTTGTTAATCTTCCCACATAAGGATGCATTTCCAAATGTAGCACTGCAGGGTTATTATGAACTCCACATATTATCTTTATCATCCAATCATCCTCATTCGTTAATTTAACACCATTTAGATCAAATGGAAACTAACATTTGATTGAGCCAACATATCTCTTCTTCTTTAGTTCACGGTTAAGATTACTTTTATGCTTTCTATATTTTTCTCCACCCTCACATCCAAATCATAATTGAGGCTTGCGTCCACACCTAACAAGCTCAGAATAATTCACAACAATAACCATCTCAATCTTCTTCCCAATCGTATGAACCCAATTACATAATAAATCCCATTGAAAACCCACAATATCAATGTAAAACAAGATCATATTGCATAACAATAGTAATAGTTATATATTTATGATACATTTAAGCATTGCATTAAACATACATGATCCGTGATAAAATATTGTGTATAATCGAATATATTGAGCTCCTCTTCATTATCCTAAAATTTAAAGCTACAAATATATTGATGAAATGAGAAAAAGAAACTGTAAGACACACGTTTAAACGAGAAACAATACCAAAGTGGATTAAAATATACGCAAGCATCCATTTTTCGTTGAGAAGAAAATTCAGTACCAAATTTTGAAAAAAAAAAAAAAAAAAAAGTGTACTTACATAGCTGGTAAATACAAAAAAGAATCTCGTATGACAATATTTTATGACTAATGCTACACTTGTTGGAGTTCTAAACCGCGAACATCTGCAAAAAATTCCACAAACAACAGAAATCAATAACCAGATTTTTATTCATGACCTACATCATAATGACCTTATGTTAAAATCACATCATGAACTTCAAGGTAAATTGTAGGTAGTGCTTCTGTAGAATAAACATATTGAATCAACTTCACGTTGGAGCTATGATATTTGACAATACTCCAGTGTTTGAACATTAATTTGTGTGCATAGAGGAATTAAAATAAAGCACAATTCATATTTAACAGACAAGTAGATGTAACATGAATTTTCAAGAAAAAGGAAAACAATACCAAACATATGGTCATCAATACTTAAATAATGACTTGCAAACAGTGGTTCCATAGTAATGGATTCGAAATTGGCTTCTGAAAATATGTAATACTTATAAAATTTAGAATTTTTGATATTTGTGGTATACATAAGAATAAAAATTAAGAAAAACTAATATAATGGGGGTGGTTATTACAATCAATTTACTTATGGCAAATTTAGTAAATATGAAAAGTGTGGTGTGGTTAACAGAATTAATGGCGTTAATATAATTACCCATTTCTTAATCATTGTGAAAATGGGGACATTCATATCTTTATCGAACAGAGAGAATATAAAAATTAAATCATTATTTGGTTAAATTCATTTTTTTTCCAAATTTATTTTCAACTACCTACTTACGAACCATAAGATTTTCAACAACATATTTTATCATTATTTTCCAAAATTTACTAAAAATCTAATATATGGTGAAAACGAGTAACAATGTTCAAAACAGTTACTTGGCCTTATTCATTACTCATTTCTCAAAAGAGAAAATAACCTCTCGCATCGGTTTACTCCAACATGTTTGTAGCCGTTTGCCATTTCCATCGGAATTATAGAGTCAATGTTATTTACGCTACTAATTATGCATCTAATTTTGATTTAACATTGGAACTTATTGAACGTGCATTTGTGGCTGGGGCAGAATTTGAATGGAGGTGGGAGGGGAAAGTTTATTTTTGGGCAAAATGAATTTGAGTTAGGGTTGTGGGGAGGGGCGTGGAAACCCTTTGTAGGCTAAAATAGAAAGGGAATCGTACATAACTACCTCAATTTAAATATATAATTTTAATTTGACAAACCTGAAAATTTTTTCAAAATCATATTATAAATAGATTTTATTAATTAAATAGGCTAAGGTCATAATAATATATAATTCACAAATCATAAATTTTATGTCATAGTAACAAATAACAAATTTTATGGGTTGTAAATTATTTATCAATAAAAAATTATCAAATTAAGTGGTCACTGTTATGAAATAGAGAGAAAGAGAGAAGAAAATAAAAAGGCAAATAAACTTGTGTTTTATTAAGAATTAGAGCCACATATATATAGGGGAAGCAAGGGATATATAAAGTAATTATCCCTAGGGTTACGGGGGTATGAATGTCATTCACTAAATAGTATAATATTTATAACACTCCCCCTTGAATGACATATTACAAAATATTTGCCTCGTTAAAACCTTGTTTGATAAAAACACAATGGGAAAAAAAATCAAACGAAGGAAAAAGAGTACAGTTATTTTGGAGTATTACAATAAATGCTGCCTCGTCAAAACCTTACCAAGAAAATCCAGTGGGACAAAACTTGGGCGAAGGAAAAAGAGTACAGCTACTCCCCCTGATACTGATCACTGTAAATCTTTGAGCCGACGCATTCCAATCTCATGAATCAATTTCATGAATGTGGATGTTGGTAATGTCTTTGTAAATAAATCAGCTATATTGTCACTCGAGAGAATTTGTTGAACATCAATATCCCCAGTTTTCTGAAGCTCGTGCGTGTAGAAGAATTTTGGAGAGATATGTTTTGTTCTGTCTCCTTTGATGAAGCCTCCTTTGAGTTGTGCAATACAAGCTGCATTGTCTTCATACAAAATTGTTGGGCTGTCTCTAGTCGAAGTTAATCTGCATGATGCTTGGATATGATGGGTCATGTTCCTCAACCATACACATTCTCGACTTGCCTCGTGGATTGCAATAATTTCTGAATGATTTGAGGATGTTGCTGTCAAGATTTGCTTCACGGATCTCCATGATATAGCTGTTCCTCCACATGTAAACACATATCATGTTTGCGATTTAGCTTTATGTGGATCAGAGAGATAACCTGCATCTGCATATCCCACTAAAGAAGATCCTAATTTTTGAGAATAAAATAATCCCATATCAATAGTACCCTTTAGGTATCGAAAAATGTGTTTAACACCATTCTAATGTTTTTGAGTTGGTGTAGAGCTATATCTTGCAAGAAGATTTACAGAAAAAGCTATGTCAGGTCGAGTACAATTTGCAAGATATGTTAGCACTCTAATTGCACTAAGATATGGTACTTCCGGACCAAGAATTTTTTCTCCATCTTCAGGTGGACGAAATGGATCTATTTTCACATCAAGTGATCGAACAACCATAGGGGATGCCAATGGATGTGCTTTGTCCATATAAAAATGATTTAAAACTTTTTCTGTATAAGAAGATTGATGAACAATAATCCTTTTGGGAAATGTTCAATTTGCAACCCAAGACAAAACTTAGTTTTTCCCAAATTTTTCATCTCAAATTCATTCTTTAAATAATCAGCAATTTTATTGAGCTCTTCAGGAGTTCCAATCAGATTTAAATCATCCACATATACTGCAATAATTGCAAATCCACTATTTGTTTTCTTTATGAAAACACATGGGCAAATATCATCATTTTTATAACCCTCCCTTCAACAAATATTCGCTACGGTTTTATACCACATACGTCCGGATTGTTTCAATCCATATAATGATCTTTGCAATTTAATAGAGAACATAGTTCTCGGGCATGTATTATTTGCTTCTGGAATTTTGAGTCCTTCAGGGACTTTCATGTATATGTCACTATCAAGTGAACCATATAGATATGCAGTTATTACATCCATAAGGCGCATATCAAGCATTTGTGACACAGTCAAACTAATTAAGAATCTAAAAGTGATAGTATCCATTATGGGAGAATACGTTTCCTCATAATCAATTCCAGGTCTTTGAGAGAAACTTTGAGCTACAAGTCGAGCTTTGTATCTTGTAATCTCATTATTTTCATTCATTTTCCTTAAAAAAAACCCATTTGTATCCTACAGGGATTACATTTTCAGGTGTTTGAACTACAGGTCCGAATACTTTTCGTTTCTCTAAGGAATTTAACTCCGCCTATATGGCTTCTTTCCATTTTGGCCAATCATTTCTATGCTGACAGTCTTTCATAGACAGTGGTTCAGGATCCTCATCTTTCATTATTTCAAGAGCCACATTAAAAGCGAAAATGTCATCTATGACAATAGTATTTCTTTCCCATAGTTTATGAGATACTAAATAGTTTATTGAAATCTCATTATTTTCGGATACTTGTGGTTCTGTAGGAACCATATTCTCAATATCCGATTGATCCATATTCTCAATATCCGATTGATCAATCTTTTCAAATACTACTTCTTCTAAAGTTTTTGTTCGATTTTTCTCTTGTACTTTTCTTTTTTGAGGTACAGAGTCTTTAGCACCAACTGGTCGACCACGCTTCTGGCGTATTTGAGATTCATTTGCTACAGCAGATTGTCCTTCAGGGACATCAATTTGTGCAGGAATATTTTCTGCTGGTACATGTGACTTTGTCACTTTTCTTGTGTCAACAAATACATCCGGTAATTGATTTGCAACTCTTTGCAAATAAATGATTTTTCCAACCTCTTGCTCACTTTGATTGCTGCGGAGATCAAAGTGAGACAAAGTTGTTTCATTCCACGAAATTTCACCATGTTTTTCAAGATGTAGTTTTGTTCCTCCCAAGGTTGGGAAAGTCATTTCATCAAAATGACAATATGCAAAACGTGCAATGAATAGATCACCCGTTAAAGGTTCAAGATGCCTTATTATTGATGATGAATCAAAACCAACATAAATTCCAAGTCTTCGTTGGGGGCCCATTTTTGTACGTTGTGGGGGTGAAATTGGGACTTGGACAGCACAACCAAAAACTCGTAAGTGAGAAATATTAGGCTCATGACCAATTGCAAGTTGCAAAGGAGAATATTGATAATACGCAATTGGTCTTAAACGAACCAATGATGCAGCATGTAATATGTCATGACCCCAAACAGAAGTTGGAAGTTTTGTTTTCATGAGTAATGGTCTAGCAATTAATTGTAGACGTTTGATAAACGACTCAGCTAATCCATTTTGTGCATGGACATGAGCAACAGAATGTTCAACCTCAATTCCAATTGACATACAATAATCATTGAATGTCTGTGATCTAAACTCACCAGCATTATCAAGATGAATTTTCTAGATTGAATAATCAGGGAATTGAGCTCGTAATTTTATAATTTGAGCAAGTAGTCTAGCAAAGGCTACATTCCTAGTGGAAAGTAGGCAAACATGGGACCATCTAGTAGATGAATCAATTAAAACCATAAAATACCAAAATGGTCCACATGGTGGGTGTATTGGCCCACATATATCTCCATGAATTCTTTCCAAGAAAGTTGGAGATTCAATATTGACTTTTGTAGTCAAAGGTCTAATGACCAACTTGCCTTGCGAACAAGCAGCACATGGATAATCATTAGGTAAAAGAATCTTCTGGTTCTTTAGAGGATGTCCATATGAGTTGTTAATTATTCAGCGCATCATTATTGTTCTTGGATGTCCAAGTCTATCATGCCAAAGTATAAAACTTTTTGGATCAACGAACTTCTGGTTCGTGATAATATTTGATTCAATCATCTTTATAGATGTACAATACATGCCACAAGGGAGTGCCGGAAGTTTTTATTTTATCTGCTTCTGGCCGGATATAAAAGAAGTTATGCAAAGATATTCTGCATTATTTTCATGCATCGTCTCAATGTGATATCCATTGCAGCGAATATCTTTAAAACTAAGCAAATTTCTTCTGAATTTTCTAGAATAAAGTGCATCGTCAATATATAATTTTGTATTATTTGATAAAATAATACAAGCTCTTCCGGAGCCTTCAACGATTTTTGATGCACCTGATATTGTATTAAGATTATTCTCTGATAATGTTAAGTTCAAGAAATACTTTTTGTCTTGAAGAATAGTATGTGTAGTTGCACTATCGATTAAACAGATATCCTGGTCATTCATCCTGAATTTATAAACAAAACAAAATAAATATTCTAAAACTTTGATTTCATAAAAAGAAATTTAGCGACATTTTTAATCAACTAAAAATGCTTAATAATGTAAATGTCTCTAACTTCAAAAAAAATAAGTAAAAACACAATTCATACTAACTTTTAAAGAAAAAGAACAATTCAGTTACTGAAAATTAAACTAATCAATATTCTCAAGTACACCGCCTCCAATTAAATGATCGATATTGCCATTTGGGTCAGCAAAGAAGTTAGAGACGTCCAAATGAGTCACATCAATTGGACCATCATAATCAGCGAAATTTGTCTCTACTTTTTCTTTCCCATTGACTGATTTTTGATAAAGATCCACAAGATGTTTTTCCGTACGACAGGTACGTACCCAATGCCCTTTCATTCCACATCCAAAGCAAATTTCTTCATGCTCCTTTCTTGATATGCTATTTTCGTTTGCTTTATGCCTTTTAAAATTGCTCCCTCGTTGCTGATTGTTTTGCTGAAAATTTCGTCCATGGTTTCTTCCACGTCCATGTCCGCGCCCGCGTCCGCGTCCGCGTCCACGTCCATGTCTTGATATTGCATTTACTTCAGGAAATGCGGTACCATTTGCTTCAGGCAATGGTATAGAACCAGTTGGACGTAACTCATGATTTTTCAGCAGCAATTCATTATTTTGTTCAGCTACAAGCAGACATGATATAAGTTCTGAGTACTTTTTAAAACCACGCTCACGATATTGCTGCTGAAGGAACACATTCGAGGCTTGGAAAGTGGAAAAAGTTTTTTCCAACATATCTTGATCAGTGATTTTTTCTCCACACAAGTTTAACTTAGAACTTATTCTGAACAAATCAGAATTGTACTCACTGACCGTTTTGAAATCCTGCAAACGGAGATGCATCCACTCATAGAGGGCTTTGGGGAGAACTACAGTCCTCTGATGGTCAAACCTTTCAGTTAAGTTTTTCCAGAGAATTTGTAGATCTTTCACGGTAAGATATTCAACTTTCAATTCATCATGAAGATGATGACGAAGGAATATGAGTGCTTTTGCACGATCCTGTAGGGATTCTTTATTTCCTTCTTTTATTGTCTCTCCCAGACCTTTCGAGACAAGGTGAATATCAACATCTAAGACCCATGATAAATAATTTTTGCCAGATATGTCGAGTGCAACAAACTGGAGTTCAGTAATGTTGGCCATTTGTATAACTACACAATGAATAAAAAAATACAATTAATTTCGAAGAATGTGATTAAACCACATAATAATAAATCAAATCATCAACATCACAAAAGTTGTATGTTTTCCTTCAGGGATAAACATTATGACATATTCTTCGATATACATGCTACTTCGGGAGCATGTTGTATTTTTCTATTATTTCTTCAATAATAGGTCAAATATTGACAATTATAATTTATGCTCTTATGGAGCAAATAATAATCTTTCTTGAATATTATAAAGTTGTGCTACTTCAGGAGCAACAACAAACTATTTATGATAGTCATATTAATATTCTTCTGGAATATTAATTATATACAGTTGCGCTACTTCAGGAGCAACAACAAATTATTTATGATAGTCATATTAATATTCTTCTGGAATATTAATTATACAGTTGCGCTACTTCAGGAGCAACAACGTAATGAAAAAAATTCAACAATAATATATAAATTAAACACACATATTAATATTCTTCTGGAATATTAATTATACAGTTGCGCTACTTCAGGAGCAACAACGTAATGAACTACTAATTTAAATGATAAAAAAAAATTCAACAATAACAATAATATGTTATAAATTAAACACGCATAAATAAAAACTCAAACTTGAAATCTGAATTGGTAATCAATTATTCCATACGGATTGGAAAGTAACCAATTGGAAATCATCCAATCATGCACAGTTTACACATTGAAAAGTCAGATTTATGCATTGGTTCTCAATTGAAAAAAATTCATTGGCAGGAAAGAATTAATATAACCATCGGCACAGATTTTGAATTCTGATATTAAATGCCTAAAAAGGATTCGTCGATGGAAATTTGGAATTTAGATGCATAAAAAACAAATTCATATATCACCAAATTAATTTTGGTGCACATGATAGATGATTATGCTTAAAAAAATTTACCTTCTAATAATTTTAGAGAATCGTGCTGATAACGTGTTATGAAATAGAGAGAAAGAGAGAAGAAAATAAAGAGGCAAATAAACTTGTATTTTATTAAGAATTAGAGCCCCATATATATAGGGGAAGAAAGGGATATACAAAGTAATTATCCCTAGGGTTACGGGGGTATGAATGTTATTCACTAAATAGTATAATATTTATAACAGTCACCACTTATTTTTCACGACTTACTTAATGATCACAAATTATAAAGTTAATCGATATCACAAATTATAAATTTTATAGGTCGCAACTTATTTATCGATCCATCACACCACCTTCGATGAAGCACCACCACTTGCAACACCAATCATCGCCATTTACCACCACCACTACCTCCAACGAACCCCCACAACCATCACTGCCATCAATGCAACTTCACCATTACATAAACACAGATTGACCGCCACTTCACAATCACTATCACCAACACATCCTCGGCACCAATGTTAACACGAACAATATCCTTGTCACCAGGCCCGATTTTGGGCCAAGGTAACTAAGGCAACCACCTTAGGCCTCCAATTTTTGGGGGCCTTCAAAAAAAAAAAAAAAAAAAAAAAAATTGGCCCAAAAAAAAGCTCAAACAAAATTAAATAACCCTTCCATTCCAAAGAGTCAGAACTCCAGTCTCCAACTCGGCTCCAACGCTCAAGACTCGTCCTTCCGTGCCTTTGATTTGAACTCCCATTCGGCCATTCCCCAAGTCCCAACCAATCTGATAATTAACACTCTTTACTGTTAATTCAATCTTCCCTCACCCTCAGTTGAGTCAGTTCCCTGGTTGGTCCAACCGGCGACCCGTCACGCTGCGACGGAGGTCTGCAACTCTGCATCGGGGTCAAAGCTTTCTCTGTAGTGATCCCTCTTTTCCTAACTATTTATTTGAGTATTTGTTGCCTGTTGGGTTTTTGCATTTTGGGTATTGAAGATGTAGCCATAGAAGGTGAGTTTATGGCAATAACAGTATGAAAAATTAGATCTTTTTGGGTTGATTTGGATGAGACCGTCACCTCTTACTGATATTCTTTCACTATTTTTTTTTTACTTGTTTATTTTCTGTTTGATTTTGTTTGTGGTTTCTTCTGTACTTATACATGAGAATTATAGTCGAATTCTTTTTATGTTGAATATGTAATTCGACTCCGATAATGCATTGAAGAACTGATCATCTGTAATTCTGGTGTTTGCTGCTGTCGAGTGTCGATGCCGTAGGTTAGGTAAGTGTAAATTAGTATTTAGTAAATATAAAATATGTAATTTGTTTGTTAATGTGTAAATGGATTTTGAATCATTTATAATCGAATCAGTCGATTATTTGAAAATTGAAAGTTCAATTTTTCTAGCTTTTATGAATGCATAATATGCTGACTGCGGTAGAGTGTAGCCAGTATGCATTTTAAATTTTGATTTTATGAATTCTATGGACTATGAATCTATTATCTATGATAGTATGATTTATGATATTTGTGAATTTGTGATAAAAAGAATGATTGATTCATTATTTTGTTCAGGTTTTTATTTGAACAACATTCAAGTGGATCGTTGAATTCTTTTACTTGGAGAAGCTCGGGGAATTCTTTATTCAAATTCATCAATCAGGTTCTATCGCTCTTTGCGTAAAATTATGTCTACTAGAAAATTTGAATCTGGATATGCTAAAAGAAAAAGAAAACAAAAGGTTGAACAATGGATTAGCTATGATTTCTATAGAAAAAAATATGTTAGAACATCTTGATTTGAGTAGTTTGATTACTAATTTTGCATCTCAAAATGTGAGAAGGTTAAATATTATGCTAAAATGATCTCTCGGTTGTGAGAGATATTTGAATTTGTAATTACATATTTTGGATTATATAAAGTCTTCTTTTAAATACATGTCTTATTTATTTAAATATTTAAGTATTGCTACGTTTGGGGAAAAAAATTATATTCAAGGGCCTCAAAATAGCTAGTTGCCTTAGACCTCTATATTCTCAGGACCGGCTTTGCTTGTCACCATGAACCATAGACATACAGAAAGCAACCCGTTACAGAAGATCGGAGGAAGCAGTTGTGCCACGATAGCAACCTCCCAATACTTCAAGAATGGTGTCACTGCAAGATTTAGCAGCAACAATGAATGAGAAGAAGAAAGGAGTCATTAGCAGCAGGAACATCATATGCCTCTTACAGTGATGTTGCCTCCAATGGTGATGTCAACATAGTAGCTTCATCGCGGGCAACGGTGCCTATGTAGCGAAAATTCTTGCCTATAACGATGCTTGGAGAAAGAATAATGGGAGGATTGTAACTTTTGGTTTGGATAAATGAATTGGGATTAAATTAATGTTTGGGTGCAGGTGTGGGGTGTAGTGGTTGTGGATGGGGTGGATATGTGTAAGGCAAAGAAATTATGATATATAATATTTAAAATGTGCGCATAATCAAAATTATTTTTCGAATATAGTAAGTGCATATATATTCTCACATACTTGAATCTTTTAGAGTAGAATGATGAATCTATTTCTGTCTCTTTAAGAATAAATCAGAATTCTAGTGGAGAATAGTCAGATATGTGGAATTACAATGACCATGGCATGAATAATCAGAAATCATATCTTTTTTCCCTAGAAAAATATGAACTAAAGAGTTTTTGTCTCCTAGGAAAGAACCACCATCATTTATATTATATTATCAAAACCTATTTTATAGTACAAAGCCTCTAACACCTGTTTAGTTATATCAAAACCGTATACATGGTCAAGAATATTGCCAAGTATTCTTCAAAATTTACTAACCAATACTACAAAACTATAGGTCAAAGGCGATGTTGTACATGTTTCAGGGAAGGGTATCATACCCTACTATACATACTCTATTTTATTTTATAAATACATAATATATTCCACACGTATCATAGTGTGGTCAAAACGAGCCGTTACATCGTCTTACACGTTAGTGATAATTAAAGTAAATTCTTTACATTCTTCAAAATTTTCTATTTCATTTTCCTCATAAGACATGGTATAACATCTGGTGTAATGCTCTCGGACATATGATACATGTACGACATTAAGGTCCTGAGAGTATCGAAAGCCTTTCTAGTAAGGGTTATTCTGTATAAAGTAGATATGTGAACAATAATATTCAGTAAATATGATTGTGTACAATGCTTGAGAAGCAAACATAGGCCTACATTCCTATTATAATGTACCATAAGAGCTCTATTAGACATGGTCATAAGAATTGCACTACTCAGTGTTTGTAAATTCGTCATCGCCCACCAAGACTCAAGAATTTACAAGGTATTTGTAGTTGCCCACCAAGACTCAGGATACCGCACTGGCAAATAAAATATTCACATAAGGTCTAGCATGTGTACATTGCTAGACATACCTATTCAAAATCTCAATGCCACCAAGGGATCTCCTGACACCGTCTGTATACTAATGTTGGACCTCCAATACTCTATCACTGACCACCCTTAATGACCGTCAGGCATCTCAAGTATTATATATCCAACACTGTATATTATGGTACACTATGATAAGAATTATCACTCGAAATCATCATGTCCAATCTCAACGTGAATGACATAATATAATGCATGACTTGGAAACTTTCCAAGTTTGCTACCAATTATCAACACATAATTAAGTCAGATAATCATTTCACATAAAAACAATAATCATGTAACACAAATAACTTTCATACAATAATATGTTTTATACTAAGTTGGAAACATCAATATTTACTTCGATAAGGATTTTATGGATTATAATCTGCAATAACTATATAAATTAGTTTTACCACAAGCTACTTTAAATTAAGCTTAATGTTAGTTTATATTGACCAATTTATAAACTAACTAAAACCTCCTTTTTGAAAAACTTTTAAAAATATTTCAAAATAATATTTTTTTAATCAAACGTGGGGATCAATCCCTTTTGGAAAATTGGAATTGATCCCCTATTTTAAATTTGGGGGGATTCAATCCCCCTTTTTAATATGGGGGTTTGAACCCCCCATATGATAAAGAGGGAAGGTTCGATCCTCCCTTAACTATACTGAAAAAGATTAATCATATGTAAAAAATAGTAGCGTATTTTCTCTCACTGTTGTATCCTATTTATAGAAAGGATTAATGGCCTAAGTTACACATATTATATTTTAAAAACTATATTTTTAACCTAGTGTAAAAATGGCAATTCGCCATAATATAATAATTTATATCAATAAATAATTATTTTAAAATAATTAAAAATTCTAGGAAAACTTTTACAAAGCATATAAAATCTTTGGAACGTCCCACTCTTTCCATTTTAAAGAAATTTCTTCCTGAAATTTAAAACATATCAAATAACTCCAGATATTTGGCTTCATGTCTTCTCTTTTCCATGTTGCTTCCTCTGAATTTAATTTCTCCATAACACTTTAACAAGTATGATTCATTTGTTCCTCAATTGTTTAAAGTCAAATTTTAACAAGTGATATGTTAAACTAGTATCTAAATTTGGTGGATTATCTGGGAGTTCATGTAATACATCAGCGATATATTTTCAGAGGACAAAAGTATAGAATATATCGTGGATTCGATCAATTGAAGCTATAAGATTTAACTTGTAGGTCACTTTCTTAATACGCTCAAAAATCTCAAATGGTCTAATATATCGAAGATTGAGTTTTAATTTTTGTCAAAACCCCAACACTCTTTTCATTGGTGCGACTTTTAAAAATATTTCAATTGTAAATCCCAATGGTCTCTTCGTTTATCAGTAATTTTTTTATGTTTTTGAGCCGTGGCCAAGCGTTGGCAAATATTTTTGTAACTGCATCAATCATATTTTGAACCAATTCAGGTCTTAAAGCCATATTTTCTCCAATTTCATCCTGATGTATAGGTGACCTACACTTGTTACAGTATAAGGCTTCAAAAGGAGCCATTCCAATTGAAGTTTGGTATCTATTATTGGAGGAAAATTCAACCAATGGTAAATATTTGCTCCATCTCCCTTGAAAGTCTAAGACACATGCTCGCAACATGTCCTCCAATGTTTGGATATTTCACTCAGATTGTTCATCTATTTGAGGATGGAAGGCTGTATTGAAGAAAAGTTGGGACCCTAATGTTTGATACAATTCTTTCCAAAAGCCAGATAGAAAACATGGATACGAATTTGATGCTATAGACACAGGTATCTCATGCAAACGTACAGCTTCTTGTATGTATAGTTGGGCATATTGTTCGCAAGTGAAAGTGGTTCAGACAGGTAAAAAGTGAGCAGATTTAGTATATCTGTATACTATAACCCATATGACATTAAAATTATTTCTCTACATATTGTGCAATGTAGCGTTTCATTCTAGGCCATTGGAAAGAAGTTTAAGATCACGATACATTTTCGTGGTGTCTAGGTGAACCGAATATGGTGTGTTGTGAGCTCAGCACAAATCCGAGTTATCATACCCACGAGGATTAATTGATTTGTAACTAAACTTGTTGATTTCATTTTAAAGGAAAAGTCAAATAGCATAAAAGATTTGATTTGGCGGTGAATTACTAACTAAGTGACATAAGTAAAAACATGGCAATATGAAAACTAGTTAACTAAAGTGAATAGATAACAATAAAAAAACTAGGATAAAAACTAATTAACCAAAATAAATTAATGACAACATAGACTTTGTGATTAAAAAGAGTTAAATAATATAAGATAAGGTAAATTTAGTTTTCATAACTACACTAATTTCTTCTTTGCAAAATCAATTAGTACTAGTTAATCAATTAACCAAATTACATGGGAATATCAAATTTTAACATAACATGAATAACAACTTGCAATAACAACACAAAATATTAACAAACATTTAGAAACCACATGATAAAATAACAACATTTAATAACTAACATAATAATTTCAACAACAAACTAAATAAAAGATTAAAAACAAGATAATAAAGAAAACTCCTCTTGGTTAAGTTCTTGAAGTGAGAACTCCAAGATTTCTTCACTTTAAATCAAGCTTCTCCATCAACCATTAAATTCCTCAACAATCCCCAACATGATATAGTTTATGTATCATAAATGCCAAGAGATTTTAGGTAAAATGTTAGGAAGAACAACAATAATAAAAACTTTAACCACAACAAGCTCAAAATGAGGGAGTGTTAATAAAAACACAATAACTTTAACATTAAAATTGCATTAAATAAAGGAAGTTAGAGAGAAAAATACAAGAAAATTGAAAAGAGGCATAGAACTTACTTAAACCCTAGCAAAATGAGGATGAATTCTATTTATATGTGTTCATTGACCCAAAAACCCTAAAAATCGCTCAAATCCATGTAAAACAGCGAAATGGGTAGAACCAGGTTGACCCGGACCGACCCTATATTTTTTTTTGAAAATCAAGGCAGCTCAATCGCACGGCTATAATACGCGCGATCGAGCGGTTCATATCTTCCACGAGCATTTGGTTCTAGTCGTTGTCTAGCCCTAGTCCCCGCGCGCCACCTGGTTCGAAGCACGCATTCGCATGGTTCAGCTGGGTAGAACGCTTACAGCTTAGTCCTTTTCATAATTGCAATGAGGTCCTTCATCTTTCAATTCTGATCAATTTAGTCTCCAAATTTTCATATTTCTTTCAAATATGTCCTTCAAAATTTGCACTTGAGGTCCTTCAACTTTTTGAGATTTTGCAATCTAGTCCTCCGATCAATTGCACAGCAGGTTTGCAGCTTTTCGAAAGTGAAAAAATGGTCCCCAAACTTCCAATTTCAACATAGTTTTCACTCTTTTTGTGATTTTTGCCCTCAAACTTAGATGTTAATCTATTTAAACACAATATATGTATAAATTAGTAGAAATTTGCTCAAGATATTCCAAAAATGCTAATTTAAAGGTATAAAAAGTATATAAAAATGCACTTAACAAATATCCTCAAACTTAAACTCTTGCTCGTCTCGAGCAAGAATATGTACTAGCACAATAAGCAAATGAATGAATGATCAACAATGCTAGATAACTTATAAATTCTTTCATGATTGTAAAATTGCATAATTAATTCACAACTATGTTTTCAAAATGATGCTACAAAAAAAAAAAAAAAGAAACTTATCTCATATTTGATCAGTGTGTGTGTGTGTGTGTGCGCGCGCGTGTGCGAGCGCTCATAGTCACTTCCAATCATCACTAAGGTTCAAAGAAACATTGTAGGAAGGATAAATTTCAAAACAATACTAACCTACCCTTAGTGGTCAATTTCATTCTTTTCCCTTTCGTGACATTCATCCCCCCAAATTATTTCTTCTCTCCTGAGATGAAATCCTAGAGGTGACTCTCAATTCACACATTTTTTTCCACTAGAGCTTGGTTGTAACTTACCAGCAATCTCAACAATCTAGATATGCAATGACTCTCCACTAGATGAGTGCTTCAACATTAAAGTTTATACTAAGCAATTCAAACCCACTATTAATCTAAGCCCTTATGCAAGCACAAATACGTGATTTCTATAAACTAATGTGATGATTGCTCGTGACTTCCTCACTCCTTTAAGCTTTCTAATTGACCTATGTAACAAGTTTTAGGTTGGAAACTCCTCGATGTTTTTAGGATCAAAGGTTACTGGGTTTTGAAATATGCATATGGACTTAGTAACTCGAGTCAAAAAGGCTATTAAGTGAGGTAGACTTATTTAACCAAATGCAACTTTTTTTTTTTTGAATGTGTGTGTGTGTGCCCTACTCATTAAACTTTCTAATTGACCCATGTAGCGAGCTTTAGGCCGGTGACTCCCAAGTTTCAAATTTACGGCACCAAGTTTCAAGATACTCCTACAAGCTTAATTACTCGAGTAAAAAAGGCTCCGATGTAAGGTTATGCAAAATTAAACTGGGCTTAGATCTCTAGCATTTGGTCATCGCTTAGCTTATATTTAACATCAACGACACTTCACACAAATTTATATCAAGCATGTATAGAATCACTACACATCTAGACCATCTCCTTTACCAGCTCGACCACCCTCAAACTTGTATCACAATAGGATCAAGAGATTAGAGCATTAAAAGGAAACTGGGTAGTTTGATAAAAATTGAAAATACAAGCTTACAACCTAATTCTTCTACTTCGCAAATTTTTCTAACCTTCAATAGTTTCCAAATCTCAACAACAATTAGTCATGACTATTGTGCTCAAGAAAACTTAGGATCACACGTGGATAAGCAATTTATAGAAATAAGGAAAAGTAGCATATTCGATCATAATTCGTGAATGAACAAAAATTTTAAACATCAAATTGTCTTAAGCCGACAAGGCTATCTAGCATTTCAATATCCAAAACAAAATGAGCAAAATCAAACATCACAACATCTCAAGCCGGCAAGGCTATCTAATATGTTAAAGTACAAAATGAAGTCTACACCCCCAAACTTGAATTGTACATTGTCATCAATATGAAAATAGAAACAAAGTGTAGAGAAAAAAAGAGTTAGTAAAACATTCCTGATTAGATGCTTGTTTTTTATGTTTGAAATTGACCTAAGCTTTCTTCGAATATAGTTCACCCCCAAACTTGTTGAGGACAATATCTCTTAGGATTTTCAAAACATTGTTAGCTACAAAAGTGTGACAAATAATTATAAGGAAGTAAAGAAGTAAAGTAAATAATCACAAGTAAATCAAAAGAGAATAAATTTGGGTTACCTCCCAAAAAGCGCTTGGTTAAAATCATAAGCTCGACTTTTTGGTTCTTTTCACGTTGGAGCAGTAAGGAGAATGGATGATTTTTCCTCCAAGGAGTTCCCTTCCAAGAAAGGTTTCAACCTTTGCTCATTGACTTTGAAATGTCCCTTGTCGGGGTGATATAGCTCCATGGGAAAAAATTTGAGAAATTTTGAATGGTCCCCACCAAAAGGATCGAAGCTTTCCAGGGAATAACCGAAGTCGGGAGTTGAATAAAAGAACTTGTTGCCCAAATTTGAAATCTCTCTTCACAATGTGGTTATCATGCCATTTCTTGGTCCTCTCCTTATAGATACGAAAATTTTTCATATGAGCTAAGGAAAATTCATCAAGTTTATTGAGTTGAAGCAACATCTTCTCACCAAATAATTTTACATCAAAATTCAATGCTCGTGTAGCCCAAAATACTCTATGCTCAAGTTCAAAGGGGAAATAACATGATTTTCCAAAAACAAGACAAAATGGAGACATACCAATGGGAATTTTGAAGGCGGTGCGGTAGGCCCATAGTGCATCATCTAGCTTTTTAGACCATTCTTTCCTTGATGTATTTACCGTCATCTCAAGAATCCTTTTCAACCCTCGATTTGAGATCTCCACTTGGCCACTTGTTTGAGGGTTGTAAGGTGTGGCTACTCGGCGCTTCACTCCGTACTTTGACAAAAGTGAGTCAAGGAGGCGATTGCAAAAGTGTTTGCCTACATCACTAATGATAAGTCAGGGTGCCAAAATGTGTAAAAATGTTCTATTTGAGAAAATTGACAACCACCCGAGCATCATTATTAGGAAATACCACCGGCCTCTACCCATTTAGAAACATAGTCCACTGCCACCAAAATGTATTGATTTAGAATGAGGATGGAAATGGGCCCATAAAATCAATTCCTCATACATCAAAAATCTCCACTTCCAAGATTGAAGTCGATGGCATTTCATTACGACGAGAGATATTTCCACTCAATTGGCATCTATCACATTTGGAAACCAATGTGTATGCATCCTTGAACAATGTTGGCCAATAGAATCCCGATTGAAGAACTTTTGAGGCGATTTTGGAAGCTCCAAAATGACCCCCATAAGGTGATGAATGATACTTATCAAGAATTGCTTCCATTTCTTCCTCGGAAACACATCTTCTAATGATTTGGTCCGACCGCCTCTTGAACAAATATGGCTCATCCCAAAAGTAATGTTTCACATCGGTAAAGAATTTCTTCTTTTGTTGATAAGAGAAGTCCAGGGGAAGAATATCACTTACAAGGAAATTTACGAAGTCCGCATACCATGGAGCTTCGAAGACTTGGAGAAAATGTTTGGCATGTAAAAGTTGCTCATCCGGAAAGGCTTCATTGATTTCCTCTACTCCCAACTCTTTAGGTTGATTAAGCCTAGATAGATGATCGGCTACAAGATTATCTGTACCCTTCTTATCATGGATTTCCAAATCAAACTATTGTAAGAGAAGGACCCATCTAATCAATCTTGGTTACACATCCTTCTTAGCAAGCAAGTATTTTAAAGCGACCTGATGAGATAAGATCAAAATTTGTCAAAGGCAAAGACCACGGAAAGCATCTATTTCTCGATTGTGGCATAATTTGATTAAGCATCACTCAATGTTCGACTTACATAATAGATCACATGCAACACTTTATCTCTCCTTTGCCCCAAAATCGCCCCAAGGGCATAATCACTAGCATCGCACATGAGCTCAAATGGTAAGCTCCAATCCAATGCCACAATAATAGGAATTGTGATAACCCTTTCCTTAAGAGTGTTGAAACCCAATAGACACTCTTGGGAGAAATGAAAAGTGTTGTTCTTCTCAAGTAGAGAACAAAAAGGCTTAGTGATTTTAGAGAAATCCTTGATGAATCTCCTATAGAAACCGGCGTGCCCCAAGAAGCTCCTTATGCCTTTCATCGAAGTAGGAGGGGGCAATTTCTCAATGACTTGGATTTTGGCTTTATCAATCTCAATCCCCCCTCTGTGAAATTCGGTGGCCAAGTACAATGTCTTCTTTCACCATGAAGTGACATTTCTCCCAATTAAGTACTAAATTGGTTTCTTCACATCTTTTCAACACCAAGTCAAGATTAATCAAGAACCAAAAACCGAAAAATTATACATGAATACCTCGATGAATTTTTCCACCATGTCGGAGAATATGGTCATCATTCAGTGTTGAAAAGTGATGCATTGCAAAGACCAAATGACATCCTCCTATAAGCAAAAGTCCCATATGGACATGTGAAGATGGTCTTCTCTTGATCTTCGGGGGCAATCAAGATTTGATTATAGCCCGAATATCCATCCAAGAAGCAATAATGGGAATGCTCCGCCAACCTCTCAAGCATTTGATCAATAAAGGGGAGAGGGAAATGGTCTTTTCTAGTGTCATTGTTCAACTTCCTGTAGTCAATACACACTCTCCATCCGGTAACGAGCCTTGTAGGAATAAGCTCATTATTCTCATTTTCAACCACCGTGATACCTCCTTTCTTTGGAACACATTGGAAGGGACTCACCCATGCACTATCCGAGATTTGATAGATAATTCCCGCATCCAACCACTTCAATACCTTGGCTTTTACCACTTTTTCATGTTTGGATTTAGACGGTGTTGATGCTCCGTCGTTGGTTTGAAGTCATCCTCCATGAGAATTTTATGCATGCATAGAGTAGGGCTAATACCCTTGATATCTGCCATAGTCCATCCAATGGCCATATATGTATTTTCAACACCTCAAGTAGCTTTTCTTCCTCCATTTCATTTAAAGAATTTGAAATTATAACCAGGAGGGTAGAAGAATCTTCCAAGTATGCATAACTCAAATGTGATGGAAGAGGTTTGAGTTCAAGAGTTGGGGCTTTTTGAATGGAAGGTAGTGATGGAGAAGAGTTTGCTCCCAATTCTTCAAAATATGGCCGCTTCTTGTAAGGATAAGATTTGGTAGCCTCCAAATGTTGTGTCATCCTTTTAATGTCTAGATCATCCTCTCCCTTAGTGGTTAAAGAGTGAGAAATGCAAGTCTCAAGGAGATCCTTAAATGATCCATGTATGAAAGATGTAGCCACTTCTTGATCAATGATGTCTACTAAGGAGCATGAATTGGCCTCGACGGGGTACTTAATTGACTTCATGATATCGAATGTGATTTGCTCATCTTGAACCCTCAATATCAATTTCCTTCCTTGCACATCTATTAAAGCTCGACCGGTAGCTAGAAAAGGCATTCCCAAGATGATATGGATATCAAGATCTTCCTCCATGTCAATAATGACAAAGTCGACGGGGAAATGAACTTGTCCACCTTAATTAGCACATCCTCAATAATATCCTGTGGGTGCTTTATAGATCGATCGGCCAATTGTAATGAAGCCGTGGTTGGCTTCACCTCTCTCATGCCCAATCTCCTAAAAATAGACAAAGGCATCAAATTAATACTAGCACCAAGATCACATAATGCTTTTCCAAATTTTAAATCACCAATAGTACAAGGAATGGTAAAACTCCTTGGATCTTTGGAGGAAACTTCTTTTGTAGTATGGCACTGGAAACAGAAATATCTCCGAATTAGGAAATTACAGTCCAGCCAGCTTAGCACCACCACCAATTAACTATTGCCGCCTCTTCTCATACCACAAATCCGGCCACCACCACGTAGGTTTGTGATGGAGAATCCCCCTGGGGGGAATCATATGCTGATACAGTGCTTCGTAGAAAACCTATTCACCCCACTGCAAAATCTTTTGAGACTGTCGCCAATGAAAGGAAATCGGAGCTGGTCCCGGTTAGAGAAGCTGTAACATACAGAAATGAACCATTTATTCCAGTGATAAAAGATGAAATCGAAAAATTAGCGGGATAGCTAAAGTTTGCACTCATTGGAAAATTTTCGCATAATAAACCAATCAGATCTGATATTAATCATGCTATGGCTGCTTTTGGATTTAGAGGTGAGTTCACCATTGGGTTACTTGATTTGAAGCATATAATTATCAATTTCAACCTTGAAGAAGATTATGTCAGACTGTTTATGAAACCTATATGGTTTATTAAAGGGTTCCCTATGAGAATCCTTAAATATAATGTTGATTTTGAGGCGAGAAAGAGTCCTCCATTGTTCCAATTTGGATAGCCATGCCTAAGCTTCCTCTGATCTATTATGATAAAGCAATTCTCTATTCTATTGCATCAGCGATTGGTACTCCCCTTAAGATTGACGAACCAACAGCTACTAAATCCAGGCCAAGCTTGGCTCGTATTTACGACAAGGTTGATGTTAAGAAGCCGAAAATTGAGAGAATTAGAATTGGAAATGAGGATTTTGCGATATGGAAACAAATAATTTATGAAGAAGAACCATGATATTGTAACTTCTGTCACCACATTGGCCATGTTGAGAATCAGTGTTATTGGAAGAATGAAAATCAGGTATTGAATTTACCCAAGAAGAATGTTACAGATGATGCTCCAATAAAAATTCTCAAACATAAAGAGAAGGATAAAGATTTCTGGATTGAGAGACCAAAGAAACAGGTTGTAGATCCTAGTTGTAGCAAACAAAATGAAGGGAAGGAGAAAACGAATGTGGGTATAGGAACCAATAAATGTGAAGAAAAAGGGGAGAAATCTGATACAGAAAAAGAGGTTGAATTGACTGATGAAATAATTATGGTTGATCAATCTAAGGATGGATAGAAAATTTACATGGAGTTAGAAGGTAAGCATCATTCTGAGTGTAATCAAGAGTGCCCAAAAGATCATGGGGGAGTTCAGGGTCAGCAAAAGGAAGGAAGGGAAAGGCTAAAGTGCTTACAGATGATAGTTGTAATAAGACAGAAATTAGCCAAGTCCAACATGATTTTGATATTCCTGATAAGCCTGCTTCATCAGATCACGTTCCTATGGTTCAGATTTTGATGGAGCTAAATAATCTTGCTGTTACTGATAATGAACTAGAGAAAGTGGATGAGATTGTGGAATTTAATTCTAATCAGAAGGCCTCCCCTGTAAATCATGTTACCTTCACAGAAGAAGTAGAAGATGAGAAGGGAGAAGATACTATATCAACACAGATTGGTAACAAGGTAGTTCCAAAGAATCCAAAGAGGAGGAAGGGTAGAAGAAAAATCTAAATGATTTCAATGAATTTATTGATTTGGAATGCTGGGGGGATGAAAACATCAGTAGCTAGGTTGACAATGTTAATCAAAATACACAATATTGAATTAGTTATTCTGGCTGAGCCGATTGTTGCTAGTAAAAAGATTGATAAATTCTGTAGATATCTTCATATGGATTATTGTTACACGAATAGCAGTGGAAAATTATGGTGTTTTTGGAAGCAGGCAGTAAGCTGTAAGGTTGTGGAGGATAATAGTCAGTATATCACGTTACAATGCAAATGGCAAGAAAGGGATGCGCTTATCACAGGGGTTTATGCCAAATATACTATTCAGGCTAGAAGGGACTTGTGGAATGGGCTTAAAACATTTTCTGCATCTGTTGAATTACCATGGCTATTGGGTGGCGATTTTAATGCATTGCTTGATGTTACGAAAAAGGAAGGAGGACGGATTCCCAACCACAGAGCTATGACCGAATTTCATGATATGCTGTTGGAGTGTGGGGTAGATGAATTTCAGATGGAAGGCAGCAGATTTACCTGGACTAATGGTACAATATGGGAAAAGTTAGACAGGTTGCTGGTTAATTCTCTATGGACTAGTACTTTTGAATCATTCTATCTTTGTGTTCTAAATTGGGATACATCAAACCATAGTCCTATGCTATTACAATTTGTTAATTTTGAATCTAATTGTAAATCTGCATTTAGATTTCAAAGTATGTGGTGTACATATGAAAACTTTCTTGAAGGTGTTAAAAGAAATTGGAGCGCCCCTCTTTCCCCTTATTCTAGAGGACTGTATGGACTGAGTTTTAAACTGAAAAGGCTAAACAAGTTTTTGAAATCATGGAACAAAGAATTTTTTAGTAATGTGTTTGAGCTAATCAGGGGAGCTGAACAGCAAGCACTAGATAAAGAGAACATCTATGATCCATATCAGTCCAGTGAAGCTAGAACTGAAGTTCATTTGGCTTATGCTAGATTAAATTTGTTTTTAAAAAGGGAGGAGTTATTCTGGAAACAAAAGGTGGGCAATAAATGGCTTCTTGAAGGGGATAGAAATACTAAATTCTATCATGCCATAGTCAACAAGCAACGGATTAAGAACAAAATCGGCCACATTGTTGATGATCAGATGGGGACAATCTCTGATAAGCAAAACATTCAGCAATCTGCAATAAAGTTCTTTTCTAATTTACTATCCCAAAATGAATCTCTGTCTCCTACTCTTATTGAAAAAGTGATTCCTGCTTTAATTTCTCCAGAAGATAACATGATACTATCAAGGATTCCCAGCCCTGAGGAAGTGAAAGTGGCTGTTTTTTGAGTTGAGCAAAGATGGTGCAGCTGGTCCTGATGGTTTTGGTGGCATATTTTATGAAGTTTGTTGGGACATTATACAATTTGATGTTCGTGATGTCATGCTGGATTTCTTCAAAGGGAGGGCTATCCCGCCTAGTATTGGTGCTACCACTATCACCTTAATACCTAAAAAGGAGGAAGCTGACCAGTGGACAAATTTCAGACCAATCAGTTTGTGTAACTGAACTCGATTCTTGCTAAGCTCATTTCTCCTAACTAGAGTGGTTTTACTCTAGGGAGGGATATTATGGATAACATATTATTGGCCCAAGAGTTGATGTCCCAAATTGATAAAAAAGTGAGAGGGGGGAATACACTCATTGCTTTGGATATGGCCAAAGCTTATGATCGGGTTAACTGGTCCTTTCTTATTAGAGTTCTAAGGAGATTTAGATTTTCTGAGAAATGGCTAACCATGATTGTAACGCCCCGAGTTCTAAAGACTCGAAACGCCACTTCATCGTCTCAAACTAAATTTAAAAATTAATATTCATTTAGCGGAAATAATTGAAATTTTAATTTTTTCATAAAATAAAATTCAAATCCTCCATAGTCGTTACCAAAATAAAATTTGACTTAAAAGAAACGGAAATTTTAATATTTGAAATAACACTTAATTATCTCTTTGCCACTTGTGTCCATCACTCGCCACCGCTTCCGAAGTCTGCAAAAATTGTTAATAACGGGATGAGTATTTCTAAGAAATACTCAGCAAACTCATAACCGAGTAATTCACTTAATCCATAAATTGCACATAAACATGTAATCATGCTAACATACTTTCTCATAATATCATAACATAACACATATTCACATAAGTGCGGAAAGTAGCCTTGTCTTGTCTTAATTCAACATGCAATTATGCATGGAAGTTATAGCGCATATAACATTTCTTCTTCATACACCATTTTCGGGAGAGCATTTGCCCGTCTTACCCCTCATGGCTAATCACATGAACATAACATCATATATGATTTACATAATTCCAGATTCACATGCAAATCATAGCTAAATAAATTATAGAGTATGAGTCTACCTGAAAGCTTAACGAGTATATGTATCGAGCTGGAAAAATTTCAAGTCTCTAATCGTCCGTTCGCGTCGTCTAGCCAAAGGAAATAAATTTAAATTAGAAATTTTGGAAAATTTAGTATTTAAAAATAAAATAAAAGATTTGGGTCTAACTTGACAATTTTATAAGATTTAAAACTTAAAGAATTAGGACTTAAATAAAATTTTCAGAATAATCTTGGGGCTGACTCGGATATTTTAAAAACTGCAGGGCTTAAATAATAACTTCTTAAAAGTTAGGGCTGTAGATTTGAAATGTCATTAAATCAAAGGGACTGAATTGAATGATTTCTCAAACTTTGGGGACTAGGCTGTAAATATCGAAAGTTAAAATATAAAAAACCAACTTTACTCCTCTCTCTCTCATAATCGGTTTACACAGAGAAAACAAGAAGAGAAAAGAAAAAAAAAAACGGCGAGCGGCCGGTGGTGGAAGTGGGTCTCCAGTCGGCGGTTCGCCGGCGCTAGGAGTGGCGAGTAATGAGCGTGCATTAGGCTAGGTTTTTGTGTGGGTTGAGTGCATTTTTGTGCGAGAACAGGTGCGAAAAACCGAGGTGAAACCGAAGCTTAAGTTGGTGCGATTTCCGGCGAATAGGGCGGCGCTCAAGGTAGGGTTCTAAACTTATTCTATTTCTGGGTTTGGGTTTGATTTCGACTGGGATTGAAGTGGCAGTGGCGGTGGCTGCGTGTGGTGATTCGGCCATGGCAGGGGTCGGGTGGAGGTGGTGGTGCTGCTGCCTAGTTTGCTGGGGAGTCAAATTTTGGGTGTTAACTTAGGCTGTGGAGTAGTTCCGATGGTTGAGTGGTGATCGGTTTTGATGGTGCAGGCGAGGCTGCCATTGGGATAGTGGATTTGGCAGTGTCGGGTTGATAATGGTTTGATGCTCGTTTCATGTTTCTCAGCCGTGAGTTCGGGACCCTCAAACTTGATAATGGTCGTTTGTCTATCAGTGAAGGTAGTGAATCATTGGAGTGGATTTTTCTTTTTGTAGATTATGGGATGAAATAGCTTGACTGTGACTGTGTGGGTTTGTGTGAATTGAAGGCAGGGGAGAATACTTACTCGGAATTGCAGTGTGTGTGTGTGAGGAACGTGAAAATGGGGATTGGGACTGGTTATAGTGAGCACTTGGGGGAGCTGAAGGGTTGTAACTGATGGTGGCGTTTTGTGATGTGAGGAACATTTCTGGCATAATTTACTGACTCAAAGGTTGCTGGAAACGTTAAGGGAGATGAAAGGATTCAGCTGATATTGAATGGCAATAAAATGAATAAGACTTGGATGCTTATGAATTATCAGTTTGAAAAGGGTTTACACATAAATCTAAATTGATCAAGTTTTAAAGAAAAATAATAATAATAATATTAAAATAAGAAAATTTTGATATTGGAATTAAAATGAAATAATAATTTCGGACCAATTTAAAATCGGAATTCGGACTTAAAGATTTAAAGGAATTTTAATTTCTTTCTTAAAATTTTAGAATAATTTAATTGGCTAGGCGAACACGTTTTCATCGGGTGAAGTCGTAGCGACAATTTTAAAAAAAAAAATTAACTTTTATTGTTATAAAACTTTCTCGGTCGCTACAACCTTACCCCCTTAAAATAATTTCGTCCTCGAAATAAAACTTACTTGGTCTACAATTTCTGGATATTTGGCTAAAATTTCCTCTTCTTTTTCCCAGGTAGCCTCGTTGCTACCGTGTCTACCCCACTGGACCTTGACTAAGGGAATCTCCTTGTTCCTCAAGACATGGACTTTTCTGTCAACTATTGCCATAGGTGCTTCCTCATAGGATAGATCCCTCTGAATCGGAATCGATTGATAATTAACCACATGGCTGGGATCATGCACATACTTCCTTAATAGAGAAACGTGAAAAACATTATGTACCGCCGCGAGTTCTGGCGGTAGCGCCAAACGATAAGCCACGTTCCCTACTTGTTCCAATATCTCGATCGGCCCAATATATCGAGGCCTTAGCTTTCCTCTTGTACCAAAATGGAAAGTTCCTTTCATCGGGGCCACTTTCAAAAATACCTTATCTCCAACTTGAAATTCCAAGTCTTTTCTTCTCTTATCGGCATAGCTCTTCTGTCTATCTTGAGCAGCTTTAATCCTCAGTCTGATCTTTTCAATAGCCTCTACTGTCTTTTCGATCAACTCTGGACCTAATATCTTCCTCTCACCAATCTCATCCCAATATATTGGTGATCGGCATCTACGTCCATACAATGCTTCATATGGCGGCATACCGATGGTAGCCTGAAAGCTATTATTGTAGGCAAACTCTACCAATGGCAGGTGAGTTTCCCAGTTACCGCTCAAATCCAAAACACAGGCTCTTAGCATATCTTCTAAAATTTGAATAGTACGCTCGGACTGTCCGTCAGTCTGGGGATGATAAGCTGTACTAAAATTTAACTTAGTACCCATAGCCGTTTGTAAGCTCTTCCAAAATCTCGAGGTAAACCTCGGATCTCTGTCAGAAACAATGGATACTGGGACTCCATGAAGTCGAACAATCTCTCTAACATATATCTGTGCCAACTGTTCTACATTGAGAGTCATTCGAATCGGAAGAAAGTGAGCTGACTTCGTGAGTCGATCCACTATAACCCAAATTGCATCATGCCCTCTTGCAGATCTCGGTAAACCCGTAACAAAATCCATAGTGATTTTCTCCCACTTCCATTCGGGTATTTCTAAAGGATTTAACAATCCTGATGGTCTCTGATGTTCGGCCTTAACTTGCTGACAGACCATGCAGCGCGAGACAAATTTAGCAATGCTTCCTTTCATATTCCTCCACCAAAAAGTTTCTCGCAGATCTCGATACATTTTCGTCCCTCCTGGATGAGCTGCATATGGGGCTGAATGGGCTTCGTCCAATATTTCATTTCTGATCTGATCGTCTTTTGGTACACATAGACGACCTCTGAACATAAGTGCATTATCAGGGGCAATTTCAAAATCTATCCTCTTATCCGTCCCTACTTCAGATCTGATCCTTTCCAAGAATTTATCACTAACCTGAGCTGTCACTACTCGTTTTCTCAAATCTGGCTTAATAATCAAGTTTGCAAGTGTACTAGAATTTTGGATTGATGGGACTTGTACTTCGATCCTCATATTCTGAAAATCTCGAATCAGTTGTTCCTGCATTGTTCCCAAGATTGATAATTGTCCAGCATCCTTTCTGCTTAGCGCATCTGCAACTTTGTTGGCTTTACCCGGGTGGTAGAGAATAGTGCAGTCATAATCTTTCACCAACTCAAGCCATCGGCGCTGTCTCATATTCAGCTCCTTCTGAGTAAAGAAATATTTGAGACTCTTATGATCGGTGTAAATCTCGCATTTACTCCCATATAGATAGTGTCGCCAAATCTTCAAAGCATGCACTACGGCTGCTAGCTCCAAATCATGCGTTGGATAATTTTGCTCATATGGCTTCAATTGCCTCGAAGCGTAGGCAACCACTTTACCTTTCTGCATTAGGACACATCCCAATCCATGTTTGGAGGCATCACTGTAAATAACAAAACCGTCAGTTCCATCGGGTACCGTCAATACTGGTGCTGAAACCAGTCTATTCTTCAACTCTTGGAAACTATGCTCACATTGTTGAGTCCATTGAAATTTGACACCTTTTCGCGTCAACCGAGTCATGGGACCAGCTATCTTAGAGAAACCTTCTATGAACCGTCGGTAATATCCCGCCAATCCTAGAAAGCTCCTCACATCTTTAGCACTTGCTGGCGTAGCCCAATTAATCACTGTCTCAACCTTAGATGGATCAACTTCAATTCCTTTGACCGTGACAATGTGACCCAGAAAACCTATCTTCTCCAGCCAGAATTCACACTTCTTGAATTTGGCATACAGTTTTTCTGCTCTTAATGTCTCCAGTACAATCCTCAGATGTTCCTTATGCTGTTCAGAATCTTTGGAGTAAACTAAAATGTCATCAATGAAGACAATGACGAATTTATCCAAATATTGGTGGAAAACTCTATTCATCAAGTCCATAAATACTGCAGGTGCATTCGTGAGACCGAACAGCATTACTGTGAACTCATAATGTCCATATCGCGTTCTGAATGCTGTCTTTGGCACATCAGATGGCTTAATCTTTAATTGATGGTAACCGGACCTCAAGTCCATTTTTGAGAAAACAGCAGCTCCTTTCAATTGATCAAACAAGTCTTCAATCCGAGGTAATGGATATTTATTCTTTATCGTCAACTTGTTGAGTTCTCAATAATCGATGCACATTCTCATACTGCCATCCTTCTTCTTCACAAACAGAACAGGCGCTCCCCATGGAGACACGCTGGGCCTGATGAAACCTTTCTCTAGTAGTTCCTCCAGCTGGACTTTCAATTCCTGCAACTCTTTAGGTGCCATACGATACGGAGCTTTAGAAACAGGAGCAGCTCCTGGCACTAAGTCGATAACAAACTCTACTTGCCTATCAGGCGGAATGCCGGGTAGGTCATTAGGAAAAACATCGCCATAATCGCACACAACTGGCACTGACTCCAAGGTAACTTCTTTAGTTGGTTGGTCTTGAAGACTAACCAGGTAGCCCTGACAATTTCTCTTGCTTAGAAGTCTTTCTGCCTGAAGAGCCGAAATAAGGCGAGGAAGTGCCTTAATCTTCGACCCATAGAATCTGAATACTTCTTTGCCATTCCTACGAAATACGACTTCCTTCTCATGGCACAAGATAGCAGCACGATTTATACTCAACCAGTCCATTCCTAGAATAATATCGAAATCTCTCATCGAAATTATGTTCAGATCTGCTTCAAGTATTTGGCCATCGAAATCTATTTTTACCGTCTTAACCATCTTATCAGTTTCAATAGTTCCTCCCGATGGTAAACTAACCTCAAGTGTACTACCAGTTTTCTCTCCAACTAAATCCAGTCTAGATAGGCATGCATCAGAAATAAAAGAATGTGTAGCACCTGAATCAATCAAGATATAAACAGGAATACCGGAAACAGTTAGTATACCTGCGATCACGTCGGAATCTTCGACGGCATCCATGGCAAACACTCTGGCCTTTCCCTTCTTATTCTGGTCCACGCTCTTCTTTTGATCGGTGCCCTGTGCTGGTGGATTGCGACAATCAAAGGATAAATGACCTGGTTGGCCACACTTGTAGCACACTCCTTTGCCCATCAAACACTCTCCTTTGTGCATTTTCAAACACTTCGGACAAGGTGACATGTTGCCAGTTGCTTGACCTTTAGAGGGTTCTGAGTTCGTCTTCTTATTGGGCACAAAGTTCCTGTTTTGATTCTGATTCGGACCATTCCACTTTCTCTTGCCCTGGAATCTGGTATTCCTCTGACTTCCCTCATTACCAAACTTTATTCCAGCATAAGCCACTGCTTGAGCTTTCTTCACAACCTCTCTATATGTAGGCAATTCGTGAGAACCAACTATCTGTCAAATCTCTGATCGTAGACCTCTCCCAAAACGACGAGCCTTTTTAGCCTCAGTCTCCACCAGATGTGGAGCGTAACGTGACAACTCCTCAAACTTCTTCTCATATTCTGTTATATCCATATCTCCTTGTACAAGTCGTAGAAACTCCGCTTCTTTATGATCTCGAAGAGCTTGGGGAAAAAACTTATCTTTGATCTCAGCCTTAAATTCTTCCCATGTCAAGGCCGCTTGCTCTTCCTCAGTCCTGGTACGCGATGCTGATTCCCACCAATATCCAGCTCTTCCAACTAGCATAAACTCAGCACAGATAATCTTCCTGTCCTCAGGGCAGGATATGTGCCTAAATATCTTCTCGATGGTTAGCAGCCACTCTTCCACGGCTAGTGGGCCATTTCCGCCATCAAAAGTAGGCGGACGGTACCTTCTGAATTGCTCAATGATGGGTACCGCGGGAGCAGCTGGGGCTTGCCTCATGTCTTGTACAGCCCTGAGTAAGTCTCTGATAGCAGTGGACTGAGCCGTGGCTCCCTCTTCTAGGGCAGGACGCTCATCCACATTTCTGTTTCCGCGCCTAGACATTTTCCTTAAAAAAAATGAAACAGAAAAATATTTTTAAGTTCTCGATTCATAACCCATCATCACGATAATATTCTCAACTCAAAAAAAAGAATTTACGGAAAATATCTTTTATTCATAACTTAAAATTCCTTCAAGTGAGGATACATCAAATCAAGAGAATAACTGGAAATGGAAAATGATATCGCTGACAACTATACTATTCCATTCTACTCATTGAGCCAACCATTTCCTCCAGACGGTGGTGCAGCTGGCGGGGAACCATAATTGAACCATGGCGAGTACCCTGGTGAGCTAGGGGTGTAATCATAAATTCCTGACTCCGCGTCAGATACCACTAATGGTTCATCCTCCTCATCGTCGTCAGAGATGACAATTACTTCTAGCGCGGGCGCAGGAGCAGGCGCTGGCGCTGGGACGGAGTCATCGTCATCCGAAATAACAATCACTTCTGGCTCTAGCGCTGGGGCAAGGCCTCTAAAGCGGTCCCAGTGCACCAAGAACTCAATACACATTCTCGGAAAACTTACGTCCTCGCCGAGACGTCCTTTTACATCATTATAAAACTGAGTTGCTTGCTGTTGTTGATCTATTGGAAATGTCGACAACAAATGATTGATGGACTGAGTGTCTGTCGTCCTAAAACCACCGGCTATGGCCCTTCGACGTAAGGAACGGTACCCGAATATATGATCAGACAATGTGGTATGTGGGTCCACTCGGAAGGACAAGTAAGCTGAAAACTCGTTTCTTGGTTCATTCTGTTGACCCTTTCCAGAATGTGCCATATCTAACGAAAATACCAATTTTGCAAGGTCCAGTTTAGGGTTCTTATAATTCGAGGACGGAAATTTATTATGAAAAACATTTCTTAAATTATGCTTCTTCTTCTTATTTCCCATTATGCTCGAACTCGTATTCTTTTACTTATTTCGGAATATAATTTCTTTCTTCTTCATCTAACTTTCATAAGATATGCAACAATTATCCGAAATAAACATAACAGTAATCATGCACTTCATAATAAAAATTTTTTTACCTTCGGAATCGGCGGAGAGAATGATGACAGTGGCAAATTTTTGAAAACCTCATTTGAAAACTTTTTTTTTTTTTTTTTTTTTTGCAAGTCTACAAAAACGTAGACCTTGCTCTGATACCATTCTGTAACGCCCCGAGTTCTAAAGACTCGAAACGCCACTTCATCGTCTCAAACTAAATTTAAAAATTAATATTCATTTAGCGGAAATAATTGAAATTTTAAATTTTTCATAAAATAAAATTCAAATCCTCCATAGTCGTTACCAAAATAAAATTTGACTTAAAAGAAACGGAAATTTTAATATTTGAAATAACACTTAATTATCTCTTTGCCACTTGTGTCCATCACTCGCCACCGCTTCCGAAGTCTGCAAAAATTGTTAATAACGGGATGAGTATTTCTAAGAAATACTCAGCAAACTCATAACCGAGTAATTCACTTAATCCATAAATTGCACATAAACATGTAATCATGCTAACATACTTTCTCATAATATCATAACATAACACATATTCACATAAGTGCGGAAAGTAGCCTTGTCTTGTCTTAATTCAACATGCAATTATGCATGGAAGTTATAGCGCATATAACATTTCTTCTTCATACACCATTTTCGGGAGAGCATTTGCCCGTCTTACCCCTCATGGCTAATCACATGAACATAACATCATATATGATTTACATAATTCCAGATTCACATGCAAATCATAGCTAAATAAATTATAGAGTATGAGTCTACCTGAAAGCTTAACGAGTATATGTATCGAGCTGGAAAAACTTCAAGTCTCTAATCGTCCGTTCGCGTCGTCTAGCCAAAGGAAATAAATTTAAATTAGAAATTTTGGAAAATTTAGTATTTAAAAATAAAATAAAAGATTTGGGTCTAACTTGACAATTTTATAAGATTTAAAACTTAAAGAATTAGGACTTAAATAAAATTTTCAGAATAATCCTGGGGCTGACTCGGATATTTTAAAAACTGCAGGGCTTAAATAATAACTTCTTAAAAGTTAGGGCTGTAGATTTGAAATGTCATTAAATCAAAGGGACTGAATTGAATGATTTCTCAAACTTTGGGGACTAGGCTGTAAATATCGAAAGTTAAAATATAAAAAACCAACTTTACTCCTCTCTCTCTCATAATCGGTTTACACAGAGAAAACAAGAAGAGAAAAGAAAAAAAAAACGGCGAGCGGCCGGTGGTGGAAGTGGGTCTCCAGTCGGCGGTTCGCCGGCGCTAGGAGTGGCGAGTAATGAGCGTGCATTAGGCTAGGTTTTTGTGTGGGTTGAGTGCATTTTTGTGCGAGAACAGGTGCGAAAAACCGAGGTGAAACCGAAGCTTAAGTTGGTGCGATTTCCGGCGAATAGGGCGGCGCTCAAGGTAGGGTTCTAAACTTATTCTATTTCTGGGTTTGGGTTTGATTTCGACTGGGATTGAAGTGGCAGTGGCGGTGGCTGCGTGTGGTGATTCGGCCATGGCAGGGGTCGGGTGGAGGTGGTGGTGCTGCTGCCTAGTTTGCTGGGGAGTCAAATTTTGGGTGTTAACTTAGGCTGTGGAGTAGTTCCGATGGTTGAGTGGTGATCGGTTTTGATGGTGCAGGCGAGGCTGCCATTGGGATAGTGGATTTGGCAGTGTCGGGTTGATAATGGTTTGATGCTCGTTTCATGTTTCTCAGCCGTGAGTTCGGGACCCTCAAACTTGATAATGGTCGTTTGTCTATCAGTGAAGGTAGTGAATCATTGGAGTGGATTTTTCTTTTTGTAGATTATGGGATGAAATAGCTTGACTGTGACTGTGTGGGTTTGTGTGAATTGAAGGCAGGGGAGAATACTTACTCGGAATTGCAGTGTGTGTGTGTGAGGAACGTGAAAATGGGGATTGGGACTGGTTATAGTGAGCACTTGGGGGAGCTGAAGGGTTGTAACTGATGGTGGCGTTTTGTGATGTGAGGAACATTTCTGGCATAATTTACTGACTCAAAGGTTGCTGGAAACGTTAAGGGAGATGAAAGGATTCAGCTGCTATTGAATGGCAATAAAATGAATAAGACTTGGATGCTTATGAATTATCAGTTTGAAAAGGGTTTACACATAAATCTAAATTGATCAAGTTTTAAAGAAAAATAATAATAATAATATTAAAATAAGAAAATTTTGATATTGGAATTAAAATGAAATAATAATTTCGGACCAATTTAAAATCGGAATTCGGACTTAAAGATTTAAAGGAATTTTAATTTCTTTCTTAAAATTTTAGAATAATTTAATTGGCTAGGCGAACACGTTTTCATCGGGTGAAGTCGTAGCGACAATTTTAAAAAAAAAATTTAACTTTTATTGTTATAAAATTTTCTCGGTCGCTACAATGATTTACTAGTTGATAAGCTCCTGCAGATTTTCAGTCCTAATTAATGGGGAGCTCAGTGGATTTTTCCAATCTTCAAGGGAATTGAGAGAAGGGGATCCAATTTCTCCTTCCTTAGTCGTCTTGATGGCTGATAGTAAGGACTTAATGAGCTTTTTGCTAAGCACCCGAGTATGAACTACATATACGGTGGACCAGTTTCAGTCTCCCATTTGGATTTTGCAGATGATGTTGTTGTGTTCATCAATGGTCAGAAGAAGCTTATAGGTAAAATGCTTGATTTCTTGGCAAACTATACTCAATGCTCTGGGCAAGCTCTAAATTCGTCTAAGAGCAAATTTTACACTAAAAGTGCTGTGCACCAGAAAATTATATCGGAAGCTACTGGTTTTGGATTTCAAGCATTGCCAATCAAGTATTTGGGAGTGCCTATAACCGAAGGAAGAAAGAAGATTGCCCTCTATGATGAGTTACGTCGAAAAATTAGATGTAAAGTTTTATCCTGGGAAACTAGATTGTTATCAATAGGGGGAGGTTGACCCTTATTAGGCATGTATTAAACAGTATGCCTTTACATTTATTACAAAATCTTAACCCTCCCAAGGCGGTCCTGCAGGCTATAAACATAATCCTAAATTCCTTTCTATGGGATGACAAAGACCAAGGTAGGCAGATACATTGGAGAGCTTGGGATCGGTTGTGTTACCCTTATGAGGAGGGAGGAGTCCAGTGTAAGAATCTTTATGATATTAGCAAGTGTTTTGAGATGAAATTGTCGTGGAAATTCAGAAAGCTAGATTCATTTTGGGGACATGTTATGCAGCAAAAATAATGTCACAGTATACACCCGATGGCTGTGTCTGCTCATAGCTCAGGCTCTCCATTGTGGAAGAGGCTTCTTGCTATTAGAACTATATCTGAGCAATACATATCTTGGAAAGTGGGAGAGGGTAAATTCAATATATTCTTTGATCTTTGATCAATGGTTACCTGGCTGCACGTTGAGGGAGTGGTATAGGGAGGACAGTCCGTTCCAAACTGTGGCAAAAACTAAGGACTATAATGGATGGAAATTAGAAATTCTAACTCAAGTATTTCTTGATGAAATTGTGGAAACTATCCAGCAGGTACAAACATCTCAAGGGTCAGACACTATTACATGGGATGCGTCTAGTAATGGTAAGTTTTCAGTCAATCACTGTGTGATTTGATTAGAAGCAAGAAATACGAGATCCTGAGCTTGAAATATATTTGGAATTACACTATTCCAACTAAAGTGTCTATGTTCATGTTGAGACTTTGGAATGGATGGATTCCTATTGATTAAATATTACGGTTTAAATTTGGCTTGCCATTCCCATCTAAATGTAATTGCTGTGAACAGGAAGAAACTATCCAGCATGTGTTTATATCTAGTCCACTTGCAGACTCCATATGGTAATACTTCCATCGAAACTTACTGCAGACTAATTGTACTAGTCAGTCCCCAAAGTAGCTTACTTTGCGTTGGTTTATTTTGAGTAAAACACAGCCGGGTGATATACTTTCCTTTGTCCCTTCTATCATTTTCTGGTATATATGGTTTGAGAGAAACCAAGCCAAGCATGAAAACATTGTAATGAACGCCCTTAGAATCATTAGGAAAGTCAGGTATCAGATTGAGAGACTTCTTAGAGCTGGAAAGAGATGGGCAAGAGGGCCTTTTTCTTTGGATTGTGATGAAGTTATCAAACTTTTGGATACTGGATAGTATGAAGATGATGTTGCTGGTCTACTGTTTGATTGTTGCTGCATAATGAGAGACAGAGGCTGTGAGATGTTGCCTACTCAGAATTTCTAAGTTTAGTTTTAAGTTGCACTTGAGATTTTGCCTGTTTTTCTGATTGGTAGATTTGGTCTTAATGTAAGGGAGGAAGTGTCTCGTTATTTTCTGCTTTGACATGCATATTTTCTTTTCTTAAGGTGTAATAAGCATTTTGGGAAGGTTAGGCCTAAGCCCCTTTTCTTTCTAGGTGTAATGTTTTGTTTTGTTATGAATAAAATGGTAGGGGTACCCTAACCCCACCTCAAAAGGTTAGGGGGAGGCATAAAAACCACCCTGACCCTTTTGAGGTTTTTTTTTTTTTTTTTTTTTTAAAAAGCCTCCTTTTGTTCGAAAGAATGTCTTTTCATGAACTTTGCATAGTTAGGAATTTGTGCTAATGCATCGGCAAAGGGAATATTAATATGAAGTTTTTTGAAAACTTCCTTGGATGTTACATCACATTTTCCTTCTTAACATATTCTTTACCTTTTGCCTTCACCTCAGGCTGTGCCAAAGGTTGCTTTACCGTGATTCTTGGTAATTGAATTCCACTTCTTGTAGTGATGACTTGCACATTTTCCCTTGGATTAGTCTCGATGTTTCTTGGCAAAGCTCCTTATTGTCTCTCTGTCATCATTTTTTCCAATTGCCCAACCCGAGTTTCAAGATTTTTTATGGAAGTCGCTTAATTTTGGAGAATAGTGTTGGTCTTGTTCATATATTGCATGAGAATCTCCTCTATAGAAGGCTTCTTCTCTTGAGGTGGTAGAGGTTAAACAAAACCGGCGGCTTCACTTGATTTTGATTGTTGGACCATGAAAAATTCGGATGATTCCTCCAACCTGAATTGTATGTGTTGGAGTAAGGATTGCCTTGTGGTCGGTTGAAGTTTTGAGCATAATTCACTTGCTTATTTGAGGTGGAAGCCATTTTGAGCATAGGACATTCCTTAACCTTGTGTCTTGCTCCACATAAATCACAAATTAACATAGGAGGGTAGATTGCTTTTACTGTATGTTGAGAAGACAAGTCATCATACTTCTTGAATAAAAGGTCCATTTTTGCTGACAAAGCCGCATATGCATCAACTTCATGAATTCCCACAGCTTTCTTTTGTACCATGTGATCGGTTGGCCAAGTAGAATTGTGACTAGCTATCCTCTCAAAAAGCTCAATTGCCTCATTGGGTGATTTTGTAGTGATAGCTCCATTGGAAGCCGAATCAACCGTTACTCGACTAGATGGATTCATCCTAAGATAGAAATATTGGACTTGCATTTGCTTGTGAAACCCATGATTTGGACATTTTCTCAACATTTCTTTGAATCTTTCCCATGCCTCATAGAAGTACTCATTGTCAAGTTGTCGAAGTGTGGAGATATCATTCTTCAATTTAGCCACTTTTACAGAAGGGGAGTATTTTGTAATGAATTCTTTAGCAAGATCAGTTCATGTTGTAATACTTCCAACGGGGTTAGCATCTAACCATTCACGAGCTCTATCTCTAAGGGTATGTGGAAATAACCTCATGTTGATAGCTAATACCCAGATAATCAAAGTCACTACACATCTTCAAAAACTATGAGACGTGAGTAAATAAATTCTCCTCGGTCATTCCATAGAATTGTAGATGCCCCTTGAAGAGATTTATCACATCTGGCTTCAGATGAAAGTCTGGACACTCAAATGGGGGATACGTGATGCTTCCTCGATTTTGAGTGATGAGAGGGACCATGAATTTCCCTATTGGCCTATTATCTTCATTAATGACGGGATTTGCACCATCTTGATTGTTGTCTCCCATATTTCCTTGTATTATTTTTTGTTCAACTTATTCCCCTCTTTCTCTAATCCTCCTCTGATAAGTCCGTTCGAGTTCAGGATCAAATGGAAGAATTTCCCAAGTCAGACGTTGTTGCATATACAAGGCAAGAGTACCTAAAACAAAAATAAAAAGAAGAAAGAGATGAGAGTGAGAAGACAATTCAATTAACAAAAATCAATACATTTAGTACAAATAAAATCAATCCCCGACAATGGCACCAAAAAATTGTTCGCTAAAATCATATACCGCAAGTGCACAGTTATCATTCAAGTAGTAAAGTGGACTTTGTGAGTCCTGGTTATCATACCCACGAGGATTGGTTGGTTTGTAACTAAACTTATTGATTTCATTTTAAAAGAAAAGTCAAGTAACATAAAAGATTTGATTTGGTGGTGAATTACTAAGTGACATAAGTAAAAACATGACAATATGAAAACTAGTTAAGTAAAGCGAATAGATAACAATAATAAAATAGGATAAAAACTAATTAACCAAAGTAAAATAATGACAACATAGACTTTGTGATTCAAAAGAGTTAAATAATATAAGTCAAGGTAAATTTAGTTTTCATAACTATTCTAATTTCTTCCTTCCAAAATCAATTAGTATTAGTTAATCAATTAACCAAATTACATGGGAAGTTCAAATTTTAACCTAACATGTATAACAACTTGTAATAACAACACAAAATATTAACAAACATTTAAAAACCGCGTGAACATAAAATAATATCCTAATCATAAATACAAAAACATAAAGAACCTATAACCACTAAACAACATTAAATGACTAAGTGAAGTTAAACTATTCCAAAATCTCAACAAACTAAAATTAACTCATGATAAAATAACAACATTTAATAACTAACATAATAATTTCAACAACAAGCTAAATAAAAGATTAAAAACAAGATAATAAAGAAAACTCCCCTTGATTAAGTTCTTGAAGTGAGAACTCCAAGATTTCTTCACTTTAAATCAAGCTTCTCCATCAACCATTAAATTCCTCAACAACCCCCAACATGATATAGTTTATGTATAATAAATGCCAAGAGATTTTAGGTAAAATGTTAGGAAGAACAACAATAATAAAAACTTTAACCACAACAAGCTCAAAATGAGGGAGTGTTAATAAAAACACAATAACTTTAACATTAAAATTGCATTAAATAAAGGAAGTTAGAGAGAAAAATACAAGAAAATTGAAAAGAGACATAGAACTTACTTAAACCCTAGCAAAATGAGGATGAATTCTATTTATATGTGTTCCAAATTAACCCAAAAATTGCTCAAATCCGCGTAAAACAACGAAATGGGCCAAACCGCGTCAGTTGGGGTTGACTTAGACCGGGCTAATATTTTTGAAAATCAAGGCCGCGCAATCGCAAGGTTCATATCTTCCGTGAGCCATTTGGTTCTGGTCGTTTTCTAGCCCCTAGTTCGCGCGTGCCACCTGGTTCGAACCACGCATTCCCGTGGTTTGGCTGGGTATAACGTTTGCAGCTTAGTATTTTTCGTAATTGCAATGAGGTCCTTCATCTTTCAATTCTGATCAATTTAGTCCCCAAATTTTTAGATTTCTTTTAAATATATCCTTCAAAATTGCACTTGAAGTCCTTCAACTTTTGGGATTTTACAATCTGGTCCTTGGATCAATTGCACAGCAGGTCTGCAGCTTTTCGAAAGTGATAAAATGGTCCCCAAACATCCAAATTTAGCATAGTTTTCACTCCTTTTGTGATTTTTGGCTTTAAACTTGGATGTTAATCTATTTAAACATAAAATATGTATAAATTAGTAGATATTTGCTCAAGATATTCCAAAAATGCTAATTTAAAGGTATAAAAATTCATTTAACAACCATAAAGTTGACTCATTGGGTACATAGATCCGAATTATTCCAATTACGAAATAGAATTATGACGTCGATCGTCGTTGAAGGAACTCAGTTTCCTCATCTACATCTTCATTGTCGCCAAACAAATATTTCGACATGCCATGGTACGAAATCCCTAAGTGGATTGAGGAATATGTGTCCCAAATCGGGTCAGTTTTGAGAGAAGGCGAGTGGCGGAATATGATGTCTCTGAGATCATACACATTCTAGCATCTGGATTCTTTGATGGAGATATGGTTATGATAGACAATCAAGCAGTTCTTGATGTTTTTCTATTGAAAATAGATCGATTCTCGAATATGCTTAGGAAAAACTGGGTCGTAAAAGTATAGGGACACAAATATTACTTGAGTAATGGAAACTAATCTTCGGCAAAATAGTGGTTTCATTACGTGTTTTCCTACTTTTGAGAGCTTCAAGCTCGATTTCTGGTGGCACGTCCACTAGAGAAGCTACTCTTAGACTAGGCTATGACAATCCATCCTTTTCTTTTATTTGGGGGTGGGGGAAGATCCGACGAGGTTTGGGATATTCTTGGATTCAATTTCCGATTGGAGGAAAGGAACCTGATGTGATCCGGACCAGGCATCGAGGGGCGAAGTCGAGCCATCGGCAATATGACAATGATCTACGTGCAAAACGGAGCAAGTTCCGTGTTGGAGTCGAGCCGAGAAGGCGAAAGGATCAAGCCGAGGCAAATAATCAAGAAATTGTGCAGAAAGTGATTCACGGCCGTAAAGATATTCCTCACGGCCGTAAAAATGGAATTGAAATTGATCACGGCCGTAACATATTGATCACGGCCGTAACATCTGATTTAGAATTTGAGGCAGAATATTAGTTACGGCCGTAAACTAGATATTCACGACCGTAATTCCCGATTTTCCAGATTTTGCGGGTTTTTAATTATTTTATTTCCTTTTATTATTTTAGGTTATTTTCCTAGTTTAGAATTTTAGTATAATTAGAATTCTATTTTGAGTAAATTAGATGCTAGGTTATTTTGTTTATTTATACACTTTTTCAATTCATTGTAAACAGTTTAAGATTGATTTTGAGATTAATAAAGTTGAGAGAGTTTTCTCCAATTGAAAGGTTGAGGAGTCCCTTTTGTGTTCTTCGAGAACAAATCTGACATATCAAATATTGTGGAAATATTTGTGGCGTTGTACTTATCAAATATTCGTGAGAATATTTGTGGCGTGTCCGATTAGAATCTTATCAAGGAAATTGACAAGTCCTTGTGGTGTTTCGAAAACCTTGGATCTCGATTCCGCATCGTCAATTTCTTGCGTCGTGAATCTTGGGTCAAGGTCCTATCGTCAAGTTTATCTTTCCAGTATTTTAATTCTTGTTATTTTCGTGTCAAATCTGATCTAGATCTTTCCTAGGGTTTTAATTATCGTTATTCCGCGTGTTCGACCAGAATCCCCGACTGGGATCGCGTCAGAACCCATCGAAGAAATTGTCACCGGAGTTCTTCGAGAGACTCGGATGGGAGAGCGGTTGGGTGGGGTATCGAGAATGAACAATAATTTTCCCTTTTTTTGGTCAACTCAAGGAAGAACTAATGGATTCTATGATGTTGTCCTTCAAGTGAGACACTGAAACGTTAGAGACTGGGTGACATAGAGTGAAGGTTAGGGTAAAGTCTGCAAAAAAGGTTTGAGACCACTACTGCAATTTTCCATTGATTTTAACCTAATTCAAAACCAATAATTAATTTTAAGCGTACTTTTTATATAATTCATAGACTTTCAACACATTCTGTCAAGTTCTATTAAAATTTACTAAAAATCAATTTTTTATCTAAAACAAAGTGGAATTATGTTTTAGTATAGTTTGATAAAAATAAATAAATCATGAAATGGTATTCTATTCTACGAAATATGTGATTAAAATTAGTTATTGACTTCGACTTAAAATATATATATTTTTTCTAATTCATACCAATAAGATGCTAGAATTTTAAAATTATTGTGGTGTATTTATCATAAATGTGTTTTATTGTGTTGTAGTTATAATTATTATGGCTCTGTTCGGTTGGAGTTTGATCCAAATTAAATTTTGTGTTGGATTTATTTGTATTTTCTAGGTAAGATGTGGGGTTAAGAATTGGTTTGAGAAATTGTGTAATTTGAGAGAGAAAATATGAATGATTAAAAAGTGATTTGAAAAATTATGTAAATTAAATTTGTTATCTTTTTTATCTTTTAGCCAATTAATTTGGCAAATTAAATCTAACCGAACAGAGGCTATAATGTGGTGGCAATATTTTTGCCCTTCCATATATTATTGTAGATTAATACTGAGGTTGGACAATAAAGTTTGAGAATTGTAAGGAAATTATGGTATTGATGATCATTAGAAAACTAATTCAGACATAAAAGTTCTGTTGCAAAAGTATCATAGACAATTTATGAAATTTATAGGGCGAAAGTGCAATTAAAATTTCAAAATCACAAGGACATTTATGTAATTCACCAGACGATTCAAACAATGGCGAGGGGGACTGATCCAACGGTAATCCCTCTCTTTCGAATTCTACTTTTCCCCTTTTTTCACTCTCAAATTTCATCATCGAAACGCTACTCTCCCAAGAAAATGGTAAAAATTTGAAGGCATAGAACTCTAATAATTTTTCATCAGAAAAGAAAGAAAAAGAACTGGTACGCCAACGGGAATCTGCTCGAAGAAAGAGATGGTGGCCGTCAAGGTACCAATACAGGGAACCCTAATTTATTGGGTTTGTATTTGTTGATCTATTGTATTTTCGTTAAAGTCAGTTGATTTTTTTATTTTTCTTGATGATGAAGGAGAGAATGAATTCCCTTACAAATCGAGTTACACAAGACCACAAAACGAGGAAAACTGGTAACTTCCATGACTACTTTTTACAGTCCCCTTGTTCCTCCTATTTCTAGTATATCTGTTTACTATTTTTATTGCTATATATTAACGCAGGAGGAGCCAGAAACTTCAAGATTTACGCGGAAGTTGATAATGTTAAAAGTGGCGAATGCGGTCCTCTCGCTACTGAATCCAAGTATCATTCCACTAACAATTTACATCTTTTTTCTTTTCTGACTTCTTTGAAGTTGAAATAGTGGGAATAATGTGCTATACCCTTTTTGAAGAATAAAAAATAGAGTTTAGAAATTGAAAGATATACTTTTTTTTTTTCTCTGTTTGAGGAATTATTGGATCTTCTGCATTTATATCTCCTTGTTAATTTTTATACTTTTACTGCCTCCAATATATATTTTTAGGAGAAAATCCATTCCGCATAATCGAGGGAATTATCAGCTCAATGTTAAAGATTCTAAGGTTACATATTTCTATTGTTGCATTAAGATCTATTTTGATTTTTGATTACTGAAGTTGGAGAATAATTTTTCTCTTATAACTGCCTAAACTATGTGCTTTATTTTTTCCTGTTTCTACGCAAGAGTGATGTCAAGAATTTAAAGAGTAAAAACAAGATAGATACATCTGGTAAGCATTAGTTGACTGAAATCTTGAGAAATAAGGAGTTTGATACTTTGGAAAGCTTTATCTAACATCTTTGAGCTCTTTTCAGTGAAGATAAATGTTAGAAGAAAGGTTTTGGCTGACATTAGCAATGCTAATGGAAGCTTTTCGAAAATTGTACGGGGAAGTGGCTCTATACCAGAGTAAGTGATGTCTGATTTTGCCACTTCGGATTTTTTTTCTCTCCTTTATTTGCAATTCAATTAATATTGTCCCTCTCAATATGAGGAAAACTTATAGTGACAGACTGACGGTGGGTAAGAAATTGATCATTTTGCAAACTGTCACTGTCACTCATTGTATATAAATTTTAGTGGAGTATATGATTCGATTTAGTCGGCACGGTTGGTAATTCAATGTGCTCTTACAAAGTGAGAAGTGAGCACATTCAGAAGGTTTAATAGGTTGTTGTGATCTAGTTTCTTTTTTCTTATTGATGATTCACAACATACTGCTGGTAGAGAAGAAGTGAGAAATATATTGTTAGGAGAATATGCTTTGTTAAGTTCGAAATATTCTCAGTGTCCCGTGAGGCTTGTAACACTATAACTATCATAACTTGGAGGTCTTATTGTATTTGCTGTTTTAGTTTTTCTAGCTGTTTTTAGTTGTTGATAGACTTATTATTTTCTTTTTACCTGTTATGATTTCTTACTTATCTATGTATCTACCATTCTTATTTTTAGGGATACAGTCTCTACAGGCATTAAGAAAACAAGTTGTTCATCAGAAAAGTTCTTGAGGGTATGCAAATGAATTCGGTTTCAGTCACTCATACCTTTTCATTTTCTTCTTGTATTGACATTTTTCTAAAATTTTTGGACCTCCAAAAATATGTACAACTTTTTAACTGATCAATTCGCCTGAGAGTTTCAAAACTAGTTTCAAAACATATGGATTGCAGAGAAATTGTTATTTCAAACTGCTTAAGCAATAAGTTTGCATTCTATGATTCAATTTCATTGTTGTTGTGGTCTGTATCCTGTCATTTATATAGTAAAGTAGTAGTACAAGAAAAGTTTCACCTGTGCGGTAGTCGAAATATTGTGAGTTTGAACAATAAGGCAAATTTATCTAATTGCTGATATTGTGATTGCTGCATATATGGAAGAATAGCTAACAAAAATGTATTTTTCTTTCAAATATTTGTGCTAGAGGTTAAGCATTCTTTGAAACTTTCTAGAGTTTAGGATGATGCTTAAACTTAAAACTGGTAAGAAAAAGATCAAAATTACGCACTTACTATTCACTTTTAAGATGTCATTTTGTTGTATTAAATTAGAGAAGAGAAATGCACATTTACCTTTGCAGAAATAATGTTTTTGTCTGGAAAGTATTGCGGCTCTTTTGAAATGGTAAAATCGAGACCTGAACCATATTTTACTTTCCATTTCCTCCATTCCTTTACTCTATATTATAATTTAGGTTTAAACTTGGAGGAGTCAGTGTCAATGTTGTAGTTGCTCAGTTTTTAGCAATTTCATAATACAAGCACAAGTGTTGACATTGTCTCTAAAACAGGGGAAAGTGGCACAAGCTTCTGGCGAAAATCATAATTTGAAAAGGCGTAAGAGTTAATTATCTTTTACCCTCAAATATATATATATATATATATAGTGAGTTGAAGTTTGCTGCCTCTTATGTCCTCTTTGCTGGATGCCAGAAGTCAACAAAAGTATGAAGGCCACCTTTGATGAACAAGCGACCAAGGTTCAAGGCCGAAGCTCTATGATTACAACAGGAAGGTACATGCAAGTAATGATTCAAAAGCAATGTTGCACCTCTAGTTTTGCAAAATTCGTATATTGATGTTATCTCATTTTCTCTAATGCATTACTTTTTCGGAAACTTGAATCAAATTTTCCCTTCTCCCTACCAGGACATTTTCCAGAATTCCTCTCCCTCCAACAAGGTCTCTGGATTTTTATAATTTTTCCTTTAATTCGTTAAAGATAAGATGTTTTAACTTGCCATTAATGGGTCTATTTTGTTGTTCTGGTGGTTCAAGGAAATCTTTCCCAGTACTAAAGCAAGTCAACAAGAAGGAAACAAATGACATGAAGGTAGTGAAAATAATACCTATTCTTTGTATCTTGGACTAATATGCTGTGGACTTCGAGACTGATTAGTTCTCTTGACATCTGATTGTGTTGTAGGAAAATTAGGTTGAAACATTCATGCTCCACGTCAATATTTAAATTGCTCAGCTTTAACTGACTTTAAAATACATTATTTAATGTTGATATTGTCTCAAAATCAGGGAAAAATGAAGTTAAACCTGATTCAAGCTTCTGGCGAAAATAATATTTTAAAGAGGCGTAAGATTTTGTTATTTTTCTGTCAGTAGAAAAGTTAATACTAATTGAAAGTTTTCTCCCTAATTTTTCTTCTTTACTGGATAGCAGAAGTCAACAAAAATATGAAAGCTGCCTCTGATGAGCAGGGGATCAGGGTTCAAGGCCGATTCTCTATGACTACAACTGGCAGGTAAGTGCAAATAGTGACGGAGAAGCAATATTGCAACTCTAATTGTGAAGTAGTTTTAATTTAATGTTCTCCCATTATTTCTAATATGTTAATTTGAGGAGAATTTGAATCTTGATTCCTTTTTCTCTAGCAGGAAATCTGTTACAAATCCTCTCCCTCCAGCAAGGTTTCTGAATTTGAAATATATTTATTCTGTTAATTTTAAAATGATTTATCTTGCATTAATGTGTCTATTTTGTTATATGCTAGTTCAAGGAAGTCATTACCAGTACTAAAAAAGATCAACAAGTTGGCATCAAGTGATACAAAGAAGGTTGAGATAATAATTGCTATTTTTTTTGTATCATGGACTTTTTTGTTACAGTTGTGAGATTGATGTAGTTCTCTTGACATCTTACCGTGCTGTAGGATAATTCGGAGAAGTCAGAGAAGTTTAGTGTAAAACATGGATTTCCTGGTGAGATTCCATATTTTAGGCATTTTATTATTAAAAGTGACTGCATATTACAATATTGACCTCTATGATGATATCAATTATTTGTCGCTCTCAGTGAAGCCCAGAGTTAGCAGAACTGCTGTACCCCTCGCAAGCAGTTCGAGCAGCCGTCCATTGAAAAATAGAGTTAGCTATGATTTTGTGGTAATGTAAGTTTTACAGTCTCCTAAATTACTTTAGATATTTTGAGTTTTAGATGGCAAAGCTTCTTGCAGTAGCTTGACATGGCATTGTTTTCCTGGATTAAAGAGACCCCATTGTGATTCTCCATTTAATTACTCTGATAATGTGAGATGCTGCCTAATGCTTTTTATTGACTTTGCACGTAATGTGTTACTGCTTGATGCTTAATGGTATGTAAGATAAAAAGCAGGAGATGTGGTTATCAAATGGGAATTTTACCTGTTACCTAACAGAATTTAAGTATTTTGTAAAATGGGTCCTTGTGAATGAGGAACGTGAAGAATGATGGAATAAAGGCAAGACAATAGTTTATGATGCTTAAATATCACACTTAGGATAAATATAGCTGATGTAATGCTTATCAATTTTGTTGATTAAGGCTTTAAGTTGTTGAATGGTTAGTGTTAATTACAACTTTTAAATCAAGTTTTCCGTTTTTAATTGAGAAGGCTCTATATTCAACTCAATTCATCGAGGCATTATGTGGGATTTATTGAAGAGTATCCTTATGGATAAATAGCACAAAACGTCCCTATCGTTTGCACTCATTGTGCAAATCATCCCTATCGTTTTAAATTTGACATTTACGCCCTCGTTTCAACCTTTTATTGCGGAGTTCGTCCTTGCCATCTTATTTCGTCAAGTTTTTCCATCAAATATGTACAATTTGTGCAAAACGTCCCTATTATTTGCTTTCATTGCACAAATAATCTCTATCGTTTCAATATTAACATTTGGACCCTTCAATGACCTTTATTTGCGCTAAATGTCCTTTACATTTTATTTTTTTCATTAAAACATTATAAAATAGTTAATTTATCATTCTAATCATATCAAATCAAATAAATAGAAAAGAAAGGAGGAGGAGGAGTAATAATAATAATAATAATAATAATAATAATAATAATAATAATAATAATAATAATAGTCAAAGTTTTAAATTTTTTAAATAGTTCGAAAGAATCACACTTAAATTAATTTAAAGGGTATTTAGCACAAATAAATTAACATTCCCTTGAAATATATATATTGACTAGATTTGAATAAGAATAGTATGATGTGTTTGGATTATGATCTTGAATGAACTGTGCAATGGAATAAGAAATCTCATCATGGGACATAATTTTGTGAGGCAAAAGAAATTTGAACAAAATCAGAGCAAAATTCAAAAGTTGATGCAACTGATATATAACATGTAGCGCAAAGAACGGTCATTGATGGTCCAAATGCTAATATTGAAACGATAGAGACTATTTGTTCAATAAAGGCAAACGATGGGATGTTTCGCACAAATTATACATATTTGATGGAAAAACTTGATGGAATAAGACAGCAAGGACGAACTCCGCAAGAAAAGGTTGAAATGAGGGCATAAATGCCAAATTTGAAACGATAAGGATGAATTGTACAATGAGTGCAAATGATAGGGATGTTTTGCGCTATTTACCCTATTCTTATCTTTATCACAGAAACCATTTTGTGGGCATTGTTTCTTAATAGTCCAACAGCCATTTGGAGTATCTCGGGTCCTGTTCACCTTATAGGAATAGGTTGGCATACAAAGTTTCAGAGACTTCCTTTATGCAAGTATTTCTACATTTCTAAAACTACTGATCATGAACTTGATCTTACTCCTAATATTAAATCATTTTTTCTCAAGATATTCTCTCCACTTTATTTTGGGTAATGATGGAAATTATGATTTTACACTGCTGTAAGACTATCTAATGCAACACGCCATCTTAGTTTAGGATAAGCCATGCCCAAAAAGCTGCACAAGCAAAGTTAAATTGAAATAACTCAACATGCTAAAAAATATAGCTTTAACCAGTATGACTATTGATTGGAGAAATGTGGCATGTTAGTTAAGTTCTTCCAGTTACATTGTCATTCTTCTCTCAAATTTCCTCGCTTCCTAGAGCCTAGAAGGTTCCCTTTCGAACAATCCTGAGAAAGTAGATTGCATGCTTGGTAAACCTTTTGTGCAGGCAAATTTGTGACCTTCACACGTCATCATAGTTGTGATTAATCAAATTGGAACTTAATATATAGTTAGTTGTAAAATTAATATGTAAGGACTCTGTTGTTTTGCTATTGCTGATCCCTACTGGATGTTTGTGATCAGGACATCAAGAGCTCAACCGAAGGTCAGTTCTGGAGTATTGTCCAGAAAATCTGCCAAAGTGAGTGAAACATTTAACAATAATTGTTTTCCTCCTGACCCATCTCCAACACTATGGTATATGGTTAATATTGTGATTAGAGTTGATTCTGTTGATGCATTGAATCATTTTGTTGTCCAGAGTACTCTGAAAATCGCAAGTGTTGTTTCCAATACGCGGAGAAACTCAAAATCAAAGTGCACATTCGGTACAAACAAACAGAGGTCTGATGCTGCTATTTCTTCCAAGAGAAAGCAGGATATAGTCAGATCTTCACTACCTGCAGAAACTTCCTCAGTTGTTTCCAGTGAGAAACCTTCTCAAAAGGACGTTCTTTCTGGTAGTAACATCAACTTTGATCGCACTATGTTAGACGTTATTGCAAGGAGCAAATCTGACCGCAGGAATTCGTTTACATTCTCACTGATGTCTGGATCAAAGGTTAAAGCTTCCTACTTTCCCCTTAGAAACTTTCTTTTGTTTTCCCTACTTACTCATTGGCATTATTTTGCAGTTTCCAAAGGAATGTGGTAAGACACAGGAAAATTTACCCAATATATATGATGTTAGCAATCATCTTGAAGTTAGTGATTATGTGGATGACATATATCAGTATTACTGGGTTATGGAGGTAACATATATTCCACATTTTCATAATTCTGATTTGGAAGAATGTTGGTAACAAATCTATCTATTTGCTTGTTTTTCCAATTGTAGGGTCAGAATCCAGTGTTGAAGGATTACATGGAAATCCAGACAGAGATCAACCCACAGATGCGAGGAATATTGATCAACTGGCTTGTTGAGGTACTTATTTTCATTCCAGTATTTGAATTTCTGTACTTCTTTTGCCTGTTTCATGTGACTCCATTTTCACCTCTTACCATTTTTTGTTACAGGTTCATCACAAATTTGATTTGATGCAAGAAACACTTTTCCTCATGGTTACACTGTTAGATCGGTATCTCTCCTTTGAGATCATCAAGAAGAATGAAATGCAGTTAGTTGGCCTTACTGCACTTCTATTAGCGTCAAAATATGAAGACTTTTGGCACCCCAGGGTAAAGATTTCTCATGGATCGAACTAGTTTCAATTTTTTTTAATTGCAAGCATAGTAGGTCTACTTTTCTCAAATAGACTGAAGTTCTTGATGAATAACTACTCTTCTCAATTAATTTGTTGCACTTTGGCCCCAGGTCACTGATTTAATTAGCATCGCAGCAGAATCATATACAAGAGATTTAATGCTTGGCATGGTATGTATGCTTTCTCGTCGATAATTTCAATTTTGTATTCATTACCTAACTTTATATACTAGAGATCTAATACTTGAATAAGTAATGCATGCATAAATCTTTAATTTCAGGAGAAGGCTATCCTAAAGAAATTGAAATTCCGTCTTAATGAGCCAACTCTTTATGTCTTCATGCTAAGGTTTGTCAAGGCTGCTCAATCGGAAGCAAAGGTATGTAGTAATGTTTTACAAATGTGTAGTTGAAAACCGTAATAACCATGTACAGAGCATTTATGGTGCCTACACTGGCCACCAATTATGGTACCCACCACTGCTCAGATCTTGACTAGTGTCCATCATTTTAAATATTCTCCCTCTAGTCGGACACTTGGCAATATTTGGATGGTGGTGGATTCATAATTGGTGTGGGTACCATATCATCCTCCTAATCATGTACTCTTAATGTCTTTTGAAAGTTTTTAATTTACCTTCATATCAGTAACATCTCTTTTCTTGTGCTTTATTTTCCAGTTTGAGCATCTTGCATTTTACCTCATTGAGCTTTGCTTAGTTGAATACGAAGCTTTGAACTACAAGCCCTCAATGCTCTGTGCGTCAGCTATCTATCTTGCCCGATGTACAATGAAAATGACTCCGACATGGACTCCACTCCTAGAAAAAAACACACGCTACTATGAACCCCAATTAAGGTTTTACACTTTCTTGGATAAATCCTCTTCAGAAACATATCATTTTTATGATTTAATTGTACTTAATTTGAATTCTACAGGAATTGCACGGAGATGATATTGAAGTTCCACAAAGCTGCTAGAACTTCTATGTTGAAAGTCAGTTACGAGAAATACATGAAGCGCGATTACAACAAAGTTGCAGCTATAAAGCCTTTGGACATTCTTCCTATCTGATCCCTCATTGATGTATCAATTTTATGTTTTGTCCCTTAACACCATCTCTCTGTTAGGGGACTGCACACTGATATAATATGTAGTTGATGAAGTATGTGTATTGGGATCAAAAGATGACAGTTTTGTACAAAAAAAAAAAAAAAATTACAACTTCCTATCTCTTATTTCATGTGTGCATTTTCTGTCATCAGACTACATCCATTTTACTCTGGATAATCTATGTAATGGAAAGAATATACATTTCTCAGAGGGAGTCAATTTCAGTCGTATTATGAAGAAAAGTAAAAAAGCAAAGGTCGCGGATGAGTTCCCTTCTGTGCTTCTCTATTTATTTGAAATCTTGTTTAGGTGGTGGGTAGTATCGACGCACGTGCCCGTGTGTGGGATGGGATAGGTTGTACTTTGTAGTGCCCTAAATGTTTAATGTTATATGATAAATACAGTTGGACTCTAGTGCCAACCGCTGGTACTGTTACGATGCCAGCGGTAGAGTGGCACCGTAACAAGTGGCATCGTAACGGTGTTAGCGGTTGACACTAGAATTTTTTTTATAATAAATATTGCCTCAAGTCGTTAAATTAGAAGAATAATTCTAACTTCAAACTAAATAATATTCCAAATATTTCTTCACATTTTCTGTTATATATCCTACATACTTTCAAACTACATTACGATTATCACGTAACTCACGTTTATTTAAAAAATAATCTCTCTACACATATTTTCTTCTCTTTGTTATACCAACCAGCCCCCTCACCGAGGTGGGCCCCCCTGACACCCACCCTTGTGAGGGGGGGCAGGTTTTATAAAGAGAAAAGTATGTAACTACAACACTTTAAGTTTCATTTTCTAAAATTAACAAACTTAATATTTTTTTTCAAAAATCAGGTGTTTAATTATCAAAAGTAAATATAGTATTAAACATAATTATCTATTATATTAAAACTAATATAATACTAAATCAAAAACTCAAATTTTGATGTCACAACCTTCCTCACCCCCGTCCCTGCCCTGCTGACAACGCCACCCACCCACCCTTCCCATCCCCACACCCACCTACCCTACCCCAAAAATAATTTTTATTTTTTTTTCTGTTGATGTTTTCCTACCCTTCCCCACCCACCACAACCCAACTCAACCCAACTCAACCCCACACGACTTGACCCTACCTCATCGCAAAGTGACAAATTGATCTCACCTCAATCACAGCCAAAACCCCACCCACCCACCCCACCCCACTCTACCCTACCCCACCCAAAAAATAGTTTTTTTTTTCCTCGTTGTTCCCCCACCCCACCCCACTCCACTCGACCTTACCTCACCTCATCGCAAATTAAAAAAATTGATCTCACCCCAGTTATAGACCCCGACAACACCCCGCCCTGTCCACCCACCCACCCTTCCTACCCCCACCCCACCCTACCCCAAAAATGATTTTTTTTTTCCTTCTACTTTTTCACACACCTACCACCCCCACTCCGACACCACCCTGGCCACCCACCCAAAAAAATAAGGTTTTTTTTTTCTCTCTCGATGTTTTCCTACCCTACCCCGCCACCCACCCACCCAAAAATACTTTTTTTTCTTCTAATTTTCCACACACCCCGCCCCCGACCCTATCTGCCACCTACCCAACTAATCGACCGTACCCCACCTCATCCAAAACTAATTTTTATCTTCTATTTTACCACACCCCACCCAGATCCTACCCACCCACCCATCCACCCATCCCATTCCTATACACCCCCAAAAATGATTTTTTTTCTTCAATTTTTCACACCTCCACCCACCTCGCCCCCGACCCTACCCCGCCACCCAACCAACCGGCCCCACCCAAAAATGATTATTTTTTCTTCTTTTCCACACCCCGTCCCGACCCTACGGTTGTCACCCACTAATCCCAACACTACCCACCCCATCTAAAAAATGATTTTTTTCTACTTTTCCACACCCTGTCCCATCCCGACCCTACACCCATCACCCACCAATCCCACCCCTACCTAGAGGTGTCAATCCGGGTGGTCCGGGCCGGGTCGGCCCGTCAATAAAAAGCCCGGTAACGGCCCGCTTGAAAAAAAGCCCGCCCGCTACGGGTTACGGGCCGGTTATGGGTCAGCCCGCAAATTTTGAACAACAACCCAGGCCCGCCCGCTGGCCTATCCGGGTCGAGCCCATACGAGTCGCGGTTTGTTCTGATTTGGCTCGTATGAATAAAAATATAGATTTTTTCATATTTATAACAAATTTTTTGTCAAACTTCTAAATACAAAATGATTAAAATGATAAATTCATATTTATACCATAAAATATTTACATAGAATTTAAAATTATAGTTTATGTTATATGAATTACTTCTAAATTTGCAAATTTAAATAAAACATAAACAAATAACAATTAAGTGATAAATGTATTTTTAATTACTATTATAAAAAAACGTTACTTTTTTAGCTATTAGAGAAAAAAAATAAGATTTTACTTTAAAAGTTGTGTTAGAGTTTCTAGAAGATGAGAGATTTTCAATGTTACCATATTTAATAAAACAATTTATTTTTATTTTTATTTTTTTTACGGGCTAGCGGGTTAACCGCGGCCCGCGAAGGTTTGACTCGCAAAACCCGCGGTTCACAACTTCTTGACCCGTCAATCCGGGCCGGTTTTCACGGGTCTGGTCGGCCCGTCCGTCTTGACACCTCTACCCCTACCCGCCCCACCCAAAAATGATTTTTCTTCTTTTAAGTTTTCACACCTCGCCCCTACGTCGCCACCCACCCAACAAACTGACCCCACCCAAAAATATTTTTTTCTTCTACTTTTTTTCACCCCACCCAGACCCTACCCCCACCACCCACCCCACCCACCCTGTCCCTCCCCTAGCCGCTACCCACCAAACCAATCGACCCAACCCACCCTAGCTAAAAATGATTTTTTTTTCTCACGATATTTTCCACCCGACCACCCCGCCTCATCCCCAAAGTCATTATTGGTCACACAAGTCATGTTTCAGTCATAAAATCACAATTACAAATTTAATTGCAAATTTCACCACAACCCCACACCACCCAACATAACTCCATCCCGCATGCAAAGTCAAAATTCAGTCACAATAAAAAATTTAGTTGCAAAATTGACCCCACCCAGCCCTCATGTCAAGTCACATCTGGTCACAAAATCACATTACAAATTAAGTTCCAAAACTCCCACCCCACTTCCAAAGTCACAGTTGGTCACACAGTCACACAAGGTCACAGTTTGGTCACACAAAGTCGCAGGTAGGGTCACAGTTGGTCAAAGTTCGGTCACACAAAGTCGCTGTTAGGTCACATGAGATCACGGTCTGGTCACATGAGGTCAACATTCCAGTCACAGATCAATCACATGAAATCACATATAGTCACAATTTGGTCACACAAGGTCACAGTTCGCTCACGCAAAGTCACAGTTACCTAATATTTTTTCACGATTAGTTAATATTTTTTGTCACAATTACCTAATATTTTTTCCTGCAGTCTAAAAGATTGATAAGTGTAAGTCATATACATCCTCGTCCAATGGTCGCACACAGTCATAATTGGTCACAATCTCTAATATAATTGATCACGATCATCCATAATTGGTCACATAATATTTATTTATTGATCACAAATTACGCATTTCTTTAGTCAATATTTTTTTGTCACAATTACCTAATGATTGGTCACAATCATTCATAATTGATCACATATTATTTATTTATTAGTCACAACTTACCTGTTTTTTGGTCATAGTTAATCAATATTTTTATCACAATCATTTAATAATTGATCACATTATGTAATCGTCACAAGCTACACAAAGTCACATTTAGTATTTATTTTTGTCACAATTACCTAATAATTGGTCACAATTACTAATAATTGATCACAATCACCCCCAACCCACAACCCAACCCCTCTATCCCACAATCCAACCCTTCCATCCCCACCCCACCCCACCCTACCTCACAAAACCACCCAGTTGTTTGTCTTAGATCCATTTCACCAGTTTGTTTATGAGATTCAAGACCAAAAAAAATTTCCGCCGGTGAGCTTCAAGACAAAAAATTGTCATCGGTCGACACCACCGCCTCGAAGCAACATGGTGCACCGTCACCACGAAGACCTCCACCTCCACTTCACAGGGCCACCACTACTACCCACAGGCCACACACACCACCACAGCCGCCACCAGAACTGCCACCATACAGAACCAAACCACCCCCGCTAGAAATACACCACCACCACAACTGCTGGAAGTCCCAGAATCATACCACCACTACCTCCAAAAAACAGATCACAGCCACTAATATCTCCAACCTCACACGGCTGCACGGGAGACAAATCAAATCCACCATTACATCTACCTGAATATCGTCTCCGTCTCCGCCACCCAATCACAATCGAAAAGGACATCGCTGCGTGCGGCGGTACAGCGCTTCACACAGGCGTCTCCGCCTGCGCAGCTGTAGCAGGCGCCCCACGCACGCCTATTGCAACCGCGTGCTTGCTTCTCCCTTGTGCCTCCATCGTCGATATGTCACCGGAGTTTGAGAGAGGGAGGTTTATAGATGGCAAAGGAGGGGGGAGAGAAATAGGGGCAGTTTCAGACGGTATATATATATATATATATATAGAGAGAGAGAGAGAGAGAGAGAGAGATATTAATTTCTGACTGGGTTGGTTTTTTAGTTCAGGGTTAGGAAATTTAATTATATTTAATTAGTTAATTAAATGAATTATCACCTGAAATCTAGAAAAAATTTGTACCTCACAAGGTTTTTGAATTGCATTTTTAAAATGCAAGTATCCATATAATTTTTCCTTTTATAAATTAGAGTGAAAAAACAAAAAAAATAAAGAGGTCAATAAACTTATATATTTTATTATAAACTAGAGCCTCGTATATATAGAGGGGAGAATAGAAATATACAAAGTAATAATGTCTAGGGTTACAGGTGTACAATTGTCATTCACTAATACAAGATAATATTTACAACACTCCCCTTGAATGACATATTACAAAATATCTGTCACATTAAAACCTTGTTTGATAAAAACCTAATGGAAAAAATATCAAATGAAGGAAAAATAGTACAGTTATTCTTGGAGTATTAAGATGAATGCTATCTCATTAAAACCTCACCAGGAAAACCTAATGGGACAAAACCTTGGTTAAGGAAAAAGAGTACAACTACTCCCTATAGTGTTGATTGTTGTAAATCATTGAGTCGATGCATCTCAATCTTGAGAACTGATTTCTTGAATGTAGATGTTGGCAGTGCTTTTGTGGATAAATTAGCTAAATTGTCACTTGAGTGAATTTGTTGAAAATTTCGGAGTATTTTGATACTATCTCTTTAAAACATTGTCAGAAAAACCCAGTAGGAAAAAACCTGAACGAAGGAAAAAGAGTACATCTACTTCCCCTGATTCAATCTGTATTAAATCATCCATATAGTTAATCCCCTTTATTCAATCTCTATTGAATCATCCATATCTTGATCTCTTCAGGAGTCTCGTATATGATAGTATATCAATAGACATTGATAACAACTACCTCGTGGGACAAATCTCGGCTATGGAAAAAAGAGTGTAGCGCATATTAGCTCCCCAAATGGGAACATTACAATTATTTGGATATTGTATATAATTATTTCAACTATTAATATGTGCAATATCAAATATCTTCACCAAGCATCTATAAATGAGACATATCCCATATTATTTGTTCCTCGAATATAAATTCAATTATTCCTTTCAACTTCAAGAACTATAAAATATTTTCAATCATTTGAACATGCTGCATCGAGCCATGTTCTATAATCAATATTCATCAATGCATTTAATGATATGGAAGTGACTTATTCACTTCAATGAACAATTAACTTATTCACTTCAGGTGAATAATTAATCATGAATTTAAATTTTGAAAATCAATTGCCACGATTTTCAAATATGACAATGATGGTACATCTCAATTTCAACACTTTATCATATAGAGTCATATGTACCATTCTTCATGTAATCTAATTGTATACTACCAATAAAATTTCATTACAAATTGGATCTTTTCAAGACATATTAAATATTCAAATCGCAAAGTATATGTATACTTTGATCAAACAAGTTTCTTAAAAACTTGAACTATGTATTTCAGATTTATTTAATCCTTCAAGGATTATACTATATGCTTCAGGCATCGTATATGTTTCACATTGCAATTTTCAAATTGCTACCACCAAATTTAAGCTATGAAATTTTAGATAAGTAACGATTCCTATATTTCAAATAGATATTCTCTAATCATTTCATCGCAATCCCAAAGTACCGAGGTATTGATCACCCTTTTTAATCTCACTCATTGGTACTTCAAAGAATACTCCAAATGTACCGAGATCAAAGAGCGCAAGCAAGTAATTAGAGTCAATCATTTTTCATTATATTAATCATATATTTATTGTCATATATTATGCATTTTTCAGGCAAATAAAATATTGTATTTGTACCAGATCTTTGAAACATTCATTGCGCAACAAGTCGTGTATTACGACTATACCTATATGTATTTTACTGACTTTACACTTTTAAGTGGTTGGACTTCAGGTCCCAAAACTTTAGGTTTTGTAGTAAGTTTAATTTAGCCTGAATGCATACTTTTGCCAAATATTTTTATGTCAATTTTCTTCGACATATTTTTTTTTTATTATCATCGCTATCGTTCATATTATGATGCGGCTAGCTTCGCAATTTGCTTTTGCATAAGTGCTTTATAAAGTGTGTCGACGCAATTATTATCTCAATTCGATTTCTTTCCCCACACGACATAACTATATAGATCTCAATTTTTCAATATTTCAAGTACTTGAACATCTTCTGGAGATTAACAATTAGTTATATCAATATATACTCTCTCACGAGTATATGCCTCCTTTATAAGACCATCATAATAATTTGATCTATTTTTATTTATTTGGGGATCTTTGTTTGGATCAGATATCACTACGCTTCAGACATGCCATATATCAATATAAGATAGAGCATATATAGCTAATATATGAGATTTTATCAATCTCTTATAGATATTACATCTTGTAATTATGTTATCTTTGAACGTTTTTTTATATTTTCAATCAAACTTCTGGTTTGTATTATCAATCGCGAGAATATATATAACATAATATGATGCATTTTTTTTTTAATTTTAAGCTACTAATCTTCCCCCTAATGTTGAGAAAATTGTCCAATCAAATTGACAATCATTTTTTCGGCATTGTAAAATATCACTCATTTGGGATATATGTTCAAACTGTGCATTTTTCTCAACATTCTTTATTTTTCATTTCAGTGCATTGAAGTGGATCAATTGCACTATTAAAAAATTAGATGGAAAAATTAGGCTCTAACCATAAGCCAATTATAACAGGGAGAACTATGATGTTCACATGATGCGTAATAGAATTCCCTAAACAAAAAGGGAAGTATTTTGTTCTCAATTAAATTAACTAGAGGCGTTTAACAAGCAAAAATGCTAAATCATTTATCGACATCCCAACTAACACTTATTAAAATGTTGAGATTCATGTCCACTAGCATTATCAAGACACATTCTTGATTATATAATCTGAATATTATGCTCATAATTTAAAATTTAAGCAATAATTTCGCAAACTTCAGGTTGCGAATACAATGCAATCATCTAGTATATGTATTAATCTATTAGATACAAATAATATTTAGATGATCAACATGGGGGATGATGGAGACCCATTTATCACCCTAATTATTTTCAGAAATATATGGAATTTAATCCCTATTTTAGCTAGTGACAGTCAAGAAATTTCATAAAAGAGAACAAACATTATATATGATTGAATTGAAGAATCTTCTGGTTCTTCATTGAGTATCCATTTTAATTTCACATCATTATTGATCCAGCGATGGTCCAGCTGATCATGCCAAATAATAAAATCAAATTAAACTTCTAGTTCAATATAAGAAATAATTCAATGATTAAACATTATATAATTATAGTCATTCAGGTAGTCAAACTAATCAATGTCCTTATGACATTAGTTATATATTTTCCTTCAGGGATAAACATGAACTCAAATGAGATATTTTTCGAAACATATGCTACTTCGAAAAGCACGTTTTTATTGCTCATTCAAAACCAATATGTCAATATTTTTTTGGAATATTGAAATTGTAATATCATACTCTTTCAAGAGCAGTTAATATTATTTTATAATTGTTATGCTTCTTCGAGAGTAACAACATATAAATATATTAGATTTGAATATGTAGTGTGAAATAAGATTTTGCTTCTTCAAAAGCAAAAACAAAATATTCTTCTCAAATTAGATATTCCTAACGCTGCAATATTATGCTGGAATATCGATTTAGATCAATATTCTTATGAAATATTATACTATATTATTGAATGTAAAGTATACATTCAAACAAATATTTATTTTAAGTTGGTATAATCAAAACTATATGATAAGGTCGAATAGCTATACCACTTTCTATGGAAATTCAAAGTTAATAGAATACTAACATTTACTTGGAGCAGAAAAAAAACTATATTATTTGTGAACAACATAATAAATTGAAATATTTACTATAAAATAAAGTTGTTATTCTTCAGTAGTAACAACAAAATATTTTTTCAGAATATCAAATTAATAACATATCTCATAATATTGTGCTCTTCGAGAGCAAATTATATTCCGTTATAATATTTCATATGAGATAAAATTATGATTTCCGGGAATCACCAAAACAATATATTATTCTATATCATAATAATCTTATGGATTATTAATAAATTCGAATTTCTTTGTTTATTGCATGAGCAATAAAATAATATTCTTCTAGAATATTGAAACGTAGCAATAACGCAATATTCTTCTGGAATATTGATTCGAAGCTCATGGGTTGTGTTTCTTCGAGAACACAAATGACGATAAAATATCTTTTGGAATATTTATCTAACATGGGTTGTGTTACTTCGAGAACATCAATACCATATTTGTTTAAAATATACTTTAAATTATGCTTTTTCAAGAGCAAGTAATCTTATAGATATATGATATTACTTGGGTTATAAGACAAAGATAAAATCTAGAGATTACAAGAATATTGCATTAACATAAATAAAAGGATATACTACAAATAAACCGTGAACATGGTTATCCAATCTTTGCAGATTTTGATTCCAAGATTTTAGGCTGATCTTGTGCGTCACAAATGATACAGACAAACATAATTAATACAGGCAAAAAGTGATAATGACAAATTTTCAGTACCTTTTAGAATAAAAATTAATGTGCTAGAACAAGATACGTCTTCTTCCGCTAATGGACTTATTTCAATTCTTCAAAAATAATAAATCAATATTCTTCTGAAATATTGAAAATTATAATTTATGCCCTTCATGAGCAAATAATATTCTTCTAGAATATTAATTATAATGTTGTACTACTTCAAGAGCAACAATAAATTATTTATAATAGACAACTATATGATTAATATTCTTCTGAAATATTAATTATCTATTGTACTACTTCAGGAGTAACAAGAAAATGAATTATCATTTTAAATCAATAATAAAAATAATACTTGTAATTGATAGATCTGTAATTAATATTATTCTATAATATTAATATATATAATGTTGTGCTACTTCAGGAGTAACAACACAATAACATCAATAAATTTGTAATGGACAAATTTATGATTAATATTCTTCTGAAATATTAATATACTATTGTACTACTTTAGGAACAACAACGTATTATAATAATAAATAAATACGTCCACAAAATCTTTTACATCCTCTTGACTGGAATCTGAACCATCGAGGTTGTATAAAGGTTCATTGATATTGACATATTATCTCCTCCAACAATGAGAAACTATTTTCAATCTGAACTACCAATGTGCTTCTAACTAATATTTTGATATTCAGATTTTGAGAAATTTTTCTAACTCATTTTGGTAGAGAATCATGCTGATAACGTATTATAAACTAGAGAGAAAAGAGAGAGAAAATAAAGAGGCCAACAAACTTGTATATTTTATTATGAACCAGAGCCTCATATATATAGGGGAGCATAGGGATATACAAAGTAATGATGTCTAGGGTTACAAGGTACAATTATCATTCACTAATACAAGATAATATTTACAACACTCTTTCTATTATTCATTTTTTTTAAAAATATTAGCAAGAAAACAAGTACACATCCTCAAAATCTTCCATCTGTTAGGAAGAAAAGAAAGTATATTTGACGAAACTCTGACGACAATTCGACGAGGATATTTTGGTCAGTTTTCTCTATAGAGCCTGGAGAGTCCAATTTCGAAGTCTGTTTCTCAAAATTCAAATTGTATCTCTCCAAACTACAAATCGACAAACTGATATGCTCAGTATTGTTTAGCTAACGGTTGACTTAATTCAATATTTCCTGTTATTGAAGTTATATTGAGGTGGCCATGTAGTGTTGGGGTTTACATTGTCAGTAACAACTACTTATTGGTAGAACCCACATAGGAATTACGTGCTATAAAATGTAAATTGATTGCAATTTCATTTTCTTGGTATAAGTGTATATTGGCATGTTGATGTGATCAATCTCTATTATTTGATTCAAGAGGTTCTGGATCATAAGTGCCTAGAATTGTGATCCAAGATGTCTTAGATCTGTTTGTGCATAAATAATGTCATTCATTTGTTTGGTATGTATTTATTGATCGAGTATGATTCATTTGTGTAAAGTGATTCCTTGACAGAATTTTTTCACATAAAACATTTTTTGCCTATGACTGAGATTGGTCCAAAAGATCAAAATACTCATCTTCCAAAGAATATACTTTTTTTTAGAAATATATAATGGATTCAAGGGTCGAATTGTAACAATTTAATGGAAATGGAGACTATGCTATTTGAAAGCAGAAAAATCAAGTTATTCTGGTTCAACAAAGGGTCTTGAAGGCCCTTGATGGCCCAGGAAAGAAATTTCTTAATTTAAAGCATAATTGAATAAATGAATGTGATTGCATATAGTTTAATATCTTGCTTTTATCTGATAATATTGTCAAGCAAGTAGATGAGTCTAAGACTGCTAGAGATCTGTGGGCTACCCTAGATACTTTGTTTTTACCGAGACCCTGCCTAATTAGATTTACTTGCTTGAGAAGTTGTTTAACTTTAAGATGTATACTAGTAAAGACTTAGACATATTTTAATAATTTCAACATGATTGTCAAGTGTCTAAAACACAATGATAAGAAATTTGCATATGAAGATCTAGTGATAATTATGTTGAATTCCTTATCTGAGTCCTATAGAGAAGTAAGGAATACTATAAAGTATTCTATGGATACACTTACATAAGTTATTGTTATAGATGCACTTCGTTCTAGGGAGCTAGAGGTTACAAAAGATTCTTGGAGTACGAAGGAAGATGCAATGTTTGTTAGGGGAGACTCAAGAAGAGAGAGTTATAGTCACTAATTTGAGAAGTTTAAGGATAAATCCAATGTAGGTCTAAGTTAAGGGATAAGAGCAATAAAAAGTGTTACCACCATGGGAAATTAAGACACTTTAAGAGATATTTCTTTAACTTTAAGAGAAAACAAAAAGATCATGAGATCGAGGCCGAAAAATATGCAGCCTTAAAGGTTGAAATTAATAGCTTGCGTGTGATAACTGTTAGTGGGAGTAAGGTGGTTCAAGAGTGGGTTCTGGACACGGGTGCACTTTCCATATGTATCATGTTAATTTGTTTTATAACTATAGGAAAATTGAACCTAGGAACGTCTACATGGGCAATAATAATTCCCGAGTTGCAGAAGGGATCATGGACGTTGCAATAAAAATGCATGATGGGATAGTTAGTGTTTTTATAATGTTAAGTTCATTCCTATGTAAAGAGAAACCTAATATCCCTAGGTGTCTTTAAAGATGAAGATTATGAGTTTAAATCTAAGAACTTTGCTTTAAAGATGATTAAAAGTTCATTGGTAGTTATGAAGGGTCCTAAAAAAGGTGGTTTATACTACTTACTTGAGGAGATACAAGTGCCGAATGATTCGAGTTCTTTCTCGGTCAATAAAGATGGAACTGAATCATGGCATCACAGAATGAGGAACATGAGAAATAAAGGTTTGAAGATTCTAGGTGATCAACAATTATTTTGGAAAGACTTAGTGACTAAGATGACCTTTTGTGAAATTTGTGTCCTAGGTAAGTCACATAGACTTCATTTTGGAAAGGGACACACAATGCACAAAACCACTTGTCTATGTTCATGCTTATTTGTGGTGGTGGTGGTGGGGGGGGGGGGGGGGGAACATCCTACACATGGTGGGAAGAGATATTTCTGGCTTGAGTAGATGATTATAGCAGGAAGTCTTGGATATACCTTTTAAAGTCTTAAAATGAGACCTTTATGTACTTTATAAAGTTGTTAGCACTTGTTGAAAATCAAGTGTGCTTTAAGGTTAAAATTTTAAGGATTCATAATGGCCTTGAGTTTGATTTCTTTTGAAAAAAAAAAAAAAAAATAAGAGTTAATTTCACGAAATACCACTGAAGTTACAAACTTATGCTAGATACCATTGAAGTTTTAGACGCTTACACCAACCACCATTATGTTAATTTACCAACGTTAAATTGCTTACGTGGGTGTTAAATTATGACGTGACCATTAATTCCTAATTGTTGTTGTCACGTGGACGAGACTTGACATTTAACCTCATAAACCCGACCCAACAAACCCAAACCCAGGCCCCATAACACTCTCTCTTATCTTCTTTGCAAAAACATGTGAACCCACCTCACTACCCCATGAATCCTTCGATCGTCTCTCAATATAGCTGTGAAATGCAGCCTCATTTCCCTCCTAGCTTCTATCCCTGCTTCTCTTTGGATGAGCTCTTGTTGAAGACGGGCCCTAATTGAAGGATCGAACCACCTGCCCCAGAAACCTGTTCGATAATCTCTCAAAATACCCTTAAAGTCCTCCATAGGCGAACCCAAATCTAAATGTTGAGTATTTTTAATTTGCAACATGGCCTCGGTGAAGAACCCATCCCGTGTAAAAGTTACATTCGAACAAGAATTGAAGCTCATCTACTGGCTTTTTTTTTTTTGTTTTTACATATTGATTGATATATGATTTAATTTTTAATTATTTTATTGTGTTTCCTTTTTTGAATAGGAATTGGAAAAATCTTACCAAATCGAGGCTAAAAGAGCTTATGAAATGTCAAATGAAATATTGTTATTGGAACTGAAAGAAGATAGATTGAAGAGTGCCTTTATTGCTTCTATACTGGAATTAAAAGCCACTTTGAAATGTCAAATGAAATATTTTTTATTGGAACTGAAAGAAGACAAATGATATATGGTTGATTGGTTGGTTATATAACCTCGATTTCAATTAGTATTCGATTTTGGGTTGAGTCGAGTCGACTATGTGAATCATTTTGCTTTTCATTATAGATCTCAAAAAGGATTGAATGTTGTTATGTTTGGTGCAAATGTCGAAATTATTCAACCAGAAATGTTCAATACTAGAGAAAATTCTTCCTTCTTTATCCAATGCATTTTTTTGGTTTTGAGAGTGGATGATGAGCTACAGATACATCAAACACAAACTACCTAGGAACCATGACTTGTCAGCCTTTTCAAAACTTATCTCACTGATCCAAGTGCAGTAGCATTGCAAAAGTGTAACCAGCAGCGTATTAATTGATAGGGTGATGACAGAGCATGAACTTGAGCCTTATCAATGTTTATCTTATCTAGCAACAGCCATACCACATGCTGCTTGATTTTTTTCATGAAGATTATGGTCTGAATGACATGTGACTGCAGGGCAAAACATGTGAAAGTGATTCAAGATGAGAAGCTTCAATTTTATTTTTTATTTTTGGTGGCTCAACACTTAGAGCTCCACCCAGTTGCCATTACTTTTATTATTAGTCAGCAATTGTTATGTATTGTGTTCAATCATTAAAGAAAAAGTTCTTGGCACCTTGTAATTTTTTATCCCTTGTCATGTTCACAGTAACTTTGTTGAATTTTTATCATGCCTTGTGATGGACATAAACCTAAAGAACACATATATCTCCATCCAAGAATAATGTTCAAAATCAGGTTACTAATAATAGCAACCATGTAACATTTCAAACTGTAATTCCAACATTACATGCCAAGAACAAAATATCAAACTACAATTCCATTTAACAATTCAAGCACATAAACAAAAAAAATCCTATCAATCTTAAAGATCAATACTTGGAATGTTTAATCACAGGCTTGACATAAAAATTTAAAGAGAGAGAGAGAGAGAGAGAGAGAGAGAGAGAGAGAGAGAGAGAGAGAGAGCAGAACAGCCCACAAAATCTGAAAACTCCATGGCTGCTAACTCATCCCAAAAAACAAGGCAACAACATAGATCTTAAGAAGCTCCACTGGAATTATTCACCCTTCGCTGTGGTATGTAACTCTTTCTCTTTGAAATTGTCCCTAGAATAGGCAAGTCTTGTATTGTCGACATCTAGAATTGTGTATAGAATACTGGTTCTTCAGCTCTCGATGTTGATGGTGCATATCCAGGCTTGGAGAAAGATCTTAGTTGTTCACATTTTCCAGAAAATGCACCTGTACTAGACCTACCTTGTTCACCCCCCCCCCCCCCCACATGACATGGCATGGGACATAATAAAATAAAAAAACGCATTAGTTATTATTGTAATCAACTTGATTTTTCTATCCTAAAGCATGACTGAAGAAAGCCAGTAAAATAGTATTTTCAATCCACAAGGCTAGACAAAAGAATAGCCAAAAAACAGTTGACTAAACTTACCTGAAAACTAGTTGATTGTGCATTTGGACGAGCCTTTGAATGGAATACTTTGTTTAAGTCCCTTCTCCCCACATTGACTACATCTGATGCGCACTTTTCCATCAACCATTTTCCAATTTTTCCCTCTTCTCTCGAGCTAGAGTAAGTTCTTCAATACCTTTTCGTCGATTCTTCTGTTTTCGCCCTCTTTTTTTGTGTGCCCATGTGGGGGGTTTTATCAGCTCACTTCCACTAGATGGCCACATTCTACGTCCATTAATGGGGTATATTGTTGATAGGCCCGCGAATAGGTTTCAACTTTTTAACATTCATCAAAAAAATCTAAGTGGTCCCTACCCCATTCCCGAAGAGTAGCAACTGCATGAGGGCGAGGAAGACCAGTTAGATCCCACTTTCTACACGTACATGACCTATTTCGTAGATCGACTACAAAATGGTCATCAGAATAGGGCCCAGAAACCTAGATTGCATGTCTCCGTTATATAAAGCTTTCCAAGACATCGATTCTTGTCTTTTTTGTTCCAATTTTTTTAAAGCCTTAGGACAAATCTCACCCCCTGTCTTAGTCATCATCTCACGTCATTTGTACATTCGTACCATCAGCTTGTTTTGAATAATCTGTAGGAGACTTAAAATGTCTTTCTCCCTAGCTTCACCAATATAATTGTTGAAACTCTTACAAAGATTGTTCACAAGAAGATCACACTTTGAAACTGTTAAAAAATGAGATTTAGACCACTATGTTGGAGGTTTTTCCAATAGCCATTTCCATGCATCCTCATCCTCTTTCTCCATCTTTGTCATCCAATACTTGAATTCTAACAAATAAGTTGACCTTGCCGCTCTCCACAAGAAATCCCTTAGTGTCAATCCTTTGTATCGATGTTCGGCATTTGGAAACAAGTCACTAACTATATTCTCAAGCCCTTTCTGGCGGTCTAACATAAATGTAACACCAAACGTATTTTCGTGGTCCAAATCTTCACCTAGCAATTTCAAGAACCACGACCAACTGACATTATTTTCAGATTCTATGATAGCATATGCAATGGAAAATATACAATCATTACCGTTAATCCCTACTGCATAAAGTAATTGACCTCCAAAATTCCCGTTCAAAAAGCATCCATCCACACAAATAACAGGTCGACACCCAGCTAAGAACCCTCTTTTGCAAGCGTTAAAGCAAACGTATATTCCCTTAAAAACAAGCTCATCTAGGGATAGAAAAATGGTAGTACCCGGATTTGTTCGTCTTACTTCTGCTGTGTATGCACCCAAAAGTTTGAATTGCTCAACTAAAGATCCTTGCATCAACACCTTAGCATATCTCCTAGCTCTCCATGCCACTGTTTTAGTAATCTCGTCACCATAATCCTTTAAAACTATGGCCATAAATAATTTGAGATCCTAATCCAAAGAAACGGTAAACGTCTCTATATACCTATTTGCTAACCATTTTGAGGACACACTTTTTTTCCATGCTCTAGTACAAGAATGAATCGACTCAAATGATTTTATTTACCACGTCGGTTCTACGGATAGTTTTGATGCCCACACCCTCCATGGACATTCATTTTCCTTGCAAATAGCTTCAATTCTTCCCTTGTCACTACGTGGAAATATCACCTCAAACCTATTGTTGATGCTGAGATTTCTGGTTGCAACAATGAATTATTGTTTCGAATGAAACATCTTGCCCAATTCCAACTCAGGCTGCATCATCTCTTTTTTAGGATTAAACTCTGGATAATAAATCTATTCATCTTCACTATCGGAATGAATACTTCGAAGCTCATCAGATGGAGGACCATCAGAAGATTCAGAATCAATAGTAGCATTGGCCTCAACAATGTCTTTTCTTGTATCAAGCTCAATGTTGTTGCTAACATTCTGCTAAAAGACGATGTCGTCATCTTCATCTTCATTGAAACTGTAATTCGAATCATTGAAGCTAAGATCCGTTGCTTCACTGCCTTCATCCACTGCACGATAATATGTGCACATGTTAGGAAAGAAGACTTATAAAAGTTACAATTAATTTTAAAGTACCCGTTTAAATAAATTTAGCCCACTTTTTGAAGGGAGAAAATGTTTCAATTGGTATTCCAAAAGAGAGATAGAAAGAGAGGTAGTACTCATACTCATAAAGAATAAAAACAAAGTGGTCCCAAACAACATATAAATGCAGTAATCGTGATCTGTAGAAGAAAAAAAAACACAAAATAATCCCACAAATTAAACCAATGTGGTCTCAAGAAATAACACATAATGGCATTAAAAAAAAAAAGTGGTCCCATACATTAAACTAGTGTGGCCCCAAACAAGAATATATGCAAGAATAGAACTAACTAAATCAGATTCTTTTTTTTTTTTTTTTAATTTAAATTGCTAACCTTCATATTCTATATCATGGTCTGACATTATGTTGGAGGAAAAGAAAAGGCACGATCCAAGTGGTTCAATCCTTCACTTAGGGCTCGTCTTCAGCAAGAGCTCCTCCAAAGAGAAGCAAGTAAAGGTTGGAACTATGTCATGAGTGTTAGGTGTGGGATGGGATGGAATCCATGGCCAAAATGGGAGGGGAATGACGCTGCATTTGATAGCTATTCTGAGAGAAATCGAAAGATTCTTAGGGTAGGTGTGAGGTTGGTTCACATGTGTTTGCAAAGAAGACAGGAGAGTGTGTTAAGGGGTCTGAGTTTGGGTTTGTTAGGTCGGTTTATGAGGTTAAATGCCAAATCACGTCCACGTGGTGACAACAATTAGGAATTAATGGCCACGTCATAATTAAACACCCACGTAAGTAATTTAACGTTGGAAAATTAACGGAATGGTAGTTGGTGTAAGCGTTCAAAACTTCAATGGTATCTCGCGTAAGTTTGTAACTTCAGTGGTATTTTTTAAACTTCGACCAAACTTCAGTGGTATTTCGTGAAATTAACCCAAAAAAATGGTATTCAAAGACATATAAGTGTTAGACATACTCCACAACAAAATGGGGGTGGTGGAGAGGCTTAACATGACCATCATGGATAAGGTGAGATGTATTTTGATTAGTTGGGGTCTTTCCAAGGGATTTTATGGTGAGACGGCAAGTACTGGTATATATTTGATTAATATGTGACCTTCAAGTGCTATTAACTTAAAGACACCTAAATAATTATGATGTGGAAAGCCTCCAAATTGTATCATATCAGGGTGTTTGATGTGCTTCATATGCACATCAAACCGAGGGAAAATAGATTATAGGGCTATTATGTGTATGTTATTAGGTTATCCCATTGGGTCCCATTGGGGTTAAAGGCTATATATTATGAGTTTTTGGTGAAAATTGTATTGAGATCATTAATAGCAGAGATGCGGTGTTTAGTGAATTACATATTCCTTCCCTCAAGTCTGAAAAAGAACATATAGAACAACCACAATTGAAATAAGTTCAATAGAGTGAATGTACATAATTTTAAGCATTTATAAGATGAAAATCACCTGAAATTGTCGAAACAACACCGAAATGGTTGAATCTACACCTATAGACCCCAATGTGAGGTATTAGAAGTTTAAAGTTCTTCCCTAGTACCAAGTTACTAGGGATAAATTTAGAAGAGAGTTGAGGCCTAATCCTAGATTTACATATCTGAATCTCGTTGAATTTGCATTTGATTCAGAAGAAGAGTTAGAAAAATTAGAACCATCAACATTTAGAGAAACTATTGGATGTACTATGTCTAATAAATGGCTTCAAGCCATGAAAGAGGAAATGGAATCCCTTAAGAAGAATGGGACTTAGTGCTTGTAGATAGAGCTAACAAACAAATGATAGTTCAATGCAAATGGGTATACAAAGTTAAAGATGGAAACAAATCTAGCGACCTATCTAGGTATAAAGCTAGGATAGTTTCCTAAGGGTTCACACAAAGGGAAGTGATAGACTACACTGAAGTGCTTTCACTTATTATCAAGTATAAGACCATAAGAATGATGTTAGCTATGGTTGCTAAATTTGATTGGGAATTGGAGCAACTTGATGTGAAAATAGAATCGCTTAAGAGTGAATTGGATGAGGTAATTTATACGTGTCAACCATTAGGTTTTAAGGTGAATTGTTGAGTGCATTTTACATGCATATTTCATACATTTATGGTAGTACTTTTTGAGTAATTTTGACAAATACCTACTTAATTGTGCATATTTCGTGGTTATATAGGTTTAACATTCAACTTCATGGGAGAAAGCACAAGAAAGAAGAGAAATGAATGCTTAATTGAGGAAATTGAGGAGAAAAGAGTCAAATCGTGCATATATTAGAAGTTTGGGGGTCAACTTCTCACTTCCGAAAAGCTATGGACTTCTTGTACAATTGATCGAGGGACTAAACTGCAAGTTCTCAAAAGTTGAAGGACCTCAAATGCATTTTAGAAGGACTTATTTGGAAGAAATTGAAAAATTTAGGGACCAAGTTGACCGACCTCGAAAGTTGGAGGACCTCAGTTACAATTAAAAGAAGGATCAAGCTGCAAGACATCCACACGGCTAAACCACGCGAACGCGTGGCTCGAATCGGGTGACGCTCGCGACTCAGGCTTAAAATCTAACCCCGAGAGTTTTCAGGGAGACCACGCGATCGTGAGGCTTTCAGGTGCACAATCGTGTGGTCAATTTTTTTAAAAAAACTATTTGGGCAGAACCAGTGCCACCCGATTCGGCCCAAACGCTGTAAACGCGGATCTATACGATTTTTGGTTATTTTTGAAGGTTTAGGCTAGGGTTTGAGCACTTCTCTTGCCTTTTTTTCAATTTCTACCAATTTTCTCTCGATTTTTCTTACTTCTCTCTTGTAATTTCTCTTGTAATTTAATATTTTGGTGATGAATGTTGATTGAAGGAAGAAATACCTACAACATTGTGTGGAAGAACATTGATGTTTTGAAGCTACATTAATCATTGTTGAAGTGAAGTTTATATTGTAAATCTTCATATTTCTTCATATATTTTAATCTAGTGTTGAAATGATGTATTTAATTCTTGAATTTTATTGTTATTTCACTATGGACTAAATTATTTTGTGTTGGGATGATTGAGGAAACTTGACCTAGCTTAGTTGAAATTTATGCTTGCGTTGAGAATTTGAGCTATTTATTATCTTGTGCATTTATTGTTGTATTTATTGTCTTGCATTTATTTTGGTCAAATTAATGCTTGAATTTTATGGGATGTGCAATTATTGAGAAATTGTTGTGTGTTCTAGATCAATACAATACTTGCTTTAGGTTCTTGTTAAGGATAGAGATATACATTAAACCATAGATGATCCATTGAGTTATTTTCACAAATGTTTAATGCTATTAGTGTATTATTAATCGACATAGAGATATAGTAGGTTAATTCCACTAATTAGGGTTGGTTTCACTTGAGAAACAAAAGCCTCTTCCTTCTCATTTGAGGTATGCCTATTTGGGAGAATCTTCTACCCTTCCGGTCATTATTTCTAATTCTTTGAATGAAGTGGAGGAAGAAAAAATTGCTTCGAGTATTGAGGGAGCACAAAGAGGCTATTGGATTGACCATCTCGAATATTCGAGGTATTTGCCCTTCATTGTGTAAGCATAAAATTCTTAACGAAGATGATTTCAAACCTTCGGTGGAGCATCAATAGCGGTTGAATCCTAACATGAAAGAAGTTGTGAGAGTCGAAGTGGTGAAGTGGCTTGATGCGGGTATTATCTATCCAAAATCGAATAGTACATGGGTAAGCCCCGTGCAAGTAGTGCCAAAGAAATAAGGTGTCATCGTGGTGGAGAATGAAAATAATGAGCTTATTCCAATAAGGGCGGTTACAGGGTGGAGAGTTTGCATTGACTATCGCAAACTCAACAATGCTACTAGGAAGGATTATTTTCCCCTTCCATTCATCGATCAAATGCTTGAGCGATTGGCGGGTCACTCTCACTATTGCTTTCTAGATGGATATTCGGGCTATAATCAAATCCCTATAGCCCCGGAGGATCAAGAGAAGACAACTTTTGCATGCCCATATGGAACTTTTGCATATAGGAGGATGCCCTTCGGTCTTTGCAATGCTCCCGCTACTTTCCAACGGTGCACGATGGCCATCTTCTCCGACATGGTGGAGAAATTTATTGAGGTATTTATGGATGACTTCTCGGTATTTGGTACTTCATTTGATGATTATTTGAATAATTTGAATATGGTGCTAAAAAGATATGAGGATACAAATTTAGTGTTAAATTGGGAAAATGTCACTTCATGATTCAAGAATGGATAGTTCTTGGACACCGGATTTCAAGCAAGGGGATCGAGGTCGACTAAGCGAAAATTCAAGTTATTGAAAAATTACTACCTCCAACCTCGGTGAAGGGCATAAGAAGCTTTTTGGGGCATGCGAGATTTTATAGGCGGTTCATCAAGGACTTCTAAAAAATCACAAAGCCACTTTGTTCACTACTTGAGAAGAGTGCCACATTTTATTTCTCTAAAGAGTGTCTCCAAGCTTTTAACACTCTTAAAGAGAAACTCATCATGGTACCTATTATTGTGGCTCCAGATTGGAGTTTTCCCTTCAAACTTATGTGTGATGCAAGTGACTATGCCGTGGGGGTAGTGTTGGGGCAAAGGAAAGAAAAAATCTTGCATATCATCTAATATGCTAGAAGAACCTTGACCGATGCCCAATTGAATTATGCTACTACCGAGAAAGAGATGCTAGCGGTGGTCTTTTCTTTTGACAAGTTTCGATCATATCTTATTGGGTCTAAGGTGATTGTGTACACCGACCACTCGGCCCTCAAGTATTTGTTGGCAAAGAAAGATACTAAGTCGAGATTGATTAGATGGGTTCTTCTTCTCCAAGAGTTTGATTTGGAGATTTATGATAAGAAGGGGACTGAGAATCTTGTGGCCGATCACAAGTCTAGACTTGAGCAAACCGAGGAGGTTATTGATGAAGGTATTCCAGGATGAGCAACTTTTTCGAATCATGGATCTTTTATAAGCTTCTAGTGTGCCATGGTATGTGAACCATATGAATTTTCTAGCAAGTGGCATCAGTCCCCTGGACCGCTCTTATCAACAAAGGAAAAAGTTATTTACGGATATCAAGCATTATTTTCGGGATAACCCATTATTGTTCAAAAGGGGTCAGGATCAAATCATTCGAAGATGTGTGCCCGAGGATGAGATGGAGAAAATTCTTGAACAATATCACTCATCACTTTATGGAGGTCATTTTGGTGCCGTGAAAACTGCATCAAAGGTTCTTCAATCGAGATTTTATTGGCCCACCTTATTCAAGGACGCTCATACACTTGTGTCCAAATGTGATCGTTGCCAACGCCTAGGTAATATCTCCAATAGAAATGAAATGCCTTTAAATTCTATTTTGGAAGTGGAAATATTCGATGTTTGGGGTATTGACTTCATGGGACCCTTCCCATCTTCATTTTCAAATCAATACATTTTGGTAGCGGTGGACTATGTGTCAAAGTGGGTAGAAGCGGTGGCACTCTCCACCAATGATGCTCGAGTGGTGGTGAACTTTTTAAAGAAAAATATTTTTTCTCGTTATGACACCCCTCGAGCTATCATTAGTGTTGGAGGAAAACACTTTTGTAACCGCTTCTTCGACTCGCTTTTGACCAAGTATAGAGTCAAACATCGAATATCCACCCCTTATCATCCACAAACAAGTGGGCAGGTGGAGATTTCAAATAGAGAATTAAAGAAAATTCTTGAAGTGACAGTAAACACCTCGAGGAAATTGGATGATGCATTATGGGCATACCACACCGCCTTCAAAACCCCCATTGGTATGTCTCAATTTCGCCTCTTATTTGGAAAAGCATGTCACCTTCCGGTTGAGCTCGAGCACCGAGCCTATTGGAAAACAAAAATCTTGAATTTTGATATGAAGTTGTCCGGTGAGAAAAGACTACTCCAACTCAATGAAATTGATGAGTTTCTCCTTGATTCATATGAGAATGCTCGGATCTACAAAGAGAAGACAAAGTGCTAGCGTGACAAGAACATTGTGAAGCAAGACTTCCAAGTTGGGCAACAAGTTCTTCTCTACAACTCTAGACTTCGGTTGTTTCTCGGTAAAATCCGCTCTAGATGGTCGGGACCTTTCACTATTGCTCAAATCTTCCCACGTGGAGCGGTTGAACTTTATCATGAGGGAAAAGGGAACTTCAAAGTCAATGGCCAACGCTTGAAAGCATACTTGGGTGGTGATTTTGAAAAGGAGAAGTCATCCATCCCTCTTGCAAATAGGAATTATTTCATCCAAAAGTCGAGCTTACGACTTTAACCAAGCACTTTTTGGGTGGTAACCCAAATTTCTACTCTCTTTTTGCTTACTTGTTGATATTTACTTGTTCTATTTTTATTGCTTTTAATTTGGTTAATCATCAATTTTTCTAGGTTGAATTTCTGAAATCTTAAGCGGCCTTGTCAACAAGTTTGGGGGAGATTTGCTTTCCAAGAGAATCAGATGTTTAGGTCAATTTTGAACATTATTCACGCATCAATCCGGGGAAGTTCCATCACTCATTCCTTCTTTTTTTTCATTATGCTTTTGTCTACATTGAGGACAATGTTTGATTTAAGTTTGGGGGTGTTAGGATCATTTTGCTATGTGAACATTTTAGATTGCCTTACCGGATCTTGATATTTTGGTGTTTGAAATTGTTTATTTTGCTTCGAATATTGACATGCTAGATAGCATTTCCGGCTTAAGAGATTTTGATGTTTGAAATTGTTGCTAATTCATGAGTTATGACAAAAATTGCTACTTGTGATACTCTCTATAAAATGCTTATCCATGCAAGATCCTATGTATATTGAGCACAATAGTCATGTTTGATTGTTGGTGAGGTTAGGAATTGTTGAAGGGTGAAGAGGTTAATGAAGTAGAAGAACTAGGTTGTGAGCTTGTATTTTGAGTTTTATCAACCGATCCAATGTTTCCTAATGCTATAAATCTCTTGATCCTAATGTAAGACAAGTTTGGGGGTGGTCAAACCGTGAAGGAGACGGTTTAGACGTGTGGTGATTCCATACATGTTGGAAATAAATTTTTGTGTGGAGTGTCTTTCGCCAAATATAAGCTAAGTAATGACTGTATGCTAGAGCTCTAAGCCTATTTTAATTTTTACATTGCATTTCCCTATCTCGAAACCTTTTGACTCGAGTAATTAAGCTTGTAGGAGTATCTTGAAACTTGGTGCCTTAAGTTTGAAAATTGGGAGTCACCTGCCTAAAGCTAGCCACATGGGTCAATTAAAAAGCTTAATGAGTAGGGTACTCACACACACACTTGCAAAAAAAAAAAAAAAAAGCACAGCATCATTGCATTTGCTTAATAAGTCTACTCCACTTCGTAGCATTTTTTACTCGAGTTAATAAGTCCATAGGGGTATTTTGAAACCTGATACCTTTTGATCTTAAAACAATCGAGGAGCTGCAGACCTAAAGCTCGCTACATGGGTCATTTAGAAATCTTAAAGGAGTGTGGAAGGCACGAGCAATCATCACATTAGTTTTTAAAAATCATGCATTCGTACTTGCATAAGGGCTTAGATTAATAGTTGGTTTGAATTGCTTAGTATAAACTTTAATGTCGAATCACTCATTTAGTGGAGAGTCACCGCATTTCTAGATTGTCAAAATTGTCGGTTAAACGCACCCAAATTAGAGTGGAAGAAGAAAAGAGTGATTTGAGAGTACTCTCTAAAATTGCATCCCGGGAGAGGAAAAAAATATTTATTGGGGGATGAATGTCACGAGTGGAAAAAAAAAAGAATTGACCACTAATGGTGGGTTAGTTTTGACTTGAAACCTCTTTAATCATCAACATTCTCTAACCTAATTGATGATTGAAAGTGGCTATGCACCTACACACCGATCGAACATCGGATAAGCCAAACTCATTTTTGGTAACATTAATTGGGAACATATTTGTGAATTAATTGTGCAATTTCACACTCATGGAAGATTGCAAATTATTGTTGATCATTTTGCCATTGTTTTTGTTGATGCATATAAATATTCTTGCTCGGGACGAGCAAGATTTCAAGTTTGGGGGTATTTATTGAGTGCATTTTACGTGCATATTTCATACATTTATGTAGTACTTTTTGAGTAATTTGGACAAATACCTATTTAATTGTGCATATTTTGTGGTTATATAGGTTTAACATTCAACTTCATGAGAGAAAGCACAAGAAAGAAGAGAAATGAATGCTTAATTGAGGAAATTGAAGAGAAAAGAGTCAACTCAGGCAATGCTTAGAAGTTTTGGGGCCAATTTGTCACTTCCGGAAAGCTATGGACTTCTTGTGCAATTGATTGAGGGACTAAATTACAAGTTTTTAAAAGTTGAAGGACCTCAAATGCATTTTTAGAAGGACTTATTTGAAAGAAATCAAAAAATTTGGGGACCAAGTTGACCGACATCGAAAGTTGGAGGATCTCAGTTGCAATTAAAAGAAGGACCAAACTGCAAGACATCCACCCGACTAAACCACGTGAATGTGTGGCTCGAACCAGGTGGCACTCGCGACTCAGGCTTAAAATCTAACTCGAGAGTTTTCAGGGTGACCATGCGATCGTGAGGCCTTCAGGCACGCGATCGCGCGGTCAATTTTTTTGAAAAAATATTCGGACCGAACCGGTGCGACCCGATTCGGCCCAAGCGCTGTCAAACGCGGATCAACGTGATTTTTGGGTATTTTTGAAGGTTTTGGCTAGGGGTTTAGCACTTCTCTTGCCTTTTTTTCAATTTTTACCAATTTTCTCTCCATTTTTCTAACTTCTCTCTTGTAATTTAATATTTTAGTGATGAATGTTGATTGAATGAAGAAATACCTACAACATTGTGAAAGAACATTGATGTTTTGAAGCTACAATCATTGTTGAAGGGAAGTTTATATCGTAAATCTTCATATATTTTAATCCATTGTTGAAATGATGTATTTAATTCTTGAATTTTATTGTTATTTCACTATGGGCTAAATTATTTTGTATTGGGATAATTGAGGAAACTTGACCTAGCTTAATTGAAATTTATGCTTGCATTGAGAATTTGAGCTATTTATTATCTTGTGCATTTATTGTTGTATTTATTGTCTTACATTTATTTTGGCCAAATTAATGCTTGAATTTTATGGGATGTGCAATTATTGAGAAATTGTTGTGTGTTCTAGATCAAGACAATACTTGCTCTAGGTTCTTATTAAGGATAGAGATATATATTAAACCCTAAATGATCCATTGAGTTATTTTCACAAAGGTTTAATGCGATTGGTGTATTATTAAACGACATAGAGATATAGTAGTTTAATTCCACTAATTAGGGTTGGTTTCACTCGAGAGATGTAATTGACTAAACTTGGAAAATCGGATCTAACATGATTAGTAAATCACATTTCTATTTGCATGTTGAGAAATCAATTAGGTAATGGTCAAGTGGAATCAAGAATCCCAATACTCTTTTATCATCAAGTTATCACCATCTTCTGCTTATTTATTTTCAATTGTGAATTTGATCTAAGTACTAGAACATTTCCAAAACCAAGCTTTATTGTGTGTGTTTATTGTTGAAATTGATTAAATTGAAGTGTAATTGAGATAAACAATCATTGTGGGATCGATAAACCAGACTCATTTAGTCCACTATTACTTGTATGCGATACGTGCACTTGCAATGGGTTTATAGCGAACATGAATGGTAAAACTGAGAAAGTGACTCAACTTAAGAAATCATTGTTTGATTTAAAAACTGTCGCCAATACAATGGTATAAGAGGTTTGATGCATTTGTTTTGAAAATTTGGTATGGAGTGATTTTGATGCATATCTTTATTACAATAACAATGTTAAAGGTTGTGAAATTTGTATTTTATTATATGTGGATAATACATAGCTTAATAGTAGTAGTAAGGTAAGAATAATCACGTTAACGACTCTTTTAAAATCTGATTTTGATATGACTGATTTAGGGAATCCTAAAAAGATTCTAGGCATGGTTATCACTAGGGATATGGATATATATAGATTTACTATAACACAAGATTCTTATCTAAGAAAATTGATAACTAAATTTGGTATGAAAGATGCTAAATCTGTGAATGTTCCCTTGGCTGGTCATGAATTTATCTTCATCTCAATCTCTTAAAATTGAAGAAGAAGTGAAAGAAATGGAACATACTCCTTATGCAAATGCTATTGGATCTGTCGCCTATTCACTGATCACTACTAGACCTGAGTTAGCTTATACAATTTTATTTTTGAGTAGATTTATGTCAAATATATGTAAGACTCATTGGAGTGGACTTATATGGTCAATAACGTATCTAGTTGGAACACCTACCTTAGGGTTATGTGTGAAAGAAAAGAACTTAAACCATTAGTTTTAGGATATGTTGATGTCAATTTTGTTGGTGACAAAAATAAAAGAAAATCTACTACTTAATTTATTAACTTTGTGGGGGCAACTGCATTAACTGGAAATCAGAATTACAACCGTTAGTTACTTTGTCAAGCACCAAATCTTAATATGTTGCTAAAGCAGTGAAAGAGTGTTTGTGACTAAAAATTATACTAACCGAGTTGAATATTTTGTATGCTAATGTTTTACTCTATACTAATAGTTAGAGTGCACTAATGCTTTTCAAAAATCCCGTCTATCATGAAAGATCAAAGCATATAGTGGAAAAATGTCATTTCATAACAGAAAATATATCTTAAGGTGAAGTATGTTTTTTAAAAAAATTCTACTGATTAGAACACGCCAATCTGGAGACTAAGGTTCTTACTGTCAACAAATTCCGTACATGTTTAGATTTACTTTATATGAGTTAGTCTAGTTGTGGTATTTTCTTTTATGGATGAGGGTAGATGTGGTAATAGGCCAAGCCAGCCTAGCTCATGATGCTCGGCTTGTCAAATGGACAAACTGAGCCACGAACTCGTGTCAAATGAGCTGAGCTGAGCCGAGCTGAGCCCATGCTCTGCTCGTTTGATATGGGCCAAGCGTCGTGGCTCGTGGGTCGAGCCGAGCTTTGGCTCGTGTGTTTTAATTTATTTTTTTTCATTTTTTTTTTAGAAAGAAATGCATGTAGGAGTAGATAAAACTTAAAAGTCAAAAACTAGAATTGAGTAAATAAATTAACATTTAAAAGTTTAAAACTTTCCTCCTTTTTTGGGGCTTGGGGCCAGTTACTGACTTTAATAATTGATTTTTCTAGTAGGCGGAGTTAAATTATACAAGAACAACTTGTTACGTGTACAATCATTGTTTTGAAATGAAAATTGTATTTATCTAAAGACTAAAGTAAAGAAATTAAAATTTTAAAGTTAAATATCATTTACCTGATTGCATGTAATTTCGACATACTTATTTTGTATGCAAAAATTAGCGTCATGTGATAAGTGTATTTTTATACAGTTATCTATACGTCTAAATTAGAATATCATATTGTCATTTTTGAATAAATTTTACTTAATTATTTATTATTTTTTTATATTTCAAAAATTATTCCAAAATCACATGAATGAGGCAATTAATGGAAAATATGAGCTTTTGGATAATTATTGGAGCTAAATTGGACAAATTGAGAGTTGATAATATCAATTGGGAAAGCCAAGAGGAGCAAAGTACAAGCAATCAATGATCAAGGGCTTAGTTGAAGATAAATTGAAGTGATTCCGAAGATCAGGAATTAAATTGTTGCAATTAAAAGATGAAAGACTCACGCACAAATAAAGATCGAGGACTTACTTAAATACATTTGTTAGTTGGAAATCTTGCCTGAATATTTACCCTGCATGACCATGCCTACTCAGCCAGGTGGCAGAACTATATTTAGGTTGCCTGTGCGGCCACCATAAGCCCTACTACGCGGCCGTGCAATTATCTGATCCAACGGCGAATTTTTGGTCCATGCGTGTTTTTGACCTAATTTCTCCCTTGCGCTACTATTTTTTCTACTATTCTATATATACAACTTTTCATGCACAAAAAGAGGAATCTTTGGAGACCTTTTTACAACCTTTCAAGTTCATAATCAATAGTTCTATTATTCACATCTTGGAGGCGAAAATCAAGAAAAAGGCGGGAGAATTGAATATTATCATAGGGGATCGAAATACTTGGTGCAAGATTTTCTTTCTCTTGTTAATTTGATAAACTCCACATGTGTAGTTATTATTATTTCTACGTTTTTATTTCTTTATTGATGAACGACTTTCATAGTTGAGATATTCAATGTAGATTAGTTTTACGCTTTTAATTCTATAATTATAGTTTTACACTTTAGTTGCATATGTTAATTTTATTTTATATTTAATGCATGAATTAATTCACGACTAATTCATTGATTTAATGGGTTGTTTTCATAATCCGATAGGTGAGCTAACAACTTAGATCTAGGAATAAAATTCGGTAATTAAATAAAAGATAGAGATATACTTTTATTATTATTGCGATCGCTACATAAATTCTTGTGTTCCATGCACTTAATTATTATGACCTGCTGTCTAGAAACACGGTTGACTAATTAGGTAGAGTTGATTTAAACTCGAGAGAAGAATTTCACATGCATAAGTGAATTCAATCGAGCACAATAATAGGAATAAAACTAGACAATTGGATTTAAAAGTATTGACTAATGTGAAATCGAATGTCCCAACACTTACAAACATCAATTTAGAAATTCTAAATATGTCATCTTCTCTTGTCTTTTATTTTGTTTAATTTTCTATTTTAGTTTAGATATGAAATCATTTCAATTCTATTGTTCAAATAAGGCGAGAACTAACATATTTTGGTAATTAACTACAATCTCCGTGTCAACGATAACTCGGACTCAAAAAGTCAACTTTTTTACTTTTCACGATCCGTACACTTGCGGATATATTTTGCGTTGCAAAATAAAGTGAACAATTTTCTGTCAATCTTTGACATACATTAATGCTTCCAAAATATCTTATTTGAGTCAGCTCCCTACATCTGAAAAAACCCTTTTAACTGCACTAAAAGCGGACTTTGAAGCTACCGTGCTAACCGAAGGTGTTAGTAGATCTTTTCTATGGAAAAAACAATTAAATATCTTCGTTCGCTTGTTCACAAAAATCCAAGTAAATAAAATTCTAAAGAATCAGCAAGCTCTACGTTCCTAAATAAGTATTTTTTTAAATAATTTTTCAATTCTTCAGGTATTACGAGTGGACCAGATTCATTATGACAACTAGAGGACATACTGTAATAAGAAGAAGTTCCTTATGTATCCCTAATTTCTTCCATTAGATCTAATAATTCTACTTTGTCATCTTTAAATATAGTGGCACGTGATTGTGCACATGGTGTACGACTAATATTAGTTCATAATCTTACTGCATATGAGTTATACGTGCTTACTAACGTGTTTCTTAAATTATTATAAGTGATAGGGGTGTCCAAAATCAATGAGTTACAGATTTTTGAAAGAAGAAGTTTCGTACCCTTTAAATTGTAACACAGGTCCATTACGCACACTAAGAAAAATAATATAGGTAAATCTTTCCAATATTTTCTAACTTTTATCTCCATAGTAATTATCATATCAACAAAAAATGAATCATTTCTATATCTATGAAAGTTCTTGCAATAATATAAAATCGTTCAAGAACTCTTGAACTAGTTAAGTAGTATATATACCCCAAATAATATGTTGGTTGAATAATAAAAAATTGTCAAAAATTCACAATCCTCTTCTACTAATTCTCAGTTATAATGTATTTATAATCTTCACATGATTTAAGTTATAAATATGTCGAGTTCCACATATGCCCTACATTTTTGATTAAAAAAAATTGCATCTTTACCATATTGTAAACATAACTCTTCAAAATACTGTTTTCTACTTGGTGAAATAGTTATGTAAACTAATGCATTCATAATTCTATCCATTTAGTCTTAATATGTTTCATTCCATTTTGAATTTAAAATATGATACATACATCTAACATGGAATAAAAGTTAACCATATTTAGGATTAATAATTCTATATAATTTATCTACACTGGATTTATTTACACTAGCATTATCAAATATAAATGATCAAATTTTACTTTCTCAAACATATTCTCTAACAATTTTTAATATAGCATTAAATATGTTTGTTGCATTATGAGGAAATTCTATAATTTTAAAAGTAATAATTTTTTTTATGCATAATCCAAAGTGAATCAATGTAGTGTGCAGTTGCAGTTATATAACCTTTTTTATTAATATCTTCACAAAGATCAGAAGTAAATGAAAAACACCACCATATTTACGTAAATCGGTTATTAATTGGTTCTTAGTTTTAATAAAATATTCTATAGTGTCACAACGAAGAGTGTTTCTACTAATACCAACATATCTCGGTTGATGATATCGTTTGATGTAGGTAACAAAGTGTTTGTTGTCCACTATGCTTAGTGACAACTTCGACACCGCAACGAATTGAAACAAACCAATTCGATTTTCTTCTTCAAAATACATCCACGTTGTAAGTGAAAATGGAGAACCACTAGTGGATGAACCAAATTGCAATTGACTTTGATTTGAGTCAACATACCCATGTTTGGTTACACACTTGCGACAGTGACAGTGACAGTTCAGGTGTGTAGTACCTATACCCTTTTACCATGTCAACTATTGTGCACAATATTTGCACACCACTTTGAACTCTTGATTTTTTTCAGTGTACGTCCAGATGAGACCAATTTAACATGTTCCCAACACTTTGCAACTTTCTTACCTTTTCCTACTTTTCGCTTTCCTCCTGTGTCGAAAATATCGACCGGATTATTTTCTAAATTTTGAACATGTTCTTCAATATCATCCAAATCAATTTGCTGATCACTGGCCTCATCACTGTTTTTTGGAATTGAAATGTCGTTCAAACTGGAAAATTCATCATTGAAGTGACCATGAGATTGTGGTGTTGAGTCATGCCCGCCAACTCCAAGTTCACCATCGAACAATTCCTCAAAAAATCTTAGTCCGGGATCCATTCTTTTGTATGTTGAAATAGAAAGAAACTTGAACTCTTGAATCTTGAAGTCATCAAAAAAACTTAACGTAAGGTTGAAAATCAATTCAACACAAAGTTCTAGTCTAATCAACAACTCAATTATTCACCAAACTAAAATTTCCATAAGAGTAAGAAAGTCCTAAAATTATGCAAATTTGCAAAGTGAATAAGAAATTCATACCTCTTGGAAGATTGGAATGTGATGCAAAACTCGTGTAATGTTCAATTCCATGTGAAATAATGCAATTTAGGTGATATGCTATGTGGAGGTGAATTTGGGAGAGAACATGGGTTTGATTGTTATGAAATTGAAAGAATTATCTTTGCACATTAAAAATTGCTGAAAAATTACTACAGATAACCACGCGGCCGTGTAGAAGAATTTTTGGTGGCCGCATGGTTAAACGTTGTAGGTTATGTTATTTTTATGAACAACGCGCGGCTACCAAGAGGTTAGGGCGTGGCCACGTGGTTCTCCGGCTGAGAAAATCTTTTTGTGCCATTTTTGAATTTCAAACTCCAATTTCTACTCCTTAAACACATTGTTCTCAAAGTTGTCACTCACCTAAAATTGCTTCCTATTTCTAACTAAGGTTCCATGCATGAATTTATGATTTAACCCCACAATTATAGCATGCAATGTAAACCAGTCATTGCTATGGAATGAACAAGTTTTAGAATGTCATTATGCATCACTATGATTTCAACTTTAAGCCAAAACTTTTTGATGAACTGGATGCTAACATGCTCCTAAAAAGGACTATGTTTATGATAACTTCTTAATTCATTGCAAAGGACCCAAGGCAAAAATTAATGACTCAATGATGTCCACAAAAACAATGAAATCCTAAATTACTAATAATGCATAAATAAAATATGATAAAACAAATGAAAAGGATACTAAGTTGGGCTGCCTCCCAACAAGCGCTCCGTTTAAAGTTTAAAGCTCGACTTTTGGGTAGAAAACTTCAAGGTGGCTCAAGATTAGGAGTCGAGACACTTGCTTCCTCTTTTAACTTGTTCTTCACACACCCCGAGGCTTCTTTTTTTGCTACCCCTTGTCCTTCCACTTAGATTCCACTTCAATCCTTGAGCAATTCTCGAGATTGGAATTATTGTTCTCCAATTGTGTAAGGTTATAAGTAACCGTATCTTCCTCCATTCTGAAGATAACTTCCCTCTTGTCGACATCAATCAAAGCTCTTGTAGTTTCCAAGTACCTAATTGATCTATCAGTTAGCTACAGCATGATGGTTTTTGGTGTTGGATCTCCTAAGTTTAATTTCCTATACACAGAAAGAGGCATCAAATTAATGCTAGATCCTAAATCTCACAAAACTTTGTTAAATTTTAAATCACCAATTAAACAAGGAATTGAAAAACTCCCTTGATCTTTAAGTTTTGATGGCAGCTTGTTTTGGAGTATTTTACTACACCCTTCATTCAAAGCCACCATTTCACAATCTTCAAGCCTCTTCTTCTTAGCCATCAACTCCTTCAAAAACTTCAAATAGCTTGGAATCTCCTTTATTGCCTCAACGAAGGGGATGTTGATATGTAGCTTCCTCAATATTTCAAAAAACTTCGCGAATTGATGATCTTCATTATTCTTCTTCGCTCTTTGAGGATACAGGGTAGGGGGAATATAGGCCTTCACTGGCTACCTTATTTTCCTTTCTTCAACAGTGGTTCCTCTATCTTCCTCACTTTGAACTTTCTTCTTTTGACTCTCCTTCTCATTTTTCTCAACAACTTGATCTGATTCCTCAATTCTGACTTCTTTGAGTTGAGCCCCACTTATACTGGTGATTGCAAAACATTCTCCCTTGGATTGGTTTCAATGTTGCTAGGCAATTGTCCAGACTGTTTTTCTGTCCTTTTTACTGCCAACTGACCAACTTGATTCTTCAGCTCTTTTATTTTTGCTTGTTGAGTTTGCAACATGTTTTGTTGACTCTTTACTAGCTGCACAATCACATCCATGTTTTCTTTTAGTGTCATCTGAACTTGCTGTTGTTGCTAATAAAACCCAGGAGGATTCTGAACATTTTGATTGTTCGACCATGAGAAGTTTGGATGCTTTCTCCACTCAGAATTGTAAGTATGGGAGTATGGTCCTTTTTGCTGTTGATTGTTTCCCAGATAATTAGCTTCCTCCACAACTGTCTGATCTTGAAACGTAGCAAGGCACTCATTAACCCCATGAGTTTCAAAACAAATGTCACATACTTGGATTACTTGAATGGCATACACTGGATATTTACCACTAGGTGAGGGCGATGCCGATGATGAGATTAATAAGTCCTAAAATATTTGTAAGCACGTGCAACCGAAGGGAATAGATAAATGTACGAATACGCTTTTTTGATGCAAAAGTACGTTTTTCTGGAACTGAGATTTAAATCCAAGGTGAAGAATTGTAGGAATTAATATTACTAGCCAACATAGTTTCATGTGATGGCATATTAGCCCTTTCTAGTTGATAAAAGAGTTTGTTTTAACTAGTTTACTATTTTGGTTATTAAAATGAGTCTTGGCTCTATTTTTCGTGTAAAACCGACTAAATTCCATTTCTTTAAAAGATGTAGAAAATAATTTGGGTCTTCACGATTTTCTCTCTTCATAAAACACATTCTTCATTCTTGATAGTTTGAGTTTCCAAAATTTATTTTCATAACATTGACTTGAAATAGGAATATATATATATATATATATATATATATATATATATATATATATATATATATATAGTGTGTGTGTGTGTGTGTGTGGTGTTCCAATGATAATTCTAGTAATTGAGGAGAAACTTTTCCCTATTATCCTTATTTGGAAGGGAGTGCATGGTTTAATAGGCTGCAATCTGAACCCCAAAGGAAGCACTTGGAAATTGTTTTTAAGATACTTGATGGATCTCAAAGGGGCAGCCAAGAAGGAGGTTGAATCTAGTTGCCAAAGAAACTGCATTACTGAATTTATGAGTTGAACTTGGATGCTGATGTATGCTAAATAAGTGTATAATGTCGTATCTAAGTAATAAAGTGGACTTTTTGAGTCTGAGTTATCGTACCCACAGGGATTAGGATTAAGTACCAAAGGTGTTCTAATTTTTACTTTATTTGAAAGACTGTTATTTGAGAATTGATGAATTAAAATGATTAAACTTAAAGCAAGTAAGCAATTAAATAAAGGTGTTTTTAAATCAACTGATGAAAGGTTGGGATTTCACGAGTTCACGTAGTCAATACTTCTAATTCCACCATTCAAGTTTTAATCTACCTATGTGATCGGTCGAGTAGCTCACTTTTGCACATGAAATTCCCTTCTGCGATTTTAATTCAACTCTACCTAATTAGTCAACCGTGTTAATGAATAGCAGGTTGTAATGATTAGATGCATGGAATACAAGAACTCAATTCAAGACCGCAATAATAACAAGTGTATATCTCTATCACTTATTTAATTACTGGGTTTTACTCCTAGATCTAGATCATTAACTCACCTATCGGATTATGGAAACGATCCATTTAACAAATGAACTAACGGCCAGTTAATTCATGCGTTAATCACAAAATAAATCCATACACATTCAGTCAACCCGTAAAACTTGAACAATGCAATTAAAAGCGTAAAATCACACTACATCATTTAATCCCAACGTAAGGTTTAGTTACTCATAATTAAAGCAATTAAAACACAGTAAATAACTAAAATAAACATCATGAGTTTATAAAAGAATAACAAGAAGAGAACTCTTGCACCAAGTAGTTATCCCCATTGCTAATCCTTGATCATCATGCCTTTGCAAGAAGAGAACTCTTGCACCAAGTAGTTATCCCCGTTGCTAATCCTTGATCATCATGCCTTTGCCTCCAAAAACGCCTCCAAGATCTTGATGGTAGGAACTTGAATTGTGCATCTTTTATGTGTGCAAAGGTCCCTTTTTCGAGCACAAGAAATAACTTATATTGATTCCCCATGAAACCTAGATAAAAGAATGCTGAAATCCTTGCATGGACTTTTACTCCCACTAGGTCGGATTACTGCACAGCCGCGGAGGCATATGGTTGGTAGTCTCGCAATAGAATCAAATATGGTTCTGTATAGTTCAGAAATTTAGAGCGGCCACCAGGTAGATACCCCGTGGACGCGCAATACAAATTTTCCCATGCAAATTCCATCTTTTCGGTACATTTAAGTTGGCCCCTGAACTTTATTTGCACGTGAACCCTTCATCTTCTAATTGTGACAATTAAGTTTCTGAACTTTCCGAACACTTTTAATCGTCTTCCAATCCATCTTCAATTAAGCTCTCAAACCTTGATTTCTTTCACTTAGCTCTCCATGGCAATCCCGGTTAACAACACCACCATCCAATTTCCTCTTTCTGGCTCCATTTGGCTTCCAAATATTCAATATTCCACTTTATTGTTTCATTCTTCCATGTTTGGAAAAATTCATACAATGTAAACAAATATAAAGTAATTATGTAATAATTATCCAAGAATGACAATAATTTATTCTAATTTAGATATATAGATAAGTGCATAAACAACTGCAAATCTCAACAATTATTTTGTTATGTTTGTATATATATGTTTAACTTGAAATATGTGTGAAGATCATTGAATATTTCAATATGGTCACCTCGTTCACCCTCCTCACTCGTTAAAACAATGTGATGAAGTGTTGTCGTGGTGGTTGAATTCATTGGATTTAAGAAATTAAATTCGGTGTAATGTGGTTGAAAAGTTTATTCCCACTAGTAACTTTAATTTCATTATTGTATAAACCTCTTCTTTTTAAGGAATTTGGATTTGGAAGAAGTTTAATTTGGTTATATATTTCCCTACAATAACGACTTCTAGCTTGGTTTAAATTGGGTTACATTTTCTATTCTGTTTAAGCATTTGTTTTGTGAAATTTGTCTATAAATTTAGTTGACAACATTTCATTGGATGCTTTATTTTGAAAAGTCAATAGTCTCGGTTGGTCAAAGGTTCTCGCTCACCATTTTTTACTTTTCAAAAAATGGATCAACAAAATATTGACACGTGGCTATTTATAAACAACTATTTAAGCATCTCTAATGGGACAATGTTAAGGTAAAAAAAAGTGTGTCACATCATCAAAATAGACAATGTCTAATTATTTTCTTTTACAATGCACCTCATATTATGTTGAGATAGCAAAAATAAAATTAGAAGTTATTTAGGCCCCTGTTCACCTTTAGAAAGCTTGTCTGGCATTCTGACTTGGAAATAATGGAGGGAAAAATTGCATGTAATGAAGAAGATGAAGAGACAACATACCATATTTGGAATGAAAAGGGCGGGCAATGAAGAAAACAAGAAGGCAATTGACCCAATTGGAGGAAAAATTCATCAGTGGAGAAATTCACTCCCAACATCTATTCCTCTCTCAATTTAATCGCGGGAGGTAGAAAAATCATCAGAGAAAAGGTTAATCTTTAGAAGAAATTATGGGTTTTTCTATTGAAGAATCAAGAAAGAGAAAGCTATTCATGAATCGATCAATTTTAGAGAAAAAAAAAATGAACAGATGATGGGTTTTTTCAAAAAAGAAATATGGAGATGATGGGATTTTGTTTTCATTAGTGTACTTGGGTTGTGAAAGTTCAATTATTAGGATTTTGTATTCATTTTAGTTTTAATTTAAACAAAAAAAAATGTCACATAGACAACAATATTAGACTGTAGACATAATGTATAGGAGATCATTTTTTAGCCTCAATGTCTACTTATTATACGTTTATTAGAAGTCTAATTTGTAGGGCCCCGAGTTCTAAATACCCAGTTCATCGTGTCATCTTCTTGTCTAAACTTTAAAATAATATTTTAGCGGAAGAAATATCTGAAATTTATTTTTGGCAACATTAAATAAACTGTAATGGTCGATAACATTGGAAACATTTATGAAACAATTCGAAATAATAAATCAAGCCATTAATATTGTAAAGCAATTGACAATGTCATAATTTCTCAAATAACTGAAATTCTCCAAATTATCCAATGTTTGGGAATACGGAAATCATTAAAATAAGATTTTCAATCATTTAACGACTATTGGCACAATCATCCATCACTTGCCACCCTCTCCAAAATCTGCAAATGTTGTTAAAAATAGATATGAGCATTTCATAGAAATACTCAGTAGACTCATCGCCAATTAATTAATCTACAATATAATTGAACACGTAAATGCAGGCTCTTTAGAAATCATAGGGTGTGGGTTGCTCTTCTCGTGCATTAAAGCACATGGCTTCTCTTTGAAAATTATAGGCTCTTTAAAATCATAGGGTGTTGGTTGCTCTTCTCATGCATTAAAGCACATGGCTTCTCTTTGAAAATCATAGGCCATTTAAAATCATAGGGTGTGTGTTGCTCTTTCTTCTCGTGCACATAAGGTACATGAGTTATGCATAACATCATCATTTATCTTGCAAGACGTTCTCTTCTTTCTTTCTCATGCATAAAAGCACATAAATTATGACAAGCATAACAACATAAATATTTTCGAAGAAATACATTCTTTTCTCTTTTTATAAAAATGACTTTCACATAAGTCACATAACATACACATTCACATGCAGTCATAATTTAAATCAATTAATAGGAGTGAGTCTACCTTAAACTTAATGAGTGTGGTTGAGCGGGAATGACTTCAATCTTTCAAATCTCCGTACGCCTCGTCTAACCAATTAGAAGATTAAGTCGAATTAGTCTTTTAAAATTTATAGTTTAAAATGATAAATTACAATTTAGGGACTGAAATTGATACTTTGAAAGTTGAGGGACTAAAATGAATACTTTGAAAGTTGAGGGACTAAAATGAATACTTCCAAAACTTTGGGTTGAAGCTCAAAATAGATAATAAATTGTGGGGATCGAAATAATCGATTTTAAAAATGAAGGGGCTGATTAAAATCATTTAAAAACTTAAGGGACTAAAATGATAAGTTTAAAACTATAAGGACTGAAATACATAACTTTAAAAAAAAAACTTGGGGCTTAAAAGTAAATTTTATAAAAATCATAGCCGGCCACGAGCGGGGGGGGGGGGGGTGTTCTGCCGGAGTTAAACGCTGGCGATCTACGGCGGTATCACCGCCGCCTCGTGGCGGTGATAAGGGGAAGACGTTGGTAGCAGAAAGGGCACGATTGGGTGCCGATTCGAGGTGAAACCGTGGCTGAGTTCGCAATGAAACTCCGGTCGAAGAAGCGGCGGTCGAAGGTAAGTCTTGGGTTTGGCTTATTATGGGTTTTGGGTTTCTTTTGTGGGGCTGATTGATGGGGATTTTGAGATTGGGCAGTGGAGGTGGTTGGTTCGAATGAGTTGGAGGTGCTGCAGGTGGTTTGGTAGTAGTGGTGGCCGGTTGTGTTGGTGGTGTTGGGGCGGTTTGTTGGTTGAGCTGGTTGTATTGTTTGTGTATTGTGGTGGTGATGATGATGCTGGTGGAGTTGACTGTGGTTGCAGCGGGGGTGAGGGTGAAGTGGTTGATGAAATGTGACGGTGGTTGTTTCAGCGGTGGTGATGCTTGTGAAAGGGCTGTGGTGCAAACGGTTTGGGAAATGCTTTAGCAGCTTGATGGGGTGATGGATTGAAGCTTAGGGCTGGGTGTTGGCTGATCATGGTTTGTGAGTGGTTGGTGGCTTGGCCGGCTGTGAAATGATGATGATGATGATGATGATGACGGAGGTGGCGGTGTGGTTCTTACCGTGAGCTTGGGTGCTGGGAGAACCGGTGGAGTGGCTGCTGAGAGGGAGAGGTTGATTGGTGAAAATGGTGTTGAAATGGAGATGGGAGGAAGCTGGATTGGGTTGAGAGGAGAGGCTGGGATCAGATTAGGTGGTGAGATCAATGATGAGAGTTGGGTTTGGAGGGGTAGGTGACATAGAGTTAGGGTATGGCTTGGTATTGGATTGATGTGATGGATGAGGGTTGGTGGTGTGAAAACCTAGACAAGCATTGCACATAGGTCGAGAAAAATTAGAACGCGAAATCAACTGGGTCGGAAGAATGAAACTGATAAAATGGGATTGATGAAATTTGAAATTTAAAATGATTTTGAAAATAATAATTTAAATAATAATAAAATTTTGGAAATTCGGAATTTATTTAAAAATCGAATGGACCTAACAAATTCTTGACTTGGCTAGACGAACGCGTCGTGACGTTAACTTAAAAATGGGTGAGATCGCAGCGGCACGATTTTCGAAACTTTGAAATAATTATTAAATTGCGTAAAAATTATCGGTCGCTACATAATTATTGGTTGATAAATGACACACTTTTTTTTTCACCTTGATAGTGTACAATTGGAGATGCTCTTATAAGCGATTTATCAAATAGAGGTCAAAATAAACTATTATGTTAATTTGGCAATTTTCCTAGCAATAGAGTGAACAAGTTGTCAAATTCTATGTCTAATATATGCGTATAAATTGGTTGGGATAGAAAGAGAGTGAACTCTCTCTCTCTCTCTCTCTCTCTCTCAAAAGTTGGGATTTACGAATGCTAGCAGTACATAAGTCGCAAGTTCTAATTTCCTAGGTACTTTGTCAATTCAATAGGTGATCACCACCTAGATCCTAGGCATATTGGGGCATAATATGCTATTTACATTATCTACCAATCTTCAGGACAGAGACGGTGGGACACCTAAGGTTGGCGTTCAACCTTTTTAAGAGTGGCTGTTAGCAATGATAATTCAGTTCTTCAAATTATAGAGAAAATATTGAGTGATTCATTGATTAATTTTATAGGATACATTAAGAAATGAATTAATTATGCATCAAATTGGATTGCTATAAATACCTTTTTGAGGAAATCAGACATCGCATATTATGGATAAGAACAAAAAAGTAGGAAAACAATTTCAAAAGGTACTTTCGAACCGAAAGTAAATTATATTAGATGAAGGCTAACCTTCAAAAGAAATGACGTAATTTGCTTGGATTACGTGACTAGTTAGAGGAAACAATGTTAACAACCCATATTCATAGAACAATCCCGCTACTTGTACAGGTTGCCTTACAGGTGACTTCGTTGTATGCTGATGTGGAGAGGCTGACTTCCCCCACCCACCCCCCAAAAAAAAAAAAAAAAACAAACAGCAAGTGGATGAAATTAGAAATGATGAAATTAACAAAATTGCTCCTTTCATTGTAGATCAAATTTGGTGATTCATATGTAATTCATTTTTGGGTATTCAGACGTTATTCTAGGGGAAACCAGAGGTGATTCTAGAGTTCCATTTTTTTTATCTACTCATCACGATTTAGAAACATTCACTACCCATTGTGAGCGGGTTCAAGTTTAAGCTTCTTCCAGACTTCAATTTGGGTTTCTACTTTGGCGAGGGCTTCGAGGTAAGATTCGAACAACACAACTTTGGTTAGGGCTTTCGTTAGGGTTTACCATGTCTACTTTTATTTTTAACTTTTATTTTTTCTTCTTCGTATATTTGGTACTTCGATTGTGTTGTTCGAATTTGTTCTTCGATTTTGTGTTGCTCCAATTTCTATTTTTTCTATTTTGTGTTTGCTCGTATTTTTTGTTCTTCAATTTTTTTTTTTTTTTTTTTTTTGATCCACTTTCTCTTCTTCGAAATTCTATGTATGTATGTAGATTCATCACTGCATTTTTGTGTTGCTCAAATTTGTTCTTCGAATTTTTTTAAAGTCCAATTTATATTCTTCTTTTTTTTAGTCGAGTTTCTAGTTTTTCTGTTCATTTTGAAATGAGAAATACCTACAAATAACCTCGTCAACTATAATATTTTGAAAAATAAGCCTTGAAATTATAACGTTTGATAAATGGCTTTTGAACATTCAAACCTTCTAAATACCCTCTTACATAAAATTTGCAATACAAATCATTCAAGTATAAAAAAAACTCAATTTAAATCCTTAGATAGTTCAGTTTATAATTTTAATAGATTTTTATGATTTTTGTTTCCTCATAGTAGCACCCCTGAATTGGTATCAGAACCGTATGGCATATCTAAAAGATAAATATTATATGACAAAAAATAAAAATAAATATATAATATATACATCAAGATTTATAATTATAAATACATTAGTACTACCCAATAATTATAAAATAGAAATCTTAAGAATTCTAAAAAATTTAGACAAAGAGATAAGAAGAGATATTTATGATCTAATAAATTTCGATATAATAAAGGAAAACTTTATCATAAACGAAATATTAGATTTAATCCACAAAGATATACTAAAAGAATTATATAAAGATTATAGACATGGATTATCATATATCAGATCATCAATTAATTAGATATCTAGATATAGAAATAAATGAAAAATTCGATTTACTAATAGAACAAAGAATAAATTTAATGGATCAAATAAGAGAAGAAAGAAATATAAAACAACAAGAAAAAATAAAATTAAAATTATTAGAGAAAAAGAAAGAATATTTTAATAGATTTTTGAAGCAATTACCGAAAATACAAATGATTATAGAATATAAAGAAAAAACTAGAAAAGAAAAATATGATGAAACAAAAATATTAGAAGACTATCTAAAATATTATAGAATATATCATAAAAAAATTAATGCTTGTATCAATAGAAGAATATTGTGAATATCAAATAATAATGAATTATAAAGAAGCAAAATATGAAACGGAACTTATTCTAGAAATCGAACATATCAAAGGAAGAAATTAATAACAGAATTTTTAGAAATAAAATTTGAAAACAAATAATAGAAAATATAAGACAACCAGTTGGATTTTATCAAATAAAAGGAGTTAATACAACTATGTTTCAACCATTAAGCTCATGGGGAGAATCTAATGGATTTCTCAATAAGCAATTAAATTGGATAAGTGCATTTTTATGGCAAACATATAAAAGTATAAATTTACAAGATAAATTAGTTATTGAAGAATTACAACAGTTAAATATACAAGATATGAATATCTAAGAAAAATTACAGAATATTCAAAATAAACTAACCATACAATTTAAAGAATTAAAAGATATGATAAGAGGAGTTAAAAATATAGATGAAGAGATTTTAAAAGAATTTCAAAGAAAATCAGGAGAATTAATTAATCAAGATAAAATTGAAATAATTATAGAAAAAATAGATAAGCTAAATGAGAAAATAAGGAAGAATGAAAGAATCATATCAATAGAAGAAAGAATAAAAAAAATTAGAAATAAAAATAAATGATATATATGACAGATTATTTAAGGTACAAAAAGGACAAACTATTAAACCAAGAGTATAAAATGTCAATAAGTGAATATATTGAATATCTAAAAATATTAATAAAATCATTAATAAGTAATGTTCAAAAAGTAAAAAATGAATCAAAGAAGTAAGAAATGATATAAATATACTAAAACTAGAGATTAGAGAATTCAAAGATAATAATAAAAGCAAAGATAAGAAAATAGACAAAAAACTCATAGAAAAAGAAATACTTAGAATATGAAAGAAACATTTTGAACAAGAAAAAATTATAATAGAAGCAAGAAATATGGATGATGAATTTAGAAAAAATATATTACCAAAAATACTAGAAGAAGAGTTATAATTACAAAAATTCATAGAAAAAGCTTTTGGAAAACTAAAAGCTGAAGAAAAAATTGAAGAAGAATAAGATAAAAATGAATGAAGAATTAGATTTGTTTATAGAAAATTTTGATCAATTAAGCCTAGAAAATTTTAATGAATACCAAGTTTTAATGAATACTGAAGGAGTATCTAACTCAGCTCCAATAGGAACCTCCAAACAAGAATTACCAAATCCGGATAAAAGTTATGCACCCTTATATAGTAAATCACACCGACAATATTATGATAGAATCGGAGATAGACAATCACTTAAAGGGAATAAATATAAAGATAGATTTGAACTAAATAATAATTACAATAAACCTATTAATCATGGAGGAACAAAACTAGATTTGGATTGTAAAATAGATACTAAAAAAGTCTTATTAACTTGGGCATATTCAATGATACTATTCTTTTTATACAATAAAGATGATACATGAGAAAATACTGAAAGAATGATAGACTTTTTAACATCATCTTTTGAAGGACATGTTAGGAATTTGTGGGAAGGAATTAGTAGTGATACGAAAGCATTAATAAGAAGAAATGTACAAACAGAACTAATAAAATCAGATAGAAAATGTATAGAAAAGTTAGTAGATTATATTGCGGATGAATTTTTAGGAGAAAATTGGATAAGTAATGCTGAAATAGGATCAATTAGAGAAAAAGATAATGCAAGAGTGAAATTAATAAATTTAACAATATGTGATATGTGTAAAATCAAATAATATACTTGTGAATTCAAAGAATACTATTGTGTCAAATTCTATAGTAATGAAAATCAAGAAGTATACAGAGATATGTATTACAATAAATTACCAGGTTCATGGGGAATATACTTTAAAATGGAATTTGAAAAATTTATCAGAAACAACCTTAGAACACCTAGAACATTATGATCAAGGATAAAATTTCTATTTGAAAGATTAGCATATATATGTCAGCAAATACAATTATTAAAGAAATCAGGGAAATTAACTAGAATATGTTGTGAAGATATGAAAAAACTTACTCAATGGGGTAATCCTGAAAGAAGAAAAAATAATAAAAGTAAATATAAAAATACAAAATTTAAAAAGTTCAGAAACTTTAGAAAAGATATATAAAACCTAAGAGAAGATATTACAAAAGAAGATATAACCCAAATAAAAAATAGTAAAATAAACTTGTAAAAAAAGACAAAAGCCAATGCAAATGTTGGAATTGTGGAGAAATTGGACATATAAACCCTGACAGTAACAAAAAGAAGGTTAAAATATTACAAAAAAGAATATCTAGAAATTGAAAGTGAACTAAGTGAAATATCTGACATTGAAGAATATTATATCAAGAAGTCTATATAAGTGAAACAGATTCAGAAAGCAATGAATCAGAATCAGAATAGAGAAATAGAAGAAATAGAAAATAATAAGAACATTGATAAACAAGAATATGAAGGAATCAAAGGTTATGGATTAAAAGTAACTTTTGACAATAATAAGTTCAGAAAAATACAGAAGTTATCTTTAGATTTGAAAATAGTAAAATGGAAAATATTAGACAGAATATGGAAAAGAAAAAGAGTAGCAATAAATGAATATCATAAAATTGAAAGGGCAATATATGTTAGAACTACTCAAGGAACGCACAAATTAAATCTTTTAACAAAAAATACGGTTACAGAATTATTAACAAAGATCAATAGAAAACAAAGTGAAAAGATCCAATATGTTTAATCAAAATTCGTGTTGAGGAAGAAGATGATTTCCCTTTTTACCAAAAGAAGACTAATATAAAACTACTGTCAAAGTTATATATGAACTCCAAGAATGTGATTGTTATTACATTTCATCTGGAGATCATGTATACCCACGATTGATCGTTACTCAGGGAGGAGATCCCGTTATGACAAAAATGACAGCAGATTATGGATTTTTGGATCTTATCGACTCAGGGAAAGATTTGAAAGAAATTGAAAATTTTGATGATTTACTAAAAGGAGAAATTTCAAAATTTGCCCAAGGAAGACACATATATTTAAAACTTTATTCGATCAGTCCTGAAATTGATGGAAGGATATATTATCCTACTGAGCATATTATCACAATTGGGTATATTGCTCGAAATTTTCAAATTGAAGTTGGAAAAAATACCAAGCCAGTACCAAATGTTACAAGGTCATGGTTTAGATCTCGAAGGGTGTTGAGAATTAAGGTTCTCTACAACATTGCCAAAAACTTGTATGATAAAAAATTCAAATGCATATACCAGTATAATGGATGGACCCTCCTCACTAATGGATCAAAAGAAAAGTCAACAATCTTGAAAGAATACAATCAACAAGTTTGACACCCATCAAATCCATGGAACCTTTGCTATGTTACAAGAAGCGTGTATAGCCAGAAATTGCCCCCACATGCCAACAGAATTGATGGACAACTGGTATCTACTCTATTAAAAGAGAGTGAAACGTGGCAAAAAAATAGACAGCCCAATGCAAGAGAAAAGAAAAAATAGAGGACAGGTTTGTCCTTGTAATAATCAATAAAGGGACAGGTGTGCCTTATGTGTCATTGTAATATTAATGAAAAGCTGAAAAATTATTAGGTTGATGATGTAAGTAGTGATGTAATTGTGTCCAATATAATATTATAAATAGAGGCCTCCAGGCTAGTTGAAAGGCAAAACTCACTGGAGCACTCAGTTTGTGAGAAAGCCAAAAATCCTCTGTCTTTGAAAATTCTCTTACCAATCTTATTTCAATCTTCATATTATCAATAAAATCCTAATCTATTTATCAAATTATGATGAGATTCTAAATTCTTTGTCTTCTAAATCCTATTTCCAAAAGAAGATATATTATTAAGAAAATTCCCTACACTCTGTCCTTGTTCGCTAAAATCGTGTACCGCAAGCGCACGGGTCGCGTTCAAGTAGTAAATTGGACTAGAAAAGTCCGGGTTATCGTACCCACGAGGATTGATTTATTTGTAATTAAAGTTATTGATTTCATTTTTTAAAGGAAAAGTCAAGTAACATAAATATGTGGTTAGGTGGTGAATTTTCAAGTTTTGTAAACAAAACTAACTACTCAAAATAAATGCATGACATTAACTTAAATTTAAATGTGCATAATTAAACGGCATAAATTAAAGTGCTTGAAATTAAATGACAATAATAAAAATGCATGAAATTAATTAGCGCAACTACGTAAATAACTTTAAAAATAACTAAGTGCAATTTAAATTACGTCAATCGTCCCAACAATTTAAATTTAGCTAAACATGCGTTGAAAAGTAAAAATAACATAATGCAGTAAAATAAAACCCGGAGTTAGAAAATTGTGGAAATTGCATCAAGGTCCTCCAACTTTTGGTTAATGTGCATTTCAGTCCCTGCATTTCTAGCCGTTCCAACAGTAAACCAGTTGGATTTTCAGCACTGCACCAGCAATTCTCAGTCTTCATCCAGTCTGGTTTTCTCTTTCTTTAGCAGCAACCAGTCAGCAGAATCAGCAGCTTAGTTTCCAGCAGCCTCCACTGGTAGCACAGTCCTTCCTCCAGTTAACAGCATTTCCAGCATTTCCAGTAAGCAGCAATCCAGTGTCTTCTCCCTATCTCAGCAGGTTCCTCTAGTGAGCAGCAACAGCAACCAGTTCAATCTCCAGTATTCAGCAGCTACAGCAGGCAATTTAGTTCACCAGCAGCAGCTATAGCAGAGCACCAGTAGTTTCCATATTCAGCATTCTCTTCCAGATGACAATCAGCAGCAGTAGTCCTCAACAGATACAGCAACAGTTTTCTTCCTCAGGCAGTCCTTCAGTTGGCTATGGCTGTTCCTCAGCAGCAACACAGGAAGCCTGCTTTCCCCTCTTCTCCCAGCAGTAGTCTTTAGTTGATAGCCTGAAACACGTCCAGCAGCAATAAATTCAGGCAGCAGTATCTCATCTATTCTATCTTCTTCTCTAGTTAGCAGTAGCAGCAAGAGTTTAACAATGGCAGTATATGAATCTCTATCTAATGAATTGAACCCGCAACTTCAGCCTGTCACCCTGAATTTGAACCCCGGTTCTCTCTTTGCAATCAGCTCAAATCTGCAGTACTTGAACAATGGAAGCAAAGTAGTAGACCAGTTGCAACCTCCTGTCACCAAGTTACAATCTCAGTCCCCCCTCGTTCCTCTCTCCAATCCTATCAGCTGTGTGTATATATGTAAAAATGTATCCTCCTCTGCCCATGCTTCCAGCAGTCAGCAGCATGTTCCAGCGTTTTTCCCATACTCCCTTGTCCTCCTCCAGCAGTAGTGCATGTTCCCAGGTCCCAGCTTTTGTGTCTTCTCCCATGCTTTGATTCTCCTTGGTTTCTTTCCCATACTTTCCTGTTTTGTGTGTACATATATATATATATATATATATATATATATATATATATATATATATATATATATATATATATATATATATATATATATATATATATATATATATATATATCACACATTTTATCGAGTAGTTAAAATTTTATTTCAAAATGCATTTTTACTTAATTTCACATGATAGACGAAATAAATAAATAGATATTTGCTCGATTTTTCAATTAAAGTACTAATTTAGGGATAAATAAGTGTGTAAAACGCACACTTATCACACCCCCAAACTTGAGCTTTTGCTCGTCTCGAGGAGGAATATCCACTAACACAAAAACTGATGAATGAATGATCAACAACGCTAGATGACTTGCAAATTCTTTCTTGAGTGTAACATTGCATGATTAATTCACAATTATGTTTTCAAAAATAATACTACAAAAAGAAGTTGAGCTTATCTCATGTTTGATCGGTGTGTGTGTGAATAGTCACTTCCAATTATTACTAAGGTTCAAAGAAACATTGTAGGAAGGAAAAATTTCAAAATAATACTATCCATCCTTAGTGGTCAATTTCATTCCTTACTCTCTCGTGACATTCATCCCCCTATATTATTTCTTTTCTCTCCCAAAACGCAATCCTAGGGGTGACTCTCAATTCACACATTTCTTTTTCCACTAAAGTTTGGTTATGACTTACCAGCAATCTCAACAATCTAGATATGCAGTGACTCTCCACTAGATGAGTGTTTCAACATTAAAGTTTATACCAAGCAATTCAAACCCACTATTAATCTAAGCCCTTATGCAAATACAAATGCATGATTTCTACAAACTAATGTAATGATTGCTCGTGACTTCCTCACTCCCTTAAGCTTTCTAATTGACCCATGTAGCGAGTTTTAGGCCGGCAACTCCCCGATTGTTTTAAGATCAAAGGGTACCAGGTTTCGAAATACCCCTACGGACTTACTAACTCGAGTCAAAAAGGCTACGAAGTGAGATAGACTTATTAAGCAAATGCAATGATGATGATGTGCATTTTTTTTTTTTTTTTTTTTTTTTTTTTTTTTTTTTTTTTTTTTTACAAGTGTGTGTGTGTACCCTACTCATTAAGCTTTCTAATTGACCCATGTAGCGAGCTTTAGGCCGATGACTCCCAAGTTTCAAACTTAAGGCACCAAGTTTCAAGATACTCCTACGGGCTTAATTACTCGAGTCAAAAAGGCTACGAGATAGGGCAATGCAAAAATTGAAATGGGCTTAGATCTCTAGCATTTGGTCATCACTTAGCTTATACTAACATCAACAACACTCCACACAAATTTAGATCAAGCATGCATGGAATCACTACACATCTAGACCGTCTCCTTTACCGGTTCGACCACCCCCAAACTTGTCTCACAAAGGATCAAGAGATTAATAGCATTGAGAAGGAATTAGATAGGTTGATAAAAATTGAAAATACAAGCTCACAACCTAATGAAGTCTACTTCACGATTTTTTTTTTTTTTTTTTTTTTTTTCAACCTTCAATAGATTCCAAACCTCAACAACAATTAGTTATGACTATTGTGCTCAAGAGAACTCAAGATCACCCATAGATAAGCAAGTTAAAAATAAGCACAAGTAGTATATTCGATCATAATTCGTGAATTAATCAGCAATTCCAAACATCAAATCATTTTGAGCCGACAAGGCTATCTAGCATGTCAATATCCACAACAAAATGAACAAAATCAAACATCACAATGTCTTAAGCCGTCAAGGCTATCTAACATGATAAAATGCAAAATGAAGTCAACACCCCCAAACTTGAATTACACATGTCCTCAATGTGAACATAGAAACATGTAAAGAAGAAAAGAGGTAGTGGAACTTCCCTGATTCGATGCTTGTTTGTGATGTTTGAACTTGACCTAAGCTTTCGTCGCATGTAGTTCACCCCCAAACTTGTTGAGTACAATGTCGCTTAGGATTTTTAAAAATATTTGTTACCTACAAAAGTTTGACAAATAATTAAAAAGAAAGTAAAGAAATACAGTAAATAAAATACAAGTAAATCAAAAGAGAAGAAATTTGGGTTGCCTCCCAAAAAGCGCTTGGTTAAAGTCATAAGCTCGACTTTTGGATTTTTTTATTCGGGAGCATTGAGGAGAAATGATGACTTTTCCTCCGGGGGTTCTCCTTCCAAGAATGGTTTCAACCTTTGCCCGTTGACCTTGAAATGTCCCTTGTCGGGATGATATAGCTCTATAGCTCCATGGGGAAAGATTTGAGAAATTGTGAACGGCCCCCACCAACGGGATCGAAGCTTTCCAGGGAATAGTCGAAGTCGGGAGTTGAATAGAAGAACTTGTTGCCCAACTTTGAAGTCTCTCTTCACAATGTGGTTATCATGCCATTTCTTGGTTCTCTCCTTATAGATGCGAGCATTTTCATATGAGTTGAGGCGAAATTCATCAAGTTCATTAAGTTGAAGCAACCTCCTCTCACCAATTAATTTTGCATCAAAGTTTAATGCCCGTGTAGCCCAAAATGCTCGATGCTCAAGTTCAACGGGGAGATGACATGATTTTCCAAAAACAAGACAAAATGGAGACATACCAATAGGAGTTTTGAATGCGGTGCGGTAAGCCCATAATGCATCATCTAGCTTCTTCGACCAATCTTTCCTTGATGTATTCACCGTCATCTCAAGAATTCTTTTCAACTCTCGATTTGAGATCTCCACTTGCCCACTTGTTTGGGGATGGTACGGTGTGGCTACTCGGTGCTTCACTCCATATTTTGACAAAAGTGAGTCAAGAAGGCGATTGCAAAAGTGTTTACCTCCATCACTAATGATGAGTCGGGGGGTTCCAAAGCGTGTAAAAATGTTCTTCTTGAGAAAATTTACCACCACCCGAGCATCATTAGTGGGCAATGCCATCGCCTCTACCCATTTAGAAACATAATCCACCGCCACCAAAATATATTGATTTGAGAACGAGGATGGAAATGGCCCCATGAAATCAATTCCCCAAACATCAAAGATTTCCACTTCCAAGATTGAAGTCAATGGCATTTCATTACGCCGAGAGATATTCCCACTCCTTTGGCATCTATCACATTTGGATACTAAGGTATAAGCATCCTTGAACAAAGTTGGCCAATAGAATCCCGATTGAAGAACTTTTGAGGCGGTTTTGGAAGCTCCAAAATGACCCCCATAAGGTGATGAATGACACCTATCAAGAATAGCTTCCATTTCATCCTCGGGAACACATCTTCTAATAATTTGGTCCGACCCCCTTTTGAATAAATATGGCTCATCCCAAAAATGATGTTTCACATCGGCAAAGAATTTCTTCTTTTGCTGATAAGAGAAATCCGGGGGAAGAATACCACTTACAAGAAAATTCACGAAGTCCGCATACCATGGTGCTTCGAACACTTGGAGAAGATGTTTGGCATGCAATAGTTGTTCATCCGGAAAAACTTCATTGATTTCCTCTACTCCCACTTCTTCAGGTTGATCCATCCTAGATAGATGATCGGCCACAAGATTATCCGCACCCTTTTTATCACGGATTTCCAAATCAAATTCTTGCAAGAGAAGGACCCATCTAATCAATCTTGGCTTCGCATCCTTCTTAGCAAGCAAGTATTTTAGAGCGGAGTGATCGGTATAGACAATTACCTTTGAACCGATGAGATAAGATCGAAATTTGTCAAAGGCAAAGACCACGGCAAGCATCTCTTTCTCGGTTGTGGCATAATTCAATTGAGCATCACTTAATGTTCGGCTTGCATAGTAGATCACATGCAACAATTTACCTCTCTTTTGCCCCAAAACCGCTCCCACGGCATAATCACTAGCATCGCACATGAGCTCAAATGGTAAGCTCCAATCCGGGGCCACAATAATAGGAGCCGAGATAAGCCTCTCCTTAAGAGTGTTGAAAGCCAATAGACACTCTTGAGAGAAATGAAAAGAGTTGTTCTTCTCAAGTAGAGAACAAAGAGGCTTAGTGATTTTAGAGAAATCCTTGATGAATCTCCTATAGAAGCCCGCATGCCCCAAGAAACTCCTTATGCCTTTCACCGAAGTAGGAGGGGGCAATTTCTCAATAACTTGTATTTTGGCTTTATCAACCTCAATCCCCCCTTGTGAAATCCGGTGGCCAAGTACAATGCCCTCTCTCACCATAAAATGACATTTCTCCCAATTAAGCACTAAATTGGTTTCTTCACATCTTTTCAACACTAAATCAAGATTATCCAAGCATTCATTGAAAGAAGAACCAAAAACTGAAAAATCATCCATAAATATCTCGATGAATTTTTCCACCATGTCGGAGAAAATGGCCATCATACAACGTTGAAAAGTAGCCGGTGCATTGCAAAGGCCAAACGGCATTCTCCTATAAGCAAAAGTCCCATATGGACATGTGAAGGTGGTTTTCTCTTGATCTTCGGGGGCTATTAAAATTTGATTATAACCCGAGTATCCATCCAAGAAGCAATAATGAGAATGCCCCGCCAACCTCTCAAGCATTTGGTCAATAAAGGGAAGAGGAAAGTGATCTTTTCGAGTGGTATTGTTCAATTTCCGGTAGTCAATGCACACTCTCCATCCCGTCACGGGCCTTGTAGGTATAAGCTCGTTGTTCTCATTTTCAACCACCGTAACACCTCCTTTCTTTGGTACACATTGGACGGGACTCACCCATGCACTATCCGAGATTGGATAGATAATTCCCGCATCCAACCACTTCAATACCTCGGCTTTCACTACTTCTTTCATGTTTGGATTTAGACGGCGTTGGTGCTCCACTGTTGGTTTGAAGTCATCCTCCATGAGGATTTTATGCATACATAAGGTAGGGCTAATACCCTTGATATCCGCCATAGTCCACCCAATAGCCATTTTATGCATTTTTAACACCTCAAGTAGTTTTTCTTCCTCCACTTCATCCAACAAATTCGAGATAATAACGGGAAGAGTAGAAGAATCATCCAAGTATGCATACCTCAAATGTGATGGCAGAGGTTTGAGCTCAAGAGTTGGGGCTTGTTGAATGGAGGGTAGTGAAGGAGAAGAGCTCTCTCCCAACTCTTCAAAATATGACCTCTTCTTGAAGGGATAATATTTTGGAGCATCCAAGTGTTGTGACATCCTTCCGATGTCCAAATCATCCTCTCCCTCGGTGGTTATGGAGTGAGCAATGCAAGTCTCAAGGGGATCCTTAGATGACCCGTAGATGAATGATGTAGCCACCTCTTGATCAATGGTGTCTACTCGGGAGCATAAATTTACCTCGACGGGGTACTTAATGGATTTCATGATGTCGAATGTGATTTGCTCATCTTGGACCCTTAATATCAATTTGCCTCCTTGCACATCTATTAAAGCTCGACCGGTTGCTAGGAAGGGTCTTCCCAAGATGATTGGGATATCAAGGTCTTCCTCCATATCAAGAACGATAAAATCGGCAGGGAAGATGAATTTGTCCACCTTGATTAGCACATCCTCAACAATACCACGCGGATGCTTAATAGAGCGATCGGCCAATTGCAATGAAACCGTGGTTGGCTTTACCTCTCCCATGCCCAATCTCCTGAAAATAGACAAAGGCATTAAATTAATACTAGCACCAAGATCACATAATGCTTTACCAAAAGTTAAATCACCAATAGTACAAGGAATCGTAAAACTCCCTGGATCTTTGATTTTTGGAGGCAATTTGTTTTGTAGTATGGCACTACATCCTTCCGTGAGCATCACTGTTTCATGATCTTCTAGCCTCCTTTTGTTTGAAAGGATGTCTTTCATAAACTTTGCATAGCTAGGCATTTGTGCTAATGCATCGGCAAATGGTATGTTGATGTGAAGTTTCTTGAAAACTTCAAGAAATTTACCAAATTGCGCATCCACCTTGTGCTTTTGGAGTCTTTGAGGAAAAGGAATGGGAGGCACATAAGCTTTCACTGGAGTAGGAACCTTTGTTGAGGTCTCCCCACTTTCCTTCAATGTTGCATCATTTTCATTCGCCTCCTCATATTGCTCATTACCTTTTTCTTTCACCTCGGGTTGTGCCACATGTTGCTTTACCGTGATTTCTGGTAATTGAATTCCACTTCTTGTAGTGATGGCTTGCACATTTTCCCTTGGATTGATCTCGGTATTGCTTGGCAATGCTCCTTGTTGTCTCTCCGTCATTATTTTCGCTAATTGCCCAACTTGAGTCTCAAGATTTTTGATAGAAGCCGCTTGATTTTGGAGAATAGTATTGGTCTTGTTCATGAATTGCATGAGTATCTCCTCAATGGAAGGCTTCTTCTCTTGGGGTGGTGGAGGTTGAACAAAACCGGGAGGCTTTACTTGATTTTGATTGTTGGACCAAGAAAAATTCGGATGATTCCTCCAACCCGGATTGTATGTGTTGGAGTAAGGATTGCCTTGTGGTCGGTTGAAATTTTGAGCATAATTCACTTGCTCATTTGAAGTAGAAGCCATTTTGAGCATGGGACATTCCTCAACCTTGTGTGTTGCTCCACATACATCACAAATAGACATAGGAGGATAGATTGCTTTTACTGTATGTTGAGAAGAAAAATCATCACACTTCTTAAATAGAAGGTCCATCTTTGCCGACAAAGCCGCATATGCATCCACTTCATGAATTCCCGCGGCTTTCTTTGGTACCATGCGGTCGGTTGGCCAAGTAGAATTGTGGTTAGCCATCCTCTCAAAGAGCTCAATTGCCTCATTAGGTGATTTTGTAGTGATAGCTCCATTGGATGCCGAATCAACCGTCACTCGACTAGATGGATTCATCCCAAGATAAAAATATTGAACTTGCATTTGCTTGGTGAACCCATGATTTGGACATTTCCTCAACATCTCCTTGAATCTTTCCCATGCCTCATAGAAACATTCGGTGTCAATTTGTCGAAATGTGGAGATATCACTCTTCAATTTAGCCACTTTTGATGGAGGAAAGTATTTTGTAGTGAACTTTTGAGCAAGATCATCCCATGTCGTAATACTTCCAACCGGGTTGGCATCTAACCATTCACGAGCTCCATCTCTAAGGGTATGTGGAAATAACCGCATGCTGATAGCCTCCTTACTAATTCCCGGATAATCAAAATTACTACACATCTCCAAAAACCGCGAGATGTGAGTAACTGGATTCTCCTCGGTCATTCCATAGAATTGTAGATGCCCCTTGAAGAGATTTATCACATCCGGCTTTAGATGGAAGTCCGGACGTCCAAATGGGGGATATGTGATGCTTCCTCGATTTTGAGTGATGAGAGGGACCATGAATTGCCCCATTGGTCTATCATCTTCATCAATAACGGGATCGGCACCACCTTGGTTGTTGTCCCCCATATTGCCTTGTATTCTTTGTTGTTCAACTTGTTCTCTTCTTTCCCTAATCCTCCTCCTAAAAGTTCGTTCGGGTTCGGGATCAATTGGAAGAATATCCCAAGTCGTACGTTGTTGCATCAACAAGACAAGAGTACCTAGAAAATGACAATAAAAATAAGAAAGAGATGAGAATGAAAAGACAATTCAATTAACAAAATTCAATGCATTTAGTACAAATAAAATCAATCCCCGGCAACGGCGCCAAAAACTTGTTCGCTAAAATCGTGTACCGCAAGCGCACGGGTCGCGTTCAAGTAGTAAATTGGACTAGAAAAGTCCGGGTTATCGTACCCACGAGGATTGATTTATTTGTAATTAAAGTTATTGATTTCATTTTTTAAAGGAAAAGTCAAGTAACATAAATATGTGGTTAGGTGGTGAATTTTCAAGTTTTGTAAACAAAACTAACTACTCAAAATAAATGCATGACATTAACTTAAATTTAAATGTGCATAATTAAACGGCATAAATTAAAGTGCTTGAAATTAAATGACAATAATAAAAATGCATGAAATTAATTAGCGCAACTACGTAAATAACTTTAAAAATAACTAAGTGCAATTTAAATTACGTCAATCGTCCCAACAATTTAAATTTAGCTAAACATGCGTTGAAAAGTAAAAATAACATAATGCAGTAAAATAAAACCCGGAGTTAGAAAATTGTGGAAATTGCATCAAGGTCCTCCAACTTTTGGTTAATGTGCATTTCAGTCCCTGCATTTCTAGCCGTTCCAACAGTAAACCAGTTGGATTTTCAGCACTGCACCAGCAATTCTCAGTCTTCATCCAGTCTGGTTTTCTCTTTCTTTAGCAGCAACCAGTCAGCAGAATCAGCAGCTTAGTTTCCAGCAGCCTCCACTGGTAGCACAGTCCTTCCTCCAGTTAACAGCATTTCCAGCATTTCCAGTAAGCAGCAATCCAGTGTCTTCTCCCTATCTCAGCAGGTTCCTCTAGTGAGCAGCAACAGCAACCAGTTCAATCTCCAGTATTCAGCAGCTACAGCAGGCAATTTAGTTCACCAGCAGCAGCTATAGCAGAGCACCAGTAGTTTCCATATTCAGCATTCTCTTCCAGATGACAATCAGCAGCAGTAGTCCTCAACAGATACAGCAACAGTTTTCTTCCTCAGGCAGTCCTTCAGTTGGCTATGGATGGCTGTTCCTCAGCAGCAACACAGGAAGCCTGCTTTCCCCTCTTCTCCCAGCAGTAGTCTTTAGTTGATAGCCTGAAACACGTCCAGCAGCAATAAATTCAGGCAGCAGTATCTCATCTATTCTATCTTCTTCTCTAGTTAGCAGTAGCAGCAAGAGTTTAACAATGGCAGTATATGAATCTCTATCTAATGAATTGAACCCGCAACTTCAGCCTGTCACCCTGAATTTGAACCCCGGTTCTCTCTTTGCAATCAGCTCAAATCTGCAGTACTTGAACAATGGAAGCAAAGTAGTAGACCAGTTGCAACCTCCTGTCACCAAGTTACAATCTCAGTCCCCCCTCGTTCCTCTCTCCAATCCTATCAGCTGTGTGTATATATGTAAAAATGTATCCTCCTCTGCCCATGCTTCCAGCAGTCAGCAGCATGTTCCAGCGTTTTTCCCATACTCCCTTGTCCTCCTCCAGCAGTAGTGCATGTTCCCAGGTCCCAGCTTTTGTGTCTTCTCCCATGCTTTGATTCTCCTTGGTTTCTTTCCCATACTTTCCTGTTTTGTGTGTACATATATATATATATATATATATATATATATATATATATATATATATATATATATATATATATATATATATATATCACACATTTTATCGAGTAGTTAAAATTTTATTTCAAAATGCATTTTTACTTAATTTCACATGATAGACGAAATAAATAAATAGATATTTGCTCGATTTTTCAATTAAAGTACTAATTTAGGGATAAATAAGTGTGTAAAACGCACACTTATCAGTCCTAAAATATTTTTCATCTAAAAAGGTTATACACTAAAGGCATATATCCAGGTTTAGCTAATAACCTGTGAAGGCAGGAGGCCATTGAAGGGTGTGGAGCAGAAACCTGTAAGCCTGCAGGTTACTAACAATAGAAGGAAAATACAAAGGTACTGAGAACAGGAAAAAATGTTAGTATTCTTAATATATCTATCTTTACGGAATTAGGAGGAAGAAGAGCTTTTAACATTACAAAATTCAGAATTGTTAAATTTAATTATCAAAACAGTCCTTATAATGATGAATATCATAGCATAACTGAACATTTATTCATGCATAAACAGTTTACTAGACCCAATAATGAAATAAAAAAGTTATATCATGTCTATGTGCCATATTTGTTAGCTATTTTTCCTAAATTAAAAGAATTATTAAGAATGGAAATTATAAAATAAATCATTTACTTTTGGCTTGATAGTGATAATACCGAAATAAATAATGAATTATATTTAGGTTATGTGTTTAGTAGCGATAATGATTATAATTTTATAATAGATTATGACAGTGATGGAAGAGACGAATCTTTCTTTACCAGTTTTTGAAAATCTTAATATCATGAATGAAAGTAATTATATCATGAAAAAACTCGGATCTAAGAGATGTCGATATAAAGTTAAAAAGAATATCAAAAGTAAAAAATGTATTAAATATGAGAATGAAATTGATAAAATAGGATACCAAGAGCAACTCTACGCATCACGAGAGATATTAAAAAATTTTAAAGAAAATTTGATAGAAAACTTTGCTTGAGGTACTGTAAGATCTATAATAATACAAGATATTCAAGATATAATTAATAAATTAGAAAAGAAAAAGAAAAAGAAAAATATTTCAAAATAAAATATACCATTTGAGCCAAGCATAGATAATATGGCTGATATAGATATTATCAATTCCCAAACACTGATAGAATTTGAAAAATTACTTGAAACTTTATAAATTATTTATCTCTGTGTTTATAATGCATGGATATACTATTGAAGGATTAGAGAATTTGTTAGAGAGAATAATGGAAAAAATAGATAACATTATATCTCAATTAATAGATATGGATGAATCATCTTGACAATATTATATACTTTCAGAAAATAATGACCAATATATTATAGATTATTCTGATATATTACAGCTTAAAATAGATTTAGAAAATAAAATAATGATAAATACAGTCCAAACCTAATGTCAGGATATACAATAGGACTAGATAACCTTTTAGAAAAATTGAAAGATAAAATGGAAGATATTGAACATCAAATGGAAAATGAAAACATATCTTCTGAAGAATATAATAAACTTTTAGAAAAATACGAACAATATATTGCAGATTATTGTATTTTACTAGATCAAAGAATGGACTTACACCAGAAAATTTTGTATAATAATTTACCAACCCGATAATCTATGGATACTTCACAAGCATCAACTTCTAATAACTGTGATCATAAACTATATTTAGAAAATAAAGAAATTTCATTTTTATTAGCTATTGTTGAAAAATCTAAAAATATACATTCTGTTGGACAATCTAAACTAAAAGAAATATACGAAGATATTGACTATGCTATCTTAAATAAAATAGAATTTATTTCTGTTGAAACATCAAAGAATATAAATACTGTATATACAGTTTATAAAATTATAGAAGAATACGAAGATATAGAAGAAGAAGTTTCAAAAGTAATAATGTTAGGATATATAACTAAAGAAAATCATCTCAAATCTTTTGAGAAATTATTACAATATAGAACATTTTTAGAAGAACTTAAAAGGTTAAAAAATATGAATATAATAAGAAGTACTGAATTAAATCAACCTAACTAAGTTAAGGATATATCTTGCAAAATATAAAAATCCTTTTCATTAAGGGTAATTCTGACATTTTAACAGAAAGGTTTATTTTACTAAAGTTATTGTCTATCAAACCCATTTAGCTAAAAACCCCATTTGAAATCGGTGCATGTGTTTAGATTCATTAGTGCATTTGTTTCAAGTCTTCGTGAACATTGTTCTATATTTTTAATCTTTATCTGTAGTTCACATTGTGTATCATTAGATATATATTCTGTTAGCACACAATGGAGAATGGAAACAAGAACATTTGTTGGGGTTGTAGAGATCTCGATCACTACATATGGGATTGCCCTATGCGCGATGGGTTTGCCCAGCATGTGGAAAGAGATTTGTTTTTTTTTTTTTATCGTAAATGTAAAAATTAATAGATCAAAATGATTACAAAATCGCCGGGCATACCCGGGAAAGGCAATGAGAACCTGCTAAAAGAACCTAGCAAGCTATACAAAATGGTCAATGCCACCAAGAGAAATTACATACAAAAAAACTCGGGCATACCCGGTCCAAATAAGAAAGTCCAAGAATAAGGCAACATATACACCGGGCATACCCGGGAAAATATCAACAAAATAACCTTAAACCGCAAGAGATACATAAAGATCCAAAACATGAGGATACAAATCAAAAGTTGCTTTGTATACATGTGTTTTGATTCTTCTCACAATACTGTTTTCATTCGGTTTGAGATCTTCAAAACGCAGCCTATTGCGTGCAACCCAAATGTGATAAATAGTAGCTGCAAAAGCAATGTGCTTAGATGCAGCCGGCCAAGAAGTTCCCCTAGCTTCCTTTTTAATCCACTTGACCACACTTGAGACTATATTCATAGCTTGAGAGATTCCAATCCACCTTCTAATCCTCCATATTCTGGGTGAGAGTGCACACTGAAAGTAAAGATGATGCTGATTTTCGATCGGGTGATGACAGATTTCGCACTCCATCTCAATGTCCAGATATGCCAACTTGTCTTTAGTGAGTAATTTATCCAACACCGCAAGCCAGAGATTAAATGACATTTTTGGCGCAATGCATTTCCTCCAAACCGTTTTAGCCTAAGGCCTGATGGTTCCATGTTCCCTAAAGAAGTCATAGGCTGCCTTATTATTGAAGCAATCCCCAGTTTTCCACGAGCTCAAGAGACGCGCTGCATTCTCTACACTGCCCACCCTGTGCAAGATGGTGTCCCTGAGCTGAATTATCCTTTTGAAAAGGGCAGAGTCATCCTTCCTGACTGTTATGTCCCAAATAGAGGTCCCCCGAAGATAGATGAGATGAATCCATCGAATCCAGAGAGAGTCTTTCTTTTCATGAAAGTTCCAAAGAACCTTCGCAAGTAGTGATGCGTTCCACCCCTTAAGATCTTTGAAACCAAGCCCCCCCTCAGTTTTAGGGAGACAAATGGTTTTCCATGCAACCAAAGCTTTCCCCCCATTCCAAAGGAAATTCCTGCAAAGTTTGATTATCTTATCAAGAACCGCTGCAGGGATAGGAATGATAGATAACCAGAAGCTCTCAATTCCCTGAACAACACTCCTGATCAATTCAGCACGCCCTGCATGAGATAATGAGTGCCTTGGCCAAGCTTTGATAGCTTCAGCCACCTTATCCACGAACGGAGCATAGTGAGTAACCTTGAGTTTCTCAGCCACAAGGGGAATTCCAAGATATCTGAAAGGCATGATACCCTTTGGGATACTTGAAAGAGATAAGATTTGCTACAAGGTATCATCGTCAATTCCTGCCGTAAAAATAGAAGACTTCAAGACATTCATCTTTAATCCAGACACCTCTCCAAACTTGTGGAGGCAATGAAGAAGAATCTCAATTGAGGTAATATCTCCTCGAGCAAAAAGCAATAAATCATTCGCAAATGCTAGGTGAGATAATCGCAGCTGACCACATTTGGGATGAAAGTTAAACTCCGAATCAGAAGTGGCAGTACTCAAAAGTCTTGAAAGATATTCAAGACAAAGAACAAAGAGAAATGGAGAAAGAGGGTCTCCTTGTCTGATGCCCCGCTCCCCACGAAAGAAATCATGTAAATCCCCATTCAGTCGTACAGAATACGTCGGAGTTGTGATACATTCCATAATCCATTTGACAAAAATGGTGGGAAATCCCAATCCCGTGAGTACCTCTTTTAAGAAGCTCCAGCTTATGGTGTCAAAGGCCTTTCTAAGATCAATCTTGAAAATACATCGTGGAGAGATGCGTTTTCTATTATACTGCTTTAGAAGTTCCTTGGCAAGGTGAATATTCTCTGTCATGCTTCTGCCCTCAACAAAAGCCGATTGTGCATCATCAATGATGCCACATAAAGTCGGAGCCAACCTGGTCGCGAGAATTTTGGAGATCACCTTGTAAATGACATTGCAACATGAGATAGGTCTATAATCACCTACTGGTGGAGAGTGGCTAGATTTGGGAACCAACGCAATAACCGAGTGATTGATTTGCTTAAGAAGCGAGCCAGCCTCAAAAAATTCAAGAACTGCCTTACAAAAATCATTTCCCACAATGCCCCATGCTTTTTTGAAGAAACAAGCAGTAAACCCATCAGACCCAGGTGATTTGTCATCCCCAACATCAAAAACCGCGGCCTTAATCTCCTCAGAGGTGATCGGTTTAAGAAGAAGCTGAATATTTCCATCAGATAACCTCGGACCTGTATTAAGGACAGCTTCATCCAATTTCTCACAGTAAGAACTCGTGCCCAGCAGGTTTTTAAAATAAGAGACAAACTCCGAAGCAACTTCTTCTTGTGAAACAGTAAGGTCCCCATCCGCTTTAACCAATGTTGCAATATGATTGCGCTTCATGTTGCGTTTCACAATAGAGTGAAAAATTTGTCCCTTTGTCACAAATTTTCAAGTAAGCACATTTGGCTTACTGGAAATAAAAACTCCTTTCAGCTTCAGAAAGAATAACCGCTTGCTTTTTCAATTCTGCCGTCCGAACCTGTAGATCAGAATTCGAGGGGTCATCATGCAGTTGGGTCTGCGCATTTTCCAGTTCAGATCTGGCTCTTTCGGCTCTAGATGATATATGGGAGAAATGCTTCTTATTAAGGCTCCGAAGTGGACGTTTCAGATCCTTGAGGTTTTTGCAAAACTGAAATTGGGCTGTACCAAAATACTGCTGATTATTCCAGGTTTGTTGAACAATACTTAAGAAGTTCTCATGAGAAGCCCACATATTGAAGAACTTGAATGGTTTTGTCTTATTACAGTCATTCTGAAATAAAGAAACAATGCATGCTGAGTGATCTGATAAAAATCCCTGGGGAAGGAAGTTTGCAAGACCAAAGAGCCCCATGTCTGCCAGGCACTATTAACCATAGCTCTATCCAATTTACTCCAAACTCCGTTTTTAGACCACGTGTATTTGCAACCAATTGAGTTCAAATCACTAAGGCCTGAGTAAGTGCAGCACTCCCAGAAGTCGTTAAGCTCATATGAGGAACAAATAGCAACTCCATTTTGCCTTTCATCATCCCTTAAGATGCTATTGAAATCCCCCATCAACAACCAAGGGAGGTGGTGATGTGCATTAAAATCCACAATGTTTTCCTAAAGCGGCCTTCTGCTAACAATGTAGTGTAAACCATAAGCAAAACTGGTATTAAGGGTAATACTAGTAGTTTTGCAAGTAATCTTTAAATGGATAATTTGCTCTGTGATACCCAATGTTTCAACTTCCACTTTGGATGGGTTCCAAAGTATGAGAATTATCGCGCCCTCATGAAGATCAAAATTATTGATGCAATTCCAACCTCCAAATTTGTTCTTCAAAATCTTCCAAAGTTTCCAATCAAAAAGTTCGGTTTCCAAAACTCCAAAAATATCAATACAATTATTTAACATCAAACTCTTGACTCCATTTTGTTTAAGAGGTAAATGGAAACCTCTAATATTCCAACAAGCAATCTTCATGAACAAGGCTTGCTAAGGAGTGCTTGCCCCTTTTTACTTGCACAAGTCGACTTAGCTTGAATTTTCTTCAGTGCATCCACCATGTTTTTCCTTACTATCGGCTCATCACGGGGTGTTTCATCAATTACTTTTCCTCTTCCCCTTCTCCGAACTACAGTAAAAGGCTGCTCATGAACAACATTTGAATCTGGTCGTTCACTACTATTTGACTGCTCATGCAACGCAATGGGGGTAGCCCGGTTACTTGGCAACTCCACCGAGTCACAAGCTGCATGTGCAACATCCATGTAGACATGCTGGGAATCCATGTTGCTACTTGATGCTACTAACGTTACGTGAAATGAAGAAATCGCCCAGTAGGTCACGAGTCAGAGAGCGATTCTCTCAACCTGGGCGATTTCTTCATTTCAAGCAGGTGCTCGTGGGTTTTAAGGGTTCTTCATCAATTCTTCAAAATTTCTCCTGATTTTGGTGTTTAATGTTACATTTAAGGCTGGGCACACTCTCTACCTACCTCATTTTGTAATATTTTCAGCATTTAATACACTCCCCAGCCCCAAAAACCGCGAAGTGAAGTTCCCGATTACTGTTCATACACGAGCTTCACTTCAATTTTGGGGCTCGTTTTGTGTATTTTGAAGGATTTTCAGCACTGGGCTTTCTAATTCCAACTGAAATACAGCATTTCTCATGATTATTACATAGTTTTTGGATGGATTTTTGAAGATTTGTGCACCTAGGGCACGGTTTTGCTGTCTTCGAAGGTGGGCAGCGATTTTTCACGGGTTTTGCTTCGATTTTCTGGATTTCCTCGCTACTTTCTACTGGGCTTTCTTCTTGGCACTTAGAGAAAGCTTCTTGGGGTGATTTTCAGCTTGCTCCAGCTCCATTGCTGTCCATTTATGCGTTGTCACTGTTCATACGTAATTGGGGCGGATTTTGGAGCTGATTTCGTGGCCTGCAGGTGGTGGAGACCTGGTTTTACTCCATTCACCCTGCTTGGTCTCTTCCCCAGGTTAGTGTGGCTTACTTGTGGCCTTGTCGGCCTAAATTCAGCAGCCTTGTCGGCATTTACATTCAGCAGCTTTGTCGGCATTTACATTATTTCTGTGTAATTTGTTGGATTGCTGTTGAGATTGTTGTGAATTCTGCTGGTGTGGGGCTGTGGATTGGAGTTGTGATTGTTGGGGGAGTTGGTTTGGCCTCTTACTGCTATGAGGAGGAAGAGAACCAAACAAACCTTTAGCCCCCTGCCTCTGAATAGCATTACTGATCAGGCAACTACAGGCCGTGGCTCTGGGGTTCTCGAACAGGGGAATGTTTCAAGCAACGAATATCCAGATTTGGTTGAGGAGAATTGGGTCGAGGATGCCCCGAAATCACTCAGCTCTAGAACTCTTGGAGATGTTGACACAGATACGGAGGACACATCGGATGCCATGAAATATCAAGTCAATCCTAAAGCAACTGGTAACAAGGACTTGACTGGGGATGCTGGGGAAAACCCTACTCGTTGGAGGAATCTCTTCAAGGACAACAGGGTTCGTGAAAAGGGGTTCCCCCTTAAATTAGAAAATTTTGACGAGGCTCGTCTATGCATTAATGTGAAGGAGTTGGATAATCTTAATGATTAGGGATTTTGTTTGATTGGTTATTTTGCTTCAAAATTTCAGGGGAGGGCAGCTCTTAACCAAGTATGTAAATCGTGGGGGGTTCAGTATGAGCTAACTATGCATGAAAGTGGGTAGTTAATCTTCAAGTTTGATGATTGGGAGGCTAGAGAAAAAGTTTTATCTGAGGGGCCCTACTATGTATTTGGGAGACAACTCATGTTGAAAGAAATGCCGGACATGTTTAGATTTGACAACCATGAATTCTACAAGTTGCCTATCTAGATCAATCTACATTGCCTTCAAGTTGAATGTTGGAACCCCAAAAATCTTAGTAAGATTGCATCTAGAATTGGGAAGCCCATTTGCACTGATAAGTTGACATCTACAAAGGAAATGATCTCTTATGCTAGAATTCTTGTTGAGGTTGATGTTTCTAAGGAACTGGTGAGGAAAGTGGCATCACTTTACTGAATGGAGTGGATTTTACACGAAAGGTTGTCTTTGAGTATGAGCCTAAATTTTGTTCAGAATGTCAAATGTTTGGGCACTTTGACCAAGGTTGTAGGTTGAACAAACTTCAAGAGGGCATCCAAAATAGAAGTAAGCAAGCTGGGAAACAAGGAGGGGTACCCAAAATGGCCAAAAATGGAGGAGCTGTCTGTAATAAACAGGCTGCCGAACCTGTGGGGAAAGTTTGGAAGGTTGATGGAATTGCTAAGGTAGGTGCTGGGCAGAATTTGGCGCAATCTGGGCAGACACATGGGGACGGAAAATAGGTTGATGGTAAAGCTAAGGAAGCTGCACGGCCGAATCTGGCACAATCTGGACAGGTGCCTGGGGGTGGAAAAGGTGACACAACGTTAGTAGCATCAAGTAGCAACATGGATTCCCAGCATGTCTACATGGATGTTGCACATGCAGCTTGTGACTCGGTGGCGTTTCCAAGTAACCAGGCTACCCCCATTGCGTTGCATGAGCAGCCAAATAGTAGTGAACGACCAGATTCAAATGTTGTTCATGAGCAGCCTTTTACTGCAGTTCGGAGAAGGGGAAGAGGAAAAGTAATTGATGAAACACCCCGTGATGAGCCGATAGTAAGGAAAAACATGGTGGATACACTGAAGAAAATTCCAGGTAAGTCGACTTGTTGATGGGGGATTTCAATAGCATCTTAAGGAATGATGAAAGGCAAAATGGGGTTGCTATTTGTTCCTCATATAAGCTTAACGACTTCTGGGAGTGCTGCACTTACTCAGGCCTTAGTGATTTGAACTCAATTGGTTGCAAATACATGTGGTCTAAAAACGGAGTTTGGAGTAAATTGGATAGAGCTATGGTTAATAGTGCCTGGGCAGACATAGGGCTCTTTGGTCTTGCAAACTTTCCCCAGGGATTTTTATCAGATCACTCAGCATGCATTGTTTTTTTATTTCAGAATGACTGTAATAAGCCGAAGCCATTCAAGTTCTTCAATATGTGGGCTGCTCATGCAACGCAATGGGGGTAGCCTGGTTACTTGGCAACTCTACCGAGTCACAAGCTGCTTGTGCAACATCCATGTAGATAGGCTGGGAATCCATGTTGCTACTTGATCCTACTAACGTTGCGTCACCTTTTCCACCCCCAGGCACCTGCCCAGATTGCGCCAAATTCTGCCCAGCACCTACCTTAACAATTCCATCAACCTTCCCAACTTTCCCCACAGGTTCGGCAGCCTGTTTATTACCCACAGCTCCTCCATTTTGGGTACCCCTCCCTGTTTCCCAGCCTGTTTACTTCTATTTTTGATGCCCTCTTGAAGTTTGTTGAACCTACAATCTTAGTCAGAGTGCCCAAACATTTGACATTCTGAACAAAATTTAGGCTCATACTCAAAGACAACTTTTTGTGTAAAATCCACTCCATTCGGTAAAGTGATGTCCACTTTCCTCACCAGTTCCTTAGAAACATCAACCTCAACAAGAATTCTAACATAAGAGATCATTTCCTTTGTAGATGTCAACTTATCAGTGCAAATGGACTTCTCAATTCTAGATGCAATCTTATTAAGAGTTTTGGGGTTCCAACATTCAAGTGGAAGGCAATGTAGATTGATCCAAATAGGCAACTTGTAGAATTCATGGTTGTCAAATCTAAACATGTCCGGCATTTCTTTCAACATGAGTTGTCTCCCAAATAAATAGTAGGGCCCCTCAAATAAAACTTTTTCTCTAGCCTCCCAATCATCAAACTTGAAGATTAACCACCCACTTTCATGCATAGTTAGCTCATACTGAACCCCCCACGATTTACATATTTGGTTAAGAGCTGCCCTCCCCGAAAATTTTGAAGCAAAATAACCAATCAAACAAAATCCCCAATCATCAAGATTATCTAACTCCTTCACATCAATGCATAGGCGAGCCTCGTCAAAATTTTCTAATTTAAGGGGGAACCCCTTTTCACGAACCCTGTTGTCCTTGAAGAGATTCCTCCAAGGAGTAGGGTTTTCCCCAGCATCCCCAGTCAAGTCCTTATTACCAGTTGCTTTAGGATTGACTTGATATTTCATGGCATCCGATGTGTCCTCCGTCTCTGTGTCAACATCTCCCAGAGTTCTAGAGCTGAGTGATTTCGGGGCATCCTCGACCCAATTCTCCTCAACCAAATTCGGATATTCGTTGCTTGAAACATTCCCCTGTTCGAGAACCCCAGAGCCACGGCCTGTAGTTGCCTGATCAGTAGTGCTATTCAGAGGCAGGGGGCTAAAGGTTTGTTTGGTTCTCTTCCTCCCCATAGCAGTAAGAGGCCAAACCAACTCCCCCCAACAATCACAACTCCAATCCACAGCCCCACACCAGCAGAATTCACAACAATCTCAACAGCAATCCAACAAATTACACAGAAATAATGTAAATGCCGACAAAGCTGCTGAATGTAAATGCCGACAAGGCTGCTGAATTTAGGCCGACAAGGCCACAAGTAAGCCACACTAACCTGGGGAAGAGACCAAGCAGGTGAATGGAGTAAAACCAGGTCTCCACCACCTGCAGGCCACGAAATCAGCTCCAAAATCCGCCCCAATCACGTATGAACAGTGACAATGCATAAATGGACAGCAATGGAGCTGGAGCAAGCTGAAAATCACCTCAAGAAGCTTCCTCTAAGTGCCAAGAAGAAAGCCCAGTGGAAATCCAGAAAATCGAAGCAAAACCCGTGAAAAATCGCTGCCCACCTTCGAAGACAGCAAAACCGTGCCCTAGGTGCACAAATCTTCAAAAATCCATTCAAAAATGCTGTATTTCAGTTGAAATTAGAAAGCCCAATGCTGAAAATCCTTCAAAATTGACAAAACGAGCCCCAAAATTGAAGTGAAGCTCGCGTATGAACAGTAATCGGGAACTCCACTTCGCGATTTTTGGGGCTGAGGAGTGTATTAAATGCTGAAAATGTTACAAAATGAGGTAGGTAGAGAGTGTGCCCAGCTTTAAATGTAACATTAAACATCAAAATCAGGAGAAATTTTGAAGAACTGATGAAGAACCCTCAAAACCCACGAGCACCTGCGTGAAATGAAGAAATCGCCCAGGTTGAGAGAATTGCTCTCTTTGTAACATTAATGAAGGTTGTTCATGTCAAATAGAGCATGGGGAAGTTCTATGGTTTTATTGTGAGAGGCTGTGATTACTTTAAATGGTTGAAGCCCAAGCAAGAGCATCCTGGAGCTTTACTAATATTTGTGTTATTTTGTGATGTAATGAACTTGAGATCTCGTTTTGTAATTCAGTGTGCTCATGATGGTATTATGTTTGTATAAATGAGCACACTTGGATCTTTGAACTATTTATGTTTTGTTTTGTAATGATGAAGTGATAGCAATTTCAATGTTTTATGTTGGTTTATTGAGCAATTTATTTAAGTTTTTAGCATTTCGTTTTTCTTAACATTTGTAATGAGCACTTTATAAAATTTCCAGAATTCCCAAATTGTCTAGCGGTAAAGCAGGTTACGATTGGTATGCAGTACCTCATGGAAAGTTGCCCAACAACTTCAAATGTTCTACTTGCAATTCATTATGTAGTAAATTAGTGTAACTCTGCTTGTTCAAAATGTAACTCATTATGCAGCCATTAAAACCAAAGCAAGAGTATTAAACCACTAAACAAACAGATTCTTCAAAATGAATTTCCAATCATTGTGCAACCATTAAGCCAAAAAAAAAAAAACCTAGAGTAACAAAACGAATACACCCCAATTTTATGTTGGACCCTAGGTTTACAAATCCCTTTGCATACTATTTCAAAACAAAAGAAATAATATACATTGTCAATAATTTCATTGAGTCCAATCTTGAAAAAATGACATCAAATTTAGCGTTGACCATTGCGGTTCCTACGAGGCATACATAATGTCTTGGCTGCACCTTTGCAGATCCAATCGTCCCTTTGGATTTTTTTCGACGATGATACAACCCACAAATAATCACGATAAAAAAATATCAAACAACAATGTTTATTTAACGTGCACGAAGTGGGGGAACATGAACATATACAAAATCAAATTGTCAAGAGGAAAAAAAAAATTGTATATATATATATATATATAAACTTTGATTTCTTCGTAGTTCTTTCCAATTCTCTTTTAATGTGTAACTTTTGCGGTCAAGGATGGAGCTAGAATTTCGATTGAGTGGAGGCCAAAATTTTCAAATGACGGGAGGCGGAGGCCCCGAAATTTTTTTGAAGCAAAATGATTGACATTATGAGGCAACAAATCAAAAGTTAACTAACAACTAACCGGTGTAAACTAGTAATTCACAAAATAAAATACCTATAACTGAAAAGTAAATGTAATCTTTCAATATGAGAGATACTAGTAATAAATATTGTATTTACTTCTTGCATAAACATAATGATTGCAGAGAGAATTAAGATCAAAGGAAATAAATTCAAGATGTCAATTTTTTTATTTTTTTCTTTATTTTTTTTTGGACTCAATTTTTTTTTTTTCGGACTAAAAAAAAAAATCAGTGGGGGCCAAGGCCCCCACTGGGCCCATATGGGCTCCGTCCCTGTTTGCGGTGTCCCTTGCGTTGCGTGCATTTTTTATCATTGATAATGGTATATTCTGTCATATCATTAACACCACGATCATTGTTAATTTCTATAGTTGGAAAAAATTGGTCATGATATTTGATGAACTTGTGATAAGTTTTTTGATCCACGTCACGATATCCCGACTTCATGCTTCATCACCTACAACAAGGTTTGCAGCTTGGGCAAAGAGTCTACACATTTCTTCATATCTTTCCTGACTTGGCGAGAGTATCAAACCATCATAGTTCATGGTGATCCTAGAGTGGGCTCGAGGCACGCTCTACCTCATCTCCTGAGAACGTAACCTCAGGAAGTGTCTTAACTCCAATTCGAATTAGAATGGCAATTGAATGTCTGCAGATTATACATTTGAACTCAAACAAGTGAAAACTACAAAGGACTTGCTTGTGGTACTAGATCGGATGCCTTCTCGATCACAAGTATATGTCAAATATCTAAGATTGCCTTCTTCATCCTTTGAATTTCTCCTTCTAACTGGAAATCCAACTATTCATGAGTATTGTTTGTAAAAATCAAATAGAGCTTTTTCAGTAACAAACTTCATCCCAACTTCAGGTACCATAATATCGTGCTGGAATCATGATCTCCAAGTTCTACATGATCATCATCACCATCATCTTGATTTCCATAGTCATAACCTGGGTTCAAGATAAACATCAGTTAAAAGTTGGCTATGTTAGACATAATGTATACAAGTTCAATCTATAAGAACCAGAAGGTTACATTCTAGCTCCAACATCGCGGAAATACTAGACTCCCGAGATAGTTCCACACGGAAATATTCAAGAGTTCCATAGAAGATGACATTCTAGCTCCAACATCATGAAGCTAGGTTTTGCTTACGGTTATGGATTGCTAATCCATCTCTATTCTTTGAAAAAAAAAAATTATAAAATAGCTAACCACTGTAAACTGAAAGAACTTGTGTCGTTGTCGCTGGAGAAGAAAGCCATTCCGAAATGAGTTAAATCAAACAATAGATGTCGTATCGTGGAGCTCTATTGCTTCTTGGGCTTGGATATTGGAGGAGTGAGTGGGTTGTTTATTAGAGGTGATCGACGATTGGCGATGATCAATGGTTAGTAGCCAACGGTTGTTGTACAAGCTAGGTAGCGTGATGAGTGAATGTGTTTGGTAAGTGTTCGTGTGATTTGAGATGAACAACTTTTGGAGGAAGTAACTCCAGCATTTCTTATACTTCCTCCATCCCATAAAAATAGGCTTACTTATATTTTCACACAGATTAAGAAAACATAATTAATATGTGTTGGAACTATGAATTTACCTACATTCTACCTAATATACTCCTACATTAAATAATGAGTTGTTCATATTTGTTGATAACAATGCATATTAAATAGGGGTATATTAGAAAATGAAGACATTAATATACTCTCAAAAAGGAAAGTGACATATCTTTGTGAGACAAACAAAAAAGGAAAATAAGCTTATTTTTATGGGTTGGAGGAAGTAATATTTTATTTGCAGTTTGGCTTGAATAAAATTGCAAACTTGGCAGTTCAACATGGCTGCTATCTGTAGGTGTATCTGTATGTCTCTACGTACAAGTGGCTTTTTCCTTCACGGAAGTCCAAGGCTCTGTTCGGTTGGAGTGTGTTCCAAATTAAATTTTTTGTTGGATTTATTTGTGTTTTTTAGGTAAGATGTGAGGTTAAAAATTGGTTTGGGAAATTGTGTAATTGGAAAGAAAAAATATGGATGGTTAAAAAGTGATTTGAAAAATTGTATAAATTAAATTTGTTGTCTTTTTTATCTTTTAGTATATTAATTTGACATTTTAATTTTTACCGAACGGTGCCTAAATGAGCGTTTTGCTCCTTGGGCGCCTAAATTTTTTATTTATATATTGGGCCCGACCCATGTTTCAATTTCCCAGAATTTGCACATCTCTCTGCCAAATTTTTTTAGTTATGCGGGAATTACTAATCTTATGATTTGGTCAAAATTCCACACGTATTTACTATTTTTTAAAGGTTGAACCGCAACTTTAATGATCTCTACTACCTCATCCCTAGAGTCTTGTGGAAGATGTAAGATGTGCCTCAATTAGCCAGAATTTAAAGTTTGTGAACTGATTTCTATGACCAAGAGATCAAATTCAAAGCATTTTCGAAAATTTGAACCCCCCACCCCGTGTCTATTAGGCATTAGCAACACAGACTTTTATCAGTTTATGTCACTTCAGAATTTTTTATTACCATATATTAAGGTTGTGGGCCCTACTCATTAACCATTTGATCAAAAATTCCACAAAACTTATTTCACCTCAGTTTGATTTTTAATATATTTAACACTCTGTTCTGTAACGCAATCATTACAATTTATAAACTAATTTATAAACAACACAATTTACTAAATCACTTTTTAACAATCCAGATTTTCTATCCATTTTTCAACCACAATCTTACCTCGGAAATAACAAAAAATTAATTTAAAAACTGTTACAGTGTTACCAAACACTCTATAACTCATTTTTCTACTGTATTCAATTTAAAAAGTGGTTTGCAAATTTTTTTTATTTATAAATTAAGGCCATGTTCGGCAGCCATTTAAAAGGAATTGGAATTATAATATTGATATATTTGGATTTTCTAGGTAAGATGTGTGGTTAAAAATTAGAAAGAGAAAATGTATGTAGTTATAAAGTGATTTGAGAATTTGTGTAAATTAATTTGGGACAATCCTTGCATTTTAATTCAATAGCCGAACGAACTCTAATTTATAAATTATAATTATTGTGTTGAAATATGGAGTGTTGAGATCTCAATCTTCTTTGACGATATAAAGCCATTTTCGCTTTTGGGCTTCCAAGCTTTTAGGAAACTTATAAAGATTTGAGTAGTCCAATGTGTTCTCTATGCATAAAAAAAAAATTAGTAGTAAATTGTTTTCCCTAAAAAAAAATTTAGTAGTAAATTGTTTTCCCTAAGATCATCTCCAACTATAAACATCATTTTGGTGCATCATTTGCACCAAAATGGTGCAAAACTCACACTATGTTTTGAACTCTTCTCCTATAACATGTATCAAATGTTACATCAAATCTAAATTTCATTATTTATTAATTGTTTTCAATTAATTTAAATTGTAATTCATTAAATGAAAACGCACGCTTTTACACTAAATAATGCACTTATTTAACATTAAAAAAGAAATCATAAGTAGTGTCACATTTCACACGTCGATGACACATGAGAAACAAAAACAACTACACTAAAAACAAAATATGTAAACAAAAAATGTAATGCACCTTGTACAGTGTTTGTGTTTATGTCATCGATGTGTTAATATACATAATTAACACAATATGAGATATGTTAATGTAGGGGAGGCTTAAATTTATAGACTAAAAAACATTTTCATAATCATTTCTCTTATTTTTTGGCAAAAATACCCAAAAAAAAAAAAGGAAAAAAAAATGCAATAAAACATAAAGAAAAATCAATTAAAACGATAAGAAAAACTAATATAAAGTTAAATGTCAGTTTTGTAATAATGGTAATGACAAAATTGTAATTAAATTAATGGCATTTTTTAAAATAAGGGAACCACACCATTTGAAGTGACACGCAAATTTGACGTTTGGCATGTCACTGTTCAAAACATCAAATTAGTCCACATAAATTGTGTTGGGTTGGAGCTGAATTTTGGAGCAAATTGGTGAAATTGCGTTGGAGTTGGTCTAATATCCAAAATGTTTTTAAAATAATTTAGAAAATGTATTGTTTATTAACTTGTAACAATTTTACCAAACGAAGGCTTAACTTGTCTACAAAAATAAAAGTAAGCCTTCTTTGTTTCAGTAAAAATAAATAAAATTTAAGTTAAAATCAATAATAAATTTAAGAATAATTCTATTTTCACAATATCATCAACAATGTGGATGACAATCCCCTCACATTTTGTGGCCCCACCCCAATGTGAGGGGATTGTAGAGATGGCAAAAAAATCCGACCCGACGGGTACCCGACCCGAACCCGTCCCTAATGGGGCGAAAAAAACCCGCCCCGCGGGCCGACGGGGCGGGTATGGGGCGATTTCCCCCGACCCGGGTGGGTCGCGGGGCGGGTGAAGGTTTGGCTATCCCGAACCCGCCCCGATTAAATAAATTAATAAAAAATAGTAAGGAAAAAAAAAAATTAAACGGGTCGGGTAAACGGGGTGGGTAGGTTGACCCGCCCCGACCCGAAATTCGCGGATCACTGGACGAGTTTGGAATTGAAAAATTCTCGCGGGGTAAGGCACGGGTCGGGGGGATCCGCTCCGTTGCCATCACTAGGGGATTGTCATCCACATTGTAGATGACATTATGATTATAACATTGTTGTAAATTTAAATAATATATTTTATGGAAATATGAAAACTTTCTACGTAACTAGAGTAAATCACCATTACACGATTGTATTGTATTTTATGTTAATCTTTAATGAATTTTTTGTAACAATTCAAATTCAATTCTTTAGTAGCATATGCACAATCAATATTCACCAGTGTTACGATGCCCACCATTCTCAGGGTTATTTTCCTTTAATTACTGAATAAATTATTAGCAATTCATATGTAGCTTGTGACCGAGGAACAATCATAGTTAGTGACTTCAATTTTGTTCACCCCTTTTTAGGGAAGTGAACATAAACCTCAAAAAAGAAAAAGGAAGATGGATTCACATTATTCAAAATTTTAGTTTGATTTTCTCAAAGCACAAGCCCATTTCTTCTTCTTTTTTGTGGGAATATTTTTTTTTTAATAATTGAAGCAATTTAGACTTTGTTCGTCGGCTATTATAATCAGTTTAAATTGAATAAAAAAAATATTTTTAGTTAAAAAACGATTTAAACAATTTTGCAATTTAAATACCCATTTATAATGAAGGAAATGAACAAAAGCTTAATTTTTTTTTACTATAATGTAAAATTGTCGAGTTTTCTAAACAAAATGTAAAAAATTGGATAGAGAAAATATATATAGCTAAAAAGTGGGTTGGACAATTTTACATTATAGTAAAAAAAAAAAAAAAAAAAAAAAAAGTGCTTTAAATATTTTTTTTAAAAAAGTTTCAAAAATTAAAAGAAATAAACATGTACTTTGAAAAAAGTCAAACTAAAATTTTGAATAATATAAATCTCTCCTCCTTTGTCTTTCTTGGGGTTAAGGTTGAACAAATAAATCAACTCGATAAATCGAATCAAACCGCAACAAATAGTTTGGTTTGATTTCAAATGCGAAATGATTGGTTTGGTTTGAAAAATCTCTAGCCCGGTTTAAACGGTTTGGTTTAGGTTTCAATTGTCGAAACCGCAGTTTGAAATCGCAACCCGTCAAGTTTTAAACAAATTATAAAAAATAGTACATGAATAGCTTATCAAATCTAGATTGTTATTGAAACCTGTAAGACATTTTGAATGCTACTTTGATTTCTTATTCCAGTAGAAATGAGTTTTAGAATAAATTTTATTAAAATTTGTACGTGTTTTTGAAATATTTCTAGTCTCTCTATCAATTCAAAAAATATGAGATATTTTCAGAAATAAAGTTATGCACTAATCTATACCTGTGTTATCTCTCCTATAAGCAATCCAAACTCATTCCCAACTAGAATTATTGAATGCTGTAGAAAAGTCAAATTGAGACATGCAATTTCCATTGAAGAATTTTATAAATAAATTAGAAGAGAATTCGTTATGATACATATTTATAGCATAAATTGGGAAGGGTAACAAAATGTCCACCCCTCACAGGGCGCGTAGCTGCGTGGGGTGGTGGCAGTGAAGCCCGCCCCTGTGAGAGGGACGGGCATATTGATCCCCTCCTCGTGGCGGGGAGGGGATCAAACCTTTTTATAGCATACTGAATAAAAAAAATACTCTTACAGTAACACAGTGTGATTTTTTTTTTTTATTTATGTGAATAGTTCTGAACAAGTAAATATCATTTGCACCAACTTATCTAAGTAATCTCCTTACTAATGTAAGTTACATTTCGAAAAAAATTCAATAACACATTTTGACGTAATCTATGAATGATTGATATGCATTTCTTAGTTATCGACTGTGAAGTTGATGTTGATTATTCACTCAATATTGTGTATCGATTACAAAATTTGTGATCTTTGCTATTTGTAGATTAATCATTCATTCATTATTGCTTTATCGTACAAGAATGTAACTTGATTTGGAATCTACTATCTTATTTAATTGCAAATCAGGGTTTTAAAACGCATCAAACTGCAAAAAATGATTTTATCTAATTTGGTTTGAAAATTTTTCAAACGATTTTAAACGATTTGATTTAAAATTTTGTAACAAACCACCCAAACCAAACCGTGTTCACCCCTACTTGAGATTATGTTCAGGGTTGAACAAAATTGAAATGTTTTCTATAGTCATTTTCCTTTTCCCTGTCAAAAGTAGTACTCTTATTAAATTTCAGTGTTCAGAAAATAAAATCGATCAACTCAATCGAGAAAATCAAGTACCAACCGAAAAATCAATCCAATTGAGCCTTAAATTCGACCTTTTAAAACCCGAACCAGAAATCGATTTTTTTCTCCATTCAATCAAGAAAACCAAGAACCAATTCGAATTTTTTAACTCAATTTTGACGATTTTACGATTTTTTCTTTTTGCTGAATATTATTTTAAAGTTATTTTAAACTACTTTTTTATATGATTTTATTTTTTAAATGAATAAATGTTAATTTATTTGTTAAATATCTTATTTAAAAAAAAATAGTGAATTTTTAATTTTTTTAATTGAAGGTCAAACCTTTTGACTCTCTAACTTTTCCGGGTTTGAATCGATTTCTGATTTTTTAAGCACTATTAAATTTATTTATTTTTTCATTTTACAATGAAAGAAATTAAAAAAAAAAAATCATAAGAGAAAAAGCTGATTTTGATTTCGTTGTAAGATGTAGGCGCATCTGAATGCACAATCCCTAGATTAATAAGGCAGTGCCAGAATCTCAACGCTATTCTTATTGGCAACGTACAGCGCTGTATGCACCATCGATAATTATGTGCATCAGTGACTCTAATTTGTTGCCATCCCAATTCCACAATAACTAATCAAATAAAAAACAGTAAAATCGATGCTTTTGAGAAAAATAAAGAATTAAAGGCTCATATATGATTTATATTGACATCAACAAGCTCAGAAGCTAGTTTGATGGTATAATTTTCATAAATCACCGCCTCTTTCTGTTTATCAAAATAGAATAAGAATCAGATGAAATCGAAATAGAAAAGAATCAGTTATTCGTAGGGAAATTAGAAAGAAATATCAGATATCAAAACGTGTAAGATGCATCAGTAAAATTATAGAAAGAACCTCTTATGATACCAACGATTCTCGGCAGAGAAAACGAGATGAAGGTGGAGGGTGACCCTCTATGATACAGCCACGAATTTTATAGTGAAAGGAGGGAACGAGAGTTCACAAGAAAACCCTAATATGGCTACAATTACTGTGATGCCCTTAAATAGTTGGGAAAATTAGGGATAGCCTCCCCAATCTTTCACGTCATGTCGTTATTGGTTCACTTCTTTCAAAATGAAACTTTTATTATTTAAATTAGTAATCGCACATGTGCGATCTACACTGGCGGATCCAGCTATGGGCGAGCTCGTTCGGCCGCTCGTGCTGGATCCGTCCAAATTTTCAAATTTTATTAATTAATTATTATTATTTTTTTAAAAAAAATGTAAAAGTCTAGTAATATGTTTGATTGATTTAATTTTCTAAATGAAAAAAAAGGAAATTTTTCAACTTTTATTGTTTGGTTGACATTGTTTTCCATAAAAAATAAAGCAAAAATTTTTAAATTTTTTCACACATTTATACTTGATAATAATAATAATGTTAATTTTTGAAAAAAATAATAAATCAATTAACTACAATAAAAATAATCAAACATGACGAAAATGGTAAAAGATTTTTCATGGAAAATAAAACATTCTCTCCCCTGAAAAACGAATTCCTCCAAATCAAGGAAAATAGAGAATTTCGAGACAATTTAGAAAATGAAATCCATGAAAAATTTAGACAATCAAACAACGTAAAAGTTAGAAAATCATTTGAAAAACTCAGATCCATGGAAAACTTAAGGCTATCAAACTCATCCTTATATCCATTAATCATGTCATCTATCCAATCCATTTGCTACTTTGGGAAACGATTGGTTGAATGGCATTTTGGTGATTAACACAACGCAAGAATTTTAAACTCATTCAGAATGAGGCAATTTCGCTACACTTTCAAAGTATGAAATCTTGGAGAATGCAGTTGTCTAAGCTTCTAGCTACGGAGTAGAATTATATAATGTATTTTCCTACTATTTTTGTTTGTATTGAACTATATTTTCATATTAAATGAAATTATGTTTTAAAGCATTTATATGTTAATAGAATTTTTAATATTTTTTTAATTAAACAATATTTTGCCGTTGAAGGTTAACGGTCAAATAATCATAGTCCGCTCTTACTCAACCGCAATTCTGGATTCGCCGTTGGCGATGTAATGAAGATATAATTGACAAATATTTATTGAATAAGTTGTAAAAATATAATGTTCGACATAAATTGTGCATTCATATATAATGAAAATACTAAAAAAAGTAAAATATAAAATTACGACTTGCATATTTCTTTTGATGACTACACATTGAATTTAAAATATTAAGAACACAAATAAATAAATAAAATGAATAATTAAATAATAATTTTAATACTGATAACTAAAAATATTGATTGAACTCATTCAATATTAATGTTAATAATAAAAATATTAATAATGATAACAAAAATATACAAATAACAATAATATCATATTAATTATTTACTATAATACCAAAACATAAAGAATTTAAGAATTAAATTCTATCAAACTATCCTACTTTTATATATAGTATAGATTTTCATCAGTGAGATGAGCTGAAATTGCTATCCGCAATATAGATAAGCATTCATAAAATTTAATGATTATACATAATCAACACAAATACAAAAGATACAAAAATAATTTTTTTTTACAACAATTATTAAAATTTAAAAATAACATAAATAATCTAAATTATCGAAAATTTCATTGAATGATAAATGCAAATTCTGTAATTTTTTTATTGTATCATGTTAGATGTAATAAGAATATGTTCTAAAAAGCTCACTTACCCTTACGTTTAGGCGTATTTAAGCTTGAAACTTGACCATCACACTTTGTCACATTTTTGGCTTTAACCGCGCTTCACTCGTGCATTGCTAGGGTTTTTCGCACTTAAACTTGAAGTTCGACCTCGCGCGCTTCATCACGCTTTAAGCTTTTTAGAAAACTTATATTATGAGTACAAATATTAATACTTGTTCAAGATATACATATATTTATTATAATATCTGCATTTTCCTCACATATTTAACTTTTTCTCAATTTTCGTTCAAAAATCATAATAAACTATAAATATGTGTTTAATCTTAACTCATCAAATATACGACAATTGAACAACATTAAAGATCAAGAAGATATTATATCATATAATTTTTGCACAATTATTAAAATTAAAAATTATTAAAAAAATATTAATCATTGCTTATTATTTACCATAAAATAATATTAGTATTTATATATATAAGGCAATAAATGCATTCACATCTATCCAGATTTTGCATTCACACGAATTCACTATTCTCCCTTTATATATAACTAGTATTTTCACCCGTACGTTGCACGATCATCATGTCTTCTCATATAATTACGAATACAATATTTTTCTATTTTTTATAAGAACAAACATATATATATATATATATATATATATATATATATATATATATATATATATATATAATGATATAAATAGAGTGAATAAAATAGAGTGAATATTTCTACTTATTTGTATTATATTGTTTGTCCATACTCTCCGCATACCAAAATAAAGCCCTGCAATTTTCATAATTAAATGTAGGATCACCAAAATTCAAGTACTCTACAACATTCGTATAAGAATTAGATAAGAAAAGTACATCATTATATTGTAAATGAATAAAAAATATTGTCGCATGAGAGAAATAATTCAAAGAAGTTCATAGTTTAAATAATGATAAATGAATGCATAATTTTTAGATGGAAAATAATAAGTCATATATAGGAAAATCATTTATTTATGGAATTTAATCCATATAATTAAAAAAAATTGTAAACTATAAAAATTAAAAATTATTGTATTGTAATATTTGAATAGTAAAAAAAACAAAAAATGACAAATAAAGTATCAAATGAATAATAGTCTATAACAATTACTACCCAATTACTCCAAAAAAATTTATTCGAGAATTATACCTTATGATTTTGGATCACCAATACCCAAGTACTCTGCAATGTTCGTATAAGAATTAGATAAGAAAAGTACATCATTATATTTTAAATGGATAAAAAACACTGTCGCATGATAGAAATAATTTGAAGAAGTTCATAGTGTAAATAATGATAAATGAATGCGTAGTTTTTAGATGAAAAATAATAAGTCATATATAAGAAAATCATTTATATATGGAATTTAATCCATATAATTAAAAAAAAAAATTTGTAAACTATAAAAATTAAAAATTATTGTATTGTAATATTTGAATAGTAAAAAAAAAATGACAAATAAAGTATCAAATGAATAATAGTTTATAACAATTACTACCCAATTACTCAAAAAAATTTATTCGAGGATTATACATTATGCTGTTGATTAAATAATAGTGTTACGTCAAGCATGAATAATAATAAATAAAAAAAAACTGTAAATGGATAAAAAAAATATTCGCATGAGAAAAATAAATAAGAAGATAATAAAAAATTAATTTTAAGAATTTCATATTTTAAACAACAATAAATTAATTTATAAATGGGTATCAAAGAACATATAAAATGAATATTTAATTAAAAATGATAAATGAATGAAGACAATTAATTACAGAGGTACATTACACATGCCTTAATTTTTTTTACGGTTCGTATGTTTATCGTTTTATGAATTTCTTTAAATATTGTAATTTGAATTGATTTAAACTTAAAATGTAAAAGAAAAATTACATTTAAATAGAATTTCTAATAAGTAGAAAAATCGATTTATTTGTGATATACGCTTAAAATTTTATTAATAGAATGTTAGTTAAAAATTATTTTTATAAAAATGAGGATTTGAATAAAGTGGACTGAATATGGGCCAATTTTTTTTTCTAAGTCACCACAATTGTAATAGTTAGGAACTTAAATAACCTACTACTTAAAAAAAAAAAATACTTTAATGAACATTTGCAAAACTATTCAATTTTAATGATTATTGATGTAATTAATTTTTTCAAAATATAATTTTTAGATTATTACAAATAATTTATCACTATCAGAATAATACTATTAGAATTGATACTAACTATTTTTTTATAATATTTTATATTTATATATATTAAACAAATATTTCATTAAATATTTACTTTAACATTACAAATTAAATACATGTGGTCATATATTTAAATGAATGTAGCAATTAAGCAACATAAAATGTTAGTTTTGATTAAATTTTAATGAATGTATATCGCGAATACATTTAATTTTATATATTAAGAAATCATCTATACATCTCGATTCTAAAAGCGGAGCAGTTGTTTAACCCACAAGATATAGTACATTATAACTTACTCATATGGAATTCATTTTTCAAAAATAAATTTTTCTGAACATTCATTCTTAATCACACATTCTTTAAAAAGTATTTTTTTTACTATTTTTCATACTACTTTTTAACAATACATTCTAAAAAATCACTTTTTCACAAAAACAATTCTAAAAAAATCAAAGTCAAATAGTTAACAACCGAATAAAATTGGAGATCACGAAATTATACAAAAATCTTATACCCTATAATCTTTAAAAATTTATTAAAATTAAGAATGATTAATAAAATATTAATCATTCTATTGATATTATTAACTAAAAAGAAATCAAAGCAAAACTATTCAATATTAATAAAAAAAAATTACATTTAAACATACCTTTAATTTTTCTTAACGGTTTGCATGTTTACCTTCTAGGAAATTTTTTTAAACATTGTAATTTAAATTGACTTAAAACTTAAAGTGAAAAAACAAAATTACATTTAAATAGAATTTCTAATTAGTGAAAAAATAGATATATCTATTATATAAGCTCAAAATTTTATTAAAATTAAAAGGAAAGAAAAAATAGATCGATAAGTGCTATTATTTTATTCTCTTTGGTTTTCTATTTTTGAAAAAAAATATATTTATGTAATAATTAATAAAAAGTTGAAGAGGAAAAGACCATAAAAATAGAGAAAATAAAAAAAGAGTAATTTGGTTTATAAACGGGTTTATTTATAATTTTGAGTAAAAAAATAGTGGTTAAAAATTAGAGAAAGAAAATGTGTGTGGTTAAAAAGTAGTTTAAAAAATTGTGTAGTTTATAAATTGGTTTATAAATCAATTTAGTTTATTTACCAAGATGATTCTAAACGAAATGCGGAGGTAATACAATTTTTCATAAATTTTTTTTACCCAAATCCAAGTTGAAAAATTAGAGAGAAAAAAGGCGTTTTATTAAAAAGTAATTTAAAAAATTATTTAATTTATAAATTGGTTTATAAACCAAATTATTTTATTTACCAAACGGATGCTTAATGCGACGGTAATACAATATCCCATAATTTTTTTTATCCAAATTCATGTTGAATATTAAGAAAGTTCAATAATCCTTTTTATACATATATATAATCAAGTAGACGAAAATATTATAAAAATGATACAATTTTCAAAATCACCAATGAATTTGATTACCATAAAAATAATAAATATAAATACCATTAATTTAAAACATGTGTTCACACTAAACCACTTACTCACAACATGCGTTCACACCAAACAACTTCCTTACTTTTAATATTTACTTTTAATATATATATATATATATATATATATATATATATATATATATATATATATATATATATAACCAATAAAACTTCATTTACTAAAATAAGTAGTCAAAATAATAATTGAAAAATCTCGCAATTATCATGATACAATAACCGAGTAAAGTTGGATATCACGAAATTATGTAGAAGATCTTATACCCTATAACCTTTAAAAATTTATTAAAATTAAGAATGATTAAAAAAAATATTGATCATTCTATTGATATTATTAAATAAAAAGAAATCAAAGTATTAACTATTCAATATTAGTCTTCGTTTAATAACTTTTTTATAAATTATTTATAAGTATCGCATTTTTTCAACCACATATATATTTTGGAAAATATGATTTTTAATATTAAAGATAACAAATGATTTGACCATTAATAATTAAAACATAATTATTATATTGATGGCTACATATAGAATTTATATTATTAAGAACAACAAATAAATAAAAAATAATCATTAAATAATAATTTTAATACCGATAACTAAAATTATTAATTGAACACATTCAGTATTAGTGTTAACTAGTGTTACACCCGTGCGATGCACAGTCATTGTTACTTACATATATCAAATTTATAATTTAACTTACGAAATTAATACTTAATTAAAAATGAGAAATTAATACAGCCAATTAATTACAAAGGTACATTACACATAGCTTAATTTTTTTTTTTTTTCAATTTTTTTAAAGTTCGTATATTTATCGTTCCAGAAATTTCTTTAAATATTGTAATTTGAATTGATTTAAAACTTAAAATGGAAAAAGCAAAATTACATTTAAATAGGATTTGTAATAAATGGAAAAAATAGATATATTTGTGATATACGCTCAGAATTTTATTAAAACGAAAAGGAAAATGAAAGGAAAAAGAAAAATAGATTGATGAACATTATTATTTTATTCTCTTTCATTTTCTATTTTTAAATAAAAATATTTATGCGATATTGAGAAAATTTTTTATTTTTTTTATTTTTACGAATTTAAAAAAAAAATAATTGATTTTCAAGAGGGGAAGACGAACTAAGAAATTTCGGGACCTGATAAATGCAGCTATTTAAAAAATTGAGTTATTTGATTATTTTAAATTTTATTTTTGTCCAAAACGAATAATAAATTGCGAATTAATACTATTAATTACCATTTTAGGAAATGAGTTTAATAATAATGATTTTGTGGATAATGTATAGTTAAGTACTTGTTTGAAACTCATTATTTCAAATAACGTAGTTCGTAACAGTAAACTTTGGTACAATGAGCTTTTAAAAAGTATGATTTTTTTTTAATTTATATGTAGATTATTTTATTAATAGAATGTTAGTTGAAAATGATTTTTAAAAAAATGAGGGTTAGAATAAATTGTACTGAATAGAGACCAATTTTTTTTTTGTTGCCACAATAGTAATAGTTAGGAACTTAAATAACTTACTACTTAAAAAAATACTTCAATGACCATTTGCATAACTATTCAATTTTAATGATTGTTGATGTAATTAATCTTTTCAAAATATAATATCTAGATTATCACAAATAATTTAACAATATCCTAATAGTATAATCAGAATTGATACTAACTATTTTATTACAATATCTGATATTTAAATTTATTAAACAAATATTTTATTTCATATTTACTTTAACATTACAAATTAAATACTTGTGGTCATATATTTAAATGAATGTAGCAAATTAAACAACATGAAATGTTAGTTTTGATTAAATTTCAATGAATGTATATCACAAATACATTTAATTTTATATACTGAGAAATCATCTATACATCTCGATTCTTAAAAGCGGTGCGATTGTTTAACCCACAAGACATAATACTTTATCACTTACCTATATATAATTGATTTTTCAAGAATCGATTTTTCTGAACATTTATTCTCAATCACGCATTCTTTAAAATATTATTTTTTACAATTTTTCATATTACTCTTTAACTATACATTCTAAAAAATAATTTTTTCACAAAAACAATTCTCAAAACATCAAAGTCAAATAGTCAACAACCGAGTAAAGTTGGAGATCACGAAATTATACGAAAAATCGTATACCCTATAATCTTTAAAAATTTATTGAAATTAAGAATGAATAAAAAAATATTAATAATTTATTGATATTATTAACTAAAAAGAAATCAAATATTAACTACTCAACATTAGTCTTCGTTCAATAACATTTTCTATAAATTATTTATAAGCAGCGCATTTTTTACCACATATATATTTTAGAAAATAAGATTTTTAATATTAAAAATAACAAATGACTTGACCATTAATAATTAAAACACAATTTCTATATTGATAGTTATACATAAAATTTATAATATTAAGAATAACAAATAAATAATAATAATAATAATAATAATAATAATAATAATAATAATAATAATTAAATGATAACTTTAATATTGATAACTAAAAATATTGATTAAACTCATTCAGTATTAGTATTAATAATAAAATTAAAATTGATTAAAAAAATATCAACCATTATATATATATATATATATATATATATATATATATATATATATATATATATATACGTTCATATTTACCCAGATTTTGCATTCACATTTGACATACATTTACTTTGCATTCACACTAATCCACTTTGCATTCGCACTATTTAATTTTATGGGAACTTACTGTATATGAAAACGAAAAATGAGCAGAAAAATATTTTTAGAAACTACCCAATCTTTATATATTATAAAGACTAGTTGTCTACCCGTGCGATGCACGGAATATATAATTTTTAAAATATCTTGATCTAATCATATCAGATAAAAAACATAATTTCAATACAAAATATTTTTTAATTTGAAACTTTAAAAAAGACAAAACTATTCAAAAAAAAAAAAAAATACTACATGTACACTAAGTATACCGCGTCACTCAAAATTTGGCACTCATTTAAATTTTTTATATAATTTTTTTCTTTGAAAATTTGTCACCTCATCACCTATTTTCCTTTAAATATTTTATAATCTTTTATTAACTATATTTTTTAATGTGTTGCTTACATATATTTTATTTGAAATCCAATATATTAATTAATATATTTTATTTTTCCTTATTTTTTAAACATGTCAATTTTTGTCAAAATAATGAAATGACTAAGCCTCCGTTTGGTAATAATGTTTGGTTTATAAACTTGTTTATTTATGATTTTGAGGTAAAAAGTAGTGATTGAAAATTGGAGGGAGAAAATATGTGTGGTTAAAAAGTTAATAGAAAATAATTAATTATTTTTGTAATATGCGTATTGAAGAGCTTATTCATTTATTGACAACTTAGAGAGTAAAATTTCAATAATTTTATTTATTTATTTTCAAAATATATTAATTCAATTTTTTGATTTCTAATTTAACAAATTTATATACCATGACATTTATTTATTTTAAAATATATTAATTCAATTTATTCATTTCCTACATAACACATGTTATAGAATTTAAAACTTAAAAAAAATAAAAAATAAAAAAAATCTGCATGTAAACTCAGTGTACCGCGCCACTCAAAGTTTGACACTTAATTAAATTTTTTGTATAAATTTCTTTTTACTTTTATTTACGTTTTTCTTTAAAAATTTTCCCACCTTATCACCTATTTTCCTTTTAATATGTTAAAATTTTTAATTAACTTTATTTTTTAATATGTTGCTTACATATATTTTATTCGAAATCCAATATATACTAATTAATATATTTTATTTTTCCTTATTTTTTAAGCATACCAATTTTTGTCAAAATGATGAAATGATTAAATTTTCTAACAATTTATCATTGGTGGCAAAAAATTGATAGCAAAAAATTAATTAATTTTGTAATATAATTATTGAAGAACCTACTCATTTATTGACATATTAAAAAGTAAAATTTTAATGATTTTATTTATTTATTTTCAAAATATATTGATGCAAAATCTTCATTTCTAACTTAACAAATTTATATAGCATGTATTTTTTATTTTCAAATATATTAATCCAAAATTTTCATTTTCAATTTAACACATTTACATAGATATGACATTTATTTATATTCAAATATATTAATACAATTTTTTCATTTCATACATAACACATTTACATAGATATCACATCTATTTATATTCAAATATATTAATCCAAGTTTTTCATTTTCTACATAACACATTTACGTAGGTATCACATTATTTATGTTCAAATATATTAATCTGATTTTTTCATTTTCAATATAATACATTTACACATAGTATATTTATTACAAATCTTACTAAATATGTAATAAATAATAAATTTTCCTACAAAAATATTTCTCTTTTCTTTATTTATTTTTATGTATTTTTTATACATAAAAGTAGAAATGAGGAGAGAGACTCATTAAATGCAATTTTCCCTCCAAAATGGCTCTCTCTCCTCACTTCTACTTTTATATAAAGAAGATATAAAGATAAAGATAAAGATAATAAAATTAAAATTGATTAAAAAAATATCAACCATTATTTAGTGTGTGTGTATATATATATATATATATATAAGGCAATAAATGTGTTCACACTAATTCAGATTTTGCATTCACACTAAACCATTTTGTGTTCACATTGGTCAGACTTTCCTCCTTTTATATATCTACTAGTTCATCCACCCGTGCGATGCACGGATTAATTTCACTTCATCAAAATTTTGAATGAAAATCATAAATAGGTTATTTTTCCTCAAGTAAATCGCAAATGCATGAATAGGTAGTATAATAATAACACGATAGATGTAATGTTTAGAGAAAATAGTGTTACATCATTGACTAATTCAAATTTTGAAATACTTCTTTGAAAACAACATTTGCAGTTGAATTGGATGACACTCCATCTTGATCACAAGTAATTATCTTTAATCCCGAACGATTTGTAACTCTAGAAACTACCACGTATAGTTGACCATGACTGAAGACGGGCTTCTTCAGGTACAGACCTACATGCGATAGTGATTGGCTTTGACTTTTGTTAATAGTCATAGCATACGATACAATTAATGGATATTGCCTTCTTTGGAACTTAAAAGGTAGTCTTTGATCCGATAGAGTTAAAGTCATTCGTGGGATGAACACTTTGTGTCCTATATTACTTCCTGTAATGACCTTTGCTTCCAAAACATGATTACCGAGTTTTGTTATGACCAGTCTTGTCCCATTGCACAATCCTGCAGAATGATCAATATTTCTTAACAACATCACAGGAGTTCCAACCTTCAATTTCAGCTCATGATTAGGTACACCCGAACATCGTATGTTGTTCAAGAACTCTGGTGTGTGTAGATCATCTAGTAAATCAATATTTGAATCTGATTTAGAAGCTGCATCAGAGCTTAGATACGTATTTCCATCTGTTTCATTGAGAGAGACCATATGTTCATTGACCGTTTCAACAACATCCAGTGTTGGGGCTAAAATGGCTCTTTCCTGCAAATATGATGAGTCATTGACTTTTTTAGAGAAATTTGGATACGTACTCTGTACTATTGATGCAACTAAATCTCCTGTATCTTTTATCAGTAAGTCATCAGGTATTTCAATCAAAGTATGACCATCGTTTTGCCCACCAATTGTACCATCTCCAATATTTGAAATCCACTCTGAAAATGACTTGAACTCTTCAAGATCAACATCTGAGTTTGGCCTTTGTAGCCTCATGTTCTTTGTCAATTTCAAAACGATGGATTGTCGATTTTGTAATAATTTGTAAGTAATAGTTGCTTTAAAAATATAATATAATAACTAATATTTCAAAAAAAAAAAATCAAAATTATTACAAATGATAAAAAATGACTTAAATGAATTCAATATATAACCAATTATTAGACACACCGAATTTGTTCACATGAATTGTTTAGGTTATCAATATAAGGAATAAATTGCATTACACTATTTTATTAAGTTAATCAAAATTAGACCAATAATATGTACACACATCGCTATTTATGGATGAAAATAATAAGATAAGATATTTATAGACAATTAATTAAAATTTGCTTTATCACATAATCATTACAATGTATAAATCAAATTTATAATGAAATAATTCTTAAATCACTTTTCAACCAAACATTTTTTTACCAACGTTTTTCAACCACACATCTTATATTGAAAACATAAATATAGCAATTCTACATTGCTACTATGTTAAAAAATGTAACCTATATTGTAATTTTTTTCTTATACATTGTAAGAATTACATATAAAAAGCAAACAATTAATTATTTTTGCATCTGTTTGGTAACATTGTAGTGGTTTATTTATATTTTGAGGTAAAATTTGCATTTGACAATTGGAGAAATAAAATTAATTTGGTTAAAAAATGATTTGAAAATTTGTGTTATAACACGTTTGAAAATATCTACACACAAACAGAGGCATCATTTACGGTGAACACACGTGTTCACCATCCCCTAAGTCTCATTCCATTCTAGAGACTTCATCTTATCTCATACTATGTGGTGTAAAAAATCTGAAACAATTCACGCACTCCGTTTCTTAGCCAGGTTCCAGACTCTTCCTACCAATTAAACGAAACCCTAACTCCTCACAGACCACCGTATCGTCTACTCCAAAAAATGGCGATTTTGCCTAAATTTCCATGTCAAGTTGCTATCCGACCGAGCCTTTCAATTCACGCTACGAAATATTTGTCGCGGAAGTTTTTTCTTAACTTCAATTTACCGTTCGGATCTGTAAAATCAAGCGTCGATGGTGATTTCCGCAAATCTGGTTTGAACATGGTTAGAGACGATTTTTGTGCACCCAAGGTTCGTCATGCTTAGGCTTTTCAAATTTTTTTTCAAATATTTTATTAGATCTAATCTATGTATCTAACGTATGAACAACCCAAACAAACTTTTGGGTATGCGGTTATGTTTTTTTTTTTTGTTATCTTTTTCTGTTCGTTGAAGTATCTTTTTTTTTCTTTTCAGATCTCGCAAAAAACGGTCGGATCTGGAATTTACTGCGCATATAAGTTGAGTAACGAAACAGTCGCAAGTTTTTTAAATTCATAATATGAGTTATAAGTATTTTTTAAATATAATATAAATTAAAAAAATTCTTTTTATTATTTTCAAAAAATAAACATAATTTTTTTTTTCTCCTGCAATCTATTACCCTCAACTACATACATTTTAATGATATTTTTTATATCATGTGAAACACAATGTTGTCGTTTATTTTACCATAAAAATGTAATATTTAATGTGATTTAAATATTTTAAAGTATATTTCTAAATACTGTAATTTCTTTTTTTTTTTCATACTGTAAAAAACTAAGTATTTAATAATTAATATTTCTTTAAAATATGTGTTGTGATTTAATTAATTAGTTCATTTTTATGAAAAGCATTTTAGTTTTAAGTTTGTTTATTCTTTTTTCTTGCTTGAGGAATAATAGTGCATACTCTTTTTCATTTTGTGGAAGTCAAGTATATATTATTGCTTTGATGTTATTATTGTTGAATATTTATCCTTAATTGGACTGGTAAGTATAGTTGAGGAGAAAATGGTGGTTCCCTAATCAGAAGTCTGCTTTTTTATAGTCACATTACCAAAAAAACAAATAATGTATTCAATGATATTTGCAAGCATTGAAATTTTTTGGCCAAGAAACAATTACAAATTGCTTCCATTAAGATGCAAGGCATTTATATTCAACATACTGGGTATTTTACATGATTTAAAATCCATTTAGTTTACTGTTGCTCAAAATGTTTAACATTATTTCCTATTTTTGTACTTAGGACAACCATCAACATCAAGACAATCAAATTTGTCACAATCAAACATTTTTGCACCCCAACATTACTATTTAATGAGGGTATTTCCGTTCAACCAATTAAAACTTGCCAAGAATCAATTACAAATGATCAAATATGGAACACTGAGGATATCGAGATGTATAGGTCAGGTGACTGCTTATTTCTTAGCAAACAATAACTGTGTTCAATTTTTAATTGTACATACTAAATTACACAAATGTAACTAATTTTTTCCCTTTTGTTTGTCCAGATCTGACTAACAACATGAAGATGAAGCCAATACCAAAGATAAATCTATGAGTAATATTATATTTGTATTGTGCTCATGGCCAATGAAATAGTTAAATCTTCAGGTATATCCTCGTTATCCTGTGCATAAATTATTTCCACATATTAAATAACATCCTACTTATATGTTAATATTTCTTCAAAACAATTTGTTTGCTTCATAATCTATTGCGATATATGTAGTTTAATAGTGTTAAATGTGAGAAGTGACTGAATTGTACTTTATGATATTAGCTTATTATGCATGTATAAAAACTTCATGGTTATTATTATTATGTTGAAATGTACCGTATCACATAGCATATCTTCATTCATATTCTTTAAGTGATATCCTCACCCCTTCCCAGTAAGAAAACATAGGTTCTTAAAAGCATTACAATAATACCTCTATTGGACAGGACATCAGATTCCTCTTCCTCATCTTCATAGAAAATCCTAGAAAATTTAAGACAATCTACCCTTTTTTGAAAATCATAAGACTTTGAGTACATATAATATATATTTTTTTCGGGTTTCTTAATTTAAATGTAAGTACCTATATCATGTGCATTGTGAGTCTCCGTATCCTCTCCTAGAATGATAACAAAAAGTTGACAAAATTTAAAAGGTGTGTGACATGTATGATAAATATTGAATATTATACTAAATGTTAAATCAATTTTAAAATATATACCTAAGACCCCAAAAAAAAAAAAAACAATTTGTTTGCTTCATAATCTATTGCGTTATATGTAGTTTAATAGTGTTAAATGTGAGCAGTGAAGGAATTGTACTTTTTGATATTGTCTATGCATGTATAAAAAACTTCATGGTTATTATTATTATGTTGAAATGTACCATATCACATAGCATATCTTCATTCATATTCCTTAAGTGATATCCTCACCCCTTCCCGGTAAGAATGCATAGGTTCTTAAAAGCATTACAAAAATACCTCTATTGGACTGGACATCAGATTCCTCTTCCTCATCTGCATGGAAAATCCTAGAAAATTTAAGATAATCTACTCTTTTTTGAAAATCATAATACTTTGATTACATATAATAAATTATTTATTTCGGGTTTCTTAATTTAATGTAATTACCTATATCATGTGTATTGGGAGTCTCCGTATCCTCTCCTAGAATGATAACAAAAAGTCAACAAAATTTAAAGGCTGTGTGACATGTATGATAAATATTAAATATTACACTAAATATAAAAATATGTAAAATATTTTAAAATATATACCTAAAACCAAAAAGAAAAAAAAAAGAGAAATTACCTTCGCACGAGTTGAAATTATGTTGCAGTACAACTAAAGGACCTGTCTGCTCTAAAATTGTTTCTGATGTCAACTGTGAAGGTGTTTGAATTAGACCATTACATAATGTGTGTTTTCCAGAAGATAAAGCACGCAATCTTACAAACGACGTGGTTGGTTCTACAAAATCACAGGAGTCCCAAAATGTAGTGACACAAGTTTAAAGCTGAAAAACACTAAAACTTGAAGATATTGGATGAATTGTTTTAAATCAATTAACATTACACTAATACTAAAGGTAAAACTTGTATAATTAAATATATAATCTTACCACTTATTAAATTGCTGAATGAGGATGTTGAGAAAATTGGAGAACGATGCTGAGCTAGACTGTTTTCTGCATGGCAAAAAAGATCAGTTGGAAAAACTAATAAACATGCTATCCTTCATTTCAGTTCAAGTAATAGTTGCTTTCATTTGTATACTTCCTTTAATGGTTGAAAAGAGACATTTGAAACTACATTTCAATGTGTACCTTACAAAAATAATTTTTTTTCAAATTCTTACCGCTCTGTTGGTTAACTATAACATCTTCATCCATAGAGAAAAATGAATTTGTGTTTGTAGATCCCTGAAAAACACCATTACGTATTATGTGCCTTCCAGTTGGCAAAACCTGTAATGCTCTATTTGCATTTCCTGATCCTGTTCTGTCATGAGTTCGTCTCATAGGGGAAACTGAGAATAGAATTATACGTTTATTATTTGTTGAATTAGTATAGTCAAATTTCTAAATTGTAATTGAATTTTTTTTATATATATAAAAAAGAACCTGTCTTACAATTTGTAATGTTGCTTAATGGAGTTCTTGAACAATTATTTGTGTTTCTTGAAGTATCTTGATCGTTTTGGATCTCAACCGTGTAATCTGTGTGATCTGAAACATATATAAAAAAAAACTTAAATCAATTCTTAAGAGTGAAGATACAGACTGATGCATAATATAGTTAAACAGGACTCCCTTTTTAAATAATAAACGATTGAGCAAATCCTATTATTTTTTCTTTAAATCAATTATAAGGTAAAACATCCCATGTACAACATACTTAAGTGAAATAAAATCATATAATTATCACAAAAAGATCTATTTGTTATTTAAATCAGTTATTTCCAAAATGATTCTACCCATGTATAGCATAGTTAAGTTAGACGAATGGAGAAAGTCTCTGAAAACATAAGAAACTTGTTTTTTTTTTTTGTGCTCATTTTAACTTCACTGTAATGAAAAAGAAATCAGAGGAAAATAAAGGAAAGTAGTGAATAGAATAGTCTATGATATTGTAAACATAGGACAGCCAAAATAGAATCTATTAGTTTTGTTCTAATAATTTATTTACTAACTGATTCAACCCATACAACATAGTTAGGTTTGGGGAATAAAAAACAGCTCTAAGAACATAATTCAAAACATATTTTCTGTTTAAAATGTACTGTGATTCTGTTAAAAATGTACTGTGATTCTGTCCATTAATGCTTAGTTCTAATAATTATTTCTTCCTTTGATTTTTTGATTCTTATGGTGAATAACTACAGTTCTAATATGAGAACCCTTTTGTTATTACTGGGTTTTTTAGCTTGGAAAATTGATAATTATTTCTTCCTTTGATTTTTGATTCTTATGGTGAATATAACTACAGTTCTAATATGAGAACCCTTTTGTTATTTCTGGGTTTTTTAGCTTGGAAAATTGATAATTATTTCTTCCTTTGATTTTTGATTCATTGAGTGAATAACTACAGTTCTAATATGAGAACCTTTTTGTTATTACTGGGTTTTTAGCTTGGAATATTGATTTGTTGTTATTTGGAAATTTCATTGCTGAATTCGTAGCAGGTAGCTGGTTTTCTACAAATGATGGATCTTCAATATTATTTTCAATACATCATATTTTGAATAACTACAGTTATAATATGAGAACACTTTTGTTATTACAGGACTTACATTTCGGTCAATGAGGACCATTTCCAAGCTGTAAATGTCGTCGGACTTTCCAAACGCAGGATTATCCAAAAGTCGAACCACGCGGACCCGGAATGCCCACTCTGTTTTCGTAGGAACAATGTCTGCCAAGAGATCCAGGATGGGAGCCATAATGCTGCAATTTTTTGATAAAAAAAACTGTATGAATATCGTGAACAGAAACAAAAAAGACTGATTGCAAATAGGAACATCAAGTGTAACAATAAGAACAGAATATATAAAACTAAGCAAATACCTTCAGTTTTTTAGCTCTGATGCGTGTAAAGAAGGCACCAATTGAAGGTTGCTATCTTAAATAGACTGATTGCTTGTGGTGGTAACCCAAAAAAAAAAAAATCTGGTTGAAGTTATTATGGTCAGCCTCTATCTTCACGCCCACTATCTTTTAAAAAAAGACTGGTCAGTCTCTGCATTATTCAATATTTAAATTGGGTAAGATCCTATCTGTGGAAAATGCAAGACTTGTCATTTCATAGCTTTAAAAAGTGATGTCTCATCTCATTTATTTAATGCAAAGAGTCAGATTTTTGAACATTTTTGAACATTCAAAAGTAAAATGAGGGAGGGAATTCTCGGTTGTGGGGGAGAAAATGCTATCTTTGGAGGGAATCACTTGGACGGAAAAATTGGGCTACTAAGCTCCTTTATAATAATAATAAGATATCTATATCTATATAATATATAAAAGCAGCTGAGTTTTGGCGGGAAAACTCAGCTTTTATTGTGTTCACACTCAAAAATTCAGCTTTTATTGTGTTCACACTGCTAATTCCACTTAAGTATTTTTATAAAGAATTTTTTTCACTTATTTATATTTGGTTATTTGTGTTTAAAACTCCCTTTTCATAAAATTATTCTAATCATTTAATGTTTTGAATCTTACAAATAAGTATTTGTATATACTCATACAAATTCAATGTAAAATTTTCAGTTCAAAATTATATCGAAATTGTATTACGCATCTAATACTAAATAAATATTATCATATAAAACTTTTTTATAAATAATCTTATTTTTTTAGTTATTTAGTACATCTAAAAATTCGAGTTCCTTTGTATTGCGTTCTATTAAATTAATTAGTATTTTTATAGAAAGTTACTTTTAATACGTAAATAATTTTTTTGTAATAATGTGATATTTTATTGGTCTCAATCTTATGGATGAATCATTTCGTTCGGTCATACAAATCCAATGTCGAATTTTCATTTACATTTATATCGAATATTTAATCAAGTTGTATTAAATTTCATTTTAAATAGTCATACTTTTAAGTTCTTTGGTATATATACATAATAACCTTCTTTTCTATATCAGATTATTTATCAAAATAATTTTATTTACAATTACATTTAATCATTATATGATTTTTTATTCTAGAAAGTCTCATATCACATTTTTCACATTAACGGTTAACAGATTTATTTATATTGTTTTGAAATTATATAGTTATTAATGGTTTTTTTGTCATAATTGTTAAGTCTAAATTTTAAAAAATAATTAACTATGACATGATATTAATTGTTATATTTTAATTCAATATTTATGATTTTTAAATTTCTACAACAATAAGTAAATTGTATCTCAATTTACTTAACTGAGAAATTGAAATGATCAATGTTATATTATATTTTTCATTAAAAAAACAATTACGTTGTATAATTATTGCAAAAACCTATAATATCATGAATTCGATGCATCATTGTCAATCTCATAATTTTAGTATTTTTTTTTCTTTTTTTATGATTATCGAATCTATCTATATAATATATAAAAGTAGCTGAGTCAACCTCAGTCAACTTCCCTTTTTCCCTTCAAAACTCTTGTGCTATGTGCAGATTTTATTTATTTATTTTTCCATTTTTTTGGGACTTCAATATTTATCATGTTCACACTACTTATATCCCCTATCCAATAATCTACTTCAAAACCCACTTCAAAAATAGTTGGACCTTCAATATTTATTTATTATTTTCAAAATCGCCGACGTCTACTTATAGTCTTCAATATTTGTTATGTTTACATGACTTCCGCCTAATTACACTGGAAATCCAGTTATTTTTCCTTTTTTTTTTTCCTTTTTCGCTTTTTCAGAATTTGTTTCATTTTTTTCCCTTTTTCAAAATTTGTTGATTCATTTTTGTTTTCTATATCTTTTTTTTTCATTTCCCTATATACAACCTCTTTCATTTCTGTTATATATAATTATTATGAATATATACACAATAATAAAGATTCAATCAAAGGGTTATTTCTTTGAAAAAATGTATACTGTTTAACATGACCGCTCCACTCCACCTTCTATTTATCACGTTTTATGATTCAAAATTTCTGGTGCGGTGGTAATGCTTATTAGTTATTAATATTACAAACCAGTTGAAAATAAAAAATAGTAAATTATTTTTTGAAAAAGTAAAAAGGATTGACACTACTCTTTTCTTCAAGACCTGTGATATTTTGAGTCATTGAATATAGATTTGGATTTCTAACAAAAAAGAAAAAATATTAAAACAATAATATTGTAGAGAAAGCTTCGAAAACAATATAGAATGCAAAATTATTTTAGACTCATAAGAGGATTTGTTAATAGTCTATTTATATTATGTTCTAGATTTCTCTGTTGGGGTTGCAATGTGTTAACTAATGTTGGGCTATTTAGAATAGTTTTGGGCTTGATAGACATGTTAATGATTTCGGATGTTGAGTGAAGAAAAAATATATTATTCATGGGTCAGTATATATATTTGATGAAATTGTATATCACATTGTATAAAAAATAATAAAAATAAGAAACTAGAATTATTATTTTTTTTAAATTTGCTTTTACTGAGAAGTTGTTTCTTATTTTTTATGATATAAGAACGATAATTTATTTGGTTTTACTTATTTATATTTGACTTTTTTGTGTCAAAACCTCTCTTTTCATAAAAAAATGTGTTCTTCTAACTTTTTCAATCTTACAAATAAATATTTGTGTTCATTTATACAAATCCAAATAAAATTTTCAGTTAAAGATTATGTTGAAATTTTATTACTAGATAATACTTTCTATGTCCTACAAAGATAGTCCACTATTTCTTTTTTGTCCATCTCAAAAAGATATTCTACTTTATTTTTTAAGAGTGAAATTAATATTTTATATTTCATTTTGTCCTTAATTCGTATGAAAATGAGTAGAGGACTATCTTTATGGGATAGAAGGAGTACTAAATTATAAATCACATCATACATATAATTTTTTTTTTATAAATAATTTTATTTTTAGTTATTTAGTACATCTAAATATTGGAGCTCTTTTTTATAGCATATTATTAAATTATTAAATATTTTTATAGATAATTACATTTAATACGTAATTAACTTCTTATAATAATTGTTATATTTTATTAGTCTTAATTTTATGGATAAATATTTGGTTCAGTCATACAGATCCAATGTCAAATTCTCAATTAAAATTATATCTAAAATTTATACACATTCGTATTTTTATAAATCACGTTGTATTGAAATTTTTATAACTAAATCCTATTTTTAAGTTATTTATTACATATACATATTAAAGTTCTTTCCTATACCACATTATTTATCAAAATTATTTCAATGACAATTACATTTAATTCTTAATTAATTTTTTATTCCAAAAAATCTCATATCACATTTTTTAACATTAACGGTTAACAAATTTATCTATATTGTTTGAAATGATATAGTTATTAATGGTTTTTGTCCTAACTGTTAATTTTAAATTTTCAAAAAGTAATTAACCATACCAAGATATTCTTTACTATATTTTAATTCAGATTTTATGATATTTTTTCACAATAATATATGAATTATCTCCCAATTTACTAATTAACTAAAAATTGAGATGATCAATATTAAACTATAATTTCAATCAGAAAATAATTACGTTGTATAAATATTGAAAACCTAAAATATCATAAATTTGATGCAATATCTTTGTCAACCTCGCAAATTATTATTATTATTATTATTATTATTATTATTATTATTATTATTATTATTATTATTATTATTATTATTATTATACATGTTATTTTTCATTGTCAATGGTCAAAATATTGAATTTTATCTTTTATATGCATGGTCTCTATTATTAACTTTTTCATCTATTGTTTGAATGTTCAGAGTTTATGAATACTGGAGATCCTACATTTAAGTGTTAATTTTGCAAGGCGAATTTTTGGTTCGAGGAGATGGTGAATAATCGTTACAAAACTTGAAGATCATATTCTATAAGGTCAAATTCTATCTGACAGTAATGCAGGATACAAGTTCTTTATTCTAAGGATATCGTTGAGCCATTCGAATTTTAGGATACTTATTAGATTTAATTTTTTTTTTCATTGATGGTGCCATATGTCATGACTATCGATAAGAGTCAGACACAATCATTTTCGCATGTATGATTTCTCCCTAAAAGGTTTATGTTTATACATGAAACTAATAAATGATGAACTTATCTCTTATTTGTAAGTGTTATTTATTTTGTTTAAGAATTCATTTAATTTCGAATAAGATTATTTTTATTTAGAAGTTTCTTCCCGTGCATCGCACGGGATGATTCACTAGTAATATATTAAAGTAGCTGAGTCAATGGTAGTCAACAACACAATTTCCCTCCAAAACTCTTGTGGTATGTGCAGATTTTATTTATTTATTTATTTTCCCAGTTTTGGAGACTTCAATATTTATCATGTTCACACTGGTCATATCCCCCACCCAATAATCAACTTCAAAACCCACTTCAAAAATAGTTGAACCTTCAATATTTATTTATCATTTTCAAAATCGTTGACGTCTACTTACAATTTTCAATATTTATTGTGTTTACATGGCTTCTATTTCCCCCCGCTTAATTACACTGGAAAACCAATTATTTTCTTCTTTTTTTTTCCTTTTTCATTTTTTAGAATTTGTTTCATTTCTTTCCCATTTTTCAAAATCTATTTATTCATTTTTATTTTCTATATCCTTTTTTTTTTCCATTTCCCGATGTTCAACCTTTTTTCATTTCTGCTATATATAATTATTATGTAGATATACACAATAATAAAATATCTATATAATATATTAAAGTAGCTGAGTCAATGGTAGTCAACAACACAATTTCCCTCCAAAACTCTTGTGGTATGTGCAGATTTTATTTATTTATTTATTTTCTCAATTTTGGAGACTTCAATATTTATCATGTTCACACTGGTCATATCCCCCACCCAATAATCAACTTCAAAACCCACTTCAAAAATAGTTGAACCTTCAATATTTATTTATCATTTTCAAAATCGTTGACGTCTACTTACAGTTTTCAATATTTATTGTGTTTACATGGCTTCTATTTCCCGCCGCTTAATTACACTGGAAAACCAATTATTTTCTTCTTCTTTTTTTCCTTTTTCATTTTTTAGAATTTGTTTCATTTCTTTCCCATTTTTCAAAATCTATTTATTCATTTTTATTTTCTATATCCTTTTTTTTTTCCATTTCCCGATGTTCAACCTTTTTCATTTCTGCTATATATAATTATTATGTAGATATACACAATAATAAAATATCTATATAATATATTAAAGTAGCTGAGTCAATGGTAGTCAACAACACAATTTCCCTCCAAAACTCTTGTAGTATGTGCAGATTTTATTTATTTATTTATTTTCTCAATTTTGGAGACTTCAATATTTATCATGTTCACACTGGTCATATCCCCCACCCAATAATCAACTTCAAAACCCACTTCAAAAATAGTTGAACCTTCAATATTTATTTATCATTTTCAAAATCGTTGACGTCTACTTACAGTTTTCAATATTTATTGTGTTTACATGGCTTCTATTTCCCGCCGCTTAATTACACTGGAAAACCAATTATATATATTTTTTTCCTTTTTCATTTTTTAGAATTTGTTTCATTTTTTTCCCATTTTTCAAAATCTATTTATTCATTTTTATTTTCTATATCCTTTTTTTTTTCCATTTCCCGATGTTCAACCTTTTTCATTTCTGCTATATATAATTATTATGTAGATATACGCAATAATAAAATATTCAATTAAAGGATTATTCCTTTGAAAAAATGTGTACTGTTTAACATGACCCCTCCACTTCACCTTCTATTTATCATGTTTTATAATTCAAAATTTTTGGTGCGGTGGTAATGCTTATAGTTATAGTTATTAATATTACAAACCAGTTGAAAATAAAAAATCGTAAATTATTTTTTGAAAAAAGTAAAAAGGATTAGCACTACTCTCTTCTTCAAGACCTGTGATATTTTGAGTCGTTGAACATAGATTTGGGTTTCTGAAAAAAAAGAAAAAATATTAAAACAATAATATATTATAGAGAAAGCTTTGAAAACAATATAGAATGCAAAATTATTTTTGACTAATAATAGATCTACAAGATGATTGTTAAGGAATTTTCTAGGAAAACACGAATTTTTTCCTCATCACAACAACGATACACTGGAATATGAGGATTTGTTAATAGTCTATTTATATTATGTTCTAGATTTCTCTGTTAGGTTGCAACGTGTTAACTAATGTTGGGCTATTTAGAATAGTTTTGGGTTGGATAGATGTGTTAATGATTTCAGCTTTTAAGTGAAGAAAAAACATATTATTCATGGGTCAGTATATATAATTGATAAAATTGTATATCACATTGTATAAAAAATAATAAAAACAAGAAACTAGAATTATTATTTTTTAAAATTTTCTTTTACCTAGAATTTTTTTTTTTTTTTTTTTATGATATAAGAACGATAATTTGTTTGGTTTTACTTATTTATATTTGACTTTTTTGTGACGAAACCTCTCTTTTCATTAAAAAAAAAATGTGTTCTTTTAATGTTTTCAATCTTACAAATAAATATTTGTATTTAGTTAAACAAATTCAAAGTAAATATGTGTTCTTTTAATGAAATCCAAAGTAAATATGTATTCTTTTAATGTTTTCAATCTTACAAATAAATATGTGTTCTTTTAATGAAATTTTATTATTAGATAATACTCTCTCCGTCCTACAAAGATAGTACACTATTTCTTTTTCATCCGTCCCAAAAAGATAGTCCACTTTTTTTTTTTTAGAGTGAGGTTAATATTTTATATTCCATTTTGTCCTTAATCTGTATGAAAATGAGTAGAGGATTATCTTTATGGGACGAAGGGAGTACTAAATTATAAATCACATCATACGTATATTTTTTTATAAATAATCTTATTTTTAGTTATTTAGTACATCTAAAAATTGGAACTCTTTTTTATTGCGTATTATTAAATTATTAAATATTTTTATAGATAATTACATTTAATACATAATTAATTTTTTATAATAAATGTGATATTTTATTGGTCTTAATATTATGTATAAATATTTGGTTCAGTCATACAGATCCAATGTCAAATTCTCAATTAAAATTATATCAAAAATTTATACACATTCGTATTTTTATAAATCGTGTTGTATTGAAATTTTTATAAGTAAATCCTATTTTTTAGTTATTTATTACATATACATATTAAAGTTCTTTCCTATACCACATTATTTATCAAAATTATTTCAATGACAATTACATTTAATTCTTAATTAATTTTTTATTCCAAAAAGTCTCATATCACATTTTTTAACATTAACGGTTAACAAATTTATTTATATTGTTTGAAATGATATAGTTATTAATTGTTTTTGTCTTAACTGTTAATTTTAAAATTTCAAAAAGTAATTAACCATGCCAAGATATTCTTTGCCATATTTTAATTCAAATTTTATGATATTTTTTCACAACAATATATAAATTGTCTCCCAATTTACTTAACTAAAAATTGAGATGATCAATACTAAATTATAATTTCAATCAGAAAATAATTACGTTGTATAAATATTGAAAACCTAAAATATCATAAATTTGATGCAATAACTTTGTCAACCTCGCAATTTTTTTTAATGTTTTATTATTATTATAGATGTTGTTTTTCATTGTCAATAGTCAAAATATTGAATTTTAACTTTTATATGCATGGTCTCTATTATTAACTTTTTCATCTATTGTTTGAATGTTCAGAGTAAATGAATATTGGAGATCTTACATTTAAGTGTTCAATAAGAGTTAAAGACAATCATTTTCGCATGTATGACTTCTCCCTAAAAGGTTGATGCTTATAAATGAAACTAATAAATGATGAACCTATCTCTTATTTGTGAATGTTATTTATTTTGTTTAAAAATTCATTTAATTTCGAATATGATTACTTTTATCTAAACGAATCTTCCCGTGCATCGCACGAGATGATTCACTAGTTATATAGATAAGTATAGATACCAGCTCATTTCCCTACCCACCGAAATACCAATCTTTTACCAGAGGAAAAACCTCGCGCCAGACTCCAATTATATTGGTAGAAATTTGATATCTCCTTTTTGTCTCAACAAATCATTTAAGGATATGACAGAAAGAAATAGTAGAAAAAGAGAGCTCGGATCGAATCGGTATATCAATACCAATTCGTTCGCATGTACAAGGCACCGTGCGAGGCAAGCATTTTTGTATAGATTAACTAATGTGAATATATTTGTAAATACCATAAACTTTAAGTAATAGTAAATGTATTTCAAAATTAAAAGTGTAAACGTGAAGATAATAGAAAATATAATGGAAAGCAAGATCATAAATGTATTACACTCGTCGGGGAAATTTTTAAAAAAAGAAAAAAAAAAAAAAACGCTTAGTGAAATGAGACTAAAAACGAATACTCAACAAATTACAGCGTAGAAAACAATTTTGTCATTGTTTAATCCTTAAGCATTTGAGTAAGGCATAATAAGCAGTGACGGATTCAAAACTAAAGTTCAACTATAGTGGTCGTCGACCATTGATCGATGACCATCCATGGTCATAATAGCGAGATTATTTAATTAAATAATATTAAAAGATCATCAATATTGAATTCAGTGCGAAATTTATTTATATTATCAAAGTCTAATAGCTCATCTAATTTAGCAAAAGCAATTGCAGGATCACTAGAACTAGAATCGCTAGGTTGAGACTTTCGTTTGTGAGAGAGAGAGAGAGAGAGAGAGAGAGAGAGAGAGAGAGAGATTACATTATCTGTAAATCAGTATACATATATTATATATAAATTCAATAAACTATAATACAAAGTCAATATTCACCAAATCCCAACAATCACAATTCACAAATTAAATGTTCACCAATTCACAATACATGTAAGGAAAATATGAGGCTCACAAAATTAATGCAAGAAAATGTTATAGTTTGTACATGGAATGCTGAGATGGGAGAAGGTGAGAGATAAAGTGAGGAGGCGTGATGCTAGGGTTGGGGAAATTTCTTGCAAAGCCTCTACTCTGTTTCTTCAACAAGAGAAATGAGGATGTGGAAGAGAAATTGGAAATCTCTCCATCTTTTCTACTGTTGTGAAGCAATGACGTTTTGGTTGACCAATTAATCAATATTTTTAAAGGTTCTTTTATATAGGTAAATAGCGAAAAACATCCCTATTGTTTGAGTGTATTGTGAAAATCATCCATATCGTTTCATTTTTTGCAATTACACCCCCAAAATCACCTTTCATTGCGGAATTCATCATTACCGTCCGAAACTGTTAAGATTTCTGTTAAATGCTGACCTGGCAAGAATTTTTTGTTTAAAAGTCAGGGGCAAAATCAACAATGCATAAGAGTAAAAGTAGTATATATACATGTTTGGCACAAAACGTCCTTGTGATGTAAACGTTTTGCACAAAATCTCCCTGACATGTAAACGTTTTGCGCAAAACATCCCTGTCTCTCAAAAACTAATTAAGTAAATGATTAATGATTAATGATTTCATTTATATAATGATCTTGTGTGTTCGGTTAGATCATTTAAATCAACAAATTAAATTACTTAATTTCTCAAACCACTTTTTAACCACACATTTTCTCTCTCAACTTTTCAACCACTTAGCCTCTATTCGATAAAAGGTTTTTTTTTTTTTTTTTTTTTTTTTATATTATAATCACTACAATTTTCAATACAACTTATTAATCCAAATTATCAAACAATTTATTAATCCAAATTATCAAACAAAATGATCGGTATATTTTTTGTCATTCCATTATTAGAATATTACTTTTCACCTTTATACGTGAGGCCCAAGGTCATGCTTTGGGCCGACCTTCTTTCTTGCCTAATCGATACAGATTCACAACGTTTTATAATAATTTAGGGGTTCGAAATATAATAGGTCTGGATTACCTTGATCAATGGGTCGATCACATCCATGATCAACAACCAAATAAGCACATGGTCGGGCAAGAATGCCCCGGCCATGCATATATCGGGATTGATGTCCGACCTCATTAGGTTACCAAATCCGTTCATCTACAAGTTGACATGTCTTCCCGGGCTTATCCTGTAACTGAGGTCAGGTATTCGCGGCCTTGTCTTATTTAATCCTATAGTGTTTTATGAACGGTACATCCCGACTATATTACGCCTACAAGTCCAATACAAACGGGTTCAAAGCCTTATTCGATTATGGGCTTTATCAATGGGTCACCTTCTTGAGCCCTCGAAATAAGACATAACTCATAAGGAAACGTCCTAAAAAAGAGGAAGTACAATTCTTGTAAGGTTAGAACTCCTCTTAAAAGGTAAATTATATCAAAAGGACTCCTTCTTTAATTAAAAAAGTTTTGGGATTTTCTGCCCTATAAATACATCTTCTTTGATCATATATTATTCATTCATAATTCTTTACATATATTCCAGTTATATATTTTCTACTTCTCTCCAGAGTACTAAATCTCACACCGGAGGGGCGACGAGGGCATCCCTCGTTGCCTTTTTTGTAGGTTTCTTGGAAGCTTGGATCATCATCTCCAATAAAATATCAGCTTTTGATCTCGCCACTTCAAGGTCAGAAAAATTACCGAAATACAAACGATTATAAATATTTAGAGATCACAAAAGAATTATTTTTTGTTCGGCGGCTTACTAAAGAGGAGAGAGAATTTTTTTTTTTTTTTTGAGGTAAAATATGTAGTTAAAAATTAAAGCGAAAATGTGCGTGGTTAAAAGTGGTTTGAAAATTATATAGTTTAAATTTTAGTTTAAACACCCCATTAATGGGCTAGGCGAACGAGTATTTATCAAATTATTTAAAAAATAGAGGCTTAATCACAAATTACACATTTCGGTGAATATAATCCTCGTATAAATAATTTGATAAATACTCGTTTGCCCAGTCCATTAATGAGGTGTTTAAACTACACAATTTTTCAAACCACTTTTAACCGCATACATTTTTTCTCTAATTTTTAACCACACATTTTACATCGAAAATAACAAAAAAATTTCTCTCTCCCCTTTAGTAAGCCGCCAAACAAAAAATAATTTTTTTGTAATCTCTAAATATTTATAATAGTTTGTTTGATAATTTGGATTAATAAATTGTTTGATAATTTGGATTAATAAGTTGTATTAGAAATTTTAGTGATTATAAACCAAAAATAAAATAAAACTCTTTTATCGAACAGAGGCTAAGTGGTTGAAAAGTTGAGAGCGAAAATGTGTTTGGTTAAAAAGTGGTTTGAGAAATTAAGTCATTTAATTTGTTGATTTAAATGATCTAGCCGAACACAAAAGATCATTATATAAATGAAATCATTAATAATTTATCATTTACTTAATTAGTTTTTGAGAGCCAGAGATGTTTTGCGCAAAACGTTTACATACCAAGGAGATTTTGTGCAAAATGTTTACATCCCAAGGACGTTTTGTGCCAAACATGTATCATACTACCTTTACTCTTGTACATTGACGATTTTGCCCCTGACTTTTAAACAAAAAATTGTTGCCAGCTCAGCATTTAACAAAAATCATAACGATTTTGGACGGTAAGGATGGATTCCGCAATTAAAGGTGATTTTGGGGGTGTAATTGCAAAAAATGAAATGATAGGAATGATTTTCACAATACATTCAAACGATAGAGATGTTTTTCGCTATTTACCCATTTTATATTATGGAGGAAAATATTCTTTATTATAAAGAATCAATAATTAACCTCTATTTGATAAATGTTTATTTATAAATTTTGTTTATAAACAATCATATAGTAACATCTTATTGATCTATTTTTTTTTTTTTTTTTTAAAGTCAATAATTTCGTTTGGTAAAAAATTCTCACCTACAATTTTTTACTTTTCAAAAAAATGGATCAAAGAAATGTTGACATGTCCTGATTTATAAACAAAATTTATAAACAAACTTTTACCAAACAGATGCTCTTCTGTTTAGTAAACTTGTTTATAAGCAACATATTTTTAAGCCAAATTTCAACCATACATTTTTTCATATAACTTTTCAATCACGTACTTTAACTCAAAAATATTACATTCTTTATTTATAAATAAAAAATTTCTCACTTTTAGATTCTGCCATGATCATAAATGCAAACAAACTCTAGACCACATGTAATGTGTTCGGTAAAAGTTGAAAAAGTGGTTTATACATGTTTAAAAAGTATACAACTTCTCAAATTACTTTTTAATCACACACATTTTCTCTTCCCAATTTTTAACCACTATTTTTTATCTCAAAATCATAAATATACCAATTTATAAACCAAACAATGTTACCAAACATAACAATTTATAAACCAGTTTATAAATAATACAATTCTCAAACTATTTTCTAACTATAAATATTTTCTCTCTTCAATTTTTAACCATTATTTTTTACATCAAAATTATAAATAAATCAATTTATAAATGGGTATCAAAGAACCGCGGGACAAATTAATTTGATGGAAAACTTCAGTCATGCTTGGGTGACCACAATTGCGGACCTGTATGGCTGAACTCAAACGTCACTGATGAACAGTGGGGCACCACATTATGGATCCAATCAAACTTACATAATTGATAGGTAAAAAAAAAAAAAAAAAAAACATAAAATCACGACATGAAAGCTAAACATGAAATAACAAAATACGACAAGTAAATTACAATAATTTAATAATCTGGGAAGTCATTTTTAGATTTTTCTAGACCATCAAAATGTTAATTAAATGGAGTTGAACTATTTTGAAATTCCTAGCTTGGTCGATGAGATCTCTTTTCCATAATTCGTAGTTGTTCGCTTCGAATAAACTCATGTAGACTTGAATATATATATACTAATTTCAGAATTAGTATACAAGATTTAATTGTTTTCTATTTGTATTGTACGAATGTTTTCATGTTATATGTAATGTTTTTATGTAAAATGATTCATCTTTTTAATTGTGATATTAAGATTAATGACTTTTTTTTTTTTAATAAACTTAATATTTTCGATAATTATTTTAAATTATCAATTTATTAAATTTGAGTAGTTTTAAAATATATAATTAAATATTTTTCGAAATAAATTAATTATTGAGCATGGAAAATAATAAAAGAATATAAAGTTTACCGTTCATTTGGTATAAAATTTAGAGTTTTGTGTTGAAAATGACTATGTAGAGTAGTGCGAAATTACACCATTTTAGAGTAAATTTAATCTACTTTGAAGTTTTTGGAGATGCTCTAAGCCTTTCTTACAATACTGCTATAAACTACAAGCCTTATCGTTTGTGTTACCCTAAGGTTGCGTTTGATAGTGATGGTGAAATTTGGGTGAAAAGAAAATGAATTTCAGGGAATTGAATTTCTGAGAATTAGAAGTTTAATGTGTTTTATTGATTTAATTTTCGAGGTGAAAAAAGCGAAAAAATTTCTAACTTTTGTTGTTTGATTGTCATTAATAAGATTTAGATATTTTAATTAAAAAAAATTATTTTTTCACATATTTGTACTTAATAATAATAATGTTTTTTGGAAAAAAAAAATAAAATCAATTAACAACAACAATATGAATCAAACGGGACGAAATTCATTTTCATGTTCCATGGAAAACAAAAACCAGGTATATGGATGGAATTCATTTTTCTCATTTAGAGGGAAAAGAGGAGCGTGAAATCAAATCCTAGAAAACGATTTCAATTCTAAATTATTATGCCTATCAAACATGACAAGAAGAAAAAAAACGGTGAAAACAATTTCTATCCCAAGAAAAATAAAGCTTTCAGACGTAGCCTAAGTGCTCTTATGCTTGTAAATGTCAACCTTGTTAAAGAAAAAAAAGGCTTTCAAACTTATTTTAAATGATCTGTTGTATCAATGAAGCTTTACTGAATTACGACTTCTTGTCAACTGTGTTATCCAAAAATTATAAAAAGTTATTTCAAGAACTCAAATGGAACCACATCATTCCGCAGCATATGGTGAAACCAAAATGTAGAATAAATGCCCAAGCACCACACAACGTATTAGCCAAGTGATATTTTAAAATGACTTCGTACAAGTCGTGATACATTCATTATTCTTCTGACATCGATCACGTTTCTACAAATACTGTGACCATGGCAAATTCAACCTAAAAACAAGAAGCCCTAACATGTTTGTAACTACTCTCTCATCCAACTCGATGCTTGCACAAAAATACTGCAGGAATAGCAGCAGAAATTTCACTACTTGGTGGCTGCCACCAAAGCCATGTGCTCAATCAGGTCCAACACTCGGTTACTGCAAAAAATTAAGGCCAAACAAGTCCATTGTTAATCAAGTATTTATTGAACTACAGAACAGATTTTGGGGGGAGAGACTGTACCTGTAACCCCACTCGTTATCATACCAAGAGACAAGCTTCATGAAAGAAGCACTAAGACCGATCCCGGCCTTTGCGTCAAATATGCTCGACCTGTATCAAGGAAGCAAAAAGAATCTTACATGCAAGCAATGTGAAGTCATCAAATTATATATATATACATATACATATATATATATACATATACATATATATATATATTTTTTTGGGGGGGGGGGGGTGTATGTACCTTGAGTCACCAACAAAATCATTGGAGACAACATCTTCATCAGTGTATCCAAGGATGCCTTTCAATGGACCGTCTGATGCATACCTGATTTAGGACCAGACAATTTGGTCAGTTTTATGAAGAAACTGAAATTCCTTTAGAACACTCATTAGAGTTAGAATGCCAGGTAAAAGCAAAAGCAAAGAGATGGCATACTTAATGGCTGCTTTAACATCTTCATAAGAAGCATTCTTCTCAAGTCGACAAGTTAAGTCTACAACAGAGACATTAGGAGTCGGGACCCGGAAAGCCATTCCGGTGAGCTTGCCGTTGAGTTCTGGAAGTACTTTTCCAACAGCCTATGAGTTCAATTCAAAACATATCATCAGATATCACATAAATTTGCAGATTAATATTTTCCAAATGGAGACTGCTGCTGCATACCTTTGCTGCACCAGTAGAACTCGGAATGATATTCTGGCCTGCCCCACGGCCACCCCTCCAGTCCTTCATTGATGGACCATCAACTGTCTTTTGTGTGGCTGGACAGAACATTTATCAACAAGAAGATTTACGGGATAAGCTGAGCACAATGACAACCTAAGGTGAAAATCTAAATTATTTTGGAAGTGTACCGTGTCCGTGTGTATGGGTGTGTGCACACAACACATACCTGTTGTTGCATGGACAGTCGTCATTAAACCCTCTAAGATACCAAACTCCTCGTGAACCACCTGTGAAGAAAAATAATTGGAAAACAGGCTTAGCGAATATAGTAATCTGCCTACACTGGCTTTAAAATGAAAAAAGATCAAATCATGTTAGAGGAACCAGGCTTTGAAACAGAACAGGAACCCAGAACACAAGATAATAATCTTAAAAGAATCTCTTGAAGAAGAGGAGACACCTAGAACAAAAAGATAACCTTAAAACATTCCTTTCTCTATTTAACAAGTAAAATTAACTGTGGTCCTTGAAATTAGAGAATGCAGTCCAACCTTGGCCAAAGGAGCAAGGCAATTGGTGGTACAGCTAGCATTGGAAACAATGTCCATGTTTGGCTTGTAGGTTTTCTCATTTACTCCAACAACAAACATAGGTGCATCAGCGGATGGAGCTGATATTACAACCTTCTTTGCGCCACCCTAGAGAACAAGGTCAATGGCTTTAAATTTGGGAGTTGTTTATATGAGATCATATAAGAAATGAAACAACTCTTTTAACAAACCTTTTTATGTGCTGAGGCCTTGTCAATAGTAGTAAAAACACCAGAAGATTCAACTACATAGTCAGCCCCATAATCACCCCAAGGAATCTCTGTTGGGTCTCTGTATAAGGGATTTTGAATTAGCAAAAGCAAACAAAATGCTGAAATATACACCTAGTGTGAATCAGAATGCTGATAAGAACAGTTATCAAACTTTTAACACGAAGTTCTGGTTATACCTCTTGCTGCTAATTTTAATTTGCTTCCCATTGATTTCCAAATTGGATTCATCTACAACATTGATGGTTCCCTTGTAGGGTCCATGAGTGGAGTCATACTTAAACATGTAAGCCTGAAAGAATTATGAGCACATATCCTTGCCATTCTTCAAAACATTCTGGGCTCAACTCTCTTCATGAAATGCAAGAAGGAAAATAAGATATACAACCAACTAGTCACACAGAGCAATACTCACCATGTACTTCGCATCGATAAAAGGATCATTGACTGCGACCACATCTATATCATCCCTGAAGGTTGCTATTCGAAGAACTAACCGCCCAATACGTCCGAACCCTGAAAGGTTCAAATTCTTAAAGAAAACTATTGACCAAAAGAGCCAAAAGATATTACTAGACAAATGAGATAAGATAGAACATACTCTAAAACAAATATCCTAATTAAAAAGTGATGTGCATCCAAGAATTTTTATTTTTTATTTTTTTTTTAATGAACTTACCATTGATTCCAACTTTTGTTTTGCCACTGCTTCTTGACTCTGATTAGTGACATGCAAGAGATATAGCTTGTCAAACTCTTTATTACAACATTAAGAAAGAACTTTTCATTGCAGAATTGACTGTAAAAGCAGCAAAAGAATGAGCTGTTGTGAGTCATACTTGGAATGGTTGGTGGTATTTCTGTTGCTGTTGCTTTTGCTTTAATAGGTTGAGTACCGCGGGTAGGAGACATCCTGCAGGGAATGGTATTAACTGTCACAAGCAGTTAAAGAGTAACATCAAATGTTAAAGCAAATTAGAGAAGTAAAACATAGGACTATGCATTCACTCAACCATAAGGAAGACGAATCCACAGAAATATTAGATCCAAAGATGCTAGACTGGAACTTCACAGAGTTAACATTGCTGCTGATTCTGCAGCATGATACCTAAACAGAGAATACAAACACATATTATTAGCAATTTTATAATGAGAACATAGATCTGTCATACATCAAATAGAAAGAAACTGACGAACTGAAACTACAACATGTTGAACATTCGAATTGGAATGGAGACTTGCATTAATAACAACAGAAACTCAAAATCTACCAGAATTGGATATAGATATATAAAGAAGAAAAAATTGAGGTAGGAGGGCAGTGCTATCTGATAGTTCTGTGCTCATAAGTAGCCAACTTCCATGAATTCCAGTTTTGAATTGAAAATTTCTTCCCTCATTCCGTTTAACAGTTAATATATCCCATTATATTGGCTTCTCTTGGTTAAATATTGCTGATCCGTCAAATGTAACATAGATATAACTCAAAATATAACAGCTAACTCCTAAATCATAAAAACAGAATGTGCGCGCGCGCGCGGAACCGAGATATTCAACTAAGAGGAAGGGGGGGAGGGGGGGGGACTAGTAACAAATGTAAAGCAAGCAATTCTAGTTCATTCTGGAACCGGTTGCTATAGATAAAACGTAAATTACAAATAAATTTAAGGAGAAGGAAGTGACCATGGACCGGTCGGACTGACGGAAGGCGTCAGCATCGATGACAGCAGGCCCGATTTTGGGCCAAGGCTGCTAAGGCAACCGCCTTAGGCCTCCAACCAACCAGAAAAAGAAAATATTGGCCCAAAAAAAACCCCAATCCAAAACATAAGAATCTGTATTACCCTAGTCCCTGTACCGCTAACTTCCGTCATTTCATTTTTTTTCAATTGCAATCTCCCTCAGTCCCTCTCCCAGACCTGTTGCCAAGTCCCAAATGCCAAACCATTCTGATTTTTCTGATAATTTTTCAACACCACCGGCTGGCCATTATTGTTCTGTTCATTTGTTCTTCAGCAGTTCAGCAATTGCAAACCTCCTTTCGGCCTTTCCTTACTTGATACGGTGATACAACCTCGCTGCTCCTGCTCAGTGCTCACTTCACTGGTCCGACGAGTCCTCTAGGCCGCGACGAAGGTCGAAGCTGTTCGATCGTCGCCCTGCCGTTCAGGTCTGTTTCCGTCTCAGATTTTTCAGCTCCAGCATCAGTTACAGGTAAATCACTGAAAAGAAATGTGTTCCGAAAATTGAAATTACCAAAGACAAAGTACTGGAATCCAACAAATAGACTCGCACAGTAGAGATCTAAACTAACACTACTTGCCATAGTACACTGTAGGCTGTAGCCTGTAGCCTGTAGGTTAGCACTTAGCACTTAATGTATAATATGTATTATTGTATTAAAAGGATTTGAATCAATTGATATTTTGGGGATTGTTTGAAAATTGGAACTGGAAATTCAGGTTTTTGCTAAATTTATTTTGAATAAATGTTTATCAGTTTATGTTTTGGCCCTGATTCTGAAGCTACTGCCTACTACTACTAGCAAGACTTATTTAAGTTTTTTGTATAATTTAAATTGAAATTAGTTAAATTAGGAATTAAAATTAGTTAAACTGAATTACTGAAATTTATTTCAATGATATATGATATTTGTGAATATGTGATTGAATTTGATTACCGTCTAATTAGGAGAATGGTTGATTCATTTTTCAGGTTTTTACTTGAATGTTGTTCAAGTTGATTGTTGAAAGCTTGGGGAATTCTTTATTCAGATTCATCAATCAGGTTCTATTGCTCTTTGCATATAATTATATCAATCAAGTCTTATCTTCGATCAACCATGTCACAAGAGAGATTGAATGGATTAGCTATGATTTCTATAGAAAAAGATATGTTGGAACAACTTGATTTGAGTAGTTTGATTACTAATTTTGCATCTCAAAATGTGAGAAGGTTAAATATTATGTTAAAATGATCTCTCGGTTGTGAGATATGTTTGAATTTGTAATTACATCTTTTGAATTATATAAAGTCTTCTTTTGAATACATGTCTTATTTATTTAAATATTTAATTATTGTTACGTTTGAAAAAAAAATTATATTCAAGGGTCTCAAAATAGCTAGTTGCCTTAGGCCACTATATTCTTAGGGCCGGCACTGGATGACAGGAGTCGATACAGATCTAAGGAGAGAAGAGAAAGCCATATTCCCAACCAATGCACAACAGCACAAGCTGTTCTTTTATTCAAAATCCAATTGATTGACCGATAGCTCCGTACCCACTTTATTATATTTTATTTATTATAAAAACGGAAAAACCCTAGAGAGGAAAGAAGGGGTTTTTAGCCTTTGAATGAAGGAGCAGGCCAACTTTAAGAAATCAACGGAGCTGAGATTCTTCAAAAAGAAAAGAGATGGTCGATTTATAGACACTGAAGCTTCATAGATTGTTTAGAAATGTTGCACTGTTTCTTACGTTGATGAATTTGTCGTCTTGTGCAGATTTGCCCTTAGTTATGTAGCCACTTCCCTCTTTTGCTCTTTTCCGCTTTCTTTTACCCCACGTGTATCATTTGTCTCCGTTTGACAACACTATTTAATTTATAAATTTATTTATTTATAATTTTGAGTTAAAAAATAGTGATTAAAAATTCGAGGGAGAAAAGTGTGGGAATAAAAAGTGATTTGAGAAATTGTATGATTTATAAACCAGAAAAAGTACCGTTACCAAATATGTGGTTTATAAACTCGATGAAGATGACTCATTAAATTGATTTAAATTAATTTATTTGAATTTTTTAAAAAAAAAATATGTGGTTGAAAATCAGATAATATATATATATATATATATATATAATTAAAAATGATTTGAAAAATTATATAAATTAAAAACCTATTTAAACTAGAGATGTCGAACGGAGGCCTAAAATTATATAATATATTTTTCTATTAAAAAATGATTGATTTTTTAAAAATTTGTTTAGCATTGATTTTTAAATTGATCATATGAAGCGCTACCAGTTACCACCTACCTCAAAAACATTACGGTTTGTGGAATTTTTTTATATGTAATATATATTAGATCAATTTAAAAGATCTTTTAGCCTCTGTTCGACGGGTCTAGCATTGTTTATAAGTATAATCTTTGTATGTTTTCGAAATAAGATATGTGATTAAAAAATAATTTCGAAAAATGTGTGTGATTAAAAAATGATATTGAAAATTGAAAATATTTGTTTTTAAAACAAAGTTCCAATTCTAATTTTGTCTTCGTCAAAAAACGAACGACTTTAAGTGAGGAATGTAGCTTCCTAAAGGGCAATATAGCACAAATAAAATAATCTTTTAATATCGTAAGATCTTATATCTATATATTGGTATATTGATAAAGACAATTGAAATTTAGTCAATTTTGACTAAAACATCAATTGTTAACAGAATCTTAATTTCAATATTTTTATTTTGATATTCTTTGATAGTTGCTATAATTTTTAGGAGTTATTTATAAATAATGAGGGTCAAACAAGGGCTTACGATTTAAAATTTAACTCCCCCACTATCTCAGTACACATTTTCTTGTACAAACCGTGTTCACAAAACAAACTTGAGCCGCTTAACACGGTAGAGAAAATATCTCCTCGTTTGGGTAGCAATTTCCTCTGATTTGAGAGGATTCTTCTCCTTTAGGGAGTCGTTTACATCTCAGACGTTATCTACTCATCATCTTCTCCTTGTCCGGTACTTTCACCTCCTTTTCCGGTGCTTTCACCTATAGTGTTCCCAAAAGTAGTAGCTGGGAAGTGAATATTTGAAATCCTTGCGAGGGTTTTCTTCTCCATTAAGAGGTCTTTCTTCCCATCGACAAGGACAGTACTTTTTTGTCTTCTAAATTCTACATAATCTTGAAATTTGGTTTTTGTTCTACTTGGATCTTGCAACTAAGAATATTGGAGTGAACCAGCTAAATATAGGAAAGTTTTCCTCTGATTCGATAATCTTATCCTTATCCTTCACATAGGTTAAGAAATTAAAATTTTACATATTAAAGTATGGATCCTAAAGAATTATAGAAATTGTATACAAAGAATGGAACGATGTTTCTTAGGTAAGGTTTTGGCTTCTAAACCAGTTAACAAGGAAGGGTTGGAAGCTATACCAAGATCGATGTGGCATATAACGAACCCTATATGAGTTGAACAAAGGTCTGGTTTTAATGTATTCTTGTTCCAATTTCACAGGAGTCTTCAATGGATGTGATTATGTTAGATTTTCCAAAGCCCTTACCTGAAGGAAATAATGCTTATAAGTGAGTTTATTTCTCCGTTGCTACTAAGATATTGTACATCATTTGTTTATGAACTTCATTGCAACATGAATCTTTGTCCATTTACTGTTTGCAGGTTTTGAAAACAGGAGGAGTCCAAGTATTATGCTTACGAAGAGAGAGCTCGGTACACCCTAGCTTCTAGCAAAGATTATTCTGGTGTTGCTTTAGGAGTTTTGAGGGCAACCTCATCTACATCGATGGATAAACTTTGTGTTAAAGAAGACAGTTAGAGCATCTCCATTGCATTTCGTGAATTGAAAAAATACACATGACATGTCAGCAAATAGATGAAATATGATAAAAATTTCTCTCCAATGCACAATGTAGATTAAGATGTTAGGCTGACGTGATGCTAAAAAAAATAGACATTGTGTGGTGGAGACATGCTGACTCAGCATTAACTTTTATTTTTTAATTATTTAATTATTATAAATAAGGACGTTGGCCAATCAGGTTTTATAATACAAGTTATTGTTGGAAATTACACGTTGATTTTCCTTCGATAACCCACATGATCTTTTGATGTTCAAGAATTGATTGAGCAAACAAGAAAATAAAATAACAACAACACAAAATTTTCGGATCGCCAAAGCCTTTCACTATATATTAAATTGTTACAAATATATAGAAATTCACTCACCAACCTAATCTCATAGACTACAGAGAAAATACTAATAATGAACTTCTATCTAATCCAAGTTTCTACCCTTTGAATTATCTCACAAAGAGTTCCAAGAAACTACAAAGATAAAGCTCTCAAATTCTCTCTAATTAGTCTCACATAAGATTCACAATATTATGGTTCCCTAACACACATATTTATAGGTAAAAACAACCCCTAGAATATGTAAAATTCGTGTCTAAGTAAGTTTCCTTTTTGAAGTAGAATACCAAAATAAAGTCTTTTATTTTCCTTTTCACCTTTAAATTGATCTCCAAGTTAACAACTTTAATAAGAAAACAATTGTCCAAGACATTCTCATTCTTAATTTAAGTAAACTATCCCAACATTTATTTCTATTTGAACTCTTTGTACAGTGAGAAATCCTGTATATAGGGTTTAATTCATGCATAATAATTAATTTTAAATTTAAATAAAAAAAGTCACATAATCAATATTATTTAAATGTTGAAGGAACCATTAGAGAGTAAATTTTTCACTTCTCCGTCTATTTATCCACTCTCTCTTGAAGTCCGTCTATTTTATTGTCGTGTCAACTCCAATCCACGGAGTGCATTGAAGATGCTCTTAGTTGGGGGAGTTGTACATTGAGACCCGTCTGAAATCTGACATTTGCTCATCTTCCTTGCAGCTAGTGGATAAATCCACAACATTGCGTATTGATTGGAGATACTTTGCTAGATCTAATGTAAGGCATAATATTGGATTTAGAGAATCTACATAGGAGAGTGGTGCTCTGGGAGATGCAAAGGGGTACTCTGGTAAGGAAGGCATGCATGTGAAGTCGTTAGTCATGGACATACTTCCTAGAGATGAACTTCCTGAAAGAGTATTGATTGCATAAATCAAAGATGTGAAGCTAAGAATCCTGGGAATGATATTTATTGAAACTTCAACTGGCTTTTATAGAGCCTTACAAATAATAACAGAAGCAAAAATAACAAACCACATTATAGTCTACAAACGTGGTAACAAACTAAGACTGAGACTGAATCAAAATACAACCGACTACCCTGAAGAACAGGACTATTTATTGTAACAAACTATGACCACTTCATTCCCTCCGCTAAACTAAACTGCCTAAACAGCTAGTTTATCTCTGGTGCATCATTAACTCCAAGCTGCTCTCTCTTTGAAAAGACTCCAATTTGAGTAGCTTGGTTAGGACATCAACCACTTGATCATGTGTACCACAGTGTCTCAAATGCACAACTCCATCATTTGCAAGGTTACGTAAAAAATGAAAACGCACCTGAATATGCTTACTTCTGCAATGTAAAATAGGATTCTTGGCCTGCTTAATGGTTGAACTATTGTCACAAAAGATAACAGTGCTCTCAGCCCCTTTATATCCCAGCTTTTCCAACACCCTCTTCATCCACACTGCTTGGGTTGAACATGCGGCAGCAGCTACATACTCTGTTTCGGTTGTGCTTAAGGCAACGATTAGCTGCTTACGTGAGGACCAAGCTACCGCAGCTGAGCTTAAGATAAAAGCATATCTTGAGGTGCTTTTCCTATCTTCCACATCACCAACTTAATCACTATTAGTAAATCCAATAAGCTCCTTGTTCCCATCCCTTTTATAGAACAGTCCAAAACCAGATGTCCCTTGTAAATAACGCAGAACTCTTTTGGAAGCCAAGAGATGAAGCTCCGTTGGCTTTGACATGTATCTATTGATCAAACTGACAACATACATAATATCCGGTCTCGTGGCTGTTAAATACATCATGCTACCCACCAATTGCCTATAATAAGAACCATCTACCTCCACTCCATTATCATCTCGAAAGATCTTGAAGCCTGGAATGATTGGATTTTGAACAGAGTTGCATAGTTCCATTCCAAACCTCTTTAGAACTTCCAACACATACTTCTTCTGATTAATAAAAATTCCTTCACTAAGCTGCGAGACTTCTATGCCAAGAAAGAACCTCATTTTTCCAAGATCCGACATGTCAAACTCATTCATCATTGATTTCTTAAACTTAATGACCATATTCCCATCATCTCTAGCATAAATCAAGTCATCAACATAAAGGCTTATAACCAAAAGTTTACCTTTTTTGTTGACCTTGGTGAAGAGTGTTTGTTCGCTTTCACACTTCTCAAAACCTTCTCTCAAGAAATAAGTCTCAATGCAGCTAAACCGTGCTCTTGACCCCTGCTTGAGCCGATACAGTGCTTTATTGAGCTTGTAGACCTTGGGCATTTCATCTTTCACCTCATAGCCTCTTGGTTGGTCGACATAAACATCTTCTGTCAAGTTTCCATGAAGAAAAGCTGATTTAACATCAAGTTGATAAACATACCAGCCTCTTTGTGCAGCCAACGAAAGAAACATCCGAACAGTATCCATGCACGAAACAGTTGCATACACTTCTTCATAGTCAACCCCGTACTCCTGTGCATAGCCCTTGGCAACCAAGCGGGCTTTGTATCTTTCTACCTCTCCGTGCTCATTGACCTTAGTCTTGTAAACCCATTTAACCCCAATTTTTTTTAGCACTTGCTGGAAACTCCGTCAAGCACCATATCTCATTTTTCTCAATGGCTTTTATTTCCGAGTCCATAGCCTGTCTCCATCTTTCTTCAGTTACTGCTTCCTCATAACTTGTTGGATCGATATTGACAAAAAGTGCCCAGTTAGCCTCAGTGTCTTCATCGGAAAACCCTTCTCCTGTGAAATATTCTCCCATCCAAACAGGGGTTCTCTTGCTCCTTGAGCTTGTTCTTGTTTCCACAACATTTGATCTTGCATTTGATACTTCAAGTGTATCCTGAATTACACGGCTCGGTGTAGTTGCAACTGGTCTTGATATAGCTACTTCTTCATTTTCTCTTGTGTCTTCATTATCTGATTTATTTGAACCATTAAACTCATCTTCATCTCCCCACTCCAAGTCCAAAGCAATCTGCTCTTCATAACTTTTGTCCCAGCTCCATTTTTTATCTTCCTCGAAGACCACATCCCGACTGATTACAATCTTCTTCAAAATTGGATTGTAAAGTCAATAGGCCTTTGATTCTTCACTCACACCTAAGAGAACACAGCTTCGAATTTTATCCTCTAGCTTTGTTCTTCGAGCATCTGGAACATGGGCATGTGCAATGCTTCCAAAGTTTCTGAAATGCTCTACTGATGGTTTTACCCCGCTCGTCTTTAACTGATAGTGTGGGGCACCTATTTAATACATAGAAGGTCCAGTTCATAGCTTTAGGTCAGAAGGTTTTAGGAACTCCTTTCTCAGATAACAAACTCCTCACCATGTTCATCACGATTCTGTTTTTCCTTTCTGCAACGCCGTTTTGCTGCGGTGTGTAAACTGTGGTTAACTGTCTCCTGATTCCATTCCTTTTGCAGAAATAATTGAATTCATTTGATGTAAACTCCCCACCTCGATCTGTCCTCAGACACTTAATAGCTAAGCCATTCTCTTTCTCCACACAACTCTTAAACAACTTGAAAGAAGCAAAGGTATCTGACTTATGAACAAGAAAATTGACCTAAGCTTTTCTATTGTAGTCATCAATAAAGCATATTAGATACCTCTTGTGGCTATTCGAAATAGGAGACACTGGCCCACATATGTCAGCATGAATGAGTTCGAGCTTCTGAGATGCTCTCCAAGTGCTTCTCTTAGGGAAAGAATCTCGGTGCTGCTTACCCTTTAGACAATCAGTGCATACTGCCCCAATTTCATTGATCTCGGGAAACCCTCTCACCATTCCTTTTTGTTGCAAGGTTTTGAGACCTTTGTAGCTAAGGTGACCATACCTTCGGTGCCAAAGTTGCGTCACATCCTGAGTGGTTGCTTGCAAACAAACTTCCTTATTTATCTACTTCTCTATAGTGTGTGACTCTGAATGGGACTCTGATAGTAGAACAAACATCCTATTTGCAGTCATATTAGTCTGAATAATTAATCCCCTAGAAGGATGATAGATTCGGCATTTGTTTGATTTAATTAGCAAAGCTAGCCCTTTCTCTTGTAACTGACCGATGCTAAGAAGATGGTTCTTCAACTCAGGCACATAGAATACCTCAGTTATAATATGACTAACTCCTTCCAAAATCAATCTCACATTACCCTTTCCAGCAACATTCAGTCTCATATTATTTCCAAGCCTAACCATCTATTTAAACCCCTCATCCAACTCACAGAATGAAGAACGTACGATCCCCACACATATTATTACTACACCCTAAGTCTAGGAACCATAAATTATTTGGGTTACCTCCATGCATTTCGAAATACGCCATGATTAGTAGTTCCTCGGACTCATCGAATTCCACATAGTTTGCCTTCTTCTCCCATGATGGACACTCATATTGATAGTGCCCAAGCTGGTGGCACCTGTAGCACTCAATAACAGCCTTGTTGTAAGTTCCTCTGCCTCGTCCACCACGAAACACAGCCCTTCCACACCCTCTTGCACTGTATCCTTCCTCATGAGTAACTTTGAGTGCTTGTTCTTCCCCATTGCTTCCGTTGCTCCGATTGAATTTCTGCTCATGCACAGTGAGAGAGCTCTGCAGCTCATCAATTGTAAGCATTTCGATGTTCTTTGATTCTTCGATCGAAACCACAACATAGTTGTACTTCTCGGTCAAGGTTCTATGAATTTTCTCCACTATCATCACATCTTCCATTTGTTCACCATTGCTCCTCATCTTGTTTGCAATTGTCATGACCCTTGCAAAGTAGTCAGTGATGGTCTCCCCAATCTTCATCTCCAGAACTTCAAAGTCTCTCTTCAAACCTTGAAGAATAGAACGCTTAACTCTAGTGTTACCTTGAAACTTCCTTTTCATAGACTCCTAAATCTGTTTTGAGGTCTTCTTCTCCAAAATCTGCTCTAGTATCACCTGATCAATAGACTGAAACAGATAATTCTTTACTTTGAGGTCATTGACCTTTGCATTCTCCAACTGGGTCTACTGTGCTTCTGTTAACAACACGTCTTCTCTTGGCTCCTCAAACCCATTCTCAATAAGACTCCAGAGACCTTTTGTTCGCAAGAGGTTTTCCATCAACATGCTCCAGTGATCATAGTGACTACTGAAACGAGGGATACCAGGCTGCAGGAACTCCTTCTCCTCACTCCTTCTCCTCTATCTCACTTTGTGTCTAAGTTACTCAATAAGCTGCAGCTTCTCACTTTTCTCAGGCTAGTGGGGGCTCTGATACCAGAATGAAAGAGTATTGATTGCAGAAATCAAAGATGTGAAGCTAAGAATTCTGGGAATGATATTTATTGAAACTTCAACTGGCTTTTATAGAGCCTTACAGATCATAACAGAAGCAAAAATAACAAACCACGTTATAGCCTACAAACGTGGTAACAAACTAAGACTGAGACTGAATCAAAATACAACCGACTACCCGAAGAACAAGACTATTTATTGTAACAAACTATGACCACTTCACTTCCAAAGGCCGATGCAGCTAATTTATTCGTTTCTTCACCTTTTACCAGAAATAGCCATTTATCCAACAGTTTTAAGTCAATGCAACCATCTACTCTCTTCAGGATAGGTTTGGAAAGCCCTTTACTGTTTGGATATGGATGGCACAAGTAAGTCAAATAGCCATAATAAGAGGGTTGTCAATCCCAACATCGAAAGAGTACAAGGAAATGCTTTGAGAGGTGCACCAAATTGGCCTTCCCCTTTGTTAAATGGTTTCATGCCTTTTCCTCACGCTTTACATCTTCAACCTTATCATTTAGTGATGTAACATGTAAGGATTTTAATCAATCGTGTGGGTTTATATGTGAATTATTGTGTATTGAATAAAATGCTATCAATTTTGGTTAAGCCCATTTAAAGGAAGATCCAACCAACCGAATCGTTTATCGTAAATCACGTTTTGTTTAAGGTACGCTTCCGTTTCAGTTATTTAATTCTTGATAATTCAGCATGATGATTTATTTTGGATCATAGATAAATAATTTATCTGTGGATAAAATTTCTAACAAGTGGTATCAGAGCCAACATCGTGTTGAATTATCAGATCAATTTCGAAAGCATATATGTAAAACCTTTCTCTGCCTATGTTTATCAAATTAAGAGTCATATACATACACCGAAGGATTGAAAGTTTTGAAAAATATGGATTTATAAATTCAGATTTGGAGTTTCTGTGTGTATGTATATGCGTAAGTTTTTTTTGAAATTGAAAGAATCACCATGCCTGTATGTATTATTCTTACTTCCTGTATGTGAATTGGGTTTTGGAGTTGGATTTTTTTTTTCGGCTGATGTGTGTATGCGTATGGCCAGTTGGGTTATTTTCGAATCTGATTTTGAATCTGATTTTCGTGGGTATATATATATATATATATATATATATATACATATTCATTCCTGTGTATTAAGCTTTCGAAATCCAGGCAGAAATTTTTCTCGGTTGAACATGTGGATTTCGATTTTGAATGTGTTGAAATTTGAGATTTATGTATGGTGGTTGAAAACAATCTGGTTATGGGACTTTGTGTATTGGGGTAACGGATTCGGTCGAGTTGGGTTTTCGCTGTTGATCTGTCGAATGTATGGATGAAATCCTTTTGGGTTTGGATTGCTGAAATTTGGATATTATGAATCTGGTGTTTGAATTTGGCTTTGAGAATTGGGTTTGTTCCGTTGCTGTTGACTCTGTGTGGTCGTGTGCTGGAGGTATGGGCACAACCGCACACTAATTGTGCAAGTCGTGCTGGTGAGAAGCGCCGGTATTGGCGATACATTGCCCACGCCACTGCGCAGCACAGGTAAGCGGAGCCAATATGCACAAAGGAAGGCGGCGGCGGCGGCGGGATAAACCCTAGCTGCTGTGTGGTCGATTTTGGAGTAGGGGCTTCAGTTGGAAATTTGAAGTCTCCAAGACTTCCCTTGCAATTTTTGATTATTATGCTTATTTGCATTTCCGGTCATGTATTTTGTTATGGATTAAATTGTTTAACCTAAAGTTATAAAACCATTTAAGTTGGCCCTTAAATTTATGGAATTTAAAATTAAGCCCCCTAAAGTTATAATTTAGTTAAGTCAGGACCCTTCAAGTTATGGAATTTTATGATTCAGTCCCTAAAGTCTGAAAATTTTCAAAATTGGTACCTTTAAGGTTGAAGGTATAATATTTCAGCCCCTAATGTTTGAGAATTTTCAAAAATGGTCCCTAAAGCTTGGGAATTTTCTAATTTGGTCCCTAAAAGTTTGAAAATTTTCATTTTCAGTCCCCTAAAGTTTGAAAATTTTCTAATACAGCACCTAAAGTTCTGAAATTCTTTAATTTGGTCCCTAAAGTTTGAAGATTTTCTAATTCTGTCACTAAAGTTTGGAAATTTTCAAAATTGGTCCTTAAAGTTTGAATTTTTTTAAAATTAAGTCCCTAAAGTTCGGGAATTTGCTCAATTGGCTCCTAAAGTTTGAAAATTTTCAAAAAATCAACCTTTAAAGATTGAAAATTCACTATTTTGGACCCCTAAAGTTTAATTTTCTAACAAGTTGGGACCTAATGCTTGGAATTTCTCTAAATTGACCAATAAAGTTTTGGGAAAATTGTAATTTAAGCCCTTCAAGCTTAAAATTTTACATAATTGGCTACCTAAGGTTTAAGAATATTGCAATTGACTCTCCTAACTTAAGGATTGCTTTATTCTAAAGTTTTGAATTCTATAATTCAAATCCTTAAGTCAAATATAGATGCAAATCAATGGATTTCAGTTTCAAATCTTGGTACATCGAAATCTTTTGAGAGATATAATATTCGAAAGTAAGTTAGTTGAAGCAACATGTTTCCAAAGCAACCTCTCTTGTGGATATTAATTAACTTTGAATATTAGAAGGTATTTGTGTGTGTTATTCATTGCGGATATTGATCGGTCCAAAGGAAGGTCAATATTTGACTCGAATTTCACGTGTACTTGTGGTGATAAACACGTGACAATTATTTGGTTTAACGTGTGACCAATAAATCGGTCCAAAGAAAGGTTTATTTGTTAACATGTCTTATTGCCAGTGTTTGATCACTACACTAAGGAAAAATTAGGTGTTTGTGTGTTATTGCATGCGGATATTGATCGGCCCAAAGGAAGGTCAATATTTGGCCCGAATTTCACATGAACTTGTGGTGATAAATACGTGACGGTTATTTGGTTTTACGTGTGATCAATAAATCGGTCCAAAGAAAGGTTTGTTGGTTGACATGTCTTACTGTCAGTATTTGATTACTACACCAAGAGTACCACTTACAAGTCAATATTTCTGTCCAAAGACTAAATATTGATGTTGTGCTAGGTATCTTGTGATGGGCCCTACCATTATTTGAAAATATGATTTGCATAATAAGGTATTTATGTGAGCTATTCTGTTTAAGTGTTCTCTATCAGTTTCAAATTTTGCTAGTAGTATATCTACAAGCTCAAATCTAATCCCTGTATTTATGGAATAAACTTCAAGGATCAAAACAAGAACATTAACTTTTCGTTGGCTGCATGGATCTAGACCGTGTACTAAGGATTGAACAACCTGCTCCTCTTACGGTTGAAAGTTCATCTAATCAAATGAGGAACTTTGAGAAGTGGGATTGCTTAAATTACGCGAGTCTCATGATCATTAAGTGCGGCATTTCGGAAGCCTTTAGTGGCATAGTATCTGAGGAGGTATATGATGCCAATGAATTCCTTGCCGAAATTAAGAAACGTTTTGCGAAAAACGATAAGGCTGAAACAAGCACGCTTTATGCAAAGCTTGATTTCAATAAAGTGTAAAGGCAATGGGAAAATAAGGGAGTACATCATGTAGATGTCTCACACTGCTTCAAAACTTAAGGAACTAAAACTCGACTTGTCTAATGACTTGCTCGTGCATTTGGTATTGATATGGCTTCCTGCACAATATAGTTAATTTAAGGTTAGTTATAACTGTCAAAGTAGAAATGGACTCTCAATGAGCTCATTTCATAGTGTGGAAGCTTCTTGCACAATTCAGTCAATTTAAGGTCAGTTGTAACTATCAAAGGGAGAAATGAACTCTAAATGAGCTCATTCTATTTTGCGTGGAAGAGGAAGAAAAGTTGAAGCAGGACAGAACTGAAAGTTTTTTTTTTTACTTGGCAAACACCTCTAAAGATAAGGGCAAGAAAACAAATAAAGAAAATAAAGTCGTTTAAGGGGCTATAAATTTTATTATCCCACACTTAAGTCAATTTTGAAACGGGAAATGCAACATTTTTGAGGATGTTAAGTTTGGGGGAGAAATAAGGTTAAGATATTGTCTTTAAGGAAGAAGTTGAGGAAGGATCGGTTTCGATTCCTACTATTGCTTTTGACAATGTGCAAGTTTCTATGCATGTCATTGATCAAGAAGCATATTCGGAACCTCAACTAGACAATGTTGAAGAACCTCCCATCCAAAATAAGGTAAATTTCAGAAGTACAAACTCAACAACCTCAATAACTAAAGCCATTAAGGAGATCTACGAGAGAAAGGGAAAAATGCTATTCATGATAATTAAATAGTATTTTTCCAAGAACATGAGGAAATAATGGAATGGTGGAAGATGGTCCAATCAATTCCATCAGGCCATGCAGGGTTCTAACTCTCAGAAGTGGATTGATGTCGTAAATAATGAGTATAAGCATATGCAAGACAATAAAGTTTGAGATCTTGTCCTATTACCAGAAGGTGCGAAGCCCATTGGTCTTAAATAGAATTTTAAACCAAGAGGGATTCGATAGGTAATGTGGAAAGATATAAGGTTCGTCTTGTATCTAAGGGCTTTACACAGAATGATGGCATTGATTGTAAAGAGACTTTCTCTTCGGTTTCAATGAAAGACTCTTTCAGGAAAGTCAGGTTGTTGCACATTTTGACCTCGAGTTACATCAAATGGATACTAAGATGACGTTTCTCAATGGTGACATTGATGGGACGATATGGTTTGCAAATTAAAGAAATCCATTTATGTACTCAAGCCAGCTTCCCGTTAAGGGTAATACAAATTTCATCAAGTAATTATCTCATTTGGTCTTGAGATTAATGTTGTTGATGGTTGTGTGTATTACAAGTTCAGTGAGAGTAAGTATATTTTCCTGGTTTTATATGTTGATTATTGCTTGCCACCAATGATTTAGGCATGTCACATAAAATTATGAGATTTTTTGTCAAGGAATTTTGAGATTAAAAATCTTGGTGACATCTCTTTTGTATTCGGGATTCAGATACACCGGGATTGTTCTTGGGGTATTCTTGGATTGTCACAAAAGGGCTATATCGATAAAGTACTTAAGAGGTTTGGCATGCAAGACAGTAAATCAGGGGATAGCCCTATCGCTAAGGGAGACAATTTAGTCTCAACTAATACCCGAAAAGTTATCTTGAAGTTAAAGAAATGCAGAGGCTCCCATATAGTTAAGCTATAGGGAATCTGATATATACTCAAATTTGTATGCGTTCGGATATTGCATACGTTATTGGGATACTAAGGAGATATTTAAGTAACCCTGGGATGGATCATTTGGAAAGCAGCCAAACATGAGTTATAAGGTATTTAAAGAGAACAAAAGATTACATGCTCACATACAGAAAATCGGATCAGTTGGAGATCATATGGTATTATGATTCCGATTTTTACTAGATGACAAAACAGTAGAAGATCCACATCAGACTACATCTATCTACTAGTTGGAGGAGCTATTTCCGGATGGAGTGCTTAACAGACACTTTAGCTTCTTTCACTTGGCAGCATAGTTGTAGCAATTTTGGGGGCATCAAATTATGGAATATAGTTGCGAAATTTTTTCACTGGGCTGCGTATTATGTACGGTATAGAAAGATCATTAAAGTTATATTGTGACAATAACTCGGCAGATTTATATTCCAGTAACAATAGGAGCTCAACTAAGTCAAAATACATTGACATAAGTTCCTGGTTGTGAAGGATACAGTTCAGAGTGAACACGTGTCAATAAGAACACATTGGGACAAACTCCATAATTGCGGATCCGCTTACTAAAGTATTACAACCCAAGGTCTTTCATGAGCACAATACTCATATGAGTGTTGTATTTCTCGAGGATATTCGGTTTCAGTGGGAGTTTGTATTTTGGGTGCATAAGACACATTTACTGTCCTTTTGGATACAATTTAAAGTTAAAGTTATTTACAGCTGTAAGGTTTCAGGTTTATTATCTCTGAACTCGTTTGAGGATGATCTCACTAAAGTTGGACCAGTTGGAAATAGGCATGTTGAAGATCACATTACATGTAATTTCCATGCTACACATCCATACTTGATCCATGTCATTCAGTTATGTCGATATACGTGACCATTGATAGGTTTAGTTACGATTAATGTAGCGAAAGCCGCTTTGATCCTATGTTGATATAATTGATGGACCGGATTGTTTGGGGATGCATTCAGTAATGATAGCAAAATTCTGAGTACTCATAAGGTTATGATTGATACACAATTCACAATTGTAAGGTTACACATATAGCCCAAGTGGGAGATTGTAAGGATTTTAATCAATCGTGTGGGCTTATATGTGAATTATTGTGTATTGAATAAAATTCTATCAATTTTGGTTAAGCCCATTTAAAGTGATCTAATAAGGATTTTATATATATCGGGTTTTAATGCATCTAATTAAAGGTATGGGCTTTTATGTATAGATACCAGACCATCACCTAATTCATGATGGGCCGGATTAGGTTAATTGGCAATTCAGTATATAAAGTCTGTTATGGTCCCTGAATCCTACGTGTTGTTCATTCCCTTTGACATCCCATCATCAGAGAGAAAATACGGACCACGTATTGATTTGGAAGATCCAACCAACCGAATCGTTTATCGTAAATCACGTTTTGTTTAAGGTACGCTTTCGCTTCAGTTATTTAATTCTTGATAATTCAGCATGATGATTTATTTTGGATCATAGATAAATAATTTATCTGTGGATAAAATTTCTAACATAGCAGTTTCATGGTCCTCCAATCTATGGTGTTAGATCGTCTATGGAGTTAAAATGTCCCTCTCCTTACCATATGCCTGATGCTGATAGGTTTTCTGGTCCTATGCGCCCTATGGGATGGCGGAATCCTGTGGATGATATAGGCCCCCCTCCACTTTATGGATGGGGTTTTAGCAGTGATGTCTTTGGTGAGGATTCTCATATTTATGGGAGTCCAGATTGGGACCATTCTAGGAGCCTGCCTGGAAGTCAAGGCTGGGAGACGAGGAGAGATATGTGCATGGTAGAGACCATGTAAAACTACAAGCATTGATATGCCGTCTTCTGATAAAGAGAACGGCTTCTCTCAAATTGTAGAGGAACCGTTGGTTGATCAGTTGATTCAACAAGCTAAAAGTGGGCTAACTTGACATGATAAGTATGCTGAGAGCACCGACATCAATCTATCAAGAAATGGTTTGGAAAAGAATGATGTCGAAGCTCCCAATATTAATCCAAAGGAAACTAGTGCATTGCTAAAATGTCAAGAAAGGATGATGCATGTCTTTGCCATTTTTACTTTTCCAAGCTTGGTATATCAGCCAATCTTACTGAATTCGAGTTGTTAAATAAGTGCACTGGCTTCCTTTTATTTAGATCATAGCATTATTTCTAATTTACACGATTCTGAACTTTTATATACGGAGGATGCCTTATAGATGATAGAGTTGATAAGTAATTTTATCAGTTAGTTGCACTCGAAGTTCTTATTTATTCTTTTTAAACTAGCCGTATTTGTTAATCTATTTGTTTTGAAAACTAATACTAAGTCATCTAAATGGTAAGTTCATAAAAATGTCTACTTTTTTTTGCAGGAAGAATATTTCCAGGTTGATAACACAGCAATAAAATATGATGAATTTTTTGTTAATTGTGGGAAGTTGGAGCGCATGTGAATTTTGAGACACTCTTTTATGCAAATTATTTTACATTGACTCCTATTATATAGTCATTGAAAATAATTTTTTTAATGCCGTTGCATTTCTATTTTCATTTGACCAGGTGTTATTAAGTGGAAATTTGGTACGTAAATGTAGTATGTATCAAGAACCTATTTTTAGGTTTTTGTGGTTGTACATTTTGTTCTAGCGTGACTATTGATAATAGAAATATTATTATTCTTTAAATTGACAATGAATTTTCGTAGTTCTTACTGTTTTTTTAATTATACATTTTCTGTAATTTAATATTTGTTAAAGAAATATGACTGCACATTGCACGGATGTAAAACTAGTTTTATATTTTAAATTGGACTCTGAAGGAGGAAATTGAGAAGTATATTTCAAGTGTTTTCCAAAACTGTTACTCTATTTCACAGAATATTTCTTATTTTTCAAATATTACGTTATCATTTTAATTATTTTATCATTATCATTTGAATTACTGAGTATTTTATCTTTTGGGTAGAAAAGTGTGTGCCCTAAAAGAATGAATTGTGATGAGGTCAAATTAGATGTGTGATAATTAATTACAATAATTTGTTTTAAAATTATGAGATAATTGTTGATGTCTTTTTACTAATATCAAATTCTTAGATAAGTTTTATCTACTGTAGAAGAGTCTATTTTACTATAACTGTAACTCTTGTTTGAACCATATATATGAGACTTTAATTCTCAATAATACACGCTTGAGTTTTGAATATCTCTATTTTCTTTATATTTCTCTCATTATTCATTTAGTTTTATAATACGTTATCAACTCATGGAAAATAGAGAGTAAATCGAGTCATTGAATACAATAATATATATCTAATTTTAATTGATAAGAACTATAAAATGATATTTTTGTTGTTACTCCTGAAGTAGGACAACATTATAATTAATATTCTAGATGAATATTAATGTAGATCTTTCTATTAAAAATAGTTTGTTGTTTCTCTATAAGTAACAAAAAATTATAATTAATGTTTTAGAATAATGTTAATCATAGATCCGTCGATTATAAATAGTTTGTTATTACTTTTGAATTAGCACAACATTATAATTAATATTCTAGAAAAATGTTAATCGCAGATTTTTTTAATTACAAGTAGTTTATGTACTCATGAAGTAGCATACATTACAATTAATATTCCCAAAAGAATATTACTTGCACCTAAAGAGCATGTATTATTATTTTCAATATTTTGGAAAAAATTTGACATATTGACAAAAGTTTATTGGTGTCTCTACTTTTTCTCTTTTTTCTCTCTAGTTATAATACATTATCAACACAAATCTCTACCGAATTAAATTAGAAGGTAATATTTTTTTAAGTTTAATCATCTGTCATGTAAACCAAAATTAATTTGGTGACACGTGAATTTTTTTATATACATGTACATCATAACGATGTCGAATCCTGTTGTTAATTCAAGTTCCACACATCTGTATTCAATTCATTGATTTATGTATATTATTGATGTGTATATTCTTGTTCCACTTTTTTTTATAAATAGGCATGATTGAAGTAAATCCAAATTCTGGTTATAATTATGTGCGCAAATTGATTCCACATTGATTATTGTGCTGTTAATTCATATCACCAATTCAGATTGTCGCACTATTAATTCAAATAATTGATTCTGATTATGCACACAAATTAAAGTGCAATCTGAATTTTGTGCAAATTTTTTTTATCATTTAAATTAATAGTTCATTATGTTGTTGCTCCTGAAGTAGCGCAACTGTATAATTAATATTCAAGAAGAATATTAACATGACTATCATAAATAATTTGTTGTTGCTCCTGAATTAGCACAACATTATAATATTTCAGAAAGAATATTATTTGCTCCAGAAGAGTATAAATTATAATTGTCAATATTCTAGAAAAATATTGACCTATTATTGAAGAAATAATAGAAAAATACAACATGCTCCTGAAGTAGCACAATAATATATGTGTGTGTGTGTGTGTGTGTGAATATTCTAGAAGAATATTAATTATAGATCTGTCAATTACAATTATTATTGTTATTATTGATTTAAATTGATAATTCATTATGTTGTTGCTCCTGAAGTAGCACAACATTATAATTAATATTCTAGAAGAATATTATTTACACATGAAGGGCATATATATAATTTTCAATATTTCAGAGAATATTGATTTATTATTTTTGAATAATCGAAATAAGTTCGTTAGCAAAAGAAGACGTATCTTATTCCAGCACATTAATTTTCATTCTAAAGGGTACTGAAAATTTGTCATTGTCTCTTTTTGCCTATATCAATTATGTTTGTCCATACCATTTATGACGCACAAGATCAGCCATAAATCTTGGAATCAAAATTAGCAAAGATTAGATGACCACGTTCACGGTTTATTTGTAGTATATCTCTTTATTTATGTTAATCCAATATTCTTGTAATCTTTAAATTTCACCTTTGTCTTGTAACCCAAGTAATATCATGTATATATAAGATTACTTGCTCGTGAAGTATATCAAAATTCCAATATTTCAGAAGAATATTGACTCAATACTAATGAAGAAGCATAATTTAAAAATATGTTTTAAACAAATATAGTGTTGGTGTTCTCGAAAAAATACAACCCACGTTAGATAAAAATTCTAGAAGAATATTTTATCGTCACTCGTGCAAAGCACAAATATTGTTGTTCGAAAGATAGAATGAATTATTAATATCAATATTCCAGAAGAATATTATTTGCTTCTGGAGAGCATAATTTGTCAATATTCCAGAAGAATATTGACTTATTATTCTTGAAAAATTGCAATTTTAGAAATATAATTATTCCAGAAGAATAATTAGTTATTTTTGCTCCTTACTATCATAATAGATATTAATTATTGTTATAATTGAATGAGCTTCGAATCAATATTCCAGAAGAATATTGCGTTCTTGCTACGTTTCAATATTCTAGAAGAATATTATTTCACTGCTCATGTTGTAAATATTGTATTGTCGTTCTCAAAGAAATTCGAATTTATTAATAATCCAAAAAATTATTATAATATAGAATAATATATTATTGTGGTGATTTCCAGAGAATCATAATTTTATCTCATATTAAATATTATAACGGAATATAATTTTCTCTCGAATAGTACAATATTATGAGATATGTTATTAATTTGATATTCTAAAAAAAATATTTAGTTGTTACTCCTGAAGAATAACAACTTTATTTTATGATAAATATTTCAATTTTTTTATGTAACTTGTTCACGAATAACATAGTTTCTTTTTCTACTCAAAGTAAATGTTAGAATTCTATTAACTTTGAATTTCCATAGAAAGTGGTATAGTTATTCAATCTTATCACATAGTTTTGATTATATCAATTTATAATAAACATTTGTTTGAATGTATGCTTTATATTCGATAATATAGTACACTATTTCAGAAGAATATTGTATCACTATTCTAGAAAAAGAAACAATCTAAATCAATATTCCAGAAAAATATTGATCTAAATCGATATTTCAGCAGAATATTGCAGCATTAAAAATATCTCATTTGAGTTATTTAGTAAAACATTCCAAAAGAATATTTCGTTTTTGCTCTTGAATAAGCAAAATTTTATTTCACATTGAATATTAAATTTTAATATGTTGTTGCTCATTAAAAAGCATAACAATTATAAAATAATATTAACTGCTCTTGAAAGAGTATGATATTATAATTTCAATATTCCAGATTAATAGTGACATATTGATTTTGAATGAGCAATAAAAATGTGCTTTTCGAACTAGCATATATTTCGAAGAATATCTCATTTGAGTTCATATTTATTCCTAAAGGAAAACATATAACTAATATTGTAAGGACATCGATTAGTTTGACTACTTCACTGATATATGATTATATAATGTTCAATCATTGAATTAAATCTTATATTGAACCAGAAGTTCAATTTGATTTTATTATTTGGCAAGACCAGTTGGACTAGGATCAACAATGATGTGAAATTAAAATGAATACTCAATGAAGAACCAGAAGATTCTTCAATTCAATCATATATGATGTTTGTTCTCTTTCATGAAATTTCTTGACTATCACTAGCTAAAATAGAGATTAAATTCCCTATATTTCTGAAAAAAATAGGGTGATAAGTGGGGTCCCATCATCCTCCACTTTGATCATCTAAATATTATTTTGTATCTAATTGATTTGATACATATATACTAGATGATTGCATGGTGTTCGCAACCTAAAGTTTGCGAAATTATTGCTCAAATTTTAAATTATGAGCATAATTTTCAAATTATATAATCAAGATTATGTTTTGATAATGCTAATGGGCATGAATTTCAACATTTTAATAATTGTTAGTTGGGATATCAATAAATGGTTTGACATTTTTGCTTGTCAAACGCCTCAAATTAATTTTATTGAAAATAAAATACTTCTCTTTTTGTTTAGGAAATTCTATTACGCATCATGACAATATCATAGTTCTCCCTATTATAATTGGCTTATGGTTAGAGCTACTTTTTTCATCTAATTTTTTTAATAGTGCAATTGATCCACCACAATGCACTGAAAAGGAAAATAAAGAATGTTGAGAAAAATGCGTGGTTGAGCATATATCCCAAATGAGTAATATTTTACAACGCCGAAAAAATGATTTTCGATTTGATTTGACAATTTTCTCAACATTAGGGGGAAGATTAGTAGCTTAAAATCAAACAAACTCGAGATTGATAATACGAACTAGAAATTCAATTGAAAATATGAACGAAAAGTTAAAAGACATAACATAATTACAAGATGCATAAGAGATTAATAAAATCTCATGTACTGGCTACAGATGCTCTATCTTATATTGATTTATGGAACGCTTGAAGCTTAACGTTATCTGATTAGAATAAAGATCCCCAAATAAATAAAAATATAGCAAATGATTATGATGTTCTTATTGAGGAGGCATATACTCGTGAGAGAGTATTTATTGACATAATTAGTTGTAAATCTCCAGAAGAGGTTCAACTACTTGAAATATTGAAAATTTGAGATTTCTATAGTTATGTCTTGTGGGGGAAAGAAATGAAATCGAGATCATAATTGCGTCTATACATTTTATAAAACACTTATGCAAAAGCAAACTGCGAAACTAGCCGCATCATAATATGAATGATAGCGAGGATAATAAAAGAAAATATGTCGAAGAAAATCGACATAAAAATAGTTGGCAAAAATATGCATCAGGTTAAATTAAATTTACTACAAAACTTGAAGTTTTGGGACCTGAAGTCCAAACACTTAAAAGTGTAAAGCCGTAAAATACCTATAGGTATATTCATAATATACGACTTGTTGCGCAACGAATGTTTCAAAGATCTGGCACAGATATAATATTTTATTTGCCTGACAAATGCATAATAAGTGTCGATAAATATATGATCATTAGAAATATATATACTGAAAGATGATTGAATCTAATTACTAGTTTGCGCTCTTTAATGTACCAATGAGTGATATCAAAATGTATGATCATCAACTCGGTACGTTGGGAGTATTCTTTGAAGTACCAATGAGTGAAATTAAAAAGGGTAATCAATACCTCGGTACTTTGGGATTGCAGTGAAATGATTAGAGAAGATCTATTTGAAATATAGGAATCGTTACCTATCTAAAGTCTCACAGCTTAAATTTGGTGGTAGCAATTTGACAATGGCAATGTGAAACATATACGATGCCTGAAACATACAGTATAATCTTTAAAGGATTAAATATATATGAATAATATAGTTCAAGCTTTTAAGAAACTTGTTTGATCAAAGTATATATATACTTTGCGATCTGAATATTTAATATGCCTTGAAAAGATTCAATTTGTTAATAATATTTGAAAATCATGCCAATTGATTTTCAAAATTCAAATTCTTGATTAATTATTCACCTGAAGTGAATAAGTTAATTGTTCATTGAAGTGAATAAGTCACTTCCAAAATTTAGAACTACATTAAATGTATTGATAATATTGATTATAGAATACAACTCGATGTAGCATGTTCAAATGATTGGACATATTTTATAGTTCTTCAAGTTCAAAGGAATAATTGAATTTATATTCGAAGAACAAATAATATGATATATGTGCCATATATATGATTGGTGAAATTATTCGATATTGCACCCATTAATAGTTGAAATAATTATATGCAATATCCAAATAATTGTAACGTTCCCATGAGGAGGGGCTAATATGCACTACTTTTTTTTCCTTATCGAGGTTTTATCCCACGAGGTTCCTGACAAGTTTTTTAATGAGGTAGCTGTTATCGATGTTTATTGATATACTATCCTATACGAGACTCCTGAAGAGATCAAGATATGGATGATTCAATAGAGATTGAATTAGGGGGGTAACTATATGGATGATTCAATACAGATTGAATCAGAAAGAGTAGCTGTACTCTTTTTCCTTTTTCAGGTTTTGTCCCATTGGATTTTTCTGACGAAGTTTTAACGAGGCAGCATCAAAATACTCTAGAATTTCAATAAATTCACTCGAGTGACAATCTAGCTGATTTATCCACAAAAGCACTGCCAACATCTACATTCAAGAAATCAGTTCATGAGATTGGAATGCATTGACTCAAAGATTTACAGTGATCAATATCAAGGGGAGTAGCTGTACTCTTTTTCCTTCGGCTAGGTTTTGTCCCACTGGGTTTTCCTAGAAAGGTTTTAACGAGGCAGCATTTATTGTAGTACTCCAAAATAACTGTATTATTTTTCCTTATTTTGATATTTTTGTCCCATTGAATTTTTATCACACAAGGTTTTTACGAAGCAGATATTTTGTAATATGTTATTCAAGAAGAAGTGTTGCAAAAATTATCTTGTACTGGTGAATGGCAATTGTACCCATGTAACTTTAGACATTCTTACTTTGTATATCCCTATTCTCCCCTATATATAGGGCTTTGGTTTATAATAAAACACACAAGTTTATTGGTGTCTCTATTTTTCTCTCTAGTTTATAACAATTTTCTTTATATTTCTCTCATTATTCATTTAGTTTTATAATACGTAACCAGTACGATTGAACTCATGGAAAGTAAAGAGTAAATCGAGTCATTGAATACAATAATATATATCTAATTTTAATTGATAAGATCTATAAAATGATATTTTTGTTGTTACTCTTGAAGTAGTACAACTTTCCAAAAAGAATATTAATGTATATCTTTCTATTAAAAATAGTTTGTTGTTGCTCTAAAAGTAACACAAAATTATAATTAATGTTTTAGAATAATGTTAATCATAGATCCGTCGATTATAAATAGTTTTTTGTTGCTCATGAAGTAGCACGACATTATTATTAATATTCTAGAAAAATGTTAATCGTAGATTTTTTAATTACAAATAGTTTATCGTTACTCATGAAGTAGCATACATTACAATTAATATTCCTAAAAGAATATTACTTGCTCCTAAAGAGCATGAATTATTATTTTCAATATTTTGGAAGAATATTGACATATTATTCTTGAAGAAGCAATATTAAAATATAACATGCTTTCAAAAATTCGAGATTTATAGTTTAGAATTCACAAGATCTGGAAAGCATGCAGTAGTTGTGATCAAATGTTGATATCCCAATAATCCATGGTCTGATTGTCATGAAATCTGATAGGACGTTCACGACTCGTTTCTCTTCATATCCAACGGTTACATCAAAATCCAACTATTCATTTATTATAAATAGTTAAGTGAACATTATCAAATTTTAAAATACTAAATTTTACATCTTTGAAGAATGTGAGATTTATCAACTGGTTAACATTTTCTAAAATTTTCAGTTAATTAATGCTCCTAAAGAAACATGTATTTTTATTATTATACAATATAATTATTGCTCATGAAGAAGCACAACTCTGCAAATATTAACAATTTGCTAGAAAACATGCTCCCAAAAAGTTAATATTTTTAAATAATTATGTGTTGCTCTTGAAGTAGTACAACATTATAATAAATATTCCATAATAATATTGAAAATAAAGTAATCTAAATCAATTCCCAAAAAAATATTGTATTATAATTATTGAAAAAGAAATAATTTAAATCAATATTCTAGAAGAATGTTTTAGCATTTTTTGAAAATAAATATTATATTTATATTACACTGTATAGTTTTTTTCAAGTCATGATTATCTTTTTTCACTAATGGATTAATAATTATCTTTCAAATAATCCATGCTAATATTCGTAAATAACCATGTGTTTAAGTTGTATGTATGAGGCCAATTTTTATCTTTTTATCAATATCATTGATTTTTCTATAAAAGTTATCAATTGTACATCTTAATCACATTAATTTTCATTAACATCCTGGGTATGCAATTATATGAATTCACGTTAATAATTATTTCTACTTAATTTGCTGTACAAATTTCTTTCATTCACGTTTAACTCATTATTTTATTGGTTTCACACAATCAGATATGGTATTGCAAAGTCGCTGCGAAATGTCTAGCAATAAATTATTTATTATTTAATTTATTCTTAAATTTTTGTTACTCTTGAAGAGCGTGATATTATCATTTCATTATTTTAGAAAAATATTGACTTATTGTTCTTGAAGAAAAATTGAATATTAGTATTTTTTTAAGAATATTGTATCGTGTTCTAGAATAAATACAAATTTATATTTACCAATATTTAGAAATATTGTGTTATTGTTCCCGAAGAGCAAACTTTATAAGTTTCAATTATTTGAATAATAAAAAGAAATATATAAAGTTTCTAACAATGTTTCTGAATTGGTACACTATACTAATATTATTACAATTGAAACAAACATTGTATTGAATCAGAAGTTCGATAATTTTAATATTTTATAATTTGGCATGTTTAGTTGGATCGTTTCGATTCAATAATAAGAATTGTTGAGAATTTGAAAGGACATTCTTTGAAGAACCCGAAGATTTTGGAGCTAAATATGGAGCCGAGTTCCTGATATTCTTGGAATAATTTAAAGGTGAATTTTATGGACCTCTCACCCTCATGTATACCATATTGAAAATTTTATTCAATAAGTGGTTACACGTGTGATTGAAAACTTATACATGAGGTATAAGAGATTATTTGCTCAAATATTACGAACAAAGTAATACATGTTAGTGAGTTCACATCCCAAAGTCACTAAATGGTTTTATGTGTTGATTGAGATAGTAATAATAAGTACATTATATTGTCAGTGATTTAGCAAAATTAAATACCTCAATTTATTTGCTATAATATTTATATGAGAACAATTTGAATTAAATGTCATTTGATATGCTGTAAATTTTGTATACAAGAAATGACAAAATTCTAACCTATGATCGACTTATGAAGCCATATGATTTTCATCTAATTTTTTGATAAGTGCAGTATATTTTCCATTGGAACGCACTGAGATGGAAATAAGTGAATGCTAAAAATAAGAGATTGAGTTTGAATCACTAATATAAGATTTCTCAATATTAGGGGAGAAATTAATAATTGATAAAATTAATGAATTTATCATACACATGAAACGTGATTGTATGATAAATTTATAACACTTCTAAAGAGCGATGATAATCGATTCCAAAATTGATATCTTTAAAATAATAGTGATGGTCTTATACTCATGGAGGGTAAAAAGACATCATTAAATACTAGGTACCTAATGGTAGAAAATATAAAGAGATCTAGAGATCTCTATATATATTGAGATGGTATGAAATCGATAAATAAAAGTTGACAACATATAATACATGACTCTATTATGAAAACGTGGATGATGAATATCAGATAATTATTTTTCGGTACTAACAAATTCCAAATAAATATCTCCTTTTTGCACATGATCTCTTAGAAAATTGTAGTGACCAAGAATCTTCATGACTAATTTTGAATAAATATTTTTTTATTTTTAAAAAGATGATGTCACTACGACTTTGACCAATTTATTTTAAACACATTTTCGTTTAGCCATTTAAATGAAAATATAATTTATTTAAATCTATCTTAGCTCAATTTAAATTTTATTAAAAGTGTCTCATTTTCATTATTTTAAAGTTCAAACATTAAATCATTTTTTTTTAAATCCAAATTTTAAATTTACTTCAGATCCAAACTATCTCAATCCAACTAATTCCACATGTTTTTTTTTTTTTGCCTTCTTCTTTCCCATAAGTTTACCTTCCAAACTTCAAGCTTTCCATCCATGAATTTTTACCAATTTCCAAATAATTCTTCCCCCTCAATTCGCCATTGCCTTCTTGCAGATACCTTCAATCCCATATCTACAGCCACCAATCAACCTCAATCCCTTGCAATATGCCACAATTCACCAAGAATTTATACACAACCAAAATTATATAATTTCTCCATCACCATCACTGATCACCAATTGACCGATTTTCTCCTAGCCGACCAGCATAACCACCTCCTCAATCTGCAAGCAAAGCACCATCATCATCATCACCGACCCCTTCATCAGCCACGACTGCAACCAAACCTCATCACACAAGCTCCTCTGCAAAATCACCACCAAAAACCGCCCCTGCCCATCATCACAATCCAAAACCGAGCCTGCAACCATCACCATCATCATCACCACAATACACAAACCACCATCAAGCTCGACCAAGAACCATCGATGGCCAACATCACCATTAGAAAATCATCATCAACCACCACAGATCGGAACACCACCTAAACGCCACCGTGGCTGAACCACATAAACCACTGAACCTTACCATCACTGGCTGCCTAATAGTCACTGCCATAGCCAAGACCGCCCATCAACACCACTGCCACAATTCCATCACTCTCAACTCAAACCACACCAACCCACCGGCCACCATCCCCCTGCAACCTTCGCACAACCATTTACTGTCTTCACCATCACAAACCAAACGCCCACACCAAACTTCAATCCCCAATTTGCAATCAACCGAACCTCCGCAACCATCGCCTGGACCACCACGACCGCCACTGTCCAGCTCAAGAAATCACTCAATCTGCCCAACCCACGAAAATCAAAAATCAAAATCCACAACCAAGAATCAAATTAAGCCCAATTACATACCTTCATCGCCGAAATCCCAGCTCCAATCCCGAATCTCCAAGCCTCGGTTTCGCACAAAAATTTCCACTCAAAAAAATCTTCCTCCAGCCACCACCCCACTGCTACCGTTCCCGCCGCCGCTCGACCGCGGCGTTTCACCGGAAAATCGCCGGCAATGTTTTCAGGAACGAGGGGCGATTCGCCCGTCGCTCTCTCTCTCTCTCTCTCTCTCTCTCACCTTTCCTCTGTTTTGGTCGATTACAGAGAGAGAGAGAAATGAATTTTTTTATAAATGTTGAGTTTATTCAAATTTGCCCATTTAGCCCCTTTAGTTTTTAAAATTATTTAATTCAATCCCTGAGGATTTAAAATCTTATAAGTCAGCCCCTAATTTTTTGAAAATCCCATTTTAATGCTCAATTTTGAAACTAATAAGTTTGAGCCCCAAGTTTTGAAATATTTATTTCAGCCCTTCAGTTTTAAAGTTTCTTATTTCAGCCCTATTAAATTTCAAAAATACTCCTTGTCAGTCCCCTTTTAGTTTTTAAAAGTATTATTTTGATCTTTTGGTTTTAAAATATTTTATTTTAGTATCAACTCATTCCCAATCCCAACTATGTTTGATTTTTAATTTAATCCCTAAACTTTTATTTTCTTATTTTAAAACTCTTTTGTTTCAATTGAAACGTTTGATTTCCAAATACCACTTTAAGGTTCATTTATTATTGGCTAGACGAGACGCTTGGACATTTAGAAGAACAACGTGAACTTTCTTGCTCAACTTTCAGACTCGTGATTTGAGGTAGACTCCCCCCCACTAATTAGTTTAAATTACAATTGCATGTCTTATGTGAAATTACGTGTTACATGCTTGGATGCATGAGACGAGAAAAGAATATCTCTTATGAGATAAGATGAGAAATTATGATGTTATGCATAACTTATGTGCCTTAAGTGCACGAGACGAGACTACCCACACCCTATGATTTTAACAGCCTTGATTTTGAAAATACAAGAGCCCAAGAATATGATGATGATGTCATTGTATGATTGCATAATTACGTGTTAAATTATTTTGTAAATTAATTATTGACGATGAGTCTATTGAGTATTTCTTTCGAAATACTCATTCCATTTTTAACAACTTTTGTAGATCTCGGAGATGGCGGCGAATGAAAGGGGGCAGCGTTGGTAATTTAAATAAATGATGATATTATTAGACAATTTTATGAATGTTACTCGTTAAATTATTTATTGTTAATTTCTTTTAAATAAATGAGACACAAGTTTTATGAATTGTTCTATATTTAAATTAATTAAGTTTCCACTGAAAGTTTCAAATAATGAATGTGACGTTTTGAATTAAATTTATTTTCCACAATAAAGTCAGATTTAAAGGACGAAGTGGCGTCCCGAGCTCCACGAAATTCGGGGCGTTTCAGCGAGGTCTACGTTTCTGTAGACTTGCAAATTTTGAAAAGAGAAATTTTTTTTAAAAAAATAATAATAAATAATGTTTTGACGACAATGTTTTGACGACTTTTGCCACTGCCATCGTTCGCTCCGCCAACTCCGAAGGTAAATGATTTTATCATGAAGTCTATGTTATGATGATTTCGGATACATGAGAAATGAAGTATTTTGAGAATTTGATGAGAAAGAATGAGAAATTTTTTGTATCCGAAATAAGAAAGAAAGGAAACGAGCTTGAGCATAATTTGAATGAGTTTTTAAATAATTTTACGTCATCGTAATTTTAACTGAGAGAAATGGGTAAACCTCGCCTAATTGGACTTTGCATAATTGGTTTAGGACATGGCACCTTTCACAAGAAGTCAACCGAAGAATTTAGATCTAGTATATGCTCCTATCAAAGGGATATCAGACTATGTACGTAGATGTTGCATCAGACGAAATTTGTTATTTTATATTTGTCATGATTGATGATTATAACTCTGATCATTTTATGGGAAAATAATGATTTAAATCGAATTTGGAGACTGGATCATGTTCTATTTCATGATTGAATTAGGTTATGGTACACATACGTCAGAGATTTAATTTTGGAATTAGATATGAAGTTGAAGCTTATAGTAGCAAGAAGAAAGAATTGAATTTTGGGTTTTTTGATAATATAGTGATGCTTAGACTTATTATTGGGTTAAGTTTTGTCTTCTTGCTTAAGCATTTGATTGAGATTTGGATAAAAGGATTTAAAGTTTTTATTTGGCCAAGTGTATCTCTATAGGGAGTAACTATACTACTTAACAAGTTGGCAATAAAGAATAAGTACCCACCGACAGTATTTATGGATTTGATGAACCGAGTTTTTCAACATTAATTGGACATGTTTTTCATTGTATTCATGGACGATATTTTGGTTTATCCTAGAGATAGTAAACAATATGAGGAACATTTGAGGATTTTGTTGGAAACACTTCGAGATTATGAAAGGGAAGTTTTGGTTAAACCATGAACAATGAGGAAATATTATTTTTTTCAAATATAAGTCGGTTGAGAGTTATTGGTTTTTTATTTAAGTTGCGACTTAGGTAAGCATGTTTACTACAAGAGTGATATCTTTAACAGATTATCGATTTGGAGTTAAAGTTTTGATAATTTTGGGGATTGTTATTTATAAACATTCTGATTGGTGAAGTGTGCAATCGATTAAGTATCAATGTATATGTGGAGTTATATGATCATTTGAGGTATAGATAGGAAATACCAATACCAAGTTATATCTTGCAGAAAATGTTGTGGCATTCAGGAGCAGAATCTTAGTTACTTGGGAGCAAATTGCTTATTAATATTATTTGAATTTTGTGATACATTTTGGTAACGTATATAGGAAGTGTTAGAGATCAAGATGCTTCATAAATGTACTACATGTTATTAGGTATATTACACGAAAGAATATTCATATGATTTCTAATGTTACAATTGATTTTGGTTATTGGAGGTTTGAGAAGAATGAGGATAGACTTCATAATGATTGATTATTATGGTGTGATATGATTTCTTAAAGAAATAGTAGAGATTAATAAAGAGGTTTCTCTAGTCAAAGTCCAATGGGGTAGACAAGGTAGTGCTGAAACTGCTTGAGAAAAGAAAGAAGAAAGAAATCTGGCTTAATACCCAGATATATTTAGATCAAGAAAGTTTAAAATTTTCGAGGACGAAATTATTTTAAGTGGAGAAGGTTGTAGCAATCGAGAAATTTTCAAACTTAAAAGACTTGTTTTACCAAACTTGTCGCTACGACTCTCCAAACTTAACGATTATTATTCAAAACCAGAGCTCTCGTCTAGTAATATTAGTTATTTTGAGACTTTAAGAAAGAAATTTAAATTCATTTAAATCTAAAGTCCAAATTTCGATTTTCAAAATTTCCCAATTCATTATCTATATTTTTTTTTTATATATATAGTCCAATGGAATAGACATGGTAGTAATGAAACTACCTGAGAAAAGAATCCAAATATTTTGAATCAAGAAAGTTTAAATTTCAAGGACGAAATTATTTTAAGGTGGTAGGGTTGTAGTGACCAAGAATTTTCATGACTAATTTTGAATAAATATTTTTTTTATTTTTAAAAAGATGATGTCACTACGACTTTGACCAATTTATTTTAAACACATTTTCGTTTAGCCATTTAAATGAAAATATAATTTATTTAAATCTATCTTAGCTCAATTTAAGTTTTATTAAAAGTGTCTCATTTTCATTATTTTAAAGTTCAAACATTAAATCCTTTTTTTTAATCCAAATTTTAAATTTACTTTAGATCCAAACTATTTCAATCCAACTAATTCCACATGTTTTTTTTTTTTGGCCTTCTTCTTTCCCATAAGTTTACCTTCCAAACCTCAAGCTTTCCATCCATGAATTTTTACCAATTTCCAAATAATTCTTCCCCCTCAATCCGCCATTGCCTTCTTGCAGATACCTTCAATCCCATATCTACAGCCACCAATCAACCTCAATCCCTTGCAATATGCCACAATTCACCAAGAATTTATACACAACCAAAATTATATAATTTCTCCATCACCATCACTGATCACCAATTGACCGATTTTCTCCTAGCCGACCAGCATAACCACCTCCTCAATCTGCAAGCAAAGCACCATCATCATCATCACCGACCCCTTCATCAGCCACAACTGCAACTAAACCTCATCACACAAGCTCCTCTGCAAAATCACCACCAAAAACCGCCCCTGCCCATCATCACAATCCAAAACCGAGCCTGCAACCATCACCATCATCATCACCACAATACACAAACCACCATCAAGCTCGACCAAGAACCATCGATGGCCAACATCACCATTAGAAAATTATCATCAACCACCACAGATCGGAACACCACCTAAACGCCACCGTGGCTGAACCACATAAACTACTGAACCTTACCATCACTGGCTGCCTAACAGTCACTGCCATAGCCAAGACCGCCCATCAACACCACTGCCACAATTCCATCACTCTCAACTCAAACAACACCAACCCACCGGCCACCATCCCCCTGCAACCTTCGCACAACCATTTACTGTCTTCACCATCACAAACCAAACGCCCACACCAAACTTCAATCCCCAATTTGCAATCAACCGAACCTCCGCAACCATCGCCTGGACCACCACGACCGCCACTGCCCAACTCAAGAAATCACTCAATCTGCCCAACCTACGAAAATCAAAAATCAAAACCCACAACCAAGAATCAAATTAAGCCCAATTACATACCTTCATCGCCGAAATCGCAGCTCCAATCCCGAATCTCCAAGCCTCGGTTTCGCACAAAAATTTCCACTCAAAAAAATCTTCCTCCAGCCACCACCCCACTGCTACCCTGCCCGCCGCCGCTCGACCGCGGCGTTTCACCGGAAAATCGCCGGCAATGTTTTCCGGAACGAGGGGCGATTCGCCCGTCGCTCTCTATCTCTCTCACCTTTCCTCTGTTTTGGTCGATTACAGAGAGAGGGAGAAATGAATTTTTTTATAAATGTTGAGTTTATTCAAATTTGCCCATTTAGTCCCTTTAGTTTTTAAAATTATTTAATTCAATCCCTGCAGATTTAAAATCTTATAAGTCAGCCACTAATTTTTTGAAAAGCCCATTTTAATGCTCAATTTTGAAAGTAATAAGTTTGAGCCCCAAGTTTTGAAATATTTATTTCAGCCCTTCAGTTTTAAAGTTTCTTATTTCAGCCCTATTAAATTTCAAAAATACTCCTTGTGAGTCCCATTTTAGTTTTTAAAAGTATTATTTTGATCTTTTGGTTTTAAAATATTTTATTTTAGTATCAACTCATTCCCAATCCCAACTATGTTTGATTTTTAATTTAATCCCTAAACTTTTATTTTCTTATTTTAAAACTCTTTTGTTTCAATTGAAACGTCTGATTTCCAAATACCACTTTAAGGTTCATTTATTATTGGCTAGACGAGGCGCTTGGACATTTAGAAAAACAACGTGAACTTTCTTGCTCAACTTTCAGACTCGTGATTTGAGGTAGACTCCCCCCCACTAATTAGTTTAAATTATAATTGCATGTCTTATGTGAAGTTACGTGATTTACATGCTTGGATACATGAGACGAGAAAAGAATATCTCTTATGAGATAAGATGAGAAATGATGATGTTATGCATAACTTATGTGCCTTAAGTGCACGAGACGAGACTACCCACACCCTATGATTTTAACAGCCTTGATTTTGAAAATACAAGAGCCCAAGAATATGATGATGATGTCACTGTATGATTGCATAATTACGTGTTAAATTATTTTGTAAATTAATTATTGGCGATGAGTCTACTGAGTATTTCTTTCGAAATACTCATTCCATTTTTAACAGCTTTTGTAGATCTTGGAGATGGGGGCGAATGAAAGGGGGCAGCTTGGTAATTTAAATAAATGATGATATTATTAGACAATTTTATGAATGTTACTCGTTAAATTATTTATCATTAATTTCTTTTAAATAAATGAGACACAAGTTTTATGAATTGTTCTATATTTAAATTAATTAAGTTTCCACTGAAGGTTTCAAATAATGAATGTGACGTTTTGAATTAAATTTATTTTCCGCAATAAAGTCAGATTTAAAGGACGAAGTGGCGTCCCGAGCTCCACGAAATTCGGGGTGTTACAAAAATGATATCTGATTTCAATGTGTTTAGTGCAAGAGTGCAATATGAGATTTTTTGCAAATTTATAGCACTAGTATTATCACACATAATGTGAGCATTTTCAAAAGTTAAACGCTAATCACTAAGTGTTTCTTTCATCCATAAAACTTGAGCGCAACATCTAGCAGTCGAGATATATTCGGCTTAAACGGTGGATAATGCAATGGAATTTTGTTTCTTACTAAACCATGACACAAGTGCAAAGCCTAGAAAGTGACAAGTTTCGCTTGTGCTTTTTCGATCGTACTGTCGGCCTAATCGGCATCCGAATAGCTAAGTAAGTCAATGTGAGTTCCCTTAGGATACCAAAGACCTAATGTTCTAGTGAAACTTAGATATCTAAAAGTTCTTTTAACGAAACTTAGATGTAAGTCTTTAGGAGTTGATTGAAATTTCGTACATAAACATAAACTAAACATAATATCGAGTCTACTAGCGATTAAGTAAAGAAGAGATCTGATCATACCTCGATATTTTGTTATGTCAATTGAAGTACATTGCTCATCTTTATCGAATTTGATTTAAGAACTCATTGGAGTATTCATTGGCTTCAATTCTTCCATTTCAAACTTTTTGAACATGTCCATAATGTATTTGGTTTGACTAATGAAGATTCCTTCATTAGTTTGTTTAATTTGAATTCTAAGAATGAACTTTAGTTCCCCCATCATGCTTATTTTAAATTCCTTGCTCATACACTTTCAAGTCGGAAAGCATACCATGAAGATCAAGAATTCAAGCATACAAGATTAGAGTTCAAATTCAAGAATTGATTTAACCTATGTAAAGGTATGACACTCTCAATCTTTAAAGATGAAATCCAACGAGCTCGAAAATAATTTTTATGCATCAAGAAACATACCTGAAAATCCGTCACTTGCATAAAATATTTTTATCTAAGTCAATATTGTTTTTCAAAAGTTATTTGATCTTAAATCATGATTATACTATGTTAAACCACTTTGAAAAACAAGTTAGAAACCTAAAAATCATGCATTTTCATGTTTTTCAAAAGTCAATTTTCGGTAAACTAAAAGTCAACTTTCGGGCAACCGAAATTGGTCAACCGAAAGTACAACGTTTGAAAATTTGTAACGGCTATATCTATATTTCGGTCGACCGAAACTCCAGAATTGGTCAACCGAAAGTTACTGAATTTGATTTTCTTGATCTATAAATCGCCTTCTCTTTTGCTTTCAATTTCAACAACTACGAGGAGATTTTAGAAAAGCTTTCTTTTGAAAAATTCATTGTTCTTACTTGATTTATATTTATTTATCTTTATTAGAATACTTTGATTGATCCAACTTTGTTTTATCAAAATTCATCAAAGTTTTTGAAAGAAAATTTTTGTGAAGATTCTTGATTTTACATTGTATAAACTTTCTCAACATCTTCACATTATTTATTGGAATTGAAGTGTAAGTCTCTCTTTGTTCTAAAATTGTTTTAATATTTTAAAAGAGAGAAATTCCAATTAAGTAACTTTGATTATTTGTGCTACATTTTTCATAATCATTTGATTCATCAAAGTTTCATTGCCTAAACACTTTGAGCTTAACTTATTGTTAATTATTCAAGTGTGGCATCTCTTGGTATTTAATTTGATTCAATATTTTAACAAGAGATTATTTGAAAAACTTTGTTTGATTGCATTGAACTTTTCATTATCATTTGCATCAAAGTTTTTCTCTAACACTCGAGCTTAATTCATTGCTATCTATTGAAGTGTTAGCCTAACTCTCTCGGTACTTAATTTGAGTATATCATTTTTCAAGAGAGTTATTTCAATTGTAAATTCAATTCATTATATCTTGTAATTTCGAGAACCTTGTGAAAACTTGATTGTTGGTTAAGGGAAGATGCTCCTTGTTGCAAGTCACCTAAGGATAAGTGCTCCTTGTTATAAGTCACTTAAGGGTATGTGCTCCTTGTTATAAATCACCTAAGGGTAAGTGCCCCTTGTAGTAAGTTACAAATATACTGGATTTGGCCTTACTCGTGACGGAGAGCTCGGTAACGGAGGACGTAGATCACGTTGGTTAATTGAACCTCCTTAAATCGCGTTTGCATTCTCTTATCCATTTTACTTACTTACATTGCACTTCCACTATTCTATCAATTTATATTGTGCAACACTATATCTAAGTGTTATACTTGCTTTATCAATTAAGTTTACACATTTATAGTGTTAGAATTAATGTACAAGCCCAATTGTTGGGCCGGACTTTACAATTAGATTAATTAATATGATTAATTAATCAAGGCCCATTAATGGCCCTATTGTGAATAGGGTTAGGGTTTTTGAGGTGCACATATTAATATGTGCACTATTGTAGAAAAATAATGAGAGTCGCTTTTTTGTAATACTCTAGCACAAGATTTTTCTCTTGCTAGCACAAAGAGAAAAATCAATTCTCTCAAATCCATTCCAATAGTTGGAGATTGATGGAGTTCCAGAATCAACTTGCTGTATGGATTTCTGTTAGAGGCTGAACAATTGGACAGCCGGTGGTGATAAGATTATACCTCTTGTTTCAGATTTCAGATTCACGGCGTTCATCAAAGGTATATCTTTATCACAAATTCTATCTAAGTGCAAGGTTGATACGGGCTATGGTTTCGAGTTTATTTAATTTTCGATGTGCATGTTTGTATCGAAACCTTACAGTGGTATCAGAGCCTACCTTGTTACTTGTTAGAATTTGTTAGAAGTTTGATGAATTCAATATGATTGAAATTAATTTTCTTGTTTCTAGCAATTGAGAAAATTAATTTTTCTAGTTTTAAATTTGATTTGAAAGGAAAATTAATTTTGGGTCCAAAATCTGGTCGGAGTAACTGGTGGCAACAGTTGCCGCCGAAAGCACGCTACTGCTCAAGGCGGCAGTCACTCACGCCGCCACTGCACATCACAGCGGCATGCTACAGTTAAGTAGCGCAGTAAACGCTACCCGTGTATGCAACGCCATGGGATCGCTTCTGCAGTGGCGATTGTCGCCGTTGCACACTGTAACGGTGACAATCACTGCTATCATGCAGAGAGCGAAGCACCGAACACAAGCAGCGGAGGCGGCACATCACATTGTCGATGGCCACTGCGTCCAAGTCGCGATGATCAGCAGTGCCTTCGGGCGCCACTGATGGCGACGGGGTGCTGCTGCTAGTAGCGGCGGTTCCCGTAGAGGGTGTTGGACGCGACGCTCGCACCTGAGCCGCGTCACCAGAAGCCAAGGATGGATTTTCTCAGTTGGGAGAATTTTGGAGGCGGGGGCATCCTCTGCAATTTTAGAAATTGTAGGGGCTGGTTTGCAATTTTCTCTTAGGGTTTTGAAATTAGGGCTGGGGCTTCTCCTGAAATTTTGGAAGTTTCGGGGTGCTACATGCGAATTCGTTTCAGGGTTAAATTTACAACTTTTAAAACGAAATGGATTGTTTCTAGAATTTGTGAAATTTCGAGGTGCCTACGTATAAATTTTAAATTGGGTCAAATTTAAATTGCAATTTTGAAAAATGCTTAAAATTTGATTTTAAAATGGATTTGACCTAATTTTCAATTTAGACCAGAATTTAATTTTGTTAAAATTATATTTTAAAATTCATGACTTTTGAATTATTGTTAAAATTGGATTTTAACAAAATATATAACTTTGACCCTATATTGAATTTTATTTTATTTAGGAGTTTGATCCTAAATTAAAATGTTAATTCAATTTTCCCTAATTTAAGAATTAGAGTTTGAATTCTAATTTGGTGTTTAATTAAAATTTGACTTTAATTAATTTTGATTTAATAATTAGTTAATTCGATTAATTGATTATTAATTGAATCTTATTTAGGATCTGATCCTAAACTCAATTAGCCCTAAAATCTTGAAATTGGACTTGGACTCTAATTTAGTATTTAATTAAAATTTGATTTTAATTAAATAAACCTGTCAATTAAAGTAATTGATTAATTTGATTAATTAATTACTAAATTGAATTTTATTTTATTTTATTTTAGGAGTTATATCCTAAATTAATATGTTAATTCAATTTCTCTGTTTTGGAATTAGAGTTAGACTCTAATTTGGTATATTTGATTAAAATATGATTTTAATTAAATAAGACCCGCTAACTAAAGTTATTTAATTAATTTGATTAATTAATTATTATTCCGATCCATTTTATCTAAATTAATTTAGACGATCTAAATTGCTAGAAACTTGAAATTTGTTCATATAATATTAGATATTATATTATATTACATTACATTTACATGATGAATGTGTATTTAGTGGGTGATTATGGACTCAACCCATGTGATTGGTTGAATGTATGGTTAATTTATTCTGCTTTGTTGGTTAGGCCTGCGAGCCTATTATTATTTAAATGGGTCTGCGTACCTATTATTTAATTTCTTTATTTGGGCCTACGAGCTCTAGTTTGTAGATATGGGCCTGCGCGTCCTTTGATAAGGTCTACGTGCCACTAGTATAGGATACAAGTTGGAGTTGGCCACAAGAAGACAACTAGTATAGGATACAAGTTGCAGCAGCAGATGGAGATTATAGCATTTAGCATTCGATGATCGAATGCAATGTCCCCTAGGAATTGACCAACTAGTATTCTTCATGGCTCGAGAAAATTAGATAGATATCGTCCATAATCATCCATAATATTATTATATGTATGATTAATTCCATGGTTGATGTTAGTTAATATACATAGGAATGATGAGACAAACTCCTCACTTAATATTATATTAAGTCATACACTTTCCATTGTTATAATGAAAAATCAGAGTTTACTATCAATGTCAACTTGTTGAGTCACTCAAGGCTACTCAATGGTAGATATGTTTCTCATTATGAAGTATCAGATACTTCTGAACAATGGGTCAGACTTAACCAAAACAACATCCTTTTTGAGTCAATCAAAAGTGATATAATTTTGGAAGCAATTTATTAAATTCGTATTAATTGGTTAATACAAAGTGTCTTCCATTGTTATAGTGAAAAACAGAATCCACCCTCAATGTGGTTTGTTGAGTCACTCAAGGCTGCGAGTGGGAAGGTGTGTTTATCACTATGAAAGATAAGATGTTTCAGAACAATGGGTAGAATTTAACTGAAATCTATCTTTTGTTGAGTCACTCAAGGAGATGAGATTTTGGAGGCACAATTAAGTAAACATATAAGATGTGTGCGATAAAGAGTTATCTACTTGATGATCTAGGAGTCACATGGAGATGTGGTTGATAGGAGTACTACCTGGATGATTCATTAGAGCTTGTTGAGTTACTCAAAGTTCTAATGGAATAAACGGGATCCTAGCATACTGTGAATCTAACAGGATTCTACGAGATTAATGTTGAGGGTCATTAATTCAAGTAAAATAGTGGGAGCAATCGATTTAATAAAAGACCTTATTAAATTGATTTATGCACGATAATACGTGATTCTATTTTTGATTTATTATTGTTGTTGTATGAGTTTTAAAATTTGAGTTGTTACTTGAACTTATGGAGTGTAATTGACACTCTGTAAGTTCATTAGACTGAAATCCTTGAATTGGCATCGTTCTTTGAGAAATGATCTCAAAACATGATATGACCGAGAATGCTCTTCTTGAACATTCCAATAATAGGACACTACATTTATAATTGCGAGGCTTCCTTGACCGAACTGAAGAAGTGAGAAGTTTGGTGAATCTTCTACTTTAGTTTTCTATTTGATAGAGGTTAAATAATTTACTTAACCAATCAAGTATTAGATACCAATAATATACAATGGCTAAAAGTATAATAATTACGAAAAATTGTGATATACCTATTTGTAGGTAATAAAGCAAATGTTGATTGAAAAGCTTAAGAAGTTATCACCTATCTTTATCTTCTCATTCAGTTTAAAATTAGACAATTGTTAATTACAGTTCTTATGAAGAACGACACTTCTACTTCATGTTTGGACTTGAAATGATTATCCTCTGTAATTAAGAATAATAGTTATTCGTTAACTTAGATAGGATAATATGGAAGTGAGGTAAGTAACAAATAGTCCAATTCTGAATATTGATAAGGCAAAGAAGAAGTCACACTTAAATCTGACACTTGACTTATTCAATTAATAGAGATATATGTATATCTCACCTTGGAGGTAAATTGATAAGTCAATTTTATTGGAAAAGGGAAAGGTGGGATGGTTGATCCACTGAGCCTGTTACATTCGGATGTAAGTGGGCATATGTCAGAGTGGTCTTTAGATATTAAATAACATTAATAGTCATTGTTATTTATAATGCAGTTTAAATCTGAGAGTTTGAAAAGTTCAAATAATACAGATTTAAATTAGAAGGCCAAAATGAGGAAAATATTCTAAACACTTAGATCTGATCAAAGTGAAGAATATTTTAAAGTGATTGACTTCAAGATTATGTTATGAGAACGTAATTTCGCAAAGATAAACCCTTTCGCATACATCTCGGCACAATGGCGTATCTGAAAGGAAAAAGATTGCAATTGATGCAATCATTGATGAAGCCACGCAAAATCTCCAAAAACAATTTTTGGAGCTTTGCACTGAAAACTTTATATTACACACTTAGTCGTGTTCCTTGATAATCGGTTGATGAAGATCTATATAAGATATGGATTTCAAAGGTCTAATGTTCTTCGCGTTAAGATTTAAGACCTTGATACTTATTAGAAGTATACCAAATTTGGATAAGCAATAGCTTTCGTCCTATATATATACTTGAGAAATATTCAAAAGATGGTTTGATATTATTTCCACATTCCTATCGAGAAAGAAAGTCTATCTCGAATTTTGTCAATAACTTAGAGAAATAGTTCATCTAAGAGAACATAGTAGGAGTAAAAATAGAACATGAAAGAGTTCATGATTACACATATATACTTAACCGATTAAATAAGCTAGAATTTGCGCTTGTATTGGATGAGGTACAGATCAATGCTTGGAACACGCGCACTACTCGGGACGTAGTGACGACTGAGAACACACTAGCTCAATGTAAAGATATTAGGATCATATATACTCCATTGAGTTACACATCCCTGATTGCTGATATTGTATTAGTCATCAATGATAATGAGTCTATATTTACATAGAAGCTAAGTCAAATGTTGACTAAACGAGATGGGAGGAAGCCATAGAATCCGAGATAAAAACAAAGTTTTGAAACTTGTTTGATTTGCCTGAAATGGGTAAGACCCATAGGCTATAAATGTGTTTACTCTGATTCAATTCGAATTCTGCTTGCGGTAGCAACATGCTATAATTATAAGATTTTTGAATCCTTAAACATAGTATACTAGCTACAAATATCTATTATAGATTAAAGCAAGCCTCACGAAGCTAGAATCTTAATTTTGATGAGATAATCAAAATGTTTGATTTTATCAAAAATTGAAGATAAAGAATGTGTGTATATAAAAAGTTAGTGGGAGTGTTCAATATTTCTGATACTATATGTAGATGACATATTATTGATTAGAAGTTGAGTCTCTAACCTTTAAAGTGAAAGTGCAATTATTTTGAATTTCTCCATGATGGATTTGAGAAATAAGACCTTCACTTTGGGAACCAAAATCTATAAAGATAGATCTGGAAGTTTGTTTTGATTTCTCAATCCACGTACATAGATGTAATGCTAATGGGGTTAGCATAAATGAATCCAATGTAGGATTCTATCCTAAAAGTTTTGGGTTAATCTTCTTAAAATAGTGTTTAGAACACATATTGAGAAAGAATTAGATGGAGAAGATACTTGATTGTTTGACAATAAGATCTTAAACGCGACACTATGTACGATACCTTTTGTTTTATTTAGTACTTGAGAAGTACTAAGAATGCAGTAGACATGAGGAGAAATGTAGACTTACAGTCTTTAGGTATAGAGATACCATCCTTTAGTCCGGGAAGGGATGAAGGAAATATTCAGTCTAATTGTTAATTAACTCATAGTAGTGGTGTGGTCAGTTTGAAATGGTTCAAACAAGAGAGACCGCTAACTATACAACAAAGACCAAATACATGAGTGCTTTTGAAGCAATATCGATCGTTAAGTTCATTAGTGAACTATAAGTGTTCCTAGCATTGTAGCTCCAGTAATGAGTACTGTGATGATAATGGAGCCATCACGCAAGCGAGGGAACTAGGTCTCATTAATGATCTGACTATGTATTTAGGGGCTACTATCTTATTTGGAGAATATAGAAAAATAAAATTCATGCCCACTAACCTTGAGAAGGTTGAATATGTGAAGAGTCACATATCAAAGATCCACCTGTAAAACCATTATCCCAATAGGAATATGATTATCATATAAACTCATTATGTATAGGATACATGAGTTATTAGATCTGGTGGGAGAATATCAGTGTCATGCTCTAAATCCAATCGTTGAGATAGCATAACACATATTATCATTGTTACAATAAAGGCAGATCTATTATTAAATTGAGTTTAACTCATTATTTAGATAATAGAGTCCGTAGAATAAGTTTAAGTAACTTGTAAGTCACAAGGTGTTGTGACTATGAGATACAAGTCATTAATATCTTATTCTAAAATTTTTCCTAGTCGAAGTAACAACAAGATACGGATATTGTTGTTGCAGTTAGACTAGCATGTGTTGCTTTTCTTTCTTATAAAGAAAGTAGCTTATCTCACAAGCTAGAATGTAGATGGACATTCAAATGAACACATGGATGTATTGCTAGATGAACAAAGCATTGGATGACCCGCCTAGAGATTCCACATGGATAACTATCCAAGCGTCAATGGTGAATCTCTAATGCGCAGTTGTGGATTTGGTCCTTTGACTTGAGGACTTCATAGAATCTTATATGAGGATTACTATGCTTTGACGAGCGTTGATGTTGGCTCTTGAGAGGGAGTCATTAGGATGACGTCGTACGGGTATAGTGAGAGTCATATGAAGGTTGTGTATGTCTAATCTGAGGATTCGTCACCCTTGGGTAGTAGGAGATTATAACCTTTATTTCGCTCAATTAAGTTGATGCAAATTCCTCGGTCGGGGTGAAGTTATGAGTTGAAAAGGTGTTTTCAATCATAACAAGATCAACTAAGATAAGAAGTGAATAACATAATCGGTTGAAATGAGATTGACGCTATCCATATCTCTTAACCAGTTGTGTTATATTGATGAAGGGATTATATTTTCACGGTAACCGCACATAAACAGGTCTTGTCATGCCACATGACTTTTCCTTTCACGTGGATTGCCTTGACACATTACTAGATGTCAATCTTGGACGACGACGTGAATTAATCGATCTTGGTGAGTCGATGATGAATTAGAAATAGAGATTGCAATTCTTCTTATTCCAATCAGATTGGAATAATAATAACACGGAGTTTGCCATCGTGAATGGAACCTAATGGGTTACACACAAAAGGCGAGAATTGAGTATTTGGAATTGGATCTTATCCAAGTTGGAGATTGTTAGAATTAATGTACAAGCCCAATTGTTGGGCCGGACTTTACAATTAGATTAATTAATATGATTAATTAATCAAGGCCCATTAATAAACCTATTGTGAAAAGGGTTAGGATTTTTGAGGTGCACATATCACAATAGGGTTAGGGTTTTTGAGGTGCACATATTAATATGTGCACTATTGTAGAAAAATAATGAGAGTCTCTTTTCTGTAATATTCTAACGCAAGATTTTTCCCTTGCTAGCACAAAGAGAAAAATCAATTCTCCCGAATCCATTCCAGTAGTTGGAGATTGATGGAGTTCCAGAATCAACTCGCTGTGTGAATTTCTGTTAGATGTTGGACAATTGGACAGCTGGTTGTGACAAGATTATACCTCCTGTTTCAGATTTCAGATTCACTGCGTTCATCAAAGGTATCATCTTTATCACAAATTCTATCTAAGTACAAGGTTGATTCGGGCCATGATTTCGAGTTTGTTTAATTTCCGCTGTACATGTTTGTATCGAAACCTTACATATAGCTCACTAAACTGATAGTTAAGTTACTTGCAACACTAAGTACTCATACTTGTACCCATTGGTTTTTAAGTTTGAGATTATTTATCGAAAAAGTTTTATAAACCAATTCAACCCCCTCTTGGTTAGTTTATCTTGGGCTAACACATTTATTTAGAAAACTTTTGGAAGAGTTTCTAGGACTTATACCTTTGGAAGGATCACCAATTATGAGCTCTTTTGGATCAGAGGAAATGAACCTCCATTCAATGGGAAGTGTTGGATCACTTTCAATTAGAAGTTTTGGGTCACGTTGAATTTTCGAAAGTTCTCCTTCTTATTTAGCATTTTGTTCTTCCATTTCTTTACCTTCAATATCTTTAGTATCTTCGTTGTTTTGAATATTATGTGATTAGTTAGTATTCCAAATATTAGTTGGTATTTCAAATATCCGATTCAAGTATGCAAAGAGATAGTTGAATCAAAATAATTTTGTTTAAAGTTCGATTTTTTTCAGAGGGAAATATGAATGTGCTATCATGTTCCATCAACACAGTAAAAGGGTTATACGATATATCCACTGTGGAAGTAGGCCAACATTTCTATTGGCAAATAGGGGGTTTCCAAGTCCATGGAAACCCCCTATATCAATACATTTCTCTTCATCAAGAGAATTAGCTTCATAAAATGTAACATGCATGAATTCTAAACCTATATCCAAAAGAAATTTTCATGAATTCTAAATGATCTTCCAAAGCTGTGAAATGTAAAAATACTTTGGTAGGGGAGTGTTCCGCCTTAGAAGGAAGCCCCTGCGCGAGCAATGGTGGAAGAAGCGAAAGCGAGAATGTCGACTTGAGTAAAGCAAACATTGGTGAGAATCCAATGCCCCAAAAACCTAAGGGTTCCTCCTCAAGGTTCGTCCATGGAGGGTAAGTCAGAGCCTAAGATCAGGCCGAAAGGTGTAGTCGATGGACGATAGGTGAATATTCCTGTACTACCCCTTATTGGTCTCGAGGGATGGAGGGGGCTATGTTAGCAGAAAGCTGGTTATCGGTTCAATAGCGTAAGGTGCCCCTGCTTCTTCAGGGTAAGAAGGGGTAGAGAAAATGCCTCAAGCCAATGTTCGAGCACCAGGCGCTACGACGCTGAAGTAACCCACGCCATACTCCCAAGAAAAGCACAAACGACCTTTAAACAAAAGGGTACCTGTACCCGAAACCGACACAGGTGGATAGGTATAGAATATGTAGGGGCGCGAGACAACTATCTCTAAGGAACTCGGCAAAATAGCCCCGTAACTTCGGGAGAAGAGGTGCCTCCTCACAAAGGGGGTTGTAGTGACCAGGCCCGGGCAACTGTTTACCAAAAACACAGGTCTCCGCAAATTCATAAAACCATGTATGGGGGCTGAAACCTGCCCAGTGACGAAAGGTCAAGGAAGTTGGTGACCTGATGACAGGGGAGCCGGCAACTGAAGCCCAAGTGAACGGCGGTCGTAACTATAACGGTCCTAAGATAGCGAAATTCCTTGTCGGGAACGATCTGGGCACCAGTCCTACATTTTGTCTCTATAGAGATATAGTAATATGGAGAAGACAAAATTGTTTCAAGCACCGACAGAACCGGAAGATCCCCTTCTTTCAAACTAGGAGGACGGGTTATTTACATTTCATTTGATGGTCAGAGGCGAATTGAAAGCTAAGCAATGGGAATTCTAAAGATTCCCCTACAGAAAAATAGAGATATCTCCTACGTTTCATTCGGTCTAAATGCTACATGAAGAACATAAGCCAGATGACGGAACGGGAAGACCTAGGATGTAGAAGATCATACCATGAGTGATTCGGCAGATTTGGATTCATATAGATATCCACCCATGTGGTACTTCATTTTACGATATACATAAGATCCATCATACGTTCACGGATAATATTACTAATTTCGTCGGCTCGAATGGTTACCATGAGTATTTCTTAATTATTTTTTAAAAGAAAAAATAATAATGCCTATAGTAGAAAGACTAATCAGCTATTTCTTTCATCACTCCCAACATGCCAATATTAGCACTAATTGTACATAAATGTAACTCGTTGTTCAAACAACTATTCAGAGTTCCTAAAGCTCCTTGTAAGGCTTGTTGAAAATTGTGCAAAGGCTTCTAATTCTGTGAATTGCGCCAGGTCCAATTTTAATTTATCAGCTACTTGTTTCATCGCTTTAATTTGAGCTGCAGACCCTACTCTAGAAACGGAGATACCCACATTAATAGCAGGCCTGATTCCAGCATTGAATCGATCGGCGGATAAGAATATTTGTCCATTAGTAATGGAAATTACATTAGTAGGAATATAAGCCGAAACATCTTCGGATTGAGTTTCAACTACTGGTAAGGCGATCATACTTCCTTCACCTAAACTAGAACTTGATTTAGCGGCTCTTTCCAAAATTCGTGAATGCAAATAAAAAACATCCCCTAGATAAGCTTCACGACCCGGCGGTCTTCATAATAGAAGAGACATTTGGCTATAAGCTTGGGCTTGTTTGGAGAGATCATCATAAATGACGAAAGTGTGTTGTTTACGGTACATAAAATATTCAGTCAAAGTTGCTCCTGTATAAGGAGCAAGGTATTGTAATGTAGCAGGGGAAGCCGTTGTTTTAGCTACCACAATAGTGTATTCCATCGCCTCCCTTTCCTGTAAAGTAGTTACTACCTAAGCCACAGAAGATGCTTTTTGACCAATAGCTACATAAACACATATTACATTTTGACCTTGTTGATTGAGAATAGTATCTGTGGCTACTGCTATTTTACCTGTCTATCTGTCCCCAATAATTAATTCTCGCTGACCACATCCTATAGGGATCATCGAATCAATAGCAATAAGCCCGGTTTGAATAGGCTCATATACGGAACGCCGCTAAATAATACCTGGAGCGGGAGATTCAATTAATCGAGATTCCGAAGCTGAGATTTCACCTCTACAATCAATAAGTTTGGCCAGGGCATTTATAACACGACCCAAATAGGCCTCGCTCATTGGTATCTGAGCAATTCTTCCTGTTGCTTTTACAGAACTTCCTTCTTGTATCATCAAACCATCACCCATTAATACAATACCAACATTATTTGATTCCAAATTCAAATCAATACCTATTGTACCTTCTTCAAATTCTACTAATTCACCCGCCATTACTTCATCAAGACCATGAATACGAACAATGCCATCGCCAACTAGAAGTACGGTACCAGTATTTACAATCTTTACTTCTCTATTATATTTTGTTCAATACGTTCACGGATAATATTACTAATTTCATCGGCTCGAATGGTTACCATGAGTATTTCTTAAAAGAAAAAAAAAATAATGCCTATAGTAGAAAGACTAATCATTTATTTCTTTCATCGCTCCCAACATTCCAATATTAGCACTAATGGTACGTAAATGTAACTCGTTGTTCAAACAACTATTCAGAGTTCCTAAAGCTCCTTGTAAGGCTTGTTGGAAAACCCGTTGTCGGACTTGATTAATCGCCCTTTGCTGTTCAAACTGAATCGTTTCATTTTTGAAATTTTCTAATTGTTCCAAAGCCTTAGAAGTAGAATTAATCAAATTTCATTTTTTTCGCTCTATCTCAGAGTATCCATTCACTCGAAACTGATTTGCTTCCATTTCCACTTTCTGTAAGCGAGCCTGGGCTTTTTCCAGGTGTTCAATGGCCCCCCACGTAGTTCTTCTGAGTTTCGAATAGTATTCAATATCCTATATTTTTGATTATCTAATAAATCACTTAAATGAAAGTAGATTATCTTTCCATTCATTTCAAAACTTCCATAATCCCTTCCCGAACCAAACATGAATATTTCGATTCATTTGGCTCTCACGCTCAATTACTTAGGGTCAATTCTCCTTTTTTTTATGAATGTAATGAGCCTATCCTCTCTTCTTTATTCATATTACAAAAAAAATAATAATAACTTAATCTAATGCAAAACCAAAATACTCGGAGGACTCTTCTGACAAAACAAAAAATATGTAATTGTCAGCAAAGTTGTTTCTTTTCTTTCTTCACTTCAAATCCAAAAAATTCTTCTTACTTATACATAAGACATAGGTCGTCGATTCAGCATTGGATAAAAGAGGGAAAATGCCCATTTTAGAATAAGTGGTTCAAATCATTTTATCGAGATGAGTGTTCTATATCGATAAAATATTCATTTGAAAACCATCACTATATTAACATAGTGGTAGAAAGAGTACCATGCTGCATCTAGACTTCAAACAGTTTACTTTAACCATCTTAATAGTCCCATATTATTGGTTCCTAGAGAATCAAAGTTGATTTGCCAATTAATCATGAAATGCTATGGTTCTTGCATATAATTTCTTAATTTCTTCAGAAGTAATTCGCAAGATCATGCACCTCTCTTTCCTAGTTATAAAGGAAAAAGGTCTAGCTAGTTGGATCCAGCCTATTCTTGAAATAAACAACTCACACACACTCCCTTTCCAAAAAAGATCAATACACCAATCACTACACTTAGATTTATTGGATTTGTTGCTAAAATATCTGTATTAAATCTGAAACTCTCGGCAGACCTCCTAAAAAGAGTTTCCCTTGGACTACGAACGGGAAAGGATGAAGGCGAGTCGGTATGCTAATTCTTCATCTACAAATCAGCCCTTCCCGTAGGGTATTTTCTCAACGAATAATTAATTGTAGGAGTTAAATCTTGATATAATTTGAAAAAGCAAAAAACAGGTCCAAGGCAATAAAATATGAAAAATATGTATTTTTCATGTTTCTAAGATTAAACAAAAGGATTTGCAAATAAAATTTTGTTAAAGCTTCCATAAAAGCTAGACTAAGCAATAGAGTACCTCGTATTTTTCCCTCTTACCTAGTATTTTTCCCTCTGCCTCAGGCTGTCTCACGATACCCTCTACAGCCTGACCCGCAACAGTCCCTTGACCAATTCCAGGTCCAATAGAAGCAAGCCCTATGGCCAATCCAGCAACAATAACAGAAGCGGAAGAAATCAGTGATTCATGATAAGTTCCTCCTAATAAAATAAAATAAAAATGGTTAGTGATACAATCAACCAATGAATTATGACTTAATTATTCCATCACTTAATTATTCCGTCGGTAGGATTCATCCACTCGAAGTAACTAACAACTTCGAATTGAAGTAATAATATTTTTGAATCATCAGAACGACTTCGATGTCTCTTTTTTCGTTTCTATCCACAGAATCTTTGTGAATCCATAGGACTTTCTACCTTCCATTTCTTAGTTCCGAACTGTTATTTCAATTCTTCCATCTCTTTCTTGATTTCATCCCCTTATTCAGTCAATTCACAGTCACGGCGAGATGGAAGGACTTCTATTGGAATCCACATACAGTAGCAGAGAAAATGAAATATATCTTTAGTTCATATATAACTAGTCAATATCTAATATCACATATACATGTCTTTCTTCCCTAATGTAAACCAAGCATATATCTTAATTTGAAGCGGATTCGAGAATCAATCGTTGAAACAACTACAAGAGTTCGCTTAGAACCATTCAAATACATATATATAGTTCGACTCCCCTCTTCAAATCAATAATTAATCCATTTTTCAAGAATCCCGTTTTTTGTAAATTCTTTTCTCCCTACCACTTTCTTTATCATTATTCCACCCGAATACAATATAAATGAGAAAATTAATTAGGGCGAATTACTTCATATGCATAAAAATAGCATTATTTGATTGATCTAAGTTCATGCAATTTATTATTTATTAAATATTTTCTTTTGGTTAATTGTTGAATAAAATCAACTGAAAGTAGAATAGTTTCTCGTGTTTTTTATTTAATTACACATGGTAAACATATATCTTATTCCAATTTTGATTTGAATAACAAGACTGGCTAACCAACATAAAGCGATTATTCGTTGTGGGAAGGTATGATAGTAAGTGGATGAAAGGGAATTTTAGGAAAAAGATCTTTTAGATCTCTTTCCCTTTTTTGTTCCTTTCTATTTTCTATCGTATTTAGGGTGTCATTGTATATTTCTGTTCCTTAAGTAAATTATCTTGAGCCACACATACATTGCTTTGCATTAAGCAAAAAAAAAAGACTATTTCAATGATGGCCCTCCATAGATTCACCTATATAAGCCGCGGCTAAAGTTGCAAAAATAAGAGCTTGAATACCACTTGTAAATAATCCAAGGAACATGACAGGGATAGGAACCACTGAAGATACTAAAGAAACAAGAACAACAACTAATAATATTTGGAATACTAACTAATCACATAATATTCAACCATCTGAAAAAAATCGAACTTTAAACAAAATTATTTTGATTCAACCATCTCTTTGTTTAGTGTGTTGATGGAACATGATAACACATTCATATTTCCCTCTGAAAAAAATCGAATTTTAAACAAAATTATTTTGATTCAACCATCTCTTAGCCTACTTGAATCGGATATTTGAAATACCAACTAATATTTGGAATACTAACTAATCACATAATATTTCCCAGTTATTTTTATCTCTTTTTTGAAATTCAGAAATAATAACCGATTCCATAAATCTATCAGATTTTCGAAGTAAGTTATTTATCTTATTATAAGTTATTTATCTTATTATTAATCAAGGATTTCTTATATAGCTATAATGACCCTCACAAATTGAGAATACTAATTTGTTAAGAATTAAGCGGATTGAGGATATAGCGTCATCATTCGCTTCATAAAATGTAACATGCATGAATTCTTCCACTATTAGAGTTCTTTTGTTGAAGATTCTATAAGCTTTGCTAGAAGGTGAATATCCAAGAAAGATTTCAATATCGGATTTTGAATCAAATTTTCCTAAATTTTCTTTTGTAATTAGGACAAGACATTTGCACCTAGATACTTTAAAATAATTGATATTGGGAACTTTATTTTCCAAAACTCATATGGAGTTTTGGTTTTCTTTCGACTTACCAAAACTCTATTAATAATGTAGCAAGCGGTGTTAACGGATTCGGCCTAGAAATATTTAGGTAAATTATTTTCACTTAACACAGTTCAAGCCATTTCTTACAATATGCAATTATTTTTTTCTACTACACCATTTTGTTGAGTTCTAGGTGCCGAAAAATTATGTTCATATCCTTTTATTTTACAAAAATTATCAAAGGAAATGTTATAAAATTCTGCACCATGGTCACGTCTAATTGATGTAATAGAGTATCATTTTTCATTTTGAACCTTCCTGTAAAAATGTTTGAATACATTTAAAACTTCATTTTTCAAGTTCAAAAACAAAACCCAAGTGAATATTGAGAAGTCGTCAACAATGACAAAAGCATAGTGTTTATCACTTCAAATTGCGGTTTTATTAGGTCCAAAGAGATCCATGTGAAGAATTTGTAAATGTTTTATGGTTGAAAAAAATTGTTTAGTTTTGAAAGAACTTTTTTCTTGTGTTTCAAATTGAAAAGCATCACAAATTATGTTCTTTTCAAATCTCAAATTTGGTAGACCTTTAACAAAACAATTTTTTGAGATTTTTGAAATTAATTCCATACTAACATAGCCCAATCTTCTATGTCATATCCAAGTATCATCTTTAAAACTTCATAATATTTTAATTCTTTTTAAAATTCAATTTTAATGATATAAACATATTTACTTCAGCTTCCTATGAACAATACCTCTTTCTATGTAGCATCCTTCATAAGGCCCCTTGATAAGGCATCTTGAAAAATTAAATCTAATATGATAACCTTTATCACATAATTGACTAATACTTAGCAAATTATATTTGATATTATCTACTAATAAAACATTTTCAATAGAAAGAGATGAATGATTACCAATATTTCGGATGCTAATGGTTTTTCCTTTAGCATTATCTCCAAAAGTGACATGACTCCCATCCTTCCTTTTGAAATTTGACAATAGAGTTTTGCCCCTGGTCATGTGTTTTGAGCAACCACTATCCAAGAACATATTTCTCTATAACTTTGTTGATACCTACAAGTCATGATTTAATTTTTGACTTTTGGTGCCCACATAACTTTGAGTTCTTGATAGTTAGTGCTAATGGATTCTTGAACCTAGGGATGTCAAATAGGCCAAGCCAGCCAGGCCCGACTCAGCCCATTACCTTCATGTTTTGTAACACCCCAAATTCAGAATCTTAAACCTAGGCGTGCTAACTTTTCTTTACTTAAATGCGGAAAAGAAATCATTTAAAACTTCAACCTTTTCATTTTCTATTATAAAATTTTACAAAAATTTTGATAGAGTCTCCTCTATAAATTGGACATGGCCAACCTGTAGAGGGACATCAAAACCATTTTAAAACATACATCTCAACTCATTCAATCCCAAACATCAACAGAACCATTCAATAAGTCCCCAAACTCCTCAACAATATAATTCCAAGTGAATAAACTTTAGCAAATGAAATAAGAGGTAATTTAACCTCTACTACTACACCAATACTTATTCAAAGCTAATTTCAATCAAACCATTAACAATAATAAATGAATTAAGGAATAATTAATGAGAAACTTAAATAAATTCTAATTTAACTTTATTTTCAAAAATTAAAGGTAAGTGTAGCCTGAGTCTGTCACCAAGTGCTCTCCTCGTCCCATCTAGCTTTCATCACCTGAAATATTGGGGAGGGATTGGGTGAGCTAAAGTTCAGTAAGAAAACTTCGTGCAAGTGATGCATACTTATGACATGAAATGTTTTAAACTTTGAAATATGTATCCCCATTCACTTTAACCTTTCGAAACTTTCGAAACTTTTCAAGCTTTCACTTAACATTTCAAAACTTTTACTTCATTCCATCGTGAGCTCACTTGGTGTATCTTCTAGTCAATCAGATAACAGTGGGCAATTCTTATTTGGAACCAGATTAACATTCACATTTCCACCGCAAAGCGGTTTAACATTCACTTTTCCACCGCAAAGCGGTCATTCACTTTATTCCACCGCAAAGCGGCTCATTTCATTCGGGTACGCCGGTCCCCCCGCGCCCCATTTCCCTCTCGCATCTTTCATGACATAGAAGTATACTCATTATTTCTTGAAAAATTTGGGATACATAACTTTTGACAAAATTTGTACTCTGACACATTCCTTTCATTAAAACATTTGACTTCCCCATTTCGATGCCAATGCATGCTTAATGATGCAATGACATGATAATGTGCATGCTTGAACATTACCTGAAATACACATACTTACATATGGTAAATCAAAAGCATTAAAATTCCTTAATTAACACGAAAGTCAATTAAGCACATAATTCCACATTGAACACTCAACTATGCTGAGAGAAGGGGAAGTTTACTTACTTAACGTCCTTAGTATTTACCGTCTTAAATTGTGTGTGGAAGTATCTTGGTTGCCCGTAACTTCAATGTACCAAAAGTCCTAATTATTTCCATTCGTCAAAACGTATAACTTTCAGTTCACAAACACATTCGTTATTCATTTTAATAATAATCAAAAATTAACCGAGATTAAAACTTCAATTTAACCCAATCGTGACTTTACATAATAACCAAAACACATAAAACAATATTCGAAAATAAGAGATAAATTTCAATCCACGTTAGAAACTCTCATCTTTTAATTCAAACTCAAACTAAAATATTTAACTTAACTCAAACTTTACCAAATATCAATTTACCATTTTAAACATTATAAAATCTGAATTTTACTTGTATGTATATGCATTACCCAAATCAAAAAAATTATATTTCTTACCAAAATTTAATATGAACTTCAATTAAACAAATTTATAATTTTCGAAATTTAAAACTTACCATAAAATCTTTTGCACCATTGAAAACATCAAAATTCCAAAATTGAAATGGAAGCAATTAATTAAACGATTAATGTCATATTTCCAAAATCTGAAGTTGATATACACATTCACACAATTTTCTCTCAAATTTCGAAAATCACCATTCCTAAATCAAAATGAAACTAAACATTTCAATTACACTAATTAATTCATAAATTCTGAATCTAAAAATTAGTCTACATAAACTAAAAAGTCTGAATTATACATGAGGTTCATATATATACATCAATATATGCTTACAACTCCATATATACATACAACAATTACACGTGTGTGTTGTGTGCGTGTTGTGTCGGACGTGCGTGCGTGAGTGCTATCGGAGGAGGGGGAAAATGGGATCCTTACCGGTGTTGGGGAGGTGGTCGCCAGTGAGAGAGGCGCCGGTGGTGTGAGGTTGTCGGCGGCAACGGAAGAAATCAAGAGGTAGGTGCGATTTTGGGGTGGCTGATGCGTGAGGTGCAAGGTGAGGGAGAGATGCGACTGAGATATGAGGGAGACACGATTGGTTTTAAGTGTTAGGTTTAAGATTTAATCTATTGAAATTTGCAATTTACTCCCAAAAGTCTCCTCCTCTATCTAATTAAGCCCATAAGTTCTATTTACTCCCCAATTGCCACTAAACTTTCTCTCTCAACTTTCAATTTAACAAAATAAATTAGCAAGTAGTATGCTTAGGCAAATAAAATAATTAATCACATAAAACCGCACGTAACCAATTTATAAGTTTTCTAATTGGTACATTAATCGAGACGACGTCCAAGTCCTTCCACTGCAAATAATTCAAATCATTAGCATAAAATTAATGAAATTTAAATTTATAATAACATTAACATAAATATTACGTGAAATTTAAAAGGTGTACGTAAAAATGAAAAACCGTATTACATGTTTGGTCTGGCCTGCTAGCCAGACCAGCACAAGCTCGTGTGGGAGATGAGCCGAGTCGGGCCGACTCGTCTCCCACACAGCCGACCCTTGTTCAGCTCCTGGGTCGGCTCATGGCTCATCCATTTCTTTTTTTCTCCCTAACTTTATAATACTAAATTAATTTAAAATATTACAACTTAAACCCTCCTCCTTTAATCCGGACTTGGAACCGGCTACATTTACTTTCTTGTAGGCAAAGTTAAAATTGTACATGAACAGAATGTTATGTGTACAATTTTTTTTTATTTGAAAGAAAGAATTGAAAATAAATAAAAAGAAAAATGTGTATATTATAGAGTAGCTGTAAGGATAATATTAAATAATTACTCACCAATACTATTGTTCTCTGAATTCCTCGGCCAGAATCTCACTTATCCTATTTTGTAACATTTTCTCCACAAACTGCCAATCCTTCAAACACATTAAGCTCTCCAATATGTCTTCTTTAAGCCTTGACCTATATTCAGATAAGACTCTACCACCTGCACTAAAAGCAGCCTTCGATGCTACAGTTGATACCGGAGGTACTAGTAGATCTCGTGCAAGCATAGAAACAACTGGGTATGTACACTCGTTTAGTCTCCATCACTTAAGAATGTTAAAATTATTTCTCTCGTCATCGTCTAACATGTTAAGAAGGTCCTGTGAGAAATATCTAGTTAACTTGTTTGGGATTTCATTTAAACTATTATATAAACTAGAGTCTAGAAGAATTAGAAGCACTAGAAAATGTATAAGAAGTTCCCTTCATAGTCATAAGATAATAAAGTAAATCACTGTCTTTATTTTGTATCACATTAGGGGTGGGAGAGATTCTTCTAACATTTTTACTTGATCTTTCGGAATTGATCTTGTACATTTGATATAAACATTTTTCAAAATCTGAGCATATTATGGGGGTTCCAAAAGTTAATTTATTTGATATTGCATTTATGGTGTGTTTAGTTCCCTCTAAAATTATTCTAGGGTCCATTACCGTTGCTAATGAAAACTAAGTGGGTAAATCTTCCCAATATTTTATAATTTAGTCTCCATTGCTACAATGATTTGAGAAAAAAATAGCAAATGATTTGTACTTGTTAAAATTATTAGCAATGCAATAAAAATGTTTCAACACTAAAGGACTAGTGGGATAATAAATATCGAATAATTCGTTTGTAGTATCGTAAAAGTGCTTCAAAAATATTTTAACATGAAATACAAATTCCCAATCAATAGGTAGCAAATCAAAATTTGGGCCGTGTAAGTGCCGATCATTGTAATATTCACATATTAAATCCTCAACATCTTGACAATGTTCAATCATTAAATAAGTTGAGTTCCATCTATGTTCTACGTATGTAACAAATGATCGTGCAGGCTTACCATGTTTTGCACAATGTGCATCAAAAGCTTGTTTTCTAGAAGGTATTATCATAATGAAATTGCAAGCATGCCTAATTTTTTTCAATTCATCTTATATAAGCTTAAGGCCATCTTGAACTATCAAATTAAAAATGTGATACACAAAACGAACTTGAAACAAGACTCTACCAAATTCAAGATTGATATGGTTAGCTAATCTATCTATCACTGCTTTATTAACAGAAGCATTATCTAGTGTAAAACCACGAACTCTACTATCAAAGTTAAATTCTCTAAGAATTGCAAGTAGTACATTGAAAATATTTGTTGCATTATGTGGGTAATCAATAACTTTAAATGGCATAATTCTTTTGTGCATTATCCAAGTATCATCTATGCAAATGACAAGTAACAGCTACGTAATCTCTATGATTATTGTCAGTCCACAAGTCCGAAGTAAATGATAAGTTACCATTATATTCATTTAAAGTCCACAAGTAGTACATTGAAAATATTTGTTGCATTATGTGGGTAATCAATAACTTTAAATGGCATAATTCTTTTATGCATTATCCAAGTATCATCTATGCAAATGACAAGTAACAGCTAGGTAACCTCTATGATTATTGTCAGTCCACAAGTCTGAAGTAAATGATAAGTTACCATTATATTCATTTACAGCATCTATAAAAATTTGTTTTCTCTCGAAATATTTAGCAATGCAATCAGCTCGTAAAGTAGTTTTAGAAACGGGTTTGTACCGGGTTGGAGATACTTCCGAATGAAATCCGTGAAATGCGAACTTTCTACAATTGAGAGCGGGAACTCACCACTCGATAAGAACATGACCATCCCATCCCGACGAGCTAGATCTTGGTTAAAGACCAATTAGTTAGACTCAATTGAACAAACTGTAGTTGTGATTGGTTTGCTTCAACCGAGTCAGGTTTTCGACATTGTTTGTAGTGTCTGTTGAGTGTGTTGTTTCCCACCCTTCTTCCAAGAGAAAAATCTGCCACAAGTTTTACATTGTGCTTTATGTACCATGTTTCCATCAACGTCTTTAGCCATTGTTCTGATCAAATCGAAAAAATTCCAATAGTTCACTTTTTTTGGCCTTTTTGGATTTCTGTTCGAGTCTTTCGTCGTGCTAGTGGAGCCGAATTCATATGCAGCAGCAACATCTTTATCAACAATGTCTTCTAAATTAATATGAGTTCTAGTATCTTTGGTCTTATTTTCCAAGTCCATCAAATTGTTGAGAATTGGAATATCGTTGAGAGCTGCAAATTCATCAACAAATTGACTAGAAAAATAACCATGAGATTGTGAGTGTGCCATTAGAAATAATAGAATTGAAAATTTGGAGATGAAAATGAAATATGAAATTTAGACAATATTGTATGAAATATTAATAGTGATTGAGGTTGAATATTGCAAATTGCAAATTGCAATTGACACTTGACTTGAGAGTTGACAAGAGGCTAGAGAGTAGTGTAATTTCTTGATATAATGTTAGAATTGAGAGAGTAGATGTAGTTGTGTAAATGTTTAGTAAGAATTGTAATAAATGTACTATGTGTAAATGTTTGGAAATGAAAAAAATAGATTAATATATTTGAACATAAATAATGTGATATCTATGTAAATGTGTTATGTGGGAAATGAAAAAATTGTATTAATATATTTGAACATAAATAAATGTCATATTTATGTTAATATGTTACATTGAAAATGAAATTTTGGATTAATATATTTGAAAATAAATAAATAAATACATGCTTTATAAATTTGTAAGTTAGAAATAAAAATTTGAATTAATATATTTTGAAAACAAATAAATAAAATCATTGAAGTTTTACTTCCTAATATATCAATAAATGAGTAGGTTCTTCAATAAGCATATTACAAAAATAATTAATTATTTTCTATCAACTTTTTACCATGATTAATATATTTGAAAATAAATAAATACATAATATATTTAAATGTTTTGTTATGAACAAAAATTTGAATTAATATATTTTGAAAATTAATAAATAAAATAATTGAAGTTGTACTTCCTAATATGTCAATAAGTGAGTAGGTTCTTCAATAAGCATATTACAAAAATAATTAATTATTTGCTATCAACTTTTTACCACCAATGATAAATTGGTAGAAAATTTAATCATTTCATCATTTTGACAAAAATTGGAATGTCTAAAAAATAAGGAAAAATAAAATATATTAATTAATATATTGAATTTTGAATAAAATATATATAAACAACATATTAAAAAATAAAGTTAATTAAAAATTATAACATATTAAAAAGAAAATAGGTGATAAGGTGGGCAAATTTTCAGAGAAAAACGTAAATAAAAGTCAAAATAAATTTAATATAAAAAATTTAATTAAGTACCAAACTTTGAGTGGCACAGTACACTGAGTGTATATGCAGAATTTTTTTATTTTGATTAGTTTTTCTCTTTTTTAAAGTTTCAAACGCAATAACATGTATTATGTAGGAAACGAAAAAATTAGATTAATTATTTGAACATAAATAAATGTCATATCATATCTATGTAAATGTGTTATATTGAAAATGAAAATTTTGGATTAATATATTTTAAAATAAATAAATATATGCTATATAAATTTGTGTTAGAAATGAAAAATTGAATTAATATATTTTGAAAATAAAAAAATTATTGAAATTCTACTTCCTAATATGTCAATAAATGAATAGGCTCTTCAATACGCATGTTAAAAAAATAATTAATTATTTTCTATCCACTTTTTAACCACACATATTTTCTCTCTCCAATTTTCAGACACTATTTTTTTACCTCAAAATCATAAATAAACAAGTTTATAAACCAAACAGTATTACCAAACGGAGACTTAATCATTTTATCATTCTAACAAAAATTGGCACGTTTAAAAAATAAGGAAAAATAAAATATATGTAAGCAACACATTAAAAAATATAGTTAATAAAAAATTATAACATATTAAAAGGGAAATAGGTGATGAGGTGGACAAATTTTCAGAGAAAAACGTAATTAAAAGTCAAAGAAATTTTATATAAAAAATTTAATTAATGCCAAATTTTGAGTAGCGCAATATACTTAGTGTATATGCAGCATTTTTTTATCTTGATTAATTTTGTCTATTTTAAAGTTTAAAATTCAATAACATTTTGTATTTAAATTTTATTTGAATTATTTTTTATTTGTTATGATTGTATAATCAAGATATTTTCAAAATTATGATTTAAAAATTATATATTCCGTGCATGGCACGAGTAGACAACTAGTATTAATAGTGATTGAGGTTGAATATTGCAAATTGCAATTGACACTTGACTTGAGAGTTGAGAAGAGAATAGAGAGTAGTGTAATTTCTTGATATAATGTTAGAATTGAGAGAGTAGATGTAGTTGCGTAAAAATTTGTGGGAAAATAGTGATATTTATATAGTAAAATAAGGAATTTAAAATATATATATAATGTACCAAACGGTCACAAATTACATTACTGTTTCACTCACAAATGTGGGACCGTTTGGTACATTACCGTTTCACTTCTTGACCATTGTCAAATGATAATAAAAAAAATTAAAAAAAAAATTAATGTACCAAATGGTCACAAATGTCGCGAGCCGGCCGGTTTCACGATCCGTTGGGCTTGTCCACGATCAGGTCTACGAGTATCACGAGCTGAACTTGAACAGTCCAACACTCAAATCTTCTATCTGATGCAAGCCCAAGTCCCTTTTTTTCACGAGCCAAGCTGAACTTTTTAACAAGACAAACCGAGCTGAACTCACGAACTGTCCAACCGGTATGCCACCCTACTTGAACCCACTTATGCTTTGTTGAAAAATGTAGTTTCTTTCTCACCAAACAATTAAAAGCCACATGTCTATTTTAATCACAAAAACTACATGTAACATCTTAATAAGAGGAAGACGATGTGGAAGACCCTGATAGGAATGATAGTACTTTGGGATAAACTAGGCTTTCGTGAGCTGAGTGTAGAGGAGTTTCACTCCTTGTCTAGTTTTAAGCATGATGGGAAGGATTCTAATTTACTAAACAAGTGCCCATCCTAAACATGGGAAATTTTAATCATTGATGCTAACTTTCAAGCTTTGAGTAAGTAGATTTCCCATTCTTTTCTGCCTTTAGCAATTGAGTTTTAACTTTAATAATTTTTCTTACTACATAGACTATGAGAGATTTTACAACACTGCAAGTCGAAGGAAATGACTAACCGTGCTAGAGAGTATGTTGACGTCTAGAGGGAATGCAAGTACTTGATAACCAACGAGAATTTATTCAAAGCCAGACACCTTTCTGACAAGTCGGAGTTCATTCCTCCTCAAAAAAAAAAAAAAGTTATAACCTTTATTGGTTTTGCTCCTTTATGATCCGTATACTAGTAGCTAATAACTTGTAATTTTGAAGGAAAAGGCAAACAATCGATGAAAGCCCTAAAGTTGCAAAATCAGGGAAGGCAAGACTTCTGCGGAGATCACTCTTACTGTTGCTGCCCCCAGTCAGGGTGAAAAAAGAAAGCCCTTGCTATTGAAAGAGTGACTATTGCTAAAGTTTCAAAGGTAATGAAGAACCTCATTTTAGGGGAAACCCCTCCTTCTAGCGCCAATTTGTTGACATAAATAAAATGACGCAGATATCTGTAAAATCTCTAATCAACTTCGCATAATAAAATAATGTGAACTATGATTAGGAAAAAGATTCGATAGTTCTTTGAGAGCATTTTAGTGTTCACTCATTTTTTCCATGTCCACTTATTATAATGAATCCTCTATTTAAATGCAAACTAGGTGTTTACTGTAGATAAAAAAGGATATTTTCATCATTTCCAAGATAATTAATGATGACTAGTTGCTAATTTCAGACTTTTGGTGGGTCCCCCGACCAAAGGTATGGTGAGCTATAGTTTGTCACACTTGCTGATTTTCTGCAACTGTCACTTCCTACAAATGCATGAGGTTTTTAAAAACTTACTTATGAGAGCCGGAGACGAAATCAATGTTCATCAAATGAAGAACCATGAAAATCACTTGAATTCAGGGATCCAAACCAAGTAGCAATTCTTTATCAAGGATTACAAAGAAAAAAAAGTGAAATTGGAGACAAATTAGAGGCTCAAACACAATTAAAATTCATTGTCCTAACAGTACATTTGCTTCCTCTCGGTTGAGATACTTAGCCCCTGTTCTCTTTGCTGTTTTGAGGTCGTTTTCTGTTTTTATTTTCGAAAACGCTAAAAACGCGTTCTCTTTACCATTTTCGAAAACGCATTTTGGAAAACAAAAAAAAAAATTTTACACAAAACGCAAAACGCATTTTGTGTGTATTTCGACAAAAAATGTCCAAAACGCGGAAAACGTGTTTTGGGATTTTTTTTTTTTTTTTATAAAGAATTATCTTAAGTTAGAACTAAGCTTAATATAAAGTTTTTATTTATTTATTTATTTATTACTTTTTTTAGAATTATCCTAACTTGGAACTAAACCTAAATAATTTTTTTTTTTTTTTTTTTGAGAATTATCCTAACTTGGAACTAAGTTTAAATAAAGTTTTATTGAATTCAATATCAACATTACAAAAAAAAAATAAGTGAGAATTCTTGTTATTATATTTCAAAAAATGCACTTATAAATGGACCCTGGTGGTTTTGAAAGAACTTGCATTTTCTGAATTTTAATAGAAGTAGAGCTTTTTCAAATCCCGAACCTGACCAAGCTATGTTAACATAGACTCTTAATGCTCAAATTAGTGTGTTGCATGTAACCATGTTTTCAGTGTATTGTGAAAGGAAATTTGAGTTTGAATTAGTAGTATTCTGCAAGCAAATTAATTAAAAATAATTTAAGTAATATTCTGCAAAATATTATATTTCAAAAAATGCACTGATAAATGGACTCTGGTGGTTTTGAAAGAACTTGCATTTTCTGAATTTTAATAGAAGTAGAGCTTTTTCAAATCTTGAACCTGACCAAGCTGTGTTAATATAGACTCTTAATGCTCACATTAGTGTGTTGCATGTAATCATGTTTTCAGTGTATTGTGAAAGGAAATTTGAGTTTGAATTAGTAGTATTCTGCGAAATTTCAAACAGAACGTGTTTTCCAGCTTTTCATTTTCAAAAACAGTTTTCAGAAATGATAAACCAAACGCGTTTTCAGCAAATTTGAAAACAAAAATGAAAGCAGGAAACACAAAATATTTTCGAAAATGAAAATACAAAATAAAATACAAACAGAACGCCACCTTAGGGTATGGGATTAATCAAGCCTCCTAACCGGTTAAACACAACGAATAATGAATACTTGAAGAAAGAACAAAAAAAAAATAGAAAAACCCTAGTTTAGATGGTAGAAGTTGATCTCAATCTTTTGTTGAACATGGAATACTAATCAACATGTTTCTTATCAACTTTCATGCCCTATATATAGTGGTTGAATCATCATTTATGAAAGTATACATAGGTTGGACGAAAATGACACTTTTTGGTACCTAACAGGTTGCATCCCACGAACATGCATAAGTTCGTCAAGCGATCGCTTGGTGTAACTTCTTGCCAAATGCTAGAATATTCTCCCAAGTGATCACTTAGCTTTAAGCCAGGTGATCGCTTGGTGATACCTTTTGACTTTATGGTTTCAAAAGTTTGTTGTCAAACAATCGCAAGGCCACATGCCCAATCGATCCTTAGGCATCTTTTGAACCTAGTTTTTTACCCTTTCGTCCCCCGCAACATCTCTTCGTGTCACATTTTCTTCGTACTTTCCTTTAACGGCTTAACCAATATTTGAGCAACATATTTAGAAACAAATTTTCAACATGGGGGAGACTTGTCGATTTATCTATATTTGGTGTTTCAATGCAATACACTTACTAAGTGTTGAGTACCGTGAGAATACTAAGTTATTTTGTAGGAACATAGTGGAGTTCAACTCGGTATACTCAGAACTAAAGGTGGGATCGCCATACTGAATTGTGAGTTCAAATATAGCTAAAGTCGGAGGTCATATATTTGGAGTAAATGTAATGGGAATAGAGCAAGCCTTACATGAAAGGTCTTGAACTTGACCCAACAAATCAACTGGATTTGAACTTGGACTTATAATTTGTAAGTATATCAACAATAAACTAGTAGTGATGGCAACGGGGCGGGTACCCCTCCCGCCTCGCAAATTTTTTTGAATACCAAACTCGCCTCACCTCTCGAGTTCGGAGAGGGTCAACCCCGCCATCCCATTAAACTTTTTTCTGTATTTTTCTTTTTTATTTACCATTTTTTAATTAATTATTCGAGGCGGTTTGGGTCGGTCCGGGTTGAGACGGCCCAAACCTACCCCGTGATCCACTTGGGTTCGCTTGAACCCGTCCTGCTAGACGAGTTTTTTTCGTCCCATTTGGATTGGGCCCTCAGTTTGGGGCAGGTCGAATTTTTGTCATCTCTATAAACTAGTTTTAAAATGTTTACAAAACACACTATAGACTCGGCAGGATGAGTATCTAAATGCTTTATTTCGCAAAAGTTAAGGACTCCTGTAAATTTCCACAATTATTAAAAGTCTGACAACTGAAAACGAGGAAAGAGAAATACTAGACTTACTAACAATATGTACTAATAACATACTAACAAACATAAAATAACTATTTTACCCTTTAAAAGTTAGGAATATAACTTATCTAACCAATACCTTATTTAACATATCATTTTACTAAGTTTAATACATAATAAAATTCTTGAAATGTTTTTACTAATTAGTTCACAGTTAAAAATATTATGCCTTTTTATGACCCTCATCTACTTCATGAAAAAAGAAAAGATCTAATTAGAAGTTTACATAGTGAATATTTAGAATTAGCAAGAACTGGAAGAGGTTTAAGTACAAAAGCTATAGAAATAAATGATGAAATTAGAAGATTAGTAAGGTAACATAACGAATGTCTTAGATTAATAGAAATAATTGAATCGACAGGAAGGAAATAGAAGTAAAATGAATATAGAGAAAGAGCCTTAAGAAGAGTTAGAAGAAGACTATAATATAATTTTACAAAATAAAAATTTACGATCCAGTCCAGTGTGGTATCAGAGCTAGTAGTTATACTTAGAAATTTATTTAGAAAAATGTCTAAAAAATTACCAATAATCGAACCTAGAGTATATAGTTATAAATCTAAAGATTTACCAAATAATAGCCATTGGCCATTAATAATTGAAACGTATGGAAAATTTATATCATTTATACTATTAGGAGAAGGAGGATTTGGAGAATATAAACAATTAAATTAGACAAATTTATTTTTAGTAAATAAATTAGTAATAAGTTTAGATAAAACTACAGAGCAAAACTTAGAACAAGCAAAAAACCCAAAACAATTTCAAGAAATTATCAATAATATACCATTAGAAATAAAACAAATTATAGAAATAACTAATGATTATAAAGATATAAATAAAAATATACCCACACAAATATTAGAAGTAAATCAATATGTAAATAACCTATCAAAACAATTAATAACCTTAGAAAATCAAATTAAGCAAATAACTGATAAAATAAATAAAATAGGGAATATGGTAGGAGTATATGAAAATCCAATATAAATTATAGAGCAAAAAACTATTATAGAACAAATAAATATGGTAAGAACAATTAAAGAAGAAGAAATAGGGAAAAATGATTTACAAAAAAAAAAAATTAGATAATATGCAACAAAATATCGAAATTGTAAACCAAAATATAACAAAAATATATTATGAACTGGAAAAAAGAAAACCTAAAAGAATAATAACTGACAAAGAATTTAAAGCTATCAATAGATTAGGAATAAATATGATTACTGAACAAATAGAAAAATTTATGCAAAATCCTAAAGAAGAGGTGAAGAAGATTACATAGAAAAATTTAAAATCTTAAAATAGAAGAAATTAATATGAATGAACAACAAAGAGCTTTAGTATAAGCAGGACAAAATCCACTAGAATATATACAACATCAGGAACTAACCAATTTAAAAAAAACTACAATTAATACTAATCCACAAAACACGCCAGAAATTTATATGAGTCAGAGACAAAACCAAAATTTTAGAACTAATAATTTTATACCACAACAAAAATATTACACCAAGCTAAGTAAAAATTATCCTATAGAATATACACCATGGAGAAGTATGGAAACACAAATTAGTTCAGAAGGAAGATGGTAAGATTTAGGATGTGTACAAGATGTAGATCATGAATTAGAATTATGGATGAAATCTATGGCAATGATGGCCTATACAAGAGAATTAATAGGAAAACAATTCCAATTAATATTATAAAATACATTTATAGGAACCACTGCAAGATGGTGGGGAAACCTAACAAAAACTTATATAGAACAAGTTAGGGGAAATGATCAAGATGAATTAGGAACTATACTTAGTATATATCTGCATTAAAAAAAGAATATACATTAGTAATAGACAGATATACTAAAATTAGCTTAAAACTAAGAAATAGGTATTTATTAGAAAATTTATCAATATGTGATATGTGTTACTTTAAACAATTTGCATGTGAATTTAGAGAATATTTTGAAAAAAGAATATAATCAGGAAACATTTGATATGGAAATTATGAACCAAATATTCTTTAAACTACCAAATCCATGGAATTTAGAATTATTTAAAGAATGGAAAAAATTAGAAATATCATTGAGTAATAATAGTCGAGGAGCAAGAATACAATTTATTGAAATACAATAGAAAGAAAAATGTATGCAAGCAAATAATATAATAAAATTTTACAAAGCAAGTAAAAAACCATTATGCTTTGATAAATTACAATATAAACAAACTCAATGGAAATGTCATTTACAAAGAAAATATAAGAAAAAGAAATATTATAGAAAAGATAAATTTAGAGACAAATTTAAAAAATTCAATAAATATAAAAATCCATATAATAAAACATTTAAAACGTATATAGTACCATATAAAAGATATTTAAGACAAAAACAAAACAAAATTAGAACATACCCTAAAAATTCTAAAAAATGTAAATGTTATTCACGTGTGGAGAAGTAGGACATATATCTCCAGAATGTTCCAAGAAAGATAAAAGGAAAATATGATGTATATTTCATTAATAGAAAAGGAAAATTACAAGCTATTACCTATTGAAAAAGAAAAAGAAAGAAATTTATGAATTAGAAGAGCATGAAGTAATAAATTCTATTATGGAATTAGAGTTTTCAGAAGAAAGTGAATCTAATGAATCTAGTGAAGAAGAATATTTATATGTAAATATGATTAGACAAATTAGTGAAGAAGGTACATCTAAAGAACATGAATACCAATTAGAAGAAAATGAAGAACAACTAAATGAAAGATTAATATTTAATCCTAAAATGTATGAAAAGATCTTAAAATCAAAATTAGCCATAGAACCAAAAGAAATATTTAATTTACCATTTTGGTAGAAAAATAAGGAAATAGCATATACAACAAGAAACCATAGTCACCCTATAGATATAAGAGATATTACAGGAAATACATTAATACATATAATAAATGAAGAAATTATAAGACAAGGAATAAACCTATTGAATCCTGAACTAAGAGGAAAAATAAAAATAAAAATAAAAACATATATTTAGGAGCCGTACAAATTATTGCAAAAGCCTATTTTAGAGAATGAATAGATACACCTATAGAATTCTATATTATAGATGATAGAATTGTAAGTTTAGTACAAGATGCTTTAATAGGAATTATAACAGGAAATTTAATGTACCAAAAAGTAAAATTTACAATACGACCAAACTTCAGCATAAGTATGGGAGAACAAAATAAAAATAAAGCATTAACATTATATTACAGATTAAGAAGAATAGATATGGAACCATGAAGTAAAACTATAAGTTTAACTATTAGAACAATATATGTTTTTATTAGTAAACATGAAGTAAAAATTAAGAATGCTACAAAAACACACATAATAGAACCCATATTTAAAAATTTATTGGAATACAAACCAGATAAAGAGAATCCAAGAATGACAATACCAGAAGATATAGAAATAGATTTTAATCAAGCTAAACGATTAGTAAATGTGGATAAACCATAAATAGAATCTTAATCTTAATCTTAATTGTATATAAAAGTAGAATAACCGTCACAAAAATACACACATAGTTTTCCGCCAAAAAAACTTTCTAAATTTGGAAATTTTTGCTAAAAAATAGTATATTAAATATTTTAGCAATTATTATTTTATATATGTCATTAATTGTATTGACATCCATGCTATGCTATTAATAACATCAAAATGTTATTTTTTCTATTTTATAATTATTCTTTTAATAATTATTGTATTATTTTGAAATCGAAATATATGTAATATGTCAAATTAAATATCACAGTGAGAAGTTTAATGCAAACTAAAAAGTGAGAGCAAATTGTAAATATATTGTCTGTAAAATCATATAAAAAATTAAAGGTAAAGTTTTATTTTTTATTTTTTATTTTTCCTCAATATTTAATTCATTTTAAGTTATATCATTTAAATCCTATAATATTATCTATAATTAGTTAACTAAATTCATTTTAGTCATAAATGATTAAAAACTGTTCAGATTTTTTCTCATCAAATTAAAATAAATAACAACTATACGAATTTTTAAGGCAAATCCAATTAAGTTGGATTAATTTTACAAACTTAAGATTTCTTCAATTCATTCATCATTTTAACATTATTTTTATTTATTTACTGATTCTGTTAATTTTATATTTTTCCTTATAAATTTAAATAACTAAAATATGTAAAAATATATTACAGATTTTAACAATTAGTTCATATAATTCTATTAAAAAATTGATCGATCAGTAATTTTTATTAAAATAATAATATAACAATATGAATAAAGAAATTGTCAGTATGAAGAAAGAAGAATCAATTAATGTAACAATATTTATTAAAATTAATGATTATTTTTTTAGAAAAACACTTGAAATTAATAATTAATGCTTAAAAAATCAAATTATACCCAAAAAAAAATAAATCTATCCTACACCTCTTTTTGAGAAGAATATGATGAAGAACAATATATGAAAAGAAAAGTGTCGATCTTAAGAGGAATATATAAGTTAAATTTTGCACATGTATTGTATGAGCCTAATTTTGTAGTTCAAAAGTTTTTAGAAAATTTAATTTATTGAATGTTAATTCCAGAAATGGAGTTGATTTGTTCACGTTACAATATCTAAAACACTTAATTCATTGTCAGTTTTCTCGTAAAGAGATAAAACAATTCAACGATTTACAATTTTATTAAAATATTTAAAAAATAATTATATGCCGTAAAAAATGGTAAAACTTTATTTTCTTAATTTTATTAATATATATAGACAAAAAGACTCACTATATATATTTTTTTTATATTTTCATTAATAATTTTTTTTATTGACATATAATTAAACATGCATTTAATTATGTTCAATTAAATGCATTGCATTTAAAAATTAAAAATTATTAATCATGCGAAGGATCTCTTGAGTTAAATTCCACGTTCGTGCACCACAAATCTTGAGGTTGATTTTCATTTTCGTTCATCATCAATATTGTTTAATTTGTTACATTTATTTATATATAGGACCGCATATATTTAATTTGTTACAATTACTTTATTTTATGTAAATTATAATATTTTGAGGGTTATTATTTCTATTCACGTTAATAAAAAATATTTGGATGAGATTTTTTATCCATTTTATACAACATATATTTGAAAAGTTGCATTAATTAATTTAAATTTGTGCAATTGTTTAAATATGTTTTGTCTATAGCAACTTTCATGTATCACGCGAGTGTGAGCAACTACAAACTGTACAAAAATGTATTATTTAAAGAGATTTTTCAAAATTGATGAGAATTGTAATTTATTTCTATTTTGAGTATTCATTGACAGTCTGTATCATTAATCAAAAAAATTATATGTTCAATTTTTTTCTTATTTTGTAATGATATTTACATCAAAATCATTTCATATTTTTCTTCCGTGCAATGCACAGGTATGATACTAGTTTGGAAGAAGATCAATTAGCCTAAGAAGAAATACTAGTACAAGATCATTACCTGAAATAGAAAATAGAAATGATTCAGGAAAAAAAATAATGACAAAAATACACAGAAAAATACCTAGAATGAATATATCAAAAAGAAATGATACAAAACAATTTGAAGTTATAATAGAAATTAGAATAAATGGATAATGGAAAGAGCAGAAAGTATTAATAAATACTGGAGCAATTGTATCCCATATAAAAGAAAACATAATAGGAGAATTAGAAATTAAAGTAACGAATAATTCAATTCAAATACAAGATTATTTTGAAAATATTCATCCCATGGATACCTTTGTAGAATTACCAATAAGAATAAATAAAAGAAATGAAATAATCATAAACATGTATGTAGAACATACATGAAAGGTAAATACAGAATCATTATTAGGAACAGACTTCTTAGAACAAGTAAAATCATATTACATAAAAGATGATAAAATGTTATTAACAATACAAAATGAGAATCTAGTTAGACCAAGGTTATTATGAATAAAATACAAAGAGGAAGAGAACATATTTATATATTAACTAAAATGAATTACAATGAATATCTCAGCAGAAATCATCATGTCTTGTTTGATACAGGAGCATCATTCTGTTTATTTAAAGAAAATGTATTACCCCCAGAAATGTGGAGTAATAAAAAAGATAATGAAGAAAGAGTCATACTTGCAGGATTTGATGGAAGCACAAATCTTATAACTAAAGTAGCAAGGAATGTTAAAATAAAAATAGAAAAATATGAACTACAAATACCTTATGTATATCAATTTGATGATATGCCAGGGGATATATTATTAGGAAATAACTTCATAAAACAATACTATCCAATATTTATTGATGAAAAAAGTTATACTTTTATCTACCCCTTGTCACCATATAGTAATAGCAATAAGAATTAATGATCCTTACTGCAGAGAAAAATGCCTCATATAGCAGCTCAGCGTGGTGATGATAGACAAAAATTAATACAAACAACACAACTTATGCCAAATAAAAATAGAATAAATCTAATACAAGAACATTTTGATCAAATAGTAATAAAAAATATTACAAAAAATTATTAAAATTATCAAGAGATAATCCTTTAGAAAAATGACACATAAATAAACCTATGATAGAAATTATATTAGAAAATGACACTAAGACTATTAGTGTAAAACCAATTAAACATACACCAAAAGAATTACCTAAATTTGAAATGCACATAAAAGAAATACTAGAAAAGAAATTTATTAGAGAATATAATAGTAAACATAGTAGTCCAGCCTTCATTGTAATAAAACATTCAGAACAAAAAAAAAGGAAAATCTAGAATGGTAATTAACTATAAAAGGTTAAACACTTATACAAAAGAATTAAAATATCCAATACCAAATCAACATGTATTATTTAACCAAATTAGAAGAAAGAAAAAAATTTCTAAATTTTATCTAAAATCAGGATTTTATCATATTATGTTAACTGAAGAATCTAGACATTTAACAACTTTTACAGTACCACAAGGATTTTATGAATGAAATGTGTTACCTTTTGGATTTAAAAATAATTCAGGAGAATTTCAAAGATACATGGATAAAATATTTAAAGATTATTACCATTTTATTACAATTTATATTGATGATGTTCTTATTTACTCTAAAACTAGACAAGACCACTTAAAACATCTTAATATTTTTATTGATATTGTAAGAAATAATGTAATTATATTATCAGCTACAAAAATGGAGATAGCTAAAGAAAATGTAGAATTTTTAGAATCTATAAATAGCCAAGAAAGAATAAAATTACAGAAACATATAGGTACAAAAATACAAGAGTTTGACAATCATATAAAAGATAAGATACAATTACAAAGCTTTTTAGGGCTTGTAAACCAGACTAGGAAATACGTGCCTAACTTGACAAAATATTTAATTCCATTACAAAAAAGACTAAAAGGAAAAACTAGGTGGACACCATGGTCCAAAGACGAAGAAGAAGAAGTGCACAAAATTAAAAACCTTTGTAAAGATTTACCAAAATTAGAATTACCCAAAAAAGAATGTGATTGAATTATAGAAACTGATGCATGTGAAACAGCATGGGGAGCAATACTTAAATATATTTATTCAAAAGAGGATGAGGAAATGATTGCACAATACACTAGTGACAGTTTTACTCAAACTAATTATCATATATATGAGAAAGAATTATTAGCTATAAAATTTGATATTAAAAAGTTTGAATTATTTATTGTTACTACAAAATTCAAAATTAGAACCGATAATATACAAGTCAAATATTGGTTAACTAAAGAAATTGATCCAACTATTGCAAATAAAAGGTTAATTAGATGGCAAGTAGAACTCAGCCATTATGATTTTGAAATTATTCATATTAAGGGTACTGATAATATTATTGCAGATTACTTATCTAGACATGGAAGAAATACTTAAGAAAGTAGAAGAAATTAATTTGTCCATGGGTCAAATGAATATCAACTATTCAAATCTATTCAACCATGTAAATACTTGCATGGCGCAGATAGTACAAATTAACAATGAACTAGATTTTTACAAATCAAGAGTTAATTCTCTTGAGGAAATGTACAAAGGAGGATCTCAATCCTCTCTAATGAAGAATTTATCGGTAGAACTCCCTATTGAGGAAGAAGCATCTAATGTATCAATTATTGGAAGTTCATCTTCCAAAGCCATTGACAAAACTATTAAACCATCTAAAGAGATTTTTTTAGAAGCTGTGAAGAAACCAGCAGTTTATACAAAGGAAATATCAAAAAAGGAGAAAGTCATGAAGAAACTAGAGACATTCTTGAAGAATGTGGAGTATCTAAACAAGAGGACAAAAGAAGGAAAAAGGCTAAAGACAATTAGCCATCAAAAAATCAATAAAGCAATTATTTTTCCAGGAGAAGAACCAAGAACATTCAGGGAGCTGTTTGATCAAGGACTTATTCAGTGCATCTGCCCTAATAAGGATATGAAGGAAATATCATTATTACCTAATTCTATCCAAGCAGCAGTTAAACCATACTTTGAAATTACCAAAGCTGAAAAGATTTATGTCAGGATTTACTCAGTCATTCTATAATTTATTGATGAAGAATTTCTAAGGGCAGAACATATTATAAAACTTGTAGTAACTAGCAAAGATATCCTTTCAGAACTAGAAATTAAGTCATTTAACAAAGAAGAACATATACAAGCTATTCCAGAAAAAAAAGGCATTGGGATTTAGAGTCATGTACACTGAATTAAGGATACCCTTACACAAACTAATGTTTGGGTATATGAATCTAATGATAACAAATTATTAATATACAGCATTGCAAGAATTAATCAAGTTAATTATCAATTATGGAAATTAAGAGAATATGCTGAGAATATACTTGTCAGCAATTTGGATATTAGCAAAAGAACCTATGAATATCTACGTCAATTAATGGAGGTAGAAATGGGTCACAAGTGTAATAATTATGGGGACCTACTCAACTACAATGAATATGAAGTTTATCTTGTCTGAACATGGAGTATCCAAGGCATGGAGGTCCAGACCCATGTAAACTTTAGAAAAGTAGTAGAAATTATTGTAATCTTATATTTACTTTATCTACTTTAATTCTTAGCCAAGTATGTAAAAGATAAGGAATCCTATTTTGTTCCTCAACTTTGTTTTTACCAACTATAAAAGGAGGAGTCTCTCTTCATTGTAAGTATCCGAAAATCATATTGATTTTTAGCAATAAAAATCTATATTCTCTATCTATTGTCTTTCTTTTCATTCCAAGTTAAAAATTTCATTTCATCAAACCAATCCATAAACAATTAACAGAAGGTATGGATAACTAAACTCCACATAGATATATATATGAAGCCATAAAATAGTTAGTAATACTCTATTTATTTATCAATCCATAAGTTTATTCTTTATAAATTTTTTGATAAAAGAGTACATTCAGAGGTAGGAAACGAAACTAGATTGTACTAAACCTCTTTGAAGTGTTTGTTTAAGTGTTAAACAGAAAGTATTGGAGTAAGTTTTTCGAGCATCCATTAATGCGTGAGTCTTTCGAGCAGCAACGATCTCCTATGGAGTTATGTTTAATACTTAGATAAATAATTGAAGAGTATTTTGTCAAAAATCTTTTAAAATCAGATTTACAAAGAAGCGTGATGAATTCATAGGTAGAAAGAAGTATTGTTAATTATTTATGGTGTATTATATATCGTCTTTATCATTGATATTATTAAAGCATTGTTGTCATAATTTTAAATTTATCATTTTGCTTATGATATTTTTTACATATGTTGAAATTTTTTTTTTACTATTCCAGGATTAATTATTGGAAGAAAAATTGAATTAATAGCTGAAATTTAAACATTTAGTTTTATAATTTATGAACAGAACCTCGTAAAATTGTTAAAAAGTTATAGAAAATTGTAAAATTTATAAACCAAAAAAAATAACCTCTGCCGCCGAACAGCCATGACAAAGCTTTACTCCATGGCTGTAGAACGTAGACGGATTCGGGTGGCTGGAGAACATGGCATGTGTCACCTCGTACACCCTCCCTGAACCAAACCTATTGTCAATCCACATTCATCAATTTAACTCTAGACTGTGGAATTCCATTAGACTGGAATATCTCCATTTTCTCCGGGGAAAAGTTCCGAAGTAAGGGTTCCTCTCCTCATTCCCTTTGTCTTTCAAGTTTCAAAATCTTTGGAGACTTCCATGCTCCATCCTTTCCCATTCTTCATCTCTGGTACACATTTGTCTTCTCTTCTTTGGGCGTATCTCCCCCCCCCCCCCCCCCTCCCCTTCGTTTGAATGCCTGTCTTTTTCTGTGATTGAATAGGAGTTGATGGATAATTGAATATGCAAGGAAATGTGGTAGAATTTTTCTCATTCATGTAAATAAAATTCAAATAATCTTACATAATTACGTTCAATTTATTTTTTTAAAGCAACTACTCTATTTGGGTCCTTTTGACACGCATCCAATGATGAAGGTACCCTAGATTCTACCAGGATCAAAAGCTATTCCCTTGTTTCTTTTATGTGAATTGATTTCCTCCAACTATCGTCAGATTAATAGAGGAAATAGCCATATTTGATTTTTGGTTTCTGGTTTTTGCCATGATGGTGTAGTGAACATTCAGAATCTTTGACCTCGCTTTGCTTTGTGCTCGAGAAAATGTCAGATTTTGTCTCAAGGATGCAGCATTCAAATTCTTGCTCAATCGTGGTTGTTTATGGTTAATTTTACAACTCTTATGCTATTTGATAGAGATGGGAACAATTTTCGTAAATGGTCGAGAAGAAGTCGGTGGCCTTCCGGAAGTGATTCTGAGAAATCATTAGAAGTTGCTCAAAGTAAAATATCGGTTTGTCAAATAGTAATGTAATTAGAATTAGGGGTATCTTTGCTCCCGAGGAAAAAAAAAATATCGGGGTATCTTCTTCAAACATTGAGTAGGTAAAAGTGAGTACAAATTGGTATAGAAATTCTGGTGGGGTGTAATGCTCCGAGATCATTTTGTTATAGACAGTTAGCCAGAATTATAAAGAAATTTGCTTTTCTGTTCAAATTACATTACCTTGCTACTTCTATATAATCCGTAACTTGGTTATTTTAGAAGCTACATATTTTCTGGGGTCAAGCATTTGTAGTCGACTATCTACTGTTTTTACATGCTAGTTATAGTCTTCAAATTTCTTCACAAATGAGTTCTATATCTCTGTTGATGGGGTCAATGCTAACGGATAATCACTGCCAGTTCAATTTAACCTTCATTCGACCCAAGTCTCCATTATGTTCTTGAACTGCTTTAAAATTTTTTCATCAGATTGGTCATATAGCTCCTCTTGCTCAAAGTTCAGGTTTTGAGATTTTCATTATTGTCTATGATTATACTTTATTATTTGTCCACTCTTTACCACTGCCATAATAATTTCAGCGGCGTAGGATGCAACGAACATAATTTAATTATCAAAGTTGTATGTATTACAATGCATAAGCCTCATTTACATAGGGCATCAAAGAACCTATTCTAAGTAGGAAATTCTAATAAAACCCTTGATAATATAACAAATACTAGAGAATCCATCAAATTTAGGTAAGAAACAATTACTAAAATAATAGATAGAGAATCAATTAAAATATTAGAGAATCTAAAACTCTAATTACGTGTACAATTTGAAAAGTCCTCTATATAATATATCTTCAAGAATATCCATCATTTCTCCCTGGATGAGAAAACTCGACTCTGACGAGATAGACTGCAACAAACACAATTGAATAAAAAACCAAATGAGTTTACCAAATGAAACCTTAGTTCTTAGATAGAAACCATATTTTTCTCTGGCGGTTAAGTAGGTTTTGCGAATAAACATTGATTTTTTTTAACGATCACATCAATTTTTCTTGGTGACTAAAAGTTTTTATTAATGCTGGCCGCCCTGATTGTAGATGACATTAGAAGCATTAGTGCATTACAAGGATGGCGGCCGTCAGTTTCAAATACTGGAATGATTGTGTGGATCCACAAGATTTAGAGGCAATGTGGATGGATCCTGATGTGAAAGAAGAATGGCTTAATGTTGGAGAGACTATGGGATCAAAGGTCCACCTCTCACGTGATCCAGATGGTCAGCCTTACTTAACGCAAACTGAGATGAAGGTAAAGCAAATAAATTTCTAAGTTATGTCACTGGCCCCAGCCCCTATTTGAGTTCCTTTTTGGACATGAGGATCGAAAAATGAGAGTCCAACATGGTCAATAATTTGAAGGAGTGGTATTACAATGAATTGCTCTATATCGGCTTCTAGAAATTATGATACTAAAGCAATTGTCAATTTCTCATCAATGTTAATTTAATTTCCTTTCTGTTGATGTTTCTTAAACATGTGCAGAAAATATAAATTCAATATGTATCGTAGAGTTTGGCCCATGCAATTAAATATGGTTTAAGATCTAGAAGTTTGGTTTTGCAGGCTGTGGCAGGAATTATTGTTCGAAGGCATTTTGTCTCCCAGATTGATTCGGTATGATGATCTACTTGTAGATAAGTAGCACTGCTTAGATCACTTGGTGCTATTATTATTATTATTATTATTATTATTATTATTATTATTATTATTATTATAATTATAATTATTATTATTATTATTATTATTATTATTATTATTATAATATTAGGTTTCTAAGTGACGTATCATTCTCGTATTCTCCAGGAGATGCTTTGTGCTATTGCTGAACTTGAAAGTGGTAGACAGCCGCTGGCCACACAGTATAACAAAAAATCTAAAGATTTCATGATGGGAATCATGCAAATCTCACCAAAAACTGGGGAGTGGCTGGTCAGGTACAAATTTCAAGCTCTAATGTTTATTGAGAAGATACGCCTCTTTAAAGGATTCAATTTAGTCATTTGTAGCTTGAAAAAACAAGTTAATTGACCTTTCTGCAGAGATTTGTCTTACCAGACCTATGAAGTGGACGGGAATTCAAAACTTCTATACAAGCCTTTTGTAAATGTATATCTTGGTGCAGCCTATCTTAAATGGTTATCAAACTTTGAGCAAATGTAAGTTAATAATGTCTTTTTCCTTTCATGCTCTATGTGCCTGTCTACAATATAGCAATTATTTGCTCACATTTTGACTAAAGATGTATATTTGCAGAGAAAGAAGTGAAGAATTCATGGTGAGGGCTTATAAAGGAGGTACCAAGAAGGCTATTCACAAGTCAACTTTACAATATTGGCAAAAATATCTCTCTGTCAAGGAAACTCTTCCGACCAGGTACTGGCTTTTGTCCCATGATTATAATATCCTTCAGGTCTTTCCATTGATGGGATTTAGCAATCAAGATATTCAGTCATGCCAGCTACCTAACAAGGATTATGCTTCTATTCTGAAGGACAGCCCCCCTTTTTCAACCCTTCAATGATAAAAGTTTTCTCCTTTAGCAGACGTATACATGCTGTGAACGTAATTGTACCGACAAATTTAATGTATACTTGCGATAGAGTCCTAAAGTTTGATGTGTCAAAATAATCCTATAGTGGGTCTGTGGGTGTTTTAATGTTTAAACCTTAACACGTCACTATTTCTGCAGGAAAGTCTTCGAAGTTGCTCCAGTGCCTAATGCTCCCTCAGCTTCTGCTACAGCTGTTTCAACAAGGAAAGGTATTGCGCTTGTGATAAACTTCGTTTTTTTTAACATTCTTCTCTAAATTTCTTGAAAGTATTAGGATAATTCATAATATTTACCGAGCTTTCATAATTTTAATGTAGAACTAACTCCGTAATTAACGTCAATTAGGAAACATTGAATGTTAAAAATTTAGCAAACACAAAATATTTTACATGAATAGTAGTACCTAGTTTGTTGTGCATTACTTGGTCTTGGTATTTTGAAAAATCTTAATTGTCTGCATATGAAAAGCTTCATTTTTTGTAATATAAGCTCTAATACTAGACGATGAAAGCTCTTGGTTGGACTGGGTTAGTGGGTTGTACATTATTTGGTTCTGATTAAAATTTGATTTTAATCTTAAGTCAAAGTCAACAATTAATTTTAACCACATTTTATAGGATCCATAATTTTTCAACCACACATTTCATCAACTTTTATCATAATCTACTAAAATTCTGATTTTAATTTATACCAAACAAGGGCTAATGTCAAGAGCTTAAATTCTACATTATAATACAGACGGGCATTTCACTTACTTTCTAATTGTGAAGGAGGAAACCCTGCAAAGATAACTTGGGACTCGAGGACCTCCCCTGAAGACATGGAAGAGATGTGGAATAATGCTAATGTAAGCAAGGAATGGATCAAATCAGGAGAGAAGCGGGGGAAAGTGCGATTGTCTCATGATACAGAAAAGAGACCTTATCTTTCTCGTACTGAACAAAGGGTGAGAATGCACTTTTTTTTTTTTTCTTTTTATAAATAGATAAGTTATGAATGTCAATAATACTTTTATCCTTCTGGGTGAATTGAAACTAAAAATGAATCAACTATGGCGTATTCTGATTCTTGCAGGCAGTTTCCGAAATCATTCTAGCAAAACACTTCAGCACAAGAGGAGTAAAACCTGTCAGTATTCGATTTTGTTTACTGAGAGGCACATAAATTTCTCTCGTTTACTGAGAGGCACATAAATTTCTCTCTCTCTCCCCCCCCCCCCCCCCCCCCAAACACACACACAAATCAAATAAAGAAAATATTGATTTAGAATGCTCTCAATCTTACGTATAATGCAGACTGTTTTGTGTGCTATTGCTGAAATTGTTAGTATGCGTTTCGTGAATGGAGTTGGACAACGTACAGGACTAATGGGCATCGACTATCCCACAGCACGTTGGCTTTACAAGTATGTTATTTCAACTGATTTTTTCCACACTGAGAAAGAAACGGGCTTTTTTTTAAGCACTGTTTGGCGGCTACTTAATGAGGAGAGAGAAGATTTTTTGGTGTTTTCGAGGTAAAATATGTTGTTAGAAATTGGAGAGAGAAAATGTGTATGGTTAAAAAGTGATTTGGAAAATTGTGTAGTTTAAATTGTAGTTTAATGATCTCATTAATGAGCTAGCCGAACGGAGTGTTAATGGTTTTAGCGATCCTTCACCATCAATACAGTTATCTCAGCCATTTATAAATAGGCACAGCCATGTAATTTGCATTGGATATTTTTTAAACCTGATTCTTTTTCCATAAGTTCTAAATATCGATCCTCCATTGGAGTTGCACTCTTTGCTGAATGTTGAACTTATGCTTAATAAAGCTTCCTGAATCTGCTGGATATGATGTTTAGGGACTTGGGCTACAAGGGTTACATGGTAAATTCAGTTGAAGATCTTACCAATCCTTTCGTTTCCATGTACTTTGGAGCAGCCTATATGGCCTGGTTATCAGAATACGAAGGAAGGTACACCTCTCGCATTTCAATATCCAAGCCTTCAAACTTTTCTTTCTTTCTTCGTTCTCTAGATTCCAGGACCTTTCACTTCTATTTAAAATATGCATTGGCAGGGAAAGATCTCCCCAGTTTGTTGTTGAGGCCTATATTTCTGGGCCACAGAATGTGAACCTACAAGAGACAGGTCCTCTCTGGCTCAAATTCGAGGAAGCACTAAGCCGCTATGAAAATACAAAGAAGTAAGTATCGTCTACATCGAGAGTTAAAAACACTAACGGTCGTTGAAACAAAAATGAAGTTTAGTGACCACGAGTTTATTTAAACCTCTACATTGTTCATTAACTCAGATGGATTCAGTATGCATGTTATAATTAATGACCTTATCTTTATAGGGAACAAAATAGCTGCCCCATATTGTGAGATGTGGGATTCTCATCCCATGTCTTGTGGATCCTGCAAGGTCACAAGCTTTTTAATGCAAGAGAGCCAACTTGTGAAAGAGAAATAAATATAGTACATATATTTTTATTTTTTATTGTGGAGGTGTAACTTTTGAGTACATTGTTGCTTATGTTTTCCAAGTAAAATCGTACTTATTTTGTGAGAGCAATAATCTGGCATTGTAATTCTGGAGGGAAGATGAAAATCGATGAACAATAATGTTTACTTTTGCCGTAATTAGTTTAGCCTTGGCAACCAATTTGTGAATGATTTATAAATTCACTTAAAGTGAAATATTAATTTCAATTACACATTGATGTTGATACTCATTTATTATCCACACACTAGTGTTACACTTGTATGATATACGATCATTTATTACTCATATATATCGAATTTATATGCTAACATATGAAATGAATATTTAGTTCAAAATGAAAAATCAAGTAATACAATTAAATACAAAAAAAAATTTGATGAGTACTGGAGTGGCCAAACGAACAAGGACCCGTTGCATGTGTCGCTGGGATCAATAACGAGGTTGAGGGCTAAGAAGATCAAACAAGCCATACAAGGATTTATGCAAGCTTGGGTGGATGAGCATTCAAGTTCAAAATTAAATGCTCTGCTTTTGACTCATGACATGATAGAAGAGTCGATACAAGTAATTTGGACTAAGAATCAAGTTCAAAACTAAGGTGTTGGAGATTTGAACCACGCGATTGCGTGGTATAAAATGAAGAGCGATCGCGACATGCACTGAAAAAGAGACCCGAGACATTTTGGCCTCTCCACGTGCGCGATCGCGTGTGTATAAAAATTAAGGGTTTTCCGCATTTTTAATTTTTTTTTTTTTCCGTTTTGGGCCCATATGTTGCGGTTTTGACCTATTTTCGTGAAAATATCTTTATTAGTTACTTTTCATTCATTTGTAAACACAACTTTGAAATTATTGATAATTAAAAAGGTGAGTTATTCTCTTATTCTTCTTTGTTCTTAGCGACCAAATCGAACTTATCAAAGGATTAGACAACATTTGTGGCGTTCACCCTTTGTAGTTCTTATCTCCGCATCGTAATGGGTCTTTGGTTTGATATATCTTGGGTTCTTATGTCGTGAAATCGGGGTTGCATTGTTATCGTCTACCAATTGGATTTGGGGCTTTCCGGTATTTCGAGTCTAAATTCCGCGTGTTCTTCGTGATCCCCATAACGAATCACATCAAAAATGTACAATCACATGCATATACCTTAATTTATTTATTTTTACAATTTGTATTCTTAAAGTTTCGGGAAATTTCTTTAAAGCTTAAAATGAGAAACAAAATTGCATTTATATAGGATTTGTAATGAGTAAAAAAATAAATATATCTGTGATATACAGTATACACTCAGAATTTTATTTAAACGCAAAAGGAAAAGAGAAAATAGATCGATGAATTGAATGCCCCGAAGACCCTACTAGGATTTAATCCTCCCAACCAGTGGGATTTTTGGCATCAATCCCATTCGTACCATAAATAGTAGCAGGGATTTAAGAATCTTTGTACTTAACCCCTAGGTACAAGGTTCGATCCCTGTGGAAGGCAAAAATTCACTTCCTGAAAACGAGACTGGCAGCCCTTGAGGACCAGGACGACCATGGGGGAGTGGAAAGACCATGAGTACGACTCGAAGAAGGCCCCGGTGAGGGAGCGGGGTCGTTGCAAAAAAGACGCATTTTTTTATAGCGTACCCGGTCCTCGAGGATTTAAGAATATTTGTACTTAACCCCTAGGTACAAGGTTCGATCCCTACGGAAGGCAAAAATCCACTTCCTAGAAACGATGCGGCATCCCTTGAGAACCAGGAGGACCGGGGGGGAGTGGAAAGACCATGAATACGACTCGAAGAAGGCCCCAGTGAGGGAGCCGGGTCGTTACAATCCATATGCAATTTTTGAAAATAAAAAATCACAAAAAAAATCGTGTAGATTAATGTCATATTTTAATTCATGTAATTTCCATTTGAATCTGTGTAGATTAATGTGATATTTAAATCCGTGTAGATAGTATTGAGATTATAAAATGCTTTATTTTTTGAGAAATTTGAAAATAAAAATGTTAAAAACAAGAAGTAAAAGTAGAAATCATGTAAATTTGTATTTTTAATAGAGTTAACAATAACTCATAAAAATTATTGAAATCTACAGTCATTTATTATTTAAATGTATAAATTGACATTTACTAACCAAATAAATATTTAATAATTTGGACCAGTTATGTTGTTTTTGAAATTTTAATACTTATTTGCATTTTATAGTTGAATTGATTATGTAAAAGTATTAAAATTTTACGAATATTTATCGAAATAGATATTGCGGAAAGCAACTTTTTGTGCGTCACATGTGATAAATAGCAGTACTAGTGTGTGTGTGTGGTATCATCATCATCATCATTATTATTATTATTATTATTATAGAAGTAAGGAGAGAGAAACATTAAATGTCACTTCCCACCAAAATGTACTTACAATTTTTGGAAACAAAAAACTAAAATAAGGTAATATAAAAATTCGCGCATGTTAATTCCTATTTAAATTCATATTGATTAATACAATTTTCATTTAAAATTGTGTAGATAAATGCCGTATTAAAATTCATATAAATAATATTGAGATTATAAAATACTTTATTTTTTTAAGAATATTTGATAAAAATTGTTAAATACAATAGGAAAATGCTGAAATTATATAAATTTGCATAGAAATTATTGAAATCTACGATCATTTATTATTTAAATATATAAGTTGACATTTACTATCTGGATAAGTTTATATTAATTTGATTAGTTATTATGTTGTAATAATAGAATATTATTATTTTATACATTTTTTTTTTGTTGATTATGGAAAAACATTAAAATTTTACAAATATTTATCGAAATAGCGTGCATCACGAGATGTGAATACTTACTAGTAGTATATTAGTATTAGTATATAAAAGTAGAAGTGATGATATAAGCAAACCACTATCCTTCCAAAATGAACTTTCAATTTTTGAAAATAAAAACTAAAATAAAATAAAATAAAAATCGTGTAGATTAATGTCGTATTTAAATCCGTGTAAATAATATTGAGATCTTTATAAGAGTAGAAGATAGAGAAGCATTAAAAGCCATTTTCCCGCAAAATGAACTTGCAATTTTTGAAAATAAAAAAACTAAAATAAAATAGAATAAAATAAGAATTCGTATAGATTAATATCGTATTTAAATCTGTGTAGATAATATTGAAATTATAAAATGCTTTGTTTTATGAGAGAAATTGAAAATACAGAAGTTATGTTAGTTTACATTTTCAATTAAGTAAACAATAACTCATAAAAATTATTGAAATCTAGATCATTTATTATTTAGATATATAAATTGACATTTACTAGCCAAATAAATTTTTAATAATTTGGATTAGTTAGATCATTTTTTAAATTTTAATAATTATTGTAATAGAATATTATTATTTTATGCATTTTATATTTGTATTGATTATGTAAAAGTATTAAAATTTTATGAATACTTATCAGAATAGATATTGCGAACACACATCCATGCATCGGGTACTGTATATACCATTATGTAAATATATAAAGATTTCGTAGGATTTGTTGCTATTCCTCTTTATAAAGGTTGAACCGCAACCTTGACGGTCCCACCTGTCTTGAGCCTTGGTGAATGATATAAATTGCAAATTATGCCTCCAAGAGTAAATGGTGGAAAACTGCTTGTACATTTATACTTACCCAATGGTCAAATCCATATTCCAGGATTCGAATCTTGATGCGACAGCCTCAAACAAAGTTGGGATTTTTCCACCTTCCTCTTTTATCACTTGAAGATGTGCCATGGAGGCGCTATTCCTCTTTATAAATTTGCCAAATGGAGGCTAATTACTTTATAGGGTGCTCTTGATTATTATAAAACTATCACTTCAATGTTATAAATGAATAGATTTTTGTGAACCTTTTTTGTCATGAGACAAGTTTAGACTAAAAAATATGTTAACTTTACAATTTGTGAGATGTGTTTAATTAGTTCCAAATTAGCTAGAGTATTTTGATACAAATCGTAATTAATCTACACTGACTTAAAAAGTACAGATAGGGAGAATATTTGGCTTAGACAAATTTGACCTCACATATTTTTCTCTATTCCATATATACCCTTTTCTACTACGCGTAACCTTTTCTACTACCTGTAAGCCGTAACCCATTCATTACACACTCAAGAAACAAAACGTCAAACCTGTTTAAAATGGAACATTAGCAAAACCAGAAGAAAGAATTCCTTCACATGCTCTCCAACGTTGCCTCCAAATCTTCCAATTCTCTTCGGTCTGGAGATCACCAACGTTAGATCTACCGGCGAAGAGAGCCCTAGAAACTTAAACAATACTAGATCTACCGGCGACCACTCCTTCAAGAAGATCCGTCAAAAAAATTGATTTTTGGGTTTGTTTAGATTTATCTATTTTGGGGTTTCTGAAGTTCCATAGATTTTTTTTATCCAAATGTTTGAGGCTTGAGAAGTCAAATTTTTGTGGAAGTGCTCTAATCTAACGTTTGTCGATTGCTAATTTTGATTCATTTTTTAGATGTTTTCTGGATAAATATACAGCCCAATCAAAGAAAAAAAAGGTATTAATTCTTCATTTATTCACATCGTATCTAATATATAAATATGTCTGCTATTTTGTATTATGGGAAAAGTTTCTTAATGTAACTTAGGCTCAGTAGTTTGGGTTTCTGATGTTTGTACTTAATTTTTCAAGCTTAGATTCCACAAAAAAAATTCATTTTATTGAAGGTTAGAGTGGTGATTTTTAAATATCAGGGTTGATTTAATTTCCATGGGATGAAAGAGTCACTGTGAATTAAGGAGTTAATGTATATTGGTAGTAAATTTGTTAGGTGGTTCTATGTTTTAGTTGTCTGGTTGGAGGTCTTTTATCATTGAGATTTTTCCCTAGAAAACATTCTTAGATACCTGATTATAGTAACAATAAAGGTGCATTGACTTCTGTGAGAAATTATCCAAATCTTTTGTAATTTGTAATGACTGACCAAGTTTTGTTTTCTTTGTTTTTCATTGCATTGCTAGGCAGTGAGAATATTGTTAAATTGGATTTTTTTTTAAAGGATCGAGTTTAGGAGAGAGAGTTAAAAATAGGTCCCATTGTATATCTACCTTGATTGAAAATTGATCTCGTGCAGCTTTCGCTGAAAGGTGGTGTTTACAATGTGGACCTGTAAGGTTTTAAAATAGATAAAAAGTGAAAGTAAAATATAAGTAAATGACCAAATATAGGAAGGAGTGAAACGTTTCTTTGTTTTTCTAAGTTTTCTTGTCACTAAGATGATAAATTGAGTTCTAATGTTAATTTATACTGGGTAATTTGTTAGTTCTATGATAGCTCCAGATTTTTTTAACAGCTCAGAGATTGTTGATAGTTCAGCCATCAAAGTGAAACTTTCTGACACCTACTGGTTTAAACTGTTGATGGGCATTACAATTTTTTATTCTTCAAGTAAAAAGTAGTCATAACTATTGCTCTTCTTAAATTTGTATCAGTTTAACACTCAAGTAGTGGCCATCTGATTTAATTGTTTAATTAGGCACTGAGGAGATCAGATATGCAGTTGGAAAGTCAGGAGTAGAGTTCAGAAGGGAGATGCTGAGGAACTCTGTAGCTATATGTCAGTTAATTCATTACAAGGGAGTGCCAGATCCTTTGAAAGATGACGCATTGAACAAGGCTATGCTTGAAACTGAGTAGAAAGGATTATCTGCCACTAAAGATAATAGACTTGGTAGTCGTATACAAGATTTCGGGAATACCAACTTTGAAATGCCATTAGAAGATAAGAAGTCCTTTCTTACAGAGGTGGTTGACATTGGAAGTTCTACTATCAAGCTGGGTTTAAGTAATTTAACACAATCTCCATCCCTCAAAAAGAGTTCTAAGATTGGGAATTACGGGAGCTCGAATTTTCGAAGATCATTGACTAGAGAAAATGATAACTATGATCGATATGAAGGAAATGCCTCTCATGGTGAAACTCAGAGCAATGCGCGCGTCTCAAAGTATGTTGGTTCTTGATGGAAATTCATTTCCAAAATTCAGTGCATCCCAAGAAAAAACAACTAATGGAGATTCTACTTCGAGTTATGGTGAAAAGGCTCGTGAGGAGAAATTGTTCGAGACCATTGTGACGTTTGGTGGAGTTCGTCTACAACCAACTCAAGACACACTTCAGGTTTTCCTTGTGGAAGCATCAAAATTGGATGCTTTGTCATTAGGGCATGCTTGAGTCGAAACTTCAATCACCTATGTGGCAGCTTTTCTCTCTTATTGATTGTTCTGTTTATGCATGTATAGTAGAGTGACCACCTACACAATTATGGAGACATTATTTGATTTTATTCCATAAAATGATATGTCAGGCTAACAAAATAATATAATGGAGGTTTTTATTATATTTTCCAGCATTGTTTCTTGTGTCAGGTGTACATGCAAGCCATATCCATCCTTGAGGCAATTTTACGAAAGGCAGATGATGAACATTTTTCTGTTATAGCATCTTATTTTAGTGATAAACAATGATGTGGTGAAATGTTCTAAATCTCCTCAAGCATCTTTGTGGGAGAAAGCAAATAAGTTAATATTTTATAATTTGCTCTTTTCCAATTCCCTTCATGTGTAAATTATAAAACACGAAAAAGATTAGAAGAACAAAGAAAAAGTAAAAAAAGTCAAAGTCAAAATCAAAGGGAATGAACGAAGAAGGATAGGGTAATTTTTTAAATCTTGGTGTTCATACAATACCAAGGGACAGGATCAAAGCCTGAAGGATCACGACCCAACATATAGTATTAATCCAGAAGGAGGAGATGGGAAGGAATTAACTGGGTGACCAATTGTTAATGATTTAGTTGTTTTGAAATTTTTTCCGTTTTACTCTGTCTCCCAATTTACCCAAATAGTTTGTCCACTTGATTTTTTATTATTGTGTTCCCCCTTCCATAAGAAAGGGAGGGTGGTTTAAAGACTAACCTTGTTTGGTCAGGAGTTCGAATTCGGCCCTTATCAAGTTAAAAGGTAAGCCTTGATGAGATCCCGGTCGGGGAATCTCGTTAAACAACGCGGAATAACGAAATTAAAACCTAGGAAAGATCTAGATCAGATTTAAACACGAAAATAAACAAGAATTAAAATACTGGAAAGATAAAATTGACGATAGGACATTGACCCAAGATTCACGACGCAAGAAATTGACGATGCTAAATCAAGATCCAAGGTTTTCGAAACACCACAAGGACTTGTCAATTTTCTTGATAAGATTCTAATTGGAAATGCCACAAATATTCTCGCGAATATTTGATAAGTTGGATTTGTTCTCGAAGAACACCAAATGGACTCCTCAACCTTTAACAAGAGAATCATCTCTTAATTTAATTCATAAACTCAAACTTAACTGTTTTTGTTACAATCATGGAAAAGAATATATATAAGCAAAATAAACTAGTTGCTAATTTACTCAAAATATAATTCTAATTAAACTAGAATACTAAAATAGGCAAACAATTAATTAAAAACGGAAAAATAATCAAAAATCCCCTAAAATCCGGAAATCCTCAATTACGGTCGTGATGAACACTTTTACGGCCGTAAATGGCTTTCTTTTTAAGACTTACGGCCGTGACCATATTTCTTACGGCCGTAACTATGAAATTCTGCAATTCTTCATCTAAACCTGAGGCGGAGTTACGACTGTGATAATAACTTTTACGGCTGTGATTATAAGAGTTACGGCCGTGAAGGATCTTCATTACGACCGTAATTACCTTTCTGCCCAAATAACTTCGATCCCTCGTCTCGTCTTGATCCTTTCGCATTCTCGGCTTGACTCCAACATGAAACTTGCTCCGTTTTGCACGTAGATCACTGTCATATTGCCGATGGCTCGACTTCGCCCTTCGACGCCTGGTCCGGATCATATCAAGCCTTCACCTTGCACTTTGAGAGGCATAACCTACGATTTACATCTTTCACCAAGGTTCAGGGCAGAGTAGGGCAGGTGGGGGCCCCTAAGGTTGGGGTTCAACCTTTTTTTTTTCTTTTTTCTAATCCCCTCCAACTAACTCTTCTCTTTTCAATTTACAATTAAAGACCGGAAACTTTAAACTAAGCTTTTTAATTCGCTTTCTTAATAGGTTCTTGAAGGAAGATCTTACCGTTTACAGCATCCCTAGGCGGGTATCATTAATCGTTCACAGGTAGATATCGATAAAAATGTTTTCATGCATTTGAAGTTTTCTGGAATCTGTTTTCCCCGAAATTATAATCCAATTTTTCCTTCAATTTATTTGTTTTCTTCTTGTGATGATGCTTGTTTTATTTATTCAGTATCTAGATATGATTTTTCGTGGCATGATGCGGAGCATCATCAAGAAACCTTGGAGAATTTGAAGGAAGCTATCAAGAGTACTAAGAAGCTATGTTTTGTATGTATTTTGGCATTATTTATTTTTTTTCCCAAAAAATTCACTTTAATTTGATTGGGGCTTATGGATTTGTTTCTCATGTTTTATATGAAAAAATTTATATTCATTTTGTACTATTGGTTCCTGGAAAATTTAAGAAAATTAAAATATGAAGTCATGTTTGAATTTTTTTGCTTCCATGATGTCTAGAAGAGGTTCGTATACATGTGCAGTGATGTACTACCATCTATGAAATCAACATAAGTAAAATATAAGTGGGGAAATTGGCATAGATTTTTATTTTCTTTCCCTTTTTGTTGCTTGTTAGGAAGATTTAAGAGAAAACTTTTATTTTCATAGATTACAACAAAACAATTTTTAACAATTTTTAAATTACATTTAATTTTCTTTTATCCTTTTATTATTATTTATTATTATATTTGGTCTTTTCAATAATTTTTCAAGTTTTGTACTTATTTATTACTATAGTTTACATTTTAGATTTTTAACGAAAAATTATGCTATAATTTTACTTTGTCCTTTAATAATAGTTTATTCAAAATTTTCACATCACATACATGATATCACAGAACTTTTAATCATATATATTCTATTTAATAATTTTATTTTTCTTGTATCAATATCATTCAACCTATACTTAAGACGTGCAATGCACGTGCTTAGTATTAGTTTAACAAGTAAACAATATAGATTTAGCCATTGTTTGGTATTGATGAAAATCTAAATTTTTATCAAAGTAAATAATTAATTTTAATCACATACTTTATGAGACGTATAATTTTTCAATCATACATTTCATCATATTTTATCAAAATTTACTAAAAATTTGATTAAATCGTGGCTTAGAATATTTAATAAATAAAAAATATTTGCAAAATATAAAAAAGGTATGACCTTTCATTTGGCAACTTATCAAGTTATTGACCGTCCATAAGCCGTCCATAACCCAAATTATTCGCTTCTTTTACATTTTATAATATATAAGGTTTATTTTAATGTTCAAGATGTCGCCGTTGGGATAAAGCATAAAATAAATATTAATTGATTTTCAGTATTATTGATATATAAATAAATAAATAAATACCGACCAGGTGTTCAATGGATAAACATCAACTTTCGGGTCGTATTAAGCAACTTGAGAGTTCATGAATTAGCACTTTACACGGACCAAATTCCAATTAATCTTTTTATTTGCCTAAGTTGTCTTAAAAGATAAAATTATACAAATCATGTGAACATAACTTCATAAATAAGTTTACATGTGATACAATGATATATCCAAATTTCATTTGTCATGAAAAAAGCAAATAATTCACAAATATCTTCATTTTGCCTTGTTTGATAGCATTTATTTTGCCAAGAAAAAAATTTCCTCCTTTTGAGCCACGTAACTAATTTGATGTGGAAAGGAGGAATTCATTTGCTTAGGTTTGCCATGTTACATGTTAAATGATTTTCGTCAAGTTTGATCATTTTTGTTATTGTTAATTGACTTATTTTTTTAGAAATTAATATTATTATTATCAAATACAAATTTATGAAAAATAGTTTTTTAAAATTAAAATAGCTAAATTTTTGTTTTATTTTTCATGAAAAATAATGTCAATCAAACAATAAAGTTTAATTTTTTTTTTCACTTTTTCCACATATAAAATTAAACCAATTAAACACTTCCAATTAATATTTTTCGCAAAAATAATTTCTAGACAACTCAATTCCCTGAAAATTATTTTCATTTCATTGATTTTTCATATTTTCAATCAAACAGATCCTTAATCTTTTATTTGCCTTAAAAGATATAATTATACAAATCATGTGAACATAACTTCAAAAAAAAATTACATTGTAATACATACATACATAACATGGCACATTTACGTGTTTTATATATAATTTGACTAATATTGTTTGATACTGTTGATGATAGCATGTGTGTCCCAAAACATATATATTGTCCTAGGTTTGTCTGGGCTCATCTCCAAAAATTCGAGTTCTCGACCTTAAAAAATTGCACTAGAACAACTAACAATGCACCCCCCCCCCCCAACAAATATCATAAAAAATGAATAATAATAATTAATTTTCCTTCGCACGTAATCCAATTCAACCCATTAAAAATGTCATTATTATGTTCTAAACTAGTAAATTGGTAACTGTTTGTTAAGCTCAGTATATATACTAACTACACAATAATAACAATATCCATTGTTTTAAATTTCCGTATTCGCGTTTTTGAATAATATAATGGAGATGAAATATTCGACATGCATATAAAAATTATTATACAGGCTACAAAAATCAAACCATGTGTAGTAACCCACCTTACAACGATGATAGTCATGAAATATGGTATATTTCGTATTTCTTGGATTAATTATTTAATAAGAGTATTAAACCATTAGAATACATCCCTTAATGTCAAAAATCTTAAAATAACTTGGAAACTGGATTTAAATACTAAAATAATCATAAGTAAAAAAAATTAGTATTAAAAAACTAAAATGAGAATTCAATTGTAATTTTAGTATAATGCAAAATTCCCTTGTCACATGCTAATCATCACTATCCCGTGTCTTAAAGTGTATAATATTTGCAGAGAAAGACGAAATACCGATAAACCGTAATTCAATAAAATATATACTTTTAATAATGTTGAATAGATTGTTTTAATTTCACTAATGGTCACTGAAGATTAAGAAAAACTCCAAATTGATTGTTGAAATTTTTTACGCTTTTAATAATGTCGATTTGAATGTATTAATTTAATTTCATCAAAATTATACAAGGTTCTACAATTATCATTCATTAGCCTAGTTAACATCATGTAAGGCCTGGTTGCGTTGTTAAAGGAGCGATTTGGAATTTTTTTGTTTAAGATGTGTAACTTCATAACACGAATACGAATATAATGATCTTGCGTAAATGTCAAGATTAACTAACACCTATCTAATCTAGAGCTGATGTCGCCAAAGTAGGACCAATTATGTAACATTATTTAATTTTAATGGAAATTCACCAACACTTGTTAAAGTTATCGTTCTTTTCTGGTGGCCTTGTTTTTTTGGTTTGTTGTAACCTACTGCTTATAACGATAATAAAATTCGATAATGCCTCTGTTTGATAAACGTTTTTTTGTTTATAAATAAAAAATGTAATGTTTTCGAGATAAAACATGTGATTGAAAAGTGATTTATAAAAATGTGTATGGTTAAAAAGCGATTTGAGAAAATGTGTTATTTATAAATTCGTTTTACCAAATGAAGGCTAAGTTAAACACAGCAATTAGAAAAAAATTGGTTGAAGATGTGAAACTTCTTGACATGGACATAATGATCGTCAGTTAATGTCAATGATTGATGAACAATCGTCGAATTTTAAATTGAGGCTGCTAAAGTAGTGACCAATTATAAAAAAAATATTTCAATTTTAGTGACACATTCGTTAGCACTTGTAAAAGCGATCAATTCCTTCTAGCTGGCCTCATGTTTTTGCTTTATATCAACGATGAGAACTTTCGAAGTCGAACCACCCATTCTTTTTATTACGAAATAAATTCTGAAATTGGACTGCTTATAATAAATGATGAAAAATACGATTGGGTTAAAGGATCGATTTGGATTTCTTTTTGTCGAAGATATGTCATTTTATGACATTGACATAATGACCGTTACTTAATGATTAAAGAGTCGTCTTATCTGAAATCGATGCCGCTAAAGTAAGACCAATTAGGTAGCATTATTGTATTAGATTTTAATCATTTTAGTGAAACGTTCAGCATTTCTTGTTAAAGATATCAACTCCTTCTAGACGATCTATTTTTAGCTTCAGATGACATTATGAGTGACTTGGAAATTTTTGGTTGAAGATGTGTAACTTCATGAAATGGACATGATGATTGTAAACTAGCGTCAAGGATTAATGAGCCCCTGTTGGGTTTGGAACTCGTGCTGCTAACATTATCTAATTCTAGTGACACGTTCATCAACATTTATTAAAGCGATCAATTCCTTCTAGCGGGCCTCGTCTTTCAAATTTATCATGACATTTTTACTGCTTATTAATGATGAAAAATAAAATTAGCTTAAAAGGTTTGGAAATTTTTTGCCACATATATGTAATTTCGTCTCTGTTTGATAATATTGTAATGATTTATAAACTGATCTATTTATAATTTTTTTATTCTTTCTTCTATTGATATGATTCTTTTATTATCATTCTTCCTTATTTTCTCCTTTAATTTATCTATTTTTTCTATAATCCAATTTTATCTTGATTAATTAATTCTCGTGATTTTCTTTGAAATTCTTTTAAAATTTCTTCATCTATATTTTTAACTTCTCCTATCATATCTTTTAATTCTTTAAATTGTATTGTTAGTTTGTTTTGAATATTTTGTAATTTTTTTTTGATATTCATATCCTGTATATTTAATTGTTGTAATTCTTCAGTTGCCAATTTATCTTGTATGTTTATATTTTTATATGTTTGCCATAAAAAGACACTTATCCAATTTAATTGCATATTAAGAAATCCATCGGATTCTCCCCATGAGCTTAATGGTTGGAATATGGTTGTATTAACTCCTTTTATTTGATAAGATCCAACAGAAAGTCTTATATTTTCTATTATTTGTTTTTCAAATTTTATTTCTGAAAATTCTGTCATTAATTTCTTTCTTTGATATGTTCAATTTCTAGAATAAGTTCTGTTTCATATTTTGCTTCTTTATAATTCATTATTTGATATTTACAATATTCTTCTATTGATCCAAACATTAATTTTCTATGATATATTCTATAATATTTTAGATAGTCTTCCAATGTTCTTGTTTCATCATATTTTTCTTTTATAGTTTTCTCTTTATCTTCTAAAATCATTTGTATCCACTGTAATTGCTTTAAAATTCTATTATAATATTCTCTCTTTTTTCTCTAATAATTTTAATCTTAGCTTTTCTTGTCGTTTTATATTTCTTTCTTCTTTTATCTGATCCATTAAATTTTCTCTTTGTTTTATTTTTAAATCTAATTTTTCATTTGTTTCTATGTTTAGATATCTAATTAATTGAGGATCTATTCTATGATAATCCATACTTTTCTGTGATATCATTTTCATCTAAAATTTTAAAGACTCTTAAGATTTCTATTTTTTCATTATCAGTTAATATTAATGTTTGGATGATTATAAATTCTGGTGTATGTATAATATATTTATTTTTAATTTTTGTCAAATAATATTTATCTTTGTGATCCGCTATATGGTTCTGATACCAATCGAGGGATGCTACTACGAGCGAACAAAAATCAATTAAAATTATATAAACAAAATTATCTAGGGACTTAAATGGAGTTTTTCTATACTTTAATGGCTTATATTGTAAATCATATCTATAAGGGTATTCTAGTAAGTTTGAAGAGTCAAGGTCTATTTTCACAATATTATGGTTTCAAAGTCTATTTTACAAAATATTATGATTGTTGGATCTATTTATGGGTATTTCCCCAAAAATTATTATACAGGTTACAAAAAATCAAACCATGTGTATTAACCCTCCTTACAACGATGATGGTCACGAACTATGGTATATTTCGTATTTTTTTGATTAATTATTTAATAAGATTATTAAACCATTAGAATACATCCCTTAATGTCAAAAATTTTAAAATAACTTGGAAACTGGTTTTAAATACTAAAAAATTCAAAAGTAAAAAAAAAAATTAGTATTAAAAAACTAAAATGAGAATTCAATTGTAGTTTTAGTATAATGCAAAATTCCCTTGTCACATGCTAATCATCACCATCTCGTGTCTTAAAGTGTAGAATATTTGCAGAGAAAGACGAAATACCGATAAACCGTAATTCAATAAAATATATACTTTTAATAATGTTGAAAAGATTGTTTTAATTTCACTAATGGTCACTGAAGATTAAGAAAAACTCCAAATTGATTGTTGAAACTTTTTACACTTTTAATAAAATTGAATCGAATATATTACTTTAAAAGCGATCAATTCCTTCTAGCAGGCCTCATGTTTTAGCTTTATCAACGATGAGAACTTTCGAAGTCGAACCACCCATTCTTTTGATTACAAAATAAATCCTGAAATTGGACTGCTTATAATAAATGATGAAAAATACGATTTGGTTAAAGAAGCGATTTGGATTTCTTTTTGTTGAAGGTATGTCATTTTATGACATTGACATAATGATCATTACTCAAAGTCAATTATTAAAGAGTCGTCTAATATGAAATCGATGCCGCTAAAGTAAGACCAATTAGGAAGCATTATTGTATTAGATTAGATTTTATCATTTTATTGAAACGTTCAGCATTTCTTGTTAAAGAGATCAACTCCTTCTAGACAGCCTATTTTTAGCTTCAGATGACATTATGAGTGACTTGGAAATTTTTGGTTGAAGATGTGTAACTTCATGAAATGAACATAATGATTGTACACTAATGTCAAGGATTAATGAGCCCGGGTTTGGAACTCATGCTGCTAACATTATTTAATTGGGACATTTGGCTGGATGACCAAAAAATACATAATGCCAAAAAATGTTAAAACTTCTGAAAATGAGTTAAAAATGACTAATTTTGCTCATGAAAAGTCTAATATGCCCTCACTCAACTAGAAGACAAAAATGAAATCATGCAAATGGGCTCAACATATAATTGATGTGATGTACATGACATTCCATAACTACCCAATGGACAAAGAAATAAGCCAATGGATAAAAGAGTGACCCAATTTTTTTATTTTTTATTTTTTTAAATTAATTGAAATAAAACGAAAATTTCACTTTCTTTTCTTCTACTTCATTTGAACACTATCTTTCTTGCACCACAAGACTATTCACTCAATCTCCATTAACACTTGAAGAAGATACAATTTGAAACTTGAAATTCCATTACCAATTGTAAGCATTTTTATAACATTTATGATATATGGACATTAATTATGGACAATTCCAAAGGTTGCCATTCTTGTAGCATATGAATATGGGCATTAAATATGTTGATGTTTTGTTAATCATTCATGATTCCACTTTTTAGATCTTGAGACCTATACATTTAGATTCGGGTGATAATAAGTGTCCTCATAAATGCCTAAAGATCTTTCTTTGTTGTCATATTATTCATGTATTTAAGTATTGTGGTAGTTGAGCATTGATGGAAACATTCATTTCTGTCGAAATTTTTCAGCAAGAACCCTAGATTTGAAATTAAAGACGCACAGTACGGAGAGTCGTGTTCGACATTTAAAAAATGTTGGAACCGCCAGTTTTTAAATGTCGAAATCGACATTTTTAACTGTCGGGAATTCCAGAAACAGATCGATACCACGACCAACTGAATGCGAGGCTATCTAATTTCATTTTCAATTCGATTTTGTGAAATGCATCAATGTTTGACTTACGTATACTGTTGTTTTCAGGCATGAGTGCTAATTTGCGATTCATCGTCTCGTTGGTAGAGAGTTTGTGAATGTAGATGACGAATGAAAGTGGCGTGGGAACAAGACTACATCTATTGTAGTCCCTAGCGATATCACGGTGGAAGGACTAATTGAAAGGTTGAATGTGAAGCTCCCACCTACTAATGTTTATAGTGACATGTTATTGCAATTCAAGGTGCCTAACATGAACATACCATCGGCCGAAATTTGGGAAGAGGAAGATTTGAAGTGGTACTTAACCATTCACAGAGAAACAACTCTATGTGTTACTGCCGTCGAAACACCCGCTCGTTTAGCGGATGCAGCTATGAACATTAGTTGCCAACAAAATCAGTGCTATGCGAGAGTTGAATTTAGACCAGCAGACGTAACCATGGTGGAGCATATAGTCACTGAGACCAATGAGAATGCAACGGCCAATTTTGTCTGTAGTAGGTAAATGGAAATGTCAATCGAATGAAACAATAAACCCTAACTGTCGAGAATTACAGATTTCATCTTTCGAGAACGACAAAAATGTCTCGACAGATGACTATAAACATGTAACAATCAAATTTAAGTATGTTAGACGCACCCACGTATCATTGTCCTCATTCCTGACTCTGGAAGCATGTGTCACTACAATTTTCGAAATGCATGTCACGTTCAAAAACATTTCAACCTTTTTGAGCGATAGAAAATAATTAATGTGAGAATAAGAAATGAAAATATAGAAAACTAATTGCTCATATTTTTGAATAACATGAAGAGATGTATGGGTGAAATCATGAGGCAAAACTCAATATTTCCCATGAATTCTATACTACTACTACTGAACAGTTTAAGTGCTTCTTCTTCCATTCCAACCACCCACCAGTTTACCCTAAACCACTTCCTCCCTCCTTTAACATTTACAAAAAATCACTTCAACTATCCTCGTTTATAAACCAAACCCACTTCCTACTCCTGTCCCCACTTACAATCCGAAACCAGTTCTTCCTCCCATCGCCATTTACAAGCCGAACCAACTTCCCCAACCCCGTTCCCATTTACAAGCCAAAGCCAAATGAAGGACATGAAGCACCAACACCCATTCAAAACTCAATCCACTACAAAAATTGATTTTAGCAATAAATTTGAGTTCCACATCATATGGGAAAACTCTCTGTGAGCTTTATTCCAAAAAAAATAAAATAAAATAAAATAAAAATGATCGAAACCGACAATGGCTGGCGAGAAACGGGTCGAAAACAAACAACAACAACACCCGAGTCCCTGAATGAATGTGCGGGTTTTTCGTTACTAATATTCAATGTCGACGTCGGAGTTTGTCGGTCATGATCGGGGAGGGATTTTGGATGAGACTGATTTCTCAGTTTCGGATGAAGAAGATGGAGTGACTTACCCTAGATTTCGTTCCCCTTCTATTTTGCCTTTCCGTACAAGTACCAAAACCGGCAGTTGTCGCATTGTTTGATAATGGGTCTACTTTTTGTACTTCCAATTTTAAAATGTTAATTCCGTACTAGTTGGATGCAAATGGGAAAAAAAAAATCTACAAGGGGCAAATGTGTCAAAAAATGTTAGATTTGCCAAAATCATGAAAAAGTGTCATTTTTGTTCATACAAACCCAAAAAATGTCATGTAATGCAATTTCCTCTATTTAATTCTAGTGACACGTTCACCAAATTTATTAAAGCTATCAATTCCTTCTAGCAGGCCTCGTCTTTCAAATTTATCATGACATTTTTACCGCTTATTAATGATGAAAAATAAAATTAGATTAAAAGGTTTGGAAATTTTTTGCCAAAGATATGTAATTTCGTCTCCATTTAATAACACTGTAATGATTTATAAACTGATTTATTTATCATTTTTTGAGGTAAAATGTGTGGTTGAAAAGTGGAGAGAAAAAATATGTGTAATTAAAAATTAATTTGAGAAATTATGTGATTTATAATTTATGAACCGTTTACAAAAAGAAGGCTTCATCACATGGATATAAGGATCATCATTTAAATTCAATGATGATTGAGTCATTGTCGAACTTGATGATATAGACATTATGATCGTCACTTAATTTCAAGGATTAACGAGTCGTTGTCGAATCTGGAGTTGATGCAGCTAAAGTGGCATCAGTTAGGCAAACATGTTTAAAAACACGTTTTTAAAAAACACAATTCTCCAGATTTTCAACCATACACAGTTTCTTTATTCACTTTTCAACTAATATCTTACCTTGAAATAGGGATGGCAAAAAAGTCAGATCCACCCCGTTGATCCATTGACCTGACCCGATCCGATCTGAAAAATCCCGATCGATGGATCGATGGATCAAAATTTATGTAATATGCCCCGATCCGAAAATTTACGGAGCGGATTTGGATCGGGGGTGACCCGATCCACCCTGACCCGGTATTGTACCAAAAAAAAAAAATCCAAGTTAAATTATACGGAGTCCTAATTTCCATAATCCACCTACTTGCTACTGCTTCAGTTCTCTCTAAGTCTCGAAAATATAAAAAATATATATTTTTAAACACAAATTTTTTAACAAACAGAGCCTAAGTAACCAATTATGTAGAGTGTTATATAATTTGTGACTAAAAAGGTCACAATAGTACTTTAATGACCAGTTTGAAGTTCCAATTAAATATCAATGACCTCTTATGTAATTAAAACTCTATTACATCCCAAGGCTACTCTATGAAGGATGATGGATTAGCGTCAATGGCGGTTTCAGTCAACAGCTAGACTTCACGCAAGCATTGCTCTTTTTGAGGTAGAACTCACTAATTTTCCGTTCATCTGGTTTTGATACACTGATCATATACGTGTATATTTCAGTCAATGGTGAGTAAATCTTTTTTTTTTTTTTGAAAGTAAATGGTGAGTAAATCTTAGTCCCGCTTTATTTGACATTTTAACGTTGCAAATTAGGGTTGAATCGGTGCAATCTATTTACCGCTCACTCTCTTCCTGTTAAGATTGTAGAATTTTGAATTTGAATACTTTATGTTGAACCAAGAATTGGACGATTAGTAATATTTGGGATTAGGGTTGAGGACTTAGTTTTGGTTGGCGAAGCATGGGGGATCAAACTTATTGGTTTATAATTAGCTCTTTTTCTTTGAAGGATTTACGAATTCATTTATAATGTCAAAAAAATGTCTGATTAATCAAAGCTCATTTCTTTTGCCGGATTTCTGGAACTACAGGCTTATGTATGACGGAGTTTTCACAGGAGTGTATACGTAAATTGAATATCTTCAAAAAGAGAAATGACAGAAAAGAAAAAATTATTTGAACTCATATTTGTATTAAATAGGCCGATTTAAATGTCTGATTTAATGTGTAGAATTTTCAAACATTGGAAAGTTGAGGTGTCTTCTCAATTTGAGAATTGTAGTTTTAGATTAGTGGATATTTTGATTTTGCAGTACATTATAGGAATATGCACTTGATTATTCAGGTTAATGCTATCTTTTGCAAGAGGTAAAATTTCATTGCTGGACTTCAATAATATGACTTCAATAATATGGCAATTGAGTTTTAATTTTGAAATTTAGGGGTCAGATTATTAGAGAAAAACTGGAGCATTTTAAGGAGAACGATTATCTTTATCTATTTTCAATGTTTCTAGAAATTTACTGAAGGTGCAATTACCTTGGCTTCTGGGATTAGAAAATGGATGTGATCTCCTCTATATTTTTCAATCATCCCTGCAGAAGTACCTTCTTAATTTGTAGTTATCTAATGGTAAAAAAAAAAAAAAAAAAAAAACTAAACTGCAATATTTGAAAATTTATGTCAATGCGTTCATATCTTAGACGGACATCTCCTTCCCCTCCACTACCTCCTGAAAAAGTAAAAAGCTTTCATGTTCTTTATCTTATGAAAGCTCTTTGTCTAAAATATTTCAGTAATTTTCTTTTTTGCAGTGCATTTTGCTCCTGGTCCTTATTTATCTTACTGGTGTTTCCTTGTTATGAGCTGCAACAGAGTATTTTGGGTTTTACTGGCAATGATTCTCAGGTTTTACATATATGAATTGTGTAAAAGTCAATAAACTTGTTTTCAAGCAAAGTTGTTGTTCTGCTGCACTTAGGATTGTGCTGCTCCTTTATGGCTTTCTAGAGTTACTAATAGCATTGTGGCTTAATCAGTTGTTTCTATCGAAGTTGAATTGGAGGGAAAAGAAACCCAATAATATCAAAATGGAACAATCAAAAAGTCATAATTTTGTGCTTTATAATCCCGCGGATAATGGAAACGAAGAACATGCTCTTGAATCTCAAGTGTTTCAGGTGGATCGTTTAGGTCATGCAAATGCCAACTTCAGATCTCCTGAGGTTAATTTTTCCGAAGCTAAACCTGTACACAACTACTCTATTCAGACAGGTGAGGAATTTGCTCTTGAATTTATGCTTGACCGAGTTAATCCTAGGAAACCTAATGTTCCAAATATTTCTGCTGATCCGAGTCATGCACCTCGTTACTTAGAGCTCAGAGGCTTTTTAGGTAATTGTAATACTGGTTCTGAGAGTGGTTCAGATATCTCCAAGATTTCTATAGCAGAGAAAGGTTCCAAAGAGTTCGAAAGCAAGAACTTGTCTTTGCATGAAGACAGAAGTAACTATGGTTCTGTACGTTCTATACAGTCCGTACCACGAAATTCATCTGATTGGACACTTATGTATACCTCATCTGGAGCTTTAGATAGCTCATCAACAAAGCTCAAGATCCTGTGCAGCTTTGGTGGTAAAATCCTACCTCGGCCAGGTGATGGAAAGCTCAGGTATGCTGGAGGTGAAACACGCATTATCCGCATAAACAAGGACATTACATGGCAAGAGCTGTGGCAGAAAACAACCACAATTTATGATGAGACACATACTATAAAATATCAGCTTCCAGGGGAGGAGCTCGATGCTTTAGTTTCGGTGTCGAGTGACGATGATTTACTGAATATGATGGAGGAGTGCAATGTACTAGAAGACGGGGAAAGTTCAAAAAAACTTCGGATGTTCCTATTTTCCTCCAGTGATTTGGATGATGCTCATTTCACCCTAGCTAATTCTGATGGTGATTCTGAGATTAAATATGTAGTTGCAGTCAATGGCATGGACATGGGATCGAGAAAAGGCTCCACACAACGTGGTCTAGCAAACTCTTATGGAAACAATTTGAATGAGTTAGATGCACTGAATATCGAGAGTGCCCCAAATGATGCTGCAAATCAATTGGTTGGGGTTAGTACCTCAATTTCGGCTGGCTTCGCCGTCTCGTCATCGGCGAACATATCCTCTCAATCTATTCTCCCAGGTTCATCAAAAATTTATGAATCTGATTTGCACTTTGATCAGGGTCAGATGCACCTGGATGATCCCAAGCAACAACCTCTCCAATATGGATACAATTTGCATCCTCCATATTTCTCACCTCCTGAATGTTCTAATCCACAGTCTTCTTATGGGCTTATGGCTCAAAAGAAAGATCTTGAAGGGCAGAAATTGAATGGTTTGGCTGTGCAGGGTACAAAAGAACAGGAAAAGGAGGCAAAACTTAAAGTTGATGGCTTAATACAACCAGAAAGTGGGAATGGAAATAATGAAATGTTCACTGAGCACTTTGTTTCGTCTCAGGCATACAATGGTAACATGAACTCTGGTTTTCCTGTGGAAGAATCGTCAGTCGTGGTCCCCAAACTGGACAGAGATTCTTCTGCAAAGACTTTGAAAAACGACATACCCCTGGAACCTCTGAAGTTCTCTAAGCCTCTTGACGTTGTTAATCCCTCCCGTATGCCCATATCTAGTGGCAATGATTATGATACTTGCGGCGAGGCTTTAGTTCCTGAATCCATCAAGTCTGAGCCTGATCCTGATTTGAGCTACTTCGAGCCTTCTATTCCTCAGAGGGTCTTTTATTCTGAGCGGATTCCCCGAGAGCAGGGAGAGTTGCTTAGCAGAATATCAAAGTCAGATGATTCACACTCTTCTCAGCTTCTCATAAGTCATTCACGTTCTGAGGTTGCCCATCAGGATTTTATTAATGGGTCTGATGAAAAAGAGCAAAATATAAATCCGGATATCCTGACTGAGCAGTCAATTTTTAATGAAAGGCCTTCTCATGTGGATACTGCAACCCATGATAATTTGCTCGTGAAACCTCAAAAGTTGAAACAGGCGGACTCCATGGATATTAATCCGAAGCATCAAAATCAGGTTCTTGTGGCTGAAGCAAAAGCAGGATTGAAGCTTCCAGCTGTGAGTCAAGTGGATTCAACAAAATATTATGAAGATCCAACAAATAGTATTCCTCATCATTGGGTTGAAAAGGCCAGCAGCGAGTCCTTGGCTGATAATGCCCATGAGCATCTTGAACCTTCTGCTTGGAAAGGGACTCAGGACGAATCCTCCACTGGGGTTCCCCAAACCGAGCAGGGGGTCGTTATTGACATTAATGACCGATTCCCTCGCGATCTTCTTTCTGATATATTCTCAAAAGCTATACTCTCTGATAGTTCATCAGATATTGGTCAACTGCAGAAGGATGGTGCAGGTTTAAGTGTGAACATGGAGAACCACGAACCTCAACACTGGTCCTTCTTCCAGAGATTGGCAGGGGATCAGTTTACAAGAAGGGATGTTTCTCTTATGGATCAAGACCATATTGGATTTTCATCTGGACTTCCAAAAGTTGAAGAAGGGGCTCCTTTAAATTATGAATTTGCACGACTGACGAAAGATGGACCAAGTCGCAGCGAACTACAGGATACCTTTGGTGAAGATGATAACAAAATCATTCCTGGTGGTGGAGGAGATACTTCTGTAGTAACAGATTCCAATTATAACACTTCCCAAGTGAAAGCTAGTGAAGGCATGCAGTATGATGATTTGATGGATAACACAAGAGTTCGGGACTCAGAGTATGAGGTATTTTTGTTCTTTAATAATTAAGAGTAAGGGACTTTTAGAGATTTATTTATTTATTTATTTTTGTAATTAATAAGACTAGGTGTCATTTATTGACATGGTCTCTTTTTAATGGAATGTGTTCTAATTTTGACTATGATTTTAGGATGGGATTGCAAGTATTGGCTTACCTCCTCTAGATCCTTCATTGGTAGATTTTGATATAAACGCATTGCAGGTATGTTTGCACCTTAACATGCTTAGCCCTAAGCCCATAGTTGGTTTAGCTAGAAATAAGATTTTTAGTAGAACTTGCCAACTTGATAAAAGTGAGAGATGTGTGGTTGAAAATGATTTTTTTTTTTTTTTTTTTTAAGTGGGCCAATCAGGAGCTTAATTTATTTTCTATTTTTGATTGTTCTGTTCAATGAAATTGTCCGTTGACACGATGCACGATATGATGTTGACTCATTTAAGGTCCGGATTCAGTAGCAATCTGAGTTTTCCTTGTTTCTCCTCCCAATTCTAAACTTACTTCAAACTGAAGGGGAAGATAACTGATGCACGCAGACTTAATAAAAAAACAATAAGGGAAGAATAGAGTCCAAGAGAAATATCTTTATTCATATAATTCAATCGTGTTTGTAAACATTGCCCTAAGTTCCTTTATATATAGAAAGACTTAGAAACTAAATAAGTTTCTTAGCTAAACAAATCCAAATAAAAGATAACTACTATAATCTACATAAACTCACAAAAGATAACTATTATAATCTAGATAAACTCCAATTCTACTTGATCATAGTCTTTAGCCTTAAATATACTTTTAGCTATTTCCTTGTTGCACCAGTAACCTTATGATCAAATCGTTTTGGTTAGAGTCATTAGCAGAAATAATGAAACAATTCTTTTGATATATTTGAGCCTTGGAATCCAAGCCTACGCCTTCCAACTATAACCTTTTCAATTGATATAAGCAAAAAATAGAGTTTTAAGGTTGCCAGAATTGGTTAGTGGGGTGTGAAAGGAATCTGACTTGCTCTCTCATGCTCTAATACCACAGGTGAACCCTACCGACCACATTGTTTTTCCAAACTAAATATTTGGCATTATTTTTCACTGGGTCAAATCAGTAGCCCAAGTTATTTTGTAAATAAGGTAGCATATAACATGACAACTATTGCTGCCACCAGTATTGAACTTGGGTTGGTCAATCCTCTTTGCTATTCAGGTTTTCTATTCAGATATTTTGTTATAATTGAAAGTTCAGTTTACCAACCATTTGCTACTGTTTCATTGATATTTAAAAGATTTTAGAAACACTAACTTGGTTTGAAGTGGCAACTTAATGACTCAGGAAATAGATTAACCACTTATAATTTATATGACCATTCATGATTGATTCACAGATCATAAAGAATGAAGATTTGGAGGAGTTGAGGGAACTTGGTTCTGGCACATTTGGGACAGTTTATCATGGAAAATGGAGAGGTTCAGATGTTGCTATCAAGCGAATAAAGAAAAGTTGTTTCACTGGTCGACAGTCAGAGCAAGAGAGATTGGTAATCCTTCCTTAGTTCCTACATGCTTGGTTTGTTTTTTCTTAATAAAGACTTTGAACAACATGTATATGGTGTCATTGGATATGCTTCCCACAATTGATCACTTCGGTTATGCACATTGGAAGTAGTTGCATACCCCCACTGATAGACCTCCATATATGAGCTAATTGATACTGTATTTGGGTTAATGCTGCTTCAGACTATAGAATTCTGGAGGGAAGCTGAAATTCTCTCGAAACTTCACCATCCAAATGTAGTTGCATTTTATGGTGTAGTACAAGACGGACCAGGGGGAACAATGGCAACTGTGACTGAGTTTATGGTTGATGGTTCTTTGAGACGTGTTTTACTTCGGAAGGATAGGTACTACTTCTATACTTCTTCCAATTTGAACTTGGTTCCATTTTGTTATGACTGTGTGACTGCCTAATAAGTTCTTTTTTTTTTGTAAACCGAACTTTCAATAGTAATTAACCTGGGATTTTCCCCATTTGTTTCTCATTCACACTACCTTCTCCTACTCTATAATATTCCTCTTTGTTTTTAATATGATATTGTAGGCATCTTGATCGCCGTAAGCGGCTTATGATTGCCATGGATGCAGCTTTTGGGATGGAATATCTTCATTCGAAGAATATTGTTCACTTTGATCTGAAATGTGACAATTTGCTGGTTAATTTGAAAGATCCTTCACGACCTATATGCAAGGTTATCTTGATTGGATCCCATTCTGCCACCTTTATTAATATATGTGATACGCTTTATTTATATTGTGATGGGAGATAAGTAAAATGCGTAGTAAGCATGATGTCTAACTTGTATCCATTTAGTTCTGATGTGTGACAATCTATTAGGTAGGTGATTTTGGCCTGTCTAAAATAAAGCGAAACACCTTGGTATCCGGTGGAGTTAGGGGAACTCTTCCATGGATGGCTCCGGAGTTGCTGAATGGTAGCAGCAATAAAGTTTCTGAGAAGGTAAGACTCCATCATATTAAAAAGTATCTTTGAGTAGGTACAATAATAGACATAATGATATTTCCTTCACAAGTAGAATTTCTTAAAATGTTTCTTGTGGATGCAAAATATTCCCTATTCATTAAAATTTTCTTATGAAAAACAATAAGATTTTGAGCTGTATTTGGTGAGAGTCGGGACTGGAGAGCATGTGAACCTATAAACCATCTATATTAACTAGGTTGCAAGGTACAAGGGATTTAAAAGGGCACTTAATTGTTCACGTTACCCTTACTCCTACTTGCAAAGCCAATGAATTTCTAATCCTTCTTAGTTATCTTACGACGCCTCTGTTTTTGGGCATTTGTCCAACAGGTTGACGTATTTTCCTTTGGTATTGTCTTATGGGAGATACTCACTGGAGAGGAACCTTACGCCAACATGCATTATGGTGCTATCATAGGTGCGCATTTTTTTGACTTGGTACCTAATTTTTTTAGCAGCTGTAAAACTAAGTGTCCTTGTAAGGTTTTAAAATAACTTGTTTACTTATATGGCTGCTGTATATTTTCTGCATACATGTGCCATAAAACCTACAAAATAGGACACATTTTTACGTGGAATGGGCGCAAATATCATTTGCTTAGTATGTTATAATATCATTGGCTCACTGAAGTTCTAAATGTCAAACATTTCTGTCAGCCACTAGCATATTCTGCTAAAATGATTTGAGTAATTCATTTTGTAGATGTCCTTTTTACTTAACTTAGTTGTGGATTCCACAAATCTGCTTGTGATGTAGTCTTAGTCTCTTAGAAAATGGTTCCTCTTAACTTCTGACTGACATAGAATTAGAATGTTTCCCATTTTGAACAATGTACAGATAATATATGCAAGTGAACATTGTTACAATTTTGGCATATCAGATTTTAGGAATACAACAATATGACAACGAACAATTTAAGAAGAATAGGAATGAGAAAGTAAAAGGGATTTCAAGGGGGGATGAATTTAGGACAAGCGAAAAGCAATTTATTTCATATGTTCAAGGGTACTTATTACAATGAATAAGCCCTCTTTATATAGAGCAATAAACTAAAATCAAAAGAATATTAAGCTTGTTTGGTAGGGATTAAAATCTAAATTTTAAATTAAGTCACAAAGTCAAAAAATAATTTTAGCAACATATTCCATGGTTGCCGTAATTATTCAACCACACATTTCATCTACTTTTCTTAAAATATACTTAAAAATGATTTTAATCCCCACCAACAAGAGCTTAATAAAGTAGAACTTTATCGAATTATTTAAAATTAATCCAAAAAAACATAATTTCATTCCCAATATATTTAAAAATCCTATTTAAATTCTATCTCATCTCCACCATTTCTCCTTGGTTGAGAGAACTCAATTTCAAAAATATGATCTGACCAAGAGGATGATATCTCCTTCTAACCAAGTAGCAGCATTTTTTTTTTTTGGGGGGGGGGGGGGGGGGGGGGCTTGTGCAACTCATTCACAAAACTTCAATTGACTGTGAATAATGAGTAGCACAAGGAATTAGCACTGTAGATTGATTTGCATAGACAAATTATTTCAACATTAGAGGCTTGATTGGGCCCTGATAACAAAACAATTTTGCTATATTGGAAACAAAACTCTTATTCAAGTGTAATAGCAATTCAAATAGATCATATTATTGTGAATGCTCGAAATTTTTTTTCTTAATGTATTTGGGGAAATGGGTCAAAGAAACATGCAAAAGAGTTTAATAATCACTGTTAAAGTCTACATCCCTATATTGCGTATCAAAATCAAGCTCATAATTTTGATTAAAAAATAATTTGTCCTTTTTATCTTGACATTAAATTTAGGAACATTAACAACAAAAGGAGGAGCTAAATAATATGACGACAATTAGTAGGTAATAATCGATTATTATCTATAGAAGTATGTAAGCGGTTAATTTTCTTGGTTTGAAACGCGAGAATACGAAGATTATCAATCAGTTGAGGTGATGTTACAACAAAGTCAACCTTTAAGGCACGAAAGGATTAGGCAAATTGTTTTACCTAGGTGGCAAAACCATAGGTGTTGTATCATGGCCAATTATGTTAAAGATATATATGATAGAGGACACGAGACAATTCTTAAAACTCTCATTCTCGCTATCAAAATATTCAATAGTATCAACAATAAAATCTCATTTCTTCATCCTGATGTGGACTAACACAATTAGTCTGAAAATATTCAATAGGATCAACGATAAAATCTCATTTTCTTCTTCCCAATATGGACTAACACAATTAGTCTTAGAAAGTGGCTGTGGAAGCTGGGGTGGTAAGCGTAGTTTTTAACATACTTGATGAAGATGATGAAGATGGAATGATATGTACTAAAAGTTGGCTTGTAGGTAAGCTTTTGGGGTGTGGACTATTGTTAGGAAGAATTCAGGATTCATACCACCAAGAAATCAAGACTTTGATGTGAGGAGCTTCATAAATATCACAATTGTGCAATAGCTCTTCAAAGTGGGCTAGATATTCCCTAACAGTTGACGTACCTTTCCTACATTGAAAAATAGTTTAACAATTAAATAAGTGACATGACATTTGCCTAAAAGGAATAGTATTATGCAAAATTGACTTCCAACAAACCATAGTAAATCTGACAATGTCACTCAAATTGTGAAACTCGAACATTTCTCGATTATCATGTCAATCAAGAAATAACTCGAGACCAGTCAGACCATCAAAGCCTCACAGTTGTAAGCAATTCTCTAAAAGGTCTAACGTGTTGCGAGGCGTCATGTCGATAATTAAGAATCACAAGTTTAGGCGTGTCAATGCGAAGAATAAGCACTATAATGCGTTACGTATTATTTTAATTATTTTTAAGAAATTAAATATGTTTTTATATAAAAAAATAGATTTTTTACTATATCATTAAAAAAATAGATTTTTTACCTAGGTAGTCAATAAAAAATGAGAAAGAAGAGAAGTTTCAAGAAGAAGAAGAATTTAGGGCAAGAGAAATCAAATTGATTCATATATTTAAGGGTGCTTATTACAATGAAAGTCTTCTTTACATAGAGGCATAGAGCAAAGAAGATAAAATCAAAAGAATATCTAAGGCTGCGTTTGATAACGATGGTGAAATTTAGGTGGAAAGAAAATGAATTTCAGGGAATTGAAAGTTAATGTGTTTGATTGGTTTAATTTTTTAGGTGGAAAAAGTGGGAAGTTTTCTAACTTTTGTTGTTTGATTGACATTATTTTCCATGGCAAATAAAGCAAAATTTAGTTATTTTTCTCAAAACAAGTATTTTTTTTCCACATATTTGTACTTGATAATAATAATGTTAATTTTTGGGAAAAAATAATGCAATTAACAACAACAAAAATGAACAAACGTGACGAAAATAGTTAAAAAGTTTTACTTGAAAAATAAATTCTACTAGTTGGCTAGGAAAACTTATTCACCAAAAACATGGAACACTCGCTCGTGGAAGGAAAAGAAGGAAAATGGAGTTGCCAAGAAAATTGTGCATTTCAAACACCAAAAGGAGGAAAATGTTTTCAATTCCATGGAAAATGTTGTGTTTCAAACACAGCCTAATAATCTCGAGTTATCGAATTATTAAAACTAATTTTATCTAATCTAAATAAACATATTTTGAATTGAACTATATTTAAAAATTCTATCTAGATATATCTCAATCAGTTTCTATGAATTATCTCACTTACTGCAGCATTCTTTGTGTTTGATAACTCTCTTAATGCTATAGCATTTAGGTTGTGTTTGATACGCGAAATTTTCCATGGAAAATATGGTTTTCCACGTGATTTTTCAACTTTGTACTGTTTGATTGTCTAAGTTTTCCATGTAATTCATTTTTCCACTTGCCTCGAAATTCGCTATTTTCCTTATTTTGGATGAATTCGTTTTCTCAGGGGAGAGGAGGTTTTATTTTCCATGAAAAATCTTATACCATTTTCCTTACCTTTTATCCTTTTTGTTGTTGTTAATTGATTTATTTTTTTCTAAAAATTAATATTATTATTATTAAGTTCAAATGTATGAAAAAATAATTTTTTTTTTATTAAAATAGATAAATTTTACTTTATTTTTCATGGAAAATAATGTCAATCAAACGACAAAAGTTGGAAAATCTCCTACTTTTTCCACCTAGAAAATTAAACTAATCAAACACATTAAACTTTCAATTCCCAGAAACTCAATTCCCTATAATTCAATTCCCTGGAATTCATTTTCTTTCTACTTAAATTCCACCATCGCTATCAAACGCAGCCTTAAGTACTTATTTAGTTGTATGTTTAGTAGCACTAAATGTGATCACTTGAAGTTATAAGACCCACTAAAAATTAGTTCAAATTATGAAGTTATCGTGTCTGGACTTGTACAATTAGTTTGCAGTTCCAGGGTTGAATGTATCAAGATAGAAATAGGAGAAATAATTTTTTTGTAACATAAGGTGTAAATTACATATTACATATATTATTAAACTCAATACGTGTATATCAGTTCTAACAGAACAGAACAGAACAGTTCAGTTTATTTTAAATGCAGATTTGTTAGTCAGCACTTTATCTGCATCCAATTCTCCACCTTCTATGCTCAGTTTTCTCAAATGCCCCCTACATCTCGACTCCTTGAGTTAGGCAGAAGTCATAACTAGAAGAAATGTTAGTAGTCATGCCTGCGTACATATCCTTGCAAATTAAAAATATAGAAGGAAAGTTTTACTGGCTAAACGGATCTCCTTATGGCATATTTTTTTAACAAATATTACTCTGCAATTTTTGCATTTGGTACTCAAAATTTTCCACATCTTTTAAGAAAATTCCATATTTTGCTCAATTATTGAATTAATAATTAGGGATATGGTGTATGATGGATCATTTAGGCAGTGCCGGTCTTGTGATTGTCAGGGCTTGAGTCGAACTTTATACCCCCGAAATTTTTTTTTAGCCAAGAAGATTGAAATTGACGATTTTACGTTCCAAATTTGATATAAGGATAGTCATAAATACATCAAAATGGTCCCATTTCGACATTCAAAAAAGAAGAATTACTTTTAGGTCTTGTATATGACAATATGCACTTGAGTCTTGAATACTTTAAAAGTAAAAATTTTAAAACTTGTAAAGAAATCTGAAGAATAGGCACTCATTTATGTTTGGACCTACATATTAAAAATAATTAGGCCTAAAACAAAGATTAATGGGCTTCATTTTTTTTTTACATCGAAGCAAAATTTTTGGGCCTCAAATTGTTTTTGGGCTTTTTAGACTGAGTCCATCGACTCTTTCGCCTAAAGGAAGGACCGGCTCTGCATTTAGGTGGTGTTTGTGTATAACATTTTTCTGTTCAGTTATTTGATGGGCTTGGGAAACTTATGGAGTGCTTAGAAATGGATCTAATGTAATTAACTCAATAATGTGTATATAGGAAAATGCTAGTTTTTCACATTGGTACTCACTGGCTTACATCCATGACACATGGGTGAGTGCAATAACTGTTTTGCCTCTCATCCATGTCTATGGTGTAAGCCAATATGTACACATAGGCATAGTAAAGTCCATGTATTTGACTCAGAAGAAGCTGCTGCCCCTTTAATCTTTAGGGAAACATATATTAGAAGTTATTTGGGAAAGAAAGAGAGGAATCAGACTGATTATATGTATGATGGAATTTGGAGTTGACTTGATGAATTGAATAGCTTGAATGACATTCCTGTTCCATGTACTTTAGGGCTATTCACTCATTTGAATATACATTGCTAAAGTCGAGGAATCTTTTCCCTTGCAGGAGGCATTGTCAACAACACATTAAGGCCAACCATTCCGAGCTGTTGTGATCCAGAATGGAGAAGGTTGATGGAGCAGTGTTGGGCCCCAAATCCTGCAGTAAGACCAACTTTTACAGAAATTACTAACCGCTTGCGCATAATGTCTGCCTCGGCCCAAACTCGAAAGACAAGTTCTTAGGGCACTATTAGGGGTTTGATGCCACCTCACTACTCAAAGCAATATATATTTTACATTCAAGCGTATACACAATGTGTGATATATTGTCAACCAGTAGGAACAAATGTTTGCAAATGGCTCGTTACATATAAGAAGCCCACCTTTTTATTTCCCCCACCCTCTGGGGTATGCTTTTACATTGTGGGCAGGTTGAAAATGTGTACTGGAATTCAATGTCTCTTGGAGTTGTTCACACAACTGAGTGAATGGTCAACCCACCATTCTGCAACAGTAGAGACCGAAGATCAATTGTTGCGTTAATTTTTCAAATCGAAGTGTGTTTCAAAAATTGATTCACTTTATTGTCACAAGATGTTAATCAAATGTTGTTTTACACAATGAATAATCAATTCTGATGAGAAAAAAAGCAGCTTATCCAATCAAGCTTAGGAGGAATTAGCATTGTGCACTTGCCATGCTGATGCAAACATTATTGGCCTTCCTTTCCATCCAAGCAGAAGGCAACCCTTTTCACTGGCTATAGTGTAACCATCACTGCCATAGACAGAAATCATCAACCTAGCTTCGCTCACACACTTCATCCCTACTACATGAAAACCGGCTCGAGCTAGCTGCCTACGCCATTGATCTGCCCTTTCATGTCTCTCAATCCTGTTAGAACCTTCAAATGCTATAACGTTTCGAATTTGATCTGCAAAATGAAATTTTTCGATCTTTAGCCTCTCTGGGCTAGTTCGTGGGATACTGGCCTCAAGAGAATCAAAAATGGCGGAATAATAATGAAGAGATTCGAGGAATCTCCCAAGAAAGAATGGCCCATTGTGGTTAGCATCTTGTTCAACCACAGTTAGCAGAACTGGATTTAGTTTCTTGATTGATTGAAGAATGTTCCTTAATGATCCTCTGCTTTCCTTCACATGCTTGTGCAAATGTAGGATGCTATTGACAAACAACGCTTCTCCTTCTCTCAAGTCGATCTTTTCACGGCTTAATACAAACGTCGTTACTGGCTCTGCTATCATGTTGAATTCCAAATGAATGCCCAAAGAACGAGCTTCTTCAACAAGGCCCTTCATGCTAGTGTCGAGCTCCAGTTGATCTTGATCTCCAATTATGCCCGTGATCCGGACGAGTTTTGGGGCCCCCTCGATTCGTGATGCCAAAATTCTTACTAAAGAAGGCCATTGAAGGCTGTGTTCCATTCCAAGATCAATTATGTGCAAGGCCTCTTTCCCCATTGCTGCTTGAGAAATAGCATCATTTGCAGCCATGAAACCAAAAGCAATATACGGGGTCGTTTTGTGTAACAGATCAAAGGCTTCATTCTTTTCCTCTTTCGTGATCAGGGAGAAATCAATGGCACCATTAGAGAATGAACCATCAGCATTCAGATTTTTAAGAAGGCATAATCTATTCTTCAATCCCATTGCAAAACAATATGCAACTCTCTGCAACGAATCGCCCCAAGGGCTCACACAAGACCAAATTTGGCTTAGCATCGTATCAGCAAGTTGTGTGTCCCTGCAACCAACAGCCTCAGCACAAGCTAATAAGAATTGCACCAAATGAAGCCCTTGATCAACGACATCCTTGATACTCGTCTCAACGTTAGAACAAAAACCCAGATCGTTGCACGAGCCACTCTCTTCCAATTCACCCTCTTTACTTATCATCATTGGAACATGATCTGCATCATACAAGAAACCATTAATATTCGAGAAAACAGGCAGTCCCTCTTCTTTACACTGATTAAATAGTACATTTTCGTCGCTTGGTGACTTGTTGGCGTTATCTTTTTCATAGCATTCCACGTTAAAGAAACTGTCGACGATTTCCTCCACCTCAGAGGTGACCAATGGAGGAGTGTCATCAAAATGTGGCCAAAGATCCATCTCCTCTAGTAAAATTCCTCCACATTCTCCTCCTTGTTCCTGCTGCACACGGGCAGCGCAATATTGTCGAATGGCGGAATCTTGGTTTAGATTCTCATAAATGGGGAAAGAAAGCAATCCATTCATGGCTTCCATTGATGACTATAAGGATATTGATGATGGGAAGGGATGGGATGGGTATAGGAATCGAGGCCCTGAAACTTAATTGTGTAAGCAATGTGCATGTCTATTTTTAACTATCCTTAGCAAGAATATTCTCTTCGTTTGAGTTGAGGAGCATATCTCCGTGGCATATTAAAATATTCAATTGCCACAAATAATCTTGATTTTCAAGAATTAAGGCTTGGCATCTTTAGTTACAAATTACAACACATTTCACCCTCACAAAAAGCTAAAAGTATGAGGAAAAAGCCATTAAAATAAGTCAAATTTATTACATTGTAGGAATTTTAAGGTCCCACAAGCACCTACCATTCCTATTGATTGGTTGGCAGGTGGGCCCCCACCAACCAAGTGGGTGAAATTTAAGGTGTTCCAATTTCCTAGTAGAAATAGAAAAAACACAGTGAAGCGAGATCCAACAATATATTATAATTCTCTTCTTTGAGACGGTGTAATTCGACGGTCATTCTTGTTACGATAACTCTTATATTGATTGAAACACACATTATAATATATATATATATATATATTTTCCTTATGTTGTGTCATTAATTGCTCTTGATACTACATATATCATTAACAACAATAACCTAACCTAAAATATATCCCTTTATTCAAATGACATGAGTAGTATTTTGATTTGTCAATTTTTTGATAAAAATGTGGTTGGCCATTAACTCATTAAACCCAAATTAAATGGGCGAGGTGGGTGAAATGAAAGAGATGCGAAAGCCGCCAACATAAATTTGTCGGCACCATAAAGTCGATAATTTAGGAGTTGCCAATTAATAAAATAAATACATAATTACTGTAAATGAGTAGGAAGCCGGCAATTAAATAAATGTAATTGGTCTATGAGGAATTTAACTTATAATTCCAATGCCTTAAAATTAATTCTGAATTGTTTTATGTGCTCGTCACAAAATCATATTCTATAAGGTCGGCCAACAAGCAATGAGACAACTTTAGGTTGCCTAGGATTGAGGAAACAATATATTTAGAACGGACTTTGCTACATGAACAGTCTAAATTGAACAACTAGCCGAACTACTCTCTCACATGGTGTGGGTCCCCTCTCACATGGTGTGGACTCACACAATGTGAGAGAGGTCAACACCATGTGAGAGGGTAGTTCACCTAATTGTTCAATTTTGTTATTTATTTAGCATTTTTCATTCAGAGTTTAGAATTTCATAGTATTTTATTTATTAAATAGTTGAGTATTTGTCAAAGTATAAATAAACCTCCTCACGACACCCCCAACATATATATATAAAATTGATCTGTTACCCTTCACGGACAACAAGAAAAAACCTGCCTATTAGAGCATCTCTAATGGTTTAGGTATTGTGAAAAAAACTATTACCACATAGGAAAAACAAATAATAATTTAAACATTTCATCTTCAATGGTTAGTTTTCATGCCTATATGATGCTGATATGACATGTATATTGTCTTGTACTATGTCTAAATATAGATAATGTGCTAGATAAAGTGATAAGGCAAATGTTAATTTTTCATTTATTTAATCTAAGAAAATAATGCTAATTTGATAACATGTGTACACATAAAAAATTGTAGACAAAAACCATTGGAAAAAAGCTTTAAATTTCATTATCTATTTTATGGACATGAGTGATATATTTATCTTTTTAATTGTCACATAGATCAAAATATGTATAAACCATTAGAGATGAACTCACATGTGGATTCTCAAGAAAGACGATAACCCACATATGGGTTTCTGTAATAGACGGAGTAGTTTTTTTTTTTTTTTTTGGGTGCCCGTGACGAATAACAGATCAGAACTGCATATATATATATATATATATATATTTTATTCGCCATTTTTCATTTTCATTATTATTCATGATTAGATTTACTAGGATAAATAATGAGATTGGTGTCGTAAAATTTAACAAAAAATTACATTTGCAGTGAATCGAGACATACTCTCGCTACATTTTTATTTCACATAGGGATGAAGAACGGTTGAACTAATCAATCAAATAGTGATATTAAATAAAAGAAAATTTGAAGGAGTTGGTAGTTAGTTCAGCTAATTAAATTGAAAATTTCGTCCATTTTCAAATGCTGATTTAACAACCTCAAAGGATCGTCAACGTATACCTATACCTATAAGACATAATAGTCACATTGATTAGATTAACCCTAAGGCACATCTCTCAATGATGAAAGGGAAGATGATTTAAAGACCAGTCTCGTTTGATTAGGGGTTCGAATCCGGTCCTAACCAAATTAAAAGATAAGTCCTCACCCTGCACTTTGATAGGCATAACCTGCGATTTACATCATTCACCAAGACTCAGGGCAGGGCAGGTGGGGATCCCTAAGGTTGGGGTTCAACCTTTTTTTTTTTTTTTTTTCATATTGATTAGATTAGACAAAAAGAATTTAAGCCTCACTTTAGCAAATTGCCAAAATTTCCCAAATTACTTTTTAGCTTGCATTAGACAATTGTGTTACAATGTACAATTATAATCCACACAATTTCCAACATCATTTTTTAACTTAAACATTTTTCGAAACTACTTTTAAACACAAATTCTACATCGAAAATCAAAATAAAAAAAAATAAAATGGCGGCTACACACCCGCCGAACGGAGGTTTAATCATATATATTTTCTCTCTCAACTTTTCAATCAAATATTTTATCTCGAAAACATAAAAAATATATTTTTAAATACAAAACTTTTAACAAAAAGAATTTTTTTCTCCACCTTAGCATGATGTATCTTTATTTTCAATATTATTCAGGCTTGGATTCGGATTATTATGCTTTTCAAGAGAATTAAATCTTACAAAGGTATAATAAGAATCAACAGTGAGAAGAATCAAATAAATGTTTGGTGAACTTTTGTTTCAAAATTAGTAGTTTAGCGTTTGGTAAATAAAATTGATTTCTTGTTGTGCCCATAAATTTTTTTTTATCAAACTGGGCGTTTATTGTAATTATATTAAAAGTTTGTAAATCAAAACAAATAGTCATATAATATTAGTTATACTAGTTGTGGTTCAATCTTGTGTAACAAAAATATCACTATTAATATTGAGAACAATATTTACATCTAGGGTGCTCAACTTTTTAGTTTGATCCTAAATCCTCAATCACCCACCAATGTCAAAGTTACTATTGAAAGTTGAAATATAAGTATTTCAAGCCAGGAAAAAAGCTGGTGATGTCAGTTATGTAATACAAAATGATGATTGAAAGAAGTGCAATTCGTGTATGACAATGACACCTGTTTTGTGCGGGAAGTCAAATTAACGCTAACAATGAAAAGAGACTCAGACGATGTGTAAGGAATAAAAACTTCTCGAGATAAAGTCCCAACGAGGAGTGTTTATTTGCGAATATTACAACGAAGACAAAACGCCTTCAAGGAAAGTAAATTACACAATTCTCTGTTTGAGAATTGATTGATCGGTCCTCTAAACATCTAAATTTCTACTATATATACAAATTGAAAAATTATAACTGCCTTCTATTATTTTAGTATCTGATTTGCTGCTTCAAATTGTAACTTGCATGAGATAACCGTTGCTCATCATATTGTATAACTGACGCCCACTTCCTTGTGTAACTATTGCCCACTACTTTGCATTAAGTGACTTCCATGATTTTCTTCAACTGCCCATAGTGGCTAACTGAATTGATAAATGAGTTGTAAGAATGGTTCATAAATCCTTATCTGACTCGATCATCGAATCGCAATCACCATATCGCCCAAGCATTTTTATAATCCCCCATTGCTCTAGTGACCATCACATCCCCCTTTCATCCATGACGGACTATCACGTTTTGGGTTTTTATGCTGGGCCTTCAAATTGAGTATTTTTATGTGTCAACAATTACCCCAAACATGGCCAAATTAATATCAATTATTAATCTTGTGCCATGTTCACGCATATTTTTTTTTTGTGTAATTGTTACACTGAATAGAATTTTTGGTATTCCGATTTTTCTCCTTTCCATGATTTTGACCTTCAATTTCGATTGTTGCCCACGTATATGGCCATCTGCATTCCGTCTCTTTTCCTTCCATCCCTCTATAAAGTTGTGCATTTGTTACATATTCGTCACCTTCATCCTCATTCTCTACAAAACGTCAAAACCCAACCTGTTGCCATCACTTGATATTCAAATGATTGATTTTCTATATCCAAAAGATCAACTATTTCTTTTCTCAACAGAAATGAGTCGTTTAATCTATTCCTGATTGCACTATTTGCATTGATATTTTATTTAGTATGGGAGATATATGAAATGTTTTTTGACCAATAAATGTCTTCTCAGCACTCTTTCCATTTATGATCTCCAATGGGAGTTCTCGATATAAAGGAATAGTTTGCCGAGGGTGATGAAGGAGGCTCTCTGAGGACACTTCTTAAGTCGCCCACTTATCCTTGCTGTGAAGCTTTCAGGGAAACGATGAATGCCAGTTTACCTGTCCTTTGTAATAGTTGATAGAAGAACAATGGTAGCCTGCCTCCAAACTGTGGCTTGTAAAACATTTGTATTTGTACCTCCTGATTTGATAATGAAAATTTTTGTTTGAACGTATTTTGTTCTTACTTTTATGTAAACATAATTGTCTAACTCGTTTCAATGACGTTTTTATGATGCACACCCAGTACCTTATTTTTTATTTTAGGCATGGTATTTTCTTATATTTGTTCACCTTCCCGAATGGAAGGAACATATTTCTTTAAATATTCGCTGTTGATAAACCCTACGTGCCTTGTACTATCTAAATCTTCTAAATGATAAGCTCCATTAGGCATCACCATTTTCACTCTATATGGTCCTTCTCAATTAGGAGATCACTTCCCATAATTTGGCTCTTTACTATTCAAGGGGAGTACTGTTTTCCAAACTAAATTGTCCATGCTAAAGAACTTGGTTATAACATTTTTATTATAATACTTAGTCATTTTTCCTTTTTGAACTTGCAATCTATTCAAGGCGTCAAACTTCAATTCGTCTAACTCTAATAAATTTTGTATTAACAATTCTGCATGTTCATCGTTACTTAAATTGCTTTGCAAGCTCACTCTAATTGATTGCATATTAATTTCCATAGGCAATACTGTCTCTTGTCCATAAGTAAGCAGAATATGAGTTACTTTGGTACTTGAATGCAGCGACGTCTAATAGGCCCATAAAGACTTGTTCAAATACTCATGTCAATTCCTGACATTTTCATCTATCATTTTTCTTGTGATATTTTTCAGTTAGAAGATTCTACTTGCCCATTAGATTGCGCATAATAGGGCGTGAAATTTACTAATTTAACTCCAAATTCTCTCAAGAATTCTTTCACTTGATCTCCATTTAAAGAAGTTTCGTGATCCATCATCAAAGTTAGAGGTATCCCAAATCCATAAATAATATGATCACGAATGAACTCAATGATATTTTTCTGAGAGATCTCTTTTAAGGGTATAGCTTCCACCTATTTAGTGAAGAAATCTGTTGCAACTATTATAAATGTATGTTGCTTGAACGACGGGAGGTAAATCTTCCCAATCAGATCTATCACCCAACCTTTGAACCGCCATGGTTTAATAATATGCGCCATCTCTCTTGCTGGCACTCTTTGAATTGGGCCATGTCTTTGACACGCTAGACAACTTTTAGCATACTGGACGGACTCACAATTCTCCCATCTTGGGCCAGAAATATCCATTTTTAATAATTAGCTACCTCATTCTTTAGCCTGCCTGATGGGCTATACATATTCCTTCATGTACTTCAGCCATAATTGTTTGGCCTTTTGTGAACTCATGCATTTCAATAACACACCATCTGAGCATTTCTTGTATAGCTCTTAATCTATTAGTACAAAATTTAATGAGCGCAACTTCATTTTCCTATCACCTTCTTTGTTAGGTTCTCTTAAAAACCTTTTTATTTCTTCTATCCAAGTTATTGCATCTCCATTTTGTATGCAATGAATATCAATTCTTCTCGTCCTTTGTTGTACTACGGGCAATATCACTCCTTATATACAAGTGGGTTCCAGATTTATTACCTTCAAATAGCTTGAAGCCATTTGGGATAATTCGTTTGCCAGGTCGTTATACATCCTATTAACGTATTCCACTTGATCAAATTCTTCCAACAATTATTAGGAGATTTCATATTGGCTTATCACAGAATCAATCTGGTATTTAAAATCACCAATCAACTGATGAATCACTAGTTGGGAATCACCCCAAACTATTACATTTTTTACTCCCAACTCTACTAATAGCTCCAAATTCACAATCAATGCTTCGTATTCGGCTTGATTGTTGGTGCATATTCTATCTAAAGTGAAAGCGAATTTATAACAAATCCCCAATGAGTTTATTATAACTATTCCTGGCCCTACATCTCTAGAAGTTTTTGATCCGTCAAAGTATAAAACCCAAGGTTTTAATTCGAAGGAATCAACTTCTAATTCAATTTCCTTGGGCACATCAAGGCATGATCGGCCAAAAAGTTAGCCAACTCTTGATTTTTTACCGCCTTTTGGGGTTTATATTGTATTTCAAACTCTGATAGTGCCAAAGTCCAAAGGATTATCCTTTGATGTAAAACAGGGCAAAAAAACATATATTTAACTAGATTTATTTTAGAAACTAAGTAAAAAGTTACAGGCTGTAAGTAAGCCCTTAGTTTTGTACATGTGAAATATAACGCCAGATAAAGCTTTTCAATACCAGAGTAATTACATTCACAGTTCGTTAACTGTCTACTTAAATAATAGATTGCCCTTTCTTCTCCAAGTTGGTCTTCTTTTGCGACCATTCAGGCTATAGATTTATGTTCAGCCGATATGTACATATTCAATTTCCGTCCTTGGATAGGTGAGACTAGTACAGGTGGACTTGCCAAATATTTCTTCAGGCTATCAATAGCCTTTTGACGTTCTTCCTTCTAGACGAATTCGTCATGGCTTTTCAGCTTTAATAGAGGCGAAAAAGCTTTCGTTTGCCCTCTTGACTAAGTGCTTGGCTGAAAAATGTTAGGCGAACTTCCCCTTCATCACCAATGTTCACCCTTATCAAAGGATCTAGTGCTTGAGCATATCCAGGTTTTACGATCCCCATTACTTCATCGTCCATGTTCTTTGTAGACATTTCCTACTCTAAGCAATCTACCTTGTTGACTTTTCGGCCAATATTCTACTCCAACTCGAACACTGCTAACTTGTTCCTCAACATCATTATTGTTGTTGACTCTCTTGTCTTTTTCTCTACATTCTTTATTGAAAGCCTCCAGTTTGGCTTTGAAGGCCTAAATATCGGCCAGATTTTTCTGTCGTTGACAACTCATTAAAGTTATTTGATTATCTTTTTGTTAATTATTGGCTCTTCAAAGGCCAATATATTTGGCCTCATTTGATTGAACATTTCAAGTGCATCTACTGAAAATGGCTCTTCACTCTACGGAACAATCTAAGTTTCCTCCCCCTTTTGGACTACTCTGATAGGTCCATAATTCCCTTCGTACACGAACCTCTCCATGGAGTTGCTTCTACAACAAAAGGCTTGTGGTCTGCTTGCACAACTTCTGCTTCTTCTTTATCATTCCAAAAAACCAGGCACTAATGAAGTGATGAAGGTATGCAACAACTTCCATGAATCCTATCTCTTCCTAATAGAACATTGTAGCTAGGACCATCTATCACAAAGAAGACATTAGTCCTAGTAGTTGTCCCCACAGCTAAGTCTAAAGGCATCACCCCTTTTGTAACATCCCGAATATTTTAAAGAATAGAACCATTTAACGATTTTATCCTTGATGTCCTTTAACAATTTCGAAAAAAAGTCGAAGGACTAAAGTGTTTTATGTTTTGACGACAAATTTATTTTGTGCCAAATATTTAACTGTTGTTAGATTGATAATTATTATATTGATATTGGACTTATTTTGTAGATCATGACTAATTAGGAGTCTTGATCAAAGAAATTTTTTTTCGAATCAAATCACGTCAAGTTATAGTTAATTGAAAGAATATGAATTTATATAGAATTCTTAGTTTCTCAACAAAACTGGCTTTGCAATACCAAAAGATTTTTTTTTGTATATTTCTGCCGTGAGATTTTTTATTTACATAGGATTTGAGAAATCAAATCCTATTTAATTGTTGAAATTTACCTTTATCCCATTCCTTGTCTTACACGTCTCTTCAATTGTACTAGAACTCAACTTTGTTGTAAAACTATAAAATCTATATAACAAGAATAGAAAGGTAGAAAGAATTGGGAGAAATCATTCTCATCAAGTATATCAATCCAATGAAATAAGGCTCCTATTTATAGGAGTGGACAATGACATAATCGTAATAACATAAAGTTTATAGGGTTATAATGATCATTCACATTATATATATATATATATATATATATATATATATATATATATTATAACACCCCTCCTTGAATGACCCATTTTGCAATTGCGTGCCTTGTTAAAACCTTGCTAAGAAAATCCAGTGAGATAAAACTTGAGCGAAGGAAAAAAAGTACAGCTACTCCCCTGATGTTGGTCATCGTGAATCATTGAGTCTACTGTTCGAAATGACATCAAATGATAAATAGAACAAATCATGTGCTGAAGTTTGGAATTCTGAAGTATTGTCTCGTTAAAACCTTGGTAGGAAAAACTTGTAGGACGAAACTTGGATGAAGGAAAAAGTGTACAACATGATTCTCCCCCTAAAGTGTGCAGCCGAGTATTCATGAACCTTTGGAATATTGGTATCATCTTTCATCTGTAAAATGTACATATATGAAAGTCTCTTTGTGTGTAGCCGATGACATTACATTCTTCATAACGTGGCTATGACTTTCTTCATTTGTTGATGTCATTCTAGCAAAAAACATGTTTTATTGAATTATAGCTCATAAATAGCTTTGATAATATCTCAAAAACCTTGTTAGGAAAATCCTCTGGGACAAAACCTTAGCCAAGGGAAAAAAGTACATTATTCTCATTAATTCTCATTAATACACCACAACTGCTACCCCATTAAAAACAATGATAGGAAAACCCTGTAGGACAAAATCTCAGTTAAGGGAAAAAGAGTGCAACGTGTATTTATTCCTTTCATGGAATATCACAAGTTTATTGATACAATCTAGAATCTTTTCATCAAACATATCATTTATGATGAGATTTATATAAATTGTTCATAGCTCATTTATGATGTTATAACATGCTATATCAAGCAATATTTTACTAATTTATCGATTGCATCTTTCACTTCTGGTGAATAATTAAACATATTCATTTCCATATTCACTATTGGTGAATAATAAAATATTCATTTTCAAATTTACTTCTAGTGAATAATCAATTTCCCAGATGTCAAAAATAATACACTCCAATTTCAATTTCAACATATTATATCATGGAGTCATTTGTATCATTCTATAGTGATACTACTCTTGGTCTATTGAATCTTTCAGTGATTACACATGTATGTTCTTGCATCTTATAAACCACAATTTCTGATATGTATAAGTATAATCAATTATTGAAATAGATATCAATTTCGAAATATAATCTATAATCATTTTACTTGAAATCTCAACGTACCGCGATCAACTGGTACATCAAAGAATACTCCCAAAGTACCGAGATGAGATTCATACATTTTGATCTCACCCATTGGTATATCAAAGAGCTCAAGTAGCGATTTAGGTTATAGTCTCATTCACCATATATAATGCCAGTTCTTTGAAAAAATTTGTGTACAACGAGTCGTCTTATACGATTATGTAATATTCTTCATTTGCAAAATTAACTGCTGATTTTACACATTTAAATGTTTGGACTTCAGGTCCTATAACAATAATCCCTACTCTGGGATTTTTACATTTTGCCAAAATTTTATGAATTTCATCAACTTCATTTTCACAAGAGAGTTGTGTTATGTATGTAGTCGACTTATTTCTTGATTCCTTGTCATCTTGATATAGATATAATGTATACCCATCTTGAGTATTTAGCCTCAAAGGACCATCTCAATTATTTGAGAGATATCCGTTTTTGGAATCAATTGCATTACACTTCAGGCATGGTCATGCTTCATGTGTGTCATACATTATCAATCATTTAATCTCTCCTAATTCTGAGAGATCTTGTATTACATTGGCTAAAAAATGCCGCAACACATGTCATTCATAATTAGGGATATAATCTCAATCATATATCTAAGTGCGTTTTGGTAGAGTGTATACATATTGCACTTCTTACAAATCATAAAGCTCCTTGAGCTAATCCCTGTTTCATCATATTGACATATATAGACTATTTTTGTATGATAAACGAGTTATTTTGATAGAAAATAATTTGAAACTTTTAATTGGGATTATCTAACCATTCATTATAGAACTTCTGGTTCAATACAATTTTATTTCACTTCTATGTATGAATATTTGGGTCAATACAATATCAATGAACTTCTTGTTTAATACAATATATATTTTACTTATGAACTTCTGGTTCGATACTATATAAATATTTCACTTGTACGTATGAACTTCTAGTTCAATACAATATTTACTAGTTAGGATTTATAAATCAGTATACCTTGATTTATTATATCTAAAAAGGTGATTAGAATGAAATATCAAGAAAATGATAATTTTCCCCATCTTTTGATTACAAATCTTTTCCCTTTTCTTGGTGGAATCAATGAGACGCGGAGTCACCGCTCTTTTACGTGTTAAATAATGCATTTAAATAGATCATTTGGGAAGAAGATTAGATCCATCAAAATGGATGTTATATTAACAAATATTCGCAAATACTACTCTAATCTTCCGATAAATGTTTTGAAAAAGATTTACTGAGTTTGAATTGAAAGATTGAGGCTGCTGATAGATCAAGGTATCCAAGAAGATGTTCGTTTGTTGATCGAAGCAAAAGTTCAATTAGGTAGTGAATTATCAGATTCATTTTCTTGGCACATGCCTAACTTAGGAAAGAGTACTTTTTCAAAGAAGCGAAGAGCAAAAAGATTGAAAGGTTGTTATAAATGTGCTCAATAGACATGTGATACCCATTGTAAATTGATAGGATATTCATCTAGAAATCGAGATGATAAAATAGATTTCATTAAGGGTGGACTGAGTAAAGAGTTTTTGGATGATATTCGACTGACTCTTGAGACACACCCTTGTGGGTATGTGCAGCGTGAGCTACTATCTTTATGGGCTCAATTCAACAAAGAGAAAGATCGTTATAGTCTCAACAATATAATATCAAAAGATCTTGTTTGCCAATCTGTTATAAAAAATGATATTTTGGCCATTCAACATTGATACAAGGTAAATCAGTATAGTGTATATATGTATACATATATATTTTAACAAAGTATTTTGTATTTTCATTTTTCGTATATTAACATATTATTACTGAGAGACCACTGAAAGAGTGTCCATTATGGAGCATTAAAAATGCTTCTAGAGATATGATCAAAAGTAGTGTCATTTAGTCAAAAGTAAATATCAACTTTTTAAAAAGACGAGCAGTAAATAGTGAATATTTTCGAGATTAAAAAGCCAAATAATTTTGCAGTTTAGTGCATCCCAAAACAACATTTTCTTGTAAGTTTTCTTTGTACTCTTAAAAGATGGAATGATCAAAATCTTGACAGATCAAAACTATTTGTGTATTTTGTGGATCAAAAATCGGGAAAGACTTTGAGCATGTAGAAGTATCAGTGATTCTAGGTAAGAAGTTGGGGGGGGGGGAGAGAGAGAGAGAGAGAGAGAGAGAGAGAGAGAGAGAGAGAGAGAGAAGAGAGAGAGAGAGAGAGAGATCAATCTAGTGTATGGAGGGGGTAGCAGTGGATTGATGGGTTGTGTTTCTCAATCTGCTCAAACAGAGAAAGCGAGAGTGATAGGTGTTATACCTATTCCTTTAGCTGATATCGCAAGCAAAACAAGAGGGCATGAAGTACAGATGCTATCTATTCATGAACGTATAACTTGCATGTTATATGGTTCTGATGCATTCATTGCCATGCCTGGAGGTTTTGATACTTTAGAGGAAATCTTTAATATTACCTCATGGGCTCAGCTGGGTCTCCATAATAAGCCTATTGGGCTTTTAAATATTAACAACTTCTTTGTTGATTTACTAACATTTCTTGATTATGCCATGGAATAGGGATTCATATCTCCATTTTCTAGGAGTATCCTTATTTTTGCTCCCACTATCGATGAACTGTTAGAAAAGTTACAATCATATATTACAATACAAGATCCAGCAGGAGTTAAGATAGATTGGTCCAAGGAAGAAGTATCAAGCGAAAATGGAGTCTAGTTAATGTAAATTTAACCTTATGAATCTCTAAAATATTGGGGATGGTAGAGTATAGAGTATTCTTATTCTTGAGAAACACATCTAATATTGAGGATTTTATGAATATTTAAACTTAATCTTGTGAACCTCAAAAAGATTAGGGGTGGTAGAGTACAAAGTATTCTTACTTTTGAGACACAAAAAAAGATTAAGGGTGGTAGAGTACGGAGCATTCTTACTCTTGAGACTGTGACGACCCGAATTCTCTTCCATTCGAGTGCCACTAAAAGTGACTCATATCATATTATCGAGACTTAAATAGTAATGTAAAATTATTCAAAAGAATAATTAGAATCCCATAATTTTATTTGTGAATAAAAATAGAACATAATTTTCTTACATAAAGTTCAACATAATTATCTCATCAATCTTAACCACTTTTGCCACTTCCATGTTGACCGCCTCGAACCTTCAATTATCTGAAAATGGTAAATATCGTGGAGTGAGATTTATAAAATCCCAGTAAGTATACCAAGCATAATTTTTTTTTTTGAAAGCATATGGATCATTTTCATCATAACATAGGATAGGATCGAAATACTCATAAACATAGGGAGACACAAGAATTTTACCGAACTTAAATGGCAAGAATTCTTATGTGTAGCGCTACTAAACTCCGGTCCCCTTAGCATAATCATAAACATATCATATGGAACCCATAACAATCTTGTGAGATTGATTTCATAGCAATGATCCAAACATTTTCATAAAAACATAAGATATACTTACTTGTCATAAAAACATACTTACTTTTCATAAAAACATAAGATATACTTACTTGTCATAAAAACATACTTACTTTTCATAAAAACATAAGGTGTATTTACCTTTCATAAAAACATACTTACTTTTCATAAAAACATAAGATATACTTACTTGTCATAAAAACATACTTACTTTTCATAAAAACATAAGGTGTATTTACCTTTCATAAAAACATACTTACTTTTCATAAAAACATAAGATATACTTACTTGTCATAAAAACATACTTACTTTTCATAAAAACATAAGGTATACTTACTTGTCATAAAAATATACTTACTTTTCATAAAAACATAAGGTGTATTTACCTTTCATAAAAACATACTTACTTTTCATAAAAACATAAGATATACTTACTTGTCATAAAAACATACTTACTTTTCATAAAAACATAAGGTGTATTTACCTTTCATAAAAACATACTTACTTTTCATAAAAATATAAGATATACTTACTTGTCATAAAAACATACTTACTTTTCATAAAAACATAAGGTGTATTTACCTTTCATAAAAACATACTTACTTTTCATAAAAACATAAGATATACTTACCTTTTAAAAGATTAAAATGAAGTGTAGTAGTAAATAGACCAAAACTTTCTTGACCACCTTGAATTTCTCTTACTTGTGGATTTTGTCAAGAGATTGGAAATAAGTGTATATGTGTAGAGTTGTGTGTAAAAGAGATGAGTTTAAATAGATGTATAAAGTTGGCATATTGTAAACATAATCATTCAATTCTATTAATTTTAACACATCATTTTCTTAAAGTAAAGCACCATTCATATACTTTTCCATATTTATACAAATAATATGCTCTTCATGATTATATATAATGGAGTATATAATTCATTCATATACTTTTCCATATTTATACAAATATTATGCTCTTCATGATTACATATAATGGAGTCTTATCAATCATTCATATACTTTTCCATATTTATACAAATATTATGCTCTTCATGATTATATATAATGGAGTATATAATTCATTCATATACTTTTCCATATTTATACAAATATTATGCTCTTCATGATTATATATAATGGAGTATATAATTCATTCATATACTTTTCCATATTTATACAAATATTATGCTCTTCATGATTACATATAATGGAGTATATAATTCATTCATATACTTTTCCATATTTATACAAATATTATGCTCTTCATGATTACATATAATGGAGTATATCAACCATTCATATACTTTTCCATATTTATTAAATTAAGATTCTCATAATTATTATATATAATGGAACCTCTCATGCTTGCATATATTTTCTTAATTTCAATAATAAAAATAATTTTTGTATAAATAAATATTGGGATAACATTGAATTAAGTACTTGGACTTAATATACTTTAAATCAAGAGAATGGAGATATTTTTAGAATTTCGGAATTTAATTTAAAATCGAACGATCTCGATTATTTCTTGACTTGGCTATACGAATACGTCGCGGCGTTAACTTAATAAAAATGGGTGAAATAGTAGCGACACGATTTTCTATTAAAATAATTATTAATCGCGTAAAAATTCTTGGTCGCTACAGAGACACACCTATACTTTTGAGGATTATAAATGTTTCCTCTTTTTGTGTTTTGCATGTGTCACTTTTTTTGATATATTTTAGTATGACTCCTTTGTACTTCTTCAGGAGCAATAATAATATCATTTTAGTATGTTTAGATGATGATCTTTACTACTTCTGGAGTAAATATGTACTTCTTCTAGAGTACATAAATGCTTGTGCAAGAACTTTTATCAAATCTGTTTATCTCAATCATATAATATTTATCTCATAATACTGAAGAGATTATTTTCACATTAGCCATGTCCTAGTTATCATGTGATATTATCTTATCATACATCAACATTTCTCTTGTTGGATAATTCGTTTTCATCCGTCCTTTCAATACATATATTGTTAACTTCTAGTATCGTTTGATAAAATATTTTCATTAAAATCCAACAACCTTTTGGTAATGGTAACTTCTGGTACCATTTGTTAAAATATTAAATAAAAATAATATATCAAATTTATATGAGCAGAAATATTTAAAACCAATATAACCATCCATATAGGTGGTAACGTAATATGTATATTTAAAATTGATAAAACCAACCATATAGGTGGTAACGTAATATAATTTAAAACTAGTAGAATCAACCTTATAGGTGGTGTCAACATAATGAAATAATTACCTTTCATAAATGAGCAAGTCATATCTCCAAATCCAGTCAAGGTAATCATAATAGTTCAGTTTGTTACGATAATGAATTATATTTAGTTAATAACTCAATACATCATGACATGGTAACAATTATATTGCTTGTACCTTGTTTAGACCTTTTCATTTATCTTATTGATCACATAGTAGTGTTAAATGTTTGAGAATATATATTCTATTAGCATTTATCATCATATCAATAATCATGATTGATCAAATACTTTAAATCACGATTAATATACTTTAACGTATTATCAAGGGAAAAATCGTCCATATTTTAATATATTGATCATATGGATAAATCGAAATCGTCAATAAGTTTAAAATTTAATTTATAACAAACTTACTTTTGGTGATGAGATTCGAAGCGCGGAAGAAACACCGGAAAGTTCCGAACCTAGGTTGTGAATGGATAGTGGAATCTTGACTCGATATTCACGACGCGATGGCTCGACGATGCGGAATAAAGAACCAAGACTTTCGAAATGCCACAAGGAATTGCCCAATCTCCTTGATAAGTCTCTGGTTTTGAACGCCACAAAGATAGTTAATCTTTGATAAGTTCGGGTTTTGAACGCCACAAGAATTGAAATCTTGATAAGTTCTTGGAGAATAAAAGGAATCCACCTTTTAACGAGCAAAACATTCAAAATGTCTATTCAATAATCGAAGTCTGAATTACAATGAATGGAAAGGAATATAAATAAGTAAAATAACCTAACCACTAATTGACTCAAAATAGAATTCTAATTAGAATAAAATTCTAAAATAGGCAAACAAATAATTTAAAACAAATTTTAACCTAAAAATACGCAAAAACCCTAATTTCCGTCTACATAATTGACTTACTGTTTTGAAGCCCCAAATGATGGAATTTGGCCATAAAATCAATCGGCTCAAGGGCTTTGGCCCATGAGTTTTGCTTAGTGGCCCATATCTACTCGAAAAACACATATTATGCATCTAATTCCGACATGGTTGAATGGATTGCACTTTTATTTGGCTTGAATATTTAACTTTTTCTGTCAAGCCTGCTATGACTCCGATTGTCGAGTGTCCGGAACACATCATACCCTCCTTCTTTAGGATGATTCGTCCCGAATCATAGCTTTGTTCCTGTTGTTTCACTTCACCTCCTGGATCAAACGGAAAATTATTGCTTCCATGCCAGAGGGATGACCAATAGTATCATGTAATTTGGGCTACATGAATGGATTGAAGTAGAAACTCCTGTGGGCATTGGTGCTGTTGCCCAAATTTCCAAGCACATTTAACCTGTAAGACAAAATTAAATAAAGCGGGGAGGGAAAGGTATGGATCCTTGTATTCATGAATTATCACCGTCAATTCCTCTTTTGGAACCACGAGGCCCTTCTCTTCACCTCGTTCTTCCTTTGCAAGTTCTCGTTTATTCCCCTCTACTTCTTTTCTCTTAAGCACCTCTTTAATATTTTTACTTTCAAATTCAACCATATCTCCTATCTCCAGATTTTTATCACCACGCTCGTGTACTACCTCATTACTACTTAAATGTGGATCTTCCAATTCAACGCTCAAATCTTGAACTTCAACCTCAACTCCCAATTCCACCTTCTCCTCATCAAATTTTGGAGTTTGTTTATTTGTTTTTAATTTCAACTCTCCCTCTTTCTTATCAATATCCTTATCCCCACAATGCCTCCTATTATACCACTTTTCACTCTCCTTCCTTACCCTCCATGAATCTTCTAGTGCTTCTTCTAATGTCAACCCATATAGTACGCATGTTTTCCCTTTCTTAAGGAATTGGTATATGTGCACACTCTTATAATAAACAGCATCCCTCCTATGTCTCCAAGTTTTTCCCAATAAAATATGATAAGATTTCAATGGCACTACATCACACCATACATCCTCACTATACCTTCCCTGGGTGATAGGCACTAGAACTTGTTTGGTTACTTTGAAATTCCCAAACTCCCTCATCCACGACATCTTATAAGGTTTATAGTGTGGTTCTAGGGGCAATCCTAATTTCTCAACCACGGTGCTACTAACGAAATTAGTAAAACACTTTTCATCAATCGCCAAACTGCACCCCTTATGATTCACATAACATCTAGTTTGAGATAAACAACCCGGATCATAATCCATTCCTTATGTGACGTTAAAAAAAATTCAAGAATGTAGAGGATTTAGACATCAAATAGCAAGAACGACTTTTATTGACTTGGAAGGAAATGAATATCAAGAATTTTAAAGAAAATCAAGAAAGTGGTTCTTGAATTTGGAATAACTCTTTTTATTTTTTATTTATTTATTTATTTATTTATTTTGAATAATGAATTTTCGAAATTAAATAAATTTTTTTTTTAATAAATTTGAAAATTCGACACGAACGCAACAAAAAAAACGGAATAGGATTTGGATAAGAATCGAATAAAATAAACATTTTTGAATTTTTGTTGGATTTTTATATGGATCAAAAACTGAAAAATTTTACTGACACGAAAAACAAGAAAACTAAAAAAAATTGAAAATAAAACACTCAACAAGATATGGATGATTTTTATGGGACTCGATGATAAACATAAAAATCAAACTTGATAGAAAAACCTGAATTCAGAGTCCAGCTCTGATACCAAATGATGAGATTCGAAGCGCGGAAGAAATGCTGGAAAGTTCCGAACCCAGGTTGTGGATGGACGGTGGAATCTTGACCCGATATTCACGACGCGATGGCTCGACGATGCAGAATAAAGAACCATGACTTTCGAAACGCCACAAGGAATTGCCCAATCTCCTTGATAAGTCTCTGGTTTTGAACGCCACAAGAATTGAAATCTTGATAAGTTCTTGGAGAATAAAAGGAATCCACCTTTTAACGAGTAAAACATTCAAAATGTCTATTCAATAATCGAAGTCTGAGTTACAATGAATGGAAAGGAATATAAATAAGTAAAATAACCTAACCGCTAATTGACTCAAAATAGAATTCTAATTAGACTAAAATTCTAAAATAGGCAAACAAATAATTAAAAACAAAATTTAACCTAAAAATACGCAAAAACCCTAATTTCCGTCTGTATAATTGACTTGCTGTTTTGAAGCCCCAAATGATGGAATTTGGCCATAAAATCAGTCGGCTCAAGGGCTTTAGCCCATGAGTTTTGCTTAGTGGCCAATTTCTACTCGAAAAACACATATTATGCATCTAATTCCGACATGGTTGAATGGATTGCACTTTTATTTGACTTGAATATTTAATTTTTTCCGTCAAGCCTGTTATGACTCCGATTGTCGAGGGTCCGGAACACATCATTTGGTCCGATGATCAAAATCCCATCGGAAGTGCTCCAAAAATAGGTTTTAAGAAACCGGCACGTTCGACCACGGGAAAATGTCCAAAACTGCACTAAACAGAAAAGTAAGACCATAAGAAAATCCAAAATGTTGAGACGAACAAATTGCCTTTTGACACCATTGTCGGAATACGCTGAACGCGCCTCCACGTGCGCCGTCGACGTCTGCGCGTGGGAGTCACACGCCTCATGCTTTGCCGCACTGGTGCATCTGCCATTGACACGCGCCGGCGTCAGAGAATTGTCTTGTCATCGTGGTTCCAGATCTGGTCTCCGATTGTTGATTGGATGTATGATTTGGCATAGATCTGCGTTGAAAGTTTTGGATTGTACAATTTCTCCAATTTTTCTTACTGCACCACATAGAGACTATGTTTCTTTCCTCTTATGGAACCTTTTGGATCATGTTTCCATCTTTCTTGATGTTTTCAGATCTACAATATATGGGTTATTTTCTAAAGCCAAAAGCGTTTGATTTGGAAAAGGAAAACGCTGATTAATAATAATCAGGTTTCTGATACAGAGGTTCATCATTTAGATGCAACTGTAGAGCACACTCCCATCATACTACTCAAATGACTAGAGACTCGTACTGATAACGTGTTGTAAAACTATCAAAATCTATACAACAATAATAGAGAGGTAGACAGAATTGAGAGAAATCATTCTCATTGAAGTGTATCAGTCCAATGAAATAAGACTCCTATTTATAGGAGTGGACAATGGCACAATCGTAATAACATAAAGTTTACAGGGATATAATGGTTATTCACACACCATATATATATATATATTATAACAAACTTAAAATTAATTACCCAATAGGCTTACGAGAGTAGTTTGAAACCACATTATTTATACTTCCCTGAACCTACGACTCATCACAGTAGTTTTGGTCGATTGGATTTGTGGTGGAATGGTGATGTGGACTGCCAAGGATTTGAAGGTTTTAAAGGCATAAATTTTTATATTCCAATTATATTTAATGTTAAATACATGTTTATTTATTAAATTAAATTATTATGAATTGTTGGGAAATTTTTTCAATTTCATGTTTGACAAGTTTTCAAATACTATTTATTTTTAACAGTAAAGAAGTATTTTTTTTACCCTTCCGTACTTATGTGAAAAAAATCGAGTTATTTTTAACAACATTCCAGGTTTATTTACGAAAAATATGTGTCGTTACACCTTTAGCTAAAGTCCCTCCTCCATTGAAGCTTGTAAGTATAACCCCTATCGAAATCATGTCGCTTTCTGTTTTTGAAAATTTTCTCATCATCCTAGAAGGGATGACATTTATAGTTGCTCCATTATCTATAACGACCTCAGGTGTTTGGTTAACTTCATGGTTAGCCTCTTAAAGATGGCCTTCTCAGCTGCATCTATTTCCACTTCTTGCTTATCCTCTATTGAATTAACTTCTCATGTCAAATCAATTTGCAATGTTCCATTCAGAATCCCTGCACCTTGGACTTTCTTTTTACTTTCCTCTCCCAGTTCTTCATCTGTTAACCAACATGTAGGGAGAGTTAAAATCCTAGGAGGTGATCCATACTTCTCAGAGCGTGGCACCCTTACTTTCCTTTTTGGGGTTCCATATAAATTATAGAAGTCAAGAGAATGCCCAGATGGTTCTCACAATATATCTACTTCACGAACTCCCTCCTGATAATTGTTTCAATAAAGTGTTGCACGACAATCCTCTTTTCCTTCTCTTTGCTTCTAGGTAGATTTCTTCTTCAATATCAGTCATGCCATCATCCTCCTCTTCCTCGTTATACAACTCCTGGGACGTTTGACCTTCTACATACTCTAGCATGCATGCTTCCTCCTCATTATCTTCCCTTTCTTCTTCATCATTTTCCTTATTTTTAAATCCATTGGCTAGCAAGTAATTATTATCCATAACTGGAGGTAATGTACCGAGTTGAATGGTGAGGAGTCGCCTTGGATCTTCCCCATCTTCATCCTTTTAGCTACGTTGAACTTTGAATTTCTAGAAGAAATTTCTGGTGCTTTCTCCATTGACTCTACCGTACTAGCTTCCTTACTATCATTGAGAACATTCTTGTTAGCCACCTTAATCAATTTATGTACTTTAGGATGTGATGATCCCTGCTGCTGTCTCATCATTCTCCCATAATTCCTCTGAAAACGTCTTTGTTACGTCCTGGTTATCTCATTAAAAGGAAAAACCCTTCCTGCATTATACTAGAACGAATTCCATTCATTCGATTGTCGAGGTTGTGGTCTAAATGTTCTTCCAATGTTCATTGTCCTGAACGGACTTTCAAAGGTAGTTTTCTATAGAGCTACACACTCTGTCCTCTGTCGGGCTGAAAATTAGGTACAATATTAGGATGATTGTGATGCCCCCATGTCCCTATTTTTCTCACATGCTCGCTTACTTCCCCTTTTCATTTGGCGCACAAGATCCTTTCATCTTTTCTAGGTTCCTTTCCTCCGAGTCGTTCGAAAACATTGGGATGAAGCTTAGAAACTTCCTCTCCATCATCTATGACTAATTTGAATTTTGGCAACTTATTTTCGAAGCCGGTTGCTATCATGTTCATCCCAAGTAGCTGTGGGAAAGGATTTTTATCCACTGCCGTCTTCTTTTTGGCTCCAAAAGTGATTCGCTCAAACTCAATATCATCTTGTAGCACACGACGAAAAAGAAGACAGTAATTAGTCATATGTGACATTGCATTGTGCCATTTACAATATTTTTTACCATTGATTTGTGTAGGGTTAGGAAACTTGTGATTGTCGCTCAATTTTATTTGCTTATCCTTATACAGTTTATCGAATATAATGTAAGCTTTAGTCACATCAATTGAAAATAACTTGCCCTTTTTGTTTTTATCCTCTATAGGATCATTCTTAACCGTTGCGTTTAATTCAGCCTCTAAAGGGCAAGTATATGCATCTCCCTTAATCAGTTCTGTCAAACATACTTCCTTAATCAGTTAGCTCAATTTTATTTGCTTATCCTTATGTAGTTTATCGAATATAAGGTCAGCTTTAGTCACATCAATTGAAAATACCTTGGCCTTTTTGTTTTTATCCCCTATAGGATCATTCTTAACCATTGCGTTTAATTCAGTCTCTAAAGAGCAAGCATACGCATCTCCCTTAATCAGTTCGGCCAAACATACTTCAGTTTGGTCATAATATTCATCATCAATAGTGTGAACGTCAAAATTTGGGTCTCTATAACAAGTCCTTTGCTAGAATTTCTCATTTGTTTCTCTTCTCTTATTATACGTTCATAACTAATCACATTAGCACTCAACAGAAATATGTTAGGAAATTCCCTGTCTTGGAACTTCTTTTTTAAGTCAAAAGTCAAGCAACTTGGAGCGATCTTGACAAATTCTTTTTCAGGAAAATGTATACATTTGCTCCTTGTTGTTTTGAACTTTTGAAGAAAACCCTCTGCCAATTCGTTGGGCATCTGACATAGATTCGCCAAATCGGCCAGAGTTACTTCAGACTCAGTTTTATGAAATTAAGCATGGAACAATTTTTTTAATTGTTGCCATGTCTAAATAGAATTTGCTGGTAAATTGATGAACTATGAGAAAGCAACTCCTGTTAATGAATTAGGGAATAATCTCATCTTATGGTAGTCAGTTACTTTGTCACATTGCAATGTAAATCGCTCTATGTGCTCTAAAGTAGAAACTTCCCCCAAGCTAGTGAACAATGAAAATTCTGGTACTTTTTATCCTCTAGACCATGGATACGCTCGATCTACCCAATCAGGGTATGACTTTGTGTAAGTCAGCCTAATACAAGGACGCTGATAGAGTGCATAATCGATGTTTCATTCATGATATTTTATCTCAATCTAATGGTTTTAAATGTTTAATTTGTGGATATTAATTATATTTTATGCTTTGTGGATTAGATGAAGAAGTTGGATCAAATTGGATTCAGTATCACAAATTGAAGGAACAAGTTTGGAACTAAAAAAACATACAATCAGAGAAGGATTTTGCATAAGGCGTGGACACACCTTACTGTTTCAGAAAGATAGCAGCCTAAAAAATCCCAGCACTTAATTTGGAATTTTTTTGGAGAATAAGGTAACTAAAAAAGAGGGGAATTAAGAGACGGCACTAGAGAATTAATTGGAGGTTCACTAACAATTTGGAGGAGGAATCTACATCTAAAAGAAAAGAAAAGCCCAGCAATATGGTTTTGGGCCCTTGATTATTCTACCCTAGATAAGACATATTGGACACAATTGGAAGAGAGGCTCGACATCACACAAATGGAGAGGAAAATAAAATGCAGCCATGGTTTCATCATTCAAGATTACAGTTTAATTTTCATTTGTTTATTATTATTATTATTATTATTTTGTTTTTGTTTTTAACTTACAATGTTTATGGATGGCTAAATTTATTATTTCAATTCAAGGAAAATTGAAGTGTTGATTCTTCAAGAATTGTGAGATCTAATTAATTTTATTTTTCTTTTATCTCTTTTCTATTTATATATATTTTGTTTCCATTAAAGTTGTTGTTTTAATTTATTAATACAAAGTGCACGTTGTTTTAATTGTCAAAATTTTACTTTGTTAATTAGAAATCTAAATCCGTAATTGTTTAGATTTTCTAATACAAGTGGCAAATAATATAGTTGATTATAGATTGATTTTCGATTTATGTTATGGAGATATATAACCTAGCTTAAATGAATCACACATGTGAATTTGTTGCTTAGAATTGGTCGTCTCTTTAGAGATTAATGCTATTGGTAAATTAAATCCTAAGATCGTATCTAGGGTTGTTTATTGATTAGGAAAATAATCAACGAGCGTCTCTTGATTATTGAGATAATAAGGAGAGATATGTTGTTAGATCGTACCAATGACCATAACCAATTTAGAAAATGAGTAAAAGACTTTATTTTTGCATCCATGATCAATTCTATAAATCAATACTGAGATTATACATTGGGCTGGATATTTATTTAATTTGATATTTTCATCAATTTAATTCCGCAATTGTTTATTTACAAATTGATTTTACATTCAAAATTCAAAACCCCCATTGTTTTAATTTTCTCGAGGAATTAAATTTAACCAATCTCTGTGGATTCGACCTCGCTCACCATTATTACAATTTAACTTTTTTTTGAGAGCAAGTATTATTATTATTATTTGTTGGATTCGACACCCATCAGACGCATTCCAACAACCTTTTGATCTCGCACTATCTTAGTGATTTGATCTCTCAATAAGACGTTGGGGTCATAAAGAACACATATGGGTTGGTTTCTTGGTGGTATCATTTGAGGCCTAATGTTTAGTAATAGATTTCTGGAGAAAGCAACATTTTTACCATTAGCCTGAATATTTCCCCCATCATTAACACACGGGGTGTTCTGTCCGTTATTTTGGACATTATCTCTTACATTTGGGTTACCCCCGAGTTTGGTATCTCATTACCATTGCCCAAGTTAGCCATTCCACTACCCCCAAGTTGGAAGTAGACGGTCCAAAAGGTAGTTATTCCCTGATTTGGACTTACAACTATGGGATTATGTCCCACAATTGTTCTGGCTTGAAAGTGGTGTCCAATATTTGGAAAAGTTGACTAATAAATTTGGCCAGTTAACTTATTTATAGTAGTGTCATATAAAGTTCTTAGTTTTTTTAGCCAAGTTGTCATAGTGTTCTCTTTCATTTTCAATAAATTTTTTCTTGTTTTGAACATTTTTTAGATTTACCTGTTCGACCACATCTTGGGTAAGTTCTCCAAATAGAGTATGCTTGGTTCGAGGACTTAATTCTGCCATTGGTTCATAACCGCTCTGACTTTGTCCCTTTGGTCCATGAGTACTTTGCTGCTCCTCATATCTTTCGATCATAGACTGGACTCGATGGCTTGCTGGCTCCTAATTGGAGTTCTTATGAGGCATATTGCTTTTTTTTTTTTTTTGGTATCTTCAAAAACCAAAGTTGTCCCATTGGGCGTGCCAAATTGTTTTGCGATGAAAGTCGAAATAATTCTAACAATTAAAAGAGACTCAGATGAAGTGTAAGGAACAATAACAACCTCTCGAGACAAAGTCTCAATGAGGGTTGTTTATTTGCGAAGATTACAAGGAAGACAAAAAGCCTCCAATGGGCACAAGCCCACAAAGTAAACAAAAATTGACATGGAAATTGAAATGAAAGTAAATTACATAATTCTCTGTTTGAGAGTTGATTGATCGGTCCTCCAAACATCTAAATTTCTACTATGTATAAAAATTGAAAATAAACTAATTATAATTGCCTTCTACTAATTGAATCTTTGATTTACCGCTTCAATTTGTAACTTTCATGAGATAACCGTTGCTCATCATGTTGCATAACTGATGCCCACTTCCTTGTGTAACTGCTACGCACTACTTTGCACTAAGTGACTTTCGTGATCTTCTCCAACTATCCATAGTGACTATCTGAATTGTGAAATAAGTTGTAAGAATTGTTCCTATATTTTTATCTGGCTCGATCTTCCAATCGCTCTATTGCCCAAGCATTCTAATAATCCCCCCATTGCTCTGGTGACCATCACATTACTCTTTCATCCACGACAGGTTATCATGTTTTGGGTCTTTACGCTAGTCATTCGAATTGGGTATTTTTATGTGTCAACAACTCACGTAAGATTATTGTATTAATCTGAAATTGCCTTAGACTTGCCAAAGTTTAGATTCTTCTATGAGCCACTTCCCCCTATTTATAGGAAAAATGGATGAATTGACTTATTACAACTTATGACTAACTAATATTGACTACTAACTGAATTCTCAAAGTTCTTACAACGTGGGAAGTAGTTGACTTTTTCTAGTTCGACTGTCTTGTTGTCATGTTAGCAACCACCAGGTTGTGTACATGGTGTCACCTCCTGGTCGTACATGCATCTTCTAGCACAAGGTTAGTGGGATGTTGCACGACCTGAGTTCCAGATCAATCATAACATACTATTCTTCAGGTTGTGCAGATGTATGCCAAAGTGCTTCATATCAAATCGCGCATCCTCAATTCTCCATGTTAGATCGTGCGTCATCAATTATGTCTCGTGTCAGATCGTGCATCAACAGTACATGTAATATTTTGCATTTGAATATCCAAGTACAGAGTTTTAACTTAATTTGCATGGGACAATTTGCATTTGAATATCCAAGTACAGAGTTTTAACTTAATTTGCATGGGACAACTCGAGTAAAGGTTCTAAAATTTTCTTTTTTAATTGTGTTCAATCTATATATCTTGCATTTTCACGATTTATATAAGACCACAAATAGGGATAGGCGAAGCTTGACCTTTTCGTCCAATTTGTAATGTTAGAAAGTCCAAGTTGACATACTTTTTGCCACATTTTATTTGGAGCTTACTTTTTTTTCATAATTAAAAAAATATTATTTTTTATATTGCACTTCAATGGTATGGAATATGAATGAGTAAATTGTTCACGTGGTCATTTAAACTTTCACCATACCTACAATTACATTATTGAAGTTCAATTGCTAGTAATTAAGATGTTAAAAATTGATGTTATGTCAATTAGACCATTCGACTAGTGCACTTAGGGATGTTTTTGAAATAGAACAAATCGAAAATAAGTGTTCCAATTTTTGTTCCTAAAATTTCCAGAATCAAAATGTTGTTTCAATTTTCATTCCAAAATTCTTGGAATACACAACATTTATTCCAATTCAGAATCTTGAAATTCTCGAAAAATTAAAAAACTTCAAAATTTAACATTTTACTAAGATTTATAGTAATTTTAAGCATACATAAAGAAATTTGGAGAATTAAATGTCTGTAATTAAACGCGTTCAAAATCAAACTAATCCAAAATCATAATTAAAGTTAAAATCCACAAAGATAACAATACATTCATGGATAAATTTAATATAAGTTTTTCACCATGATCCAATAAACGAAAAGATAAGAAAGATAATATTGATGCAATGCTTTCATTCTTTCACCTTCGAACTCAATGTAGATCTAACATTTTGTTTTAAGAAAATATTTTTCCCGTGAATAAACATTGTCATGCTCCTAATATATTTGAAATTTTTAGAATTTATTCGAAAAAATCAGAATTTTTAGATCGGAATATGTTTGGAATACTTTGGAAATTTTCGGATCAAAATTTTGGAGTTCTCGAAATTTTGAAACTCATCTGATTCCAATCGTAATTTGGAAGTTTCAAATTTTGGACCAATCGAAAGATATTTCTAAAAATATTCGGAACAAAATCAGATTTTCCATCTAACTTCCGGCACTAGGTGTAGTTTTAGACAATGTAAAGGTAAAAATTAACTTTCCACTTTTGGGCAATTGATTTCTACTTGGGAAATATACACTAGTATACCATTGTAATGGGTGGTGATTGAAAATTACGTAATATAAATATTATTTGTAATACTACACAAATTCAATTACCTTCAATAGTAAAATATGGTTATTGGAGAGAGAGAGAGATTATTAATTAATTTTATTAGTTATGGTAACATGAAATTTACAGATATTGTTACCTTTAAATTAGTCTAATAAATATGACAGCTACAATTACTTCCAAAAAACAATCTAAAAAAGGGCAGCCTTGCTTGGCAATCCCCGGAAGATCAGTTAAGAAGTCATCTTCCACATCGTATGTGCAACCATTGAATTCTGCAGCAATAATCAAAGGATTCGTCCCTACTAATACAAGGTATGTTACTATGTTATTTCACTGCAAGAATCTTCGTTACGTGGGCAGGCACGGAGGGAGAGCATGGCGAGCTCACGCGGGCGCCCGTGCTGGATTCGCGGGAAAAAATTATGGATCAATTTAATTAGGTTGCAACCCGGTCCAAAAAGTCTAATTTCTGTATAATTTTCAGATCAATTTTCAACCACTTCCAGCCCAAATAAAGCCCAAAGAAATAGCCCATGCGGTACCTGATTAAGTCTGATACGGTGATATACCCATTCAGGCTTCACCGCTTCAGTCATTCTCTTCTCGCGTTCTAGGTTAGTGACTGGCGTCTGGCCTTAAAAAAATCCTAATCAAGTGAAGCTTGCTTCCTGCTGCACTGTCGCACCGGCACCGGCGTTCACTGCACCGCGCCGTCGTGCTCACTGCGCACAGCTTGCTGGGAGACTGGGAGTGCTGGACCTGGACGGCTGGACTGGTTGCTGGCTTGCTGCTGCACCGCGGTTGCACCTGAACCTGAAGCCTGAAGGTCCTGACCCGCAGCCGCCTAGCCAAGCTTGAAGGACCGAGTCACGGTCACCGAAGGTCCGAACTCCGAAGGTTAGTTTGCTGCAATTTCATAACTGATAACACTGAATTTATGTTCTTTGCTAACTGCTGCAGTGCTGCCATATATACATGCGAAAATTACTAACTATGTTTTTGTAATTTTGTTGATGAATTGATTGGACATTTGATTTGGGTGATTGTTGAATGTTGAGAGTTGATACTTGAGACTAGGAGTAGGCTGAGTTGTTGTCTTGTTGATGAATAATGAATTGATTGGACATTTGGTTTAATTTTCTAGCTTTTGAATATGAACAATTAATTTATTATTATTTTTTATTTGAACAATTAATTTATTATTTTGCATTAAGCAATGTTGACTTGTTGAGATTTGATAGAGATTGTGTTAATTGTTAAATGATTTACTTGGGAGTTTGGAGTTGGGACTTTGGGATTGAGTAATTTAAGTTGGGATTTTGTTAATTGTTAAATGATTAAATCGTTAATATGTTGTATCGAACTATAATTTTACTATTATATGATTTTCGTATTGTTTGATAAGTTGTGTACTTATTAAAAATATTTTAACAAATTTTATTCACAAGCTGAGGCCGTTGACTGGTCAACGATCAATATTTGACTGTTGACAAGTCAATGATCGCCCTGGCTGGGTTCGATTCCTGGATCCGTCACTGTACGTGGGTGTAATTCAATGGACTACAGATGGACGAATTGGCGCAATTCATGTATGACTAATCTAAATTTGACACGTGTTTATGACAAGTGTGGAGTATTATGCTATCTGCAATGAATCCAGGCATATTGTAACACAGTGTCGTAATATTACAGTGTCTGTAATATCATGGTATGTTATAGCCTAAAACCAATGTTATTAAACCTAGCTTGGACCAACCGACTGGACCGGCAAAACTGTGACCTGGTACGAGTCTCGAAGTATTAAACCCGCATATAAAAGACTCGGACAAAAACCAAACTACCTGGCCGGTTCTCTAAAAACCCGACAACCCAATACTGGCTTCCCCGGGTTTGGCGGGTCAAAATTTGGCCATTGTTTAATTTTTCTTATTTTTATATAATTGGAATAAAATTTAAAAAACATTAAACTCACACTAACAAAGGTTGCAAATAGCAACCCACGCTGAATTATGCCATTCCGGAAAGCCCTATTTATATAGGTGTTCGGTCTTCATTCCATCTTCTGCGTTCGATATGGGATACTTGTTCCATTTTTTAAATTCTACTCTTGATTATCAAACACGATCTAGTGGGTAGCTCAGGTGGCAACAACACCTTCTACCAGGAAGGTTACAAGGGTTTGAGCCAAAATGGGCTTTTAATTTTTCATGGCATTCTTGTATTTCGTTCCCTTTTTTAAAATAAAAAGAAATCGACTCCACTTTAAAAATTAGTTTTCTTCTTATTCTCTTTTATTTATTCAATTCCAAATATTTATATTTCATTTTTAGTCTAATAAATTTAGTCATTTTTTATGGGTTAAAACATAAAATAATTTAATATTTAAAGTTTTGAAATCAATTACAATATAATTTGCAACAATTAATCTATATTTTTTTGAATTGATAATTCTAAAATTAAAAAATATTATTGCTATACTGTTTTATATCTTACCTATATTTAATTTTTATGTAAAAAACCTAAAATAAAAAAATATTGTTGCTCACAATTCCTATTGTTTGATTTTTCATCTTTTAATAGTATTATTTAATATACCGGGTCGACCTAGTGAGCCTTGACCCTTTCCTTTTTCCAGCACTACAAGAAAAATGTGCAAAAAAGACGAAAAATTAGAGAAGACACGAAAAGTTCTCTATTGGTCGATCAATAGAGACGACAAAAAAGTCGTCTCTATTGATCGACTAATAGAGACTACATCTGTTTTTTAAATTTTTTTATTCTTATTTTTTAAAATTTCGCTATTTTTTTGTTGATCTTTTAAATTATTTAAATTTATATAATTAATATTAAAGTTAATTTGTTAAGAAAATATTATTAAGTTAACTAATATATATTATTTAAAACAAAATTTAACACAAGAATTCAATTGCATTAGTGGTTGGGACATCACCACCCAACACTTAGGTCCCGAGTTCGAATCATTGTCATGCACAATTATCATATAAATTAAAGAAAATTCCCGGGTCAACAGTTCGGATCGAGATTTGGGTCGGATTAAAAAGGGATTGAATCAGGTTAAAATAAATAAATAAAAAATTAATTAAATATTTTCATAAATAGAGACGACAATGTCATCTCAATTGCCCCAGAGGAAATAGAGACGACTCTGTCGTCTCTATTCATCTTCAGCCACGGACCTACAGAGACGACTAATTGAGACGACTTTGTCGTCTCTAATAACCAATAGAGACGATTTTAGATCCTTTAGAGACAACTTTGGTCGTTTCTGTTGGGACAAATTCTTGAAGTGCAGGTGGATACCTGGGTCGGGTTTTGAAACATTGCCTATAACATCTCCATAACGTTGTAATATTACCGTGTTCGTAATATTCTTGGATTGTAATTCCCCACCATATGCTCAGTAATATTTTCAGTTCACTATCATGACAGGGCATGTAATATTCATAATATGTATGTTGGTGCCTTTTGTGCTTACTATTTCACGTATTATGTAGCTCTACAATATGCTCATTAATGTCATGTTACATATGTCGTATACTAGAACGACTAAGTTAAAGTATCTTGTGGTTTATTAAAAATGTAAATGGTTACGTCATATATAATAATCGTGATATGTTATTACATAGTGATATATAGAGCATGAAATATTCGTAAATAGTATACTAATCTTTTCTGATTACTTACACTGTAGTTTCCTATATGTTGCTTGACAATATTTTCTAGTCAGAAATGTTACAGTGTATGTATTTGTACAGAGTGGTAAACTTTTTTTGGTTCTTGAACACTTTAATATTATTTGTTTTATTATATCATTTGTAATTTTCTATGGTCTGAATTACGTGGCATTAATTAAACCTTAATATCCTAATTTTTTTCCTTCAAACTGATTTGTAATATACCTGGCTTAATTTAATATAATGTATCTACCTTTTTTGAATTGTGTATGATTTATTCCAATCTAACACAGTCAAGACATTCATTTATTCAGGTATTAATGCGATCAATGTGTTCATTAATTACGGGGGGAGTTGGAATGAGCTTAACAATTACACCATAAATGGGGTTGTAAGATTGTTTGTTTTCTTAGGTATTACATACAATACACTAAAGGGTAAGGTTGTTGATCGACTATAGTTGGATTGTACGACATCCGAAGTCAAGATGCGTTATAGGGTAGAAAGATTACGGTTCCAATGGAATCAGTGGATGATGAGTCTATTGCTTTTATTTAGAGCTAAAAAAGAAAAATCTAAACCTGAAAAACTTTCCATTATTCATCGATTCGGTTCTAAAATCATAACTTCCATCTAGAAGAGAATAAAAGTATAGAAATTGCATTTGTGCTAGTTGTTAATTTAATTTAAGACACAAAACTCAACAAAGAGGGAATGTAATCACCTACCTTGTATCAATGTATCCATCGTCAAATTACCAGCATTCACATGCACAGATGCAGGCCAGTTGAAGATTTGAGGAAAGTTTGTGTAACAATCCAGCTTATACTAGTTAAAAAGTCAAGAAATTATTTAGTCAAAGTCAATTTTTCAAATGGTCAAGTCAAATAAGGACTTGGATTGATAATATAAGTTTATTAGGACTTAAATTGAAGTAAAGATTTTCATGAGGATTTAAATTAAGTAAATGATTTCTTTATGGGTTCTATTTTATAATTACAAGTATTTAAATGACATAAATGATACAAATTAGAATTTCAAGGATTTAGTTCTCATTTGATTGAATTAAAAGATTAAAGGTCATATTATTTTAAGATTTGGGGGCTTGACTTGCAAATAAATAATATGAATATGTTTAAAATAAAAGAAAATGGAATGTACTAGAGACAAAAAGGGTAAGACTCGCCAGAAAGAAAAGAAAAGGAGAAAAGAAAGGGAGGAAAGAAAAAGAGAAAAAGAAAAAAAGAAAGGAAAAAAAAAGAAAAAAAAAGAGAGGTCGGTCAATGGATCGATTTTTTTAGAAGAAAGGAAAGAAGATACATTTCTCAAACTTGTGCTCTTGAATCTCTTCTCCAATTCCTAAAGGTAAGCAAGAGTATTAATAGTTGATGATTTGTGTTTAAAGTTTTTAGGGTTTATGTATGATTGACTTAAATTTGAAGTTTAGCAAATATTAGGTTTACTGACATGTATTTGAGGTAATATACTAAAGAATTGTCAAGAAATAGTTTATGTTGATTTTGATGGTAAAGGGAATTAATCATGAAATGGGTTTTCGAAATTAGTATTTTGATCTTTAACTTTTGGATGATTATATATGATATTGAATACTTGATTGGTGATAAATAAGTATGAAATAATGGAATTAAGTTGAATTCCTCAATACTTAAGAGAAATCTCAGCTATGTTGAGAAATGATAATAGTTGAGTTGTTGTTGGTTAATATCGGACGATTGATTGATAACTATACGAAGAAATTTGAGTTATAAATGATACTAACCCATTTTTAATGGTTTGATATAGTTGATTTTAATACATGAGAATTATATTTTATTTCAGGAGATGATGTAGAGATGAAACCAGATTTATCAGCTCGACTAGCTTCAAGTAGATAAACTCCGTGAGTGGAAAAGTTATTCTTTTAAAAGCATAAAAGAATTTATGTTATGCAAGTTTTCTATTACATTGATTTTCAAATGATTTTGAAATCAATGACTTTTAGCATAGTTATCACAATAAATGTTTTATAATTACGCTTGTTTAAGCATGATGGTTTTAATACCATTTTTATGAGTATGATTAATCAAGTTGAACATATATGATTTCAAAACCACCAGAAGTACCCGATGTGGTTATCTGTTCTTGTGTTAGTGCACGAAGGGGGCCTTGGGCCCGTGTCAGAGAATCTTAAGATCCACTCTTATGCACGGAGGGGGCCTATGGTCCGTGTGTAAGAGTGCATATATGAGGTATTTGTGACCCACTTTTGTACCCAGATTTCAGCTTCAGCAGATGATTTAGTTGGGTACATTTTGGTGCGATTTCTTATATATTACAGTATTTCAGTTATGCCACAGATGATTATTATATGATACTTATGAACAATTATTGTTAGCAAGTATGTTTTGATTTCAAGTTGTAAAAGCATTATGAAATAAATTATATTTTCAAAAATGGTTTATAAAGTACATTTATTCCAGAAATTTTACTCACTAAGTCACAAGCTCACGTTTTTCCCCACCTTTACAGTATAGAAAGAAAATAAGATTTTCAGCAGCATAGAATGAGCCTTTGCAGCTCTTGAGGAGCTTCGTAACATTGTCATTTGCAGGAGTTACTTTGGTAAGCTCTTAGAAATTATATTCGAGGAAGATACATTGGACTATGCAGTTATTCTATATAAGTTATATACTTTGTCATGAATGCATCTAGTGATGATGTATTTTGGATTGTGTATATGAAGAAGTGGATTAAGAATTGTAGGTATTTTATTATGTCAATTGTCTTGCCTGAAAGATTTGGAAAGTAATGTAATTATTTATGATTGTATGTTTGAGGATTTGTAATTATCTTACAAGTTGGTTAAGACAATATTATAGATGAGACTTTGTTAAATTTTTTTATAAATTCATATGAGATCAAATTTATTTAAAAGGAGAATTTGAAAGATAAGAAAAGTCAAGGTTGCCTTGGTGGGTAGTCCAACATCTAGTTGGCACCTGCTATTGGCACACGTCACGTTTCAGGTCCAGTAGGGTGATTTGGGACGGGTCGTGGCAGTTTGTTTCTTTCTTTTCGAAATTTTTTCCACGTATGCATGTCATCGTCTCATATATCCATGTCTGAAAAGCCACCAGGTAACCCGTTTAGCCAATATTGAGGTGATATCTTCTTCCCTTTGCAAACCCTTTCTAGTCTTAAAGTCATGACAGATTTCAAAAACTTCAACGTAATTCTGTATAAGTCCAATCCCCATGGATACAATTCACCTTACCCTTATTCAACCATTCTCATCAATTATATTCACCGCTCATGTTCTTGTGAGCTTGATTTGTGAATAAAAAGGTAGAAACAAGATAAAGAACCCCAATTGCAGCAACTTCATCGTTTGGGACTCTGTCCTCTATACTTAAAAACCTATTCTCCACGTCGTCCCTAGAAACTTTTTCCATGTTTGCAAAATACTGATTCTCAAGTCTCAATGGTCCAAATTGAAACATAGATTTTTTGGTGCTGCCGCTAAACCTCAACCCAGTGATTAATCAAAACTCCTTGAGCCTAAATCTTACTTGGCTATTCCCTATGTCAAACCACATTTCATCGAGGTTTGGTTTTCTTAGCTCCCCCATTAATATTTTGTGAATGAGTTGGGCTTGGAGGAGTATTTGTTCACATCTATAAGTTTGCCAAAGCAAGTGTAGATTTCATTTTGGAATGAATTTAACTTCACATTCAAGTTGGACATCACATCGTCCTTGGTTTCCATGGCGATGCTGGTGTGAGACTAGTGGTTATGGGGGAGGACAAAGTTTCAATCCTGTAATAACATTCCATAGGATACATGTTATAGAATCTTGACAAAAAACTAAACACGATATAATATATTAAAACGTGACTGTGGATTACATGTTCTGTAATGTGTCATGCGAAGAAAATAAGAATGACTTCATTTACCACATAGAATTACATGGTATGTTGCTTAATTTCATTACATGACATGTATTGATCCATGTATGTTATCAAACTAATATTTCAACATATAATTACACACAGTATAATGGCCTAACCCATGAAATAAGTTCGAATTACATGGTCCATAATGTATCATGAAGAGAAGAATAAAATTGCTTGACTTACAAGGTAGAATTATGGGGCATTTGACATATCTTAATTACACAATAACTATTGACCAATGTCTGATAGTGAAAACATATTACAACTGTTAGTGACCAATGAAAACATATTACATCTGTTACTGATCCAGGGGCGAATCCAGAATTGATGTTGAGCTAGAGCGGACTTTGACTCTTTGACCGTTGACCGTTGACCCTCAATGTCGAAAATTTATTTAATTTAAAAAATATTAAAAATTCTAGTAACATATAAATGATATAAAACGTAATTTCAATTAATATGAAAATATAGTTTAATACAAACAAAAATAGGATCATATGACTAAATAGGTGGACGTTTCCCTGGGTCAGACACAAGATCATCGGGGTTAAATTGACTCCGAAACTTCTTTATGTTATCATCACGTACCAATTTATTTGCTTGTCTAGAATTAGTGCCGGGTGTAGAACTAGATGAACTAGGTTGTGACTTCCGTTTTTGTTGAAAAAATCGTTCCATATAAATAACGATATAATCAGCAAACTACAGGAAATATATTCAAATTTATGTAAAAATCACAATTAATTTACCAATGACAATTAATGACAAATAATTCGAAATTTCGCAATTTCTAGGCTAAATGATCAAAAAACCCCCAAATTCCAAACACACAATCAATATCCAGTAAAATGAAAATTATTAAAATATACTAATACTATCACTGTAAAAATCAGAATTCATGTCAGATAATTCACAAATTAGCAATTTATAAGCTAAATAATCAAAAATCCACAAATTCCAAATACATAATCAGAATCAGTTATCACACAAAATTGAAAATACTCACAATGACTAGAAGAAATTAAATAGAAATTAAGTTTTTATAAATCATAACAGAAGGCTGAAGAGAAGCTAGGTTTTTTTTTCCTTAAAACCCCAAAATCACTAACCTTTACCTATTCAAGGAACCGAGTCTCGAGTCTGAACCGAGGCTGCTGTGGAGGCTTTACTGGAGGCTGGAGCTGCGGATCAGATAGGCGACAGCACATCAGTCTTTGTCGTCGTCGTCGGTGACCGTGGACTGGACTGGACGGACGGTGGCGTCGCGGTAGCACTTCGAGCTCGAGGTTTGAACAGAAATTTCCAATTGCTTTTCTCAGTTTCTCAGTCATCTGACTTTTTGGCTAATGGCTACAGACAACGTGCGGTGCAAATGGATGGTAAGCAGGTTGGTAATGGATTGGAGTGCTGGGCTGGGGACGGATAAAAATAAGGGATACAATACAATTAATAAATTGGGTTAGACTTAGATTTTGGGCCAACATCAATTTTTTCTTTTATGGCCCATATGCAAATACAAGAAATGCTTGCTCCTGCTGCCTTCTGCCTATTGAACTGAACGCATAATTTTTTTTTTTTAAAAAAAAATTAATTAATATATCTAAAAATCCGGCTGGATCCAGCACGAGCGGCCGAACCGGCTCGAGCTATGCTGGATCCGCCAGTGTACTGATCAATGTACTAACTAATGTTTGGTACTGACCAATGTCTGCTAATGAAAACATATTATAGGATAAGTACTTTATTTATAATCTTGTTACAAGAATGACATGGCTAACAAGAAAAATTACTAAATATTTCTGTGATCAACAAAACTGTAAACACCCTAAGCTTATTATTATTATTATTATTATTATTATTATTATTATTATTATTATTATTAAATAAACATTTTTCAAAAGGAAATTAGATTGTTAGCTGATTATTCCCAACATCTAATGATCCAATAATCAAGATCCTTGACATTAAAGAACTAACCCAACTATTTTATGAAAACTCATCATTTCCTATTTGCCTTCCATGCGATTTCTATTCAGGATAATCTGATGAGGGCATCTAAATGGATAAGAAGTAAAAGCCAATAGAGAAGGGGAGCTTCTTTATTCAAAACATAATTGTCCAAACAATATGTGCTGTAAAAAGAAGCCCTGAAAGATATGCTAGTTTGATCCCTTTGCTGAGTTGATGCATGCATTGATTTACATAATTAAAAGCTATCTTGGGTGGGGAAAAAAATAGCACCTCACTTGATTTCGAATACATTTTCTCAAAGAAAAATAAAGCTAAAATTACTTCGTATTCGAAAAAGGAAAGAAATACAGAAACTTGAACACACATGAACATTATGAATTGTCATACTACATATTTACAATTGTAAATTTATTTCAATTTTGTTAATTAATTACAATATTTCAACTTTATTTCAATTTTTAATTAGTTACAATTGTAATTTTAATTACGACTGTAACAAACCATCACCACCGATTACCACCTAAAACCATCACCACCTACCACCTAAATCTGCATCATTGGGATCTTCAGTTGTGAGAAATTCATCTTCAAAATTTAGCAAGTGCCCCAAGAGCTCAAGCCGTTGGAGCCGTCATTGAGGAGATCATCGACTAAGGATCGTCACACAAAAGTGGAGGGCCGAGGGCGGAGAATCCAAATGCCAGCCAAAGTTGTAACAACCCAATTATTACTTTTATTAGTCAAACTTTTACTAGTCAAAGTCATATATGGAATAGTCAAGTCAAAGTCTAATTAGGACTAAATTATATTATTTTATTTGTTGGGGTTATTTTTCTAAAATTTATATAAGTTGAGGATTATATTAAATCAAGGAAATAAGAGTTGGGGACCTTTTTGGCAATATTTAAAGAATATACCATTATTATATGTATAATATTAACCAATTGCCAAACAAAAAAGGAAAAACAGAGGATGGAGATGCAGGAAGTTTCGGGAGAAAGAAAAGAGAAAAAAAAAAAAAAAAGAGAAGAAAGAAAAGAAAAAGAAAGGAAAGGAAGAAATAAAGGAGGAGAAAAAGCTTGTCCAATTCAAGTACCTATTGTTTTGGGTTTATACTACCATATTTTCCTAACATTAAGAGGTAAGTGGTAAAATATTTATTGTTCAATAATGTGTAAAATTAGGGCTTATGATTTATAGTTTAAATGTGAGTTATATATGAATGTGGGAATGATGATTTTGGTGATTCTAGTTATATAGTTAAGTTTATTGAAATAAATGCTTGGTATTAAAGATTAGGGTTTTATATCATTGGGTTAAACTAGTGATTAAGTTGAGATAAACTTGTATTTTGGTTTGTTTTGTGCTAGAAATGGATTTGTTGGTGTTGGTAAAGAATGTTGATTTAGTTATGAAGAGGGGTAAATAAACTAGTAAGCTTGTAAAAATGAAAAATTGAGATTTAGATAAATGTGGCTCTAATTTTGAATCTTAAGTAATATTAGAACTTAATTAGTCTTTAGAGGTGATTTTGTGTTCCTAAGTAAAAAGGGTAAGTATGGTGTAATATGAGAAAACAAGTTGAATGAGTTAATTCAAGAATGAGACTCTTTTGTTATATTATCTATTAAGGTGATTTTAAATGTTGATGTGAAGATTTTATTTTATCTCAGGAGGTGACGAAGTTGGCCTTATATATCGGTCAAGCTAGTGGACGGTCAATTATTTTGTGAGTGGAGAAAACTTAAAAGAATTTACGTTATTCAAGTTTTCTATTACATTGATTCTCTTTAAGTTACAAATGTTTTTGAAATCAATGACTTTTAGCATGGTTATCACAATAAATGTTTTATAATTACGTTTGTTTAAGCATGATGGTTCTAATATCATTTTTACGAGCATGATTAATCAAGTTGAGCATGTATGATTTCAAAACCACCAGAAGTACCCGATGTGGTTATCTGTTCTTGTGTTAGTGCACGGAGGGGGCTTTGGGCCCGTGTACTAGCTGATATTATTGGTGATCTTAAGGCCCTGTCACGGAGGGGGGCCTATGGCCCGTGTTCAGATGATCTTAAGATCCACTCTTATGCACAGAGGGGGCCTATGGCCCGTGTGTAAGGGTGTATATATGAGGTCTTTGGGACCAACTTTTGTACCCAGAGGGGCTTTGGGCCGGGTAGGAGGTGCTCAGTAGTATATGCACATATGACTAGATGCAGATTTCAGATGATTTAGTTGGGTACATTTGGTGTGACTTTCTTATGTATTATAGTTTATCAGTTATGCTACAGATGATTATTCCCCACCTTTACAGTATAGGAAAAAAAATAAGAGTTTCAGCAGCATCGAAAGAGCCTTTGCAGCTCTCGAGCTTTGTAACATTGTCATTTGTAGGACTTACATTGGTAAGCTCTTAGGAGACATATTCTAGGAAGATGCATTTGGTTATGCAGTTATTCTATATAAGTTATATACTTTGTCAGGAATGTATTTGGTGATGATGTATTATGAATTGTATATATGTAAAGAAGTGGATTAAGAATTGTGGTTATTTTATTATGTCAAATATCTTGCTTGGAAGATTTGGAAAGTGATATAATTATTTATGATTGCATATTTGAGGATTTGTCATTGTTTTATAGGTTGGTTAAGTCAAAATTATAGAGGAGATTCTGTCCAAAATTTTTATTAATTTTTATGGGATCAAATTTATTTAAAAGGTGAATATGAAAGATAAGAAAATTCAAGGTTGCCTTGGTGGTGGGTCCAACATCTAGTTGGCACCTGTCATCGGTGTACGTCACGTTTCAGGTCCAGTATGGTGATTTGGGACGAGTCGTGACAAAAGTCTTCTAGCTAACTCGAGAACTCAGTCATAAGTCCGACAACGAAACCATTAGGTGGCTCTTAGAACAAGTTGAACCCTCTATCATCGCTGCAACTAGCCCGGCACTATCCCCGCTATTGCCCTGTTAGTCAACGGTGCTTTGAAAGTCCCCACCACCTCCTCCACCGCCACCACGGCTGCTACGGATGATGGACGTCAGACGTACCGAAAATTTAAACGCCCCACTAACAGCGAATCTCTAGACATAAACACTCTCAGCTCAGCAACAAAATTTCTAAAAAAGCCATGCAATTATTTCAACGAACTCTTCAATGTCATCTCCACTACTGTGTCGAATGTACCAACTCTAGCGCACTCACTGGTCCCGCTGATCAATATGTGGACTATTTCGGCAACACCACCAAATGCAAATGCATCAGCAACCTTTCTTATCATTCCAAAAAAAAGCACAAAATGGGCTTATGTCTGCAGTTTTCGCCGCTGTGCAACCTGGTGGCAGAAATTTCTTAGGGAAAATTTGATCGGACAAAATTCGCTGCCTCTCATGCCTTAAGGGGCTGAAGTTCATTAGCAAAACTGGAGCTGGCGCCGCCTCGACCAGGTTGGAGAAGAAGTTTGATGAGTTAACTGCCACCGGGCACCACCAGTGGAGAAGAAGTTCGCCCGAGAGAGAGAGAGAGAGAGAGAGAGAGAGAAAGAAGTGGATTAGTTAGGGTTTGCTTTGGGTTTAATAAATTCTGAATTAATAACTATTTTAATAAAATATTTTATAATTACATGATTTTAAAAATTTAAAATCTTAAACTTAAAGTATGATTTTGCATAATTTTCCCTTTATCCTATCTACTAATTTCCAAATAGAAAATTACATACAAACAGGTTTTTATGTTTTGATTTTGAAAAATCAGGTTGAAAGTTTTTTTTATACAAAAATCAAGGGAAAATTAATCTTTTCTACAAACCATTAACCATTACCGCCTCATCTTCAATTTTTCAGTTTTCACTGCCAAAGAAAAATCGGATGAGTTTTGCACAAGCCTGTCCCCTTCATCTTCGCCATCGCCACAACTACCAAGGACACCAACTCTTTCCAGTGAAGGCAACACCGAGAGGGGAGAACAACTTCGCGCGCAAGCGTTGCTTAGCGGTGTAGGCAAAGGAAGATATGGTCGAGGTTTCTAGATTCGACTCGTCGCCGATCTATTTTGGGAGTTGGGACTAGTCTTGGACGCGACTTGTGTGTTGTGTGTGCGATTTTGGTGTTGGTGGTTGTGTTGTCAAAGATGACGGTGGTGGTGGATTGAGGTTTCGATAGCGGTGCAGGTGTTGATGATGTTGGTGGTGGATTAGGGGTTCGGTTACGGAAACGATAGTGGTTGAGGTTTTGGATACTGGACTTCTTGTGTGATGTCGGCGATGGCACTGTGGTGGCCATTGATTCACTAGATAGAGGAACCATTTGACATGGTGGTGATGGTGTTTGGGAGGGCGGTGATGGTGGTGATCGATATTGGAGGTGGTGGTTTGGTTTTGGCAGATGAGAGTTGGTGATGGTTGGGAAGGGGCAGTGGTTGGCGGTGGTTAGATGGCTAGGGAGGGAGGGGTGGGGCGGTAGTGGTGGTGGTGGTGGTTTTTGGTAGTTGGGGAGGGGCGGTAGTGGTCATGGGTAGGATTAAGATTAATTGTGATTAATAAATTTGTAACTTTGTGACTAGAAAAAATTATGTGACCTAAAAACGTCTTGGATTGTGGTAAAATTTGTTATTGTTGTTATCTTAATTTGTGACTTTTAAAATTTGTGACTTGTGATCGAAAAATAGATTGTGACCAACTAAATCGATAATTTGTGACCAAAAAAATGAGTCATAATCAAATAATTTTATAAATTGTGACCTATAGAATTTGTGATCGGTGACCAAGAAAACTAGTGATTTGTGAAAATTGTGACTTAAAAAATTCTTAATTTTCTTCGAGAAAAAATTGTGACCAATGAAATTTGTGATTTGTGACCAATAAAGAAATTGTGACTCATGATTTGTTAAGTTGTGACCAATTGACTCGAGATTTGCTACCGAAAACAAAATCGTGACCTACGAAATTCGAAATTTGTGACTGAGAAAAAAATTGTGACCTAAAAAATTGTAACTGTGACCATAAACTTATGACCTTATTTGTGACTCTTGACCTAAATTATTGTGACTTGTGACCATAAATAATAAAATATATAATTAATTATGACCTGATTTTTGAAATAAAATCTTAAATTTCTTAATTTTGAAAATGTGTATTTTAAAAACCTTAGGTGGCGTTCTGTTTGTATTTTATTTTGTATTTTCATTTTCGAAAATGTTTTGTGTTTCCTGTTTTCATTTTTGTTTTCAAATTTGCTGAAAACGCGTTTGGTTTGTCATTTCTGAAAGCTGTTTTTGAAAATGAAAAGCTGAAAAATACGTTCTGTTTGAAATTTTGCAGAATACTACTTAAACTATTTTTAATTAATTTGCTTGCAGAATACTACTAATTCAAACTTAAATTTCCTTTCACAATACACTGAAAACATGGTTACATGCAACACACTAATATGAGCATTAAGAGTCTATATTAACACAGTTTGGTCAGGTTCGGGATTTGAAAAAACTCTACTTCTATTAAAATTCAGAAAAACGCAAGTTCTTTCAAAACCAGCAGAGTCCATTTATCAGTGCATTTTTTGAAATATAATAACAAGAATTCTCACTTAATTTTTTTTTGTAATGTTGATATTGAATTCAATAAACTTTATTTAAACTTAGTTCCAAGTTAGGATAATTCTCAAAAAAAAAAAAAAAAAAAAAAAAAAAAATATATATATATATATATATATATATATATATATATATATATATATATATATATATATATATTTAGGCTTAGTTCCAAGTTAGGATAATTATAAAAAAAGTAATAAAAAAAATAATAAAAACTTTATATTAAGCTTAGTTCTAAGTTAAGATAATTCTTTTCAAAAAAAAAAAAGAAATCCCAAAACGCGTTTTTTGCGTTTTGGACATTTTTTATCGAAATACACACAAAACGCCCAAAACGAGGTTTTGGGCGTTTTGTGTACAAAATTTTTTTTTTTGTTTTCCAAAATGCGTTTTCGAAAATGGTAAAGAAAACGACCTCAAAACAGTAAAGAGAACAGGGGCTTAGTTATGTATTCTTCCCTTTTCCAAATAACAATTCACATCGTAAGAACGAAGAAGTTCCATAAATCAAAGATTCCATTTGAAAAGCCCGTAACAACTATCAACCAAAGAAACCCTTATGCGGAGGAAATGGGCCGAACCCAGCACCGTCTGCCCCATGTGCCTATGAACTCGGCTCATTATCTCGATCCATGAACTTGTGAGCTCAAGGGTCGGCCCAAGAGTTCGCCAATTCTTTTATTGTAATTTTGAGAATTGTTATCCTTTTTGGATTAGGAACGATTACTTAATTGGAGTATTAACACAAATACCCTTATTTTTGGACCATTTACAAAAATATACTTTTAAAATTTTTAGGAAGTAAAAATACTTTGTAAATCTTGAGTGCCACTTTTTTAATGTTTTTGTCACTTTTTTTTTAAAAAAAAATTGATATATACATTACTTTCTAAATCAAATATAAATTAAAACCTTAAAATAAATACATGACTTGTTAATTTTATTCAAAATATTGGAATAATTGTGCCTTTTACATAATTTCATTTTTTATCAATTTTTCTTTTAACTAAAAAGTGACAATTTGTCACTTTTTTTCTACTTGAAGGTCAATTTCATTTTTTCTATATTTATCATTGGCTAACAAATTATATAAATCCACAAACACTAGTAGATACATTACACAATGCCACTTTTTTTTCTCATCACTTTTTGTTTTAACTCGCTTTCTCTTTTAATTAAAAAGTCATACAATGTCACTTTTTAGTAAAATAAAGTGATGTTTTCGTACTTTTTGCTACTTAAATATCACATTTTCAATTTTTAATGAAAGTAACACAAGACACAATGTCACTTTTTATCACTTTCTTAAAAGTGACACAATATACAATATTCATTTTTTCAATTTTTACAATATTCATTACACTATCTCAAGTGACATTGCATCACTTTTTAGATGAAAAAGTGGCAACATGTGACTTTTTTTTTTAAAAAAAGTGACAACATGACACTTCTTCAAGTCTTGATGTCAACAATCACTTTGCATTCACCAACTTCACATGAAAAAGTGGCAGGTGCGACTTTTTTTTTTTTTTTTAAAAAAGGTGACAGAATGATACTTCTTCAATGGTGATGTCAACAATCACCTTGCATTGACCCACTTCACATGAAAAAGTGGTAGTTTGCGCCTTTTTTAAAAAAAAAAGTGACAGGATGGCACTTATCCGATGCTTGATCTTAACAAGCACCTTGCATTCATTCTTTAGGGTAGTTTTTGTAATTTCCCCATATATGATATATGACAATGGAAAAAAAAAAGGTGTATCACACACCAAGGGGACCCCCACTTACCCTGTCCTATCTTGGGCCTTGGTGAATGAGGTAAGTCGCAGGATATGCCTCCAATGGTGCAGGGTGGAAGACTTGCCTTTTAACTTCACTTATCAAGGGCCTCTTCAACTTCACATGAAAAAGTGGCAAACTGTGACTTTTTTTTGTAAAAAAATGATAGAATGGAACTTCTCCGATGCTTGATGTTAACAAATATCTTGTGTTGACCACAAAATCCGGCTGGACCTTGGACCAACACGTCTCAGCTCCTCCCTCTTGAACACGGGGATCTCCTGCGCACTAGGACAAACAATCAGCTTGCAAAGGGGGCCGAGGTGACTCCCGTTTGCACTCCGATGCCTAAGTCAGTACTCATTTTAGGTGAATATATCTATTGGGTGCGGGAAATAAAAGTGTGTAAAAGAGAGAAAAGGGAGTGAGAGAAGTATATTGTTAAGAGTGAGAAATTGCTAACATTTAACTTGGAGACAATCGTGCTTTATTTATAGAGGAATTTTTTATCTTAGATCACGACACGTGGAGTACTTTACACTTGTCATCACCCTAGCTCATGGAGGTGACAACCTTACTTTTCAACCGTAATCATTGCTACATTTCGTAGGGGATGGGCGCCTGTCACGTCTTGGTAAAGGCAGTGTCCCATCACTGACTCCATCTCTCCTCTGGTCAACGCCATAAAGCGCCCCGGCTGAGTATAAAGCACATCGGCTAGGCGTTAACCAGGTCGGCTAAAGAGGTTTGCTTGACGTACCACCTCGGCATTCGTCCCAGGTGATACTTTTAGGCCTTTATCCGTGGATCAAGGTCCATTGGGCCTCTATTGGGCCCTTGCTGGTTAATTACTGTACCTTTCTTTGGGCCTGGATTCAACACTAGTCCCTCAAATCCGAAGCGATCATTCATGGACGTGTAGGATTTTTTGTACGCCCGAGGTACTAGCTTTGTTATGGTGGCTTTTGTATGATGTCGCAGACCTGGTGCCTAGGATGATTTTCCTTATTGAAGGTTTGGATTTGGCGTGAAGTCGACCTCCTGCTTCGGCTTCTCTCCTGAGTGAGGGTTTAGGACGCACCAGCGCGTATCTTAGGCGGTGTATTTAATAAAAGGGGCTATTGTCTTGAGTTCCCAAGAAATATATAAAAGGTGATGGGAGCAGCGTTATGCAGTGCGTTGCGCTCACTGTGGTAGCTGAACGGTTTTGCCCCTCCATTTGACGGCTGGCGTTTTGATTATTCCATTTCCCAAGAAGCATGGGTTAATCAAGTTAATCATACGGCTCACAAAAAACAAGAAATCCAGGCCATTGGGGTCTCTATAAATCCCCCGTTGTTTCATTGTTTTCCCTTTTTCCATTTTCTCAGAATCTTTGCAGCAATACTTTCGCGAAAGCTTGCGTAGTTTTTCTCTTCCTTGTGAGTTTCGTGTTTTTTTTCTTCAAGGGTTTTCTACCCAGCACCCGCCCTTAACGTTCCACAGTTTTTCTTGGCAAGTTCTTCACTCCAAGTGCACGGTGTCAAGCATTCGTCTTTTGAAGGTAAATCTCTTGATCCCTGTATATGCAAGATTTTCTTATTTTTAGTTTCTCATTGTGGGTTTGAGAATTTTGTTTTGGCACTTTGTTTTTCTTTTGTTTAGTCGAACTCTCCTTTAAAACAAAAAGAAAAAAATGGAAAGAGTTGGGGGAACGGGTTCACAGGAAATGTTAGCGATGACGGTTCCCGTCAGAGGTTTCTGCCCCATCTCTTTATCGATTTTTAGTTCCCGCTTCTTTAGGGAGCAGATTAGGTGGAGGAATAGGAAAACTAGCGGTATAATTTATTTGAGTGATTCTGACAGCGAAGAAGAGAGAAACCAGAATTACATGGCCCATCTGTCGTCCGAAGAGGAATCCGCGCTAAGAGAACTCCGAAGCAAACGTGATAGAGACATGGGGAGAGAGGGAGCAACAGGTTCTTCTTCTGGCCCACAGGATCTTGATTTGGGCACCCGGGCCCCTTTCCGGGCGCACAGAGAGGAGTTGGGGCTCTCAGGGGAGGAGATAGCCCGGGTCGAAGGTTGGGTGGACCTGGTGAACAAAATATCAGGATATCACGTGGACCCCGACCCAAACCCAGATTTGTGGTAGAGCAGCGAGGTCGCTACTGAAATTCGAGGAGTTGACTTGGCTGGGGCCTCGGCGAAGTTCAGGATGTCAGAAGAGGTCCGTTTAGTGCATCCTACGCCCTCTTGCCGACCATGCAGCCCTCCCTCAGGCCAAGCGGCCATATGTTACGATGCCCTGTCCTGTGGTATGAGGTTACCTCTGCATCCTTTCTTCAGGGCCTTGCTTAGAAGCTACAACTTGTGCCCCTACCAGTTAGCACCTAATTTTTGGACACAGGCCGTGGGCACTTGGCTAGCGTGACAAGAGGTCAACCCCGACCATCCCATCTCACTATACATTATTCATACTTGTACACTCTGAAGAAGCCAGTGAGAAGGGAGAGGGACATGAGGGCCGATGTGAAGGACTGGTATTATCTGTCTCCTCGAGGCTCATATCCTCCTGTTATTACTGGCCAACCTACCTCTATAAAGAACTGGAGGAATCAATGGTTCTAGGTGGCTGGGGAGTGGCAGAGTTCTCCTGTGGACCCTTGTCCAGAAATTTCTGTTCCCCGAACTCTTTTCCTTCCTAGTGAGTCTTGCGTTTGCTTTAGTGTCCTTAAGTGTCATGTGTCACTTGTTTTTATTTTCCATTCACCTTCCTTTGCTGGTTTTTAACATGTTTCCGATTTGTGACAGGGGATACTTTTGCTCGCCTACTCCCTGACCCGGATTTAGCGGCCGTTAGGCGTCTGTTCGCTTACAAGGGCACCTTTCAAGGGGTTATTCAACAAAACAAACTATTCATCAAACACGGTCTTATGCGAGCCATGGGTGAGCTTGCTTTGTTACTGCTTTTATATCTCATGCTTTTTCTGTTCATAACCTCATTTCCCTCTTTTTCTTGCTAGGTTCTAAGGATTTTCCAAAGATTTCTCTGAAGGGTCTCATGGCTACGAAGATTCCCCCTGCACTTCGCCATGGCAGTGAAGTTGAAAGGAAACAGAAGGCGGTGTTGGCCAACCTGCAAGTTGGGGTGGCAAAGGAGGTCTCCGAGGCGTCTACGACCCAACTTCAGGGCCCTCTTCCAGCCCTAATGCCACCGCCTACTCTGCTGCTTGTGGGCCCTCAGAAGCCTAAAACAGAAAAGGAGGCCGACCCTAAGGGAGTGCTTCCAAAGGGGAAAGGGAAAAGGTCTGACATGGGCGGATCCAAGAGAGACAGGGAGGCTAAGGATGCCTCAGTGCCGCCTCCTTTGTCCGAGGACATATTTGAACATGCCCCTGAGGAGGAGCCCGCCCCCTGAAGAGACTTAGAAGAGGTAAGGGCAAGGAATCCACCTCTGCACCTCCGCCTCCCATGATTGAAGACCTGGAGGATGAGCCTTCTATGCCCATTCCAGGCTTGGCCTATGAAGTGACACCGGAGGGGGCAAAGGATCTCAAGCACATCAAAACCAGCATTCTCCCCAGGGATGTCACTTTCAGCCCTTCGCTATTTGACTCTCCCAGTTCTCCTCCAGCCCGGGCCCCCTTTATAATCGAGCAATTTTGGACGGAGGGCTGGTCCGCCTTCTCCTCTAGTGCCAGTCCGTCCTGGAAGCTGCTCCCCGCCAAGGCCATGAATGCCAGGGCGCTGGCCCTTATTGACGAGGTGGAATCGTCCGTAGATGAGGCGTAGCGGGACAAGAAAAATGCTGAAACTGCTCTTCAGCATGCGGACAACATGCTAAAGGAGATAAATGATTTGAAGACCCAGCTGGCCACAGCCCGGAAGTCTTCCTCCGAGGAGAGGACCAATGCCAAGCGGCTCCAGGAGGATAATGATAAGTTGAAACACGACCTCCTGGCATCTGAGTCTGACGTGGCAACATTGTGCAAGAAACTGGATGATTCTAACCGTGCACAATCCATCGCCTCTGAGGCTCTGACTGCCGCTAACGCAGCCAAGTCAAGGCTGGAAGCCGAGGCGGTAGAAGCGAATGAAGAATTGGGGAGTGAGCGGGAGGCCAAGGAAAAGGCGGAGGAGGATCTCGCCTCTTTGTAAAAACATACGCAAGCCAGGATTATTAAGGTTCTGGAGCAGACCGTCATGACACGGGTGGAGAATGCTTTAAGTACCCGAGTGTCTGAGGCTGTCCAGAACTTCAAGGACACTTTTGAAGAGACCCCAGAGTACGAGGCAATGCAGAGGGTCTTTGGGAACTTAGGGGCCAGGATGGCTTTGGGGGACGTGAAGGAAGCTTATCCGGCTTTGGACCTGTCCTCCATTGAAGCCTTGTACCCTGAGCCTCAAGATGCTCCTGCGGATCCCCTGGATGCATCTGACAAGGGCTTTTCGGAAGATGTCCCTCCCCAATAACCCTCTTTTGTATTTATCTTGTCGTTGGGTATTTTTTTTTTCTTTTTCTCTTTTTTCTTTTTAAGTGCTCCGGCACGGAATATTTGTAAATGTAACATTCGTTCAATTTGTAATGACTTATTCATATTTTTCCCGTAAACGTAACATTTCGAACTGTTTTCGCATAAATGCTTCCAAGCGCGGATGCCTTTGTAATTGTAAATGTCTTGTATGATGTAAAATGCACTTGATTTGAAGCATCTCGGACAGATACAACCTAGTTCCGCCGGAGGGGCTCCTGTGCTTTTCCTCCTCGGCCATTAGTCCAAGGCGATATCTAAAACTTTGGTCATGGGTGGAAGTCCAATGGACCCTCATTTGCCATATTTTGGGCGTGCTAGTTCCTCAAATCCGATGTGGTCATTCATGAGCGGATCGAATTTGTCATCACTTCGCAACAATAATTCTATTCAAGTTTAATCATTTGCTATACCCCCAGATCCGACACAGTCAATGTACCTATGTTTGTTAATTAGATCTGATCTTGACCGACCTTCGAGCAATTTTACCTTAAAACTCTGTAATACCTACATTTACAACTTTGTATGAACTTCTGTTAATGTCGCGGTGTAAATTCACCGGAGTCCTTCGTTCTTAACAAACTTCATGCCTGGCGGAGGCGTGTGGTTTTTGTGACCAAAATAACATAAGAATTTTTTACGTTTGTCTTTTACGCTTATTCACACAGCACTTAGTATACACATGTCTTACAAACGCTTTGTCCGAATGTACATGTAAAAGTATCAACAATTTTTAGAGATGGCAAAAAAATCTGATCCGCCCCGTTGATCCGTCGACCCGATCCGATCCGATCCGAAAAAATCCCGATCCGTGGATCGACGGATCGAAATTTATGTGATCCGCCCCGATCCGAAAATTCACGGAGCGGATTTGGATCGGGGCTGATCCGATCCGCGATCCGACATTTTTTTTAATATAATTTTTTATCATGTATAAAAATCTAATATGTAAATTTTGTAGCAAACTTTAATTTCTGGGAATAACCTGCAATCTTTGCATTTTCAAGAAAACACATTTTTCAAGTTCTTCATTTGAAGAAAGAATTCCAATAAGTGATGGTAAAAAAACTCGATCCGTTGAATCGGCGAATTGGCCTCTATACGTCTCGTTTCTATAAAATAAAAAAAATTTAATAAAAAAAATAATTTTTCTAAATTTTTTTAAAAGATTTAATTTAAAATATATTTAAAAAAATTTTAAAAAAAATTTTAAAAAATCAAAAAATAAAAATAAATAAAAATAAAAATAAAAAAAATTGGCGGATCAGTCCACGGATCGGTGGACCGATCCGCCCCGACCCGAACCCGATCCGCCCTGACCCGACCCGAAATTTGACGGATCGCGGGGCGGATTCGGATCGGACCAAAAAAATTCGGGGCGGGGCGGATCGGGGTCCGATCCGCCCCGTTGCCAAAACTAACAATTTTGCGGAAACGTTTAACACTTCGCACAAGAGAGCGCTCCGTATGTATGAACTCACTTAATGCACCAAGGATTTTGGTTTATACGACAATATTTGATTAAATTTGAATGATTCCAAACGTATTGCACAGTGAACGACGGATTTGAGTACACAGTCCCTCAGATCTGAGTGGTCCGAAGCATTTATGTATACCAGTGAGATCTGATTGTGACAAACATTTGAACGCGTCTAAGTTGTTCTTTATAAGATCTGTATACACAATTTTTGTATGAACTCCCTTTGATCGTACTAAAACTCCCAATCCTTACGTGGTGATCGTAGTTTTGCCTTATAAGAGTCCCTTGTTTTTAACATTTTTTATGCATGGAGTGGACGTATGGTGTCATGACCAAAATAATTTTGGAACTTGCATTTATCCATTACGTTTGTCTAATGTAAAAATTAGCGTAATTTCCAACGCAGCTGACCCACAGTTTTATGAAATCATATGATAATGTTGCAATCATTGAGGAGGAATTTAGTTTATTGAAAATAACGACGAAGGTGGTCCGTATTCCAAGAATTGCATAAGGGTACTCTAGACAGGTCTTCAATCATGTATGTCCCAGGCACCACCTCGGTGAATACTTTGTAAGGGCCTTCCCAATTAGGACCTAAAGTCCCTACTCCTGGTTCCTGTGTTGAAGGGTGAACCTTTTTGAGGACCAAGTCCCCAATATTAAAGCGTCGACTCTTCACCCTTTTGTTGTAGTATCGAGCCATCTTTTTATGGTACCTGACCATCACCACCTGCGAATCACTTCGCTTCTCCATGAGGAAGTCTAAACCGGCCCTTTGTGCTTCCTCGTTTCTAACTTCATCGTAATGGATTTGACGAAGCGAAGGGATCCCAATTTCAACGGGGCATACCGCCTCGGCCCTGTACGCTAGCGAGAAAGGCGTTTCACCTGTAGCGGTGTGAGAGGTGGTTCGAAGTGCCCATAGCACTTGGGGGAGTTCATCTACCCATGTGTCCTTTTTGAACTCCAACTTCCTTTTCAAGGTATTTTTTATGGTTTTGTTCACAGCTTCGACCTTTCCGTTGGCCTATGGGTGATGTGGGGATGAGAATAGTGTCCTAATTCCCAAATTGTCGCATAACTCATCGACACTTCTGTTTTTGAACTGTTTCACATTGTCACTAATCAGCGAGTGCGGTACCCCAAATCGGCATATGATATTTTTCCAAATGAACTTGGTGGTGTTGGCCTTGGTGATTCTCATCAGAGGTTCTGCTTCGACCCACTTGGTAAAGTAATCAATTGCTACTATCGCGAAGCAATTGTTACCAGCTCCCCTAGGCATAGGCCCAATAATGTCAACCCCCCATTTTGGGAAAGGCCAAGGGCTAGTTACCACAGTTAGCTTGTGATGTGGCTGATGCGGTATGGTTGCGTGTCTGTGGAATTTATCGCACTTGCGAACGAAGTCATGGGAATCCTTTCGCATAGTAGGCCAAAAATATCCCTGTTTGAGGGCTTTCCGGGCTAGCGATAACGCCCCGGCATGATTGCCACATATGCCCTCATGGATTTCTCTTATTACATATCGACCTTCCTCAGGCCCCACACATCTTAGTAACGAAGAGGTGTAGCTTCGTTTATAAAGTAGATCATCCAAGAGTAAGAAATTTGCAGCATATTTTTGTAATTTCCGAGCTGCCTCTGGCTCGTTTGGCATTGTCTGGTGCTTCAAATATGCGACTAGGGGGTTCATCCAGGACCCCTCTTCTTCAATCGCAAAAGTCTCCGGTCCTGGCTCAATAGACGAAGTCAACATGTGCTCAACTGGGATTAGATTGTGTAACTCTGAATCGCTGCTACTTGCTAATTTGGACAACGCATCGGAGTTGGAATTTTTTGTTCTGGGGATGTGTTGCAACTCCATTTTTCCGAAGTGCACAGCCAAATCTCTTACTTTCTTCAAGTAAGCGACCATAGAAGGTTCTTTGGCAGAAAATTGCCCGTTGAATTGGCTCACAACAAGCTGCGAATCGCTATTGGCCACTACGGATTTAACATTCAAGGCTTTCGCAAGTCTTAACCCGGCTAATAACGCCTCGTATTCGGAAACATTGTTTGAGGCTTTGAATTCGAAGCGGATTGCTCTGTGTAATTTAAACCCCTCTGGGCTTACTAACAATATCCCTGCGCCGGATCACCCATCAGCCGAGGACCCATCAACGAACAATTTCCACTCTTGGCTGTCCTTTTGGCTGTCATCCGTGTTATCTACCATTTCAACCTCAGGGGGATGTGTGAATTCAACTACAAAGTCCGCCAGCGCTTGGCCCTTTACAGCGGTCCGAGGCGTATAATGTAGGTCGAACTGGCTGATTTCTATCGCCCATTTAAGTAACCTTCCAGATGCGTCTGGTTTTTGCAACACTTGTCTCATGGGAAAGTTGGTGAGCACGCGTATTGAGTGTGCTTGAAAGTAGGGACGAAGTTTGCGAGAGGATGTGAGTAACGAGAGGGCGAGTTTCTCCATGTCTGGGTATCGTGTTTCTGCATCCAACATGGCTTTGCTCACATAGTACACTGGGAACTGATTCCCATCCTCTTCTCTGATCAACACTGAGCTGACAGCCTCTTTGGATACAGCCAAATACAAGTAGAGAGGCTCGCCGGCCTTTGGCTTTGATAGCAATGGGGGCCATCCCAAAGATGCTTTAAGGTCGGCGAAAGCCTGTTCACATTTCGGTGTCCACTGGAATCGCTTTCCCCCTTTGAGGGCCTTAAAAAATGGCAAGCATTTGTCAGTAGATTTGGAGACGAATCGATTCAAGGCCGCAATTCTCCCCGTTAATCTTTGCACTTCTTTTGGACTTCGAGGCGATTGCATGTTCAACAAAGCGTTGATTTTGTCGGGATTAGCTTCGATTCCTCTCTTATTCACCATGAATCCAAGAAACTTTCCAGATGCTACCCCAAATGCACACTTCGCTGGATTGAGCTTCATTCGATATTTCCTCAACACCTCGAAGGTCTCTGATAAATGGCGGATATGATCCGCGGCGACCAGGCTCTTGACCAACATGTCATCGACATACACCTCCATGGTGTTTCCCAATTGTTCTGAAAACATGCGATTCACTAGCCTTTGATAGGTAGCTCCCGCATTTTTCAAGCCGAATGACATTGCTTTGTAGCAATAGAGTCCTCTATCTGTTATAAACGAAGTATGCTCCTCGTCCGATTCACACATGGGGATTTGATTGTACCCGAAGTAGCCATCCATGAAGCTCAGCAGTTCATGCCCTGCTGTTGAGTCAACCAACTGATCGATCCGGGGCAGTGGGAAACTGTCCTTTGGACATGCCTGGTTCAAGTTTGACAAATCAATACATACCCTCAATTTCCCATTGTGTTTTGGTACCAACACATGGTTTGATACCCACTTCGGATAGCGGGATTCTCTGATGAAGCCATTTTTCAACAGCTTCGTGACCTTGTCTTTCAAGGCCTCATATTTGTCTGAGCTCATGGGTCGTCTCTTCTGCCTATGCCCGGGGCTTCGAGGGTCAATCTGGAGTCTGTGGCAGGCCTCTTTAGGATCAATCCCAACCATGTCTCCATGCTTCCACGCGAATACATCGAGATTTTTAAGTAAGAAATTCTTCAATTGATCTTTGTATTCAATTGGTGAATCCAACCCAACCCAATCTGCAATTCCTTGATTGGGTCATGTGGGTCTACGCCGAAGCATTCTAGCCTTTCTGCCGAGGTGGAGCAATTGTCTCCTGCAATTCTTGGGTCCAGATCTTCCAAGTCTTCTTCTAGTGTTATCGTGATGTCCTTATTTTCAAAGAGCTCTCCACCCAATCTTTCAGGGTCTGGAGCAGCCTCGGCCATGGCTACATCGCTAATCATGTTCAAGCTTCAATCTTGAAACTTTCGGATTGCGTTCGTGTAACAGGCCCGCGACTCAGTTTGGCTTCCCCTTACAATTGCAACGCCATACTCTGTGGGGAATTTCATGCAAATGTATTTCGTATGCGTTGCAGCCCCCAAGTCAATGAGACCTGGTCTCCCAATTGAGCCATGATAGGAGGATATTTTGTCCACAACCAAAAACTCCATGGGGATTCTGAAAATAGTTGGTGCTTGCCCCACCTCAGTTATTAGGCTTATGGACCCTCTGGGGGTTATGCTGTCTCCCGTGAATCCATATATTGGATCCGGGATCGGAAAAAGGGGAGTTCTGATCACCATTTTATCGAACGTTACCCCGTAAATCACATTTACCGAGGCACCATCATCAACCATCATCCGTGATAACCCATTCCGAGCCACCACTACCCTGATAACCAATGCGTCGTTGTGGGGGAAATGTACTCCAATGGCATCGTCTTAGGTGAATGTGATTGGCTATGTCCGAGGCATCCCTAAAGGATGTGAATGGATATGGTAATTCACGTTGGCGAGTTGTTTGGCCTCTCTGATGTACCTCTTTTGGGAGTTGTTTGTGCTCCCACCTGGGTGGGGGCCTCCCAGTATTGTGTCGATTTCACGAATGGGGAGGTCGGCCACAGGCACAGGTGGTTCCCGTGTATCTTTAGCATGCGCCAAGGTGGTATCCTGGCCCTTATTCCTGTCTCTTTGACGATTGTCAATTCTTTCCTTAGTTGAGTTCTTCCACGGGCTCTCCTATCAGCTCGATTGAACTTCTGACCACCAGTTTTTTGAGTTCTCCCTGTGTCAGGGGGATAGTCACCTCCCCTTCTCCCCTGCGCCTTTTGGTCAGCTAATATGTGGATTTCCTTGCAATCCTCCGTTGCGTGACCGTAATATCTGTGATAGGCGCAGTAAGCCCCAATCATGGGCTGCTTTCCACTCTCCCTTGAGCCGTGGGAGGATTTTGAGAAGGGGTGTTAGAGTGCAAGTGAGGGATAACTTCCGTGATTTCTGCAGCAAAGCTAGATCCCGTCCCCGGAAATAGGCGAGGCGCGCCACCTCGGTTACCGCCGACCCTATCCTTGTTTCCTCCTTTCTTGAGGTCCGCTTCATTGGAATATCCAAGGTTATATCTCCCTTGGGGATGATTATCTCTGTCCCTAGCCATTTCCTCCGATACAATCTCTTCCTTCATCAGGTCTACCAGGGTATTGTAATCCTTTGGTTTCTTGCTCCGGACATCCCTCCAGAACATGCTGGTCATATCTAGCCCTCCTTTTAAAGCGGAAAACATCTCTGCTTCTGTGATATTTTCGCAGATATGCATCTCTTCAGTAAACCTAGCTAGGTAACTTTTCAGAGACTCGTCCCTTCCTTACCTCAGATCCTGAAGGCGTTGGAGCGGGAGTTGGCCAGGCCTGGAGGAAACAAAGCCGTTTTTAAAAGCCGTCTTCATATCTCTCCAACTGTGAATGCTGCCAGGAGGGAGTTTTTTATACCATCGTATGGCACTTCCCTCAAGGGTTAAAGCAAAGGCTTTACATTTCAATGCAGGAGTGACTCAGACTATTTCCATGCTAGCGCGGTAATTTAACAGGTGATCGTCAGGATCACCTCGGCCAGAGTGTTTTGCTAATCTAGCATCTTAAAGTCATGAGGTACGGGGCACCTACGGAGGCCCTCTGTGAAGGGACTTACTTCCTCTTCGTCATCCAACTCGTAAGAGGGCAGTTCACTGTTTTCATCGTGACCGGAATACATTGGACCATGGTATTGGTCGTAGAGCGGCGGAGCATACTCTTGCCTTTGTGGTGGCAAAACATGGCCGTGGTTTAGCCTTCTGTGGGTTGGTAACTCGTTGCGAGTTCTTGTCTGAACTGCTTCGGCTCTTCTTTCCTGCCTATTCCTAGGCTCATGTGCTGATGCCAACCTTTCTGCTCCTGTACCATGTTGGTCCTTATACATTTGACCATGTGACAAGGCTTCTTTAGCGTGTCGCTCCCGCCTATTTCTAGGTTCTGCGGCATTGTGCCGACCTGGTTCCGTTTGCCCCTGTCGTTGGCCCCTGAATAACCCTCCTATTCTGCTGAAGACACTGCCGGATTTTGCGGGAGAAGCCTCCCTGTGTCTAGGTGGGAGTGGGTTTTGTTCTTCATGTACTTCATGCTCCGGGCCTAGCTCGTAGGAGGGCTCGGATTCTACCTCGGCATATGCCTGTGGATCTTGATGATAATATGAGGCAGTGGCCGCCTCGGATGGTGAATAATGTGGCTGTGGGTATTGCTGAGGCATCACGGGTTCGTTCATAACATACCCTCTGGCCATAAAGGCATTCATTGCAGCAGTCTGTTCTATCTGCTGCTTCTGCATCTCCAGCATTTGAGGCGCCATGCGTGTCATGTCACGCATCATGTGGCGATCTCGATGCCGGCGAGGCGGGTTAGGTTGTGCCACTTCCTCATTGGCGTTTTCATGGAGTCCTTGAGGAGCCTCGCCCTCGCTGTGTTGGCCACTTCTTCCCCTACGAGGGTTAACATCACCATCACTTTCGTTCATGTTTAGGGAAATTCCTTAATCCTATCTTGTCTTTCAAAGATGAGTGGACTTTCGTTTCAAAAATCCCCGCCTTTTTCAAGGTTACTAAACTTATATCTCAAAGTTATACGTCTTTTCCAAGGTGAATAAACTTATGTTTCAAAGCTTTTACCTTTCTTCAAGGTCACTGAACTTATGTTTCAAAGCTCTTTACGCCTTTTTCAAGGGTGTTAAACTTATGTTTCAAGGTTATCACACTTATATTTCAAAGTTTTTCAAGGTTAACAGACTTGTCTTTCAAAGCTCTTACCTTTTTCAAGGCCAACCAGCTTATCATTCAAAGCTCTTACCTTTTTCAAGGCCAACCAGCTTATCTTTCGAAGCTCTTACCTTTTTTCAAGGCCAACCAGCTTATCTTTCAAAGCTCTTACCTTTTTCAAGGCCAACCAGCTTATTTTTCGAAGCTCTTACCTTGTTCAAGGCCAACCAGCTTATCTTTCAAAGCTCTTACCTTTTTCAAGGCCAACCAGCTTATCTTTCGAAGCTCTTACCTTTTTCAAGGCCAACCAGCTTATCTTTCGAAGCTCTTACCTTTTTTCAAGGCCAACCTTTCTATGTGTGGCTTTTTACCATGTGTTTTCGTGGTTAGAAGTATGGTTTCCCATAGACGGCACCAAAATGTTGAAAACAATATCCGGCTGGACCTTGGACCAACACGTCTCAGCTCCTCCCTCTTGAACACGGGGATCTCTTGCGCACTAGGACAAACAATCAGCTTGCAAAGGGGGCAGAGGTGGCTCCCGTTTGCACTCCGATGCCTAAGTCAGTACTCATTTTAGGCGAATATATCTATTGGGTGCGGGAAATATAAGTGTGTAAAAGAGAGAAAAGGGAGTGAGAGAAGTATATTGTTAAGAGTGAGAAATTGCTAACCTTTAACTTGGAGACAATCGTGCTTTATTTATAGAGGAACTTGTTATCTCAGATCACGACACGTGGCGTACTTTACACTTGTCATCACCCTAGCTCATGGAGGTGACAACCTTACTTTTCAACCGTAATCATTCCTACATTTCGTAGGGGATGGGCGCCTGTCAAGTCTTGGTAAAGGCAGTGTCCCATCACTGACTCCATCTCTCCTCTGGTCAACGCCGTAAAGAGGCCCGGCTGAGTATAAAGCACATCGGCTAGGCGTTAACCAGGTCGGATAAAGAGGTTTGCTTGACGTACCACCTCGGCATTCGTCCCAGGTGATACTTTTAGGCCTTTATCCGTGGGTCAAGGTCAATTGGGCCTCTATTGGGCCCTTGATTGTGAATTACTGTACCTTTCTTTGGGCCTGGATTCAACATCTTGCATTCACCAATTTCACATGAAAAAGTGACAGCATGACACTTCTACAAGGCTTAATGTCAACAAACACTTTGCATTCACCAATTTCACATAAAAAGTGGCATGATGTGACGTTTAAAAAAAAAAAAAGAGTGACAGAATGACACTTCTCCAATGGTGATGTTAACAAGCACCTTGCATTTATCAACTTCACATGAAAAAGTGGTAGGATGAGACTTTAAAAAAAAAAGTGACAACATGCCACTTCTCCAATTGTTAATGTCAACAAGCACCTTGCATTGACCAACTTAATATGAAAAAGTGGCAGACTGAGACATTTTTAAAAAAAAGTGACAGAATGACACTTATCCGATGCTTGATCTCAACAAGCACCTTGCATTCACCAACTTCGTATTAAAAAGTGGCAAGCTGCGACTTTTTTGTAAAAAAGTGACAAAATGACACTTCTCCGATTGTAGCGCCCCGAGTTCTAAATACCCGGTTTACCACGTCATTTTCTTGTCTAAATTTTTAAAATAATATTCTAGCGAAAGAAATCACTGAAATTCGTTTTTGGCAACATTAATTCAACTGTAATGGTCGATAAAATTCGAGGACATTTATGAAATAATTCAAAATAACGAATCGAGCCATTAATAATACAAAACATTCGGCAATGCCATAATTTCTCAAATAATTGAAAATCTCAAAAATAACCAAAGTTTAGAAATATGGATCATCAAAATAAGATTCTCAATTATTTAATGACTATTGCCACTATCATCCATCATTGGCCACCTTCTCCGAAATCTGCAAATGTTGTTAAAAATAGACATGAGCATTTCATAGAAATACTCAGTAGACTCATCGCCAATTAATTAATCCACATTATAATTGAACACATAAATGCAGGCTCTTTAGAAATCATAGGGTGTTGGTTGCTCTTCTTGTGCATTAAAGCACATGGCTTCTTTTGAAAACCATAGGCTCTTTAAAATCATGGGTATGGGTTGCTCTTTCTTCTCGTGCACATAAGGCACATAAGTTATCCATAACATCATCATTTATCTTGCAAGACATTCTCTTCTTTCTTTCACATGCATAAAAGCATATAAGTTATGACAAGCATAACAACATAAATATTTCATAAGAAATATATTCTCATCTCATTTCATGAAATAAATTTCACATAAATCACGTAACATACACAAGCACATGCAATCATAATTTAAATCAATTAATAAGGGCGAGTCTACCTTAAACTTGACGAATGCAAAGTTGAGCGGGAAACGACTTCAATTCCTTAATTCTCCGTACGCTTCGTCTAGCCAATTAGAAAATAAGTTAAATTAGTCTTTTGAAATTTATAGTTTAAAAATGATAATTTACAATTTGGGGACTGAAATTGATGATTTGACGGATGAGGAACCAAAATGAATATTTTGAAAGTTAGGAGACTAAAATGAATAATTTGAAAGATGAGGGACCAAAATGAATATTTTTCAAACTTGAGGGACTAAAATGTAAATTTTCAAAAGTTGGGTCGGAGTTCAAAATGAATATTAAATTGAGGGATTGAGATAAGAAATTTTAAAATGAATGGCTTATAAGATCATTCAAGAACTTAAGGACTGAAATATGAGTTTTAAAAACTACAGGGACTGATTTAAAATCATTTGCAAAACTGGGGGACCAAAGTGCTATTTTTTCGAAAACTCTTTTAAAAAAATATATATATATATATATATATTATACATATAATATCTCTCCCTCTCTCACTAGAACCGTATAGAGAGAGAGAGAGAGTGGAGACAGAGAGTAGAGACGGGGAGGGAGAGGAGCGGCTGAGGTTATTGTCTTCCAACCGGCGGTTCGCCGGCGCAGGGTGCGGCCAACGGAGAAGGTGGGGGTAGGCTGGGTTTTTTTGTGTGGGTTTGTGCGAGATGGATGCGAAAACCTGAGGCTAAACCGGGGTTGTGCGAAGCTTCTTTTTTCGGCGAATAGGTGGCGGCGGTCGAGGTAAGTATTTGGGCTCGGCTTATTCTGGGTTTTGGGTTTTGATTTTTTTTTTTTGGACTTGGATTGCGACCGGGCTGTGGGTGCGGTGATTTGCGCAGGTTTGGAGTTGAGGCATTGTTGTTCAACTTGTGGTGTAATCTGATTGGGCAGTGACGGATTCTGGTGGTGGTGATGATGAATGGTGGTGAGTTGGAGGTTTGTGGTGGTGCTGCAGGTGGTGGTTTGGCCGGTTCGGTGGAGGCTAACATTTGGTGCAATGGAGCTTGGGTTGGCTGAGCTTGGGGCGGTTTTGGGATTGGGGATGATGGTGGTTGGTTGTGTTGGTGATGAAAGAGGTGGCGGTGGTGATGATTCTTGGCAGTGGGCTGGTGGTGGTGATGGTGCAATGGCTGTGTGAATGGCGTGGAGGTAGCGACTAGGTGGTGATTGGTGGCTGTGTCTGGGCTGGTGGGGTGATGGTGATGAAGGAGAAGGGAGCATTACCTTGCTGTGGGGAGGCTGGGATGGTGATGGTGATGCTGAAATGGGTGAGGTGTTGGGTTGAGTAGTGTATAAGAGGGATTGATAGGTATGGTGTAGTATTGGATTGATGTGATGGATGGGGGTTGGTGGTGTGAAACTCTATACAAGCCTTGCACGTAGTTCGAGGTACACTCGTACGCGAATTGGACTGGGTCAGAAGAACGAAACTGATAAAATGAGATTGACGAAATTTGGAATTTTAAATGATTTTGAAAATAATAATTTAAATAAATAATTAAAATAATAAATTTTGGAAATTCAGAATTTCATTTAAAACCGAACGAACTGATATTTCTCGACTTGGCTAGACGAACTCGTCGAGATGTTAACGTAAAAATGGATGAGATCGCAGCGACTTCGTTTTCGTGATTTTAAAATAATTATTAAATGCGTAAAATTCTTGGTCGCTACATCGATGCTTGTTGTCTACAAGCATCTTGCATTCACCAACTTCACACGAAAAAGTGACAGGTTGAGACTTTTTTTTAAAAAAAAAGTGACAGGATGACACTTCTACAAGGCTTGATGTCAACAAGCACATTGTATTCATCAACTTCACATGAAAAAGTGGCATGATGCGACATTTTTTTTTTTTAAAAAAAAGTGACAGCATGACACTTTTCCAATGATGATTTCAACAATTTCACATGACACTTCAACAAGACTATATGTCAACAAGCACCTTACTTTTATCAAGTTCACATGAAAAGTGGCAGGGTACGATTTTTTTTTTTTTTTTTAAAAGTGACATCATATGATGTGATCCGGACCAGGCATCGAAGGGCAAAGTCGAGCCATCAAAAACATGATAGTGATCTACGTGCAAAACGGAGCAAGTTCCATGTTGGGGACGAGCCGAGAAGAGGGACGGATCGAGCCGAATCGAGTACACGAAATTGTTTATGCAGAAAAGGCCTTACGGCCGTAATGGAAATCCTTCAGGGCCGTAAATCATGTAATCACGGCCGTAAAAGCTATTGTCACGGCCGTAATCAACAATCAAGGGAAAATGCCAAATTTCAGGCAGAACAGGTCTTACGACCGTAATGTCCAGTCTTACGGCCGTAACATTCAAATCGGAGGAATTTCACGGCCGTAAACAATGTGTCACGGCCGTAACTAATATCACAATTTTAATCAGAAAGGCCTTTACGGCCGTAAACAAGCTGCGCCAGATTTTCCGGAATTTTCAATTATTTTATTTCCTTTTTAGTTTTTGGTTATTTTCCTATTTTAGAATTTTAGTCTAATTAGAATTCTATTTTGATTAAATTAGATGCTAGGTTATTTTGCTTATTTATATCCTTTCCATTCATTGTAAAAAAAAAACAGTTTAGTTTTGAATATTGAATTTGAGTTGAGAAAGTTTTCTCCAATTAAAAGGTTGAGGAGTCCCTTTTGTGTTCTTCAAGAACAAATCCGGCTTATCAAATATTGTGAAAATATTTGTGGCGTTGTACTTATCAAATATTCGCGAGAATATTTGTGGCGTGTCCGATTAGAATCTTATCAAGGAAATTGACAAGTCCTTGTGGTGTTTCGAAAACCTCGGTTCTTCAATCCGCATCGTCAATTTATTGCGTCGTGATTGTCGGGTCCAGGTCCTACCGTCAATCTTATTTTAATTTCCGTCTATTTATTCGTGTTCTTGTTATTTTTCGTGTCAGATCTGATTTAGATCTTTCCTAGGGTTTTAAATTTCGTTATTCCGCGTGTTCGACGAGATTCCCCGACCGGGATCGCATCATCTGGTATCAGAGCTTGGATCTAGATTCAGTTCTTGGTATTCTTGATATTTTCTTGTGTTTCTTGAATTTTCTTGATTTTTTTCCTGTTCTTCGTGTCAGTCATAATTTTCTTCAGTTTGATCCATAAGAGTCAGTCTCAAAAATTCAAAAGTGTTTTTCTTGTTCGTTTTTCGTCCAAATCCAGTTCCGTTTTTTCTGCCATACTCGTAGTCCAATTCTTTGGCAGATTATAAAAAAAAAATAATCCGAAAATCCCAAATATTCCCCAAATATTCCGAATTTTCCCATATTCCAAATTTCTATGTCTCGCGGGAGAGATCTTCATCAATGGGTGACAACAAATGCCCCGAAAGAGGGAATAAGATATTGGAGCAGGGAGTTGAAGTATTTGCAGAGATGCAGGCAAAATTTAAGAAGGTAATGGCTAGGATGGATAAAAGAGATGCGATGATTGCCCAATTGAAAAAGGAGCAATCGCGGGCGGACTCTATGGCTAGGAGGAGTAATAAGCGTGAAAGTCATGCTAGGTACGGAGATGGGATGGATGAAAGGACATTGAAGCAAAAAGAGACATCAAAACGGGAGAGTAGTGATCATGTTCACAAAAGGAGGGAGGAACCGACAACCAAAGGTAAAAATAATTCTGATTCCAAGCCTCTTAAGGTTAAAAATGTTAAGTGTTTTAAATGTTTGGAACGGGGTCACATTGCACTTGATTGTTCACGTAAGAAGGATAGGTGTGATAGTGAAGGGGCTAAAAGTGCTGTGGTGGATGAGTCAATTATTGATAGGCATGTTCTTAGCATTAAGCGTAAGGCGAATGTTTTGGAAAATGTGGATGGGCAAAGGGATAATATTTTTCGCACTAGATGCTTAGTGAATGAAAAAGTTTGTAGCTTGGTGATTGACGGGGGAAGTTGTACTAATGTAGTTAGTACAATGTTGGTGGAAAAATTAGGCTTACCTTTAACGAAACATCCAACACCTTATAAATTACAATGGTTGACTGAGTCAGGGGAAGTTAAGGTGAAGAGACAGGATTTAGTAGCATTTTCTTTTGGTGGGTATTCGGATGAGGTAATTTGTGACGTGGTGCCAATGAAAATTAGTCATATACTGTTGGGGAGACCTTGGCAACATGAAAGGGCTGTGCTACATGATGGGTATATGAATAGATACAGCTTGGTAAAAGGGGGGAAAAAGTTTACTCTAATGCCACTATCTCCAACTGAAGCCCTGAAAGATCAATTGAAGGTCAAAAGTGAGTTTGAGGGGAAAAATAAGAGAGTTGAGGCCACGACATCACAAAAAGGATAGGGAGTGGAAACTAAAGAAAAGATAGTTGAGGCCACGACCTCAGAAAAAGGAGAGGGAGTGAAAAATAAAGAAAAGAGAGTTGAGGTTCAAACCTCAGAAAAATGAGAGACTGAGTGCAAAAAGCAAAAGAAAAGAGAGTCTACCTCAAAAATGAGTCTATTTGCACTTACTCACGCTAACAAACCACTTCCCAGTTCTTTAAAATCTGTTTTACAGGTACCGAAGTCAAGCCATGAACTTAAGGCGGGAAAGAAATCCGTTGGAAAAAATGAGCAGGCTAAAAGTCTAAAGGATCGCACAACGCTTAAACATGATCATCGAGCCCAGAAATGCAAAAGGAGTTTGAAAAGCCGACCAAAATTGGATTCGAGGTCGAATCCTTTTCAGGAGAGGGAGTATGATGTGATCCAGACTAGGCATCGAAGGGCGAAGTCGAGCCATCAACAATATGATAGTGATCTACGTGCAAAACGGAGCAAGTTCCATGTTGGGGACGAGCCGAGAAGAGGGACGGATCGAGCCGAATCAAGTACACGAAATTGTTTATGCAGAAAAGGCCTTACGACCGTAATGGAAATCCTTCACGGCCGTAAATCATGTAATCACGGCCGTAAAAGCTATTGTCACGGCCGTAATCAACTATCAAGGGAAAATGCCAAATTTCAGGCAGAACAGGTCTTACGGCCGTAATGTCCAGTCTTACGCCCGTAACATTCAAACCGGAGGAATTTCACGGCCGTAAACAATGTGTCACGACCGTAACTAATATCACAATTTTAATCAGAAAGGCCTTTATGGCCGTAAGAGGTTTCGTCACGGCCGTAAACAAGCTGCGCCAGATTTTCCGGAATTTTCAATTATTTTATTTCCTTTTTAGTTTTTGGTTATTTTCCTATTTTAGAATTTTAGTCTAATTAGAATTCTATTTTGAGTAAATTAGATGCTAGGTTATTTTGCTTATTTATATCCTTTCCATTCATTGTAAAAAAAAAAACAGTTTAGTTTTGAATATTGAATTTGAGTTGAGAGAGTTTTCTCCAATTAAAAGGTTGAGGAGTTCCTTTTGTGTTCTTCAAGAACAAATACGACTTATCAAATATTGTGAAAATATTTGTGGCGTGTCCGATTAGAATCTTATCAAGGAAATTGACAAGTTCTTGTGGTGTTTCGAAAACCTCGGTTCTTCAATCCGCATCGTCAATTTATTGCGTCGTGATTGTCGGGTCCAGGTCCTATCGTCAATCTTATTTTAATTTCCGTCTATTTATTCGTGTTTTTTTGAAGAAAAAAAAAAGTGACAGAATGACACTTCTCCAATGGTGATGTCAACAATCACCTTGCATTGACCAATTTCACATGAAAAAGTGGCAATCTGCGATTTTTTTTTTTTATTTAAAAAAGGTGACAGAATGACACTTATCCAATGCTTGATCTTAACAATCACCTTACATTCATCAACTTCACATGAAAAAGTGACAAGCTGCATCTTTTTTGTAAAAAAGTAACAGAATGGCACTTCTCGGATACTTGATGTCAACAAGCACCTTGCATTCATCAGTTTCACATGAAAAGATGGCAGGCTGCGACTTTTTTTTCAAAAAAAGTGTTAGCATGGCACTTTCGGACGTTTGATCTCAACAAGTACCTTGCATTCATCAACTTCACATGAAAAAGTGGAAGGATGCTACTTTTAAAAAAAAAGTGTTTGCATAAAACTTCTCTGATGCTTGTTTTCAACAAACACCTTGCGTTCATCAGCTTCACATGAAAAATTTATGATTTATTAATTTTATTCAAAATATTAGAATAATCGTACAATTTTTAAAAAAACGACAGAGTAACATAATTTCATTTTTTTAGTGTATCACTTTTTTACATTTTCTTTTAACTAAAAGTGACATGGTGTCACTTTTTGACACTTTGTCACTTTTTTTTTTTTACTTGAACCTCACTTTTATTAATTTTACAATATTCATCATTAACTAAAAAATTACATAAGTTCACAAACACTATTAGATAGATTACACATTCTCCATACAAAAATATTGTGGCACTTTTTCTTTTTCTTTTAACTAAAAAGTGACACGGTGTCACTTTTTAGTTAAAAAAAAAGTGACAAATTATCTTTTTTTTTTTACTTGAATGTCACATTTTCAATTTTTACAACAACCATCATTGACTAACAAATTACAAGTTCATAAACACTAATAGATACATTATACAATGTCCCCTTTTTTTTTAAGAGTGACAAAATATCACTTTTTATCATTTTTCTTTTAACTCTTCTTATCTTTTAATTAAAAAGTGATACGATGTTACTTTTTAGTTAAAAAAATGAAATTTTTGTTACTTTTTGATACTTGAAGGTTACTTTTTCAATTTTTGCAGTATCCATCATTGACTAACATATTACGGTTTTACTTACAAATTACGCAAGTCCACAAATGCTAGTAGATACATTACACATTCTCCCATCTTCATACACAAACACAATACCACTTTTTATTTTTTTTACCTTTTCTTTTAACTAAAAAGTGACACTTCTTCAAAAAAATAACAATTTATCACTTTTTTCTACTTTACGGTCAATTAAAAAGTGACATTATGTCACCTCTTTTGCTAAGAATTTTTTTTCACTATTTTTCATCTTTGCAATCAAAGATAGCCTTAGTGAAAAAAGTGTCACGCTATCAATTTTTCTTACTAGAATGTCATCATAAATTTTCTTCTACATATTGTCTCTTTGTAATTTTCTCATAGGAAACAAGGCCTTTAAGATTTTGAGGATCAAAAAGCAGCCAATACGGGTTCTTACACAAATATTCTTATTTTTTGATCATTTACAAAAATACATTTTAGAAATTTTTAGGAAATAAAAATACTTTGTATATTTTGAGTGCCACTTTTTTAATGCTTTTGTCACTTTTTTAATAAAAATGTCACTTAAGAAAAAAAGAGTAACATGTATGTGACTTCCTCAATTAAATACAAATTAAAACCTTAGAATAAAATTCAATGACTTGTTAATTTTATTCTATATGTAGTCTCTTTGTGATTATGTTGCTCTTATATTACCTAATCATAGTAAACAACTTCATCTTAAGATCATAATATCCGATAAGTTGTAAGTTATAAAAGTTCAAAAAAATTAGAATAATTGTACTACTTTTTTTAAAAAGGTGACCCAATGTCAATTCTCCATACACAAACATACTATAACTCAAAATCAATAATAATAAAAAAGTGACAGAATATTACTTTTTATAATTTTTTCTAATAATTAAAAAGTAGCATGAAGTCACTTTTTATTTTTTATTAAAAAGTGACGCTCTTTCACTTTTTTTACTTAAATGTTTCTTTTTCAATATTTACAATATTCATCGTTGGATCGTTGTGGGAAGACCAAGTTTAGGAAGAATGCATTCCTTTGTTATTAAATCCATTTATCTACCTTTTCCCCATTTCTCTTTCTTCTTTTTGCGAGCAATATTAAGCCCCTGTTCTCTTTGCTGTTTTGATGTCGTTTTCTATTTTTATTTTCGAAAATGCTAAAAACGCGTTCTCTTTACCATTTTCGAAAACGCATTTTGAAAAACAAAAAAAAATTTGTACACAAACGCAAAACGTTCAAAACCTCGTTTTGAACGTTTTGTATGTATTTCGACAAAAAATGTCCAAAACGCGGAAACGCGTTTGGAATTTTTTTTTTTTTTTTTTTTTAAGAATTATCTTAACTTAAAACTAAGCTTAATATAAAGTTTTTATTTATTATTATTATTTTTTTTAAGAATTATCCTAACTTGGAATTAAGCTTAAACAAAGATTTTTTTTTTTTTTTTTTTTTTTGGAGAATTATCATAACTTTGAACTAAGCTTAAATAAAGTTTTATTGAATTCAATATCAACATTACAAAAAAAAAAAAAAAAAAAAAATTAAGTGAGAATTCTTGTTGTTATATTTCAAAAAATGCACTGATAAATGGACTCTTGTGATTTTGAAAGGATTTGCATTTTCTGGATTTTAATAGAAGTAGAGCTTTCTCAAATTTCGAACCTAACCAAGTTGTGTTAATATAGACTCTTAATGCTCACATTAGTGTGCTGCATGTAACCATGTTTTCAGTGTATTGTAAAAGGAAATTTGAATTTGAGTTAGTAGTATTCTGCAAGCAAATTAATTAAAAATAGTTTATGTAGTATTCTGCAAAATTTCAAACAGAACGTGTTTTCTAGCTTTTCATTTTCAAAAACAGTTTTCAGAAATGATAAACCAAACGCGTTTTCAGCAAGTTTGAAAACAAAAATGAAAACAGGAAATACAAAACATTTTCGAAAATAAAAATATAAAATAAAATACAAACAGAACGCCACCTAATACAGTCTCCCATCACAAGATACTTCTAGTTTAGTCTTTAGATAAAACGAGGCAGTAAGAATCAAAGTCTGCCGTCTAAGATAGCTCTCCAGTTTCTTCCTCCTCTCGACCATTAGCTCAAGGCCCCTCCTAGAATACTTATCCTATATCATTACATGATAGTTCAAAATATAATTTTAAGCAGTAGAAGCATCAAATTTCTCCACACAGACTCCACCACCACAAAGTCCACCCATTCACCCGCTCGGTACCTTCTCCAACAGACTACACAACCATCAAAATCCACCCCATCACCCGAAGCACCTGTTCAATCTCTATCACCTCTGCAACACATAAATCAACCTCATCTCCCTCACCACAGGTTGAGTCGCCGACCACTACATCTACTACCAGCTGCCTCACCTCCTCCTCTAGTTTATTTACCACTTCACGAGAACAATCACCTGCGAGGTGGTGCAGTTCGCAGTTAGGAATTTTTCAGATCTTCTGGAATTGGGTCTCTGGAGGATAGAGTCTTGATCTTGTCGGAGTGGAGGAAAAATGGGAGTTCTCGTTTGGGGTTGGGTTTACACCGTAATTAATACGGTGTTAAAGTTGTAATTAGTTCTAAAAGGGTATTGTTCAAATAGGTTAAATTTTAAGGGTAGTTTATGTAATTTTCTCTTATGTAATTTTGGGTAATTAACGCAAAATATTCTTACCTTTTGACTCTCTTTTATGAAATTCATCTCCGCCTTTAAATTTTTGGGAATTATACCCTTGCCTTCAGCTTTCTTTGTGAAAAAATCCCTAACATGTAATTTTGTCCATGACTCATAAATTATCTATTGATCATTTTAATAAAGGGAAAAAAAATCTTTTTATATTCTTATTTAAATTTATATAAAAGAGAATGAGAAAAAAGAAATGAAAAATAGAAACCAATCATCTTTTTTCATCCATCCCACTTTCATTTATGACTACTGGACAACCAAGGTTTACACCTCTAATTGCAGCCATGAATAATTCGAGAGATTTAGTGTTGGTTCTTTCTCCTAGGCATTATGCTTTTGGCTAAAGAACTACAAAGACAAGACATGGAAGCTAGGAGAACTTGCAGAAAATTGTCACACTATTAAGAAAATTTATTTTGTGCAAATTCAAGATATAGCACAAAAATTATCTGCTCTCAATACTTTCATATGCTCATTTATGTTAGTATTGTTGAATTTCAGTTAATTGTACAAATGCCATGAAAATGGTGCCAATAACCTGTTTCAAGATAAACTACCATAACCTGCTTATAATATTCACATTTTGTTGTTGTAAATGAAAGATAAAGAAGCAAAGAATTGTAGGTGAAGAAGAACATTATTTCGCCACACCACACGTCAAATTCTGGAAATGGAACCCCATGGATTAATAGAGTTTGAACATACTCTCCAAATGAAGTGCTTCACTTTGTTAGGAACATACGCATGCCAAATAAATGACCAGCTATGAATTTGCTATAGTTCAAAGTCCTGTTCAACATGAGAACTGAGAAGGTGGTTTACTTACTTTTTTTTTTTTTTTTTACCTCACGTTGCTACTTGCTTGCGCGAACCTCCTACTCGTATTAATGATCAAAATATTTTCTGAAGTTTCGATGGAAAGATTCTCTACAAACGTAGTCCACTCCATTTGTTAGAACAACTTGCATTATTAAGTCTTTGCACCTATCCTTTATTCTTTGTGAACCTTTATTCCATGTGTAAAACTCATTTGCAAAATGGGTATTTCACTTGAACCCATAGCTAGAGTTAGCTTGGTGTGGGTGTTACGACCCACTTTTAAATTTGTCGAGTCAAATTTTTATTTAGTCAATTTAACATTTATTTGACCAATCAAGTTCAAGTAGGGACCAATTTAAATTAGTAGAAATTTTTGAGAATCATTTAAATTTTATTATAAGTTGAGGGTTTAATTTATTACCATTTATAGATAGGGATTTTTTGGAAATATAAGTGAGTACCAAGCTTGCAATTTCCTATTAAATTCATGGACCTTGCTATATGTACTAACAAACTGTACTAACAGTTATACTAACGGCTAAAAGACAAAATTTTTGAATGTACAATTACTATGTTATCCTTCTAATTTTAATTCTTTTAGTTTTTTGATGTTATGTCTATATTTCTAAATTTATTGTTTACATAAAATGCGTAATATATACTATTATATGTTGAACTCTTTTCTTCAATAATTATATTTAATTCTTCACTTTTTTTCTCTAAATCACTAATTATTCTTCCTTTATTTACTATAATTCTAGTAGATTGTGAAAAATCTGTAAATGAGGGTTTTTTTATTGCGTAGTCTAATAAATTATAAAATCTTCCTAAATTTTCTCTTATAATTTCTAATTGTTTAATTTCTTCTTCTCTTAAATACTTAAAGTCGTTTACTTCCGAAGGATTTAATTCTATTAAATGTTCTGAATTCATAAATTATAAAACTAAATATTTAAATTTAAGCTATTAATTCAAATCCTCTTCAAATAGTTAATTCTTGGAATAGTAAAAACAAATTTTCAACATATTTAAAAACATGTAAGAGATATTATAAGCAAAATGATAAATTTAAAACTATGATAACAGTACTTGGATAATATCAATAAAAAAGACGATATATAATCCACCATAAATAATCAATAATACTTCTTTCTATCTATGAGTCCATCACGCTTCTTTGTAAATATGATTTTAAAAGATTTTTGACCAAATACTCTTTACTTATTTATCTAAGTATTAAACAAAGCTCCATAGGAGATCGTTGCTGCTCAAAAGACTTACGCATTAAAAGATGCTCGAAAGACTTACTCCAACACTTTCTGTTTAACACTTAAATAAACACTTCAAAGAGGTTCAGCACAATCCAGTTTCGTTTCCTACCTCTAAATGTACTCTTTTAACAAAAGTTTTATAAAGAATAAACTTATGGACTCATAAATAAATAGAGTATTACAAACTATTTTATGGCTTCATATATATCTATGTGGAGTTTAGTTGCTCATACCTTCTGTTAATTGTTTCTGGATTGGTTGGATAAAAGAAAATTTTGAACTAGGAATGAAAAGAAAGACAATAGATAGAGAATATAGATTTTTATTGCTGAAAACCAATATGATTTTTGGATGTTTACAGTGAGGAGAGACTCCTCCTTTTATAGTTGGTAAAAGCAAAGTTGGGGAACAAGATAATATTCCCTATCTTTTACAGAGGAAGATGCACTATAGAGCGAGGTAGTGCAGCCGCGCTACCTCCCCGCCGGCGATCCGCCCGACGCCACCAGCGCGCTGGGTTGCTGTAAATTTTTTTTCCTGGCCCAAACCCAAAATAGTACCCAACCCAACTACCCAAGCCCAAGTAAGCCCAAAGGGACGCTGTTGGCCTGCTGCTACTTCTCAGTTCTCTCAAAGCCTCAACTAGAAGGCAGAAATCATAATCAAGAAAAATTGAATCCGACCCTAACCCTAACCTTACATGCTGAGCACCTGAGCCTGAGAGTGAGAGCATCTTAGTTCTTACTTCTTCCGCCTCCGCCCGCCAGCGTGACGCCATCGCTGCCCCCGCCGATCGCTGACCTCAGCTCTCTCTCTCTCTCTCCCAGCTCGCTCAGCACTGCTGCCATCGCGATGTGAAGGTAAGCTTTACATTCATTTTTTTTCTGTTTATAATTTTCAGATTTTTAACAGTAAAATTGAATTTTGTTTGTAATGTTTATGATGTGAATTGTGAAGTTTGTGTTATTTGTGTAGAGTATTTAGAGTCAGTGTAACTGTGGTCTGTGAGTGTAGTTGTGTAAGTTTTATAATTAGAAAAAATTGAGAGGCCAAACTTTGATTTGTTATAATTAATTTGGGAATTATGCATAAATGTTATACTTAAGTTTTTGCAATGTGATTAGATTTGTAAGTTGAGATTATTGAGATGAAAATATGATTTGATTTGTGAATTGTGGTTATTGATTTATAGCTAATGAATTGAGATTTGGTGAATATTTGATTTGATTTGTTATCACTGATTTACAGATTATGGAACGTTTTTTTCCACCTTAATGTAAATCTCAACCTAGTGGTTCTAGTTCTAATAGTCCTGGAACTTCTTCTAGTAGACCAATTGAATTAGTAGAATTTGACAACACAAAGAAATTTCGCATTGAATTCAATATGGATGAACTTGTGTTGGATCCAGGGAAACGGCCCCCAATCGAGTCATATGACCCTAACATTAGAGATGATGTTAGGATGGCATACTTAGAGAAAGGTCCTTGTCAACCACACGGACATGACTTTCCAAGAAGACTGATGGGAGAGGATAATAGATGTTTTAGGAAAGAATGGTTCAATGAATTTTATTGGTTGGAGTATAGTGTAGAAAAGAATGTTGCATATTGTTTGTATTGCTATTTGTTCAAACCTGATAGGGGAAGTCAAGGGGGTGGGTCTACTTTCACTCAAACTTGATTTAGAGTTTGGAGCCGTAAAAAGATTATAAGAGATCATGTCGGTCTTGGGGATAGTGCTCATAATATAGCTTTTGAGAAATGCAACAACTTGAAGAATCAAAGACAAAATATTGCTTATGTTATGCGTAGCCAAAGTAGTACACAACAGAAAAGTTATAGGATGAGGTTGACTGCGATACTAGTTTGTACTAGATACCTTTTGATGCAAGGGTTGCCTTTTCGTGGTCATGACGAATCAGAAGATTCACTTAATAAAGGTAATCTACTTGAGTTACTAGAATGGCATGCAGCTCGTTGTGAGGAAGTCAAGGCTTCGGTATTTGACAATGCACCGGGAAATGACCAAATGACTTCACCCTCAATCCAAAAAGGATTTGGTGAACTTCTGTACAGTTGAGACGACTAAGGCTATCATGAATGAGATGAGACTGATGAGTGATTCTCTATTTTCAATCCTGGTTGATGAGTCTCGTGATAATTTTGTGATAGAACAAATGGCAGTTGTTTTACGATTTGTAGACAAATATGGACAAATCAGAGAGCGTTTTTGGCATAACACATGTTAGCGACACTTGTGCACAGTCACTTAAGGATGCGATCGATGCAATGTTTGCTACACATGATTTGAGCATATCTAATCTGAGAGGTCAGGGTTATGATGGGGCAAGCAACATGTCTGGTGAGTTCAATGGATTAAAAGCTTTGACTTTAAGGGAAAATCCTTACGCTTTTTATGTTCATTGTTTTGCTCACCAACTTCAGTTATCAATTATTTTGGTGGCACGTAGAACTATATTGGTTGGTGATTTCTTTAATACGCTTTCTAGCGTTGTGAGTCTAGTGGGGGTGTCATGTAAGCGTGTAGATGCACTTCGAGCAAGTTATCATTCCGAGATTGTGAAGAGGCTCAATCTTGGAGAAATTTGTAGTGGCAGCGGAAAGTTTCAAGAAATGAATTTGGCACGACCTGGCGACACTAGATGGGGCTCGCATCTACTCACAGTCACTCATTTTATTAGTATGTTCAACAATATCTTAGATGTTCTTGACATTGTATCACAAGATGGGCCAACTGTAGATCAAAGAGCATTGACCGATCGACATATGACCACTATGCAAACCTTTGAATATGTCTTTTGTCTCCATTTTATGTTTGACATTCTTGCCATTACAGATAATCTTTCACAAGCATTACAAAAAAAAAGAGAGCAGGATATTCAGAATGCTATGTGATTGTTAAATGTGGTCAAGTGTACACTGCAGAACATGAGGGACAATGGTTGGAATAAATTGTTGGATAGGGTGATTGAGTTTTGCGTTGGTAAAAATATCAGAGTGCCTATCATGGAGGATATTATGGTCGTGGAAGGTCGATCAACAAGACGTGGAGTTGCTCAGCAGGTGACATATTATCATTGTTTTTATGTTGATTTGTACTATCATGTTATAGACTCAATTTTGCAAGAGTTGAACGATCATTTTTCAGAGACAACTACTAAGCTCCTTATCTGCATTTCATGTTTGAGTCCGAAAGATTTATTTGCATCCTTTGATACAGCTAAATTGCTACGTCTTGCTGAGTTCTATCCTTCATACTTCAATTATGAAGAGTTGTTATTACTTAGACCTGAACTTGATAAGTTTTTTATACTTGTCACATCAGAGAAAGCTTTCTTTAACCTCAACAGCATATCATGTGTAGTTAAGAAATTAGTTGAAACAGGGAATTCTTGTAATTTTCCATTGGTTTATAGGCTCATCACATTGGCTTTGATATTACCTGTGGGAACTGCAAGTGTTGATAGAGTATTCTCTTCTATGAATTTAATCAAGAGTGACTTGCGCAACAAAATGGGAGATAAATGGTTGAATGAAAATTTGGTTGTGTACATGGAGCGAGACATTTTTAAGAAGATATAGAATGAGGCAATATTGCAGCGTTTCCAAAATATCAGACCCCGAAGAATGCAATTGTTTGAGCAAACGAATACCGACTGATGTCAATGTCATGTGTTTTTCATCTATTCTGGTTTGTATTAGATTATATGTTTATATATTTCATTACAACTTTTTATTTCATTTCTATACCTATTTATTCATTTTAAAGTATTATTGCATTAAAAAATATTTGCAATCTAGGTACTGCGATCGTTGACGTTCGTCGGTGACGTCGGTCAACGGTCACAAAGTCAACGGTCAACGCTCTAGTTGGATTCGTCGGCTGGATTCGCCATTGATCTTTTACATACTTGGCTGAGAATTAAAGTAGATAGAGTAAAGCTAAAGTTACAATAATTTCTACTGCTTTTCTAAAGTTTCACATGGGTCTGGACCCCCACGCCTTGAATAATTCATGTTCAAACAAGGTAGGCTTCATCTTCATTGTAGTTAAGTAGGTCCCCACAATTATTACACTTGTGACCCATTTCTACCTCCATTAGTTGATGTAGATATTCATAGGCTCCTTTGCTAAGATCCAAATTGCCGACAAGTATACTCTCAACATATTCTCTTAATTTCCATAATTGACAATTAACTTGATTAATTCTTGTAATGCTGTAGATTAATAATTCGTCATCATTAGATTCATATACCCAAACATTAGTTTGTGTAAGGGTATCACTTAATTCGGTATACATGACTCTAAATCCCAATGCCCTGTTTTTTGGAATAGCTTGTATCTGTTCTTCTTTGTTAAATGGTTTAATTTCTGATTCTGAAAGAATAGCTTTGTTAGTTACTCCAAATTTTATAATATGTTCTGCCCTTAGAAATTCTTCATCAATAAATTCTGGAATGGCTGAGTAAATCTTGACATAGATCTTTTCAGCTTTGGTAATTCCAAAATATGTTTTAACTGATGCCTTGATAGAATTAGGTAATAATGATATTTCCTTCATATCCTTGCTAGGGTAGATGCACTAAATAAGTCCTTGGTCAAACAGCCCCCTGACTGTTCTTGGTTCTGCTGCTGGAAAAATAATTGCTTTATTGATTTTTTGATGGCTAATTGTCCTTAGCCATTCTCCTTCTTTTGTCCTCTTGTTTAGATACTCCACATATTTCAAGAATGTCTCTAGTTTCTTCATAACTTTCTCCTTTTCTGATAGTTCCTTTGTTACGACTGCTCGTTTCTTCGTAGCTTCTAAAAAAGTTTCTTTAGATGGTTCAATAGTTTTGCTAATGGCTTTGGAAGATGAACTTCCAATAATTGATACATTAGATACTTCTTCCTCAATAGGAAGTCCTACATTTAAATTCTTCACTGGAGAGGATTGAGATCCTCATTTGTACATTTCCTCAAGAGAATTAACCCTTGACTTGTAAAAGGCCAGTTCACTGTTAATTTGTACAATTTGCGCCTTGCAAGTATTCACATGGTTGAATAGATTTGAATAGTTGATATTCATTTGACCCATGGCCAAGTTAATTTCTTCTACTTTCTTAAGTATGTCTTCCATGTCTTGATAAATAATCTGCAATAACATTGTCAGTACCCTTAATATGAATAATCTCAAAATTATAATGGCTAAGTTCTACTTGCCATCTAATTAACCTTTTATTTGCAATAGTTGGATCAATTTCTTTAGTTAACCAATATTTGACTTGTGTATTATCGGTTCTAATTTTGAATTTTTTAGTAACAATAAATAATTCAAACTTTTTAATAGCAAATTTTACAGCTAATAATTCTTTTTCATTTATATGATAATTAGTTTGAGTTTGAGTAAAACTGCCACTAGTGTATTGTGCAATCCTTTCCTCATTATCATTTGGATAAATATATTTAAGTACTGCTCCCCATGCTGTTTCGCATGCATTAGTTTCTATAATCCAATCACATTCTTTTTTGGGTAATTCTAATTCTGGAAAATCTTTACAAAGGTCTTTAATTTTTTGTACTTCTTCTTCTTCGTCTTTAGACCATGGTGTCCATCTAGTTTTTCCTTTTAGTCTTTTTTGTAATGTGATTAAATGTTTTGCTAAGTTAGGTACATATTTCCTAGCCTGGTTTACAAGTCCTAAAAAACTTTGTAATTGTGTTTTATCTTTTATATGATTGTCAAATTCTTATATTTTTGTACCAATATATTTTTGGAGTTTTATTCCTTCTTGTCTTATTATAGATCCCAAAAATTCTACCTTTTCTTTAGCTATCTCCATTTTTGTAGCTGATAATATAATTCCATTATTCCTTACAATATCTTATTCCTTCTTGGCTTATTATAGATCCCAAAAATTCTACATTTTCTTTAGCTATCTCTATTTTTGTAGCTGATAATATAATTTCATTATTCCTTACAATATCTATAAAAATATTAATATGTTTTAGGTGGTCTTATCTAGTTTCAGAGTAAATAAGAACATCATCAATATATACTGTAATAAAATGATAATAATCTTTAAATATTTTATCCATGTACCTTTGGAATTCTCCTGGACTATTTTTAAATCCAAAAGATAGTACATTCCATTCATAAAATCCTTGTGGTATCGTAAAAGCTGTTAAATGTCTATATTCTTCAGTTAACATAATATGATAAAATCCTGATTTAAGATCAAATTTAGAGAAATAATTATTTCCTCTAATTTGATTAAATAATACTTGTTGGTTTGGTATTGGATATTTTAATTCTTTTGTATAAGTGTTTAACCTTTTATAATTAATTACCATTCTAGATTTTCCTCTTTTTGTTCTGAATGTTTTATTACAATGAAGGCCGGACTACTATGTTTACTGTTAGATTCTCTAATGAATTTCTTTTCTAGCATTTCTTTTATGTGCATTTCAAATTCAGGTAATTCTTTTGGTGTATGTTTAATTGGTTTTACACTAATAATCTTAGTGTCATTTTCTAGTATAATTTCTGCCATATGTTTATTTATGTGCCATTTTTCCAAAGGATTATCTCCTGATAATTTTAATAATTTTTCTGTAATATTTTTTATTACCATTTGATCAAAATGTTCTTGTACTAGATTTATTCTATTTTTATTAGGCATAAATTGTGTTGTTTGTATTAATTTTTGTCTATCCTCACCACGCTGAGCTGCTATATGAGGCATTTTTTCTCTACAGTAAGGATCATTAATTCTTATTGCTATTACTATATGGTGACAAGGGGTAGATAAAAGTATAACTTTTTCATTAATAGTTATTGGATAATATTGTTTTATGAAGTTATTTCCTAACAATATATCCCCTAGCATATCATCAAATTGATATACATAAGGTATTTGTAATTCATATTTTCCTATTTGTATTTTAACATTCATTGCTACTTTAGTTATTAGGTTTGTGCTTCCATCAAATCCTGCAAGTATTACTCTTTCTTCATTATCTTTTTTATTACTCCACATTTCTGGGGATAATACATTTTCTTTAAATAAACAGGATGATGCTCCTGTATCAAACAATGCATGATAATTTTTGCTAAGATATCCATTGTAATTCATTTTGGTTAGTATATAAATATGTTCTCTTCCTCCTTGTATTTTATTCATAATAACCTTGGTATAACTAGATTCTCATTTTGTATTGTTAATATGTTTCTATCATCTTTTATGTAATATGATTTTACTTGCTCTAAGAAGTCTGTTCCTAATAGTAATTCCGCATTTACCTTTCCTGTATATTCTACGTACATGTTTATGATTATTTCATTTCTTTTATTTATTCTTATTGGTAATTCTACATAAGTATCCATGAGATGAATATTTCCAAAATAATCTTGTATTTGAATTGGATTATTTGTTACTTTAAGTTCTAAATCTCCTATTATGTTTTCTTTTATATGAGATACAGTTGCTCTAGTATCTATTAATACTTTCTGCTCTTTCCATTCTCCATTTATTCTAATTTCTATCATAACTTCAAATTGCTTTGTCTCATTTCTTTTAGATAGATTCATTCTTGATATTTTTCTATGTATTTTTGTCATTATTCGTTTTTCTGAATCATTTCTATTTTCTATTTCAAGTAATGATCTTATACTAGTATTTCTTCTTAGGCTAATTGATCTTCTTCCAAATTCTATTTGTGGTTTATCCATATTTACTAATCTTCTAGCTTGATTGAAATCTATTTCTATATCTTCTGGTATTGTCATTCTTGGATTTTCTTTAGCTGGTTTGTATTCCAATAAATTTTTAATTAATATGGGTTCTATTATATGGTTCTCGTAGCATTCTTAATTTTGACTTCATGTTTACTAGTAAAAGTATATATTGTTCTAATAGTTAAACTTATAGTTTTACTTCCTGGTTCCATATCTATTCCTCTTAATCTGTAATATAATGTTAATGCTTTATTTTTATTTTATTCTCCCATACTTATGCTGAAATTTGGTCTTATTGTAAATTTTACTTTTTGCTACATTAAGTTTCCTATTACAATTTCTATTAGAGCATCTTGTACTGAACTTACAATTCTATCATCCATAATATAGAATTCTATAGGTGTATCTATTCCTTCTCTGAAATAGGCTTTTGCTATAATTTGTACGGCTCCTAAATATATGTTCTTTATTTTTTCTTTTAGTTCAGGATTCAATATGTTTATTTCTTGTCTTATAATTTCTTCATTTATTATAGGTATTAATGTATTTCTTGTAGTATCTCTTATGTCTATAGGGTGACTATGGTTTCTTGCAACATATGCTATTTCTTTGTTTTTCTGCCAAAATGGTAAATTAAATATTTCTTTTGGTTCTACATCTAATTTTGGTTTTAAGATCTTTTCATACATTTTAGGATTAAATATTAATCTTTCATTTAGTTGTTCTTCATTTTCTTCTAATTGGTATTCATATTCTTTAGATGTACCTTCTTCACTAATTTGTCTAATCATATTTATATATAAATATTCTTCTTCACTAGATTCTTTAGATTCACTTTCTTCTGAAGATTCTAATTCCATTATTGTATTTATTACTTCATGTTCTTCTAATTCATAAATTTCTTCATCTTCAGGAATTTCATCCCATTCTTCTTCTTGTTCAATAGGTAATAAGTTGTAATTTTCTTTTTCTATTAATGAGATATACATCATATTTTTCTTTTTATCTTTATTAGGACATGTTAAAATTAATTTTAATATAGATGATTGTTCATCTAAAATCCATAAACATCATGTTGTAATTATCAAGATCGAAACTGAAGCGGAAGCGTACCTGAATCCATTATTGTGTTTGATCGAACGGGGTTATGGCCTTCCAACTGATTCATGGTTTTCTCCTTATTTTGTCCTCTGTTGATGGGGATGCAGAGAATTATCAAAATCCACGCTCAATTGGGGACCATGACCTATATAAATAGCTGTAGGGCAGCTATCGTGTTTCAATGTTATTAAATTGGCCCCTCATCAATTTAAAACATTGAATCCGTCTCTACACTTTAATCTCACGACACTTAATACCCATTAGTCCTGAATAATTTTTAGTGGATCACTTTATTGACTAGATCCTTAAGATAGCACCACACATTTTATTTTATACATGTTTGGCCCCACATTATTGAATTTTATCCAACAATCTCCCACTGGGCCATACATGTATCCTTATAAATGTGTACAACCTTATGAGCTCAAAAATTTGCTATCATTATTAAGGGTATTTCCAAACAATCTCGTCCATCAATCATATCAATATAGGATCAAAGCGACTTTCGTTACATTAATCGTAACTAAATCCATCAATGGTCACGTATACCAATACAACCAAATGACATAGATCAATCATGAGAGTGTAGTATGAAAATTACATATTATGTGATCCAAGCATGCCTATTTTCAATTGGTCCGACTTTATTCCTTAGGTGAGATCAATACCAAACATAATGTAACAGAGTAGAATGAACTGAATACTTTATTTCTGCACAGAAAATTATCCAAATACACAAATGTGTCCAAAACCAAAACATAAAGCAACCAAAATACAAACTCCCACTAAATCATGATATCCTCAAGAAATATTACACCCATATGAGCAGTGTGCTCGTGAAAGACCTTGGGTGCTAATCCCTTAGTAAGCGGATCCGCAATCATGGAGTTTGTCCCAATATGCTCTATGGAAATCTGTCTACTTTGTACCCTTTCCTTCACAACCAGGAACTTAATGTCAATGTTGACTTAGTTGAATTCCTGTTGTTACTGGAATATAAATCTTCTGAGTTATTGTCACAATATAACTTTAGTGGTCTTTCTATACCGTACAGAATATGCAGCCCAGTGACAAAATTTCGCAGCTATATTCCATAATTAGATGCCTCCAAAATTGCTACAAAATGTGCTTCCAAGTGAAAGAAGCTAAAGTGTTTGTTAAGCACTCCTTCCGGAAATAGCTCCTCCAACTTGCAGATAGATGTAGACTGATATGGATCTTCTACTGTTTTGGCATCTAGCAAAAAATCGGAATCATAATACTATATGATCTCCAACTGATCCGATTTTCTGTATGTGAGCATGTAATCTTTTGTTCTCTTTAAATACCTTATAACCCATGTTTGGCTGCTTTCCAAATGATCCATCCCAGGGTTACTGAAATATCTCCTTAGTATCCCAATAATGTAGGCAATATCCGGACGCGTACAAACTTGAATATACATCAGATTCCCTATAGCTAAACTATATGAGATCTTCTGCATTCCCTTAACTTCAAGATAAATTTTCGGGCATTAGTTGAGACTAAACTGTCTCCCTTAGCGATAGGGCTGTCCCCTGATTTACTGTCTTGCATGCCAAACCTCTTAAGTACTTTATCGATATAGCCCTTTTGTGACAATCCAAGAATACCTCGAGAAAAATCCCGGTGTATCTGAATTCCTAATACAAAAGAGACGTCACCAAGATTTTTAATCTCAAAATTCCTTGACAAAAAATCTCATAATTTTATGTGACATGTCTATATCATCAGTGGCAAGCAATATGTTATCAACATACAAAATCAGGAAAATACACTTACTTCCACTGAACTTGTAATACATACGATTATCAACAACATCAATCTCAAGACCAAATGAGATAATTGCTTGATGACATTTGTATTACCCTTAATGGGAAGCTGGCTTGAGCACACAAATGGATTTCTTTAATTTGCAAACCATTTGCTTTGGGTCTACTGTCACAAAGTTTACTGATTTCACCATATAGATCGTCCCATCAATGTCGCCATTGAGAAACGCCACCTTAGTATCCATTTGATGTAACTCGAGGTCAAAAGTGCAACAACCTAACTTTCCTGAAAGAGTCTTTCGTAGAAACCAAAGGGAAAGTCTCTTTATAATCAATGTCATCATTCTATGTAAAGCATTTAGATACCAGACGAACTTTATATCTTTTCACATTACCTTTCGAATCCCTCTTGGTTTAAAAATCCATTTAAGACCAATGGGCTTCGCACCTTCTGGTAATGGGACAAGATCCCAAACTTTATTGTCTTGCATATGCTTATACTCCTTATTTACGACATCAATCCATTTCTGAGAGTTAGAATCCTGCATGGCCTGATGGAATTGATTGGACCATCTTCCACCATTCCATTATTTCCTTATGTTCTTGGAAAAATACTATTTAAATTATCCGGAATAGCATTTTTTTTCGTGGATCTCCTTAATGGCTTTAGTTATTGAGGTTGTACTTCTGAAATTTACCTTATTTTGGATGGGAGGTTCTTCAACATTGTCTAGTTGAGGTTCTGGATATGCTTCTTGATCAATGACATGCATAAAAACTTGCACATTGTCAAAAGCAACAATAGGAATCTAAACCGATCCTTCCTCAACTTCTTCCTTAAAGACAATATCTTAACCTTATTTCTCCCCCAAACTCAACATCCTCAAAAAATGTTGCATTTCCCGTTTCAAAAATTGACTTAAGCGTGGGATCATAAAATTTATAGCCCCTCGATCGCTCCGAATAACCAATAAAGTGTCTGCTTACTGTTTTGGAGTCCAATTACTTTATGTGGCCTATAAGGCCTAGCCTTAGCTGGAGATCTCCAAATGTGGAAATGCTTTAGACTAGGTTTTCTTCCTGTCAAAAGCTCTTAGGGTACTTTAGCAGCAACTTTAGTTGGTAATATGTACGATCTTTTCTTTAAATGTCCAGATTTCTAGCAAAAGAAACAACCCTCAATGTCTTTATGTGGTTTCTTTTGTTCTGAACCCTTAACAACTTTATTTTCTTTATTTGTTTTTTTTCTTGCCCTTATCTTTAGAGGTGTTTACCACGTGAACACTTTCAATTCTGTCCTACTTCAACTTTTCTTCCTCTTGCACACAAAAGTAGAATGAGCTCATTTATAGTTCATTTCTCCCTTTGATAGTTACAACTGACCTTAAATTGGCTGAATTTTGCAAGAAGCTTGCACACTATGAAATGAGCTCATTGAGAGTTCATTTCTACTTTGACAGTTATAACTAACCTTAAATTAACTATATTGTGCAGGAAGCGATATCAATACCAAATGCACTAGCAAGTCATTAGACAAGTCGAGTTTTAGTTCCTTAAGTTTTGAAGCAGTGTGAGACATCTACATGATGTACTCCCTTATTTTCTCATTGCCTTTATACTTTATTGAAATTAAGCTTTGTATAAGCGTGCTTGTTTCAGCCTTATCATTTTTCGCAAAACGTTTCTTAATTTCGGAAAGGAATTCATTGGAATCATTTACCTCCTCAGATACTATGCCACTAAAGGCTTCCAGAATGCCGCACTTAATGATCATGAGACTCACGTAATTTAAGCAATCCCACTTCTCAAAGTTCCTCATTTAATTAGATGAACTTTCATTCGTAAGAGGAGCAGGTTGCTCAATCCTCAGTACACGGTCTAGATCCATGCAGCCAACGAAAAGTTAATGTTCTTGTTTTGATCCTTGAAGTTTGTTCCATAAATACAGGGATTAAATTTGAGTTTTTAGATATACTACTAGCAGAATTTGACACAGAATAGAGAACACTTAAACAAAATAGCTTACATAAATACCTTATTATGTAAATCATACTTTCAAACAATGGTAGGGCCCATCACAAGATACCTAGCACAACATGAATATTTAGTCTTTGGACAGAAATATTAACTTGTAAGTGGTACTCTCGATGTAGTAATCAAACACTGACAATAAGACATGTCAACCAATAAACCTTTCTTTGGACCGATTTATTGATCACACGTTAAACCAAATAATCGTCACGTGTTTATTACCACAGGTGCATGTGAAATTCCAGCCAAACATTGACCTTCCTTTGGGCCGATCAATATCCGCATGAACAACACACAAACGAAACCTTCTAATATTCTAAGTCAATTAATTTCCACAAGAGAGGTTGCTTTGGGAACATGTTGCTTCAATTAATTCACTTAGAAATATTATATTTCTCAAAAGTGTCCGTCATACCAAAACTTGAATTTGAATTGACTGTTTTGCATATATTTAAGACTTTAGGATTTGAATTATGAAATTCAATACTTTAGAATAAAGCATCCTTAAGTTGAGAGAGTCAATTGCAATATTCTTAAACCTTAGGTGGCCAATTATGTGAAATTTCAAGCTTGAAGGGCTTAAAGTACAATTTTTTCAAAACCTTATTGGCCAATTTAGAGAAATTCCAAACTTTAAGTCCCAATTTGAAGGAAAATCAAACTTTAGAGGTCCAAAACAGTGAATTTGGAAACTTTAAGGACTGAATTTGAAAATATTCAAACTTTAGGGGACTGATAATGAAAATTTTCAAACTTTATGGACCAAATTAGAGAATTTCAGAACTTTAGATGCTTTATTAGAAAATTTTCAAACTTTAGGGACCAATTTTGAGAATTTCCAAACTTGAGGGACTAAATTAAGAAAATTTTCAAACTATAAGGATTGAAAATGAAGATTTTTGAACTTTAGGGACTGAAAATAAAAATTTTCAAACTTTATGGGACCAAATTAGAGAATTTTCAAACTTTATGGATTGAATTAGAAAATTCTCAAACCTTAGGGGCTGAAATATTATACCCTTAACCTTAAAGGTACCAATTTTGAAAATTTTCAGACATTAGGGGCTGGATTGGAAAATTTTCAAAACTTCAGGGGCTGAATCATAAAATTCCATAACTTGAGAGGACCTGACTTAAATAAATTTATAACTTTAGGGGCTGAATCATAAAATTCAGATTTCTTAAAACCCAACTTAAATGATTTCTTAACTTTATGGGCTGATTTTGTAAATTAAGAAGTCTGAAGGGCCAACTTAAAAGATTTTACTACTTTAGGGTTTTAAATAATATTTAAAACAAACCATGAGGACCTAATGTCAAATAAGGCCAATTATGTAATTGCAGAAAAGTCCCTCAGGACTTCAAATTTACAATTGAAACCCCCTGCCCAAAATCTGTTACAGCAAAGCTACTAGGGTTTGTAAACCCTAGCTTTCGCCGCTCAAGAACTCGACGCCATTGCTAGCGCCGCCCGTCACCTGCAGCGCCATCACCGGTGCTGCAGCCAAGAACCTGCGTCGCTGAGCGCGACGCGGTGTACCACTGCAACCCCATCTCGCGCGGCGACGCTGCATCCCGCCGTGCGCAGCGCGCGACGATGCTGTTCCGACCTTCATTCTTTCCATCAACAAGAAACAACACAATACACATAATCCAAATCCATACCTCATGTAATCCGAATCAGAAACCACGTTCAAGTGTTCATAACGATTTCAAACCAATTCCAAAAAATCAATTTCAAAATCAGACTTGAAAAAACAGTTTACAGATCCTTATGTCCAATTTTCGAGATCAAAAATTTCGCATATATGCACACAGAGAGATCGATTGGCTGAAAACCCAAAATCACGTTCCAATTTCAATAAACTGAATGTATGTATATTTCGAAATCATAAGCCTCTTATGCGCATATACATACGCACGGTTTTACATATATGCGTTCAAAATTGATCTGATAATTCAACACGATGTTGGCTCTGATACCACTTGTTAAAATTAATTTTAATATAGATGATTATTCATCTAAAATCCATAAACATCATGCTGTAATTATCAAGATCGAAACTAAAGCGGACGCGTACCTGAATCCATTATTGTGTTTGATCGAACGGGATTACGGCCTTCCAACTGATTCGTGGTTTTCTCCTTATTTTGTCCTCTGTTGATGGGGATATAGAAAAGTCACACTCAATTGGGGACCATGACCTGTATAAATAGCTGTAGGGCAGCTATCGTGTTTCAATGTTATTAAATTGGCCCCTCATCAATTTAAAACATTGAATCCGTCTCTACACTTTAATCTCACGACACTTAATACCCATTAGTCCTGAATAATCTTTAGTGGATCACTTTATTGACTAGATCCTTAAGATAGCACCACATTTTATTTTATACATGTTTGGCCCCACATTATTGAATTTTATCCAACAGGACATTCTGGAGATATTTGTCATATTTCTCCACATGAATAACATTTACATTTTCTAGGATTTTTAGGGCATGTTTTAGTTTAGTTTTGTTTTTGCCTTAAATATATTTTATATGGTACTCTATACCTTTTAAATGTTTTATTATATGACTTTTTGTATTTATTGAATTTTTTAAATTTGTTTCTAAATTTATCTTTTCTATAATATTTTTTTTTCTTATATTTTCTTTCTAGATGACATTTCCATTGGGTTGGTTTATATTGTAATTTATCACAACATAATGATTTTTTACTTGCTTTATGGAATTTTATCATATTATTTGCTTCCATACATTTTTCTTGTTGTCTCATTTCTATAAATTGTATTTTTGCTCCTAGACTATTATTACTTAATGGTATTTCTAATTTTTCCCAGTCCTTAAATAATTCTAAATTTCATGGGTTTGGTAATTTAAATAATATTCGGTTTATAATTTCCATACCATATGTTTCTTGATTATATTCTGCCTTTTCAAAATATTCTCTAAATTCACATGCAAATTGTTTAAAGTAACACATATCACATATTGATAGATTTTCTAATAAGTATCTATTTCTTAATTTTGAGCTAATTTTGGTATCTCTGTCTATTACTAATGTATATTCTCTTTTTAATGCATCTTCATATCTGCTTAAAATAGTTCCTATTTCATCTTGGTCATTTCCTCTAATTTGTCCTATATAAGTTTCTGTTAAATTTCCCCACCATCTTGCAGTGGTTACTATAAATGTATTTTCTAACATTAATTGTAATTGCTTTCGTGTTAATTCTCTAGTGTAGGCCATCATAGCCATAGATTTCATCCATAGTTCTAATTCATGATCTATATCTTGCACACATCCTAAATCTATCTATCTTCCTTCTGAACTAATTTGTGTTTCCATACTTCTCCATGGTGTATATTCTATAGGATAATTTTTACTTGGCTTGGTGTAATATTTTTGTTGTGGTATAAAATTATTTGTTTTAAAATTTTGATTTTGTCCATGATTCATATAAATTTCTGGTGTATTTTGTGGATTAGTATTACTTGTATTTTCTTTTTTAACTTGGTTTGTTCCTGGTTGTTGTATATATTCTGGTGGATTTTGTCCTGTTGGTACCAAAGCTCTTTGTTGTTCATTTATATTAATTTCTTCTATTTTAAGGTTTTTAAATTTTTCTATATAATCTTCTTCTGTTATGTAATCTTCTCCACCTTCTTCTTTAGGATATTCCATAAATTTTTCTATTTGTTCAGTAATCATATTTATTCCTAATCTATTGATGGCTTTAAATTCTTTGTCAGGTATTATTCTTTTTGGTTTTCTTTTTTCCATTTCATCATATATTTTTGTTATATTTTTATTTACAATTTCAATATTTTGTTGTATTTTACCTAATCTTTTATGTAAATTATTTTTCCCTATTTCTTCTTCTTTAATTGTTCTTACCATGTTTATTTGTTCTATATTAGTTTTTTGCTCTGTAATTTCTATTGGGTTTTCATATACTCCTAACATGTTTCCTATTTTATTTATTTTATCAGTTATTTGCTTAATTTGGTTTTCTAAGGTTATTAATTGTTTTGATAGGTTATTTACATATTGCTTTACTTCTAATAATTGCGTGGGTATATTTTTGTTTATATATTTATAATCATTAGTTATTTCTATCATTTGTCTTATTTCAAATGGTAAATTTTTGATAATTTCTTGAACTTTTTCTGGGTTTTTTGCTTGTTCTAAATTTTGTTTTGTAGTTTTATCTAAACTTATTCCTTATTTATCTAGTAAAAATAAATTTGTCTAATTTAATTGTTTATATTCTCCAAATCCTCCTTCTCCTAATAGTATAAATGGTATAAATTTTTCATATGTTTCAGTTATTAATGACCAATGACTATTATTTGGTAAATCTTTAGATTTATAATTATATACTATAGGTTCGATTATTTGTAATTTTTTAGACATTTTTCTAAATATATTTTTAAGTATAACTACTAGCTCTGATACCACTATGGCTTGGATCGTGAAATTTTATTTTGCGAAATTATAATCTTTGTCTTATTCTTCTTTAAAATCTTTCTTCAAATTCATCCATATATCTAATATCTTCTTGTCTAATCAAGTTTTCTCCTTTTAATCTTAAATATTCATTATGTTGTAAGACTAGTCTTTTAATTTCTCTATGTTTTTCTATGGCAATAGGATCAGTATTTAAGTTTCTTCCTGTTCTTTCTAATTCTAAATATTCACTATGTAAACTTCTAATAAAATCTTTTCTTTTTTCGTGAAGTATATGGGGATCATAAATAGGCATAATATTTTTTAATTATGAAATAAGTAATAAAAATTTTAAAGTAATTAAATTTTTAGAATTTATTATGTGTTAAACTTAATAAGATAATATGTGAAATAAGGTATTGGTTATATTTTTAGCTAAAGGGTAAAATAGGTATTAATTTATGTTTGTACACTAGTTAGTAGGATTTGTTAGTTCAAGTAGAATTATTGTAAATTCATTTAACTTGGTTTTTGGAACACAACCAACACACACAAGACATGCAAACAGAGAAGAGGGAGAGGACACGACAGAGAGGTAGAAATAGGTGGGACCAGGAGGGGGAAAATTATAGAAAAGAAAAGAAAAGAAAAGAAAAGGGATTTCACTCAACCCCCTTCTTCTTCTTCTAGTATTCTTCATCTCCAAAAGGTGAGCAAAAACCGATTTATTTGAGATATGATTTTAAATTTTAGGGTTTTGGTTTTTGAGTTAAATGTTAGGTTTTTGATGGATTTATAGTTTATTGGAGATTATCAAACTAATTATTCAAGTTTAGCTAAGGATAATGTAATTACATTCTAGGATTTTATTAATAGTGGATTAAATTCAAGGTTTGAGTATGATTAAATTATTGGAGTCCATTTCATGTTTAAATGCTTAATTTGGTGAAGTTTATTTGAGATTTAAATTACGTATGCATTTAAGTTTAAGTTTCGACAAATTATCAAGTTGTTTGGAAAGGGAATTTGGTATAAATGTACATCCTCTTGATTTTTTAGTTAAATTGAGAATGAGTTGGCCATTATGAGATTATTCTCATGTGGAACTGTCAACTAAGTAAGGATCAACCAAAATGTTTTGAAATGAAATGGATTTTTTTAGCTAATATATATAGAATGAAATTTTTATGTTGGGCAAATAAATGAGGTAGCTTTCATTGATGTGGGAATTTATTCTAAATTTCAGGAGGTGACCCACCTATCTATCGGACCTACCATCCAAACTAAACTTTGGCCGTTAACTCTGTGAGTGGAAAATTATTTTCAAAAATGAATATTGAACTGTCATACATTCATTCAAAATTTTACATGAAATGCATATTTATTACAGTGCTATTAGTAAGCTTAAATGAATCACCAAAATCCTCTATTCCAGCTCAACTAGTAGACATGCATGTATCTCGACACACACACACACACACACACACATATTACAAGTGAAAGTTAATTTAAAAGTTTAAGCTCAATTTAAATCACCAGCTCAATTGTATATTATTTTAGTACAACTAGTTTAGTATATTTAGATATAATGATTTTATTGCTCTCAATTGTTTTTCCAATGTATGACCAGTTATGTTAATCTTATAGCTCTACACTGCTTACATAGTGTATAATCAGATACAGTGATTTTATTGCTCTGCACTGCTTATACAGTGTATGACCAGATATATTGATCTTATAGCTCTGCAATGCTTACCCAGTATATGACTAGATACATTGATTTTATTGCTCTGCACTGATTACACAGTGTATGAACAGATATCGTGATTTCACCATTCTACAATGCTTCCAAAATGAATGACTAGAGATTTTAGACATATTCCAGCTTATCAAACATTGGGTACAACTTATGTACATTTTCAGTAAATTACTGATCCTCAGTTGTATAATGTAGCTTTTTCACCTAAGTAGTTTAAATATGCCCAAGTAATAGTTCACGTTACACCTAAATGACACTTCAATTGAGATCTATAACGATATTACTTCGTTTGAGATTATTATCTTCCTTCAATTGTGTCATTAGTTTGAATTCATTATGTCCAAAAGCTATAGTTTATAATGTTTATTCAACATAAATAATCAAATTTTCGTAGAACCAAGTAAAGTATTTTTTTAACTCTCCACTCACTGAGTTACAACTCATATATTTTATTTTCAACATTTTTCTAATTAGAAAGAAATTGAGATTTTGAGCAGCTTTTGGGAGGATCCGCAATTAAAGAGCCAGAGATACATACCCTAATAGATTGTATGCATCAATCTTTTGAGTAGGTCTTCATCATTCAAGAGTCACATGTTCTATGAGTGTATCTGTATGTCTGTTGCATTGCATGTGTTATGTAGAACTGGATGAGCTTGCTACCTTTTGATGCTAACCATTTAATTTGGTTGTTTTGTAAAAGATATTAAAAGTCTAGTTGGCTATAATTATTTTGATGGCAAAACATAAAAGGGCAAGTACGTAGTCCTCAATTTATGATATATATGAATATATATGTTTGAGAAGTCTTTGTTTTAGGTGGATTAAGTCCAATTTACAGAGGAGGTGCTGTCAAATTTTATATAAAATCATTATAGTTAAGAAGAGTCAAGTTTGACTTGGTGGTGAGTCTAGCATTTAGCTAGCACCTGCCATCAGCACACATTATCTTCTGGGTCTAGTAGGGTTATTTGGGATGGGTCATGTCAGTGGCGGTGTGGATGGGAGAGAGAGATATTATTGGAGCATGGTGGCGGTGGTGACGATAGTGGCAATAATGGTGGTGGCAGTGGCGTGATGACAATGGTTGCAGTGGGCAAATATTAGGTAGGTATAGCACTTGGTAGGTGAGTCGGATAGAGGTGGAGTAGAGTGGATGTGTGATAGAAGATGATGAATTTTTTCTCTCTCTCTCTCTCTCTCTCTCTCTTATAATTTTAAATGATAGAAAAGCTTATTTTTTTCTATTCATTAAAATGGTCAATAGATTATTTAATGGTAAACTAATAGACATTTGGATGAAATTGGACGACAAGGACATTTTTCGTAAAGAAAGGTGAAGGAGAGGGTGAAATTTCCAAAAACTCAATGGTGGGAATGAATTACGCGAGAGTCCAAAGGTAGGGAAGTTTTGCTCCAATTATCCTTTAATTTTCGAATGCACGGTGTTAAATCTGTACATGAACAACGTGTTAATTGTACAACCTTTTAACAATAACGAAGTATGAATGTGACAAAATTAAATATCATTTATCTGACTACACACAATTTTGACATACTTACCTTGGAGTTGACAATGAGCGTCTTGTCAATTCTTCACACATTAAACTTTCTAAAATTTCTTATTTGAGTTGGCATCTGAAATTAGACAAAAATTTACCACTTGCACTAAAATTAAACTATGATGCTACAATAGTAATCAAAGGTGTTGGTAAATCACGTGCAATAACTAAAACAATGCAATTAAAGAACCAAAAAAATAATAGCAATTGAAGTTGTGTTTGTGTTTGTGTTTGGAAATTAAGTCCATGTTTGGTCGAAGATTTCTTATAGTGACAATTGAGGTGGGTAGTTTAGATTCCCTTTTTCCATGCCAAGTTTGTTTTCTGATATTTTTAAATTGTTTTTGATTCTTTTACTTTGTTGATTGTATGACCTGCTGGAAGTAATTCGAAGTTCTCCCAATACTTTTCAATTTGTTTAGATCTTCGTTTCCCTCTTACGTCGGGTATTTCGAAATTCGCTTCTTCATCAATATCACCCAAACCATTAGGATCACTATTCCAATGTACATCATTGATGTTCAAATCATCAGGAATTGGGATGTTTTTAAGATCGAAAAAATATTATGGAATGAGGTTGTAGTGTCATTGGTAATTTACCACCAAACAAATTTCAACATAAGAATTGTGATGTATTGGCATAAACCAAAATTGAAATGTATAATAGAAGTATATAATATAATATATAAGTATATATTATAATAGATGACTTATAAAAATGAGATAAAATAAGGAAATATAAGGAATGAGTAATATAATAGATGAATTAAATAGTAATAGAAGAATTAAGTATTGATGTTTGAATAATATAACAAGGAGTTGAATTGAGAATGAGCAATTTAGATTGTAAAATTAAGAATATTTATTTTAGAAAATTGGGGCGAAAAAATGGGGAGTATATATAGAGTTTGGAGAAAAAAAATTAAATTTCATGGCAGTTGGGGACTCTAGATGAGCCCAAGCAACCCATGTGCCAAGTTACAACGAGTCAAGAGGTCGAGTCGAAGATTCGCTCGACCAAATTACCATACCTAAATTGGTGTACTAATTAGTTGACAAATTGTGAAATTAAGTTAACAAATAAATAGACAATATGGAGAGAAAAGTCTGCATATAACAAAAGGATTCATTATTCCATCAATACTAAAGCAAATCATACAGAGTCATGTTATTCTACTCACCCCATTCTATCACACTAGGTGCCACCCCCTTACATGGAAGGTGGGACCACTCATTTTGAGGTTGGTCCCACACCCATCCATGTGAGAGGGGGCACCCGATGTGGTATAATGGATGTGGGTAAAGTAGCATAATTCAATCAAACATACTATTTGGAATTAGTACTCAAATGAGCAAACAAAAGGGTGATATAAGTGCAATCAATTCTCCAAAATTCATTATAATTTAATCCCTATATTCTCACTCAATAAAAATCCCAACTTTAGTGCTAGAAAATCTACTCAGGAAACTCCTCCCGTTGCCATCTAATGACTCCTTTTTAGTGCAGAATTAGTTCAAGGAGTACAATAAAAAAGGTTATTTAAACATTTTGGAGCAAACTCTAAGAAAAAAATACGATGGTATTGATAAGGCAAAACCAAGAAGATGGAGTAATGATGAACGAATTGCTGACACCAGCATCTTGAAGAAATGTGGGATGTTGTGCATGATGGGAGATAGCTGAAAGTGATTCTTATCAAATTTGCAGCAATAGGAAGCAAAACCATACATCAATACAATTAATCAAATCAACATTATGATCCAAGCAGTGGTTGCTACCACTGTTTACACACAAAATTGTCCTAAAGTAAAGGTGAACCAAATGTTGACACCTGGACATTAAAGTTGTTAGCATTGGGCTAAATGCTACGTAGCATAGAAGGCGAATATACCCAACCAGGGCTAACAAGGTTAGGCATGATTTTCCCAACAAGAACTAATGAAGCAAAGATGAGAACATATATCAATGGTGAGATTCCAGCGAAATATGTCTCTGGTATAGATAAGAATATGGAGCAAAATTGGCAAGGTAATCGGCCAGTTATCATTCCTGATTTTCCATAATTTTCCATGATCTTGTATTTACTTGCAAGGGATGTTACTGGATAGATATTGAAAAGCCGTTAATGAAGATATTTAAGTAGCGAGGTCAACAAATAGGGACACTATTGTTACAAGATCAAGTGGCAGTTTCGGATATAAGGTTTCAAGACGTATAAAAGTATGAAATCAAAACATTTTGAAGGACCGAAATCAACTCTCAAAATAGAGAATTTAATTTCTTTTATTTTACTTTTCGTATCTAATTTATAATTTTTTTTTTGTTCTGTAATTGTGGGCTTGTGCTTCTTGGAAGCAATGATTCTATTCTCAATTGCACCCCTTTCTATAACTTTCAAAATAAGTTTGTTCTTGCTCATATCATTTTTCTCCACTTAATTGTTCTACAAGAAATATTTGCTAACAATTTGGCAAGAGTGGTGAGACACTTAGTATAGAAGATAGGTTACAATTTCTACGAATAATGTTGAAAAAGATGTAGCTAACATGCACTACATATCTTCGGTGAAAGAATGACTAGAGGGGTAGGAAATTGACCAAAGTCAGAAAGAAACCACTATGAACATCTGACAGAACCCAACCTTGATGTGATGCGATCATTGCTCGATGATCTCACCCAGTTGAGACTTCAAAACATACATAACACTGGAAAACTTGTTCAAATGGGGAATACTCATTATGATAATATGACAAGGAAATTAGGCACATTAAACGAATTAATGACCAAGTTGGTAAGCCATTTCAGCCACTTAACAGATTTTGGTTAGCCTTTAGGAGGCATTCTCAATACTTAAGCCTGCAACGTTTATCCAATGGGTAATAATCTCCCTTTAGGATATGCCTTAGGTATTACTCAAAACTTTGAAGTGCCACATGTTGGTACATCTAATATGAGAAGAATGTTAAACATGGGGGTAATGGCCAAAATGAGGTCAAAATAACAACTGTCCAGTTAATGGAGGAAATCAAATGGTCAATCAAGTGAATGGAGGAAATGGTCCAAACAACGGGGGATTTCCACATGTTGGACCACCTGCAATGCCATACATACCAGCCTATAGGTATGTCCTATGAATCCAATCCTTGTTGAGTGAACATATAGCCAAAATCTTGTAGCATGAAATTGGCTAGGAACAAAACCCATCACATGTTCAGCTTATAGAAAACCTTACCCTAACTTGGTGGATATAGCTTATCATGGCCATGGGGTTTTAGAATCCTAGAATTCTCACTATTTACTAGCTTGGAAATAAGTGTCCAATATTGAGCATATTGGGAGGTTTACCCTTTAATGTGAGGAGGTTAATGATTATCATAAATTGATAATGCTCCCTAACTCCTTAACATGGATAGTATTCTCTTGGTTCATCAACTTTCCGGCTAATTTAGTTTAAAATTGGTACCAAATGGAGAAACTATTCCACGCCAAATTAATAAGTTAAATCAGAGGTATCTCTAGCAGATTTGGCTAACCTTAAGCGGTTACCAAATGAGTGAGCCTAAACCTTCCTTCAACGATTCAGAATGGTTAGGAGCAAGTACTTTGTACCCTTGCATGAAAAGAAGTTTGTAAAAATTGCTCAGACTTTCTAAGCTTCGACTTAAAAAAGAAGTTTCAAGATAGAGAGCTTTCAAACCTATTTCAACTGAGTGCCAACTTCGTTCATTATAAATGATTGTTGAGGAAAGAAGAGCAAATGAGAAACTCTAGTAAGATAATTTACTATAGGAAACCCAATTATGAAATGCATGATATTGAAGTAGAACATGCCGAATATAAGATATGTTTGGCCTAATTGGTCAAGGGGAAGGCTTACACATGCAAATCACTAGTCAAGTTAGAACTAGAAGCTTAAAATGAGGGGTTTAATGAAGAAAACGAAAAAGTCTAAACATATTCGTTTGACGTGACCAAATTTGAAGCAATATTTGACCATCTTTATACAAATAAACAATCAAAGTTGAGCGATATATATAAATTGTCAAACCCAGAGCAGGATAAGGAAAAAAATATTTTACATAGCTTAATGCTTGGTCACATATGACTAAGAATTGTTTGGTATTTTGAAATGTTCTACAGGACGCTATTGAATATAGAGGAGTAACGTTCTATAATAAGAAGAAAATGATAGTAAAAAAATATCTGTTCTCAAATCTCGCGAGAATGAACGTATTCAACTCAAATATGACCAAATTGAATCTGCCAAAGTTCAAGTTAGTGTTAGATGAAGGAGAGGACGAACCAAGTCCCAACATCTTTGAATGATGGAGCCCAAAGGTAAAAGGTAGCTAACTTAATAGGGGTGGATGAGACTTGTATGTACATTTCCAGAAAAAACTTAACTAGGACAAAAGGATGACAGTTTCCGAAGAGACTTGTGGAGAATGAGCCTCTTTTGAAGAATTCCAAAGAATATGATAGCCTAGGAGGTCCACTCCCAAACCCTTCAAAGAACACCCCAACTTCTTCTAAAAAGTTAAAATATTCAAACCACAAGTGCACAGAGCCAACACATGGCATTCTTATAATAATCAAAGTGAAAAATTCGTCAATTTTTATCAGTTCACTAAAACCCAGCAAAGGAGGTTTCAGAGAAATTACAGTTAAATGAGGCACCGAAAATATGGTATGCTCTACCCAAACAAGAAGAAGAAGATGAAGATGCAGAGACTATGTATACAAATTTGGGATGTGGGGATAAATCCAAGTTTGAGCGTAGGAAGAAGAGGACAACATTGACCGTCCAATCATCATTCAATTAGGCACGATTCCTCCATTCATGGTCACTAACTACTCGTTGGAATGAGAGTTTGAAACCAAGGAAGGAGCCAAAGTAGACGGATGATGAGGGTGTCTATGTTGAAGAAGTAGCATTCACCATTGCTCATGCTGGTGAAGAGGGGGAATTGTGGATGACGACATGACATACATAGGAGAAAAACTAGACTTGAGAGTTGAACCAAGAAAAACAATTTTGCACAACAAGTCACTAGAGGAACTATACGAGGCAAGTAACCTAGCCATTCGCTTATTAGGTGAACCATCAAAGTGAACATTCATTTACTTTGTAATATGCAGGAAATCAAAAATAAAAAAAGAGGGTGCCACTTACAATAAAGTATGGGGCACCAGCCACAATAGTGCCACGACCTACAGGTTGGGAGGATATTTCAAATGTAATTCCAACACCTACAAGTTGGGAGAAAACTCCAGTGTAATTCCACCACTTACAAGTTTGGGAAAACCCTCCAGCACGATTCCACCACCAAGTTGGGGAGAACTTTTCAATATTATATTACAACCTACAGTACCATTATTTATAGGGTGTTGCCCTGGATGGACACCAGTAGAATCCATAGAAGACCTACTTGGAGAAAAAATGGACGAAGATGAAAGCACCATCAACATCGCTAAACTAGACAGTAAGAAAGAAAATTCACAAGATGAAAACTTGATAGATGCTGAAGAAGAATTGACCTAAGGAAAGAAGCAAGAAGAAATAAGATATCTTACAATAAGCTGTTAAATGAGTTGAATGAATTATGCAATCCAGTCATGGACTTGCTAGGCAAACCTTCAGGATGTAAATTTAATTACTATGTATTGTGTGGTACGTGTAAACTGAAAAGAAGAATTCCTTGCATAGAGAAGTACATGACAAATGGTGAGGAAAAATCCTCCATTATAACTGTACCACCTATTGAGGAACCAAAGAGGGGATGGGGATGGGCATGATAGAAGTAGAAGATATTTTAGTTGAAGACAAGCAACAGGTGGAAATAGACAATAATTACTTGTGACCTTAAAAAAGGTGGTTGTGACTTGCGATCCTAAATAATTGTGACCTAATCATGATTTGTGACCCGAAATATTTTGTTTTGTGACCTAAATATACTATATTGTGACCTTAATATGTATATAATTAATAAAAATATTTTTAAACATTTAATTTTGTTTATTACAACACATAGTTGCCGAACATACGCTAATTAAGAGTATAGCTATACATATCAATCATATGTGATGTGGTATCAATTGATTTGTCATCTGAGCCTCTATTATTTAACGAAATAATTACAATATATAAATTATTTATAAGCAACACAAATTCTCAAACAACTTTTTAATCACACATTTTTTCACTCCACTTTTAACCACACGTTTTATCTCAAGAACATAAATAAATCAATTTATAATTGTTGTAGCGTTACCGAATAGAGCCTAAGTACGATAAATCAATTAAATTTTTTTGATTGTCTCATCTATACATATGGATAAGAAATGTTATGAATACTACCATTATATTTATTTAAAGATTTTGATCTACTTTTTTTAATTTATAACAGTCGATCCGCATCAATCTTTTTGATTTATTTTTTTATTTAAAACCCTCGATCCCTCTCCCTCAACATTTGGCTACTCTTAGTGCTCTGCCTCTACTCCACTAGCTTTCACGTATTTGACTTCGATGATCGCTCCTCCAACTGCCTCTTCCCTCCTCCAGTAACATCAGTCCTCTCTCGATTTGACTTCCGATACCAGACTTCCTAGTCGCCCCTCCTATATTTCAGTTTGTCACTTTGTTCGTCTTCATAGTTCACACCCTTCACAAATCAGTGGTTCAGAGTTCGGTTTTGTAATTTTTATATTTTTTAATTTCTAAGTTCTAATCTTGAGTCTTGATTCTATTCTTCAGTTCTTCTTCCTCATGGCTCTTAGCAGTAGTCAGCAAGGAACTTTTTGATTGATTCTCAATTTCTCATCCGAAGTATCTAGTCCTGAGGTTGACCCTTGAATTTAGTGTATTTCTATACACTAAAGACCAACTTTAGAAATTAGACTATATTCTCATATTTTATAACAATGTTAGTGTATTTCTATATTGATTTCTATTTATTTAATATTAAATTTACTATTAATAAATGATCACACTACTGAGGTCGTTGACAATCGTGTGTCAACGTCAATGGCCAACCACTATAGTTGAACTTTAATCTGTGATCCGTCCCTGCGTACAATCCCAATCGGTTGCATTAGACTTTATAATTGAATTAATTAATATGGTTAATTAATTAAGACTTGTTAATAACCCAAATATGACTGGGGTTAGTGTTATTAGTATGAATATAAATAAGTGCCCAATAGTAGAGAATTACGATGCAATCTAATTTGTAGAATTCTAACGCCTGATATTTCTGTTGCTAGAAAAAAGAGAAAAATCAATTCTTTCTAATAAATCCATTCCAATTCTTAGAGACTGATGAAGTTCTATATTAAGTTCGTAGTGTGAATTTCTATTAGATGGCGGAAAACTGAACAGTTTTAGCAAATGTATGATTCTTGTAACAGATTTTATCTAAGTAGACAATATATCTGGGTTATGGTTTTTAATCTTTTAAATTCCATTGTGCATGTTTGATTCAGAATCTTACAGTGGTATCAAAGCATACCTTGTTATTTGTTTGAATTTGGTAGAATTCAATACGATTGAAATTGGTTTTCTTATTTTTGTCTTTTAAGAAATTAATTTTCGTCTTCTAAATTTGTTTGGAATGAAAAATTAATTTTGGACAATAAATTGGGTTGGATCAAAGGGGCGACAATGAGTTTCTCCATCGACATTGTTGAGGCAAGCTGGGTGGGCATAAGCACTACCTTGAACCTTGCAGCGTGTAGTTGCATACGTTGAAGCGGCATCATATATCATTGTTACACCGACATTTGCTTCCGTTGAAGTTGTAGTGAAAGCATCGTCGGACAGTAGTGTGAAGGCCCTATTTTGATTAGCAGATCTTTCAAAGTGTTGTTGCGATGGTTCCTGTCATACGTTGCATATCGATGTCAACAACGAAATATACGATTTTTGGGTGTGAGAGTTGGGGAAGGGGACCTATGATAAAATTTGAGAAATTGTAGGGCCCCGTTTGTAATTTTGCTTTAGGGTTTTGAATTTTTGAATTGGGACAGGTCCTTCTCCTACAATTTTCGTAATTTCAAGACCCTACTTGAAATATCATTTTGAGGCCAAGGTGCAATTTGAAATTGGGGAGCATTATGCAATTTTCAAAATGAGAAGGGCCTTGTTATAATTTTAAATATGGGTCAGATTGAAATTTTGAAAAATGTTTAAATTTTTATTTTAAAAAGGGTTTTACCAATTTCCCACTAGAAATTTTACTTTGACCTATATAAAATTATGTTTAAAATTCACAACTTATTGAATAATTATTTAAAACTGGATTTTAACTAAGTGTCTATTCAGTAAAAGTTTTTTGTTTATAAACAAAAAAATAATGTTTTCGCGGTAAAATATGTATTTAAAAAGTGGGTAAAAAATGTATGTGGTTGAAAAGTGATTTTGTAAATATGTTGTTTATAAATTTGTTTACAATAAGTTTGCTAAGCGGAGGATAAATATATAACTTTGACGATAAATTTGTTCATAATCACAGCACAAGACTAGTGATAGATGGTTACCAGCAATGTCAAGGAGTTGACTTTGATGAATCACTTTCAGCACTCGCAATGTCTGAATCAATTCGAATTCTTTTTATGGTAGCAACGTACAGTGACTATGAGATTTGAAAAATTGATGTCAAAACTGCATTCCTTAAACATAAGTCTTAATAAGGATGTGTATGTAACACAGTCTCAAGATTTTGAATCCAAAGATCTAAATATTGTATGGAAGCTACAAAGTCTAATTAATGTTTAAAGCAAGACTCATAGAGCCAGAATCTTCATTTTGATGAGATGATCAGAAGGTTTAATTTTATCAAAAATTGAAAACACGCCATATGCATGTATAAAGGTTTTTGTGAGTGTCAGTTATTTCTGATACTATATATAGATGGCATATTATTGATCAGGCCTGACCGTAAGAAGTAAAATTGTAAATATGAAAATATTTATAATTTCTCCATAATGAATTGAGAAATACGACCTTCATTTTGGGAACCGAAATTTATAGAGATAGATCTGGAAGGTTGTTTTTATTTTTCCAATCCACATACATAGATATGATGATAATGAGGTCAGCATAAAAGAATTCAAGATATGATTTTATCCCAAAAGTAATGAGATTAATTTCTCAAAAAAAGGTGTTTAGAACATGGGTTGAGGGAGAATGCTATAGATAAAATACCTTATGAATAGTCAATAAGATCTTCCAAAAAGAGACACTATATACGAAAACTTATGTATTCGTACTTGAGAATCACTAAGAATGCATTTAAGGCATTGAGAGAAAATAGACTTACAATTTTTGCGTATAGAGATACCACCCTTTAGTTCAAGAAATGATGATAGGAATTTCAGTTCTATTGTGAAGCTACTCATAATAGTAGTGTGGTCGGTTTGAAAGATTTTAAACAAGGAGGAATGCTATATTCTACAATCGAGATCAAAATACATAGATACTTGGGAAGAAATCTCGATCGTTGAGTACATTAGTGTATTATAAGCGTTCCTACCATTGTATCAACATAAATGATTACTGTGATGACAATGGAACCATCTTGTAAGCGAAGGAACTAGGTCTTATCGATGATTTGAATATGTATTCATAGTCTACAATCTCATTCAAAGATTGTAGACAAAGAATTCATGCCCACTAACTTCGAGAATGTTGAATGTGTGAAGAGTCACATATCAAAGATTCATCTGTAAAACCACTATCCCAATAGGAATATGATCATCATATAAACTTATTTATGTATATGATACATGAGTTATTGGATCTAGTGTGAGGATGTCAATGTTATGCTCTAAATCTCATCATTGAGATAACATAACATATATATTATCGTTGTTTCAATAAGGCAGATCTATTATTACATTGAGTTTAACTTGTTATTTACTTAATAATGTTTTGGAACTTGTTATTCTTAGGGTATTGTGATTATGAGATACAAGTTATAAATAACTTATTCTTATATTTTTCCTAGTCAAAGTAACAACGAAGTACAAATATTGTTGTTGTAGTTAGACTAGCATGCATTGCACTTCTTTCTTATGAATAAAGTAACTTATCTCACAAGTTAGAATGTGGAGGTGCATTCGAATGAATAACGAGATTTTTCCATTGATTCATGTCTAAACTCGAAAATCAGTTATCCCTATGGATGGCAATGGGTTGGGTTCGGATTTCCCCCCTCCGATCCCGAAATCTCTTTACCCCACCCTGAGACTGTTCGCTGGGCGGGATGGGGTAGGGTGGGGCTGGGCAGGGCGACCTACCCGCCCTGCCAATGACCCGAAAATTATAATTATTTTTTCAAAATTGGTAATTTTAGGTGAAAACTTAGATGTTGAACTAGTTAGAGTTTTTTAATTTGAACTTTAAATATAATATGTATATATTTGAAGAAAAAAAATCAATAAACAACATAATGGTATAATGGTTGTGTATTCTCATATCCCTAAATCTTACCAAGGTTCAATTCTTCTAAACCTCATTAAATTTATTTTTAGTTTCTCATTCCAATTTTTTTTTTTTTTTAAAAAAATCGGGTCACGGGGTGGGCCCGCCCCGAAATACTCTGCGGGCGCGGAAACCCGCCCCGAAACCCCCCCTCCGGACCCGATGGGGCGGGTTGTTTCGGGTCATTCAGATTTTTTTTGCCATCCCTAGTTATCCCTTAATTTAGAATAAACTATTATAATACTAATTACAATTCTTAATTATAATTATAATTACTATAAGATATTTTTTTTATAAAAAATAAATAATATCGGGTAAAAAGTAAATCAAGGCCCCCTATTTTAGGACAACTTTCAATTTTGCCTCTATTTGTGTGCCTTTGGTAGCCCTAGTATTTCTGACAATTGCAATGGCTTCTTTTCCCCTTCATGTTAAAAAAAAAAAAAAAAAGATTGTTTAGATTTGACGGGACTCATGGATGCATTGTTAGATGAACAAATCATTGGATGCCACGCCAGAGATTTAACATGGATAAATATCCAAGCGTCAGTCGTGAATCTCTAATGCGTAGTTGTGAGATTTGTCCTTTGACTTGAGGACATCAAAATCTTATATATGGATTGCTATGCTTTGACGAGTGTTGATGTTGGTTCTTGAGAAGAAGTCATCATAATGATGTCATATGGGTATAGTGAGAATCATATGAATGTTTTATATGTACAATTTGAGGATTCATCACTCCTTCGTAGTTGATGATTATAACATGTATTTCGTCTACTGAAGTCGATACAAAGTCACCGGTCATGGTGGAGTGATGAGTTGAAAATGAGGTTTTCAGTCATAACGAGAACAACTAAGAGAATAAGTGAATAATATAATTGGTTGAAAAGAAATTGATGTTGTTTCATAGCTCTTAACCAGTTACGTTATACTAATGAAGGAATTATATTTACACGGTAACCGTATATAAACAGGTCTTGTCATACCACATGACATTTTTCTTCACATTGATTACCTTAACACATTACAAGATTTGGAGTTATCACTAGTCCAAAAAAGATTCATTTGTGTCGTTTGTTAAAGAGAAAATGCGTCAATTGTAAAAACGACATGTAAAGTCTTGACTTTACGCGTCTACTGTAAAACGAAGCACAAAGTCGACTTTAGGCGTCGGTTGTTGGTCAACTACTGATGCATAAAGTCGACTATATGCGTCGGTTGTTGACCAACAACCAATGCTTATTCTCTCTTCTTTTTCCCCTCTCAACACCAGTATACTGTGTGAAACCTCACTAAATTTAGATCATGAAAACCTTGAAAACATTTGCAAATCAATCCAAATATCAATAAATAAAAAAACTCAATGTGTTTTTAAAATAAACTGCATTGTATATCAGATACAACATACAAGTATGAATTAAAGTCAACTATAAATGGAGTTATATGAACTTCCGATTGGTGTGTGTGTGTGTGTGAACTCGTACGATATGAAGGAAGGGAGCCTCAATCGGTACTACGATAATTTTCGATAGGAGTCTTCTAATTCATTGTTCAATGGAGTTAGAATATATTTTAATACACTCGACAATAAAATAAAGACCTATTATCACATGAAGTCAATTTATTACTATTCAATCCGTTCATACAGGTTTTTTATTTTGTTAGAAGAGTCCTCCAAATATTTTAATTTTGCATTAGATTAAGTATTTTTTTTTAATATGAATAAAGAAGAGATAATTGACTCACCACCATATATTAAACTGGACCCGTAACCTAATCTCGAAAACTTAATTGCATTTTATCGTCTCAAAGTTATGACCGACGATCTAAGTAGTGATGGCTTACGTGATTAGCGATAAATTGAATAACTAAAGGATAAGGCTTTTGCAGGGATTATTTGTCTCTAATCTTTTATCAAAAAGATCTTGTAAGGGTTATTTTGTCTAAAAATAAGATTACAAGAATTTTGCAACATATTTGAAAAATAAATAAATCACGTTTGACAAAAATATCTCCAACTTACCAAATAAAAACTGTTAATTAATTTCATTTAATGATTACCAGAAAATGTTTTAATTATCCATCTCATTTTAGAGTTGGCATCCATTATAAATAGGAACCATGCCATTCTACTAAAGTAACCCTACAACAATATTCCTATTGTTTAAACTCTTCAAAAACCTCAAAATGGCTGTGAATTCTAGTTCTTTGCTCTTGGTTTTGACATTGGTGATGGTCATGTTCACTCTTTTTGACGTCTCAACTGCACTAGGTGGTCGAAATGCTAAGGCTGCGTTCTCTTTGTATTTCAGTTTCCTGTTTTCATTTTCGAAAATGTTTTCTGTTTTTCATTTTCTGTGACTTTTTTTGAAATTGCTGAAAACGCGTTTGGTTCGTTATTTTTGAAAATTGTCTTCGAAAATGAAAAGTTGGAAAACATGTTCTGTTTAAAATTTTGAGGAAAATTATTTCTGTATACGTGTAATTATATTTCTTGTGAATATAAATGAAATAAAGATGTCATATTTGAGTTGCACAACAAAAATAAATAAAATAGCCCCAGTCACACAATGATTATTATTATAAGTGCCATAATTAAATTAGTTTATGAGAACCAACTGGTACAATTCACGATTCTTATTGGCTTCAGGTGATTAAAACATTTGTTTAGTTAATGGGAGGATTAATAGATTAATCTACGTAAGAGTTTTCCTATTCAAATTCTAACGATTTTACGTTCTAATAAGATAAACTTGCCCTTTTCATCTTCTACATTTGCAAAATGTAATAAATCTATCTAAAATTCATTCACAACCATTCAATTATGCAGCAAAACTTGTTTTTCACAATTTTTTGGCCATGCAAATAGAATGTCTTAACTTCTCAAGGGGGAAAAAATACCCATTTAAAACAACTAAACATATACTCTCTCCGTCCCACAAAGATAGCCTCGTTTTCCTTTTTTGTTTGTCCCAAATTATATGTCACTTTCCTTGTTGAGAGTATATTGATGTTTTAATTTTTAATAATACCCCTATTTAATATGCATTGTTATCAACAAATATGAACAACTCATTATTCAATGTAAGGATATATATTAGGTAAATGTAATAAAATTTGTAGTTCCAACTTTTATTAATTATGTTTTCTTAATATGTGTGAAAATATAAATGAATCTATCTTTGTGGGACGTAGAGAGTATTAAATACATAAAAAAATTGGAAATATGAAATCTCTCAAGCAATTAAATACATATCAATCTCTCGAGCAACCATGATTTTTTGAAAATTTATATAGCAAGCCATGCACAAGAATTTGTCATGTGAGGTCGTGGTTGAATAATGCTATTAATTAATAGTTACTCTTAGGCTAACACAAAAACCATTTCATTGACCACATTCAAAATACCGCAACGTAGATCTCCACTACAACTACCGTCGCACAACACCAAAAGCCTCATCGATGGAGCTACTACGTGAGAGGAGAGCAGAAGTAAACAGTCATCGTGTGCCCCCATTGACGGAGAGGAAAGTAGTAGTCACTATGTCGTACCATCGCTGTAGAGGAAAGTTATAGTCGTCGTGGTGCGCCATCGCCGAAGAAGACAGTAGCCACCACCTGTATCACAACCACCGACATTCACCACCACCTCCACCCCAAAAATGCACATACAACCACTGACAATCACCATCACCCCCAATTCCAAACTGCACACACAACCACCGCCAGCACCTCACCCCTACCAACACCACCACCAACACTTTCACCACCATAGCACACACTACCACCACAAACCACACACAACCATCACTTTAATGGGTTGAGAATATGGACAAATGATTATTATTATAAGAGGTATAATTGAATTTTTTTATGAGAACCAACTGGTACAATTCACCATTCTTATTGGTTTCAGGTGATTAAAACATTTGTTTAGTTAATGGGTAGATTAATAGATTAATCTACTTGAGATTTTTCCTATTCAAAGTCTGTCGATTTTACATTCTATTAAGATAAACTTGCCTTTTTCATCTTCTACATTTGCAAAATGTAATAAATCTATCAAAAATTAATTCACAGCCTTTTAATTATGCAGCAAAACTTGTTTTTCACTCTTTTTTGGCTATGCAAATAGAATGTCTTAACTTCTCATGGGGGAAAAATACCCATTTAAAACAGCTAAACATATACTCCCTCCATCCCCACAAAGATAGGCTAGTTTCTTTTTTTGTTTGTCCCAAATTATAAGCTACTTTCCTTGTTGAGAGTATATTAATGTTTTAATTTTCTATAGTACCCCTATTTAATATACATTGTTATCAACAAATATGGACAACTCATTATTCAATTTAAGGATATATATTAGATAAAATGTAAGAAAATTTATAGTTCCAACATATATTAATTATGTTTTCTTAATATGTATGAATATATAAATGAATATATCTTTATGGGACGGAGAGAGTATTAAATGCATCAAAAGAATTGGAAATAGGAAATCTCTCAAGCATTTAAATACATATCAATCTCTTGAGCAACAATGATTTTTTGAAAATTTATATAGTAAGCCGTGAACGAGAATTTTTCATGTGAGGCTGTGGTTGAATATTGTTATTAATTAATAGTATTGCTATTCACTAGCATTTGCTAACCACAAGTGTACGTATCGTATAAGTAATATAGTGGACTTTGAGTTCAGATATCGTACTCACAAGGATTGAGAAAATCTTATTTTAGACTAATTACCTTAACCAGAACTAAGGAAACTTGAATTTGAGAATGTTTAATGAACTAAATTAAACTGCCAATTAAACTATGAAAGCAAAAAGAGTTGAATTTAATAAACGCATGAGAAAAAAATGTTAGAGTTGTGAATCCATTTTATCTCCGTCATCCACTTCTTGAGTTAAACATTTAACCACAATTTATGGTGTTTTGAAAAACATTTCCTAATATTATTAAAACCCTCTTTTGAACGGTGAATTAAAACCTTTTTCTACATGGAATTTGACTATATTTCTATGACAAATCCATTCATGTAGGAAAGCATTAAAATATTTGTGAGCACTTTTTAGGATTACACAAAGCATAATGATATATTTCTATCCCCTATCGAACATTTTAGCAATTTATTAAGTCTGATGAATTTCTAATCTTTCGAACTTAGAAAAACATCACATATATCATATAATTATGTGCCCAATATTATAGATGAAAATCAATTCAAAAATAAATTACTCAAACCCATAAATTGTGTCAATTAAATAATAAACCAGTACATGGAATCCGGAATATAAAATATCATCACAATCCTAACAATAAAATCTAGTCTAGAGACATGATCGAATATAAATCACAAGAGATATGAAAAGAAGTCACGCCGTTCATATTCTTGATCCTTGGTCTTCAATCTTGCTTTCGGTTTTGCATGGATTCCTCGACAATTGGACAGTGTTTTGGCATGAAAATTGACAAAGTGAGAACCCCAAAAATGTCCCTCAAGTCAAGTATATATAGGTTTAGTTGAAACCTAAGTCAAAAGGAGGAGAAACCACTGAAAATATCGATAAAGCCCAACTATGCGACCTAGAATTTAACATCGTGGTACAATTTCAAGCGATCGCACTGTTGGATCAATTTCGACTCTGTTTGATTCTGACCAGGTCATGCGACTGCACGGTATATTTCCTGCTTCCACGCAGTTGTGTGGGTGACGTGCAATTTCATCTTTTGAATTCCTTTAAGTTGGTCCTCATAATTTTGTTGCACAGCTAGTCCTCTATCTTCCAATTGATACAATTGAGTCCTTGAACTTCTGATTTCTTCCAATTTGATTCTTTCTTCGAATTTTCTTCCAATTTGAACCTTAATTTACATCATCTATCTTCCAATTTATACAATTGAGTCCTAGAACTTCTGATTTCTTCCAATTTGATTCTTTCTTCGAATTTTCTTCCAATTTGAACCTTAATTTACATCATCAATTCTTCATTTGCACAATTTGGTTATTTTATTATCCAATTGACTTGATTTTGGCTTCAATTCCTTTGTTTACTTGATCATGGAATATTTTTGAAATATAAACAGATAATAGCAAAATAGATCAAAGGTAGTTAATTCCCAATCTCACACCCCAGTCTCCAAAGTTTGAGTCAACTAAGTTTATATCATGCACTTTTTTTTTTGTCTAGGTGACTTTTCCTTTTTATGTCCTTGTCTTTTTCTCATCTTTATACAATACTTTTCTTATTTGCTTTCTATGTGACCCCTTTAGCGAGTTTTGAGTCGGTGACTCCCAAGCCAAACGACTTTAGAGCAACAGATTCAGAGAATACTTAAAGACTTAATAACCCAAGTCACAAAGGTGACAAAGAAAATTTAAAGATGTTAGAGCATCTTATGTGTAAGTCCTCTCTCCTTTAAGCTTTCTAATTGACCCATGTAACAAGCGTTGGGCTGATAACTCCCAATTTAGTTGAATTTAGGGTACCAGGTTTTTAAGACCCTTAAAAGCTTACTTGCTCAAGTAAAAAAGGTTACAAAGAGAGGAATAAGACTATTTATTTTTATGCTAGACCTGGCTTATACCCGTTGACCAAAACCCCTTCAACCAAAGGTATAAAATCAAGAATTTCAGACCCTCAACCCATCAATGCCTACATATACTAACCTTTCCACCACAAATAGCTTCTTGAGCAGTTTGGTTCTAAATTTAAGGTTGGGATCTAAGTCTTAAGGGTTGGGATTTTATAATCTTCTATGCTCAAATTGCATAAATTTTACTCCCACATACGTCAAACATCTCCCTACACAAGTAATTATTTGAGAATGGCTATGTACTTTAGTTTAATAAAGTCTAACACGGATAAATGTCAAGAAAATCAAGCTCAATGTTGTCCACTTTCCTAACTAAAACACAAAATTTAATCCATATTATGTCATAAGCAATAAATAAATCAACAAAAAATTTCAAAAATTTCAAAATTTTATGAATTTTCTACCCCAAAATCAAATGAATGTGTAAACAAAATCACATGAACAAGATTCCCACCCCTAAACTAGAAATATTCATTGTCCTCAATGTATATCAAAAATAATAATTAATTAAGCACAAAATGACAAAGAGAGGTTAGGTACTTCTCGGGTTTGGAGAGCTGGTATCCCCATTTTGAAGCTTTGATTTCAATATTTCTTGAATGATTTGACCATTTTCTTTCTTGTCCATGTTTAGCTCAAAGTGTCCTATGATGATATATTCCTTGCAAACAAGAAATAATCACAATTAAAAAGCATAATTATCATGTAGGAATTGAAATAAATCAATGCAACACTCCGAACTAGGATAAATCAAAATTATGAATTTTTAGACATGGTTGACCACTGATATTCATCCCTTGACATTGCTTTGAAAAAGGTGGAATTTCCCGAGATATGTCCGGGACATATGAAAGTGCATAACTTGGTCTACAACATGTTAAAAATTCAAAGCAAATGGAGTTCATGTGGGTCATAAAAATTCAAAGCAAATGGAGTTCACGTGGGTCATAAAAAGGGATGGTGAAGTAGGTGACATGAAGCTGAAATCTGGTGCAGTGAAGCTTGCACTACCTTGCAATGATGTCTACTTTGAGTTCTATGCCTTAAATCAGTGTAAATCTTGGATGAGTGATGAATATATGATGTATAATATGCACTAAAGATGACCATCCAAAAATATTTGTAAAAACTCGAAGAACAGCTCATTGTGACATTTTATCAAACATGTGGTATGCACAGAAAGAAATCAAAGGAATCGTAGGATTGGATACTTGAATTAATCTAAAGAATTTCACTTAATAAACACAATTTAAAGTACTCCAATCTTAGCCTAAACTCGTACTCCAACAATTACAAACTCAAATTCTCAAAGAACATAATAAATTCTAAGAAAATTGAAGAATCCTACAAAGTTTGAAAAATTCATACCTTTCAAGTGATTTGCAAGTGATAATGAGGATGGATATGATTCAATTCAATGTGAAAAATGGGTAATGATAGGGGACTCAATGATGTGTGATTTGGGGCAAGAAAAATGGATTTGAAGTGGTTAAAATGAAAGTTTTTGCAAAATGTATAAAAATGCCGATCTGCCCAGTTTCCCACCATGTGACCGCAGGGTTGTTTTAAACATTGACTTGAAATTTTTCATTTTTTGAATTTTTTATCCCGTTTTCGATCCCTAAATGCCTTATAATGCATGTAACCAACTTCTAAACTATGTTTACATGTCCTAAGCTAGGTTATCATGTTCAAGATTGTGATGATAAGTAACAAAACAAGTAAGAATTCAATGAAAATTAAAAACTACTCCTAATGCTCAAACACGCAAAGTAGAATACTAGAATTATTTAAAGCACATAACATATCAATGCATGCATTCTAAACATACTAGTGCTCCTAAAATGCAATGTCAAGCAATGGGAAACCTCAAAAGCAATAAACAAAAAAACTAAATAAAGGGTTTGAGAAATTGGGTTGCCTCTCAACAAGCGCTTTATTTATAGTCTAGAGTTAGACTTTGTGAAAAAATATCTAAAGGTGGCATGAAACAAGATGTTGAGCCCCCATCATCTGCTCTAATCATATGCCCAAAAATTTCATTTTTCCCTTGGTGAAGTAGTGGTTCCACCTCTATTCTGGAGCAGTTTTCAGGAAGTTGATTTTTGTTCCCTGTCTGGATCATGTTGAATGTTACTTGCTCATTCTCAACTCTAAATGTTACCTTCCTTTCTTCGACATCAATCAAGGCTCGCCCAGTAGCTAAGAAAGGTCGACCCAGAATCAATGGCATCTTGTTGTCCTTTTCCATGTCCAAGATTACAAAGTTAGCTGGAAAAATGAACTTATCCACTTTTACTAGCACATCTTCGATAACCTCATATGTATGTCCGATTGAGCGATCAGCTAGTTGCAAAGTAACTGAAGTGGATTTGAGGTCTCCTAGTCCTAATTTCTTGTAGACAGATAGGGGCATTAAGTTAATGCTTGCACCAGATTACATAATTTTTTTAAAGCTTTGGTGGCAGCTTCTTTTGCAAAATTGCACTGCACTCCTATGTCAACGATACTATCTAGCACTCCTCAACCCTCCTGTTTTTGTAAATCATGTCTTTTAAGAACTTAGAGTAGCTTGGAACTTGCCTAATTACATCGATGAAAGGAATATTGATATGCAATTTTCTGAGCATTTCTAGAAATTTGTCAAACTGCTAGTCCTTTTTGACCTTCTTCAATCTCTGCAGGAATGGGATTGGGGAATCATGAGGCTTAATTTTCAATTTCACCTCACGCCCCTCTTTCTTGTAATCAAATGGCTTCTCAGTTGCCTCAACCTGCTTCTCCTTCTTTTCAACTGGCTTTTTAACATGAACCTTAGCCTTAGGTAATTGAACTCCACTGCATGTATTAATTGCATTTATCCCATGTTTCTCATTCCATCCCTTTAGTCTTTGGAGAAAAGGAGTAGGAGGCTCATACACTCTATCACATGGGGTGAAAGTGGTCCTTCTGGGCATAAAATCTACCCTTTTTTGTATAGTTTCGATGGCCATCACTTGCTCCTTTGGATTAACCTCAGTGTTACTAGTAGTGTTCTTGGAGCTCGGATTGTCAAGACCTGAGCTATATGTCCAACTTGGGTCTCCAAATTTTTGATTGAGGCTTGATGATTTTGCAATGTAGTTTCAGTCCTTCTCATGAATTCATCATTGTTATCCATAAACTTATCTGTCTTGCTCACGTACTGCTTAGTCAGTTCCATTAATTTCATGACCATCTCCTCAAGATGAGGCTTCTTCTCTTCTGTCTTAAGTGAAGGTGCATGTTGGCCTGTGCCATTTTGATTATCCCTCCATGAGAAGTTTGGGAGATTTCGTCCACCGGATTATATGTGTTAGAATATGGATTATGTTGGTGGTATCCACCTTGCACAAAGTCTACCTACTCTGCTTGATTTTTCGGAATTGAACAATCTGGTGTACTATGATTAGCCAACATTCCTCGTATCAAGTTACTATACCTTTCACGACATGGTTGGTTTAAATGAAATTCACCAACGAGTCTATTTTAGCAGACAATGCTAAAACACTGTCCACTTCATAAGTTTCTCCTGGTTTCTTTTGAATTGTTCCCTCAGATGCCCACATTGCATTGTGGAAACTCATATACGAACCAGCATCGTCGAAACTCAACAGCAAAAAGCATATGGATTCCACTGTAGAGAGAATGGAGAGCGAAATTCCGCAAGAACAGAAAGAAGGAACCACAGTAATCCGAACCTGCTTTAATGGGCTAAATGCCTTATCAGGTATCTCTAACAAATTCAACTCATAGTTCTTTGTTAACACGCATTAATTTCTCCGTACCAAGATTCAAGTTAATGTGATTGTTATGTTTAGGTATTGGGATGTTATCAATCACATATGCACTTTCACAAGGAGGGTGGCTTTGCTTAATGTTTCTTTTCTTGATTGCCAGTCTACGTTTCTACATGGGTTTACTTCTTAAACGATGCATGGATGTAAATCTATTTTTCTATTTGAGGAAAATAAATCTGTTTAATTTATATGTGATAATCATGGGATTAACTTTTTGAATTTCTAGTTACAACATTCAGCATGTTGTTGATTTTAATCTATTCAAACCCTACTTGTACTTGGTTATTGGACAGAAAATAAAAACCAGATATCTTTCTCTCTTTATATACATATATTTTTGAAGATGAACAGGACAACAATTCTTGACATCAAGATTTACTTATTTTTAACACTAAAAATAGGGCCTAAAGTCTGAGAATTAGAATGTTCGTCAAGCTTTTTCCACTACATTTCAACTACACATTCTTTAAAGCCCACACCAAATTTGCCTACTGAAAAAATAGAACCGATTAAGATAACAGAAGTCAATACCCTACTGGCTGAAACACAAGCCAACTAGGATAGATTCAACCATGTTGTTGGCAACATCACGAGTGCACTGAGCAAAACAAACAGGTGCTTGCCTTCAATATTTATCCCAAAAATGTGCAAACATGCATTTGGGAAGAGTTTCTGCAGATTGTCGCCTTCTAATATCAGAAACTCAACCGCGAGCAAGAACAGCTCAAGACAAATAAAAGCGGATGTAATGACTCACCCTTTGTTCCCAAATGCAAGTAGACCAATGTCGGGATAAGTTTTAATTTTAGGATTTACATCCATGCATCGTTTAAGAAGTATACCCGTGCAGAAACATAGAATGGCAATCAAGAAAAGAAACATTAAGCAAAGCCACCCTCCTAATGAAAGTGCATATGGGATTGATAACATCCCAATACCCACATTATCTTGAATCTTAGTACGGAGAAATCAATGTGTGTTAACAAAGAACTATGGGTTGAATTTTTTAGAGATACCTGATAAGGCATTTGGCCCATTAAAGCATGTTCGGATTACTGTGGTTCCTTCTTTCTGTTCTTGCGGAATTTCGCTCTCCATTCTCTCTACAGTGGAATCCATATGTTTTTTGCTGTTGAGTTTCGACGATGCTGGTTCGTATATGAGTTTCCATGATGCTGGTTATTATATATATATATATATATATATATATATATATATATATATATATATAAGGTTATAGGGGAAAAGTTCACATGTTAAATCCCTGATCTAAGTGAAAACAGTTAATTGTGCCCTTATTAGTTGATTAATTTATGTTGCTAAATTGAATTGGCCAATCGAGAAGTTGGGGTGGCTTAAATGCACAATTTAATAGAAAATGAACTAAATGCACACTTTGATGCACACTAAATGAACACTGACGACATGTTCCTAGTCGTCGGTAATCACCGATGGCAATCCACTATCGTTGGTAATCAACGACGACCCTGTCTTTGTCGTCGGCCCCAACCGAAGATGCTTTGTGACACGGAACTGTTGTAGCAGATCACCAACAGGCACAAAGCATCGTCGGTTGGGGTTGACGAAAAAGACAGGGTCGTCGTTGATTACCAACATTAGTGGATTGCCATCGGTGATTTCCGACGACTAGGAACATGCCGTCAGGGTGCATCAAAGTGTGCATTTAGTTCATTTTCTATTAAATTGTCCATTTAAGCGACCCCAACTTCTCGATTGGCCAATTCAATTTAGCAATATAAATAATCAACTAATAAGGGCACAATTAACTGTTTTCACTTAGATCAGTGACTTAACATGTGTACTTTTCCCCTACAATCTTATATATATAAATATATTTATATAACAACCAGCGTCGTGGAAACTCATATACGAACCATCATCGTCGAATATGGATTATGTTGGTGGTATCCACCTTGCACAAAGTCTACCTACTCTGCTTGATTTTTCGGAATTGAACAATCTGGTGTACTATGATTAGCCAACATTCCTCGTATCAAATTACTATACCTTTCACGACATGGTTGGTTTAAATGAAATTCACCAACGAGTCTATTTTAGCAGACAATGCTAAAGCACTGTCCACTTCATAAGTTTCTCCTGGTTTCTTTTGAATTGTTCCCTCAGATGCCCACATTGCATTGTGGAAACTCATATACGAACCAGGATCGTCGAAACTCAACAGCAAAAAGCATATGGATTCCACTGTAGAGAGAATGGAGAGCGAAATTCCGCAAGAACAGAAAGAAGGAACCACAGTAATCCGAACCTGCTTTAATGGGCTAAATGCCTTATCAGGTATCTCTAACAAATTCAACTCATAGTTCTTTGTTAACACACATTGATTTCTCCGTACCAAGATTCAAGTTAATGTGATTGTTATGTTTAGGTATTGGGATGTTATCAATCACATATGCACTTTCACAAGGAGGGTGGCTTTGCTTAATGTTTCTTTTCTTGATTGCCAGTCTACGTTTCTACATGGGTTTACTTCTTAAACGATGCATGGATGTAAATCTATTATTCTATTTGAGGAAAATAAATCTGTTTAATTTATATGTGATAATCATGGGATTAACTTTTTGAATTTCTAGTTACAACATTCAGCATGTTGTTGATTTTAATCTATTCAAACCCTACTTGTACTTGGTTATTGGACAGAAAATAAAAACCAGATATCTTTCTCTCTGTATATACATATATTTTTGAAGATGAACAAGACAACAATTCTTGACATCAAGATTTACTAATTTTTAACACTAAAAATAGGGCCTAAAGTCTGAGCATTAGAAGGTTGGTCAAAGCTTTTTATACTACATTTCAACTACACATTCTTTAAAAAATCTCTTATAGATATATATCTGCCCGTCATGGCCACAAAAAAATCCCAAAACTAGGACTACTACTACAACGATGATCAACTCTACGCCTAATTTTTGAGAAGCTCTATTCATCTTAAGATAGCATAAACTTGGGATCAAGATCGAGCCACTAATGCTAAGAAACGCACCAATAAATGCCATTATACTTCCAAAAAGTGGAATGAAAAATGCAACGACAACTGAAATAATCACCAAAACTGTTCTGATGAACAAGCATTTTGGTATGCTACCATGCCAGTTAATATATAAGATAAAACGGAAACTAATAAGATATAAGAACATAATATAGGTTTAACACTCAGAATTGTATTATGTTCAGTTCCAATCTTGTTTCCAAAATGGTTTCCTAGGATAATGCATTGAATCCGTATTAATGTGGAATGGAAGAACATAATCAATCTAACATTTACATCCATGAAATCAACCATAAGAAAATACAAGCATATAGCAAATCATAAAGCATTTAACAACAAATTGAGCTATCTCGGATGATGTCACACGGCAATAGGTTTAACACTTAGTAATACAATTATTACTCTTGAAAAGTAAAGATATTTCTACAATTACCAGTGACTTAGAGTTATAGTTAATAGAATAAAAAATTTTGGAAAAATTGTTGATAATATTAGGCAGCTTTATGTTCATAATGTGTGTCCACATTTTAATAATATTGATTTATTTTATTTTCTTTATAATCTAATAAAATTAATTTTTAATTTAAAAATATAAAAGCGGTTTGGTTTGATTTTTTGTGGTTCTCAAAAATCAAAATCTAAACCAAACCATTTTGAAACGGTTTGGTTCAGTTTGAGGAAAAAATATCACGGATCCACGCGGTTTCAAACCAACAGTTTCAAACCAATGATTTAGATTTGATTTGCGGTTTGCGATTTTTGTGTGCATCCCCAATAGATGTGCAATAGCTGTTGAAACATTTTTGTCTGAATTATTTTCCTTTAATACACGTGTTTGCAGTTTGTGCACTAAAATATTGTAACCAAACATTTGAGTACAAATTGGGATAGGTTAGAAAATGAACTTACAGCTTTTAAGGTAGGATGTAATTGGAAATGTGAGTTGTTTGACAAAGTAATTGGTTTTAGAGATCAATTTTGTTCACCCCCTCTTAAAGGGGTGAACAAAACGCTCCACTAAAGGATAAAATAAAGTAGGAGAGAGGCTTTGCAATCCCCCACTGCTACCCCTACCCCTACCCCCACGCTCCCACACCTCCATATCCTCCACATCTACCCCCTTTATCACACTTTTTCATTTACTTTTTTTCTTCTTAAATTTTTCAACATAGATAAAAAAATAAAATTTTTGTTGATTTCATATCATCTTTATCTTTATATTAATAAAAGTAGAAGTGTAGCTTGTCATAGAAGCTATTGTTTTCCCACCTAAAGTGCACATCTCTTAAATAATTTGGTTAGTGTGAATGGAAAAATAGATTAATGTGAATACAAAATAGTTATAAGTCAAATGTGAATGAAAAATCTAGATAGATATGAATACATTTATTGCCTTACGCACACGCACACGCACGCACGCGCGCACACACACACACACACTAATAGTTTACTATGATGGTAAATAATGGTTAATATTTTTTAATCATTTTTAATTTTAATAATTGTGCAAAGTTTAATAGTCTACTGTTATGGTAAATAATGGTTAATATTTTTTAATCATTTTTAATTTTAATAATTGTGCAAAGATTATATAATATAATAATTTCTTGATCTTCAACGTTGTTCAATTGTCGTATAAGATTAAACACATATTTTTAATTATTGTATTGGTGTTTTTGAATGAAAATTGAGAAAAATGTTAAATATGTGATGAGAATGGATAAATTATTTTTATATCTTTTGCATTTATGTTGATTATGTATGATCATTAAATTTTAATAAATGCTTATCGATATTACGGATAGCAATTTTAGTTCATTGTACTGGTGAAAATCTATACTATATATGAAAGTAGGATAGTCTGACAGAATTAATTCTTAAATTCTTTATGTTTTAGTATTATAATAAAATGTGTGGTTGGGAAAAATTTTGGAGAAATATACGTGATTAAAAAGTGGGTTGAAAAAATGTGTTACTTATAAATAATTTATCGAAAAAGTTATTGAACGAATGTTAATATTGAAGATTTAATACTTTGATTTCTTTTAAATTAATAATATTAATACAATGATTAATATTTTTTAACCATACTTACTTTTGATAAATTCTTAAAGATTACAGGGTATAAGATTTTCGGTACAATTTCGTAATTTCTAACTTTACTTGATTATCGTATCATGATAATTGCGAGATTTTCAAAATTATTATTTTGACTGCTTATTTTTGTAAATAAAGCTTAATTCATTAAATTCAAATATTTAAATATATAAATTGACGTTTACTATTCAAAGACGTTTTTAATAATTTGAATTAGGTATATTATTTTTTAAGGTCTAATAATTATTGAAATAGAAAATTATTTTTTATGCATTTATATATGTGTTGATTATGTATAATCATTAAAATTTTATAAATACTTGTTAAAATCGATAGTGTGGATAACAACTTCCGTGCATCGCACGGGTGAAATACTAGTAAGATTTAATGCGAGTTTCAATATGAGTACAATATTAATATAAATATTTTTTTATTTTAAAAATAAATATTTATTACATGTAAATTATCTTTCTTTTAAAATTTTTAATTTACATTTGATGATTCATTACTCTGTAGAACAAAAAAACTTAAATTTATGCTTAAATTTTTTTATGATAATTTATGCTTAAATTGAACTGATTAAAATTGATGATTAGATTATCAAAAATTTTCACTTGGGAAACAAACACATATTATTACCTTTCATTCCTAAAAAAAAATTGAACACAATAAAAATATTTTTTTTTGGTTGATTTAAGACTACACGATTTAGCAAGATCTTCAATATGAGTACCATATTAATATATAAATTTTTGCTACTTAAAATAAACATTAATCATATTTTTGGGCTTAGCTAAAAATTAACTACTAACTATTAGCTTTTTTTTTTTTCTTTTTTTTTCTACAGTTTAAGGAATCGTAAAAAATGTCAAAAGAAAGATAATTTACATGTAATAAATATTTATTTTTAAAATAACAAAATTTATATATAAATATTGTATTCATATTGAAGTTCTCATTAAATCGTATGATATGAAATCAACGATTTTTTATTTTTTATTTTTTTTATGTATGTTGAAAAATTTAAGAAGAAAATGAAAAGTACTAATCATTAAAATGTAAATCAAAATGTAAAAAGAAAGATAATTTACATGTAATAAATATTTATTTTTAAAATAACAAAAAATTATTTATTAATATTGTACTCATATTGAAGCTCTCATTAAATCGTATGATATGAAATCAACGAAAATTTTATTTTATTTTTATCTATGTTGAAAAATTTAAGAAGGAAAAAAAAAATGAAAAAGTGTAATAAAGGGGGTAGGGGTGGGAGATTGCAAAGCATCTCTCTTACTTTATTTTGTCCTTTCGTGGGGAGTTTTTGTTTACCCCCTTAAGAGGGGGTGAACAAAATTGAACTTTAGTCGGCCAATACTTTCCTTGGATCATACAGTCATATAGAAGTTTAAAAGACTGCATTAAAAGCAACTTATGAAATTGCATTAACACATTAATAATGACGTTACTAAATCAGCACGGTCTTGTATTCGATCACCGAGGTTGAGTATCATAATCTTGCCAATGCAGCCTATAAGTTGCTCTAGTCATAGTCTTTACTTTGTAAGCTTCACATTACTCAATTCAAAATTCATACTATATGGTGTAGTAATTTGAGTTCAGTGCTAACCCTGTCCTATACTCTCGTACATATAAGATATGATGAAATAAGAAATGGTTAAAAGACACTAAAGTTAATAATAAAGTTTAAACTGATGGATACCAATAGCTTATTGGATTGGATAACAAAATATGTTGTGCATGCGCGGGTTTTGAGATGATTTCTCTACACTGCAAAAAATGATAAAAATTTAGAATCTTGATGGTTGAAAAGAGTTTTTTCTAATGTTAATCGTTATTTAGGAAATGTATAAACTAATTTCTCACCTAACAGACAACGCATGAATGTTCTCAATTTCTTGCTTTAACTAGGCTAAAGGTGTAAAGCGAGTACATTTACATATATCAAATTATATATTTGTGGATGTCAAATTTCTAAATATGTGCATTTAGGGTGGCTTTAGGCCTAATTTCCTCTTAAAATTTTTAATTTCTTAAATTTGAAAATGTGTATCTTTGACACCTTAGTTATGTATTTCTTCTTAAATTTTTCAACAAAGATAAAAAAATAAAATTTTCGTTGATTTTATAACATACGATTTAATGAGAGTTTCAATATGAGTACAATATTAATATATATTTTTTTTTATTTTAAAAACAAATATTTATTACATGTAAATTATCTTTCTTTTAAAATCTTTAATTTACATTTTGATGATTCATTAAACTTAGAAAAAAAGCTGAAATTTATGCTTCAATTTTTTATGATAATTTATGCTAAAATTGAACTGTTTAAAATTGATGATTAGATTATCACCAATTTTCACTTGGGAAACAAACACATATTATTACCTTTCATTCCTAAAAAAAATTGAACACAATAAAAACAATTTTTTTTCTTTTCTCTTTTTTTGTTGATTTCAGATTACATGAGTTAGCGAGATCTTCAATATGAGAACCATATTAATACATAAATTTTTGCTATTTCAAACTTAGCTAAAAATTAACTACTAACTATTAGCTTTTTTTTTTCTACAGTTTAAGGAATCATAAAAAATGTTAAAAGAAAGATAATTTACATGTAATAAATATTTATTTTTAAAATAACAAAATTTATATATAAATATTGTATTCATATCGAAGTTCTCATTAAATCGTATGATATGAAATCAACGATTTATTTATTTTTTTATTTTTTTATGTATGTTGAAAAATTTAAGAAGAAAATGAAAAGTACTAATCATTAAAATGTAAATCAAAATGTAAAAAGAAATATAATTTACATGTAATAAATATTTATTTTTAAAATAACAAAAATTTATATATTAATATTGTACTCATATTGAAGCTCTTATTAAATCGTATGATATGAAATCAACGAAAATTTTATTTTATTTTTATCTATGTTGAAAAATTTAAGAAGGAAAAAAAAAATGAAAAAGTGTAATAAGGGGGGTAGGGGTGGGAGATTGCAAAGCATCTCTCTTACTTTATTTATTCCTTTCGTGGGGAGTTTTTGTTTACCCCCTTAAGAGGGGGTGAACAAAATTGAACTTTAGTCGGCCAATACTTTCCTTGGATCATACAGTCATATAGAAGTTTAAAAGACTGCATTAAAAGCAACTTATGAAATTGCATTAACACATTAATAATGACGTTACTAAATCATCACTGTCTTGTATTCGATCACTGAGGTTGAGTATCATAATCTTGCCAATGCAGCCTATAAGTTGCTCTAGTCATAGTCTTTACTTTGTAAGCTTCACATTACTCAATTCAAAATTCATACTATATGGTGTAGTAATTTGAGTTCAGTGCTAACCCTGTCCTATACTCCCGTACATATAAGATATGATGAAATAAGAAATGGTTAAAAGACACTAAAGTTAATATTATAGTTTAAACTGATGGATACCAATAGCTTATTGGATTGGATAACAAAATATGTTGTGCATGCGCAGGACTAGACTCAAAATTCAACATGAGTAATGCAATAAGCACCCCATATATATATATATATTAACGGTTTTGAGATGATTTCTCTACAGTGCAAAAAATGATAAAAATTTAGAATCTTGATGGTCGAAAAGAGTTTTTTCTAATGTTAATCGTTATTTAGGAAATGTATAAACTAATTTCTCACCTAACAGACAACGCATGAATGTTCTCAATTTCTTGCTTTAACTAGGCTAAAGGTGTAAAGCGAGTACATTTACATATATCAAATTATATATTTGTGGATGTCAAATTTCTAAATATGTGCATTTAGGGTGGCTTTAGGCCTAATTTCCTCTTAAAACTTTTATTTCTTAATTTGAAAATGTGTATCTTTGACACCTTAGTTATGTATTTCTTCTTAAATTTTTCAACAAAGATAAAAAAATAAAATTTTCGTTGATTTCATAACATACGATTTAATGAGAGTTTCAATATGAGTACAATATTAATATATATTTTTTATTTTAAAAATAAATATTTATTACATGTAAATTATCTTTCTTTAAAATCTTTAATTTACATTTTGATGATTCATTAAACTTAGAAAAAAAGCTGAAATTTATGCTTCAATTTTTATGATAATTTATGCTAAAATTGAACTGATTAAAATTGATGATTAGATTATCACCAATTTTCACTTGGGAAACAAACGCATGTTATTACCTTTCATTCCTAAAAAAAATTGAACACAATAAAAATAATTTTTTTCTTTTTTGGTTGATTTCAGATTACACGAGTTAGCGAGATTTTCAATATGAGAACCATATTAATATATAATTTTTTATTATTTCAAACTTAGCTAAAAATTAACTACTAACTATTAGCTTTTTTTTTCTACAGTTTAAGGAATCATAAAAAATGTTAAAAGAAAGATAATTTACATATAATAAATGTTTATTTTTAAAATAATAAAATTTATATATAAATATTGTATTCATATTGAAGCTCTCATTAAATCGTATGATATGAAATCAACGGTTTTTTTTTGTTTTAAATCTATGTTGAAAAATCTAAGAAGAAAATGAAAAAGTAATAATCATTAAAATGTAAATCAAAAATGTTAAAGATAATTTAAATGTAATAAATATTTATTTTTAAAATAACTAAAATCTATATATTAATATTGTACTCATATTGAAGCTCTCATTAAATCGTATGATATGAAATCAACGAAAATTTTATTTTATTTTTATCTATGTTGAAAAATTTAAGAAGAAAAAAAAAGTAAATGAAAAGGTGTAATAATGGGGGTAGGGGTGGAGGATGTGGGGTAGGGATGGGAGATTGCAAAGCCTCTCTCTTACTTTATTTTGTCCTTTAGTGGGGGGGGGGGGGGTGGGGGGGGTTCTCCCCCTTAAGAGGGGGTGAACGGAATTGAACTTAAGTCGGCCAATACTTTTCTTGGATCATACATTCATATAGAAGTTTAAAAGACTGCATTAAATAGCAATTTATGAAATTGCATTAACACATTCATAATGACTTTACTAAATCAACACTTTCTTGTAATTGAGCATCGAGGTTGTGCATCATAATCTTGCCAATGCAACTTGTAAGTTGCTCTAGTCATAGTCTTTACTTTGAGAGCTTCACATTACTCAATTCAAAATTCATACTATATGGTGTAATAATTTGAGCTCGGTACACCCGTACATACAAGATATGATGAAATAAGAAATGGTTAAAAGACACTAAAGTTAATATTAAAGTTTAAACTAATGGATACCAACAACTTATTGGATTGGATAACAAAATATGTTGTGCATGCGCAGGACTAGACTCAAAATTCAACATGAGCAATGCAATCAGCACCCCCCCCCCCCACACACACACACACATATATATATATATATATTGACGGGTTTTGAGATGATTTCTCTATGCTGCAAAAAATGATAAAATTTTGGAATGGTAAAAAGGGTCTTTTCTGATGTTAATCGTTATGTAGGAAATGTATAAGCTAATTTCTCATCTAACAAACAACGCATGAATGTTCTCAATTTCTTGCTTTAACTAGGCTAAAGGTGTAAAGTGAGTACATTTACTATATCAACTTATATATTTGTGGGTGTCAAATTTCAAAATATGTGCATTTAGGGTGGCTTTAGGCCTAATTTCCTCTTAAAATTTTTACTTTCTTAAATTTGAAAATGTGTATCTTAGACACCTTAGTTATGTATTTTTTCCTTAAAATTAATTCCATTTATTAATTAGGTCCCACTAAATCAAAATACGGCCCACTAATTGGTATTGGGTGGCTTGTATATCAATTCCAACACAATTTAATAAAATGAAGTATTTCTACATGAGCTCTACACATCGTGTGGTAACCAGTTGCACGACTTATGAACAGTTGGTCGGCATTGTCAATTATGAGCGAGCCTAGTAATAATGGAATGCAAAATAGAGCGAAGGAGATTCAAGTGTCATTCCATAAGGGCGGTGTCATCAGTGCCGGCCCTGAGAATTGGAGGCCCTAATGCAAAATTTTAAATGGGGCCTTGATAATAAAAAAACTAAATAAAATCTTTCAACGAACAAAGTTACAACAATAATAATGTAAACCATCAAAAGTTCAAATTAAAATACTAAATAAAATCGTTCAAAAGACAAAGTTACAACAATAATAAGGTAAACCGTCAAAAGTTCAAATTAAATTTACTCTTCTAGCATTTTTAGATGAAAAATTAACAATTATACTATTACAATCAATCTTTTCTAGCATACGTTTTTCAATAGACAACATTGCCAATCCACTCAATCTTTCTTGTGACATTGTTGACCGAAGATATGATTTTATCAGCTTCAGCTTTGAGAAGCTTCTCTCTGCAGAGGCAACTGTAACCGGTATAGTCAATAGTATTCTATATACAATCCACGCATTTGGAAAAGAACTATCCATCTTCTTTAAATAGTCTAACATTTCAATTGGCTTCCCATTTTCTATTGGTGAACACTGCAAAATTTTCAGCTAAAAAAATAATTCCTTGCTATTAATATCAGAATACTTGTCATGCTTCAAAAACTCTTCAAGCTTATCACACGAACTCTTCAAAGAATCGTCATTTGCAGAATTTAATTTGTTCAAGTCAAATAGAAAGCCAAAAATATCTTCATATATTTGAAGTTGTTCGAACCTAGACTTAAGGGATGAAAGAGCTTGATCAACTATGTATAAAAAGTATTCAACTCTAAAAGATTCTTCAGCCGAATGTGTAATCTCATCGTTAGCATTTTCATCAAATTGCTTCTTTCTATGAATAATGCATTTTTCATGAAATTTAGATTCAATTTCCAATTCAGTAGCAATTTCTTTAGCAATACTCATGTCGGACTCAAATCCTGATTGTCTATACTTTTCAAAAAATGAAATGAGTGCTTTCAATTCACTAATGGCAACATCAATAACCATATCTTCATTTTGCAACAATTTGCTTACTCTATTAACAGAAGACAATATATTGTGCCAAGTAACCATGCCGAACAAGAACTCAAAATCCATGATGTCGGATAGAAGATTCTTTGCCTCTCTAAATGCCTTGGGGTCATCACAATTCTCCACCAATGTAATTAAAGCAAGTTTTATTTGTGGAGTTTGGAATCTTATATTTTTGATACTTTCAACTCGACTTTCCCAACGTCTTTGTGATAGTGCTTTAAGTGTTAAGCCCTCACATTATCTCGTAAAATTCTCCACCTCTTTGTAGAAGACGAAAATAATACATATAAGCATTGCACAATTCCAAAAAAAGATTTAGCCTTTACACAAGAATTAGCCACATCACATAGAGCAAGATTAAGACTGTGACAACCACATGGTGTGTAAAAAGCCCTTGGATTAACTTCTAGTACTCTTTTCTGTACACCTTTATGTTTTCCTTTCATATTAGAACCATTATCATAGCCTTGACCTCTTAAGTCACCCAAATCAAGTTCAAGTGTGTGAAGAACATTTATTAATTCACCAAATAGTCCTTCCCCTGAGGTATCATCCACTTTAAGGAATCCTAAAAAGAACTCTTCTACCTTAATTGGACTTGCTGAGACATCTACACATCTAATTATAAGAGACATTTGTTCTTCATGACTTATATTGGGTGTACAATCAAGTATCACTGGGAAGTATTTTGCTTCTTTAACTTTTTTAATAATTGCACTTTTGATTTCATTGGCCAACGTGAGTATGAATTCATTTTGAATTTTGTGACTGAGGTAATGATAGTGAATTTCCTTCTCTTGAATGCGTCGAACATACTCTCTCATTACAGGGTCAAATTCAGCTATCATTTCAACTATACCTAAAAAATTTCCATTATCCTCTTCATAGAGTTTTTCACTATTTCCACGAAATGCTAAATTATTCTTACTAAGGAAGGTAATAGAAGAAACTATTCTCACAAAAACATCTTTCCAATGTTCTATATCTTTATTGATCTGATCTTGCACATGTTTATCAATTGTTACATTCATTCGTAATCGTCTTTCTAATTCAATCCATCTTGTAATGTTAGTCATGTGGACATTACTCTTTTCATGGCCTTTAAGCTTATGACTAAGATTTCTCCAGTCATTTGAACCATTATTAGCTAATTGACCATCGTTTCCTTTAAACAACTTGCAACAAAAGCAAAATACTTTATCCAATGAAACTGAATAGGTTAACCAATTTCGATCACTCTTCTCACCATTTGATAAATGTATTGTGTAATATTTAGAAGAAAAATGCCTATTTTCTGAATCTTTAGGATAATCAACCAAAATCGTTCTAGAAGGGCCATTTTTTACACAAAAATCAATAAGATTTTGATCAATAATGTTCCAATTCCCTGGATCTGTTAAGTCCTTAGGCAAAGGAACATTATCCATTTCATTATTTTCAAGATGATCATTTGAATCATTTCTATTTTGTTCCTCATTTGAATCATCTTCTACATTTTCATGCTCATGATGCTCTTCTTCAATATTTTTTTCATTTTGAACCTGTGTATTCTCTTCTTCTTCATCAACCAAATCCTCGACAGAATTTAATGTGGAGTCAGTCATACTATTGACATTAGTAATGAGAAATTTGTTCATCGCTCCAGCCTGAGATTTAATAAAATCCTCAACATTTTTTTTCTTTTTTTCTTTTTTCATTTCCAGATAAATACTTTCTAATAGTCATAATTAATATTAAATCAATCAAATACATAAATAAATACAAATTCAGATATTCAAAGAATCAAATTGCAATTTGCACAGCACAACACAGGCAGTAGCAACTAGCACGCACAGCACCAAAAATCAGAAATGAGAAATGATAAATTGGAAGTTTGGAACTTGGAAGTTGGAAAAATACAACCTGGTAGTGCACTGTAGTTTGCCGTAGGGTAGAAGAAATTAGATGATTCAGATCATGATTCGAAATTTAGAGTAAATTATACTTTTAATCTGCAAAAAAAAAAAAAAAAAAAAAAAAAAAAAAAAAAAAAAGATTGATTCAAATCTAAAAATCTTAAATCTAACAATTAACAAAATAAAAATATGGTTTATAAATTATAATTACCAATAAATTCGAAAAAAAAAAAAATACAGAACCGAAATTAGATTCAAACTAGTCTACAGTCGTCAAGGACTTAGGGAATCTCTATCACGGCTTTGGGACTTGGGAGATGAGAGTTAATGGACAGCTGCAAGCTGCAGCGCCAGCGGGCACCGCGTAGCGGAGCGCTTAAGAACTGGCCTGGAGGCGTAGCAACAGCAGGGAGAAAAGAAAGAAATCGAAGACCGGAAGACGGAAGACGGAAGACGAAAGACTGAAGGGAGAAGGGTAGCGCCTAGCGGCCAGCACGGCAGCAGGAAGAAGAAGAAGAAGAAGAAGAAGAAGAAGAAGAAGAAGAAGAAAACGTTCACGGTTCACAGGTCGGAAGTGGAAATAGGAATTAGGGATTTGATTTTGATCGATTCATTTGAAATTTTGAGGTCTGAAGTCTGAATCTGTGAAATATGAAATTGGATTGGATTTTGGATTATTGGATATAGGAATTGGATTTGGGCCGTCTCAAATAACTTGGGCTACTGGGCCAATTAATAATTCAGATTTTAAGTCAAAAATTTGGGTTTGAGTTCAATAATTTTGGGGCCTTAAAAATATGGGGGCCCAATGCAGATGCATTGGAGGCATGCCTCCAAGGCCGGCCCTGGGTGTCATTTAAGTTCATTGTCATGTTGTCACTAACTTATTAGAGTAGAACTTGGAGCCTGATGCCTGATACAAATGTAAGGATCTCTGTCCGAATTTGCTATGATTCGCACTAAATTTGGATTCCTCTTTTGTAGAAGGAACTCGGAAGTGAAAATCTTCTTCATTTTGTTTCTTTAACTGAAATATAAGCCCATGGATGTTCTAGCACAAGTAAAGCTGTATAACATAATGCACAAACAAAAATAATATGCGAACCATAATAAATAAGGGACAAGAGCCATTCATTTCATTATCATTTCAACATGTGGCCTGTGACAAGAAGAGCGGTAATAAAGCACAATTCAATGACCAATACAGTAAACAATTATGGAAACCAAAATGAATAAATTAATGAATTGCTACAAACTCCTTTTGAAAGGGAAACGAATCTTCTTTTGTTCTTGAACTCGTTTACGTGCTTATGCAGCAAGCTTTCCTCTAATTTACCTCTCAAAATTTCTGATTGCATCTTCTCTATGGGGTGAATCTTTCTGTGCAACGAAACGCCAAGCTGAATTTCATGTGGAGATCAAATATAGTGTCTTTGAGTCCTGGTGTACAAATTAAGCCTCTATTCGGTAAAAAGGTTTATTTGGATTATAAACCAATTTATAATCTACACAATTTCTCAAACCATTTTTAAGTACACATATTTTCTCTCCAATTTTTAACCACACATCTTACCTTGAAAAACGAAAAAAAAAGGTTCATAAACACCACCTTAGATCCGAACGGAGACTAAAAAATCTGATTGTTATACAACGTCCTTCTCAGCTCAAAAGGCTGTATTGCTTATAAACAGTAGAGTAATTCTATGTAGACATTTTAATTGACAATGTGACATGACGCACATACATTGAGTAGTGAAAAGATAAGTGGTGGGATAGTTATTTACACCATCAAATGTATGTTCGCTATGTCACTTAAAAATGTCTCCCTAATTTCGTAGTCAGGAGTACAGAAATTACCAGAGTTAAAAAAGACTGGACGGTCCTAGGAATGTTAGGAACTTCCCCAACCGGATAGATCATTTTCTCACGAATGGCTTCTGGCATACTAGTAGTCGCTGGTCTCTACCATTTTGTAGATCAATAACCCGGGCTTCCCAGCGGAGCTGTGTAGCTAGAGCACGTGCTTTCTCTATAGGACCAACCTTATCAGAAAGAATGATCCATCCCTGCCACAAGCACACAGATATTACATATAAAACTTGAGAGCTGAAAGTAGAACATATCCACACGTGAGGATCTAAATGAACCAGATAGGTTGCAGCAAAACTATCCATACAACTACGTTATGACATAACAGAGTTCAAACCTCAGGCCTTAGGCTAATTCACTATTAAGAGGTAGATTATCTAGATCTTGCAAAAAGACAAAAAGTAAATACTTTAAATTAGATATTTAGATACACAACACAATATTAATTCCAAAATATGAATCGAGCATAAATAGGATTAGTTAGTGAAATCGAGAGTCCTACCTATCAAACCTCATTTGGTTACTTGCAATTACAAATATCTTGCTTTCAATTAATTTGTTTGATTAGTGTTATTTAGTAGTAATTCCTATTTCCAATAATTTAAACGTTCAAATAAAACTAAGAATTGAAATATTTCGATAATTAAATCAATCCTCGTGTGAACAAAATTCATACTCATATGTCCACTTTATTACTTATTACGATATCATGCACTTTCAATTATACATTTTATCCACAACAAGTTTTTGGAGTCATTGTTGGTGATTATTATTTTAATATTGAAATATCCATTAGTTCTTGTTTTAATTTCAAATTTTTTCTTGATCCTTAGTTTTTTCTATTTGTTCTTTCACACACTTGTTGCTCAGTGTATGACACGTACAATTACCATTGATATTATTTACTCTGATCAAGAAATTGAGCCTATTTTTCATTAGAGATTACCGACATATATACGGGCTAACATAGAAAAAGGCCCAAATTGAAGAACAACAAATCATCATGGCAGAGCAACTAAGAACAACAGCAGATTACATCACTCCTGCTGTTGGAGCTCAATCTACCAGTGTTCCACCGGGTGTTAAGGCAAAAAATTTTGAAATCAAGTCAGGGACAATCCAAATGCTACAGAATCATGTCCAATTCTCTAGCTTACCTCATGAAGATCCAAATGAGCATTTGGCACGATTCTTGTGGAGAGAATCACTCTAGCATAGATTGTGAGGTTGGAAATCATTTGATCGGGTAAACTATGTGGAAAACTAACCTCACAAAATGACACATATTCCAAGAAAATTAAACCCAAGCTCAAGAAATCATCCTAATTTCTCAAGATCAAATATTCAGAATGCACCAAGACAACAGTCACTCGAAGTTCAAAATTAGGAAAAGAAAGTGACTTGAAGAGGCATTATTTCAGTTCATATAGAAAATAGACATTCTATTGCAAGCTCATTTTTCATCTATAAAAAACTTGGGAATTCAGATTGGGCATTTAGTCAAATTACGACTAGAAGTGGGGTACAGTTGCCTGAAACATGTCACAAGGTTAGCTAAGGAAAGAGCACGTGATTGAAAAGAATGAAGTAAAAGCAACACCAGAGGCACGAAGTCATAATGAGCAAGATGCAGTTAGCAGAAAAACAAAAGCCTGAGATACAATCAAGACACGTGCATCCCATCCCATTCCCACAACAGCTAAATCCATAGAAGAAGCAAGATCAGGAGTTTATGAAACAATTGCTTACAAACAAGAAATTGGCAAAATTGGAGACAGTAAATCTTACAGGAGAAATCAGTGCCATGATGCAGAAGTAGCTAACATATAAAAGAACTTATCCAAGCAACTTCACAATTCCAATCACTATTGGGAATCTAGAGATCCAAAAGGCATTGTGTCATCTTGATGCAAGTATTCCAATCACTATTGGGAAAGTTCTTAGTCCTCATTAACTCTATTGTTCTCGACATGCCCAAAGATGTAGAAATTCTCTCATTTTGGGGCGACATTATTGCCTACTTCGGATGCTCTAATTGATGTTTGAAGAGGTGTATTGACCTTGCAAGTTTAAGATGAAACAGTATTTCATGTAGAATGAAAAGATGAGACACTACCACCTCCTCCTTACTGGATTGAGTAATTGAGTATCAAGTGGAAACATTGGAAAGTTCAAGAAAAACTTCTTCAAGCAATTTTGAGGTGTCCGACACATGTAGAACACCAACACTTCTTGTACACTATACTATAGACATTTTTTATTTACCCAAAATATTATATATTTTTCACTCACGGTTATTAAATAACAAATTGTACTCATATTTTAAAGATTTCAACAAAAAAAATTAATAGGAAGTATAAAATCAAATTTTTACTATATAAATGAAGAATTTTAAATAATTTAATCAACTTGTTGAAGATGCATCGCATCAGTACTTTTTTAAAAATGGCGTATTAGCATATCCAACGCTTGTTCGTGGCAATGCATCATAAGTTATATTGAAGGTAATATATATTCTAAGTTTGAGGTGTAGCAAAATTCGAGTTGAATTTTTCTTTGTTTTATGTATGAGATTTATGCTTCTTGTAATGTATAATATATGTGAAAAATCCCAAAAAAAAAAAAAAAAAAAATTTCTCGTTTTAAGTGTTTGCGTATGTGTTATGTTAGATAGCTTTGTTGACTAATTATATGAACTATTTAGAACTGTGTGATTCTTGGATTGTAGAGGGGTGCTATGCATTTAGTGAATTGATCTATGTTTGATTTTATTTGAGCACGTAATCATCTTGACCATCGCAGATAGGTGGCATATATGTAGTGTAGTTTAGGTTGATAGTATGAAATTAGAATTCAATAGCAAAATCAAAAAAAAAAAATATTTAATCCAACTTATTTGAGGATGAAAAAGTATTTAAATTTGGCGGTGTGATAAGTGCGATTTTACACTTATCTAGGCCATCAAATATAGACTAATTTGGGGTGTTTTCACTTAATTATGTTTTTATTTTAAGTAGTTGTAGGTTATAATCGAGTTTGGAGTGATTTCGATTAAAAGAAGTTAAATTGGTCAAAGTAGGGCAAAAAAATGAAGAATTTCAAATTCAAGGATCAACGTTCAAAAAATCAATAGTTGATTTGTACAACAAAACATTGATTGAAGATTATTAGGGAACAATTGAATATAATTAGAAGTCAAAGGGATGAAGCATTGAAATATAATCAAATATTTTCACAAACTCAAATTCTTTTATCAGAGATTGAGACCTATTTTTGGCATAGTAAATTTTAAAATTCTAAGAATTATATTTCTACAAGAATTGTTGCCCTTTGAGTTAGATTTCAAACACACTTTTAAACACTTCAATCGAATATCAGAATAAAAAGATTTAAAATAATGACGGTTTTGCAGAGATATCCATGTCTGCGTGACAAGAACAACTTTCCTTATTTGATTGGAATTCTTTTGAAACTCAATTTGGACGTATTTCTTGACATAATCTCACCTCTTATAATCAAGAACAGGGGCAACAATTAAAATGAATCTCTCATGCTATAATATACTCATATTCTTATAATTAGAAGAAGATCAAGAGAAATTGGAGAGCCATATCACATCATAAGTCATACAAATTCATAGAAAAACAAGAGATCCGAGAATTCTTTGAAGATCAAGAAAATGAGATCTCAGAGCAATTGGAGTTGAAGAGTCAAGATCAAAACACTTTATTAAAACTTCTTAATTCCTATATTTTTTTGGATGATGTCTATGACTCTTGTTTTGAATCTTCAATCATGTTTCTTGGCTAGTTAAATTGCTAGGGTGAACTATATAGCTATTTAATTCCAACTTATGTTTTAATTCATTATTTTGGATTTATTTTTTATATTAATTGTGTTGGATTGAGCAAATTTATCTATTTTTATGATTTGTTTAACAAGAGATAATTTCATGATATTTATTGCATGTTAATTGAGAAACTGCATGTAGAACACTCTATATTGCTTTTCATGAATTATTCGTTAACTAAGAATTTGTATGTAGAACACTCATGTGGTTGTCCTATATGATTAAACATAGTTCTTATTAAATTGTTAATCAAGATATTAGAATCTAATATTAAGATATAGGTTAACTAGATCTTGAGAAAGACAAAATTAATATTTTAAATTGGATATTAGACCAATAAAACAATATTAATTCAAAAATATGAACTGAGCATATGATTACCTACAATTACAAATATCTTCTTTTCAATTAATTCGTTTGATTAGTTTGATTTAGTAGTAATTCGTATCTCCAATAATTTGATTGTTCAAATAAAGCTAAGAATTGAAATATTTCTATAATTAAAACCAATCCTTATGGGGAATGATATTCAGACTCATTGATTCACTTTAATACATGTTACGATATCGTGCACCTGGAGATTATACATTTTATCCGTAACGATTAAAGTTTTAGTCATTGGTAACTGTCTTAAAGGTTCCTGTTTGTTCAGTTTTGCTTGGAGTTGTTCAGATCTCATTTTTGGTTGCATCTTTCTGCGTGGCAGATCCCTCCCCCTATTGACTTAGGTCGTTATTTACCCACTTCTCTGTAGCTACTTGTTTTGGAGGGGTTTACTTTGGTCCTTGTTTTTACCCTTTGGAGTTATCTGCATTGGTGGTTTTCCAGTTTGGGTTGGCAGTTATTAGGCATGGGAAGTTGTCGTCGTTCCTTACTGCAATCTTCTACCTCAGACTCCTTTTATAATATACAATAAATGCCACGACCCGTCCCAAATCACCCTACTGGACCTGAAACGTGACGTGTGCCGATGGCAGGTAACAACTAGATGTTGGACCCACCACCAAGGCAAACTTGTCTTTTCTTATCTTTCAGAGTCACCTTTTAAAATAAATTCGATCCCATAAGTATTAATAAAAATTTTGACAGAGTCTCCCCTATATTATTGACATAACCAACCTGTAATTCAACGTCAAATCCTCAACAATCATGCATAATAATCATAAAGACTTCCCAAACCTTCCAAGCATAACATTAATGTAATAAGACAATTGAAATTCTTAGTCAATTCTTTTAATATATACACATACAACCTCGTATTACATAATCACCGGGTCTATTACCGACAAGGCCACAAAAGAATATCACTGCCAATAACATAAGCCCAAAAGATAACTTCTAAATACTATATCAGAATAGACCATAGAAATGCCTACGTTTAGCTCGTCTGGCGGCGATGTCTCTATCAAAGCTGCTCAAAATCTGTAGCTTTTTCCTATAAGGAAGAGATAGGGAGAAACGTGAGCTTGTAACTCAGTGAGTGGAGTTTATGAAGTAATTCCCTTTATAAATCAATTTTGAAAACATAATTTATTTCATAAGCTTTTGCCACTTTAAATCAAATCATACATGCTAAACATAATCATAAGGATCGTGGAATAATCATCTGTGGCATAACTAATAAACTGTAATATATATAAGAAAATCACACCAAAGGTACCCAACTAAATCATCTGAAATCCGTATCTAGTCATACGCGCGTATACTACTGAGCACCTCCGTACCCGGCCCAAAGCCCCTCTGGGTACAAAAGTGGGTCCCAAAGACCTCATATATATACACCCTTATACACGGGCCATAGGCCCCCTCCGTGCATAAGAGTGGATCTTAAGATCATCTGAACACGGGCCATAGGCCCCCTCCGTGACAGAGCCTTAAGATCACAAATAATAACCGCTAATACACGGGCCCAAGGCCCCCTCCGTGCACTAACACAAGAACAGATAATCACAAGGGTACTTTTGATGATTTGGAAACCATACATGCCAACTTAACTAATCAGGCTCGTAAAACATGGTAAAAAGAGTCATCTCGATAAACAATCTTAATTTTAAAACATTTGTTTTGACAATCATGCTAAAATCAAGTAATTTAAAAATTATTTGTAACTTGTAGAAAATCATTGTGAATAACGTAGAAAATTCTTTAAGTTTATTCTCCACTCACTAAATAATTGACAATCCACTAGCTTGGTCGATATATAGCGCCGACTTCCTCGTCACCTCCTGAGATAAAATAAAATCTTCACATCAACATTTAAAATCACCTTAATAGATAATATAGCAAAAGAGCCTCATTCTTGAATTAACTCATTCAACTTATTTTCTCATATTACACCATATTTACCATTTTACTTAGAAACATAAAATCACCTCTAAAGACTAATTAAGTTCTAATATCACTTAAGATTTCAAAATTTGAGCCACATTGATCTAAATCCCAACTTTCCATTTTTACATGCTTACTAGTTTATTTACCCCTCTTCATAACTAAACCAACATTCATCATCAACACCAACAATTCCATTTCTAGCACAAAGTAAACCAAAATACAAGTTTATCTCAACTTAATCACTAGTTTAACCCAATGGCATAAAACCCTAATCTCTAATGCCAAGCATTTATTTCAATAAACTTAATTATATAAGTAGAATCACCAAAATCATCATTCCCACATTCATATATAACTCACATTTAAACTATAATTCAAAAGCCCTAAATTTACACATTATTGAACAATAAATATTTTACCACTTACCTCTTAATGTTAGGAAAATATGGTAGAATAACACCCACACACACTTTGAGTTGGATGGCTCTTCCTTCTTCTTCCTTTCCTTTCTTTTTCTTTTCTTTCTTTTCTCTTTTTTTTTTTCTTCTTCTTTCTCCCGGTTTCTGTCTCTCTCGAAGCCTCTGTTGGTCCTTTCCTTTCCTTTATTTTGGCAATTGTTTGGTTTAATAAGTATTATAATAGTTAAGTGTTTAGTTATTGCAAAAAGGTCCCCACTCTTATTTCTTGATTTAATTAAAGTCCTCAACTTATATAAGTTTTAGAAAAATAATCCCAACAAATAAAATAATATAATTTCGTCCTAATTTGACTTTGACTAGTAAAAGTTTGACTAAAAAAAATAACTGGGTTGTTACAATCTTACCTCCTTCAAAGAATTTCGTCCTCGAAATTCAGTCACCAAATAGATGAGGATATTGAACACGAATTTGCTCCTCATGTTCCCATGTTGCCTCTTCTGCTGGGTGATTTCCCCATCGGACCTTTACTAATGAAACCATCTCATTTTCATCAATTTGCTCCTTCCGCTCCAATATTTCAACAGGTTGTTCTTCATAGCTCAAATTCTCCTTTAGCTCCACTGGTTCGGATTCCAATACATGAGACATGTCAGGGATGTACTTACGAAGCATAGATACATGAAACACATCGTGTATTCTAGACAACTCATCTGGCAAAGTAAGTCGATAAGCAACTGGACCAATCCTCTCAACAATCTCATAGGGTCCAATATACCTGGGACTCAGCTTCCCTCTCTTGCCAAACCTCAAAATACCTTTCCATGGCGATAACTTTAAGAAGACTTTATCCCCAACTTCAAACTCCAAATCCTTCCTGCGTCTGTCAGCATAACTCTTTTGTCGATCTTGTGCTATCTTTAGTCTTCCTTGAATAACTTTTACCTTTTCAGCTGCCATTTGAACCATCTCAGGGCCTACTAACTTTCTCTCACCCACTTCGGTCCAACAAACTGGAGTCCTGCACCTCCTACCATATAGTGCCTCGAAAGGAGCCATCTCAATACTAGAATGATAACTGTTATTATAAGCAAACTCCATCCAGCGTAAATGAGTATCCCAACTCCCTTTGAACTCGAGAGCACAAGCTCGAAGCATATCTTCTAGGGTCTGAATGGTTCTCTCAGATTGACCATCTGTCTGTGGGTGAAATGCAGTACTAAACTGAACCTTTGTGCCCAAAGCACTCTGCAACTTCGGCCAAAATTGAGACGTGAATCGAGGATCTCTATCAGACACAATAGAAACTGGAGCCCCATACAGACAGACTACCTCATCGACATATAATTTTGCTAACTTAGTCAATGTAAATGTAGCTTTAATCGGTAAAAACCTTGCAGTCTTGGTCAACCTATCCACAATCACCCAAACACCATCATTACCACTCTGAGTACGAGGAAGACCAAATAGAAAATCCATAGTGATGTGCTCCCACTTCCACTCTGGAATAGGCAATGGTTGCAAAGTTCCAGCGGATTTCTGACGAACTGGTTTCACTTGTTGGCAAATAAAACATCTAGACACAAACTCGGCAATCTCTCTCTTCATGCCTGGCCACCAGTAATGTTCCTTCAACATTTGATACATTTTTGTGCTGCCTGGATGCATTGCATAAGCTGAATTATGTGCTTCTTCTAGTATCTCGTTTTTCAACTCTAAAATATCTGGAACACATAATCTGTTTCCCATAACTAGAGTGCCATCATCTACGATAGAAAAATCTGTTCGTATTCCAGCTTCAACTTCTGCCTTCAATATTCTCAGCGATAAATCCTCAGACTGGGCCTGTTTAACTTTATCCACTAGGCGAGGCTTCACCTGAAACATAGCTAGCACTGCCCCTGAAGTAGTGGCTGATAACTGAGCATTCAAGTTTCTAAATTCACACATCAAGGAAGCACATACTGCATTTGTTTGGTTCGAGGTACTACTGGCTTTTCGACTAAGTGCATCAGCAACTACATTTGCTTTACCTGGATGGTAATCAATTTTACAATCATAATCCTTAATCAATTCTAACCATCTTCTTTGCCTCAAGTTCAATTCTTTCTGAGTAAAAATATACTTCAAGCTCTTGTGGTCGGTGAAAATCTGACACCTCTCACCATATAAATAGTGCCTCCAAATTTTGAGAGCCAAAACCACCGCAGCCAATTCTAAATCATGTGTTGGATAATTCAATTCATGTTTCTTCAATTGTCTTGAAGCGTAAGCCACAACTTTTCCATTTTGCATCAAAACACATCCCAAACCTTGTCTCGAAGCATCACTATAAATCACAAATTCTTCACCTGGTGATGGAAGTGTAAGTATAGGAGCAGAAACCAACCTATTCTTCAATTCTTGAAAACTCTTCTCACACTCTTTAGTCCAAACAAACTTTGAGCTCTTTCGTGTCAAACTGGTCAATGGAAGGGCAATCTTAGAAAATCCCTCCACAAAACGTCGATAATATCCGGCTAAACCAAGAAAACTCCTCACCTCAGTCAAATTATTAGGACGTTCCCATTTCATCACTGCCTCTGTCTTTACAGGATCAACATAAATTCCTTCAGCTGAAATCACATGTCCTAAAAATACAACCTTGTCTAGCCAAAACTCACATTTTGAGAACTTAGCATATAATTGTTTATCTCGCAAGGTCTGCAAAATAATCTTCAAATGCTCTACATGCTCATCATGGTTGGAAGAATAAATCAATATATCATCAATAAAGACAATAACAAATCTATCCAAATAAGGATGTAGAATCCTGTTCATCAAATCCATGAAAGCGGCTGGGGCGTTGGTTAAACCAAACGGCATCACTAGAAACTCATAATGACCATAGCGAGTCCTAAATGCAGTCTTTGGCACATCAATATCTCGAATTTTAAGCTGATGATACCCCGAACGCAAATCAATCTTAGAGAATACCTTGGCATCTCGAAGTTGGTCAAACAAATCATCAATACGAGGTAGTGGATACTTGTTGCGAATCGTTACCTTATTCAATTGTCGGTAATCAATACACAATCTCATAGTTCCATCCTTCTTCTTCACAAACAAAACCGGAGCTCCCCATGGTGATGCACTGGGTCTGATGAAACCATTATCAACCAATTCTTGTAATTGCACTTTCAATTCTTTTAACTCGGTTGGGGCCATTCTATAAGGTGCTTGAGAAATAGGAGTTGTACCAGGAAATACCTCGATAGTAAATTCGAATTCTCTGTCTGGCGGTAATCCTGGAAGATCATCTAGAAACACATCTGGAAAATCTCTCACAACAGATATATCCTCAAGTTGAGGCTTACTGATCTGAGTATCAATCACATGAGCTAAATATCCCTGACAACCTTGCTTCAGAAGTCTACGAGCATCAAGAGCAGATATCAAACATGATGGTAAAATTCTCCTCTCTCCTTTAAGAATAATCTCAACATCTCCAGAACTCCTGAATGTAACTTCTTTACGAAAACAGTCAACTGTAGCACGATTCATAGTTAAAAAGTCCATGCCCAAAATAATATCAAAGTCATGAATATCAAGGGGAATTAGATCAGCTTTCAGCTCATGATCATTCATTCGAATCACACAACCCTTGAACACATCATTAGCTAAAAGAGATTTTCCCACCGGTGTAGCTACGACTAACTCATTGTTTAAGGGCTCTAATATCTTATCCGCATATTTAGTAAGTGCATAAGAAATAAATGAATGAGTAGCACCAGAATCAATTAATGCATGAACATTTTTACCAAAAATAGATATCCTACCCATAACAACATCTGGTGACTCCTCAGCCTGCTGCTGTGTCATCGTAAAAACTCTACCTTGGGACTTCGGACGTCCCGCCTGTCCTCTCTGACTGGTAACACCATGGCCTGCAAGATTTGAATGGGTCCCACTCGATGATCCCACATTATCTTTCCTATTCTGATTCTGTCTCGCACCGCTAGCATCAATCTGTGGAGCCATCTGTGATGCACTAACCTCCTGAAATCGAACTGGACAATCCTTCTTCAAATGTCCCATCTGACCACAACGAAAACAACCACCACTACTCTTGAGGCACTCTCCCGCATGAAACTTGCCACACAACTGACACTGCGAAAATCTGGGACCACTACCACAGTCAACCGATCTAGGGGCAAAAGATCTCCGAGAGGGAACCTTCATGTGAGAACGGCCATGTATTGGCTGCCGTACAGAACTCTGGCTATGTCCTGATCCTCCACTAAATCCTGTACTTCGAGACTTAGATTTGAAGCTCCCAGTTTGTGTGACACCTGGCCAAAATCCTTTCTTATCCTTCTTTGACTGTCCACTATAAGTCCCCGTCTGACTGCTACCACCATGAAATAGCATTTGCACTTCCTGATTTTGTCCTTCCAAAAGTGCCATCTCGACTCTTGAGACCGCTTCTACAAGTTCATTGAAACTATGATGCCCATGACCTGTCACCATAGCTCTAATTTCTGTCCTCAGTCCTTCCTCAAACCTCCTGCATTTGTTTGTTTCATCAGCTACAAAATCAATAGCATACTTGGATAATTCCACAAACCTCTTCTGGTACTTAGCTACAGTGTATGATCCCTGTACAAGATTTAAAAACTCCCTTTGTCTGGCCGCACGGTAGCTCGGGGGATAGTATGTCTCATTAAATGCTTCCTTGAACATGGTCCAAGTAATAGTACTAGGATCACGATACCGACCCCGATATGTAGTCCACCAATCTGCCGCAACTCCTTTTAATAAGAAGGAGGCAAGGCGCAACTTAGTAGCATCAGAACATACCATGACATCGAAAATATTCTCCAAGCTCCTCATCCAAACCTCAGCATCTGCTGGATTGCCCGTGCTCTCAAAGTGTTTTGCCCCAAGCTTAATAGCTCTTTCGATGCTATCATCTCTAGCTGGGTTCTATAATACATTTGGTAAGAGAGAGGCAATGGCCGTAGCAATTCTCAAGGGATCATTATTCCCAGGTGCATTCCCTTGATTCTGTTGTACTGGTACATTTCCCTGATTTTGTTGTAATGGGGCTTGGTGGACCGATTCTTCTCCCTGATTTAATCCCCTAACATTTGCTCTTTGGCGAGTATTTTGATTTCGAGGTTGTGGACGTGTCTTACCACCTCCAGCCATCTTGCACCTAAAAATATGCATTACAGGTTGACAAATCAGAAATGAATAGTACAATTTGTAGACCAAATAATCATGTATTGCCCAAACGCTAATAACCATGCTCTGATACCAATTGTCACGACCCGTCCCAGATCACCCTACTGGACCTGAAACGTGACGTGTGCCGATGGCAGGTAACAACTAGATGTTGGACCCACCACCAAGGCAAACTTGACTTTTCTTATCTTTCAGAGTCACCTTTTAAAATAAATTCGATCCCATAAGTATTAATAAAAATTTTGACAGAGTCTCCCCTATATTATTGACATAACCAACCTGTAATTCAACGTCAAATCCTCAACAATCATGCATAATAATCATAAAGACTTCCCAAACCTTCCAAGCATAACATTAATGTAATAAGACAATTGAAATTCTTAGTCAATTCTTTTAATATATATACACATACAACCCCGTATTACATAATCACCGGGTCTATTACCGACAAGGCCACAAAAGAATATCACTGCAAATAACATAAGCCCAAAAGATAACTTCTAAATACTATATCAGAATAGACCATAGAAATGCCTACGTTTAGCTCGTCTGGCGGCGATGTCTCTATCAAAGCTGCTCAAAATCTGTAGCTTTTTCCTATAAGGAAGAGATAGGGAGAAACGTGAGCTTGTAACTCAGTGAGTGGAGTTTATGAAGTAATTCCCTTTATAAATCAATTTTGAAAACATAATTTATTTCATAAACTTTTGCCACTTTAAATCAAATCATACATGCTAAACATAATCATAAGGATCGTGGAATAATCATCTGTGGCATAACTGATAAGCTGTAATATATATAAGAAAATCACACCAAAGGTACCCAACTAAATCATCTAAAATCCGTATCTAGTCATAGGCGCGTATACTACTGAGCACCTCCGTACCCGGCCCAAAGCCCCTCTGGGTACAAAAGTGGGTCCCAAAGACCTCATATATATACACCCTTATACACGGGCCATAGGCCCCCTCCGTGCATAAGAGTGGATCTTAAGATCATCTGAACACGGGCCATGGGCCCCCTCCGTGACAGAGCCTTAAGATCACAAATAATAACCGCTAGTACACGGGCCCAAGGCCCCCTCCGTGCACTAACACAAGAACAGATAATCACAAGGGTACTTTTGATGATTTGGAAACCATACATGCCAACTTAACTAATCAGGCTCGTAAAACATGGTAAAAAGAGTCATCTCGATAAACAATCTTAATTTTAAAACATTTGTTTTGACAATCATGCTAAAATCAAGTAATTTAAAAATTATTTGTAACTTGTAGAAAATCATTGTGAATAACGTAGAAAATTCTTTAAGTTTATTCTCCACTCACTAAATAATTGACAATCCACTAGCTTGGTCGATATATAGCGCCGACTTCCTCGTCACCTCCTGAGATAAAATAAAATCTTCACATCAACATTTAAAATCACCTTAATAGATAATATAGCAAAAGAGCCTCATTCTTGAATTAACTCATTCAACTTATTTTCTCATATTACACCATATTTACCATTTTACTTAGAAACATAAAATCACCTCTAAAGACTAATTAAGTTCTAATATCACTTAAGATTTCAAAATTTGAGCCACATTGATCTAAATCCCAACTTTCCATTTTTACATGCTTACTAGTTTATTTACCCCTCTTCATAACTAAACCAACATTCATCATCAACACCAACAATTCCATTTCTAGCACAAAGTAAACCAAAATACAAGTTTATCTCAACTTAATCACTAGTTTAACCCAATGGCATAAAACCCTAATCTCTAATGCCAAGCATTTATTTCAATAAACTTAATTATATAAGTAGAATCACCAAAATCATCATTCCCACATTCATATATAACTCACATTTAAACTATAATTCAAAAGCCCTAAATTTACACATTATTGAACAATAAATATTTTACCACTTACCTCTTAATGTTAGGAAAATATGGTAGAATAACACCCACACACACTTTGAGTTGGATGGCTCTTCCTTCTTCTTCCTTTCCTTTCTTTTTCTTTTCTTTCTTTTCTCTTTTTTTTTTTTTCTTCTTCTTTCTCCCGGTTTCTGTCTCTCTCGAAGCCTCTGTTGGTCCTTTCCTTTCCTTTATTTTGGCAATTGTTTGGTTTAATAAGTATTATAATAGTTAAGTGTTTAGTTATTGCAAAAAGGTCCCCACTCTTATTTCTTGATTTAATTAAAGTCCTCAACTTATATAAGTTTTAGAAAAATAATCCCAACAAATAAAATAATATAATTTCGTCCTAATTTGACTTTGACTAGTAAAAGTTTGACTAAAAAAAAATAATTGGGTTGTTAAAATAAAACTATTTTTGCACTGGTAAGGTGTTGTCATCTGTACCCTCACAAGCTTCGCCTTAATTGGACTTGCTATTTTATCATACGGTGATGGGCAACAAGAAGTTGGTTTGGTGGTGGATTACCACTTATTTGGGGTGGCTACAGCCTACATTAAAAGGCAAGAAAAAAACCTAGAAAATAATAAGGATGAATAGGTAAATATGGCATGGAAGGGCAAGTGTATTTGGTTAAATAAGAATTGGTGGTGGCTGGTTGGTTTGAGTTTGTAGATGGTTATTGTTGGGTTTTGGTGATAATCTAATCTTTGCACTTCTTTTGGTGGAGTATATGGCTCAGGTTGGTGTTCGCAAGATTTACTGGTTGCTTCTGTTGGGAGTTGAGACTTCAGTCCTCTTAAGCTTGTTTGGAGTATTAAAGTTTTGGTTATAGTAGGTGATCTGGAATTTGTATTGAGTTCATTGGAATACTTTTTGCATTGGAATTTGGTATATGTCAAGTTCATCTGGAATTTGGTTTAGCGTATGTCCAGTTTGTCAGGAATTTGAAGTTGATACATGAATCAAGTTAATTTGGATTTGTTTTTGGAAATCCTCATACTGTTAAGCTGGCTTCATAATGCGGAGTTAGGCTCATGGACGTTTTACGTGTCTCAGCCTACATAGAGGGGAAGTGTAGTTCATACATGAGAAGCCAAACCTTACATTATTCAGTCAGTTTCATAGTTTTGTAGTGATGAGTTCGGCATATGTATTATGACAAGATTGATGTTTGATTGTTCGATGATTAGCAGCAAGCGGAGTTGTTTTTGTTTTCTACTTGACAAGCTCTGAATACCATCTTGAGTCCAATAAGGAGTGCTAGAACTGATAGTTGTTTAGCCTTCTTTATAAAGGGCATTGTAGTCTTCTATTGGTCAAGGTAACATTCTAGGATTTTACAGTTTATAGTCTCTTAGCAATATGTTTCTTATCATTGAATAAAGACTGTGTTAATAACAAGGGTAAAAAGGTGGCAGGGTGGGGACGAAGGAGAGATCAAGTGTAGCCACTAGTCTCACCTAGATATATGGCACTGCGCATCTGCAGTTTTCTGCCAGATGAAAATATATTCTTGTTGGCCCCCAGGACACATCTTCCAGCGGTGAAAGGGAAGATGGTTTAAAGACCAGCCTCGCTTGGTCAGGGGTTCGAATCCGACCCTTGCCAAGTTAAAAGGTAAGTCCTCACCTTGCATTCTGGGAGGCTTAACTTATGATTTACATCATTCACTAAGTTTCAGGGCACGGCATGGCAGGTGAGGGTCCCTAAGGTTGGGGTTCAACCTTTTTTTAAAATATCTTCTTGCTGAGCTAAAAAGTTCCAACATAATTTTTGGGTGAATTCTTCGAATGGAGTTGACATGCTTCCTTTCTTTGATCCAGTGGAACTTCTTTCCTTCCTGCTTCTAGGGGAAGTCAAAACAAAATAACCTCCTGGCTTGAGTACTTGGTCAACCTCAATAAGAAATATCCCATCTGATGGATGAAAACATTATTAGTAAAATGAAAAATACAGGTCCAAAAATGAGTTTTTTCTAGGTCTGTGAAGCATGGACATTTCCCTAGGGTGGAGCTTCAGTGCCAAACGCTCATCAGACAAACATGCTGGGACACATTCTCAACACACCTCAAACACGTGTCCTACATCTTATATAAAACCCCAACTTGTTAAGGAGATGGCAAACCTATTTTCTGAATTCTGGAATTTAATGTTAGGGCATAATTTAAATATATAAAAAAGTCAAAACTATGTGAGAAGAATTGTACAAACTTCGTTTAGAGAAAAGTTACAAGAATATTAGGCTGGCCAATATAGAAACTATCTACAGGATTAAGAAGTTAATGGCAAATTTATGTTTCTATAGTCCCCAATTTATCAAAATCAAACTAAATTAAATTAACACCACTTAAAATCTAATATTCTATATTACTAGTATATATAAACTTGATTACTAATTACAAGGAAATATTTCTCATTCCCTTCCCCCTCCATATATGCAAGTGTGCATGTTTATTTGATGGACACGTGTAAGTTTCTGTGTCAAAATCAAGGATGCTGCTCAGTGGAAAGTATTCAAGAGTATTGAAGATTAGAAAATGGGTATATCTATTATCTTAATTTAAAATGAGTACAAAAGAGTAGTATAAATAGAACTACAAACTATACATAATTTGCTAACTAGTCCCTAATTATTCTAGACTATAATATTGGTATATACATTTCAATACTCTCCCTTAAGTTGGAGTATAGATGTTAATCATGCCCAACTTGCTACAAATATGATTGATTCGAACCCCATTAAGAGCTTTTGTAAAGATATCTCCTAATTGTTCTCCAGTCTTCACATATCTCATAGATATCAAATTTTGTTGAACCTTCTCACGGACAAAATGACAGTCGATCTCAATATGCTTGGTTCGTTCATGAAACACAGGATTAGAAGCAATATGAAGAGCAGCTTGGTTATCACACCACAATGTTGCTGGTACTGATACCTTAAAACCAACTTCACTCAAGAGTTGATGTATCCACGTTATTTCACATACTGATTGTGTCATGGCTCTATATTCAGATTCTGCACTTGAGCGGGACACAACATTCTGCTTCTTACTCTTCCATGGAACCAGATTTCCTCCAACAAATACACAATAACCTGTAGTGGATCTTCTATCTATTGTGGAACCTGCCCAATCTGCATCTAAGAAACACTCGATGTGATTATGCCCATGATTTGCATACAGTATACCCCGTCCAGGAGCTCCCTTTAAATAACACAGAATTTGCTCTAAAGCTGCCCAGTGGTGAACTGTTGGAGATTACATGAATTGACTTAAAATACTAACATGATATGCAATATTAGGACGAGTCACGGTGAGATAATTTAACTTCCCAACCAATCTTCTATATTTTTCAGGATCTTCAAATAAGTCTCTATCTTTTGTAAGTTGAGAATTAGGAATCATTGGTGCACGGCAAGGCTTAGCTCCCGATTTTCCTGTCTCGGTTAATAAGTCAAGCACATATTTTCTCTGGGATAAAAAGATGCATTTCTTGTTCCTTGTTACTTCCACTCCCAATAAATATTTTAATAACCCCAAGTCTTTTGTGTGAAATTGAGTATGGAAGAAAGATTTAAGAGATGAAATATCAATATTATCATTCCCTATAATCACAATATCATCCACATATACAACTAAGAGAATTATGCCAGATTCAGATTGTCTATAAAATACCGAGTGATCAGACTTGCTCTTTTTTAGCCCAAACTTTTCAACTGCCTGACTGAGTTTTCCAAACCACGCACGAGGGCTCTATTTCAGCCCATATAGTGACTTCCGAAGATAACAGACCTTATCAGACTCCCCCTGAGCAACAAAACCAGGTGGTTGCTCCATATAGATCTCTTCCTATAGATCACCATGGAGAAATGCATTTTTGATATCTAATTGATGGACTGACCAATCATGAGTAGCTGCCAAAGATAAGAATAAGCGAACACATGTCAGTTTAGAAACAGGGGAAAATGTGTCAGAATAATCCACTCCATAGGTTTGAGCATATCCTTTAGCCACAAGACGAGCCTTATCAGACTCCCCCTGAGCAACAAAACCAAGTGGTTGCTCCATATAGACCTCTTCCTGTAGATCACCATGGAGAAATGCATTTTTGATTTCTAGTTGATGGACTGGCCAATCATGAGTAGTTGCTAAAGATAAGACAAAACGTAGCATACACAAATATGCAAAGACAAAAGAACTAATGAATGAACTAAGCTAAAATTACTAAAATAAAAATAAAGATAAAGTGATAAAAAGTCCAAATTAGTGAAAATAATCTAAAACTAAATTTAAACTATAGTCCATAGAAACGGTGCCAAAAACTTTTTGCTAACTACCTTAATCAGAACTAAGGAAACTTGAATTTGAGAATGTTTAATAAACTAAATTAAACTATGAAAGCAAAAAAGAAATGAATTTAATAAACGTATGATAAAAACATGTTAGAATTGTGAATCCATTTAACCTCCACCGTCCATGTCTTGAATTAAACATTTGACCACAATTTATGGTGTTTTGAAAATTCATATTCCTAATATTATTAAAATCCTCTTTCGAATGGAGAATTAAAACCTTTTTCTGCATGGAATTTGACTATATTTCTATGAAAAATCCGATCATGTAGGAAAGCATTAAAAGATTTGTTAACATTTTAGGATTACATAAATTATAGGGGTATATTTATATCCCCTATCGAACCTTGTGTCAATTTATTCAAGTCTAGTGAATTCATAATCTTTTGAACTTAGAAGCATCACATATATCATAATATTATGTGTCCAAAATTAAAATAAATTACTCAAACTCATAAATTGAGTGAATTAAATAACAAATCAGTACATGGAATCCGGAATATAAAATATCATCACAATCCTAACAATAAAATCTAGCCTAGAGACATGATCGAATATAAATCACAAGAGATATGAAAGGATGTCACCCCGTTCATGTTTTTGATCCTTGGTCTTCAATCTTGCTTTTGGCTTTGCATGGATTCCACGACAATTGGACAGCTTTTTGACGTGAAAATTGACAAAGTGGGAACCCCAAAAAGTGCCTCAAGTCAGGTATATATATAGGCTTAGTCGTAACCTAGGTCAAAAAGAGGAGAAAACCACTAAAAAACACAACAAAGCCCAGCTGCGCGGCCTAGAATTTAACCACACGACCACGCAGTACAATTTCACACCATCGCGCTATTGTGTCAATTTCGACTTTGTTTGATTATGATCAAGTCATGCAACCGCACAGTATAATTTCGTACGATTGCGAGGTTGTGCGGCTGACGTGCAATTTCATCTTTTGAATTCCTTTAAGTTGGTCCTCATCATTTTATTGCACCACAAGTCCTCTATCTTCCAATTGATACAATCGAGGCCCAGAACTTCGAATTTCTTCAAATTTGATTCTTTCTTCAACTTTTCTTCCAATTTGCATCTTGATTTACATCATCAACTCTTCATTTGCACAATTTGGTTCCTTTATCATCCAATTGGCTTGATTTTGGCTTCAATTCCTTTGTTTTCTCGATCTTGGAATATTTCTAAAATATAAACAAATAATAGTAAATATTATCAAATGAACATATAAAATCCTACTTTTAGGATAGAAATAAGTGCATAAAATACACTTATCACTAGCTATCCATATCAATCATCTATGACATGGTATCAATTGATTTGTCATCTTAATATGACAATTACGATGATATATCACTTAAAATCATTTAACTGTCACATCTATGCTTATATATAAACAATATTATGACTGCTACCGTTACATTTGTTTAAATTATAGATGATCATTGTTCTATGTGATAGATAAAGTTTCTGACTCATCCCAGATCACCCTACTAGACTCAAAACATGACGTGTGTCAATGGAGGTTCCATGTATATGCTGGACTTATTGGTAAAAATATTAATGCGCATAATTATATTCTAATACCTTTTACTTGCATAAGATTCGATAGAATTTCGACTTACCAAATTGAATACATAAAGTAGAAATAAAAAATGCTTGAATATGATTTTGGTCGAGGCAAGAGTTTGACTCTTTGTCATTAAGATGATAATGCCCTGAGAGGGTGTTAACGGTTATCTGACATTCGTCTCTCAAGATATAATGACCACGTCCCGCAATAGAAGTACTCTAAATTATGTAGACCAACGAGCCTTCTTGATGTTTCGAACTCTCTTTATATAAAACTCGACTCCAAATAAATGTAAAATTTATTTCTAAGTGAATATGCATCAACATGATAATGCAAGAATGAAAAATGAATGAATTATATAAAATCCAAACGTATGGGCTATATATATATATATATATAGTTGTTGGAAAGTTATGTCTCAAAAGACACAACACTTGAAATTTGTCCTATTGAAAAATAGCATATTCAAAAGTCACAATCTTTCATATGAAGAGACACATCTTTTCATTCAAATTAATTCTACAATATTTCATAATATTCTATTAAGTTTCCAATATTGTCATGAGTTTAAGTGGTTCAAATTTTCATTTACCGACTTATGGTTTTCACTTAAATAATCACATAAATTGGTCAAAACCAATTTTAAATACAAAGTTCCAACATGGCTCACCACGAAGGCAAACTTGACTGTTATTATCTTTCAAAATCTCTTCTAAAATAAAATTGGTCGACTCCAAATAAATGCAAAATTTATTTCTAAGTGAATATGCATCAACATGATAATGCAAGAATTAAAAATGAATGAATTATATAAAATTCAAACGTATGGGCTATATATATAGTTGTTGGAAAGTTGTGTTTCAAAAGACACAACACTTAAATTTGTTTGTAAAATAAAGAGATGCACCTATTGAAAAATAGCATATTCAAAAGTCACAATCTTTCATATGAAGAGGCACATCTTTTCATTTAAATTAATTCTATAATATTTCATAATATTCTATTACGTTTCCAATATTGTCATGAGTTTAAGCGGTTCAAATTTTCATTTACCGACTTATGGTTTTCACTTAAATAATCACATAAATTGGTCAAAACCAATTTTATATACAAAGTTCCAACATGACTCACCACGAAGGCAAACTAGTATTTTCTTATCTTTCAAAATCTCTTCTAAAATAAAATTGATCCCGAATGAATTTATAAAAATTTTAACAGAGTTTCCCTTATAAATGGATTAAAACAACATGAAAAAAAGAAAAAAAAACACCTATCTTCTCATAAATATTGGAAACTAATTGTATGTAATAAACTGTACCTTTTAATATAATTAACAATACAACCCAAACAAATATAAGATTATGAAAATGACGTGAACGCATAAGCTTAAATAATTAATCTAATAAATTATACAATTACATCATGTTTGTGACTTGACTTGACAGATTAACATGCTTCAAATACTTCTTAACTCAAATTCACTTGCATTTTATAAGAAAGTATGGGGAAGATACGTAAGCGTATAACTTGGTGAGTGGATAATTCGAAATTAAATATAATTTTCTCATAAACTCATATTCATTAAAAGATCATAATTATTCTAAGAACTGTAGAAATTTCTAAATTTTGATAATTAATTTTATGACCGAAATATGATGGAATATTAAATTTTTTTATTCTTTATTCTAAATAAGCAATTGTAATGTCTTATAAGTAATCTGATATCAATAAAAATCTAAGTAATGAATGAATATAATTAATCTAATATCAATAAAAATCTGAGTAACCATCAATTCATCATACTACAAGCTAAAATCTAATAAGTTGTAATAATGTGAAATCTGATAACTAAATTCTATAACATAAAATCGGATAAAATGTAATAATATTGAAAGCCATAACAAAATATACTTATTGAATAGCCTTACTCATGTACAGAGTAATCTCACGAAAGCTGATAATCTATAATTTATGTCATATGCGAATGACTGCCCCAAAAGCTAAAGCTCCTTGGTACACGCTCCAAAGCCTATATGTGTACAAGAGTGGGCCCCAATGACCTCTAATATATAATTTGATGATCTTATCATACATTGTGGAAAAATATTCACATCGGTGCAAAATGATAAAATCACTATATATGGTCATACACTATGAAAACGAATTATCATCAATGCAAAGCGGGTAAATCTTGGTGGTTTTTAAAATAATCTAAATACACTGAAATATTCAATACTGATATATAATGTCAATGAAATCCTTTAACTGAACTGACTCTATCTTTAAAAAAAGCTTTTTATTAATAAAACTTCACTTTCATCTTAAAATCATACAATAAACTTAATATTTAAAAATAATCAAGTTCTGTAATTTATATAATTCAATACAAGCACTTTAATAAATAAACATTTCATAACTGTTTTAAAGTTAAGATAATTTTAAAAGTGCTTATTTTCTTAAAAACAAAACAAAATAATCCATATATGCTCAATTGAACTAATCAGGTCGAAGTAACATAATAATAGAAGAATCATGCTAAAACAAGTGTAATTATAAAACATTTACTTTGATAATCAATCTTATCTTATACTATTTTTTTTTTTAGAAAATCCCATAGGAGCTTTGGTGTCGTTTTTATGGTTCCACCTCTACTCTTTGGGGGGGTTAGGATACCCTTACCATTTTATTGAAGAAAAAAATTACACTTCAAAGGAGAGGGACGTTCAACCGTACCTCCAAGAAGAATGCCTAATTACACGAGAAAAATCTAAAGCCAACTAGGATGATGCAATGATGCTAATATAGAGTACTACTACGTATTAACACCTTACAAAATTAAAACAACACAATGAAAACAAGGAGTTACTAACTCCTTTACAAACTCACAACCACCCTACCTCTATGCAAACAAGACCTGAAACTAAAATACTTAGTTATCTGATTCTAATGGAAGGCAATCCGATTTTGTCAAGCCGAATCATACCTTTAACAGTTCCAACCAATTCCTCTTCATGCATCATTCTGAATCTTCTTTCTTTATGTCCCAAAGCTGCCACCCAATCTGCAACTCCATTTCCCTCCCTCCATATATGCGTTAAAGTCACCTTTCGTCGTATCATTCTGCTTTTTATTGCTTCCAAATAGTATTGTATATTCCATGCTCCTTTCATAGTTGCATTACATAGTGATAAAACCTCCATAGAATCAACTTCAATCCAGATGTTTTGATATCCAAACTCTTCACAGATTTTTAGGCCCATGTCTAGAGCTCTTATCTCAGCTTCCATAATGTTGATATTTCCACAATAGCCCCATAGAACCTTACCAAGATGATTTCAAGCAACTCCACCACCGAAGCTTGTCTATCATTTTTAACAGCCCCATCAATATTGAGCTTAATCCAACCTTCAATTGATTTATTCCATCTAACCACCTCAATCCTGTTTTGTTTCATCTGATGTGTCCAACTATTACTTGAATTCACAAGGCTGAAATAATATGAAGTGTTCTGGCTATGATTCTATGAGTACACATTCTCAATTCATTATATTTAGCAACATTACGATCAATCCAAATAAACCATAAGAAAATAATCCTCCATACATCCTTAGCAATTCTACCATCAACAAAGAGGTGATTTATAGTTTCTTCTCCCCTGCAGCATAGACATTTAGACGTCAATTGAATTTTGAATATGCTTTGTATAATTTTGTCCACCGAGATGTTATTATCCCATAGTCTCCAAACATAATTATAAAGAATTTTCGAGTTTCCCTCTCTAAATTGCTCCATACAACTTTTAGAGGTAAATTCTCCCATAGAACTAAGTTTCCAATATAGCTGATCTTCTGCCTGATTCAGAGGGATGGAGAGGATTTCCTAAAAAATATCATTTTGAAGAGTTCTATTCTACTGGTTAATATCCCATGCATTACCATTGGCCATTTTATACTCCATCACATGCTTATGTATAACAATATTAGGAGATATTCTACCAATCAATGAACCATATCTGAGCCACTGATCAAATTCAAAATTAACTCTGCCTTTTCCAATTTTCCAGAACAAATGCGGTTCTACATATTTCCTCACCTGTATCATTCTTTTCCAAAGAGGAGAATCACTACCTCTATTCTGCACTTGTGATTCATGAATGTCTTGAAAATACTTAGATTTCATAACCTAACTACATAACATTTCCTATTTTCTGAACTTCCGCCACATTTTACAATCAAAAGAGAGACTAACATCTTTAATAGATTTGCAACCTAATCCTCCTTCTTCATAAGGGTAACACAATTTATCCCACGACTTCCAATGTATATGTTTAGCTTGATTAGAGTCTCCCCATATGTAAGCGTTAAACATCGTGGAAATTTTATTGATTATTTCCTTTGGAGGATTCCTTTGGAGGATCCAATACTTGAAGCAAATGGAGTGGCATAGACGCTAACACATGTGTTAATGAGCACCATTCTCCCTCCAGCTGTGATCCATTACTGCTCCCATCTTGTGAATTTTTTCTACATTTTAGATAAAAGCTCCTCAAATAGAAAACTTTTTTTATGTCCTTTGTATGAAGGAACCCCCAAGTAAGTAATAGGCAATTCCTGGCTTGGGAAACTAGTGGCAACACTGACAATTTGCTTGTGCTGAAGCTTAGTAACAATAAAGGAGCTTTTATGCTAATTGATAGCTTGGCCGGATCCTTTAACATATTTCTCCAAAAACTCCATTATGCACTTAAGATTTTGCTTTTTTCCATTGGTAAAAATCACAATATCTTCGGAAAATGATAGATGGGATAGAGGAACAAGTCCTCCATAATCAAGATCCAACCCTGGATGTCTTGTGAACAGTCTATCTAATCCCCTAGATAGAGTTTCATCCATGATACACTAGTACAAAAATCACCAAAAAAAATGAAGAATATACGTCGGTTTTTAGTAAAACCGACGCCTATAAAAGGACGGTGGCATTTTTGTAAATATAATTAAAGAATGGGCGTCGGTTATAATATTACAACCGACGTGTAAAATTTAAACCTAGAGAATACGCGTCGGTTCCTCAAGAACCGACGCGTAAAACCGGAGATACGCGTCGGTTTTTGAAGAACCGACGCGTATTCTTTAGAAAAAAAAAAAAAAAATTTTTTTTTTTTTTTTTTTTTTTAACTTTAGGCGTCGGTTGTAATATTACAACCGACGCCTAAAAAAAAAAAATAAATAAATAAAAATAAATAAATAAATAAATTTGCCTTTAGGCGTCGGTTGTAATATTACAACCGACGCCTAAAGTCATTACTTTAGGCGTCGGTTGTAATATTACAACCGACGCCCATTCTCCGATTTCCAGCGTCGGTTCTTAAAGAACCGACGCGTATTCCTTTATTTACTTATGCGCAGAAAACTCAGATCATCTCTATTTTTTTCACTACTCGATCTCTTCCCGCCTCTCTCTTTATTTTTCTCTCACTCGAACCACCGCACTATGACGCCGCCACCACCACCATTCCTCCATTTTCCGGCAACGTTCATCACCACATTCCTCCCCTCGCTCTTTATCTCTTCCTCTCCCCGAATCACCGGAGTTGCACCTCCACCACCGCCGCGCACCTCCACCATCTCGTAAGAGACCCACCTCCCTCTTTATATATGTGTGTTTTTATTTATGTATATATATAATGTATGTAAATATATGTGATAATATTTATGCATGTATAATGTATGTAAATAATATGTATATATATGTATTATATATAATGTATATAAATGTATATATGTTTATATATATATATATATATATGAGTATTTATATTATAGATGTGTTTGTATATATGTATGGGTGTTTCAACTAGTTATTGATTTAATTTTGTATTGTTGATTTTTAGTTATTAGATGGATAAATTGCAATATTTGAATTATTGAATTTCTATATTGCAGCTGAATGGATGAAAGAAATGTGATGCTACCCCTGCAAGCAAAAAAAAAAAAAAAAAAAAAAACTTTAGGCGTCGGTTGTAATATTACAACCGACGCCTAAAGTCAAAAAAAAAAAAAAAAAAAAAGACTTTAGGCGTCGGTTCTACATTTAGAACCGACGCCCAAAGTTAATTTTTTTGTTTTTTTGTTTTTTTTTTTTTTTTACTTTAGGCGTCGGTTCTAAATTAGAACCGACGCCCAAAACTGACTTTGGGCCTAAAGTCGAGACTTTGCGCGTCTGCTTCATAGACGTCGCCGCTACAACCGACGCGTATTCCGTTTTCCAACCGACGCGTATTCCTGTTTCTGTACTAGTGATAATGAATAAAGCCAGGGATATAGGATCACCTTGTCGAAGTCTCCTACTAGTTTTAAAAAAACCTTTTAGTCCACCGTTGATCATAATTGAAAATTTTGGGCTGCTAATACATTTGTATATTTTTTCAGCCCATGCTTCATCAAAGCCAAACTTATACAGAACTTCTTGCAAGAAATTCCAATCCACTCTATCATATTCTTTTGCCATATCAATCTTTAGCATGAAGTTTCCACCCCTAATTTTTGTGTCCAGTCGATAAGTCAATTCTTGAGCTAATAAAATGTAATCAGATATACCCCTTCCAGGTGTAAAACCACTTTGGTGAAATAATCCTTGGTAAGACTTTATTCAACTTAGCAGATAGAATTTTGGTAAGGATTTTGCTTATCATGTTGCATAAGCTAATAGGTCGAAAGTCCTTACAATGGAAATCCTGCTCTTTCTTCGGGATTAGGGCAATAAAGGTAGCAGCTACTTCATCCAGTATGATTTTTCCATTATGAAAGTCAGTAACTGCATCATTAAGATCATTCTTAATGATTTCCCAACATGATTGGTAATATGCACCTCCAAATCCATCAGGACCAGACGCACTTTCTCTACAAACTGAAAAAAAAAGTTCCTTAATCTCTTCCAAAGTCAGGACTTTATTCAGCTCCTTGTTATCTTCATAATTTATAAGTTTAGGAATCGGTTCCAAAAGTTCTCCATATTCTTCAGTATGTTCCTTCGTGAGGATCATGCTAAAATAATCAAAGACAGATCTTTGGATTTCCTCGGTATCATGCAATGTTTCTCCCTCCTCTATACAAATTTTTGATATTCTTCTCTTGCACCTATACTTCTTCACAACAGCATGGAGAAATCTAGTATTTCTGTCCCCATTACATATCCATTTTATCCCAGATTTCTGCTTCTAAAACGTTTCTTCTCTGCTTAGCATCAGATTGACATCAGCATAAGCTTTATTCATTTCAGCTCTTGATTACGGAGTTTTGTTACTATCAAATTCCTTCTCTTTTCTTAATGCTTCTTGCTCAGCTTTATCCAACTTCTCAAAAATATTTCCAAATTTTACTATATTCCAGGTGATTAGCTCCTTTTTCAATCGTTTGAGCTTATAAACAAAACCAAACATTCCTCTAGAGTAAGGAGATAACGGCTTGTTCCAACTTGACTCCACCATCTTATTAAAATCTTCATTGTGAACAGCACATGTTTTGAAATCAAAGGAAGATATGATTTTTGTCACTATATCACCACACTTTATTATCATAGGACAATGATCAGATGGATCTCTATTAAGACATAGAGTTTTAGATTCTTCAAATTTTTCCATCCATATAGAGTTAACCAATACTCTATCCAATTTCTCCCACATATTTCCATTAGTCCAAGTGAATTGAGTGTTCTCCATTCATATTTCATCAACTCTGCACTTAATCAAAAATTCATTGAATTCCTCCATAGATTTAGTATTAGGTTGGCTACCCCCATCTCTTTCCTCCTTGCTCAAAATGGCATTAAAGTCGCCTCCAATCAACCAAGGTTTATCAAGATTCTCTGAAAGTTGTAATAAATCACACCATGGTTTTCTTCTAAGTTGCACAGAACATTTGGCATAGACAGCAGAAACAAAAACATCTTCACCTTTCCAATCGGTTTGAGCTGTAAGCACTTGCTCTTTATCTTCAATAATCTTGCATCTCATATCCTTCTTCCAGAAAGCCCAAACTTAACCGTTATTATTAGAATAGCAATGGTCATATTCTAATCTCCTTTGAAACTCCTGAATCTTATTTTTATCCACAAGTGGTTCAGCAACAAAAATCAACCCCACATTGTGCATTTTACTGATACTTTTAAGCCTCTTTAAGGAATTAATATTCCCCTAATATTCCAAATCATAATAGAATTCAACATGAGTTTATTTATTATTCCTGCCTCCCTTTCTTCTTTGCTGCCTGAGCTTCTTAGGACTTTGAATCTTTGGTGTTGCTTGAGATACAATAACCTCCTTCTCCTTAGTAACTCTATCAACCTTCTAATTTGACTCCAAGTTCAATTTAGGACATGAATTACTTCTATATATCTGTTTACCAGTCTGCACATTAGCATCACCCTCTAGTTGAATAATATCAAATTCTCCCAGATCTATTTCTAAATGCTTAACTAGAATGATTTTCTCCTCATGGTCAGCCTCATGTAGTTTAAAATCTCTATTGATTCCCATCAAATCAATATCATCTTCAGCATCTTTTAGACAATCAAAGCTTCCATTGCACAAAGCTTAAAGGTCTTCGTCAAGATTTTGAGTATTAATCATTTCTCCTTCCTCTCCACATTGTCCCTGCTCCAATTCATTCCTTGTCTCCCCATTATCAATATCAACCACAATATTTATTCCTTGCATATTCCTAAATTTTGGCTCCTCTTCAGTATTACGAATTTCATTACTATTTTTACTCAAAATTTTTGGAATCAATTGTTCCACAATATCAATTGTATTAGTTAAATTAATCAAATCATCCTTACCTTCAATATTTTCTACACCTGATGGTTCTCCCATTTCTAACTGTTTTGCTGGTTATTTATTCAAATCCCCTTCCCTTTCTCTTCTATGGTTATTTCACTTTTGTTTTCAATTGCAGTTGACTTCTTCTTCTAATCCTTTTTCATATCTATGCCCACACTCTTTTTCCAAGTACATTGATTTATATCATGCCCTAGATGTTTGCAAAATTGACAATACTTGGGGATTCCTTCATATATAATATTCTGCCAAATAGCAAAGGAATCATTTCCAATTCGGATTTTGTCTAATCTTGGCCTTTTAATATCCATTTCAACCCATATTCTAGCCAAATTAGTCCTAGATCTCAACGCAGTAGCTTCATCTAGTTTCAGTGGTTTTCCAATAGCAGAAGCTATTGAAAACAAAATCGCCTTATCATTAAAAACAAGAGGGAGCTTGGGTAATGCAATCCATACCGGAACAATAAACGATTCAATTGAGGGATTGAAATCATAAGTGTATTTCAATGTTCTCATCGGTGATCCTCTGATGTACCAAATTGAATTTTGAAATACTCTATAGTAATCCTCCTCATCCTGAAAATTGATGATAATATGCTTACTGTCCAAATTTGCAATCGAGAATTCTCCTTTGAGCCTCAGCACTTTAAATTCTTGATAGATGATTTGATTCGATGGTTTTCTGATGAGAAATTTTCCCCACCAGTGCCAGTTTAAACCATTCAGACAATTTTCCTATTTCCTCATTTGTCATAGGGATTAGAAGCTTATTACCATACCTGACTGCATCCCTTACACAGACATTCTCGGATTTTCATATCTTATACTCATGCTAAAATCAAGAAATTCCAAAATCATTTGTAACATATAGAAAATCAATATAATAGAAATACTGGAATAACATAAAAACTTTTAATTAGTTTTTAAAAGAAATAAGTTTTCCATTCGTAAAGTTATTGATTAGAATCTATTTGGGTCAATAAGCTTGGTCCAATCTCCATTTCATCTCCTAAAATAATAATATAAATCTCTTGTGTATTATAAACAATCATATCAAACCATTATAAATCGGCTAATATCATTTATAACTAAATTCCTTCTCCTTTAAATTTGGCTCATTTAAAATATAATTTCACTTAATATTTGAATTACTCTACATTCATGACTCGTTAATACTAGCTTTTCCAACTGTCCCAACGAGAGTTAACAAGGTTTTCATGTCAATAATCATCCTCATTTCTCATTTTGTTGCAATCCTTCTGCTTGGGCCTTTTAATATTTTGTTGTTTTTGTTGGTCCAATGTATTTTGTTATAGGTTTGGGCCTTTAGCCTATTGTATTGTAGCTTTAATACCAGTTTTAGCTGAGGAACGTACCACAAGAAAATTTTTAGCAATCAGAATTGCCTTTCCCTGGTGTTTTCTTCCGTGTTCCTTTCATCTGGTATCAGAGCTCGATATAGCAGGACGATGGCGGACGGGACTAGAGCACAAGAACAGAATTGAATAGAAGAATCTGTTAAGCAGTTGAGAGAGACGACTGAGAAACAAGCAGTGACTCTGTCATATTTGTCAAAAATGGTAGCGGCTGTGAGTTTGAAATTTGATCAGATGTCAGTGAGAAATTGTAACGACCCAGGTCCCACTTAACGCGCCGTCCCGGCTGTTAGATTACGGCGTATTGTCCCCACTTTACCAACACGAGTCTTTTTAGCATGCTTTATCCTCACTCACACGCTCCCTGAGAAAACTTCCCAAGAGTTCACCCATTCCAGAATTGCTCCAAGCCAAGCACACTTAACTTTGGAATTTCTAACAATGGACTTTCGAAAAAGAAGGCGCACCTTGTTGGTATGAGTAGTACCTATCATTTCTTTTAAGCTTTCTTAGTCGGGGTATTATAATCACCCCCTATTAGACTCACGACGTCCTCGTCGCGGTTAACCCATCTGAGGATCTGTTGTCAGACGTTGGGATTCTAGAGGTGGCACCCGCCCTATGGTGTAGCACTTAGTTCCCGATTTTTGACTGGCGGTAGGCTCTGATATCATTTGTAACGACCTGGGTCCCACTTAACGGGCTGTCCCGGTCGTTAGATAATGGCGTACTGTCCCCACTGTACCAACACGAGTTTTAGCATGCTTTATCCTCACTTGCACGCTCCCCGAGAAAACTTCCCAGGAGGACACCCATTCCAGAATTTCTCTAAGCCAAACACGCTTAATTGTGGAGTTTTTAATGATGGACTTTTGAAAAAGAAGGTGCACATTGTTGGTATGAGTAGTACCTATCATTTCTTTTAAGCTTTCTTAGTCGGGGTATTACAGAAAAGGCGAACCCCTCAACGTCTGCTCTAACGAGATGGGTCGGAACAACAACTCTAATGAGGGGGGATCAAACAATTGCTCATCGAACGATAGGAACCCTATTCAAACTCGATTTTCTAAAGTAAATTTCCCCAAGTTCGAAGGTGAAAATCCCAGCTGTTGGATATATATGTGCAATCGATTTTTTCTATTAATGAAGTTAGAGATGTGGACAAGCTAGGAATGTCAACTATTCATTTAGAGGGACGGGCACTGGATTGGTTTCATGGATATGAGGCAGCTAATAGGAATATCCTTTGGGAAAAATTATCAACAGATGTGGTATCTCGATTTGGTCCCAGCGTCTATGATAGTCCAATTGGGGAATTAACCAAGTTGAAGCAAATCTCTGATGTTAAGGTCTATCAAGAACAGTTTGAGGTCTTGATGGCTAGAACAAATGGGCTGACAGATGAATTCTTTGTACAATGTTACATCAGTGGCCTCAAGGATGCAATCAAAAACCAACAATGTTTAAGCCGACCACTTTAACACAAGCAATAGGATTAGCTTTTTTACAAGAAGGGACAATGGAGGCCATTATTAAGGAGGCCAAGGGTTCTAATAAAATGGGCATGAGTCCAATAAATCCTTCAACAGCCAAAAGTCAATAAATGGTGCCAATGTCTAACTTTAAGAAGTGATTTTAATGCTCGAAAAAAAAAATGTGCTAAAGGAAAACAAGAGAAAAAAAATATGACACACAAATTGCTTTCAATAGTTTATTATGCACACGCATAATACAAACACAGCTCCAACCTGTATGTTTACCTTTTTATCTATACATAAACAAATAATTATGATGAATAATTGATGCAACTAATTTCATAGGTCAAAATCCCCAAATGGTTAATAGCTGAAATATAATAACAATTTTTTTTTTTTTTTGTTGTTAACAATATTGCCATCTTAGCAATATCTTAAGAGTTCAAATTTCATTTTTCTTATGGGAAACCAAACCAAAAATGAAACTATAAAAAGGAAAAAAATTACTAGAGTCAACATGTCACAAGATAAAAATGCTTTCCCTTTGGCTTGACGAGCTGAAGATCTGCGCATAGTCAAATTGGTATCAAAGAGAGTATTCATTTAGGCTAGGCTGCCTGTAACGACTCGGGTCCTACTTAACGGGCTGTTCTGGTCGTTAGATGAAGGGGTACTGTCCTCACTGTATCAACACGAGTCTTTTCAGCAAGTTTTGTCCTTACTCACACGCTCCCCGAGAAAACTTCCTAGGAGGTCACTCATTCCAGAATTGCTCCAAACCAAGCACGTTTAACTTTGGAGTTTCTAACAATGGACTTCCGGAAAAGAAGGTGCACCTTGTTGGTATGAGTAGTACCTATCATTTGTTTTAAGCTTTCTTAGTCAGAGTATTACAATCACCCCTGTTAGACTCTCGAAGTCCTCATCGCGCTAAACCCATCTGAGGATCAGTTACCAGGCGTCGGGATTCTAGAGGTGGCTCCCGTGCTATGGCGTAGCACTTAATTCCCGATTTTCGGCTGGAGTCTGATCTCTGATACCATTTGTAACGACCCGGGTTCCACTTAACGGGTTGTCCTGGCCGTTAGATGAAGGCGTACTGTCCCCACTGTATCAACACGAGTCTTTTCAGGATACTTTGTCCTCACTCGCACGCTACCCGAGAAAACTTTCCAGAAAGTCACCCATCTAGAATTGCTCCAAGCCAAGTACGCTTAACTGTGGAGTTTCTAACGATGAACTTCCAGAAAAGAAAGTGCACCTTGTTGGTATGAGTAGTACCTTTCATTTCTTTTAAGCTTTCTTAATCAGGGTACTAGAATTTTACACGATTTGTTTCCACATTTAAGTAAAGGAAAATTAACATGCCTAGGTTTAAGATTTTGAATTTGGGGTGTTGCATTTTGTGGTATCAGAGATGTTTATATATTGTTAAAAGTAACAATATATAAATATCATGAAAAATTAGAATTTAAATCACTTGCACAAAATGTATCTTAAATGATACCAAACTGTAACACCCCAAATTTTTAAAGAATTGAAGGCTCGAAGCGTTACCAAATTCGTAATTTTTATTTATTTGTTCTAAATAATGCAGAATATAACACGATTTTATAAAACGTGATTTTCGGGAAAATAAATATTTACCTTTGTAAATTTAAAGAAAACATTAATAATTAAACACACTTTAAAGAAATCAACATCTCATAACATTCAAATAACATGATTTAACATTGACTTAAAGAAATATAATATAAATAAGGCACAAAGGTCATTAGCTAAATAATATTCCAAAAATAAAAATAGAAAATACTTAAAATATCGTTGACATAAATAATGATAAATCTAGAAATTTATATTTGATCTTTTTACTTGGCATCCCATAGGCACCCACTCTTCTAATCTTCCATGCGTCCAATACGAACCATATTAATTTGAAATTTTTAAAGTAAGAGTGAGTATTAAAAATACACAGTAACATACGTGCAAATTCTAATTCGTCATAATATAAATATAAATCATACCAAACATTTTTCATCGTTTAGAGCAGCTAACCGCGATAACAACTAACTCATGGAATTACTTAAAAATTCTCACATCGATCCCGAAGGATTTAACATAGCATAGACCTGAAGGTATTAAGGCATTAAAAGTAACATTATATAAATATCATGAAAAATTAGAATTTAAATCACTTGCATATAATGTATCTTTAATTAATATTTTAAAAGAATTTTTGCTATAAAATCAACTGGCTTTCCCCACTGTCTAGAACCAATTACGCATATAATTTGTGTGTTGTGTCTTCTAACTTTGTTGACTATTTATAGGTACAATAACTATACCTACTAGAGTATTATCTCGAGTACAAAAGTAATTGATAAGGTTGAAAATCAACAGGATTGTGACTTCTTCAGAATTCAGAACACAGTTGAGAGCCGTGGAGGTAGGCCAAACATATCAGTTTCCTGCTGACATCATCACTATGTTACATGAAATCAGTTGAATAAGGATGGAAGAGTACAATCCTAATCTTAATAAAAGGTGAGGAAAAATAAAGTTCTAATGATTGTCTATACATACACGTGGACAAGTTGGAAGATTAATCCAAAATAATCGACCTACTTAATTATTAAGGTGACATATTTTAACTACAATATATCTTAACATAATTTTTTGGAATTAGATTTTGGTTGAGTCGAGGACTCCTAAATATTATTTAAGCCATCTTCGTAAAATTCGTATTGCTAACTAATAATAAACCATAAAAATTTTGGGGTATTACAATCTCCTCTCCTAAAAATAATTTCGTCCTCGAAATTTCAATAGTTGGATACATATAAAAAAAAAAATCCCCTTTCATTGTGTTCAAATCCTCGGTCGTCGGATCTTGGATTAAAGCAAAAACTTTGGCATTCCCTTTCTTATTCTGATCGTAGTCCTTTTTTGGAGGGTAAGCTGGGTAATCTAGGGCTAGATGGTCTCCTTTGCGACATCGAAAACAAACATTCTTTCCCAGCAGGCACTCACTGATGAAATCCCAGTCGGGGAATCTCTTTGAAAACGCGGAATAACGAAATTTAAAACCTAGGAAAGATTTAGATCAAATTTAAACACGAAATTAAACAAGAATTAAACTACTGGAAAGATAAAATTGACGATAAGACCTTGACCCAAGATTCACGACGCAAGAAATTGACGATGCGGAATTGAGATCCAAGGTTTTCAAAACACCACAAGGACTTGTCAATTTCCTTGATAAGATTCTAACTGGAAACGCCACAAATATTCTCGCGAATATTTGATAAGTTCAACGCCACAAATATTTCATAATATTTGATAAGTTAGATTTGTTCTCGAAGAACACAAAAGTGACTCCTCAACCTTTCAATTGGAGAAGACTCTCTCAAATAATATTAATCTCAAACCCAAACTAAACTGTTTTTTACAATGAATGGAAAGGACTATAAATAAGCAAAATAACCTATCATCTAATTTACTCAAAATAGAATTCTAATTAGACTAAAATTCTAAAATAGGAAAATAACCTAAAAACCGAAAAAGGAAATAAAATAATTGAAAATCCGGAAAATCTCAATTACGGCCGTGATGAACACTTTTACGGCCGTAAATGACTTTCTATTTAAGATTTACAGCCGTGACCATATTTCTTACGGCCGTAAATATGAAATTCTGCAATTCTTCATCTAAACCCGAGGCGGAGTTACGGTCGTGATAATAACTTTTACGGCCGTGATTATAAGAGTTACGGTCGTGACAGATCTTCGTTACGGCCGTAATGACCTTTCTACCCAAATAACTTCGATCACTCGACTCGGCTTGATCCTTTCGCCTTCTCGGCTCGATTCCAACATGGAACTTACTCTGTTTTGCACGTAGACCACTGTCATATTGTCGATGGCTCGACCTCGCCCTTCGACGCCTGGTCTGGATCATATCATACTCCCTCTCTTGAAAAGGATTCGACCTCTGATCCAATTTTGGTCGAATTTTCAAACTCCTTCTGCTTTTCTGGGCTCGATGATCATACTTATACCTCGTGCTTGCTTTCAACTTTTTGGGCTGCCCATTTTTCTCCTACAATTTTCTCGACTTTTTGGGCTGCTCATTTGTGCCAACAAGTTTTTTTCCTGTTTTAAGATCATGGTTTGACTTCGGTACCTGTAAAACAGATTTTAAAGAACTGGGGAGGGATGTGTTAGAGTGAGTAAGTGGAAATAGACTCATTTTTGTGGTAGACTCTCTTTTCTTTTGCTTTTTGCACTCGGTCTCTCCTTTTTCTGAGGTTTGAACCTCAACCCTCTTTTCTTTATTTTTCACTCCCTCTCCTTTTTCTGAGATCATGACCTCAACTCTCTTTTCTTTAATTTCCACTCCCTCTCCTTTTTCTGAGGTCGTGGCCTCAACTCTCTTATTTTTCCCCTCAAACTCACTTTTCACTTTCAATTGATCTTTCAGGGCTTCAGTTGGAGATAGTGGTATTAGAGTAAACTTTTTCCCCCCTTTTACCAAGCTGTATCTATTCGTATACCAATTATGTAGCACAGCCCTTTCATGTTTTCAAGGTCTCCCCAACAGTATATGACTAATTTGCATTGGCACTACGTCACAAATTACCTCATCCGAATACCCACCAAAAGAAAATGCCACTAAAACCTGTTTCTTCACCTTAACTTCCCCTGACTCGGTCAACCATTGTGATTTATAAGGCGTTGGATGTTTCGTTAAAGGTAAGCCTAATTTTTCCACCAACATTATACTAACTACATTAGTACAACTTCCCCCGGCAATCACCAAGCTACAAACTTTTTCATCCACTAAGCATCTAGTGCGAAAAATATTATTCTTCTACCCATCCACATTTTCCAAAACATTCGCCTTACGCTTAACGCTAAGAGCATGCCTATCAATAATTGACTTATCCACCACAACACTTTTCGCCCCTTCACTATCACACCTAACCTTTTTACGTGGACAATCAAGTGCAATGTGACCCCGTTCCAAGCATTTAAAGCACTTAATATATTTATCCTTAAGAGGCTTGGAATTCAAACTTATTTTTACCTTTGGTTGTCGGTTTCTCCCTCCTTTTGTGAACATGATCACTACTCTCCCGTTTTGATGTCTCTTTCGCTTCAATGGCCTTTCATCCATCCCATCTCCGTACCTAGCATGACATTCACTCTTACTACTCCGCCTAGCCATAGAGTCCGCCAGCGATTGCTTCTTTTTCAATTGGGCAATCATCGCATCTCTTTTATCCATCCTAGCCATTACCTTCTGAAATTTTGCTTGCATCTCTACCAATAATTCAACACCCTGCTCCAATATCCTATTCCCTCTTTCGGGGCGTTTGTTGTCACCCATTGATGAAGATCTCTCCCGCGAGACATGGAAATTTGGAATATGGGAAAATTCGGAATATTTGGGGAATATTTGGGATTTTCGAATTTTTTTTTATAATCTGCCAAAGAATTGGACTACGAGTATAGCAAAAAAAAGGGAACTGGATTTGGATAAAAAAAAGAACAAGAAAAACACTTTTGAATTTTTTAGACTGACTCTTATGGATCAAACTGAAGAAAATTATGACTGACACGAAGAATGTGAAGAACACGAAAAAAAAATCAAGAAAATTCAAAAAATACAAGAATTTGAAATAGATCCAAGCTCTGATACCATATGATGAGATCCCAGTCGGGGAATCTCGTCGAAAACGCGGAATAACGAAATTTAAAACCTAGGAAAGATCTAGATCAGATTTAAACACGAAATTAAACAAGAATTAAACTACTGGAAAGATAAAATTGACGATAGGACCTTGACCCAAGATTCACGACGCAAGAAATTGACGATGCGGAATCGAGATCCAAGGTTTTCGAAACACCACAAGGACTTGTCAATTTCCTTGATAAGATGCAATTGGAAACACCACAAATATTCTCGCGAATATTTGATAAGTTCAATGCCACAAATATTTCACAATATTTGATAAGTTAGATTTGTTCTCGAAGAACACAAAAGGGACTCCTCAACCTTTCAATTGGAAAAAACTCTCTCAAATAATATTAATCTCAAACTCAAACTAAACTGTTTTTTACAATGAATGGAAAGGATTATAAATAAGCAAAATAACCTAGCATCTAATTTACTCAAAATAGAATTCTAATTAGACTAAAATTCTAAAATAGGAAAATAACATAAAAACCAAAAAAAGGAAATAAAATAATTGAAAATCCCGAAAATCTCAATTACGGCCGTGATGAACACTTTTACGGCCGTAAATGATTTTCTGCTTAAGATTTACGGCCGTGACCATATTTCTTACGGCCGTAAATATGAAATTCTGCAATTCTTCATCTAAACCCGAGGCGGAGTTACGGTCGTGATAATAACTTTTACGGCCGTGATTATAAGAGTTACGGCCGCGACAGATCTTCGTTACGGCCGTAATGACCTTTCTGCCCAAATAACTTCGATCACTCGACTCGGCTTGATCCTTTCGCCTTCTCGGCTCGATTCCAATATAGAACTTACTCTGTTTTGCACGTAGATCACTGTCATATTGTCGATGGCTCGACCTCGCCCTTCGATGCCTGGTCCGGATCATATCACTCACCTTTATGATTTTTACTGCATTTAGGGCATGGGGGAATGTTTTTATTTGACTTGTTTGATCCTGATCCTATGTTCAATTTCTTATTTTGTCCATCTCCTTCATCTTTTTCAGGCTCATTCCGTTTTCTCTTTCCAGATGGCTCGGTACTTTGATTAGCAATCTCAAATCTATTTGATATTGCTTGTGCAGTTTGCAAAACTCGGATGTATGATGTAAATTGGTGTGATGCCATTAATCCACTAATCTCAGGACAAAGTCCCAGTTCGAACCTCCTAGCTTTCTTTGCCTCAGTATCCACTAGATGTGGTGCGTACCTAGAAAGCTGTTCCAATTTTCTCTCGTATTCTTCAAGCATCATCTTCCCTTATTTAAGTTGTAGAAATTCAGTCTCCTTTCGATCCCTTAGTCATTGTGGGAAATACTTACCCATTACTTCTTCTTTAAATTGTGCCCAAGTCATAGTACGTTGTTGTTCTTCTGTTCTAGTACGTGAAGAAGATTCCCACCAGTGGCTAGCTTCCTCAGTCAACATGAATTCGGCACATAAAACTTTATGTGCGTCAGTGCACTCCATGTGCTTGAAAATTCGCTCCAATGCTCTTAACCATTCCTCAGCTACTAATGGGTCAGCTCTGCCGTCAAAGGAAGGAGGCCTAAAACAACGGAATTGTCCCACTATTGAACTTGTGTTGGTGGGAGGAACTATTCATTCTGAGGAGGAACTAGTGCTTGTTGTCTACCAAGTTCATGTACCCCTCTCATCAAATCCCTGAACATAGCTGATTAATCTTATTGTCTCGTCATTTCCTTATTAATCAAAATTAAATTTTGTTTTAGAATTAATAGACAACGCAACTCAACATCTTTAAAAAATGCAATCTCATAAAATTTTAAAATGAAGTACAACTGGAAGGAATAAATCTTAGATTAATATCAAAACTATTGATTTTTTTTTTTTTTTTGAAGGAAAAGTAAATCACTATTTTAAAAAAAAACTATCTCTAAGCTCTAGTCTACATCTTCACTTGTCCAGACACTTCAAGTCCTATGGGTCCTCTTTGGTGGGGCTTCATCATCCAAAGTAATGCATGATTCAGGTTCAGAATCTATAGCCACATCCATGATGACAGGTGGCTCATATTCATGCTCAGGTTCTTCTTCAGGATCTTCTTCTGGGTCTGATTCAGGTTCAAACTCAAATTCTAGTTCCAGTTCAAACTTGGGTTCTGACTCAGGCTCATAATCTGGCTCCAATTCGGGATCATGCTTCGGCTCAGGTTGAGGCTCAGGCTCAAGGCTATCAATCCACGTATCAAGAAGGGTTTCACAATACAATTCGAACTCAATCCCTTCGGGGTGTTATGGAGGGTTACCCTCAAGCATGTTGTCTCTAACCACAATACCCATGTCTCCCCACTAAGGTGGTAGTGTGTGAATAAGGTTGTTAACAGCCTGGATGGGTGTAACCTCATGTCCTACACCTCTTGCTACAGCCCACCTTGCGAAGACTTCTTCCACATGCTCTACAAGTGTATGAGTCGAGTCTGTCTCATAGTTCTCGTATGCTTGAATAATTGTTGACCTATGGCTTAGGACAACTCTACATGCCATAGTCTCCCTAGCGGTAATTCTAATTCTAGTCATATTTGTTACACGCAAGCAAAGTCCGATTATACTTAGTCTTTCATTAATGATAAATCATATATTATGCTCTTGCACTTTAGTAAGATAATATCACGCATCACATTATTTCTAGACATTTTATCATATATTCAAGCTTAAATGATTAAATCATGCTTGAAAGATAACATGGAACATAAATTTTTCTCATACCTCGATTTTCGTCGGACGGATTGGCTTCAAGGATATGAGGCAGCTAATAGGAATATCCTTTGGGAACAATTATCAACAAATGTGGTATCTCGATTTGGTCCCAATGTCTATGATAGTCCAATTGGGGAATTAACCAAGTTGAAGCAAATCTCTTATGTTAAGGTCTACCAAGAACAGTTTGAGGTCTTGATGGCTAGAACAAATGGGTTGACAGATGAATTCTTTGTACAATGTTACATCAGTGGCCTCAAGGATGCAATCAAAAACCAAGTAACAATGTTTAAGCCGACCACTTTAACTCAGACAATAGGATTAGCTTTGTTACAGGAAGGGACAATGGAAGCCACTATTAAGGAGGCCAAGGGTTCTAATAAAATGGGCATGAGTCGAATAAATCCTTCAAAAGCCAAAAGTCAATAAATGGTGCCAGTGTCTAACTTTATGAAGTGATTTTAATGCTCCAAAAAAAAAAAAAAAAAAGGGATACACAAATTGCTTTCACTAGTCAATAGCTTATTATGCACACACATAGTACAAAGACAGCTCCAACCTGTATGTTTACCTTTTATCTGTACATAAACAAATAATTATGATGAATAATTGATGCAACTAATTTCATAGGTCAAAATCTCCAAACGGTTAATAGCTGAAATATAATAACATTTTTTTTTTTTTTTTTTAAAACAATAATGCCATCTTAGTAATATCTTAAGAGTTCAAATTTCATTTTTCTTGTGGGAAACCCAACAAAAAAAGAAACTATAAAAAGAAAAAAATTATAAGAGCCAACATGTCACAGGATAAACACGCTTTCCCTTTGGCTAGACGATGTGGGATTGTTGCATTTCTCATTTTTCTTTATTTTTATATAATAAGTTAATAACAGGTTGATTATAACAAGAACTTGGGTGCTAGCCCAAGTGGAATTGGTGCCATTTGATTAGTAACTTATGCGGGTTCGAGTACACGGAGCGTTATGTTGGCATTTTTAACCTTTTTATTACTGTATATATCAGTATTATTATTGTTATTGTTCCCTTTTAAAAAAAAGTCCATCTAATTTGAAAATTATTTTTTCTTTACATTCTCTTTTATTAATTCAAATATCAAAATATTTGTATAAAATAATCTAATTGGTAATTCTACTTCGAAAAAATAAATGTATTTATGACATAGTTTGATTCCTTGCAAATATGACATTAAACATTTATTGAGAAAGAGAATTATCATCATTATTATTATTTTTAATCTGTGTCAAACATGTACCGAGAAAGAGAATTAGGTAAATGTACTTTTTTTTAGATAAGTTATCTGTAATTATTTTTTTTTCAATATATTAGGTACACGTTTACTGCATTTTAAAATTAGGTAACCTCATTTCATTAGTTTTAAAAGGGTTAATTAGACTCTACATTATATCCTACTATCGGGTTTAGAAATATACGTTTTTTTCAAACAATTTAGAATATCGCGGGAGTGCTTTTCTCTCACCTCTATCATGGTTTCATTTCTCTCTCCTTCTCCCCTGAAAATCAGCGTAACAATTTCTCTCTCATATCTCCAATTGGAATCATTCCCAAATCAATCTCATAAATATGTAATTAACAAATCCAAACCCTCGTTTTGAAGTGGCGTAATTTCGATTGTTGGTCTTCTCCCCCTTCTGGAATTTGCTGGTCTTCTCCCGCTTTTGGAAAGCTGTGAGGGTTAATCTTAGTGATTGTGTGAATTTGCTGAATGAACTGGTATTTTCTCTAGCCATGTTGCAGGGTGCAACCCTTGAATTGTTAAATCTTGATGGTTGCCATAAGATTACGGATGCAAGTTTGTGGTTCCTTGTAAACAACTGTTAGTTGCTCAATGATCTTGATTATTCAAATTGGTTGATCATTGATTCTGAGTTTGCCAAGGATTTTGTAGCTGAGATGTACCAAGTGTTGATCAAACTTTACTTTAATTTAATCAATTAATCCCAAGTTGTCACAGGTACATCATGTCCGGAATTACAAAAAAATTATATCTACTTTTTGATCTATATATTACATCTTTGATATTGATAAAAAAAAAAAAAAAACAATAAGAATATTTCAATGTTTTAAGTGATATTTTGTGTTGGTATTTTGTAATATAACAAATCATTTTAGTAGGTTTTAAAAGTTAATTTTCCTTTTTGAAGTGTTGATTTGGTTGTATTTTCTGGTTGTTCTTAGTTGAAATTGTATCAGGTCTTTGTGTTGAAATTTTTATGAACATTACAAAGCATTACTGAACATTACGACACAATATTACGTGGATTGTAATGTTACATAAAGTACAATTACACCACATTACAATGATTGTAATGAATATTACACAATTGTGGTCGTAAATTACAACATATTACATAATACTGCAAAACGATAACTATTAATTAATGACTGTAATATGTAACATTACATAACATTACATGACTGTAACATTACATAATGTAATCGCCGGAAAATCTAGTACTATTTTATGTGTAATGGCCTCCGGGGAATATGACGATCGGAGAGGTTGAAGATTACAGACGACCAAGAGAGAGAAATTGTGTTGGGAGATTTTTTTGAATATTGTAACTGCCTAAATTAATCTCTACCCAAATAGTAACTACATCTAATTAATAGGTTCCACATCTATTCAAAGAATAAATAATATACACATTCTCTCTCTCATATGAGAATCTGACATTTTTCACTCTCTTGAGAATCTGACATTTTTCTAAATTTATAATAAAAAATTCAGTAATATTACGAATTTTTTGAAAACCTGGTATTTTTCAATTACAGGAGGTTACACGTAGGTAGTTACGTAATTTACCCGTTTTAAAATAAGTTAAATGAATGTTATGTTAAATAAATTTAATTTTATTACTCGTTTAAAAATTAGATTTATGAATAGCATGTTGAATAAGATTATGAATGGAAAGTTAATTTATTTCCAAAGCATGATGCAAAAGATTTAGAATTTAGTTTTCCTTGCAACTTTATTTATGGACAGATAATATTTGTTACAACTTAGAATTCGGAAATTTAATGAGATAGATATGCCTTTTCGTATACCTAACAACATGTGTCCTCAATTTTCGAAAAAAATTTCGGCTATTATCTTATATATATTTACTTTTTCTTTTCCAATTTTGTAGGTATACGAAAAGGCTTATTGCCAATACATTAAGTGTCACTGACAAATTCCAAAGAAAAATTAGTGGCCAATACTTCTGCAATTCATTTAGAGACTCAGTTTAATAGTATAGTCAACGGTATTTTGTTCTATAGTTTAGTTTCTAGATTTTTTTATATATTAGGGTATGACTGGGTAAGATTTTGTTTAGAGAAAAGATGATAATATTTCTATTATGTTTTTTGTTTAAATAAAAAATACTCAAATGGATCCGATTTCAAATATTTGGGCCAAGTATGTAGTCTAAATGGGCTAGAAATTCAAATATATGAGGGGTTAATTAGGCTGACTCATACGTTCAAATTTAAAATCTTTAAAATCAGGTAATTTGATAATATTTTACCAAATCAGTTATAATTTATATCATACTTTCTCTATCTAAAAAACGATCCACAGAGCTAATTTCAAAGAACCACCATCCTCTTTTGATCCCATCTCCACCACCCCTTCAATGAACCACCACCACCACCACCACCACCATCTCCTATCAATCGCCACCACCACGACACTACACCACACATCATCATCATCATCATCATCATCAACAACAACAACTAACACTACCCATACATCAATATTTCTCCTCAAAAACAACAGATTAGACATAAAATGATTCAAGCCCTAATTCCTTGTCCCAAATTGAGGGGTGTCGATTGTAGGCTAAAGTTGCAAGTCTTGTTCTACCAGAAGTAGTGGTAAGCATTGAAGGAGGTGGCTGGCTGTGGTGGAGATGGGATCAGACAAGGCATCCGACAGAGTTGCGACTAGAGTGATGGTGTAGTTCGAAGCTTCCTCAACTTCATTCAAGTTGACAATTCTGTTGAAAAATGTCTTGTTGTGGAGGAATCTGTGGGTGTGAATCTAGCTATGGAGGATGCGGTATGTACCAAGCTTGAACTACTCGAGGCGACCAACACCGAGTCGCTGGTTCTTGATGTTTCTTCCCAGAAAACATATGTTGAGGGATCTGAGTGCGAGATGGGTGAAGTGAACAGTTGGCATTGGTGTGGTGGTGGTTTTGGTGCCGATCGGAGTAGTGGTCGTGACTAGTGGATTCCTCTATTTTTCTCTCTGTTTTAGTGGTGGTAAAGGAACGGTGAAGGAGATAGAGGTTTGATTTTTCTCTATTTTGTGGGGTGGTGGTAAAGTAACGATGGTGGAGGTAGAGGTGGTGGACAATAATTAAAATTAAAATTGTAACTAGTTACAAATTGAAATGAAGTTATAATTGTAACTAGTTACAAACTGAAATAAAGATAAAATTGTAATTAATTACAAATTGAAATAAAGTTACAATTATATTTTCTACGGTGTTCGAAGACTACGATTGTGACAATGGTTAATTACAAATTACATTAATGTTACTAATTCATAAGTTACAGTTGTAATTAATTAAAACCTGATTCTAATCCTTTTAAAAAAAATCAAGTTACAGTTGTAATTAATTAAAATCTGATTCTAATCCTTTTAAAAAAACCTGATTTTGAAAATTATTTTTACTATTGTATAATTAATTACAAATCATCTGATTACAAAAAATTTCAAACTTAAAAATTTTTAAATTTTTATAATCAGGTTATTAGAAACTATTTTATTAAATCAGGTAATTATAAATCAAAAGTTTGGGAAAAACTTTCGAAACACTCGAGAGAAATTGAAGCAATGGTTTTCTACTTCAAGGTTCGACCTAAATCCGGAGACTTCACGATATTTATGGGCCTTGACAAGTACAGGAATGGAGAGCTCATCAAATATGGTTTCCCGATGGTTTTAGACTTGTTTTAGTCGAGCTTCGTTGATCTCCTCTCTCTTCCACCGAGTTTGTGTCAATTTCTTGGTTTGACTTCTGCATTTGGTCTTAGCCCTGGGCGACCCACCGTTCCATCATGCTGGAATTGGTTCAAAATTAGGACTTCCTACTGTGGGGGCCACTAATTATTGAGTAGTAATGGATATCTGAACAATCTATGAAGAGAAAGGGAATCTTTTGTGAGGTAGTTCTAGAACTGCAGGGCTTACGGTGGTTAAATATTAGTAGTGATGGTTAGTGGTGATGATTTTAGATGATTATTGTTGGAGGTGATCGGTGGTGGTGGTGGTGATTTGTTAAAATTGTAATTAAAATTTCAATTGTAACTAATTACAAATTGACATAAATTTATAATTGTAATTAATTACAAAATTAAAATAAAATTACAATTTTATTTTCAACGGTGGTTGTAGTGGTGGCTAATTACAAATTACACTAATGTAACTAATTACAAATTACATTAATGTTTTACTAATTCATAAGTTACAATTGCAATTAATTACAAAATTGAAATAAAGTTACAATTGTAATTAATTATAAACTGATAACAAAATTTAATTAAGTTATAATTGCAGTTGTAATTAAGGTGTGTGTAACTAATTAAATCTTGTAAATAATTCAATTAATTTCAACAAAAAGATCTATCATGTTTTACAATTTTATTAGTTACAATTGTAATTAATCGAAACATTGAAAGAAAATTACAATTGTAATTAATTACAAAATCTGATTAATTACAGTTGTAGTTAAAATTACAATTTTAATTAATTACAAATTTGAAATAAAGTTACAATTGTATTTTCGACGGTGGTTATTAGTGGTAGTTGGCGGTGATTGTTTTAGGTGGTGGTGGTGGTTATAATTGTATTTAATAGCAAAATTGAAATAAAATTACAATTGTAATTAATTTAAATTGTCACTGATGATCACATGTAATTAAGTTGTAATTTAGGTGAATGTAACTAATTCAATTATTTTTAACAAGAAAATATGTCATGTTTTATGAATTGCAACTTAATTGCATTTAATTATTTAGTTTCACTTGTAATTGATCACAAAATTAAAATTAAGGTACAATTGTAATTAATTACAGACAGTCAATATGATTTGCCTACAAAATCTGATTAATTGCAATTGTAGTTAAAATTACAATTGTAACTAATTACAAATTTGAAATAAAGTTACAATTTTATTTTCGATGGTGGTTATTGGTGATTGTTTTAGGTGGTAGTGGTGGTTACAATTGTATTTAATAGCAAAATTGAAATAAAATTACAATTGTAATTAATTCTAAATTGTAACTAATAACCAAATATAATTAAGTTGTAATTAAGGTGAATGTAACTAATTCAATTATTTTTAACAAGAAAATATGTCATGTTTTATGAATTGCAACTTAATTGTAAATAATTAGTTAATTACATTTGTAATTGATCACAAATTTGAAATTAAGTTACAATTGTAATTAATTACAAACAGTCAATATGATTTGTTTGATTACCTGATTTTGGTAATATATTTTACATTCTTAAAATAACTTTCAGAATGTCTGATATTAAAAATTAAGCCCCTTCAAGATTTGTATTTGTGTACTTAATCCATTAATTAGACTCTATACTGGTTCTTTCAATCCTTCTTACATAAATACATTATTTAGAAATTATTTAGAAAAATATCGAATTCTATGAAAGAGAGTGTATTATTTGATTGACTTCATTAATTATGGAACCTATTATTTAGGATATTAAATTAGGGTTATAATTATATTTAAAATCAACTAATAATATGAAAATTACAGTTATGAAATTAGTTTAATAATATGGGAAGTCATCTTCTAGACCGGACATGATATTATGAGCTCTGTAATTTAATTAAAATCACATGCAATTTAACATACCTAGAAGGACGTTACATGAAATATAATCGATAAAATCATATACAAGCTTCTGAATTACATCCAATGTAATGTTTTACAAATATTAAGTAATTGCATGGAATGTAATATTATGAGCAACTCAGCACTTGCACTATGTATTACATCTTTTGTATTATTACATAACACTCTATGGATTCATGAGACAAAATTACATGCACAATAGCATTTCAATGAGTTTAATTTCACTTTATCTATCATTACAAGCTCTGTAATGTAATTAAAACACCATCATTTTGTGATGTTAAATACACTATAATGACAACATGTATTACAGTACATGACACGACATGTAATATTAGTAGAAATAATGTAATATAACATAAAAATGACAGGGATTAATCAGTACACAAATATAGAATGTGGTAGTATGTCAAGAAAGGAAACATGTGTCTAAGCTTCTGAATTTTTGAAATTACCTAATTTAATTAGTTAAATAATTGGTAACAATTTTCCTAAATAAAAGGATTTTCGGTTAATCTTGTCAATCAAATATTACATTCTCTCTCTTCAAAATCCGGTATTTTTCTAAAGTTATGACAAAAAATTCAATAATATTACAAATAGTTTGAAAATCGGGTATTTTTCAATTACAGTACATTACATATAGGTAGTTACGTAATTTTTCTATATATGAGCTATTTGTGAATTCAATTTCGGATTTGTATTTCATTTTTTTTCATTTTATATTAGTTTCTCGTTTTAGGGATAATTAAAAATATTAATAAGGCTAAAAATCTTAATATATTGTTTATTATAACTAAACTTTTGATCAGATTATTTTGATATAATATAAAATTTATATACAATTTTTTTTATAGGAAAAAAATAAACAAAAAAATAAACTAAACAGTTCTATAAAAAAAAAATTATATATCTTTATGAATATATTTTTTTTAAATTCAAATTTAGTACTTCATAATTAAATTTTACTTCAAATATTAGATATGTTTTCATAACATAAATATATTTAAGAGGATCGTCAATGTCAAAACATTGTAAAAAAAATTTCTAGCTGTTGTAAGTAATATGCAAATGGATAAAAAATTAATGTACTATATTTGATAATAAATTTAATTTATTTATTTGTTCTGATGTAAAATGGTGCAAGAATGATCCGTTCACATTAAAATGGAGATCAAATTTTAAATTTGTTTACCATGGTTCAACTATTATAATATTTACAAAAAAAATTTAAATTTAATATGGTAAATAATTTTTTCAATTATTATATTAATTAGCACTTAATTAATTGGTTAATTATGTCTCTTTTTATGGTTGAAATTAAAAAAAAAAAAAAATACAATGTAATGATCTAGATTTAATATTTTTCTCGGATTTAGATATGTGTTGTTAAGACAAACTATTATTACTACTACTACTACTATTATTTTGTAGAAAATTATGACATGGATCCAGATTATATCTGTGAATACTGTGGTGCATTATTTTGGTATAGAGAAAGAGGGATAAAAATCGTGATTTGTGATAAAGATCGTCAATGAATAAATACAACTACAAACGTTGTCTTCAAAGAAGTGTTTCATAATTTTTATTAGTTCTAATTTGTAATATGTAATCATTGTATGTTATTTGTGAAACTTTTTTGCTATTAATTTAATAAATTTTTTACAATATTTAATTCTATTATCATTTTTTTGTAATTAATTGAGAAATTAAAATTAGCCATTACGACTTCCGTCCAACGCACGGGTGCGAATACTAGTAATATCAATAATATGAAACACATTATGACGTCTATTCTTTGCATTGACACGTCTAAATTTATAATTCTTGATTCTTGACTTCGCCACCTCGCAACACATTACGCATTTTTGAACCTTGCTTTTTATAGAAATAAATGAGGTTCCCATCTTCAACCCCCGTCATGTCCTCACCTAGGCCTTCAGAACTCAGTGATAAAGAGAGAGAGGAACTTCAGTGTGTCGTGTCCTCACCTTGGCCTTCAGAACTCAGTGATAATAAAATTGGAAAGTACTTATTTACATAGATCTATTAATGAAGAAACAGTATACAAAGAAAAACCTAACAACATATAACCTTAGTACATGCTAGCGTAACACATGTTTTTAGCACTGATTATATATGACACAAAAGAAGTAAATGGGACAAGTGTCAAAACCATTAAATTTGCCACAAAATTTCAAAATCCTTTTTACAATGAGAGAGGAAGCAAGTTATATTCTTTTTGACATTCAAATAACAAAATAAAGTTCCAAATCAATAACCGTAACTTTTCTTAGATAGCTAGTGCAAATAGAAATACCAGAGTTTGACGCATTCTTGTTTATCACTGCTATGTAACTCCATTGGAAAGATATACATTATGTTATAGTGCATCTCTACTTAAAGTTTAATGATCGTATTTGATTCAAAAAGGTGGAAAAGAAAATATTTCTAACTAAGTGAGAAAATGTCTTCTTGGAAAAATGGTGAGAAAATAGTTTTCAAGCAAATGGTCTAATTCGTGTTTCAAGTGAATGTACCAAGAAAATATTTTCTAAACAAAATTTCACAATCAAACACAAAAGATGGAAATTGTTTTCCATGAAGTGACATTTTCTAGACATAAGCAATCAAACAATTGGAAGTCGACTTGTACAAATAATGTTAGTAAGAGCATCTACAATAGATGTATTAAAGTGTTTGTTAGTGTCATATATTAACTAATAGTCACTTTTATGCTTATATTGTATATGTAAGCATATTTGCTAAAGGAATCTTTTTTGATGTATTGTTAACTTGTTTATTAAAGTTAACAAATATTTTAACACGTGACACGACAATTTATGTTGAAAACATGAGAGAGAAACAGGAGAGAGAAACATTAAATAGTCATTGATTGGTTAATTTAGTTATTGATAAGTAAATTTAACACATCCAATGTGATACTCATATAAAAGTTAAAGTTAATATGTAGATGTGATACTTAACATCTATTATATTATCTACGTGACAATGTTTAATTAATAAAAGTTAACATATTCATTATGGATGCTCTAAGGAAAGTCTTTTGACAAAAGTTATTTGAACATGGCTCAAAAATGAGCGTAAAAATCATCAAAATTTTGGTTAACTGAATGGGATACCCTTTTGGCGCAGAAATTAGAGAAATAGACAAATCAAATTCTAGTATGAAACTTATGTAAAAATACAACTACAGGGAAATAAGATCTGATAAACTTACATAAAATTCCTCAAAGGGGAAATTATGAAAATGGTTTGTAATTATTCAGCCTAAAAAAATAAAAATAAAAATAAAAATAAACGAAGAATAAATTACAAGATCATTCCTTTAAATTGTCTAGATCGATCTTGCACAAACTTCTTCAAATTAAAACCCAAATCGCATTTTTTTGGGGAAAATCATTGTCTTCTCGGTAAAATTCACTCTCCTTCTTGGAATCCCTTGGAATTGAAACAAAAGTTTACGATTTGGGAGGAATTTTTTAGCCTTGTTCAATTTCAAAATTGAATTTTGACGAGAAGAGAGAGAAACCAATTATTCCAAAAAAGATGAAAAAAAAGTTAAGAAACTGTTCCATTATAAACCCATATATACATATATACGACCACGTGTATTAGAAAATAAATGTTGTGAAACCCCGTGGTATATTGCAATTTTTTTTTTTTTTAATACAAATTTGGGAACTTAGGGGAGGGGAGGAGGATTCGAACCCAGGACCATGTCCTGGTAAGGGTGACTCTTAAACCGCTTAGGCCAACCCTTGGTCTCCCATGCAATTTAAAACCACATAATTTGATAAAGAAGTCCAAACTAAAAATTCAACTATGCACCCAGTAAAAGTACAAAATATAGTGTTTATGTACGTTATATTCCATGATTTCTTTTTAATATAGAATGCAACAAATAAAGAATGAGACTTGTAGAAGAAAGGGAAGAAAAGAGAATAGAGAGTTTAGAGTGGAAAAAATATCGATTTATTCAAGTCGATGAACAGTAGATAAATAGATTGTGAACAGTAAGAATTAACTGGCTCTTTTATATTTAAGCCAGAGAAGATGTTGAATTTAAGAAATGACAATCAATATAAATGTACATTTAAGAAATTAAGATTTATTAAAATAAAAAAAATACTAAGCAACAATGTAGAAATGAACATATTTACCTTAATGGGAATCGAACATGGTGCTATCATATCTGGAGGTGAATTTAATCATATTTCTCAAACAAAGTGAATGATGAAGTTCTATTTAAGTGGTGTCATGAATTTAATCATGACGAGAGTGGACATGAGCTTTAACATTATCTAAAATTAAAGAGAATCAAGATTGAAAACCAAAAATTAGAAACTAAAAAAATAAATAAACTTATAATTAGTACAAATTATGATGCATCAAAATCTACCAGAATGAAAGCTGCTAATTCATGGAACCATATGAAGTTTAGGTGCAGGATACTGATCTATTATCATACCAAACATTGCAAGATTATTTATAACAGCTTATTTCAAACTAAAATGATTTAATTGCTTTCGAATCTAAGCGAAGGGAAATCACATGCCAACGTCAATTATGTAAATAACTCCCCCAATGAAGACTCCACTTTTTAGTTTTTAGGACGACTGCAAAATATGGTCAACAGTCAATTCTCACCGTCTTTACGACTTTCACCCACCATCTTACAAGGTGTAGTAGTAGTATGGCTTGTTACCAAAGAACTTCTTTGTTGCAAACTTGCTATTATGAATTAACAATTTCTTAAGTTAATTTAGTTGTAGGAATAATGAAGGATATGCATAAATTTGTACATTTATTGTATTTTTTTAGTAAGTATAACCACTAACCAGGAATACTGAATTTTTTGAGTCTTCATCATCATGAAAGTGAGGTCTGCTTTTGCAATTGAGAACCTAAGTGTTATAATTTTTACATAAATAATATCAAATTGATATGCTCATTGATATGCAATGATAATGAGTAGCATCATTCTTAATTTAGAGTCTAAATAAACATCGATATATAACTCATAATATTTAAGAACAATTATACATTGTCAAATACTTAAAAATACATAAAATCAACGTTCATCTTGATTTTAGATATATAATATTACTCTTGCCATCATTATGTCACTATTACTCTTGCCATCGTTATGTCACTATTCACCTATAGGCTTCATTACTCAACACAACATACTTGCGTGAAGTATTGTGATCCTTGGCAAAGATTAAAAGTCTATATATCATAGTTTTTGCCGTCACATCATATTGTATAATAGTATAAGGTTGGAACAAAATGTTTATTAGTTTTGATCCCCTCCCCGCTACAGAGAGAGGATTAATATGCCCGCCCCCCTCACAGGGGGTGGGCACTTTGTTATCCTCCTCGCCACGGGGAGGGTAAAAAAGTTAAAATGTTTATACCTTTCACAATATTTGTGCAAATCATCCCTACCTTAGCCTTTGTTTGATTTTGATTAAAAATTTTTCATTTTTTTTACAATACTCAATCTCAACAATCTATTAAAAGTCAAACCCACAATATTTGACTTTTCAACCAAATTTCAACCATCAATTATCCTAAAAATCACTATTCATTTTTAAAAAATTCATTTTAACTAGAATCAAACACATTCTTAATTTTTTTTTGGCAAACTCACTCCCGCTTCCTTGCTAAATTGATCCATGCCGTAAGAAAAAAAAAGATTGTTTAGATATGATGGGAAACATTGATGCATTGTTAAATGAACAAAGCATTGATGACCTGCCAAGAGATTCCACATGGATAATTATCCAATCATCTATGGTGAATCTGTAATGCGCTGTTGTGGAATTTGTTTTTTGACTCGAGGAGTTCACAGATTCTTGTATTTCGCCTTCCTATGTTGATACAAAATTTCGATCAGGGCGGAGTTATGAGTTGAAAAGAGAGCTTTCAGTCATAATAAGAACAACCAAGAAAAGATATATAATTAGTTGAAATGAGATTAAAGTTGTTCCATATCTCTCAACCAACTGAGTTATTTTGATGAAACCACACATAAACATGTCTTGTCATGCCACATATCATTTTCCTTCACATTGATTGCCTTAACACATGATTAGATGTCAATCTTGAACGACACATGGATTGGTCGATCTTGGTGAGTAGATAATAAATTAAAATGAAGATTTTAATTATGTTAAGCAATTTGGTGAGATGTAAAGAAAGAAGATAATAAATGAATATAAATAAAGACCTATCGTTGTTGTAGAGAAAATTTATTTTGTTATTAATATTCTTAGAATAAAGTATAAACAAAGAAATTTCCACTTTCTATATCACTAATATATGGGATAAGTACAAAACTATACAACTACAACTTTCACTTTTTAAACATAACAAACTTATAATTTTTTTTTAAAATCAGGTATTAAATAGATAATTAATTAATATAATATTATAATAATTATCATTTATATATTAAATTAAAACTCATATAATATTATATAATAAAATCAAAACAATATCTAATCCACAACCACTCAATCCCAACCCAACTCCACACTCACCCACCCCACCCCGGCAACCCACCCACCCACGGCCCCCACCCCACCCACCCCACCTCAACTCAAAAAATGATTTTTTTCCTTCTATTTTTCCACACTCACCCCCACCCCGACACCATCTTACCCACCCCACCCCACTCTTCCCCAACCCCACCCACCCACCTCACCCCCACCCCACACATCACAAGAATGATTTTAATTACTTCTATTTTTTTTCCTCTCACCCACCAACCCCCTCCCATCCCACCCCACCCCACCCCACTCCTCCCTAACCCAAAAAACCCACCCACCCAACCTAACACCACCCACCCCAAAAAATGATTTTTCTTCTATTTTTTCACACTTCACCTCAACCGCCCCATCATATCCCACCCTACCCCCATCCAAAAATGGTTTTTCTTCTATTTTTTACACCCCATCCAACCACCCACACTCCACCCAAAAATGATTTTTCTTCTATTTTTTCACACTTTCCCCCAATCGCCCCACCCCATCCCACCGCACCGCACCCCGCCACCCACCATACCCCATCAAAAGATTATTTTTCTTCTATTTTTTCACACTTCACCCCAACCATTTCATCTCAACCCACCCTACCCACCCGACCCACGCACCCACCCACCCAAAAAATATTTTTTCTTCTACTTTTTCCAACCCCCAACCCAACCTAGACCCCACCCTACCCACCCACCCCACTCCAAAAAATGATTTTTTTCTTCTACTTTCCCCCAACCCACACACCCTACCCTATCCTACCTCGCCACCTACCCAACCCCACCCACCCCACCAAAAATTAATTTTTTTCTACTAATTTTCGACTCCCCCACTAGCCTCGCCCCAGACCCTACCCCAACCCACCTCATCCAAAATGATTTTTTTTACTATTTTTCCATGACTCGCCCAGACCCTACCCGGCCACCCATCCCCAACCCCACCCCACCCCACCCAAAATTAATTTTTTTCTCCTAATTTTCCACACCCCTACCCACCCCACCCCAACCTACCCCACCCAAATATGATTTTTTTTTCTATATTTTCACACTCCGCCCTAACAACCCCACCAGACCCCATCCTAACAACCCCACCACAACTCACCCCACCCAAAAATGATTTTTCTTCTATTTTTTCACACTCCACCTCAACCGCCCCATCCTACCCCCCTACCCCCATCCAAAAATGATTTTACTTCTATTTTTTACACCCCACCCAACCACCCCCACTCCACCCAAAAATGATTTTTCTTCTATTTTTTCACACTTCCCCCCAACCGCCCCACCCCATCCCACCGCACCGCACCCCGCACCCACCATACCCCATCAAAAAATTATTTTTCTTCTATTTTTTCACACTTCACCCCAACCACTTCATCTCAACCCACCCTACCCACCCGACCCACGCACCCACCCACCAAAAAAATATTTTTTTCTTCTACTTTTTCCAACCCCCAACCCAACCTAGACCCTACCCTACCCACGCACCCCACTCCAAAAAATGATTTTTTTCTTCTACTTTTCCCCCTACCCACCCACCCACCCTACCCTACCTCCACCCACAAAAAAATGATTTTTTTCTTCTATTTTTTCAACCCCGACCCCCACCCCACCAACCCACCCACCCCGACCCTACCTCACCACAAAAATTGATTTCTTCTACTTTTTCTAGCCCCACCATCCCCACCCCCAAAATCACAGTCAGTCACGTAAGTTGACACGAGATCGCAGTTAAGTCACACAGAGTCACAATTACAAATTTAGTTGTAAAATTTCACCCCTCCAAAGTCACAGTTGGTCACACAAGGTCAAAGTTCGGTCACACAAAGTCGCAATTTGGTCAAATGAGGTCACAGTTAGGTCACAATTAGGTCAAATGAGGTCACGGTTAGATCACACGAGGTCATAGGTCGATCACATAAAGTCACACTTCGTTCTTACAAAGTCACAGTTCGGTCACACATAGTCATATTTGACACAATTGTAGGTCACATCACGTCCTCGTTCAATGGTCACACCATGTCACATTTGGTCACAAAAAGTCACAGTTGATCACACAAGGTCACAGTTCCATCACACAAAGTCACAGTTAGGTCACAATTGGTCACACAAAGTCACAGTTGGTCACACAAGGTCACAGTTTGGTCACACAAGGTCGCAGTCCAGTCACACGAGGTCACAATTCGCTTACATAAAGTCATAGTTCGATCACACGAGGTTACAGTTCGATTGTCACAATTACCTAATAATTGGTCACATTTCATACTCGTTACAAGTACACGGTCACGCATATTCGACATTTTGGTCACAATTACCTAATAATTAGTCACAATCACTATTCAAAGTCACAATTAATCAATATCTTTGATCACAATTACTTAATAATTGGTCACTAACCCATCCACACCCCACCCCACCCAATCCCACCCTAAATGCCCAACCCTTTCCAAGGTCCAAAATAGTGCCCTTCCCTGTAATACCAGTATACCACCGTCACGCCACTATCGTCGGTGATGCCACTGCCGCCGGTGATACCACTACCACCACCACCATCACCATCACCATCACTTTCACCACCACACACCGCACCACCATACCACCAGACACCACCACACCATCGGATAACACTGCACCACCACCATCGCCGCACCGTCCACACAAACACTACCTATTACGGTAGGCACGACACCCACAAACCTGTCACTCACCACCGCACACCTCCGTTGCACATATCACAAAAGTTATCTCCGTCGCTCACCACCGCACACATCGCGAACCTGCACAACACCATTGAAGATCACCTACTGCATACTGCCGAAATCGCCTCATACAACACAAAACTTGACCTGATTTCTTCACGCTGTAGGTGACTGGAGTGGATTTTCTCGCTGCCTTCATTGCTAGCTGCTTTATTGGAGATGCCATTACTGTAGCGAAATCAAACCTGTTCTTTATTGGAGCTGCCATTGTTGCAGCGAAATTGCACACCTGCAGCGGTGATCTCGCTCCTAGAGGATGCTTCCAGCAAGATCGCCGCTGCTACACCTCGAAGTCGGTGATGTCGCCGCCATGTCGCCGATTGTTTGGGTGGAAGATGTCGCCAGTCAGGGTCAACAGGAATTCTCGTTTGGTCTGGGAGAGAGAGAGAGTGGGTCTTTGGGTTTTGATTCTTAATTAATATTAAAATACTTAATTAATTAATGTTAATTGATTGGATAATAGCACCTGATTTTTAAAAATGTAATATTCATCATCTTGTTATTACAAAGTGATCTTTAAAGGTAGGTTTTCATGTAATTTTCCCCTAATATATACTATCGGTATTTAGCCCGTATTTGATTTGGATAAAAAAAGGTTTAAAGAGTCCGTTTGGCACAATTGTTGTGAATAGAACTTTTTGTAGTAGAGTTTTTATTAGTAGAACTTTTTATTTTATTTTAAAAGTGATGTTAACAAAAAGCAGTTGACCATTTGATTGTCACTCTAGAAAGTACTATTAACATTAAATTTATAATTTTGCAGCACAAGTACAAAAGTGTTTTTGTATAAACTAACACTTACATAATATCTCATAGTTAACTAAAAATTAAATAATCATTTCACCTCAATGTTGAAATATATATTTAATTAATTCATAAAATATAATATATCACTATTTTTAATATACTCCACATTTTTATTAATTAATTAGGAAAAAACATATTGTTTCAATTTATTTTGAAAATATTTCATATTTTATTAATTAATGAATTATAATATTTCAATAGATTTTCCATAAGAGTTATAGAAAAAAGATTTGTCAATAAATTTCATATTTTATTAATTAATAAAATATAATTTCGTATTAATCAATAAAATATAATATTTCAATACGGGTTATTAAAAATAATATATTTTCAACATATTTCAATTTTTATTAATTAATAAATTATAATTTTTTAATACAAATTATGGAATATAATATATTTTCAATAGATTTTGTAATAAAATATTATATATTTCTGCTGTTCGTAAAATACTTTTTTTTAGAAGTTACAAATTTGAACTTTTCTAAACCAGCTTTAAAAAGCTGTTTATTTAGTCAAAAAGTACTTTCTCAATCACATCAAAATACCTATATTTTTTATTACAAAGATTTTGTAGGGATTATTAATCTAATTAATGTATACCGAAAATTGTTTTAATATCCATTATAAATAGGAATCATCCCATCCCATCCCACAAAAGTAACCCTACAACAATATTCCTATTGTTTAAATTCTTCAAAACCTTAAAAGTGGCTGTGAATTCCCGTTCTTTGCTCTTGGTTTTGACATTGGTGATGGTCGTTTTCACTCCTTTTCACGTCTTAACTAAAAACCTAAAAATGGCTGTGAATTCCCGTTCTTTGCTCTTGGTTTTGACATTGGTGATGGTCGTGTTCACTCTTTTTGACGTCTTAACTACACTAGGTGGCCGAAAGGCTAAGGTTTCCAACGTTGCTTTTAAACCTTTAGACCCGAAAGATCCTAAGGCAGTTGAAGGGGCGAAGTACACAGTCAATGAATACAATAAAGAGGTTAAAACTAACTTGAAATTCGACCATGTGTTTGGAGGCTGCATTCTTTGAGGCAACTTACAATCTTATTATTTTGACTAGTAATGGAGATTTCTAGATAAGTATGATGTGGTGGTTTCATTTAATGGGAATTCGAAAAAACTCCTTGTCTTCAAAAAGGTATAATTTCTATTTATAGAAAAAAATATGTATAAGAAAAATGGAGGAACTGCTTCATTTCCAATAAAGTTTTATTATGTTATCTTATGCATATTGATTTATTGAATGGGAATTCAATTTTCTTATGTTAATAGGCAGCCGTGTTATAAAGCACATTTTTTTTTTAATGATTTTAAATGATTATTATTATGAGGGCCATAATTAAATTTGTTTTTGAAAACCAATTGGTACAATCCACTATCCTTATTGGATTTAGGTGATCACAACATTCGTTTAGTTAATGGGTTGATTTATATATAAGGAGATTAAAATATGAAATTTAAAATTTAAAAAACTTGTGGTTTTAATACAAACATCAGGTTTTTTATTAAAAAAAATATATAATTAAATGTATTTTATTAATTAAATAGGAGATTAAATACGTTGAAGTCATAATTATACAATTTATGATCACAAATCACAAATTTTATAAGTCACAAAGTATGAGATTTCTCTTTCACAAATTATAAAATTATATTTTTCACGACTTAATTCCTGGTCACGTAAAAAATTTACTGGTCACAACTTATTTTTGATCACTAATTATCAAATTAATCGATCAAAGATTATCATTTGGTCACAATCACAAAGATTTATTTCTTGGTCACAAAATACAAAATTTATGGCTCGCAAGTAATTTATCGGTCGCAAATTATAAAATTATTTGATCACGACTTATTTTTCGATCACAAATCATAAATTTATAGGTCACGACTCATGTATCGATCACAAGTCACAAATCTTATAGGTCACAACATCTTTCTCAATCACAAATTATGAAAATTTCGATCATGAGTAATTTTGTTTTTGTTTTGTTTTGTTTTTTTTGTCACAGTTTTCAAAATTCTTATGTCACAACTCTCGATTTTATATGGTCACAAATATACAATTTATGATCACATGCACAAGTCACATATTTTAGAGCTCTCAAATTATCCAATTTAAAAATTTCTTAACTCACAAATCTTGAATTTTGTTGGTCACAAATCTCGATTTTATATGTCACAACTTATTTTACGGTCACAATTTCAAGTCAATTGGTCAAAAAATAAAAAAAATTGTCAGTCATAGTTACAAATTTTATCGCAATTTTAAATTTTTTATATTACGAATTATTTGTTAATCAGTCAAAATAACCTATAATTGGTCACAAAATACAAAAATTGTGAGTTACAGTTACATTTTTTTGGTCTTTCTCTAAAAATAAAAAAAATTAATAAAATAAAGCACTTAAATCACAAATAAAAAAGGAAATCTTGCAAATAGAATGTCGTAATTTCTCTAGAAAAAAATCTATTTAAAACAACTAAACATATATTAAATGCTTCTAAAAATTGGAAATGTGAAATCACTCAAGCAATTAAATACATGTCAATCACTCGAGCAACCATGATTTTTTGTCAATTTACATAGTAAGCCATGCACAAGAATTTGTGACGTGAGGCTATGGTTAGAATTCTGTTATTAAGCCTCTGTTTGACAACTATTATATCAACTAATAATTAGTGTTATTTGTATTTTCTTGGTAAGATTTGTGGTTGAAAACTGAAAAAAGAAAATATGTGTGGTTAAAAAGTGATGTTGGAAATTTTGTTAATTATAACACATAATTGCTGAACGGATGCTAATTAAGAGTATAGCTATCCATATCAATCATATGTGATGTGGTATTAATTGATTTGTCATCTTAGCTGCTACTATTTAACGAAATTATTACAATTTATAAATTAATTTATAAGCATCATTATGTTCTCAAACAACTTTTTAATCACACACATTTTTCACTCTACTTTTAACCACACGTTTTATCTCAACAACATAAATAAATTAATTTATAATTGTTACAGTGTTATCAAATAGATCCTAAGTATGATAAATCAATTAAAAAAATTTGATTGTCTCATCTATACCTATGGATAAGAAATATTATGAATACTACCATTATATTTATTTAAAGCTTTTGATTTAATTTTTTTTTTAATTTAAAAAAATCGATCCGAATCAATCTTTTTGATTTATTTTTCTATTTAAAACCCTCCATCCCTCTCTCAACAGTCGGCTACTCTTAGTGCTCTACATCTACTCCACTGACTTTCACGTATTCGACTTCGACGATCGCTCCTCCAACTGCTTCTGCCCTCCTCCAGCAACATCAGTCCTCTCTAGTCCCCACTCCTGTATTTCAGTTTGTCACTTTGTTCGTCTTCAATGTTCACAATCTTCACAAATCAGTGGTTCAAAGTTCGGTTTTGTAATTTTTACGTTTCGCAATTTTTATATTTGGAAATTTCTAAGTTCTAATCTTGAATCTTGATTCTATTCTTCAGTTCTTTTTCCTCATGGCTCTTATCACTAGTCAGTAAGGAACTTTTGGATTGATTCTCAATTTCTCATCCGAATTATCTGGTCCTAAGGTTGACCCTTGAATTTGTTAACAAAAATGAACTTACCTTGAGAGGTTGGAGACGAAATCATTGAATGCCACTTGAAGAATCATAAGCCAAAACACATGGAAACACCACTTGAAATCATGATATGAATGGAATCACCCCGAATTAAGGAATCAAACGAGAGGCTTGAACACGTGATTACACGTTGTCCTAAAAGTACATTTGCTCCCTCTCGTTCGAGATGCTTAAAGGGTTAGATAGCAAATGCTTTAGCGGATTAATCAAGCCTTCAAACCATGTATTTATTAAGCACTAATAATCCATGGAGAAGGAACAAAGAACAATTGGAAAATGAGTATTTGTTTTTCAAAACAAATATCAAAGTTAATCAATGGTCGTGAATAAATCATATTTGTGATCTCATCATCTAATTGTGTAAATACTTATCACTTTTCACATGACCATTGTAATAATCACAATAAGTATGGACAAATCCAATCTTATGTATTCTCAATGAAAATTCACAAATTTTCAATAATTGTTATGCATCTCTATGCATTCATAAAAATACTTCATATAATTATTTTATTTTCAAAAGAGATAAACAATATGATAAATCTCAATATTCATCAATGATCTTCTTGATCTTAGTTTGATCTCACCCCCATAATTCCTTAATTAGGAAAACAACATTGCTTTCACAAGCAATATATGGCATCTCCATAATTCGTTGTAGAGCCATTTCACATTTCTTAATACAACAATAAGTATCAAGATTTTCACTACCACGTTTAAGCCAACAATGGGCATTTTTAATACAAGTGGTAGTCTCCAATTTACCATTGAAAATGGTCACTTTATTAATACTAATAACATTATTAGCAAACATGTCATGAGATAATTGAAGTAAACTATCATATTTACTCTCTACAATATTTAAATATTGTTAAAGCAATTTGTGCAAATACTCATACTTGCATGCCTCAATATTTTAGGAACTCTATTTTCCATAAAATAAAATGGTATCACAAATAAGCATAATTTTATTCACCAATTTATAAAATTCTCATGTCATTTTCAAGAGTCCAATTGATTCATATATCAATATACTTGCATAATGCAAAAGAGAAATACACTTCTCATAAATGAATCAAATGGAAACAATATTATTGAAAGAGCATATACTTTCAAATTTCCACTATCATGAAAATTCCACACTGAATGATCACATAGTTAAAATAATTTATCCAACAGGTCTCATGTATTGAATAAATATCTAACATGTATAATTAATCATTTAAAATGTCATGTCAATCCATTACTTGTCACGAGAATTAGGATTAAAACAAACATAACAATTCCCTTGAGTTTTTTTTTACACACTTTCATGAAACATTACTTGCGGTTATGATAAAATTTAAAAACATAAACATTTTCAAGTTCACACCTTTTCATTTTATCATGCCTTTTGAAATCAATTTAAATTGAAAGGGCACAAATTAAGTGTAATAGTGCATTCTCTTCATGAATAGACACATCATTTGTAAAATAAATGTAATGAAAGATTAAACTCTTATTTCTTTCACTAATCACCATCATCATGCCACAAACATGATTACATATATTATGGCACAGTAACGTTAATCAAGCACCATCTTTAATTTATCATGCATTGAAGAAAAAATTTCTTAATACTTCTATGGATACATGCAAAATATGCATGTTATAACCAAACATAAAGAAGCCTTCAAGAAACAATCACACTACAAAATTTGTTTTATGATTTATTGAACACACACAATATCATGATTCAAGATATTTCATTTAAAGCCTGAAAATCATATATTTCATAATTTTCAATAAGCGATATGCAATAATCAAGATAGATTCTCACATAATCAATGCACCAACAATATTATTAAATATGGTATTTAATAACTAAATCCAATTTCAATGATATGTTATATGTCAAAATAAGGTATAACAATATAGTATTCTATATTGCAAATTTGACATACATTCCATGCATAGAATATATTATATAAATTTATAATGCACAACAACTTACTTACCTTTGCCACTGCACTCCATGATTTTTCTTCCACCACTGCTTGTATTCATCCATTCGCAACTTTTAAAAGTCTCTTTTAGGACTTAATCATAATACCCCCACATTTGAGGTATAACAAGATTAATTTCAATATTCTTTTTCGCAAAAAGAATACTTTTTGTCAAATGTATTTTAGTGATTACACTTAATCACTTCTTCAATTGACAACAATATTGTCAAATACATAAAGTGACTCAATCACTTTATTAATTTATACTTCTCTCTTTTAGAAGTATAGATAATTTTGTTTATGTGATCCAACTTAATCACTTGTTTGCATTTTAATATCCTTTAAACTTGTCAAAGTTTCTGCTAGGATATTTGATCACAATCACAATATAATTTCATTAATTTCTGAAATTATAATTTGACTCTTTGAGGAATAAATATATGGTACATTTATTCATAGTATAAATTGCTACATACTAAATTGATTTGGTATATGAGATTAGGCATTGATATGAGGCAAATGATAAATATTTATCACGCGACAATAAAGTATTTTTGTTTTAAAAAAAAATGTGAATCATTTGAAAATACTTATGTGAAGTATTTATTATCAATTTGTCTTATTCGAGAAATTTGAACAAATAGAAGTTTATTTACTATACATAAATATATTTTATAAAATCTTTGTTCAAATTTGTTATCATCTTATTTCATACTATTCTGTATAATCCAGTTTGATTATTGTATAATTTGAGAAAGTATGCAAGATGATATGATAGAATGAGTCTATCTAATTGATATTGATATCAATGGTTGATATCATATATATGTGAAAAGCATTATTACTAATGGAGAGTAATAATATGAAACATACAAGTGAATATGGATTATTGTTGAACATTGTGGTTCACAAAGAGAATCATTCACTTAAATGAAATTGAGAATTTTGAAGATTATCCCAAAGTGTGGGGGTAACGCTCAAACAAATATTGTAAAATATTTATTGCACTCGTTGAGGAGACAATTAAATTATTGCAAAATTGCCTTCTACTTGGAGAGGATATAGGAAGAAAATCCTTCACAACTCCGTAGACTTTTCAATGGAGAAAATTCAAAAACATCTTCGAATTGAGGAAGAGTCGAGGGCAAGAGATGGGATTGAACATTCCCATGTTGGTACTTCTAAAGCCAATGCCTTGGAGAACAACAAAGTGACCAAAGTAAACAAAAGAAAGTTTACTAACAACAACAACAACAAATTCAAAAAGAAGCCCAAGGGAGAATGCTTTGTATGTGAAAAATTCGGCCACTTTGCGAAAGATTGCCGACATAAAAAACAAAGCAATTTTGGAGGCAAGGTTAATTCCATTGACAAGAATGAAATTATTGCTACTATAAGCGAAGTGAATTCTGTCAAAGGTAAAATTCCGGGATGGTGGTATGATACATGCGCCACCGTTCATGTTTGCTATGACAAGTCCCTATACAAGACCTATCAAGAGATTGATGATGGTCAACAAATTCAAATGGGAAATGAACATTGTTCGAAAGTCATAGGCAAAGGGAATGTTGATCTTCAATTCACATCCGGAAAGGTTGTAACTCTTACAAATGTATTACATGTGCCGGATATGAATAGAAACCTTGTAAGTGGTGATTTGTTGGGAAAACCGGGCGTGAAATGTATTTTTGAGTCGGGAAAACTTGTATTGTCCCGAAATGGTTTCTTTGTTGGTAAAGACTATTCCACTAATGGAATGGTCAAATTATGTACTATTGACAATGCAATCAATAAAATATATTCTTCTTACTTTGTGTGTTCTTTAAATTTATGGCATGATAGATTAGGACATGTTGGATATTCTACTTTACATAGAATGATTAGAAATGGCATGCTATCTTGTGATTTTACTAAAAATGAAAAATGTGAAATTTACACTAAGTCCAAAATGATTAGAAAACCTTTTCAAAGTGTAGAAAGATCATCTAATATTCTTGACTTAGTTCATTCCGACATTTTTGAACTCAATGGCATGTTAGCTAGGGGTGGTAATAAATATTTTATCACTTTCATTGATGATTATTCTAGATTTTGTTATGTTTATCTAATGAAACATAAAAATGAGGCTTTTCATATGTTTAAAGCATATAAAAATGAAGTAGAAAATCAAAAGGATAAAAGGATTAAAATTCTTAGAAGTGATAGAGGTGGTGAATATTTTTCTAAAGAATTTGATATTTTTTGTGAAGAACATGGTATTTTACACCAATGTAGTGCACCTAGAACACCGGAACAAAATGGCTTGGCGGAAAGGAAAAATAGAACCTTAGTTGAAATGATAAATGCTATGCTAACAAGGTCTAAATTGCCTAATAACTTATGGGGTGAGGCATTACTTACCGCGTGTCATATACATAATAGAATTCCTTCTAAGAAACTTAAAATTTCACCTTATGAATTGTGGAAAGGTCGGAAGTCTAACATTGGATATTTTAAAGTGTGGGGGTGTTTGGCTTATTATAAAAACACCAATCCTAGTAGAACAAAACTAGGACCAAGAGGGATCAAAAGTGCCTTTATTGGATATGCTATAAATAGTAAAGCATATAGGCTACTTGATCTAATATCCAATGTGATTATAGAATCACGAGATGTGGAATTTTTTGAGAATTCATTAAGCGTTAATGATATTCCTCAAAATTCAATAGAAATTCAAAATGAATTTCCGGCTTCTAAATCACTAGAAACATCTACCCAAGATGTAATTGAGACTAGTGAACCTCGAAGAAGCAAGCGATCTCGTAAAGAGAAGGTATTAGGACACGATGAGATTGATTCTCAAAGAATTTCCTTTTACTTGGTTGAAGCAAGGAAGATATAGTAAGAACAATTCCATATGTTCTTCAAATTGATAGTGATCCTAAAACCTATAAAGAAGCAATGACTTCTAGAGATAGCACATTTTGGAAGGATGCTATCAATGATGAAATGGATTCTATAACGTCCAACAATACTTGGAAGATTGTTGATTTACCGGCTGGATCAAAAGCCATTGGTTGCAAGTGGATATTTCGAAGGAAATACAATACCGATGGTTCGATCCAAACCTATAAAGCAAGATTAGTTGCTAAAGGTTTTCGACAAAAGGAAGGAATTGATTATTTTGACACTTATGCACCGGTGGCTAGGATCACTACTATTAGAATATTATTTGCACTATCGTCTATATTTGATTTACATGTGCATCAAATGGATGTGAAGACTGCATTTCTAAATGGAGAATTAGATGAAGAAGTTTACATGGAACAACCGGAAGGTTTTGTTCTTCCGGGTAATGAAAATAAAATTTGTAAACTTGTTAAATCTCTATATGGTTTAAAACAAGCTCCTAAAAAATGGCATGAAAAATTTGATAATGCAATTATGTCTTTTGGTTTTTCACACACTGTGGTAGATAAATGTTTATATATCAAAAGTTGTGATAAACTTGTTATATTTGTGTGCTTGTATGTGGATGACATGTTGATTATAAGTAATCACATGAATGGCATAAAAGAAACGAAGAGGTTTCTATCATCAACATTCAAAATGAAAGATCTTGGTCAAGTTGATACCATATTGGGTATAAAAGTGATCAAGAATGAGTTGGGGTATGCATTAACCCAATCATATTATATTGAGAATGTGATTGAAAAGTTCAAACATTTGAACATTAAAGAGGCAAATACCCCATTTGATTCAAGTATTAAACTTGTAAAGAATGTTGAAAGGGCTATTGGACAACTCGAATATGCGAGTGCAATTGGGAGTCTAATGTATGCAGTTCAATACACAAGACCGGATATTGCATTTGCCGTGAGTAAACTTAGTAGGTTTACTAGCAATCCAAGTGTTGAACATTGGAAAGCGATTGGAAGAGTTCTTGGTTATCTAAAGAGAACTAAAAACCTTGGACTTCAATATTCCAAGTTTCCAGCAATACTAGAAGGATATACCGATGCAAGTTGGATATCAAATACTGGAGAAAATAAATCAACCTCGGGATGGTTGTTTACACTTGGAGGTGGTGCTGTTTCTTGGAGATCAAAGAAACAAACTATTATAACACATTCCACTATGGAATCCGAGTTTGTTGCATTAGCCGAAACTGAAAAGGAAGCAGAATGGCTTAAGGATCTTCTTTATGAAGTTCCACTAGATACGAAGAATGAATCTTCAATATCTATACTATGCGATAGTCAAGCTACTCTACCAAGGGCTTATAATGAAGTCTACAACGGAAAGTCAAGACATATGAGTCTTAGACATGATTATATAAGAAAATTAATAAAGGATGGAGTAATATCACTTACCTATGTGAGGTCAAGTGAAAATTTGGCTGATCCATTCACAAAACCACTTACCAAAGAGTTGGTAAGACAAACATCGAGTAGGATGGGGCTAAAACTCCTATTATAAATTCACCAATGACGGCAACCCTACCTGTCATTACGAAATGAGTAATTCACGGGTTCAAAGGGTAACAACAAGTCATTCGATAAGTGAATTGTTGCAGCACTTGAAAATTATTTTAAGGCCCTATCCTAAGGATACAAGTGCTGGGGTAACTGTTTGAAGGGTTGAACAAATCTTAAAGAAATTCAGTACTTAGTACAAGTGTCTTTAAAAGTTACCAAGACACTGTTAGAATTTCTCCTATATGAACTTAGAAGTGGTGCCGCTTCTAGGAAAGTTTTGGAGTTACTTTCTGAAAAGTTCATGAACTCGGATGGACGCAAGGCCATTAACGCGTCAAAGTAAATTGTGTGGAACGTATTGAGCAAGAATGCTCACGTGTGCGATATCACCGGTAATATCATAAGGGATAACTGGTTCAAAGCCAAGGCTACCTGGGATCTCGATATTACTTTGTAATATTAGCACTAATATAAGGTTAAAATCGAAAGATACCTTATTTTATGCTTGGCATCGTTTAATGATTCTAAGTTGTGTTCATATATTTGAACAAGTGGGGGATTGTTATGAAAATGTTGTTCAAATATATAAAATAAAGTTGAAAGGTGCGAGAACCGGTCCATAATATAAGGAACCGGTCCAAAAAGTGCAAAAACCGGACCAAATACAAATGGTCCGGACCGGACCTAAAAGGGACCAAATGGTCCGGACCGGACCTAAAGGTCCGACCAAAATGAAGAACCACGCGATCGCGTGAGTTGTGGTCCGGCGATCGCGTGGTTAAGTAATTTAGGCACTGCAGAAATTCTCATGGCATTGCGCGATCGCGCAATCCTCCTACCGGCGATCGCGTGGCATGAAAATTCGACCGTTGGAGAATTTTTTCAGAATTTCTCAAGCACCTTTTCAACCAATTTTGGCACTCTTTCATGAAGAGTTGCATGAACAACGAATAGGGATGATAGAATTCTATAAATAGGTATAGAATTCATGGTTTGAACAATTTTTTTTTTTTGATCAATATACTTTCAATATTGAATATCATCCAAAAATCTTGAAACTTAGAATCTTCAAAATTTGTTCTTCTTGGTATCAGAGCCAGTCTGCGTTTCTGTAGACTGGTAAATTTTCAAAAGAGAAATTTCAAGAAACAGTTTTCATTATTTAATTATTATTGATGAAGATTGCCACTACCATCACTCGTTCCACCAACTCCGAGGTAAAGAAGTTTATGATGTTTAAAGTTATTTCAGTATTTCGAATACTTATTTTACTGATTTATGAGAAAGAATGAAGAGTAGTTCGGATACGTATTTTAATGATTTATGAGAAAGAGAAAGAAGATGAATGATGTTGTTATGCTTGTCAAAACTTACTTGCTTAAATGTATGAGACTTGAACTTTTATGTTCATGAGAATTACTTACTTAAATGCATGAGAAAGAAAGAAAGAAAGAAAGAAAGAAAGAGATGAGTTTTGAAGTATAACGAGAAAATTTTTCAGAAAGAAAAGAAAGAGAACGAGTGTTGAGCATAATGGGAATAATATGATTTAAGAATGATTTTATAATAATTTTTGTCCTCGAACTTATAAATTATGAACCCTAACTGGACTTTGCATAATTTATTTTAGACATGGCACCATTTACGAGAAGTCAATAGAAAGGATTAGACAATAATTTCGGAATATATCCACGAGAAATAGCGAGCCAGATTTATGAGATTTTGATGAGATGATGAAAGTATAAGTAATATGATTTTATTGAGACTTTTATGAGAAGAATTATGATTTTTGAGATTTAAAGATTTGGTTTTTAATTATTGGGAGTTAAGGATTTGAGATTGTGTTTGAGTAAGAATTTTCTCCCTCTATTTGAGAAAAATTTATAATGTTGTTTGATCTTGTAATTAAGAAATTTTGGAATTATGATTAGTGGCATATATTTTATAAGTATGATGAATGAGTGGTCATTTGAGCCAATTAATGTATTGAAGAAGTGATATTGTGATATTGGGAATTATGATTTAAAAATGTTATGTTGAGGAATGATGAATTGATTTTTCTGGGATATTTTGTGGTATTGAAGTTTGTCGGAATTGTTGTCAATATTAAATCGTGATGGTCAGATGTGGAGTATAAGTACATGTTGTTATTGTTGGTTTTGAAGTATACCTACGGGTTGGATAAGTCCAAATTACAAGGGAGACTCTGCCCAAAATTTTATCATTTTGAGTTAAGGGCATGGTATGGTAAAACAACCCACTAAGGGAATTGATGATTGACTTGCAAGTTCATTTACACCTCGAGCAAGATTTAGTAAATGACTCTTGAGATATTTTTGGCTTCTTCGAAGTATGATCATGTTTGTAATGGATATAGTTCTATTGAAATGCTCCCATTGTTTCACAATTTCAAAACAAGATGATGTATACAACTACTTGGATGTCAAGGTATACATGAAATTATGTGATGAATTGATGCATACATTGGGAAATGTCAAGTTATATTTTGAAGATGAGTGAAGACAAATATTATGGTGTTATTGGGAAGAATCTTAATTATTATTGGGAACGAATTGATTATGAGTATGAAATGGGCACTTGTACTGGAGAATATTATGAACTATGATGATATGCGGTAATACTGTTGATTTATTTTGGACGTTGGTTGGTAGATGACGTGTTAAAGATTTGGTTATTTACCTGGAATATGATTATTTGGAAAAGTCAGTTATCATGAATGAGAGATATTGGAAGTATTTTACAACGAGATGCCCTTAAAAGTGTAGAGATTTATTATAGTGTGAAATTGGGTACATATGATCGAATGTTTGGGATTATGTGAGAAAATGATGGTCATAAGATCGTTTGAATACAAAAAGGTACAAGAGATAATTATAAGGAATAATACGATTGCTCTTATGGTGAGAACTGAAGGTGACGATGTATTGAGATTATGAAGTAAGTTGACTTTTCATGAATCAGTTATGCTATATTTGGTCCTAAGTAGAATTCGAAGAAAGATAAGTCTCAGTCATGGAAAAATCGGGATTGCCTCGTGATCAGTGAACGATTCATGGATATACATCAAATTTGCATTTTGATACTAGAAGATCATGAGAGAAAATTGTTCGATGAAATTGATGAAAGAAATTTTACCAGATCCTAAATTTGTTCAAGTATTGCAGAAGTAAAGCATTGGATCGGAGGAAGGTTATGATAGATTATACCTTGAAATTTTGGAAAGAGTTACTAATGGTATCTTGGTTCGAAAATAAGAAACGAAATTTCATGTATTTGTACTTGTGGATAGAATTTGTGGAAATGAGGATCAGACTTCACGGTAATGACCTATTATGGAGTAGTGTGCAGAAAGAGTGACATGTGGTAGAATCCAAGATTTATTTAGTTTGAGAGATTGATATATAATCTTAGTGAGCAGATTGACGTATAAGGTTCACGTGATAGATATGATGGTCATTATATTGAAATCTTAGAGAGATTGATATGATTATTTGAGGTCATACGATGCGACGATAAGTGACATGTTACATGATTACTACAAGATATGGTGACTAGACGGTTAATAGATGTTATGATTATCCCGTGAAGGATTGTGTGAATATATTGAGTCAATTGATCTTATTTTGATGGTTTATTGAATTATGGTGGAATATTACATACGATTGGGAAATTTTCATTTTGAGTCATAATATATGGGTTTATTTAAAGTTTTGGTGATGCGGTTTCGATTAATTACTATCGGTTGTACTTTGAAGTGAGTAAATATTTTGGCTACAATAATGGAAAACCTGAGATGATCAGTTGTGTGACTTTTACTTATGATGGGATTGTATCTTTGGGTTAAGTAAACTTGATGAGAAATCCTATATGGTTCGCAGAAGTCTTATTCATTGGTGATAGACGTAATCGGAGTATTGTTCATAGTGTGACATAAATTGAAGTTTGGGAGAACAGGGAAAAATTGTATCTTGAGCTTCAGATTGGGAAGTTAGTGAGGTTTCTTAGATTTGATGATATCATGTTTGATCCTTATGATGTTGCTTTAAGTTAGTACATTAATCCTCAGCTAGAATAAGTATGTGATATCAAGTACTTGATGCATGATTTAAAAGTATGAACTGAAGGATTTAAGTTTGAATTTCTTCAATTTTGAAAAGGAAATTTCAGTCGAGTTTAGAAATGATACGTTTGTAAATCCTTGTCAGAAAGATTCTGCCAAGTTTGGGTTTGTACTTGATATTTTGGAATTAATACCGCATTTCTATATTCTGGATTATAAGGTTTTATTCTTGATCAATCTTCTTGAGTTTTAGTTTAGGCATTGGGATGATGGATATTTTTATCATGGATTCGATATCAGTATAGATCCTTGAAAGGTTTGTAATAGAAGGTCAATGAATGGGTTTATAAGTTGGGATAATGTCGGACGATTGATTGAGTTCTACACAATAAGCTATCAAACGTCTTTTAGATAGCTTTGTATGAGGTACAGATATATGTTAGAGAAGTTGTCCGATTTCATGGATAGTTAGTGTCCATTTTTCAAATAGAGATCCGAGAATTTTTCCCTTGAGATTTGGAAGAGTTTACATGTGGCAATGGGTACTAAATTAAATTTTAGTACTGCCTACCATCTCCGGATTCAGACACTAGTGGATATGATTAGAACCTGTATGCTAGACTTGAAGGGTGATTGAGAGACATATTTTCCATTAGTAAAGTTTGCCTACAACAAACAGTTTTCGGGCTAACATTGTGATGTCACGATACGAAGCACTGTATGGGTAGAGACGTTAATTGCCAAACTATTGGGATGAAGTTGATGAGAGGAAATTATTGGGTTCAGAATTAATTGAGAAAACAGTCGATGTTATCAAGAATATCAGATTACGAATTAAAGCTACCCAAGACAGACAGAGAAGTTATACCGATCAAAGAAGAAAAGACTTAATGTTTGAGATTAGAGAGAAAGTGTTCTTGAAAGTAACTCCTATGAAGGATACTTTTGTTTCGGAAAGAAAGAGAAATTTAGGTCTTGATTAATCGGGCCATTTGAAATATTAGAGAAGTGGATAATGTGGCTTATTGTTGGTTTTGCCACCAGAACTTGCAGCTGTTCACAATGTTTTTCATGTTTCTTATTTGAGAAAGTATGTTCATGATCATAGTCATGTGGTTAATTATCAGTCTATTTCAGTTTAGAAAGATTTGACTTATAAAGAGGCACCTATGTGCATAGTAGAGAGAAAAGTCCATGTCTTAAGAAACAAAGAGATTCCGTTAGTCAAAGTCCAGTGGGTTAGACATGGTAGCGATGATGCTACCTGAGAGAAAGAAAGAAGAAGAGATTCTGGTTAAATATCCAGATATCAAAGAACAAGTAAGTTTAAATTTCGAGGATGAAATTATTTTAAGGGGGTAAGGTTGTAGCGATCAAGAATTTTTTTCGCAATTAATAATTATTTTAATATTTAGAAAATCGTGTCGCTACTATTTCACCCATTATTTTGAAGTTAACGCCGCGGCGTGTTCGTCTAGCCAAGTCAAGAAATAATTGAGATTGTTCGGTTTTAAATTAAATTCCGAATTTCTAAAATTATATTATTTTAATTATTTATTCAAAGTATTATTTTAAAAAAAAAAAAAAAAAAAAAATCATTTTAAATTCAAATTCAGTAAAAATATATCAATTCTCCTTATTAAATTATTTTAAGTCCAAATACGAAATTCATTTTTATCTCAAGATTTATTTATTCTTAAATTTATTTTTCAGTCCAAAATATATCTGTTTTTAATACGATTCCAAATCAAAATTAGTCAAATTTTTAGTTAATTATCTTAAATTAACCCTATCTACCTAAATCTAATCCGCTCCCCACGTTTTTTTTTTCCACCTTTACATATTCCCCAACACCATCATTATCATCACCACCACTCACACACCATTTGCATTCCACTCATCATACCTACCACACCTTCATTTTCATCACATGTCTGCACCTTTACGTTCAGCCGAAAGCCATTCTCTCTCCCACTGCATATTTCGCCGCAGATCTCCATTTCCCATTCCAAGAAAAAAAAACCCTCCACTGCAAATTTAATTCCTCACTACAACCACTGATCAACCACACCTCTCCCCTGCCTCTCCAATTCACCATCAATAAACCAAAATCAAGACTGCATCCAATATCAATTGAATCAAGCACACTGCTATCGTATTTAGCCTAGCAACTGTTCCATTCTAGCCACCTCCATTGCTCAATTTTCATCATCTCCGACCAGCATCACCACCGCTGTTTTCACTGTTGAAAACATCACCTGTTTCTCCATCATTATGATCACCTGCAGAACCTCCACCTTCATCCCCAAATCGTCACTGCCTTCCACAAATTAATCAAACAACCCCACAACTGCCCCTCACAAATCAAAACCCAAAACAAGAAATAAGTGAACTCAGTTACTTACCTCGATCGCCGACTAATTTACCGGTTTTTAACACCCAAAAACAGCGATTTTTAACTTCGTTTCCAGGCACTGTTTTGCACCGAAATCACACCTAAAACTTATGCCCAGATCCCAAATTTGAATACCCATCCTTACCGCCGCTCGCCCGCGCCCTGTGTTGGCGTTTTCGCCGGCGAAATCGCCGGATTTCGTAGCGTTCTTCCCGGCGTCGCTGCATTCTCTCTCTCTTTGCTTCTCCAGTCATGAAATGGGGAGAGAGAAAATAGATCTGATATATATTTTCATTTTCAAGATTTACACTTTAGTCCCTTAAGTATCAAATTTATTTTAATTCAGTCCCTTAAGTTTTGAGAATGATGTAAATCAGCCCCTTTCACTTTAAACTATTTAATTCAGTCCCTACTAGTTTAAAATGATTTATTTTTAACCCTGAAGTTTTAAAAGATTTACATTTTAGTCCCCAAAGTTTTAAAAGCAATCATTTACGCCCCCATATTTTAAAAGTCTTCTGATTTTGTTCATATTGATTTCAAATGATATATATATATTTATAAATCTCAAATTTCAAAGTATTCATTTTAGTCCCTAAACTTTCAAAACATCAATTTCACTCCTCAAGTTGTAATTTATCATTTTTAAACTATATATATTTCAAAAGACTAAGGTGACTTATTGGCTAAGACGAAGCGTACGGAGAATTAAAGAAATTGAAGTCGTTCCCGCTCAACTTTGCACTCGTCGGATTTGAGGTAGGCTCGCCCTTATTAATTGATTTAAATTATGATTGCATGTGAATGTTTGTGAACGTTATGTGATTTACATATCCTATGTTTTTAAAGAGTCTATGATTCTTATGAAAAGAAAAAAAACTTGGAAAGTCCAATGAGTAGAGGGCCGTATCCCATGAGGAATGGGAACGCTACAAAAAGTGGAAAGACCATGAGTATGCGGGCAAGATTGGGAGAGGGAGCCCAATCCGCTACCCACATTTTTATGTTTTTAAAGAGTATGAAAAGAAATGAGAATGTATTTTCTTTGTGGAAAAGATCATGAGTAGACGGCCGTATCCCTTGAGGACCGGGAACGCTACAAAAGTGGAAAGAGAATGAGTATGACTCGGAGAAGGCCCCAGCGAGGGAGCCGGGTCGTTACAGAATGAGTATGCGGGCAAGATTGGGAGAAGGCCCCTTGAGGGAGCCCAATCCACTACCCACATACAATGTTTTTAAAAGAATATATGATTTTTCAAAAGAAGCCCTATCAATACCCTATGTTTCTAAAGAGACTGCATTTATGTGTTCAATTATATTGTAGATTAATTAATTGGCGATGAGTCTACTGAGTATTTCATTTTTGAAATGCTCACTCTACTTTTAACAGTTTTGCAGATTTCGGAGACGGTGGCAAGCGATGGATGATGGTGGCAATAATCTTTAAATGGTTGAAAGTCTTATTTCAATGATTTTCGTACATCCAACATTTGGATAATTTTGAGAATTTCAATTATTTGAGAAAGTATGACATTGTAAATTTCTTTACAATACTAATGGCTCGATTTATTATTTCGAATGGTTTCATAAATGTTTTAAATTTTATCGACCATTACACTTTATTTAATGTTGCCAAAAATGAATTTAAATGATTTCTTCCGCTAAAATATTATTTTAAAGTTTAGACCAGAAAAGGACGTGGTGAACCGGGTGATTAGAACTCGGGGCGCAACAGCTTGGAATCAATTTTAAATTGAAAGGGCACAAATTAATTGTAATAGTGCCTTCTCTTCATGAATAGACACATCATTTGTAAAATAAATGTAATGAAAGATTAAACTCTTACTTCTTTCACCAATCACCATCATCATGCCACAAACATGATTACATATATTATGGCACAGTAACGTTAATCAAGCACCATCTTTAATTTCTCATGCATTGAATAAAAAAATATTTCTTAATACTTCTATGGATACATGCAAAATATGCATGTTATAACCAAACATAAGGAAGCCTTCAAGAAACAATCACGCTACAAAATTTGTTTTATGATTTATTGAACACCCACAATATCATGATTCAAGATCCTCAAAATCTCGACTCCATTAGCGGAACTGTACTTTTAGATTGTTCTTCCACCACTGCTTGTATTCATCCCTTCGCAACTTTTAAAAGTCTCTTTTAGGACTTAATCATATTACGCCCACATTTGAGGTATAACAAAATTAATTTCAATATTCTTTTTCGCAAAAAGAATACTTTTTGTCAAATGTATTTTAGTGATTACACTTAATCACTTCTTCAATTGACAACAATATTGTCAAATACATAAAGTGACTCAATCACTTTATTAATTTATACTTCTCTCTTTTAGAAGTATAGATAATTTTGTTTATGTGATCCAACTTTATTATACTTCTAAAAGAGAGAAGTATAAATTAATAAAGTGATTGAGTCACTTTATGTATTTGACAATATTGTTGTCAATTGAAGAAGTGATTAAGTGTAATCACTAAAATACATTTGACAAAAAGTATTCTTTTTGCGAAAAAGAATATTGAAATTAATTTTGTTATACCTCAAATGTGGGGATAATATGATTAAGTCCTAAAAGAGACTTTTAAAAGTTGCGAAGGGATGAATACAAGTAGTGGTGGAAGAAAAATCATGGAGTGCAGTGACAAAGGTAAGTAAGTTGTTGTGCATTATAAATTTATATAATATATTCTATGCATGGAATGTATGTCAAATTTGCAATATAGAATACTATATTGTTATACCTTATTTTGACATATAACATATCAATGAAATTGGATTTAGTTATTAAATACCATATTTAATAATATTGTTGGTGCATTGATTATGTGAGAATCTATCTTGATTATTGCATATCGCTTATTGAAAGTTATGAAATATATGATTTTCAAGCTTTAAATTTATGAAATAGAGTTTCATGAATACATGAGATTTTAATAACCTTAGTGGTTTCCTTAAATTCTCATTTTGATAAGTATGTTACACTTTATAATAACATGATATAAATGCTGAATCATGTAAATTTCATTGCTTTGACTCTTTGAGGAATAAATATATGGTACATTTATTCATAGTATAAATTGCTACATACTAAATTGATTTGGTATATGAGATTAGGCATTGATATGAGGCAAATGATAAATATTTATCACGCGACAATAAAGTATTTTTGTTTTAAAAAAAAAATGTGAATCATTTGAAAATACTTATGTGAAGTATTTATTATCAATTTGTCTTATTTGAGAAATTTGAACAAATAGAAGTTTATTTACTATACATAAATATATTTTATAAAATCTTTGTTCAAATTTGTTATTATCTTATTTCATACTATTCTGTATAATCCAGTTTGATTATTGTATAATTTGAGTAAGTATGCAAGATGATATGATAGAATGAGTCTATCTAATTGATATTGATATCAATGGTTGATATCATATATATGTGAAAAGCATTATTACTAATGGAGAGTAATAATATGAAACATACAAGTGAATATGGACTATTGTTGAACATTGTGGTTCACAAAGAGAATCATTCACTTAAATGAAATTGAGAATTTTGAAGATTATCCCAAAGTGTGGGGGTAACGCTCAAACAAATATTGTAAAATATTTATTGCACTCGTTGAGGAGATAATTAAATTATTGATAGAACAATTGTGTTCATGGAATTATGAACCTATTCCTTTCAATTGAGTGAAAGAATAATTTTGAGTCTACCCTATAAGTGTGGGGGTAGTACAACCTATTCCTTTCAATTGAGTGAAAGAATAATTTTGAGTCTAGCCTATAAGTGTGGGAGTAGTACAACTAAACTTTAAATAAAGTTTTAAGTGATATTATTTTGAAGTCTATAAAGTGCACAAAATAGACTACAAAATATTGTGAAATGTTTGACAAGTGTTGTCAAATAATTGAGAAGTGATCACGTTTAAATATTCTAAAGAAGTCTAGACATAAATTGAATCAAAGAGTGATTCAATAAATTGTGAAAAAATTAAGTTAAAACTTGACTTTATATCTTATATAAAATCATAAGAACATAATCGAGTAGGATGAGGTGAAACTCCTTTATAAAAGATTCGCCAATGACGGCAACCCTACCTGTCATTAAGAAATGAGTAATTCACGGGTTCAAAGGGTAACAACAAGTCATTCGATATGTGGATAGTTTCAACACTTTATCAAAACATACCTCATTCTAGATTAAAAGTGTTGGTTGTTACAGTTGGAGGGCTGAGATTTAAAACTCTTAATGAAGTTCAGAATTACAAGTATCTCTAAATGTAACAAAGATTTTGGAAGAACTTCACCTATATGAACTTAGAAGTGGTGCCGCTTCAAGGAAAGTTTGGAGTTACTTTCTGAAAAGTTCACGAATTGGATAGGCGCAAGGCCATTAACGCGCTAAAGCAAAAACTTATGTGGAACAAAAGACTTTGAGTGTTGTGTGTGTGATGTTGCCGGTATTATCACATGGAATAACGTGTTCAAAGCTAAGGCCACCCGGGATTTCGATAATACTTTGCGACATTTACACTAAGGTAAGGTTTAAATCGAAAGATACCTTACTTTATGCATAACACCGTTATAAAATGAGTTGGTGAAAATATTTGAACAAGTGGGGGATTGTTGGAAAATTGTGTTTCCAAATGGTTGTTCAAATATTTAAAGATGATAAGATGAAGTACACAATTGAATCAATACAAAGAGGTATTGATAAGGAAGACAAAAGAATGAGAAAAAACCGAACCAAATACAACTGGTCCAGACCAGACCTAAAGGTCCAGCCAGAATGAAGAACCACGCGATCGCGTGGTTGGTGGTCCGGCAATCGCGTGGTTGAACGGATTTGAATCTGTTCAAAATAAAGAGGCATCACGCGATCGCGTGAGCCTTGTACCGGCGATCGCGTGGTGGTTCCGAAAGGCACCTTTTGGTGCCTAAGTTGGTTTTTTGCACCAAAAGATGCAATTTTGTCTAAGAGGTGTGTACTTTCATAAAAGGTGGATTAATCTCTATATAAAGGATGTTATATTGATCAATTCGATATATGAAATATGAGGGAGAACATTCATAAAAATATAGAAGCCATTTTCCACCAAAATCAATACTCATTTTTCAATTGTTTTTTGTTCCTTCTCCATGGATTATTAGTGCTTAATAAATACATGGTTTGAAGGCTTGATTAATCCGCTAAAGCATTTGCTATCTAACCCTTTAAGCATCTCGAACGAGAGGGAGCAAATGTACTTTTAGGACAACGTGTAATCACGTGTTCAAGCCTCTCGTTTGATTCCATAATTCGACGTTATTCTATTCATATCATGATTTCAAGTGGTGTTTCCATGTGTTTTGGCTTATGATTCTTCAAGTGGAATTCGATGATTTTGTCTCCAACCTCTCAAGGTAAGTTCATTTTTGATAACAGAATTTAGTGTATTTCTATATACACTAAAGACCAGCTTTGGAGATTAGATTATATTCTCATATTTTATAAAAATGTTTTTGTGTATTTCTATATTGATTTATATATTTTTAATATTAAATTTAATAATAATAAACGATCTCGTTACTGGGGTTGTTGACAATTGTGTGTCAACGTCAACGGTCAGCCATTCTAGCTGAGCTTTAATCCTTGATTCGTCCCTGTGTACAAGCCCAATTGGTTGCATTAGAATTTATAATTAAGTTAATTAATTAAAGCCTGTTAATAACCCAAATATGACTAAGGTTAGTGTTATTAGTGTGAATATAAATAAGTGCCTAATAGTAGAGAATTACGATGCAATCTAATTTGTAGAATTCTAACGCATGATATTTCTCCTGCTAGCACAAAGAGAAAAATCAATTCTTTCTAATAAATCCATTCTAATTGTTGGAGATTGATGAAGTTCTAGATTCAAGCTCGTTCTGTGAATTTGTATTAAATGGAGGACAGCTGAACAGTTTTGGCAAATGTATGATTCTTTTAACAGATTTTATCCAAGTTGGTAAGTGTAGTTTATAAACTTATTTATATGTTAAAATCAGAATAAATTATTTTCTTTTAAGATTCTATGCTATTTAATTTGTGTTTATATATTTACTTTTAAGAAAATATCCCGAAAGATGAAGAATGAGGCAATTGTTGGGAAAAACGCTCAATTTGATGCTAATCGGAACTTAATTTAGTAGATGAGGAGTTTGTGACATCAATCGGGAAACAAGACTGGTTCCAAAGTGAATAAAACAGAAGTTGGAGCACCCAATTGAAGAAGTTGAAAGCTGAAACGAGCAAAACGAGAAGATTCTGAAGTTTGGGGACTAAATTGCAACAATTGGAAGTTGAGGATGGAAGGTGTAATTAGTAGTCAGGGACCAACTTATACAGAATAACCACGCGATCGCATTGATACGAAAATCAGACCATAGTGTTTGATTGATAACCACGCGATCGCCAGATTTTATATGGCGCGATCGCGCGGTTATCCGAATGGGCTGCGGGTCAGTTTTAAGTTGCGATTTTCAACAGGTTTTGGGCCTTTTGACCTAGATTTCTTCAACACCTATACATACAACATAAGAGGCACAAATTGGGAACCTTTGCCTCTCCAAAGAACGAGCCACAATTGAGAATTCAACATCAAATTCTTGGGGAATCAAGCATAGCAAAGGGGTGTGAATTGAAGATAATTGAAGAATCAAAACTTGGTGCAAGCGTTTCTTTCTTTATATTAATTTCAATGAACGTTTATTATTGTTTTTTTTGTTCTTTAATTATGATGTTTAACTAAACTAAAAATTGGGATGAATGATGTAGCCTAGTAATATTATTTAATTTCCAAGTTCCATAGTTTTAATGTTTTGTTGCATGTGTTGATTTATTTTTGTACTTAATGCTTAAATTTCTTGATCACTAATTCATAATATATTGAATTATTTCCATAATCCGAGAGGTGAGTTAATAACTTAGAACGTGGTAATAAATTCGGTAATTGAACAAGAGATAGAGATATACTCTTGTTATTATTGCAGTCGTGTGTGAATTCTTGTGTTTATTGCATCTAGAAAGGAATATTCGGACCCTCTATAGAGATACATGGTTGACTTATTTAGGTAGAATTGATTTAAACTAGAAAGAGAAATTTCAATATACATTAGTGAATTCGACCGAATGCATATTTAGGAAATAAAACCAGAATTGGAGTTAATACAATTGGCTAGGTGAAATCCGGATTCCCAACTATTTTACGATCATTTAAAAAAAAAAAAAGCAATCTCGCAATTGTGCATGTTTGATTCAGAATCTTATTGATGAGATCCCAGTCGGGGAATCTCGTCGAACACGCGGAATAACGACAATTAAAACCTAGGAAAGATTTAAATCAGAACTGACACAAGAACAAACAACGAAAATAAGGATAGAACGACGGTAAAGCCTTGACCCGACAATCACGACGCAATTTATGGCGATGCGGATTGAAGAACCAAGATTGGTGAACGCCACAAGGACTTGTCAATTTCCTTGATAAGTTTCGAATTCGGAAACGCCACAAATATTCTTGTGAATATTTGATAAGTTTGCTGGAAGAACGCCACAAAGATCGGATCTTTGATAAGTTCAAGAAAAAGGGAATAAACTCAACCTCTCAATTTTGGAGAATCCTCTCACAAATTTTATTAATCAAACTCAACTTAACTCCCTTTACAATGAATTGAAAAAAGCGTATAAATAAGCAAAATAACCTAGCATCTAATTTACTCAAAATAGAATTCTAATTAGACTAAAATTCTAAAATAGGAAAATAACCTAAAATAATAAAAGGAAACAAAATAATTGGCAAAATTCCGAAAAATCTGGCGTTGCTCATTTACGGCCGTGACGACTCCATTTACGGCCGTAAAGGCCTTTCTGATAAAAAATGAGTTATTGGTTACGGCCGTGACACAATGATTACGGCCGTGAATTTCCTCCGGTTTGAATTTTACGGCCGTAAGACTGGACATTACGGCCGTGAGACCTTTTCTGCTGAAATTGTGCCTTTTCCTTCGATAGTTGATTACGGCCGTGACAATAGCTTTTACGGCCGTGATTATATGATTTACGGCCGTGAAGGATTTCCATTACGGCCGTAAGGCCCTTTCTGCATAAACAATTTCGTGTACTCGGCTCGGCTTGATTCTTTCGTCTTCTCGGCTCGATTCCAACATGGAACTTGCTCCGTTTTCCATGTAGATCACCGTCATACTGCCGATGTCTCGACTTCGCCCTTCGATGCCTGGTCCGGATCACATCATACTCCCTCTCTTGAAAAGGATTCGACCTCAAATCCATTTTTGGTCGGCTTTTCAAGCTCCTCCTGCTTTCCTGGGCTCGATGATCATTTTTAAGCTTCGTGCAGTCCTTTAGACTCTTGGGCTGCTTATTCTGGCCAATAAATTTCTGCCCCGTCTTAAATCCATGGCTTGATTTATGTCCCTGCAAAACAGATTTTAAAGAATTGGGGAGGGAATTGTTAGCTCGGTTAAGTGCAAGGTGTGGATCCCCGGACACCAACCTATGTGCAAATAAACTCAATTTGGGGGTGGACTCTCTTTTCTTTTTGCACTCATTCTCTCCTTTTTCTGAGGTCGTGGCCTCAACTCTCTTGTTTTCAACTTTCACACCCTCTCCTTTTTCTGAGGTCGTGGCCTCAACACTCTTATTTCTTTTTTCAAACTCACTTTTGATTTTCAATTGATCATTTTGAACTTCTTTTGGAGATAACGTAACAAGTGTAAATTTCTTCCCACCCTTCACAAAGGAATATTGATTCTTAAACCCATCATGCACTACCCTCCTGTCATGTTGCCAGGGTCGCCCCAACAATATATGACCAGCATGCATAGGTACCACGTCACAGACCACCTCATCCTTATAACCCCCGATGGCAAAATTGACCCTAGCCTCCTTATTTACCTTAATTTCCCCTGACTCGGTCAGCCATTGCAATTTATAAGGGTTTGGATGTTTCATCAAGCTTAAGCCCAATTTATTAATCAACATTGTACTAACCACATTAGTACAACTTCCCCCGTCAATCACCATACCACAAGCCTTTTTTCCCACCAAGCACCTAGTATGAAAAAGATTATCCCTTTGCTCACCAATTTCATCCACCCTAGCCCTAGCACTAAGGACACGCCGATTAACAAGTGATTCTTTTTCAGGATAGGTCAATCCTTCCTCATCACTACTACTAGCTCCAACATCCACTAACTTAGGCATCCCCTTAAATTCATCCTTGGAACTAATTTCACCATTATCACGCAAGATCATTAGCTTCCTATTTGGACACTGGGATGCTATATGACCCATACCCAAGCACTTAAAACACTTAATATTTCTATCCCGAGTAGTTTGAGAATCAGAAATATTTTTACCTTTCGTTGTAGGCTCCTCCTTCCCTTTCGGGTTATGTTCAACGTTGGATTTCTGCTTAGGTTGTGATGTAGGATAAGATGGTGAGTGTCTTACTGCCCCCTTTCGCTTTAGCTGTCTTTCCACCTTCATGGCCATATACACCATATCTTCCAGCTCCACATAATGTTGCAGCTCAATGACATTGGCAATATCTCTATTCAGCCCACTCAGAAACCTAGCCATTGTAGCTTCCCGATCCTCCACCACGTTAGCCCGAATCATCGCCACCTCCATATCCTTATGATAATCTTCTACACTCCTCGACCCCTGATTCATACCCTGCAGCCTCTGATAAATATCCCTATAATAATGAGTCGGCACAAACCGCTTCCTCATTATGGTTTTTAATTCACCCCAAGTTTCCACTGGCCCCTCAAGGTTCCTCCTCCTACCCGTCACTAATTGATCCCACCAAATATTTGCCTAATCGGTGAATTCAATCACGGCTAATTTCACCTTCTTCTTTTCCGAATAATTATTACAATCAAAAAGCCGTTCGACCTTTGTCTCCCAATCCAAGTACGCCTCCGGATCACTCCTACCCTGGAACGATGGTAATTTCACTTTAATTTTTCCAAGGTCGTCATCAACAACATCTCTACCCCCATGATGCCTCCTAGCATCACGACGCTCCCTATCATGCCTCCGCTCATACCTATCTCCTCTATCCCTCCTTCGCATACTACCTAAAGATATACTGCCACTTTCACTGCCCATGTCTTCATTATCCACACCAACCTCACGTCTATTACCTCTCCTAGCCCGAGAACCATCATGAGATTGATCACGAGGTCTTTGTTCACGTTCTGCACCTCGATTCTCTATCTGTACCATAAATCTCTCAAATTGCGCCCTCATTGCTGCAATATCATCATTACCATGTTTATTCCTTCTATTCACACCCCTAGGCTATTTCCTGTCTCCAACAGAAGACGAAGATGTGGAAACCTCTCTATCAGACATTTTTAAGACACGAACACGGAAATTCGGAATATTTGGGAAATATTTGGAATTTTCGGAATTTTTTTTTTTAATAATCTGCCAGAGAATTTGACTACGAGTATGGCAGAAAAAACGGAACTGAATTTGGACGAAAAACGAAGAAGAAAAACACTTTTGAATTTTTGGGACTGACTCTTATGGATCAAACTGAAAAAAAATTATGACTGACACGAAGAATGCGAAGAACACGAAAAAAATCAAGAAAATCAAGAAACGCAAGAATCTGAAATAGATCGAAGCTCTGATACCAGATGATGAGATCCCAGTCGGGGAATCTCGTCGAACACGCGGAATAACGACAATTAAAACCTAGGAAAGATTTAAATCAGAACTGACACAAGAACAAACAACGAAAATAAGGATAGAACGACGGTAAAACCTTGACCCGACAATCACGACGCAATTTATGGCGATGCGGATTGAAGAACCAAGATTGGTGAACGCCACAAGGACTTGTCAATTTCCTTGATAAGTTTCGAATTCGGAAACGCCACAAATATTCTTGCGAATATTTGATAAGTTTGCTGGAAGAACGCCACAAAGATCGGATCTTTGATAAGTTCAAGAAAAAGGGAATAAACTCAACCTCTCAATTTTGGAGAATCCTCTCACAAATTTTATTAATAAAACTCAACTTAACTCCCTTTACAATGAATTGAAAAAAGCGTATAAATAAGCAAAATAACCTAGCATCTAATTTACTCAAAATAGAATTCTAATTAGACTAAAATTCTAAAATAGGAAAATAACCTAAAATAATAAAAGGAAACAAAATAATTGGCGAAATTCCGAAAAATCTGGCGTTGCTCATTTACGGCCGTGACGACTCCATTTACAGCCGTAAAGGCCTTTCTGATCAAAACTGAGTTATTGGTTACGGCCGTGACACAATGATTACGGCCGTAAGACTGGACATTACGGCCGTGAGACCTTTTCTGCTGAAATTGTGCATTTTCCTTCGATAGTTGATTACGACCGTGACAATAGCTTTTACGGCCGTGATTATATGATTTATGGCCGTGAAGGATTTCCATTACGGCCGTAAGGCCCTTTCTGCATAAACTATTTCGTGTACTCGGCTCGGCTTGATTCTTTCGTCTTCTCGGCTCGATTCCAACACGGAACTTGCTCCGTTTTCCATGTAGATCACCGTCATACTGCCGATGTCTCGACTTCGCCCTTCGATGCCTGGTCCGGATCACATCACTTATAGTGGTGTCAGAGCATACCTTGTTATTTGTTTGAATTTGGTAGAATTCAATACGATCGAAACTGGTTTTCTTATTTTTTGCTTTTAAGAAATTAATTTTCGTCTTCTAAATTTGTTTGGAATGAAAAATTAATTTTGGACAATAAATTGGGTTGGATCAAAGGGACGGCAGTGAGTTTCACCGGTGCCGTGATTAAGGCAAGTTGGGTGGGCATAAGCACTACCTTGAACCTTGCAGCGTGTAGCTGTATATGTTGTAGCGACAACATATGCCATTGTTACACCAGCATTTGTTGCCGTTGAAGTGGTAGTGAAAGCCTTTTTGCACAGTAGTGTGAAGGTCCTATTTTGATTAGCTGAGCTTTCACGCCGTTGATGCAATGGTTCATGTCATACGTTGCATATCAACGTGAACAACGAATTATATAGTTTTTGGGTGTGAGAGTTGTGGACAGGGACCTATGATATAATTTGAGAAATTGTAGGGGCCCATTTGCAATTTTGCTTTATGATTTTAAATTTTGGAATTGGGGCAGGTGATTTTTCAAAATTTCAGGACCCCACTTGCAATATCATTTTGAAGCCAAGGCGCAATTTGAAATTGGGGAGCATTCTGCAATTTTGTAAATTAGAAGGGCCTTGTTATAATTTTAAATATGGATTAGATTGAAAATTTGAAAAATATTTAAATTTTGATTTTAAATAGGGTTTTACCAATTTTCCACTTGAAATTTTATTTTGACCTATAAAAAATTATGCTTAAAATTCACAACTTATTGAATAATTCTTTAAAATTGGATTTTTAACTAAGCCTCTATTAAGTAAAAGTTTTTTTATTTATAAACAAAGAATATGATGTTGTCGAGATAAAATATGTAGGTGAAAAGTGGATAAAAAACGTGTGTGGTTGAAAAGTGATTTGGTAAATATGTATGTTATAAATTTGTTTACTATAAGTTTGCTAAGCGGAGGATAAATATATAACTTTGACCCTAAATTTGTTCATAATCATAGCACAAGACTAGTGATAGAAGGTTAACAGCAAGGTCAAGGAGTTGAGTTTGAGGAATCACTTTTAGTCCCAATGTCTAAATCAATTCGAATTCTGTTTATGGTAGCAACGTATAGTAACAATGAGATTTGAAAAATGGATGTTAAAACTGCATTCCTAAAACAGAAGTCTTAATAAGGATATGTATGTAACACAATCCGAAGATTTTGAATCCAAAGATCTAAATATTGTATGCAAGCAACAAAGTCTAATTAATGTTTAAAGCAAGCCTCATAGAGCTAGAATCTTCAGCTTGATGAGATGATCAAAAGGTTTAATTTAACAAAAGTTGAAGACATGCCATATGTGTGCATAAAAAGTTACTGTGAGTGTCCAATATTTCTGATACTATATATAGATGACATATTATTGATCAGACCTAACCATAAGAAGTAAAAGTGCAAATATGAAAATACATAAAATTTCTCCATAATGAATTGAGAAATACGACCTTCATTTTGGGAACTAGAATCTGTAGAGATAGATCTAGAAGGTTCTTTTTTATTTTTTCAATCCACGTACATAGATATGATGATAATGAGGTTAGCGTAAAAGAACTCAAGATATGATTTAATCCCAAAAGTCATGAGATTAATTTCTCCAAAAGGGTGTTTAGAACATAGGTTGGGGGGAGAATGGTATAGATAAAACACCCTATGCCTGGTCAATAAGATCTTCTAGAATTGAACATAATTAGTAAATAAATAAAAATAATGAATGAATTGAAGAAATCTTAAGTTTGTAAAATTAGCCCAACTTAATTTAATTTACCTTAAAATATCGTATAATTATTATTTATTTTAATTTGATGAGAAAAAATCAGAACATAAATTAATCTCCTATGACTAAAATGAATTTAGTTAACTAATTATAGATAATATTATAGGACTTAAATGATATAATCTAAAATGAATTAGATATTGAGGAAAAATAAAAAATAAAAAATAAAACTTTACCTTTAATTTTTTATATGATTTTACGGATAATATATTTACAATTTGATTTCACTTGTTATCTTGCATTAAACTTCTCACTGTGATCTTTAATTTGATACTCACATGACATATTTTTCGATTTCAAAATAATACAATAATTATTAAAATAATAATAATAAAATATAAAAAATAACATTTTGATGTTATTAATAGCATAGCACGGATGCCAATACAATTAATGACACATGTAAAATAGTAATTGCTAAAATATGTTTGAATTTTCTATAATACCCCTATTTAATATGCATTGTTATCAACAAATATGACTAACTCATTATTCAATGTAAGGATATATATTAGGTAAAATGTAAGAAAAATTTATAATTCCAACATATATTAATTATATTTTCTTAATATGTGTGAAAATATAAATGAATCCATCTTTGTGGGATGGAGAGAGTATTAAATACATAAAAAACTGGAAATATGAAATCTCTTAGGCAATTAAATACATATTAATCTCTCGAGCAACCATGATTTTTTGAAAATTTATATAGTAAGCCATGCACAAGAATTTGTCATGTGAGGTTGTGGTTGAATAATGTTATTAATCAATAGTTACTCTTGGGTTAACACAGCAAAAACCATCTCACCGACCTTATTCACAACACTGCACCCTAGATCTCCACCACAACTACCATCGCACAACACCAAAAGCCTCATCGGTGGAGCTGCTACGCGAGAGGAGAGCAGAAGTAAACAATCGTCGTGTGCCCCCATCGACAAAGAGGAAAGCAGCAGTCACTATGTCGCACTATCGTTGAAGAGGAAAGCTGCAGTCGTCATGGTGCTCCATCACCGAAGAAGACAATAGCCACCACCCGTATCACAACCACCGACATTCACCGCCGCCTCCACCTCAAAAATGCACACACAACCATCGACAATCACCATCACCATCACCCCCACTTCCAAACTGCACACACAACCACCGCCAGCACCTCACCCCTACCAACACCAACACCAACACTAACACATCCAGCACCATCGCACACACTACCACCATAGACCACACACAACCATCACACCGCACACAACAATCACATTAATAGGTTGATTAATATATTTATCTATTGAAGATTTCTCCTATTCAAATTCCATCAATTTTACATTACATGATGGATTGCTATTTCTCTAAAAATAAATAAAATAAAATAAAGCACTTAAATCAAAAACAAATAAGGAAATTCTGCAAGTAGAACATTGTAATTTCTCAAGAAAAAGGTCCATTTAAAACAATTGAACATGTATTCAATACTTCTAAAAATTGGAAATGTGAAATCATTTAAGCAATTAAATACATGTCAGTCTCTCGAGCAACCATGATTGTTTTTCAATTTACATAGTAATCCATGCACAAGAATTTGTGATGTGAGGCTACGGTTAGAATATTGTTATTAAGCCTCCGTTAGGAAACTATTGTAACACCTAATAATTAGTGTTGTTTGTAGTTTCTAGGTAAATTTTGTGGTTAAAATTAGAGTGAGAAAATATGTGTGGTTAAAAAGTGACGTTGAAAATTTTGTTAATTATAACACATAGTTGCCGAACGGACTCTAATTACGAGTATAGCTAACCTTATCAATCATATGTGATGTGGTATCAATTGATTTGTCATCTTAGCATCTATTATTTAATGAAATCATTACAATTTATAAATTAATTCATAAGCAACACAATTTCTCAAACAACTTTTTAATCATGCACACTTTTTCTCTCCACTTTTAACCACATGTTTTATCTCTAGAAAAAAAATAAATTAATTTATAATTGTTACAGTGTTACCGAATAGAGCCTAAGTACGATAAATCAATTAAAGTTTTTTGATTGTCTCATCTATACCTATGGATAAGAAATATTATGAATACTACCATTATATTTATTTAAAGCCTTTGATTTAATTTTTTTTTATTTAAAATAGTCGATCCGTATCAATATTTTTGATTTATTTTATTTATTTATAACCCTCGATCCCTCTCCCACGACAGACCGCTACTCTTAGTGCTCTGCCTCTACTCCACCGGCTTTCATGTATTCGACTTCGACAATCGCTCCTCCAACTGCCTCTGCCCTCCTCCAGCAACATCAGCCTCTCCCGATCCAACTTCCAGTCCCAGACTTCCTAGTCCCCACTCCTGTATTTCAGTTTGTCACTTTGTTCGTCTTCACCGTTCAAACTCTTCACAAATCAGTGGTTCAAAGTTCGGTTTGTAATTTTTATGTTTTGTAATTTTTATATTTTGTAATTTCTAAGTTCTAATATTGAATCGTGATTCTATTCTTCAGTTCTTCTTCCTCATGGCTCTTAGCACTAGTTAGCAAGGAACTTTTTGATTGATTCTTAATTTCTCATCCGAATTATCAGGTATTGAGGTTGACCCTTGAATTTGACTCATTAGTATTGAAGTGTTATTTGAAAATTATGCATAAATGATAAATGTCACTTTTAAGTCTTTGCAATGTGGACACTTGTGAACACCATATTCCCCTTTCGTGATTTGTGAATTGAGATTTAGCGAATATTTGATTTGATTTGTAAATTTTGATTATTAATTTAAAGGCTGTGAATTGTGATTTGCTGAATATTTGATTTGATTATTGAATTGTGATTATTGATTTACAGATTATGAAACTTTTTTGTACCTAAACGAAAGTCTCAACTTAGTAGTTCTAGTTCTAGTGGTCGGGAACTGCTTCCAGTAGACCAGCTGAGTTATTTGACTTTGATAACATAAAGAAGTTTCAAACTGAATTTAATATGGTTGAACTTGTGTCAGATCCAGTGAAAAAAATTCCAATCGAGTCATATGATCCTAACATTAGAGATCATGTTAGGTTGGCATACTTAGAGAAAGTCATTGTCAACCACATGAACATGACTTTTTGAAAAGACTAATGGGAAGTGATAATAGATGTTTTAGGAAAGAATTGTTCAATGAATTTTATTGGTGAGAGTGTAGTGTAAAAAAAGAATGTTGCATATTGTTTGTAAGCAATTTGTTCAAAGCTGATACAGACAGTCATGGGTGGGTATACATTCACTAAGACCACGTTTAGAGATTAGATTATATTCTCATATTTTATAACAATTTTTAGTGTATTTATATAATGATTTATATATTTTTAATAATAAATTTAATAATAATAATAAACGATCTCGCTACTAGGTTTGTTGACAATCATGGGTCAACGTCAACAGCCAACCACTCTAGCTGAACTTTAATCCTTGATCCTTCCCTACGTACAAGCCCAATTGGTTGCATTAGACTTTATAATTGAATTAATTAATATGGTTAATTAATTAAGGCAACCAAATATGACTAGGGTTAGTGTTATTGTTGTGAATATAAATAAGTGCCTAATAGTAGAGAATTACGATGCAATCTAATCTGTAGAATTCCAATGCCTAATATTTCTCTTGCTAGCACAAAGAGAAAAATTAGTTCTTTCTAATAAATCCATTCCAATTGTTAGAGATTGATGAAGTTCTAAATTCAATCTCGTTGTGTGAATTTCTATTATAGGGTGGACAACTGAACAGTTTTGGTAAAAGTATGATTCTTATAACAGATTTTATCTAAGTAGAAAATATATCTGTGTTATGGTTTTTAATATTTTAAATTCCATTGTGCATGTTTGATTTAGAATCTTACAGTGGTATCAGAGCATACCATGTTATTTGTTTGAATTTGGTAGAATTCAATACGATTGAAATTGGTTTTCTTATTTTTTTTCACTTTTAAGAAATTAATTTTCGTCTTCTAAATTCTTTTGGAATGAAAATTTAATTTTTAGAAAATAAATTGGGTTGGATCAAAGAGGCGACAGTGAGTTTCGTCCTCGTCGTTGTTGAGGCAAGCTGGGTGGGCATAAGCACTACCTTGATCCTTGCAGCGTGTAGCTGCATAAGTTGAAGCGGCAACATATGCCATTGTTGCACCGGCATTTGCTATCATTGAAGTTGTAGTGAAAGCATCGTTGCTTAGTAGTGCAAAGGCCATATTTTGATTGGCAGAACTTTCACGCTGTTGATGCGATGGTTCCTGTCATAAGTTGCATATCGACGTCAACAATGAATTATATGGTTTTTGGGTATGAGAGTTGGGGATGGGGACCTATGATACAATTTCAGAAATCGTAGGGACCTGTTTGAATTGGGGCAGGTGCTTCTCCTACAAATCTCGAAATTTCAAGACCCTACTTGCAATATTATCTTGAGATGATCCAAAGGTTTAATTTATCGACAGTTCAAGACATGCCATATGTGTGTTAAAAATTTAATGTGAGTGTCCAATATTTTTGATACTATATATAGATGGCATATTATTGATCAGACCTGACCATAAGAAGTAAAGTACAAATATGAAAATATATAAAATTTCTCCATAATGAATTGAGAAATATGACCTTCATTTTGGGAACCAGAATCTATAGAGATAGATATGATGACAATGAGGTTAGCATAAAATAATTAAAGATATGATTTAATCCTAAAAGTCATGAAATTAATTTCTCCAAAAGGGTGTTTAGAACATGGGTTGAGGGAGAATGGTATAGATAAAATACCTTATGCCTGGTCAATAAGATCTTCCAGAACGCGACACTATATACGAAAACTTATGTATTCGTACTTGAGAATCACTAAGAATGCACTTAAGGCATGTAGAGAAAATAGAGTTATAGTTTTTGCGTATAAATATATGACCCTTTAGTTTGAGAAATGATGACGGGAATTTCAGTTCTATTGTGAATCTACTCATAATAGTTGTGTGATCGGTTTTAAAGATTTTAAACAAGGACAAATGCTATACTCTACAACCGAGATCAAAATACACAGATACATGGGAAGAAATCTTGATCGTTGAGTACATTAGTGAATTATAAGTGTTCCTACCATTGTATCAACAAAAATGATTACTGTGATGACAATGGAACCATTTTGTAAGCGAAGGAACTAGGTCTTATTGATGATTTGAATATGTATTCATAGTATACTATCTCATTCAAAGATTATAGAAAAATAATTCACGCCCACTAACCTTGAGAATTTGAATGTGTGAAGAGTTACATATCAAAGATCCATATGTAAAAACACTATCCCAACAGGAGTATGATCGTTATATACACTTATTATGTATACGATACATGAGTTATTGGATCTAGTGTGAGGATGTCAATGTTATGCTCTAAATCTAATCATTGAGATAACATAACATATATATTATCGTTGTTTCGATAAGGCACACCTATTATTACATTGAGTTTAACTTGTGATTTACATAATAGAGTCCGTGGATTAAGTTTTGTAACTTGTTAATCTCAAGGTATTGTGATTATGAGATATAGGTTATAAATAACTTATTCTTAAATTATTCCTAGTCAAAGTAACAACGAGGTACAAATATTTTTGTTGTAGTTAGCAGGGACGGAGCCAGGATTTTGAATGAGTGGGGGCCAAAATTTTCAAATGGTGAGGGGGAGGCGGAGGCCCCGAAATTTTTTTTAACCAAAATGATTGAAACAACGAAGCAATAAACCAAAAACTAAACTAAATTAACTAATAAGTAACAACTAACCAGTCTAAAGTAGTAATTCACAAAAGAAAAGACCTATAACTGAAAAGTAAATGTAAACTTTCAAGGTGGGTGATACTAGTAATGAGCATTGAATCTACTTCTTGCATAAACATAATGATTGTAGAGAGATAATTAAGATCAAAGGAAATAAATTTAAGTTTCCAATTCTTCTTCTTCTTCTTTTCTTTCTATTTTTTTTTTTTTTGGGACTCAAAAAATTTTTTTTTCCAGTGGGGGCCATGGCTAGCTCCGTGGCTGGTAGTTAGACTAGCATGTATTTCATATCTTTCTTTCTTATTAATAAAGTATCTTATCTCACAAGTTAGAATGTGGATGGACATTCAAATGAATAACCAGATTTTCCAATGATTCATTTCTACACTTGAAAATCAGTTATCCCTTAATTTAGAATGAATTATTATAATACTAATTACAATTCTTAATTATAATTATAACTACTCTAAGATATTTTTTTATATAAAATAAATAGTATCGGGTAAAATAGTAAATCGAGGTCCCCTATTTTAGGACAACTTTCAATTTTTCCTATATTTGTGTGCCTTTGTAGGCCTAGTATTTTGGACAATTGCAATGGCTTCTTTTCCCCTTCACCTTAAAAAAAAAAATGATTGTTTAGATTTGATGGGACTCATGGATGCATTTTTAGATGAACAAAGCGTTGGATGTCACGCTAGAGATTTAACATGGATAAATACTCAAGCGTGAGTTGTCATATTTGTCCTTTGACTTGAGGACATTTGTAACACCCCAATTTTAAATGCTTAAAACTAGGCGTGTTAACTTCCATTCACATTATATGCGGAATTAAATCGTTTAAACATTAAAATTTTCAATTATCTATTATAAATTTTTTACAAAAATTTCGACAGAGTCTCCTCTATAAATTGGACATAGCCAACCTGTAGAGGGATATCAAAACCATTTTAAACTACACATCTCAACTCATTCAATCCCAAACATTCAACATTCGACTCCAATTCTACATCAAACTCCCACGTCACCACACTATTTCAAATTCAATCCCCAAACTCCTCAACGCAACATTTTATATCAATAAGCTACAATTAAGTGAAATAAGTGGTAATAGAACCCATATAAAAATGCCATAACTCATTTAAACAAATTTCAACCAAAACAATTATCAAAATAAATGAATTAAGAAATAATTACTTAGAAATTGAATAAATTCTAATTTAACTTTATTTTCAAGAATTGAAAGCAGGTGTGGTCTGAGTCTGTCGCCAAGTGCTCTCCTCATCTCATCTAGATTTCATCACCTGAAAGATTGGGGAGGAATTGGGGTGAGCTAAAGCTCAGTAAGTAAACTTTATGCACGTGATGCATGCTCATGACATGAAATTCCTTAGGCCATTCAAAGTAATTACCCTCATTTACCTTACTTTTCAAGACATTCATACTTTCCAAACTTTCACTTAAACATTTCGAAAAAGAACTTTAACTTCATTTCTATCGTGAACTCACTTAGTGTATCTTCTAGCCAGTTAGAATGCAGTAGGCACATTTCCTTATTCAGAACAAGGTTATCACTTTTCCACCGCATAGCGGTTTAAATTTTGCCACCGTCAAGCGGTTAAGCAATCGTCACCGCAAAGCGGTTTAATATTTTCCACCGCCAAGCGGTTAAGCAATCGTCACCGCAAAGCGGTTTAATATTTTCCACCGCCAAGCGGTTAAGCAATCGTCACCGCAAAGCGGTTTAATATTTGCCACCGCCAAGCACTTAAGCAATCGTCACCGCAAGCAGTTTAATATTCACCACTACTACATCAATTTAATTCGGGTACGCCGGTCTCCCGTGCCCCATTTCCCACTCACACCTTTCATGGCATAGAAGTACATCAATTTATTCTTAAAACTGGGGATACATGCATTTTGAGAAAACTTAAACTTACCACATTCTTCATTTAAACGACATGATAACATGTATGCTTAAACCTTCACTTAATACCACATACATGTATAAAGTTCATAGAAGGCACCACAAGTAAATAAATTTCAAGAATATAATTTAAGCCCATTAATTACACCTTAAACATTTAACTTCAATGAAAATAAGGGAAGTTTACTTACCTGTAGTCCTCAGTAGTTACTTTGCTTAATAAGCAGGTGGAAGTCTTGGTTGCCCGCGACGTCAATGTACCGTTTCTCCTAATTAATTTCCATTCATTATCAAAATATGGCTTTTAGTGAAAAACCACATTTAACACTCAAAAAATGAGGTTGAGACTTTCATGTGACTCATAATATAACAAACCATTTAACACCACATATAATATCATATTCGAAGTAATACATTAAGTTCAAGGACAAATTTGAAATCTTACTTATCAATTTTCACAAATCAAAGCTAGGCATTACTTATTTGGAAAAATGATCTTGAACTAAAAATTTATAACTTGAACATAAATTCAATTTTAACTAACTTGTTCCTTAACTGTGAAGGTTTACTCTTTTATACTATTATCTCAAAGTTTCAAAATTACACATATCGTTATTATCTCAAAGTTTCAAAATTACACATGTCGTTTAAATATTCATATACATATACATGATCATATATACATACATTCAGCCTCAAATTTAATATTATATCACATCAATTAATCAAAATTTCATGAGTCCCAAGTCTGAAAATTTTATTTTTATAGCCAAAATTTGAATATATACATATGCCCACACCAAAAATTCAAAATTTATATATTTACATATACTTATACATACATAACAATATACACATTCCCATACATCAATACTCACACACATAACATCATTAAATCCTTAATTTAAGGTAAAATTTGAAAATTAAACAAAAATTAAAATCTGAAATTAACCCATAAATCTGAATTTATATATATAAGGTGCATACATACGTTATTTACATAGAATCTATATATATATACATGTGTATATCGAATTATGGATGTGTGTGTGCGGTTCATGAAGAGAAAGGGGAAGAGGGGGGGGCTTACTGCCGGTGGGTGGCGGTCGGCGGTTGGCGTGGGAGAGTGGAGGAGGGAGCTGCGCGGCTGAGAAAGGGAGAGCTGAGAGAGAGAGAGACATCGATGAGAGAGAGACCGCGTAGGGAGAGAGAGAGAGAGAGAGAGCGTGAGTGAGAGAGTGATTAGGTTAGGTTAAGTTTTAAATCTTTTGGAATTTTGCAATTCAGTCCCTCAACTCTCCTCTTTTGTTTAAGTAAGTCTATAAGTTCTATTTACCCCCGATCGACACTAAACTTCCCCCCCAAATTTCAAATTGGTATAATAAAATAGAAAATAACATGCTTAGGCAATAAAAAAATTAATCACATAGAATTGCACGTAAATAATTAAAATAACCAATTTATAAACTTTCGAATTGGTACATTGATCGAGACGGCGTCCAAGTCCTTCCACTGCAAAATAATTCCAATTATAGACATTAAAGATCATAAATTTATAATTTATAATAACATTCACCACAATATTACGTGAAATTTAAAATTGCACGAAAAATGAAAAGCGGTCTTACAACATTAGAATCTTATATGTGGATTTCTATGATTTGACGAGTGTTGATGTTGGTTCTTGAGAATAAGTCATCATAATGACGTTATATGGGTATAGTGAGAATCGTATTAATGTTCTGTATGTATAATGTGAGGATTCATCACTCCTTGGTAGTCGATGATTATAACATGTATTTCGTCTACTGAAGTTGATACAAAGTCACCGTCCATGGTGGAGTTATGAGTTGAAAATGGGGTTTTCAGTCATAACGAGAATAACTAGGAGAATAAGGGAATAATATAACTAGTTGAAAAGAAATTGATGTTGTTTCATATCTCTTAACTAGTTATGTTATACTAATGATGGGATTATATTTATATGGTAACCGTATATAAACAGGTCTTGTCATACCACATGACATTTTTCTTCAGATTGATTACCTTAGCACATTACTATATATGGAGTCATCACTAGTACAAATGGACTCATTTGTGTCATTTGTTAAAGAGAAAAGGTGTGGATTGTAAAAGCAACGCTTAAAGTCTCTTTAGGCATCAGTTGTTGGTCAACTACCAGAGCGTAAAGTCGACTATACGCATCAGTTGTTGACCAAGAAATGAAGCGTATTCTCTCTTCTTTCTTTTTCCCTCTCTGCACCAGTATACTGGGTGAAACCCCACTAAATTTAGATCATGAAACCCTTGAAAACATATGCTAATAAAATCTAAATATCAATAAATAAAAAAACTCAATTGTGTTTTTAAAAGAAACTGCATTGTATATCAGACATACAAGTATGAATTAAAGACAACGATAATTGGAGTTATAAGAACTTTCAATAGGCATGTGTGTGTTGGGAACACGGGTTGTTCTACTCACAAAAATTGATTTCTTATGATAGATCATCCCGTTACAGGATTTTCTGTTCTTTGTATTCAACTTGGAATAAATAATTTTGTGCACACAAAAAAAGAAAAAGATATTACCCTTGTAGCATGTTTTACAATAATCTCTTTTCGCTGCTTCTTGATTTCACCAAAGCTTCAAACCCTCAAGCTTTCCTCGGTGTTCTCCAATGGCAGCTGTGCAGGTGTGTGGTCACCTTTCTCAAGACCTAGGTTAAACTAGGATTAGAGTTTCTTTGTAAAGAGGAAACACACACTAAACACTTTAGTGTGCGTCTCACCACTTTTCCAATTAGGTTAAGAAAAATAGTCTTGGGAGACTATTTGTAACCTCTTTACACTCCAAAACCCTACCAGTCTTAGTACCATAACCCAGGCCCATTTCTGCACAACCCAATACAGGTAATAAGCCTGTATAAACCCATTATAGTGAAGCCACCGAGGGAACCTGATCGGACCCAATTAAACTAAGCTCCAATAAATTAATTATGACCCGATCAACTCTTGATCAGTCAAAATAAATTTATTAATCACGTTCTATTCCACTAAAAGAACGAGATTGCACTCTTAGTAAAATTGAAATTACTGAAACAATTAATCAATAATTATATCCTCTGACTTATCGTTCTTACATGTTACCCCCGTCGATCAACTCAAATATTCGAAGCAAGTTAAAATGACCAAAATGCCCTTCTCCAAATATTCATAAATTCTCAACTCTTATCTTCTATCTGACAGTTCGATGTGATCCCATCACATTATACAATTCAACAGTCACTGTCGAATTACTGAGCTCAGATTCAACTGTCCACTAGAAGAACCAGTGAGATTATGATCATACCTAAAAGGTGACGGATTCCATAATACGAATATATGTTCCTCGTTAGTTCACTTTAATTCCCAAAGTATCGAGATATTGATCAGCAATTTGATCTCACCCATTGATACCTCGAAGAACTTCAAGTTAGTAATCGAAGTCCATTATCCGATTAGGATTAAGGTCCCACGTACGATAATCAAGTGAAATTAAATTTGTATGGTGAATGTCACAAATTAATTTCACGTGGTCCCGTCCAATACGTTCCAAATGTACTCTCAATTTTATTACCAAAGTCAAAGATAGACTTTAATAAAATCGAGACGATCTTATCAAAATAAATTATCCGTATTTATTTACTGATCGTGAACATTAATTTTAGATCGAATCACAAATTGAATCTTTCTGTGTTTAACAACTTAAACACTCAATTTGTAATATCAAATCGACTCGTGGACAAACACAACTTCATATTAATACAATCAATTAATATTTTATTTTAAATGTTGTGAATTATACTCTATGGACATATATAATTCCAACAATCTCCCACTTGCCCTTAGAGTATACATGAAAATCGAATCATCCATCTTGTCAACATCATCATTACATTGCTGATTATGTTCTGAACTAAGATGATAACTCATTTCGATGTGAGTCACGCTTGTATAACAAACAATCCAAGATTGTGTTATACCCAACCAATTAACTATACTATCTCCCAGTTATATTCCAATTTTGACGACTCTCGAGAGTCCTAGTCAAATCAGATCTTAATTAGTTTTAATCCATCAGATCACAAACTAAATAGATAAGCAAATATTTACTTGTTTTTCGAAAACGATTCAGTATATGCTTTACCTCTATTCAACGATCTGATCCTGGATCAAACTAATAATCACCAACAATATCTCCAGCATAAGATATGACCTATCTAGTGCAAAGTAAGGCTTCCTATAGCCGGAGCATAAGGAACCTTCTCTATCTTACCATGAGTCTTAAGAGAATACTCATAAGATAGATAAAGTCCACAAAGAACATTATTCCTTTCACGACTTCAATATTGCAAATATAGATAGTATCTTATTATTACATGAAACTTGAGACTATTCTTTTTCATTTTTCTCCCACTCCAAAAAGTACAGATGTCTAGAAAAAAATAGACAGTCATCTACAAGTCCTTCAAGTCTAATTGCTGGTGCCAACTACTATTTAATGAAAATACTCTCACACATAAGTAGAGTGTCATTCAAATAAATAGTCATGAAAACTGTCTCATCTTTCTGTATACACGAGTATACTTAAGATGTATCAAGATTTTGATCAAGAACATGTATCACAATCGTTCGATCAAATTCTATGTTCCGTATCTTGAACAAATACCCAAATCCAAAGTTGGAAACTTGTAAGCCATGAACTTTACTTTCATGGTCTTTAGTATGAACTCATCGGGTTAAACTTTGTAAATGATTTCCTCAAGATGTATTCAAGAAACAACTTCTTGACATCCATTTGTCTTACCTCATTTTCACAATGTACGACAATGGATAAAAGATCCAGGTAAGCTTTCGCATGGCAATTGGCGAGAAGGGTTTCACAGACCCATAGCCATAAGCCTTGCGCTGAAGGCATCAACCTTCTCATCTACCATTCTCCTATCATCTTAAAAATCATCACACTCTATAGGTTTGACCCCATTAGGTGTGTCTACAAATATCCAAACCCTAGTGTAGTACAAGGAATCAAATTCCGAGTTCCTGTTCACCTTCCATGATTTCAATTCCATAACTTCTACCACTTCCCTAAATGAGGAGTCCTTCTCTTATTTCAGTAGAGACTGTCTAATAAGACTCTCTATAGAATAAATGTCAATAAGGTGGTCTTACAACCCTCCCACTCCAATTAGTCGCTGGAAGTGTATTTCCATTATGTCCAAACAGAGTCCCTTCCTCTCCTCCCACTACTTGGTATATCCCTAATTGGGATCAACCTCTTCACTGCCTCTTTATGAACATAAAGAAGAGACAGAACAGTGAGAACAACTTCGACTACAACCTTTGATTTTCCCCTATCCATTAGGATCACCAGGCAAGAATAGTGGTTGAACCACTTGCCCATTCTCCCACTAGGATCAGCAACCATCGGTTCCGTAGGAAGTTCCAAATTATCAAGATTAATTCTATGCAGGAATCTAGAATCAAGTTGTTTGAACCACGTTCTAACATCTCATCCAATAGAATTTTACTTGTTAATTTATATTCTTCTATGTGCCTTATCCTCTAAGAAAGCTATATTTGTACTCAACAAATACTTTCTTGACCAGAGGATTATAGAAGAATAATTTCTAGTTTCGTTGCATGCCTTATAATCAAACCTTCATTGTTGCCTACATCTCGTCAATCCTTGCTTTTAGCTAGTGCGCCAAAATTCCCCAAATTTGAATGTGGTGTAGACTGGGCTTGCACCCATGCCACAACTCTAGGGGTATTTCAGGAAACGAATCAATGGTACTAGGCTATGAAGGAACCTGACTATCTCCGGTATACATTCCCAAATGAAACTAGTAACGAGGATAACTCATCATTTATTTGGTATTACCTTGTTCTCCTTTTCCGATAAATGGTTCCTAAACTCATACGAGAGATACATGAACCTCGATCAAATCGAAGTATCTCGATTCTCTTAATTACTTCTCAACTTTTGTCCAAAATTCTAGAAATTCTTCAAAATTTCAAATCAATGAGATATTAAGTATAGAATTGAGATCTGGAGTGATCATCAATAAAAGTGATGAATTACTCATACTCTCTCGTATCTTGAGCACCAAATAATCCACACATATCGAAGTGTCTCTTAAGTCCATTTAATGTATAAGGACTCTTGGTTCTAATCCTCTAAACAAGATTCAGAAAATAATATAGATTCCACCTCAGATCCTTTTGAGGTCCATCCCTTACTAGTATTAGAATCGAGTTTTGGAGAAGTATGACCAAGCCTAAGATCTTAATCATTTTACCCTCTACATAAAATTCAAAAGCCCACATAGATTCCACCTCCAAAATACTTAGAGGCTATCTTTACTAGTCTTTCAATCTTATTTAGATAAATATGATTATCTTAAGATCTTATCAAAGAGTTCATTAACACAAGGAGTCATCTATCCCTTATCACTTGTAGTAATATTACACTTAGAACCATTTACAAGGCTTTGAGATTGTTAATCATTTGTCTTGCAATAATAAGAGCATTATTTAACTTAATTCCAACTAATAACTGGAGATTAAGTACTAAATAATTCTGCTCAAATAATAAAGAGAAAAAATAACAATCAAATTGTTTCGCAAACATAAAAGCCCAACGGATCTTTCCATATTACCGTACCTGTGCTTATCCTTATAGTATACTCTATCTCATTGTGTCATTTGGTCACCTAGGACCATATTGCAACAACTTGCAATAGTGATTAGTTACTCTAGAATCTATAATCAAGATAGACTCAATTACTAACCATAACACAATGAATAGAGTCTTACTCCATTATAGAGTTTCCAGGAAAGGCTACTTCCTCATTAATTCTATCTTTGCTCAAAATCGAAAAGGTTAGAGGGCCTACCATACTATCTGTTGCTTTAAAATAATCTCTTCTTTATGAATAGCTTACATTGAACCTTTCAGGGACACGTTCATCCTGGTAAATTTAGTCCACACTGAACTGCAAGAGATCATCTTAAAATATTTCTCAAGCATTATGTCACATGAATCAATGTTTGCAAGTGAAACCTCCACCACGTTAAAGTGACCAATCATGTTTTACCAAATGGTCTCTTGCAAAAACGTGGTCGGTTCATAAGTAGAGATATATTATAGCTTGATAGCATATTTTGTATAACTCCATAATTAAAATGTTCAAATTATCATAAATACCCTTCCATCAAGAAAATAAATATGGTATCATATTTTGATGTTTTTATTGCGAAGTACTTGATATGAGAATCAAAACTATGCAATAAACCATCTCATCAAAATAATACCATTTTCATTGGAAGATTTATGATTACTATTGAACAAGGATCTCCTAGCACAAACAAATGTTATAAGTAGAAAGAATTATAACGAGACGTGTTACAGTTTTCGCCAATTAGTTGGTGATGTCTAAATATATAACTAGTTGTGGAAATACGACATTCAAGTAAAATACACGAGTTGCATAAATGGTGAATACTTTCATATATGATGCATGAATAAAAAATTATGCACAAGTAGACCCAAATCTACTATAATATGACGACAACCTAAAATCCCAAAATCTTAAACATGTTTCTCTATAGGAGAAATAAATGTGATTTATGGCTAGATTGGGACCTTCCCACTAAATTAAATATATCCAGCATCTCATGCAATATTTAATTTATAGTCGTTAAAATTTTGGCCATCATTGACATCATTTGGATATTCTATAAGAAGTCCCCACGATGTCATTGATTTAAGTGTCTAACCCCTATATTGATAATATTTCAAGTACCAAATTAATTACGTTACCTATAGGGTAATCATGATTAATTCACACTTAAAACATCATCACCTAATGGGCCCAATCTAGTAACCAAAACAGTGCAGCCCTCCTATAGGGAGACTAAATAGATTAGCACGAGGCACACACAAATTTTTTACTAATGGGCTAATAGGGGAGGCCGTGGGTTCAAAATATTTTGCACCCTCACTCACTTAATATTTTGAACTGTTGGGTTTTAATTTAATAATTACCAATCAATTTTAACTCTTAAAATCGATTCAATTATTAATAAACATATTTATTTTTCTAATCTAACATTTAGAAAAGAAAATAAAATATAAAACAATGCATGACAATATAGTACCTAGAGCGGTGTTTATGCGATCTACATGACATGTTCTTTAATGACATTCATTCACAAATTATTAAAGCAATAAATAAACAAATGCAATAATAAAACAAATATGAACATAATTTATGGCCAAATCTAGACACAAAAATTACAAATTAATTAAAGAGTCTATTGAGCCACAAGCCGGCCCAATTCTTCAATTCCCATTTGTAAGTGTCCAGTCCAAAACTGCAAACCTTCAGTCTTCAGCCCAAAAGTGCAAACCATAAGGCCTTCAGCTCAAATGTCAAATTCCAAATGCAGTGATCCAATTAAATATTCCAACCCATTGTAAATTTTAGTCCACATTGCATTGGCCCAGCTAAACGATTTAGCCCACATTGCAATTATTTAAAATAGACCAATTTTATAATTTTAGGGCCATATCTAATTTCACCCAAATACTGGCCCAACTTCAATTAATCCCCAACATCAGCCCAAGATGAATGATGCCCAGGTGAGAAATAAGCCCAATGGAGTCCATCTACCATCTCTCTCTCTCCTTCATCTTTCTATCTGCATGTATATACAGCAACGAGCCGCTACCTACCTCCGCTGCTATCGCTGAAAATGGAACAGCCACAACTACTCGCTCGTTGAAATCGGCAGGAAACGACTGGGTACCATCGCCAACATCATCACGACGCAACAATTGTGTCGAAAACACCACCGCATCGCGTTGAACGAAGGTGGCGACACCACTGTGTCACCGTTTTTCTGCCACACACAGCACCGCCGCTGCCGCTGCGATCTAAGCAGGATCGCAACACCATAGGCACCTCCATCAATCGCCAATCATAGCGGCAGCACCCAAAGGTGCTACTGTCCGCGCGCAGCGGTACTTGTGGTGCCGCTGCCACCGCGATCGGGGCGGGAAGGCGGTACCCAAAGGTGCAGCCTACAACATCCGATTACAGCTGCAACATCCACGAGTGCCAGCTGTCGTCCATCCTCTCGCGTGTCCAAAAATGGTTGTCTTCAAAAAAATTGCAAGTGAAGTCCTCCGATTTATGAAGAAGGTGAAGTTAAGTCCTTTATCTGATATTTGCAAGCCAGGTCCTCCAAATTGCCACAGTAGTCCCTTAGTCAAGACACTGCAGATCTGATCCCCTCAATTGAAGTTGCAGATTTAGGCCTCGAAATTTACAATTACAATTGGAATTACACAAAACCTAAATTTATTGCAAAATTCAAAATCAAAGGGGAAACATGGAGACGTAATCCACCCCCTTTGTTACATGACTCGATAATACAATACAAGTTTACAAAATAAAATCTAAGGCCATAAATTAGTTCAATAAAAACATCATTCATCCAATAACAAAACAAATCACATAATCCTAACACCGCTCAACTAACACATGCATAACAAAATTATTTAATCCTAAATACATAAAACAGTATCAAAAACCTGATGCTCTGATACCAATTGTTGGGAACACGGGTTGTTCTACTCACAAAAATTGATTTCTTGTGATAGATCATCCCGTTACAGGATTTTCTGTTCTATGTATTCAACTTGGAATAAATAATTTTGTGCACAAAAAAAAAGAAAAAGATATTACCCTTGTAGCGTGCTTTACAATAATCTATTTTCGCTGCTTTTTGATTTCACCAAAGCTTCAAAATCTCAAGCTTTCCTCGGTGTTCTCCAATGGCAGCTGTGCAGGTGTGTGGTCACCTTTCTCAAGACCTAGGTTAAACTAGGATTAGAGTTTCTTTGTAAAGAGGAAACACACACTAAACACTTTAGTGTGCGTCTCCCCACTTTTCCAATTAGGTTAAGAAAAATAGTCTTGGGAGACTATTTGTAACCTCTTTACACTCCAAAACCCTACCAGTCCTAGTACCATAACCCAGGCCCATTTCTGCACAACCCAATACAGGTAATAAGCCTGTATAAACCCATTATAGTGAAGCCACCGAGGGAACTTGATCGGACCCAATTAAACTAAGATCCAATAAATTAATTATGACTCGATCAACTCTTGATCAGTCAAAATAAATTTATTAATCACGTTCTATTCCACTAAAAGAACGAGATTGCACTCTTAGTAAAATTGAAATTACTGAAACAATTAATCAATAATTATATCCTCTGACTTATCGTTCTTACATGTTACCCCCGTCGATCAACTCGAATATTCGAAGCAAGTTAAAATGACCAAAATGCCCTTCTCCAAATATTCATAAATTCTCAACTCTCATCTTCTATCTGACAGTTCCATTATCCGATTAGGATTAAGGTCCCACGTACGATATTCAAGTGAAATTAAATTTGTATGGTGAATGTCACAAATTAATTTCACGTGGTCCCGTCCAATACGTTCCAAATGTACTCTCAATTTTATTACCAAAGTCAAAGATAGACTTTAATAAAATCGAGACGATGTTATCAAAATAAGTTGTCCATATTTATTTACTGATCGTGAACGTTAATTTTAGATCGAATCAAAAATTGAATCTTTCTGTGTTTAACAACTTAAACACTCAATTTGTAATATCAAATCGACCCGTGGACAAACACAACTTCATATTAATAAAATCAATTAATATTTTATTTTAAATGTCGTGAATTATACTCTATGGGTATATATAATTCCAACAGTGTGAGCACGTATGATATGAAGGCAAGGAGCCTCAATTAGTACTATGATAATTTTCGATAGGAGTCTTCTGATTCATTGTTCAATGGAGTTATAATATATTTTAATACACACAGCAATAAAATAAAACCTATTATCACGTGAAGTCAATTTATTACTATTCAATCCACGAATACAGGTTTTAATTTTGTCAGAAAAGTCCTCCAAATATTTAATTTTGCATTAGATTAAGTATTTTTTTAAATATGAATAAAGAAGAGATGATAGGATCACCACCATATCTTAAAATGCGTTCGTAACCTAATCTCGAAAACTTAATTGCATTTTATCGTCTCAAAGTTATGACCGATGATCTAAGTAGTGATGGTTGACGTGATTAGCGATAAATTGCATAACTAAAGGATAAGGCGACAGTGTGACAGAAGAAGTTGAATAAAAAGGCTAAGTTGAAATTCAAGGGTAATAGATGGTAACCAGCGTTTAACTCTTAACATGTAATTCATAAAGATATTTACTAATAGTAGATTTTGTCCAAAGTAGTCCATTAAAAATATTTTTGCAGGGATTATTTGTCTCTAATATGTTATCAAAAGGATCTTGTAAGGGTTATTTTGTCTAAAAATAAGATTACAAGAATTTTGCAACATATTTGAAAAATAAACAAATCATGTTTGACCAAAATATATCCAACTACCAAATAAAAAATGAAAATTAATTTCATTTAATGATTACCAAAACATGTTTTAATTATCCATCTCATTTCAAAGTTGGCATCCATTACCCTACAACAATATTCCTATTGTTTAAATTCTTCAAAAACCTAAAAATGGCTGTGAATTCCCGTTCTTTGCACTTGGTTTTGACATTGGTGATGGTCGTGTTCACTCTTTTGGATGTCTCAACTGCACTAGGTAGCCGAAAGGCTAAGGTCTGTTATGCCTTTAGACCCGAAAGATCCTAAGGTGGTTGAAGTGGCGAAGTACGCAGTCGATGAATACAATAAAGAGGTTGAGATCCACTTGAAATTCATCTTTGTTTTGAAGGCTGCATTCCATGAGACAACTTACAATCTTATTATTGTGGCTAGTAACGGAGATCTCGCGGATAAGTATGCTGCCGTGTTTTCATTTAATGGGAGTTCGAAAAAACTCCTTAGCTTCAAACAATTAGATTTTTCTTTATAGAAAAATAATATATATAAGAAAAATGGAGGAAGTGCTCATTTCCAATAAAGTTTTGTTACGTTATGTCAAATGTGGTGCCTGTTTATTTACTGAATGAGAAATCCTTTTCCTTATGTTATTAGACAACCGTTTTACAAAGCAAATTTTATTGTTATGATTTCATTATTATTAATATAAATGATTATTTTTTGTTTGAGAACCTGGACAAATGATTATTATTCTAAGAGCCATAATTAAATTTGTTTATGAGAACCAAATGTAATAAATCTATCAAAAATTCATTCACATCCTTTCAATTATGCAGCAAAACTTGTTTTTGACTATTTTTTGGCCATGCAAATAGAATGTCTTAACTTCTCAAGGGGGGAAAAAATACCCATTCGAAACAACTAAACATATACTCCCTCCATCCCACAAAGATTGGCTCGTTTTCCTTTTTTGTTTGTCCCAAATTATGGGCCACTTTTCTTGTTTAGGGTATACTAGTATCACACCCGTGCGTTACACGGAAGAGCGATATGAAATAATTTTACTGAAAATATCATTACAAAATAGGAAAAAAATTAAACACATAATTTGCTTTGATTAATGATATGGACTGTCAACGAATGCTCAAAATAAAATAAATTACAATTCTCATCAATTTTGGAAAACCTCTTTAAATAATAAATTGTTTGTACAGTTTGTAATTGTTCACACCCCTGTGATACATGAAAGTTTCTATAGACAAAACATATTTAAACAATTACTCAAATTTAAATTATATAATTCAATTTTTCAAATATATGTTTTATAGAATAAAAAAAAAAATTCGTCCGAATATTTTTGACTAACATGAATATAAATAATAACCCTCAAAATATTATAATTTACATAAAATAAAGTAATTGTAACAAATTAAATATATGCGGTCCTATCTATAAATAAATGTAACTAATTAAGTAATATTGACGATACACGAAAGTGAAAATTAAATTCAAGATTTGTGGTACACTAATGTGGAATTCAAATCAAGAGATCTCTCGCATGATTAATAATTTTTAATTTCTAAATGTGTTGTTAAATACATATTTAATTATATGTAGATAAACAAAAAATTATTAATGAAAATATAAATAAAATATATATAGTGAGTCTTTTTGTCCATATATTTTAATGAAATTAAGAAATAAAGTTTCACCATTTTTAAAGGCATATAATTATTTATTTAATATTTTAATAAAATTGTAAATCGTTGAATTGTTTTATGATTTTTATGGAAAAACATGCCATGAGTTAAATGTTTTAGATATTGTACCGTGAACATATCAACTCCATTTTTGGAATTAACGTTCAATAAATGAAATTTTCTTTTTTGAAAAACTTTTGAGCTACAAAATTGTGCTCATACAATACATGTGCAAAACTCTACTTACATAAAATATTCGTTAATTTTAATAAATATTGTTACATTAATTGATTCTTCTTTCTTCATACTGACAATTTCGTTATTCAAATTGTTACTTATTATTTCTATAGAAATTACTGATCGATCAATTGTTTAATAGAAATTATATGAACTAATTGTTAAAATCTGTAATATAATATTTTTTCATATTTTAGTTATTTAAATTTATAATGAAAAATAGAAAAATGAACAGAATAAGTAAATAAATAAAAATAATGTGAAAATGATGAATGAATTGAAGAAATCTAAAGTTTGTAACATTAACCCAACTTAATTTAATTTACCTTAAAAACTAGTTCTTCTACCCGTGCGATGCACGGGAAGCAACGACTGATTAAAGATGTAATGATTCGATAGTAGATGACAACTACAGTGGAATAAATAACATTAGCAATAATAATATTTGATATCCTTAAATGTTTTCCTCTTACAACAAATTTTGGAAAACTTCTTGTAGACAACATTTTATTGTTGAATTTATTTAAAGATTTAAACACGTTTAACAAGATAGTGGATGTAATGATTCGATAGTAGATGACAACTACAGCGGAATAAATAACATTAGCAAGAATAATATTTCATATCCTTAAATGTTTTCCTCTTACAACAAATTTTGGAAAACTTCTTGTAGACAACATTTTATTGTTGAATTTGTTTAAAGATTTAAACACGTTTAACAAGATAAACTCTAGTACAAAGTGCATAAAATAAGAGAGGCAGATTAAAAAAAAATTAGGCTTCAAATGACACAGAAAAAAATGCTTGCTAGTACGGGGACAGTGCAAGATGTTAGAAGAATCCAGCACATAGAAAAATGGACAATTACTAATTTATATAAAAGTTTCCAAAATCAAACAGAAACATAAATAAAGAGATTCTTCAATCCAGAAGGAAAGTGATTTTGTGCACTAATCAAAGATGACCACGTCAGTGCAAACTTTAAACAATTTGTGCATGATACCACTTTCCCATCATTATAATTCATATACCTCTCCTTCATACATCTCTTCTTCACATCCACATCGGAAATTATACTATTATTATTATTATTATTATTATTATTATTATTATTATTATTATTATTATTATTATTAGTACAAAAAGGCATAAAAAATGAGGAACACACGTCGGTTTTTAAAAAAATCTACGTGTAAAATAGGACGGTGGCATTTTCCATTTTAAACCGATGTGTAAAGTCGGACAGGCCGACTTTGCGCGTCGGTTCAAGAAAAAACCGACGCGCGAAGTCGGACCGGTCGACTTTGCGCGTCGGTTCAAGGAGAACCGACGCAAGAAACCGGGGTTTCTTGCGTCGGTTCTCTTTGAACCGACCCCGAAACCGCCTTAAACCGACGCCTCTTCTTATAATAAATTTTCTCCCAGTAAATTCAAACACACTCTCGCGCCTCTTTCTCTCTTTCAGTACACTAGCTACTACTCTCACGCCTCTCTCCCACAATTCACTCTCACAATTCTCTTCTCTCTACTCTCACGCCTCTCCCTCTCTTGTGAGCCTCGCGGCACTCTTCTACCGTCGCCGCCACCTCCACCGCCCTCACTCTTCTACCGCCGTCGCCACCTCCTACATTGTAAGACCCGATTCTCATTTTTGTGTATATGTATGTATATGTATGTGTGTATATATATGTGTCTATAGAATTATATATTTGTGTATATATATTTATGTGTATATATATGTGTGTGTGTGTGTATATATATACACACACACACACAAATATATACACATGCATATATATATATATATATATATATATAGATATGTATGTATGTGTGTCTATATATATATATATATATATGTATATAAGCCTCTGTGTGTGTGTGTGTGTGTGTATATATATATATGTATGTATATTTGTTATTATATAAATATGATAATTACATGTTAATATGTATAAATGTGTTAATTAAATTTTAATATATATACATTTGGGTGTTAAATTTATATTGTTGATTTTAAGTTAGTAGATAGATACATTTTAATACTTTAATTATTGGATTTGAAATTATGAGATATTAAGTCATGAAATCTTAGCTTGACTTTTTAGGAATTGAGAATGGATTTCGAATTAAACTTGGAGTAGTTGATGATGTTGAAGTTTGATTGGAGTTGTATTTGATTTTTGAATATGTCGAGGTTGAACATTTTGGTTTATTGTGATATGTTGATTTTTCCTATAGGTTGGTTAAGTCCAATTTATAGGGGAGGTTGTGTCAAAATTTTTGTAAAATTTTGTAAATAAAAAATAAAAATTATAGTTTAAAGTGATTTTCACTATTACAGAATTGACCATACTAAATAAATATTTACTCAAACTAATAAATTTTTTAATTATATCTTCACATATAGGTCATTGATATGGATCGGGGTTGGATGTATGGCAGACTAATAGACATGAATATGTAAAAGGTGTTGAAGAGTTTATGAAATGTGCGGATGAAAACAAGAGAAATAAAGGTGAAACAATAATTTTGTGTCCTTGTTACGATTGTAAGAATTTGAGAAAGTTTCGTAGTTTTGATCAAGTGAAGAGTAATTTGATTCGTCGTGGGTTTAAGGAAGGTTACCCACGATGGATATGGCATGGTGAGAGTATGCTTCCTAGGACGAGCACTGGTGACGATGTTGGTGATCAGCAGCAGAATAATTCAAGCAATATTTGTGAGAATGATTTGGAAAATGACGAGAGTGATATGATAGACGAAATGATGCGTGATATACAAGGGGAATACATTGAAAAGCCTCATGTATTAGATAACTTGTTCAACGAGTCTGAGAAGCCTTTGTTTTCTGGTTGTAATAAATTCACTAAATTTTCTGCTGTACTAAAATTGTATAACTTGAAAGCAAGCAATAGGTGGAGTGATAAGAATTTCACGGCATTATTGGGACTATTACGAGAGATGCTTCCGGAAGATAACGAACTTCCTAGCACAATTTACGAGGCAAAGAAATTGTTGTGCCCGATGGGTATGGAGATTGAGAGGATACATGCATGTCCAAATGATTGTATACTGTATCGAAATAATTACAAGGACTTACGTCTATGTCCAAAGTGTGGGGCATCACGATATAAACGGAAGAACCTGAATGATAATTGTGGTGATAAGAAAAGCCCTCTGGCAAAGGTGTTATGGTATTTACCTGTAATACCAAGATTTAAACGTTTGTTTGCCAATGCAAAGAACTTGCCGTGGCATGCCGACGGGAGAAAAGAAGATGGAAAACTAAGACACGTGGCTGATTCTCCTCAATGGAGGAATATTAACAGGTTGTTTCCTGAGTTTGGGGGTGAAGATAGAAATCTTAGGCTGGGACTATGTACAGATGGGATGAACCCACATGGTAATATGAGTAGTCGACATAGCACTTGGCCGGTTCTTTTGACTATTTACAATCTTCGTCCTTGGTTATGTATGAAGCGCAAGTATATCATGTTATCTTTGTTAATATCAGGGCCCAAACAACAGGGTAATGACATAGATGTTTATCTAGACCCACTAATTGAAGATTTAAAACTGTTGTGGGATAAAGGCGTGTTTGTGTTTGATGCATATACTCAGATGAATTTCACCTTACGTGCTATGATATTTTGCACCGTAAATGATTTTCCAGCTTATGGTAACTTGTCGGGTTATACTTACAAAGGACCTAAAGCATGTCCCATTTGTGAAGAAGACATGATTGATCTTTGGTTGAAAAACTACAAGAAAAAGGTCTTTATGAGTCATAGAAGATTTCTCCCTACTGACCACCCTTATCGCAAGAAGAAAAAGCCATTCAATGGAAAAATCGAGGCTCGAACAGCTCGCTTACCATTAACAGGAGGTGAGGTATATGAACAAGTTAAAAAATTTTGATGTTTCGTTTGGAAAAACTTTTAAGCCTCCTCAGAAGAGTCTTTGGAAGAAAAGGTCCATATTCTGGGATCTACTTTATTGGCAACACTTATCTGTAAGGCATTGTCTTGATGTAATGCACGTGGAGAAAAATGTTTATGATAGCATCATTGGGACATTGTTGAACATTCCAGGAAAGACGAAAGATGGTATTAAAGTCAGGAAGGACATGGTAGAAATGGGGATAAGGGATCAATTAGCACCGCAAGAGTCAGAAAAGCGTACTTATTTACCCCTAGCTTGCTATACTTTTTTGAGAAAAGAGAAAATAAGTTTTTGTGAGTGCCTGCATACTATTAAGGTTCTATCTGGGTACTCATCAAACATTAAAAGTCTTGTCTCGATGAAGGACTTAAAATTGGTTGGTATGAAGTCTCATGATTGTCATGTCGTAATGCAACAATTGTTACCAGTTGCAATTCGAGGCATTCTCCCAAAACATGTTAGACAAGTCATTATAAAACTTTGTTTTTTCTTCAATGCAATTTGCAGCAAAGTTATTGATCCGGAGGAGTTGGATGATTTGCAGGCCGATATTGTTATAACTCTATGTCAATTTGAAATGTATTTTCCGCTATCATTTTTTGACGTTATGGTGCACTTACTTGTTCACTTGGTGAGAGAAATTAAGATTTTTGGTCCAGTCTTCTTGAGGTATATGTATCCATTTGAGAGATACATGGGTATATTGAAAGAATATGTGAGAAATCGATTTCGACCTGAAGGCAGTATCATTGAAGGTTATGCTACTGAGGAGGCTATTGAATTTTGTACTGATTACTTGGATGACGTTGAGACTATTGGTGTTCCTAAATCACGGCATGATGGAAGACCTGAAGGTAAAGGTACTATTGGATGCAAGTCAATCGTCCCCAATGTTGAATTGCGATATAAAGCACGCCTCCTTATATTACAACACCTTCCTGAAGTTCATCCATATTTGGACGAGCATATGTCCATCATAAGGCAGCAGAATCCTTCAAAAGTTGAAAGGTGGGTAACTAATGAACATAATCGTTCATTTGCAAAATGGTTCAAAGATAAAGTCATGAAAGAATTGTCACAAACACCGAATACCATTGTTGAAATGGTAAAGTGGTTAGCTTACGGTCCTACAACGATTTTGAGGTAATATGAAGCATATGACATTTAATGGGTATACGTTTTACACTAAACGTCAAGATGATAAGAGTGCGGTGCAAAACAGTGGAGTGACACAAGTAGCACTATCAAGAGATTTTTCAAATGCTAAAGATACCATGCCAGTAGATGCCTCGATGTCCTATTATGGTATCATTGAAGATATTTGGGAACTTGATTATAGGGAGTTCAAGTTTCCTCTCTTCCAATGTAAATGGGTTGATAACCAATGGGGTGTTCGGGTGGATGAATTAGGATTCACTATGGTGGATTTCGAACGGTTGGGTTATCTAGACGAGCCATTCATACTTGCATCACAAGCCAAACAGGTATTTTATGTTCTTGATCCTGCCGATACTAAGTGGTCAGTCATCCTTCAAGGCAAGAGACGCATTGTTGGGATTGGTGATGTAGTAGATGAAGAAGATTATGATCACTTTGATGAAACCCCTCCATTTTCTATCGGTATACAACGGAGTGTAACTTTAGGGGAAGATAACATTGAGTCAAATTATATGCATTGAGATCATGAAGAAGGATTATGGATTGACCGTCATTCCTGATTATTAATTGTATGAGTTTATTTACACAGTCTTTGCTTATAACTTTCTTTTATTTTTCATATATGCTCTATACATTGTTAATAATTTCTTTTGTCGTTTTGATAACAATAATTTATTAATACGTTGTTATATGTGCAGGTACGTTAACAGTAGTCTCAATATAATGGCCGAGTCTTCATCATCTTCAGATGATCATCGTGCTACCAGCACCAAAAGGACTAGAGTGCCAACAATGTGTAAAAACATGAAGAAGGCCGATGAAGTGAATGTCATCAAGTTCGATGTCAAACATAGGCCAATCGGACCAGGCAAGGGGAACTTCAAACATTATGTCGGGTGTTTGGCCGATATTCACGTTGACATTAACATCAGTGATTGGCACAAGGTTGATCCCGGCCTTAAGGACTTGATGTGGGAAGAAATAAAGGTACTATCACTTCATACATGGTTAATTGATAACATCGCATATTTTCTCATAACATCGCATATTATATTCATCTTTCAGAGGGAGTTCAACATCCTCGATGACGCAGCCAAAAAAAGGGTGTTGAAAGTTGCGGGGATGCGATGGAAAGACTTCAAGACTCGGCTGGTTCATGATTATATTACACATGACCACCCGAAATACACATCTCCTACGCAACTTTACTCTTTTATAACTGAAGAGCAATGGGACTCGTTTAAGAAAGAACGGCAGACTGAGAAATTTAAGGTATATATATTTAATTGTACGCATGTGACTTATTGAGTTGAAAATTAAATACTTGATGTGACAATTTTCAGGAAAAAAGTAAGAAGGCCAGGGATTCTCAATTGCGAAACGAGCATCTACATTATATGGGCTCAGCTAGTTATGCGGGGATGAAGCCACAGTGGGTAGTTAGTGACCCACTGTCTTCTAGTTCTTCATGCGACATGATTATCTCGTCGATTTTAAGTGAGGATCAAAGTTTAGATTGGATTCGAGCTAGATCGAAGAAGAAAGAAGATGGAAGTTATTACATCCCCAACGAGAAAACGAGGGGGGTGTTTGATAAAATTGTAAGTATATCATGATTATTTTTTCATAATTTAAATTCAAATTTACTTAAATATATACTTATATTTATGTTTCATTTTTCTGTTAATAAGTTGAAAAAGCTGAGCAGTCCACGCAGGGGACATTTGTGGCAAGTAGGCAGCATGATATTTTAAGTGAAGCCCTTGGTAAGCCAGATCACCCTGGTAGGGTGAGGGGGTATGGCGTCTATGTGACCACGAGGGATGTTTACGGCAGGCCTGATGATTACATTAGACGTTCCTGTGGGGTTGTCTCAGTAGACGATATTAAGGAGATGATCAGGTCAGAGATGGAGGATAGTATTGCCGAGCGGGTCAGGCATCAGACCATGTCGGAGATGCAGAGTAAATTCGATACTACGCAGAGGGATACAGACTAAATACGATGCTATCCTCCAGCGCCTTGGCTTAAATGTTGAGGCCGAGGTGGACGTAACTCCACAGCCCTGACCACACACTCGCAGCAGTTGCCACTCTGTGGATCCAGATCCATTTCATGGAGTTCAGGTATTTAATGTTATGTTATTTAGAATTTTTTAACATTATTTATGTTATTTCAACTGGAAGTTGCTAACATATATGTTCAATGATGTTGTACAATAGAAGCTGACTTCTTGTCGTCTCGCCATAAGTCTTAATGGTGAGAAACAAATAGTAGCGAGCGGGATGGTTTATCAAGCCGGACCCGGTGATGCATCATCAACCTCTTTGGCTTGATCATGCTAAGGTGTCCATTGACCACATTTTCGATGGTGCAGAAGCGTTTTGTATTCCAGTGCCATCTCAATACCACACCCCGGTGGGGGAAGCTATTGGAAGCTTCTTGCAATGGCCCAAGGAGTTGGTGATTTTTGGAGAGGTACAAACATTTAGTTATATAAAAGATTATGTCAATATTAATTTCTTTTAAATTTGTATAACAACTGAAGATGATAAAAATTATCTTGTTGCAGGAAGAGGCACCACAACAGGAAAAAAAAATTAACGAAGGAAAAACACCCCAGAGTTTCGAAATGTCATCCACTCAGCGACCTGTGATTGTTGATGATGAGACGTTGCAACATCTGGGTGATGATTGTAAAATGTTACACACTCTGGTCATTCAATTTCTTGTTGGTGATGACTTCTACCAGGTACCCGTTGATGCCGCCGTGTTCAACTTTGCATTCGAGGATGGTTTTTATGTTACAGTCGGAGACATCACCGACTTGCTTACGATGCAATGGTTGGATACATCAATCTTACAAGTGTTTTCATTGTAAGACTTCTGATCAAAAATTATAACTTCAATTTAAATCATTATTTTATTTCTATTTATTGGTATTATTATTTTTTAGGTAGCTCCATGAGTTGTGCTAGGAATACGGTATTGAATCGATTGGATTCATGTCTCCGACACACATTGCATCGATTTCAGTAAGAACAAATGCAAATGGTGTTATAAATTACTTGGCCAGCACCATGAGGGCAATGAAAACTAAGAAATTCATTCTAGCACCGTATTTTCAAGAGTAAGAATGTTGATATTCTCTAATTTTTAACCTAATTTGAATTATATGATATTTAAAGTTGTATTTACACGTTCATAATACGTAGGAATCACTGGATGTTGCTAGTTATTTCTCCTGAGAAAAATACGGTGTACTTCTTAGATTCAACTGCTTCATCTAAGTGTGACTTGGATATCAAGCCGATATTGAACACGTAAGTTAGGAAACTTTTAATGAAATAATTGTGGAGTTGTCGTGAAATTGATTGTGGAGTTGTGATTGTTGAGAAGTTGATAGTTTTGAATAGCAGGGTCCCCCTACAGGTTGGATAAGTTCAATTTATAGGGGAGACTCTGCCAAAATTTCTGTAGGAAATTTGAGTCATTATTTTTTTGTAGCTTGTTGACGTAATTTATTGAAACTTTAGGGCTTTCAAAACGTATTGGACAGTAGGAGGCATGAGGACAAAATCCAATACAACATGGAAAAACGTAAAAGTATGAAAACACGGATTTAAACTTTATTAAAAACTTTGAATTATTTCTATATTTTATTTAGTTTGATTACTAATATTGTTATTTTTCAATGTAATTATTTCAGTGTCCTCAACAACCTGGAGGGTCTGAGTGTGACTACTACGTTATGAAAAATATGTATGAGATAGTCACAGAACACTTTCAACTTACTTCGTTAGAAAAGGTATAAGTCATTGAAAATGAGAATTTTAATAATGACTTTATATTTTATGAAAAAATAACTAATAATTCATTTTGATTGTTTGTAGGTATTTAAAGAATATTATTCAACGAAGAAAGTAATCGAGATTCAAAACTTATGGGCAAAATACTTCGTTCATAGGTTTGTGTAAATCGAAGCGTAAACAAAACTTGCACTTACATATATATATTTAATTTGTATCATAAATTATTTAATTATTTGAACCACTCATCACACCGTTTTAGCCTTGATAGTAAATAAGCATTATAGACTTGAAAGGCTATTGAAAAGCTTTAGGACAATTAAATCCCATTGTCGTGTTTTTCAGAGGATGACAATCATGATCAAACATCTAGTCAAGAATCATAACCTTGAAAGGAGAAGCACTTCATCAAACATAAATTTTATTAACCAAGTCAATAATCATAACAGAAGCACTTCACCAGTAGAGCTCCGTAATATCATTTGACCAATAAAACCCAATGCACTGACAGAGCTCCGTAATATCATTTGACCAATAAAACCCAATGCACTGATAGCACTATTAGTCAACACATAAATTTTATAAACCAAGTCAAGAAGAAGATGAAGCAAAAGAAGTAATCTCTTCAATATGCCAACCATCCAAACCAATTTCCAAAATCCTCCAACCTGCACAGCTAGCAAAGGTATCAGATTATTTGAATATAATATTTCCTCAAACTTGTATTCAACCGTGAATTAATTTTTGCTTGTGGATTCATAACTAAGAACCATATTTTAACTACATTTTCACCAAAAAAAAAAAAAAAAAAAAAAAAAAAAAGAAAGAAAGAAAAGAAAAAAAAATCCACATATAATAATCTCTCTGAAACAATAAATAAATACAACATTACATCAAAACCTATAAAGTGAAAAACTGGACATCTAACGCCATTGGAAGAACACATATTGATGTTACAGTAAATGAGATTATATGGTATAGATTAGTAGACAACAAAATTGTTTCTTAAGTGACAAATATCTTAAGAACTTGTCAACAATATATCCTTTACTTAATTGAGCTTAAACTCGTGAAATTCTCATGAAATCGGTAAAAGTTATCCCTCTTTAAACTGCATAATCTACTCTCTAACATCCTGATCTAACACAAATAAAAGACAACTCCATTTTCTTCAAACACTAATAACAAAGAGGAAGCATTAAATCCACGTTCTTATCAACAAAATTCATGTAAAAAAAATTTGAAGCTACCTCAATAAATGTGAATTTTTTAATAGTCTTCCTCGAGCTTCCTTCAGTCCGAAACATTGATGCCCATTGAAACTAAATAATCATTACGAACAATTATAAAATTACCATCAATTACACTCATTCTTTCAACTACTGCACTTCCAATCTCAAGAAGCTTTGTTTCAAGTGAAGAAAAAGAAATAGCCACCGAAAAACTCTCAGGACATTGGAAGAGCTGATGAATTGGTAGATGTTGGAAGAAATAAATATGAAAGCCTAAAGATGGAGACCATTCATGACTATGCTAATCCGAAACCCAATCCGGTCCTTGCTCCAATTTTCCCCATCCACCTTTGACGAATGCACCTCTGATGGATGCACATTAATTCCAAAAAAAATATATACTCAAAATATATTTAAGCAAACAATGTACACAACCTCTGTGCCATCCACTACATACCTTAACACCAAAATAAACCCAAAACTCAAAATATTGTTAAGCAAACAAAATTGCAATATTCAAAAGTTTATTTCCTCAAATACTCTTTAAAATCAATACAAACAGGGGCATTATAAGAAAGTTTATTCAAATATTTATATTAGAGTAATTACTTTAATTAGATTTTGTTTTTTAATGCAAGCATTAAAACTCATTTCAAATAAACTATTTATAAACAACATTTGTAAAATTTAATGTTTATATATAATCAACACAAATAAAAAAAAAATGCATAAAAATATATTATCATATTACAATAACTATTAAAATTTCACAAATAATATAACTAATTCATTTTATATTATCGATAATAATAATAATAAAAACCATGGTAAATATAATCAAAATATACAAAGCCCCTGTTTGGTAACATTATTTAAAATCATATTACACATAAATTTATAAAAGTTTTAATACTTTTTAACCACACATTTTCTTGAAAATCATTATTCAAATAATTATTTCTTCAAGCAGACTCTCAAGTTCCGTCAATCCCTTAAAGTAAGGATCAGCCAATGCCTAATAAATTGAATAACACCAAAACAGAAGCCAAATAAATAACTACAAAAGAAAACTCACTGAAAGCTCCACCTAGGTAATACCTATCTTTAGTACGTGCAGGTTATAGAATGCAACTAATAACATGGCAAAAATCACATCTTCAACAGTTATAGAATTCAACTAATAATATGACAAAAATCACATCTTCTCTAGATTCGATGCATCAAGATAAAAGATGCTTACAAACACCTTGAGACAGAAATGTATGCACTCAAAATTACTTTAACTCACTCCAATGCAACTTCTTGACAATTTATACAAATCAAGTATCCACAAACTTGGATACTTAAGCAGATAGCACAATATTCGATAAACCCTCTAAACTAATGTTGCAACATCAAAAACTTTGCAGTACTAAAACAAAAAATAAATAAATGCACAAAAAGGGGAAGAAAAAAACAAAAGAAAAATACCAGCGTTGCATGATGTAGGAGGGTCCTTCTGCAAATCCATGAGCTCCTTCAATATTCGTTTGGAAGCCATAAACCCTTTTAACCTTCAAAGCAAAACTCTGACATGTCATAAAATAGCAAAGTGCATCCTCATTAAAACAAAGAACATCATAAAAACAAAAAAACCACGGAATCCAAACTTTTAGCAAGTAAATCAACCCGTCAATTCCCAAGATCTAATCGCAACTCCCCCATAACACATTCCCCACGAAATTCACTTCACTTGACATCATATCAATCCAGATACGTACATATTTCATCAATTTCACACTCATAATTCAAACTCATGAAACATCATACACATGAAACAATTCCTGTCGATCCAAATAAAAGGAGGTATCAAACCAAAATAAGTTAATTAATTACATTTTTGTAAGAATTTCACACTTACAAACCAAACCAACAAATACAGAGCAAATAATCGTTTTTCCATCTGAACTAACCCGTATTAATAAGTTAAAATCTAATACTGATTATACCTAGTCCTTGAGAGAGATTGCAGCTTTGAAAAAAGTGTCGACTGGGAGTGAGAGGTTTGAAGCCGTCGGATTCTAAAATTCCCTTCTTTCGTGATTTTAAAATTTCAATTCAAAATTCAAAGTTGAGATGATAAAATGCACAGCTATTGTTGCTTAGTTCCTATTTTAATAGGCTTTCTTAAGTTGATTTATTTTCACCAATTATCAAACTCGAAAGACCTTATTGTTGATTAAATATGTACAACTATTATTGCTTAGTTTCTATTTCTGATTGAATGATAAGTAGCATAAGAGCCTACCAAATCACACCTAACACTCCAAGTTATTTGATTTGAGAATGTGTCATACAACAAATGAGAATAATAGTATTGATAAAAATATTCCAAGGAACTAAGTTGGTATTGATAAAAAGTGCACAACATCCAATCATCGGTACCTTCCTCTCGCTTTCCCCCTTATAGTATCTCTCTAGGTATGTAGACTCCATTTTCTCCTGTGTAGCATAGACCTCTGAAAAGTAACATAATGAGACCAGAACTGTAATGTCCCCCACCAGAATTAATTGCCTATGAATTCAACACACTATCTAAAGGATTATACCTGCTTTAAGCCTTTCAATTTCACCATAGAGATCTTTAATAAGTGTTGATTTCATCATCTTCTGATTCATCTGCAAGGTAACAAAATTAAAGGATAAGATGAAGGAATATCTCTAAACTTGATATTTTTGAAATAATGGCATTTTTGGTAACCTCTGCACAATAAAATCAATGTACCACTTAAACTAATCAATGGCACTTCTGATTTAGAGTATCTCGAACCTACATTTGATTAATACATGGTGGTGATGTTTGCCTTTATCCCATTCCCATGCCTGCCCTCTACTCTTTCACTAAAACATACCCTTTTGCAACTTCTCATCCTCCCCAAAAACACATCTATATCACCTGTGGTGGGGACCCTTCAAAGTGTAACACAAGCAGACCATATTCAGACATATATTAGATTGAGCATAGAGCATATAGTCTAAAGCAACCATGGCTAACTTATACGGAATCAATTACAAATCATTCTTTTCCATATCATGGGGCATATAAAAAAAAGTAAAATTAGCATAGGTGCACAACCACAAATAATAGTGAAAGAACCAGAGAGGATACATAACCGGCTGACATGTCCAGCTATAATGCTATTGTAGCTTCCTCACATAAATATAATTTCAATCAATGTGAATCCGGCATTATCAATAAAAGTTAAGAGAGGACAAAAATAAACTATAACAAAATACATAATAAATGTCCAAAATAACAAACCCCATTGGTATTCCTGACCTCGTTGATTGAGATTTGTGAAGTCTCCTACAAAAAAAAAAAAAATGGAAATAAAAAACCCTCAATAAGTATTGCACAAAACAATTTCACTAATTGATTCTTGATCGGTGATTACTGTTTTTGATAAAAAAATTAGTTTGATGAATATCATAAACAATGCTTTCCAGATATCCACTGATTTTGCAACAAAAAATTCAAGTATGATCAAATATAAAGCAAGAGATCTAATAAATCCAAGAAAACTACTAAGCATGTTCACTAATTCTATACTACCCAATGCAAGTCCAATACAATTTATAATGTAAAGAAAAATCAAAATGCTTGATACATAGTTATCCTAAATCCTATCATCAAACTTTAAATCCAAATTCAAATCTTCATCAAATTTCCAACGCATAGAGGAAATGCACTAATGCTTATTCTCTATGTATACACGAAAAAAGTCCTAAGAAAATTTTAGAAGAATTCTTCAGTTAATTAAATCAATGTTCTCTACTGGCTACTGCTTAATTCTTTATGTAATTGAATATGATATCAGAGACTTACCCTATTTCTAGGTTGCAATGTCCTGTCCCTTTCCAAGCAGGTCCTAATCTAAAACAGTGACCAATATACTTCTCTTTGAGGAAAGCATCGGAAGTAAGAAACTTCAGCTTCCTTATTCAAAAATTTCATTTAAAACATAAAAAATCATAAACAAATGGAAACTTACCCGAATTGTGTTCTTCAAAATTTGTTACTTCTTCAAGCTGAACCCAGAAAAATCCAATCTTTACGTTATATAACTTTTGAGTTTTCCTTTATGTTGTTGTAAAAAAGCTTTTGGGTTTTAGGGTTAGTCAAATATTCGATTAATATGAAAGCGAATATGTGAATTGATACACTGTTCTTACTGGTTGATCAGAGCAAATCAGAGGAAGCCGCCATCAGATCCCCGCTTCGAGCCGGATCTCAGCCTAGACGCGTTTTTCACCTTTGATGCCACTGTCCTAGCGAACAAACTTTGGAGATTGGGCTTTGATGGTGGTGCCGAGAGGTGTAAAATGCAGAAGCATTTTGAAATTGAACTGAAATGAAATGCATAATACTAATTGCAACGGGGCCTCCAAATGGGTTATTGACAGCCAAGATTTTTCTTCCTCTACACGCTTTGTCTTTCTAAGCGGGATGTAAAGGCGGGAAAAATGATACAACTAAGCTCCTTTAATAAGATTAATAATAAGATATAAGATAAGATAAGATAAGATAAGATTTGTATAATTATTATTTATTTTAATTTGATGAGAAAAAATCATAATAGAAATTAATTATCTATGACAAATGAATTTAGTTAACTAATTATAGATAATATTATATGAATTAAATGATATAATCTAAAATGAATTAGATATTGAGGAAAAATATAAAATATAAAATAAAACTTTGCCTTTAATTTTTTATATGATTTTACGGACAATATATTTACAATTTGATCTCACTTATTATCTTGCATTAAACTTCTCACTGTGATCTTTAATTTGACACTCACATTACATATTTTTCGATTTCAAAATAATACAATAATTATTAAAAGAATAATAATAAAATAGAAAAAATAACATTTTGATGTTATTAATAGTATAGCACGGATGCCAATGCAATTAATGATGCATGTAAAATAGTAATTGCTAAAATATGTTTTAATTTTCTATAATAATCCTATTTAATATGCATTGTTATCAACAAATATGACTAACTCATTATTCAATGTAAGGATATATATTAGGTAAAATGTAAGAAAATTTATAGTTCCAACATATATTAATTACATTTTCATAATATGTGTGAAAATATAAATGAATCTATCTTTGTGGGATGGAGAGAGTATTAAATACATAAGAAAATTGGAAATATGAAATCTCTCAAGCAATTAAATAAATATTAATCTCTCGAACAACCAATATTTTTGGAAAATTTATATAGTAAGCCATGCACAAGAATTTGTCATGTGAGGTTGTGGTTGAATAATGTTGTTAATCAATAGTTACTCTTGGGTTAACACAGTAAAAACCATCTCACCGACCTCATTCACAACACCGCACCGTAGATCTCCACCACAACTACCATCGCACAACACCAAAAGCCTCATCGATGGAGCTGCTACGCGAGAGGAGAGCAGAAGTAAACAATCGTCGTGTGCCCCCATCGACGGAGAGGAAAGCAGCAGTCACTATGTCTCACTATCACTGAAGAGGAAAGTTGTAGTCGTCATGGTGCTCCATCACCGAAGAAGACAATAGCTACCACTTATATCACAACCACCGACATTCACCGCCTCCTCCTCCTCCTCAAAAATGCACACACAATGTAACACCCCAAGTTTAAAAATCTAAAACCTAGGCGTGTTAACTTCCATTCACTTTATATGCGGAAATAAATCGTTTAAAACATTTAAACCTTTCATTTTCTATTATAAAATTTTACAAAAATTTTTGCAGAGTCTCCTATATAAATTGGACTTAACCAACCTGTAGAGGGACTTCAAAACCATTTTAAAGCATACATCTCAACTCATTCAATTCCATACATCATCAAAACCATTCAATAAGTCCCAAACTCCTCAACGATATATTACCAAGTAAATAAACTTTAGCAAATGAAATAAGGTCATTTAACCTCTAATACTACACAAATACTTATTCAAAGCTAATTGCAATCAAACCATTAACAATAATAAATGAAGGAATAATTAATGAGAAACTTAAATGAATTCTAATTTAACTTTATTTTCAAAAATTGAAGGTAGGTATAGCATGAGTCTGTCGCCAAGTGCTCTCCTCGTCTCATCTAGCTTTCATCACCTGAAATATTGGGGAGGGATTGGGGTGAGCTAAAGCTCAGTAAGTAAACTTTATGGATGTGATGCATGCTCATGACATGAAATTCCTTAGACCATTCAAAGTAATTACCCTAATTTACTTTACTTTTTAAGACATTCATACTTTCCAAAATTTGCAACCGCCAAGCGGTTTAGCAATCGTCATCGCAAAGCGGTTTAATATTTGCCACCGTCAACCGGTTTATTAATCGTCACTGCAAAGCGGTTTAATATTTGCCACCGCCAAGCGGTTCAGCAATCGTCACCGTAAAACGGTTTAATATTTGCCACCGCCAAGCGGTTTAATTCATGTAGGCCAGTCTCCCGCACCCCATTTCCCACTCACACCTTTCATGGCATAGATGTACACCCATTCTTTCTTAAAACTTGGGATACATGCATTTTGAGAAAACTTAAACTTACCACATTCTTCATTTAAAATCATTTGACTTTTCAATTTTGATGCCAATGCCAATGCATGCTTGATGATGCAATGACATGATAATGTGCATGCTTGAACATTCTTCTTAATAATATATACTTTCATAAGGTAAATGAAATTCATCAAAGCAAGTAAGTTGCAAATAGCCATTTACACGTTTCACATTTACATTTAACTTCTATGAAAATAGGGGAAGTTTACTTACCTGAAGTTCTTAGTATTTACCGTTTCTAAATTTGCAAGTGGAAAAGTCTCGAATGCCCTTGACGTCAATGTACCAAAAGTCGTGATGGGGGGTGGTGGTCGGCGGTAGTTGTCGGGGAAGAGTGGAGGTGGGCAGAACCGAGAGGCGAGAGTAAGGGAGGTGAGGCTGCGACGTGAAGAGAGAGCTGAGAGAGAGAGATGTCAGGTGTGAGAGAGAGAGACCGTGAGTGAGATTGTTAAAGGTAGGGTTAGATATAAAATTTTGAAATTTGCAAATCTGTCCCCTCAAATCTCCTATTTTGTTTAAGTAAGTCTATAAGTTCTATTTACCCTCGATTGTCACTAAACTTTCCCCCCAAAGTTTCAAATTAACATAATAAAATAGAAAATAACATGCTTAGGCAATAAAACAATTAATCACATAGAATTGCACGTAAATAATTAAAATAACCAATTTATAAACTTTCAAATTGGAACATTGATCGAGACGGTGTCCAAGTCCTTCCACTGCAAAATAATTCCAATTATAGACATTAAAGATCATAAATCTATAATTTATAATAACATTCACAAGAATATTACGTGAATTTTAAAATTGCACGTAAAAATGAAAAGCGATCTTACACACAACCACCGAAAATCACCATCACCCCCACTTCCAAACTGCACACACAACCACCGCCAGCACCTCACCTAACACATCCACCACCATCGCACACACTACAACCACAGACCACACACAACCATCACACCACACACAACAATCACATTAATAGGTTGATTAATATATTTATCTACTGAAGATTTCTCCTATTCAAATTTCGTTGATTTTACATTACATGATGGATTGGTATTTCTCTAAAAATAAAATAAAATAAAATAAATCACTGAAATAAAAAACAAATAAGGAAATTCAGCAAATAGAATGTTATAATTTCTGAAGAAAAAAGTTCATTTAAAAAAATTAAACATGTATTAAATACTTCTAAAAATTGGAAATGTGAAATCATTCAAGCAATTAAATACATGTCAGTCTCTCGAGCAACCATGATTTTTTTTTTCCCATTTACATAGTAAGCCATGCACAAGAATTTGTGACGTGAGGCTACGACTAGAATATCGTTATTAATCCTCCGTTCGGAAACTATTTTAACACCTAATAATTAGCGTTGTTTGTAGTTTTTAGGTAAAATTTGTGGTTAAAATTGGAGAGAAAATATGTGTGGTTAAAAAGTGACGTTGGAAATTTTGTTAATTATAACACATAGTTGCCGAACGGGCTCTAATTAAGAGTATAGCTATCCATTTCAATCATAAGTGATGTGGTATCAATTGATTTGTCATCTTAGCATCTATTATTTAACGAAATCATTACATTTTATAAATTAATTCATAAGCAACATAATTTCTCAAATAACTTTTTAATCATACACACTTTTTCTCTCCACTTTTAACCACATAATTTATCTCAAGAACAAAAATAAATTAATTTATAATCGTTACAGTGTTACCGAACTGAGCCTAATTATGATAAATCAATTGAAGTTTTTTTATTGTCTCTAGACCTATGGATAAGATATATTATGAATACTACCATTATATTTATTTGAAGCTTTTGATTTAATTTTTTTTAATTTAAAACAGTCGATCCATATAAATCTTTTTTGATTTATTTTATTTATTTAAAACCCTCGATCCCTCTCCCACGACAGACCGCTACTCTTAGTGCTCTACCTCTACTCCATCGGCTTTCATGTATTTGACTTGGACGATCACTCCTCCAACCGCCTCTGACCTCCTCCAGCAACATTAGCCTCTCTCGATCCGACTCTAGTCCCAGACTTCCTAGTCCACACTCCTGTATTTCAGTTTGTCACTTTGTTCGTCTTCACCATTCACACTCTTCACAAATCTGTGGTTCAAAGTTCAGTTTTGTAATTTTTAATATGACCTTCAATTTGGAAACCAGAATCTATAGAGATAGATATGATGATAATGAGGTTAGCATAAAAGAATTCAAGATATGATTTAATCCCAAAAGTCATGAGATTAATTTCTCCAAAAGGGTGTTTAGAACATGGGTTGAGGGAGATTGGTATAGATAAAATACTTTATGCCTGGTCAATAAGATCTTCCAGAACGCGACACTATATACGAAAACTTATGTATTCGTACTTGAGAATCACTAAGAATGCATTTAAGGCATGTAGAGAAAATAGACTTATAGTTTTTGCGTATAGAGATATGATCCTTTAGTTTGAGAAATGATGATGGGAATTTCAGCTCTATTGTGAATCTACTCATAATAGTTGTGTGGTCGGTTTGAAAGATTTTAAACAAGGACAAATGCTAGACTCTACAACCGAGATCAAAATACACAGATACTTGTGAAGAAATCTTGATCGTTGAGTAAATTGTGAATTATAAGTGTTCCTACCATTGTATCAATAGAAATGATTACTGTGATGACAATGGAACCATTTTGTAAGCGAAGGAACTAGGTCTTATTGATGATTTGAAAATGTATTCATAGTCTACTATCTCATTCAAAGATTATAGAAAAATAATTCACGCCCACTAACCTTGAGAATGTTGAATGTGTGAAAAGTCACATATCAAAGATCCATATGTAAAACCACTATCCTAACAGGAGTATGATCGCCATATACACTTATTATGTATACGTTACATGAGTTATTGGATCTAGTGTGAGGATGTCCATGTTATGCTCTAAATCTTATCATTGAGATAACATAACATATATATTATCGTTGTTTCGATAAGGCACACCTATTATTACATTGAGTTTAACTTGTTATTTACATAATAGAGTCCGTGGATTAAGTTTTGTAACTTGTTAATCTCAAGGTATTGTGATTATGAGATACAAGTTATAAATAACTTATTCTTAAATTATTCCTAGTAAAAGTAACAACGATGTACAAATATTGTTGTTGTAGTTAGACTAGCATGTATTTCATTTCTTTTTTTCTTATTAATAAAGTATCTTATCTCACAAGTTAGAATGTGGATGGACATTCAAATGAATAACCAGATTTTCCAATGATTCATTTCTGCACTCGAAAATCAGTTATCCCTTAATTTAGAATGAACTATTATAATACTAATTACAATTCTTAATTATAATTATAACTACTCTAAGATATTTTTTTTATATAAAATAAATAGTATTGGGTAAAATAGTAAATCGAGGTCTCCTATTTTATGACAACGTTCAATTTTCCCTTTATTTGTGTGCCTTTGGTAGGCCTAGTATTTCTGAGAATTGCAATGGCTTCTTTTCACATTCATGTTAAAAAAAAAGGTGATTGTTTAGACTTGATGGGACTCATGTTTGCATTGTTAGATGAACAAAGCATTGGATACCCTGCTCGAGATTTAACATGGATAAATATCTAAGCATCAATGGTGAATTTCTAATGCGCATTTGTGAGATTTGTCCTTTGGCTTGAGGACATCAGAATATTATATGTGGATTGCTATGCTTTGACGAGCGTTGATGTTGGTTCTTGAGAAGAAGTCGTCATAATGATTGCATACGGGTATAGTAAGAATCATATGAATGTTTTGTATGTACAATGTGAGGATTCATCACTCCTTGGCTGTCGATGATTATAACATGTATTTCATCTACTAAAGTTGATACAAACTCACTGGCCATGGTGGAGTAATGAGTTGAAAATGAGGGTTTTAATTCATTACGAGAACAACTAAGAGAATAAGTGAATAATATAATTGGTTGAAAAGAAATTGACGTTGTTTCATATCTCTTAACCATTTATGTTATATTAATGAAGGAATTATATGTACACGGTAACTATAAATAAATAAGTCTTTTCATACCATGCGACAATTTTCTTCACATTTATTGCCTTAACACATTACTAGATATGGAGTTATCACTAGTACAAAAAGACTCATTTGCGTCGGTTGTTGAAGAGAAAATACGTCAGTTGTAAAATGACGCGTAAAGTCGACTTTAGAAATCGGTTGTTGACCAACAACCGACACATATTCTCTCTTCTTTTTTTCCCTCTCATCACCAGTATACTGGGTGAAACCCCACTAAATTTAGATCATGAAAGCCTTGAAAACATGTGCTATTCAAATCCAAATATCAATAAATAAATAAATAAAAACTCAATTATGGTTTTAAAAGAAACTGCATTGTATATCAAATACAGCATACACGTATGAATTAAAGACAACGATAAATGGAGTTATAAGAACTTCCAATAGGCGTATGTGAACACGTATGATATGAAAGCAGGGAGCCTCAATCAATACTACGATAATTTTCGATAGGAGTCTTCTGATTCATTGTTCAATGGAGTCATAATATATTTTAATACACTAGGCAATAAAATAAAGATCTATTATCACGTGAAGTCAATTTACAACCACGAATACATGTTTTTATTTTGTCAGAAGTGTCCTCCTAGTGTTTTAATTTCACATTAGATTAACTATTTTTTTTTTTTTAATATGAATAAAGAAGAAATGATAGGCTCACCACCATATCTTAAAATGGGTCCGTAACCAAATCTCAAAAACTTAATTGCATTTTATCGTCTCAAAGGTATGACCGATGATCTAAGTAGTGATGGCTTACATGATTAGCGATAGATTGCATAACTAAAGGATAAGGTAACGGTGTGACACAAGAAGTTGAATAAAAAGGCTAAGTTGAAATTCAAGGGTAATAGATGGTAAGCAACGTTTAACTCTTAACATGTAATTCATCAAGATATTTACTAATAGTAGATTTTGTCCAAAGTAGTTCATTACAAATATTTTGCAGGGATTATTTGTCTCTAATCTTCTATCAAAAGGATCTTGTAAGGGTTATTTTGTCTAAAAATAAGATTACAAGATTTTGCAACATATTTAAAAAATAAATAAATCATGCTTGACCAAAATATCTCCAACTTACCAAGTAAAATATGTTAATTAGTTTCATTTAATGATTACCAAAAAATGTTTTAATTATCGATCTCATTTCAGAGTTGGCATCCATTATAAATAGGAACCATGCCATTCTACCAAATTAACCCTACAACAATATTCCTATTGTTTAAATTCTTCAAAAACATAAAAACGGCTGTGAATTCCGTTCTTTGCTCTTGGTTTTGACATTGGTGAGGGTCGTGTTCACTCTTTTTGATGTCTCAACTGCACTAAGTTTCCGAAAGGCTAAGGTTTCCGACATTGCTTTTAAGCCTTTAGACCCGAAAGATCCTAAAGATCTAGTAGTGACAATTATTTCTTAATATTGTGATAGTTATAAGTGTCACAAAAAAAATTTGTGATAACTTCAAGAAGTGTGTGTATTCCGCATGTCAGAAAATAAATAGTGACACTTATACACGTCGCTATAATTTGTGACGCTTGGAAGCGTCACTAAATATTGTGACGCTTGCATTTAGTGACGCATTCAAGTGTAATTATTAAATGGATTTTTAGTGACACCTCCAAACATCACTATTACTTTAATGACATATAAAAGTGTCACTATATTTTTTTTTTATACTTTTAGTGACATTTAAAAGTGTCACTAATTTTATATATATGTTTTTTTTAAAGATTAAAAAAAAAAAAAAAAAAACCTATTGTTGAATTTGAAATTAAACCTATTAAACCATCCACATATATAGAAAAAATTATCTAAAATACATCACCAATTCACAAAAACAAAGTCATAACAATCTACACAATCTCACCAATATACATAATTAATATGCTAAACAAAAACATGATTAATATATCATTCACAAAAACATGATAATTAGTATATATGTTCCATGCTACACAAAAATATGATTATCATATCATTAACAAAACAAAAGACTTAATTGTTCAAGTATCAAGATGATCTAAAGAATTCACTTAACAAAACCTCAAGATGATAATATTCTCTCTTGCTCTCAATCATTAGCACCACTTCCATTAGGTGAAGTATTGTGTGCATCATTCTCATTCGAACCACGAGAATCCTGAAAAATAATAAATAACAATAAGTAGCTATAATTCTTATACACTCCATCAAAATAAAAAAATGAATCAAATTAGCACAAGTGAAAATTTCCCAAGTGTGATGATAATGAAGTTTTTCATAAATTTTAACGAACCTGTGGATTTGATACACTAGTGCTAGATATTGGGTCAAACAATCCAAATGCAGTGCAATATATCTGAACTTCATCTTTAAAGTTCGCAATTGTTTCATTCGTCTTTTCCATATAGGTATTCATCATTTCCTGTTGTTGAGCAAGTAACATCTCAAGCTTTTGTATTTGAACATTTGGATGATTGTGATTTGCCTCTTCACTCCTCATTCATTTAATTTGAGCACAAAATCCAGTCACTTGCGATTTTGTCACCCCAGTACCATAACCACGTGCTCGTCCTGGCCTATCTTCACCCATGAGTTTATACCAAACAACACTTTCCAATTCTTGTTCATTCTCATAAGATCCCGTGACTCTGAGTTCATCAATCTCCAATGAAGCCGTCATCTACAATGCAATAGAAATCAACTCAACCTAAATAACTAGAATAATAATACATTAAAACCATTTTTGAAATGCTCACCATGAACCCTCTTGGCTCATCTTGCACAAAAGCACCATCTTTCTGTGTATGTGTCATTTTGAATAGCTTAATAAGTCCAGGACGTTTTTTATTTTTGACAACCTATGATAAACAAAAAAATAGAACAAAAAAAAAAAAAGTCAAGAGAGCAATCACATCTTCACCTAATGTAGACAAGCACAAAGTTAAAAATATGTATCCTTACATATTCATCTTCAACTTGAGCATAACTCTTAGTACCCGTGGTGTGCACATGAGCCTGCATAGCACGAGCTTCCTTCCCTTTCCTAGAGAGTTCCTATAAAAAAAAATCATATAATTGACAATGCATACAATGAAGAATAAAGAAATATAATGAAATATTATTCATTGTATGACCTTAATTTTATTTGATTTCATATCACTCTTAAACTTAAGCCACTGGTGATTAGCAAAACCAGGTGGGGCCTCCATCTCATCAATCTCAGTCTCAATTTCAGCTTGTTGGAATATATGACTTTTTACTTGATTATCCAACTCTTCACCATGTATCCCACAATGTTCCAAATGTGCCTTTAACTTTGCCCTCACACTGGCTTTTGCATCATCAAAAATCTTCTTTCTTAGCTTATATTTATTATTCCTAAATTTGGTACCGAATAAAGCAATCAGTACATTATCCACATTTTCATGTGGAGGAAAACAAAATTTCTCCTGTCAAGTATAGCAAACAATTAAAAATAAAAAATTAGTATGTTTATCCAATGCACACATATCATTATAAAATAACATGTAAATACACATATTGATTACCTGAACTACTCATAGGAGCTTGACACCAAAGACAATTTTCACCGCATTGAAATCGTCCATATCAGGTGGACAAAGATTCGGTTGTCTCACAAGCTTCGTCATATGCCTAGTCAACACCCGTCTAGCTGCTCGAATCGGGTGAGCATATTCATTCACTTTCACAAGGATCCTTAAACCCGTTGCCAACTTAAAAACATCACTTGCTTTCATTCCCTTTTTTGTCATTTTCACATTTCCTTGCTCATCTGTCATTAAATCAATAAAAAATATACAATTTTTGTCAAAGTAGACTTTATCTAACTCACCCATGCTAACCAAACATCAATTTGGCAACAAAATATAACCTAGTTTAACACATGCTAACTAAATGAACGTGTATACAGAAACATTACTATTATCTCAATCATTTCTAGCACATCCAGCTTTGTCGAATTCTCATCATCCATTTTATTATCACTATTGTCAAATTCATTATCCAACGACTTTGATTGAGAAGAACGAAAGTGTGAATCACGTGAATCATATGATGCAGAAGATGATTGCTCACGATAGGCAGTGTATGGCCTGAAACCACTATGTTGCTCATGACATTGTGAATATTGTAATGATGGATGATGATGCTCTGGGGGTGTGATATCATTCTAATTCAATCTTATGCTTGAGCAACTAAGTTGATTGTGTTGGCATACCGACTGAAATCTAGATAAATTCCATGCAGATGGTGATGGGACTATAGAGGGTGATAGGTGTGTGGAGGGTGATGGAAGAGTATTAGGTGGTCGGAGTGTGGAGGACGGTGGCAATGTCGAGGGTGGTGTGTGTCTAGAGAGTGGTCGGTGTGTGGAGGGTGATGGAACTGAAGAGTGTGATAGGTCTGTGGAGGGTGATAGAAGAGTGGGGAGTGGTGGGAGTGTGGATGGTGTGTTTATGGAGGGTGGTAGAAGAGTAGAGAGTGGTGGGAGTGTGGATGGTGGTGAGGGTGCTGAGGATGGTGTGTTTGTGGAGGGTTGTAGAAGAATAGAGAGTGGTGGGAGTGTGAATGGTGGTGAGGGTGTCGAGGATGGTGTGTGTGTGTGGAGCGTGGTGGGAGAGTTGAGGGTAGTGTGTGTGTGGAGCATGATTGAATTGTAGTAGAAGAGCCTTGTTTTCTCTGAGACAATGTTTGTTTTGTTCTGAACATGGTTCTGAAATTCCTATTAAAAAAAAAGAAAGAAAAGAAAATGACAATTAGTATTAAATACATGAGTAATATAATTCAAATATGTTAAAAGAATATTATGCAAAGAAAAAAGAGACTGTAGGCATCAAAAAAAAAAAAAAAAAAGCACACCAGTCTCAATCATTATCTTCCTCTTCTATGTCCGTTCTTCGCTAACTTGAGGCTTGAAAAATATCACAAATTGTTAACGCATTAAGGGGGAAGCACTGGGTATAACTATCATTATCAGCCTCTTCTAAATTCCCCCCATATCATACAAATCCCTTGGTTTTGTCTCCACAACATGCATCCATTCATTATCCTTTCCATCTTGCACGTAAAATACTTGTCTTGCATTAGTTGGTAGTACAAATGGATCATCCTTCAAAGCTTGTCCTGTATGAATCAACCTCGAGAAATTCACAAGGGGGAGTCCATACTTATCTTTCTTGAAACCCCTAGGTGAATTGATATTAACCCAATCACATCGAAAAATGACCACCTTGCCTTTCCCATAATAATCCAACTCATATATATCTTTGATTGAACCATAATACTTCTTTCGTCTATTTTCTTCTTACACATTATCACATTCCGTTCTCGCATCTTCAACTTCAACAACAATCCCCGAATTTTGAGTCCTTCTGTAGATTTCACGATCCTTTGTATGGAATCTGAAACCACTAATTATGAAAGCCTTATATCTTTTGGCATAACTGCTTGGTCCTGCGGCAAGAGCTATTGTTTCATCGTCACAATGATACCGCTGCATTATTGGGACCTAACATTACACAATACAATGTTAGGCAATGTACTTAATAATATTCGAATTCTACTACATATTAACATATAGCATACTTGTTGTTGAAGCCACCTAGGGAACTCCTCAGCTATCCACTTATTCCCCACACTTTAATTAACTCTTCCATGGTGGATACTTCGTCGTTCCTTTAAGAAATGGCTACATCCATTGAATAGTAAAATTACACCACATAGTTAAACATTTCATTTTAGAAATTATTAGAGAAAAATATTAAACTTACTCCAAATATGGGGAAATTTTTGGACTCTACAATAGGACATAACGATGTGCTTGAGCCAATGATCTGTCATCAAGTTTGATGCTTTCGAATTTTCCAAGAACATGACCACCATATTCAAAAAAATATTTTTCCTTATGTGGAATAATATCATCATTCCTCTGATGCTGATTTAAGCGAGTCTCAATGCCTTCAAAATATCTTGAGCAAAATATTAGACACCCATCTGCAATATACCCTTTGCAATTGACCCTTCAGGTTGTGCTCTATTCCGTACGTAGGATTTTAAGTGCACTAGAAACCTTGCCAATGCAGAAGTGAGAAAATCATTTATGAACTTAATCTCTAGACTTAATAATGTAGGTACAAACTATCAATAAATAAGAGAATACCTTTCAATATGGTACATCCATCGATATATAACTGGACCTCCAAGCTTAGCCTCTAAAACTAAGTGAATCACCAAATGGACCATAATAGTGAAAAAACTAGGAAGGAACAATCCCTCCATTTTTGAAAGTGTTATGCCAATTCGAGACTCCAACTTATCTAACTCACGAGGATCTAGAACTTTTCCGCATAGCACTTTGAAAAATGAACACAAATCTGAGATAACTTTCACGACTCTAGTTTGTTCACGTGAATGCATAGAAGCCTTGTAAGCTATAGGCAATATGTCTTGCATTAGAATGTGTGCATCATGGCTTTTAAGGTTTGACAAATTTCACTCCTTCAAATTCACTCTCCTTGAAATATTTGATGCGTATCCATCCGGCACTTCAAGGTCTTTCAAAACTTGGAGGAAGGCATTCTTCTCACTAACAGACAAAGTGTAGCATGCAGGGGGTGCATATGGCCTTTTATTTTGGTCGACTGAGGCATACTCTGATTTCCAAAAGCATATATTGGGTAAACGACTGCATTATGAGTCTAGGGTGGTTGTAGGAGAATTTGATGATTTTGAGATAGATGATATTGTGTCACACTTTGGGTTGAAGAAATTGACTGATTGTAAGGGGGAGATCAATGAGACCTTGGTTAAAGAATTTTATGCAAATATCCCTATTGACTTTAACTCCAAAAAATGTCTGTTTACCACTTCACTATTTGTTAGGGAACAATTGATTAAGATTTCTACAAAGGAACTTAGAAAGTTGTTAGGATTGAATGAGGATGTGGCTGACGAGGATGAGTCTATGGAAGCCACTAATGATGGGATTGCAATGGAGTTGTCAGGGGGTAAAGTCACATGGTCGGTGAAGGGGTTAAAACAATTGCCTAGGTCGGAGATGTCCAAGAAATACCAAATTCTTCACAAAATGGTGAAGGAAAACTTTGACCAACTCTCCATGACTCAAGTTTTAAGAGAGAGTCTGTCAGAACCTTGTTTCTCCTTGGGACTAAATGAAACACTGACCTTGCTGCACAAATCTGGAACTCAATCATTGGTAGGGTCTCGGGGAGTGGCCCTCGACAGGGGAATACTTATTTACTGGTTTATCCTTGGATCATTTTACAGTTTCTTAGTTATCAGGGTGTGCAGATGCTAGAGGATGATCTGGTGATCACTCACAAAGTGCTAAATAGGGCCAGATTTAGAAAAACTCTGGAAGTACAGACGGGTCACAAGAAACAGGTTGTGGATGAGATTGCTGGGAATCAGGATTCAGCTGGTAAGGATGCCAAGATAGACCAGCTGGAAGCGGAGAATGTTAGGTTGAAGGCTGACATGTCTGACCTCAGTGTGCGTATCAAACGTCTTGAAGACACATTAGATTAGCTGCTTGGAGGGTCTTTGAAAGATGTGGCTCCAGTGGTAGCCAAGGAAAAGAGGACGGTTGCTGCCAAAAAGCTCCCTGCCTCAAAGAAGCAAAAGAAGACCTAGGACTGATCTCAACCCAGCCAGTTCCATCTATTTATTTTCAGTGATTTTAAAACATTGTTCTTATGTTTTGCTTTAACTTTATTGTTCTTGTGATCAACTTTAGGTTGTGGATTTTGCGTGCAGGTTTTGTGAACCAATTGGCTTCTCCTCTCTCTCCGAAAAGGGGGAGTAGCATTTGGCATGTCATATCATCTTTTCATCTTTTTAATTTATTCTCTCTATGTGTTGATTTTCTTTACATGCATTAGTTGATTGTGTTTATCATGATGCATATCTTGAGGGGGAGATTTTTTATAGGGGGAGCTTGTTGATTTCTTGTGATCATAAAAAGATGATTGGTTTCGGAAAAATAGAAAAAGCCAAAGGGGGAGATTGTTAATTTTATGTTATTAGAATTTCCTATTTTTCCACAAATGTGTAAGTTTAAGAAAACTTAATTTAATTATTGAATACGTGTATTTAGTAATTTATTAAGTTTAATTAAATTATGCAAATATTCTTGAAGAAAAATATCTTCTATTTTCGTACCAACCATTTATTGTTGGAAGATAATGATCAAGAAATATTAGGATGATAATCTCGAAAATCTTGATCTCCATATCTTGTGATTTTGGTAAATTTCTTGATGATATATTTTGTGATTATTCTTGACACTCAAGTTTATCTTTAGATATGGTAAGTTTCTTCTTGATATGGTCGAGAATATTTCAATCTTATCTTTCCATATGATAAGATCATCATCTTGATAAGGGTAGAGCTTATTCACGCTAATCTACACATGGTAAGATTATTTGGTTGATAATCTTGGTTGTGAAAATTCTAGATAGGGCCGAAAATATGGTGCTAATATTCGGTATCCTATTTTATGGCAAGATCTTTCATGATTTATCTATATCCTAGTTTATGGTAAGATTTATTCAGGAATAATTATCTTACCTTTCTCTAATTATCTCTACTGTATTTTGCAGGTATTAGAGATCTTGTGCAATAAGGAAACTTGGATGTCATGTAACTTAGTTGCATTTAAATAGGAGAAAAACGGGACGTTTTTCTTAAGACGTGTAGAATCATAAAATCCACGTGGTGCTTCAAAAATAGACGTCCACTTCATTGAGAAGTCTTGAAGCTAATTTTTCGTGTGGCGCAAGAACATTAAAGGCTTCAATTGTGTTGTGACTTCGGTACTCCGGGAGGAGGATTCAATCACTTAGAGAAGGAAAGAATTTCAGCGTGAAGATCAAACGGGAGGTTTGAATCATATTCAAACGGGAGTTCGTGGTTGCTGAAAAAGTGTTGCAGATTCAAATAAACCTTCTGAAGAGTGGTGGGAAGCCAGCTCACATTACATGCCATAGGAGGATCAGGGAGTGATCTAATTCTTGGATGTTTGATAAGTCTATGCGTAGATTTATCCTATAGTTTAGATTGATCTGTAAAAACTCCTTTCTTATATAGTGATTGATTTTTGTCGGCAGGATGCGGGCCGTGGGTTTTCCCTGTTAGGGTTTTTCCCATGTTAAACTCAAATCATTGTGTTCTTGTCTATTTACAATTCTGCACAATTTATTCTGTTCATTTACGTTTTACTACCCAGAAGAATCTGCATCAACAAGATTCATCTGGTATTGCGTTAAAACATATCTTAACGATTTACTGTTATTGGTTACTGTCCAGATTTATCTGTGACAGTTTGTTGATAAAATTTAGACAACTTTAAATTTTCAGCGAGAAAGTTACGAACATAATGGGGCCATAATGGGGTTGCGGAAAATTTTTGGAATTTGGATGTTACGGTCGTAACTTTGTCATTTACGGTCATAAGTGAATCTCTACTGAGAAGTGCCTATGCTCGATGTTTTGGTCATAACTTTCTCTCTCGAAGTCAAATTGTTGTGATTCAAAGTGTGCTAGAAAGAAGACTCAAAGATATACAATTATTTGGGCTGTTCCCAAATTCGAAAGTCTTCTATGAACAAATTGAGATTCAATCTCTGAATAAAATTCATGATCTTAATCCTTGCGGGTTTTTGATTTCCAACTTCACCCCAAACCTTATTTGACCATAATTTTTGCATCTAATCTTCTTCCCGCATGCCATTATTGACTTGGAGCCCTTTGAAAATGCCCTTGAACTTACTTCTTGATTTTTGGTATTTCTTTGGTCATGTTTCCTTCCTTTTCTTCTTTTTGACCTTACATAACACAATAAATCAAAGTGCATTAAACAATACTTCAATAAGATCAAACCAATAACAAAATAAGATAATAAGTGACTTAAATACATGCTGATAAAATACTTATCAATCAACACCCCCAAACTAAAACTCTTTTTTGTCCTCGAACAAACTAAAACTAAATTATAACCAAAAAAATGCATATAACAAATATTTTTTGCTTTTCCAAATTATTTACCATGAGCTTCAACAATTCAGATTAACATTCAACTTTAGAAAAGAAAGGTGAATAGCATAAAAATGTTTTCATTTATCTAATGCTCGACTTTTTTTTTTTTTGTGTGTATTCGTGTGTGTGAATAGCTAGAAGTCAAATGCAAACTCATGTAAAAACATACCTAATACTGTGTGGCTAATCATGCAAAAATAAGCCCGAATCCCATGTGGTTAAACAATGATTTTCTTTTTATTTTCCTCATAACTCTCATGAATGATCACAACCTTGTTGCTTTTCTCTTATATCTCGAGGTCTTTGCTATGTATGTTGTTTCTAAACATTCATTTATTGCATTTTTCCATACAAGACAGTCAAGATTAGATAAGTATGCATAACAGATCAAAGGTAGTCAATTCCCAATCGCACACCCAGTTTCCAAATTTCTAGTCAATTAAGCTTATACCATGCACTTTTTTTTGTCTAGATGACTTTTCCTTTTTTATGTCCTTATCTTTTTCTCATCATTGTGCAATAAGTTTCTTATTTACTTTCTATGTGACCCCTTTAGCGAGTTTTGGGTCGGCGACTCCAGAGCCAAACGACTTTAGGGCACCAGATTCAGAGAATACTTAAAGACTTAATAACTCGAGTCATAAACGAGTCAAAGAAAATTTAAAGATGTTTTAGCATCTTATGTGTAAGTCCTCTCTCCTTTAAGCTTTCTAATTAGCCCATGTAACGAGCTTTGAGCTGATAACTGTTAGACAAAACTAGTTGCAGGCACTGTTATTTAGAACAATAGTATTTCAGAAAAGAAAAACTTATCGATCGAGACTCGTGACAGCACGATGTCCTAAAGTGAAATTTCCCGTCGTAATTTGCTGCGACCTCTTTGGACAATCACTCCCAGGATACAACGATCGAATCACTATGTGCAGCAATCACAAGTGATTTCAGAACTCTCAAGGTTACTCCAAAATAGCGTATTGAAAAATAGATGAATAAGAAAAGAAGATTTTTTTTATATAAATTTTTTCTGTGTGTTATTCTGAAAAATTAGCTTGAATTTATAGAAAAAAATATGCATAACTTCCATGTAAATTCCACATTTTCCACCACTTGGGCACTTTACGTAATTTATTTATTTCTTTCAATTAATATATATATATATATATCTAACAATAACTCCCAATTTAGTTGAATTAAGGGTAAGACCCTTAAAAGCTTACTTGCTCAAGTAAAAAAGGTTACAAAGAGAGGAATAAGACTATTTATTTTTATACTAGTCTTGGCTTATACCCGTTGACCAAAACCCCTTCAACCAAAGGTATTAAATCAAGAATTTCAAACCCTCAACTCGTCAATGCCATTTTCATCCCCAAACTACTTATTGAGCGGTTTTTTTCTAAATTTAAGGTTGGGATCTAAGTCTTAGGGTTTGGGATTTTATAATCTTCTATGTTCAAATTGCATTAATTTTTACCCCCACATACGTCAAGTATATCCCTACACAAGTAATTATTTGAGAATGGCTATGTACTTGAGTTTAATAGTCTAACACGGATAAATGTTAAGAAAATCAAGCTCAATGTTGTCCACTTTCCTAACTAAAACACAAAAATTAATCCATATTATATCATAAGCAATAAATAAATCAACATAATATTTCAATTTTTTTAAAATTTTATGAATCTTCTACCCAAAAATTGAATAAAAGTGTAAACAAAATCACATGAATGAGATTCCTTCCCCCAAAATAGAAATCTACATTGTCCTCAGTGTATGTTAATAATAATAATTAATTAAGTACAAAATGATAAAGAGAGGTTAGGTACTTCCCTGGTTTGGAGAGGTAATACCCCCATTTTGAAGCTTTGATTTCAATATTTCTTGAATGATTTGACCATTTTCTTTCTTGTCCATGTTTGGCTCAGTGTCCTACGATGATATATTCCTTGCAAATAAGAGATAATCACAATTAGAAGCACAATTATCATGTAGGAATTGAAATAAATCAATGTAACACTCCAAACTAGGATAAATCAAAATTCTGAATTTTTAGACATGGTTGACCACTGATTTTCATCCCATGACATTGCCTCGAAAAAGTGAGAATTTCCCGAGACATGTCCGGGATATATGAAAGTACGTAACTTGATCTATAACATGTTAAGAATTCAAAGCAAATGGAGTTCATGTGGGTCATAAAAAGGGATGGTGAAGTAGGTGACATGAAGCTGAAATTTGGTGCAGTGAAGCTTGCAGTGACCTTGTAATGGAGTGCAATGATGTCTACTTTGAGTTCTATATCTAAAATCAGTGTAAATCATGGATGAGTGATGAATATATGATGTATAATATGCATTAGAGATGACCATCCAAAAATTTTCAAAAATTCGAAGAACAACTCAATGTGACATTTTATCAAACATGTGGTTTGCATAGAAAGAAATTAAAGGAATCGTAGGATTGGATACTTGAGTTAATCCAAAAAGTTTCACCTAATAAACACAATTTAAAGTACTCCAATCCTAGCCGAAACTCATACTCCAACAATTAAAAACTCAAATTCTCAAAGAACATAATAAATGCTAAGAAAATTGAAGAATCCTACAAATTTTAAGAAATTCATACCTTTGAAGTGATTTGCAGGTGATAATGAGGATGGATATGACTCAATTTAATGTGAAAAATGGGTAATGATTTGGGACTCAATGATGTGTGATTTGGGGGAAGAAAAATGGGTTTGAAGTGGTTAAATTGAAAGTTTTTGTAAAATGTATAAAACAGTCGATTTGCCCAGTTTTCCACTGTGCGACCGCACAGTTGTTTTAAACAGTGACCTGAGATTTTTCATTTTTTGAATTTTTTATCCCATTTTCAACCCCTAAATGCCTTATAATGCATGCAACCAACTTCTAAACTATGTTTACATGTCCTAAGCTAGGTCATCATGTTGAAAATTTTGATGATAAGCAACAAAACAAGAATTCAATGAAAACTAAAAACTACTCCTAATGCTTAAACATGCAAAGTAGAATACTAGAATTATTCAAAGTACATAACATATCAATGCATGCATTCTAAACATACTAGTGCTCCTAAAATACAATTTCAAGCATTGGGATACCTCAAAAGCAATAAACAAAACAACTAAATAAAGGGTTTGAGAAATTGGGTTGCCTCCCAACAAATGCTGTATTTATTGTCTAGAGTTAGACTTTGTGGAAAAATCTCTATAGGTGGCATGAAACAAGATATTGAGCCCCCATCATCTGCTCTGACCATATGTCCAAAAATTTCATTTTTCCCTTGGTGAAGTAGTGGTTCCACCTCTATTCTGGAGCAGTTTTCAAGAAGTTGATTTTTGTTCCCCATCTGGATCATGTTAAATGTTACTTGCTCATTCTCAACTCTAAATGTTACCTTCCTTTCTTTGACATCAATCAATGCTCTCCTAGTCGCTAAGAAAGGTCGACCCAGAATCAATGGCATCTTGTTGTCCTCTTCCATGTCCAAGATTACAAAGTCAGCTGAAAAAATGAACTTATCCACTTTTACTAGCACATCTTCAATAACCCCGTATGGATGTCAGATTGAGTGATCAGGTAGCTGCAAAATAAGTGAAGTTGGTTTGGGGTCTCCCAGTCCTAATTTCTTGTAGACAGATAGGGGCATTAAGTTAATGCTTGCAACAAGATTACATAAAATTTTGTTGAGCTTTGGTGGCAGCTTCTTTTGCAAAATTGCGCTGCACTCCTATATCAAGGATACTTTCTAGCACTCCTCAACCCTCCTATTTTTGGAAATCATGTCTTTTAAGAACTTAGAGTAGCTTGGAACTTGCCTAATTGCATCGACGAAAGGAATATTGATATGCAGTTTTTTGAGCATTTCTAGAAATTTGTTAAATTGCTAGTCCTCTTTGGCCTTTTTCAATCTCTATGGGAATGGGATTGGGGAATCATGAGGCTTAATTGTCAATTTCACCTCACGTCCCTCTTTCTTTTCATTAAATGGCTTCTCAGTTGCCTCAATCTGCTTCTCCTTCTTTTCAACTGGATTTTGAACATGAACCTCAGCCTCAGGTAATTGAACTCCACTGCATGTAGTAATTGCATTTATCCCATGTTTCTCATTCCATCCCTTTAGTCTTTGGGGAAAAGGAGTAGGAGGCCTATACACTCTATCACATGGGGCGAAAGTGGTCCTTCTTGGCATAAAATCTACCCTTTTTTATATAGTTTCAATGGCCATCACTTGCTCCTTCGGATTAACATCAGTGTTACCCAGCAGTGTGCCTGGAGCTCTGATTGTCAAGACCTGAGCTATTTGTCCAACTTGGGTCTCCAAATTTTTGATTGAGGCCCAATGAGTTTGCAACGTAGTTTCAGTCCTTCTCATGAATTGATCAGTTTTATCCATAAACTTATCTTTCTTGCTCATGTACTGCTCAATCCGTTCCATTAATTTCATGACCATCTCCTCAAGATGAGGCTTCTTCTCTTCTGTCTGATGTGGAGGTGCGTGCTGGCCTATGCCATTTTGATTATCCCTTCACGATAAGTTAGGGAGATTTTTCCAACCTGGATTATATGTGTTAGAATATGGATTATGTTGGTGGTATCCACCATGCACAAAGTCTACCTGCTCAGCTTGATTTTCCAGAATTGAAAAATCTGGTGTACTATGATTGGCCCACATTCCTTGCATCCAATTACTACACTTTTCACGACATGGTTGGTTTGTATGAAATTCAGCAACGAGTCTATTTTAGCAAACATAACTGAAACACTATCCACTTCATAAATTCTTGATAGTTTCTTTTGAATTGTTCTCTCAGATGCCCACATTACGTTGGTATTGGCTATTCTCTCAAACAATTCAAGTGCTTCATCAATAGTGTAGGTAGTTATTGAACCATTAGATGAAGAGTCAAAGAGACTTTTATACTGAGGGAGTAAGGCAATGTAAAATTATCTCACCTGATCATTTTTAGGGATCCATGTTTAGGGAATTTCCTAAGCATGTTTTTAAACCTGTTCCATGATTCATCAAATGATTCAGAGTCCTACTGTTGAAAAACAGTTGTATCGTGTCTGAACTTAGCAACTTTGACTGGGGGCGTGAAATTTTGTGCAAAATTTCTGGGCCAAGTAGTTCCAAGTTATAATGCTTGTAGGAGGGCGGGAATCTAACCAATCTATTTCCCTATCTCTTAAAGTGTATGGATATAGCCTGAGCCTCATGGTGTCATCTGACACTCCCTAATATTTAAAGTGCTCACACATGTCCAAGAATTTAGACACATGTGCATGTTGTTTTTCATCAGGTTTGCCATAGAATTGTTGTCCATTTTGAAACATGTTTATCACATTGGTCTTTAATTGAAAGTTTGCAAGATCAAAAGGTGGGTAAACTATGCTTAATTCGTTTTGGACAATTTGTGGGTCATAAAGTCACCTACAAGTCTATTTCCCTCATCAACCGGCTCAACACCAGGTAAAGCCCTATTATAGTCTTCCATTTGTTCCCCTTTTTTTATTTTTAATTTTATCTAGTTTTTTCACTTCTTTTAACCTACGATGTAAAGTAAGTTCGATCTTAGGGTCAATCTTTACAAGATCTCCATATTTTGAATGTAGCATACACAAATATGCAAAGGCAAAAGAACTAGTGAATGAACTAAGCTAAAAATTACTAAAATAAAAATAAAGTAATAAAAAGTCTGAATTAGTGAAAGTAATCTAAAACTAAATTTAAACTACAGTCCCTGGCAACGATGCCAAAAACTTGTTGCTAACGCAAGTGTAAAGGTCTCACAAGTAATGTAGTGGACTTTGAATCCAGATATCGTACCCACTGGGATTAAGAAAAACCTTATTTTAGACTAATTACCTTAACCAGAACTAAGGAAACTTGAATTTGAGAATGTTTAATAAACTAAATTAAACTATTAATTAAACTATCAAAGAAAAAATTAAATGAATTTATTAAACTTATGAGAAAAAAATGTTAGAATTGTGAATCCATTTTATCTCCATCGTCCATGTGTCAAGTTAAACATTTAACCACAATTTATGGTGTTTTGAAAATCCACATTCCTAGTATTATTAAAATTCTCTTTTGAACGGTGAATTAAAACCTTCTTCTACATGGAATTTGACTATATTTCTATGACAAATCCCATCATGTAGGTAAGCATTAAAATATTTGTGAATATTTTTTAGGATTACACAAAGCATAGGGGTATATTACTATCCCCTATCGAACCTTGGGGCAATTTATTCAAGTCTAGTGAATTCCTAATCTTTCGAACTTAGAAAAGCATCACATACATCATAAAATCATGCGTCCAAAATTATAGATGAAAATCAATTCAAATTACTCAAACACATAAATTGTGTGAATTGAGTAATAAATTAGTACATGGAATTCGGAATATAAAATATCATCATAATCCGAACAATATAATCTAGCCTAGAGACATGATTGAATATAAATCACTAGAGATATGAAAGGATGTCACCCCGTTCATGTTCTTGATCCTTGGTCTTCAATCTTGTTTTTGGCTTTGCATGGATTCCCCGAAAATTGGACAGTGTTTTGACGTGAAAATTGACAAAGTGGGAACCCCCAAAAACGTGCCTCAAGTCAGGTATATATAGGCTTAGTCGTAACCTAGATCAAAAAGAGGAGAAACCCACTAAAAATCAGCACAAAGCCCAGCTGCGCGGCCCAGAATTTAACTGCACGACCGCTTGGTACAATTTCACGTGATTGCGCTATTGTGTTAATTTCAAATTTGTTTGATTTTGACCAAGTTATGCAACCGCACGGTATAATTTCATACAATCGCGTGGTTGTGTGGCTGGCATGCAATTTCATCTTTTGAATTCCTTTAAGTTGGTCCTCATCATTTTATTACCCAACAAGTCCTCCATCTTCCAATTGATACAATTGGGGCCCAGAACTTCTTATTTCTTCCAATTTGATTCTTTCTTCAACTTTTCTTCCAATTTGCACCTTGATTTACATCATCAACTCTTCATTTGCACAATTTGGTTCCTTTATCATCCAATTGGCTTGATTTTGGCTTCAATTCCTTTGTTTTCTCGATCTTGGAATATTTCTAAAATATAAACAAATAATCGTAAACATTCTCAAATGAACATATAAAATCCTACTTTTGGGATAGAAATAAGTGTATAAAATACACTTATCACTAGCTATACATATCAATCATCTATGATGATGTATCAATTGATTTGTCATCTTAATATGACAATTACGATGATATATCAATTAAAATCATTTAACTGTCACATCTATGCTTATATATAAACAATATTATGAATGCTACTATTATATTTGTTTAAATTCTAGATGATCATTGTTCTATGTGACAGATAATGTGTCATGACCCGTCCCAGATCACCCTACTAGACCCAAAACATGACATGTGTCGATGGAGGTGCCATCTAGATGCTGGACTTGTTGGTAAAAATATTGATGTGCATAATTATATTCTAATACCTTTTACGTGCATAAGATTCGATAGAATTTTGACTTACCAAAATTGAATACATGAAGTAGAAATAAAAAATGCAGGAATATGATTTTGGTCGAGGCAAGAGTTTGACCATTTGTCATTAAGTCGATAATGCCTCGCACGGGTGCTAACAGTTATCGGGCATTCGTCTCCCAAGATTTAATGACCACGTCCCGTAATAGAAGCACTCCAAATTATGTAGACCAATGAACCTTCTTGATATTTTGAACTCTCATTATATGAAACTCGACTCCAAATAAATGCAAAATTTATTTCTAAGTGAATATGCATCAACATGATAATGCAAGAATGAAAAATGAATGAATTATATAAAATCCAAACGTATGGGCTATATATATAGTTGTTGGAAAGTTGTGTCTCAAAAGACACAACACTTGAAATTTGTCTATAAAATAAAGAGACACACCTATTGAAAAATAGCATATTCAAAAGTCAAAATCTTTCATATGAAGAAGAACATCTTTTCATTTAAATTAATTCTACAATATTTCATAATATTCTATTAAGTTTCCAATATTTATGAGTTTAAGCGGCTCAAATTTTCATTTACCGACTTATGGTTTTCACTTAAATAATCACATAAATTGGTCAAAATCAATTTTATATACAAAGTTCCAACATGACTCACCATGAACGCAAACTTGACTTTTCTTATCTTTCAAAATTTCTTCTAAAATAAAATTGATCCTGAATGAATTTATAAAATTTTGATAGAGTTTCCATTATAAATGGGTTAAAACATCATGCAAAAAAAAAAAAAAAAAAAAAACATCTATCTTCTCATAAATATTGGAAACTACCTGTCTTACCAACACATACTAATAATCAAACTATATGTATAAAACTCTACCTTTTAATATAATTAACAATACAACCCAAACGAATATAAGATTATTGAAATGAGGTGAACGCATAAGCTTAAACAACAAATCAAATAAATTATACAATCACATCATGTTTGTGACTTGACAGATCAACATGCTTCAAATACTTCTTAACTCAAATTCACCTGCATTTTATAAGAAAATATGGGGAAGATATATAAGCGTATAACTTGGTGAGTGGATAATTAGAAATTAAATATAATTTTCTCATAAATTCATATTCATTAAAAGATCTTAATTATTCTAGAACTGTAGAAATCTCTAAATTTTGATAACTAATTTTAAGACTGGAATAATAAATTTCTTATTCTTTATTCTAAATAAGCAATTATAATGTCTTATAAGTAATCTGATATCAATAAAAATCTGAGTAAACCATCAATTCATCATACTACAAGCTAAATTCTTATTCTATAAGTAGAAAATTGGATTTTGTAATCTAAAATCTAATAAGTTGTAATAATATGAAATCTAATAACTAAATTCTATAATCTAAAATCGGATAAATTGTAATAATATTGAAAGCCATACCAAAATATACCTAATGAATAGCCTTACTTATGTATAGAGTAATCTCACAGATAAGGAAAAGCCATTCAAATATGATAAACTGATAATCTGATAATTTATGTCATATGTGAATAGATGGCCCCAAAGGCTAAAGCTCTCTGGTACATGATCCAAAGCCTATTTGTGTACAAGAGTAGGTCCCAAAGACCTCTGATATATAATTTGATAATCTTATCATATAGCATGGAAAAATATTCACACCGGTGCAAAACGATAAAATCACCATATATGGTCATACACTGTGAGAACGAATTATCATCAATGCAAAGCAGGTCCTGGTGGTTTTTAAAATAATTTAAATACACTGGAATATTCAATATTGATATATAATGTCAATGAAATCCTTTAACTGAACTGATTCTAGCTTTAAAAATTGCTACTTATTAATAAAACTTCATTTTATTCTTAAAATCATACAATAAATTTAATAGTTGAAAATAATATAGTTCTGTAATTTATATAATTCCATACAAGCACTATAATAAATAAGCATTTCATAGCTGTTTTAAAATTATGATAAATTTAAAAAGGGCTTATTTTCTTTAAAATAAAATAAAATAATCCGTATATGCTCAATAGAACTAATCATGCTGGACTAACATAATAATAGGACAATCATGCTAAAACAAGCTTAATTATAAAATATTTACTTTGATAATCAATCTTATATCTTATAATCATGCTAAAATCAAGAAATTCCAAAATCATTTGTAACATATAGAAAATCAATGTAATGGAAATACTGGAATAACGTGAAAAATTTTAATTAGTTTTTAAATCTATTTAACATATGTTTGGTTGTTTTAAATGAACTTTTTTCTTGAGTAATTACGACATTCTGTTTGCAAATTTATTTATTTATTTATTTTTTTGATTTAACTGCTTTATTTTATTTTTAGTGAAAGACGAATCCGTCATGTAATGGCCAAAAAATAGAGTGAAGAACAAGATTGTTGTGATTGAAAGGTTTTGAATGACTTCTTGATAAATTTGTTACATTTTCCTAATGTTGAAGATGAAAAAGTGCAAATTTCTCTCATTATAATGTAAAATCGATGGAATTTGTTTGAATTGGAAAAATCTTTAGTAGATAAATATATTAATCAAACCCATTAACTATGATGAATGTTTTGATCACATGAAGAAATAAGAATTGTGAATATTACCAATTGGTTCTCTTAAGCAAATTTAATTATGGCCCTCATAATAATAAGAAAATTTTTTCTAGCAAATAATAATCATTTAAAATCATAATATTAAAATTTTCTTCATAACACGACTGCCTAATAACATAGGAAAATTGATTTCTCATTCAGTAAATAAATATGCACGGCCAGATAACATATTAAAACTTTATTGGAAATGAGCAGTTCCTCCATTTTTCTTATACATATTAATTTTTTCTATAAATAAAAACTATGCTTTTTTGAAGGCAATGAGTTTTTTTGAATCCCCATTAAATAAAACCACAGCATTATAGTTATCCACGGAAGACCCATCACTAGCCGAAATAACAAGATTGTAAGTTGTCTCAAGGAATGCAGCCTTCAAAACATGATCGAATTTCAAGTTGGTGTTAACCTCTTTATTGTATTCATCTACTGCATACTCCGCCACTTCAACCGCCTTAGGATCGTTCGGGTCTAAAGGCTTAAAAGCAGCATCGGAATCCTTAGCCTTTTGGCCACCTAGTGCAGTTGACACATCAAAAAGAGTGGACACGACCACCACCAATGTCAAAACCAAGAGTAAAGAATGGGAATTCACAGCCATTTTTAGGGTTTTGAAGAATTTAAACAATAGGAATATTGTTGTAGGGTTACTTTGGTGGGATGGGATGGTTCCTATTTATAATCGATATTAAAACAATATTTGGTAAACATTAAATGAGATTAATTAACATTTTTTATTTGGTAAGTTGGAGAGAATGTTGGTTAGACATGATTTATTTATTTTACAAATCTGTTGCAAAATTCTTATAATAATATTTTTAGGATACGTTTGATAGCGAGGTGAAATTTAGTTGGAAAAAAATGAATTCCAGGGAGTTAAGTTTCTGGGAATTGGAAGTTTATTGTATTTGATTTGTTTAATTTTCTAGATGAAAAAAGTGGGGAATTTTCCAATTTTTATTATTTGATTGGCATTATTTTCCATGGAAAATAAAGCAAAATTTGACTATTTTAATAGAATTTTTTTTTTTTTTTCATACATTTGTACTTGTTGTTGATGATGATGATGATGATGATAATTTTTTTAAAACAATAAATCAATTAACAGCAACAAAAAGGATCAAACGTGACGAAAATGGTAAAAGATTTTCCATAGAAAATAAAACCTTATCTTCCCTTGGAAAAAGAATTTCATGAAAAACTTAGGCAATCAAACAGCACAAAGGTTGGAAAATCACCTATAAAATGCATTTTCCATGGAAAAATTTGGGTTACCAAATGCAGCCTTAGATAAAATAATCCATGCAAGATCTTTGTAATAAAAGATTAGAGAAAAATAATCCCTGCAAAATCTTTGTAATTGTTATAAATTAGAGAGAAAAGAGAGAAAGAGATAGAGACACCAATAAACTTTGTGTCTATTATTATGAATCAAAGCCTCCATATATAGGGGAATAAGGGATACACAAGGTAATAACACCCAGGGTTTTAGGGGCAAAACTGCCATTCAATAATTCAACATAATATTTGTTGACACATAAAAATACCCAGTTCGAAGGCCCAACATGAGGACCCAAAACATGATAGCCCATTACAGATGAAAGGGCGATGTGAAGGGAATTGGGCGATCACCAAAATGCTTGAGCGATTGGACGATTGCAAGGGTAATTGGGTGATCAAATCAAGTAAGTTAAGAGTAACAATTCTTACAACTCATTTCACGATCCAGTAAGTCATCTACAAACAATTTCCACGTTATGAACGGTTAGAGAAGATCATGGGAATTTTCTTGGTACTAAGTAAGTGGACATCAATTCTATAAAGAAATGGGCGATGGTTATGTAACATGAAGGACAACGGTTATCCAATGCAAGTTGCAAGTTGAGGCGGCAAGTCAGAGATTCAAATTTTAGAAGGCAATTGTAATTACTCTATTTTCAATTTGTATATATAGCAGATGTTTAGGTATCCGATCAATAAACTCTCAATAGAGAACTATGCAATTTTCAATTTCATTTCAATTTGTTTACAATTTTCGTGTACTTTGCATTCCAGTGTGTTTGTTCCCCTAGGAGGCATTTTGCTTCTTGCAAATTGTAACCTTCATAAATAAAGCACAACTCGTTGGGACTTTATGATGTGTTTCGGACCCTCAACAATCGGAGTCATAGCAAGCGTGACGGAAAAATTCAAGTAATTCAAGCCAAAACGGAGTTAATTGCAAATTGGAGCAAAAAAGGACAAGTTTGATCCTTACGGCCGTAATGCTCAGAAGGTCACGACCGTAATCAAGCTACTGGTTATGATGAGAGATTTCAATTTTACACTTACGGCCGTAAACAAACTGTCACGGCCGTAACATTCACAGGAAGGAAATCTTACGGCCGTAATAATTTCAATCACAGCCGTAACATGCAACATCAATTTTGGATCAGAGAATCACTTACGGCCGTAACTGGATTCTTCACGACCGTGAATAGCTAGCGGATCAGATTTCTGAGATTTTCCATATTTTGCAGATTTTTAATTCCTTTTCTTTTATTTATTTATTTTAGTATTTTACTTTAATTAGAATTCTATTTTGAGTCAGTTAGAGTTGATAGATTTTAGTTTTACTTATTTATATTCTATTTTCCGTTCATTGTAAGAAGATTTGATTTTGATTAAACATTTTATTGAGGATTCAATAAAACATATAGGTGGATTCCTATATTTCATAGAACTTATCAAGATTATCATCTTGTGGCGTTCATCCCGAACTTATCAAATATTTGTGGCGTTCAAAACCAGAAACTCATCAAGGAGATTGGGCAAATCCTTGTGGAGTTTCAAAAGTCGTGGTTCTGTATTCCGCATCGTCGAGCCATCGCGTCATGAATATCGGGTCATGATTCATCTGTCCAACCACAACCTAAGTTCGAAACTTTTTGGCATTTTCTTCCGCGCTTCAAATCTTATCATCTGGTATCAGAGTTGGACTCTGAATTCAGGTTTTTCTTTCCAGTTTGATTTTTATGTTTATCAACGAGTCCCATAAAAATCATCCATATCTTGTTGAGTATTTTGTTTTCAGTTTTTTTGCGTTCTTCTTGTTCTTGAGTTTGTTGAGTCTTTAATCCAGAAAATCGTTCCAAAAAAATTTTAAAAGTGTTTGTTTTGCTTAATTTTTATCCGAATTAAGTTCCGTTTGTTTTGTTATGTTCGTGTCGAATTTTCGGATTTATGTATATAAAAAAAATTTATTTTCCGAAAATTCATCCGTTGTTCAAAAAAAAAAAAAAAAAAAAAGTCATTCCAAAATCAAGAACCACTTTCTTGAGTTTCTTTAAAATTCTTAATATTCATTTCCTTCCAAATCAATAAAAGTCGTTCTTTGATGTGATCCAGGACCCTCGACAATCGGAGTCATAGCAGGCTTGACGGGAAAATATAAATATTCAGGCCAAAACAAGAATTCAACAGGTTCGACGAGCTTTGATGATCAAACAGTGTCGAAAAGAACCGAAAAATTAAGCAGTTGACCTTTTACGGCCGTAAAAGTTGGAATCACGGCCGTAACGCAGCTATCGCAATTTTTGGGTAGAACATGACTTACGGCCGTAACAAATTCTTCACGGCCGTAACTTCGGTATCAACTTTGGACCAGAGAAGGGCTTACGGCCGTAAGCCTGGTATTTACGGCCGTAACGTATTAACGGATCATATTTTTCCCAGATTTTCATATATTTTATTTCCTTTTCCTATTTTAGCTATTTTAGGTTGATTCATTGTAAATAAGACTTTAATGATTAAATAAAACAGAGATTGAATGTTTTTCAATTGTTTAATGTGTGGATTCACATTACAAACCCAAACTTATCAAGATTGATTATCTTGTGGCGTTCATCCAGAACTTATCAAATATTTGCTAGAATATTTGTGGCGTTCAAATCAGAGACTTATCAAGGAGATTGGGCAAATCCTTGTGGCGTTTCGAAAGTCGTGGTTCTTTATTCCACATCTTCGAGTCATCGCGTTGTGAATATCGGGTCAAGATTCATCCGTCCAACCACAACCTGAGTTTGGAACTTTCCGGCGTTTCTTCCGCGCTTCGAACCTCATCATTTGGTATCAGAGCTTGACTCTGAATTCAGGTTTTTCTATCCAGTTTGATTTTTATGTTTATCATCGAGTCCCATAAAAATCATCCATATCTTGTTGTTGAGTCTTTCTTTTCTTGATTTTCTTGTTCTTCGTGCCAGTAAATGTTTTCTTTGTTTGATCCATATAAAAATCCAACAAAATTCAAATGTGTTTGTTTTGCTTAATTCTTATCCAAATTAAGTTCCGTTTGTTTTGTCGTATTCGTTGTCGAATTTTCGGATTTATAAAAAAAAAAAATTATTATTTTTTATTATTTTATTTATTCCGAAAATTCACCCTAAAATTAAAAAAAAAAAAGAGTCCATTCAAGAACCACTTTCTTGAATTTCTTGATCCTTTGTTTTCACTGTTCTTTTTCTGTGTCCGTCCACAAAAAATTTCACAATGCCCAATTCCCATGAAAACGTCAAAGATCGTATGTGGAGATTTTTGAATGAAGCTTTGGTTAGGTTGGATAAATTAGATGAAAGGGAAGGGAAATTGAAAAAGGGGCGATCTCAAGCAAATCGTAGTGATTATAGGCGTGATCCTAAACCTAGGGATGGAATCGGGGTTAAGAGAGGAGCCGACATTGATCCAAAAGTAATTTTGAAAATTCAAAAGGAAATTTATGAAGAAAAATTGAGGTGTGAACGGGAGGCAGAAAAAAAATATTTGGCTAAATTGCGAAAAAATGAGGAGAAACGAAAGGCGGTGATTAAATGGTTAGAGGAGAGTGAAAATCATGTTGAGCCTTGGGATATGAAAGTTGAAAAGAAAGAGGGAGGCTTGAGGCATGAATTAGTTGAAGAGACCACGAACTTTGTGGTAGGAGTTGAAAACGTGGAGTTATGTGAACAAACTCCAAAATATGATGAGGAATTAGAAGTTGGGGTAGAAGTTCAAATTTTGAGCTTTGAATTGGAAGATCCACATTTTGGTAGTGATGAGGTAGTACATGAACATGGTGATATGAATGTGGAGGTAGAAGATGTGGTTGAGTTTGAAGATAAAAAAATTGAACAAGAAATTGCAAATGAGGAAAGAGGCGAAGAGAAGAGCCTCGTGGTTCTTAAAAAAGAAGTGGAGATGGTGGTTTATCATGAATACAGTGTCGAAAAGAACCGGAAAATTAAGCAGTTGACCTTTTACGGCCGTAAAAGTTGGAATCACGACCGTAACGCAGCTATCGCAATTTTTGGGCAGAACGTGACTTACAGCCGTAACAAATTCTTCACGACCGTAACTTCGGTATCAACTTTGAACCAGAGAAGGGCTTACGACCGTAAGCCTGGTATTTACGGCCGTAACGTATTAACGGATCAGATTTTTCCCAGATTTTCGTATATTTTATTTCCTTTTCCTATTTTAGCTATTTTAGGTTAGTTAGAATTCTATTTTGAGTAAATTAGCGATTAGGGTTTTATTTTGCTTATTTATATGCCTTTTTGATTCATTGTAAATAAGACTTTGATGATTAAATAAAACAGAGATTGAATGTTTTTCAATTGTTTAATGTGTGGATTCACATTACAAACCCAAACTTATCAAGATTGATTATCTTGTGGCGTTCATCCAGAACTTATCAAATATTTGCTAGAATATTTGTGGCGTTCAAATCAGAGACTTATCAAGGAGATTGGGCAAATCCTTGTGGCGTTTCGAAATTCGTGGTTCTTTATTCCGCATCGTCGAGTCATCGCGTCGTGAATATCGGGTCTAGATTCATCCGTCCAACCACAACCTGAGTTCGGAACTTTCCGGCGTTTCTTCCGCGCTTCGAACCTCATCATTCTTGCTATTTGATGTCTAAATCCTCTTCATTCTTGAATTTTTTTTAACGTCACATAAGGAATGGATTATGATCCGGGTTTTTTATTCCAAAATAGATGTTATGTGGATCATAAGGGGTGCAGTTTGGCGATTGATGGAAAGTGTTTTACTAATTTTGTTAGTAACACCGTGATTGAAAAATTAGGATTACCCCTAGAACCACACCATAAACTTTATAGGATGACGTGGATGAGAGAGTTTGGGGATTTCAAAGTAACCAAACAAGTTCTAGTGTCTATTACCCAAGGAAGGTATAATGAGGACGTATGGTGTGATGTAGTGTCATTGAAGTCTTATCATATTTTATTGGGAAAACCTTGGAGACGTAGGAGGGAGGCTGATTATGATAAGAGTATGCACATATACAAATTCCTTAAGAAAGGGGAAACATGTGCACTGTATGGGTTGACATTAGAAGAAGCACTAGAAGATTCACGGAGGGTAAGGAAGGAGAGTGAGAAGTGGTATAATAGGAGGCATCATGAGGATAAGGATATTGATAAGAAGGAGGGAGAGTTGAAATTAAAAACAAATAAACAAACTCCAAAATTTGATGAGGAGAAGGTGGAATTGGGAGTTGAGGTTGAAGTTCAAGATTTGAGCGTTGAATTGGAAGATCCACATTTTGGTAGTAATGAGGTAGTACACGAGCGTGGTGATAAAAATCTGGAGATAGGAGGTGTGTTTGAATTTGAAAGTAAAAATATTAAAGAGGTGCTTGAGAGAAAAGAAGTAGAGATGAATAAACGAGAACTTGCAAAGGAAGAACGAGGTGAAAGAAGGGCCTCGTGGTTCCAAAGGAGGGATTGACGGTGATAATTCATGAATACAAGGATCCATACCTTGTACCTCATGAACCTAACATTTCCCTCCCCACTTTATTTAATTTTGTCTTGCAGGTTAAATGTGTTTGGAAATTTGGGCAACACCACCAATGCCCATAGGAGTTTCTACTTCAATCCATTCATGTAACCCAAGTTACAGGATACTATTGGTCATCCCTCTGGCATGGAAGCAATAATCTTCCGTTTGATTCAGGAGGTGAAGTGAAACAACAGGAACAAAGCTATGATTCGGGACGAATCATCCTAAAGAAGGAGGGTATGATGTGTTCCAGACCCTCAACAATCGAATTCATAGTAGGTTTAACGGAAAAATTCAAGTAATTCAAGCCAAAACGGAGTTAATTGCAAATTGGAGCAAAAAAGGACTAGTTTGATCCTTACGGCCGTAACGCCCAGAAGGTCACGACCGTAATCAAGCTACTGGTTAAGACGTGAGATTTCAATTTTACACTTACGGCCGTAAACAAACTGTCACGGTCGTAACATTCACAGGAAGGAAATCTTACAGCCGTAATAATTTCAATCACAGCCGTAACATGCAACATCAATTTTGGATCAGAGAATCACTTACGACCGTAACTGGATTCTTCACGGCCGTAAATAGCTAGCGGATCAGATTTTTGAGATTTTCCATATTTTGCAGATTTTTAATTCCTTTTCTTTTATTTAGTTATTTTAGTATTTTACTTTAATTAGAATTCTATTTTGAGCCAGTTAAGGTTGATATGTTTTAGTTTTGCTTATTTATATTCTATTTTCCATTCATTGTAAGCAGATTTGATTTTGATTAAACATTTTATTGATGATTCAATAAAACATATAGGTGGATTCCTATATTTCATAGAACTTATCAAGATTATCATCTTGTGGCGTTCATCCCGAACTTATCAAATATTTGCTAAAATATTTGTGGCGTTCAAAACAAGAAACTCATCAAGGAGATTGGGCAAATACTTGTGGCGTTTCGAAAGTTGTGGTTCTGTATTTCGCATCGTCGAGCCATCGTGTCGTGAATATCGGGTCATGATTCATCTGTCCAACCACAACCCGAGTTCGGAACTTTCCGGCATTTTCTTCCGCGCTTCGAATCTTATCACTTTGTCTCGAGAGGTTGTTGTTCCTTACACAATCCTATGAACCTACTTTTAATTGTTAGCGAGACTTGATTTCCACGCGAAAAAATTTTGCACGCCCAGTGGGACATATTTGGTGTTTGAAGATACAAAAGTGAAGCAATATACCTCATAAAAATCCTGATAAGGAGCCAGCAGACCAAAGCATAGTCCAGTCTGTGATCGAAAGATATGAGGAGCAGCAAAGTATTCCAGGAACAGAGGGACAAAGTCAAAGCCGTTATGAGTCACTGGAAAAATTAAGTCCATGGACCATGCGTGTACTACTTGGTGAACATACACAAGATGTGGTTGAACATGTTAATCTACAAAATGTTCATAACGTGGAAAAGTTTACTTAAAATGAAAATATACACTATGACAACATGGCCAAAGAGCTAAGAGCTTTAAATGAAACCACGAATAAGTTAGTGAGCCAAATTTGTCAGCCAACTTTTCCAAATTTAAGAAATTTTAAAGCTATAAAGATTGTGGAACATAATCCCACAGTTGTAAGTCTAAATCAAGTAATAGAACCACCTTTTGGACCATCTACTTCAAACCAGGGGGTGTTAGAATGGAAAACTTAGGTAATGGTAGTGGAATGTAAAACATGGGGATAGCTCAAATGTAAGAGATAATATCCAAACAATAGACAAAATTCCCCACGTGTCAAAGATGGAGGAAATACTTGCACTGTGGTAACAATGGTTTAAATAATGACACTTTTGCTATAAACCCAGTGCCAAATGTTAGTCCTCAAGTGATACCGCTGGTAAAAAAACCGTAGATGTCCCACATGATCCTAATATCCTGTTGAGAAATCAAATCATAGAGATAGTACAAGATCAAATGGCTTTTGGGATGTGTCCTTTTATTGACTTACACAAAGCCATATCTCGATTGGGTACCTTTGCCAGAAAAAGAATTTGTCAAAATCGTGCAAAGTTGCTTGAGTTTGATTTAAAAAAGAAATTCTAGGATAGGGAATTTCCCGACCTTTTTCAATTGAGTGCTAATGTGATTAGATATGAATGTCTAATAAGAGAAAAAGAACAAATAAAAAATTCTATTAAAGAGACTTATTATAAAGACCCAAATTTTGACGTTCATGTTGTTGATGATGATGAATATTATGATCAAACTAAAACACGTTTGGTTGAATTAGTTAAGGGAGATGTATATGCTTGTCCTTTAATGGCCAAATCCGGAACGACGGTCTAAAATGAGTGTATAAAAGATGGAAGCAAAAAGGCTAGGACATTTTAATCTGTTGTGACTAAAACAGACCTTATATTTGATAAACTATATAAAGATAAGCAGATAAAATTGAGCGACAAACATAAATTTCCAGACCCTGAGGAAATTAAGAATAGAAAATATTTTAAATGGCACAATGCACAGTCACATATGACTAATAATTGTTTTTTTTGTCATGTATTACAGGACGCCATTGAGTCGAGGCTAATCACTTTTAGAGCCAAAAGAAGATGGCAGTGAATGAAAATCCTTTCCCACGGCCACTTGGGGTGAATATCGTGACAACTGGTTTCAAAAATAAGTTGCCAAATTGATGAGTTCCCAGTCGGGGAATCTCGTCGAACACGCGGAATAACGATAATTAAAACCTAGGAAAGATCTAAATAAGATCTGACACGAAAATAACAAGAATTAAAATACTGGAAAGATAAAATTGACGATAAGACCTTGACCCAAGATTCACGACGCAATTACTTGACGATGCGGAATCGAGATCCAAGGTTTTCGAAACACCACAAGGACTTGTTAATTTCCTTGATAAGATTCTAAATTGGAAACGCCACAAATATTCTCACGAATATTTGATAAGTTCAACGCCACAAATAATTCACAATATTTGATAAGTTGGATTTGTTCTCAAAGAACACAAAAGGGACTCCTCAACCTTTTAATTGGAGAAAACTCTCTCAACTTTATTAATCTCAAAATCAAACTTCTGTTCTTTACAATGAATGGAAAAGAATATTAATAAGCAAAATAACCTAGTCGCTAATTTACTAAAAATAGAATTCTAGTTAAACTAGAATACTAAAATAGGCAAACAATTAATTAAAAACGGAAAATAATTAAAAATCCCCTAAAATCCGGAAAACCTCAATTACAGCCGTGATAAACACTTTTACGGCCGTAAAAGGCTTTCTGCTTAAGACTTACGGCCGTGACCATCTTTCTTACGGCCGTAAATATGGAATTCTTCAATTCTTCATCTGAACCCGAGGCGGAGTTACGGCCGTGATAATAACTTTTACGGCCGTAATTATAAGAGTTACGGCCGTGAAATATCTTCGTTACGGCCGTAATGATCATTCCGCCCAAATAACTTCGATCACTCGTCTCGGCTTGTTCCTTTCGCCTTCTCGGCTTGACTCCAACATGAGACTTGCTCCGTTTTGCACGTAGATTACTGTCATATTGCCGATGTCTCGACTTTGCCCTTCGATGCCTGGTCCGGATCATATCACAAATGAAGCCAAATTTAGGGGGTTTTGAAGAGCCAGTAATTGGCAAGGCTGAAGTTACGACTTTTAAGACCAAATTAATTAAATTAATGGTCTATACAAGTAAGTTTGGATCAAGAATGAGAAAAGAAAGAGCACTTGCATCTTTAAAAGACAAAATGAGTGTATTCGACTTTGAAATTAAATTAAAAAGTAATGTCAACATAATGGATTACTCAGATGAAAATGCTCTTGCAAACTTTGGGGGTAATTCCATGAAAGTTTGAAAGCTGGATGGATTGTCCAAAGGCCTCAATTGGGCATAGGAAAACCAATATATTAATGTGCAATCATTAATTATATTGATATTGTGTTTAAAAATTATCCTGATTATAAAGGCTTGTTGTTGGCTTGCTGTTAATCATTGTGATTTAAGATTGTGCTTTGAGTAATGTTTAACATTTATTCTGCCTTACAAAAATTAGTGTTTTATCCAAAGGCACTTTTTACTTGAAGTAAATGCAAAGGAAATACTTTGTTAAGGCAAACAATGGAAAGGAGAAATGCTGAAATACTAAACTCATTAATCGAAATCAAGTGGGAAGATATAAAAGAAAGGAAAATTGTGGCAATCCACAAAGTGCAACAAAAGGAAGTTCATAGATTCAGGGTTGTTGATCCTGCTCCAACAAGGAACGAGTTGAACTTTTCATTATGTTCCATTCTTGCTGAATTTGTACTTCTTTAGTTTGTATAATGGTCATTTCTTTGCCTGGACCATCTTTCTCCAAATCAGCATATGATATGATCCAAAATAGGAGATCGACCAAGAGATTGGGGTATGAGGAACCCAATGACAAAATCAAGCTTGGGACCTCCAAATATCAAGCATGGGATGGTAAACAACATCAAAAGACTAGCCTGAATGGTGGGAAGCCAAAATTTAAGTCAAAGGACCAAGAAGGAACTCGACGAGGTTGTTACGGCTGTAACTAAGGATTTTGCAGTAGTAACTCAATCAAGAATTTTGAACCAACGAGTAAATTACGACCATTACAAAATTATTCACATTCGTAAAAATTATAACCGCGCAACCGTGCGGTATTAAATTTAGGGATTTCGCGATTCTTTATTTTAATTTCCATTTTGGTTATTTCTTCACTATGTTTTGAGCCCATTAGCGACTAGGGTGAGTTTTTAGGTCCTTATTCATTCTATTATGTTTTATTTGTCATCATTGAACAACAACTTTGATATTATTGAATTAAATTGAGAGTTTTCTCTTGAAAGGTGAGTTTTCCCTTTTCTTGTTCTTCAAGAACAATCCTTATCAAATATTTGTGAGAATATTTGTGGCGTTTCAATTCAAATTTTATCAAGGAAGTTGACATCCCTTGTGGCGTTTAGAAAATCTCGGTTCTTCAATCCGCATCGTAGAGTAATCGAGGCGTAATTGTTGGGTCAAGGTCCTATCATTAATTTTATCTTTTTCAGTTATTTTATTTTATTGTTTCTTGTGTTTTTCGCTGAATTTAGATCTTTCCTATCGTTGTGTTTTAATTTCTAGGTTCTTCGTCTTGTTTCCCGATCGGGATCGCATAAGGTAGTATCAGAGCTTGGACCTAGATTCAGTTATTGATATTTCTTGATATATTCTTTATTTTTCTTGAGTCTTCTTGTTCTTCATGCTAGTAAAAAATTTCCAATATTTGATCCGTACAAAAATCCAACAAAAATTCAATCTTGTTTATTTTAGTCATTTCTTATCCAAATTCAATTTTGAATTTTCGGAAAAAAAAATCCAAAAATTCGAAATTCAATATTTTTCCCAAATATTTCGAATTTTCTCAATTTTAAATTTTTCTTGTTCTTATTCGTGTCTTATCTTGCCCTACTCTTAAATGAGTTCTTGAAAGGGGATTGAGTGTGATACACAAGTGAAAATAAAAATGTGAGGATATTTTAATTGTTTCTGTGATCACTAACAATGTCTGGAAATCGGGGATCATCTTCTTCATCAGTTGGTGACCACAAAAGAGTGGACAGAAGGTAGCCTGCAGCCTCATCAATGAGCCACAACAAACAACCCGAAGGTATGAATATGATGGGTGGGAAGGATGATGGTGTAAAAATGATGATACAGGAGCATCTCGAGAGGTTGATGATTAGAATGGATAGGAATGAAGAGAATATGGCTTCGTGTCTAAGGGAGAGGACTCATACAAGTCCTGTGGTTAGGAGAGGTGATGAGAGAGACAAAGGAGGGGACACAATCGTAGGGTTGGATATGGGTACGATGACGAAAGGGTTGATAGTGGATATGAGAGTGTTCATTCATCAATGGCTAGTGTGGTAATGAGTGAAAGGAGAGAGAGGCATGAAAGAGGTCATAGAAGGAGGCATGAGAATAGGGATGAAGTGGATGGTAACCTAGAAAGTATAAAAATGACCATACCACCTTTTCATGGGAGGAGTGACCTGGAAGCTTATTTGGATTGTGAAAAGAAGGTGGAGTTGATGTTTGAATTTTTTAATTATTCGGAGGAAAAGAAAATTAGATTGGTGGTAGTGGAATTCACCGATTATGTGATTAATTGGTGGGATCAATTGGTGACCGGTAAGAGGAGGAATGGTGAGAGGCCGGTGGACACATGGAGAGAGATGAAAGCCATAATGAGAAAGAGGTTCATCCCAAGTCACTACCATAGGGACATCTACCAACGGTTGCAGAGTCTTACACAGGGATCTAGGAGTGTAGAGGAGTACCACAAAGAAATGGAAGCAGCTATGATAAGAGCCAACATTGAGGAGGATCGGGAGGCATCTATGGCTAGATTCTTGAGTGGGCTAAACTGAGATATTGCTAATGTGGTTGAGTTGCAGCACTATGTGGAGTTGGAGGACATGGTACATATGGCAATGAAGGTAGAAAGATAATTAAAGCGAAAAGGGGTAGCAAGGCACTCACCGGGGACTTTTCCTACATCACAACCAAGGAGAGATCAAAATGATGAACATGTCCCGAAAAAGAGGGAGGAGCCTACACCAAAAAGTAAAAATATTTCTGAATCTCAACCTAATAGAGATAGGAATATTAAATATTTTAAGTGTTTGGATTTGGGTCATATTGCATCTCAATGCCCAAATAAATGGGTGATGATTTTGCGTGATAATGGGGATATTAGTTCAAATGATGAGTTTAAAGGGATGCTTAGGTTACAAGATATTGGGGCTACTAGTAGTGATGATGATGGGCTAACTTATGCTGTGAAGGGATCACTTGTCAATAGGTGTGTCCTAAGTTCTAGAACTAAAGTGGATGAAATTGATGAACAAAGGAATAACCTTTTTCACACTAGGTGTTTGGTGGAACAAAATGTTTACGAGATGGTGATTGATGGGGGAAGTTGTACTAATATGGTTAATACAATGTTGGTGGAGAAATTGGGATTGCCAAAGGTGAAACACCCTAGCCCCTACAAATTGCAATGGTTAACCGAGTCAGGGGAACTTAAAGTGAACAGGCAGGTTAATATCAAATTTACCATTGGGGCTTATAGAGATGAGGTTCTTTGTGATGTGGTGCCTATACATGTTGGACATATCTTATTGGAGAGGGCTAGGAAACATGATAAGAGGGTATTACATGATGGTTTTAAAAAATCAGTATTCATTTGTGAAGGGCGGGAAGAAAATAACTCTTGTTCTTTTATCTCCTAAGGAAGTTCGAGAAGATCAATTGAAAATAAAAAGAGAGTTTGAGGGGAAAGATAAAAGTGTTGAGACCACGATTTCAGAAAAAGGAGAGGGTGTGAAAATTGAAAACAAGAGTGTTGAGACCACGATCTCAGAAAATGAGAGTATGAGAGCAAAAAGAAAAGAGAGTCCACCCACAAAATGAATTTTTTTGCACAGATGTTGATGTACAAGGATCCATGTCTTGCACTTAACCACTCCAACAAATCCCTCCCCAGTAATACTAAATCTATTTTGCAGGTACCCAAATCAAGTTCCAAAATTAAAGTTGGGTTTGAATGTAATAGTAAGAAGAAACAGCCCCAAAAGTCCAAGGAATGCAAAAAGCACAAACATGAATATCAAACCAGCAAAAGGAAGCATAAGCATGTTCCAGTAGCCAACAATTACAAGAGTTACAAGAAGAATGGGCAAGTTTTGAATTCGAGGTCAATCCTTTCCAAGAGAGGGAGGATGATACGATCCAAAATAGGAGATTGACCAAGAGATCGGGGTACGAGGAACCCAATGACAAAAGCAAGCTCGGGAGCTCCAAATATCAAGCATAGGATGGTAAACGACATCCCAAGACTAGCCTGAATGGTGGGAAGCCAAAATTCAAGTCAAAGGACCAAGAAGGAACTCAGCGAGGTTGTTACGACCATTATTAAGGCTTTCACGACCGTAACTCAATCAAGAATTTTTGAACCAGTGAGTAACTTATAGCCGTAACAAAATTATTCACAGTCGTAAAAATTACAACCGTGTGATAGCACAGTTGTTCTACCGCGCGACCGCGTGGTATTAAATTTAGGGATTTCATGATTTTTTATTTTAATTTTGATTTTGATTATTTATTAACTATGTTTTGAGCCCATTTGTGGCTAGGGTTAGTTGTTAGGTCATTATTCATTATATTATGCTTTATTTGTCATCATTGAACAACAACTTTGATATAATTGAATAAAATTGAGAGTTTTCTCCTGAAAGGTGAGTTTTTCTTTTTCTTGTTCTTCAAGAACAATCTTGAACTTATCAAATATCTGTGAGAATATTTATGGCGTTCCAATCAAAAACTTATCAAGGAAGTTGACATCCCTTGTGGCGTTTTGAAAACTCTGTCCTTAAATATGCATCGTCGAGTCATCGCGTCGTGATTGTTGGGTCAGGGTCTTATCATCGATTTTATCTTTTCCAATTAATTTATTTTATTGTTTCTTGTGTTTTTCGCTGAATTTAGATCTTTCCTATCATTGTGTTTTAATTTTCGCGTTCTTCATTGCGTTTCCCGATCAGGATCGCATCAGCATACTTAGAGGTAAGCACCTTGACACGTTCCACCTCATGGGATAAAGCTTATGCGCATGCTATATTTATTGATTCCAAGTGATCGATCTCCTTTTGGATTTCTTTCAGTCGTATGCTAGCATTTTCCAAGGAGGAATCTACTTTCATTGGAGAGAATGTTGGTCAAACATGATTTATTTATTTTACAAATTTGTTGCAAAAATCTTGTAATAATATTTTTAGGTTGCGTTTGATAGTGAGGTGAAATTTGAGTGGAAAGAAAATGATTCCAGGGAATCTGAGAATTGAAAGTTTAATTTATTTTATTTGTTTAATTTTCTAGGTGAAAAAAGTGGAGAATTTTTCAATTTTTATTATTTGATTGACATTATTTTTCATGAAAAATAAAGCAAAATTTAATTATTTTAATGAAAAATATATTTTTTTTCACACATTTGTACTTAATAATAATTATGTTAATTTTTGGAAGAAAAATAAATCAATTAACAATAACAAAAAGGATAAAACGTGACGAAAATGGTAAAAGATTTTTCATGGAAAATAAAAACACCTCCCCCTTGGAAAGCGAATTCCTCCAAATCAAGGAAAATACAGAATTTCGAGACAAGTTGAAAAATGAATTCCATGAAAAACTTATGCAATCAAATAGTGCAAAAGTTGAAAAATCACCTGGAAAATGCATTTTCCATTGGAAACTTTGGGTTACAAACTGCAGCCATAGACAAAATAATCCATGCAAGATCTTTGTAATAAACTAATAGAAAAAAATAATCCCTGCAAAATCTTGGTAATTGTTATAAACTAGAGATGAAGACAGAGAGATAGGGACACCAATAAATTTTCTGTCTATTATTATGAGCCAAAACCCCCATAAAAAGGGGAATAAGGGATACCCAAAGAAATAATACCTAGGGTTATATGGGTAAAATTGATATTCAATAATACAACATAATATTTGTTGACACAAAAAATACTTAATTGGAAGGCCCAACATAAGGACCCAAAACATGGTAACCCATTATAGATGAAAGGGCGATATAAAGGGAGTTGGGTGATCACCAGAATGCTTGAGCGATTGGGTGATCAAGCCAAGCAAGTTAAGAGGAACAGTTCTAACAACTCATTTCACGGTCCAGTAAGTCATCTAAAAACAGTTTCCACACTGTTAGAGAAGATCATGGGAAGTTACTTGATACTAAGTGGACGTCAATTCTACAAAGAAATGGACGACGATTATGCAAAATAAAGGACAACGGTTATCCCATGCAAGTTACAAGTTGAGGTGGCAAGTCAGAGATTCAAATGTTAGAAGGCCGTTGTAATTAAATTATTTTCAATTTGTATATATAGCAAAAAACTTAAATGTTTAGGGATCCGACCAATCAACTCTCAAAGTGAGAACTATGCAATTTTCAATTTCATTTCAATTTCTTTACAATTTTTGTGTACTTTGCAATCTGGTGTGCTTGTTCCCCTTCAAAGATTTTCGCTTCTTATAAATTGTAACCTTCATAAATAAAGTACCCCTCGTTGGGACTTGTCTCGAGAGGTTGTTGTTCCTTATACGACCGTATGAACCTACTTTTAATTGTTAGCGAGACTCAATTTTCGTGCGAAACAATTTGGAATGCCCGGTGGGATATCTTTGGTGTTTGAAGATACAAAAGTGAAGTAATATGCCTCATAAAAATTCTGATAAGGAGCCAACAAACTAACGCATATTCTAGTCTATAATCGAAAGATATGAGGAGTAGCAAAGTACTCCAGGAACAGAGGGACAAAGTCAAAGCCGTTATGAGCCAATGGAAGAATTAAGTCCATGGGCCATGCGTGTACTACTTGGTGAACATACATAAGATGTGATTGAACATGTAAATCTACAAAATGTTCATAACATGGAAAAGTTTACTCAAAATGAAAATATACATTATGACAACATGGCCAAACAGCTAAGAACTTTAAATGAAACCATGAATAATTTATTGAGCCAAATTTGTCAGCAGACTTTTCCAAATATAGGAAACCATTTTTAAGCCAGAACGATTGTGGGACATAATCCCAAAATTGTAAGTCCAAATCACGTAATAGATCCACCTTTTGGACCATCTACTTCAAACCAAGGGGTGTTAGAATGGCTAACTTAGGTAATGGTAGTGGAATGTCAAACCTGGGGGTAGCCCAAATGCAAGAGATAATATCCAGAACAATGGACAAAATGCCCCTCGTGTCAATGATGGAGGAAATACTTGTGCTATTGGCAACAATGGTTTAAATAATGACACTTTTGTTGTAAACCCAATGCCAAATGTTAGGCCTCAAGTGATACCGCTAGTAAATAAAACCTTAGGTGTCCCACATGATCCTAATATCCTGTTGAGAAATCAAATCACAGAGGTAGTACAAGATCAAATGGCTTTTGGGATGCATCCTTTTATTGACTTACACAAAGCCATATCTCGATTACGTACCTTTGCCCGAAAAAGAATTTGTCAAAATCGTGCAAAGTTGCTTGAGTTTGATTTAAAAAAGAAATTCCAGGATAGGGAATTTGTCAACATCTTTCAGTTGAGTGCTAATGTGATTAGATATGAACATCTAATTAGAGAAGAAAAACAAATAAAAAATTCTAGCAAAGGGACTTATTATAAAGACCCAGATTTTGACGTTCATCTTGTTGATGATGAATATTATGATCAAACTGAAACATGTTTGGCTGAATCAGTTAAAGAAGATGTATATGCATGTCCTTTAATGGCCAAATCAGGAACGACAGTCCAAAATGAGCATATAAAAGATGGAAGCAAAAAGGCTAGGACATTTTCTGATACGATTCGAGATGCGCGGAAGAAAACGCCGGAAAGTTCCGAACCCAGGTTGTTACGGACGGTAGAATCTTAACCCGAAAATCACGACGCGAAATCGACGATGCCGATTGAAGAACCAAGATTTGCGAAACGCCACAAGGATCTGTCCACCTTCCTTGATAAGTTTCTGGTTTTGAACGCCACAAATACTCTCGCGAATATTTGATAAGTTCTGGATGAACGCCACAAGATAATCAATCTTGATAAGTTCGGGTTTGTAATGTGAATCCACACATTAAACTATTGAAAAAAAACATTCAATCTCTTTTATTCAAATTCAAAGTCTGAAATACAATGAATAGAAAAAACGTATAAATAAGCAAACAAAAACCCTAGATGCGAATGGGCTCAAAATAGACTCCTAATTGACCTAAAATACTAAAATAGGAAAAGGAAATAAAATATGCGAAATTCTGGAAAAATCTGATCCGTCGCCTAGTTACGGCCGTAAATACCGGGCTTACGGTCGTAAGCCCCTCTCGGGTCCAAAGTTGATACCACAGTTACAGCCGTGACGAATTTGATTAGGGCCGTAAGTCATGTTCTGCCCAAAAATTGCGATAGCAGCGTTATGGTCGTAATTCCAACTATTACGACCATAAAAGGACTTCTGCTTAATTTTCTGGTTCTTTTCGACATGGTTTGATCTTCAAAGCTTATCGAACCTGCTGAATTCTTGTTTTGGCTTGAATTTTTAAATTTTCCCGTCAAGCGTGCTATGATTCATATTATCACGGTTCTGGATCACATCATACCCTCCTTATTTAGGATGATTCGTCACGAATCATAAATTTGTTCATGAGTTACCGTTGCTCCTTTCGGATCAAATGGAAGATTTCTGCTTCCATGCCATGATTTCAATAAATTGTGCTCCTTTGATTGGAAAACACGGAAGAGATGGAGCTTGAACTTCCTTTGTCATTTGCAGTGTGGTTGAAGCTTCCAAACATAATTAGCCTGCAAGAAAGAATAAAATAAAATGGGGTGGGAAATGTTAGTTTCATGAAGTACAAGGTATAGATCCTTGTATTCATAATCAACCATCACCAAGTCCACTTTTTGGACCATGAGGCTCTTCTCTTCGCCTCTTTCCTCGTTTGCAATTTCTTGTTTAATTTTTTTTTTATCTTTGAATTCAACCACATCTCCTACCCCCACATTTGTATCAGCATGTTCATGTACTACCTCATCACTACCAAAATGTGGATCTTCCAATTCAAAGCTCAAATTTTGAGCTTCTACCCCAACTTCCAATTTTTCTTCATCAAGTTTTGGAGTTTGATCACCTAACTCCACCTTTTCATCTCCTACCACAAAATTCGGGGTCTCTTCAACTACTTCTAATTCATGTTTCAAGTCTCCCTCCTTCTTTTCAACATCCATATCTTGAGGCTCAACTATAACATGTATTTCACTCTCCTCTAGCCATTTAACCATAATCTCTCTTTTCTCCTTCTTCCTTTGCAACTTAGCCAAATATATTATTTCTGCCTCCTGTTCACACCTCAATCTTTCTTCATAAATTTCTTTTTGAATTTTCAAAATTGCTTTTGGGTCAATCTCTTCTCCACTCTTAACCCCGATTCCATCCCTAGGTTTATGATCACGCCTATATTCCCTCCTAGCTCTAGAACCCGATTGAGATCGCTCCTTTTGCAATTTAGCTATCTCCTTTTCTCGTTTATCCAATCTCTTCTCAACATCATGCAGAAACCTCAACACATAATTTTTAATGTTTTCGTGAAAATTGGACATTTATGTGGAAGGAAATGGAAAAGAATAATGAAAACAAAGGATCAAGAAATTCAAGAAAGTGGTTCTTCAATGGACTTTTTTTTTTTTTTTTTTGAATAATGAATTTTCGGAATTAAATAATAATTTTTTTTGATAAATCCGAAAATTAGACGCGAACACAACAAAACAAACGGAACATGATTTGAATAAGAATCGAACAAAATAAACACTTTCGTATTTTTGATGGATTCTTATATGGATCAAAACTGGAAAAATTTACTCGCACGAAAAACACTCAAGAAAAAAAGACTCAACAACAAGATATGGATAATTCTTATGGCAGACTCGATGATAAACATAAGAATTAAACTGGACAGAATAAAAACCTGAATTCAGAATCCAGCTCTGACACCAAATGATACGATTCAAGATGCGCGAAAGAAAATGCCGAAAAGTTCCGAACCTAGGTTGTTACGGACGGTGGAATCTTGACCCGACAATCACGACGCGAAATCGACGATGCGGATTGAAGAACCAAGATTTGCAAAACACCATAAGGATCTGTCCAGCTTCCTTGATAAGTTTCTGGTTTTGAACGCCACAAATACTCTCGCGAATATTTGATAAGTTCTGGATGAACGCCACAAGATAATCAATCTTGATAAGTTTGGGTGTAATGTGAATCCATAGATTAAACAATTGAAAAAAACATTCAATCTCTTTTATTCAAATTCAAAGTCTGAAATACAACGAATGAAAAAAATGTATAAATAAGCAAACAAAAACCCTAGATGCGAATGGGCTCAAAATAGACTCCTAATTGACCTAAAATACTAAAATAGGAAAAGGAAATAAAATATGCGAAATTCTGGAAAAATCTGATCCGTCGCCTAGTTACGGCCGTAAGCCCCTCTTGGGTCCAAAGTTGATACCACGGTTATGGCCGTGATGAATTTGATTACGGCCGTAAGTCATGTTCTGCCCAAAAATTGTAATAGCTACGTTACGGCTGTAATTCCAACGGTTACGGTCGTAAAAGGCCTTCTGCTTAATTTTTTGGTTCTTTTCGACACGGTTTGATCTTCAAACCTCATCGAACTTGCTGAATTCTTGTTTTGGCTTGAATATTTAAATTTTCCCGTCAAGCCTGTTATGATTCATATTATCACGGTTCTGGATCACATCATTTTCATTTGATGTGACTAAAGCTGACCTTATATTTGATAAACTATATAAGGATAAGCAGATAAAATTGAGCGACAAACATAAATTGACAGACCCTGAGAAAATTTAAGTTTAAAATATATTTTAAATGGCACAATGCATGGTCACACATGACTAATAATTTTCTGTTCGTCATGTATTACAAGATGCCATTGAGTCGAGGCGAATCACTTTTAGAGCCAAAAGAAGATGGCAGTGGATGAAACTCCTTTCCCACGGTCACTTGGGGTGAATATGGTAACAACTGGTTTCAAAAATAAGTTGCCAAATGAAGCCAAATTTAGAGGGTTTTGAAGAGCCAGTAATTGGCAAGAAAATAGTCAAAGTGGCATAATGCAAGACAAAGCACAACGTCTTTTGGCTGAAGTTACAACGTTTAAGACCAAATTAATTAAATTAATGGTCTATACAAGTAATTTTGGATGAGGAATGAGAAAAGAAAGAGCACTTGCATCTTTAAAAGACAAAATTACTGTATTCGACTTTGAAGTTAAATTACAAAGTAATGTCAACATAATGGATTACTCAGATGACTATGCCACTGCAAACTTTGGGGGTAATTCCATGGAGGTCTGAAAGCTAGATGGATTGTCCCAAGGTCACAATTGGGCATAGGAAAACCAATATAGTAATTTCCAATCATTAGTTATATTGATGTTGTGTTTAAAAATTATCCTGATTATAAAGGCTTGTTGTTGGCCTGTTGTTAAGCATTGTGATTTAAGATTGTGCTTTGAGTAATGTTTAACATTTATTTTTCCTTACAAAAATTAGTGTTTTATCCAAAGGCACTTTTTACTTGAAGTAAATACAAAGGAAATACTTTGTTAAGGCAAACAATGGAAAGTGGAAATGCTGAAAATACTAAAATCAAATAGGGAGATATACAAGAAAGGCAAATCATGGCAATCCATAAAGTATAACAAACGGAAGTACGTAGATTCAAGGTTATTGAAATTTTCATTATGTTCCATTCTTCCTGAATTTGTGCTTCTTTAGTTTGTATAATGGTCATTTCTTTGCCTGGACCATCTTTCTCCAAATCAGCATATTTAGAAGTAAGCATCTTGACACGTTCCACCTCATGGGATAAAGCTTCTGCTCGTTCTACCTTTATTGATTTCAAGTGATCGATCTCCTTTTGGATTTCTTTGAGTCGTATGCTGGCATTTTCCAAAGAGGAATCTCCTTGCATTGCTTCAGTATTTAACCTTTCCATCGTCTTCTTGGACTCTGAAAAATTCTGAGATTAAATTCGCTTTATCTAGAGCAATGCTTGACAATTTTTCTCTTTTTTTCACGGAGAAGGATTGATTGATCAAGCAATTCCTGTAGCTCACATTAAATACCATTCAAGTCAATCTGTGCATGTCGAGGAACATGTTTATAAGGATTGGCCACTATCTCGAGATTTATCACTCAATTCTTGAATCCGAGAAAGGGCCTTACTGGATGCAATTTCAATTACGTTTTCATTCGTTAGATGGGCATATTCCAACACAAGTTCACATCAAGCATCAATATTTCAAGGAAAAATCACTAGCGGAGGATTCAATATAGAAGGAGAATGATCAATAGAACTATTTATCATGATTTCCATCAAAGAGAAATTTTATTGGAAAATTGGAAGATGTTACCCGAATCACCCTGTATCAATGAAAAGTAAATTGTAAGTAAATTTATACTTTATTAATGAGAATAATTGCAATGGGAATATGCATACATCATTGGAAGAAGAAGATCCAAGCTGAGTAGACACCGAATCAACTTGAAGGGGTTCCAAAATAGAGGCTTCCAAATGCACCACTGGAGTAGAATCAATAGGGGCCTTTGTCTGAGCATCGTTAGGAGGTAAAGAGTCTGGAAGAGAACATCGATCAAGATCAAATGGTGAACCAGGGTCTAGATTTGTTATAGCATGCGCAATAATAAAAGGAATGTTAGAATCAATAGTCAGAGGACTATTAGGTTCATCTATAATTTGTAGACTAGAATGAGGGAAAGAATTGTATTCAAATTTAGGATGATCACAAGGTATTTTAGTAATAGTTGGGAGAATTTGGCTAATAGACAGAGTGCTCAAAACTAAAGCCCTTTCCATACCACATCACTTATGATTAATATGGATACCTAAACTCTTAATTAATAACATTATTCTAACTGTAGCCTTACGTCACAATTTTTTGTGCAGGCCTTATTATGTGAATTGACAAAAAAACATGGTTGCTCGAGAGATTGACGAGTATTTATTTGCTTGAGAGATTTCACATTTAAAATTTTAAGATTTATTTCATACATATTTGGTTTTTTTAAATGAGCTTTTTCTTGAGTAATTACGACATTCTATTTGCAAATTTTATTTATTTATTTTTTTAATTTAACTGCGTTATTTTATTTTATTTTTAGAGAAAGATGAATCCGTCATGAAATGGCCAAAATAGAGTGAAGAACAAGATTGCTATGATTGAAAGGTTGTGAATGAATTTTTGATAAATTTGTTACATTTTCCTAATGTTGAAGATGAGAAAGTGCAAATTTCTGTCATTATAATGTAAAATCGACGGAGTTTGTTTGAATTGGAAAAATCTTCAGTAGATAAATATATTAATCTACCCATTAACTATGACGAATGTTGAGATCACATGAAGAAATAAGAATAGTGAATTTCACCAATTGGTTCTCATAAAAAAATTTAATTCTGGCCCTCATAATAATAAGATAATTTTTCTATCAAATAATAATCATTTAGAAAATATTAAAATTTTCTTCATAACACGGCTGACTAATAACGTAAGATAATTGATTTCTCATTCAGTAAATCAATATTCAAGACCAGATAACATAATAAAACTTTATTGGAAATGAGCAGTTCCTCCATTTTTCTTATATATATTTATTTTTTCTATAAATAAAAACTATGCTTTTTTGAAGGCAAGGAGTTTTTTCGAATCCCCATTAAATAAAACCACAGTGATGTGTTCCGTACCCTCGACAATCGGAGTCATAACAGGCTTGACGGGAAAATTCAAGTAATTCAAGCCAAAACAAGAATTCAGCAGATTCGACGAGCTTTGAAGATCAAACCGTGTCGAAAAGAACCAAAAATTATGCAGAAGCAAAGTCACGGCCGTAAGTCACTCTCGGATCAAAATGAAGAATTTCAGGTTTTCAAAGTTATTATGGTCACGGCCGTAAGTATTATGGTCACGGCCGTAAGTTAGGATTTTCTCAAATAAGGCAAATTTTTAATTCCTTTTTTGTATTTTTTATTCATTTTCCAGTTTTAGCTATTTTAGGTTAGTTAGAACTCTATTTTGAGTTCATTAGCGACTAGGGTTTTATTTTGCTTATTTATATGCTATTTTCTGTTCATTGTAATCAGATTTGATTTGATTAAACAGTTTATTGAGGATTTCAATAAAACATATAGGTGGATTCCTATATTTCATAGAACTTATCAAGATTATCATCTTGTGGCGTTCATCCTGAACTTATCAAATATTTGCTAGAATATTTGTGGCATTCAAAATCAAAAACTCATCAAGGAGATTGGGCAAATCCTTGTGGTATTTCGAAAATCGTGGTTCTTTATTCCGCATCATCGAGCCATCGTGTCGTGAATATCGGGTCATGATTCATCCGTCCAACCACAACCAGAGTTCGGAACTTTCCGACGTTTCTTCCGCACTTCGAACCTTATCACACAGCATCATAGTTATCCAGGGAAGACCCATCACTTGCCGAAATAATAAGATTGCAAGTTGTCTCAAGGAATGCAGCCTTCAAAACATGGTTGAATTTCAAGGTTCTTTTAACCTCTTTATTGTGTTCATCTACTGCATACTTCGCCACTTCAACCGCCTTAGGCTCGTTCGGGTCTAAAGGCTTAAAAGCAGCATCGGAATCCTTAGCCTTTCAGCCACCTAGTGCAGTTGAGACATCAAAAAGAGTGGACATGACCACGACCAATGTCAAAACCAAGGGTAAAGAACAGGAATTCACGGCCATTTTTATGGTTTTGAAGAATTTAAACAATTGGAATATTGTTGTTAGGTTACTTTGGTGGGATTTATAATGGATATTAAAAGAATCTTTGGTAAACATTAAATCAGATTAATTAGCATTTTTTATTTGGTAAGTTGGAGAGAATGTTGGTCAAACATGATTTATTTATTTTACAAAACTGTTGCAAAATTCTTATAATAATATTTTTAGGTTGCGTTTGATAGCGAGGTGGAATTTGAGTGAAAAGAAAATAAATTTCGGGGAATTGAGTTACTGAGAATTGAAAGTTTATTGTATTTTATTTATTTAATTTTCTAGGTGAAAAAAGTGGAGAATTTTTCAATTTTTGTTGTTTGATTGACATTATTTTCCATGAAAAATAAAGCAAAATTTAACTATTTTAATAAAAAAAATATTTTTTAATTTTTTCACACATTTGTAATTGGTAATTGGAAAATACATTTTCCATGAAAAACTTTGGGTTACCAAACACAGTGAATTTTTGTGAAATTGAAATGAAAAAATGTTGTATTTATAGATGAAAAATGGAAAGAAAAAAATTAAATGTAGACGTTATTATCATTGGGGGTACCCCAACTATCATTTTAAAAGATTTGTGATCATTTCAAAATGAACAGGCTCGTGGTGGAAATGAGCCACGAGCCTCTCTTTTTTTGTTCTTTTACGAGCCTTGCCGGTGCTCAGCTCATTTGTCCAATTGGATGATTGGCTCATGTCCAGCTGATAGTTTGGATGAGGTGAGCGGCTCGTGGGGCGTTCTTTGGCGAGACGAGCCGACCAGCTAACGAGCTGCTCAGCCTATTTGTCACCTCTAGAGAGAGAGAAATGGTGATTCCGTTTCTTCAAAATGTAGAGGGAGAAGTTGATTTTTTTAGTTAACACCTGATTTTATTAATTAATTCTTAATGATTTGATTTATGATAATAATAAAATTTGACAAACATGGTTCTAAGTTAGCTATTTGCCACCTCGAGAGAGAGAAACGGTGATTCCGTTTCTTCAACTGTAGAGAGAGAAGTTGATTTTTTTAGTTAACACCTGATTTTATTAATTAATTCTTAATGATCTGATTTATGATAATGATAAAATTTGACCAAACATGGTTCTAAGTTATTTTTCCAATATTAAATTACTGACTGCTAACTGTAATTAAAAAAATTTGCCTCTCTCTCTCTCTCTCTCTCTCTCTCTCTCTCTCTCTCTCTCTCTCTCTCTCTCTCTCTCTCTCTCTCTCTCTCTCTCTCTCTCTCTCATTCAAACTTCAGAGAAATGTTTCATTTATTTCCTTACATAAATTATGCATTCTTGTAATTTTTTTTTTTTTACAATAAAAAAGTGACTGATGCGGTAAAAAATCCTAACATTGACGTGGCAAGATCTAGAGTTGCTTGATCACTGAAAAAGATGAATGAATTCGCCTTAGATGACCTGCAAAAAAGGCGAGGAGAATTCTCCCCGTCGCCTCTCCAGTGTGAAAATTAGTATTCTAGAGAAAAATAGCGAGAGAATATATAACTGGAAAAACGTAAAGAATAATGAATGAATCATATGTGATCAAATGAGCTATATTTATAGGGCCGAAAAGCTCATAACCTTTTTTAATTAAAGAATGAGTCATTTTATTATAAACTTACCTTTTAGGAAGAGTTCCAAACTTATAGAGATTCAGTTCCCTTGTTTAGAATATTTCCTTCTGGAATACATGTTGTCTTGAGGCCCAAGAATGGGGCCCATTAATGAGGCTTATTGACGAAAGAGATCTGGAGGCCCACTTGCTTGGATTAAAGATCGGGAAGTCCCGACCTGATCCAATAGTGACAACCCAAAAGTGGGTGCATGGTCGGGTACGACTCGACCTAATCCTCAAATTATGGTCGGGTGCCCAAAAGTGGGTGCATGGTCCCCATAATCTCATTCTGTTTACTTTGCGAATTTTGAAAGATCAGAGAACTTGTCGGGCAACCATCACGACCCCTCCTTCAACATAAACTTCCTAGCATTTTAGGTAAGCTCGACCTACCCCGACTTTTGTAACTTTATTATTTATTCTAGGAAGATATGGCGAGACGTGTAACAGTAGATGACCTTAGGGAGGTAGAAAATTTAGATGAACCCTTAGAGGTCGAGCCCCCGCCCAATTTTGAAGAGGGTGGTTCTGATGATGGGGAGGAGGTTGAGGATAACCCTCGGATAGTTAGGGAACCTAGACGGATCGAACTCGAGCTCCCGACCTATTATAACAGAATGAAAGAACATATGATCGAGGTAGACATGAGAAGGTATAGGTTAGTAGATAGGTGCACTGCTAGGGTTCCGGATAGGGACGAGTATTCTTATCATTCCCGAGAAGGGGAGATAGTCGTATATCACGAGGCCTTGCTGGTCGGGCTTAGGTTCCCTTTGCACCACTTTTTTGTGGACTTCTTGCTGACCGCGAGCATACTGCCCGGTCAGCTTGTCCCTAATGGGTGGAGGATCCTTGTATATTTTTATATATTGTGTAGAAGCTTAGGAATAGAGCCCACTGTTAACCTTTGCAAGTGTCTGCTAGAGCTTAAGTACCTACCCCGATGTAATAGCTTTGTTTATCTGTACGGGAAGGGTAGGTTTGAAGTTCCATGGGTCCCATCTTCTATAACATATTGGAAAGAAAGGTTTTTCTTTATCAAACCGAAAGAGGGCGAGACCTTATTTTGGCCGACCTTTAGAAGACCCGATGTTGATAATTTTAATAGGATGGGTAGTTTAAGTGAGGAGGCCGTGACAGAGCTCATGGCTGATGTTGTCCGAGTTAGTGAATTTGGTTTGTTGGCCGAAGAAGCCAGTGACCTAGAGGTGACATTATTGACCAGGCCAGCCTTGACCTTCCACCCAGTAGGGTTCGACCTCTTAAATTACGTAAATAAAATTTCCCTTCCTCACTTTATTCTTAGCCCCGTGCATTTTTTAGGAGGTTTAACCTTTTGTCCTTGTTGCAGGAATGGCTTTTGATTCTGAGGCTTTGAAGCAAGCCGCACTGGCTAAGGCCCAAAGTACCCGGGCCAAGAGAACAATGGACGAGGTGACGAGGAGGCGCCCCCAAAAAAGGGGGAGGGCTAACCTTTTAGGTACGGGATATTGTAGCTACGCAAACCACATAGAGGCCGAGAATCCGTCTGATGTAAACCACATAGCAATTGTAACTACGCAACCCACAAAAGATTGACTCAACTCAAGAACGCCAAAAGAATCACGATTTATGGATCCAATTAAAATCAATTGAATCAAGTAACCAATACAATCAAATTGATATATTGACCTCTTGACCACAACAATAATAATTCTCACCTAAGTTTGAACAAACAAGAATAAACTCGCAAGTTTGAATTTTATTCAATGAAGAATAAGTTGTTGAAAACTGAATAGCCTTACAATAATCTCTGAAAGTTGTGTCATTCAAAATTAAACATAAAGAACCCTTATATAATGATAAGGGACGAAACTAGGTTCTTATAATTATACTAGGAAACAACTTAATTGAAAAAGGAAATAAAATAAATCAAAATCTGCGAAAATTGTGAACAGGTCCTCCACGTTTGCACCAAGCAATCACGTGGTGAAGTGTGGCGTGATAGCGTGGAGTGCCGTAAAATCCTCTGCCTGGAATTTTCTATGGTCGCGTGATCGCTAGACCATTATTACTGCGCGATCGCGCAAGCTTCTGGCTAGTTCCAATTTTCGTCCACTTGAATCATGTTGATCCACTTGGCTTCGGGACTCGGGTCCAGCATGAAAGTTGCTTCTTTATTAGTCAAGAACATGTTTTTGTCCATGGCCTCTTGCACCACATTGTTTATTGCTTCTTTGACCTTATTTTCCCGAAACTGAGTCATCGGCCCTGCTTCCACAATCAACGAATCCTTACTTGGGCTTGTGTTTGGGCTCTGGACCTGGATCACATTATCCCCTCCCCCTTCGAAAGGATTCGACCTCAAATCTGTACCTACATCAAACAAAGAAAGATCAGACACATTAAATGTACCTGAAACCTTATACTCACCTGGTAAGTCCAGTTTGTATGCATTGTCGTTGATCCTTTCAAGGACTTGGAATGACCATCTCCTCGTGGTTGGAGCTTTGACTTCCGGTGGTCTGGAAAATGCTCTTTCCTCAAGTGTACCTAGACCCAATCTCCAGGTTCAAATACAATGTTTTTCCTACCCCTGTTTGCTTGAGATGCATAGCTCTTATTCTTCTTGTCAATCTCCAACCTCACATTTCCATGGAGTGATTTAACCAATTCGGCCTTCCTCTTTCCATCTAAACTACCACATTCATCAACAGGTAAAGGAATTAAATCCAACGGTGTTAGTGATATAAAACCATAAACAATTTCAAAAGGTAAACACTCCTCCCAACTTTTTAGATTCTTTTTGATGACAGTGCGCAATAATTGAATTATGGTCCTATTAACTACCTCGATTTGTCCATCGGTCTGTGGGTGACAAGTGATAGGAAAGAGTATTTTAGTCCCTAACTTGTTCCACAAAACTCTCCAAAAATGACTAAGAAACTTAACATCTCTATCCGAGACGATGTTTTTAGGAACCCCATGTAAACGCACTACCTCCTTAAAGAAAAGGTCTGCTATGTTGGTAGCATCATTGGTCTTGTGGCATGGTATGAAATTTGCCATCTTGCTAAATCTATCTACTACCACAAAAATTGAGCGTCTCCCCTTCTTAGTCCTAGGAAACCGTAAAACGAAATCCATGGAAATATCAACCCAAGGTGCGCTAGGAACGGGTAAAGGCGTGTATAACCCATGGGGCATAACCTTAGACTTAGCCTTTTTACAAGTAATGCATCTACTACAAACCCGCTCGACATCAATCTTCATCTTAGGCCAATAAAAATGCCCAATTAATATTTCTAAGGTCTTTTTAACCCCAAAATGCCCCCATCAAACCTCCACCATGGGCCTCCCTAACAAGTAACTCCCTCATGAACACTTAGGAACACAATCTATTTTCCCAGAATAAATAGTCATCATGCTTAAAGAACCTATCCAAAGCCCCCTTGTCACATGAATCATATATAATAGAAAAATATGGATCACTAGCATACATGTCCTTAATGTATTCAAAGCCAACCAATTTAGCACTTAAAGAAGTCAATAGTACATACCTTCGAGACAATGCATCAGCTACCACATTTTCCTTACCTTGTTTATACCGGATGACATATGGGAATGTCTCAATAAATTCCACCCACCTTGCATGTCTCTTGCTCAACTTATCTTGGCCCCTCAAATGCTTCAAGGATTCATGATCGGTATGAATCACAAACTCCAGTGGTCATAGGTAGTGTTGCCATGTCTCCAATGCCCGCACAAGTGAGTACAACTCCTTGTCATATGTGGGGTAATTAAGAGGAGCCCCTTTTAGCTTTTCACTAAAATAGGCTATTGGCCTTCGATCTTGAATTAAAACAATTTCAATACCTAGCCCTGAAGTATCACATTCAATCTCAAAAGCCTTGTCAAAGTTAGGAAGTGATAAAACCGGTGCTTTACACAACATATTTTTTATAGTCTCAAATTCATGCTCTTGTTCTACACCACATTTAAAACCTACACTTTTTTAAAAAATTCCCGTGAGTGGTGCGGAAATTGTGCTAAAATCTTTAACAAAGCGCCTATAAAAACTAGCCAAGCCATGAAAACTTCTAACCTCAGTTATGCTTTTAGGTATTGGTTATTCTTTAATAGCTTTGACTTTCTCTTCATCTACTTCTATCCCCTTAGCACTAACCACATAGCCAAGAAATAGAAATTTTTCCATGCAAACGGTACACTTTTTAAAATTAGCATAAAGTTGTTCTTGCCTCAAAACCACAAGCACACACCTAACATGCTCCACATGCTCATTCAAAGTTTTACTATATATCAAGATATCATCGAAGTAAACTACAACGAATTTACCTATAAATGCACGTAAAACATGATACATTAAACGCATAAATGTGCTAGGTGCATTAGTAATTCCAAAGGGCATTACTAACCATTCATACAAGCTATATTTAATTTTAAAAGCAGTATTACACTCATCTCCTTCCTCCATTCGAATTTGATGATAACCACTCTTAAGATCAATTTTACTAAATATGCTAGCCCCATGCAATTCATCCAACATATCATCTAAACTATGAATAGGATTACGATAATTTACCGTTATGTTGTTGATGGCCCTACAATCAACACACATTCTCCAAGTCCCGTTCTTCTTTGGTACAAGTAACACGGGGACGGCACATGGGCTCATACTCTCCCTTATGTAGCCTTTTCTCATCAAATTCTCCACTTGCCTTTGAAGCTCCTTCGTCTCCTCGGGGTTACTTCGATAAGCGGGGCGGTTTGGAATGACTGCTCCAGGTACGAAATCAATTTGATGTCCAATACCTCGAATTGGTGGTAACCCACTAGGTATGTCATCTGGAAACACATCTTCGAACTCCTACAATAAAGAAATAGCCAACTAGGGAGGGATTTGTTAGTTTCATCAAATGCAAGGAATGATTCCTTGTACAATAAGAGGACCATTGGTCGCTCTTCCATGAAGGCCTTCTTAATTTCACTCTTTTTTTGTATATAAACTCTTTTTTTTCTTTTTTGGCACTCTTTGCTTCCTCTTCTTTTTCTGAGGTATGTACCCCAACACCTTTTTTTTTTCTCTCACCTCTCCTTATCCTGGAGTCGTGGCTCCAACCCTCTTTTCCTCTCCTTTTTCTGAAGTCGTGGCCTCAACTCTCTTTCTCTCATTTTCCCTCACTCTTTTTTCTTCATCATTTTTCAATTTTATTTGATCTTCATACACTTGTGATGGCGTCAATGGTGCAAGTGTAATGGTTTTCCCCCTTTGGTAAAGTTATACCTATTTTTATATCCATCATGCATCACCTTCATATCATATTGTCAAGGTCTACCCAACAAATGTGCCCAGCATGCATAGGAACTACATCACACATAACGTCATCCACATAGCTACCAATAGAAAAACTCACCAACACCCTTCTATTCACCTTAATTTCTCCACTATCATTTAACCATTGAAGCCTATAAGGTTTAGGATGTTTTAACAAAGGGTAATCCTAATTTTTCAACAAGTGTGGTACTAGCAATATTAGTACAACTACCACCATCAATAATCATACTACATACCTTGTCATCAATGCGACACCGTGTATGGAATATGTTCTCCCGTTGTTGTTCCGAGTCATCCATGTTGATTTTAGCACTAAGAGCTCGCCTTGCCACTAATAACTCACCATGCTCCCCTGATAACACATCCTCATCATCACATGCTACCTCCAACGCTGGAATATCACTATAATCCTCTTCTTCACTATCACTCTCCATGGTTCCATCCTTTCGCACAAGTATTACTCTCCTATTAGGACATTGAGATGCCACATGTCCTCTTCCCGAACATTTGAAGCATTGAATGTCTCTACTCCTAGATGGTTGAGGTTCCCCCTTAGGTGCGAGTTTGCTAGGATGCTCCTCCTTCCCTTTTGGTGCCTGTTCACTGACATCTCGCGATGGGAAATACCCCCGCAAGTGCACGGGTCGTGATAAGTAATAAAGTGGACCTAGGAGTCCGGATTATCGTCCCACGAGGACTGCTATTAATTACCGAAATATTTTAGTTCTCCACTTTATTTGAACGAACAAATGAATTTGAGGATTTAAACTAAAACTAAAGAATTAAACTAAAGAATTTAAAATTTGAGAATTTTTTTGTTTTCAAATACGATTGTAAAGTAGTTGGGATTTACGATTTCACCTAACTAATTAAATCAATTCCAATTCCAGTTTTATTTCCTAAATATGCATTCGGTCGAATTCACTAATTTAAATTGAAATTCCTCTCTCGAGTTTAAATCAACTCTACCTAAATAAGTCAACCATGTATCTCTACAGCGGGTCTGAATATTCCTTATCTAGATGCATTACATTCTAGAATTCGCACACGACCGCAATAATTACAAGAGTATATCTCTATCTCTCGTTCAATTACCGGATTTATTACCTAGATCTATGTTATTAACTCACCTCTCGGATTATGGAAATAACACATAAAATCATGAATAAGTTGCCAGTTCATTCACGCATTAAACGCAATAATAAATCAACACATGCATTAAAGCATTAAAAGAAGGAATATGGAATTAAAATAATTAACTAGGCTACATCGTTCATCCCAACATAGAAATTAGTTACACATCCTAAATAAAGAACAAAAAAAATAGAAATAAATGTTCATTGAAAATAATATAAAGAATGGAAATCTGGCATCAAGTTTTGATTCTTCAATTATCTTCAATTCACGCCCCTCTGCAATGCTTGATTCTCCAAGAATTTGATGTTGAAATCTCAATTGTGCCTCGTTCTATGGAGAGGCAAAGGTCCTTATTTTCGTATCTCATGTGTTGTATATATAGGTTTTGGAGAAAACCTAGGTCAAAAAGCCCAAAGCCTGTTAAAAATCGCGAGAAAAATCTTATCTGCGGCCCAGTAGGATAACTGCGCGATCGCGTGGCTTCAACCCCACCGATTGCGTGCTTGACCCTAAAACTCTCGGGTTATAATTTCGTACCATCTCGCGATCGCGTGGCACGTATCCAGCGATCGCGACTTCCATCTTTTCTCGGCTGTGTAAGTTGGTCCCTGACTTTTAATTGCACCTTCAGTCCTCAACTTCCAATTGTTGTAATTTAGTCCCCAAACTTTATCTTCTTCTCGATTTGCCCATTTAAGCTCTCAATTCCTTCACTTGGGTCCTTCAACCTCTGATTTTTTCACTTGAGCACCATGAACATTCCCGGTTGACGTTACAAACTCCTCACTTGTCCAATTTAGCTCCAATTAGCAATCCAATTATGCGTTTTTCCCATTGATTTCATCATTATTCATCTTTTGGGATATTTTCTGAAAAGTAAACGATAAAAACAAATTAAAAATCAAATATTCCTAAACGACAATAATTACACCTAATTTAGACATACAAATAAGTGTATAAAATACACTTATCAGTGCCTCAAACTTCCCTTTAGAAACAGCCCCATCTCCTTTGTTTTCTCACTTCGACTTCCAAGAAGAATTAGAACCCGATTGATACCTTGTTGTCCCTTTTTTCTTCAATTGCTTCTCCACCTTTATAGCCATGTGTAACATATCTTCCATCTCCAAATAATGTTGTAACTCAACCACGTTAGCTATATCCCTATTCAATTCATTCAAAAACCGAGCCATAGTAGCCTCTCTATCCTCATCTACATTAGCTCTAATCATCAACATCTCCATCTCCTTCTGATAATCCTCCACACTCTTTGATCCTTGGTATAGACTTTGTAATTTTTGATGAAGCTCCCGATGGTATTGACTAGGCATGAACCTCTTTCTCATGATAGCTTTTAATTCATCCCAAGTATTAATGGTTCTCTCGCGATTCCTCCTCCTAGAAGTCACCAATTGATCCCACCAAGTAATAGCGTAATCGGAGAATTCAAGTACAACTACCCTAACCTTTTTCTCTTCCAAATAAGTGTAGCAATTAAAAATCAACTCCATCTTCTTTTCCCACTCCAAGTATGCTTCCGGATCACTCTTACCCTTGAATGACGGAATTGTCATTTTGATGTTGCTCATACTACTATCCACTATATCCCCAATAAGATCTCTATCTCTCCTTCCATGCCTAACACCTCTATCCACAATTGCCCCATCGTCAAAATCACTATCTTCTTCATTCTTATCAACCCCCTCTACTCTACGACCACGTCCACATTACCTACGTGCATTAGGCGCTTCCCGAGGCTGTTCAAGTCTTTCTAACCTGCCTAACACATCCCCAAACAACCGCTCAAACCGTTGTACCATCTCATACGACATGTTGGCTCGATCGTTATTTTTTGTAGTAGAAAATTGTTCAGAAATCCTATATTAAGAAAATTTATGCCTCACGTGTTTTTTTTTTCACTTGTGTATCACTCAATTTGGCTTTTCCCTCTATTAATCTCACCACCCTTGCCTTTTTCCACTCAATAGCTATCACACCAATTGCTTCAAAGAACGAACCCGAACTCAAGCAAGTATTAATCCCAAATGATTCAAACTATGTATGAGTGAGAATTCAATGATTTATTGGAATAAAATCAATGAAGACTTGACAAAGGTAATTTGGCTAAATGTAGGAATTTGACACTTTATATTGGAGACTAGAATTAATTTAAGAAAGTAGTTCTTGAATTAATTTTTTTTTGACGGAATTTCAACTATGATAACAACGAAACAAATGAAATTCGATTTGGATAACCAATGAATGAAATAACAACTTTTGAATTTTTTTTTTTGGATACTTTTCTGGATCAAAGACTTAAAACTATGAAGAACGCGAAGAACAAAATTAATGAATTCAAGAAAACAAGAAAAGATATAACCTTGATTTTTTTGGGAGCCTAAGCTCTGATATCAACTGATGCAAACAACGTAGCTATCACACCAATTGCTTCAAAGAACGAACCCGAACTCAAGCAAGTATTAATCCCAAATGATTCAAACTATGTATGAGTGAGAATTCAATGACTTATTGGAATAAAATCAATGAAGACTTGACAAAGGTAATTTGGCTAAATGTAGGAATTTGACACTTTATATTGGAGACTAGAATTAATTTAAGAAAGTAGTTCTTGAATTAATTTTTTTTTTTTTGACGGAATTTCAACTATGATAACAACGAAACAAATGAAATTCGATTTGGATAACCAGTGAATGAAATAACAACTTTTGAATTTTTTTTTTGGATACTTTTCTGGATCAAAGACTCAAAACTATGAAGAACGCGAAGTACAAAATTAAAGAATTCAAGAAAACAAGAAAAGATATAACCTTGATTTTTTTGGGAGCCTAAGCTCTGATATCAACTGATGCAAACAACGTAGTAATTGTAGCTACGCAACCCACAAAAGATTGATTCAACCCAAGAACGCAAAAAGAATCACGATTTATGGATCCAATTAAAATCAATTGAATCAAAAAACCAATACAATCAAATTGATATATTGACCTCTTGATCACAACAATAATAATTCTCACCTAAGTTTGAACAAACAAGAATAAACTCGCAAGTTCGAATTTTATTCAATGAAGAATAAGTTGTTGAAAGCTGAATAGCCTTACAATAATCTCTGAAAGTTGTGTCATTCAAAAGTAAACATAAAGAACCCTTATGTAATGATAAGGGACGAAACTAGGTCTTAGAATTATACTAGGAAACAACTTAATTGAAAAAGAAAATAAAATAAATCAAAATCTGCGAAAATTGCGAACAGGTCCTCTGCGTTTGCACCAAGCGATCACGTGGTGAAGTGTGGCGTGATTGCGTGGAGTGCCATAAAATCCTCTGCCTGGAATTTTCTATGGTCGCACGATCGCTAGACCATTATTACTGTGTGATCGCGCAAGCTTCCGGCTGGTTCCAATTTTCGTCCACTTGAATCATGTTGATCCACTTGGCTTCGGGACTCGGGTCCAACATGATGCTTATTTATTAGTCAAGAACATGTTTTTATCCATGGCCTCTTGCACCATATTGTCCATTGCTTCTTTGACCTTCTTTGCCCGAAATCGAGTCATCGGCCCTACTTCCACAATCAACGGATCCTTGCTTGGGCTTGTGTTTGGGCTCTAGACCTGGATCACATCACCATCTCTAGCCGACTATAGGAGGAAAATGCAAGACTCCCTGCATCCAGACCTTGTGAAAAAGTACCAATATGAAGTCAGTCTGGAGCGGGGAGTTGGGCATATAATGAGCGCGGCCCTCCAGGTAATTCTCGAGATGTTTTCGCCATTCTTAATTGATCTTTTTTCGCAAGATTTTTATAACTTGTTTTCCCGACTTGCAGATGTTGAGCATCACCCGGGGAGTCGCCAATCAAAGTATTGAGCAGGGTGAGACGGCAAGTCAGCTAGTGCACTTTGTTCAGTACGAGGCCATCCGGGCCAACGCTACTGAGGAGGAGCTTCGAAAGGTCAAGGCTGACTTTGAGGTTGCCCTTCAGGAGCGAGACTTAGCTCGGGATGAGGCTAAGCGCTTGGCTGAAGAGCTCGAGCAGACTTGAGCACTTAAACCCCAACTCTAAGCTTCTACAATTGAGTCCTTCAAGGGCTCGGAAGATTACAAGCTTGCCCTGGATAAGTATGCTTTGGAGTCTTACTCTCAAGCAATAAAACAAGCAAGGGCTTGGTGCCTTCTGAAGATGCCCGAGCTAGACATGAGCCCAATGGCTGCTTTCCCCTTGGGTGCTGATGATCTTGATCTCAGCCCTTTTGAGGAGGAGGAAGAGGATGATTGTGAAGTGCTCGAGGAAGCAGAGGATGGGACTGATCCCGAGGACTAAAAATTTGTAAGACTTTTTCATTTTTCCCGGGTATGCCCCGTAGACCCCTTGTAAAACTTTCTTTATAAATGAATTTGATGTTCATGCTTTTTACATGTGCTTTATCGTCTTGAGTACACAAGCCGCCCTCAAAAATTAAGTAGTTTTGATTCCGTGTCCTGATAATTATATGGTCGAGCAATAGACGACCTCATAATTTTTTTATAAGAATGGACTTTAACTTTTTGTAGCATCAAAACTTTGGATTGATGATAATTGACTAGTAAGACCGGGCAAGGCCGACCTTTTTGGTCAAGTTACACAAAGATTAGGTCCAGCTCTTTACTTGGGGAAATTGAAAGAGATGTTTAATAAGGTCGGGTAATGCCGACCTCTTAATTTTTTGAATGTGAGAAATAATTCGTAAGACCAAACGAGGCCGACCTTGCATTTAATTTACGTAAAGGAGAGGTCAAACTATTGACTTTACGAAAGTAGGAGAAATAATTTGTAATGTCTTGCCATGAGACATTGTAAATCATTTGTTTGGGAAATAATTTGTAACGCCTTGCCATGAGACATTGTAAATTATTCGTGGAAGAATAATTTGTAACGTCTTACCATGAGACATTGTAAATTATTTGTTTGGGAAATAATTTATAACGCCTTGCCATGAGACGTTGTAAATTATTCATGGAAGAATAATTTGTAACGTCTTACCATGAGATATTGTAAATTATTTGTTTGGGAAATAATTTGTAACGCCTTTTCATGAGACATTGTAAATTATTCATGGAAGAATAATTTGTAACGTTTTACCATGAAACATTGTAAATTATTCCAGCATTTTGTCCTCTGGTGCTCATTCTTCGGAAGAAATACTTTTATCTAGAAAAACCCTTTTGGGAAAAAATCTGGATAAGGAAAAATAGTACCCGTCCCTGACTCTGAAAGAAAGTACGATGGGCGCGCAGGCCCGACTTTACTAAAAAATTGCTGATGGACGTGCAAGTCCAGACATAATTAAGAGAAAAAATGGGTTCGCAAACCCGACTCTTACTTGACTAGACGACCTTGTTGCTATTAGAAAGGTGACTACTTGTAGTAAGGCTTCAGATTTTTCACATTTCATGGCCTAGGAAGGGGCTTTGAATCCATTGTTTTGAGGCTGTACGAACCCTTTCCCACTTTTCGAATGACTTCGTATGGTCCTTCCCATATAGGTCCAAGTTTTCTATGTTGATGACCGGCGGCCTCGCTTTGACGTAGGACAAGGTCTCCCATTCTAAATTCTCTCTTCTTGACTCGATTATTAAACTTCTTGGCCATGGCCTGTTGATAAACAGCTATTCTTAGGCCAGCTCTTTCCCTGACTTCTTCCAGAAGATCTAGGCTTTCTCTCTGCCCCTCAATCTGATCGGGTTATTTTGTAGTCATTGCGCGGAAGTCGGGAATTGTTACTTCTACTGGAATAGCAGCCTCCATTCCCCTGTTACAATCTTGAATGATGTTCGGTTAGTCCAAAGAATTTCTGGAAGGAGATCGGGCCAATCACCCTTGGAAGTGTCAAGACGAGTCCTCAAGTCTTTTAAGATAAGCCTATTTGTAACTTCAGCTAATCCATCACTTTTCGGGTGCGAAACAAAAGTTAACCTGTGTTCTATTCCCAAATTTTGGCAGAATTGTTTAAAGGCTTGGCACTCAAATTGACGTCCATTATCAGTGATTAATGTTTTAGGAAGACCAAAATGGCAGATAATCGACTTCCAAACAAATGCCTCCAACTTCTGTTCTGTAATTACAGTAAGAGGTTCTGCTTCCACCCATTTTGTGAAGTATTCCACAGCCACTGCTAGGAACTTGACCTGACCATGAGCTATGGGGAACGGCTCAAGTATGTTAATTCCCCATTGTGCAAAGTGGTATGGGAACATAATTACAGATAGTTCTTCTGCTGGTTGATGTAATCCGGCTACAAACCTTTTACACTTATCACGGGTTTTTACATAACTGAGTGTGTCCTTCCTCACGGTTGGCAAATAGGATCCATATCGTATTAGCTTCATAGCTAGATCTCTTGCTCCTTGATGTCCTCTGCAAATTCCTTCATGAACCTCGACCATAGCAAGGGCTGCTTCTTTCGGGGTTAGGCATCAAAGGTAAGGAAGTGTAAAACTTCGACAGAACAAGGTATCTGTAATAAGGTACACCTCAGGGCCCTTGCTTTGATCATTCTTGCCTCTGCCTTACTATCTGGAAACTTTCCTGACGTTAAATATTCAATGATTGGATCCATACAACTGGGCTCATGATCTGAAATATCCATGACATCGGATTGCTGTATGATACTGGGCTCATGAATAGTTCGCACGAATACCATTCTCTCTAAGTGGTATAGATTGGAAAAAGTTAGTCTTGATAGAGCATCTGCTTTGTGATTAGCGGACCTTGGAATTTTATCTATTCGGCAGGTTTTGAACTTCCTTTGAAAGTCTAGAACCATCATTCTGTAAGATGACATTTTTTCATCTTTTGCTTCAAAAGTGCCATTCATTTGCTCTACCACCAATTGTGAATCATTTAAGACTTTGACATGCTCGACTCCTATAACGGCTTCATATTCTGCATCATTATTAGTGGCCGGGAAGTCTAAATTTTCATTGTGCCATCATCCTTTTTTAGTATAATTCTGGCCCCCGAGCAAGCGGCATTCGATGCTCCGTCAACTTGTAAAGTTCATGTGGCCTCTTCCCTGTCATGACCTATTGGCCCCCGAGGTCTTGGGGCGAGTTATGCGACGAAGTCTGCCAAGACTTGTGCTTTTATAGAAGGTCAGGGTTTGAACTCAATGTCATATTCCCCAAGCTCGATTGACCATTTGAGTAGACGGCCAGAGACATCCGGTTTCTGCAAGATCTATTTTAAGGGATGATTTGTGAGGATTGTTATAGCATGGGCTTGAAAGTAAGTTCTTAACTTTCTGGATGATGTGACCAAGGCAAGTGCAAGTTGTTCGGCCAGTGTATATCAGGTTTCTGCGTCCAACATCATCTTGCTAACATAGTATGCGGGTTTTTGGGTCTTCCCTTCCTCTTTGACCAAAACGGCACTTACTGTATGATCTGAAACTGCTAGGTACAAGAACAGATTGTCTCCTGAATTTGGTTTTACCAATATTGGAGGGGTTCCCAAATATTCCTTCAACTTCCTAAAGGAGACTGCACACTCTTCATCCCATCTGAACTCTTTGTTTCCTTTGAGGGTCTTGAAGGGAAAACATTTATCTGCTGCCCATGACATAAAATGGCCTAATGCTGCAACTCTTCCCGTAAGTTTCTATACTTCCCTGATGGTCCTGGGAGGTTCCATTGATGTGAGAGCTACAATTTTATCCGGGGTAACTTCAATGCCCCGCTGAGTACAAATTTTCCCGAACTTACTCAGAAGGCACACTTGGTGGGATTTAGTTTCATCCGATGTTTTCTGAGTGTACAAAATATGTCTTCCAAGTCGGCTATGTGGTCTTTCCTTCTCGAGCTCTTTACTACCATGTCATCAACATAAACCTCGATGTTTAGCCCGATGTGTTTGGAGAATACCATGTTCACCAACATTTGGTAAGTAGCCCCGGTGTTCTTTAACCCAAATGGCATGACTTTGTAGCAATATATCCCTTCATCAACCATCAAGGAAGTTTTCTCTTAATCTTCCTATGCCATCCGAATTTGATGATATCCAGAGAATGCGTCGAGGAAGCTATAATGTTCAGAACCTGAGGTTGAGTCCACTAATCTGTCGATTCGGGGAAGAGGATAACTGTCTTTTGGACATGCTCTGTTCAGATCTGTAAAATCTATGCAGACTCACCACTTGCCATTTGGCTTCTTGACCAATACCACGTTGGCTAGCCATTCTGGATATTTTACTTCCTTGATGAACCCTACTTTCAAGAGCTTATCTATTTCCTCCTTTATTATTTGCCTCCTTTCAGTAGCAAACTACCTTCTTCATTGTTTTATACGCTTCTTGTCTGGGATGACGTTAAGCCTATGTTCAACAAGTGAGGGGTCAATCCCGAGCATATCTTCTGCGCTCCATGCAAATACGTTGATGTTTCTTCTCAAGCATTATGACGGTTCTTCCTTCATTGATTTGGGGAGTTCCTTCCCAATCGTGAAACATTTTCCTTCTGAAATTGGAACTTCTTCCAATTCTTCTACTAGTAACATGTGCTCTTCCACAGGAAGTTCAATTAACATTAGATCCATTTTACCCTTTCCAATACAGCTGATATAACAATTTCTGGCCATTGATTGGTTTCCCTATACTGTTGCTATGCCTGCGGAAGTATGGAACTTGATTTCCAGGTGGTATGTGGATACTATTGCTTTTAAGCTGTTTAGTAATGGTCTTCCCAAGATAGCATTGTAGGCCATAGGGGTCTTCACGACCTGAAATGGAGTCATCTTCATTACCAACTTTTCTTCTGATCCAAGTGAAGTAGGAAGGTTTATTAGGCCTTCGGGTTTTACTGTTCCCCCACCGAAGCCAATTAGCGGAGTAATGACCTGACGAACCCGATCCTTGGGGAGTTGCATCTTGTTGAAGGCTTCCAAAGAAAGGACATTGGCTACACTTCCATTATCAACAAGCACCCTTCTTACATCAAAATTTTCAATCGTGGTACTGATGACAACAGCATAGTCACGGGGATATGAGATTCCATCCATATCAGCGTCACTGAAGCTGATGCTGTCTGAAACTCTGTGGTCATGACTTCCCGATCCTTCTTCCTGATCACCCAATGTGCGGGCATAATTTTTCCTTGCGTTATTTGAATCGCCTCCAGAAGCTATTCCTTCGACGATAAAATTTATGGTGCCAGCGAATCTATTCTTCTCTTCTCCTTTTCCCTGATCTTTGTCTTCCTTTTTAATGTAATGGCCCAGGAAGCCCCTTTTGATGAGGGCTTCTATCTCTTGTTTTAGTATTCTGCACTCATCCGTGGTATGACTCGGGATTTTGTGGAAGTCGCAATATTTATGATGATTGCTCTCATCTATCTTCCCCTTGATAATGGAGTTAAATTCTGATGCCCAGAACTGCTTCCTTTTAGGTTGGACCAGGAAGGATTCCTTCCTTCTTTCCTAGATCTCTTATTCCCCTGCTTGACGGGTTCCGATGATTGTACTGTGGTTCCATGAACTTGATCTTGTGCCCTAACCGAAAACAATGTCTCTTCCATATTTATGTATTTCTCAGCCTTTCTGAGAAGTTCTATGACATTCGTAGGTGGATTCTCATATAAGAACATTTTGAATTCCGGACCTCGGATGGCTAAGGTCAAGGCTGAAGTTGCCGAAGATATGTGAAGATCTGGAATCTGAAGTCTTTCGACGTTAAAGCTGGTCATGAACTCCTGCAGTGTTACATTATGTCCTTGTCTCAACTGCATGAGGGAAGCGACTGTTTTCTTGATCCTCTTGCTACTCGCAAAGAAAGCGTTGAATTTCTCAGTAAGATTGGCAAAGGAAGAGATTGATCCAGATGGTATTGTAGAAACCCAATCTCGGGCCGAGTTGGTTAAAGTTTGCAGGAAAGCCTTACATAAAATTTGATGAGGAGCATTCTGCATGTCCATGACATCAGTGTAGGCATTCAAATGGTTGTTAGGATCTGTTGTTCCATCGTATTCCTTTATCCGAGGGTCCTTGAATCTTTCTGGTAAGGGGAACGACGTTATTTCAGGAGTGAAAGGGGTTCTTCTAGTGAAAGAGGTCCGACCTTGTGTGTTTTTCCTTATCCCATCTGCAATTTCTTCCTGAATAATTCTTGAAATTTCCCGTTGCGTTAAGTTGGTAGATGCCTCAGTCATGGGATGGGCACCCCCGACTCTCATGGAATTGTCATTAACAGGCATGTGATCTTCCCTGGGAATCGTACTTGGAGTGTTCAGGTCGGGTGGTGCTTGGCGATTATTCTGTTGCTGAAGAGCCTGACGAAGTTCAGGGAGCTGCTGTTGGAGTTCGTTGAAATCATCTCGACTAACCAGTTCATTGTCTGGCGTGATTTCTGGGTCTTGTTCTTCCCCAACATCTTCAAAAGGTGGAGGATTCTCCCCTTCAATCGTGGTATTGGCCAGAAGGGGATGTCCGGTGGATGCGGAGGGATGAGCTTGACGTCTATTAACCATGGATGATTGTATCTTTTCCCACAGACAGAGCTAATTGATGTGGTAAAAAATCTTAACATTGATGTGACAAGATCTGGAGTTGCTTGATCACTGGAAAAGATGAATGAATTCACCTTGGATGACCTGCAAAAAAGGCGAGGAGCATTCTCCTGGTCGCGCCTTCAGTGTGAGAATTAGTATTTTGGAGAAAAGTAGAGAGATAATATATAACTGGAAAGACGTAAAGAATAATGAATGAATCATATGTGATCAAATGAGCTTTATTTATAGGGCTGAAAAGTACATAACTTTTTTTAATTAAAGAATGAGTCCTTTTGTTCTAAACTTACATTTTATGAAGAGTTTCAAACTTATAGGAATTCAGTTCCCTTTTTTAGAATATTTCCTTCTAGAATACGTGTTGTCTTGAGGCCCAAGAATGGGGCCCATTAATGAGGCCTATTGATGAAAGACATCTGGAGGCCCACTTGCTTGGGTTAAAGACCGGGAAGTCCCGACCTAATCCAATGGTGACAACCCAAAAGTGGGTACATGGTCGGGTACAATTCGACCTAATCCTCAAGATAAACCCGGGCACAAGTTTCAACCTTCAAGCCCGTAATACATTGTGATAATAAACTGGTCGGTCCAAACCCGACCACAAGGGTACCGGAAGCAGCTCTGGGGGATGAACCGACTTATGGGACTTTGAGGGATAAGATCAGGTGAGGTCGGGTTACATGCAGCTATTCCCGGGGAAAGTTTGAGCTTAAAGGTGGCGAATGTAATTTCCCTTAATTTGGGAAGTAGGAAAATAATATCAATCAGTGACCAAAAATTGTACACTGGCTGGAAGGGAGAATTTAGAATTTGCAAAGAATACGTCAGATTAGTACTCAGCTAAAACATTTATTTAAAACGCAGTTATAATTCTTCAAAATGTATCAAAACAGGGGTTATTAGACAGGAAGGTAAAAAATTACGGCAATAGAAATTATGACAATTCCGGCAGCCAATCGTAATCCATATATGATAAGGTTGTAAAGTTATGATTTATGAAACACGTTCAAGAGAGATATTTTTCCTTCATATTTTATTAGGTTTTTCTGAGTGTCTCTAAAATTAAACACGGATTTCGCAGTCCATATACGATGAGGTGATATGACCCGCAAACTAACTTTGATGATATGTGACGTCTATTTTGAAATAATTCGAAATGAAAAAGATCTAGTGCCAACCGCTGGCACCATAACGGTGCCAACGGCAGGCACATGTGATGTGGCCCCTCCTTTGTGTGGGGACCACAGCTGTGTCTTTCGTTGGCACCGATTCAAAACTATAATTCCAAACCCTCAAAAAATAATACTTTTATTATAGATATTTATTTAGCTCCCGTTGAATTAAAATCAGATTTTTAGTAAATTTTGATAAAATTGATGAAAATGTGTAATGAAAAAGTTGTGGGCCTGTATTATTAAAATTAATTTATTGACTTTTGACTTAAATTAAAGTTTAATTTATTTTTTTTAAGTGCACATGTGCTTAATATGTTCATCTGCAGCTATAAATAGAGGGAAGCTAATGGACAGGCTTGCAGAGACCATACTTGAGATATATTAACAAATATCTAATTTACCTTATTTATAGAATTATATTTGTAGTAGGATATTATTTAGTAATATTTTATTTTTAGGTATAACTAATTTTCTTGTAGAACAAGTAGGGCGTCCTAGGGTTGATGTATCTTGTAATATGCTTCATTATTGATTGAATCAATATACACAGAATTATTTTTCTCTAAACATATTTTCTTCCACAAATTTTTACAAGATATTACCAAAGTTAAAAGCGAAAGAGATGAATTTCGTCAATGAGGGCATGAATAATGCATGAAACTTTGCAACAAGTGCAGTTGAAGGAGTCACAAACTTGTTGCCTTTTCCACATTAGAAAAGGGCACGTTGTTACATTGTTTGCCTGATTTTACGTGGTTAATGTTTATTTAAATTTGGAATTTTAATTGTTTTGGTTTTGTTTGTCTTAGGAGTTGGACATTGGCCTATTCAAAACCCATTGGTTGCTATACTGGATTACAAATGAGTCTTCAGTGGATATGCACAGATAGAATCAAAGTTGGATAGCTTCGATACGTTGATTTTGTATGGAGATATGATATTTGAGTTTTACGAGGCACAAGGGTTTTTCCGTGGGATCGTCCCCCGTGGATGAAGAGCACGTAAATCTAGCGAAATCAATTCTTGACATGGATAAGTCGAAAGAAGTAAAGATCTTGTTACCAAAAGACGTAGTTGTGGTTGACATGCTCACTTATTATGGAACGAAAAAGATGGTGGCGGTATCAGAAATCCCAGATGGTTGGACAGGCATGAACATTGGACCTGAATCAGTCGATATGTTCAACAATGCTCTGGACAGTGCAAAAACTGTTATTTGGGAAGCTGAAGGAACATATGAATTTGGGAAGTTTAGACGAGCTTCGGAGGTACCGAATTTCCAATATCGAACTTTAAAATTAATTATCGAATTCTTGAAAGTACATAAAACTCGTTATTATGATTAATTGTAGGCAATTTCACGGAAGCTCTCTGAACTCGAAGACAAGGTAGTGAAAGTAGTCACTGCAATGTCGATGCAAATAAAACTCGTAGTTCGAGGAAGATAAACGATAGCCGCGCCTCCCACGTAGCAGAAACCACTAACTTTCACTTTGGATGGTGAGATACGTAGTTTTAAGTCCATTCCAACACAAGAATTTGTTGAGATGTTGAGTCTGTGTGATTATTTCAGAATAAGGTTGGATGTGGTCTTTTGTTGTTTCAAGGACATCACTGTCTATGATTGTGGTTGTAATAAATCAATATTATGAATCTAGTAACCTTCGTATAAACCAAGGGTGCATTGCCTATTTGATTGATCAAGAGAATTGGCTTTCTGGCTCATTTCATCATATTGTGGTCGAGCTTCAAATTACATATATTATGGATTTAGCTATATTTGATTGTTTTTTAAACCACGCTTGGTGGCTTGGTTATTAATAACAGAAGTAATAAAATATAATAAACGAAAGGGTAATTATATTGACACCATAACATTTGTCAACTAGACATTTTAATTGTAATGAATATCCCTAATTTTTTCTTATGCACCTAAGTTTTTATATAATTTTTTTTTTTTTTTGCCATCTATTAAATTTCACATCTTGTCCATAGAAATGATCTTTGTCCAAAATATTTGTCATGACTGCGAAAAATCTTATTTATCTATCGTATTAATATTTTAAATAATCAAAATAAATACTTAATACAAAAGTCAAAAATAAATATTTTCCACTCTTTTCAATGCACATTAACCAAATACATTAGCCAAATATTTGGACAGAAATTGAAATTAGAAACAAAATATGTTAATTAATTGAAAGTTAAGAATAACAATATGCATCAAGAAATTATAAAATTATTTGGTCATAATTCAATTCTCAATCACAAATTAAAAATTCATACGTCACAACTTATTTTCAATCATAAATTATCAAGTTAATCGGTCAAAATTTATTATTCAATCATAAATCACAAATTTTAAAGATCACCAATTATTTCTCGGTCACAAATCACAAAATTTATAAGTCACGACTAATTTTTCGGTCACAAATTATTAAATTAAATTGGTCACGACATTTTTTATCACAAATTTAAAAAAAATAAAAAATTATAGGTCACAATTTATTACTTGATCACAAATCACAAATGTTATAGGTTACGGATTATTTCTTGGTCACAAATTACGGATGTAATTGATCACAACTTCATTCTTAATCACAACTCATATTTTTGTTAACAATTATCGATTTAATTAATCATGGTCTATTTTCGATCACAAACTACAAACTTATAGGTGACAATTTAACTTTCAATCGCAAATTTCGAAATTTATAAGTTACAACTTATTTAACGATTAAAAATTATGAAAATAATCGGTCACTAATAATTTTGGGTAACATATCCCAAATTTTATAAGTCAAAATGTCTTTGTCGATCACAAATTATAAAAATTACGATCACCTTTTATTTCTCAGTCACAATTTACAAATTTCCTTGGTCACAACTTTTTCTCGATCACAAATCTTGAGTTATTTAGTCACAATTTAACAAATTATGAGTCACAAATCATAAATTTCATAGGTCACAATTTTTTCCTCGAGCACAAATGTAAGTCACAATATAGATTTAGTCTCAATCACAAATTTTTAAGGTCACAACTTATCCATTTTATAAGTCACAACCACGATAATTGGTCACAAATACTATACAGACACCAATACCCCTAACCCCACTCCACTCTGCTCCACCACCACAACTACCTCCACCGTGGCCAACACTACCACCACCACCACCGCCACCACCACCACTGACCACTACCAACTCCCCCACCAACCACCTTCAACAACATCGCCTCCAACACTCCCAAAACCACCACCACCACTACTAGCCACCTCTCCATTTTGTAGTTACCTCGAAAACAACAGTACATCGTTGCATTCGCCTCCTCCTCACCACCAGTTGCCTCCTCCTCTGCACCATCGCACAACAACGGGAACAGCTCCACCACAATATATATCTCCATCATCGCACCACAGTTTCCAAATGTACCACTCACAAATCCGCCTTCAATCGCACCACCATCTATAGCAACGCCAACACCGCCTACAGCTTCACCACCATCCATATATCCACACCGCACCACCATCTCCAAAATTCACTATTTATAATCAATATCTATAAATAAGTTTTATAAATGAATTGAAAACACACACTTACATATTTTGTAATACCCCGACTAAGAAAGCTTAAGAGAAATGATAGGTACTACACATACAAACAAGGTGCACCTTCTTCTCCGGAAGTCCAACGTTAAAAACTCCACAGTTAAGCGCGCTTGACTTGGAGCAAATTCTGGGATGGGTGACCTCCTTGGAAGTTTTCTTCGGGAGCGTGCGAGTGAGGATAAAGCATGCTGAAAAGACTCGTGTTGGTACAGTGGGGACAGTACGTCATCATCTAACGGTCGGGACAGCCTTTTAAGTGGGACCCTGGTCGTTACAAATGGTATCAGAGCCGGCTGCCAGCCGGAAATCGGGAACTAAGTGCTACGCCATAGGGCGGAAGCCACCTCTAGAATCCCAACGCCTGGCAACAGATCTTCAAATGGGTTAAGCGCGACGAGGACATCGCGAGTCTAACAGGGGGTGATTGTAATACCCCGACTAAGAAAGCTTAAGAGAAATTATAGATACTACACATACCAACAAAGTGCACCTTCTTTTCAGGAAGTCCATCGTTAGAAACTCCACAGTTAAGCGTGCTTGGCTTGGAGCAAATTCTGGGATGGGTGACCTCCTGGGAAGTTTTCTCGGGGAGCGTGCGAGTGAGGATAAAGCATGCTGAAAAGTCTCGTGTTGGTACAGTGGGGACAGTACGTCATCATCTAACGGTCAGGACAGCCCTTTAAATGGGACCCTGGTCGTTACAACAATCATTACACAACTCTACCAATATATGCAGGTAATATAGTAGGCAAGATTTCACACAATGTCACAAAAAAAAAAAAAAACGTACAGCCTTGTGGCATACCAATCCCTCCAGTATATGCCAATATAGTCTATCAATTAATGGACAATAATCATTAGCCATTATTCAAATCAACAAATTAAAAAATTAGAAATATAATCACTTGTATCACAAATAGGGCAGGTAGTAGGATTTTGGACATGTACGCTAGAAATGTTGCCTTAAAGGCAAGTCGTGCTATCTCTATTACAGTCCCAGGAGAACTTGTAGGCCTTCATGAAGCTTTTGAACATTATAGGAAGATTTCTTGAGAGAAACTCATAAAACTAGTTCATTGTATCTCCATATGCAAATGGTGAAAATAGAATCAGGCATCATGGCAGATAAGGAACTTTGTGACATATTCACATCAAACATAGCCTTTTCCAACCTAGTGGTAAAATTTATTACAGAAAATGACAAAAACACTGAAATCAAGATCAAATATGGAATGAAAGCGTTGTATAGCGGAACAATTGTATATAATCTGATTAACGATGTAAGGAAGGCCATATTTTTTTTGGGGTGGGGGGGGGGGGGTGGGAAGGGGAATTGGGAGCCTCAAGCCTGGTTTGGGGGGATGAGATGGAGACTTGAGGTTTTTTAGGTCATCTGAATCTAATTGGAGGTAGTAGGTTCTCTTAATGGGTTACGAGTTACGATTTTGAGTATTTTGCTCTTTGCAACGTTTAATGAGCGTTTCAAAAGGCTCAAAAATGTAATGTTTTTTGCAACACATAGAACATTGCAAATGACTCTCAAAATTAACATTTAATAACACGCGATGAACATTGCAAAAGGAGTAACATTTAGCAACACGAAATGAACGTTGTAAAAAACTTCAAAATGTAATTTTTTTTGCAATGCCAATGTATGTTGCAAAAGGCTACATTAGCAACATTCATTTAAAAATGTTGCTAAATCTCAATTATTAATATCAATGTCAGCATTCACTTGTCAGAATGTTGTGATTGCAAAAGATCATTTTTTGTTGCACTGTTTAGAACTTCTAAGCTTCATAAACACCCTTTATGATGGTGTATGAAGAAGAGGAAAGTGATGCTTTAGCTTAGGGACAAAACCAACCTATTTATATGTATCCTCCCATAAAGAACGTGTGATTGTTACCAAGTTTTAATTCCAATCAATGAAGAAACATTTAACATCTCATAAATGTGATAACTGAAACATTTGGCCAAACCCACATGAAGAAACTATTACATTGCCACAATAACTTTAAACATATTTTTTCCTAAGCATTCTTATGACGTATTGTTTACCAATTCTAATAAATTTATTTGGTCTCCTTTTGAAAAAAAAAAACATTTGATTAAAAATGAGTTTGGGAAAAATGAGCTTTTATATAACGGTACTCAAACAATCGTAATGTACACTTGGTACCTAAACTCCTAAATCATTAAATTGGCCAAAAATCATGCTTGTTTGGATAAAGTTACAATGAAAAGGAACAGTAGGTTTCACAAAATATGTAACACACCAAGTTTGAAATCTTCAACTTAAGCATGTTAACTTCTTTTCACTTTAAATGCGGAAATAAAACATTTAAAACCTCAGCATTTTTTTTTTCTATTATAAAATTCTAAAAAAAAAATTCGGCAGAGTCTCCTCTGTAAATTGGACTTAACCAACCTGTAAAGGGACTTCAAAACCATTTTAAAGCATGCATCTCAACTCATTCAATCCCATACATCATCAAAACCCTTCAATAAGTCCCAAACTCCTCAACGATATATTTTCAAGTAAATAAACTTTAACAAATGAAATAAGAGGTCATCTAACCTCTAATACTACACCAATACTTATTCCAAAGATAATTGCAATCAAAAACCATTAACAATAATAATTGAAGGAATAATTAATGAGACACTTAAATGAGTTCTAATTTAACTTTATTTTCAAAAAAACGAAGGTAGGTATAGCCTGAGTCTGTTGCCAAGTGCTCTCCTCGTCTCATCTAGCTTTCATCCCCTGAAATATTAGGGAGGGATTGGGGTGAGCTAAAGCTCAGTAAGTAAACCTTATGCACGTGATGCATGCTCATGACATGAAATTCATTAGACCATTCAAAGTAATTACCCCCATTTACTTTACTTTTCAAGACATTCATACTTTCCAACTTTCACTTAACCATTTCCAAAACTTTAACTTCATTCCTATCGTGAACTCACAGAGTGTATCTTCTGGCCAATCACAATGCAGTGGGCAATTTTCCTTGTTTAGAACCAGGTTATCACTTTTCCACCGCATAGCGGCTTAAAATTTGCCACTGCCAAGCGGTTTAGCAATAGTCACCGCAAAGCGGTTTAATATTTTCCACCGTCAAGCGGTTTTGCAATCATCACCGCAAAGCGGTTTAATATTTGTCACCGCCAAGCGGTTTAGCAATCGTCACCGCAAAGCGGTTTAATATTTGCCACCGCCAAGCGGTTTAGCAATCGTCACCGCAAAGCGGTTTAATATTTGCCACCGTCAAGCGGTTTAGCAATCGTCACCGCAAAGCGGTTTAATATTCACCCATTCTTTCTTAAAAAGTCTTGGGATACATAGCTTTTGAACAAACTTGTACATTGACACATTTCTTTCATTTAAAAACATTTGACTTCCCAAATTTCGATGCCAATGCATGCTTGATGATGCAATGACATGATAACGTGTGTACTCGAACATTCTTCTTAATAACATATACTTTCATCAAGTAACCAAAATTCATCAAAACAAGTTGCAAGACAGTCATTTACACATTTCACATTTGCATTCAACTTTGATAAAAATAGGGGGAAGTTTACTTACATGACGTCCATAGTATTTACCGCTATCTGGATTTGCAAGTGGAAAAGTCTCGGTTGCCCCGTGATGTCAATGTACCAAAAGTCCTATTTTATTCTCATTCATTAACAAAATATAACTTTTAGTTGACAATTAAATTCGTTATTCATTTTAATACTCAATCAAATATTAACTGGCATTAAAACTTCAATTTAACTCATATGTGATCTTACATCGAGACTAAAGCACATAAAACAAAGATTTCCTTTCATACTTTCGAATTCCCAAAACATTACATTCTAAATCCCTAAATTGCATAAAACTGTGAAATTATAATTAAGGTTTCAATTTAAACTAAATTCAATCAAAACAACCTATTTTAATAGTTTCCACAAATCTGAAATTCCAACTTAAAGTTCCAAACACATTTTTAAATCTGAAATTTACAAATTTCAATCCAAGTAACTTAAACTCTTAAAAATCTCACTTATGAAAATTGACCATTATAATCCAATTTAAATCTTAATGATTAATCAATCAAACTAGTACCCAATTTCTGAGACTTTGAAAATTACTTGTATACCCACATATAAAATCAATTCATTTACCCATTGAAATTAGCATAAAAAAAATCTGAGAAATAACTCCCTGTTGACGCGGCTCGACCAACACACGGATTGTCCACCGCATGGTGTGGATTTGTTCCACACGAGGTGGACGCGTACCCAGGGGGTTTCGAACCTTGGACCTTTGGAATATATGAATTCCAAAGGCCTCCCTGGCAACCACTAAGCTACTTAGCTTAGTGGTTGCCAGGGAGGCCTTTGGAATTCATATATTGACGCCACCAACCTCTGGGGTACTTACGGCTCGGCCAACACACGGATTTTTCACCCCTTTGGAATTCATATATTCCAAAGGTCCAAGGTTCGAAACCCCCTGGGGACGCGTCCACCTCACGTGGAACAAATCCACACCATGCGGTGGAAAATCCGTGTGTTGGCCGAGCCGTAAGTACCTCAGAGGCTGGTGGCGTCAACACTCCCAAAAATCTGAATTTATATATATGTCCACATAAAATCCGAAATTTACATATTTACATACACCTATACATACATAATGATATATATCTATACCTAAGGATCTTACACATCAATTTTAACAACAAAAATCTAAAATTAACCTTTAAAAATCTGAATTTACCATTAAACTCCCTTATGAACTAAAACCAACCAAAACATAATTCCTATTATTTCTAAATTCTAGGAATGTATATACAATTAGCATGATTTTTATGTATTCACATATACCCTTTCCACATAAGAAATCTATATATATATATATATATATATATATATATATATATATAACTCAACAGTAACCGAATTTCAATAAATTTGAAATCTGAAAATGCACATTATACACTCAAACTTTGTCCAAACATTTAACTAAGCTACTAGTAAATTAAGTGACAAAATATCTGAAATTAGTTTTCATAGTTTGGAAATCTAAAACATATCACACATATACTTACATATACCTATCAACCAATGTAAAAATCACATATATGTATAATATATAGATACACACACATCATTATATACATGTTTTCGAGTGTGTGTGTGTGTGTGTGGGTGTGTTGTGTGCAGTCCGCGGGTGTGAGGAGCCCAAGCATCTGCGTTTGAGAGGGAGAGGAAAAAGGGTCTCACCGTGGTAGGGGAGGTGGTGGAGGCCGTGGTTTTTATTGGGGTGAGGACCGGCGCTACCACTGGCGACGTGAGAGGCTGCGAGAGGTTGAGACCGTGAGAGCGAGAGGCGGGGACGAGGGAGTGGGGTCGCGCGTGAGAGAGAGGAATGAGGGTTAGGTTTAGGATTTTAAATGTAAACCTTGTTAATTGCAAATCAGTCCTTCGACTCTCATAAATAGGTAATTTAAGTCCACATCCCTCAAATAAGATTCAAAGTGCCACTAAACTTTCCCCAATTCTCATTTAACACAATTTAGACCACTTTCAACTTAATTAAATAGAAAATGACAAGATTAATAAATAACGTTAATAATCACACATAAAATTGCACATAGAAAATTTATGAACTTTCTATTTGGCACATTGATCAAGACAGCGTTTAAGCCCTTCCAATGCAAAATAATTCAAATCATTGACATAGAATTTATCAAATTTAAAATTTATAATAACATTAATATAAATGTCACGTGAAATTTAAAGATGCACGTAACAATGAAAAACGGTATTACAATTGTAAAGTCTCATAATATGCTCCAAATACAACATTGTCCTGCGTTTATCCATTATTTCATATAGAAAAGCTAACCTCAATTATTTGATAAGTTGTTGACCACCTTGTCACGGACTTGCAATTCTCAAGCAAATTGTACGACTTTAGCTTTAAAAACTTCCGTCCATCTTATGCTAAGTCAGCTTTTCCTTCAACCTTGCAATAGAAACGAAATCTAGGCAAGAATAAAAAAATAAGAAAACAAGAGCTTTATAAAATAGAAAGCTTTATTAAGAACATTCTTACAAGGCTTTGAGATTGAGATCACTCTATTCCACATTACAAATGAACCTAGCTACCTATTTATAGGGTAAGCCTCAACTAATGGACAGCTAAAATTAATTTCATCCAATGGCCTAGATTCATTTGCTAGAAATATCTAAGTCTAGAACACTATACAAAAATCCTACAACATTATTTACAAGAAGCCTAGCATCATCTAGAATCTTCCGGAGGTGTTTGAGGCTAAATATATCTAGAACCTTCCATATATATCTAGGACATTCCACCTCGCACATCATGCTTGCATTTCACAGCTTCCTTTACTTCAATATGCAAGAGGCATCCTTCAAATCTCAACCGCAGATCTTTTCGGAATGCACTAGCTTAATCAAGTTCCACAGTCTTTAGGAATCTTCCTTGCCCTTCAAATACTTTCCTTCCTTATTATTCTTGCCTAGGTCTCTCCAAAACTTAGGCAGCGCATCCCTCATCCGTCCTTGGCCTATGGCCTTGTGAATGCTTTGCGCCACTCCGTATGCCTCCGTGTGCGGAGTTTCGCCCATGTAGCGCACGGGGCATGACAACCCGATCATTTGAGGATTATATTTTTGGCAATGTAAATATTCAATTGCTCTGGCTAATTAGTTCTCACACATGCCATAAACAATTTTAGTTCTTTCGTTTTTATCTATGCATTTCAGTTTCCTTTGTAAAGATTCTTACAGCTGAGTCAGATAGAAAACCAAGTTATTGCTTTGGTGAATTTGGTTGTTTTTGTTGTGCGTGTATTGTTAAACTGGTTGATTGTGTACGAGTTCAAATTGGGAATTGTTGGCACTACTCTCACCTTGAACTTTTTTTGGTGGATAATTGTTACGGGTTTGTTACTTGATACCATTTGCGGTGGTTGTCCTCTTACATGGACAGGTTTCTCCAGTGAAGCATTTTTCGGCCTCTGGGAGTTCCTCAAACTATCAGCTTCTTTCGGTTTCATGCTTTGATTTGCTAGCTTTGGTAATCTCTCTTTCTTGATTTAGCTAATTATATTTTTAATATATCTTTATGAATTGATTCAATTCAATTTTCTTTTAATTATTTGAAATGGAACAGTCTTGAGATCAATTGGTACTATAGGATACTCATAGTATCAGACAGGAAATCTGGAGAATGTAAAAATTGCAGTAGATGCTCTATCTATAGGGTAAGTTGGGAATTTAAATTTGTCATTTTCATTTTGTACAACATTTCAAGTCAACAAATCATAGAATCTTAACCACATGTTATGACTGTAAAAATAAATTCATCAAAAGTCTCACTCTCACCCATAAAAAATTATTTTGTATGTGTTCAGCAGCTTACTTATAATAAATGTTTATAATAATTACAATTTTCAATACTACATTTTAACCACACATTTTTTTCGAAATCACTTTACTTAAAAAACAAGAACTTTCAAAAATAACGGCAGCTCACATGCTGCCGAACAGAGGATTTATAAACTAGTATCTCAATTTTTTAAGGCGTGACATGATGGACTACCTTTTTTGAATCATTTGGAATCTTGACAGCAATGAAGCTGATTTAGCCATTGTTTGGTTTTCATTGAAAATTTCTCTTTTTTCTACAGTACTCAATCTAAACCATTAATTAAAAGTCAAGTCCATAATATTTGACTTTTCAATCAAATTTCAACCATCAATTCTCTTAAAAATCACTATTCATTTAGAAAAAACTCTTTTTACAGTATCAAACACACTCTTAATATAAAAAAAGGTTGAACTCCAACTTTAGAAGTCCCTACAGACCGTGTCATGGATATTTATAAAGGATGTAAATCGTAAGATTAGCCTTAGTAGAGTAGGGTTGAAAGTTTATTATTTAACTATACGTGTAAGGAGCCTCATTTATATCAAATGTAGGATCCGAACTCACACCCTGCACCTTCCAGTTCAGTTAGATTTTTCACTCTCACCTTACAACTTGACACTGTCATATTATTACTCTAGAATAGAACTTTTGCAGGGAATATATATTAAGTGTGTGTTTGATATTGTTTAAAAAGAGTGTTTTGGAAATGAATAGTGATTTTTAGGAGAATAGATGGTTGAGATTTGGTTAAAAAGTCAAATATTATGGGTTTGACTTTTATTGGATGATTAAGATTGAGTATTGTAGAAAAAAGAGCTAATTTTAAAGAATATCAAACAATAGCTAAATAATAACAAAAAAGTTAATAGAAAAGGTGAAAGTTATATCCATAAAAATTACTAAATTATGGTATGCTTGGTTGAGATTAGATCTTGAAAAATTAACAAGTCAGTGAGTGTGTGTGTGTGTGTGTGTGTGTGTGGAGAGAGAGAGAGAGAGAGAGAGAGAGAGAGAGAGAGAGAGAGAGAAGTTGATGGTTCAGTATTGATTGTATCTATATATATCTTGACAATGATTTACAAACTATGAGCGCGATTTGCGAAAAGGCTAACGGCTGAGGACATTAAGAAGAGAAACTCTAGTCTTAACTGAACTCTCTTCAAGTTCTTGAAAGATCATTTTTTATTCTTCTAACTGTTTCATGACATTTTGCACAGATAATGTGTCCATGTCTTTTCGCAACTTGTTGATATTCAAGGCATGCAATTCTTCTTCTGTCCGTGAATTTACACGGTTTTATCAACAGAACATGGAAACCAAATGACGAGTTTGAGTTTCTTATGTTCAACTTCAAGGCATGCAATTCTTCTTCTTATGTTGGAACTATTAAGTGAATGACTATAACTATAAGTTGTTAGATTAAAATTTATTTCACAGATAAATTATTTATCCAGGATCCAAAATCATCATGTTGGAATTATCAAGAATTAAATAACTTAAGCGGAAGCGTACCTTAATCAAACGTGATTCACGATAAACGATTCGGCGGTGTTTGGATCTTCTAAATCGATACGTAGTCCTTATTTTCTCTCTGATGATGGGATGTCAGACAAGATGAACAGTACGTACGATTCAGGGACCATAACCGACTTTATATACTGAATTGTCAATTAACCTAATCCGGCCCATCATGTATTAGGTAATGGCCTGGTATCTACACATAAAAGCCCATACATTAATTAGATGCATTAAAGCCCAATTTACCAAATCCTTATTAGATCACTTTAAACGGGCTTAACCAAATTTGATAGCCTTTTATTCAATACACAATAATTCACATATAAACCCACACGATTGATTAAAATCCTTACAATCTCCCACTTGGGCTATATGTGTAACCTTACAATTGTGTATTAATCATAACCTTATGAGTACTCAAAATTTTTCTATCATTACTGAATGCATCCCCAAACAATCCGGTTCATCAATTATATCAACATAGGATCAAAGCGGCTTTTGCTACATTAATCGTAACTAAACCTATCAATGGTCACGTATATCAACATAACTGAATGACATGGATAAAGTATGGATGTGTAGCATGAAAATTACATGTAATGCGATATTCAACAAGCCTATTTCCAACTGGTCCAACTTTAGTGAGATCATCCTCAAACGAGTTCAGAGATAATAAACCTGAAACCTTACAGCTGTAAATAACTTTAACTTTAAACTGTATCCAAAAGGGCAGTAAATGTGTCTAATGCACCCAAAATACAAACTCCCACTGAAATCGAATATCCTTAAGAAATACAACACCCATATGAGTAATGTACTCATGAAAGACCTTGGGTTGTAATACTTTAGTAAGCGGATCCGCAATTATGGAGTTTGTCCCAATGTGCTCTTATCGACACGTGTCCACTCTGAACTGTATCCTTCACAACCAGGAACTTATGTCAATGTATTTTGACTTAGTTGAGCTCTTGTTGTTACTGGAATATAAATCTGCTGAGTTATTGTCACAATATAACTTTAGTGGTCTTTCTTTACCGTACAGAATACGCAGCCCAGTGACAAAATTTCGCAGTTATATTCCATAATTAGATGCCCCCAAAATTGCTACAATTGTGCTGCCAAGTGAAAGAAGCTAAAGTGTCTGTTAAGCACTCCATCCGGAAATAGCTCCTCCAACCAGCAGATAAATGTAGCCGGATGTGGATCTTCTACTGTTTTGGCATCTAGCAAAAATCGGAATCATAATACCATATGATCTCCAACTGATCCGATTTTCTGTATGTGAGCATGTAATCTTTTGTTCTCTTTAAATACCTTATAACCCATGTTTGGCTGCTTTCCAAATGATCCATCCCAGGGTTACTTAAATATCTCCTTAGTATCCCAACAATGTATGCAATATCCGAACGCATACAAATTTGAGCATACATCAGACTTTCTATAGCTTAACTATATGGGATCCTCTGCATTTCTTTAACTTCAAGATAACTTTTCGGGCATTAGTTGAGACTAAATTTTCTCCCTCAGCGATAGGGCTGTCCCTTGATTTACTGTCTTGCATGCCAAACCTCTTAAGTACTTTATCGATATAGCCCTTTTGTGACAATTCAAGAATACCCCAAGAACAATCCCGGTGTATCTGAATTCCTAATACAAAAGAGACGTCACCAAGATTTTTAATCTCAAAATTCCTTGACAAAAAATCTCATAATTTTATGTGACATACCTATATCATTAGTGGCAAGCAATAATCAACATGTAAAACCAGGAAAATATACTTACTCCCACTGAACTTGTAATACACACAACCATCAACAACATTAATCTCAAGACCAAATGAGATAATTACTTGATGAAATTTGTATTACCCTTAACAAGAAGCTGGGTTGAGCACATAAATGGATTTCTTTAATTTGCAAACCGTCTCATCAATGTCTCCATTGAGAAACGTCGTCTTAACATCCATTTAATGTAACTCGAGGTCAAAATGTGCAACAACCTAACTTTCCTGAAAGAGTCTTTCATTGAAACCGAAGAGAAAGTCTCTTTATAATCAATGCCATCATTCTGTGTAAAGTATTTAGATACAAGACAAACTTTATATCTTTCCAAATTACCTATCGAATCCCTCTTGGTCTAAAAATCCATTTAAGACCAATGGGCTTCGCACCTTCTGGTAATGGGACAAGATCCCAAACTTTATTGTTTTGCATATGCTTATACTCCTTATTTATGGAATCAATCCACTTTTGAGAGTTAGAACCCTGCATGGCCTGATGGAAATTGATTGGACCATCTTCCACCATTCCATTATTTCCTTATGTTCTTGAAAAAATACTATTTAAATTATCCGGAATAACATTTTTTTTCCCTTTCTCTCGTGGATCTCCTTAATGGCTTTATTTATTGAGGTTGTTGAGTTTGTACTTCTGAAATTTACCTTATTTTGGATGGGAGGTTCTTCAACATTGTCTAATTGAGGTTCCGAATATGCTTCTTGATCAATGACATGTATAGAAACTTGCACATTATCAAAAGCAATAGTAGGAATCAAAATCGATCCTTCCTCAACTTCTTCCTTAAAGACAATATCTCTAACCTTATTTCTCCCCCCAAACTCAACATCCTCAAAAAATGTTGCATTTCCCATTTCAAAATTGACTTAAGTGTGGGATAATAAAATTTATAGCCCCTTAAACGACTTTATTTTCTTTATTTGTTTTCTTGCCCTTATCTTTAGAGGTGTTTGCCAAGTAAAAAACTTTCAGTTCTGTCCTGCTTCAACTTTTCTTCCTCTTGCACACAAAATAGAATGAGCTCATTTAGAGCTCATTTCTCCCTTTGATAGTTACAACTGACCTTAAATTGACTGAATTGTGCAAGAAGCTTGCACACTATGAAATGAGCTCATTGAGAGTCCATTTCTACTTTGACAGTTATAACTAACCTTAAATTAACTATATTGCGCAGGAAGCGATATCAATACCAAATGCACGAGCAAGTCATTAGGCGAGTCGAGTTTTAGTTCCTTAAGTTTTGAAGCAGTGTGAGACATCTACATGATGTACTCCCTTATTTTCCCATTACCTTTATACTTTATTGAAATCAAGCTTTGCATAAGCGTGCTTGTTTCAGCCTTATCATTTTTCACAAAACATTTCTTAATTTCGGCAAGGAATTCATTGGCATCATTTACCTCCTTAGATACTATGCCACTAAAGGCTTCCAGAATGCCGCACTTAATGATCGTGAGACTCACGTAATTTAAGCAATCCCACTTCTCAAAGTTCCTCATTTGATTAGATGAACTTTCATCCGTAAGAGGAGCAGGTTGCTCAATCCTTAGTACACGGTCTAGATCCATGCAGCCAACGAAAAGTTAATGTTTTTGTTTTGATTCTTGAAGTTTGTTCCATAAATACAGGGATTAAATTTAAGCTTGTAGATATACTACTAACAGAATTTGAAACCGAATAGAGAACACTTAAATAAAATAGCTCACATAAATACCTTATTATGCAAGTCATATTTTCAAATAATGGTAGGGCACATCACAAGATACCTAGCACAACATCAATATTTAGTCTTTGGACAGAAATATTGACTTGTAAGTGGTACTCTTGGTGTAGTAATCAAATACTGACAGTAAGACATGTCAACCAACAAACCTTTCTTTGGACCGATTTATTGATCACACGTAAAACCAAATAACCGTCACGTATTTATCACCACAAGTTCATGTGAAATTCGGGCCAAATATTGACATTCCTTTGGGCCGATCAATATCCGCATGAAATAACACACAAACACCTAATTTTCCCTTAGTGCAGTGATCAAACACTGGCAATAAGACATGTTAACCAATAAACCTTTCTTTGGACCGATTTATTGGTCACACGTTAAACCAAATAATTGCCACGTATTTATCACCACAAGTTCATGTGAAATTCAGGCCAAATATTGACCTTCCTTTGGGCCGATCAATATCCGCAATGAATAACACACACAAATACCTTCTAATATTCAAAGTTAATTAATATCCACAAGAGAGGTTGCTTTGGAAACATGTTGATTCAACTAACTTACTTTCGAATATTATATCTCTCAAAAGATTCCGATGTACCAAGATTTGAAACTGAAATCAATTGATTTGCATCTATATTTGACTTTAGGATTTGAATTATAGAATTCAAAACTTTAGAATAAAGCAATCCTTAAGTTAGGAGAGTCAATTGCAATATTCTTAAACCTTAGGTGGCCAATTATGTAAAATTTTAAGCTTGAAGGACTTAAATTATAATTTTTCCAAAACTTTATTGGCCAATTTTGAGAAATTCCAAACTTTTGGTCCCAATTTGAAAGAAAATCAAACTTTAGATGGCCAAAATAGGAAATTCTCAATCTTTAAATGTTGATTTTTAAAAATTATCAAACTTTAGGAGCCAATTTAGAAAATTTCCAAACTTTAGGGACTTAATTTTAAAAAAAAATCAAACTTTAAGGACCAATTTTGAAAATTTCCAAACTTTAGTGACTGAATTAGAAAATTTTCAAACTTTAAGGACTGAAAATGAAAATTCTCAAATTTTAATGGACCAAATTAGAGAATTTCAGAACTTTAGGTGCTATATTAGAAAATTTTCAAACTTTAGGGACTGAAAATGAAAATTTTCAAACTTTAAGGGACAAAATTAGAGAATTTTCAAGCTTTAGGGACCAATTCTTGAAAATTCTCAAACATTAGGGGCTGGATTGAAAAATTATCAAACTTCAGGGGCTGAATTATAAAATTCAAAACTTTAAGGACTAAATTACATAATTCAGAACTTTAAAAGGCCCAACTTAAAAAATTTTATAACCTTAGGGGCTTAGGTCATAATTATCATAACTTTAAGGGATTAACTTTAATTTCTTAACAAGATTAGAGGATCTGATTGTGCAATTAACCATAATTTCCCAAAAATTGCACAATAGCCCCTGAAGACTTCAAATTTCCAAGACAAGCCCCTTCCCCTAAAATCGACCACACAGCAGCTAGGGTTTATCCCGCCCCCGCCGCCGCAAATCCTGCACGTGCAGCGCCATCACCGGCGCTGCTCGCCTGTACCACCGGTGCATCACCCATCGCTGGCGGTTCATCTCCACTGAGCGGCGCCCTCTGACGCCGCGAATGCAGTCTCGTCCGTCGCTGCTGAGCACCTGCAACGTGGCTAAAATCCGCCGCTAGCAACGCGCAGCTCGCGGCGTTTCATCCCCAACCGGATCCACACACCAATCTCAACCACAAATACCACAATCCACAACATCCAAAGGCAAACCCCAACACCAGAACGGTACCCAATCGAAATTCAACCAAAAAACAGATTCAAATATTCATAATCCCAATTTCAAAATCCATAGTTCGGTTTCGAGAGGTACATACGAATCGATCTCAATCAATATTGAAAACCAAGATTTTTGCATATACCCATACAGGGAAATCGATCGGCTTAATCTCAATACCAAAAACCAAAACCCACAATCCCAAATTTCAGTGAATCCAAAAAAAAATTCGTACCTTAATTTTGAAGGAAAATACATACAGATTTCAGTAAACCAATATCAATTCACAATCCATATACTTGGAACGGAAGTAGACAAATTTACAGATTTTCTCATATACAGAGGAACCCAGATTCAATTTGGTTGAAACCCAAAATATATATATATATATATATATATATATATATATATATATATATATATATATATATATATATCCATGATGAAAACCAACAGGCATGTATAAACATTAATATTTGGTTGAATCTCAATTCAATGTTCAGAAAATCGTACGCATACAACATTAGGCAGAAAATATATTTCATATGCGTATTTGATAATTCGACATGATGTTGGCTCTGATACCACTTGTTAGATTAAAATTTATTTCACAGATAAATTATTTATCCAGGATCCAAAATCATCATGTTGGAATTATCAAGAATTAAATAACTTAAGCGGAAGCGTACCTTAATCAAACGTGATTCACGATAAACGATTCGGCGGTGTTTGGATCTTCTAAATCGATACGTAGTCCTTATTTTCTCTCTGATGATGGGATGTCAGACAAGATGAACAGTACGTACGATTCAGGGACCATAACCGACTTTATATACTGAATTGTCAATTAACCTAATCCGGCCCATCATGTATTAGGTAATGGCCTGGTATCTACACATAAAAGCCCATACATTAATTAGATGCATTAAAGCCCAATTTACCAAATCCTTATTAGATCACTTTAAACGGGCTTAACCAAATTTGATAGCCTTTTATTCAATACACAATAATTCACATATAAGCCCAGACGATTGATTAAAATCCTTACATAAGTTGGCCAAAGTGACTCCAGCAAGGTCGGGAATAAGGCTCCGCACTCATCTCAAACCCTTGCCCGAAGACAAGATCCAACCTAGCACGGACGATACTCATTGCTGGGACTGCAATTTCTACGTTAGGCACTGTCTACAAGCTCACACGCACCCTCGCTCGTCAAACAGCTTCATCTTCGTCCTTCCGTGCCATGCCCAAACTTCATTAGTCACCATATTCCTCTGCAAAAGGCGTGCGGTTGCCGTTAATCATATAAATTCGCGAGATAAGGCGAACTTGTATAGGTGAACCTTCAAGAAAATCAATGATGTAAAGTGAATCTAAAAGCTCGACGTCTGCTTGAAACCATCATATAAATGTACGAGAATGACAACTCATAGCATAATCTGTTACAACCCACTTTTAATTTAGTAAGTCAAATATTTATTTAGTCAAGTCAATATTTATTTGACCAATTTTGTCCAAATTGGGACTAATTTAAATGAGTGGAATTTTTGGGGACCATTTACATTTTATTATAGGTTAAGGACTAGACTTGTTAGCATTTATAGTTAGGGATTTATTTGGGAATATAAGTGGGGACCAAGCTTGCAATTTTAATTAAGTTTATTACCATGGTTTGGAGACAACATTTACCAAACCACACACACAAAGCCTTTCACAAACAGAGGCTGAGAAGAGAGAGGTCACGACCGAGAGGGAGAGAAGCAAAAAAAAAAAAAAAAAGAACGAAAACGACTGATTTTCACTCCACCACCACCATCTACTTCTCCTTGTCTTCTTAATCTTCAAGAGGTAAGCAAAAACCCACTTATATGGAGATATGATTTTAATTTTAGGGTTTTGATTTTGGAGTTAAATGTTAGATTTTGGATGGATTTATAGTTGATTTGATGATATTGAGCTAAACATTCAAGTTTGGTTAAGGACATTGTGGTTATATTCTAGGATTTGCATAAATAGTGGATTAAATTCAAGATTTGGGTATGATATTAAGTTATCGGAGCCCATGTTAACTTATTTCTTGTTTAAATGCTTAAATTGGTGAAGCATTTTGAAATTTAAATTACCCATGCAATTAAGTTCAAGATTTAGTCAATTATTAGTTTCTTTGGAATTGGATTTTGGTGTTATTGTACATTTATTTGAAAGAATTGATATATGAGTTAAGATAAGGATTTAATTGGAGCATTATGATTCTTAGTTTTGTTAGAATGGGAAAGGAAATATTAATTTGACATTAGCATGAAGGTAAATTTTGATAACTAAAGATTATCGAAGGGACAAGAGATTAGAAATATTACCTTCAATTAATTAATGGGATTTGAGAATGTATTGAGTATAGAGATTCTAAGTTTTAATGGTGGTAATTATATTTGGAGATAATGTGAATATTTATATTATATTTCAGGAGGTGAAGAGGAGGTTGGGAAAGCTTATCGACCATCCTAGTTGTAGCCATATCTTGTGAGTGGAGTTATTATATTAAGAAAATAGCACTTATTTAAATTATTTTTAATTCTAGCGCTTTTATGAAATGTATATTCATCACAGTGCTTTTAGTAAATTTAAATGAATTACCAATATATTTTATTTTCAGCTCCACTAGTAAAACCTGTTTCGACTTATATGTTACAATGTGAAAGTCAATTTAAAGGTTGAGCTTAATTTAGATAACATGTTCAATAGTATTTTATTTCAGTACAGATAGTTCAGTATATCTATATATGATGATTGTACTTGCTTTGCACTATTTTCCTAGTGTATGACTAGACACAGTGATTATATTGCTCTGCACTGCCCACACAGTGTATGGCCAGATATAGTGATTATATTGCTCTGCACTGTCTACACAGTGTATGACCAGATACAATGATTATATGGCCAGATATAGTGATTTTATTGCTCTGCACTGCCTACACAGTGTATGACCAGATACAATGATTATACTGCTCTGCACTGCCTACACAGTGCATGCCCAGATACAGTGATTATATTGCTCTGCACTGCCTACACAATGCATGACCAAATACAATGACTATATTGCTGTGCACTTCCTACAAAGTGCAAGACCAGATACAGTGGTTTCACAACTCTATACTGCTTCTACAGTGTATGACCAGAATTCAAGAATTAAAGAATTACAGATTTTCAAATCCTCAGAATGATCAGATTATGAGTAGTTTTGTTATGCATATTGATATTATTCGATTTATGTGTATGTGTATTTTGGCCACCTCCGGTGTAGGTTTTTCATTTTATTACAGTTTATCAGGATTTAAGATTTCAAAATTGAGTTATTCAATTTACAAAATAAACAGTTCAGCTTATAGTATTGAAAAATGATATTTTGTTTAAATTCTCGTTTCTATAAGATTACTTATATTCATATGCATTATATTTGCTTGTTTAGAATAAAGAGTAAAGAATTTTAGGATTCATTCATGTTTCAGTCTTAAAGGTATGTATCATAAGTTATAGAGTAAGTAAAACTGTTCCAGTAAATATTTATAAATGATAAAAGCTTATTAAATTTCGAACTGTTCCAGTCACTAAGTTACAAACTAACATAGTTCTTTACAATTCTTATCAGATGGTAGCGGTGTTGAGCAATAATGGGGCCTGTTGATCCACCGAGTCGAGCCACATATCATTATTAGTTGTATGACTCATTTTATCAAATTGTATAGTGTATATTTTTTTAGGCACGTGCTTATTATGTTGAATAAGTCAATTTTTTTTTTTTTAGTTTGTATATTAATGTTGGGTTCACTTTATTTTTGTATAATTAGTGCATTTAAGGTTTCTACTTATAAACGATAGCAACTGTCAATTTACATGCATTTGAGGTTTGTTACTTTTCAGGTGGTTTTAGTCCAATTTTTAGAGGAGGTGCTGTCAAAATTTCTATAAAATCATGACAGTTAAGAAAAGTCAAGTTTTCCTTGGTGGTGGGTCCAGCATCTAGCTGGGACTTTCCATGGGCACATGTCACGTTCCAGGTCCAGTGGAGTGACTTGGGACGGGTCGTGACAATTGGTATCAGAGTATGGTCATAGAGTCAAGCATGATCATCAAGTTAATAGGCTTGCATTGTATCTAATTCTATTATGTTCTGTGCGTGTCATACATGTTTGCATAGTTTATGGCTTGAGGTGATAAGACTCAAAGTGTCTAGGATATGTCGCCTCAACCACATGTTTCTCTCGATAGGGAGAATATTAGAGAATTTAGTATGGTTGGGAAATCAGTTCATCAATCTTATGAGCAGTTTGATCACGAGAATGTTGCTTAGAATGATCCTATAGCTAATAGCATTACTATGACTATTACTTCTAATATATGCAGCACAGATGAAGAATATGGTATTGAAGAGCTACCAAATTAGAGGATAAGCTGCTTACTGACACAATTGATCTAGTACTAGCTGAATCATGGGGAGAAATTGAAATAGTTCATGACGTCATTGGTTGTCACGATGATAGAAAATTACGCCTTGCTGCCTTTTTGCTAGAAGGATGTGCGTATGATTGGTTGAGATCGACCCAATATAGATATATTGATCCTTCTATTATTACGTGGCTTAATTTTATGAATGAATTTAATGAATACTACTACTCTTATTCTTATAGAAATGATAAGCATAATGAATTTTTTTTTTTTAATTTATATAGTCGTCTTCTGTTTCTGAATAGAAGAAGTTAGTGGATTCATCAAATATGTTACAATTCTTATAGCTAATGAAGCAGATAAATGTTGAATGTTTGAATATGGTTTAAGGGAAAGAATTAGATCAGTGGTGACAGTTATTGTGTATCAAAATTTTGGTAAACTTGCAAAAGCGGTTTTGAAAGTGAGGAGAGTTTCTGAACGACAAAGTGATAAAGAACAAATGAGGCACAAAATTAATGGCAGTAAGTTTTCGACAAGAGCCTCCATTAATAGGCCCCGAGGAGGGATTGTACAGGAGTTAGACTAGGTCCTTCTACTTCGAGCAACTTCAAGTCCAGATCTCGACAAGGCCAGAGTTCAAGAGGAAGCCAGAGATCAGTCCAACAACCAGGCTACAGGCGTACTCAGATTTGAGGTTCTTCCCAGAGATCATTTACTCCTGAACATGGTGATAATTCTGGAGTTGCTAGATTTCCTCAGTACCAATCTTGTGGAAAATTTCATCCCAGTGAGTGCCTTAAGAGTGTTGGTATATGTTTTCACTATGATCAGACCTAGCACATGAAGAGAGTGCCTCGTTCACTTACAACAAGTTAGTACATCACTTAATAGCAAGGTATCAGTACAACTAGAAAAAAAAATAGAACCATGATACATTGGCAAACAGAATAGGTGCTACTAGTGCTATTCAGCCTGATGTTAATGGTAGTAGTGGTACTAGGCAAAAGGGCCAGGTAGAAAATTTTCAGGACTCAGAGAGATAGAGTTTACTATCGACTTGATGTCAGGGGTTGCTCTTATCATACAAACACCTTACAGAATGGATCTAGCCAAATTGAAGGAGTTGAAAGCGCAGTTGCGAAATTTGGCTGGTAAGGTTACATTAGACTTAGTGGTCTCCATGAGGAGTTTCAGTTTTATTTGTGAAGAAGAGATATGGAGCCATGAGATTGTGTATTGATTATAGACAGCTGAAAAAGTGATAATTCGAAACAATTATCAATTGCCTCATATTGATGATATGTTTCACCAACTCGGAGGTGACACAGTATCTTCTAAGATCGAATTTTGCTCAAGGTACCATCAGCACAAAATTAGAGAGACTGGTGTGTAGAAAACTACTTCTAGATCGTGCTATGATAATTATGAGTTTCCGATGAAGCCATTTGGGGTGACTAATGTCTCAAAACATTTATGGATCTGAGGACAAAGTCGTGATGAGCATGCCAAGCAATTTAGGATTATTTTGCAGACTTTACAAGATAAGCAATAATTTTATGCTAAGTTCAGTAAATTGTGATTTTAGCTTGACAAAGTTTTATTTCTGGCCATGTTATTTTAGCAGAAGACATCTATGTAGATCCTTTAAAAAAATAAAAAGAAAAAACTAAGATAGCGATGAAAGGGGAATGCCTTACTAATGTAACAGAAGTACGAAGTTTTCTTTGTCAATTAGGCTTTTATTGTCGATTTGTAGAGGATTTCCCTAGAATTGCCCTTCCTTTGACTAGTTTGATTTGAAAGCATTGTAAATCCTTGTGGACTGAGGAATGTAAAAAGTGCTTTCAAAATTTGAACGCTCAGCTGTCAGCTACTATTCAAGGGAAATATTAACTAATTTCCAGGTAAGGCCTACTTTGATCGATAAGATTAAATAAGCCCAATTTCAAGACTCGACTACGAGAATATGGAAGGCTAAAGTTAGTGTTACGTTAATGACAAATTATGTGAGTTGAGATGATGGTGCATTTGACTATAGGGAATAGATTGTGGGTTCCAAATATTCTAGAATTAAAGAAAGAGATTTTAGAAGAGACACAAAGTTCAACTATGCTATGCACCCAGAAAGTGTTAAAATGAATTATGAATTGAAAGATTATTAGTGCTGGCTAGGTCTGAAGAGAGAGATAACAGATTTTTGTATCCCAAAGCCTTCAGGTAAAGCCAGTTCCTCAGAAAACAACAGGATTATTACAGCCATTACCTATTCCAAAATGGAAATGGGAACACATTATCATGGACTTTTTGTTTGGTCTTCCTTGTACTCAAGTGGGCATGATGGTGTTTGGGTTGTTGTAGATCGATTTACCAAGACTGCCAGATTTTTAACAATCAAAGCTACATTTTCTCTAAGTATATTAGCAAAGTTGTATGTGGATGAGATAATTAGTTTGTACGGGACTCCAGTGTCTATTGTATCAGATAGAGATCCTCGACTTACTTCGAAGTTTTTTCCTAGTATACAAGATGCTTTGGGTACTAAGCTTCATTTCAGTACAGATTTTTACCCACAAACAGGCAGTTAGGATGCTCATTTACGTTTAATGGAGTTTGCCTATAATAACAGTTATCAGTCGAGCATAGAGATTGCTCCATTTGAAGCCCTTTACAGTAGGAGATGTAGAACACCAGTTGTTGGGGTGAAGTCCGTGAGAGAAAATTTGTAGGCCCTAAAATTGTCCAGATTGCAACAGAACAAGTGGAAGTAATTAAAGAGATGTTAAAAGCACCACGATAGGCAAAGAAGTTATGCAGACAAACGCAGGAAAGATCTTGAAATTACTGTCGGAGATAGAGTTTTCCTTAAATTGTCATCATGGAAAGGTGTTTTGAGGTTTGGTAAACGAAGAAAACTAAGTCCACGATACATTGGACCCTACGAGATAATTAAACGGATTGGTCCAGTTGCTTATCAATTAGCTTTGCAAACAGAACTGTCTAGAATTCATGATGTGTTACATGTGCCCGTGCTTCGTAAGTACATTCTAGATTCATCTCATATTCTCAAGCCACAACTAGTTGAACTTAAGGATAATCTAAATTAAGAGGAGGAGCCAGAAGGGATACTTGAACGAAAAGAATAAATTCAGCATGGCAAGATTATTCCATTTGTCAAGGTTCTTTGGAAAAATCATCCAGCAAATGAAGCTACATGGGAAAATGAAGATCAAATCAGGGCCAAGTATCCTAATCTTCTTAGATGGTAGTTGACTGAATTTCAAGGACGAAATTCTTTGAGTAGGCAAGATTGTTACAACCCACTTTTAATTTGGTAATTCAAATATTTATTTAGTCAAGTCAATATTTATTTGACCAATTTTGACCAAATTGGAATTAATTTAAATGAGTGGAATTTTTGGGACCATTTACATTATCATTTATAGTTAGGGATTTAATTGGGAATATAAGTGGGGACCGAGCTAGCAATTTTAATTAAGTTTATTACCTTGGTTTGGAGACAACATTTACCAAACCACACACACAAAGCATTTCACAAACAGAGGCTAAGAAGAGAGAGGTCACGATCGAGAGGGAGAGAGAGAGAGAAAAAAAAAGAAGGAAAAGGGCCGATTTTCACCCCCACCAACATCATCTTCTTCTCCTTGTCTTCTTCATCTTCAAGAGGTAAGCAAAAACCCACTTATATTGAGCTAAACATTCAAGTTTGGTTGAGGACATTGTGGTTATATTCCAGGGTTTGCATAAATAGTGGATTAAATCAAGATTTGGGTATGATTAAGTTATTGGAGCCCATGTTAACTTTTTTTTTTTTAAATTCTTAAATTGGTGAAGCATATTGGAATTAAAATTACCCATGCAATTAAGTTCAAGATTTAGTCAATTACTAGTTTCTTTGGAATTGGGTTTTGGTGTTATTGTACATTTATTTGAAAGAATTGATATATAGGTTAAGATAAGAATTTAATTGGAGCATTATGATTCTTAGTTTTGTTAGAATGGGAAAGGAAATATTAATTTGACGTTTAGCATGAAGGTAAATTTTGATAACTAAAGATTATCGAAGGGACAAGATATTAGAAATATTACCTTCAATTAATTAATGGGATTTGAGAATTTATTGAGAATAGATATTCTAAGTTTTAATGGTGGTAATTATATTTGGAGATAATGTGAATATTTATATTATATTTCAGGCGGTGAAGAGGAGGTTGGGAAAGCTTATCGACCATCCTAGTTATAGCCATATCTTGTGAGTGGAGTTATTATATTAAGAAAATAGCACTTATTTAAATTATTTTTAATTCTAACGCTTTTATGAAATGTATATTCATCATAGTTCTTTTAGTAAATTTAAATGAATTACCAATATCTTTTAATTTCATCTCAACCAGTAAAACATGTTTCGACTTATATGTTACAATGTAAAAGTCAATTTAAAGGTTGAGCTTAATTCAGATAACCTGTTCAATGGTATTTTATTTCAGTACAGATAGTTCAGTATATCCAGATATGATGATTGTACTTCATTTGCACTATTCTCCTAGTGTATGACCAGACACGGTGATTATATTGCTCTACACTGCCTACCCAGTGTATGAACAGATACAGTGATTGCACTGCCCACAAAGTATATGACCAGATACACTGATTATATTGCTCTGCACTGCCTACACAGTGCATGACCAGATACAGTGATTATATTGCTCTGCACTGCCTAATCAGTGCATGACCAGATACAATGATTCTGTTGCTCTGCACTGCCTACAAAGTGTAAGACCAAATACAGTGGTTTCACAGCTCTATACTGCTTCTACAATGTATGACCAGAATTCAAGAATTAAAGAATTACAGATTTTCAAATCCTCAAAATTATCAGATTATGAGTAGTTTTGTTATACATATTGATATTATTCGATTTATGTGTTCGGGTATTCTGGCCACTTCCGGTGTAGGTTTTGAGTATTATTATAGTTTATCAGGATTTAAGATTTCAAAATTGAGTTATTCAATTTACAGAATAAACAGTTCAGCTTATAGTATTGAGAAGTGATATTTTGTTCAAAATTTCATTTCTATAAGATTACTTATATTCATATGCATTGCATTTGCTCGTTTAGAATAAAGAATAAAGAATTTTAGGATTCAGTCATGTTTCAGTCTTAAAGGTATGTATCATAAGTTATAGAGTAAGTAAAATTGTTCTAGTAAATATGTATAAATGATAAAAGCTTATTAAATTTCGAACTGTTCCACTTACTGAGTTACAAACTCACATAGTTCTTTACTATTCTTATCAGATGGTAGCGGTGTTGAGCAACATTGGGGCCTGTTGATCCATCAAGTCGAGCCACATATCATTATTAGTTATATGACTCATTTTATCCCATTGTATAGTCTATATTTTTGGAGGCACGTGCTTATTATGTTGAATAAGTCATTTTTTTTTTGAGTTTGTATATTAATGTTGGGTTCACTTTATTTTTGTATAATTAGTGCATTTAGGGTTTCTACTTATAAACGATAGTAGCTGTCAATTTACATGCATTTGAGGTTTGTTACTTTTCAGGTAGTTTTAGTCCAATTTTTAGAGGATGTGCTGTCAAAATTTTTATAAAATCATGATAATTAAGAAAAGTCAAGTTTACCTTGGTGGTGGGTCCAGCATCTAGTTGGCACTTGCCATGGGCACATGTTACGTTCCAGGTCCAGTGGAATGATTTGGGATGGATCATGACATAATCAGTTAGAAACCAACCATTGCAAAATGCCATGTGTAATGAACCGAAAAAACAGAAACTTGAACTCTCAATGAAAATCTATAAATAGACCCTCACAAAAGAGAGAAGGGGTGTAACAGTATTCAAATCTCCCTGTCAAATAGCCATTTCCTCTCTTGCTCTAGTTCAAGCATCAGATTTTGTGCTTACTCTTGGCTAAGTGAGGATTTGTTGATCAATATGAGGTCAACAGTCGGCAAACCCGTGTTGGGGATCGCCTACATGGAATTATTTTATGGAATATTTTTTATCGGTATATTTTTGGTCATTCCATTATCAGAATATTACTTTTCTCCTTAAGGCCCAAGGTTATGCTTTGGGCCGGCCTTCTATCTTGCACAACATCACACTTTGGATCGACCTCTCTATGGCCCGAGGTCACCCCTTTGGGTCGATTTGTTCATAGAAGCATTGTAGTCTTATTATGGGCCAACCCTAGCCCCAAAACACGTTAATGGGCTATGTCTTTAGCCTTACATCCTAGAAAATCAATTGATCAGTACAAATTCACGATGCCCTAAAATAAGCTAGGGATTTGGAGTATAACAGGTCGGGAAATAATGCCCGGCCAAGTATAGATCGGGAAATAATGCCCGGCCAAGTATAGATCGGGATTGTTGCTCGGCCTCGCTAGGTTACTCTTCGTTTATTCAACATATTTACCCGGGCTTATCCTGTCACTACATAGGTCGGTCACTCCCGACCTTATCAAGAATCTCATTGATGATAAGATATATGGTCGGCCTGTCCTGGTCACATCACGCTTAGAAGCCCAACACAGATAGGACTTCGAATCTTCTTCATTAATGGGCTTCATTCATGGACTTCCTTGTTGGGCCTCCATAACAAGACGTATCTTATAAGGAAACCTCCTAAAAAAGGGGAACTCTATTCTTGTAAAGATAGAATTCCCCTTAAAAGGTAAGTTTATATCAAAAAGACTTCTTCTTCAATTAAAGAAGGTTATGGGCTTTTTTCAGCCCTATAAATACAGCTCTTTTGATTACAATATTCACTCAATATTCTTTACGTTTTCCAATTGTATATTCTCTCTATTTTCCAGAATACTAATTCTCACACCGGAGGGGCGACGGGGAGAATCCTCCTCACCTTTTTGCAGGTTATACAAGGCGAATTCGTTCATCTTTTCTAGTGATCAAGAAGTCCCAGAACTTGCCACGTCAAGGTTAGGATTTTTTACAGCATCAATTGGCGCCGTCTGTGGGAATTCGATCAAAAAATCATGTTCAAAGATCGATTTCAAAATAAATAAAAATTCAGGGATCGTACCAGTGGATGGTTCGGTCTTTCATATTCAGTATCTTCCATATGGGCTCTCTTCATCTAGCTATTGTGGGTCTCCAATTGAGAACATGGATTCATATTTCTTTGGCCAAGTTTGAATCCACTTGAACAGAATCAGAGGGCATAAGGCCTTGATATCGACCGAGCATATTAATTCTACACTTCGCGAGACTCTCTTCAACAACTGATCCACTGTTATCAATAAATTTATCATAAGAAAATATTTGCTCTATCTCGTTCACCAACTCAACCCCGCCATATATTCTTCCTTTCTAGTTTAATCCACTTCCTAAAAGATCAGATGTTTTTAATTTGGGGATGGAAGTTGTCTGAACTACAATATTAAAGTTAGTATCAGATTTCTTCTCTATTTTCCTCAGATCTATAGTCGGGTCTCCACCTCTTCCTTCAAGTAAAATGGGTATTTCATTGGTGAACAAGAAAAACCATGGAAGACTGATGTTAATCGAGGATGCCATACAACCTCAATTCCCGACGAAAGTCGCAGCAAGGTCTCCCCTGCGACCGTCGCCAGGTTGCCGTGAAATAACAGTGAGGCTGCCATATCACCATAACCCCCCAACAACAGCTGTCGAGATGGTTTTTATATTTCGAATTGTTTCTCTTTTGATTTTTATGCATAATCATGGCTGAGTGGCAAAGATTAGTGCAATCGGTATTCTTTGGCGTAATTTTATTTTTTTTAATCGTCAAATTGCCCATCCCACTTCACCAGAACCTGCATCCAAACCCACAGAGGAAACTGTAACTTCGTTATCTTGGGGTTTACAAGCCGTTGATTGCTGAAAATGAGGAATTAGGGTGTGAGAACTCTACTATTTGGCAATCTTACCGACGGTGACGATGATTGGGATGGTGTGGAGAGCACTGAATTGGATGAGGCATTTGGTCCTGCCACGACATTTGTAATGGCCACTGCAGCCGATAGCATAGTACAGAATGTATCAAATGAAGTACAATTGTAGCTTTATATGTTTTATAAGATTTCCACCAAGGGACCCTGTAATGCTCCTTAGCCATCCTTTCTCAAGCCCACTGCTCGACCTAAGTTGTGGGGGATATTAGCCATCTTTTTCAATGGAATGGTCGAGGCGAACAGTTACAAGAAACTAACAGGCAGTTAGATGCCTGATGGAATACTCCATCCAAATTATGTTTCATCTAATGGTTTGATGCAATTGTAGTTGGCATGATTATCGAAGCAGACACACTCCTGTCAAGAATATGGTGCCAAAGGAGTCAAAAGGAGCAAAGAAGGGAGTATCCATTTTCCATCTTCCTTCCTACCCTTATTCACATGGCTGCAATTTTCCTCTATCAACACTATCTGCCTTGAAGAGGATTGCTCACGATAAAAGTATCCATGGATTATACAGTGGTCTTGTGCTGTCTTTGGTTGACGTTAGTCATGTAGCAATTCAGTTTCCAGCATATGAGAAGATTAAAAGTTACCTGGCCCAAACCGAAATGGATCAACTTAGTGAAAGAGATGCGGTTGTAGCTTCATCAGTTTCTATAAATTCTTGCTTCCACTTTGACATATCCACAAGAGGTTGTGCGTACAAGGCTTCAAGAGAAAGGGAAACCGCTCCGAGAAGCAATATTCCAGCTTTGTTGATTGTAATAAGAAATTTTTTCAGCAAGAGGGAATCCTGAGTTTTTACCCTGGGTTTGCCACTAATCTGCTGAGGACCACTCCAGGTGCCTAATCACGTCTACTAGCTTCGAAATGATCGAAATGATTAACCATTTTCTTGATTAAAGCATCCCCCTGATCCTGCACACTCAACCACTCTGAAGATTTAGCTGTCGGAAATCAACCAATCATAGTTTTCCAGGAGTTACCGATATTGTAGGTCTGACCAAATAAAGCCACTCCTGATTGCTAGTGTTTTCGCAAAAAAAGTGTTTTATTGATTCTCAACTTCCACAATAGATAGAGTAGGATGGAATTCATTACCTATTGAGATCACTTCTTCCCTCACCTAAATGTGACAAGCCCATCAGTAGCCATTTTGTTAAGAGCTTCTCAGCACCAGATAATAATTGTTAACCAAGCTGACAATCTAGAAGAAACTTGGAAGTATTAACCTCTTTAGTCATTTACAGTCTTGAAGATGTGCCAACAAAAATATATTGGATAAGCTCTTCAATTTTAATGGGTTTCGACGAGCACCCCCACAATAAAAGTAGACAATCTTCTCCAGTTGTAATTGCAAAGCCTTTGATTGTAGCCGTTGAAACAACTACTACTTAATGTTGCATGTATTGACAATCGTTCGTAGTAATTGGCAAATCTATTTCAAACCCTGGAGATCACCTTCTATGTAGCAGTCGGGATAACTATTGTAGAGATAAAAAATTTCTGCTGGTGTAAGGATTTCCACAAGTCCTTAGTCATTTCTAGATTTGCTCGAGGAATTACAAAACAAGATCTGGATGTGCTAGTTCTTAGAAGGCACTTCTGAATAGGTCATATTTTAGCTGGGTTCTATTTTGAGGTCATTATTCACTCCGTCTCCAGCCCGTTCTCAATCTGGGAGAGAGACTTCATCGGGCTTGAGTTCACTACCCTACTGACCCAAATAAAAATTCGGTGTTTGGCTTAGTGTTTGTCACGATCTCAACAATAGCATGGAACAGAGAAAACACCATCAGGGATTGATATCGAAGATTGAAGCCACGACTAGCAGTAATACGGTCGAATTGCTAGGGGTGATGACCGCACAAAACAGGTCTTCAATCATTGTAATTGATACTAGTTGATTCAAGGCACTCCTTAGCATCAGGGAAAAGCTGTCGAGCCAGCTGTTGTCCCCATCTATAAACCTGTGACTACCGAAGCATACACTTGTGCTCGTATGAGGTGTAACGCCCCGAGTTCCGAGGAGCGCGGGAACGTCACTTTTCTAAATTCTTGAATAAACTTTGTTGCGGAAAAATGATTAAATATTAAATATCGCATTTATCGAATAAAAGTTTAACGATAATTCAAATGGAATAAGTATTTTCGTACAAATTTGTAAAAATGACAATTCTTGATAAAATGAAATAATCATTTCAAAGTTCACGACTTTTTTAAAAAAAATATCAATTTGTAATTTGCCGTCATTGCCCATCACTCGCCACCGTCTCCGAAATCTGCAAAAGTTATTAAAATAACGGGTTGAGCATTTCAAAATGAAATACTCAGTAGACTCATCGCCAATAATTAATCTACAAGATAATTGGACAAGAAATTATGCAAATAATGTAGTGACATTCTTTTCTTAGTCATAGGCATCACATAGTGAATACAAATGAACACATTCTTTTCTTTTCTTGGCTAGCAGATAAGTTATGCCCAGCATAACATAAATTCTTTATCTCAAAAGAGATATTATTTTCTCATGCAATTAAGCATAAAATCACACAAATCCACATAACACATGCAATTATAATATAAATCAATTAGTGGGGGCGAGTCTACCTTAAATCTGTCGAGTGCAAAGTTGAGCGGGAAACGACTTAAATCCTTTAAATCTCCGTACGCCTCGTCTAGCCAATAAGTTAAATTAGTCTTTAGAAATTTATAGTTTAAAAATGATAATTTATAATTTGAGGACTAAAATTGATGTTTTGAAAGTTGAGGGACTAAAATGAATACTTTGAAAATTGATGGACTAAAATGAATACTTTTTGAAACTTGGGATTTATAATTAAATGAATTAAATCGACAGAGACTGAAATAAATGGTTCATAAATCTTGTGACTAAAATAATAACTTTTGAAACTTAAGATTTAAAATATTTAAACTGCAGGGACTGTTTTAGATTATTTTAAAACTGGGGTCTGAAATGATAAGTTTTAAAACTGTAGGGACTGATTAAAATCATTTTGCAAACTTAAGGACCAAAGTGCAAAGCCTGAAAATCAAAATGTTAAAAACAATTTCATACTCTCTCTTTCTCCATTCACGATCAGAGAGGTGGAAGGGAGGAGGTGCGACCGACGGCGAAATCCGGTGCTACAGCCGGCGGTATGCCGGCGCAACGTCGCCGGCAGGTAGTGGCGGACGGCGGCAAGGGATGGGGGTTGAATATTAGGGTTTCAAGTGCGATTTTGATGCGAGACAGAGAGGGAAAATCGCGGCTTGGATCGTGATTTCTCCGGCGAAAAACCGGTGAATATGGTCATGAGGTCAAGGTAAAGTTCTATACTTCTTCACTGTGACGTCTTATCACTATTTTCCACAAATTCTTTCTACAAGGACAATTACATAAAATTTCATTTCTTATTTTCTAAACAAAATACCATCAATATAAATCTCCAAAGTTTCCAGTTATGATCAATCCTAAGACTTTCTCTGATCAAATGCATTTCTTCATCAATTCTTGTACAACATTTAGAACTTGATAAACTTTCTTTCATCAATTTCACCCAACAATTTTTTTTTTCTCTCTCATGATCTTCTAGTATCATAAATGAAAACTTAACGTACATCAGTGAATCATTCAAATTACTAGGAAACCTGATTTATTTTCCATGACTGAGATTCATCATTCTTTGAATTCCACTTAGAACCAATTACAGCATAACTTATTCATGGAAAGTCAACTTATTTCATCATCTCAACACATCATCACCTTAAATTCTCAACCTAAGAAAATCACATTATTCCTTAAAATCTTCTATTGTATCTTTTATATACAAATGTCCTTATGACAATCATCAATCTCACATAATCCCAAACATTCAATCACATGTCTCCAATTTCTCACTTTAAATAAATGTTTACTCCATTAAGGCATCTCACTATAAAATACTTTCAATATCTCCCCTAATTGATAACTGACCATTCTCAATAATCATATTACATGTAATTTCAACAAACGGTAAATAGTTTTCCTAACTATCACCGAGGTCTAAAATGCAAACTCTCAACTTAGCCTTTAAACTGTATAAAGAAATATTTACTGAATACTTAAGTCATTATTCACTAACCCAAATAACATCACGTCTCTTCACTAATCTCTGTAAGCCCATGAAAAATTCTCTCCAAAATTTCAATAAATCTTTACTATTTCTTTAAAATCATATCAAACCATAATAATTTGTCATCTCTAACTTCTTATCACCAAATATCACCAAAATAATTAAAACGATAGAGATTACCTGAATATTCTCTCTATGTACTATATCCAATAACATATTATTCTCAAATCAACATAATATCATCAACTTATCTTTAACATATCTTCCCGATCAAATTCCAAAATAAATCAACGGTATTATCTCATATCCTCATAATTTATAATATTCTCCAATATCAATGATCATTCCATACTAATAATCAATTTGTTCCCAAGAATAATTAAAATTCTTCCCAATAACGTCATAATACTTGTCTTCACTTATCTTTCAAAATATAACTTATCATTTACTAAATCTCGCTTAGGGTGTAAATGAACTTGCAATTCTAACCTCAATTCCCTTAGTGGTTGCATACCATATTATGCTCTTAATTCCAAATGATAAATTTTAGGCAGAGTCTCCCTTGTAATTTGGACTTATCCAACCCGTAGGTATACTTCATAACCAACAATAACAAATAACTCTACATTTGACCACAACGATTTATATATTGACAATATTTCCAACGAACTTCAATATCACAAAAAAAATATCTCAGAAAATCAATTCATCATTCCTCAACATAACAATTTCAAATTATAGTTTCCAATATCAAAATCTCACTTCCTTCAATACATTAGTTGGCTCAAAAGACTACTCATACTTATAAATATATGCTACAAATCATATTCCCAAAATTTAATCACAAGACCAAACTACATAATAAATTTCTCTCAAAATAGAGGAATAATTCACTTACTCAACACAATATCCATTTCTTAATTCTCAATAACTATGAACCAAATCTTTAAACCTCTAATTTCATAATTCTTCTCATAAAATTCTCAATAAAATCATATCACATATAATCTCAACATTTCTTCACAACTTCATAAAACTGGCTAGCTATTAGATATTCTGAAAATATTGTCTAATCCTTTCTGTTGGCTTCTGGTAAATGATGCCATGTCTAAAATCAATTATGCAAAATCCAGTTAGGGTTCATCATTTCCAAGTTCGAGGACAAAAATTATTTTTGAAATCATTCTTAAATCATATTATTCCCATTATGCTCAACACTCGTTTTCTTTCTTTTCTTTTCTTTCAAAAAATTTCCCGTTATGCTCAAACACTCATTTCTTTCTTTCTTATTCGGATACAATTCTCTTTCTCTTTCTCTTCATTCTTTCTCATAAATCAGTAAAATAAGTATCCGAAATATTGAAATAACTTTAAACATTGTAAACTTCTTTACCTCGGAGTTGGTGGAAAATGATGGCAATGGCAAAAAGTCGTCAAAACATTATTTCTATTATTTTTAGAAAAAATTATTTTCTTATTTTGTAAAAAAAAAAAAATTTTTAAGTTTACAGAAACGTAGACCCGCTCTGATACCACGCTGTAACGCCCCGAGTTCCGAGGAGCGCGGGAACGTCACTTTTCTAAATTTTTGAATAAACTTTGTTGCGGAAAAATGATTAAATATTAAATATCGCATTTATCGAATAAAAGTTTAACGATAATTCAAATGGAATAAGTATTTTCGTACAAATTTGTAAAAATGACAATTCTTGATAAAATGAAATAATCATTTCAAAGTTCACGACTTTTTTAAAAAAAATATCAATTTGTAATTTGCCGTCATTGCCCATCACTCGCCACCGTCTCCGAAATCTGCAAAAGTTATTAAAATAACGGGTTGAGCATTTCAAAATGACATACTCAGCAGACTCATCGCCAATAATTAATCTACAAGATAATTGGACAAGAAATTATGCAAATAATGTAGTGACATTCTTTTCTTATTTATAGGCATCACATAGTGAACGCAAATGAACACATTCTTTTCTTTTCTTGGCTAGCAGATAAGTTATGCCCAGCATAACATAAATTCTTTATCTCAAAAGAGATATTATTTTCTCATGCAATTAAGCATAAAATCACACAAATCCACATAACACATGCAATTATAATATAAATCAATTAGTGGGGGCGAGTCTACCTTAAATCTGTCGAGTGCAAAGTTGAGCGGGAAACGACTTAAATCCTTTAAATCTCCGTACGCCTCGTCTATCCAATAAGTTAAATTAGTCTTTAGAAATTTATAGTTTAAAAATGATAATTTACAATTTGAGGACTAAAATTGATGTTTTGAAAGTTGAGGGACTAAAATGAATACTTTGAAAATTGATGGACTAAAATGAATACTTTTTGAAACTTGGGATTTATAATTAAATGAATTAAATCGACAGAGACTAAAATAAATGGTTCATAAATCTTGTGACTAAAATAATAACTTTTGAAACTTAAGATTTAAAATATTTAAACTGCAGGGACTGTTTTAGATTATTTTAAAACTGGGGTCTGAAATGATAAGTTTTAAAACTGTAGGGACTGATTAAAATCATTTTGCAAACTTAAGGACCAAAGTGCAAATCTTGAAAATCAAAATGTTAAAAACAATTTCATACTCTCTCTTTCTCCATTCACGATCAGAGAGGTGGAAGGGAGGAGGTGCGACCGACGGCGAAATCCGGTGCTACAGCCGGCGGTATGCCGGCGCAACGTCGCCGGCAGGTAGTGGCGGACGGCGGCAAGGGATGGGGGTTGAATATTAGGGTTTCAAGTGCGATTTTGATGCGAGACAGAGTGGGAAAATCGCGACTTGGATCGTGATTTCTCCGGCGAAAAACCAGTGAATATGGTCATGAGGTCAAGGTAAAGTTCTATACTTCTTCTATTTCTGGGGTTTGGGTTTTATTTGTGGTTGATTTGGGGTGGGCTTCCGGTTATGGAGGGTTCGAAATTAGATTAGGTGATGTGGTGTTGAATTGGGGATTTTGGTTATGGCTTTGAGATTGAGGTTCTGCAGTGATGTTTGGATTGTGGTTGCAGACGGTTGGCAACAGTGGTGGTTCTTGGCCGGTTGAGTAGTGCAGATGATTACTGTGTCTGCGGTGATGGTGGTGTTGAGCAGTTGTAGTTGCAGGGGAGTTGGGCTGATGACTCGGTGTTCTATGATTGAATTGGTGATCTGCAAATTTGGTGGTGATTCGTTGAATTGCAGACAATGGAAGTTTTATTCAGATGATGGCTGCTTGATGAATTGGTTAACTGGTGGTTTAAATCTTGAAATGGAAATTGCTGGAGATGGAAATTGAAATCGATTCATTGGTGGTTGCCATTTGAATGATGGTGGTTGCGGTGGCTGGATTGGAGTTGGTGATTAGGTTGGCTGGGCAGTGGTGATGTGCAGAGAAATTCAGCTTGGGAGTCTGTTGGTGAAGGTGATGATACAGATTGGTTTGGCTTGATGGAGAGACGGCTGTTGCTTGAAAATTGGGCAGTGGCTGGTTTATTGTAGTGGCTTAGCAGATTGGTTGATGGGGATGATGATAGCAGAAATTGATTGACTGCAAATTTGGGAATTGAAAATGATATAGTGTAGGCTAGAGTGAGGGGAAAGATTGAGGGAACTGGGAAAGAATTATGGGATTGATGAGTGATCAGTTTCGGCAAGCAGGGGAATGATTTTGGGGCTGAAAATGGAAATTTGGACAGATATCTGATTGGGAGAAATTTCTGAGAATTTGGGGGATGATGATGGGAAAGAAATGTGCTGAATATGAAAATGGAAGTTGGGGAGGAAATTTTGGAATTAAAATGAACGTGAATTGGGGATTTTAAAAATAAATAAAAATTTGAGAATGAATTTAAATTGGAGATAAAATATTTTGGATTTAAAATAATTTGAATTCCAAAAATTGAAATTGAACTACGATAAATTTAAATAATTTAAATTTTAACTTAAATTGGTTAAACGAAATTGTGTTTAAAATAAGTAGGTAAAGTCGTAGCAACACGTTTTAAATAATATTTAAATAAGTCACAGAAAATTCTTGATCGCTACAAGAGGTCTTCGTCATCTTTGGGAAACTACTGTCGTGATAACCTCCAGCTATGATACTCTATTTCTCCATCTTCCTCTCAGAAAATTCCAGAAGCAAGGTGTACTCTTACCCTTCTCATCAATTCTCGCGCAATTTGGTAGAGATTTTGTTACAACTTGAAATTTATGTGATCTCATAAGATATGTGATTACTTTTGAATTAAGTGCTAATCAACTCTAAATACGATTACTCGCTTTTGTCAAAACTGGTGATTTATGTGATAAATGGAGACTATGGATTAAATTAAATCTGCAAAAATGTATCAGCAAAACATTATGGACCTGACATGAGACACGCATTTTAATTGCTAGCTCTTCTATATAAGATCTTTGTGGAAGTTGGGAAAGTCTCATAATCTGTTGATATGTTGATTTAATTGATGATATCCGTTCATAATTTTGATCTCATTATTTACATGACCTCAAGTATGATCTGATCAATAATGCATAAGTTGAGCTCAATGTGAATTGCTTGCTGAATCTGAAGTTACGAGATCTATTTTCATAATGATTCATGCTCTAGATTTTGTATAACCTGGAAATTAACTGATTTCAGCAATATATTATAAAGTGACTCACACAATGACCAATTATATAAAACATCATATTTCTATGTGATCTATTTGAAAACCAATAAAAACACTAAATATACTTTAGCATGACCTTTTTGGGTACAATCTACATTGATTAAAACGCTCCAACTGTTTTCTTCAATAGCTAATCATATTAATTGGAAAAAGGTTTGCTTTGAATCAATTAAATTCATTTTTTAACATGAGCTCGACTTATTGCTTTTCAACATAAATTAAAGATTATTACTTAACATAATCTTGATTTATTCTTTACTTAAACATATCAATATGTTCTATTACAAATGCAAGCCATAATCCCTCGCTAATCTGAGGTTAGCTTCTATGCCCTCTAGTCATCGAACAAAAATAACTGCTATAATTGCAGAAAGCCTACCAAACAATCACATTGAGAATGATTTACAAGGTCGACCACAAAGCATGACTTTACAAATTATCTCCCAAAAACACAAGGTTAAATAATATACAATATCTCATATGGCAAAGCGTTACAAATTATTTCCTCACAAATAATTTAAAATGTCTCATATGGTAAGGCGTTACAAATTATTTCCTTAAAAATAATTTACAATGTCTCATATGGCAAAGCGTTACAAATTATTTCCTTACAAATAATTTACAATGTCTCATATGGTAAGGCGTTACAAATTATTTCCTCGCAAATAATTTACAATGTCTCATATGGCAAGGCGTTACAAATTATTTTCTTGCAAATAATTTACAATGTCTCATATGGCAAGGCGTTACAAATTATTTCCTCGCAAATAATTTACAATGTCTCGTATGACAAGGCGTTACAAATTATTTCCTCATACATAAATTATAAGGTCGACCAGAATGCCCGACCTAACCAACCATTCCCTTAAAATAGTCAAATAATTTAGAAGGTCGGTCACATGGCATGACTTTATAAATTTAAATTATTTCCTAAAAAACACGAAGTCGATGACCTAACCTCTTCTTTGTGTAAATTATTTACAAGGTCGGCCTTGCTCGACCTTATAAGTTGTTTTCCATGAATTCACAAAATCAAAAGCTTGACCATTTCTTTGCATAAATCATATACAAGGTCGGTCTCCCTCGACGTTACAAATTATTTTTCATAAACTCACAAAAGGGTAGGGCTTAATCCCTCCTTTGCGCTAAAGTCCATAAGGTCGGCCATGACCGACCTATATAACTATACTTCAAATTATAATGGGTTTCTAGTTCAAAGCACGGGCTCACTGCTATATTCAACATGCCCGACCTGTCAACAATTCTTGTAAATTACACAAAATCAAGGACTTGGTCCATTCTCTGTGCGAAAATTTACAAGGTCGGCCACAATGCCTAACCTTACAAATAAATTCCTAAAAATCACAAAGTCAAGGGCTTGGCCCCTTCTTTGTAAAAATAATTTACAAGGTCGGCTATAATGACCTTTACGAATCATTTTCTCAAAAAATACGAAGGCAAGGGCTTGACCTTTCCTTTGTAAAAATAATTTACAAGGTCAGTCACAAAGCACGTCCTTCACAAGTTATTAATAACACTACCTAGCAAAATTGTTTCTTGCCTACGCTCAAGCGCTTAAAGCCTTAACCACGAGCAAGCAACTAAATACTTGCCCGCATAAGTACAATGCCATTCTCAAGCAGTCAAGTAATCAAATCACATAACGAAGTCCCCGGATCTATATAAGCCCATGTTTAACATGATCGGGCTTATTTACATTCTACATAATGCTCAGGTTTATTACATAACATAAACTCGTCCTTAGTTCTCGCTAACATATGCTCAAGCTCATTACTTAACATGGGCTTGTCTTATTATTTTAATCACATCCTACCAAAACCATGTTGTCTCATTATTTCATATCCATCTCTCCCCGAGCTCGATAAGGGATGCACTGGGGCTTATAATTAGTCCAAGTTCTGTCTTGCATGGGCAGCTGAAAAATCCTACTTCGATATGGCAACTGGAGATTATATAACCTTATCCAAATACTTCCATCAAGAGTCCAAGATCCCTACTTCTCCAAACCATCCCGATAACCTAATTCTACCTGGAATGAGCTACTTACTCTATAAATACAGGGTTTTCAACCATTGTTTGGACCTCTACCTGTGAATTAGCGAAACTCATGAGATGGGAATAAAGAAAAAACTCTCTCGGTTGTTTTCACGATTTGGTAAATGAAAGTCTTTGGCTAGAAGTGAGACCATGTTTCATAGCATGACCTTAACTTTACTTTAGCAATAATTAAATGCGATATGACACACGCCAGAGGCCGGAGCTCGACCTCTGACGCACGGGGGCTAATGATCGGTATATTTTTGGTCATTCCATTATCAGAATATTACTTTTCACCTTAAGGCCCAAGGTCATGCTTTGGGCCGGCCTTCTATCCTGCACAACATCACACTTTGGATCGACCTCTCTATGGCCCGAGGTCACCCCTTTGGGTCGATTTGTTCATAGAAGCATTGTAGTCTTATTATGGGCCAACCCTAGCTCTAAAACACGTTAATGGGCTATGTCTTTAGCCTTACATCCTAGAAAATCAAGTGATCAATACAAATTCATGACGCCCTAAAATAAGCTAGGGATTTGGAGTATAACAGGTCGGGCAAAAATACCCGGCCATGTATAGATCGGGATTGTTGTCCGGCCTCGCTAGGTTACTCTCCGTTTATTCAACATATTTGCCCGGGCTTATCCTGTCACTACATAGGTCGGTCACTCCCGACCTTATCAAAAATCTCATTGATGATAAGATATAAGATCGGCCTATCCCGGTCACATCACGCTTAGAAGCTCAACACAGATAGGACTTCAAACCTTCTTCATTAATGGGCTTCATTCATGGACCTCCTTCTTGGGCCTCCATAACAAGACGTATCTTATAAGAAAACCTCCTAAAAAAGGGGAACTCTATTCTTGTGAAGATAGAATTCTCCTTAAAAGGTAAGTTTATATCAAAAAGGCTCATTCTTCAATTAAAGAAGGTTATGGGCTTTTTTCAGCCCTATAAATACAGCTCTTTTGATTACAATATTCATTCAATATTTTTTACGTTTTTCAGTTATATATTCTCTCTATTTTCAAGAATACTAATTCTCACACCGGAAGGGCGACGGGAAGAATCCTCCTCGCCTTTTTGCAGGTTATACAAGGCGAATTCGTTCATCTTTTTCAGTGATCAAGAAGTCCCAGATCTTGCCACGTCAAGGTTAGGATTTTTTACAGCATCAATTTTCTTTATGAGTCCTTGTTTGGTGAAGATTAAAATCTCAACTCAATGTTAACAAGTAATTTCTTGGTATTTTCACTTCAACCACACATTTCATTTGATTTTTTTATCAAAATTAAATAAAAATTTAATATTAATCTACTTAAACAGGAGCTGGATGGAAACAAATCCAACCACCATGCATTATGCTGAATACGATATTTAAATCAATCAAATTAAATTATTAGGTTGTGAAGTTATGAATCACGTTGAAGAGAGGTATTTTGTCAATTGCACACGGAAGTCTAGCAAGCAGTTAAAACGTAACACTCTGTTTGGCAGCTTCACTGCCAAGGTTTTTTGTTTTTTTGGGTGTTTTTGAGGTAAAATATGTGATTGAAAATTGGAGAGAGAAAAAGTGTGTGATTAAAAAGTGATTTGAAAAAATGTACAACCTCCGTCCCAAAAAGATAGTCCTACGATTATTTTCACACGGATTAATAAATGAGATTTAGTATAGTTAGGGTAATAAATTTTACCAATGTTTTCCATTTATACCCTTTATTCATTATTTATTGTTTTAAGTTGACTCACTTTTTTTTCAACAAAAAAATTTGAAAATGCAATAGTTAAATAGTTGATGTGCATTGTACCAAGATACATTAAATAAAGGTACATGTGGAAATGAAAAATTTAATGCATGCTCAATATGAAAACAAGACTATTTTTTGGGACAGATAAAAATAGTATACATGACGATCTTTTTGGGACTGTTCGGCGCCTCACGCCGTTATTTTATTTTATTTTTTTGAATTTTTGATATTTTCTAAATAGATCTTGTTAGAAAATTTTATTACAGATAATAGTTTATCTATAATCTAAATAATCATCATGTTGGAATTATCAAGAATTAAACAACTGAAGCGGAAGCGTACCTTAATCAAACGCGATTCACGATAAACGATTCGACGGTGTTTGGATCTTCTAAATCGATACGTAGTCCTTAATTTCTCTCTGATGATGGGATGTCAGACAAGATGAACAGTACAGTAGGATTCAGGGACCATAACCGACTTTATAAACTGAATTGTCAATTAACCTAATCCGGCCCATCATGAATTAGGTAATGGCCTGGTATCTACACATAAAAGCCCATACATTATGTTAGATGCATTAAAGCCCGATATTTATTAAATCCTTATTAGATCACTTTAATTGGGCTTAACCAAATTGATAGCCTTTTATTCAACACACAATAATTCACATATAAGCCCACACGATTGATTAAAATCCTTACAATCTCCCACTTGGGCTATATGTGTAACCTTACAATTGTGTATCAATCATAACCTTATGAGTACTCAGAATTTTGCTATCATTACTGAATGCATCCCCAAACAATCCGGTCCATCAATTATATCAACATAGGATCAAAGCGGCTTTCGCTACATTAATCGTAACTAAACCTTCAATGGTCACGTATATCGACATAACTGAATGACATGGATCAAGTATGGATGTGTAGCATGGAAATTACATGTAATGTGATCTTCAACATGCCTATTTCCAACTGGTCCAACTTTAGTGAGATCTTCCTTAAACGAGTTCAGAGAAAATAAACCTGAAACCTTACAGCTGTAAATAACTTTAACTTTAAACTGTATCAAAAAAGGACAGTAAATGTGTCTAATGCACCCAAAATACAAACTCCCACTGAAACCGAATATCCTTAAGAAATACAACACCCATATGAGTAATGTACTCATGAAAGACCTTATGTTGTAATACTTTAGTAAGCGGATCCGCAATTATGGAGTTTGTCCCAATGTGCTCTTATTGACACGTGTCCACTCTGAACTGTATCCTTCACAACCAGGAACTTATGTCAATGAATTTTGACTTAGTTGAGTTCCTATTGTTACTGGAATATAAATCTGCTGAGTTATTGTCACACTATAACTTTAGTGGTCTTTCTATACCATTCAGAATACGCAGCCCAGTGACAAAATTTCGCAGCTATATTCCATAATTAGATGCCCCTAAAATTGCTACAACTGTGCTGCCAAGTGAAAGAAGCTAAAGTGTCTGTTAAACACTCCATCCGGAAATAGCTCCTCCAACCAGCAGATAAATGTAGCCTTATGTGGATCTTTTACTTTCTAGGCATCATGTAAAAATCGGAATCATTATACCATATGATCTCCAACTGATCCGATTTTCTGTATGTGAGCATGTAATCTTTTGTTCTCTTTAAATACTTTATAACCCATGTTTGGCTACTTTCCAAATGATCAATCCCAGGGTTACTTAAATATCTCCTTAGTATCCCAATAATGTATGCAATATCCGAACGCATACAAATTTGAGCATACGTCAGATTTTCTATAGCTTAACTATATGAGATCCTCTGCATTTCTTTAACTTCAAGATAACTTTTCGGGCATTAGTCGAGACTAAATTTGTCTCCCTTAGCGATAGGGCTGTCCCCTGATTTACTGTCTTGCATGTCAAACCTCTTAAGTACTTTATCGATATAGCCCTTTTGTGACAATTCAAGAATACCCCGAGAACAATCCCGGTGTATCTGAATTCCTAATACAAAAGAGACGTCACCAAGATTTTTAATCTCAAAATTTTATGTGACATGCCTATATCATTAGTGGCAAGCAATAATCAACATATAAAACCAGGAAAATATACTTACTCCCACTGAACTTGTAATACACACAACCATCAACATCATTAATCTCAAGACCAAATGAGATAATTACTTGATGAAATTTGTATTACCCTTAACGAGAAGCTGGCTTGAGCACATAAATGGATTTCTTTAATTTGCAAATCATTTGCTTTGGGTCTACTGACACAAAGTTTTCTGATTGCACCAAATAGATCGTCCCATCAATGTCGCCATTGAGAAACGCCACCTTAGTATCCATTTGATGTAACTCGAGGTCAAAATGTGCAACAACCTAACTTTCCTGAAAGAGTCTTTCATTGAAACCGAAGAGAAAGTCTCTTTATAATCAATGCCATCATTCTGTGTAAAGCCCTTAGATACAAGACGAACCTTATATCTTTCCACATTACCTTTCAAATCCCTCTTGGTTTAAAAATTCATTTAAGACCAATGGGCTTCGCACCTTCTGGTAATGGGACAAGATCCCAAACTTTATTGTCTTGCATATGCTTATACTCCTTATTTATGGTATCAATCCACTTTTGAGAGTTAGAACCCTGCATGGCCTGATGGAATTGATTGGACCATCTTCCACCATTCCATTATTTTCCTTATGTTCTTGAAAAAATACTATTTAAATTATCCGGAATAGCATTTTTCCCTTTCTCTCGTGGATTTCCTTAATGGCTTTAGTTATTGAGGTTGTTGAGTTTGTACTTCGGAAATTTACCTTATTTTGGATGAGAGGTTCTTCAATATTGTCTAATTGAGGTTCCGGATATGCTTGTTGATCAATGACATGCATAAAAACTTGCACATTGTCAAAAGCAACAATAGGAATCGAAACCGATCCTTCCTCAACTTCTTCCTTAAAGACAATATCTCTAACCTTATTTCTCCCCCCAAACTCAACTTCCTCTAAAATATTGCAGTTCCCGTTTCAAAAAATTGACTTAAGTGTGGGATCATAAAATTAATAGCCCATCGATCGCTCAGAATAACCAATAAAGTAACTGCTGACTGTTTTGGAGTCCAATTTCTTTATGTGGCCTATAAAGCCTAGCCTTAGCTGGACATCCCCAAATGTAGAAATGCTTTAGACTAGGTTTTCTTTCTGTCAAAAGCTCTTAAGGTACTTTAGCAGCAACTTTAGTTGGTAATATATACGATCTTTTCTTTAAATGTCCAGAGTTATGGCAAAAGAAACAATCCTTAATGTCTTTGTGTGGTTTCTTTTGTTCTGAACCCTTAACAAATTTATTTTCTTTATTTGTTTACTTGCCCTTATCTTTAGAGGTGTTTGCCACGTGATTTCAGTTCTGTCCTGCTTCAACTTTTCTTCCTCTTGCACACAAAATAGAATGAGCTCATTTAGAGTTCATTTCTCCCTTTGATAGTTACAACTGTCCTTAAATTGACTGAATTGTGCAAGAAGCTTGCACACTATGAAATGATCTCATTGAGAGTTTATTTCTACTTTAACAGTTATAACTAACCTTAAATTAACTATATTGCGCAGGAAGCGATATCAATACCAAATGCACGAGCAAGTCATTAGACAAGTCGAGTTTTATTTCCTTAAGTTTTGAAGCAGTATGAGACATCTACATGATGTACTCCCTTATTTTCCCATTGCCTTTATACTTTATTGAAATCAAGCTTTGCATAAGCGTGCTTGTTTCAGCCTTATCGTTTTTCGCAAAACGTTTCTTAATTTCGGCAAGGAATTCATTGGCATCATTTACCTCCTCAGATACTATGCCACTAAAGGCTTCCGGAATGCCGCACTTAAATGATCATGAGACTCACGTAATTTAAGCAATCCCACTTCTCAAAGTTCCCCATTTGATTAGATGAACTTTCATCCGTAAGAGGAGCAGGTTGCTCAATCCTTAGTACACGGTCTAGATCCATGCAGCCAACGAAAAGTTAATGTTGTTGTTTTGATCCTTGAAGTTTATTCCATAAATACAGGGATTAAATTTGATCTTGTAGATATACTACTAGCGAAATTTGAAACCGAATAGAGAACACTTAAACAAAATAGCTCACATAAATACCTTATTATGCAAATCATATTTTCAAATAATGGTAGGGCCCATCACAAGATACCTAGCACAACATCAATATTTAGTCTTTGGACAGAAATATTGACTTGTAAGTGGTACTCTTGGCGTAGTAATCAAATACTGACAGTAAGACATGTCAACCAACAAACCTTTCTTTGGACCGATTTATTGATCACACGTAAAACCAAATAACCGTCACGTATTTATCACCACAAGTTCATGTGAAACTCGGGCCAAATATTGACCTTCCTTTGGGCCGATCAATATCCGCATGAGATAACACACAAAGACCTAATTTTCCCTTAGTGTAGTGATCAAACACTGGCAATAAGACATGTTAACCAATAGACCTTTCTTTGGACCGATTTATTAGTTACACGTTAAACCAAATAATTGCCACGTGTTTATCACAACAGGTGCATGTGAAATTCGAGCCAAATATTGACCTTCCTTTGGGCCGATCAATATCCGCAATGAATGACACACACAAATACCTTCTAATATTAAAAGTTAATTAATATCCACAAGAGAGGTTGCTTTGGCAACATGTTGTTTCAACTAACTTACTTTCGAATATTATATCTCTCAAAAGATTCCGATGTACCAAGATTTGAAACTGAAATCCATTGATTTGCATCTATATTTGACTTTATGATTTGAATTATAAAATTCAAAACTTTAGAATAAAGCAATCCTTAAGTTAGGAGAGTCAATTGCAATATTCTTAAACTTTAGGTGGCCAATTATGTAAAATTTTAAGCTTGAAGGGCTTAAATTACAATTTTCATAAAACTTTATTGGCCAATTTAGAGAAATTCCAAGCATTAGGTCCCAATTTGAAAGAAAATCAAACTTTAGAGGTCCAAAATAGGAAATTCCCAATCTTTAAAGTTTGATATTTGAAGATTTTCAAACTTTAGGAGCCAATTTAGCAAATTCCCAAACTTTAGGGACTTAATTTTAAAAAAAAAAATTCAAACTTTAAGGACCAATTTTGAAAAATTCCAAACTTTAGTGACTGAATTAGAAAATTTTCAACATTTTAGGGACTGAAAATGAAAATTTTCAAACTTTAGGGGACCAAATTAGAGAATTTCGGAACTTTAGGTGCTGTATTGGAAAATTTTCAAACTTTAGGGACTGAAAATGAAAATTTTCAAACTTTAAGGGACCAAATTAGAGAATTTTCAAGCTTTAGGGACCAATTTTGAAACTTCTCAAACATTAGGGGCTGAATTAAAAAAAAATTCAAAACTTGAAGGTCCTGACTTAACTAAATTATAACTTTAGGGGCTCAATTTATAAATTTCAGAACTTTAAGGGCCAACTTAAATGGTTTTATAACTTTAGGTTTAAACATTTAATCCATAACAAAAAAAGGAGGACCGAAGGAGCAATTTACATAACTACCTAAAAATTGCAAAAGAAGTCCTTGGAGACTTCTAATTCACAACCAAGGCCCCTGCTCCAAAATCGATTACAGCAGCTAGGGTTTGAAACCCTATCCGCCGCGCCTACGCCGTCGCATCCAAATCCAGCGAACGCGGCACCATTGCCGGGGCGCAACCCCAGGCTCCGATGCGCCAGACCTGGTGCCGCTCGCCTCTGATCGCCCATAGCAGAGGAACCACTCGCACAAGTGGCGCCCGGCTGCCCTTCGCTTGGTTCCTTTCCCAGTACCGGCCACACCTTCTTCTTAATCAGAAAACTCGAGTCCAGACTTAATCAGATTGTTTCGACCAACATCAACAGGCCATATTTCATCCACAAATTCATTATACCCAACTCGATTTCTTCCAAAAATCCGAATCCAATTTCCAAAAAAAAAACGTTCAAATCCAAATCAAAGATTCCAACATCCCAACAACAAATACCACAATCCATATTCAACCATACACAAAATCGAATCCAAGCATATATCCATATCAAATTTCGAAGGTATATACATACACATGTTCACACGATTTCAATTTGCAGTTTATGTATATTTCTCAATTTCAAGGAATCAGTAGATTGGTTTTTACATATACATACGCAAAAGTTAGGGTTTTACATATATGCGTTTCAAATTTATCTGATAATTCAACACGATGTTGGCTCTGATACCACTTGTTAGAAAATTTTATTACAGATAATAGTTTATCTATAATCTAAATAATCATCATGTTGGAATTATCAAGAATTAAACAACTGAAGCGGAAGCGTACCTTAATCAAACGCGATTCACGATAAACGATTCGACGGTGTTTGGATCTTCTAAATCGATACGTAGTCCTTAATTTCTCTCTGATGATGGGATGTCAGACAAGATGAACAGTACAGTAAGATTCAGGGACCATAACCGACTTTATAAACTGAATTGTCAATTAACCTAATCCGGCCCATCATGAATTAGGTAATGGCCTGGTATCTACACATAAAAGCCCATACATTATTTTAGATGCATTAAAGCCCGATATTTATTAAATCCTTATTAGATCACTTTAATTGGGCTTAACCAAATTGATAGTCTTTTATTCAACACACAATAATTCACATATAAGCCCACACGATTGATTAAAATCCTTACAGATCAATGGTTGAAAATTGAAAAGAGAAAATATGTGTGATTAAAAAGTAATTTGAGAAATTCTATTGTGTATAAATTTGTTTATAAATCGTAATCACTGCGTGTGTTAATTTTACTAAATTCATAAAAGAAAGTACCGTAAAAGACATGCACACAATCGTAATCCATATATGATAAGGTGATTAGACCCGCCAACTTGGATGGTCACGTCTATTTATGAAATAAATTCAAACCGACAAAAAATTACACTATTTATAGATCAAAAAAACTCTAGTGACAATCGCTGACACTGTTACAATGCCAGCGGTTGGCGCTAGAGCCTATCTGATTTATAGATATCTATTTAGTCCCCTTTGTAGCGACCGAAAATTTTATTATAATCAAAGTTAAATTTATTAATATGTGTCGCTACGACTTCACCCAATTTTAATAAAAACGTGTTCGTCTAACCAATTAAATTATTTTAAGATAGAAATTTAAATTCGTTTAAATCTTTAAGTCCGATTTGCGATTTTAAAATTTTTCCGACGTTACTATTTCATTTTAAATTGAATTATTTTATCCAAATTTCCAGTATTTCAATATTATTATTTTTAACTCAATCCATACAACATGTGTAATCCCAGCCAAATGCAAAGTCATTTTCCCAAACGTCTCAACGGTGATTCCTCATTCAATAACAGATTCATCATGTATATTCTTCAATTTTCATTTTTTTTTTTCAAATTCTGAAAACGTCCCTCATCAATTCCATATTCATGAACATTGCAATCTCTCATTTACCCTCATCAATTCCATATTCATGAACATTGCAACATCTCATTTACCCTCATCAATTCCATATTCATGAACATTGCAACCTCTCATTTACCATCACAATCAAGAACATTCAGTTTCTAACTCCTTCAGCTTCCCAGAAATTGCCTATAAATCACCTTCTCAACTCACATTTTCCTTCCCCCACGATCACCTGCAGAATTTAGGTAACAATTCTCTTCGACTCAAATCAAAATTTATTTTCCAAAATTGCCCCAAAGTCCCTCACCTTTCAAAAAATGTTTTAGTTCAATCCTTTTTATTTTTAAAGTGTTAATCTGTAGCCCTATAGTTTTTAAAACTTTTCGTTTCAGCCCCATTTTTATTTCTGAAAATTTTATTTAAGTCCGAGTTCTTTAAATTTCAATTTTATTTAAAATATCCGAGTTAGTCCCCAATATTTTATTTTGTGTAAAAACACTCAAATTTATTTCAAACTTCTAAGTTAAATTTTTTTGCTAGACAACGCGAACGGAAAGTTAGAGAATTGAAGTTTTCCTTGCTCGACTCGAATTCATTAGCTTTTGAGGTAGACTCATACCTAATAATTTATTTAGCTATGATTTGCATATGAATCTGAAATTGTGTAAATCATATTTGATGTTATGGGAAAAATGATGATATGATCATGTAATTAGCCATAAGGGGTAAGATGGGCCAAGACTCTCTCGAAAATGGCTTGGAAGAAATGTTATAAGCGCTATAACTCTCATGCACATTTGCATGTTGAAAGAAGACAAGACGAGGCTATTTTTCCGCACTTATGTATTATATTTATGATGTTATGCAAAAGATATGTTTAGCATGATTACATATTTATATGCAATTTATAGAATAAATGAATTATTTTGTAATGAGTTTACTGAGTATTTCTTTGAAATACTCATCCCGTTATTAACAATTTTTGCAGACCTCGGGAGCGGGGGCGAGTGATGGACACAAGTGGTAAGCAAATAAATGTTTTATCTGAAAGTTCAACTTTATAATTTAACGTTCCTATGAATTTTTATTTTATCGATTGTTGAAAAAAAAAAAAAAAAAAAAAAAAAAACTTGAACTTATCTTGGTTGGAGGATTTTTTATAATATTTTCATGCAAAGTTTAAACATCTAGTTATATTTCCGCTAAATTTATTATTTAAAAAAAAAAAAAAAGTTTGAAAGAAAGTAGTGGCGTTCCGAGTATTTAGAGTCCGGGGCGTTACAGAAATGGTATTAGAGCAGGTCTACATTTTTGTAGACTCAAATTTTCAAAAGAGATTTTCCAAAAAATATTTTAACAATGAAAATTGCCACCACCATCCCCGCTTCTCAAACTCCGAGGTAAAGTAAGTGTATTTACACATGATGAATTATTTTGGATACATGAAATTATTTTATGAGAATTTAGAGAAGAAGAAGAGTTTGTATCAACTAGATGATATATGAGATTATTTTTATGAGAAATCAGAGAAGAAGGGTCTTGTATCCAAACCAGAAAACGAGTTTGAGCATAACTTGGAATAATTAAAGATTTTATTTTTGTCCTCGTAATTTAACTTAGAAAGATTAAAGAACTTATCCCTAATTGGACTTTGCATAATTTATTTTAGGACATGGCATCAAGTTCCAATAATGTATCTAGTTACGCAGAGATAGCCGCTAGGGACTATGACCACTTTAAACCTAGGCCTGAATGGAATATCAACCAGCATGTTGGGCAAGTGCGTTACTTACGCAATCGAGCAATGCAACACGTAAACGTGACCAACGATTTCCAGTCGAGCAATCATTTGATCTCGTCCTTTCCGGATAATACACGAGACATAGCTCGCTTGATATACATAGACACGAATACTTCCATTAACGTGGATCTTGACTACGACTCGTTCTGCGAGAGACTTGTGGCGTACTGTCCTATGTACCACAAGGACCTTTTGGGGTTCTCTCCAGATGAGGCGCAGCACCCGAGCCCGAACTTGGGCAAGGAGCTGAGTTGGTGCCCGAGAGCGATCCCGAGGAGAACCCAGAAGAGGAACCGGAAGAAGAAGAACCTGAAGAAGATCCAGAAGAAGAACCCGAGGAGGAACCAGAGGAAGTTACTGAGGAAGCACTAGGGGAAATTTTAGATGCCGAGTCGTGTGTTACCCAGTAGATCACTAGAGTTGATAGTAGAATTGGCCTTACTTTTGAGCTATGTAGCATTTCTCGCCCTACTATTTTTGTATCCTCACTTGAAGGACTCCTGAATTATGAATAAAGATGTTTCTTTTAATTTCTTATTGGTACAATTTTTGGGTTGTGAATATGGAAATATTCTCTGCCTCATTTTAAAGGAAAATGTCTAGGCGTGAAAATAGAAACCGTGTTGAACAAGCTACCCCAGAGCAAGGGTCCACAGCTCAGTCCACTGCTATTAGAGATTTACTCCAGGCTGTACAAGACATGAGACAAGCCCCAGCGCCTCCCACAGTGCCAATTATTGAGCAATTTAGAAGGTACCGTCCGCCTACTTTTGATGGCGGAAATGGCCCGCTAGCTGTGGAAGAGTGGTTGCAAACTATCGAGAAGATCTTCAGGCATATATCATGTCCTGAGGATAGGAAGATCATATGTGCTGAGTTTATGCTAGTTGGAAGAGCTGGATTTTGGTGGGAGTCCGCATCAAGAACCAGAACAGCAGATGAACAAGAGGCTTTGACGTGCGAGGAATTCAAAGATGAAATCAAGGATAAGTTCTTCCCCCAAGCCCTCCGGGACCATTAGGAGACGGAGTTCTTGCACCTGGAACAAGGAGATATGGACATAACTGAATATGAGAGAAAGTTTGAGGAGTTGTCACGATATGCTCCACATCTGGTAGAGACTGAGGCCAAAAAGGCCCATCGGTTCGAGAGAGGTTTACGTTCGGAGGTCCGAAAAATCGTGAGTGCGCATGAATTGCCCACTTATAGAGAAGTCGTGAAGAAAGCTCAAGTGGTAGCTTATGCTGGAATAAGGTTTGGCAATGAAGGAAGTCATAAAAATGCAAGGTTCCATGGTAAGAGGAAGTGGAATGGTTCGAATCAGAACCAAAACAGGAGCTATGTCCCCAACAAGAAGGCGACCTCAGGACCTGCTAAGGGTCTAGCAACTAGCAACATGTCACCTTGTCTTAAGTGTTCAAAGAGGCACAAGTGAGAGTGTCTCTTGGGCAAGGGAGTATGCTACAAGTGTGGGCAACCAGGCCATTTTGCTTTCGATTGTCGCAATGCACCCGCACAAGGCGCCGATCAAAAGAAGAATGGAGACCAGAATAAGAAAGGAAAAGCTAGGGTGTTTGCTATGGATGCCGTTGAAGATTACAACGTGATTGCAGGTATACTATCTGTTTCCAATATTCCAGTTTATGTATTGATAGACTCGGGTGCTACACATTCTTTTATCTCTAATACATGCCTTTCTAGACTGGATTTAATTGGTGAGAAAAATGGTAGTATACTTGAGGTTATTTTACCGTCGGGAGGAACTATTGAGACTGATAGGATAGTTAAGGCTGTGAAAATAGATTTTGATGGCCTAATACTTGAGGCAGATCTCAACATTATTCAGATAAGAGATTTTGATATTATCCTAGGGATGGATTGGTTAAGTATAAATCGTGCTGCTATTTTGTGTCATGAGAAGGAAGTCATGTTCCGTATGAATGGGGAAGAAGTATTCAGATTCTATGGGTCGAAAGTTAAGGCACCTCCTTGCCTTATTTCGGCTTTTCAAGCAGAAAAACTTCTAGGAAAACGAAATTGTCAGGGCTATCTAGTTAGCCTTCAAGACAAACCAATTGAGGAAATTACTTTGGAGTCAGTGCCGGTTGTATGCGATTATGGCGATGTTATTCCAGAAGACCTACCAGGCATTCCGCCTGATAGGCAAGTGGAATTTGTTATCGATCTAATGCCAGGAGCTACCCCTGTTTCCAAAGCTCCATATCGTATAGCACCAAAGGAGTTGCAAGAATTGAAGGTTCAGCTGGAGGAACTTCTTGAGAAGGGTTTCATCAGGCCAAGTGTATCCCCATGGGGTGCACCTGTGCTATTTGTTAAAAGAAGGATGGCAGTATGAGAATGTGCATCGATTATCAAGAACTCAACAAGTTGACAATAAAGAATAAGTATCCATTACCCAGGATCGAAGACTTATTCAATCAGCTAAAAGGTGCTGCAAGTTTTTCGAAAATGGACTTAAGATCCGGCTACCATCAACTGAAGATCAAGCCGTCAGATGTGCCAAAGACAGAACTCAGAACACGATATGGACATTACGAATTTGCAGTGATTCCATTCGGTCTCACTAACGCTCCTGCAGTATTCATGGACTTGATGAATCGGGTTTTTCATCAGTATCTGGATAAATTTATCATCGTGTTTATCGTTGATATTTTAGTCTACTCCAAGAATTCCGAACAGCATAGGGAACATCTGAAGATCGTATTGGAGACACTGAGAGGGGAGAAGTTGTATGCCAAATTCAAGAAGTGTGAATTTTGGCTAGAACAGATAGGTTTTCTGGGTCACATTGTCACTGTCAAAGGTATTGAAGTTGATCCATCTAAGGTCGAGACAGTGACTAATTGGGCTAGGCCGAAAAATGCTAGTGATGTAAGAAGTTTTCTAGGATTGGCGGGATATTATCGGCGATTCATATAAGGTTTCTCTAAAATAGTGGGGCCCACGACTCAGTTAACGCGGAAAGGTGTCAAATTTCAATGGACTGAGCAGTGTGAGCGAAGTTTCCAAGAACTGAAGAATAGACTGGTTTCAGCACCCGTATTGACGGTACCCGATGGGACTGATGGTTTTGTTATTTATAGCGATGCCTCAAAACATGGATTGTGATGTGTTCTAATGCAAAAGGGTAAGGTCGTTTCCTATGCTTGGAGGAAATTAAAGCCCTATGAACAAAATTATCCGACGCATGATCTTGAGCTAGCAGCAATAGTTCATGCCTTGAAGATTTGGCGACACTATCTACACGGGAGTAAATGCGAGATTTACACTGATCACAAGAGCCTCAAATATTTCTTCACTCAGAAGGAGTTGAATATGAGGCAACGCAAATGGCTTGAGTTGGTTAAGGATTACGACTGCACCTTTACCATCCTGGTAAAGCCAATAAGGTTGCAGATGCTTTAAGCATAAAGGAATTTGGACAGTTGTCAGCTTTGGGAACAATGCAAGATCAATTAATTCTAGATTTTCAAAATATGAGGATTGAAGTGCGAGCCCCATCAATCTAAAGTTCTAGTAAATTGGCAAACTTGACTGTTAAGCCAGATTTAAGAGAGCGAATTGTGACAGCTCAGAAGGGTGATAAATTCTTAGAAAAGATTAGATCCGAAGTTGGAACGGATAAGAGAATGGGTTTCGAGATTGCACCTGATAAAGCACTTATGTTCAAGGGTCGTCTCTGTGTGCCGAAAGACGATCACATCAGAAATGAAATCATGAAGGAAGCCCATTCAACGCCGTATGCAGCTCATCCAGGAGGGACAAAGATGTATCGTGATTTACGAGAAATATTCTGGTGGAGGAATATGAAAGGTAGCATTGCAAAGTTCGTCTCGCGATGCATGGTCTGTCAACAAGTTAAGGCTGAACATCAGAGACCATCAGGATTGTTAAATCCCTTGGATATACCAGAATGGAAGTGGGAGAAAATCACCATGGACTTTGTAACAGGATTACTGAGATCATCGAGATGACATGATGCAATATGGGTTATTGTGGACCGACTTACAAAGTCAGCTCACTTTCTTCCAGTTTGAATGACTCTCAATGTAGACCAATTGTCACAAATATATGTCAGAGAAATTGTTCGACTTCATGGAGTTCCAGTATCCGTAGTTTCAGATAGAGATCCGAGATTTACCTCGAGATTTTAGAAGAGCTTACAAATGGTTATGGGTACTAAATTAAATTTTAGTATGGCCTATCATCCCCAGACTGACGGACAGTCTGAGCGCACTATTCAGATTTTGGATGATATGATTAGAGCTTGTGTCTTAGACCTAAGCGGTAATTGGGAGACTCACTTGCCATTCGTAGAGTTTGCCTACAACAACAGTTTCCAATCTACCATTGGCATGGCCCCATATGAAGCACTATATGGACGAAAATTCCGATCACCAATGTATTGGGATGAAGTTGGTGAGAGGAAGATATTAGGTCCAGAATTTATTGAAAAGACGGTAGCGGCCATTGAGAAGATAAGACTAAGGATTAAAGCTGCTCAGGTTAGACAAAAGAGCTATGCTGATAAGAGGAGGAAAGACTTGAAATTTCAAGTTGGAGAAAAAGTATTTTTGAAAGTGGCTCCGATGAAGGGGACTTTTCGTTTTGGTAAAAGAGGAAAATTAAAACCTCGATATATTGGACCATTCGAAATCTTGGAACAAGTTGGAAACGTAGCTTACCGTTTGGCTCTGCCGCCAGGACTTGCGGTTGTACATAATGTTTTTCACGTTTCCCTATTAAGGAAGTATGTGCATGACCCTAGCCACGTGGTGAACTTTCAATCCATTGCGATTCAGAAGAATCTATCATATGAGAAAGCACATGTGGCAATAATTGACAGGAAGGTCCATGTCCTAAGAAATAAGGAGATTCCCTTAGTCAAAGTCCACTGGAGTAAACACGGTAGTGATGAGTGTTCCTGGAAAAGGAAGGAGAAATTCTTGCAAAATACCCAGACATAGTAGACCAAGTAAGTTTAATTTCGAGGACGAAATTATTTTAAGGGGGGAAGGTTGTAGCGACCGGAAATTTTATTATAATCAAAGTTCAATTTATTAATATGTGTCGCTACGACTTCACCCAATTTTAATAAAAACGTGTTCGTCTAACCAATTAAATTATTTTAAGATAGAAATTTAAATTCGTTTAAATCTTTAAGACCGATTTGCGATTTTAAAATTTGTCAGACGTTACTATTTCATTTTAAATCGAATTATTTTATCCAATTTTCCTGTATTTCGATATTATTATTTTTAACTCAATCCATACAACATGTGTAATCCCAGCCAAATGCAAAGTCATTTTCCCAAACGTCTCAACAATGATTCCTCATTCAATGACATCATATACAGTCTTCAATTTTCATTTTTTTTCAAATTCTGGAAACGTCACTCATCAATTCCATATTCATGAACATTGCAACCTTTCATTTACCCTCATCAATTCCATATTCATGAACATTGCAACCTCTCATTTACACTCATCAATTTCATATTCATGAACATTGCAACCTCTCATTTACCCTCATCAATTCCATATTCATGAACATTGCAACCTCTAATTTACCCTCATCAATTCCATATTCATGAACATTGCAACCTCTCATTTACCATCACAATCAAGAACATTCAGTTTCTAACTCCTTCAGCTTCCCAGAAATTGCCTATAAAACACCTTCTCAATTCACATTTTCCTTCCCCCACGATCACCTACAGAATTTAGGTAACAATTCTCTTCGACTCAAATCAAAATTTAATTTCCAAAATTTCCCCTGAGTCCCTCACCTTTCAAAAAATGTTTTAGTTCAATCCTTTTTATTTTTAAAGTATTAATCTTTAGCCTATAGTTTTTAAAACTTTTCGTTTCAGCCCCATTTTTATTTCTGAAAATTTTATTTAAGTCCCAGTTCTTTAAATTTCAATTTTATTTAAAATATCCGAGTTAGTCCCCAATATTTTATTTTGTGTAAAAACACTCAAATTTATTTCAAACTTCTAAGTTAAATTTATTTTTTTTGGCTAGAAAACGCGAACAGAAAGTTAGAGAATTGAAGTTTCCCTTGCTCGACTCGAATTCATTAGCTTTTGAGGTAGACTCATACCTAATAATTTATTTAGCTATGATTTGCATATGAATCTGAAATTGTGTAAATCATATTTGATGTTATGGGAAAAATGATGATATGATCATGTAATTAGCCATAAGGGGTAAGATGGGCCAAGACTCTCCCGAAAATGGCTTGGAAGAAATGTTATAAGCGCTATAACTCTCATGCACATTTGCATGTTGAAAGAAGACAAGACGATGCTATTTTTCCGCACTTATGTGTCATATTTATGATGTTATGCAAAAGATATGTTTAGCATGATTACATGTTTATGTGCAATTTATAGAATAAATAAATTATTTTGTAATGAGTTTACTGAGTATTTCTTTGAAATACTCATCATGTTATTAACAATTTTTGCAGACCTCGGGAGCGGTGGCGAGTGATGGACACAAGTGGTAAGCAAATAAATGTTTTATCTGAAAGTTCAATTTTATAATTTAACGTTCCTATGAATTTTTATTTTATCGATTGTTGAAAAAAAAAAAAAAAAAAAAAAACTTGAACTTATCTTGGTTGGAGGATTTTTATAATATTTTCATGCAAAGTTTAAATATCTAGCTATTTTTCCGCTAAATTTATTATTTAAAAAAAATGAGTTTGAAAGAAAGAAGTGGCGTTCCGAGTATTTAGAGCTCGGGGCGTTACACTCTTGATGTTGATCATATTGATTTTAAAGAGTCTATTTGAATATATAATCTATATACTATACTTACTGTAAATAAATGGAGAATAGTGAATTAGTGTGAATGTTAAGTGGATTCCTGTGAATGCATTTATTGCCTTGTGTGTGTGTGTATATATATAATATAAGTACTAATATTATTTTATGGTAAATATTAAACAATGTTTCATTTTTTCTAAAATAATTTTTAATTTTAATAATTGTACAAAGATTATGTGATATATAATAATTTCAATATTTTTCAACTGTCGTATATTTGATCAGTTAAAATCAAATACATATTTATAGTTTATTGTGATTTTTAAACGAAAATTGAGAAAAACTTAAATATGTGAGGCAAATACAAATATTATAATAAATATATTTACATCTTAAACAAGTATAAATATTTGTACTCATAATATTACATCTAACATGGTATACAATTAAAAAACTACAGAATATGCATTTATCCTTCAATGAAGTTTTTGATAATTTGGATTATTTATATTGTTTTTAAATTTTAATAATTGTTTTAATAAAAAATTATTTTTGTATTTTTTGTATTTGTATTGATTATGTATAATCATTAAATTTTATGAATGTTTATCAATATTGCGGATAACGATTTCATAGTAATTAATTAATATGATGTTATTTTTATTTGTATATTTTGGTTATAATTATTATTATTTTTATTGTTAACGTTAATATTGAATGAGTTCAATCAATATTTTTAGTTATCAGTATTAAAATTATTATTTAATTATTGATTTTTTATTTATTTGTTGTTCTTAATATTATAAATCATATGTGTAACTATCAATAATTAAATTGTGTTTTAATTATTAATGGTCAAATAATTTTTTATCTTCAATATTACAAATTATATTTTCTAAAATATATATTATATATATTATTATTAAATATCTTAATAAATTAAGCCTCTGTTCAAAAACTATATTTTTGTTTCGAGATAAAATATGTGGTTGAAAATAGTTTTGAAAAAATATGTGATTAAAAAGTGGGTTAAAAAATGTGCTGCTTATAAATAATTTATATAAAAAGTTATTAAACGAAGGTTAATATTGAAAAGTTAATACTTTGATTTTTTTAGTTAATAATATTAATAGAATGATTAATATTTTTTAATCATTCTTAATTTTAATAAAAAAAATTAATATTATAGGATATAATTTTCGATATAATTTCGTAATCTTCAACTTTACTCGATTGTCGTATCATGATAATCACTAAATTCTCAAAATTATTATTTTGACTACTTATTTTTGTAAATAAGGTTTTATTGGTTAAAATCAAATATTTTGACTATTTCTTTTTTAATTATTGTGATTGATGTATTTGAATGAAAATTAATAAGTACGTTAAATACAAGAGGTAAATGTAAAAGTTATGAGAAATATGCTAATACCTTTCACATGCATCAATATTCGTGCACATAATATTATATCAAATATGATATACCATTAAAAAGCTACTAAATCTACATTTTCAATGAAGTTATTAATCTATTATTATATATTAAACTTGTTGAGCTTGTGTGGGTCCCAATTCATATTTTCCCGCCTAAACTCATATCTAATTGTGTGCCTACACTAAAACTATATATATTTAGTAATAATAAATAACAATGAATGCAATTCCTAGATAACAACTAATGCAATTCCATGCGAGACTCAAATCTTGGTGTACTCTACAACTGTTAATTATTATACTTATTGACTTATTGACTTCTACCTAAGTTTATTTTTATAAATAAAAAATTATACTTTGATTATTTATACTATGAAAAATTACTAACAAAAAAATATTTTTAATTCTAATTCTAATAACTTCAAATCACGTTTTGTATTATGAAAAAATAAAAATTAAAAGACGTTTTTCATTTATTATAATACAATTAAAATTCTTTGTAGATTTCAATGTTAATTAATCTTGCAAAAACTGATTTTTTAAATGCTTTTTTAGTGTGCTTACTAAATATATTTCGTAACAAATATTACAGTTTCAATTGAAACTAACCATACAGAGTTTAAATGGACCATCAAAATTTTAAATAATTAGATGTTTGATTTTGCAAATTTATTCAAATATCAAATAAATTTAAACAAAACAAAAAATTATAATTATAATTCTAATAACTTCAATTCACGTTTTGAAAATCTTTGTATTTTTCGATGTTAATTAATTTGCAAAAACTGAATATTTTTAAATGCTTTTTTTGTTTTTGTTTTTAATTTATAATACCTAAGCAAGTCTTACTATGAAAAATTACTAACAAAAAATTGTTTTTAATCTATATCTATATCTATATTCTATATAATATATAAAAGCAGCTCAGTTCTGGTGGGAAAACTCAACTTTTATTGTATTCACACTCCAAAATCAGATTTTATTGTGTTCACACTGTTACTTCCACTTAAGTATTTTTATGGAGAATTTTTTTTTTTTTTTTTTTTTTTTTGCTTATTTGTATTTGGTTATTTGTGTTTAAACCTTTATTTTCAAAAAATTATTCTGATCTTTTAATGTTTTAAATCTTCAGAATAAGTATTTGCGTTCAGTCATACAAATTTAATGTAAAATTTTCTTCAAAATTATATTGAAGTTGTATTACGCATCTAATACTAAATAAACCTTATCGTATAAAACTTTTTATAAATAATCTTATTTTTTTATTTAGTTAGTACATCTAAAATTTCAAGCTCATTTGTATTGCGTTCTATTAAATTAATTAAATTAATTAGTATTTTTATAGAAAGTTATACTTAATACGTAAATTAACTTTTACAATAATTGTGATATTTTATTGATCTAAATCTTATGGATGAATAATGTCGTTCGGTCATACAAATCTAATGTCTAATTTTCATTTTCATTTACATTTATATTTGAATATTTAATCAAATTGTATTAAATTTTGTTATAAATAATCATACTTCTAAGTTCTTTGTTACATATACATAATAACATTCTTTTCTATATCAGATTATTTATTAAAATAATTTTATTTACAATTACATTTAATTACTAATTAATTTTTTATTCCAGAAAGTCTCAGATCACATTTTTTAACATTATCGATTAACAAATTTATTTATATTGCTTTGAAATTATATAGTTATTAATGGTTTTTGTCGTAACTGTTAAGTCTAGATTTAAAACATAATTAACTATGATCTGATATTAATTGTTATATTTTAATTTAATATTTATGATTTTGCAAATTTCTACAACAATAAGTAAATTGTCTCACAATTAACTTAACTGAAAATTGAGATGATCAATGTTATATTATAATTTCCATCAGAAAACAATTACGTTGTATAAATATTGAAAAAACCTATAATCTCATGAATTTGATGCATCTTTGTCAATCTCACAATTTTAGTTTTTTTATTTTTTATTTTTTTATGATTATTGAATTCTTTTTTTATACGTGTTATTTTTCATTGTCAATGGTCAAAACAATAAATATTATCTTTTATACGTATGATCTATATTATTAATTGTTTTATCTATTGTTCGATTGTTCATAGTGCATGGATATTGGAGATCCTACATTTAAGTGTTTATTTTTCAAGGCAAATTTTTTGGTGCGAGGAGACAGTAGATAAGCGTTATAAAACATGTCGTAATTCGAAGTTCTCACTTTGTTGTGGGGTGAACACGGTTTGGTTTGGGCGATTTGTAGTAATATTTTAAACCAAACCATTTAAAACGGTGTGGAATTTTTTCAAACCAAACCAAACCATTTCATTTTCTAAACAAAGCCAAATCACACTATTTTTTTGCGATTTGATGCGGTTTGAAACCGCGGATTGCCAACGAATGAATTAGTATATTTCAAAACGAGCTCAAAGATACATATTCGTCTAAAATTTTGAGTTGAAACTAGCTCAAGAATAGTATTAAGTTTCTAATTGAATGCTATATTGTGAATCAATTCGTGTTGACAAACAAACTGTAATTAGCTCTTATATTAAAAATTTTATTTTAAGAAAATATCTTGGATGATGATTATGAATTGTAGGAGCAAGAATTATTTCTAAATGGTTGTGGATTTGAACAAATTAATATTTGATTCCTTAATTTTGATTTGTTAACAATAAAAAGTGTGTTGCATTTTTATTTTTAATTGAGCGTTTGCCTTTATTTTTATTTTAGTTTTTTTTAAAAAAAAAAATTGGCGGGTTGGCTATTTGAAACCGCGATTTGGACAATTGAAACATAAACCAAATCATTTAAGGCGGTTTGAAATTTTTCCAAACCGAACCAAACCAAGCTATTTGTTGCGGTTTAGTTCGATTTCGTGGTTTATTTGTTCACCCATACTTTGTTGTATGCAAGAGAAAGTAAATATTCATTTTATGTAAGATCGTCATCTTATTTTGAAAGATTTATTATATGAAAGGGACGACATGATTAAGAATTTCGTTGAGAACATTCGGACATATAATATGATGTTTTCGTTCATTTCTATGGGGAAATAGATAATGGGCTAAATGATGGTAGAGGGCATCCCATCTTCAGATTACAAGGTCAAAATTGTCCTAAGATTGGGAGTTTGTTGCCTGATGACAGTTCAATTTTGCAATTTGCTCGCTTTACATTGTTGACAATGTGAATGAGGTTGAAAGCAGAAAAGGGTTGTGGAGTACATATTTTGTATTTATTGTTTTTATATTTATATTGTTTACGAATAATTTTGTTGTAATAGTCTAAAATTTAATTTATATCTTTTAATGTCCCCCAGTAGGAGTGAATCATGCGATTCAATGTTGCATGATTGTATAGTTTCTAATTTGAAGGATATGCTAGACAAATACAACAAATTGTTATGGGAGTTTAGGTAGGTTTGAGAAATGATGATTGGGGAAAATACTTCAAATGTAAGACTTATACTTATTGGTTGGTGGACGATCAATAATAACCAATATGATTTTTCTATTGACGATGAAATTGCCGAATTGATTGTCGGTGGATTTTGATACACGACTTGAACACTTGGATATCATTATTGTGTCACATGGTGGACCGTTACAGCGGATAAGTGAAGGACACAAGTTCTTTTTGAGAAATATTAATCATACACATGGATTATGCAATGGAACAATATTGATAGTTACAAAATTTGGCGACCATGTTCTAGAAGATCAAATTCTTTATGTCATCAATACAGGACACAAGTTCTTTATTCCAATGATATTATTGAGCATTTTTTATTCTAGGATACCTACTAAATTTCAAAGAAGACAATTTTCATTGATGATGTCTTATACCATGACTATCAATAAGAGTTATGGACAATCATTCTCGCATGTGGGACTTCTTCTTAAACGGCTGGTGTTTATACATGAACAACTTCATGTTGCGATTTCTAAGGTGACAAATCGTTTTGGATTAAAGATGTTGATTTGTAGTAAGAATAGAAGACCAACAAAATCAACAAATAATGTTGTGTACAAAGAAGTATTCTAGAATTTGTAGTCATATGAAACCAATAAATGATTATTTTATCTCTTACTTGTGAAATTTATTTATTCTATCTAAAGGATTCATCTAATTTCACATTGAATTATATTTATCCAGACGTTTCTTCCCGTGCATCGCACGGGTGATTCACTAGTAATTCATAAAAATTATTGAGAGCAATAATAATTTATTATTTAAATATATAAATTAGTGTTTACTATTCAAAGAAATTTTTAATAATTTGAATTACTTATATTAATTTTTAAATTCTAATAATTATTTTAATCGATAATTCCTTTTTATGCATTTATACATGCGTTGATTATGTATAAGTACTAAAATTTTACGAATACTTATTGAAATCGATATTAAGGGTAATAACTTTTGTACATCGCACAGGTGAAATACTAGTTTTTTAAATAATGATTTAGGAAAATGTGTACTTAAAAAGTAGAGAATCTTTTATGAGGTTATATATAATATTATTTTATTGATAAAAATGTGGTTGAAAAATTGATTGAATTGCCATGAATGCTTTGTGGAGCATATCTCTGATTGTATATAAGCTAGTCTTGTGGGTCCTCGGTGGAGTCAGGGATCTCTCCAGATGCTTTATCTTGGTATTTTCGCCAAGGGAGATTTTTCTTTTTGGGGGGGACAAACATGGGCTTAATTATCATCTGGAACTATAAATAGAGGGAAGCTAATGGACAGACTTGCACACACCATACGTGAGATATTGCCAAAAGTTAAAAGAGAGATGAATTTCGTCAATGACATGAATAATGCATTTAACATTGCAACAAGTTCAGTTGAAGGTGTCACAAACTTGTTGCCTGATCCACAAGAGAAGGGTGGTTACATTTTTTTCCCTAATTTTGTACTTGCATTCACGAATCCATTCGAGTCTTAGTGTAATTTGTAGCACTAGTTCAAGTTGTGTTTGTTGGCTTCCTTATTTACGTGGTTAATATTTATTAAATTTGGAATTTGAATTTGAATTTGAATTTTACTTTATTTTATATTTTTTTTAGGAGTTGGACATTGGTCCTATTGAAAGGCCATTTGTTGCTATTGTGGATTACAGACGAGTCTACAATGAGTATGCAAAGATAGAATCGGATAAGTGTGATACTTTGATTTTGAAAGGAGAAATGATATTTGCGTTCTACGAGGCACAAGGCCTTTCAGTGGGATCGTCCCCCGTGGATGAAGAGGGCGTAAATCTGGCCAAATCAATTCTTGACATGGATAAGTTGAAAGGAGGAAAGATCTTGTTACCAAAAGTCGTAGTTGTGGTCGACAAGCTTACTTATTACGGAAAGAACAAGGTGGTGGCTGCGTCAGAAATCCCGGATGGTTGGACAGGCGTCGACATTGGACCTGAATCAGTCCATATGTTCAACAATGCTCTGGACGGTGCAAAAACTGTTATTTGGGAACCTGAAAGAACACACGACTTTGGGAAGTTTAGCCGAGCATCGGAGAGGTACCAAATTTCCTATACCGAACTTTAAAATTTATAATTATCAATTTCTCGGTCGAAGAAAGTACATAAAACTCGTTATTATGATAATTAATTGTGAACAAAAATAGAATTTGAGCTTTAAGTTTTTATTCATTGAAACTAGTGTTTCACCCTTGCGATGCACTACTTCATATCGAAACATATAATTGCGATTTCAATATTTTCTTATTTTTTTTTAATTATATTTCAAACATTTATATAATGAAATAGATATGAAAATAATAAAATGATACTTTAACCATTTAATTTAAAAAATAATTGTTGCTAAAAATTGAAGTAAAATAATTCTAAAAATATACATTCAATTGTTGCTACAAAAATTACTTTAACCATTTAATTTAAAAAATAAATAATAAAAAATATTTAAAAACCTAAAAAATTTAATAAAACCTGAGTAAATATAGTAGTTTTTCAAATATAATTCAAATGTAAACTTAAATAGTCAAACATGTATTAATCAAATAGTTAACCATATTGTAATCAAATATTTATAAATTAACGAAATAAATATTAATCAAATAGTTAACAACATTGTATTAACACCATGTGTTCATACTTAACCACTAAGCCCTTGTTTGAGCCCCATTATTTCTCATTTTTTTTAACAAGTTTTTTCTACAGTAATCAATCTCAACCATCCAAAAAAGTCAATCCCACAATTTTTACTTTTCAAACCACTTTTCAACAATTAAATTTTCAAAATCCAAATTTTAAATTGAAATAATGGGGCTCAAACAAGGGCTAAATATTAACAAAAAAATTAATCATATTGTAGTCAAATATTTACTAACCAAATTATTAAAATTAAAAATTATATAATAATATAATCTTTGCACAATTATTAAAATTAAAAAATATTAAAAAAATATAAAATAACATAAAGATTTAATCATTACATAATAAGTTTGAAAATAATTTTTGTTTGTACTTACAAAAAAAAGGAAAAATAATTTTAAAAATATACATTCAATTGTTGCTACAAAAATTACTTTAATTATTTAATTTAAAAAATAAATAATAAAGAATATTTAAAAACGTAAAAAATTTAATAAACCTGGGTAAAATATAATAGTTGTTCGAATATAATACAAATGTAAACTTAAATAGTTAAACACGCGTTAATCAAATAGTTAACCATATTGAAATCAAATATTTATTAATTAACGAAATAAATATTAATCAAATAATTAACAGCATTATATTAACACCATGTGTTCATACTGAACCACTAAATATTAACAAAAAAATTAATCATATTGTAGTCAAATATTTACTAACCAAATTATTAAAATTAAAAATTATATAATAATATAATCTTTGCACAATTATTAAAATTAAAAAATATTAAAAAATATAAAATAACATAAAGATTTAATTATTACATAATAAGTTTGAAAATAATTTTTGTTTTTACTTACAAAAAAAAAGGAAAAATAATTTTAAAAATATACATTCAATTGTTGCTACAAAATTACTTTAATTATTTAATTTAAAAAAATAAATAATAAAGAATATTTAAAAACGTAAAAAATTTAATAAACCTGGGTAAAATATAGTAGTTGTTCGAATATAATACAAATGTAAACTTAAATTGTTAAACACGCATTAATCAAATAGTTAACCATATTGAAATCAAATATTTATTAATTAACGAAATAAATATTAATCAAATAATTAACAGCATTATATTAACACCATGTGTTCATACTGAACCACTAAATATTAACCAAACAATTAATCATATTGTAATCAAATATTTATTAACCAAATTATTAAAATTAAAAGTTATTACATCATATAATCTTTGCACAATTATTAAAATTAAAAAATATTAAAAAAATATTAAACATTGTTTTGTATTTACCATAAAAAAATTTTAGTACTTATATATATATATATATATAATAAGTCAATAAATGCATTCATATCTATCCAAATTTTACATTCACACTAATCCACTTTACATTTAGACTAATACATTATTCTCCCTTTATGTATAATAAGTAGTATAGAAGTATAGATTAGCTTGAGAAAAAGGATTACAAACTTGTGCTATATAGAGAGAGAACTCAAGCTAGAAGAACCTAGAAGGAGTTAGACGAAAACTAGAAGAAAAGGAAAACAACCTAATCAATTCTGATATAAGTGCATAAGTAAATCTAACAAATTGAAAATTGAACTAGAAAAAGAAGCGGGAATGAAATTGATTCGGGCACATACTAGTGCTTTCTAGTTCAACTGAAATCGTCCAATGGACGATATTGTAAGGATTTTAATCAATCGTGTGGACTTATATGTGAATTATTGTGTATTGAATAAAAGGCTATCAATTTTGGTTAAGTCCATTTAAAGTGATCTAATAAGGATTTGGTATATTGGGCTTTAATGCATCTAATTAATTTATGGGCTTTTATGTGTAGATACCAGGTCATTACCTAATTCATGATGGGTCGGATTAGGTTAACTGGCAATATAGTATATAAAGTCGGTTATGGTCCCTGAATCCTACGTACTGTTCATCTTGTCTGACATCTCATCATCAGAGAGAAAATAAGGACTACGTATCGATTTAGAAGATCCGACCGCCGAATTGTTTATCGTGAATCAAGTTTGATTAAGGTACGCTTCCGCTTCAATTATTTAATTCTTGATAATTCAGCATGATGATTTATTTTGGATCATAGATAAATAATTATCTGAAATAAATTTTCTAACAAGTGGTATCAGAGTCAATCATCACGTTGGATTATCAGTTCATTTATTCGTGCATAAGAATTAATTCTTATACACACTGTCATGTATATATTCAGAAAAATTATGAATGAATTCAGACTCTAAAATTTGGTTTTTAAACCCGTGCATATATGTCTACAAAGAATTCAGACGGTAAAAAAGCATATGTATATCGTTTGAATATGGGTTCATTTTCATATGTATATACATGCTGAATTTGGCATAATAAAATATGGATTTTGTTTTCATCCAGCCGGTTGTTATCTGTGTATGTATATGTTAAGTTATGGATTCAGTTTAAACATTTGGAAATCTGTATGTATATGCCTCCAAAATCAGTTTCGAAATTTTTTTTTTTTTTTTTTTGGATTCACTGAAATTTGGGATTGTGGGTTTGGTTCTTGCATATATATGAATTCGAATTTTTGGATTAAAATCTGGACTGCACATATGGTTGTAACGCATGAAATATGGTTTGGGGTGGTTGAAATCAATCTGGTTATGGGACTGTGTATTGTGGTATTGATTTTGTGGATGAATAATGGTGGTCTGGAGGAGCCACAGCCGTAGCCCTCACAGTGGTACGCGGGCTCTATCAGTGCGAGCAGGGGCGGCACTGGTTGCGTGCGGCACTACAGGCGAGTAGCGCCGCGCAGGCGCTGCTTCACTGTGCGCTGCAGGTTGCAGCGTCCGGAATGGCGCTGCGGTGTTGGGAGTCGCCGGGGGTGCGCCGTGTTCTCTCGATTGACAGGTGGCGGCGACGGAAACTAAGGTTTGCAAACCCTAGGATCTGCGAAATCAGTGTTTGGGGAAGGGACTTGGGCTGGAAATTTGAAGTTCTGTGGGGCTTTTCTGCAATTACGAAATTTGGCTTTATTTAATATTAGGTCCTCCTAGTTTGTTTTAAATATTATTTAAAACCCTAAGATTATAAAATCTTTTAAGTTTGCCCTTCAGACTTCTGAATTTACAAAACCAGCCCCTACAGTTTATAAAACCATTTAAGTTGGCCCTTAAAGTTGTGAAATTTATAAATTGAGCCCCAAAAGTTATAATTTAATTAAGTCAGGACCCTTCAAGTTATGGAATTTTATGATTCAGTCCCTGAAATTTGAAAATTTTCCAATCCAGCCCCTAATGTTTGAGAATTTTCAAAATTGGTCCCTAAAGCTTGAAAATTCTCTAATTTGGTGTCTTAAAGTTTGAAAATTTTCATTTTCAGTCCCTAAAATTTGAAAATTTTTTAATACAGCACCTAAAGTTCTGAAATTCTTTAATTTGGTCCCTAAAGTTTGAAAATTTTCTAATTCAGTTACTAAAGTTTGGAAATTTTCAAAATTGGTCCTTAAAGTTTGATTTTTTTAAAAAATTAAGTCCCTAAAGTTTGGGAATTTGCTCAATTGGCTCCTAAAGTTTGAAAATTTTCAAAATCAACCTTTAAAGATTGAAAATTTCCTATTTTGGTCCTCTAAAGTTTGTTTTTCTTACAAATTAGGACCTAAAGTTTGGAATTTCTCTAAATGGCCAATGAAGTTTTGGGAAAATTGTAATTTAAGCCCTTCAAGCTTAAAATTTTACATAAGTGGCCACATAAAGTTTAAGAATATTGCAATTGACTTTCTCAACTTAAGGATTGCTTTATTCTAAAGTTTTGAATTCTATAATTCAAATCCTAAAGTCAAATATATATGCAAATCAGTGGATTTCAATTTCATATCTTGGTACATCGGAATCTTTTGAGAGATATAATATTCGAAAATAAGTTAGTTGAAGCAATATGTTGCCAAAGCAACCTCTCTTGTGGATATTAATTAACTTTGAATATTAGAAGGTATTTGTGTGTGTTATTCATTGCGGATATTGATCGGCCCAAAGGAAGGTCAATATTTGGCTCGAATTTCACATGCACCTGTGGTAATAAACACGTGGCAATTATTTGGTTTAACGTGTGACCAATAAATCGGTCCAAAGAAAGGTTTATTGGTTAACATGTCTTATTGCCAGTGTTTGATCACTGCACTAAGGGAAAATTAGGTGTTTGTGTGTTATTTCATGCGGATATTGATCGGCCCAAAGGAAGATCAATATTTGGCCCGAATTTCACATGAACTTGTGGTGATAAATACGTGACGGTTATTTGGTTTTACGTGTGATCAATAAATCGGTCCAAAGAAACGTTTGTTGGTTGACATGTCTTACTGTCAGTATTTGATTACTACACCAAGAGTACCACTTACAAGTCAATATTTCTGTCCAAAGACTAAATATTGATGTTGTGCTAGGTATCTTGTGATGGGCCCTACCATTATTTGAAAGTATGATTTGCATAATAAGGTACTTATGTGAGCTATTTTGTTTGAGTGTTCTCTATCAGTTTCAAATTCTGCTAGTAGTATATCTACAAGCTCAAATTCAATCCCTGTGTTTATGGAACAAACTTCAAGGATCAAAACAAGAACATTAACTTTTCGTTGGCTGCATGGATCTAGATCGTGTACTAATGATTGAGCAACCTGCTCCTCTTACGAATGAAAGTTCATCTAATCAAATGAGGAACTTTGAGAAGTGGGATTGCTTAAATTACGTGAGTCTCATGATCATTAAGTGCGGCATTCCGGAAGCCTTTAGTGGCAAAGTATCTGAGGAGGTAAATGATGCCAATGAATTCCTTGCCGAAATTAAGAAACGTTTTGTGAAAAACGATAAGGCTGAAACAAGCACGCTTATGCAAAGCTTGATTTCAATAAAGTATAAAGGCAATGGGAAAATAAGGGAGTACATCGTGTAGATATCTCACACTGCTTCAAAACTTAAGGAACTAAAACTCGACTTGTCTAATGACTTGCTCGTGCATTTGGTATTGATATCGCTTCCTACGCAATATAGTTAATTTAAGGTTAGTTATAAATGTCAAAGTAGAAATGGACTCTCAATGAGCTCATTTCGTAGTGTGCAAGCTTCTTGCACAATTCAGTCAATTTAAGGTCAGTTGTAACTATCAAAGGGAGAAATGAACTCTAAATGAGCTCATTCTATTTTGTGTGCAAGAGGAAGAAAAGTTGAAGTAGGACAGAACTGAAAGTTTTTTTCTTGGCAAACACCTCTAAAGATAATGGCAAGAAAACAAATAAAGAAAATAAAGTCGTTTAAGGGGCTATAAATTTTATTATCCCACACTTAAGTCAATTTTGAAACGGGAAATGCAACATTTTTTGAGGATGTTGAGTTTGGAGGGAGAAATAAGGTTAGAGATATTGTCTTTAAGGAAGAAGTTGAGGAAGGATCGGTTTTGATTCCTACTATTGCTTTTGACAACGTGCAAGTTTTTATGCATGTCATTGATCAACAAGCATATCCGGAACCTCAATTCGACAATATTGAAAAACCTCCCATCCAAAATAAGGTAAATTTCAGAAGTACAAACTCAACAACCTCAATAACTAAAGCCATTAAGGAGATCCACGAGAGAAAGGGAAAAAATGCTAGTCCGGATAATTTAAATAGTATTTTTCTAAGAACATAAGGAATAATGGAATGATGGAAGATGGTCCAATCAATTTCCATCAGGCCATGCAGGGTTCTAACTCTCAGAAGTGGATTGATGTCGTAAATAAGGAGTATAAGCATATGCAAGACAATAAAGTTTGAGATCTTGTCCTATTACCAGAAGGTGCGAAGCCCATTGGTCTTAAATAGAATTTTAAACCAAGAGAGATTCGATAGGTAATGTGGAAAGATATAAGGTTCGTCTTGTATCTAAGGGCTTTACACAGAATGATGGCATTGATTGTAAAGAGACTTTCTCTTCGGTTTCAATGAAAGACTCTTTCAGGAAAAGTCAGGTTGTTGCACATTTTGACCTCGAGTTACATCAAATGGATGTTAAGACGACGTTTCTCAATGGAGACATTGATGAGACGGTTTGCAAATTAAAGAAATCCATTTATGTGCTCAAGCCAGCTTCTCGTTAAGGTTAATACAAATTTCATCAAGTAATTATCTCATTTGGTCTTGAGATTGATGTTGTTGATGATTGTATGTATTACAAGTTCAGTGGGAGTAAGTATATTTTCCTGGTTTTATATGTTGATTATTGCTTGCCGCCAATGATATAGGCATGTCACATAAAATTATGAGATTTTTGTCATGGAATTTTGAGATTAAAAATCTTGGTGACGTCTCTTTTGTATTAGGAATTCAGATACACCGGGATTGTTCTCGGGGTATTCTTGAATTGTCACAAAAGGGCTATATCGATAAAGTACTTAAGAAGTTTGGCATGCAAGACAGTAAATCAGGGGACAGCCCTATCGCTAAGGGAGACAATTTAGTCTCAACTAATGCCCGAAAAGTTATCTTGAAGTTAAAAAAATGCAGAGGCTCCCATATAGTTAAGCTACAGGGAATCTGATATATACTCAAATTTGTATGCGTTCGGATATTACATACGTTATTGGGATACTAAGGAGATATTTAAGTAACCCTGTGATGGATCATTTGGAAAGCAGCCAAACATGGGCTATAAGGTATTTAAAGAGAACAAAAGATTACATGCTCACATACAAAAAATCGGATCAGTTGGAGATCATATGGTATTATGATTCCGATTTTTACTAAATGCAAAAACAGTAGAAAGTAGAAGATCCACATCAGGCTACATCTATCTGCTAGTTGGAGGAGCTATTTCCGGATGGAGTGCTTAACAGACACTTTAGCTTTTTTCACTTGGCAGCACAGTTGTAGCAATTTTGGGGGCATCTAATTATGGAATATAGCTGCGAAATTTTGTCACTGGGCTGCGTATTCTGTACGGTAAAGAAAGACCACTAAAGTTATATTGTGACAATAACTCAGCAGATTTATATTCCAGTAACAACAGGAGCTCAACTAAGTCAAAATACATTGACATAAGTTCCTGGTTGTGAAGGATACAATTCAGAGTGGACACGTGTCAATAAGAGCACATTAGGACAAACTCCATAATTGCGAATCCGCTTACTAAAGTATTACAAAGGTCTTTCATGAGCACAATGCTCATATGGGTGTTGTATTTCTTAAGGATATTTGGTTTAAGTGGGAGTTTATATTTTGGGTGCATTAGACACATTTATTGTCCTTTTGGATACGGTTTAAAATTAAAGTTATTTACAGCTGTAAGGTTTCAGGTTTATTATCTCTGAACTTGTTTAAGGATGATCTCACTTAAGTCGGACCAATTGGAAATAGGCATGTTGAAGATCACATTACATGTAATTTTCATGCTACACATCCATACTTGATCCATGTCATTCAGTTATGTCGATATACGTGACCATTGATAGGTTTAGTTACGAGTAATGTAGCGAAAGCCGCTTTGATCATATGTTGATATAATTGATGGATCGGATTGTTTGGAGATGCATTCACTAATGATAGCAAAATTCTGAATACTCATAAGGTTATGATTGATACACAATTGTAAGGTTACACATATAGTCCAAGTGGGAGATTGTAAGGATTTTAATCAATGGTGTGGGCTTATATGTGAATTATTGTGTATTGAATAAAAGGCTATCAATTTTGGTTAAGTCAATTTAAAGTGATCTAATAAGGATTTGGTATATTGGGTTTTAATGCATCTAATTAATGTATGGGCTTTTATGTGTAGATACCAGGCCATTACCTAATTCATGATGGGCCGGATTAGGTTAACTGGCAATATAGTATATAAAGTCGGTTATGGTCCCTGAATCCTACGTACTGTTCATCTTATCTGACATCCCATCATCAGAGAGAAAATAAGGACTACGTATCGATTTAGAAGATCCGACCGCCGAATCGTTTATCGTGAATCACGTTTGATTAGGTACGCTTCCGCTTCAGTTATTTAATTCTTGATAATTCAGCATGATGATTTATTTTGGATCATAGATAAATAATTATCTGAAATAAATTTTCCAACAGATATACTTCAAACGTCCAATTCTTCACCTCATTCTGATATAATATATATTTCTTCAAATTGTAGGCAATTTCACAGAAGCTATCTGAGCTCGAAGACAAGGAAGTGAAAGAAGTCATTGCAATGCCAATGCAAATGGAAACCCGTAGTTCAGAGAAGATCGACCCAACATTTTATGATGAGAGCCGCGCCTCCCGCATGGCAGAAGTCGGTAGCTCTCACTTCGGAGGGTGAGATGCTCAGTTTTAAGTCCATTCCAACCCCAGAATTTGTTATGATGTTGAGTCTGTGTGATTATTTTAAGAGTAATTAAGGATGTACGTTGTGTTTTGTTGTTTCAAGGACTTCACTGTCTAGGTACGTGGTTGTAATAAATCAATAACCGGGTTTCAAGGACTTCACTTTCTATGTACGTGGTTGCAATAAATCAATATTATGAATCTACTAACCTTCGTAGCATTGCCTGTTTGATTGATTAAGAGAATTGACTTTCTGGCTCATTTCATTATGTTGTGGTCGAGCTTCAAATTATTACATTTATCATGGATGTAGCTGTATTTATTTATTTATTTTTAAACCACTCTAGGTGGCTTGATTTATTAATAACAGAAGTAAAATATAGTAAAACAAAAAGGAAAAGTTATCCGTCAACAAATGAGGAGTACAATGAAAAGCTCAAAGGGCATTTGAACAAATACCTAATTTTTGATATCATAATTAAAACTTACGAATTTAAAATTATATTAATACTTTTTTTATACGTTCTTCCAAACAAGTATCATATTATGATATTTATGATACTTTTAAAGTATTATAATATAATACTTACGATACTTTTCAAATTTTGGTATCGTACCTGATAAGTGTGCTTTACACACTTATTTAGTTCTTAAATTAGTAATTTAATTGACAAATTGAGCAAATATCTACTCATAAATTGTGTTTATCTTGTACAATTAAGTACAAACTCAATTGGAAAGAAAATAGACAAGATCGGAGAGCAATTGAGCGAAAAGAAGAGCAATTTCGGTGTTCAAGGACGTAATTGAAAGAAATCAAAAGTTTGGGGACTCAATTGCAACATCTCAGAAAGTTGGAGGACTAAAGATGCAAATATTTCAAGGGCATATTTGTAAAAAAAAGTCAAAATTCGAGGACTAAATTGAAGAAGACCAGAAGTTGGAGGACCCAATTGCATGAAAGGACGGAGCTGCAGGTGAATCACGCGATCGCGTGGAGCTACCATGTTGCGTTCGCGAACTAAGCTACAGATCCAACCCGAGAGATTTCAGCCTAACCACGCGATCGCGAGGCACTCAGCCACGCGATCGCGTGGGCAGATTTTTTACACAATCGGATTTTATTTTCTGTTTTTAGTATTTTAAGTTAAGGCCGCGTTTGGCTCGTATGAGGCGCGTTTTTGGAACTTTTTTATGTCAGATTTTTTAGGGTATTTATACCCCCACTTCTCTTTTCACCAACACACAATTTTTCTTGACAAAAACCCTAGCCCCCTTCCCTCTTTTTCTCTTTTCTCTCTTTTCTTTCTTCTTCTTTTCTTTTCTTTTCTTTTCTTTTCTTTTCTTTGTTTTTGATTTAGTTTGTAATTTAGTTGTGTTTCTAAGTTACTAGCACCATTTGGATCAAAGAAGCAAGAAGTAAGTGGAAATACACAGCATTGTTGAAAGATTCTTGGAGCAAAAATCAAGGGAAGTGTTGTATTTTATTTTTCTTGTATTTTTATCCTTAATTTCTATATTTTGTGATGTATTTTCATAAACCTTATCTTTTGTAGAATATTTATATAATGGGCTAGTTGTTTTATGTTGAGATGATTGATGTAGCTTAACTTAGTTTAAGTAATTTTAATGTTTGTTTATTAATGTTGAGCTTATTTCATGTGTGTTGTTATTGAGATTATTCTATGTGTTTGATTGATCACCAAATATATGTTTTGTGAAGTGTATGATAATCGAGAGATATTATGCATTTTAGACCAAATAACAAATGCTCTAGGTTCTTGTTAAGGATAGAGATATACCTTAAACCCTAGATGATCCATTGAGCTATTTTCACAAAGAGTTAATGCAATTGATTGGGCCTTAATCGACATAGAGATATAGTAGGTTAGACCAATTGATTAGGAATAATTTCACTCGAGAGAGGTAATTAGCTAAGCTTGAAAATCGAGTCTAACATTGTAAATGAGTAATTTATTAATTTGCATGTGTTGAGAAATTACTTAAGCAAGAGTTAAGTGAAATCATGAATCCCAACTATTTTATCTTTCATTTTTCTTATTTTAATTTGGTTTAAAATTATTTTCTTTAATTTAGAATTTACAAAAATCCAACTTTTAATTGTGTGTTTCCTTTTATCGTTAGAATTAAATTAATTAAAGTTGTATAATCTAAAATAAAAATTCCTCGTGGGATCGACAATTCGGACTCAAAAAGTCCACTTTATTACTTGTACGCGACCCGTGCGCTTGCGGTACACTATTTTGAGCGAACAGTAACCCGAAACTTTTTCAAATTTTTATGATACCCATGGCAAAATTTTAGTATTATACATTGATATTTTCAGTTTTTTTATGACCCTTCAGCCAGATATATTCTATAAAACGCGTTATAAAATTGGTGAAAACTCAATGATGACGTCTTCTAACAACATAGTCATCCTTAGTATAATCACTCATTCACAAATACGACGTTACTCTACACGAATTCAAATGGAGATTACATTAGTCAAAATGGATTTAATTTTAAATACTACATTAAACTACAAGGATTTTTATTTTACTAGTATTACACTCGTACGATGTACGATCATTTATTACTAACATATATCGAATTTATATGTTTAATATATAAAATAAATATTTAAAGAAAAATGAGAAACGAAGGAAGACAGTTTGCATAACAATTCAATTTTAATGATTATTAACATAATTAATCTTTTCAAAATATAATTTCTAGATAGTCACAAATTAATTTCATTACATATTTATTTTAACATTACAAATTAAATATGTGTGATCCCTTATTTAAATGAATGTAACAAATTACGCAATATGAAATGATAATTTTAATTAAATTTTTCCTAACGCATATTGTAAATATATTTAGCTTTATGTACCAAAAAATCATATATGCATCTCAATTTATAAAAGTGGCATGGATGTTTAACATACAAGACACAATGCTCTACCACTTACCCATTTGGAATTGATTTTTCAAAAATTAATTTTTCTGAACATTCATTCTCAATCACAAGTCACACATTCTTTAAACAAGTATTTTTACAATTTTTCATACTAATTTTTAACTACACATTCTTTAAAAAAAAAAAAAATCACTTTTCACAAAATCAAAAACCAATTATCAATTTTTGTAAATAGGAAAATGTCAGATGAGATGTCAAACATATACATAGATAAGTGCAAAAAAAAGATGAACTAAAATAAAGATGAACTAAACTAAAAAAATAATCTACATATCATTAAGAATAGAATTTAAATACGAAAAAATATTAAACAAATAGAGGTTCAATTAATCTAGTATCATCTAACAACATTGGATAAAACTTTCATTGTCCTCAAATGGCTTCATAGATTAATATGTAATCAATTGTAACTAAGATTGAAAATACAAACTGGAAACCTATACATCGCAATGATTTACGTATCGCGTATGTTGGACAAAATAGTTCGAATGTACAAAAAGTTCATAGTCGATGACAATTTGTCGTACGGCATACCATTGAAAACATATCTTAATTCGATAAATCAAATATTACAACTTCATTTTGGAAAGTACCGTAATGTTAAAAATACAAAAAATAATTGTTAAAAAATATAAGTTCGTCCACGCACATTCTAATATTAGATTGTGATCGTTTTTTATATTGTTTAGGTGAAAATCATTTTTATTCAATATTTTATCGTTTTGTAGTCATTATTTTCTACATTTTTAATCAGTTTTTAATTACGTTAAAAATTAAAGAGATGAAACTTTTAATTTTACCATTCGTAATATATAAATCATATCTTCAACATACTTATAACCCTTTTTTTTTCCTCACTTGATTTAAATAAAACAGATAACTTATTTGGACACGAAACATACAACATTTTAAATTTTAAATTCCAAAATTGATTTAGATTCATTAGTCGAAATTTGTGAACTTTCTTTCAACAAATATGACAATTATGAGTATTAAAGATGTGTTTGATGTTGTTTAAAAAAAGTACTTGTGATTTTGATTGGTGATTTTTAGGAGAATATGTCGTAAAAAAACTAAGAATCTTTTTTGCATTTTTGTGTAATATTATATTATTGTTAAATATGTAGTTGAAAAAAAGAGATAAAACCATGTGTAAGGAATAATAAACATCAAACCGATATTAAAATTGGTTTCCATGGGATAATAACATGGACTTTCGACAACTCTAACATAAAAATAAATAAATAAAAAGAAAGAAAATAAACACAAAATTCAGTTACAAGTCTTTCACGTTACAAAAAAGCAAAACCAGAAGCTTTTGGACCACTTCTTCAATCGAGATCAGAACTCTGGTATACCTTATTCCATTTATTTCATGCTAAATCACATCTAGTTAATATGATTTTGAATCGTTTTATCTGATGGAAGACTCAAAGAAAGACATTGATTAGCAAGGTTATGGTCAGATCTACACATTCAACCATAGAGAAAAACAAAAAAGGAGTCGGACGTGACGCCGAAGGTGTCCTTCGTTTCTTTCACGGAAAAATGGGAAAATCTAAATCTCTTGTATATTTTTAGCACCAAAAAAATGATAATGTATACATACATGGACAACTTTTTTTTTTTTTTTTTATCCAATTTAGTTAGTAAGTTTTTATTTCCATGGGATTTGTTTAAGTAATGTAGTTTAAAATGCTTGAAAGCTTAAAATGGAGGGGGGGCTACACATAAAGAGTATTTGATATATGTATTAAAGTATGTATATGTATCTCTGATATGAAGTAAGAAATTTAAAAATAGAGAAAAAAAATTGAGAAATCAGTGAATAATCATATTGCAGATTTTTTTAAAAATTACTTATTGTATATGATATAAATAAATGTATTTGTTATGTTGTATGTTTAATTATTTTTTGCTTTTATGAATTTAAATAAATTGTAATTGTTTTTCATTATTGGGAAATATTTTTAATATTTAAATGCACGGTTTCTGAAATTTAATCAACACTATGTACTTGTTTTTCCTAATTTATTGAATCAGTAAAACTTATGGTCATCTCATTAAATAAATTCATTATCTTTGATTAAATAGCAGCAGAAGTGTAGATGCTACATGAAAATACAGCTATTAAAATTGTGCACAAATAATCAAGGGTCAATATCTACAACCAATGTGGAAGGAAGGCCATAATTGTATTGTGAAAGGCGTACTTCATGCATGGTTTCACGTTAAAAAATGCATTTACCTTACGAAAATGTATGTATCAAACAAATTAATTAATGATTTTTTATTAAATTACATTCTTTTAACAATTAATGTTTAATTTTATGGAAACTTACTATTTATAGAACAAAAAATGGACGGGAAAATAGCCAACAATTGTTTTAAGGAAATGCCCAATTTTTATATAATCATAATAAAATTAAAATTGAATAAAAAAATCAACCATTATTTAGTTTTTACCAAAATATATATATATATATATATATAAGACAATAAATGCGTTCATATTTATCTAGATTTTGCATTCACATTTGACATATATCCATTTTGCATTCACACTGTTTAAATTTATGAGAACTTACTATATATAGAAATAGAAAATAGGAGGGAAAATATTTTTAGGAACTACCCTACTTTTATATATACTAGTAATCGCACCCGTGCGATGCACGGGATATATAATTGAAAATTATTTATTGAATAAGTTGTAAAAATACAATGTCTGATAAAAACAACACAATAAAAAAATAATAATAATAACTTGCATGCTCAAATTGTGAATAATTTGTAATTTTATTTTTCCATATAAGATTTCTTACTTTAATGTATAATTGCGTATTCAATATACAATCCCAAAAAAAAAAAAAAAAGTTATGAATTTCATTTTTTTTTAAGTTAATTGTTCATTCTCTAATTTTCTTAGTTTAATTATTTATATAGAATTGATTATTCAAAAATAATTTTTTTAATGTTCATTTACAACCACATATTATTTAAAAACTAATTTTTCACAATTGCACATATTACTTTGTAACCACACATTCTAAAAAACGAAAATCAATTTTCAACTACTCACTTGATTGATTTGACATTATTTTATTTTTTATACTACCTTCTTTCACTTTCAATCACACATTGAAAACTATTTCTATAGTCTATATCAATATCAAACTTACTCCTATTCAATGATTCAAATAAAACGTGACATTTCATTTTTCACCAAGTATTAAAAATGGTCATGTTACACACACACACAAAACTATTTTTTATGCTTGTTAAATAAATGTATTAACCATATTTTTATTTTTAAATAGAATAAGTTTGATAAAACCTTATATTTTTACTTTCTATAGAACTCAATGAATTAATTTTTAAAGTCTGTAGTATATATTTTACAAATTGATGTTCTTTTAAATTTATAAAATAAAAAAATAGATAAATGAACAAAATGAGTAAATTTATAAAATTAATTTCAAAATTACCAAAAAATTTATCGAAATCTAAAGTTGTAGAAATTAAAATATTTTAATTGAATTTACTTAAAAAGATTGGATATCTATTATTTCTTTTAATTTGATAAAAAAAAATATATGAAATTAATCATTTATGTCAAATTGAAGTTATGTAAGAAAAGATAGATATCATTTTATGATTTAAATGAGATAAATTAAAAAGATTAGATATTGGAAAAAGTAAAAAGTATAAATTAAGCTTTTACCTTTATTATTTGAGACAATTTTACGAATGATATATTTAGAGTTTGTTTTCATTTGTTAGCTTGTATTAAACTTCTCGTTAAGATCTTGAATTTGACACCCATATTGCATATTTTTTTACTTCAAAATATTACAATAATTATCAAAAGAAAAAAATAATATACAATTTGATCTATTTATAGATTTTTTATTTTTTACAAATCAATAAGTCATTTATTATATGTCACCTATAATTAATTTTGCATTAATTGAAGTTTCCTAATTCAATTATTAAAATAATTAATAAAATTATAAAGTTCCCTAAAATAGCAGGTAAAAATGGCGGGAAACTATGTGCGGATTTATGTGACGGCTATGTTGTTATTATATATATTAAGATTATATATATATATATATAAAGATTAAGATTAAGAAAAGTAATTAAGAAATAAGAATTAAGATATTATAAGATTAAGATTAAGAAAAGAATTAAAATTAAAATATTAAGATTGAAAATGCAAATTTACATAATTTCTACATTTACCTCTTGTATTTAACATTATTTGTTTTTTTCTATTTTCATTCAAAGAATCTATCACAATAATTAAAAATGTATGTTTAATCTCAACCCAACAAATATTTATATTTAACCAATAAAATTATATTTTTATTTAAAAAACCAAGTAGTTAAAATTATAATTACGAAAAATCCTCAATTATTATAATAATTACAAAGCATTTTATAATCTTAATATTGTTTACATGAATTTAAATTTAAATACAACATTACTCTACACAAATTCAAATGGAAATTACATTAATCAACACGAATTTAAATAATATATTAAACTACACATATTTTTATTTTATTCAATTTTATTTTAGTTTTTGTTTCCTAAAATTGCAAGTGCATTTTGGCGAGAAAATAACTTTTAATGTTTCTCTCTGTATATATTAAGATTAAGATTAAGATTCTTTAGAATTGTTAGTTATGAAATGTGATTTTAATAGGGGAAAAATACATATATCAGATAGTTATAAATTCACAATTCAAAATTAGGAAACAACTTTCTTTCCTTCACAAATCAGGTTATATACATATGTGTGTGTATATATATACACGCACACATACATATATGTTTGTAAATATTATATTATATTAGTTAATGATAATTGTACTCATGTAATTGGAGTGACGAATCCAGGAAAGTGATCCAGTACGAGCGAATTTCATCCAGTACGAGCGGCCACTGCAAGGTTAAGGAGGAAAAAGATTTGACGTCAAAATTATAAGGTAAAAAAAAAAAAAAAAAAAATTGTGAATCCAACAAGAGCGATCGGCCGAGCTCGCATACCCCTAGATCCATCCATGCATGTAAACCTAAACATTATTACTTTGTATATCATTATTCTCCCCTATATATATGAGTTTCTGATTCATAATAAAACACACAAGTTTATTGGTCTCTTTATTTCTTCTTTCTTTTCGCTCTGATTTATAAAACGTTATCATAACGAATCTCTATCAAATTGAGTTAAAAGAATTCTCCAAAATCTCATTTTTAAAGAAAAAAAAAAGTTAAGCATAATCATCTATTATGCGCATTGAAATTAATTTTGTAAAATATGATTTTTTTTTTTTTTTTAAAATTATGAAATTTCGCATCATATGTCTGCACCAATTTACATAGCTATCACTTGAGTACAGTAATTTCACATTAACTTTCAACTTTAATAAAAATAGGGGGAGTTTACTTACTGGGTTTTAGCTCGCCCCAATCCCTCCCCAATATTTCAGGTGATGAAAGCTAGATGAGACGAGGAGAGCACTTGGTGACAGACTAAAGCTATACCTATCTTCAATTTTTGAAAATAAAGTTAAATTAGAATTAATTTAAGTTTCTCATTAATTATTCTTTCATTTATTATTGTTAATGGTTTGATTGCAATTAGTTCTGAATAAGTATTGGTTTAGTATTAGAGGTTAAATGACCTCTTATTTAATTTGCTAAAGTTTATTTACTCGGAAATATATCGTTGAAGATTTTGGGATTTATTGAATGGTTTTGATGATGTATGGGACTGAATGTGATGTGATCCGGACCCTCGACAATCGGAGTCATAGCAGGCTTGACGGGAAAATTTAATATTCAAGCCAAAACAAGAATTCAGCAGGTTCGACGAGCTTTGAAGATCAAACCGTGTCGAAAAGAACCAAAAATTAAATCACGGCCATGGATGGAATTGGTCACGGCCGTAACTATGAAGCTCACGGCCGTAACCTGCGCTCTGTATATTTCATAAACCGGATAAAAGGGACTTACGGCCGTAACGAAAATATTCACGGCCGTAACATATTTCAATTACACAATTACGGCCGTAAATGAAGACCTCACGGCCGTAAGACTGCTTCTGGACGTGCGCCGCTGTGGAGTTTAAGATTTCGCAATATTTTATTTCCTTATCAGTTTTTAGCTATTTTAGGTTAGTTAGAATTCTATTTCGAGTAAATTAGCGATTAGGGTTTTATTTTGCTTATTTATACGCCTTTTTGATTCATTGTAAATCAAGACTTTGATGATTAAATAAAACAGAGATTGAATGTTTTTCAATTGTTTAATGTGTGGATTCACATTACAAACCCAAACTTATCAAGATTGATTATCTTGTGGCGTTCATCCCGAATTTATCAAATATTCGCGAGAATATTTGTGGCGTTCAAATAAGAGACTTATCAAGGAGATTGGGCAAACCCTTGTGGCGTTTCGAAAGTCGTGGTTCTTTATTCCGCATCGTCGAGCCATCGCGTTGTGAATATTGGGTCATGATTCATCCGTCCAACCATAACCTGAGTTCGGAACTTTCCGGCGTTTCTTCCGCGCTTCGAACCTCATCATCTGCTCTGATACCAATGACGCGATCCCAGTCGGGGAATCTCGTCGACAACGCGGAATAACGACAATTAAAAATCCTAGAAAAGATCTAAATCAGATCTGACTCGAAAATAACAAGAACACGAATAAATGAACAGAAATTAAAAAGATAGATTGACGATAGGACCTTGACCCAAGATTCACGACGCAAGAAATTGACGATGCGGAATCGAGATCCAAGGTTTTATCATCAATCTATCTTTTTAATTTCTGTTCATTTATTCGTGTTCTTGTTATTTTCGAGTCAAATCTGATTTAGATCTTTCCTAGGATTTTTAATTGTCGTTATTCCGCGTTGTCGACGAGATTCCCCGACTGGGATCGCGTCATCTGGTATTAGAGCTGGACTCTGAATTCAGGTTTTTCTATCCAGTTTTATTCTTATGTTTATCATCGAGTCTGTCATAAGAATTATCCATATCTTGTTGTTGAGTCTTTCTTTTCTTGATTTTCTTGTTCTTCGTGCTAGTAAATTTTTTCTTTGTTTGATCCATATAAAAAATCAACAAAAATTCAAAAGTGTTTGTTTTGCTTAATTCTTATCCAAATTAAGTTCCGTTTGTTTTGTTGTGTTCGTTGTCGAGTTTTCGGATTTACAAAAAAAAAAATTATTTTTATTTTATTATTTTATTTATTCCGAAAATTCATCCTAAAATTCAAAAAAAAAAAAAAAAAAAAGTCCATTCAAGAACCACTTTCTTGAATTTCTTGATCCTTTGTTTTCATTATTCTTTTTCTGTGTCCTTCCACAAAAATTTCACAATGTCCAATTCCCATGAAAACGCCAAAGATCGTATGTGGAGATTTTTGAATGAAGCTTTGGTTAGGTTGGATAAATTAGATGAAAGGGAAGGAAAATTGAAAAAGGGGCGATCTCAAGCAAATCGTAGTGATTATAGGCGTGATCCTAAACCTAGGGATGGAATCGGGGTTAAGAGAGGAGCTGAGATTGATCCAAAAGCAATTTTGAAATTTCAAAAAGAAATTTATGAGGAAAGATTGAGGTGTGAACGGGAGGCAGAAAGAAAATATTTGGCTAAATTGCGAAAAAAGGAGGAGAAACGAAAGGCGGTAATTAGATGGTTAGAAGAGAGTGAAAATCATGTTGAGCCTCGGGATATGAAAGTTGAAAAGAAGGAGGGAGGCTTAAGGCATGAATTAGTTGAAGAGACCCCGAACTTTGTGGTAGGAGTTGAAAATGTGGAGTTAGGTGAACAAACTCCAAAATATGATGAGGAATTAGAAGTTGGGGTAGAAGTTCAAATTTTGAGCTTTGAATTGGAAGATCCACATTTTGGTAGTGATGAGATAGTACATGAACATGGTGATTCAAATGTGGAGGTCGGAGATGTGGTTGAGTTTGAAGATAAAAAAATCGAACAAGAAATTGCAAAGGAGGAAAGAGGCGAAGAGAAGAGCCTCGTGGTTCAAGAAGTGGAGTTGGTGGTGATTTGTCATGAATACAAGGATCCATACCTTGTACCTCATGAAGCTAACATGTCCCTCCCCATTTTGTTTAAATCTTTTTTGCAGGTTAATTATGACTGGAAGCTTCAACCACACTACGAATGGCAAAGGAAGTTCAAGCTCCATCTCTTCCGTGTTAGCAAATCAAAGGATTCCAATTTATTGAAATCATGGCATGGAAGCAGAAATTTTCCGTTTGATCCAGGAGGTGAAGTGGGACACCAGGAACAAAGCTATGATTCGGGACGAATCATCCTAAAGAAGGAGGGTATGATGTGATCCGGACCCTCGACAATCGGAGTCATAGCAGGCTTGAAGGGAAAATTTAATATTCAAGCCAAAACAAGAATTCAGTAGGTTCGACGAGCTTTGAAGATCAAACCGTGTCGAAAAGAACCAAAAATTAAATCACGGCCATGGATGGAATTGGTCACGGCCGTAACTATGAAGCTCACGGCCGTAACCTGCGCTCTGTATATTTCATAAACCGGATAAAAGGGACTTACGGCCGTAAGGAAAATATTCACGGCCGTAACATATTTCAATTACACAATTACGGCCGTAAATGAAGACCTCACGGCCGTAAGACTGCTTCTGGACGTGCGCCGCTGTGGAGTTTAAGATTTCGCAATATTTTATTTCCTTATCAGTTTTTAGCTATTTTAGGTTAGTTAGAATTCTATTTCGAGTAAATTAGCGATTAGGGTTTTATTTTGCTTATTTATACGCCTTTTTGATTCATTGTAAATCAAGACTTTGATGATTAAATAAAACAGAGATTGAATGTTTTTCAATTGTTTAATGTGTGGATTCACATTACAAACCCAAACTTATCAAGATTGATTATCTTGTGGCGTTCATCCCGAATTTATCAAATATTCGCGAGAATATTTGTGGCGTTCAAATCAGAGACTTATCAAGGAGATTGGGCAAACCCTTGTGGCGTTTCGAAAGTCGTGGTTCTTTATTCCGCATCGTCGAGCCATCGCGTTGTGAATATTGGGTCATGATTCATCCGTCCAACCACAACCTGAGTTCTGAACTTTCCGGCGTTTCTTTCGCGCTTCGAACCTCATCAGAATGAGTTGAGATGTATGCTTTAAAATGGTTTTGAAGTCCCTCTACAGGTTGGTTATGTCCAATTTATAGAAGAGATTCTGCCGAAATTTCTGTAAAATTTTATAATAGAAAAATAAAAAGGTTTGAGGTTTTAAATCATTTCTTTTCCGCATTTAAGTAAAGAAAAGTTAGTAAGCCTAGTTTTAAGCATTTAAAATTGGGGTGTTACATTTTTGGTAGCTGGCCACATCATAATATGAATGATAGCGAGGATAATAAAAGAAAATATGAAGAAGGAAATTGACATAAAAAAAGTTGGCAGAATGCATTCAGGCTAAAGTGAACTTACTACAAATCTTGAAGGTTTGGGACCATAAGTCCAAACACTTAAAGTATAAAGCCAACAAAATATTTGTAGGTATAGTCGTAATACACGACTTGTTGTGCAACGAATGTTTCAAAGATTTGGTAATGTTATAAGTGTATTTTATACACTTAATTCTATCATAAGAGTATGATTTTATTTATTTGTTTAAGAATATTTGCTATTTATTCTGTTAGTATTTGCTTATATTCCAAGAATAATCCCAAAGTCGATAAAACAATAGAATTGAAGCAAAAATCAAGCAATTGGGTGATAAAAGTGTTAAAGTATGCAAATAAAAAGTTGATGAAGTGAATCAAAGTTCCAATTGAAAGAAAAATCGGAGAAGAATTCAAATTTGGAAGAAATCAAAAGTTCAGGAACTAAAGCGTAGCAATTGGAAGTTGGAGGACCTAAGATTGTTCACAAATATTTCGCGATGCAAAATATCTCCGCTAGTGTACGGATAGTGAAAAGTAATAAAGTGGACAAACGAGTCCGGATTATTGTTCTTACGAGGACTGCTATTAAGTATCGAAATATTTTAGTTATTATCCTTATTTGAACAAACGAATGAGTTTTGTGTTTTAAATTAAATAAACAAATGAGTTTTGTGTTTTAAACTAAACAAACAAATGAGTTTTGTGTTTTAAACTCAAACTAAGAAAATTAACTAAAGAATTAAAATTAAATGATTGTTTTGTTTTTTAAAACGATTTTAAAGTAGTTTAAAAATCCCGATTTCACCTAACCAATTAAATTAACTCAAATCCCAATTTTATTTCCTAATAATGTATTCAGTCGAATTCACTTTTGCATATGAAATTCATTTCTCGAGTTTAAATCCACTATACCTAATTAAGTCAACCATGTATTTCTACAGCGGGTCAGAATTATTCCTTAACTAAATGCATGAAATACAAGAATTCTCACAACGACTGCAATAATAACGAAAGTATATCTCTATCTCTTATCCAATTACCGGATTTATTACGTTGATTTAAGTTATTGACTCACCTCTAGGATTATAAAAATAACTCATTATATCATGAATTGGTGATTAGGAAACTCAAGCATTAAATTAAAAGCAATAATAAATCAATACATGCAACGAATCATTAAAACAATGGAATTTGGACTTAAAATAATAAACCTAGGCTACATCGTTCATCCCAACATTGAATTTAGTTACACATTATATTTAAATAACGAAAACAATAAAAGAAAACGTTCATGAAAAATAACAAAGAAGAATGGAAATCTTGCACCAAGAATAAATTCTTCTTGTAATCTTCCAATCTCGCCTATTGCTTTGCTCCAATCTCCCAAGAATTTGACGTTAAAATCTCAAAATTATGATGTTCTTAGGAGGCAAAGGTCTGGAATTTGTGCCTCATATGTTGTATATATAGATTTTGGAAAACCCTAAGTAAAAGAGGAGGAAAAACTATTCACGAGAAAAGGTCCAACCCAACTTCTAACGAATACCTGCGCGAGCTCGCAGGAAAAATTCTCGACGGCTCGGTGGATTAAGATTTTAGTTTTGACCATTCTATGAGAGATTGTGCAGGCTCACAGGCAAAACTCACGCAATCGCACAGTTATAACTTCCAGTGCAATTTTCAAGTTTGATATCCATTTAAGTAGGTTGTTGACTTTTATTTGTACCTCAAGTCCTCCACTTTCAATTAAAGCATTTTAGTCCTCAAATTTCTAAATCTTCTCAATTAGCTCATTTCAACTCTCAAACCCTTTAATTAGGTCCTCCAACTTCTAATTTATTCGCTTTGGCACCACTAATAATTCCCGATTGTTGTCATAAACTCCTCAATTGCTTAATTAAACTCTAATTTGCATCCAATTGTGCATTTTTTCATCAATTGCTTAATTCTTCATCTTTTGGGATATTTTCTGAAAAGTAAACAAAAAGACAAAAATTAAATAGTAAATATTTTAAAACGACAATAACATATTTTAATTTAGTCATACAAATCAGTGTATAAAATACACTTATCAAATACCCCAAACTAGAATTATTGTTCGTTCTCAAACAATGTAAAATAAAATTGATGAATTGAAATAGCAAAGTAGTAAATATTTTTGTCATGTTAACATGTCTACCATATGCCTCAATAATCCAAATCAACTCATACTTCAGTAAGAGTTATGAATAACAAAATAAAATTACTCTAGTTATCTCCCAGGTTTTCAAGTGTGCATGTGAATAGCCAATGTCAAATGCATACTCATGAAAGAGATACTTAACATTGTGTAGCTCATTATGCACAATCAAACCCCAATCCAATGTGGTCACCTAATGATTTTAGTGATTTTCCTTTCAACACTCATGAAGGATCACAACTTACTGCTTTTCTCTCACATCCCTGGTTTTTGTCTAGGTGGTTTCTCAATATTTTCTTTGCTTTTTCCGCACAAGATAGTCAGAATTAGAAATATGCACACACAACAAGTCAAAAATAAGCAATCCCCAATTTCACACCCTTTTTTTTCATAGTTATAGTCAACAAAGCTTATACCAAACAAAATTTTATTTTCTTTACATTTTTTTATGGACAACTTTTTTTTTCTATCTTGTCCTTGTCTCTTACCATCTTTGTGAAATACTTTCCTCATTTGCTTTCTATGTGACCTCTGTAGCGAGCATTAGGTCGGTAACTTTTAAGCCAGATGACTTTAGGGCACCAGGTTCAGAGAACCCCTCAAACTTAATTACCCGAGTCACAAATGTGGCAAAGAAAAGTTAAAGATGTTTTATTAACTTATGTGTAAGTCTACTCTCCGTACTTGCTTTCTAATTGACCCATGTAACGAGCTTTGGGCTGATAGCTCCCAACTCAGTTGAGTTTAGAGTACAAGGTTTCAACACCCTTACAAGCTTACTTGCTCGAGTCAAAAAGGCTTTTAAAGAGTAGAACAAGACATTTAGCATTTTTCTGTTTTTATGCTGGTTATGGTTTATACACGTTGATCAAACTATTTTAACTAAAGTGCAAAACCAAGAACCACAGACCTCCAACCCATCATACATGCACATTCTAACTATTTTCCCCTCAAACTTGCCTTTTGAGCACGTTTGGTTCTATTTTAGGGATGGGATATCTAATGATCTAAGTTTAGGGATTATCAAGTTATTCCTAAGTTTAAATTACATAAATTTTCCCCACATGTATAAAAAAAATCCCTACACAAGTAATAATCCGACAATGACTATGTGTGCATAAAGATTAAATCTAACAAATAATAACTAGTTCATAAAATTCGTGTTTTCATGTTGTTCACAATTCAAGTCAAAGCAAAATTTGATTCATACTCTATCCTAGGCGATAAACATCTAACAAAATTTTCAAATTCTTCAATATTTTTTTTTTATTTTTTTATATCCCAATAAAAATCAAATGAAAATATAAAATAAATAGCATGAAAATATAAACAACTGTTGTGAATGAATTTTCCACCCAAACTAGAAACAAACATTACCCTCGGTGTTTGTAAAATAGATATAACCTCGGTGTTTGTAAAATAGATATAACTATGAAAAATAAGACAAGAGAGAGAGAGAACTAGAACTTCCCAGGCGTATATGATGTATTTCTTTTTACATTGCCCAACTTGGTTCGAGGTGTTTGGTTCATGTTTTCCTTGCAAAACAAAAGATAAGTATCATTATAAATTACAAACATCAATAAGAAACCATGCACATTCAAACCAACACCCCCAAACTTAAGATAAAGCAAAATTCTAAATTTTCTAATATGGTCAACCACACATGTTCAAGCCCCAACATGCCTAGAAAAACACAAGTTTTCCTGAACCATCTTTTGATATGTTAAATTTCATAGCATGGTTGACAACATATTAAATATTCATCTTATTTGAAGATCAATAGGGTCAGAAAAAACTATGGAGAAGTAGATGACGTGAGGAGTTTTTTAGGTACAATGGCCTGCAGTGGCCTTGCAATGGGGCTGCCATGGTGCAATATTAGTTTTCATGATTTTCATGCAAAGAAGTGAACTAACTCATGTACTAATCACACACAATCAATGATAACATTTCATGAAGATAAATGCTCGGTTGAATTCCTTAATTTTGAACAAAAATATCTTTGTGCCATTCCATCAAACACTTAATGTGCATTTTGAAGATCAAAAGGGTATGCATAGAGTTGGACATATAGGTTCACCCAAAATTTTCACCTAATATAGCACAATCCACATACACAATTGAATAACCTATGCCCATACTTTATATCTCACAAATTTGCATTTCATGAATTCTTGGAAAATCTCATTACTTTGAATAAACTTGAAGTAAAGTGAAGAATTCATACCTTTTGAATGTATTTGATTGTGAAAGAAGCAATGAAGTGTTGATAACTTGCACAACAATGAAAAATCAATTTTGGAGTGATTTTAGGGAGAGAAAACGAGTCTGTAATATTTAAAATCTGAAAAACTTGAAGATATACATAACACAGCCGATCTGCCCAGAAATTGCCTGCACGACCGCACAAGAAAAAATGTCGCGCGGTGGCGTGGCATTCTGGGAGAAAGAGATTTTCTTTTTATTTTGAATTTCAACCTTATTTTTAACCCGCTTATCACATCACGATCAATGTTATACTCTCCTAAACATCAACTTCATGATTAAAACTTGAGTGAGTGAGTGAGTGAGTGAGTGTGTGTGTGTGTGTGTGTGTGTGTGTGTTTTGGGATGAAGATACAAAACCTAGTCTAAGCTAAACATGCAAAAATGAAAAACATACATAAACATGTCAAAATAGTGCAACAAGCAAGAGTATTTTAACATGCAAACATGCAAAACGCTTAAACAAGTTTTCTATCATGCATGTATCTTAAATAACGAAAGCATAATAAATAAAGGCGAAGAAGATTGTGTTACCTCCTAATTAGCGCTCCGTTTATAGTCTTAAGCCTGACTTTTTGCACTTTTCTTCAAGGAACTCTAAATAAGGCTTTTGATGACCTTTTGTGTCTGTGTCGTTTGAACTTGCTCCAATTCGCATTAATGCTCCAAAATTTTACCTTGCCTATGTTATGTATGTTGACTTCTTCACTCGATTCGAATTTCAATATATATCTACTTCAATCATCTCTTCAGTGCCAATGATGAAATCAACTTTTCCCCAGTGATTGAAGTTAGAGGATTGCATTGTAAAGTCGGCACTCTTAAGCGTCTCCTTGTTTATTTGCTCTTTTGTAATCAACACCGCTTTTTTTATTGAAATTTCTTTAATCTAAATGTCCAGAATTTGAATTGTTGACATTTGGACAAAGATATCTTCATGGCAACTATTTTCTTCTTATTGATCCGCTCTTTCAAGTTCTTCTTCTTATTCTTCAACTATTTCAACCAATTTGTTTGACTCATCTGATCTTTTCACTTTTTATTGAAATTTCTTTAAGCTTAATGTCCAGAACTTGAATTGTTGACATTTGGACAAAGATATCTTCATGGCAGCTATTTTCTTCTGGTTGATCCACTCTTTCAAGTTCTTCTTCTTTTTCTTCAACTGTTTCAACCAATTTGTTTGACTCCTCTGATCTTTTCACCTGGATTTTTGGTAATTGCAATGGTTGACTCTCTAACATGCTTATTGTCAACTACTCCATCAACTTCTTATTTTCAGCTTATTGATTTTGCAATTCCTGAATTATCAAATCTTGATTGTCAAAATCTTTAGTTTCAGCTTAAACTACATGTACTAATGGACACCCCTACTCTACCATATAATAATTCCCCAAACAATTAATCTTCCATATAGCATCCTCAGGTGCAATAGGGCAATCAAATACAATATGATTTTCCCAATATAAATCACACATCAGATATGTCTGAACTGCAGTTTGATCATAGAGCCATTGATTATTGTTCGTTGCCATCTTGTTGTGTTGCCTCCAATTATCTGAAAATTCATTCAATGCCTGAAAAGTAAACACTTCAAAGCTTTTAAAAATATTTCCCAAACAAAAACTAAGAAATAAAAAAAGAAAAATAAAGTACAAACTAAAGCAAGAACTAATTGGTATTGATATTAATTAACAGTCTCCGGCAACAGCGCCAAAAACTTGTTCACAAATATTTCGCAATACAAAATATCCTCACAAGTGTACGAATAGTGAAATGTAATAAAAAGTAATAAAGTGGACAAACGAGTCCAGATTATCACTCCCACGAGGACTGGTATTAAGTACCGAAATATTTTAATTCTTATCATTATTTGAACAAACAAATGAGTTTTGTTGTTGTAAACTAAAACTAAGAAAATTAACTACAGAATTAAAATTACACGATTTTTTTTGTATTTAAAAATGATTGTAAAGTAGTTGGGAATCCCGATTTCACCTAGCCAATTAAATTAACTCCAATCTCAGTTTTATTTTCTAATAATGTATTCAGTCGAATTCACTTTTGTATATGAAATTCCTCTTTTGAGTTTCAATCAATTATACCTAATTAAGTCAAACATGTATATCTACCGCGAGTCAGAATTATTCTTTAACTAAGTCCATGAAATACAAGAATTCTCACGACTGCAATAATAACAAAAGTATATCTATATCTCTTGTCCAATTACCGAATTTATTACCTTGATCTAGGTTATTAACTCACTTCTTGGATTATGAAAATAACTCATTATATCATAAATTGGTGATCAGGAAACTCAAGCATTAAAACAATAATAAATCAATACCTGCAATGAATCATTAAAACAACGAAATTTGGAATTAAAATAATAAAACTTGGCTACATCATTCATCCCAACATTTAATTTAGTTACACATTATATTTAAATAACGAAAACAATAAAAGAAAATGTTCTTGGAAAATAACAAAGAAGAATGGAAAACTTGCACCAAGAATCAATTCCTTATGTGTTCTTCCAATTTCGCCTCTTGCTTTGCTCCAATCTCCCAAGAATTTGTCGTTGAAATCCCAAATTATGATGTTCTTAGGTGAGACAAGTTTCTGGAATTCGTGCATCATATGTTGTATATATAGGTTTTGGAAAACCCTAAGTGAAAGAGGAAAAAAAATGTTGAAAATCGCGGAAAAAATTCCAACCCGACTTCCAGCGATGCCTGCGTGGGCTCGCAGGAAAAATTCTCGAGGGCTCGCCGGCTTAAAATTTTGGTTTGACCATTATACGAGAGATCGTGCGGGCTCGCAGGAAAAACTCACGCGGCCGCATTGTTATAACTTTCAATGCAATTTTCAAGTTTGAAATCCATTTAAGTAGGTCGTTGAATTTTCTTTGCACCTCAAGCCCCCCACTTTCAGTTGAAGCATTTTAGTCCTCAAACTTCTAAATCTTCTGAATTAGCTCATTTCAACTCTCAAATCCTTCAATTAGGTCCTCCAATTTCTAATTTATTCACTTTCGCACCATGGATGATTCCCAATTGTTGTCATAAACTCCTCAATTGCTCAATTAAGCTCCAATTAGCATCCAATTGTGCATTTTTTCATCAATTGCTTCATTTTTCATCTTTTGGGATATTTTTTGAAAGTAAACAAATAGATACAAATTAAATAGTAAATATTGTAAAACGACAACAATATATTTTAATCTAGACATACAAGTAAGTGTATAAAATACATTTATCAGGGATGCAAATAAAATTTGAGGACCAACTTAAACTGAATCAAAAGATGAAATTGCCTTCAACCGATAGAACCACGCGATCACACACTTCAGACGCGCGTAGTCCCATGGACCAAAAATCTGGCAATTGAAGTTGATCCTACAAAAGCACACGATCGCGCAAAGTGTAATTGTGCGGTCGCAATGTAATATTCTGGACCGCGCAGATGGGCTTTTTCACAGATTTCAGCATTTTTTTCCCCTAAGTAACCTAGACTTTGGGCATATATATAAATATTAGACTTGGGGCACGAAATTAGGGGTTCCCAAGTTGTGAAATTGATGCCAAAAGCTGTTGAATTGCCAAGGGGATCCATGCAACGCCAAGAGCACAATTGAAGACCAAAGAACAAGAAGATGAACGGGGTGACATCCTTTTATTTTTCTTGTGAATTCTATTCAATTGTTTCTAGGATAGGTTCGTATTGTCAGGATTGTGATGGAGTTTTGAATTCTTGAATCCATGTTTTAATCTATTGTTTATTTCATACAATTTATGGTTTTGAGCAATTGATTCATGCTTTTACTATTATGCAATTACTTGATCACTAGTTGTATTATTTCTTATGTTTGAAAGATTAGAATTTCGTTATAGACTCATTTCAATTGCCACAAATTTCGATAGGAAATAGAAATATACCCCTATGATTTATGTTATTTGTTATAGTATTCACAAATCTTGTAATGCTTTTCTATACATTCGAATTCGTCATAGAAATATAGTCGGGCCGTGTATAGAAAAATGTGTTAATTCTTGTCCGAAAGGGAGTTTTTACAATGTTTGGAATATAGATTTTCAAAATCTATGAATTGTATTTAAATAATTTTGTTAAAATATGGATGATAGAGTTAAAATGGAATCATAATTCTAACACGTCTGCTTTTTATAGTTTTAAATCAAAGTTTATCGTCATTTTTAGTTTTATTGTTAATTTAGTTTTAATCCAAAATTCTTAAAATCCAAGTTTTCATATTTCCAGTCAAGGATATGTAATCTAAAATACAATTTACACAATCCATGTGGAATGATACAGAGACTTAAAATTCATTTTATTACTTATGCGATCCGTACACTTACGGTCAATAAACAAGTTTTTGGCGTCGTTGCCGGGAATTGTAGTTTAATTTATTTTTAGATTAATTTCACTAATTCAGACTTTTTTACTTGCTTTAGTTTTAGTTTTAGCTTTAATTTTATTTTTATTTTTAGGATTTTTATTTTTAGTTTATTTACTTTTCTTGTAGTTGTGTATGCTACGTTCGAAAAATGAGGATCTTTTTGAAGCTGACCCGAAAATAGAACCTATGTTACACCGTAGGTTGAGAGAAGTTAGAGAGCTAGATAAATCAAAAAATCAAATGGCAAACAACAACAATTCTTCCCCCTGTTGATCCAATCAATGAAGATGATATGCTGGTTGGTGACTTCATGACACCTTAGGTGGTTCAAAGTCAATCCAGCATAGTCTACCTGCCATTTGGACAGTCAAACTTCCAAATGAAAACAAATGTCATCAACATGTTCCAGAATGAGCAGCAATTATATGGGAGACCTAAAGAAAACCCACATACGCATGTTTCTAAATTTTTAGACATGCGCCAATACTTTAAATATCAGGGTGTGTCTGATGATGCTATCAGACTCAGGTTTTTCCCTTACACTCTAAAAGATAGAGTAGTTAACTGGTTAGATTCTCGCCCTACTATAAGTATCACCATCTAGAATGACTTGGTTTAGAAGTTTTGCACTAAGTTCATGCCTCTAGCGAAGGTTTCCAAACTGAGACATGTCATCACCATGTTCCAGCAAGATGCTGAATCTTTTGATGATGCGTGGAACAGATTTTAGGGCATGCTGAGGAAATGTCCAAACCATGGGATCAACTGAGGTAATCAAGTGAAGTTCTTTTATGAAGGACTACTTCCACACTTTAAAATTATGGTTGACTCCTCATCAAATGGTGCTTTGACCACAAAGACCATTGGGCAGACATTGGAGTTTTTTTGAAAGGATTGCAAATACAAATGCCATGTGGGGGTTGGACAAGGTGGTACCAAAGAAGACATCAGGAGTCTATGAAGTGGATGCTTACACTGCCATATCAGCAAAAATTGACTCCTTGGCTGAAAAAGTGGAGGGGAGTCTATCATAAAAAATTACCAAAGTAACTTGTGAAGAATGTGGTGGAAACAATGTTACTACAGATTGCCATATTCTAGCTTGTCCATTGGATCAAGTTGACTATGTACAAGGGGGTCAACGCCAAAATAATCTATACTCAAATACATATAACTCAAGTTGGTGCAATCATCCTAACTTTCCCTAGAAAGATCACTCAAATGGACATATAGCGCCCCAATTCAACACAGAGGAGAGGTAGTCTGCACTGGAAGAAATGATTGGTAAGTTTGTGGAGAATACCGAACAATTTAAGGTCAAAACAGATCAGTTTATGAGAAATACTGAAACTACATTCCAAAATTAGCAGGCATCCATCGAAAACCTAGAGCACCAAATGAGGCAGATAGCACAGCTGATTACAACTAGAGCCCCTGGTACATTACCTACAAATACTGAGGTAAACCCAAAGGAACGGCTCATGGCTATAAATGTAGTGCAGAATGAGATGAATGCAATCACTGCATGTAATGGTGTACAACTTCCTGAAATTCAAGTCAAAAAGCCAACTGGAGTTCCTGAACATATTGTGGAAAGTAGTGAGAAAATAGCTGAAAAGGAAGATGGCCATGAGGTAAAATCAACAATTAAGCTTCATGAGTCTCCTATCCCATTTCCACAGAGGCTAAAAAAAACAAGAGAGGATAAGCAGTTCAACAAGTTTTTAAATATGCTTAGAAAACTGCTCATAAATATCCATTTCTTGGAAGCGATCACATAGATTCCAAGTTATGCCAAGCTTCTAAAGAAAAAGATGTATAGCAAGATGAAGGTTGAAGAACTTGAGGAGCTGACTTTGAGTGAAGAATGCAGCGCAATCCTATAAAACAAGCTGCCTCCTAAGCTCAATAACCCAGGGAGCTTCTCTATACCTTGCATTATAGGGGATTTACAATTCAACAAGGTCTTATGTGACCTAGGTGCAAGTATAAATTTGATGCCCCTGTCTGTGTACAAAAAGCTGGGATTAGGTGATCCAAAGGGTAGCAATATCATATTGCAACTGGCTGATCGATCAATTTGTTACCCTAATGGAGTTGTGGAGGATGTGCTAGTTAAAGCTGGTAAATTCATATTTCCTACTGATTTTATCATTTTAGACATGGAGGAAGATGAAAAGTTTCCTTAATACTTGGCCACCATTTCTAGCCACTGGACGAACATTGATTGATGTAGAGAAGGGAGATGTAGTGCCACGTGCTGAAAATCAGGAGGTGGTCTTCACAATGATGCAATTTAACACCCAAGATCCACTACTTGAAAACTGTTCCAGGATCGATGTGAACATGGCCTTTAGATGCTAGGAGAGGTATGAGTATATGGTGAGAGGAGATGAAGAGGCTTCACCATCTAATATAAAACCACCTTGAAAAGTTTTCCAAAAAGTCTAGCTCTAGACTTTGAATGAAGTGCTTGTTGGGAAGCAAACCAACGTTTCAAACATTTTTCTTTAGTTGTTTTATATATTGATTTTGAGTTAATTATTTTCTTTATAGTTGTTTTGTTGCTTGACATTGCATTATAGGGTGCTAGTATGTTTAGAATGCATGCATTGACTTGTTATGTGCTTTAAATAATTCTAGTATTCTATTTTGCATGTTTGAGAGTTAGGAGTTATTTTGAGTTTTCATTGCATTCTTATTAGTTTTGATGCTTTACATTGCATTTTAGGATCACTAGCATGCTTAGAATTTACATTTTGACATGTTAGTTGCATTGAAAACTCCACTACGCCTATTTTTGCATGTTTTAACATTTTTGGATTTACTTGCATTTCTATTTGTTTTGTTGCTTATCATCATAGACCTCAACATGAGAACCTAGTTTAGGACATATAAACATGGTTTAGGACTTAGTCGCATGTATTAGAAAGCATTTAGGGGTCAAAAACTTAAAAAATGAAAAAACTCATGCTGTTATCTAAAGCAACCGCGTGGTCGCACGATGCTATAACTTCGCGGTAGCGCGATGTATCTCTGGGCAGTTTGGACAACTTCATTATATATGCATAGTTCTTTCATTATAACCACTTTTAAACCATTTTTCCTTTCCCAAATCATCCCACATTGAGTTCCCACCTACTCCCCAATGTTTGCATACCATATTCACTCACACTCATGCATTACAACACATTAAAGTCACTCCCAAGGTATGAATTTTTCACACTTTAATAAGATTAAGCATGATTTTTGATGTTTTGCATACTTTTTGTGAGAGTTCATATTGTGAATTGGTAGGAGTTGGGATTAGAGTAGACTTTGGGTTTATGGATTGTGATTATTTAGGTAAAATTTCTGGCTTGATCCATGAATCCGACTCTATATTTTCCATTGATTTGTTCATATGCATACAAGGTGTTCGATAAAATGTTTCAATGAGTGTTTTGTTGAGTTTTTACAATTCTTTTTGGATGATCACCTTCACCACATATTATACATCATTTTTGTATCATCCATTCATTGTTTATACTGATTTAAGGCATAGAATTCAACCCGAACATCATTGCACTCCAATGCACCTCATTGCAAGGCCATAACAGGCACCGTTGTGCCACAGCTCACAATTTCAGCTTCATTACACCTACTTTGTCATATCTTTTCATGACCCAAATGAACTCCAAATGTGATGAATCTTTCATATGTTGTAGACCAAGTAATGTGCTTTCATATGCCCGATATGTTTCGGGAAATTTTCACTTTTTCGAGGAGATGTCAAGTACTGAAAGTCGGTGGTCAACCATTTTTCAAAATCTAAACTTTTTTCTAAGTCCTAGTTTGGGTGTGTTGTGTTGATTTGTTTCAGTTCTCATGCAATATTTATGCATTCTAATGTTGTTCATCTCTCTTTTGCATGAAAGATAATGTGAAAACACTTTGGAACAAACATTGAGAAGCTAGAAAAGGATCAAGTCATCCAAGCAATATGAAAGTCAAAGCTCCAAAATGGTAACACCACCACTCCAAACCCGGGAAGTACCTTACCCCTCCTTGTTATGTTGTGTTTATTTGATTTATCTATTTGGAATACATTAAGAACAATGCATATTTCTAGTTTGGGGGTGAGAATCTCATTCATGTTACTCGATTTAAACATTCATTCGATTTTGGATAGAAAAATCATGAACATTTGAAAATTTTGAAAATCATAAAAACTGAAAAATTTTGTTGATTTATTTTTGCTTATGATATAATTTGAATTGACTTTTGTGCTTTAGTTAGAAAATTGGACAATATTTGAACTTAATTTCTCTTAAACATTCATCCATGTAAGAAGACTTTATTAGAACTTGAGCACATAGTCATTTTCGAATAATAAGTTGTGTAGGGAATTTCTTGATACATGTGGGGGTAAAATTTATGCAAATTTGACGATAGAATTGACTGAAAAATCTCAAACATTAAGAATTTAGATCCCGACCTAAAATGTAGAACCAAAATGCTCAAATTGAGGATATGAAGTTCTTGATTTTGTATCTTTGATTGAGAAGTTTTTAATCAACAGGTATAAACCGACAATAGCATAAAAACACAAAAATGCTAACAGTTTTATTCTACTCTTCAAATGCCTTTTTGACTCGAGCAATTAAATCTGATGAGTTCTCTGAACTTGGTACTAGGAGTGTAAATGGTTTGGTTTGGGCGGTTTTTGATAATTTTTCAAACCAAACCGTTTAAAGTGGTTTGATATTTTTCCAACCCAACCCAACCCAAATCATTTCATTTCCTAAACCATACCAAACAAAACCAAATCATTTTTGCGGTTTGGTGTGATTTTAAACCGCAGTTTGCAAACAAAACAAAACTAATATATGTAGATCGAGTTAAAATAACTATTGAATTATGATTTTGAATTAAGACATCAAAATTCATTGCAAATAACCCAATGACATTACAGATAGATATTATAAGACTAAAAAAATTAAAACATATAGGTAAACAACTTCTAAGATAGATACAAAGGGATAATCACAAACAAATTATCACAATAAATTTAATAAATTGCAGGCCTTATTTCATGATACAACAATTGTGAATTAACTGGAATTAAATCAATTTCGGGTATTAAATGAATTGGCAGTATAGGCATTACATGAATTTCATTTAGCATCCTAAATCTATCCCTATTTCTACTCCAAAATCACCACAATATACACAATGGTGAAGATCTCTCAGAATTTGGATTATAAAATTCAAAAATCAAACTCAAAAATAAGAAAACAAGATAAAATACCGCGTACCCAGAAGTCTAGCTACGTGGAAAACTTCTGTTCAGTTCCAGATTCATCATTCCTCAATGTTTTGCCGAAAACTAGAAAATAAAAAAATATATATATCTGAAAACGAAAGCAAAATATGCTGCGCCGCTGCACTGCTTCAAATGGTTGAAGTTCTGAACATATTTACTAGCTGAAAGATGTTGTGAATTGTGTGTTGATTTTGGACTGAACATCGACGACGACCAGTGAAGAAGGCAGAACGCGTACCGCAGAAAGGAGGGAAAGAAATAGTTTAGCTGGGCATATGCGTATGTCTGGACTGGAGCAGTGGAGCCTCATCTTTTAGGATTTTAGTTTTGTCTTGGGCTTGCGAGTCGTTGTGGACTGGAGCTGAGAATCTGAGATACAAAATTTAAGCCCATGTTTGTTAGATGAGAATACTGTTACTCTGTTTTGTAAGAAATAAGAATTTCAAGTTTTTAACTATAAGTGTAAACTGTAAATAACAAATCAGAAAAAAATTCTATAATTTTTTAATTGAAAATTTAAATACTAATTGTAATTTTTTTTGCGGGTTGACGGTTTGAAACGGGTTTTGAAAATTGAAACCTAAACCAAACCATTTAAAAGCGGTTCGATTTGGGTCAAAACCAAAACGTTGATGGGTCCACGTGGATGCAAACCAATAGTTTCGAAATTGCGAATTCATTTCGATTTAGCAGTATGACGGTTTCATTGTATAGCTTTACCTGGTACTCTAAACTCAACTAAGTTGGGAGCTATCAACCTAAAGCTCACTACAGGGGTCAACTAGAAAGCAAGTATGGAGAGTGAACTTACACATAAGACGCTAAAACATCTTTAACTTTTCTGTTACACTTTTATGACTCAGGTAATTAAGTCTGAGGGGTTCTTTGAACCTGGTGCCCTAAAGTCGTTTGGCTTGGGAGTCACTGACCTAAAGCTCGCTACAGGGGTCATATAGAAAACAAGTATGAAAAATTTCTGCATAAAGATGGTAAAAGATAAGGACATGAAAAGAAAAAGTCTTCCAAATGAAAAAAAAAAAAAAAAGGAATAAAATGCATGGTATAAGCCTATTTGATTGGAATTTCTAATACTGGAGTGTGAGATTGGGATGGATTACTTTTGGTCTGTTGTTCATACTTGTCAAATCCTAACTGCCTTGTGTGGAAAAATGCAACATATAAATGCTTAGAAACCACATAAATAGCAAAGACCTTAGGAGATGAGAGCAAAACAGTAAGGTTGTGATCATCTATGAGAATGCAAGGAAAATCAAAAGAAAATCATTGTTGAACACATGAGATTCAGACTTATTTCTGCATAACTAGTCACACAGTGTTAAGTATATTTTTACATGAGTTTGTATTTTATTTTTGGCTATTCACACACACAATGAAGTTGAGCATCAAATGAATGAAAATATTTTGTGTTGTTCATATTTCTTTTCTAAAGTAAATTGTAAATTTAGTTTGTTGAAGCACATGGTAAATAAGTTGAAAACAAAACAAAAACATTTGTTATTTGCATTTTCTTTTACATTTATAGTTTAATTTTTTTTTTTGTTCGAGGATAAACAATGGTTCTAGTTTGGGGTATTGATGAGTGTATTTTATACACTTATTTCTATCCTAAAAGTAGGATTTTATTTGTTTCTTTAAGAATATTTGTTATTTATTATGTTAGTATTTGTTTATATTTCGAGAATAACTCCAAAGTCGAGAAACAATAGAATTGAAGTCAAAATCAAGCAATTGGATGATGAAAGTGTTAAAGTATGCAAATAAAGAGTTGATGAAGTGAACCAAAGTACCAATTGAAGGAAGAAGAATTTAAATTCGGAAGAAATTAAAAGTTCAGGGACTAAAGCGTAGAAATTGAAAGTTGGAGGAACTGGGATGCAAATAAACATTGAGGACCAACTTAAACGGAATCAAAAGATAAAATTTCCTTCAACCAATAGAACCATGCGGTCGCACACTTCAGACGTGCACGGTCGCATGGACCAGAAATCTGGCAACTGAAGCTGAACCTGCAGAAGCGCGCAATCGCGCAACATGTAACTGTGCGGTCGCATGGTAATATTCTGGGCCACGCAGCTGAGCTTTTTCTTGGATTTTAGCATTCTTTTCCCCAAGTAACCTAGACTTCGAGCATATCTATAAATACCAGACTTGGGGCATGAAATTAGGGGTTCCCAACTTATGAAATTGATGCCAAAATGTAACGCCCCAAAATTTTTGAACTTTCTCAAGAATAATAATGCTATGATACCATTCTTGTGACGCCCGAATAATTTCAACCTTTTTTCATTTAATATAAGATTTATTTATTTAAAAAGTAACGATATTAATTTTAAAAAATAATAAATAATGAGTTCAATAAAAGTGTGGCAATTCAAACACAAAAGTTCTTATTCGGTGGTAATTCCACAACTCACAGGTCGTCACCTAGCGCAGCACTCTCTATCAAGCTATCTGAAGATTCCCGTCAATCCTTCTTATGTCAATATTTACTTGAAAGGTTAGATGACGTGGGATGAGCATACACTTGCTCAGTGAGTAGATACGGTGCACATGTGTTATTGGACATTGGGATACACAAGTCAACCTCACATACTCAAGACCATTTCAATGTATGTATGCATGTATATTTTGAAAATCTCCAGTCAAAGTAACATAACTCAATATATGGTTAGAATATCCGTATATCCAAAATAATTGACAAATCAAGATTGTGATGTGTTGTAGGCACCGTATCACCGGCTGCTCAAGCAACATATCCGTATCCTAACAGCCAATTATAATTGAGATAACCTATAGGTATCGTATCACCGATGACCAGTATGTCATAGATATTTTCCAATATTGATAACTGCATACTATACTATAATGGATGACATGAACCGCTACGGTGCTTATCTCGTACCCCAACGCTCAAACATAACATATCATAATTGGTCGGAACCAATAACTTCCATCAAACAAGTCTCACATGTGATCTCACATATTTACACATCAACATATCAATATGCCTTATCATTAGGCAGCTCAAAGTATATGATAACTTATCCAGAATCATGAGCGGGGTACATTGGAGCAACCATAGTCCAGTATACATGTGATGAATGCTTTCAAAAAGACGAGTCGCATATCTTCAATTTCTCATTCCATCACATTTATTCAAATCTTATTTCAGTTAACGTAATCAACTCACTTGCAATGAATCATAATTCATATAAACATATTCAAGTCTAATAACCAAATTACATATCCACTCACATCATTAGTCAACTATTTCAAATATACATAATCTACTCATGTATTCAAGTAAACATATCCAAATAATATTCAACTAATTCAAGTAAACATATCCGACTCACCGTTTATTGGATGAATTAATCCATGAATAGTTCCTAGGATTGTTTTCTTTTGGAATGGAAATCTTTCTCAGCACGGAGTAGGTGAAGGAATAAGAACGTAAATCCTAGCACATAAGTCTCCATGAGTTTTATATATATCATTGGAAAGGTTATTGAATCTGGAGTTCCACGGACTTTACAGATCACAAATCGGAGTGGTAGATCAAAAGTTATGGTTGAATGAAGTTATGTCGCCGGGTAGTCCTTTTGGTGTCGACATTACCTGATTTGGTGTCAACACTAAAGTGTCAGAATACCATTTTTAAGCTCAGGTGAACATGGTGTCGACACAAAACTAGTAGGTGTCGACACTAAACGTATTTCCAGAATCTGAAAGTCGATTTTCTTGATTTCTTTGATTTAAAACCATTTGTTTTGATAAAGGGCTTTGAGAAAACATATTTGCCAATAAAAATAATGGATTATAATGGATTGAAACATGATTTTGGCATGAAATCAATACCTAGGGTTTGAAAGAGGGAAAACGAATTTTGTAGCATTTTGATTTCGATTTCTGATATGTTTCTTCATTTAAACTTCTCCCTATTTATAGAAGAAGAAGGATGCACGAATGAAAGGCTGGAGCTTGGATGTAGAGGATTGAAGCCTTCCTTCAAGGTTAAGAAACAATATTTTAATGTCAAGTTGAGGTATCCTAAGGATGTAGAAGATGACTCTTGAAGGCTAAAACCGGATATGAAGATCAAAATGCTTCAATTCCAGATTTTTCCCAGCTTTAGGGTGCCATTTTTGAGGTCAGATTTGAGGTAGTAAACGAGTTCCAAATTTGGTGTTCTTGGATTTTGTTACGAAATGAGACCAAGAACGCCAAATTTGGAACTCGTGGAGTACTTTCATATGGATTTTGTTTCAAAATATTTGGTTAACCGAGGTCAGAGTTATGGTGTCTCAAAGTTAGCCCTTTCAAACTACCTTTCGAGGTCGTACGGTTGCAGCCCCAACTTTGAAAACTCGCCACGGGCTGTACATTAATTGGAATGATGAATGGATTTCAGATTCTATAAGTTCACTTCGAGTACTTATCAGTACATATAAATTATGCATTTATTGGAGGTCGGAAGTGGTCAAAAGAATCTTCTAAAGAAATGAGTTCAAGTACGTTTTTTGAGTCGTTGAACATAGATTTGGGTTTCTGACAAAAAAGAAAAAATATTAAAACAACAATATCATAGAGAAAGCTTCGAAAACAATATACAATGCAAAATTATTTAGAACTAATAATGGATCTACTAGATCTTATCTTTTTCAAGTTGGATAAGAGTAGAAGTTCGTCGAAGCATCTTCGATCCACAAAGATTTCTTGCAATTTTTGGGTTTAACCACAGTTTATTAACGGAAATTTTTGGTGCGGTGGTAAATCTTATAGGAAAACACGATATGAGAATATTCAAATCACATGAGGTTTTCAATTTGACATAGTCTGATATTAGAAGATGATTGTTAAGGGATTTTCTTGGAAAACACAGATTTCTTCCTCATCACAACAACGATACACTGGAATATGAGGATTCGTTGATAGTGTATTTATATTATGTTCTAGATTTTTCTGTTAGGTTTGCAATGTGTTAACTAATATTGGGCTATTTAGAATAGTTTTGGATTGGATAGATATATTAATGGTTTCGGCCGTTGAGTGAAGAAAAAATATATTATTTATGGGTCAGTATATATATTGGCTGAAATTGTATATCCCAATAAAAAATAATAAAAACAAGAAACTAAAATTATTATTTTTTAAATTTGCTTTTACCGAGAAGTTTTTTTTTTTTTTTTTTTATGATATAAGAACGATAATTTGTTTGTTTTTACTTATTTATATTTGGCTTTTTGTGTCGAAACCTCTCTTTTCATAAAAAAAGTGTTCTTTTAATGTTTTCAATCATACAAATAAATATTTTTGTTTAGTCATACAAATCCAAAGTAAAATTTTCAGTTAAAAATTATGTCAAAATTTTATTACTAGATAATACTCTCTCTGTCTCACAAAGATAGTCCACTATTTCTTTTTCGTCCGTTCCGAAAAGATAGTCCACTTTATTTTTTGAGAGTGAAGTTAATATTTTATATTCCATTTTGTCCTTAATCTGTGTGAAAATAAGTAGAAGACTATTTTTATGGGACCGAGGGAGTACTAAATTATAAATCACATCGTACGCATAGTTTTTTTTTATATAAATAATCTTATTTTTAGTTATTTAGTACATCTAAAAATTGAAGCTCTTTTTTATAGCGTATTATTAAATTATTAAATATTTTTATAGATAATTACATTCAATACGTAATTAATTTTTTGTAATAATTGTGATCTTTTATTGGTCTTAATTTTATGGATAAATATTTGGTTCAGTCATATTGATCCAATATCAAATTCTCAATTAAAATTATACCGAAAATTTATACACATTCGTATTTTTATAAATCACGTTGTATTGAAATTTTTATAGGTAAATCCTATTTTGTAGTTATTTATTACATATACATATTAAAGTTCTTTTCTATATCGCATTATTTATCAAAATAATTTCAATGACAATTACATTTAATTCTTAATTAATTTTTTATTTCAAAAAGTCTCATATCACAATTTTTAACATTAACGGTTAACAAATTTATTTATATTGTTTGAAATGATATAGTTATTAATGATTTTTTTTCCTAACTGATAATTTTAAAATTTAAAAAAAAAAAAAAATTAACCATGCCAAGATATTCTTTGTTATATTTTAATTCAAATTTTATGATATTCTTTCACAACAATATATAAATTGTCTCCCAATTTACTTAACAAAAAATTGAGATAATCAATACTAAATTATAATTTCAATCAGAAAACAATTACCTTATATAAATATTGAAAACCTTAAATATCATAAATTTGATCCAATATCTTTGTCAACCTCGCAATTTTTTTATTTTATTTCATTATTATTATTATTATTATTATTATTATTATTATTATTATTATTATTATTATTATTATACGTGTTGTTTTTCATTGTCAATGGTCAAAATATTGAATCTTATCTTTTATATGCATATGCATGGTCTCTATTTTTAACTTTTTCATATATTGTTTAAATGTTCAGAGTACATGTATATTGGAAATCCTACATTTAAGAGTTCATTTTGCAAGACGAATTTTTGGTTCGAGGAGAGAGTGAATAATCGTTACAAAACTTGACGATCATATTCTAGAAGGTCAAATTCTATCTGAAAATAATGCAGGAAACAAGTTCTTTATTCTAAGGATGTCGTTGAGCCCATCGAATTCTAGAATACTTATTAGATTTCAAAAAGGACAATTTCATTGATGGTGTCCTATGCAATGACTATCAATAAAAGTTAGGGACAATCATTTTCGCGTGTATGACTTCTCCCTAAAAGGTTGATGTTTATACATGAAATTAATAAATGATGAACTTATCTCTTATTTGTGAATGCTATTTTTTTAAGGATTTATTTAATTTTGCATTAAATTATTTTTATCCAGACGTTTCTTCCCGTGCATCGCATGAGATGATTCACTAGTTGTCTTAACACATGTCTCTTTCCAAGAAAATTTCCTACCCAATACCATTTTGATTTTCTCTACAATTCTAATTTAATTATCTAATTTTATTACAGAAACCAAAAGTTCTTGACATTAAATTTGTAATAGGTGACCTAAATTTCGGATTGCTATTCGAAAACATAAATAACTGTAATATCGTGACTTGGATCACTAGTGCATGTGACCTGGACGAAAATTTTAACATGTGATCTGAGCATGATAACATGTGCCTGAACGAAAATCAGAAAACAAAGATTTATATGTTATAGAGTATATTGTGAACTTAAATATGTTTTAAGGATGAATTTAAAATAAGCGTTAAGGATTTTAGAAGTATTTTCAGTAATGACAATAATTAAATTAATGCAGTTTCCTTCCTTGATCGAGGCCCTAACTACTCCAATTTCATCTTCTCTTCAGTAGCCAAAAATTCATGAAATAAGGAGGTCTCTTGTCAAACTCATCAAACTAATACTAATGGAAACAATAAATAACTACAAGTACATATTATCTGAATAGAAATCAGACAACAAAGATTTCAATGTTGTGGAGTATGGTGTGACTTTGATGCTGTAATATGTGATCATAATTATGATTGCTATTCGAATACATAAATAACTAAATCATGGTGTATGCATATGAATGTGACCTGGATCACAATTACAAGTGACATGAACCTGTTAATATGTGACCTTAACAAAAACAAGACAACAAAGATTTCTATATTGTAGAGTATAAATTCTTGAATCGCATACTGTGCCATGCATCTATATCAGGTAAACATGTAACCTGATTGCGATAACACGTGACCTGAACGAAAATGAGACAAAAAAATATTTCTACTTGGATAACATGAATCACTGACTATTGTGAAATTCAATTACACAGGGCAATTTGTATATATTATGAAAAAAAAATATGTATTTCACTATATACAATCAACTCCATTACAAATGTCTGCTTGAAGTTTAAATAGAATCGATGCCAATATACAAAAGTTTGAGAACTAATTACAGATACATTCACTCTTCATCGATCACAACGATGTCTGCCATGTGCTGTGCTCTTTTTCACATATCACTTCCCATCAACAAAACAAGGTCACATTTACATGGTTTCATCTCAATATCCATTAACAAAACGGAAGTTCATAGGTATATGTGTATATCACATTTTCTATGACACAATTTCACGTAAACTAGGTCATAATTATTCAAGATCACAAGTCACAACACCGTTGTTTTTCGTCACAACCACTGTTTATAAGGTCACAACTATTTATAAGGTCACAAGTTAAAAAAAAAAAATTATATGTCACGATTTTGCATCATTCATCGAGGTCACAACCACCATCACCTCCTCCGATCACAAGACCATGACCGCCTCCGCCACCACCATCATCATCACAACCACAACATCGACCGACCAGCTTCACCCCACCACCAAAACAACAGAATCGTCTTCCATCATCGAGCAGGTCTGCTGTAGTTGTGCATTGCCAACCACACATGTGACCTCAGAAGCTTAGCTACAAAAATAAGGATCCCCATTCTTCCCCTTCAAACTCAACATCACATAGTATATCCTCTAATTTTTATCATCTTTTGTGCCAATTACGGGACTACGTGACCGTGAACGACTAGGTAAGGGCAGTTTGGTAGAATTGGAGGTTCTTTTCATCGTTTTTAGGGGGTTTTCTGAATGATATTCGTCTGATATGGGAGAGATTCAACCCGGATAAAGGTAGTTAGCATATGGGTTGTCAGTCTTACGACGGCGGGGATGTGTTGTGAATGTGAATATGGAGGAGGAGGAGCGAAGTTGGTGGTAACGTAGTTGTAGTAATATAGAGAAACTAATTAGGGCAAGTAGTGTGGTATATTCTAATTTATTAATTAATTATTTCCTAATTGCAACTTGAGTTGTGAATTTATATATGTTTGATCTTATTTATGAGTTTTTTTTTTTTTTTTAAAGTAGGGGTGATTTCCACTTTTAGCTTCTGTTCGGATCAATTAAAATCAGTTTTTTTTTTTTTTTTTTTTACTCTTTTTCACGGATCTCAAGATAGATGCAAGGTTAAAAATTGGAGAAAGAAAGATGTGTAATTAAAAAATTGTATTAAAAATTGGAGCAATCATAAATTGTTTATAATAATCAGTTTACCCGAACAGAGAATTAATAGTTTAATAATAGTGGTGTATTTTTCCATAATATGCCTAATGGTACATTTGGCGGCCTGGACCGTCATTTTTTTATTTTGGTGTTTTCTTGGATAAATATGTGATTGAAAAATAGAGAAAATAAATATGTATGATTAAAAAGTAGTTTGAAAATTTTTATTATTTATAAATTTATTTATAAATTATAATGAATGCGTAAAATATAGAATGACAAATATCCGAAACAATTTACTTGGTCCAAGGTCCGCCCACGGTGTCCCGCAAACCACGGTTCCATATCAAAATTGTTGAAACCATTCTACGCCTTTCCATCATATAAAACTCTCGAACCTTCCTCCACGTTGCGATTTCAGTGTATTTTCATCTCTTTATTGGCACCTCGATTTGTACACTGTAAGCACAATAAATTATTATCCTTTTCTAGTAATCTATGTTTGCAGATTATATATGTTATTTCCGTAGATGTAATTGATACTTGGATTTGAGTTTGTGTTTGTTTAGTTTTATTTGGTATAAATGGCAACAAAGAAGAGCGTCGGATCACTTAAGGAAGCAGATCTGAAGGGCAAGAGAGTGTTCGTTAGAGTGGATCTCAACGTTCCATTGGACGATAATCTCAACATCACCGACGACACTAGAGTCAGAGCCGCCGTCCCCACCATCAAATACTTGATCGGCTATGGTGCTAAAGTCATCCTCGCCTCTCACCTTGTACGTATACTTTCTTTTTCAATCTGAAGCATAGATAGTTTTTGTTAATCTATAGTTCCTAAGTTAGATTAGGAATATTTTTTAGTTGAATCGTTATGGATTTTTATAATCAATATTGTTTTGATCTGCTTGAAAAAATTGGGGATATGTATTTTACTGCTAGGTACTTTGATTCGTGGTATTTGATATTGTCTTTTCCCCCCTTTTAATATTGCGACTTCCTTCACATTGCTTTTAGATCTTTGTTATGTTTCGTGTTAATTATAGGTTAATAATTGTTGAAATCGTGTTCATACCACTTTGATTTGACTTCATATTAAGAGCTTGGAAGGTTTCTAAGACTGTTTAGTGTGATATTCGTGTGGATGAAAGATTGTCTCACTTGAGAATCCCAATGTCATTGTTATGCCAAATTTAAATAGATACAATGCAGGAATAAAGATTATGCTTCAGTAGGTTATGCTGAAGCAAGTGTTTGGTAAATGGTTTATAATCCACACAATTTCTCAAATCACTTTTTAACCAAACATCTTCTCTTTCCAATTTTCAACCACACATTTTACCTCAAAATCATAAATAGATCATTTTATAAACCACTGCAGTGTTGTTACCAAACAGAGGCGAAATTGGAATTGCTGACGATTTTTTAGCTAGACTAGATGATTGCTATTTGTTCATGGCACAGCAAACTTGTCTTCCTATTTTAGTTTATTGTTATCTGTTCATTTCATTCTTTTAGTTACTCTTATTGCATCTTTCATTTTACTATCACATTCAGTGTTTTTATTTACTAAAGTATGTGATTTCATTGTTGGAATTATGGGTTTTAGGGGCGTCCAAAAGGTGTTATGCCGAAATTCAGTTTGAAGCCTCTTGTGCCCAGGCTCTCTGAACTACTTGGAGTTGAGGTTGGCTTCTCATAAATTACACAAGTTAATAGAGGTCTTTTTTGGTAAAAGCGATTAATTTGTTGTTAGAAAGATGGTGCTTTGCTCATGTTGTTTGTGTTAACAATAGGTCAAGATGGCTAATGACTGCATTGGAGAAGAAGTAGTGAAATTGGTGAGTGCACTCCCAGAAGGAGGCGTTCTTCTCTTGGAGAATGTTAGGTTTTACAAAGAAGAGGAAAAGAATGATCCTGAATTCGCGAAGAAGCTTGCATCCCTTGCTGACTTGTATGTTAACGATGCCTTTGGAACTGCACATAGAGCCCATGCTTCGACAGAGGGAGTGACCAAGTACCTGAAACCTTCTGTTGCTGGATTCCTTATGCAGAAGGTATGCTGATACTTTACACTTGCTTCACGTTTATGTATTCTGTAATTTGACAAAAAATTAGTCTCCATACAGCAAGGCTCCATTAATATATCCAGTACTGCAGATGTGATCACATTGAATATTAATAAGAAATCTTCTAAATTGAATTTTTAATTAATGGACTTGAGTTTTTATAATGACTGCTTAACTGCAGTTGACTTGCATCTGTATGATTGAACAAGCATTGTGTATATGTTCACTCTGAACTCTTCTTGCGTCTCAGGAGCTTGACTATTTAGTCGGGGCTGTTTCCAACCCCAAGAAGCCATTTGCTGCAATTGTTGGTGGGTCAAAGGTATCCAGTAAAATTGGTGTTATCGAGTCACTGTTAGAGAAGGTAGACCTTCTCTTGCTGGGTGGAGGAATGATCTTTACTTTCTACAAAGCCCAAGGACATGCTGTGGGATCTTCACTTGTTGAGGAGGACAAGCTTGAGCTTGCAACTTCACTCATGGAGAAGGCCAAGTCTAAGGGGGTATCTTTATTGTTACCTTCGGATGTGGTTGCTGCTGACAAGTTTGCTGCCGATGCTAATAGCAAGGTAGGCATCTTTGTTTGCCTATTATTTTAATCTGTATTGCATGGACTCTTCAACTAGAGTAGATTGATTGTCTTAGACGTGTCGGATATGTGGTGAGTACCGACACTCCTTGGACTCTATCTTTCTTGAATAGAAATATTATATATTTTTTTACTCAAAAGTTAATTTATAACAATGAATAGGTACTCTTATATTTAAAAAATTTCAATAAAAAATAAATTACAAAGCATAAAATTAAGTTCATACTGTACAAATGAGGAATTTTGAGAAATTTAATCTTGTCAGACGTCATGTCTTGTCAATACTTTTTTAAACCTGTCCCTATCATCATAGGTTTTAATCTTGAGCTGAACTTGAGCTATTTTAACTTCAGTTTTTCTTTTTATTTAACTTTTAAGGGTGTGTTTGATAGAAGATGGAAAAGGAAATGGAAAATATTTTCCTTTTCCATCTAAATTTCCTCACCTCAACCCATAAGAAAACATTTTCTTGGAAATTGGCAAAAACAAGATTTATTTGATTGTACCTAGAAAAAAATTTCCGTGGCAAAATTTCCAATCAAACATCAAAGCTAGAAATGGTTTTCCTTGATTTGACATTTTTCATGTAAAATTTGCTCAATCAAACACATTAGAGAAGATGACTACAGAACCTAATATTCTAATTCATGTTGCTAGAATACATGATCAAGATGTTCCTCAATATTTTTGCAGGTCGTTCCTGCATCTGGAATCCCTGATGGCTGGATGGGATTAGATATTGGACCTGATTCTATCAAATCATTTAGTGAAGTTTTGGATACTACCAAAACCATCATTTGGAATGGACCAATGGGCGTGTTTGAGTTTGAGAAGTTTGCAGCAGGAACCGAGGTACTTGAATATAGATATAGATTATTCAAGAGATTTCACACTTATTTAAAATTAAGTATGCGTGTTCATTATTCAGGCCATAGCCAAGAAATTGGCAGAACTCAGTGGCAAGGGAGTAACAACTATCATTGGAGGTGGTGACTCTGTTGCTGCTGTTGAAAAGGTTGGGGTGGCGGACAAGATGAGCCACATCTCAACAGGAGGTGGTGCCAGCTTGGAACTTCTTGAGGGGAAACAGCTACCTGGAGTTCTTGCACTCAACGATGCTTAAGCAGACTCTTTTTGTTGCTATCCATTTTGTCCATCCTAGTTGTCGTGTCTGGGTTTTTACCAGAGTGGATGCAGATAAATGTATGAACTGTTCTTGCAGAGCTGTAGATCGAATTTGAATAATTAGAACAATGCCTATCACAGTATGTGTCATATGGCAAATAACAAATTTTCTGGGTCTTACAAAACTTTTAATTAGCCTAACTCTTCCATTTTCTCGTTCACTTCAATATCAATATATGCTTGGAAAATGCATTCCGCTACCTGAAAATGCATGTTAGTACTCCAAAACATAGCAATCTCCCTCCCTCCATTCATCAACCTTCTGTCTATGAGTGTATTAATCATTCAACTTAAGAATTTATTTTCTTGTATTTTTTCGACGGAAGTGTAAGGTATCATGAGTAATGAACTAAAAGACGAGTCGCCGTCCCTCAATTCAAGTGAAGATACATCTATGACGATTAGCACAAGCTACACAACTCATCATGAAAGGAAGAAATTGGAGTAAAAGTTCAAAAATTCAATATGTGACAATTTGATTACCAATTTGACATGGTATTTAGTAGATTCATGAATTTTCATGAATTTTAATAGAATATCATAAAATCTCTCAGATTTTAATGAAATTCTATTCCGCGAATTTTATTGGATTTCAGAAGACTTTGTTAGAATTTGTTGGATGTGTTCTCGGTATGGAATTTAATGGACTTTCGAATTTCATCAACTTTTACTTGTTGTCCAGTAATTTATTTATTTATTTATTATTTTTGTTGTACAAGTTGAACGTGAACTTGAGACGGAAAAAAATTACATAATTTCTTGATCATAAAAAAAGGTTTTGAACTCAAGAAGAAAGAAGAAAAGCAACGATTGTTGCACTTTTCATTCCGTGGATAAATCCTAACAAACTAGCATCTCGGGCCAAAAAGTGGTGTAAAAACGAATTTGATTTCTACATTTTATATCAAAAGTAAAGCCAATTGACGTGCCATTGCATCCCAGAGTTATAATTCATCTATACCAAATCGTTAAGTTACTTGAAACAGGACCTAGGCTCTCAAATATTATAAAAAATAGCGTTCATGAGTCACATTGTCCAATGAAAGTCGAATTTTTTTATTCACTGAATAGTGTAATGGTAACTCCAAACTCATGATCAATATTGATAACTAGCACTTTTCAATACCTGAACTCAATGGGGACTCGTCCCGAATGGACGTGGATGAGGAAGAAACCGGGGACGGTGATGATTGTCTTATCACAATCCTTTCAATTCCATTTATATAAGAAATTCACTTAAATTCATAGATTTTTTAGTACACCAGAATCTTATGGAATGAACTGAAACCCATATTGAAGATCTTGAATTTTGACGGATTCTATAAAATTTCAAATTGAGAATACATGGAATGTTATGGAATTCTAAAGTCATTCCAAATTTCATTTCAGTTTTCGTAGTCCAAGAAATATGATTTCAAACATTGGCGGTAACTCTTCATATATTCTCAGGTGTCAAATTGAAGAGTAATGCTACTCAATTACATTCAGTGTCATACTGGGTGTCATCCCCCTTACATGGAGGGTGGGGTAGCTCATTATGTGAGCGTCTCTACACTCTAATATGCGAGGGTGTGACACATAGTATGACAAAAATTGTTTGATAAAATAACATTACTTTAAATTGAAACAATATAGATTTGTTTAATTTTTTGTGGACCCGAAAATTGGATGAATGCATTCATGAATATTTCTAGATGTCAACTTCAATGCAAATAATGTAAGAATATTGAATAAGGGTATATTAAGAGAATCATTGTAAAATTTATATTTTCAACCACATTAATTAACATTTCTTAATATATGTGAAAATTGGTAAGAGACTATTTTCACCGGACGGATGTAGTACATAAATATCGAGAACACATCCCTCGACCAGTATTTTCCATGAACTGCTTACACGCAGTCGATTGACGTTGTATTGTTCTTTTGAGTTTCTGTATTGAATTTTGGTGCTCGAAGAAGTTCCTCTTTGCATACATTTTTGGTTGATGATTCTTCAAGATGATGAAAATCAAAGAGTGTAATTATTTCTTGAATGAAAAATCAATCATAGGTTATACAGGCTTCGCGACCACAACTGCAATTTATTTATTCTCTCTAAATTTTTATCAAACAATAAAAATTGATAAAATATCCCTTGGCTAATGGAATGTTTCATTAGTTACTGGACTTATACATCCATCAAGTGTTGGTCACTGAACTTTAAAATGCTTTTAGACGATCACTGAATTTGAACTTGTAACACTTCATCACTCACAATATATAATTAGTCACCGAACTTTAAAATATTTCCTAGTGGTTGAAATTTAACATGCTGCACTCTATCACCCACTCATCATCTTTCACTAATCACTGAACTTATACTTTCATTAGTCGTTAAGTTTTATTCACTAAACTTTAAAATGCTTTCGAAGAGCCACTTAACTTCACAATGATTCTGAGTAAAGATGTTCAGTATAGTCTATTGAGTACCGGGGCTATCCGCTTCCAGAAGGCCAAAATGCTTCTCTCTTATTCCCTTGAAGGTTTTGCTTTCTGTGGTCATATCTGATTTTTCTTTCTTGATGCCTTTTTTTTTTTTTTTTTTGTGTCCTTTTCTTCCATTGATGGTTGGGATTCTTGGGAAGGGCTACAGGTTCTTAGGTTGCACGGACACCGATATGCGATACGAATATGACACGATACGGACACATCGACACGTGATTTTTTTTAAAAAAATTAGAACACGACCGGTTTGGGACACGCAAATTAATTTTTTTAATTTATTATTATTTTATTCTTATTTACAAATAACATATTGTATATTTATTGAATTAAAATGAGGATATCAAATAAAAACAAACTTGTAAATTAGATTTATCATTTTTTAATTACATGCATTTCGCCTCTTCCCCTTATTCATTTTGATGTATATGGTGTAGGTTCGATACGTGTCGAAAAGTGTCCGGAAAGTGTCGGTGTCGGACACAACACGCTGGCTCCCAACAGAGTGTCGGTGCAACCAAGACTGGTTCAATCTATATGATTCATAGAGTGAACTTTGACCTTCCTCCCTCTCTGATGCACATAATGCTCCCGGAAACACCATATTGTTGACATTTGGTTGCTTAATTCGGATTAGATGTTGTTAAGTTTGAATGAGTGTATTAGTGAAGAGAAAATGATTGAAGAATGCATTGTCAACACTTAAGAAAACTTTCATTTAGGAGGTCACATAAAAGAATGCTTTCCTATCATTAGCAGGGCATACCAGCCACCAGTTTATGTCTGAATTCTGAACCTAGAAATAGAAATAGAACAACAAACCAACTGCCATCAAAACATTATTATCTAAGCAACCAACTTAAGAACCAGTAGAAGTATTCATGGTCTTGTATCTGTAAAAGACTCGCTTCTTTTTGAAAATTCCATTCTCAACAGTGATCACAATCTTGCCAGGTTCGTTGTTTCTAAAAGAATTGCGAATGGAATCGTCTTGCCAACTTATCTTCCTTTCTTTCTTCACGATTACGGTATAAGACCCTTCATCTGTTGGAACAAACTCCTCTTTGTAATTCACATCCCAACCTACTACAGTCAGGTCCCATATAAATGTATGTCCAACCTGTTTAGACAAAAAAATTGGAGAAAGAGGTGGTTTGAAATCACTATTCATAAGTCATTTAAGTCAATTTGAGCCCTTCAAACGAATTTGAGCCGCCTAAGCCATTTAGATTTGAGCCATTTAAGCCGTTATTTTTCTTTTCTTTTTTTCCCCCATATTATCCATATTATCCCTATTTTTTATTTTTTATTTTTTGCACTTTGATTTTAACATGTAAATGTGTATCCTGCATATTTCACTTTAATTTGAATTCCAAGTTCCTTATTATACGATCTTCTATTCATTTTCTTAGCTTCTGGAATATTGAATCGACTTTTAAATCACGCTATTAACAACACCATTAAAATAATGCACGTACCTTGTACATGCGTCTCACTATTATTAGGAATAAGGTTTAGTTTGTTGTGTAGAAGAAGAAAACATATGAAGTAGTAGATGATCTACTATATAGCAGTTGATTTACCTCTGGTGCAGGAATTTCAATAGTTTCAGTTACTCCAGCCTTGACAGAAATCTCAGAAGCAGCATCTTTGGTGGAAAAATCAGGATCATTCTCTTTTCTAAGCCCTCCATAGTGGACAGGAATTTGCTCTGCACCAATGTACCTGCAACCAACAAATATCATATATCAGTTTTAGGAGCCTACACTAAAGCAACTAACAAGAGGAAGGAGAAAGAACTTCGCTTACTTGAGTAGCGTTTCGGTAACCCTGGATGGACGACTAAAGACGAATTTATTCTTGGTTCTTTGTGTTAAGAAAGGCGATAAGATCGCGTTGAAAGCATAATACCAGAAAGGGACATTGATGAAGATCTACATATAACATATGAATCCATCAATAAAGGTAACTAGAATATTACAATTTCCATAAGAGAAAAAAATGCTTACATTTCTTGCAACAAATTCAGGATAATTATCCTGCAGAATCCCCACAGCTCGTTTGGTGGCAAGCCGAAGATCCTTCCTTGAAGGTCCCGGGGTGTTCTTGAGATCATTAATTTGGAGCAATGAGGAGATGCCATCGGGCTTGAAATCAAGCTTCTGAATCTGTTTCTCCATCAATTGAAACCTCCATCTCAAGAACCTCTCACGGGTGGCTTCTGTACCAATGGTCTTGTTGTATACTTCATCGTTCGCAAGTACTCCATAAACATTGTAGCAAACCATATGTCCTTCGTGATCAAGACCCCTCGTGTAGGCCATAGTTTCGTATTCATTCCCAAAATCTTCATCCACGATTGAATCAATCTTGTTTTCCTTCCTCCATTTAAGAGTGTTCTTCAACATCTCAAAGGCATCATTGACCTTAAACTCTCTGGCTGTCAAGAATTTCAAGAGTAAAATATCTGTGCATTTGTCTCCCTTGCTTGGCAATAAGGGAACACCCCACAGGGAAATGTTGTGATCAATTTCAACCTCTTTTTCCACATTTTTACCTTCATCAGATTTCTCTTCTTCCTCCTCCACTTTCGTTTTCCCCTTATCAACAACATTTCCTCCTCCGACGACTTCTTCCTTTTCTTTATGTTCGAAAGATTCTTCTCCATTTTCGTTACCGGCCGGCTTCTCCTTCTGGGTTTGTTTCTCTTCCTTCTTCCCCTTGAACAACTTGTTTGTCAAAATGGCCTCTTCAATCTTCGATCTGAGCTCTGTCAATGCCTTTTTCTCATACTCCTTCAGATCAGAAAATAACCCTTTTTCCTCACTCATCAAAGAAGATTCACCACCTTTTCCATCAAGTGATGAAGACGAACACTCACCTTCGTCATTATTCTTACTCATTTCCTTTTCAGTTCCATCAGAAGGTGATGATGGTGAACTCTCAATCTTTTCACTTTCATTCTTGTTCTCCTTCGGGGAGGCCACCTTCTCCAATTCTTTAATCGCTCCAGCAACCTTGCCATCTTCTATCAACGCAACTCCCTTTTGTTCATCATTCTCAGATTGCTTCGTCTCTTCCACTTTTTGCAAATCTTTAATTGCTTCAGCAACCGTACCATCTTCTATCGAAGAAACCTTCTTTGATTTCACATTCTCAGATTGCTTCGGTTCGTCGTCTTTCTCCAAATCTTTGATTGCTTCAGCAACCTTACCATCTTCCGTCACAGTAACCGCATTTTCTGCTACATTCTCAGGTTTCTTCGGTTCTTGAGAAGCCTCTACTCGATCCTTTAAGACCTCCTCGTTTTCCTTTCCCTCCACGGCCATGTTTCTGATTTCCTCAGCGACCACAGGTCCACAGGGCGTTGCCACCTAGAGTGCACTGGATTTTGGTCCTTGGTATTTCACGGCGTCTGGTGCTGAAACAACAACATAAAAAGTTCAAGAGAGAGAGAGAGAGAGTGGTGAAAATCACTGTTGAATAATGAAGATTATTATCAAGAAACACAATTTTTGAAAAAATATATAAACTTTAAGGAGCAGGAAGAAGAGCTTCAACTGATAATGGTGATCAGATTGAGGTTGTGTTGAAATTAAATCATTCACAAATAAATATGATATTGGCGATGGAGACAACTTATGCTCGCAGAAATCAAGGATACACAAGATAAAATTGGTGCCACACATCTCCCTCCTCCTTACAGTAAATTGCTCCCCATTTTTAATGCAATACCAAGCAAAATCAAATAGCCGCTTGTCCCGTTCTATTGCTCCAACACTTGAAACCCGCCTTTTATATAGTTGGGTTATGGATTTTATTTATTTATTCATTCATTTATTTTAATTTGACTCAAGTATCAAGCGTCGTTAATCTCGGAGGAGGGCGGTCTCCCCCTGATTTGCCATTTAGGTAAATCTGAATGTAGATATAGCTTATATATATGTATACTTGGAGTAAATATTCAGACAATCGTTTTCCCCTAAACTTCCTTTTACGTCGTGCAGACGAAACCCTCGGAGAGATGACATGGTGCATCATGATCATGTCTCCATGTAAGTACTTGTCTTCCATCATTTAAATACAATCTTCTAAGAGTCAAGATTCGAACATCCGATCATCTGATTTCAACTAATCCTACATTATAGTTACACCATGTGCTTGGAGCAAGTTATGGATCCTTCAATTGGTATGCACATGGCTTGTAGGAAAACACCACAAATTGGGCTTTAATCATGATTTTACTCATGTAACACGGGAAAAATATAGGGGAAAAAATCATAACTACAAACTATAGAGAGTAATATTTCAAAACTAACAAACTTTGAAAAAATATTTTTAAAATTCAGGTATTAAATAATAAAACTAATACTCCCTATGTGAAGATAGACTTATATTCCTTATTATCCTTCCCAAATTATAGGACACTTTACTTATTGAAAATCTTAGGCTATGTTTGGCAGACCAAACTAATAAGCTAGCTGATAGTTCATAAGCTAGCTTATAACTGAAAAGCTTATTGTGAGCTGTGAGCTGATTGCGGATAGCTGATAGGCTAGTTGATTGAAATAGAAGTGTTTGACAAATGGAATAAAAAATAAAGAGGCTAAAAATGGAATAAAAAATGAAAAACTCATGAAGTTTATTTGAAAAACTTGTAAAAATAGCTTCTGAGATAAACTCCAGCTTCTCAAATAAGCTCATCAACAAAACAGAACTTATTTTAGTAGATGAAAAGCTTATAAACTCTCCAAATAAGCTTAAGCTAGCTTATTTGACTTACCAAACATACTCTAAATATTTTTAATTTTTCTAACGTGTACTTCTTTAATATCCATTATTATCAACAAATATAAAATAATTATATTTATTACAGTATTTAATGTAGAAATATATTAGTAAAATATAATAAAACTTATATTTTCAATTACATTAATTACATTTTCTTAATTTATGTGGAAAAAAAACAAGTCTGTCTTTTCGGGATGGAGGGAGTATAGTATAGAATTATATAATAAACTAATCTATTACTCCCTCCGTCCGACAAAGATAGTTCCCTACCAATTTTCACATAAATTAAGAAATGTCAATTAATATTGTTGAAAAAATAAATTTTACAATCATTTTTCTAATATACCTATAATAAATTTCTATAGTTTTCCATAAAATGTAAAGAGTATAAATTTATTTAGACTAACAAAACACATTAAATAAGGGCAAAATAGAATATAAAATATTAGAGGCCGTTCTCATTGTGTTTCGATTTTGAATTTTGAGTTTTGGAATTGCGGGAAATATGTTCTCTTTGTGATTTTAGAAAACTGTTTTCAAAAATAGAAAACTGAAAAATGCGTTTACTTTGTAACTTTATATGTAAAAAATGGTTGATTTGTTGAATTACATTAATTTTTATGTCAATAAATCAGTTAGTTCTCTATGTCAATAAATTCATCATTAATATTAATTCAGCTAAAGAAAAACTCAATCACATACTGATAAGTGCTATATTAATGTTTATCTTATGCACTTATATCCTTGAATTAGAAATAATGTGATTCTATCTAAGTATTATTAATGCATTCTATATTTTATGTGGTATAGGATCATAAAGGAAGAGAAAAGAAGGAAAAAAGGCCAAAATGCACTCAAAACTGAAGATTGGGGACCTTAGCTGCAAATTTAGTTACGGCCGTAAGGTAATGAAGTCACGGCCGTAAGAGTGTTCGACGCATTAAGAAAAATCAACAGAATGTGAGTTACGGCCGTAAATGGAAATGTTACGGGCGTAACCTTCAATGGTGAAAAATCTGCAGAAACACATTCATGGCTGTAAAGGAAAATTTACGGCCGTAACCTTCAATTATAAAAAATATGCAGAAACCGTGTTATGGCCGTAAGGGAAAAGTCATGGCCGTAACTTTCCAGTCAAAAATTTCCTTATTTTGAATATTTTTATAATTTTGGGATTTCTTGAGCCCAAAGTTAGGGCACGAAATTGAGGTTATAAAAAGGGAATTTCATGACAGAAAAAGAAAAATAATCGTTGAAAGAGGAGCGGCTTGCTTGAAGAATTGGAAGAAGAATTAAGCAACTTGAGAAGGTGAATCAAGAAAGAAAATTCCAGAATTCTTCATGACTTTAAGCGGCTAAGTTCTCCACCTAGTTTAAAGGGGACGTTGTATTTTAATTCCTTTGTTTATCACTTTTCCAAACTAGTAACGTAGTTCTAAATTCTTTACTTTGATTTGTTGGATTCTTATGCGTTTTTAATCCAATCAATGCAATTCTTTATTTGATTAAGGTCTTCTCATTTAATTTATTGTATTGAGATTTGCTATTTTGAATGATTGGATCTGTAATCGTCTTTTTGTTCAAATCATAGTAGCAAGTGGAAATTTAATATTTTCGTATAGAATTCCAACTTAGGTTAATTGTCACGAGCTTGTGTGATTGATAATCTAATTCACCCTAATTCTTCTCAACCTTTATATAGCTGTTGTCTTAAATCTAAAGAGCTTGTTTTAGGTTATTCAATGGCCAATGTTTGATTAGAGCGCTTATTCTAATTAAATGCAACTAAGGAAGAATAGGAATAGTTAGAGATTATTAATTATTTACGGGTGATAAATCAAAGAAGAAATTGAACTCGCGTTACTTGGGAAGTGATAACATTGCGATAGAATAAAACTGAACCTGAGAACTAGGATTTGTCAATAATTGATTTATATTCTATCTAATTTACGTTTTTAATTTTATTTTCAAGTTATTTACAATATTTGAACTCAAAAACCCCCATCTATTCTGATTGACATAGCACTACTTTAGTTCCCGTTCCTCGTGGGATCGACTCTTACTTCCGCTATTACAATTAAATTTGATAATTTGCAAGTATGATATTTAATTAAATTTTGGTGCGTAACGACGCGCATCAAATTTTTACCGTCGTTGCCGGGGAACGGTTAACCAATTTAGTGTTTAATCAATTAGAATTTTATTTTTCTGCATTTATTTCACCTTTATTTTATTTTCACTTTATTTATATAATTTTTTTTTTAAAAAATTATTTTTGTGCTCCTTTGCTTATATGCTTAAAACTCGTTCAACTAATTGTGAACTTTTTGATCTTGACCCAGAAATTGAGAGGACCTTTCGACAGCAAAGGAGAGCAGCACGAAAAATGGCAGCTAAAAACGGGACTCTTAAAAGACTGGCTACCCCCGATGTGGCTCAGCAGCCCTTGTGCATTACGTTTCCAACAGTGGAAGAAGGAAAAAATTTCGAGCTTAAATCTGGGCTCATCCACTTATTACCAACTTTTTGAGGAAAACCCGGCGAAGATCCATATAGGCACCTAAAGGAGTTCCATGTGGTTTGCGACAGTACGAGGCCCACAGGCATTATCGAGGAGCAAATAAAAATGAGAGCCTTCCCTTTCTCATTGAAGGATGCCGCCACCGATTGGCTCTACTGTCTACCATCGGGAACAGTTACTACTTGGAACGACATGAAAAGACTCTTCTTGGAAAAATACTTCCCTGCATCGAGAGCTGGCACCATCAGAAAGGAGATATGTGGGGTACGCCAGAACAACAACGAAACATTATATGAGTATTGGGAGCGTTTCAAAAAGCTCATCTCCAGCTGCCCCCATCATCAGATTATCGAGCAACTCTTGGTGCAGTACTTCTACGAAGGTCTAGCGCCAATGGACAGAAGTATGATAGACGCCGCAAGCGGAGGTGCGCTAATGGACAAGACACCAGAGCAAGCACGGGCTTTAATCTCCAACATGGCGGAGAACACTCAGCAATTCAACTCGAGTAGGGATTCCCAAGTCCTCCGAGTGAACGAGGTAAGTAGTTCCAATATTGAAGGTCAATTATATGAACTAATGAATCTCGTTAAGCAACTTGCTGTAGGGAATTAGAAACAAGCCAAAGCACGCGGAATCTGTTCGAACTTTGGACATCCAACGGATACTTGTCCGGTATTGCAAGAAGAAAACAATGAACAGGTAAATGCTGCTGAAGACTTCCCTTTCCAAAGGCAGCAGTACAACCCATATTCAAACACGTACAACCCCAGGTGGAGAGATCACCCCAACCTGAGTTACGGAAATAACAAACCCCCAGGTTTTACTCCAAACAAGCCACAAAGACAATTCCAGCAGCAAGGGACTTTCCAACCACAGGGGCAATATCAACAAAAACCTCAAAATTCAGGTATGTCTCTCGAGTATATGGTAAAAATGTTGGCAACTAACACGATGCAATTCCAACAGGATACCAAATCAAGCATTAAAAACCTGAAAAATCAAATGAGCCAAATGGCCACTGCCATAAATAGATTGGAGGCACAATCTGGAGGGAAGCTACTGATAAGTGTATTTTATACACTTATTTCTATCCTAAAAGTAGGATTTTATATGTTTGTTTTGGAATATTTGCTACTTATTTTGCGTTATTTGTTTACATTTCAGAAATAATCCCAAATTCGAGAAAACAAAGGAATTGAAGCTAAAATTGAGCAATTGGATGTAAAAAGTGTCAAAGTGAGCAAATCAAGAATTGATGCAGTCAATCAAATAGCTAATTTGAAGAAAAAATCGAATTTGGAAGAAATAAGAAGTTCAGGGGTTAAATTGCAACAATCGAAAGTTGGAGGACTTTCTGTGAAATTAAAAGACAGGGACCAACTTGTAACATTTAAAAGTGTGAAATTGCATTAAACCGTATAACCGTGCGGTCGCACGGTCAAAAAAATCGGCGACTGAAGTTTACCTGCAGAGTCATGCGACCGCGTGTTTTTGAACCGTGCGGCCGCACAGTAGTCCCGACTGGGCCTCAGCTGGGCTTTTTACGCGGAAATCAGCAGTTTTCTCCTCAATTAACCTAATTTTCGGGGAAATCTATAAATATCAAACCAAAGGCACGAAATTAGGGGTTCCCAATCTTCATAATTCATGCCAAAACGCTGTCCAACTGCCGAGGGATCCATTGAAGGCCAAATTCAAGATTGAAGAACAAGGATCAAGAATATGAATGGGGTGACATCTTTTCATACTTCTTGTGATTTAATTTCAATCATGTATTTAGGCTAGGTTTTTATTGTTGGAATTGTGATGATACTTTGTTCACCGGATTCCATGTTTTGATTTAGTATTTTAATTTAAGCTTTTTATGGGTTTGAGTAATTGATTGTGTATTTATTTTCATCTATAATTGTGGACGCATAATTATTTGATGCTTGTGATAATTTTCTATGTTCGAAAGAGTAGGAAATTATTGGACTTGAGTCAATTGCCACAAGGTTCGATAGGGGATAGAAATATACCCCTATTCTTTGTGTAATCCCAAAAGTGTTCATAAATCGATAATGCTTTTCTATAGGTTTGGATTTGTCATAGAAATATAGTCAAATTCCTTAGAGAAAAAGGTTTTAATTCACCGTTCGAAAGAGGGTTTTAAAAACATAAGGAACATGGATTTTCAATTTCCCATAAATTTTCGTTAAATGTTTAATTCAAAATATGGATGATGGAACAAAGTGGAATCACAATTCTAACATGTTTATTTCATAAGTTTTTATAAATCAAATTTTCTCGTTTTCTTAGTTTAATCTTTGTTTTAGTTTTCAAAATTAAAATTCTCAAATCAAAGCAAATCTCTAGTTCCGGTTAAGGTAGTGATCTAAAATACGATTTAACACAATCTCTGTGGGATCGATACTTGGACTCAAAATTCACTTTATTACTTGCGCGACCCGTGCACTTGCGGAGCGTCGTCAGCTACCATCGCAGCCCGAGGTGAATCCCAAAAACGTGAGCGCCATAACTCTCCGGAGTGGAAAGGAAGTTGAGGGTCCAAAAATGGAATCGGTTGCACCTGAAATGGAGGAAGATGAAAAGGAACGAGTCGGGAAGAAAAACCACACTTCACAAAACCCTCAGGTAAAAACTGACTCCCATTTAAATGTTAAACTAACACCTCCACCTTTTCCTAGCAGGTTAGCAAATACAAACAAAGAGAGCAAGGAAAAGGAGATGTTGGAAATGTTTAGAAAGGTTGAAATCAATATCCCGCTATTGGTTGTCATCAATCAAGTCCCCCGGTATGCAAAATTTTTAAAGGATCTATGCACTAGCAAACGGAAACTGGTGGGAAACGAGAAGGTAAGAATGGGGGAAGCGTTTCAGCCTTGTTTCAAAGGAAATTTCCTCCTAAGGGTAAGGATCCAGGTATACTGTGCCATGTCAAATAGGTAACACCAAGGTAAATCATGCACTAATAGATTTAGGAGCATCCATTAATGTAATGCCTAGATCCACTTACATTGCGCTAAATCTTACCAAAATGACTAAAACAGATGTTATCATCCAACTAGCCGACCGTTCCAACGCATATCCAAATGGGGTAGTTGAGGACGTTTTAGTGCAAGTAGGGGGGTTGGTGTTTCTGGCAGACTTTTACATACTAGATATGAATGATGATCACTCCCCTAATTCTACCCCTATATTGTTAGGAAGACCATTTTTGTGGACGTCCCAAACCATAATTGACGTAAGAAAAGGGGTATTGACCATGGAATTCAATGGGGAGGTAGTGCAATTTAATATCTACGATGCAATGAAACATCCAAATGATGTGTGTCCTGCTTACTCTATTGATGTCATTACTCCTGCAGTGCAGAAAATTGATGAGTTAAATTGCAGGGACGAGCTAGAAACAGCTATCGTGGAGTCGCTAAGGCAAGATGATGACAACGATGTGGGTATAAGCAAGGAATTACAAGATTGAATTATTGCACTGGGACCCGCACCACGCAGGTATGCCGTCAAAACAATTCAACTGACAGACTATCCTAAAAAATTGCTACCCTCTATTTTGCAGTCCCCAGTGGTGGAAATGAAATCTCTACCCGGCCATCTGAAATATGTATTTCTTGGTGATGAAGAATCGCTTCCCGTAATTGTTTCATCCAACCTCACCAAGCTGGAAGAAGACAAACTGGTTCGGGTCCTTCGGGAGCACAAGGAGGCGATTCGTTGGACCATCGCGGATATCAAGGGAATCAGCCCGTCAATCTGCATGCATCGAATATTGCTTGAGGAAGGAGCTCAACCATCGAGACAAGCCCAGCGGATGCTAAATCCAGCAATGATGGACGTGGCGAAGAAATAAATTTTAAAGCTGTTAGGAGCAGGAATAATTTACCCAATTTCAGACAGCAAGTGGATCAGTCCAGTCCAAGTGGTGCCAAAGAAATCTGGGGTAACGGTGGTAGAAAACAAAGATGGAGAACTTGTATCAACTAGAGTCTAAACTGGATATCGGGGATGCATCGACTACAGGAAGGTAAACGCTGACACTCGAAAGGATCATTTTCCCCTCCCCTTCATGGATCAAATGTTAGAAAAATTAGCTGGTCATTCCCATTATTGTTTTTTAGATGGTTTCTCAGGATATTTTCAAATTTCCATAACTCCAGAAGATCAAGAGAAAACCGTGTTTACTTGTCCATTTGGCACGTTTGCATATAGACGCATGCCCTTCGGCTTGTGTAATGCTCCTGCAACATTCCAACGTTGTATTATGAGCATTTTTTCTGAATACATAGGAAAAATTATAGAGGTGTTTATGGATTATTTTAGTGTGTGGGGTGATTCATTTGATGCATGCTTGGATAATTTATCATTAATTTTGAAACGATGCATTGACACTAACTTAGTCCTAAATTGGGAAAAATGCCATTTTATGGTAGATAAGGGAATTGTGTTAGGTCATGTAGTGTCGGAAAAGGGAATAGAAGTTGATAAAGCTAAGGTGGACCTCATATCTGCACTACCTTACCCCACCAATGTGCAGGATATACGATCTTTTCTCGGGCATGCAGGTTTCTATCGCAGGTTTATCAAGGACTTTTCCAAAATTGCATCACCACTGTGCAATTTGTTGCAAAATGATGTCCCATGCAAATTCACCGAGCTGTGCAAAAAGGCCTTTGACCAACTAAAGGAGTGGCTGACTACGCCCCCGATCATTCAACCACCAAACTGGGATCTTCCATTCGAAATAATGTGTGATGCCAGTGACTATGCAGTGGGAGCAGTCCTAGGGCAACGAGTTGGGAGAGTGGTCCATGTGATTTACTATGCCTCCCGAACCCTGAATCAGTCCCAGTCCAACTATACCACCACTGAAAAGGAACTTCTATCTGTGGTATTTGCTTTAGAAAAATTTCGTCCTTATTTATTGGGTTCTAAAGTGATTATTTTTACAGATCATGCAGCATTACGACACTTGTTTGTAAAAAAGGATGCATAGCCAAGAATCATCCGCTGGATACTTTTATTACAAGAATTTGACTTGGAGATCAAGGATAAGGAGGGGTCCGAAAATGTAGTTTCCGACCATCTTGGCCGGGTAGTAAAGCCCAAAGATGACCTGCATCTGCGTGAAACCTTCCCAGATGAGGGTTTATTTGCTATCAAAGCAAATCCCCCATGGTATGCTGATTTAGTAAATTACATGACTTCTAAACTAATTCCTACTGGTTTTTCGCAGGCACAAAAGCATAAGATGAGAAGCGATGATAAATATTACATTTGGGATGACCCGTACCTGTGGAAAAGGTGCCCCGATCAAATCATCAGAAGGTGCGTGCCGGAATCAGAATACCTATCAATCCTTACCTTTTGCCATTCATACGCATGCGGTGGCCATTTTGGACCTCGAAGGACGGCACAAAAAGTATTGGAAAGCAGGTTCTTTTGGCCGACCCTTTTCAAGGATGCGTACATTTTTTATAAGTCTTGCAATAATTGCCAAAGAACAGGTAATTTATCCCAAAGAGATCAAATGCCTCAAAACCCCATTATCGTATGTGAGATTTTTGACGTTTGGGGCATTGATTTCATGGGAACCATTCCCCCGTCGTTTGGTTGTAATTACATTCTTCTCCCTGTTGATTGTGTTTCAAAATGGGTGGAGGCAAAGGCCACGCGTACTAATGACGCTAAGGTTGTTGCAGATTTTGTGAAAGCTAACATTTTTAGCAGGTTTGGAATACCCCGAGCGATGATCAGTGACAGAGGGACGCACTTTTGCAACCGAACCATCGAAACCTTGTTTAAAAAAAATGGAGTGATGCACCAGGTATCCACCGCATATCACCCCAAAACTAGCGGGCAGGCAGAAATCTCCAATAGGGAAGTGAAGTCCATTCTAGAGAAAACAATTCAACCAGACCGGAAGCATTGGAACATTCGACTCGATGATGCTTTATGGGCCTACCGAACCACTTACAAGACGCCAATTGGTATGTCTCCATACCGATTGGTATTTGGAAAGCCATGCCACCTACCGGTGGAACTCGAGCATAAAGCTTATTGGGCCATCAAGCAATGTAAAATGGATTGAGGAGCAGTAGGAGACCATAGGAAGCTTCAATTGCAGGAATTGGATGAAATACAGAATGAGGCTTACGAGAATGCAATGATCTATAAAGATCGAACTAAAGCATTCCATGATCAACGCATATCTCAGAAGAGCTTCTGTGGGGGCCAGAAAGTGCTACTGTTTCAATCCCGGCTCAAATTGCACCCAGGTAAGCTTCGTTCTCGTCGGGTAGGTCCTTTTGTTGTTACTAATGTATCTCCCCATGGTGCAGTCGACATTAGGAGCTTGTGTGTACGGATAAACAGTTCAAGGTCAATGGGCACCGTCTCAAGCCGTATTATGAGGGATTCCAAACTGAAAACTTGGAGGTGATTGCACTGGAAAACACCAACAAAGGGCAGTAGTCCCGCACGGACTCAGTCGAGCCAACAACAGTAAACAGCGGCGCTGCTCGAGAGGCAACCCGAGAGGGGAGTTTCTTTACCTCCTCGACTTTTTATTTTCGTATTTTCATTTTTGGTTTATTTTATTTTATTTAGTCATTTCATTCACCAAAAAAAAAAAAAAAAATTCAGAGGCAGTCTTACGCCCGTAAGACATAACTTTACGGCCGTAACTCACTTTTTAATTAATTATTCAGAAACCACCTTACGGCAGTATGTCTCTTCTTTACGGCCGTAATTTACTTTTTTTCAAAATTTAGTCAGAGGCCAGTTTATGGCCGTAAGACACATCTTTACGGCCGTAAACCCTGCAGTTCGATTTTTTAAAAAATCACACTCTTCTCGCATAAACATCTCACTCTTCCCTTCATCTCAACCTTTAACCCACGCCTCTCTCACGCAAAATCTTCCAGTCCACACTCGTATTTTCAAGGATTCTTATTTATATCATCCATCACACCCACTTCTTCTTCACAAGGATTTAAGGTATGCCTTCTTCAATGTGCCTTTTTTCTTCTTCTTCTTCTTTTTTTTTTGGCATGGGTAACATCTCTACATACATGGGTATCTCGATTTTTGCCTTTCCAATGATTGAATATGCATTTTTGAGGTTGTGTTTATGATTTGGGGAACTTTGATTTTACTTATTTTGTATCAATGGCATCATTACTTAGTTCGCACTCTAGGTGTTCGATAAAATGTCTAGGCGAGTTTGGGGTGTTTGTTTCCTTCAAACTTCGACTCAAATCTCCCTCTTATGCCAGTATAAGTGTATTGTTTTCATGATAGGAGTTCAATTATAGGGAAAGTATGATGTTTGATCTTGATGAATTCATGGGGTACATTCCATATTCCTCAGTGCTTGTTATATATTTTAATGGTTACTTAGGTTATGGGTTCCAATTTTTGACTCCACATTGGCCTACATTGTGACCCTACATCTTTGTTTTGGTTTGTCATAATGGTTAGTGTCACATGGATTTCACGGACATCGCTTGACCTTTGCATTTGAAGTGTGCCATCTAAAGAACACATGTTAGGATTCTTGTGCTTGTGCCATTTTCCGTTGCCTGATATGGGGGCTTATACATTTCCTCCCATAACTTGCTTATGTGTACGTTATGCCTTTCGTGTCAGCATTGATTTTCGAGTTTGGGCATTAACCATCACGCACTACTTACTTGCGTACATTTTCTTTTAAATTACTATCCCGCTCGACTAATTCATTCAATTTTTCTACAGGATTTTCTATCGCTCCACTGAAAAAGAAAGGGAAGCAAGTGGTGGGGGAATCCTCATCTGTGCCCCGCCGGAGAAGAGTCATTTTAAGCTATGCATTAAGGAACGACTATTCCTCCCAGAGGACTTTCATGAATGGCGGAGCGCTGACACAGTCATTGTTCCTCGACAGTTTTGGGCCCGTTTCGTCAAATTCGGCTGGGTTAAATTCGCGAGCGATCTGCCTTTTGGGAATTTCCCGCTAGTATACAAATTCTACACTCAATTCAACAAAGAAATTGGTGACGAGGGATCACTTGATTATCACCACACCAAGGTAGCAGGGAAAAGAATCAAGTTTGATAAGGAGGTGGTGGAACGCTACTTGGGGATAAATAGCACTGGAGTCGTCCCTATGACATCAAATTCAGGTGTTTTCTTTCCGGACCAGGAAGTACTCCGTTGGGCTTTGAAGCCAGAACTCCATGCCTCCCTTAATGTCATTCATCCGTATTACAAGAATCGGGATTAACAGAGGGACGCCTGGTACCTGCATCAGTGGGGGTCGGGGAGTATATTTCCATCCACTAGCCTCACAACGGTATCTATTCACTACCTCCGAGTCTACAATGACATCAGCAGGAGGATCAAATTTGACTTGGGAGAGCACATCTATGACACTATCTCCACCTATGCCAGCTTGAAGCCACAAAAGCGGGGCATGCCTTTCCCATGTTTAATTACCGCCTTATGTCGGGAAAAACGAGTTCCCCCTGCAGTGAGTGAAGACACTTTGGGGCATGGGAATCGCCTCACGAAGGCGAGTTTGGAAAATGCTCGCAGGTAGATCATCGCCAAGCGGGGTCGCGGGATGGTGATTCGAGGAGTCCGATGATGATCAAGGTGCTTAGGAGCCCGCAGCACGGGAAGCGACACAACAGCCCCCTGCTCCTACCCCTTTTGAGCTATAGATGCTGGAAATGATGCAAGCCTTCCAAACTCAGCTAAATGCCATGCAAGAAAATCAACAACTTATGCTGGAAGAGCAGAGGGCCCTTCGGGAGGAGATTCGACAATTGCAGAGACCCCGAGACGATCAACCGCCATATTAGACTAAGGGAGTTTCTTTTCTTTTCCCCCTTTTATTGTTTTTCTTTTCAATGAGGACATTGTATTGTCTAAGTGTGGGGGGGAATTGAATTGATTATGAGCTTAATGTTTTTATTTTCTTTCTGTAATCGAATCGTTAAAATTTATTTTGAGTCATGACATCCTTTTTAGTTTTGTTCTCCACTTTTGTCACCTATATATGCCACTTAGGGTGTAAACTATACTTTTACAGGAAGCAGCCCCAATTCCAACGGAAATTATTATACTTTTGTGAGTAGTTATGGTTTGAATACTTTTAACCACTATCCTCGACCAATGGATTTAGAGTCGGAATGAAGATCAAGCAATGACCTATAACTCATAATTAGATGAGAGAAACACATGAAAACCATAATTTGTGAGCTTTTGAGCCTAAGAGCTATTTTTAATACTAATGAGCTCGTAATTCTTTAATGTGTGTCCTGTATGGTTGGGTTATGCTTGGATGTGCTTTCCTGTGCAAACTGTGTAGCTTCTTAACTTAAGTGCAAAAGCAAAGGCAATAGGTTAAGCCAAATTTGACTTGCTAAAAGAGCCTACCTTACTACATGGACAAATAGAAGCCCTTTGAGCCTTAGCCTTTCTTTGATTTTTTTTTTATGCCATGCTACAAGCCACGAATACCATTTCTTTCGCATTGTCTCTGTTTTGAACCCATAGAGAAGGGATTCGCAAGTTTTTGTTGATTGAGGATTGTACTATGGTCTAAGTCCAAAAAGTTGAAATGGTTATCTTGTGTTGAGCGATGGTTGTGTAATGGACTGAAACCAGGGGATTGTAATTCTATTTGTGTCACTTGGTGGCGGCGAAATGATTTGAATAACAGAGAAAAAGTTGCAGTCTATTAAAAAAGAGAGAGAGAGAGAGAGAAAAACGAGATTCAAGTCTTAATAAAGTTGGGTAGCGGGAAACAATAAAGTTATATTAAGAGTGAAGGAAGTAATGTCATTTTGAATTGACTTAGCTTGCAGAATTCCTTCTCAACTTAGCCTAAATATGTCTTTTTATCCTACCCGACCTGAGGCCCCGTTACAACCAAATAAAGACCTTTGCTTTGCACTTGTGTTATTGTTGGCTCCGGTTATGACATTTAGGCAGTCTGTGGTATTAACTTGTCCATGCAGTGAACTGAGTGAAAACTCTAACCCTTATACACTTTGGGCGAAGAGAGAAATATCTTGTGAGGGTATTAACCCATTACATTTACTTATGAGTATTTTGAATTGCTTGGTCTAGGATTTGTGCTATGAATGTGGTTTAGGGATACCGTGTTAACTGAATTCACATCATGAACAACTCGGTTTACGCAACTGATTTTTTTCCAAAATTGGGCGAAACTATTATTGTAACAACTCGAAAATTTCGTACCTTATTTTTATTTATCTAGAAATTTAGATGGTTTTATTTTATTAGAAAATAGTCAATTTTATGATAAGGTAACATTTTTTAGAAAGTGAAGGAAAAAGTTGCATGAATTATGATATTTGAGGTTAATTGGCATAATATTATTTTTCCTAAGTGAAACTCGTTTAATGGAAATGAGTATAACATTTCTATTTAAATTTCTTTAAATCTAGGGAATGCTTTACATGAGTTAAAAAGTTTGGAGGACTACTTTGCTAGAAATTAAAGTTGCGAAAACCATTGGAGCCTTAATTGAACATGGTTAGGTAAATTGGGGACCAATGTGAAACTTTGAAAAAGGTTGATTTTTTTTAACCTTAACATTTTATCAAGCGATCTTTGTAGTCATCTTATGAATTAGATATTGAACCGAGGACAATGCATGTTATACCTATGCGAAGTTTATAGCAAGACGTTGAGATTGATGTATTGACTTCATGTATTCGGGTTTGAATTTGTTGGAAAAATCGAGCTATAGTAGTATAGTCGAAATATGGTAAGTATGTGCAAATTTTTCTAAGTATGAAAATAGTGAACGAGTGGCCATGTTTGCAAGTGTCGTACAAACATTTGGATGACCCGATGTTTTTGCATGTGTAACCATTAGGAAGCATATAGTACGAGCTTTCCAACGATATAAATTTTGACTAGTTTGGAATTAGTCTCGACCCTCGAATGTTAACCCGAAACAAGCTTGTTGAAACATAAACAATTGGAAGAAATATTATTAAAATAATGGGAGTGGGACAAGTGTCATTCCACTAACCCCAATCCTAAGGATATGTTTGGCAGCCTACTTATTTTAGTTAGAAGTACTTATTTAATCAGAATGCATGTCAATATATTGTAAAGGCATAACAACTGTATATTTATCGAAAAAACACTTACAAGCTAAAAGTTGAAAAATTAAGAAGGGACAAACATGACCTTACTTCACCTCTATAAATACAGCAACATACCCTCATTTCAGCCCTTAAAACTTGCTAGGAAAGAAAAGGTAAAGTAGAGATTTCTTACTTCTAAATCATGGATTAACAAGTGAAAATGATAGATTCTTGTTTCTTTATGAAATTCATCATCTTCAGCCTGTTAAACATAAGATTTCAATACATTTCAGTTTCAAAATCTGCAGAAAAATTCGCCCAGAAACAGTCAGCCGGGATTAGGCTACTAGAAGCCTGATTTCTACACAGACGTAGGCATCTAGTAGTCTCCTGCAGCAGAAAATTTTTATATGATGAACTAAACAGAATTCGGGCAATTTTTCTGAGGAATAACTATGATGTAGACTGTTCATAAGTAATAGATCTTTATTAACTGAGTTATACAAGGTTTCTAATCACAAAAACTTATTAAATTGCAGGATCTAAAAGTATAAACACCCTAACAAATAGTGAGTAAAACATTTATGTGTTTTCTTGCAATTTTTGTTATGTAAAGTGAGTTACTGCAGTAAAGTAATATTCTCGACTGATTAGAGTTATATACTTGTGATTATTTAATACTTAATGTTGGATTTCATGTTTTTCCTTAACGTTTTCATTTAGTCCTAATTTAAAGTTAATTCTTGTTCAAGAGCTTATGTTTCTTTTGGGATCTAAAGTGCTACTATAATAATTTTGTATTTTATTTAATTACATGTTAGATCCTTGATTTCTATGAGGGTCATCATCACCAAGACAATATTGCATGTGTATAAAATGAAGTAAAACAAGCTCTAAACTTAATCTAGAATTTTCAGATTCTTGAATAATGTTACTGGTATAGTTTAAAGTTATTTTCAGACTCTTATCTAAGGTTATTTATATATTTTAAAGTTAATTTCAGATTCTTGAATTCTTGAATAATGTTAGTTATATATTTTAAAGTCATTTTCAGATTTTTGAAACAATTTATTTAGAGTACTTTAAAGAAAATTTTCAGATTCTTAAATAATGTTGATTTGATACTTTAAAGGAAATTTTCAGATTTTGATGATGAAATTTGGGAAATTTAAATTTAAATTCAGATTCTTAAATGAAGATAATTGAGTATTTTAAGGTTATTTTCAGACTTTTGATGAATTCATAGCACTTTATTACAATGACATCTTTAAGGAGATGTGTCTAAGTTTATTTTCAGATTCTTTAAATTATTTCCAGCAACTTGTAAGTCATTTGATCTCTATAATTTGTTTAAATATAAGTTTACTCTTAATCACTCTAAGTTTGGTAAGCTTTCTCCAATTAAATGGTAATTGTTCTTTAATTATGTGAAGCACATGTGAGCTTAATTGATAAACTTAGTAGTTAAAGCTCCTATTATATTAAGTTCAAAGAATTCTATCTTGCATGCAAAGACTTGAGCAAAATTATGTGCTTTTATGTTGATCAAGCGAAGTGTTTAGAAGTCTTGATTTCATGAGTATCAGATGTTGAGATGTAACTCTCATGCAATGTCTTAAATGTATTCATGTTTCATTCTCTAAGCATGCAGTTAGGTTCAAAAGTACACCTAAGAATGTGCATGAACAAGAATAGAACTCTAAGATGTTAAGTATTCACCAGTTTGGGATTCTAAATGCCCAAGGGGATAATTCCCGTATTGTACCGGAAAGGTATCAGATCTTATATTTACCAGAATTGTACCGGAAGGGTACTAGATTTGTGCCGGAAGGGTATCAGATCTTATATATATCAGAATTGTTCCGGAATGGTACTAGATTTGTGCCGGAAGGGTACCAAATCTTATATTGAGCGCTCCGTGAATACTTACTCTTAGGGTAGGGGCCCAAAGAAATTAATAAATGAAGTTAGAGAGTCCATGCATTACATCATGATATGCATATTCTTTTAAAGTACATTATTTAATTTGAGAACGATATGTAATATGTGAATTCAAGTATTTTTATGTTGACATTTCATGAGACATGATGTTTCATATGGTAAAAGATACTTGAGATGAATTTGAACAGATTGAAGTGAATTATTTATTCTCCTCAAAGTTAAGAGGTAAAGTGTAATATGAGAATGATATGTAAATTGCAAATTCAAGCATGCTTATGTTGAAGAGTTTATGAGACAAAATGTTGTATACTTGAGAAGATTCTGAATAGATTTATGTGAATTACATATTCTCTTCAAAGCTAAGAGGCAAAGTGTGTTTGTATCACATTGATCGTATCTATATGATAACATACTTAAATGATAATGTGTAGCTTTACTCACTAAGTTTCATAGCTTATAGTCGTTTTATGACTCTTATGTAGGTCACAAGCTCTAACTATTTGGAGGTTTTGCGTATTTGGAGAGGTCTTTCTCAGATGGATCAAGTATCATATTATCGCTAAGAGAATAGTGTGGGCAAAGCTTTTCCCTATTTTGATGTAAAACTAAGACTATTCGGCATTAAGACATGTAGTAAGATCAAGAAATCATATTTTGAAATGGTTGTAAACTTGTATGTCTTGGAAGGATTGAACATGATGTGTAACTTTTGTAAGATCTTTAATGAAGTTGATCGTATTTCCTACCTCGGTTTATTTGAAAATGAAATTATTCTTTGTCTTGAGCTTTCGCTTATCATTTAATATAAGTGAAATCTTAAAACAAGATTATGATAGAAGTTTTTGTAGCAGGCTACTAGAAGCCTCATGCAGCTTGAATTCTAGTGCAGTCTTAGGCTATTAGAAGCCTTCTGCAACTTGAATTCCAGTACAGCTTTAAGCTATTAGAAGCCTTCTGAAATCTGTTCTTCTATGTTCAAAGGCAAATGAATGAGTAAAGAGTTTTATGTATGTGTTTCAATGTATAAATAGTGTCTATATAAAAAAAAATACATGGAAATTTTGAGGTCGTGACAATTATCTTTGTAGTCATTCATAAATGAGCCATGATTGGGATGGGAAATAGAGGGCGTTGCATCTCTAGCACACGCTAACACAATCCGATCGTGCAATGGAACATTTTTGCTAAAGAAAAGTGGGTTGCAACCTCAAGTCTCTAAATTGTAATATGTTGTTTGAGTCCTATTCTTTTCTCTGTCTATCATTGTTTGAAGACGAGCAATGGTTCAAGTGTGGGGGGGGGGGGTTTCATAAGTGCTATATTAATGTTTATTTTATGCACTTATATCCTTGAATTAGCAATAATGTGATTCTATCTAAGTACTATTAATGCATTCTATATTTTATGTGGTATAGGATCATAAAGGAAGAGAAAAGAAGGAAAAAGGGCAAAAATGCACTCAAAACAGAAGATTGGGGACCTTAGGTGCAAATTTAGTTACGGCCGTAAGGTAATGAAGTCACGGCCGTAAGAGTGTTCGACGCATTAAGAAAAATCAACAGAATGTGAGTTACGGACGTAACCTTCAATGGTGAAAAATCTGCAGAAAGACATTTACGGTCGTAAAGAAAAATTCACGGCCGTAACCTTCAATTATAAAAAATATGCAGAAACCGTGTTACGGCCGTAAGGGAAAAGTCACGGCCGTAACTTTCCATTAAAAAATTTCCTTATTTTGAATATTTCCTTATTTTGGGATTTCTTGAGCCCAAAGTTAGGGCACGAAATTGAGGCTATAAAAAGGGAATTTCATGACAGAAAAAGAAAAATAATCGTTGAAAGAGGAGCGGCTTGCTTGAAGAATTGGAAGAATAATTAAGCAACTCGAGAAGGTGAATCGAGAAAGAAAATTCCAGAATTCTTCACGACTTTAAGCGGCTAAGTTCTCCACCTAGTTCAAAGGGGACGTTGTATTTTAATTCCTTTGTTTATCACTTTTCCAAACTAGTAACGTAGTTCTAAATTCTTTACTTTGATTTGTCGGATTCTTATGCGTTTTTAATTCAATCAATGCAATTCTTTATTTGATTAAGGCCTTATCATTTAATTTGTTGTATTGAGATTTGCTATTTTGAATGATTGGATCTGTAATCGTCTTTTTGTTCAAATCATAGCAGCAAGTAAAAATTTAATATTTTCTTATAGAATTCCAACTTAGGTTAATTGTCACGAGCTTGTGTGATTGATAATCTAATTCACCCTAATTCTTCTCAACCCTTATATAGCTGTTGTCTTAAATCTAAAGAGTTTGTTTTAGGTTATTCAATGGTCAATGTTTGATTAGAGCGCTTATTCTAATTAAATGCAACTAAGGGAGAATAGGAATAGTTAGAGCTTATTAACTATTTACGGATGATAAATCAAAGAAGAAATTGAACTCGCGTTACTTGAGAAGTGATAACATTGCGATAGAATACAACTGAACCTGAGAACTAGGATTTGTCAATAATTGATTTATATTCTATCTAATTTACGTTTTTTATTTTATTTTCAAGTTATTTACAATATTTGAACTCAAAACCCCCATCTATTCTGATTGACATAGAACTACTTTAGTTCCCGTTCTTTGTGGGATCGATTCTTACTTCCGGCATTACAATTAAATTTGATAATTTGCAAGTAAGATATTTAATTAAATTTTGGTGCGTAACGAAGCGCATCATATACCAACAAAATCTTAACATGGATCTATATATAATGACAAAATAACATAACAATTTCAATTGAAGAAAGTGTCTCACATTTTAAAAAAAAAAAAAAAAAAAAAAATCTTAATATGGATCTATATATAATGGCAAAATAATATAAGAATTTCAAGTGAATGAAGTGTCTCACATTTAAAAAAAAAAGAAAAAAAAAATTAACATGGATCTATATATAATGGTAAAATAATATAAGAACTTCAAGTGAAGGAAGTGTCTCACATTTACTAAAAAAAAAAAAAATCTTAACTTGGATCTATATATAATGGCAAAATAATATAAGAACTTAAACTGAAGGAAGTGTATCACATTTACAAAAAAATAAAAAAGTCCAAAACACTCGTTTTGAACTTTTTAACAAAAAATATCTAAAACGCAATAAAATCGTTTTGAGTTTCCTTTGTATTTTTTATTTATTTTTTTTTTTTTTTTGGAAAACAAATTCCTGAAAATGGGTAAAGTGAACCCGTTTTCGATATTTTCAAAAATCAAAAACTCAAAACGGGCTGAATACAGCAAAGAGAATAGGACCTTAACTTCTCAAAAAAAAAAAAAAAAAAAAAAGTGGACTATCTTTGTGAGACGGACAAAAAATGAATAGTGGACTATCTTTGTGGGACGGATGAAGTATTAACCCTGCCCACACCCACACACACCACGCTGAATCCCATCCAACCTATTAAATTCTAATTAATTGTTGCAATTAATTTTTCATACCACCACGGACGTTAATTCAATATCTCTCACTAGTGCCGCCGTTATCACTGCCTCCTTTGCCGCTACTATGTCATCGTCGCCTCCATTAAAGATTGATGATAGTTTGGTATACAATTAAAACTTTAATACAAGGTATATCATCAAATGAAGCAGCCGATTTTAGACCCAGAATATGGTGGTGGCAATGGTAGTGAGGTGACGATGTTGGTGTATCTAAGATGCGATACATATGCATAGTGCTTTGTGATCACATCTGTGAACATTGTGACGTTTTGTGACATGTAATGCATTGATTGTGGCTAATCTGTATATTAAAAAAAATGCAATTGGTGTCTTTTTAGTTTTGCTACCCAACTTTCAAATGGATTCCAACTAAAATGAAAAGAAAATATAAAGAAGACAGAGACCTTCCATTCAAAACAACCTTGTTGGATTTGTAGTGTGAATGCCACTCACGTGCCAAATGTAGTTTTTCTTTAAACATTATCATATACATTGTATTATCAAGTTTTAAAGCGAAATATCAAAATTCGAATTCGCGGTGTGCACAAATTTCATCAATAATAAAATTCACCAAAATAAAATCGACACATTTGACGCTGCTTATAATCCGGATTAAGTAATAAAATGACGAGTTGGGCTCATATGTTGTATTGATTAGTTACAAGGGCAAACAAACGTACTTTTAAATTTTAAATTATCCAAATAAGGTGGTTACAAAATATTGTCCAAAATCAGGTAGATGAAATAAACCCTAAATCCACAAACGTGCTGTTACGTGCACTCCAATTCATTAAACATGCAAAAACACACTCCACCAGTACTGATGTTTACGTCACTGGGAGAGTGAGAGTTTCTCTCTCTAAACAAAAATGAAAGTTGGAATTTGTATAGGAAGTCAGATAATCATTATATTAGATCTGAACTTATTGATTTTGCTTCTCCATCTTCTTTTTATCGGTGGTGGTGGTGAATGTTTGCAGCCACTAAGATCTAAATCTCAGATCTGGTTAGTGGTGTTGGCCGATTTTCTCAAATCTATTGTGGTAGTTTTGTTGGTGGCTGGCTGTTGCTGGTGGTGGTTCCAGTCATAGGTGGTGACGACGGTAGAGGCGAAGAAGATGGATTGAGAGTTGTTTTCTCTGATCCACAACGAATCAGATCTCATCTCAATAAACAAAATTCAGATCTGTTTGAGAAGAGAACAAAATAGTGTCCCGTAAGAGTTTCCCGATGGTGGTCCGTCAGCGGTAGCTCATTAGAAATTACGAATTAAATTAGTGTTTTACAAATTCATTAGTTGTAACTTGTAATTGCAATTTTAATTAAGGTGAATGTAACTAATTAAATTTTACAATTAATTCAATTAATTTCAATAATAAAATCTGTTATTTTTACCAATTCATTAGTTACAATAGTAATTAATTATGAAATTGAAATAAATAACAATTGTATAGCTACTGCCTAATGATCAATTATAATCAGTGTTCTAAAAAATGTAAAAAGTGATAAAACAGCGAGACCAAGTTTCAAGTTTAAGCAAGTCTAAGCCCAGAAATACGCGAGCGAAGTACGGGTGAAGTGCGAAATGTGATAAAGTGTGAATGTCAAGTTTCAAATTTAAGCGCGCCTGAACGTAAGCGGAAACGAGCTTTTTAGAATAAATATTATAATTCATTACAATTTTGCACTAATAATTACAATTTTTAATCAATTATAAACTGTTAATTTCTAACAAATAGTCCATAGGGATGGCAATGGAGCGGGGAATCCCCGAAAAAAAGGGGATGGGGCGAGGACGGGGAGAAAAAAGCATCCACGAACTAGGGACAGGGATGATCGTCTTATCCCCATCCCCAATTAACAAGTTCCATTAAAATTTATAAATCCCAAAAAAAAATCCTGTATTATTTGTACAAAAGTCCTATGATGTCAAAATTTCTTGCACAAAAAATTTATTACTTATCAAGTCATAAACTTTAAATACTTATTTTGAAAAAGTTATTGATTATTAGTTATTAAGTTTATCGAGTTGTATTTTCTCATCTAATCAAATATAAAATAAAGACACAAATAAAGATTAATATATATTCGATTAATGTCCAAATAATGTGTAAAGATTATTAGATTTAAAAAACGTTAGGTTTGTTCCTGCATCTTTCCTTATATTGTCTACATAAAATTATTTTAAAACTTAATTTAAAAAAAAAAAAAATGGGGATGTAAACGGTGATTTTCTCATCCCCGCCCCGCCCCGCCCCATCCCCGATTAAATGGGGATGGGACGGGGATGGAGATGGTAAATCATTAATGGGGCGGGGACGAGGAAATGCATCCCTGCCCTATACCTGCCCTGTTGCCATTCCTAATAGTCCGATCAAAGATGCCTTCGTATGGCATCGCAATCTGTTTAACTATTTGTATCGATTTGCCACAATGTAATTAGATACTGCCTAATGATCAATTACAAATTTATATATACGTAATAAACTATAATTTATACACTCATGGATAAATTCCAATTTAAAAACTACAATTAGCCTGATTTTGTAATATACCATATATTGATAATTATTTCGATCCTTTTGTAATAAATTACAAATAACTTATTACAAACATTTCAAATATACACATCGTTCTTTTACATGATTATTACAATTTATAAATCAATTTATAAACGATACAATTTTCTAAATCACTTTTTAACCATACATAGTTTCTCTATTCAATTTTTAACCATAAATTTTACCTAAAAAAAATTGGTCAAAGCAAGCTGTCGATCACTTCGTAAATATTTATAATCAAGAATATAACCCTACTTACCAGTAATATAGTAGCAAATGGGCTTTGTCACATTGATTATTATTTACAAGAAATGGGCTTCTTAAAGTTTAATCAGCCCATTTACATTTAATTGGGGAAGAGAGGAAATTGCGTGGCACGAAAACGTAGAAAAGAAAATGGATAATTGCACTAGACACTACTTTTACATCATTCAATTAAATTTTGCTTACTTAAAATTTTAATCGATTTTTACTTCATTTCTTTTTCTACAATATTTTCACCATCGCATCATCATTATCGTTCCACCTCCCTTTTCCTCCGACAATGCTTCATGCTTCAATGACCTACTCAGGATGGACGTGTTGTTGGAAGACGTCATCATTAGACTTTCATAAATTCTATAATATGTTTGATGAAATGTCTGACTGAATGTGATTAAAACTATTATAAAAATTTGAAAGTATCAATGTATAATGCTAGAATTACGTATAAGTATCATAAAAATTTAAAATTTTGTGATGCCACAAAGTAGAAAATTATTATTTTAAGTATCATATTGTGATACTTTTAAAGTATCGCAAATATCATACTATGATACTTATTTGGAAGAATGTAAATTTTAGTAATAAACTCTTTTTCCAAGTATTAACTAGTAATAATATTTTTAAATGACGCAAGTTTCAATTATAATAGTTAAAGTTATTTGTGCAAATATCCCAAAAGGAAATTGTATGGCACGAAAACATAGAAATAGTACCACAATGAAGTGGCTATATTCTTTAAGGTCAGTTTGTTTTAAAAGATGGAAATTGGGTGAAAATAAAATAATTTTCAGAAATTGAATTGTTTGGAAATTATTTTCGTTGAAAATATTAATTTGTAGTATTTGATTGAATTAATTTTTTACATGAAAAGTGAAATTTTTTTCAAGTTTTGTTATTTAATTGATATTATTTTTCATGACAAATAAAACAAAAATTAGCTAGTTCAATAATTTTTAAAAATATTTCACACATTTGCACTTAATAATAATAATGTTAATTTCAAAAGAAAAAAATAAGTCAATTAACAATAACAAAAAATGACCAAAAGAAACAAAAGGTATTTTTCAAGTTGCTTGGAAAATTTTTTACCTATGGGCAAATATTTTCTAGGAGATCAATGCAAAGAGGAAAACAATTTCATCCCTAACCACGTGCCCAACACAAAAAATGCTAATTAGTACATAAGCAAACTCTTGCACGTGCTAAGAAGTGAGTGAGGGATAATAGTACTTGCTGATATAAATATTTGGCTTTGGAAACAAAGTTTTAAAAGGGAAAACAACATACACCTTCATTACCAAGTTATATATTAAATAAATAAAACAATTAAATCAAAAGCTCTCGTAGCTCAGTTGGTTAGAGCACCCGTTTAGTAAGCGGGAGGTCTTGAGTTCGACTCTCAACGAGAGCATTTCTATATTTTCCAAATTATTTTAATTACATTAATGTTGCACACAAGTAAAAGAAAGGCGGTGGTCTGTAGTCCGTACAAAGAGAAATTGAGGAATTATGGATTGGCATGATGTTATTGAGAACAGCAAACATTAACAAGCAATTGAAAATATAATTCAATTTGCAGTAATTAACAAATATATAATAGAATAATCATCATCATTTTACGCACATACTTTTCCGTCCAATTTTTTTTTTTAAATCAGGAAACTTTTGGGCAAAAAAAAAAAATGTAATTAATAAAAATTTGTATTAAATGAAAATTATTAATAAATGTGAGTCATTAATTTTATACATATTAAAATATATAATTACGTTATAATTATAAAATTCTAATTAATAAACTAAAAATCACAATTATATAAGAATATAAATATTGATAAAATTACAATCTAAAAAATTTAAAACCAAATTTGAACTAAATAAATAAATATTGCAAAATATAGTGAATACATATTTATTTTTTTGTAATGCTTATAATTTTATTCATATTTTTTATTTGATAATTATACTATTATTTTGAAAATTGAAAAATATAAATTATGAGTGTCAAATCGAAGATCTCAACAAAATCTTTTATACTAACTCACAAATGAGAGCCAACTATAAACACATCATCTCTTAAATCACATCAAATATTAAATGTAAGATATGTTTGATTGCCTTAATTTTGCTTATAAAATGTCACATCATGAAAAATATTTTTCACATTTTATATTTGTTTGATGTTTGATTGAAAAAAATTGACTTAGAAAATATTTCCTATTGTACAATCAATTGAAGCATACTTTAGCTATTTGTCTTGAAAATATTTTCTTACTTATTTAGTAAAAAAAAATTCCACAATAGAAATTAAGCACAGTTTAAAAGTTTTATTTTAATAAACGTGATAAAATAAAAAAATGAAATAAATATTTTTGTAGATGGTAATTTGGAATCTATAGCTATCAATGAATTATATGGTATACTTATATATAAAGATATATACAATTATTTTTCCAAAAGTTTTGAGATATTTTATTACTTTTTATATATTGTTGTAATTTTGTAAAATACGTTTTTTTTTTTAATAAAATCTAATGAATTGAGATTATATTTATTTTAATTGTTAATTACTTTAGTTAAATACAGTTCAAAGAAAGTATTAGGAACTTTAAAAAGTCACTGACGACAGATAGCATATATAACTATTTTACAAATTAAAATGTTAAATATTTTGACTATTTGATCTTTACGTGGTTGTACCTAAATATTTTTTTACTTATAAGTATGAAAAATAATTGATAATAAATGTCACTAACTCCGTTTGATCCAAGACTGCCTTTCAAATTTAATCGGAGATAATTTCCTCTAATTTTCTAAAATGCAATGAAAATCAATAAAAGTCAAGGTCAATCGCATTTTAATTTCGGCTTTTTTTTACTAAGTCCCACATTTATTACTAACTTTCATTTAATTAAGCGTTAATTTTTAAGATGCCTAGGTATTTTTTCTACTTTGATAAGTATTTTCTTTTTTAAAATTTCGAATTCGATAACATTTTGCAATAAAATATAATTTGTAATATATTTTTTTATTTGATATGATTGTATAATCAACACATGAATTCCAAAAAAAGAAAATGTCTTGAGCTTTTTTAATGTGTGTGTATTAAGTTTTTATAAAATATATGTAATCAATACATTAAAAATTAAACTTAATGAAAAATTAAAATACATTAAAAAGAAAATTGGTGATGAATACAAATAAAATTAAAACAAATTTAATTCACAAAATTTAGTGTTGTCTTTTTTAGAATTTTGAATTCGATAATATTGTAATAAAATATTATTTGTATTATATTTTTTATTTAATATTATTATATAATCAACATATTTTCATGAATTTAAAAAAAAAAAAAAAATGTTTTAATCACCGTGCAAGATATTATCATTTTTTTATTATGTATAAGTGTGTGCGCGCTACAGTTCACATTCGTCATATAAATATAGTCGGATAACATATATAAAAATGTTTAATTCACCGTTCAAAAGATGATTTTAATAAAATTAGGAACATGGATTTCAATTTCCCATAAATTGTAATTAAACGTTTAAATCAATGCCCTATTCGTGGCTCCATTAAATTGGAGTTTAAATTCCAATTTAAATTACACAATTTTTCAAACTACATTTTAACCATACACATTTTCTCGCTCCAATTTTTAACCACATATTTTACCTCGAAAACACCAAAAAAATTTCTCTCCCCATTAATCAGCCGCCGAACACCCTATCGGCATGAATGATGGAGGTAAAATAGATTCTCGATTCTAGCATATTTTTCTTATAAATTTCATACTTCACAATTATAGTTTAATTCAAATTTCAAACCAAATTGATTTTCTAGTTTCGATTAAGGAGTTTAATCAAAAATAAACAGTTTACTCAATTCTTGTGTGAATGATACACGAATTCACAATCCACTTGACTACTTTTGCGATTCATACACTTGCGGTCAGCAACAAGTTTTTGTGTACGAATTTGAAAAGTAATATAGTGGACAATGAATCCCAATATCGTACCAACAAGGATTGAAACAATTTATTATTTTAGATTAAACTCCTTAACTGGAACTAGAAAATCAATTTGAGTTTGAAATTTGAATTAAACTAACAACTAAAAAGTGAATAATTATAAAAAAAAAACATGTTAGAATTGAGAATCCATTTTACATCCATCATTCATGCCTTGATTTAAAAATTTAAGTACAATTCATGGGGAAATTAAAAATCCATATTCCTAATTTTATTAAAACCTTCTTTCAAAAAGTGAATTATAATTTTTCCTATATGTGATCCGACTATATTTTCATGACAAATGCGAATGAACAAAAAAGCATTAATAGTTTTGTGAACAGTTTTGAAGACAACATATACCACAACAGTATATTTTTATCCCCCTATCGAGTCATATGGCAATTAAAACATGTATAATGTAATCCCAATCATTCAAACATAGAAAAACGCCACAACAATCATATAATTAATGATCAAGTAATTGTAGATAAATAAAAGCACGAATTAATTGCTCAAACCATAAATTGTATTAGTTAAACAACAAATCAAAACATGAAATTTGGAAAGAACTAATAAACTAGAACTTTATCAATTAATATATAAAAACCTAGTCTTCTCGACTCTTAATCAGCAAGGAATATTCTAGAGAGTTGTGATTAGCAAAAAATCAGCAAGGAACTAGGAAGCTATTACTACTTACTTCAATAACCTGCAACAGTCCTCGGATATTTGAAATAGCAGCATCCGAGACTTCTTTGTCATTTCAACTCGTTGGCAAAAGATCGTTGCTCTTAAATAATCAAGGACTGAAATATACTGTACCCCGTATTTTTCAAAAAACTTCTCTCTTCCATCAGTTCTCGTGTCTTCCTTGCATTATCCCACAAGCCAGCTGCAGCATAAATACTTGATAGAACAACATAGTTTACCGGGTTTTGAGGCTCCACCTTAAACAGACGCCTCGCAGCTTTTTCTCCAAGAATCACGTTTCCGTGGGTGCTGCATGCCCCGAGAATTGTACCCCAAACTGAGGCGTTAGACTCGGCAGTCATTTTGCAAACTAGGTCATAAGCTTCTTCCAAACGACCTGTGCGTGCAAAAAGGTCCACCAAACAAGAATAATGCTCTGCTCTTGGCAAGATGTTGTGTTTGCTAACCATATTACTAAAGCATTCCCATCCTTGGGCAATCAAACCATTGTGGCTACAAGCAAAGAGAAGAGACAAGAATGTTATGTCATTTGGCTTCAATCCTTCATCTTCCATCTTTCCATAGAGTGCAACTGCTTGGTGTCCATAGCCATGCTTACCATAGCCAGTCATTAACGATGTCCATGAAATTATATTTTTCTCCTCCATCTCATCAAAAACATGTCTGGCTAATTCAATTACTCCTGATTTTGAGTACATGTCAATGAGGGCATTGCCTATGGCCACGTCATGCTGGTTCTGATATTTCAATGCCATAGCATGTAATTGTCTACCCAAGTTCAGTGATGCCATATTGGCACAGACGTTGAGCATGGAACACAACAAGACATCATCAATTCCCACCTTTCTATGTGCATCGCTGAAAAGTTCCAAGGCATCTATATTGTTTGTACCTTCACGAGCATACCCCGTGAGCAATGCAGTGCATGATATTATGTCTTTGTACTGCATAGACTTGTATACTTGATTCGCACTGGTTAAGCTTCCACATTTTACATAAGCATCAATTAAGGATCCACACAAAGATGCATGCGATCCAAAGCCGAGCTGAATGATGTATCCATGAAGAAGGCTGACGTTCATCAGCCCACCGCTTCCAACAGAGGCACTCAGAACTCTTCCAAAGCTGAAGTAGTCAGGAACCATGCCTACATAAAATCGGATCACCATCAGGAAGAAGTAATTTGAGAAATGAAACTACGACGAGTAATAAATCACCAAACAAGCCTACTGGTTCCTGAAACAAATTTCATTGTCGTTTTTAACATATGACATTGCATGAACGAAAAAAGTGGCCATGATCATCCACGAACTATGAATATTTGGCCTACCTTCTCGAAGCATCATACGAAACACTAGAAAAGCATCTTCATTGAACCCCTGGACCACATATCCCCCAATCATCGTGTTCCAAGAGATCAAGTCCCTCTGCTCCATCGACTGGAAGACCTTATAGGCATCCTCCATTTTTCCGCTCTTACAATGCAAATTAACCAATGCACTGAGCACAAACAAGTTCTCCACAAACCTACCCTTCTGCACACGTCCTTGTATTTGTTTCCCTCTCTCCAAACACATTAAGTCCGTGCACGCACTCAATGCACTCCCATAAGTGAATTGATTAGCCTTCACACCTTTACTATGCATAGCAGAAAATATCTTCAAAGCCTTTTCTGAATCCCCATTTTGAGAATACCCGGATATCAATGCAGTCCAAGGGACCACATCCCTCTTAGGCATTCTATCGAACAGTTTAAGAGCACTTTCCATATGACCAATTTTTGAGTAAAACACGATCAGTTTGGTCGTTAGAAAGGTGTTTAGAGGAATCCCATTTGTTATGAGGTGGCTGTGAATCAGATGGCCTGATTTTCTGGATTTTAACTCGGTGCATAACTGAAGAACTTTTGAGCTGAGACAATAATGGTATATTCCGAGGGGATGCGATAAAATGAGCCTCAATGCCTCTCTTAATTTTTTCAAATCACAATGTGATTCTACTGTGGATTTCAACGATGTTAAATGTGGCATAAATGAATATCACTAGCTGCTTCCAGGTGCAATTTATTTGCAAGTTGGTTGAAATTTTGATTACAAGGAGCATTTGCAATGTCGTTGGCATTGGCGCAAAAGCAAAAGTCCTTTTCTGCCGTCTTCTCTAGTTTTACATCAAAAATTTGTTGCTCAACTGCGATTTCCAATACCATGGATGTTTCAGGCTGTCAATATGATATTTACTCCTATGATAGTCGTCTCTGAAATATAAACGTAGAAATCATTGTTGTGAAGAACAAATATTAAAAAATAAAATTAATTATTGTGCAATATACAAACAGTTAATTCTAATTATAAGATGCTCAAATATTTATTTTATGCATAAATATAAAGGGTAACAACATTACTGACATGATACTACTACCAGGTTCATTTTCAAAAAGGATGAGTTCTCCTAGACCAATATGTGGACCACTGAATAAAAAAAAGGATATGAGAACATACTGAATAAATCAAAGCATAAAAAAATGAATCCTTTCAAATCAGAAATTATTTTTCTTTTTTATCTAAGCATGGTGTAAATAATCAATAAAATATGTAACTGGGTTTATTTTTCTAGTGTGAAGAGCTCTATAATGTAAAGAAACTTATGTAGTGTTAAAAAGAATTAAACTTGATCCATCCAACTTGTAAAGTTAGTGACCATCAATTTTTAATGTGTCATAAAGGTAGTAGCAAATCAAGAATTTCTTTGTAAACAACATTCTTTGTGCGTGTTGTTATAGGTTTTCCGATGGCTTTATCAAAACATTGAAGGTCAGGCACGCTTTATGCTATTAAACATTTCTATGGCAACATAATGGCTCATTGAACTATTGAAAACACCATTCTGCTAAAATTATCCCACCTTGTAAATATCTAGAGTTGATGGATTCCCAAAAAAAAAAAAAAAAAAAAAAAATAGGAATTTGAAGATTTTCACAATGTATCCCTGTATGGATCTAAACCCAAATAAGAAATCTTGGAGTAAGTTGCATCTTTCAAGATGTTCACAAACATAGAACAGAAAAGCTAACCCAATAAGGAAACTGAATTTAGTACTAAGAAAAAAAAAGGAGAATTTTGAAAATTAAAGATTCAACTATTTCATAATGAGAAAGCCAAAAAACCATATAATAATTTTTCACCTTTTAGTCTCAAATGGTAGACATTATCAGAACATGAAAGGAATTACTTTGAACTCCACTATAAATTCCCAAAAAGGAGTTTCTTCAATTCTAAAATCACTGTTCAGTTTATTAAAAGCATAAATTTCATTTTGAACTCAAGGCAACAGAATGAAATAAGAAAAGCGCAAATAAAATAAAATGTACATTAGTAATTTACCTCTAAGCACCTTTAGATAAAGCTTCCTTCAAATCTGAAAATTTCAGAAGAAATACACAAGAAGGTCGATCCCTGTTCACAGAAGAAAAAGGAAGAATTAGTTAAAAAATATACAATTGGTGTCGTTTTTTGTCCTACTACCCTACTTTGAAATGAATTCCAACTAAAATGAAAAGAAAATATAAAGAAGTTAGAGACTTTCTGTTCAGAACAAGCTCGTCGGATTTGGAGTGTGAATGCCACTCACTAGCGAAATATAGTTTTTCTTTAAACACTATCAAGTACATGGTATTAGCAAGTCTTAACGCGAATTATCAAAATTTGAATTCGTGGTGTTGTGTACAAATTTCAAAAATAATAAAATTCACCAAAACAAAATCATCTCACTTGATGTCACTTATGACCAAGCTAAGAGATGACAGAGAAATGGAGAGAAATACCGAATTTGTCGGTCAGATACGCCCAATTGGCAACAAACAAATGAAGCAGCGTAAGAGAAGAAGAGATGAAGGAGAAAAACATTCTAGGATTCCACTGACTAAAGAAAATGATGAATTGGGCTCCTGTGTTGTATTGATTACTTACAAGTAGTATAAGAGCAAATGGGCTTTGTTGTATTGATTACTAGTATACTGCTTGTTGTATTGATTACTGGTATACTGCTTTCCCGCAGTGGAATTCGACTGTAGGCTATGATTTCAAAGTCAATGACAAGTGAATATGGCAAATTAATATTAGACTGCAAAACAATATAAATAATGATTAATGAGAACATAGTAACTCCAAAATTGCAAAGATTACAATATAAATAATGATTAATGAGAACATAGTAACTCCAAAATTGCAAAGATTACATAATAAGCAGACCTTTTACAAATCAAACACAATTTTCTCAGAAAAGAACTGAAAAATGGAAGAGTTTAAGTTCATCACTATACAAACAGTTTAAAAACAAGCAATATATGCCAATTTATTCAAACTGTATCAAGAAATAGATCCTTGATTTGCTATTACCATAATGTTTCATATCAACAAAAAAAGCCAATGCTTACCGATCATATTTGGATGATGTAAAAACACATTAGTTTAAATAGTAACCTCTATGCATGCTTGATTACATTTAAATTGTCACATAGTTGCGCAGCAAAAAATTAACTACCAAAGACTAACTTCATTTTTTGGACTAGAAAAACAATAAGATAGAAAAATTATAATTTGACATTTAAAACAGATAAAGTTTGTAATTTATGATCAAAAAAAATTATTCAAAAATTTCAAAATGGATTAAGGAGAACCATAAATTACATATGATAGATAAATCTCAGTGAATCAGGACCAGAAAATATTTTTTTTCTAAAAAAAAAAATATATATATATATATATATCCACAATCAATTGACTTAAAAATAATAAAAATGAATCATCAAAACCTTCAATTGCCTCTCAAATAAAAGCCTGAAACGCAAAATATAGTAGTAATAATAATAAAAAAGAAAATCTAATAATATTCCAAATCACCAGAAAATCCTAAGTTAAAAGCACTAGAAAAATAAAGTAAACAAATAACCCTAATTATTATAAAACAAAAGTAAAATACCCCAACACAAATCCAAAACTTTAGATCATAAGTAACTACCACTGAGCTTGATGGAGCCTTTAGCATCAAATCCAGCTTTCTTAATGCAAAGAGGAAGAACCCAAAACAAGGCCGAAAGAAGAATCACTAACAGAAACATGATAGATTCCACACACTTACAATAAGGAATTAGAAGAATATCGGAAGAAAGATGATTATATTGATTATAATTGATTGGAAGACAATAAATGCTGATAACGAAATGGAAATAAAAGGAATAAAATGCAGATAAACTGGCTTTCGAGAGGCCAGACTCTCCCCACTGATTATCAGAATTTTCACACCCTCCTTTGCTGCTGCCCTTCCCTTTTTATACTGGAATTCCTTCCATGTGCTGACTAACAAACCCATAACTGAATTTACCCTTTCACTGCTTGCTCACCCCCTGCCTTTGCTGATTTCTTGCGCCTTTGATACGTCTTTTGGATTGGGGGTCTATCATTACTCCCCCTCCCCCCCCCCCCCCCCCCCCCCCCAAAAGATTCACCTTGTCCTCAAGGTGGAAATGTGGGAATTGTTGTTTCAGCAATTCATAAGACTCCCAAGTGGCATCTAAGGGAGGTAAACCTTTCCATTGAATGAGAACATCAATGCCGCGGATGTTGTTCCCTGATCCCGGCCGCACTCCCAATACTGCTTGAGGCTCCACCAACATTTCCAATTCTTTTGTCAGGTGCGGTGGCAAGTCTACTACTCCTGGCTGAACTCCCTTAGCCTTGCGGAGCTGGGACACATGAAAAACTGGATGGATATTGCATGTCGCGGGCAGTTCCAGTTTGTACGCTACTTTTCCAAATTTTTGTATAACAGCAAATGGTCCATAATATTTAGGTGCTAATTTTTCATTAACACGAGATGCTAGAGATTTACGACGATACGGCTGAAGTTTCAAATAAACCAAATCCCCTACCTCAAACTGAACATCCCTTCTTCCCTTATCAGCTGTTACTTTCATCCTATTTTGTGCCCGAGTTAATTGGGCTTTCAACTCATCTAAAATTTGATCCCGCTCCAACAACTGCTGTTCCACTGCTGATAACGTAGTAACCCCTTTCTCAAACCTCAATAAACCCGGGGGCTCTCTGCCATAGACTATCTGAAAAGGAGTTAACTTGGAGGACGCGTGAAAGGAGGTGTTGTACCATAACTTAGCCCAAGGAAGCCAACTTGACCATGATTTAGGATTAGAAGATGCAAAGCAACGCAGATATGTCTCAAGGGTACGGTTAAGCACTTCGGTTTGTCCATCTGACTCCGGGTTGTATGCTGTACTTCGACATAATTTTGTCCCTTGTAAACGAAATAGTTCTTCCCAAAAATGACTTACAAAGATCTTGTCCCGGTCGGAAACAATGGAATGGGGTACTCCGTGAAGTCTCACAATCTCCTTCACAAAAATTCCAGCCACACTACCGGCAGTGAAAGGATGTTTTAAGCCAATGAAATGGCCATATTTGCTGAGACGATCCACCACCACTAATATCGTGTCTATATTTCCTGATTTTGGCAATCCTTCCACAAAATCCATAGCTATGTCCTCCCAAATCTGATTCGGAATTTGCAGAGGCTGCAAAAGCCCGGCTGGAGATAACACCAAATACTTATGTTGCTGGCATACCCTGCAATTGCTGACATACTGATAAATGTCCCTTTTCATTCCTGACCAATACACCGATGCCGCTATCCGTTTATAAGTTTTTAAATATCCCGAATGCCCCCCAATGCTCCCATCGTGACCCTCCTGCAGTACCAAGGGAATTAAAGAAGATCCCTTTGGTAAGAAGAGCCTTCCTTTGTAAAGAAGGTGATTATCAACCAGCAGGTAATCTGGTTTAGACGACGGATCATTTTGGATCACCTGGATAATTTTTTGGGATTCCTCGTCTTGGGCTATCTCCTTAGGCAGGTCTTCTAATTGAACCACGTCTGACACTGTAAGAGCCATCACTTCTACTGAATGATGCACACGAGATAATGCATCAGCTGCTTTGTTCTCTAGCCCCGAATGATATTGGATGTCGAACTGGTAGCCCATCAGTTTCACCATCCATTTCTGACAGTCGGGACTGACCACTCTTTGTTCCATCAAAAATTTGAGACTCTTCTGATCCGTCCTCACCACAAATCTTTGTCCAAGCAGGTAGTGACGCCATTTTTGAATCGCAAAAACTATTGCCATTAACTCCCGATCATAAACTGATTTAAAGCGACCCTGCTGACCCAGAGCATGACTGAAATAAGCAATGGGGCGCTGTTCTTGCATCAGTACGGCCCCTAATCCAAACCCAGAAGCATCGGTTTCAACAACAAAGGTCTTCCCAAAATCCGGAAGGGCTAATACTGGAAGGTTCACCATTGCCACTTTTAACTTCTGGAATGCGTCATCTGCTGTTTGATCCCAGAAAAAATAGTTCTTCTTTAGCTTCTCAGTCAACGGCCAAGCTAATTTCCCATAATCCTTAACGAAGCGTCTGTAATACCCCGTGAGTCCAAGAAATCCTCTGAGTTCCCGCAGTGATTTGGGACTGGGCCAATTCCACATAGCCTGGAGCTTAACCTTGTCTGCAGCCACCCCTTTAGATGATATAATGTGTCCCAAATACTCTACTTCCGTTTGCCCAAATTGGCATTTCTTCATATTAGCGTATAGCTTGTTCTCCACCAGCACCTTTAAGACACATTTCAGGTGATGCTCGTGTTCTGTTAAGCTTCGAATAAACACTAATATATCGTCAAAGAAGACTAGAACAAATTGTCTAAGATAATCTCTGAAAATATCATTCATCAAGGATTGGAAGGTTGCCGGGGCATTCGTCAAACCGAAAGGCATTACTAGGAATTCGTAATGTCCTTCATGGGTGCGAAAAGCAGTTTTTGATACATCCTCAGTCCGAACTCGAATATGGTGGTAACCAGCTTTTAAATCCAATTTCGAAAAGATAGTAGCACCATGAAGTTCTTCCAACAGCTCATCGATCACTGGTATTGGAAATTTATCAGCTACTGTAATCTTATTTAAAGCACGGTAGTCAACACAAAACCTCCATCCTCCGTCTTTCTTCTTAACCAACAAAACGGGACTTGAAAATGGATTGTTACTTGCTCGAATGATTCCTGCTGCCAACATCTCTCGCACCAATTTTTCAATCTCGTTCTTTTGAAGATATGGGTATCGATAAGGTCTTACACTAATAGGTGAGGTACCCGGCTATAAGTTAATAGCATGTTCCTTGTTCCGTGTTGGTGGAAGACCTTCCGGCTCGTGGAAAACCATCTCAAGTTCTCCTAGGATCCGTTGAAGCGCTGTGGGAATTCCTGGCTCTGCTGCCGACACATTGGTGGCCAATGAATTAAGCTCCAGTAATAATCCTGAGCCATTAAGCTTACACTCCTTCAACATAGACTTCAAGGAGATCATGGTCTTACTGAGGCTTGGATCCCCTTGTAAGGTCACGGCCATGCCCCCAAACTGGAACTTCATTGTGAGGTTCCTCCAATCCACCTGCATTTTCCCCAGTGATGCCAACCATTTCATACCCAATATTACGTCGGAGCTACCCAATTCTAAACGGAAGGAAATCCTCCACTACTTCTATATTCTGAATAGCCAACCGAATACCCTTACAGACCCCTGCTCCTTGTACAGCCAAGCCCGTTCCCATAATCACTCCATATCCTACCGTTTCCACCCTGGGTATGTTCAACTTCTGCACCAATTCAGCAGCCACAAAATTATGGGTTGCCCCACAATCGATTAGAACCACTACATCTTGTCCGCCGATATTTCCCTTAATTTTCATAGTTTGAGGTGGAGTGAGTCCTACTACGGAGCTCATAGACAGTTCAACTACGTCAGGATTCACTGCTCTGATACCAAATGATAGATTCCACACACTTACAATAAGGAATTATAAGAATGTCGGAAGAAAGATGATTATATTGATTATAATTGATTGGAAGACAATAAATGTTGATAACGAAATGGAAATAAAAGGAATAAAATGCAGATAAACTGGCTTTTGAGAGGCCAGACTCTCCCCACTGATTATCAGAATTTTCACACCCTCCTTTGCTGCTGCCCTTCCCTTTTTATACTGGAATTCCTCCCATGTGCTGACTAACAAACCCATAACTGAATTTACCCTTTCACTGCTTGCTCACCCCCTGCCTTTGATGATTTCTTGCGCCTTTGATACGTCTTTTGGATTGGGGGTCTATCATTAATGCAAAGAGGAAGAACCCAAAACAAGGCCGAAAGAAGAATCACTAACAGAAACACTTGACTTGAAGCAAAAAGTAAACAACAGGGAAGAAAAAATCAAAACAAAAACAAAAATATGGTTAAGAAAAGGGTCGAGAAAGACCGATGATCTGTTCAATGGCCGAATTGATGACGGAAATATTATTTTTCTTGATGGGCTCCCTCCATTCGCCTTCGATGAAAAGTGATGTAAGATTTGTTCACTGGCTCAATCGATGACGGGAATGCAGATTTTGAATAAAAAGAGAATATGCAATGAGAGAGTTAAGAATTTTGGTGGAGGAATTCTATGTCGTGAGATTTTATTGTGAATTTTGCAGATTTTTTGGTTATTTTTCTGGAGAGTTTGAGATCAAATTTGATCATTTCAAACTTGTAAAGCTGGTGCTGACCATCAATTTTTAATGTGTCACAAAGATATAGCAAAGCAAGAATTTATTTGTACACAATATTTTTTGTGCATGTACTATGTGTTATAGGTATTTTCAATGGCTTTAGCAAAATCTTAAAGAGGAGAAAGTTTTACACTATTAAACATTTCTATGGCAACATGATGACTCGTTGAACCATTGAATACATCTTTCTGTTAAAATTATCCTACCTTGTACTCATCTCGAGTTGATGGATTACAAAAAAAAAAAAAATTAAAATAAAAAATAATAATAATAATAATAAATTTGAAGCTTTTCACGACGTACACCTGTATTGATCTAAACCCAATAAGATATCTTGAAGTGGGTTAACTACACTCAATTTAATACATCTTTAAAATTCCCAAATTAGGTTCCCAACACAGAACAACAGAAGTGCACAACGCAATAAGAAAACTGAATTGCGTACCAAAAGGCAAAAAAGGAGAATTTTGAAAATTAAATATTCAACTATTTCATAATCGAGAAAACCAAAAACCCATATGATAATTTTTTTTACCTTTTAAGTCTCAATCGGTAGACATTATCAGAACATGAAAGGAATAGCTCTGAACTCCACTATAAATGCCCAAAATGGAGATTCTTCGAATTCCAAATTCACTGTTCAATTTATTCAAAGTATAAATTTCATTTTGAACTCAAGGCAACAGAATGAAATTAAAAAAAGGAAAAAAAAAATGTACGTTAATTTACCTCTAATTCAACCTTTAGATAAGGTTTCCTTCAAATCTGAAATATCAAAAGAAATACACAACAAGATCGAACACTATTTCACAGAACAAAAAAGGAAGAATTATTAGTTTAAAAAATAGACAATTAGTGTCCTTTTTTTGTCTTACTACCCTACTTTGAAATGGATTCCAACTATATATATATAACAGAGACTTTTTATTTAGAACCTTGTCAAATTTTGAGTATGAATGCCACTCACAAGCCAAATGTAGTTTTTCTTTAAACATTATCATGTACTTGGTATTAGCGAGTTTTAATGCAAAATATTAAAATTCGAAATGGCGGTGTAGTGTACAAATTTCATCGATAATAAAATGGGATAATTGCACCTGAGGCCTCAAAACTTTCAAACATTTGCAAATTTTATCATAACCTTTGTTTTGCTGCAAACGTCACCCCAAACCTTCATATAGTCGTTGCAGTGGAGGCCCAAATGGATGGAATCCATCCATTGAGCAGTTAGTTGACCAATAAAATAATAAAACATTTTTTGACTACTTAAATGAAGGGTGAAACCTTCAATCAACATAATAAAAAAAATAAAATTAAATCAAACCTAATTTAAATTTATAAAAATAAAAAAATAAAATAAAAGGAAAGAAAAATCAATCATCTTCTACTCCAGGAAAAGGGTTCCAAAGAAGAGTGTTTGCCCGAGCTATCTAGATTCCATTGAATGGAATCAAAATAAATTTCATAAATAGAATTTGAAGGGTACCTCTAAAAAAGTTTGAACTTGCCATTTGCTACATAACTTCTACTCCAACTCAATTTGCTAAAAACCTGTATAAGACCCACAAAATATTATCATTCATAAACCAAAGTAAGATTAAACAAATGATAAAGAGTTTTTTTTTTTTTTTTTTTTTTTAGAACTTTAAACCAAAAAGGAGAAGGAAAAGGGAGATCCATAGACTGTACTTAATCAAACAAAGTTAAAGTGGCATGTTTCATATGTTGGATTGGGTACACCTAAACACAAAAATAGACAAGCATCCCACATGAGTATTTTTTTATTCTTGTATAACACCGCTTGGTTGAAAACCCGCAACTACATAAGTAAAGAGCTACACTTTTTAGTTCATGCTTTGAACTCTAAATATTATTCATCCATTGTGATTTACAAATTGTCAAATACAAATAATTCAAATATGTTTTTTAAGTAAGTACAACAAGTCTGAAATTTTCAACTAACCCCATCAAATTTAATTACCTATAATAAAATTTTATCATATATGGATCAAAGTGGGCACTCTGTGGTCACCTCAAAGTACATTCCATAAATGCCAAGCCCAATTTCAAAAGGAGTAATGGAATTTTTGAACATTAAAAATAGTGTTTTTAATCAAACAAGGTGTCAAGGTGCAAGACAATGCCGAAGGATCTGTCATTTTCGATGCATAATGTATGTATTTATTAATAGTTTAACACAGTAAATGATATGTAGACTTTCGAGACTCTAAACACTATCCTCAGATTTATGTGCTGTAATCGTACATATCGTTTTCTATCAAGCCAAAGTTACCTATATGTACATCTAGTTTCCTAAGAGAATTTCCAGTTTCCATTTTACGTTGTGAATATAGGATATTCTTTGAAAAAAAATAAAAAATAAAAATAAAAGCAATAACCAAGATATTTGACTACTTCCATGTTTAGAAAAGCTAGATAACTAAAATGTTACACAACATTGAATCTGAAACACATTAATTGTCAGTAAGGCCACATCATGTAGAACACTGTATGATTGTTGGTGAAGCTTTCATAATACCTGACCCCATTGAACACTAAATGAAAGAATGTTTTCACATTGCAATAGATAGAAATCAAAATTTTATACTCTTCAAAACAGTGTTAACCACCTTATCTAAAAGTTTAAATGCTTAAAGAGGATCAAAAGTATTTATTTAAATAAAAAATTGAAAAAATGTACAATCTTCATAAATGAGTTGCACAGCTAATCAGATCTTTTTCCTATATCTAGTACCATAATAATAATCTCTAAGTTCTATGATTAAAGAGAAGCTATATGCATTCGTATAAATCTTGTTTTCAACACGTGAGAGCAGCCCAACAAAAAGAACATTTTTTTTCCATTTGAATGTATACCAAAAGTTTATAAATCTTGATTAACAAGCAAGGATCGCCAGGACTTCTTAGACACCATCACAATCGGGGGTCATGGAGATGTATAAATTTCAACTTCCTAAAATGGTGGATCCATACACTAATGCCAATATGGTGATGGACTCTCATGAAATGGCAGGAAATTCCAGAAAAGGTGGTATGTAGAGAAACTAATTTCAAGAAAAAGAGAAATGAAAACACAATTTCCCAAAGAACTTATCTAACTTCAAATTATTAGAATAAAGCAAAAGTTGGTTCTCACCTGAATTTACAAGAAAAATAAAAAGTTACACAACAAACTCATATAAGACTTGAATGTCCTTGATTCTAGCATTTCACTGCATTCATTAATGTTGATTGAACCAACTGTAAATGTTATGTAAAATACATTTTTAATAAAATTACCTAAAGCAGATAATCAATGCCCTCTAAATTCTTCATCAACATATATAGCATCAGTGAAGATGGATCTTTCTTCAAGTTCCCTAAGATCTTGCATACACCAAAACAAAGAGTCTTAATTAATTCGTACTTCAGTGAACCATACAAATGGACATCTATCTGATTCAAAGAGATTTTATTGGACAATGAAATGGAAAGACAGCTCTTCTGTACTTAAACGCAAAACAATTATACCAATGAGTTGTGATCAATCGGTGCATGTCTGTTAGTTTAATTTGAACATGTCTGCATGGGATTCAACACGACACCACTACATACATAAGAGCTACAGGAACAGAGGTGTAGCCGTGTTAATGTCATAACAGAAGTTATTAATAATAGTTCAATCTTTGCCGATAGATTTAGAATGTTCAACATATGGAGGTAGCATTATTGGAAGAGAGAAAAAGAAGGCCGCTCGCGCTTATGCTCATCTTTTCCATTATACTTCTAAAAGTCATAAGTGCTACAAAGAAAGACTACAGAGACAAAATACAGTTTTACCCCAGAGAGAGAGAGAGAGAGATTGAAGGGGTGGGGATCTAGTTATTTGTTGTTTCAAATAGCAGTCGAGTATAGAGTAATATATCATTCAACTTGATAAATCAACGCGGTATAAAATGTGAAAGAACAACCAACTAATTGCAACTTAAAAGATGAGGAAAATTAATTCACAGAATGTCAATGATGGTTGATACAAATGAATAGAAGCTTTATTATTCCCTTCCTAGTTGCACCACCATGCACAAAATATGATGCCTTTCTAATTCCTGTCGATTCAATCATATAACCAACATAAATATCAAACTATAAATTTAGCAACACTTACAATCTAGATATTAAAAGGCATGTTAACAAAGAACAGCTGGATCAGGTATGAGATACTAATGGGCAGTGGTGCAGCCACTTAAGGACAGATGTGCAACTGGTGCAGCCACTTAAGGACAGATGTGCAACTGCCCCCACTGGACTTTGGAAAGACTACTGTACAATTATTTTGCAGTTAACTTTAAACTGAATTTGAATCAAAGGTTGTTATTCAGAAATCTTAGGCAGTAAACTCGACAGTAAAAAATTGAAGATCTCCAGGATTTCTCCACAGCTAGATACCTAACAGTTCGTGAATCTGTTGTGATGGATATTATTGCTTGATCCTAGTTGATTCAAAAGCTTGGTCTAATGCTTTAGTTAAAGAAATCTTATGTTCTGCAAACGAAATTATTCAAATAATTCCCAAAAAATAAGAAGTCAAAGAAAAACTTACGAATTTAATAAACATCTATAGATACAGATGGTATATACCAAATGAATGAAAATTTTAATTTACATACACAAACCAAACCCATCAAGCTATTGGCATTATTCAAGGTAAATACTTGAACTTTCTTAAGAGAATTTTTTTATATGGGCCTGTATTTTATATTAATGTTGGTTACGTTTAGTGGGCGATAGAGCAAGAAGCCAATCAAGAAAATTTCTTCGAAACTTTTGCACAACAAACCCAGCAAACAATTGGCATCATTCAAGGTAAAGACTTGAACTTTCTTAAGAGAATACCAAAACCAACATATTTTGGCAACAAATTGGACACCACCACTACTTATATCGGCTGTTCAATTAGGGAAAAAACTAATTAAAAAGCGGAATGAGATATCAAGAATTTACATGTAAAAGAAGTTCGTTCTTGTAGTCCAAAAGCCACTCTCTGAAAATAATCGGGGCGTCTTTTGCTAGGCATCTGAATTAGCCAAGTACTGCAAGTCTGCAGCCAGCGATTGCCCTACAAACTATGCTCTGTATAATTAATGAGTTCAACAAAAATGAATACCCACGTATTCTATATTCGTTGGGATTCAACATAAACGAGCAGAAATTATCTGAATAAATGAATTTGTGGATAGGATATAAAAGTAAATTTTAAAACCGACATGTGTATAGATACAGTGTGAATTTTACCTCCATTAATTTTCTTAAAGAATTATAAAAACTATTTAATATATAAAAGTAGGAGGGCTGCAAATGAGTTTCCGGCCCAACACTCCTGCTCGGGGAAAATAAAAATTTTATTGTGAAAATTTCTGCTGGATTACCTCGTTTTTTGTACAGTAAAAAAAAGTTAGGGTTGAAATTTTTTCTCTCTCCAGTAGAGAGCGGCGATTTTCTCCTTTCTACAGATTTCATCTATGGTAACTTTTTCTCCTCAAGAAATCCACATTCATTATATTCATCAAATCGGTATCAAGATTTTCGTACAATTGAATTTCTTTTCATCAATGGCGGCTCATTCGAACAGATTTCCTTCTCCACTTTCCACAAGACCCGGTAATCCAAATCCCAAAATTTCTGAATCTAATTCCTGGCCAGAAGGAGTTTCACTGGAAACCCTTATTCTCGACCATCTGTTCACACGAATCCGAGAAACTTTTATCCCAGTACCCCTACAAATAGCCCCTCAGGTTCGTAGGTTTTCTTCTAAGATTTTTTTTTTCTTTTATTAAGTTTTGTGATTGATTTGTTATTATGATTTCTTAGATTTTGCAAGAAGACGCTCGGTGGGGAAAGAAGGCATCGTTGCTTTGAAAGATTGTAATGAAAAAGAGAATTATGATTAAACCTAAAAGCAGCAAAAATCCAGCAAGCCGGTTCGGGTTCCAAGAATCTCACGTCTCCAACGATTTTTATAGCCTCCAAGTTCACTCCATCACCAAGAAAGAAAGTTTTGGTGGAGAGAGATGACCTAGTTCGGACTTCAATTTCACTTTCTGATGGAAGGGCTGTGTTTTTATCTGCGAAACTTGAAGATACCGAGCCAAAAAATGATACGGATTCAAATCTGAACAAGGCCGGGGAAAGTTCTCTAGACTCGAAAGTTCCTGATACGGCAGAGTGAAAAGCTGTTCTTGAAGGACCTCCAGTTTCCGAACCCTTGAAGAAAGTGACATTTTTAGAGTTAAATTCAGATTCTGAGAATACATTTTAATCAATGTCGGATTCAGTAATTATAGATTCTGATTGTCTTAATGAGCACAAGACTTCTTATTCATCTGGATCCCCGGTTATAGCTCCACTTGATGCTGATCTTTCTGTGCCTCCTTATGACCTTAAAACCAATTACCTCTCTTCAACGATTCAGTTTCTTCACTATAAACCAAATCCACAAATCGAAATTCTTTTGAACAAGGGAAAGGAGGTCGATTCAGATGGTTTTGAGAACCTACATTTTTATGTCAGAAATTATGTCTGGAAGCAATTCAGACTCATTAGGCACAGTACGAAAGAGACTCGTGTCTCTGATTCATTACCAATCAGTATAACTGTTCCTGATGTAATTTTTTAAGAGAATTTTGAGGCAAAAAGGGATAAGAAATCATGGCTTTTCCCTAGATTGAAATGTTTTTCATTGATTTTTATGTTCTTGATTGCATGTTTATGTGTATCAGTATTGGTTCTTGATTGACATGTAAAGCCTTTTTTCCAGAAAAGTTTTGGGTCCAAATCATTATTTCTTTAGAGTTTAAAAGATGATGATAATCAAGATTCATTCATTTAAGTTATTTTCTTATAGTTACAATATTTTGAACTCAACAAATGTGACGACAAATGTTGTAAATAAGGAGGTTTTTCAAAATTGTAATACTCTTTATAATATAATAATTATTATTATTTAAATTGACACTCTCAATTATTACTTTTTATTGATTTTTTTTCAATATTTTGTGACAATACATTATATGTTGTCATTGAAATATGTCTGTGCATTGCAAATATAATGATAATGTCATCCGTGCATCGTACGGGTATATACTAGTTTAAAATAATAATGAATGTGTGAAAAAAATTCATTAAAAAAATAAGGGAGAGATATGATCATATATTGTCATTGGGAAGTAATTTTTTGAAATAGTAAAATTATTAAAAAAAAATAAGTACAAGTACATTATAGATAATATCAATTTCTCTAAACTTCAATATGTCATGTCTGGTAGCGATTTTTTAGCTAATTTTTATTAGATTTTGATAGTTTTTATAATAAAATATTATATATTTTTTATCAACAGTAGTTGCTACCTGTGGAAAAGAGTCAAAAATTATTTTTTTAATATCTTGCAGAGATCATTATGCCCTTGTTTGAGACTCATTATTTGGGAAAAATTATGGTTTAGAATAGTATTTTTTGGGAGAATGTGTGGTTAAAAATGTTTGAAAAGTCAAAAATGATAGACTTGACTAAAATAAATGGTTGAGATTTAGTGTTGAATAAATTTAGTTTACAAAAAATGGGAGCCAAACAGGAGTTATATATCAACATGAATCATAGAAGTATATATATAATTTTAGAGTTTGTCATACCAACAAGTGTATTAAAAAAATTAAATAACTAAATGAATAAAAATAGTTAATGGGTTTCAAATGGGTATGGAAGCGTACCCGCCTCCGACCCATCCCCGACCCGTCATTTTTAAATAGGTAATTGATAGGGTATGAATGTTATAAATCTCTAATGGGTAGGGTACGGGTTTGGCAAATCCGACCCATTGTCATCTGTAAGTATGACAAACAAATAATGCGTATACGAAAATGCAAAATATATTACCACCACAATTTGTACTAAATACATCACATTATATTTACACCACTAATAAATATATTACTTATAAATACACTATACTACAAATACTAATATGCCCCTTTATCTAATTCTAAAAAACACAATTTGTACTAAATACACCACATTATATTTATACCACTAATAAATATATTACTTATAAATACACTACACTATAAATACTACAAATACTAATATGTCCCTTTATCTAATTCTAAAAAACACAATATGATAGAATTTGTACACCACACAGTTGTATAGTTAGTTTCCAACCCATTCCCTTCTCCAAAATTGATTAAAACACATAATTTTACTTACCGTAATAACAATAAACTAGAATCAAATTCTTCTTTTATCATCTCATTAAAAATAAATTTTATCTTTATAAAGTATTAACAACATAATATAAAATTTAAAGTTGGTAATGAAAAAATACAGAAATCGGTGGAATTTTATAAGCTTTGCGCAGTTGAAAGAAATTCAACCTAGGAAATTGTTTCTTCAACAAAACCTAATTTGCGACTACTCTGAACATCACATGCAATTGATAGGCAATTGAATTAAATACTCAAATCACTAAAACAGGTTATGTTGCTGTTTCATGGCGGATGAATTTCAATTTTCCATCGAGATGAATTTTTTTCTGAAAAACAGTACATGTTACAGTTGAATCAAAAAATTTCTACAGGAATATGAAGTTTAATTGAAAAACCGAAATTGCAGGCGGCATCGAAATGATAGTAAATCTATACAAAAATGAAGTGTATATTTGCCCTAAAAAATAGTTCTACAAAGAATAAAAATCTTTCAATAACCTGAACTTCAATTTGTATTGATGGTTGCAAACCATTATTATTTGTGAAATCATATTGAATTATTGTACCGACATCCATTCAAATGAACTTGGTATTGAAAAGTAAATTAAAAGAAAAAAAGATGATTTAGAAACATAATAAATATAGAAAAGAGAAGATTATTTTAAAGATGGTAGTGTACATAAAAAAAATAATGAAAAAAATTTAAAAGGATACTTATATAATTTTATTTATGTCTATTTTTGTAAACAAAAGAAATACTAAAAAATGCGGTGTAAAAAATAAGTTTTGTGGTGGCAATATAGCTACCCATACGGAAATGAATATCAAAAGGATCCTGAATAAGCATCCTTCTTTTCGAGGTTCATTTAGAGACGACAATGTGTCGGGTATGGATTGAGTTTGTCAAACTCATATCCTACTCACTAAAGATTTACAATTCTCATATCTTATCCATATACTCATTTAAGAATGACGAGTCGAGGACGGGTATATGCTTCTATACCCATTTGAAACATATTTACTAATTACTCGTAAAAAGATAAGTGTATTGCAAGAAATGTTTCGTATTTGTATTTATTCGCGTGGAATTGAAAAACAAAGAAGCATTTATTTGTAAAAACAAATTAAGGTTAAGGTTAAGCAAAAAATTTATGGTATGAAATTGATGTGAATGATTTAAAGAAATTGTAAAACAATTGTTTGTATATATAATTGAATAATAATAAATGAATGCGGGAAAAAATAACTCAACTTGTGTTAGTTGATTATCTTCTCTAAAAAAAAAATGTATTCGCACTATAACTGGGGACATGAAAAAGAAATTAAATGTTAGATTAAGAAATAATAGATGATTAAAAAAAAATTAAACATCAAGTATTTACTGCATTCATGTGCTCAAATACTTCAACCACCAGAATTCAGTCTCTCGTTCAAATCAGGAAATGCAAGGATATTAAAATTTCTTTGATTTTTTCAGTTGTAAAGAAATGGAAGATGATTTGATACTTGCAATTATGTAGAAAGATCAATATACCATAATGCAAAATTTTTCCTAATTCTCTTTTCCATTTTTCTCATAAGGTTAATGAGGCAACAGGTGAAGGTGAGAGAACCAAAACATTGATATTGATTGCTATGCTATTGAAAAAATAAAAATAGTGGTTTAAAAAACAAAGAACCTGTACTTGTTGAATTATTCAAAGAAAATCCAAATTTCAATTTATGCTTCGAATTCCAAGCCAAGTTTTTTTTTTTTTTTTTGGCCATGCATAGTAAATAATGCAAGAAGAAAATGCAATGACACGTTGAGACCACCTATATATGCGTAGACACATATTCCAAATTTACAGCACACACATACAACATATACATAGAAATATTTGGCGAAGAAAGAAAAAAAAATTAAGATTATTAATTACTCTCAGATGAAATTGGATTCAAGCAACATTCTTCAGACATTGAAAAAACTGGAACCAAAGAGCTATGATATTGTGAAAATATGAAAAGAAAAATGATGAAACCTCTCTAGCTATCATCATCCAGAATAAAAACCACCCCATGCTCAATCGGAGACATGGTACCAGCATTGGTATTCAAGTAAGGATCTATCAATAGAGAAGAACATATAATGTACATACCACCAACACAAAGTATATAACCAAATACTAAATTCATAATTAAAGGAGCAAAACAATATAGAAATAGCTAATGTATGAAATATACAAAATATTCATAAGAATGCAACATATGAAAAATTGTTGTTTGATAAAAAATTAAAAATTACTACGTACTAAAAAAATAGAAGCATATGTCGAGAAAAGAATCACAACAAACAATAAGCTAGATTCCAAGTAAACCCAGATAAAATAAGTAAAAACCATAGCACCCTCCTAAAAAATATGGCAAAACACCAGAAAGAACTAACTTAATATTCATGCATTTTCCAGCTGAATATTATATTCATACATTTTCCAGCTTTTCATGGAATCAATATAGCAAGTTCACTTGAAATTAGGACCATAAAAGTAATTACTTTGAATCCAAATCCAATTAATAACCAGGATATATAAGTCAAGAAACTCTTAACATTTAATGCGAAGAATCTATAAAGGTCCAATTGTTCCAAGCAAAGAATTGAAAAGCATTTCTCAATAAAAAAAAAATGAAAAATCAATCGTCTATGGAAAGAATGCACTACTTTTAATTTGAATTTAAATGAGTTACCAAAAGTAGCTTAAGTGTCACTTACCAACAAGATACAAATGAGAAATTACTATAAATATTTGATATTCTAACTAGTCTTAACAACGAAAGTTAACAATGTTGAAAAATGGGGCTAAAATGTGGCCTAATTTTGTTGAAATTGGAAGACAAAAGCTAGTCAAAAGGAGCCAACTTTTGACAAAAGACATGGAGCTAAAATGTGGCCTAATTTTGTTGAAAATTTGTCATGCATGCTTGTGAATTTTGCCTATAAATAGAAGGCTAAAATTCACTTGTAATACACCACCACAACAAATAGTGATCTTGTGTAGAGAGCAACACAAGAGAGGCATTTCACAAAATAGGGAGAAAAGTGAGTTGGAGAGAATAGCCTTTGCATAGGCAGATAAAAATACAGTGTAGTATTTTTGTACTCCTCATTTTTCCGAGTTAGTGAAATATATTGGTGTGGGTCCGTGGACGTAGGCAAATTGCTGAACCACGTAAATCTTTGTGTTTCGTATTTGCATTTTATTTTTGCGTATTTATATTTTCTCAGTCCAATTAATTTGTGTCACATCGATCCTGGGCGGGATTAGTTGCGTCCTAATTCCCAACAACTGGTATCAGAGTTTTGGCTCATTGAGATCTTTTGAAATTCTTAGTATGCTCTGTGGTTGCAGCTTTGACTGATCTTCCACATCAGAAAAGATTTCTTTAGATTGTTTTGTGATTGAGTGTGAACAATGTCGACAGATGAGAAAATATCCAAAATTGACAAATTTGATGGTTCAAATTTTGGATTTTGGAAAATGCAAATGGAGGACTATCTGTATCAGAAGGATATATACAAGCCACTAAAAGAAAAACCAGAAGATATAAGCCAGGGGGATTGGGAGTTGCTTGATCGAAAAGCACTCGGCACAATCAGGCTGACATTGTCAAAGTCAGTGGCCTTCAACATAAAAAATGAGAAGACGACAGAGTCTCTCATGGCAGCCCTTTCTAGCATGTACGAACAGCCATCTGCAGCAAATAAAGTCCACTTAATTAAAAAGCTGTTCAATATGAAGATGGCCGAAGGCGGAAGATTTGGGGAGCACCTAAATGAATTCAATGAAGTGACGGACCAGCTCAACACAGTCGAAATCACTTTTAGTGATGAAGTTCGAGCTCTGTTAATTCTTGGGCAGTTGCCAGATAGCTGGAATGGTACAGTCACAGCAATTAGTGGCTCTGCCGGAAAGTCAAAATTGAAGTTTGATGATGTCGTAAGCATGATCTTAACGGAGGAGATCAGACGACATTCAGAAGGTGCCTCAACTTCAGGATCGGCGTTGAACGTGGAAAGCAGAGGCAGAAGTTCCAACAGAGGAAATGGGCGGGGCAACGACAAATTCAGAAGTGGCAGATCGAGGTCCAGAAATCCAAACAATTCCAACAAGACAAAGGTTGTGGAATGTTGGAAGTGTGGGAAGACCGGTCATTACAAAAATCAGTGCACAGCACCTCCAAAAGAAAAAGAGGACATGACAGAAGTCAATGTTGTGGAAGAGGAAGCGGACGATGCTTTGATATGCTCTTTGGAGAGAAAAACGGAATACTGGGTGATTGATTCCGGAGCATCTTTTCATGCTACCTCAAACAAGGAGTTTTTTGTAAACTATACGCGGGGTGATTTTGGCAGAGTATATCTCGGTAATGCTCAACCGTGTGACGTGGTCGGAAAAGGTGATGTACAGATCAAGATCAATGGATCTGTGTGGAAGCTGAAGGACGTGAGACATATTCCAGAATTGAGGAAGAACTTGATCTCCGTCAAGCAATTGTCGGGAGAAGGACATGTCACCACCTTCTCTGATGATAACTGGAAGATCACCAAGGGCGCCATGATTATCGCTCGAGGCAAGGATACTGGCACCCTCTACACAACGGCGGATGCTTGTGTGATAATTGCAGTTGCTGAAAGCAAGGAGGGCCCAAACTTGTGGCACCAGAGACTTGGGCATATGAGTCAGAAGGGACTCAAGTATATGCATGCAAAGGGGAAACTACCAGAGCTTCAGTCTACTGATATAGACTTATGCGAGAGTTGCATCTTTGGGAAGCAAACCAGGGTGAGTTTCAACACTAGTGGCAGAACTCGGAAGCAAGAGAAACTTGAGTTAGTCCACACAGACGTCTGGGGACCAACCGCAGTTTCATCTATTGGCGAAAAGTCATACTTTGTGACTTTCATTGATGACCACTCGAGAAAAGTGTGGGTTTATTTCTTGAGACACAAGTCCGAAGTATTCGATGTGTTTAAGAAGTGGAAAGCCATGATGGAAAATGAAACAGGATTGCGAGTAAAGAAGCTGAGGTCCGACAACGGAGGAGAATATACGGATATGGCGTTCAAGAAGTTTTGTTACCAGAATGGCATCAAAATGGAGAGGACGTTGCCAGGGACTCCACAGCAAAATGGAGTTGCAGAACGTATGAACCGGACATTAACGGAGAGAGCCAGAAGCATGAGGTTACATGCAGGCTTGCCCAAACAGTTTTGGGCAGAAGCAGTCAACACAGCGGTGTACTTGATCAATCGAGGACCCTCGGTACCGTTGGAGTACAGGATACCGGAGGAAGTATGGAGCAGAAAAGAAATAAAACTTTCCCACTTGAAAGTTTTTGGATGTGTCGCATATGCACATATTAGTGACCAGGCAAGGGGCAAGTTAGACCCCAAATCACTAAAGTGCACATTCATTGGATATGGCGGAGATGAGTTCGGCTACCGCTTATAGGATGACCAGAACAGAAAGGTCATCAGAAGCAGGGATGTCATATTCAACGAGAAGGTTATGTACAAGGACAGAAATGCAGTGCAGTCCGATGACACAGTACATGATGATCCAACATATGTTGAGTTGGATGCTCCAGAAAGTAGTACGTCGCAGCAGACAGAGGAGGATCTGCAGTTACAGGAGCCTGTTCTAGAGACTGATGCATCACAGTCTCCAGTCCCTGTTCTTAGAAGGTCAACCAGACCTCATGTTCCAAATAGAAAGTACATGAGCTACATGTTACTTACTGATGCAGGTGAACCTGAATGCTATCATGAGGCATGTCAGGTCGGTGATTCTGGCAAGTGGGAGCTTGCAATGAAAGATGAGATAAAGTCTCTCATCTCTAACCAGACGTGGGAACTAGCCGAGTTACCTACAGGAAAGAGAGCTCTACACAATAAGTGGGTGTACAGAATCAAGGAGGAACATGATGGATCAAAGAGATACAAGGCGAGGTTGGTGGTCAAAGGTTTCCAGCAGAAAGAAGGAATTGACTACACGGAAATATTTTCGCCAGTTGTGAAGCTGACAACAATCAGATCAGTCTTGAGTATTGTTGCAGCAGAGGGTTTGCACTTGGAGCAGTTAGATGTAAAAACTGCTTTCCTCCATGGTGACCTTGAGGAGGAAATATATATGCAGCAGCCAGAAGGCTTCTCAATCAAAGGAAAGGAGAAGCTCATTTGCAAATTGAAGAAGAGCCTGTATGGCTTAAAGCAAGCCCCGAGACAGTGGTACAAGAAGTTCGACGGATTTATGCAGAAAAATGGCTACTTCAAATGTAATGCTGACCATTGTTGCTACTTCAGGAGATTCGAGTCCAGTTATATAATTTTGCTACTTTATGTCGATGATATGTTAGTAGCAGGTTCAGATATGGACGAAATCAAGAAGTTAAAGATGCAGCTGTCAGCAGAATTCGAAATGAAGGACTTGGGTGCAGCGAAGCAGATTCTCGGAATGAGGATTTTCAGAGATAAGCAGAAGGGTATCTTGCAGTTATCTCAGGCCAAGTACATTAGTCAAGTTCTGCAGAGATTTAACATGTGCAGTGCGAAGGCTGTCAGCACGCCACTAGCTAATCACTTCCGTCTATCTAGTGATCAGAGTCCTAAGACAGAGGACGAGATAAACTTCATGGCTAAAATACCATATGCCTCAGCCATTGGAAGTTTGATGTATGCCATGGTTTGTACCAGACCAGATATTGCTCATGCAGTGGGAGTTGTGAGCAGGTTTATGGCAAATCCAGGAAAGCAGCATTGGGAAGCATTAAAGTGGATATTAAGATATCTACGGGGAACTACTGATAGATGCTTATGCTTTGGACGAGGCGAGGTGGCTCTACAAGGTTTTGTAGATGCAGATTTTGCTGGTGAGGTAGATCGCAGAAGGAGCACTACTGGTTATGTTTTCACAGTAGGTACTACTGCAGTTAGCTGGATTTCGCAGATACAGAAGATTGTTGCTCTATCCACTACAGAAGCAGAGTACGTGGCAGTAACCGAGGCTAGCAAAGAAATGATCTGGTTACAGGGTTTGTTGGCAGAATTGGGATTCAGTCAGGAGAAGAATGTTTTGCACAGTGATAGTCAGAGTGCGATACATCTGGCAAAGAATTCAGCATTTCATTCTAGAACCAAGCACATTGGACTCCGTTATCACTTCATCAGGTCTCTTCTAAAGGATGAAGTATTAACACTAGAGAAGATCCAGGGTAGCAAGAACCCAGCCGACATGATGACCAAGACAGTAACAAAGGAAAAATTGGAGCTGTGCTCAGCTTCAATTGGTCTTCTGAAGTGAAGACAAAGGAAATGACTCACACCATATTTCACAAGGAGTTGCAAGAAGGAGATATCTCAGGGGAAGCCACATTTGTCCCCAAGTGGGAGATTGTTGAAAAATGGGGCTAAAATGTGGCCTAATTTTGTTGAAATTGGAAGACAAAAGCTAGTCAAAAGGAGCCAACTTTTGACAAAAGACATGGAGCTAAAATGTGGCCTAATTTTGTTGAAAATTTGTCATGCATGCTTGTGAATTTTGCCTATAAATAGAAGGCTAAAATTCACTTGTAATACACCACCACAACAAATAGTGATCTTGTGTAGAGAGCAACACAAGAGAGGCATTTCACAAAATAGGGAGAAAAGTGAGTTGGAGAGAATAGCCTTTGCATAGGCAGATAAAAATACAGTGTAGTATTTTTGTACTCCTCATTTTTCCGAGTTAGTGAAATATATTGGTGTGGGTCCGTGGACGTAGGCAAATTGCTGAACCACGTAAATCTTTGTGTTTCGTATTTGCATTTTATTTTTGCGTATTTATATTTTCTCAGTCCAATTAATTTGTGTCACATCGATCCTGGGCGGGATTAGTTGCGTCCTAATTCCCAACAAACAACCCTAAATCAAATTTCTAAAAGGGAAATGTAAATTGGAATTTATTTCTTCAATTTCTTTGTATCCAATGCAAATCAATCCAAAAACCTTTTATGCACGATCTTCTTGTCACGAACAAGACACAATTGAATTTAATTTACTGAAAAAGAGAAAAAATTGCCAGAAAAGTTAAAAGAAAATAATAGTAAGAACCATGCATCTATCATTCAAATTATATGAAAACTAAACAAAGGAAACAATGAGAACAACAACTTTGAAATCACCATATGCCAATAAAATAATTTCAAAAAGCTAAATGCAAAGAATATACCTGGAAAAGTTGATTGAATTGACACTCACTTCAAGAAGCTGAAACAACAATAAAAATAAGGATTTCAAATTGCAATCGGAAATGAAATTAACATAACATTGAATTATGCATTTTAGCTCATAAAATAGTAGTAATATTGAAAACAATTGACAAGAAAGGCCAAAGGGTTCTATGCAAAAGTGAAATTATCAGCTCAAAAGAGAAGGCCAAGTAAAAAAATCTAAGATATTTATTCTAACACAACAGGTCTGGAGGTCTACGGACAAGTATTAAGCAATTCCAAGAAAAATAGTGGCATCAATGTTAATGCCAAAACAATGTGAAAGACTAAACTTGTTTTTCAAATTCTTATCCACCTTTGTAACATGCGCTTTTCCAATGTTAAATATACCACGCCCACCCTATCCACTATCACCTCCACACCTAGTACACCTTGCATTCTCCATCCAATGTAGAAAAGCGATACCGGCAACAATATTGTAGGGGCAAATCTCATCAATTCTTGGAACCAAATCATTTCAGAAACATAGGTAACAAGAACATAATCATGGTGATCTATCCCCAATGCTTCCTGGGCTTCCTCCAATATTTCTTCAAAAGAATCAACACTTCCAATATTAAAATAATACTTATACTGGCTTGTGCTCTCTCTGGAAGTGGTATCCTTAATTGACCCTTCAATCTCTGAGACTTCGTCAGTATCATGGCTACTTTGCTCCGTGGTGAGCTTCTTAAATAGGTTGGGTGGATTTTGTGAATAGTGACGCCAAATAAATATAATGATGATTTTTTAAATCCTTGCCGAATATTGGACAGAGTAACGGCAAAGAAAAACACAAACAAAAAGAATAAGAGAAGAAGGGACAAAGTCGAGGCAAGAGTTGGACTCTTTGTCCTTAAGTCGAATTTGTCCCGCAACGGTGCCTACGGATAACGGCAATCGACTCCCAAGATCCTATTTATAGACCATGAAAGGGTGTGGACGAAATGGTTGAGGCCCAAACCATGCACCATTTCTAAACAATGCACCTTTACGAAAAGGTATCTTTTGGCCGGACAACCGTGCGACCGCACGGTTAAACTCAAAAACCCGAAAATAAAATTGACGTGTGGTCGCACGGTCAAATATTTTAACCTGATTTTCGTCATTTTTCGTAATTTCTCATTCATCCGATATTGATTTTCGAAATGCCAAATATACCCTTCAATACATGCAGAGAAATCAAAATTCTCTTTCGGGGGCATTGCCCTCGAGCCCCCACGGGGGGCGTTGCCCCCTCGACCCCCGCGACCTGACCGGGCAGGTCGATCCCCGTTTGTGCGCCCCGAAGCGGCGAAGTGGCAAAAAATTTTGCCTAAACGGATTGAGTCGAGCTTTTGAGTATTAGGCCGAAGTCGACACGAAGTCACTTTAATCAATTTTCAATTCTCGATTTATTAACCAATATCCAACAATCCCCCACATGAATGGAAATTCCTCGATATGCGCAACACAATGCGAATGCAATGCAAATGAAATGCAGACTCTAACAAATGGAGTACACGACGACAAGTCATAACATCAAGATAGGTAGCTTGTGGCCTTGAACCTTCTTTAGTTAAATACAATCGGATTTACTAGGCCAGTTGGTGAGCGCGATGTCTTGAACCATCCAGCCGTTCGTGTAAATCCAAACAACTGTACCAACACCATGACTCATCTAACCTATTCGGTTCTCATGGTTGAGTCTATTTTGGCCCTGGAATACTCTTGGTTTCATAAGTGCTCTAAGAGAATTAAGCCTCGAATTCTTGTAGAAGCGGCCCCACTTCACACTTATATAGGTGATCTCATACCTTTCTATCTCAAGGTTATGAATCATTAAAAGTATATATGTATACTTATCCTTATACACATTTTACATAGCACTTTAAATTTTAGGAATGGGAATAAGTGCTTTATTCCGAATCATTTATGACTTAGTTGTCCCATTGAACCAAGATCTTGGGATCTCCAATCTACAAGGTTGGGTTTCCGTCATAGTAATTCTATTCAATAGGCTTTAGGCTCATTCCCCTCGAAAGATGGTATACTTGATCTCTTGCAAGTCCTTTCGTCAAAGGATCAGCCAAATTTTCTTTTGACTTCACATAGTTAATAGAGATTATACCATTCGATATTAACTGTTTAATGGTATTATGTCTTCGACGGATATGTCGAGACTTGCCATTATACATACTGTTTTGTACCCTTGCAATTGCCGACTGATTATCGCAATGTATATTGATTGCAGAAACCGGCTTATCCCAACATGGAATTTCTTCAAGAAAATTACGAAGTCATTCTGCTTCTTCACCGGCTTTGTCTAACGCAATAAACTCAGATTCCATCGTGGATCGAGCAATACATGTTTGCTTAGACGATTTCCAGGACACGGCTCCACCTCCAATGGTAAATACATAACCACTCGTGGATTTTGAATCCTTAGTATCAGATATCCAATTTGCATCAGTATATCCTTCTAACACCGCAGGATATTTTGAGTAGTGTAATCCATATTCAACCGTGTGTCTTAAATATCTAAGAACTCGGTTTAATGCCTTCCAATGTACAACACTTGGATTACTAGTGAATCTACTCAACTTGTTGACTATGTAAGCTATATCAGGTCTTGTGCAGTTGGTAATATACATTAAACTACCAATAACACGCGAATATTCCAATTGAGATACGGGCTCACCAGTATTCTTGGCTAAGTGAATACCTAAGTCAACTGGTGACTTAACCGGTTTATCGTCATACGCCTTAAATTTCTTTAGTATAGTCTCAATATAATGTGATTGAGATAATGACAAACCATCGGATTTCTTAGAGATTTTAATCCCTAATATTACATCCGCCACTCCCATATCCTTCATGTCAAAATGTTTTGTTAACATTTTCTTAGTCGAGGAAATGACTTTGGAGTTATTTCTCATAATTAACATATCTTTAACATATAGGCATATGATTACATATTCATTATGTGTGTTTTTAATGTAGACACATTTGTCACATTCATTGATTTTGAAGCCATTTGACAACATAGTTTTATCAAACTTTTCATGCCATTGTTTGGTGCTTGTTTCAATCCATACAATGATTTTACAAGTCTACACACCTTCTTTTCATTTCCTGGTGCAACAAACCCTTCAGGTTATTCCATGTAGATTTCTTCTTCTAATTCACCATTTAGAAACGCGGTTTTGACATCCATTTGATGTATTTCAAGATTATGCAATGCTGCGATTGCAATCAAGACACGTATAGACGTAATTCTTGTAACGGGTGAATAGGTATCAAAGAAATCTAGTCCTTCTTTTTGGCTACTAATCTAGCCTTGTATTTATCAATTGATCCATTCGACTTCAATTTCTTTTTGAAGATCCATTTACAGCCTAAAGTTTTGTTTCCCGGAGGGAGTTCAACCAATTCCCAAGTATGGTTACTCATGATGGATTCAATTTCATTGCGTACAACTTCTTTCCAAAAAGGAGCTTCGGGAGAGGACATTGCTTCATCAAATGTACTAGGATCATTTTCAAGTAAATTGGTTACGAATTCTGGACCGAATGTCTTTGGAATTCGTTGCCTTTTAATACGTCTCGGTTCTTCATTTACTTGAAGATCATCATTCTTTCCATGTATGTTATCATAAGTTCATTTTTTTGAACATAATTCATTTTCTTTACACGGAAAACTGTCTTCAAAGAAGATCGCATTTCTTGATTCAATAATTGTACCTACGTGTACATCAAGTACTTCGGATTTGTGAACCAAGAATCGATATGCACTACTATTGATAGCATATCCAATAAAGATACAATCAATTGTCTTTGGTCCAATCCTAACTTGTTTAGGTTTGGGTATTTGTACTTTCGCTAAGCACCCCCACACTTTGAGATATTTGTAGGAAGGTTTTCGACCTTTCCATAATTCGTAAGGCAATTCAACCTTATCTTTGTGTGGTATTTTATTTAGGATATGATTTTCAGAAAGTATGGCTTCCCCCCACAAGTTTTGAGGTAAGCCCGAACTTATCAACATTGCATTCATCATTTTCTTTAACGTTCGATTTTTGTGTTCAGCAATTTCGTTAGATTGTGGTGAATATGGTGCCATTGTTTGATGAATGATTCCAGATTCTACACAAAATTCTTCAAATGGTGCAACATATTCTCCACCTCTATCACTACGAATCATTTTAATTCGTTTTCCAAGTTGATTTTCAACTTCATTTTTGTAGTGTTTAAACACTTCTAAAGCTTCATCTTTGCTTTTCAACAAGTACACATAACAGTACCTTGTACAATCATCTATGAATGTGATGAAGTACGTTTTACCACCCCTTGTTTGTACGAACTTCAAATCACACACATCCGTGTGGATTAGTTCTAATGGTGTGGTGTTTCGTTCAACCGAATGAAATGGTGTTTTGGCCGCTTTTGCCTCTACACATGTTTCGCATTTTCCATTATTAAAATGCATATACGGAAGTAAACTTAAATTCATTAACTTTCGTATTGAATTAAAGTTTGCATGTCCTAATCTATGATGCCATAGATTACATGACTCAAGAATATAAACTGAAGATGACGTTTTATTGATTGTAGGATTTGGTACAACGGTTAGGACATTCATTTTGAATAGTCCATCCTTTACATAGCCTTTGCCTACATACATATCATTTTTTGTAAGTACAAACTTATCCGATACAAAGACTAGTTTAAAGCCATTCTTGCTTAACAAAGAACCCGACACAAGGTTCTTGCGAATATCCGGTACGTGAAGGACATTATTGAGGCTAAGTTCTTTTCCCGACGTCATCTTCAAGACCACTTTGCCTTGTCCTTCCACTTTGGATGTTGAGGAGTTCCCCATAAACAATTTTTCTCCCTCGGTTGGAGTATATGATGTGAACATTCCTCTATCGGCACAAATGTGATGGGTTGCACCCGTATCAACCCACCATTCCATGGAATTTCCAACAAGGTTGCATTCAGAAACAACTGCCGATAAATTCATATCGGACATGCCATTTGATATGGCATCAGATTCGACAATGTTGGCTTGAGATTGCTTCTTAGGTTTCCGACAATCAACCGAGCGATGTCCAGCCTTTCCACAATTGTAGCAATTGCCGTTGAACTTCTTTGCATTCTTCTTTTTAGATTCAACGGAATGCTTTCTCTTCTTTCCTTTGTTGTTGCTAGATTCCACCACATTTGCCTTTGCTTGTGGTATGCTATTCCCAACTCTTTTTTCCGAACTTCAGTTGTCTTCTTCAATCCCCAATCGGACCACAAGTTCTTCAATGTTCATCTCCTTGCGCTTGTGCTTGAGATAGTTTTTGAAGTCCTTCCACATGGGTGGAAGTTTCTCGATAATTGCAGCCACTTGAAATGATTCGCTCACGGAAATATTTTCCGCATGAATGTCATAGAGTATGACTTGCAATTCTTGCACTTGACTGATGACGGTCTTGGAATCTACCATTTTGTAGTCGAAGAATTTCCCCACAATGAACTTCTTGGTTCCGGCATCTTCGGTCTTGTACTTCTTTTCCAAGGTCTCCCATAGTTTCTTTGCAGATTTCTTGTAACAATATACACCGTATAAGGCGTTGTCCAAGCCATTAAGAATATAATTCTTACATAAGAAGTCCGAATGTTTCCAAGCATCCAAAGCAATCAAAGATGCCCTATTATTTTCCCCTTCTTGTATGACGGGAGGATCTTCATTCAAGAATTTCGCCAAGTTGAGGGTTGTGAGATAAAACAACATTTTCTGTTGCCACCTTTTGAAATCAACCCCAACAAATTTCTCCGGATTTTCCCCATGTGAAACGGAGTTTGAATGTACGATAGTAGGGGCACCCACAACCGGAGGAATCACATTAGTAGTAGTTGTATTCACAACGGGAGGAATCACACCGGTAGGAACACTTCCTTCAGAAGTTCCCATATTCGAAGTTTCATTCGAATTAGTATCGGTATTAAGAACCGTATTCATTTCTGTTTACGTAAAACAGAAGATCAACCAAACAAAAATAGAAATGAAGAAAAAGTTAAACTTAACAATTTTAACCAAACAAGAATGTCACTTTCACAAAAAACAAAAAAGTTCGACTTAATATTGTTGGGTGGATTTTGTGAATAGTGACGCCAAATAAATATAATGATAGTTTTGTAAATCCTTGCCGAATATTGGACATAGTAACGGCAAAGAAAAACACAAACAAAAAGAATAAGAGAAGAAGGGACAAAGCCGAGGCAAGAGTTGGACTCTTTGTCCTTAAGTCGAATTTGCCCCGCAACGGTGCCTACGGATAACGTCAATCGACTTCCAAGATACAACGGCTTTACTTGTGTTTTTAGCACTTCAAAACACAAGTACAACGAACCAAATATATGCTTATGTACTCCAAAGGATGCAATGAAGGAAAATCAAAACAAATGAAATGTTTTTGATTTAGGAGACAAGTGAGGATGAGATGTGTTTTTTGCATATCAAAATTGTGAGGAATAGGACACCCAAAGGGTCCTATTTATAGACCATGAAAGGGTGTTGACGAAATGGTTGAGGCCCAAACCATACACCATTTCCAAACAATGCACATTTAGGAAAATGTGTCTTTTGGTCGGACAACCGTGCGGTCGCACGGTTTAACTCAAAAACCCGAAAATAAAATTGACGTGTGGTCGCACGGTCAAATATTTTGACCTGATTTTCGTCCTTTTTCGTAATTTCTCATTCATCCGATATTGGTTTTCGAAATGCCAAATATACCCTTCAATACATGCAGAGAAATCAAAATTCTCTTTTCGGGGCATTGCCCCCGAGCCCCTACAGGGGGCGCTGCCCCCTCGACCCCCGCGACCTGACCGGGCAAGTCGATCCCCGTTTGTGCGCCCCGAAGCGGCGAAGTGGAAAACAATTTTGCCTAAACGGATTGAGTCGAGCTTTTGAGTATTAGGCCAAAGTCGACACGAAGTCACTTTAATCGATTTTCAATTCTCGATTTATTAACCAATATCCAACAAAATATACTTTGGCAATCGATTTATCATAAACCACTATATGATCTACTAAACCTGGTTCAAGAAGCTTGTTCTTGAACTCTTGAAAACTAATCTGCAGCAGCGATGATATTTACCGATTACCATAAAAGGACAAAATAAAGTTAAGAAGACAATATTACAAAAGTCAAAGGAAATAAACTAAAGAAAGCTTAGATATAAAATAAATTTAAAATATTAGTTACAAACTAAAAAAATGCACATTTGTATGGAACGTGGTTATGGAACTTCTAAAATGAATGGTTGTTATAATCAGGGATGAAAAAATACAAGAAGAAGATAAATGACAATTTCAAATTAAGTGAAGGAAATGACATCGTTTCGAATTAACTGCAAGGTCACGTTTCTTTAAGCTGTAATAGGATGAAACACTTCATCAAATCACACATAATTTCACTTGCAATTTCTGTTATCTATCCTCATAAAAAAGGGACTGAACCATGGTGGGAGAAAGGGGAAGGAAAATTGTCATTTTCATTCCAATTCTTCCTTTGCAAATTATGTCCTTCCTCTCCTCATTTTTCTTCAGTTTTTCTTAAATTCTATAATTTCTTATGTCATTAATGAGGATTTCAGCATGGTAGATGATAACTTAATTGTTGTGCTTTGAGTATAGTTTTGATTGAGAAATAGTTCAATCATCACAAGCTAAGATCAATAAGATGACGTGGAGAAGTTGCCATGGATGAGGCAAATACAAACTAGATGATAGGACAACGTTCAACAGCGTAACAATAGACAAGCCTAAAAGGGGGGAAAATCATTTGACCCACTCAAGCAGATGAGATTTTCATTTAGAAGTGACGGAACTTGAACAACAAAAAACTAAGGTGGCGTTCTGTTTGTATTTTATTTTGTATTTTCATTTTCGAAAATGTTTTGTGTTTTGTATTTTCATTTTTGTTTTCAAATTTGCTGAAAACGCATTTGGTTTGTCATTTCTAAAAACTGTTTTTGAAAATGAAAAGCAGGAAAACACGTTCTGTTTGAAATTTTGCAGACCACTATTTAAACTATTTTTAATTAATTTGCTTGCAGAATACTACTAACTCCAACTCAAATTTCCTTTCACAATACACTAAAAATATGGTTACATGCAACACACTAATGTGAGCATTAAGAGTCTATATTAACACAGCTTGGTCAGGTTCGGGACTTGAGAAAGCTCTACTTCTATTAAAATCCAGAAAATGCAAGTTCTTTCAAAACCACCAGAGTCCATTTATCATTGCATTTTTTGAAATATAACAACAAGAATTCTCATTTAATTTTTTTTTGTAATGTTGATATTGAATTCAATAAAACTTTATTTAAACTAAGTTCCAAGTTAGGATAATTCTCAAAAAAAATAAAAAAATAAAAAATAAAATTCTTTATTTAGGCTTAGTTCCAAGTTAGGATAATTTTAAAAGAAATAATAAAAATAAAAACTTTATATTAAGCTTAGTTCTAAGTTAAAAAAAAAAAAAAAAAAAAAAAAAAAAAAAAAAAAAATTCTCAAAACGCGTTTTCCGCGTTTTGGACATTTTTTGTCGAAATACACACAAAACGCCCAAAACGATGTTTCGGGTGTTTTTCGTTTTGTGTACAAATTTATTTATTTTTTTTTCCAAAATGCGTTTTCGAAAATGGTAAAGAGAACGCGTTTTTAGTGTTTTCGAAAATAAAAACAGAAAACGACCTCAAAACAGCAAAGAGAACAGGGGCTAAATGGTCATTAGAGTTGCCTACATGAATAATTTTTTGCAATAAATTTGATGTTTCCTACATGAATCATTTTCTGATGCTTTATTATTTTACTTTTACATACGATGGAGGATCCAAAATAAATAGATCCTCAGCAACCACGACAAGCCATGTTAATTTTCCTCTACATATCCCTCTTTTAACATCTAATAATGAGATAGTACAGACCTTAGAGAGCTCCAATTTTGCACAAGACATGTCCAAACAATCTAAGTTCATCCTTCTTCCTTCACTATATTTATCCTCAATCTATAACACCTCTGCTTGATAACGTAAATATCATTTCTTATATTTTTATTAGAGTATAACCATACATTCATCTTAACAGACTCACTTCAGTAGCACTCATCTTAAGCTAATTTTTCATTTAACCAAAAACAAATGATATGAAATCACAAAACTGAAGTCTGCCAAGAATTTCAAATAAATTAACAAGCTTGTTTAGAAGTAAAGATCATATAGCCAGTCCGACAAAGAATTTAATATACGGCCAAGGCATATTAATTCATCCTTTTGCCTTTTATTCCTTTCAGCCCTTATTGCTTCCATGTCCATTTTTACTGGTTCCGGTAAAAAGTTCCAAATCGGGATCCAACATGTAGAAAATCTTCAATGCGGTGAGTAGGAATTTTATCAATTTGATAGTTGCAAGAGTTGTTTCATTCTCCATGATGAAATATAGTTTGAGATTGTTAAAAATGTAATGTAGGAGAATGAAGAAATAAAATAGAACAAGAAGAAATGAAGAAGGCTTACACACGTAGAACGTTGTCCTCAAGCTATATTTGTTCCATTGGGATTCGAGTTATTTTTGAAGGATTATAGAAAATAGGTTTGTAGGATTGATCAAGCCTTTTAACAAGTTCAAACAAAGCAAAAAGTAAGAACTTGAAAAGAAACAAAGAACACTAAAATATGGAATAAAGATATATGGATATCAATTCTTGATTCAAGAATGTTTTCAAGTGTGTTGAATTGGAGTTTTAACTCTATTTATAGATATCCAATCAACACTCACAAATTGGCGCCAATATTTCATGAAGAGATGGATCATTTCATCAAAAAGGTGCCAAATTAAAATTTGAATAAACTAGAAAAATGGTCAAATTTTTGTACCATGTGATCACGCGGTTCAACTTCGTGCGGTCGCACGATTATTGCTTGAATTCTTTCAAAATATATGACAAGTTGTCGCACAGTTTTTGTATAGTGCGACCGCGCAGTTCTCTGGTAGTCACCTTTAATTTTGATTTCCATTTATTTTTAATTCATTCTTTTTTTTTTTTATCATATATCATTTTGAACAATATTATATACTCATATATCTAGCCGTATACACAATAAAATTCTTTCTTTCAGTCTAGCACATTAATGAATTGCAAAATACATACACCAAAGATACATTTTACCTTCAAGCAATCTATAAGCACTTCCCACAAAAAAGTGCGAATATAAGTAATAAAATTCATTTGGAAATCAACAAAAGGACGCGATTGGATTGAAAACTCAAATGGAACAATGACAAACATGTTTGCAGTTGGCTTGCGATTCAGATATATCTGTAGTTTCTTCGGTGTCTTCTCTTTTTGTGGTATTTCTCGTCTTTACTGCTGGCTTCTTTGCAGGTTATAAAAATGTTTCTGTAGATAGTTCAATAGTTTTGCCAATGATTTTTTCTTTGGAAGATGTACTTCCAATAATTGATTTGTTTGATACTTCTTCCTCAATAAGAAGTTCTACTTCTACAGATAGTTTTTTATTACAGAAGATTGAGATCCTCTCTTCTATAATCCTTCAAGAGAATTAACACTTGATTTATAATATGATAACTCATTACTAATTTGTAAAATTTGTCTCATACAAGTTTGCACATTGTTGTATAGATTTGTATACTTGATATTGATTCGACTAATTGCCAAACTGTGTTCTTCTAGTTTTCTATGTAGATCTTACATGCCTGGATAGATAAACTGCAATAATATTGTTAGTACCTTTTATATGAGTAATTTCAAAATTATAATGACTAAGTTCTACTTGTCATCTTATTAATCTTTTGTAAGTAATGGTTGGATCCATCTCCTTAGTTAAACAATATTTAACCTGGGTATTGTCAGTTCTAATTTTAAAATTTGTAACTATAATAAATAATTCAAACTTTTTAATAGTTAGTTTAACAGCTATTAATTTCTTTTCATTAATAGGATAATTAATTTATGTCTTAGTAAAACTGTCACTAGTAATATTGTGCAATTCTTTTCTTATCTTCTTTTTGATAAATATATTTAAGTATTGCCCCCATGCTTTTTCACATACATCTGTTTCTACTATCCATTCGCATTCTTTTTTTAGGTAATTCTAATTTTGGTAACCCTTTACAAAGATCTTTAATTTTTTGTACTTCTTCTTCTTCGTTTTTGGACCGTGTCGTCCATTTAACTTTTCATTTTAATTTATTTTGTAAAGGAAATAAGTGTTTTGCAAAGTTAAGTATATATTTTCTGGTTTGGTTTACAAATCCTAAAAAGCTTTGTAGTTATGATTTATATTTGATATAATTATCGAATTCCTCTATTTTTATGCCTATATGTTTTTGGAGTTTAATACCTTTCTGACTAATTATTGATCCTAAAAATTCAATATTTTCTTTAGTTATTTCAATTTTGTAGTTAATAAAAAAATACCATTATTCTTTACAATATCTATAAAAGTATTAATATGTTTTACACGTTTTTGTCTTGTTTCGGAATAAATAAGAACATCATCAATATATATTGAGAAAAAATGATAATAATCTATAAATATTTTATCCATATGCCTTTGAAATTCTCCTTAACTATATTTAAATCCGAATGGTAAAACATTTCATTCATAAAATTCTTGTGATGTTATAAAAGTTGTCAAATGTGTAGATTCTTTTGTTAACATAATATGGTAAAATTCTGATTTTAAATCAAACTTAGAGAACTATTTATTTCGCTTAATGTGGTTAAATAATATTTGTTGGTTGGGAATTGGATGATTTAAATATTTTGAATATTTATTTAATCTTTTATAATTAATTACCATTCTAAACTTTCCTATTTTGTGTTCTGAATGTTTTACTACTATAAAGGCTAGATTATTATACTTACTATTGAATTCTCTTATAAATTTCTTTTCTAAGAGCATCTCTAATGGTGATTTAAAAAATTGTAAATTGGCATCTCCAAAATCACTTTTCCATCTCCATTTACATTCCGGTGAATCTAAATTTTAATTTTGCTCCAATGGTAGAAGCAAATTAAAAGGTTTAAATTCAATTTTTGCATATCTTTTGTAGCTCGTAAATTTATATTAATCCATTTTTTATTTGTGTATATATATAAATCGACATAAAAAACTCAAAATTTGGTTAAGAAAATAAAAAAATAAAAATGTACAAATTAATATAAAAATTCAAATTGTAATGTAAATTAATATAATAGATTTAAATTGTATAACTCGCATCAAAATTTTATGGATTGATAGTTATTTTGTGGAATTTTGTTCCACGCGAAGATGTAAAAAGAATTGTAAATATATTAAGACTCGGCATTTTAACCGAAATTGAACCTCTCAAACCAAAATCGATCTGAAACCGGAGATTCTAGTCTGGTTCCAAAAATATATGAATTAGGAACCGGAACTGAAAACCGAAAACCAACTGAGTCAGGTAGGTTCTTGGTTCTTGAAACAGAATTGTGGGTACTAGAATAAAATCGGTTTTCATATGATTTTTTATTTTTTATTTTTTTACAATTTATACGCTGAACCAAAAAAAATATAAAACTTAAAAAAAATCTAATTTAGGTAGTAATTTATCTATGAATCCAAATTATAACACTAAGAAATCAAGACTTGCTCATACTCTTTTGCCTCTCTTCTCACATTAGATTGTTACAATTCATGGTTAGTTTAATAATATTTGCAATTTGAGCTTTCTATGCATCAAAAAGTTTAAGCTAGGATTGTATTTAAGTTGATGAATTAAGATTTTCATTCTTTGCAATTCAGCCTTTTTATTTTCTTGTATTATTTACAAAATTAAGAGTTTTTTAAAAAAAATTTATAATACAATCGAATTTGATATATTCATAGTTTGGACACTAGTGTACCATTTTTGTTATCTCGTATTCATTGATCTCTATTTAAAATATAATTAGTCTTCACTATTGAGTCAAGTAAAGTTTCTTAGCTGAATCTTCTCCATTGCACAAATATTATTGAATAGTATCGTGTTAGGTATACGTATTAAAAGGGCTTAAATGAAAAATATTTATTAAATGTGTATATAAAGAAAATATTATGGGTAAAAAAGAACCCAAATCAAAACCGAAGATTTGGATTTGGTTCCAATATTTACAATAACTCGAATGGTTCTATTTTTTTAAATACCCCAAGTATAATGGGTGGTTTCAGGTATTGAAATACCCAGACCGATCCACCTGATGTCCAAACCTTAAAATATATCTAAATTTATATTTTTGATCGGAATGTTTATTTACATCTCGTTTGCATCCGCCCATTAGAGACCATTTCGGCGAATTTTAAGACCTAAAACACTAACACTACAAGAAATCGGATCAACAGCGACAATAGAAGTCGTTGCTTTAGGCACGTAGCTGAAAGTCAATAGCGACGACACCGTCGTCTCTATTTCTTCGGAGGCTATTGCGACGACAATTAGCGACGACATAGTCGTCTCTAATAATGAAAAATATTTTATTAATAATTTATTAATTTAATTTGACCCGATCCGACCCATTTTGAACCCGACCTGAACCTCGCGTATTTATTTTTAATTCATATGATGATAGTGCTAGCTTGGAGACTCGAACTCTTGACCAAGTAGTTGGGTGCGTGATGTCCCAACCATTGTGGCAAATAAATTCTTGTGTCTTGTTTTGTTTTAAGTAATATATAATAGTTAACTTTAATAAATCACGTTTTAATAATAATAGTATATAAATATGTCGTCGCAATAGCCTTGGTATTAACGACGACTTTTCTTGCCGTCGCTATTTTTTCGTCGCTGTTTGTCCAATTTCTTGTAGTGTAATTAGATCTAATTTGGACCACGATTGGAGATGCTCTAACATTTCTTTAAATGCATTTCAAATTCAGGTAGTTTTTTTGATTTATGTTTTATTGGTTTTAAACTAATAATTTTAGTATCATCTTCTAATATTATGTATGCTACAGGTTTATTTATATGTCATTTTTTTAAAGGATTGTCTCCCGATAATTCTTCTATTATATTTTTTATTTCTATTTAGTAAAAACGTTTTTCTACAAGGTTTACCCTATTTTTATTGGCCTTAAATTGCGTAGTTTGCGTTAATTTTTGTCTATCGTTCATGCTGAACTGCTATATAAGACATTTTTTATTTACAATAAGGACCATTAATCGTAATTGTTAATGCTATATGGTGACAAGGGGTAGATAAAAGTATAACTTTTTTCATCTATGGTTATATGATAATATTGTTTCATAATAACATGGGTATTACTAAATTTTCATTTTGTATATATTGTTAATAAGATTCTATCATCTTTGATATATTATGATTTTATTTTTTCTAAGAAATCTCTACCTAACAATAATTCTTTATTTACCTTTCTTGTTGTGGTCTACATATATATTTATGATTATTTCACTTCTTCTATTTTCTTTTAGGTAATTTGACATAAGTATTTATGGGATGATTATTTCCAAAAATAAGTTCTTGCATTTGAATTGAATTATTTGTTATCTTAAGTTCAAATCTCCTATTATTCGCTTTAATATGAGAAAAGTTGCTGCAGTATCTATTAATACTTTCTCTTCTTACCATTCTCTATTTATTTTAATCAAATTGTTTGGTATCATTTCTAGTAGATTAATTCATTCTAGGTATTTGATGTAGATCACATCTACAAGACACACAAACAAAAACCCGTAAATGAATTGTACTTAGAAGAAACAAACTCTTTTCTTATTTCATAAGAAACCAAAATTCCTACAAGATGTTTAAGAGTCTTAAATACGAGAAAACAGATAATCTAATGAGTCAACAGTCCCTTAATGGGCTAGGCTCACAAAGTAAAATAAACAAATACTGAAAATAATGATCTCGAAAACTTCAAATGCAGTTTTGACTTAGTAAATTGATTCAAACGGCCAAAATCTATCATACTCCATGGCAAAGCCTTAAGTTCAATGGAAAATGTCGAGAGCTTTCCAAAATGGGGTTTATTATCAATTATCATTTCAACGATCAACTTCTCTCATAATGATATCTATACTACCTAGTATCGTCATATGGACCCAAAACGGACAATGAATGCAAAAGTTATGGCCATTTTTTCGAGCACCGACCATCAAATCATTTCATTTATGCATGTGCTTCTTCTTCCGCATTAGATACACGAACCTCATCAGTATTTTTATGTATTTTTGTCATTTTTAATTCTTCTGAATTATCTTTATTTCCTAATTCCATATTAGTTATTTTTGTATGATTATTTCTTCTTAGGCTAATTGATCTTCTCCCAATTTCTATTTCTGATCTTCCTATATTTACTAATTGTCTACTTGATTAAAATCAATTTCTATATCTTTTGATATAGTAATTTTTTAATTTTCTTTTGTTGGTTTGTATTTTAATAAGTTTTTGAATATGGATTCGATGATATGTGTTTTCTAGCATTTTTAATCCTTACTATGTGTTTGCTAGTAAAAGTATATATTGTTCTAATGATTAAATTTAGAGTTTTATTTTTTCGTTCCATATCTATTCCTCTTAATTTATAATATAATGTTAAAGGTTTATTTTTATTTTGTTCTTCCATATTTATACTAAAACTTGGTCTTATTTTATATTTTACTTTCTGATATATTAAATTTTGTTTTACAATTCATATTAAGGCATCTTCTGATATATATATATTTCTAATTCAAGATTCAATAAATTTATTTCTTGTGTAATAATTTTTTCACTAATCATAGGGATTAATGTATTTTCCGTAATATTTTTCTTATATTTGTAGGATGACTTCGATCTCTAGCTACATATTATATTACTTTATTTTGTTATCAGAATGGTGAATTAAATATCTCTTTTTGTTCTATATCTGATTTTGATTTTAAAATTTTTCATACTTTTTTGGATTGAATATGTATAATAATTTTTCATTTAATTGTTCTTCATTTTCTTCTAATTGATATTCATATTCTTTAGATGTACTTTCATTAGTTATTTCTCTTATCATATTTATATTTGAATATTCTTGTTCTTATTTACTAGAATCGCTTTCTTCACTATCTGAATATTCTATTTCATTATTGAATTTATTATTTCATATTCTTCTAGTTCATATATTTCTTCTCCTTCATGAATTTCTTCACATTCTTCTTTTTGTTCTATAGGTAGTAAATTATAATTTCCTTTTTCTATTGAAAAAATATACTTCATATTTTTCTTATTGTCTTTCTTAGTACATTCTTTAAATATATGTCATACTTCTTCACACATATATAACATTTACATTTTCTATGATTTTTTAGATATGTTTTTGTTCATTTTACATTTGTCTTAAATATATTTTATATGATATTCTATATCTCTTAAATGTCATTTTATAAGGTTTTATAAATTTATTGAATTTTTTTTATAGTATTTATCTTTTTAATAAAATTTTAATTTCTTGTATTTTCTGTGATTGATATCCCCATTGAGTTGATTTATATTGTAATTTATCACAACATAATTGTTTATTTGTTTTGTGAAATTTTAATATATTACTAGCTTCCATACATTTATCTTGTTGCCTTTATTCTATAAATTGTATTCTTGCTCCTTAAGTATTATTTCTTAATGGTATGTTTAAGTTTTCTCATTCTCTATAAATTTCTAAATCCCATGGATTAGGTAATTTAAAAAGTCTTTTTTTTTTTTCATAAGTTCCATATAACCCTTCTTCTCTATTTTATTCTGATTTTTCACAATATTCTCTAAATTCACGTGCATGTTTTCTAAAATAACACATATCACAGTTTAATAAATTTTCTAATAAATATCTATTTCTCAAATTTGAACTGTTTTAGTTATTTAGACTCTGTTTGATGTAGGAAAAATTGGAGAAAAATTGAATTTTTGAGAGAATGTGCGGTTGAAAAGTGTGAAAGTTGTTGGTCCTACAAAAATATGTGATTGAAAATGAGTTTTGATGAAAGTTGTGTAAAAACTTCTAGACCAAATAGGGGCTTAGTATCTTTGTCTACTACTAACATATATTCTCTTTTTAATTCATTTTCATATCTACTAAGTATTGTTCCTATTTCATCCTAATAACTATCTCTAACTTCTTGTTTAATGCTTCATGTAAACTTTCTCACTATCTTGCAGTGGTTCCCATAAATGTATTTTCTAACATTAATTGAAATTATTTTCCCGTTAATTCTCTAATCTATACCACTATGGCCATGGATTTTATTCATAATTTTAATTCATGATCTATATCTTGAATACATCCTAAGTCTAACCATTTTCCTTCTGAACTAATTTATGTTTCCATACTTTTCTTGCGGGAATATATGAGAAATTTGTAAATGCTTTTCCTAGTGCTGTGCATAGTATGAAAGTTGGTGATGGTTTGGTGAAAGTGTGGTCCAGGTAGTCAGCTATTCATATTTGAATACATTTCAACAAAATGTATTTTAAGTTATTTACTTTGCATAGTCTTAAGCTTTACATATAATGTGCAAAAATGTTCTGCTTTCATGTTGACTTACTATGATCTTCCATCCACTTTGTTCACCAGTTCATGGTTTTCCCTATTTTTATAATAATAAGAAATTCAGGGTTATAGTTTGAAGTTTATTGTTTATTGAGCCTACAGTAATGGCTGATGTGAAGGGTGAGACGTACCTACGATTATTCATATAATTTATAGTTAAATTTATATTATTACAGTGTTAATGAATGATTGGATTCGACTGAGGTGGGTTTTAATTTGCGTCTAGAGGTAGACAAGGTTTAAATGTTTTATTGATTAATTAATTGTTATCCTTCATGTAGTGGCTCCATTTGGAGGTGTAAATCAATTAGGTCATGGATGTGAAGGATCAAAATACTGAATTGATGGTCTCTGTATCTTCAATTATAGTCTCTTTCAATCTTTAGATAATCGAGCTCCATTAAAAGATTCTCCCCATTGGATTTCTCGAATCTACAACACACAAGAACAATAACTCGACAACGGATTGCACTGAAGAAAACAAACACTTCTCTTATTTCACGAGCAACCAAAAAACCCTACAAGATGTTTGAGCGTCTTAAATACTAGAAAACAGATAACCTGCTGGGTCAACAGTCTATTAATAGGGTGGGCTTACAAAGAAAAATAAAAAATGCTTAAAATAATATATTGGAAAACTTCAAATGCAATTTTAACTTAGTAAATGGATTCAAACAGCAAAAAATGGATTCAAATGGAAAAAATTCATCATACATCACAACAAAGCGATGAGTTCAATGAAAATTGTCGAGAGCTTTTTAAAATGGGGCTATAAGCTCCAAAACGGATACCTTATGCAAAAATTATGCAATTTCTTCGAACACAGACCATCAAAGCGTTCCATATATGCCATTGCTTGTTCTTCCGCATTGAACACACAAACCTCATCATTCTCCATGGGGCAATGGGATTTGCCCTTGAATCAGAATCGTCCATGTTATCTCCATGGTAAGGCAAAAGGTGTTTCACATTGAACACATCGGAAGTACGAATATGAAAAGGAAGTTGTATGCGATAAGTGTTTTGATTAATCTTCTCGATAATTTCCATTGAACCAATGGTACGCGACGAAAACTTCGAATATTCATGAGATGACACTCTATCCTTAATTAGAACTGCCCAAACATAATCCCCAACATCAAACTCAACAGAATGTCGATGACGGTCAGCTGCCTCTTTATTCTTACCGTTGGATTCCAACAGATTAACTCGTGTTTCCTTATGAACCTATTGCAAACTATGAACAAAATTAGTAGTCGTCCCATGCACCCGAGTCTTAGAGGGCAAAGTTAAAAAGTCAGCTGGGCTTTGGGGCAGAATACTAAACACATCTTGAGGCAGATTGAAATTCGTGCTCCTATGTCAAGCATGATTGTAAGTGAATTCAGCTTGGCTAAGATGTTGATCCCATGATCGTAGATTATCCCCAACTAGGCACCTTGCCTATTCACAACCTCGGTATGGCCATCTATTTGAGGGTGGTAAGCACTATTGAAATTGATCGAGATGTTAACTAGATTTCCACAAGTTTCACCAAAAGTGACTGATGAATCGTGTGTCTCTCTTGGACATAATAGACATGGGCAAACCATGAAGGTGATAAACCTATCTGAAAAAGAGCTGGGCACCATTGACGTCATCTACGGCACGGTACACTTACAAGGGATGAAGTGTACCATTTTCAAATGATCAACTACCACAAAAGTGGAATCATTATCACGTTGTGTGCGTAGTAAACCCAAAACAAAGTCAACGCCGATATCGGTCCAAGGAGCTTAAAGAACTGGTAAGGGTCAATAAAGACTAGCATTTGTGGCTCTTCCTTTGGCCACGTGACACACCCTGCATCTGGATACATACCTCCCCACTTCATGGCATATAGTAGGTCAGAAAATGAAGCATTAATGAGAGCCAAAGTTCAATTCCGCCCAACATGACCCTCACCATGAAATTCCTCAATCAGTTTCAGACGAAGGCTACAATCTAATATGCAGAATTGATCGCCTCTAAACACATAACCTTCCTCTAATAGAAATGGGGGATGAGGTCCCTCTAGTAAACTATGATAAATGGGACTAAAATAAGAATCATTAGTATAAAGAATCAATCGAATATTGATTAATACGTAATTCATCGAACACTACTTGCAAACGTCTCTTCTACTCCCCTGGCCTTGTACACACCGCCCGTCACATTATGGGAGCTGACCATGCCCGAAGTCGTTACCTTAACCACAAGGAGGGGGATGCCGAAGGCAGGGCTAGTAACTGGAGTGAAGTCATACTAAGGTAGCCGTAATGGAAGGTGCGGCTGGATCACCTCCTTTTCAAACCTCGTGAGTGTTATACCTTCCATGAGCTCCTACCTTCTGGCTAAAATATGCCACTGGTTTTCCTTCCTAACTAAGAACAATGTCGATGCCCAGTTTAAAGGCATCGCAATGTAAGGCGAAAGGCTTCAAAAACCAGGCAATGCAAATACCGAGGCTGAAATCAAACATTCTTTAATAACCAGTAACCACAAATGCCATCTTAGTTTTGGGTGTCCACTCAAATACTTAAAATAATGAATTGGAAAACTTCAAATGCAGTTTTAACTTAGTAAATGGATTCAAATAGCCAAAACGGATACCATATGCAATATGACCGTTTCTTCGAACACTGACCATCAAAGCGTTCCATATACGAGTGATTGTTCTTCCTCATTAGACACATGATTTCAGCCGCAACAATCACATTCTGGAAGGATTATTTTAAAGTAAGGCCTGATCTCTGCATCTTCAGTTATTGATCCCTCTTTATCTTGTTTTGATTTTTTACAAGCAAATGGACTGGTCAGCTGCCAGCGCGCCTGCCAAGTCCCTTTGCTATGTCCTCCAAAACATCGTTCTCATGGAGGTCGTGGTGCCTCGATTTTAGGTATTTCACTAATGCTCTTGTCATAGGCTTCTTTCATATGTCAATTATAGTAATATAGGTATAATAGGAGAGCATTGTACATAAACTTGAAATGTTCAAAACTTTGCTCTATCTTATATTACTTCTATGTCTGTTGTTGATGCAAACTTTCGGTTCTCTCTTGCAGATCAAATATGTATGTTTTGGGAGTATGATCTGAGCTGAATATATCAAGGTTGCTCCTTAAAAAGTTGGCATACTGTGTCATACTTTGCTGCAAAAGCACTGGTGTTTGGGAACCTAGCTCAGGTTGTTTTTTTTTTTTTTTTTCAAGATCCTTGTACAAAAGAACAAGTGCAATTTGGCACTGTGGGCTGGTTGCAAGATGATTATTTTTTTTCCACTTCAAACTTTGGACACGGAATCTGATTGGTGGAAGGCTTAAATTTTTTTGTATGAGTCTGAGGTTTGGTTTGCCTATTCTTAGTTCCATTTTACTTATTTTCTCTTTTTTAAGGATATATATGGGAATATTATGTAACTTAATATAAATAAAAAGTTTGCAACTGGGATCGATTTAGCAATTAGCGCTTTCAAGAACTGCTCGAAGTTTTTGGCTTTTGAGATAAAAAGGGGACAGTGGTGGCTTCAAAAATCAGATGGTCCTGCACGAATCAGATTCCTTGGCAAGCAGTGAGTCGAAGTTGATGAAAGTCGAGTTGACTCGGCACAAATTATGGGCTGTCAACAATACTCACAACTTATAATCATTTTCAACCCAATTGTTTTCATTATTGAAATAGTAAAAATTAACATTTTCTTTGACATAAAATAATATTTTATGAAAAAATTCATGGGAAAAAAATAATAATAACAAGAACATAACGACTAATAAAGACAAACCACGAATTATGAAAGACATTTATCAACTTCGTGAAAAATGCTTCAATTATGCAGTCTCTATTACATAATATATAAAATCTCTTGGTTACAAGGAGCGCTATATCCTTAAACTACTCAATGAGTATCTCACAAATTGGGATGAAAATAAATCCAAAAATACAATTCCAATGTTACTTGAACTAATGAAAGGTAATTTTTATAAATTATAAGTAGCCTACAACCAAAAACTCCATTTTTTTCTTTTCAATTGCATAACAAAGATATATAGTTAGTGTGTACATGGGTTGGGGGTGTATTTACGTATTTCCATATTAAGTAACTTGATGATAAAAAAATAAAATTAAGGAGAAAGAGTAGTAAAGGTAGAGTGTTAGAGGAATATGGTCCCACAAATTCACCTCAAAGGAATATATTCATTATTAGGAATAAATTCCCCAAAGCATATTAAGATGCTTAAAATTTAAGCAAACATGTCCCAATATCCATTCCAACCTGCTTTTGTAGTACTAGAGTTAATTTATAGTTTAGAAACAAATTAGAACTACTAAAAGTTAAACCACACCTTTATCTTGAACAACTTTTGAAATTGGACAGCTAGTTGAATATTATTTTATAATTAATACATAATTAATCAATTAATTAAATGGTCTGGATGTGCCAACAAGATATAAAGGATTCAATTTTGGAGGCACATCTCTCTGTGTGTACTTGTTGGTGTCTTAACTTTGATTAATTTAGTTTTTAATGGCGTTTTCAGTGTTTTTGATGCACAAAAGCGCCTGTGAAATTGTGAACATATATAGGACCATTATTGCCAAATCTTTGAAAAGATAAAACTTGAGTTAGATATCTAATAAATATGATTAGGTATGATAATTGTAAGAAAATAACATTTGTGAGGCAAGAATCTTTCATTTGGTTGTCAATGAAGGAAGAATTTATTCCTTTGAGTAAAGGTGCATTCTTTGAGGTTCTTCTTCAAATATCTAAAACCTTGACGCAGTGGCGGACGTAGACGTTTCATCTTAATGGAGTACAAAAATGAGTTTTTGTTATTCGCGACGGAGTTTACGGGAGTTCGGGGGCAGCGCCCCCGAAACTTTTTTTTTATAGAAAGAGCATTTAGAAAATGCAAATTTATGTTTCAAATATCTATCCATAACTAATACAAACAATCAAATAAACAATTGTAAACAAATATTCAACGAATACCAATCACCACGATCAAAGTTGTATAAATGTTGCGAAAAATGAAGAGACACTTGAAATGTTATTACAATTTTATTTATCAATTACTGATACAAACAAAGAAATAAACAATTGTATAAATATATTCAATCCTAAAATGTAAATTTCAAAAGAGATCAATAGCATAAAATATTAATTTGAAAGTACAAACTTCAAACAAAAATATATAATTTAACCTTTGTTTGACAAACTATAAAAAAAAAAATATGTTTTTAAACAATACAATTTTTCAAACCACTTTTTAACATCAGTAATTTTTTCTGTCTACTTTTCAACCACATATTTTACATTGAAAACATAAAAAAATATTTTTAAACACAAATTTTTAATAAAATAAAATCTCAAATTCTAGTTTCTTTTAAAAAAAAAAAAAAAAAAAAAAAAAATCAGATTTTTTAGTGGGGGCACGTGCCCCACTATGACTCACCTTAGGTCCGCCCCAGCCTTGACGTGTCTCTTCTGCAATCGTACATCGTGCATATTTTACTACAAGAAAAATGGACTAAAATCTTGTATTCGTTTAATATTCATTTTTTTTAAATAACTCATAGTACTTCAAAGAAACAAACCATGAGGAGATAATGTACCATCATATTAAACCTTTTACGTATTTTTAACAAATCATGGCCATATACCTAATGATCTTTCGTAATTATGTATCATCATATTAAACTTTGAACGTACTAAATACGTCACAATAACATTCAAAAGATGCATAACATGAGGAAATGGGTTCAATATTTTGTTAATTATTAGATAATCATGCATGTTGATTATTAATGAGCAGGGGAAATCTCATATATGAACCGGTGACAAGTTCATGGGGCTAAGACTGATTTGTCTTTATGTATTGATGTAATTGTGGGGGTGATGTGATGGCACATGCATGGCAGGACAATCTTCTATTCCACAAAAGCACTAGAGATTGAACCCTAGAGTCTTTACATGAAAAAAGAAGTACATTTATTTTTAACTTTATTGCATTCATATATCTGTTCACGTTCTCAAACTTTTATTGACCACTCTTCCCACCTCATTTCAAATTTCCGTATAGACATGTTATTTAAATTCCAATTGTATTATAAAGTGTCTTAAATTATCTCAATTTTTGGAGAATGTGAATTCGAAAATGTTCGTGTTAATACGCATCCTTATTTGAAGATTTTTTTGATCAGCATAAAAGTACATTTCTCTAGTTTGCTATATACGTTGCATAATGTCATAGTTCGTGATTAGAAATGTTTAAAGCTTGTAATTACATTGATATATGACAATTTGAAGAATCAATATTTTAAATTTTTATATGTATAAAAGAAAAACTTCGTGACAATGTTCTAGGTTTTTATTCGGATTTTATATATATGAGACATATAGGATCTCTAGTTAATCGCATGGGAAGGATCACAAAGGATAGAATTCCTACCATCGGTTAGAGCGTCTAGACTGAGACTTGAAGATATAGCTCCAAGCCCAACTTTCGAAACACAATCCCCTGGCACTTCCTTTCCCTTTGTCTTGTGTAAGCTAGACCAGCATCCGAAGCATGCGAATCCAAGCAAGCCATTGAGAAAGCCTCTTCCTTAGCATAAGAGCAAGAGGTTCCAACCCCCTAGGTCAAGTGTCAAATTGAATGAAATATATAGAAGCCCCGTTTTCTTACAAGGGAAATTACAACTTACCAAAGACAAGGTTTAAATAAACTCACGCTTTATACTTTGAATTAAGATTTGACATGGTATGAGAGTTATTACGCAATCCACAATAGAATTAATCAAAATTTTTTTTATTTTCCAATATTTCACTATATTTTAATTTATTAAAAATGAAATTCTATTGTCCATATTTGTGTCATGTCATCTCTGTTGAGACAAGCAACTCTCAGTCAGAGTCAGTAACCCTACATAAGTTGAGTACTGTAAACAGAGTTAAGGATAATAATGAACCAAAAAGGAGTCGTACCACGACAGAGAACAAAAGAACAATGCTTTAATGCAAGATTTGATATAAATATAGACTACAAATATTGCAGAAGCTTAAAGTGCAACCCTTCAGTAGCTATAACATCATTGCATGCACTGCCCCACAAAAGTATTAACATTTACATGCTGAAAGAAAAAGAAGCATCACATATTACAGGTATAAAAATACCTCTGAAATCATTTACTCTACCTTTGTTGATAACGAAAGCTGTACAATCCTACTCAGATACACATTACGTACACATTATTATAAATGTAGTTCCGTTTGATTTAGTCTCTAAGCGGTAAACTTGTATATAAACAGGTTTATAAATATCACATTCTTTTAAACAATTTTTAACCAAGTATTTTTTTCGAAATCATTTTTTGAATCACATATTTTATCTCAAAAACTCAAATTCTTTATTTATAAACACAAAATAGCTGCCAAACATATATAGGCTTAGTGAAAAATTAAATTGTTAGTAAATATTAAAAAACTTGAAGAAATGTATATTTGGTAAGTTGATAAAATTTGTGAATTCTATAATTGAAAATGAGTTTGAGGATAAAATACATTTTTAAAAGTGAGGATTAAACAGGGGCGTTACGTGTGTGTTTGTGTGTGTATATATATTTGTCTCTCATTCATGAATATTGGAACACTTACATTCACATTACAAGATGTATGAATGCAAATAACCTAAAATAACAATATGGGGTGTGAAAGAGCTTTTGGTAAAGTATGGGCTGCACATTAGAGGGAGGTGCGCCTTTTTTTTTTTTCTCTTCCAAGAATAAGAAGTATTATAATTCACTTTATTTTTTTTCTTTGGTTTAATGTGTCAAATATGTGTCACTAGACAAAAACTTCATGGCATGTATTTCATTTTTAAAAGCACTCATACTTCAGAATTGCTTTTAAATGAAGTCGACCAACATACTTTAAAAGCTCTTCGAGTAGTGGAAGCACTTTAAAAAAAATGTCAAACTGGTCAAAAACCGCTCCTTAATGTCCAATAACACAATTTGAAAATTGGTTTCTTGTATTCATTTATTACATTCATACAAGAGAGATTTGACCTAATTGCCTCCAATCTCTCATATCTAGCATAAAAAAATATTACAACACAAGGAAAGAACCAAAAAGAAAAAATAGAGAAAATCTTGGACTTCCCATTTTTTAAACCCAAGTGATCACTTGGTATAAAACTAGGCAATCACTTTTTTATTTAAGATATATATGGTTCTGTCCACCTAATAAACCCTTGGTGATTGCATGTGTTTTACCCCAAGCTATTGCTTTGTGTAAGTTTTCGTCTCATCTCCAAAACTTCCTCTTTACTTCCACATTCCTCCTCAAATTGGTACATGAACGTTCACACACACAACTAACTTGTCTAAAGCACCATCAAAGGCTCTATTCGCCACGACCTTAGTGAGTACATCAGTTAATTGATCTTCAGATTCCAACACTATGATACCTGCTTCAAGCTTCTCTTTGATAAAATGTCTATTAAATTCTACATGTTTCGTCCGATCATGTTGAACTGGATTGTGACAATCTCAACAGTCGAAGTGTTATCACAATATAGTTTCATTGCATCTTGAGAACTAACTCCCAAATCTACTAACAAGTTTCTCAACCGTAGTAACTCACATACCACTATACTGCACTTCTTTACTAGACCTTGCTACCGCTCTTTGCTTTTTATTTCTTCAAGTCACAAGATTTTTTCCTACAAATGTGAAGTAACCTAAAGTAGATCTTCTATCATTGGCCTCAACCTGTCCAATCCACATTGGTATAGCCTTCCACCTTTAGGTGATTATTTTTGGTGAAAAATTATCCTTTCCAAGATGAAAATTGCAAGTACCTCAACATTCTATCACATATGGGATTTATGAGGATCATGCATAAATTGACTCACTACGCTTACTGTATATGCAATATCTGACCTAGTATAGGACAAATAAATCATTTTTCTCACAAGTCTCTAGTACACACATTTATCAGTAGGAGTTGCATTCAAGTATGGGAACAACTTATGATTATGCTCAATGGGAGTGTTAATAGGCTTACATCCAAGCATTTTTTGTCTCAGTTAACAAATCAAGAATGGTGTAGAATGCATTTCCCTTGAGAAAGGAAAACACAATTATTTGATCGGGCCACCTCAATTCCCAAAAATTATTTCAAATCATCAAGCTGCTTCATCTTAAATTTTGACGCTAAGTTTTGCTGTATGCTTTCAATTTCACCTTAATCTTCACATGTTACTATCATATCATCAACATAGATAATTAATGCAATAACTTTACCATCTTTGTACTTTAAGAACAAGGCATGATCGGAATATCTTTACTTATAGCCAAAGATCTTCATGGGTTTGGTAAATCTTTCAAACCAAGCCCTCGTGGATTGTTTCAACCCGTACAACATCCTCTTGAGCTAGCACACCTTCGTAGTATTTGAGTACTTCTCTACATGTTGGAGGAGGATCCATATATACTTCTTTTGCAAGATCTCCATGGAAAAATACATTCTTTACATTAAATTGAAGAAGTGTCCAACCCCGATTGGTTGCGAGGATAAGAGGACTCTTACAATATTGAGTCTGAAACCAGTGGAAAAGTATTTTGATAATCGATTCCATAAGACCGTGTATACACTTTTGCAACTAACTGAGCTTTATATCCCTCAACGGTAACATCTACCTTATGTTTTACTGTAAACACTCATCTACACCACATAACATTCTTTCCCTTTTAGTTGGTGCACCATCTTCCACGTGCATTTTTTTTTTTAAGCGCGGTCATTTCCTCTTCCATATAGCTAGAGTCCATCTAGAATCTACTAAAGCTTCCTGCATCTTACTATGAATAGAAACAGATGATTATTGTAGCACATAAGATGCATATAACTTGGACAATCTATATGCATGAGGTCACATAATTGCTAATGGGATATATAGTTTGGCAATTGGGGTTAGGCTCATATATATCTAGTAGGTGGCATACCACAATTAGATCGTGATATAATATGATAAGAAGAGTGCTTATTGTTATCAGACAAAACGTATTCAAGATTATTAGTATTATCAACAAGAGGTTCAATATTATCAACATGAAGATAACGATTTTCAAAAACTGTAGGGTTAGGATTAGAAGATACCTCTGGGAAAGATTGGTTAGATGAATAATGAGGATATAATGTACTATCAGAGGAGACTTAAGGATCATCAATAGGAGAAAAAGCCCGTAACTCTTCATGATTGATAATTTTTCCTCGATTCCCTATGTTAAGTGATAAATCAATAGAAAATACTTTGTAAAAAACTATTTTTCATCAAAGCAAACATTCATGGAGACATAAAACCTTTTAAAGATCGGATCATAACACTTGCACTCCTTTTGATTGGCTTCATATCTCACAAAAATACATTTCACAGCCAGGTGCTCAAATATAGCACGTTGATGAGAGTGCAAGAACAAGTGCTACATGCCCAGAAATTCTAGGAGCTAAACAATCACTGATGGAAGAGTATAATGATAGATAAGACATCTAATGATCTTCTAAAATTATGGACTCTAGATGGTGTACAATTTATCAATTAGAAATCGTTCGATGACATATCCTCCCATTCTAATGAATAGAAATTATCTCGTAGCGTAGTTTGTAGGCCTTTGATGCATCTCGTTCAACAAAATACATATGCCCGGTTGCTTCCCATATTTCTCTAGTTTTAGTCGAAGAAAGAGAGATCTGATTCTTTCATCATCGCATCGACCAGCCAATGCTTCCTTCCATGACAAAGAACATAATTTGATTAATAATTTTTGGTATTCATTTATTGTGACTCACAATACATATATACAAGAGCGAATTGACTGAATTGTCTCAAATATTGCCTATCTGGCATAAGAAAATATTACAATACAAGAAAATAATCAAAAAGGAAAATAATGAGAAAATCCCTGATTTCCATTTTTAAACCAAGCGATCGCTTGGTATAAAACTTGGCGTTCGCTTAGTTATATAAGAAATGCAGTGATGCAAACCACGTAGCAATTGTAGCTACGCAACCCACAAAATATTGAATCGACCCAAGAACGTCAAGAACCACGATTTATGGATCCAATTAAAATTAATTGAACCAAGCAACCAATACAATCACTGGGATATATTGACCTCTTGATCACAAGCAATAATAATTCTCACCGGGATTTGAACAAACAAGAATAACTCACAAGTTCGGATTTTATTCAATAAAGAATAAAATGTTTGAAAGCAAATTGCCTCTCAATAATAATATCAAAGTTGTCTGTTATGAATAATGAAAATTACATAACTATAAATAGGGTCAAAATCTAGGTTAAGAGTTCTAATTAATCAAGGAAACAACTACTTAAAAATAAGGAAATAAAAATTAACCTAAAATTCACGCGTATTCGATTTTACGGCCGTGACTAACGTCTTTACGGCCGTAAGAAGCTTTCTGATTCTCAGTTACGGCCGTGAGACTTTATTTACGGACGTAATTTATATTTTCTGAAAATCTTGTTTTTGATCCGAGGCTGCGTTACGGCCGTGAAAAATATTAGTTACGGCCGTAAGTCCAATTTCTTCAAAAATTCAGTTTTGAGCAGAAGGTTGATTACGGCCGTGAGAATTATGAATTACGGCCGTAATTCTTGAAATTTGGCAATCTTCTTCGACGACTTGAATGAGGTTGATCCACTCGTCGTCTCGACTAGCTTCCAACATGGAAATTGTTCATTTTCCTATGTCGAATGTTGTTGCGTCGTCCGTAACTTGACTTCTCCTTTGAGCTCCTATCTCGGATCACATCATTCTCCCCTTCTTCAAGATGATTCGTCCCGAATCATAGCTTGATTCATGGTGTTTCAGCGCACCGCCTGGATCAAAAGGAAAATTTTTGCATCCATTACATAGGATCAACCAATAGTTGAATACTTGGATTGGAAGGACGAGTCGAAATAAGAACTTCCTTGGCCAAATGTGGTGTGACTCAAACCTCCAAGTATATTCAACCTGCAAGAAAGATTTAAGCAAAATAGGGTGGGAAATGTTAGTTTCACAGAGTACAAGATATGGATCCTTGTACTCATGGTATATCATCTCCAAATCCTCTTCCCTAACAACGAGGTCCTTCTCTTCACTTCCTTCTTTTGTTGTAACTTCTTGCTCAATCTCTTCTATTTCTTTTCTCTCAAGCTCGTTCACCTCTTCTAACTCCACATTTTCAAGCTTAACCACCTCTTTTAAATTTTTGGCCTCAACCAATTCTTTCATGTTTTCATTCTCTACCCCGTCAACTTTCAATTCATGCATATCCTCATAAATAATTTTAACATCTTGTTCATCCACCTCTTTATTACCCAATTCCACATCTCCTACATTAAATTTTGGAATTTGATCAACCGTTTCTAGTTTCAGCTTCCCCTCCTTCTTCTCAACATCCCTATCTCGAGGTTCCTCTTGCAATCCCACTACAACTTTCCTCTCACTCTCTTTTTTTACCTTCTTCGAATCGTCTAGTGCTTCCTCGAGTGTTAACCCATACAGTGTGAATGTTTTCCCTCTCGTAAGAATCCTATATATGTGCATACTCTTATAATAAATTGCTTCCCTCATACGAATCCATGATTTTCCCAATAAAACATGACAAGACTTTAAAGGCACTACATCACAAAATACGTCATCAATATATTTTCCACGGGTGATAGTCACTAGGACTTGCTTGGTTACATGTAACTCTCCAAATTCCCTCATCCACGTCACACAATAAGGTCTACTGTGCGGTATTAGAGATAATCCCAACTTTTCAACCATGGTGATATTAGCAAAATTAGTGAAGCACTCTCTATCAATTGCCAAACTGCACACCTTTTGTCCCACATAACATCTAGTTTGGAACAACAAATCCGGATCATAATCCATCCCTTATGATGTAGCTTTCAAAAATTTGAGAGACTCAAAATAAGATGGTCCAGATATTGACAAATATCAAGGAGGAATTTAATGTTGACTCGAAAAGGAAAAACAACATCAAGAATGTTAAAGAAATTCAAGAAAGTGGTTCTTGAATTTGACTCGAAAGGAAAAAATATCAAGAATATTGTAGAAATTCAAAAAGTGGTTCTTGAATTTTGACTAGAAAGGAAAGAGTATCAAGAATTTTAATTTGACTTGGAAGACAAGGATTTATCAAGAATTTAAGGAAATTCAAGAAAGTGGTTCTTGAATGGAAATATTTATTTAATTTTTTTTTTTTTTGAATTTAGGGTGAATTTTCGAAATAAATAAAATAAATAATAAAAAAAAATCTTTTTTTTTTTTTTTTTTTTTTTTTTTTTTTATAAATCCGAAAATTTGACAACGAACACGAAAAAAAAACGAAACTTAATTCGGATAAGAATTAAGCAAAAGAAACACTTTTGAAATTTTTTGGAACGATTTTCTGGATTAAAGAATCAACAAACTCAAGAACAAGAAGAACGCAAAACATTCAACAAGATATGGATGATTTTTATGGGACTCGATGATAAACATAAAAATCAAACTGGATAGAAAACTCAAGAAAACAAAATAAAGATATAACCTTGATTTTTGGAGCATAAGCTCTGATACCAGATGATGCAAACCACGTAGCAATTGTAGCTACGCTACCCACAAATTATTGGAATCGACCCAAGAACGCCAAAGAATCACGATTTAGAGATTGATTCAAATTAATTGAACCAAGCAACCAACACAATCAATAGATATGCTGACCTCTTGATCACAATAAAAGTAAATTTCACCCAAGATTTGAACAAACAAGAATTAAACTCGCAAGTTCGGATTTTATTCAATGAAGAATAAGAATATGAAAGCAAATAGCCTCTCAATTATAATATCAAAGTTGGGTGTTCGAATAATGAAAATTACACCCCTATAAATAGGGTCAAATACTAGGTTAAGAATTCTAATTAAACAATGAAACAACTACCTAAAATTATGGAAATAAAATAACCTAAAATTTCACGCGTTTATAATGTTACGGCCGTGACTAATTTTCTTACGATCGTAACCTTGCTTCTGATTCACTCTTACGGCCGTGACATATGACTTACGGCCGTAAGTCCAAAAACGTACAATTCCAATTTTAAGCAGCAACTCCTTTACGGTCGTGATATTAACCTTTACGGCCGTGATACTCAACCTTTACGGCCGTGAGCCGTAATTTCTTCAAAATTCAGTTTTGAGCAGAAGGTTGATTACGGCCGTGAGAATTATGAATTACGGTCGTAATTCTTGAATTTTGGCAATCTTCTTCGACGGCTTGAATGAGGTTGATCCACTCGTCGTTTTGGCTCGGCCCCAACATGGAACTTGCTTCTTTTGATGACACGAACATTGTTTTGACCATTGTTTCTTGAACTAACTCGTCCATTGCTTCCTTGGCCCTCTTTGTTTGCAATCGAGTCATCGGTCCTCCTCTGATCTTCAACGGATCTTTGTGCGGGCTTGTATCCGTGGTCTGGATCACATCATGCAGGTTTTGTCAGCCTAATGAACCCCGAGGCCAATCACCTAGTTTTACTCGAAGCGTCGCTTGGGGCTTAGCCTAACTTATTTAAAAAAAAAACAAACCCTTACCCAATTTGGAGATGAGGATATATAGTGTAAAACCTAAAGGAAGGAATATGGCTAAAATCTTATAGAACCATTTAATTGTTAACAAAATACTTGGTGACTAATTATGTTATAAATAAATACTTTGTTACTAGTATATAATTAGAGGAATACTGTATTAGTTATCCACAGTAAATGGTCATTTATCTTCAATTTCATTTTCTTTCTTTTTTTTAGGGCTAAATTGTGCCTGGACCGTACCTTTTTCTCCTTATATTCATCGCATTTGTTCTTGAATCTCTCTGTATTCCCATAGGAGTTGTTAGAGAGAGAAAGAGTCAGAAAGTAGAGAGAGAAAGAGAATGTTCCATTCGAAGAAGCCTTTAACTATGAATTCTCATGAGAGGCCCATGTGCGTTCAAGGAGACTCAGGTCTCGTCCTCACTACAGATCCAAAGCCTCGCCTCCGGTGGACAGTCGAACTTCATGAACGATTCGTCGATGCTGTTACACAGCTTGGAGGCCCTGATAGTATATTTTCTACTTTTTCAATCATAACTTCTTTTTATTTTTCCAGCTTCATATAATAATCTATCTAATCGTTTCTTAATTTTCCCTAATTATTTGTTTTTTTGTAGAGGCCACACCGAAGACCATCATGAGAGTTATGGGTGTTAAGGGCCTTACTCTCTACCATCTCAAGAGCCATCTTCAGGTAATTAGTTTTAATTATTTAAGGACATGTATAATTTTATGCTCTTTCTCTTTCCTTTTTTCCTCTTCTAGGGCTGTAATTTTTCTTTGATTTCCTTTGCATTTTTATTAGAAATTTAGGCTTGGAAAGCAGCCTCACAAGGAGTTCAATGATCATTCACTAAAAGATGGTGAGAGAGGTGACTATTTTTTCTATATTATCTTGTTACTATCCATCTCAAGCTTACACGAATTCGCAGAGTAATTAATATTCGAATCGTTCGATATTTCCAGCTTCGTCTTTAGAACTTCAACGAAACAATGCATCATCTTCTGGAATGATGGGCCGTAACATGAACGAGTGAGTATCAACTCATGTTTGTTTTTCCTTCTTCTTCCACTTCCCTTTTCTGTGACCTCCCCTCAGATCAATTTTTAAATGCTTTCGTTTTTTTTTTTTTTTTTAATATACTTGGATTTATTTTGCTTTTACAAAAGAAAATATTTTCTGGGTTTAAACTCAAACATGCACAATGAAGAATAGATTTTTGAGTCTCTGTAGAATGTATGATTAAACTAATGTTCAAATCACTGATGCAATTAGGATGCAAATGGAGGTGAACAGAAGACTGCATGAACAATTAGAGGTAAATAACTAAATATACAATATTTATTTATTTACATAAATATAATCTGTGAGCTTAAATTATATAAATGTATATGTTATAGGTGCAAAGACACCTTCAACTGAGAATTGAGGCCCAAGGGAAGTATATGCAGACTATTTTGGAGAAAGCTTGCCAAACTCTAGCCTGCGAAAACATGGCGGCTTCAGGGAACTACAAGGGTACTATGGGGAACCATCAAGGAGTACCTGAAATTTCCGCCATGAAAGAATTTGGAGCGACAATGAATTTTCCATCTCTTCAAGATCTCAACATATATGGAGGTGATCAACTTGAACTTAATATGGATAGATCATCCATTGATTCATTCATGCCGAATAACGAAACCTTCCTTATGGGGAAAAAAAGGCCTAATCCATATAACAACAGTAATGGGAAGAGCCCTTTAATTTGGTCTGATGATCTGAGGCTGCAAGAATTGGGTACAGCAGCATCCTCTCTTGGTTCACAGGATGATCCTTTTAAGGGTGATCATCAAATTCAAATTTCACCATTGTCAACTGATCATAGAGGGAATGATATTGATTCAGTTTCAGATATTTATGAAACGAAGCCAATTCTTTCTGGTGAGGCGATGGGGGAGAAGAAATTTGATGCCACGGCGAAGCTGGAGCGTCCCTCACCTCGTAGGACGGCATTTTCGAATGAGAGGATGAACACTGTCATCAGCGCTGGTGGCATGGCACAAGGGAGAAACTCGCCATTCGGGTGATCAATTATCCATATATCATGCATACTTAAATTTAAAAACATGTTAAGGGTAAGATTTAGGGTTTTCGATTTGAACTTTCCGGAAGTTAATTACTAACTTATGGATACCATAATCTGTATAATTAATGCTATGCATTAATTGAAACTTATACCATCAGTATCTGATTTTGAGTTGTTAATCATGCATTTTTTTATTTTATTTTTATTCACCGAATTATGAAATGAATTGTGTCGGAGTGTTTCACAAGTGTACTCTGCATGTAATTGGACTGCTGTTTCTATTTTGGGATTACTGTTAAAATGGACAAGAATTTAAGGTTGAGTTTGGTAAGAGTGTAAATTGGTTTATTTATGTTTTTGAGGTAATTAGATGTGTGGTTGAAAAGTGGAGAGAAAAATGTGTACAATTAAAAAGTGGTTTAACAAATTATGTTATCTATAAATTGATTTATAAATTATAATGATTGCATTAAAAAATAGAAACTTAAAATATCAGCTAGACAACATTAACAAGTAACTAGTTTCGTCGTTACCATTCATAAATTTTTTGTGTTAGTTTATAAAGGAAAATAAGTTCGAGTCACAAGGGGTAACGTGTTTGAAACCATTTTTTTATTCATAAAAATGTTCACTCTTTAATCATTTAAACTTTTAAACATTTCAGCATTACCGGAAAAAAAAAAAAAAAATGAGTGAGAGATTGAATTTTTACCTTAGATGCTGAATTATATATCCTAATTCCTTTAGCATTTGTGTAGTAGAGTATAAAATCAAATTTTTAATAGATTTTGATAAAAGTTGATACAATATTTGGTTGAAAAGTTATGAATTCTTTAAAATATGTGATTGAGATTAATTGTTAACTTTTAATTTAGACTAAAATCAAATTTTAATCGGTACCAAAGAGGGGCCTATTATTTTGATGTTATCATCAATTGGGTCGTTTTCAGTTTTTTGAAGCATCTTATGCTATTGTTTTGTCATATATGCAAGTGATTAATTCAACAAACTTTTTTGACCGCTGCTTTTTAGTTGTTCTAAGTTCGTTAATCCTCCATCATTGGTGAATAATAACATTGGAAGGCTAAATGACACACTAACATTGGAAGGCTAAATGACCCTCCACAAATATATATAGAAAAAATAATTCAAATCGCTAAAGTTTTCTTTCATTTCACGTTCTTGTTTTTATTTCCAAAACACAAAAATAAATATTTTATTTTTGTAATATATCTTTTCCTACATAGTAGATTATATATAATATAAGATCTTAAAACGATTTAAAAAAATAATAATAATATTAAGTATTAATGAAGATTGTTTGAAGAATTTCTGTTATGGAAAGCCGACAAAGAGTATCTAACTTTCATGCTCCTTTTTCTTCTTTACCATTTCATATTCCATGGTATCAATACTTGTAACTTTATTCTTCCCCACTGAGTCGACTCACTCCAGATCTCGTCTCATCCCCCACCCCAACATTGATTTATCATAATTTTCTTTTACTTCTTCTTTCTTAATCCATTTGCATTTTTTTTGTGAGATTTTTTGACCACTTTTAGTGCTCTTTCCGTGTGGTTTCGGCAAAGGGTGTATTACCAATCCTACAATTAATTTATGTGTTTTTCTTCTTTACAGTAAATATTCACAATAAAATATAAATTCAAATATATATATTTGTTTAGTTTATTTGTATAAAAACCTTCCTATTCAATTTCTTTTCGTCCCAAAAATTCCTTAAATTAATTGTCCTTATTTGGTTTTCATCAAAAGTTTCTTTTTTTTTTCTACCGTACTCAATCTTAACCATTCATTAAAAGTCAAGCCCACAATATTTGATTTTTCAACCAAATCTCAACCATCTATTCTCTTAAAAATCACTATTCATTTCAAAAAACCCAGTTTAAATAAAATCAAACACACACTATAGTAGCAAAATGATAAGTCCAAGAATTTATGTTAATTAAATTCATCTCACCTTTTTTTTAAAAATAAATAAATAAATTCTAGACTGATATTTTTTTTTTATTTTTTGATTGACCAGGAGTATTGAAGTAGAAAAGATAAAAATAAATAAATAAGTGAAAGAAAAAATTCATGAAAAAAAAAAGAAGCAATAAAACTAGAAAACTATTAAGACTTAATCGATGTTCAATTTTAAAAGACGAATTTTGTTAAGAGGAGTAGCATAAGCTATAACCTGATTAATAAATTTTATGTCTATTCTATGTGGGTTTTATCCCCTGAAGTGCCATGCAAAGTATATATTAATGTCTTGTCTGAGACAAACAGTTTTGAAAGTCGTGTTTCACGTAAGTCTCATCTAAGTCTTATATATATAATTAACACTAATAAGCATACCTATTATTTTAATTCAGTAAATTTTTAATTACTCGTACTTCAAGTTCATAAAGAATAAGAATTGTACTAATACAAAAATAAAATAAAATAAAAAAAGAAAAAAGAAAAAGAAGACAAGCCCTTGTGGTTGGGGTTCTGATTTGTGAACTTTTAATAGTCATAGGTAGAAAAGCCGGTGAGAATGGCTTGTGTTAAGGAAGTGGCGAAACATGGAAGGACCGGACAACCTTTTATTTGTTGCAGGGAGAATGTAAAATCCTCCCAAAATTGAACCAGAAGAAAGAGAAAGGTAGAGAGAGAATTTATATATGAAGAGAAAAAAGTTAAAGGGAGAAGGAATAAGAAGTGTAAAACGCACTCTCATGTGTTCAAATATCGATGAAGCTTCTAACTTTACATGGCCAAAGTTCCCTCACTGTGCCTTCTTTCATGCAAATATTTATTATATTGCTATTAGGGTTATACTTTGTGCAGTAAGGCAGACATTTTATTATAGTAAAATGATTGGAACCATTGCGTTGCACTCACTCCAACGCAAAAAAGATGGATAGATTCATAGATATTTTACATTCCCAAATAGGCACATTGGATTCTGTTTCTCTCTTTCCTTTTACTCCTCTCTAGCTATCTTTCTTTCTCTATCTACAATTCTACATTTTTATTTTCCTTTCAGGATTTTCTAAGTATAGAACCTTCTTTTGTCCCCTCTAATTCTTTTGTATTATTACAATATGAATTATCCGGGATTTGAAGCTATACTAAGCAGGGACAGGTGAAAAAGTTGTGACTACAAAACCTCAAAGACTACTATATATATATACTTTTAAATAAGTACATTCATCCATATCTATCGTACGTACGTAGTACTTTCATAAACATACATACGTAGTACATTCATCCATATCCATCTGTACATATGTACGTATGTACGAATGTATGTACATTATAATTTGCTACATTAATTTTCTTCTCTAAGATAAGAAGAACATGAGGGAAGGCAAACTCAATACATATCTACGTATGTTTGTACGCACGTATATACATACACATACTTTATAATTTGCTATATTATTTCTTCTTTAAGATAAGAAGAAAATGGGGGAAGGGATACTTGAGTTGGACGGAGTATGCAGGGTATTAAAAACACCAATTTTTACTTATTTTTTCTCTTTTCATAAATGTCCTTTTTATAGTTATTTTTCTAATAATCTTTTGAAGGTTTTTTTAATTCGTTTAATTAAACATAGTGCAAAAAATAATTTGAAGATTCGGGAAATAAACGATGTAAAGGTTTTTAACCATGAATCACCAAAACTCAAACAAAAATTGCTCGAAACTCAACAAGATTTACACAAATAACATCAAAACTTGATTTATACTAAGTTTTACAACTTCGGCAGACCAAACTACATACAAACCACTCAAGAACCCTTGTATGAACTGTTCGCTAAAATTGCGTACTGCAAGTGCACGGATCGCGTACAAGTAATAAGTGGACTTTTTGAGTTTGGGTTGTCGATCCCATGAAGAATGTATATTTAAGTTACACACATTAGTTAATTTAGTTTTAACAACGAAGTCACACAATAAATTTTTGGGTTGTTTTTTTGAATGCAAAATTTAAACAAACTAACTTTAAATTCTAACAACAATAAGGAAAATGAAATTTTAAAAAGTTGGGATTCATGATTTCGCTTGAACAACACTTAATTATTTGCATTTTGTAAATAAAATTAACTACTAAAGATAAATAAATGCATGAGACAATAATCATAAATCAAAGTACACAATATTAAAAGATAATGATCATAAATTCAAATACTCAAAAATAAATAAACTTAAACTAACTAAGTGAAATTAAGTAACACCAATCATTCCAAAAATAACACTTAATAACTAACATAATAATTTCAACAACAAGCTAAATAAGAGATTAAAAACAAGTGAATAGAGAAAACTCCTCTTAGTTAAGTTCTTGAAGTGAAATATTCAAGATTTCTTCACTTTAAATCAAGTTTCTTCATTATCTATTAATATCTCCAACAATGCAATACAAAGCTTTAAATAAACCATAAATGCCATGAAAGTTTTAGGTGAAAAGTTAGATAAACAACAATAATAATATATTTCAACAACAACAATAAGCTTGAAATAGAGGAAAAACTACTAAAACATGAAAAACTTAATTAAACATTGCATTAAAATGTAAAAACTAAAAGAAAAATACAAGAGAAAATTAAAAGGAGGCAGGCGTACATAAACCCTAATTGAATGACATTGAAATCTATAGTGCTTAAAATTAACCCAAAATACTCAAAAATTACTAGAATCCGCGTAAAACAACAATTTGGGCTGAACCGGGTCCGACGGGTTGATCCGGGCCGGCCCAGTTATCTTTTTTTTGATAAACTACACTGCGCGATCGTGTGGTGATAGTTTTGGCGAGCCAAAATGGTTCTGCCCAATTTCGAACCATAGTTCGCATGCGCGGCTCTGTTCAGACCACGCGTTCGAGTGGTTCGGCTGAGGCATGGTCTTCGCAGCCAAGTCCTTTTGTAATTTCTGTGAGGTCCTTCATCTTTCAGTGATGATCAATTTAGTCTCCAAATTTTCATATTTCTTTCAAATAGGTCCTTCTAAAATTGCACTTTAGGTCCTTCAACTTTTGAAATCTTGCAATTTGGTCCCTAGGTTAATTGTCAACTTGTCCAGAACTTTTCGAAAGTGACAAAATGGTCCCTCAAACTTCTAATTTCAGCATAATTTGCACTCCTTTTGTGATTGTTGACCTCAAACTTGAATATTAACCTATTTAAATACAGAATATGTATAAGTTAGTAGATATTTGCTCAAGATATTCCAAAATATATTAATTTAAGGGCATAAAAAGTGTATAAAAATGCACTTAACATGAACTAATCAACGAATAAACGTCCCAAAAACTAAAACACAAAGAGAATTTACAGAGGATTTTGAAAGACTCTCTAGATCACGTAGAACAAGGAGAGAGGGTCAAGATAGAAAATGAGAGGCTGTGTTTCTAATCCTTTAACCTTAAATTGAGTTTAGGGTCTTTATATAGCATGGGTTGTTTCATCTAACGGTCAGGAGCGTAAGTTGGTTAATCTCGGCCAAAGACCTGATTTGGAGTTGGGAAGGTCTATTCCATTTGGCAGATCATGAGATATGTGCTATATTATGGAGTTGGACTTTAGCTCCTTCTTCTTCTTCTGGGCTGATCTTTTGGGCTACTTTGATAGGGCCAATTGCTCTCAACAATATCTATCTTTATTGGATCAACAACATACCCTGTAAAATATGAAAAACGCAGAGTATCAAAAGCAGTCAAATTTATAGAAATTAAAGCATCTTTAAACTTTGATAGATGAATATCTTTTATTCCAGCATCAGCTAGGTTGAACTACGTAGATATAACAAGTTTTATTGTCCTTTGATCAATTACGACTTGAATGAAATGAAATTTAACATTAATGAGTTTTGATTTATTAGGAAAAATAGGATTTCTGCTCAGGTATAAAGCATTTTGGCTACCGTGCAGATTTCAATACCGTCATTATCTAGATATCCTAATTCACTTAACAGACCCTTCAGCCATATGCATTCTTTCACAACATCAGTGGCTGCAATATATTCAGGTTCTATTGAAAACAAAGTTAATAATTTCTGTAATTGAGACTTCCAACTAATGTAGGTATCATTTAAAACAAAGACGTATGCAAAGGTAGATTTTCTGTTATCTAAGATCCTAGCAAAATCAGAATAAAAAAATCCTCCAAGTTTTGAACCTTCCTTTTCTTTTAAAAACATCAAACTCAGGTCTAAGGTACCTTTGAGGTATTTTAACAGAGATTTCATGGCTTTCCAGTGTATTTCACTTGGATTGCTTGTGAATATACTTAGAATACTAACATAAAAGGCTATGTCTAAATACATTACACAACCTACTACATTTTGAAATGGCACATTTATCATTCTATTTTCTTCTTCTTTAGTCTTAGGAGACTAATTAATAGACTTTTTAAAGCAACTAGGTAATGGAAGTGAAACAGATTTAGAATTAAACAAATTGAATAGTTTCAAAACCTTTTCAATGAAAACCTTTTGATTTAAAAAGAGTTTTACTTGATCACTATTTCTAAAAATATTCATTCTAAGGATTTTTCCAAAAATCCTATGTCTTTTATTTCAAATTCAAGTTTAAGTTTTACCTTAAGACAAGCAATTTCATGCAAATCATGTTCAACAATTAACATATCATCTACATATAGTAGCAAATACATAAAATCTGATTTTTTTTCTTTCTTTTTTTTGAAATAAAAGCAGGGATCATGTTGGATCTTTTTAAATTTCAGACTTTGGATATAAGAGTCAAATATCTTATACAACTGTCTAGGTGCTCGTTTCAAGATATACAAAGATTTTTAAAGGAAACACACCAAGTTTTTACAACGTTTCTTTTCAAAACCTTTTGACTAAGTCATATACATAGTGTTGATGCCACCAGCCTCTGGGGTACTTACGGCTCGGCCAAGACACGGATTGTCCACCGCATGGTGTGGATTTGTTCCACGCGAGGTGGACGCGTCCCCAAGGGGTTTCGAACCTTGGACCTTTGGAATATATGAATTCCAAAGGCCTCCCTGGTAACCACTAAGCTACTTAGCTTAGTGTTTAAGTAGCTTAGTGGTTACCAGGGAGGTCTTTGGAATTCATATATTCCAAAGGTCCAAGGTTCGAAACCCCTTGGGGACGCGTCCACCTCGCGTGGAACAAACCCACACCATGCCGTGGACAATCCGTGTGTTGGCCGAGCCGTAAGTACCCAGAGGCTGGTGGCGTCAACATAAAAACGCGCGTTTTATATGTTGACACCACCAGCCTCTGGGGTACTTACGGCTAGGCCAACACACGGATTGTCCACCGCATGGTGTGGATTTGTTCCACGCGAGGTGGACGCGTCCCCAGGGGGTTTCGAACCTTGGACCTTTGGAATATATGAATTCCAAAGGCCTCGTTGGTAACCACTAAGCCACCTCGCGTGGAACAAATCCACACCACGCGGTGGACAATTCGTGTGTTGGCCGAGCCGTAAGTACCCCAGAGGCTGGTGGCGTCAACATAAAAGTAGCTTAGTGGTTACCAGGGAGGCCTTTGGAATTCATATATTCCAAAGGTCCAAGGTTCGAAACCCCCTGGGGACGCGTCCACCTCGCGTGGAACAAATCCACACCATGCGGTGGACAATCCGTGTGTTGGCCGAGCCGTAAGTACCCCAGAGGCTGGTGGCGTCAACACATAGTTTCATCTAAAGAACCATATAAGAAAGCATTTCTCACATTTTTTTGTTCAAATTCAAGATCAAATTGAGCAACTAAAGCAAATAAGGTTATGATGGAAGTATATTTGACTACAGGTGAATTTTTTTTTTTTGTATTATCTATTCCCTCTTTTTGAGAAAATCCCTTTACTACAAGTCTGACTTTGCATATAAGTTTTCCTTCTTTTGTTTCTCCCTCTTGAATCTTGAAAATCCATTTACAATTTATGACTCTTTTATTTTTTGGTTTATCCACAAAGGTCCATAGATTCGATTCTATTGAAGAATCAACTTCTTAATAAGAACATGGTTCAGAATTTATCATATCAAATAGAGTAAATGCTGTTGAATCTGTTAGGAGGCCTAATATTCCTTCTAGTTCTATCTCTGGCTAGTTGATAATCTCTAAGATGTATCTCGATTTCAGGGGTTGTCCACTTGAATCTGAGTACGAGGCTAATGATCTTCATATTGATTTTTATCAACACTCAATTCAGTAGAGAGGAAGTCTTTCTCACTTAAAGAGTTTTCACTTTTTTTCAATTTTACATAGAAAAATATATTCATTGAAAATCACAGGCCTATTTATTATCACTTTAGAACCTTTTTGTTATTTAACCTACAATCTGTAACATTTGACACTGTTCACTAATATTTCGCGATGCAAAATATCCCCGCAAGTGTACAGGTTGTGAGAAGTAATACAGTGAACAAACGAGTCCGGATTATTGTTCCCACGAGGACTGCTATTAAGCACTGAAATATTTTAGTTCTTATCATTATTTGAACAAACAAATTTGTTTGGTGTTTTAAGCTAAAACTAAGAAAATAAACTAAAGAATTAAAATTCTGAATGTCATGTTTTTAAAGATGATTGTAAAGTAATTGAGAATCCCGATTTCACCTAACCAATTAAATTAACTTCAATTCCATGTTTTATTTCCTAAATATGTACTCGGTCGAATTCACTAATGTATATCGAAATTCCTCTCTCGCGTTTAAATCATTTCTACCTAAACAAGTTAACCATGTGTCTCTATAGAGGGTCCGAATATTCCTTATCTAGATACATATCACACAAGAATTCACACACGACCGCAATAACAAGAGTATATCTCTATCTCTTGTCCAATTATCGAATATATTACATTGATCTATATTATTAACTCACATCTCGAATTATTGAAGTAACTCAATAAATTAGGAATAAGTGGCAAGTTCATTCATCCATTAAGAACAATAATAAATTAATATATGCAACGAAATTGTTAAAACAATGTAATTTGGAATTAAAATAATAAAGTTAGGCTATATCGTTCATCCCAACATCGAATTTAGTTACGCATCATATTTAAATAAGGAAAACAATAAAAGAAAACGTTCATGGAAAATAACAAAGAAAAATGGAAAGATTGCATCAAGAATCAATTCTTCATGTGGTCTTCAAATTTTGCCTCTTGCTTTGTTCCAATCTCTTAAGAATGTGACGTTGAAATCCCAAAATTATGATCTTAGGTGAGGCAAAGGTCTGGAATTTGTACCTCATATGTTTTATATATAGGTTTTGGAAAACCCTAAGTGAAATATGAGGAAAATCTTTTGAAAATCATGAAAAAAAAGCCCAACCCCCCTTCCAGCGGATGACTTCGCAGACTCGCAGGCAAAAATCTCGAGGGATCTCTGGCAAAATATTTTGGTTCTAACCATTAAACCAGAAGTCGCACGTGCTCCCAGGCATAACTCGCACGGGCTCGCATTAGAAACTTTCAGTGCAATTTTCAACTTTAAATCTGTATAAGTTGGTCCTTCTCTTTTATTTACACCTCAAGTCCTCAACTTCCAATTTGAACATTATGGTCCCCAAATTTCTAAATCTTCTTAATTAGCTCATTCCAACTCAATTGCTCAATTAAGTTCCAATTAGCATCCAATTGTGCATTTCTTTCCCTCGATTGCTTCATTCTTCATCTTTTGGGATATTTTTGTAAATATAAACTAATAAGCACTAATTAAATAGCAATTATTCTAAAACGACAATAATTAATTCTATTTTAGACATACAAATAAGTGTATAAAATACACTTATTAGACACCTTCCCCGTATCTAATAAAAATACATTTTAAAGATCTGACATCAAGTTTGATTTTAGTTTGATGTGAATAAGCTTTACATCCAAAATTTTTAACATGGGAAAAATCAGGGACTGCACCATCCCATATATGTGTGTGTAGTTGTATTTGAATAAATATATTTCATTATATATACATTCACATATACACACACACACACACACACACACACACACACATACACACACACACATATATATATACATGGGTTATATTTAAGCTTACAAATGGCGGTGGCAGTGAGAGGCGTGGCGACGGAGAGAGGGGAGAAAGAGTGATATATCTGGGTATGTGCGAAATGAGTATAGATCTGCTCTCCGTGTTCTATTAAAAATATAATAGCAAAAGGTATCGGTTCTAATAGAACCGACACATATAGTTCGCCTTGAGGCGTCGACTTTTGCTACAGCTAACACCTTTTGTTCGGGCATGAAACACATGCGTCGGTTCTTTTGTAGAATCGATGCATATGGTTAAAATTTAATTATAAAAATGCCACCACGTTTTTTTTACATGTCGTTTTGTCTAAAAACCAATGTATATTCCTTGATTTTTTTAACTTTTCTCAGTTTCTGTACTAGTGATATTTGGTCAGATTTTTTGAAATTTACAAGATTATACAAGGTATTTATTAATCAAATATGAGCCTTTTAATAGCTTCCCCCTAAAATAGTTTTGGAAGATTTGACTTTATCAACATGCACTTGTTCTTCTAATAAGGTTTGATTCATTTTCTCAGCAACCCCATTTTGTTGTGGACTGTATGACTAAGTTAAGCCTATTGAATCTATCCGTATTTTCTTCAACATCTAAAGAAGGATCAAATTAAAAACTGAAACATTGTTTCCATAGAAAATGTTTGTTTGGAAGTGTAATTATTAGAAAAAGATCTTCCAATTTGGTCCATAAGAGTCTTTGTTTCTCCAACCTTCTTTATTATAGTGTTTGAAAGATTGAGAAATAAAGTACTCCAAGCAATTTCACCCATATCAGTTTTCTGGTTCCTGTCATAGTTTCAGGCCAAAATTTCATCTATAGATTTAGCGTATTTCATTTGCAAAAGTAAGGATTTAATTTTCTTACGCCAGAGACTAAAGCCTCATTTGTCATTCTATATTTCTACATCTAATTTGGAAGTAGCCATTTTTTCTAAAGATTTGGAGAATTCAAACACAGAATAAATATTTTAGAATAAGTTTTAAAACCCCATTCTTCAAAAGGGAATCTCAAAGAATCATAGTACAGTTCAGGTAATCAATTATATTCACACAGCATAAAAAATAGTAGTAGCATACACAAAATATCACGAACAATATTTAGCATGAATTCATATGCAAGAATTTAAAGAACACTAAGTCAGTCAAACATACACATAAGAATATCACAAAGATAATCAATACAATGCACAGTAATCTCATTTGGTAAATTCTGAGATTAAAAAGGCCTTCTTCCACTTTTTTTCCTCAACCTACTTAGGTCAGCGATAAGTTACATTAGATTCTCGGATTCTCATAGGAAATCCTGAAAAAAGGTAATTATAGAAATATGGGGGGTCTAATATAGGCTTCAATAGAGGAATATTAGGGAAGAAAACATGATTTCTGAGTAATAGATTGATATAACTTTTATTTCTCAGATAGAGCAAACCCCTTTATTTCAAAGATTTTGCAGTAATCTTAAATCTAGAAGTAGATCTTTCAGATCTTGGCCAGTACAGGTACTTCAAGCATGGATCGGTTCACATGGATCTTCAAGATCTCACATGTATAATGAAGGATCTACCCTAATTTCTCCAGATCTAGATGCTTCTACACAAGAAAATTAGATCCAATAAAAAATGTTTAAAAACTTTTCAGAATTTTTTTTTTTCAAATTTTCTTAAAGGATGTTTTGACCAAGATCTTTGAAGATCCCTAAATCTTCTTTGAATAAAATTCTTAAAAAAACTAGATTTCAAGTTTTAAGCTAAAATAGTTGAAAGCCCTAAAGCTCTGATACGACTGTAAATGTTTTATAACCCAGAATCACCAATATTCAAATGAATATTGCTCATAACTCAACAAGATTTACACAAAGAATATCAAAACTTGATTTATAAAAGACGTATCACAAAGAATGAACTTTTACAACTTCGGCAAACTAAACTACATACAAACCACTCAAGAACTCTTGTATGAACTAATGAACAAATCAATCTCTCAGAATCTGCAATACAACGAGAATTTTGAAGGACTCTATAGATCACGAAGAACAAGCACTACTAAAAAACGGACTTTTAGCGACGGAAAAGAAATTTTCGATGGCCAACATTTTCCATCGGAAATTTCCGAAGGAATATTTTCGGCCATCGGAATTTTCGACGATTGAAATTTCCGTAGGGAATTTCAGATGGAAAACTTTTTCAGTCGAAAATTTTCGACGGTAACGATGTAATTATTTTTTACAAATTATAACTATCATTTTTCAAAATGTAATTAATTTAAAATAATTGAGTTCAATTAACTAACATAAAACTAATATATATTTATGAAAATAAATTCATTCATAAAAATTCAATTGGCCCAATGATTGGGTTGCTTCCTCCTTACCCTTTAGTCAAGGGTTCGAATTCTCCTAACTTCACAGTTTCTAAAATACAATTGAAGTCCAAGATGGGCTTCCGGAATGGGTAAGCCGGGCGAGCGGGTCGGGGCTTACCAAAATATATTTCTTTTAATTTTTTGGAAGTTTTTGACGGCATATAGTAGCCGTCAGAAATTTCCGTCGAAAAAAGGCGTTATTGCCCTTTTACTTAAGGATTTTTCAGTAAAAAAAAATCATTATTTTTGTAGTGAAGGAGAGAAAGGTAAAGTGAGAAAATGAGAGACCACGTATCTAATCTTCTAACCCTAAACTCAGTTTAGGGTCTTTACATAAGATGGATCCAATGGCTAGGACTTAGGAGTGTGAATTGTTTCATGGGAAAAATACGTTATTCAGGTAGTTATAGATACAAATATCAAAAATAAGGTAGATCCTAAAATTATTCAAAAATCAGGTGTGTGTGTGTGTGTAGTAACGAAAATCAAGGAATGATGCATCCCCAAAATCACGGCGATGGTTACAAATGATCTTTCCATAATGATCCACAATCTCTAAACAACATTTCAGTGAGGAAAACTTCTTCCTAATCTGTATTAACATAACTCCATTCATGCCCTGCATCAGTTTAAGAAGCGACTGAAAAGGAGACAGTTTACGAGGTCACAAATAAATTCAGCGATGAGTCATTGACATTGTTGACAATTTAAAATTAGGTCACAGTACTTATAAGCTAGGGAGCAGGCAACATCGACATTCGTTAAGCATTCGATGTTCGTATTCTGTTCTAATGAATGAGGTCACGGGCATTAGAGTTTTGTCTGATTTGGTCTCTAAGTATAGACACTGCACATATGTTGTAGTAATTTTAATTCACAGTATGGCACGAATTGCGTGTGTTGTATGATATAAATATGTATCGAATGTTGTGGTATCTGGTACCACTTCTCAAAATGACCTGCAATAAATGTCAGACCGTGGGCACAAAATGGAATGCATAATTGTGAGGTCACATAAAATGTGTCATGGTGAAATTGCGCATTATCTTACATGTGTGTGTGTGTGTTTTTTGGGTCACAGTCTGCCTTGTTAATGATTGATGAAAGATGCGACTATTCAAACTTTGTGGACACAGTAGTGACCGAGTTTTGTTTTGACCGTAACAAGATCGTAGTATCTATGAGCTATGAATTGAGTAGTGACATACTCCCAATCAGAATTAAAAATGATACTAGTGTGATGTCGTATCAGATAAAAAAAGATTGCATGTGTGACCTTAACATGTTAGTGCTATGTATACAAATTTGAGGAGGATATGGAATATGAGAATGTGTACATAATGAATGTGACCTAATAATATGTAAATGTGACCTAAGCTTGAAAACACTAAATACGGCGTGACAGTGATATGTATCCTAAGATCAACAATTGCATAATGAATTATGTATTAGACTTTGAAGTTGATGACTTAACATATAACATAAATGGAAAAAATTGTAAAAGTTACATTGAGACAATGGAAACAATGACATTGATATTAAAATATAAAATCATTGTTTTACATCCAATGGACATCAAAAAGATGTAACCTGGTTATCTACATCTACATTATACAAAAAACCACTAACAACATGAGACTTCTACTGTAACAAAAAAATTAAAATAGCTAGAAAGCCTTTCGACAAATCAGAACACATGAAATCACGCGACATCTATTACGATGCTTTCAACATTAGGTGTTGTGCGATTCGCGCTTTTTCTAATTTGACGTTGCTTGAACAAGGAGGCAGCAATATGCAATTATGCAGTTTTGGCATCGAAGTCCATAGGCATTGACTTTATGTTCCGATGTAATTGGTAGAGCACATATTCATTGACAAATATACCACAATCATGCCTGGGCACATTGAATAAGTATACGTTAAGAAAAGGTATAAAATAAATAAATTTTCCTTGGTTAATCATATGTCAAATACATACCCATTTTATTGTTGGGGAATGCCCTCTGCCTTGGATAAATCACAATCTGTGCACTGCATTATGAAATTAAGGTCACATCAATATGTATAAGCCTATCAACAACAAATATTTATTCCTTCATTGGTTGTGATTGCACAAGGTTATTTAGGTCACAAAGGTTAAGTTACAAGTCACGTGTACATTACCAACACTGTCACGTGCACATGTTGTTCACTGCATTAAGAATTTAGAAGTCACATGTGTATGTATAAGCCTATCAAACAACAAAAAATTATTCTTCAATTGGAACTAATTACCTAGATCACATAAGGTGAAAGTGCTAAGATTACATGTAAAATTTCCCCCAAATGGTTGAAATGCCCTGCATATTTCGCAACAAATAATGTGATTTCACGATATGGTCTATGTCAAAAAGGCGATGGTTAAAGGTCACAACTTCTCAGTTTTACTCATGCTGTGACCTCTTTCTCTTTCATAGACATAAAATCAGGCAAATGTCTATGTCAGTCAACGAATGTAGCAACCGTGATTAATCTGTAGGTAACATAAAAATCTTAAGTTTATACATAATACCCATAAACATATATAAATTCTTAGGTCACAGTGAAACCCATTAAGTAAAATGGAATACATCACAATATAAGTCTATCAGCAACATATATCTACTCCAATTTTTATTTAGATTAAAATCCAATTTTTAATCACAAACAAATAGGGGTTAGAATAAACTTATGCACTAAAGCTGCATTTGTTTCATCACCTCATTATTTAACTGAGGTATTTCAGTACCAATGGGATAGTGAAATTAGAACCATCAATTATATGTTCACAACTAATTAACAGTTTGAAATAAGCCAGTTCATATCCATTGAGGACAAATACTAGACCTTATCTTAGAGACGGAATTACATAAATTCTATACAAATTATAGGCTAATATTCTCATTGACAAGAAATGAATTGTGTTGATGCAATGAAACAACCATTTTTCATTTCAAGTAGCAACACCTGATAATTCTTTCCAGCACATAATAATAATAAATTATAATGATAGAACCCTCTAATTTTGGCGGTAATTAAACTTTATTTTTGTGTTATTTATATGAGCACTGAATTGAAGAAATAAGAATATAACTACAAGAAAATGAAATGAATCACACTCCGAGACATTCAAGAGGCCTAGACTCACTATATCTTGTAGTAATCGCGCAACATTGGTTCTGATTGTACAAGGGTGTTTAGGTCACAAAGGTGAAGTTACAAGGTCACATGTACATTACGAACAATTTTCACCCGCACATTTGTTGATTGACAATATCATCTAGATCACATAATGTGAAAGTGCAAAGCTCACACGTAATATTTCCCCCAAATTCGCAACAAACATTGTGACTTCTCAACATTTTCTAGGTCACAAAGGTGATGGTTCAAGGTGATAGGGTAAAAAAAATCCAATAGGTGATGGTTCAAGTTGATTGTTCAAGGTCACAAGGTCAAGACAACCGCAATTCTAAGAAATCTCAGTTTTGCTCATGCTGTGACCTCTTTCTCTTTCTTAGATATGAAATTAAGCAAATTTCTATGTCTAGGTCACATAACGAATGAACTAGTTAAATATCGTGGTCATAACACCAATTCTAACCAAGACCCCCTATCATGAAAAAACCCTTCCTTCCTCATTCAACGCTAGCGCTCAAAGATGATTCTAGATCACAAAATATAAATTACATTAAAATCTTATGTTTATACATAATACCCGTAATCATCCATAAATTCTTAAGTCACAGGGGAACCATGAAGTAAAATTTTGAACTTACCGGTGGTGTTTCGCATTTTCTCTGCCTCCCGGATTCCATTGTATGATCAATTGCCTGAATTTCACTTATGTGGACTCCCTTCCTTTTCCAGTCGGTACTCTTCTTCTCCGAAATTACATCTATTTCTCTCTTTCAGGTTACACTTTAGTGCGGCGTAAACGTGTTTATGACAATGAACAGATTAGCAAGATCTAAGTTAGTGTAAATTCAGTTTAAGTTAGTGAAAGGATGTCGATTATGATCAATGCCAGATATTTAGGAGTTTTGATTTCTGTTTATTTAAATCGAATATTTTATGTCTACCGTTATAAACGAAAAAGTCGCTAATTACTTAATTTACACATATTAAATGATATATTTTATTCTGTGTTTATAAGACCTGAGTTTTGAATTAAAATAGATTTGATCTTATTTTTGAATTTGAAACTTAAATTACAGGGTTCCCTGTAATTTCCACTTGTTTCATCTAACAGCCAGGTGTGTAAGTTGGTTAATCTGGGCCAAAGACTAGGTTTGAAGTTGGGCGAATTCCATTTGGCAGATCATGAGATATCGGCCGTATTTTGGAGTTAGACTTCATCTACTCCTTCTGGGCTGTGATTGGGATGCTTTGATTGGACCAATTACTCTCAGCAAAACGTGATGTCTGAAGGTTGAGAATTGGTTAATTTGTTTCCTCTAACAATTCATCAATTATTCAGAAGTAAGATTGATTTCAATTTGACACTAGCGAAGGATCCAGGATTAAGTAGCCAGTGGGGCTTGAATTTTTCCTTTTTAATTATTCAAAATAGAGTCCATTATTTAACAATTTTTCAAATATGCGTAGTTTAGCTTGTCATGGTTCTTCGAAACGATACCAAGAAATATCTAATCTTAACGATCAAGAAGCATTGTCCAAAAATACGAAAGGAGTGAGATGCACGAATTAAAGTTCTTAAACCCATTTCGTGCACCATTTTTTAACTCTCTATTGTGACATCATCTTTTAGGGATTTGCAAATTGTGATTAATGTTACGAAGTACATCGTGGGTACCAAAATAATATCAAGAATATTTCCTAACGTCCAAAAACCATAATCAGAATTGACCTGCTAACTGGGTGAAATGGATTGCTTAAAAATTATTATTTTTTTATAAGGTTTTTCGCTCGGATAAAAATTCCAAAAACTGCATCGTATTTATCATGAAAATAAATGTATGGTCAAGTCACTATGAGATTATGCGTACGATAACGGTGTTGGAATATTTTGTGTATAGTGACGCTAAAGAAATATAATAATATATATGAAATCAATGCCGACAAATGGACGGAGTAACGACAAGGAAACAAGAAGAAGAAAAGAGACAAAGTCGATGCAAGTGCTGAACACTTTGTCCTTAAGTCGAATTTGCCTCGCAACGGTGCCTATGGTTTATATATCAATTGACTCCCAAGATACAACGATTCCCACTTGTATTTGTAATTTTGTAGTACTCCAAAACACAAGCACAATAAACCAAAATGTGATTTTTGTACTCCAAAAATGAATATGAAAGAAAATCAAAAGTTATGCAACAAAATGTAAGAATTTTGATTAAAGATGAGAAGATAAAATGATATTGTTGTTGCATATCATTGGTGTAAGGAATGGGACATCCTAAGCGTCTTATTTATGTTAGAATTAAATCTTTATAGCCCAAGATCAATCATTTTAAATTACCAATAATAATAAACTGAAAATATACTTGAATCCATTGAATCTGATTAAACGAAGTCAAATTCTTTATTGTTCAACATGTTTTCCTCTCGCAATAAGCATAAAAAGGACGCGAACAGTTATAATTTGACTTGGGGACCATAACCACAATTGTTAACCCATCAATGGTCACCGTACCAACACATTCAATGAAATAGATCAAGTATGGATGTGTAGCATGGAAATTACATGCAATGTGATCATAAACATGTCTATTTCCAACTGGTTCAACTTTATTCCTTAGTAAGATCATGTTAAACCTTGACGCTAAACCGCAAACGAAATGATCAAATTCAGAGATTTGAAAATAAATCATATCTTTCATTCTGCAGAAAACAACAAAAGAATGTGTCTATCACTTAAAGAGCACCAAAGTACAAACTCCCACTAAAACAGTATTATGCCAAATAATACAACACCCATTTGAGCAGTATGCTCATGAACCACCTGGGTTGTAAACCCTTGGTGAGCAGATCTGCGATATGGAGCTTGTGTCCTTACGCTCTATAGACAACTGAGTACTCTAAATTCATTCTTCGACAATAAAGATTGATCTCCAAATGTCTTGATTTCCTTTAGGTGAGTAAATAATGTTTTGCTCTATGCAAATATTGCACAATCCTTTTAGATGCTTTTAAATGATTCATCCCAAGATTATTTAAATATCTTAATAATACCCCCACTATGATGCTATATCTTGATGCGTACATACTTGTGTGTATACAAGACTTCCTATAGCCAACGCATAAGAAGTCTCATGCATATTAGTCCTTTATCACTTTAAACTCAATCTCGGGACACTGAATGAGACTAAACTAGTCTCCTTTATCACTGAGTGTATCTTCTAATAAACAATATTTCATACCAGAAATAATACATTTACTCCCACTGAACTTATGGTATATAATCATCAATTGTATTTATCTTAAATCCAAACGAGATAATAATTTAATAAGATTTGTAGTACCATTGATGGGGAGCTTTTTGATACAATAGATGAATTTATTTAATTTGCAAACCATTTTCTTTGTATTACATAACATAAAAAATTTCTGGTTGCACCATACATATTATATCTCCAATGTCTCAATTGAGAAATATAATCTTTACATCCAAGTTACAAATTCCTTTATTGTCCTGAAAGAGTCTTTCTATACAACCGTAGAAAGTCTCTTTCTAATCGATATTTTTCCTTCTGATTAAAATCCTGACAACAAGACAAGCATTATATCTCTCAACATTGCCTTTTGAATCCTTCTTGGTCTTAAATATTTATTTGCAACCTTTGGAGTTCACGCCTCCAGGAAATTTGACGAGATCCCAAATGTCACCGTCTTTCGTGGATTTATCTCATCTTTTATTGCATCAACTCACTTTTGAGAATTAGAACTTTGTTTGGCTAAATAGAAGTTGATTGAATCATCTTCATTTACCTTATGTCAAACTCATGTTCTTAGAGAAAGATGATATAATCATCCGAAACCACACTTCTCATTTCTCTAATGGATCTTTTCAATGGAATTTTATTCTTGAGGTTGTTGAGCTTGTTAATCAAAAAAAATTCATTCATTCTGAATTGGGAAATATCAAACATTGTCTTGATAATCCGAATTTGCACATTGAATAGAGTATGATCATTGTCAATGGCAAAAAAAGCAAGAGAAAACAAATTCCCCTTTAAGGACAATGTCTCTAAACTTATCTTCCCCTCCAAGCTCAATATCCTCAAGGAATATAGCAAAAGGTCCTGGACGTCATCACCACTGTCAGATCTGACAACTTTAAATCTTCTTGCCAAGTTGATTTTCAACTTCAGCTTTGAAGGCCTTAATAACGTCCATAAGTTGTTACTTCTCATGAATCAAATATAGGTAGCCAAAGTTTGAATAATCGTCTGTGAACATAAACAAATACTATTGTCCATTCTAAGAAACCATAGAGAATGGTCAACAAATATTAGTATGAATTAGTCATAAGACACCAAAAATGTCACTGGCACCCAATTTTCTGATATTTGTCTATTTTCTTTTATGCACTTGACACGATGAACTCAGGAGTCTATCAAGTCAAAAGGCTCAAGAACTCCGTAGGGCACAAGCCTATCTCAATTCTTAGTTTAGAGATATATCCTTGCACTTGTGCCACAATGCAGCGGAATCTTTATTAGTTAATTTATGTTTTGTACCATGTTGACTGGTATGCAAAGTTTCATTATACTAGGCAAGTTTATCCAATAAATATAGGTTATCATTCAAAGATAAATGATTGGTCCAACAAGATTTGAATTACGAAAAGACTAACTTTATCGTTTCCAAATGAACAATAATAACAGAATTTGTTCAATATGAGAAACATAAATCAAATTTCATCTAAAAGACGGTACTTTATAAGTCTCTTCTAAAATCAAATAATGACCAGTCCTTAATAATAACCTAAAATTCCTTATAGCCTCAACTGTAACTGTCTTACCGTTTCCCTAACAGATGAATCTTTCAGCATCAATTGGACGTCAACTTCACAGGAAACCATGCATAGTCACACTCATGTGATTGGTAGTACCAGAATCCAGTCATCAAGTGTGTATAGGTACAAAAGTTTAATTAACTTCAACTCAATAAAAATGAGAAGCACGCTTTTCTTAACACCCAGTTTGAGGCATTTCTTATTTATTGTCCACCCTTATTGCAAAAGTAATAGGTAAATATCTTATCCTGTTATTTTGCAATTTTGTGGTACCTTAACTGCAGTTTCCTTTCCTCATTTTCCTTTTCTGATCTTGATGAGTTGTTAACAAGTAAATACTTTCAATCTTATCCCGCTTAAGTATTTTCTCTTCTTGCACACAGTGAGATACATTAAGAGTCCATTTATCTAGTTGGGTGTTGTAACTCACTTTAAACTCACTGTATTGTACATGAAGAGAAAGCAAAGCCAGATGCACGAACAAGACCAAAGACAGCTCTACCTTTCTTGCCTTTGATTTAAAAGTAAGATTAGACACTATAATTTTCTAAATTGAACATTACATGATCATAAGACTCTTGTGATTAGAACGGTCCTCACTTCTCCACGTTCCTTTCATGGAACTTATATTAGTGAGAACATGTGATCCTGTTCAAAGTGCAAGGTCAAGATCCATGTAACTGAGAACAATCGTAATGTCCTCTTCCAATTTTGAATTTCATGTCATTAAACATGAGAATGGAGTTAAATGACAGATATGCAGTAGCAAAATCAATAACTGGATCGAAATCAGAAAAAATTAAAATAATGGTGAGCACAATTACAAGCTACCTAACACAACATTGATATTTAGTCTTTGGACAGAAATATCAACTTGTAAGTGATACTCTTCATGCAGTAATCATATATAGACAATAAATCCATCAGACAATAGCCTTTCTTTGGACCGAACTTATTATCCACATGATATACATTATAATCATCTCATATTTATTACCACATGTGTGTTTGTCATTTGGCCAAATAGTGACCTTCCTTTTGGCCGATCAAAGTTTGCATAAATAACAAACACACCCAGGTGTGTTTGTCGTTTGGCCAAATAGTGACCTTCGTTTGGGCCGATCAAAATTTGCATAAATAAAAAAAACACGCATCTTCATATTTCAAAATTAAACAAATCTACACAACAAAGGTTACTTTGGGAACATGTCATTTCAATCGATTTATTTTGAAATATAAGACAATTTTCATATTTTATATGGCCAAGATACTCTTAACACAGTAATCAAATATCGATATTCAATCTGTCAGACAATAAACCTTTATTTCGATCTACCCATTGTCCACATGATTAACTTGATGATAATCATATATTTGTATTCCCTGTGTCTGTCATTTGGCCAAACAGTAACCTTCCTTTGGGTTGATCACTGTTTGCATAAATAGTATACACCATTCAATCTGTCAATCAATAAGTCTTTCTTTGAACCGACTCATTGTTCACATGATTAATACGATGATCATCGTATATTTATTACCGCATGTGTTTCTATCATTTGGCCAAACAGTAACCTTCCTTTGGGTCGATCATTGCTCGCATAAAATAACAGACACACTAGTCTTTATATTTCAAAATAAATAAATATACCCGACAAAGGTTACTTTGGCAACGTGTCGTTTCACTTAATTTATCTCGAAATACAAGACAATTGATGGATCTGAAGGATTTTAAGAGTAAAAAGATCGAGATCCTAAACTTTAATTGCCAGATTCTTAATTTCTGGAATTTAAGGGCCTGATATTTAATTCCAGAATTTTTAAAGGTCTGAATCTAATCACCGAAACTTTAAGGGCCTAAGGGTTAATAATTCAAGAATTTTAGGGATCTGAGACTTGAGGGTCTAAATTCTAAAACTTCAAAGCGTTAAGGATTTGTAATTGTAAAATCCAAAACTTTATGGATTAAATTCGAATAAATCAAAACTTTAGGGGTCAATTGTGAAGAAATCCTTAATTTGGGGGTTAATTGAAATTTTATAAAATTTTAGTGCCCAATTCAGAAGAAATCCTTATTTTTCAGGTGCTTAATTGCAATTCCACAAAACCTTAGTGGCCAATTTGGAAGAATTCTAAAATTTAGGTGCCAATTTAGAAAATTTTCAAACTTAAGGGGGTATTTTAGAAAATTTTCAAACTTTGGAGGCTGAATTATATAACTCTTAACTTTAAAGGCCCAACTTTAATAATTTAAAACTTCAAGATGAAACATGTTAAATTACCAAGAATAATAAACTGAAAACATATGTGGATCCATTGAATATGATTAAACGAATGTTAGATCTTCCACAACCAAATTCTTTATTGTTCAACATGTTTTCCTATCGCGATAGACACAAGAAGGACGCGAACATTTATAATTTTACTTGGGGACCATAACCAAAATTGTTGTCATTTTATAATTGCTAATTAGGTTGGGAAAAATACATATATAAGGTGTTTAGAATATACAATTTCAATTTTAACATATAATTTCAAGAATTTCAAAAATCAGGTATCTATTTAACTAAATTAAATAATTAGATTTTTTATTAATTATATAAATTCAGGTCACAATACAAGATAAATTCAGGTTACAAAATGTAAATTGCTTAAGTCACAAATAATTTTAGGGTCACAATTTATCAAAATAGTAGGTCACAATAACAGTTTTATCAAGTCACAAATAATTGCAAGGTCACAAGTTTTAAATTAATCAATCCCGATTTATTTCTAGGTCACAACTTATCAAATTATGAGGTCACTAATCTTTTAAGTTACAATTATCATATTATTAAGTCACAATTCACTGATTAATTATTAGGTCACAATATATCCGAAAACTTGCCCACGTAAATTCAGGTCACAATACAAGATAAATTCAGGTTACAAAATGTAAATTGCTTAAGTCACAAATAATTTTAGGGTCACAAATTATCAAAATAGTAGGTCACAATAACAGTTTTATCAAGTCACAAATAATTGCAAGGTCACAAGTTTTAAATTAATCAAATCCCGAGTTATTTCTAGGTCACAACTTATCAAATCATGAGGTCACCAATCTTTTAAGTCACAAATATCATATTATTAAGTCACAATTCACTGATTAATTATTAGGTCACAGTATATCCGAAAACTTGCCCACGTCACATTCTCACCACCATCAGCTCACAACCACCACCATCTCAACCACCGCTACCTCGCCGGAAACTACCGCCGCCGCCGGAAACCACCACTGCCTCCGCCACCGGAAATTTTGCCCGACACACTACAAAATTCTCCTCTCCGTCACGAGTCCAATGGCGCAAACCGTTCGTTGATTGGAGCTCCCTACCGGCGGGAATTTCAGTTTAAAGATCCGGTTTCCCTTTCTTATTTCCGTCGATTTCGCCGCCTCCGACCACCATTTTCTGCCCACACTTCAGGCGAACGTCCTCCTCCACACCGATGCAACCTGTGACGACCACCACCGCAATCTCAGACCACCACCACCACCAAAACACCATATTCACCCACAGTCACCACCAATATGAAAAAAATACTCCAAAATCTGGTTAAAAATATAGGAGCCGTGAAGACCGATGTGCGGAAGTGGTGGTGGTGGATCAAACAGATCGAACACTCTTGTTTGAAGATGATAACAACCATCACTAACCACCACTAACAGGAGCGCCACTGATAAGCAAATCTACTGGTTTGAAGCGCATCCTTGCGATGGTGAGCGCCACTGACGAGCGGCACCGCCGTCGATAATGCTGCAGTGACATCTAAGGGCCGCTGCGAGGAAGATGATGAATATCATCGCCGCAGCGGCGCATCTCATCGTCGCTACTGCAACCATGGAGTCGTTGCTTGCATTGACCGTGTGCGAAAGTATTGCTGTCTCCTGTGTGTGTTTCCTTCGTTGAAAAGAGGTGCTTGGCGGGATGGTGACTATGGCGAGGTTGAAGGGAGGGAGAGAAGATGGGGCGGACGAGTTAGGGTCTGAGATTGCGGTGGTGGTGTGCTTGTGGTTTGAGAGAGAAGAAGATGTAGAAGACAGAAAGAGGGGGCGGAAGTTTAGGGTTTGGACTTGTTGTTTGAGTGATTAGTTTAAATAAAAAATTATGTTATTATTATTATTATTAAAATTTTAATTACCACCTGAGAATTGAAATTATACAAGTTTGGCCACATTTTTGAATTTGGTTTTTAAAATACATGTGTAGGTGTAATTTCCACAATTAGGTTTCCATCAACCATAATTAAACTATTGGGTATCTACACATTGTAAAGCCCATACCAATAGATATTTCTAGGGCCCAAATATTTAGATCACTTAATTGACCCTAATAATTTTGATAGCCCAATATATTTGTAGTTAATTATGTAGTCCACAAAAAAGATTAATTCCAACAATTTATAGATGATGCAGGATTGTGGACGAAGTGGTGTGAAGTCAAACCATGCATCACTTCGAAAAGACACAACTTTTCAGACTACCCCCACGATTGCATGGTTATAAGCCCTGCGATCGCATGGGTTTATGCGAAAACAGAAAATAATATTTTTCACGTGCGATCGAATTGTTAAAATTTAGACCAACTTTTTTCCTTCTTTGTAATTTCTCATTCATCCGATATTGATTTCGAGATTCCAAATATATCCTTCAATGCATGTAGAGAAATCTAAATTCTCTTTCGGAAGCATTGCCCCCGAGCCCCCACAAGAGGCGCTGCCCCCTCGACTCTCGCGACCAGACCCAGCAGGTTGATCCTCGTTTTTGTGCCCAAAGCTTTAAAAGTGGCAAACTAATTTGCCTGAAGGGATTGGGTAGCGTTTGAATATTATGCCGAAATCGACACAAAATCACTTTAGTCTGTTTTCAATACTTAACCAATTTCTCGATTTATTAAATCAATATCCAACAAACGGTAAATTAATTACTCGATTATAGTTTATTAGGTAACGAGGGAAATAAAATTAGCAAACTTTCAAGAAGCAAAGCAGGAGATTAGTAACCCAACAAAAATCAGACTTGGAAAATATAGTGTTTTGCAAGGGAACCTCTTCTAAAGGCCCTCTGTAATTCCTCTTATTATTATTATTATTATTATTATTATTATTATTATTATTATTATTATTATTATTATTATTTTGAGTAAAATCTAAACACCCATAAATATGAAGCTGTTTTCCGAACTAGGAATCTACAAAAGGGAATTTTTTTTTTTTTTTTTTCTGGGGGCTGATAATATGCCCAATACTCAATGTCAATAGTTAAGTTATGCTCTATATGAAGCTGTTTTCCGAACTAGGAATCTACAAAAGGATTTTTTCCCCCTCTTTCTGGGGCTGATAATATGCCCAATACTCTATGTCAATAGTTATGCTCTATTCAACTGACTATTGAGAATTTATAAATGTTTTTTTTTTTTTTTGGTTAAAAAATGATTTTGAAAAATATATATAATAAAAATGTAGTTTGAAAAATTTTATTGTTCATAAATTGATTTGTAAATGGATAATAATTACGTTACGGAATGGGTGCTTAATCAACCACTGCACACACTCAACCCCAGCAATCTTTTTAGGGATAATTACATCCGAGGTTCTAAGCATTTCAAATATTCGAAGGTTTTAGCCTGACATTTTTTGTTGAAACCTTTACCCCAAATATTTCTACTTCTTGCGGCAGAGGCCCAAATGGATGGAATCCGTCCTTTGAATCATTAGCTGAACAATAAAAATTAAAAAAAAATAAAAAAAATAAACCAATTAATGAAAGTTAAAACAATATTTAGCATAAAATTAAACTAGTTAAAATACTAAATAAAAAAGAAAAAGGGGGGAAAAAAGGCATCATCATCTTCCTCCCCGTCCAAAAACCAATCCCCTACCACCAAAATCAAAATTTGCGCCACCCATGACCCATCCACTGCCCACCACCGAAATCATCACCAAACTTAGGGGTAGACAAAAAAATCGAAACCAAGAGAACCGAACCAAAACCGAAAAAAAAAAAAAAAAAACCGAAAACGGTAGGTTCTTTAGGAAAAACATGAGAAACGAAATCGAAAAATAGAGAACCGAAAACCAATCGGTTCATATTTGAAAATCGAAAATCAAACCGAGAAATGAATATTCTTAATTTAAATTAAGGACACATGACATTTTGACACTTTACGTATTGCTTTACATGATAATTGTTGAATTATTCATATTATGTTGCATCTTACATTAAATTTTGTACACTAATTTTAGAAGATTTAATGTTTGTTTTCTTACTCGCACTGATTTAATACATCTTTTTGGTGCAATATATACAAATTAAGGCAATAGTTGTTGTATTGATATGTACTGAACTAATTTCAAGAAGGATGTGTGGTTTGACATGTGACTTTTATAGAGGTGCATTAGTAAGTTGTAGTTTGACATTAAAGTCTGAGATAGGAGTTTATTAGAAATTATTTTTATTTTTGAAGTATATGTAGGTTCAAATGAGCTAAATGATTTTAGTTCGGATGATACAAGCATTCCAGAATATAAGTAGTACATAAAACAACAAAAGATGAAAATCCTACTTTTCTAGTTGTTTGTGGGGATATATAAAATATTATAACTATCCTTAGTGTTTTTAGAACCCGAATATATTCAATTTGAATATTTTACTGCATAGATGATTTTGTTTGGAAAAGTTTGACTCAACACTTATTTGTTTTTTGCACATATTTTCATATTTGCTCAAACTTGAATTTTTTAACAAAAGAACTGAACAAAGAACCGAAAAATAATTGAAATCATTCGATTCTTGAGTTTTGAGAACCGAAATCGGAATCGAACCGAAATTTTCGGTTCGGTTCCAATTCCTTCGGTAACCGAACCGAAAATCAAAAAACCCCGCACTAGCCAAACATACAGCTACCACCACCATCTCTGCTACCATTTCCCCCCAACCATTCATCCCTTTTGTAAAAAATAAAGAAAGGAAGAAGATATGGAGAAGGTGGAGACGGAGAGGAGGAAGCCATGGGAACTTTAGAGGAGGATCGACTTACTCTGATACCATGTAAAGCAATAAAGAAACGGAATAAATCTGTATATTCTGTCATGTGTTCTACATGACAGAGTTCAAATAAATAATATAAGCAATGATTCTATATATGGGAAAATAATATGTCAATGGTGACTTTACATAGCACATAAATTGTGTCTAATTCCTAAAATAATGCTGAATATAATATGGTATAATTGGTGCCAAATGTCAATACCTTTTCATCATCTCCTCCTATCAAATCGAACCAAAATGGAACCCAAATAAAAAATTAGTGTCACTACAATAGTCATCATCCACCTTAGCGCCCTGCTGAAACCTCGCCACCCACTCCAATGTCCGCCCCAACCTCTGCCACATCAAAATGTAGATTCTGCAAGAAATCCAAAAAATGGCATAAAACCCATCAAATCCTCCAATAATCTTGAAACTAGTGTCCCTACAAGCTTAGTTTTGATAGGTTTTGGTGTTTATGAATCTTCCCGAAATTGAGATTTTAGAATTCATTATGTAGACACTATATGGGATCAAGAGTGAAGAGTTGATTTCATCTAAAAACTATAGCAATGTTGTGATAATCAAAGAATTGACAGGTTCTTGGAACTTGGCGTAGGATGGGGGAAACGATGTCTTCATGTCATTGATGAAGGATGGGGGGATGGAGTGAATGCCAAGATCTCAGAGGTTGAGGTGGACGTTGTTCATTGCGGGGATGAGAGTGGTGCTAGGGTCGAAAGCAGTATCAGAGGCGACGACGGCGATGACGACATTGATGCCCGACGAAGATAAGTGAAATGTGGATATACATGGGTGGTATGGGATGATTCATATTTTATATTTTTCATTACTTTATCCTTTTATTTTTATTTTAACTAGTGAATCATCCCGTGCGATGCATGGGAAGAAACGTCTAAATAAAAATAATCTTATTCGAAATTAAATGAATCCTTAAAAAAAAAAAATAATATTTACAAATAAGATATAAGTTCATCATTTATTAGTTTCTTGTATAAACATCAACATTTTAGGGGGAAGTCATACATGCGAAAATGATTGTACCTGACTCTTATTGATAGTCATGGCATATGACACAATCAATGAAAATTGTTTTTTTTTTTTTTCGAAATCTAATAAGTATCCTAAAATTCGAATGGCTCAACGATATCCTTGGAATAAAGAACTTGTATCCTGCATTAATGTCAGATAGAATTTGACCTTATAGAATATGATCGTCAAGTTTTGTAACGATTATTCACTATCTCCTCGAACCAAAAATTCGCCTTACAAAATGAACATTTAAATGTAGGATCTCCAGTATTCATGTACTCTGAACATTCAAACAATAGATGAAAAAATTAATAATAGAGATCATGCATATAAAAGATAAAATTCAGTATTTTGACCATTGACAATGAAAAACAACATGTATAATAATAATAATAATAATAATAATAATAATAATAATAATAATAATAATAATAATAATAATAATAATAATAATAAATTGCGAGGTTGACAAAGATATTGCATCAAATTTATAATATTTTAGGTTTTCAATATTTATACAACGTAATTATTTTCTGATTGAAATTATAATTTAGTATTGATCATCTCAATTTTTAGTTAAGTAAATTGGGAGACAATTTATATATTATTATGAAAAAATATCATAAAATTTGAATTAAAATATAGCAAAGAATATCTTGGAATGGTTATTTACTTTTTGAAATTTTAAAATTAACTGTCATGAGAAAAATCATTAATAACTATATCATTTCAAACAATATAGATAAATTTGTTAACCGTTAATGTTAAAAATGTGATATGAGACTTTTTGGAATAAAAAATTAATTAAGAATTAAATTTAATTGTCATTGAAATAATTTTGATAAATAATGCAATATAGGAAAGAACTTTAGTATGTTTATGTAATAAATAACTTAAAAATAGGATTTAGTTATAAAAATTTCAATACAACGTGATTTATAAAAATACGAATGTGTATAAATTTTAACTATAATTTAATAGAGAATTTGACATTGGATCTGTATGACTGAACCAAATATTTATCCATAAAATTAAGACCAATAAAATATCACAATTATTATAAGAAATTGATTACGTATTAAATGTAATTATCTATAAAAATATTTAATAATACGCTATAAAAAAGAGCTTCAATTTTTAGATGTACTAAATAACTAAAAATAAGATTATTTATAAAAAAAACTATACGTATGATGTGATTTATAATTTAGTACTCCCTTCGTCCGATAAAGATAGTCCGCTACTCATTTTCACACAGATTAAGGACAAAAATGAATATAAAATATTAATTTCATTCTTAAAAAATAAAGTAGACTATCTTTTTGAGACGGACAAAAAAGAAATAGTGGACTATTTTTGTATGACGGATAGAGTATTATCTAGTAATAAAATTTCGACATAATTTTTAACTGAAAATTTTACTTTGGATTTGTATAACTGAACACAAATATTTTATTTGTAATATTGAAAACGTTAGAAGAACACATTTTTTTCATGAAAAGAGAGATTTTGACACAAAAAAGTCAAATATAAATAAGTAAAACCAAACAAATTATCGTTCTTATATCATAAAAAATAAAAAACAACTTCTCGATAAAAGCAAATTTAAAAAAAAAAATAATTCTAGTTTCTTGTTTTTATTATTTTTTATACAATGTGATATACAATTTCATCAAATATATATACTGATCCATGAATAATATGTTTTTTCTTCACTCAACGGCTGAAACCATTAACGTATCTATCCAACCCAAAGCTATTTTAAATAGTCCAACATTAATTAACACATTGCAACCCCAACAGAGAAATTTAGAACATAATATAAATAAATTATTAACAAATCCTCTTATTAGTCCAAAATAATTTTGCATTCTATATTGTTTTCGAAATTCTCTCTACAATATTATTGTTTTAATATTTTTTTCTTTTTTGTCAGAAGCCCAAATCTATGTTCAACGACTCAAAATATCACAGGTCTTGAAGAAAAGAGTAGTGTCAATCATTTTTACTTTTTCAAAAAATAATTTATGATTTTTTTTATTTTCAACTGGTTTGTAATATTAATAACTAATAAGCATTACCACCGCACCATAAATTTTGAATCGTAAAACGTGATAATTAGAAGGTGGAGTGGAGGGGTCATATTAAACAGTACACATTTTTTCAAAGAAATAACCCTTTAATTGAATCTTTTATTATTGTGTATATATTTATAATAATTATATATAACAGAAATGAAAGAGGTTGTATATCGAGAAATTGAAAAAAAAAGATATAGAAAACAAAAATGAATAAACAGATTTTGAAAAACGGGAAAAAAATGAAACAAATTCTGAAAAAGCGAAAAAGAGAAAAAAAAAAACTGGCTTTCTAGTGTAATTAGGATGCGCGAAATAGAAGTCATATAAACACAATAAATATTGAAGAATTTAAATAGATGTCAGCGATTCTGAAAATAATAAATAAATATTGAAGGCCCAACTATTTTTGAAGTGAGTTTTGAAGTTGATTATTAGATGAGATATATGAGTAGTGTGAACATAATAAATATTGAAGTCTCCAAAAATCGAAAAAATTAATAAATAAATTTTCACATAGCACAAGAGTTTTGGAGGGAAACAGTGAAGTTGACTGGGGTTGACTCCGCTACTTTTATATATTATATAGATTGTTTAATTAGGTAAATGAAAAGTTACTATTTTGTCCTTTTAAAATATTAGAAATGTGGTCAAGTTTTATTTTATTAGTCAACTAACAGTTCAATGGACAGATTCCATCCATTTAGGCCTTTAGCGCAAGAGGTAGAAAGGTTTCTTGAGACGTCTGCAACAAAACAAAAGTTAGGGTAAAACCTACAAATATTTAAAAGATATGGGGCCTCGGATGCAATTATCCAATATTTAATCACATTTATCCGTTATATAATTTTAATGCAAAATTATGTCCAATACTATATATGAAATGTGATACATTTATGTATATATTCATGCTTGAGCCCCATTGATATGGGCAATATTCAGAGTAATTGCTTTTGTTGTTCTCCTAATTATAGGATATTTTCTACTATTTCTACTACTACTTTTTCATGTAAGCGTTTCCGTATATAATCTATATATTATAGAAATATAAGAGTGAAAAATCTCATTTGAGTTGGCACATGCAGGGTGAGAGTTCGAATTCTACCTTTGGTATGGATAAAACTTCTTGCAAGCGCAGTTATAAAGCAAGTTCTCTACCATGCTCTACTGAGGCACATTCCGCAATTTACATCTTCTACAAATCTCCATGATAGAAGCTGTAGGGGCTCCTGATTGGAGTTCAACCTTTTTTATATATTGTAAAAATTACAGTGAAAGAAAATATCATAAAGTTATTCCAAAATTGTTTTCTTTGACTTAGTATAAGAGCTTTCTTCAATCTCTTTATTAGGATGAATTACAAATTTTGGTCCTACGTTTACAATTGTTGTTTCTATTCACATTATTAGGATGAATTACAAATTTTGGTCCTATGTTTACAATTGTTGTTTCTATTCACATTATTACGTAGTGAATCTCATTTTATTGTTGGGAATCGAATATAATTCTCTTTAATTTTCTTGCATGATCTTTTTGTTGTTCAAAGAAGAATAGCAGATAAAGAAAATATAAAGATATGACGCAAAATTTGCAAACCAATCAAAAAAGCTTTTCACTATATGAAAAATTGTTACAATCATATAGAATTTTATTCTTCAAAACCCCCAAGTATTGTAAGAAAAATATCCAAACTTTATTACATCTAACAATTTCTATTTCTTTGTACAACCCATAAAGAAAATAGGAAAAACCAAGATGTTAGACTAAAATTTTTCCTTACAAAACATTCTAGTCGTATGCTATGAAATAATTTTTCTAACACATGGAACAAGTATTCAGTCAAAATTAGAATTTGTTTGAGACAATTATCCCAACAATCGCTGTCTTGTTGAAAACAAGTCAAAACTTCTATCATCTCTTTTGTTCACAATATTTGATAAAAAATGGTAAACCTTGACACGCTTTAACGATCCTAATTCAAACTAGAGATTTGACATACCCCATCATACAAGTATAATCACTTAGAATTAGCCACAAATTCTAAGAATTTCATCGGCTCATGTCGAAACAAATTTTCTAAAAATTCTGGTGCAACCTTCATTTTTGGCTTTTCTTGGAAACTCATCAGTCATCGACATTAATTCCACTATACACCTTACATCAATGTCAAACCAATGCCCATGTTCATACATATGGACCCGTTAATAAGAGCACATCCTCTATCATAACAACTAGCAACATGCTTGAGGATGTAAACATCTTGCTCAAAGTGCACCTTCACTTCCCTCCACTAAGAGAGATACATACATTATCCAACTTCGAGCAGTTAACAGAGCCCGCACCACCTTTTGAACAATTTCTTCTCAAGTGACCAGGTTGTTCAGAGTTCGAATAAGTTACTTTCTTCCTCATGGTGTTACCTTTTTCACTTTTCAGTAACTAGCAATAAGTTTGCAGATGAAATATCACTTCCGCCTAATCCTCTTTCTTCAGAAATCGGTTTACTTGTAACTTTTGCAAAATTCACAGTTTCCTTCTCATACATCAAAATAGCACGAAGAAAGAATCGTAAATGCAAAGAAGAGGCATAATTCCCCCTAAACAACAAGATTAAGGAACGTATTTATCCTATTCATAAAAAATTCCTAGTCCTAGTTTCGGTTTTTCGAGATGTATCAAAACCTTTTTGAGCTCCTTTATTTTTATTTTTTTTAATTACTACTACATTTTTTTAGGATCATATTGTTGTTACCTTTGAAAAGATGGGTAGGCAAATAAGTAAAACAATCCAATTTCTTTCTTTTTCGGTAATGTAACGAATAACGACCTAAACACAGGAATCAATGAGATATTTCTTTGATTGAAAGAGTGTGATTCCTATCATACATTAATCCATTGGACCACTTATAGTTTTACACGGAATCCCTAATTCAAATTAAATGTACAATGATCTATAAGATTTTCTTTTTCTTAAAGTTGGAAAAAAAAAAGGATTATTCAAGAATTGAACTCAATTTGCTTTCCAATTAAATGAAATGGAAAAAAGAAATGGTAGATCTTGTTCAAAAAGATGTTAAGAGGGGTTTAGCGTTTAGGTTTGATGTGCTCAAAAGACGATGAAAGGGATCATATGAGCCTTAAATCTCTATCTTCATCATTAATTTTAACTTCAATAGTCGCCAGTTTCGAAAAAATCGCATTGAGAACATTCTGGTTGTTTGAGATATTAGTACATACATTCATTCTCAAAGAATGAAATTGCTCTTTCAAATACAATCGATTTGAAAGACTATTCATCTAATATAATTTTTCCAGTTTTTCTAATAGATTCTTATCAGCGGATATTTCATGAATATTTGCAAGAACATTCTTGGCTAAACAAAGATGTATCGTGCTTGCAACCTTCAAATTCAAATCTTCACAATCATCACCACTCTTATTTGATTTAACATTTTTGTAAGAACTCTGGAACGGTTTTCCTTTCAAAGCTTTTTGTAGTCAGCCTTAATCAGTATATCTTTGACTTGTACTTACTAGAATCCAAAATTAATTCTCCCATCAAATTTCTTCACGTCGTATTTGGCAGACATATTTTATTTTTGCTCCAACTCTTCAAACCACCTGAGCTCTAATACCACTTGTTCAGAATCGAATAAATTTTCCTTTAATTTACCCATATAATATTTTTGTTATTCAAAGAATAATAACAAACAAAAAAATATATAAAGATATGAATCAAAATTTATGGACTGACAAGTTTTTTTACTATAAGAAAATCATTACAATCATTTAGAATTTCACTCACCAAAACCCTCAAGTATTGTAGGAAAAATATCCAAATTTTATCACTTTTAACAATTTCTACTTTTTTGTACAACCTACAAAGAAAACAAGAAAAATCAAGATGTTAGACTACACTCACTTTTTAGCTTCACGTATGGATGCCTCTCACGACAGACATAGCTCACACTTTTCTCTAAAAAAACCATGGCCAATAATAACATGTTATGCCCTAATGGGCCTGTTAATCAATACCAATGCCCAATTAATTCTAGTTCCTTTTATTACACTATTTCTTAACAAGTTCCTGGATAATAAGTCTAAAGGTTTTCTTATATCTTCCCTGTCGTCTTTCTTTCTCAATTACACAGCTCCAACTATTTCCTCAAACCTGGCGCAATTCACTTAGGAAAAATAATAAGGTGTTTAAATATACATATTCAAAAAATGAGACTAAACATGTATAATTTCAAAAATCAGGTTGTAATTAGGTTCAATTAATTAAATTAATTAATTAAAAATATATTATTAATTATATATCTTAAAGTCACAACACTATATAATTTCAAGTCACAAAATACAAATCTCTTATGTCACAAATGATTTTAAGGTCACAAATTATCAAAATATTAGGTCACAAACCGAACTGATTTTTAGGTCACAATGCATATAATTTGAGGTTGATGATTATCAAATCAAAAAATGTCAAAAAATGTCAAATTAGTCGAATCTAATTTATTTCTACTTCACAATTTATCAAATTATTAAATCACGAGATTTTATATCATATTTATCAAATTATGAGGTCACAATTATTTGATTTCATCGTTACAACTTATCAAATATTTGGTCACAATTTTTTAAGTAGCATTTATCGAATTATGAGGTCAAAATTATCCTCTACCGATGTCATCGTCTCACCAACACCAACATCAACACCACCACAATCACAGTGCCCCCTGAATATCAGGGCTCCCTCCATCACCAACTCCTTCACCCAGAAATCAACAAATTCAACCAATTAAACAACAATAACACAAACTAAATGTCGTCAAAGTAGCTGTTGCAGTGTCATTGTCCCCACTACTTCACACCACCTACCAACTTGAGAACAAGCAAGATCAAAAACACCAGAAGCAACAGTTGTAGCATCACTATCGCCGCTAAATCAAAACACCTACCAAATTTGTAGAGGTTGTAGCGTCACCATCGATGCCCAACACCACCTACCAAATTTAAAAGAAGCCATATCGAAAACAGAAGTAGCAGCGCTGCTGCATGATCAAAGCAATGGCGTCACCGCAAGATTGAAAACACTGTTGTAAGAACAAAGCAGCGGCGTCGCTGATTGATGGAAGCAAATGCGCGCGATGCTGCAATGGCATTGCTTACCTTGAAATAGTCGCTACCAACAAATGATTGAGAGAGAATGAATCGTGGCCCATGCTGGGAGGGGCAGAATGGTGGGTTTGTTCAACTGATGATTGGGAGAGAATATATATATATATATATATATATATATATATATATATATATATATATATATATATACACACACACACACAATTCTCTCTCTCTCTCTCTCTCTCTCGATAACACATTCTTCTCCAAAATTCACCCCTCTTCGCTACCTGCATCGTTGGTAAGAAGAAATCTTGTAAGTGTTGAATTTTTTTCCTCCTACCGTGCAGAGACGAAGGGTAAATTCGAAGACCCAACTCCATTTTGTATATTTTTTTTTCAGATTTCAAATTCTCTTACGGATTTTGCACATGTCGAACACTTATAGCTTGAAATCCCCTATTTAAGTAAGCTTGAAACCCCCTATTTAAGTATATTTTTTTCTGATTTTTTAACATTATTTTTAAAATATACGATTTACAATTTCGTTCATGTTACTGGCGATTCATTTAAGAGGAATTTGTTTGAGATTTTGGAAATTTAGGGCTAATCATGTGTGTTGCATTCACATTTATGTTGCTTTCGTGAATTTGGGAATTATGGGAATTTGCTCATTATGCCTAAACCTCTTACAATCTTACTGAATTCGATTATTTGCAAATTTGGAAGTTTCGTGATTACGCTATTGCTATTTCTAATACTGTGAATTTTGAAATTTTGGGCATTAAGATGGCTCTTGCATTGTCAGTCTTGGATTTTTTTTGATGAAACCATGCCCATTACAGTGTTACTGATGTCTGTTTTGAGGCTGATTGTGTACCTACTTGCAGATCCAACAATTAATTTGGTTTATGATGAGAGGGCTGTGAGGAGGTGGGTTCTGGTATAGATGGGCTATGATGATCAATAACTTACTAATTATTTTGACTGATAGAAATGAAATACGTCAATTCATGAATTGCATTCATATCTTAGCTTAGAAACGTGGAAGGTATTGTGCTAGTTGTTATACAACCATGGTTACTAATGCAACCATTGACTTGCAACCATGGCGATGCCATCGAGTCTTTGGTGTGCCTTATTGTCTGAGCCCTGATTAGATTGTCCTTTATTCGTTATGTTGTGTCTCACTTGTCTTCCTGTATGTGGTAGCTTTTAGTTGATCAACCACAATTTTGATATCAGCTGTTAATCACGCTTTCTCAACGCCTGAAGGTAGTTTGCTTTCCTTCTAGTTTCTCACTTGATTCATTTGTGCTCAACCATCTTATTTGCTGTGTAATTTTATGAAATTGGTTTTTGATTGCTAATTTCTATGAAGGTGCATTCTGCACAAGCTTCCGGCTGACAACTTATCACGGGAAATTGCATGATTACAAGAAGACATGAGGGGGTGCCATCTATGTTGTGCGATATTGTAGTAACTTTTTTTTGGGGGAAATATGTAGTCTTGTAATGTACTTACTGGTTCATTTTTGGCTAATTTATAATCGATTGATGTTTGGTTAATTTGTACACAACCAATGTATATATCGAATTTCTTTTCAGTTTTTTCTGTTTGCACTCACTTAACAAATGTATCAAGGCAATAAATAGAATAAAACATAACAGGTCAGGGCTAAAGCAATTCAACTCATAATCAAACATGACAAATTAGTTCACCATTAGACACGTAAACATATGTGGAACTACGGGAGCTCATCAAAGGTTTCAGATCGGGCATTATAAGTGTTGCTTTCGATGCTTGTGAACCCGTCCTCTTGTGTCCCACCAAACAGAAGATGTGGACGGTATGGCTTGTCAACCAGATGAGACCTGCGAAAATAATAACTATTAAACTACACAATTAACAATAAAATTATACTTTACGTAAAAATACTCGTTTGATTATTACTTAGCGCACCTAGTTTGCAATGTTGGGCATGTGCGCTTGTCATGGCCACTTCTACCACGTGCGACAAATCCTCATCCCATGGGCTATGTCCTTCTCTTTTGTAGACTTCAGATGCTTCCCACAACCCTTTGTTGGCATAGGAGTCGGGTCACAAAGAACTGGTGTGTGTTCATGACTGCTACTCTTGTTCCTACTCACTCCTACATCTTCCCCGTTATCTACGGATTAAACACGAACTTTTAAACTCCAAAATTCACTCACCAGGAAGTTGGTGCATGCTTCAGTCAATGACCCTTCGTCCACTAGATCTGAAGCCATGTAAGCAAGTATCGCATGGCGTGATATCAACAACTGTCCTTGTGATAAGCGCCCACCATCTTTGAAAACATGCACAGACTTAGCAACCTTCATCCAACGTCGGACAATGTACATGTCAGGCAGCAAAAACACTTGTTTTTTCTTCATCAATGCTAGCATGTGGCTACATGGCTAACCTTCAAACTCAAACAATCTACAACTACACGAAATTAATTCTGTAGCAATGTGGTATGTTACCTCCCGGTGCCTCTCAAATGACAGTCCATCTTCCACCCTATGGACGTTGTATACTTTCTCCAACTCTGAACTGGATTTCCCAGCTATGTAGTAACGAAAACTTTGCTCCAAATCCGTCTGGAACAACAAGAATATAGCCTTCTTGTAAATACTTGTCATTTGTCTCTCCATCATAGAGGGTGTAACTACCCGTGGTACCTCACTCAAATCAATTTAATTCATAGCCAACTCCTGATGCCTTTTTATTGGCCAATGCCCTAGAAAACCTTGTTATGAAATCCATCAACATGTTTCTCTTGTTCACATAACGTTTAAAAAAGGCATGGGTACTCTCAACTCTTTGACTACTAGACATCCCAGTGGCGAAAACATGTCGAACATAAGAAGACAACCATTTAGACCGAATCTCAAACATTGACCGCAGCCGAGTCGTTAGTCCCCAGAGCAGTTGTATCCATTACATGTTCCCAGTGAACCTCAAACTCATCGGGTGTTTCAGAATCTCTAATGATATTCACCAACCTATGGTATTGATCCCGATACAACACAATGTTTAACTTCTCTGAGAACTTGTTCAGTATGTGCCAAATACAAAAATGATGAACTGTGGTTGGAAATATTTGGGCCACGGAATGAGATATTGCGGCGTCCTGATCAGTGATAATCAGACCGGGCGGGGATTGACCTATCATAAAAGATAAAAAGTTAGAGAACAACCATATGAATAAATCAATCTTCTCCTCACTAAGCAATCCACATCCGAAGACCACTGTTTGGTGATGGTGATTGACTCCCATGAAAGATGCCAATATCATAGAGTACTTGTTAGTGTTGTAAGTGGTGCCAAATACAATTACATCTCCAAAGTAAACATATGAGTTCCTTGACTGAAAGTCTGCCCAGAAACATCTACATAGGACTCCATCTTCATCTGTCTCATACACATAGAAAAAATTAGGACTCCTCTCCTTCTCCATCTCGAAATGCTCGATCAACGTCTCCGCATCATGGCCCAACAGTTCTTTGTGTAGATCCCTTTGGTAATTTCGGATATCTTTCTCTCCACAACCCATCGAAGATAGATCCCAGCATCAATCTCCATTAGTCGTACTTGCTGACAAGTAGATATGTTGGCTTCTATAAATTGTTGTGTAAGAGCTTTTTTCGTTGCAGACACTTTACGATGTGACCGTAGCAAATGAACTTTGCTTGGCATTGTTAAAAGGTGATTATGCTACTTGATGAAGTGATTAACAGCCCACGTGTTCTGATCTTGCTGTTTCACAACTGACATTCTAGCATTGCATTCGCACCTTGATTCACCATGATTTCTTAATAAAGGAATTTTCATTTTTTCTCGATAACTCTCGTCCGTCTTCCCCTCTCTCAAACAAATAAACAACTTACACACCAACTCTTTTGTTTCCTTATTCTTCCTACAATTGTGTATGCGAATGCTAAACCCTTCTTCCCGCGAACACTGCTTATAGAAATTGTACGCATTATCATGACAATCGAACACCTGTTCCGGTTCTGGTATTACCCCAACAGTAACTTTGGGTACATATGCATTATCATGACAGAATTTATTACTACACTCGATAAAAAAACAAAAATGACATTATCAAAATAAAATTATATTACTTTATTTTTTCAAGTTCTAACAAGTAAATACGAAAAATATAAATACCACATAAATTTCAACAGTACCCCCAAAAAATTTCTTACTTGATGTGTTAATTGTGCATAACATTCAACACGTAAATGGAAAAAAAAAAAAAATTACCACAACAATTATAATGATACAACCAAATAAATAAATAAATAAATAAAAAACGAAAAGATGAACACTCACAGAAAATATTTTCCTATCAACAATGCAAGAAGCGCATATGTAAGTTTTGGAGAAGAACGTGTAGTCGAGGGAGATATACAACTTCAGAGAGAAGTGATAGGGGAAAGCAAAATGAATGATAAAATTAATATGGGGTGATTGGTAAGGTTAAAAATAAAGACAAATCATTTGGGGTAGGTGGTTAATTAAAGTCCCAATGTTTTCGGGGGGAAGGAAAGTATCTGGTTATTTGAGGATTTGGGGCCTTTTTAAAAAAGGCCCCCAAAACGGGTACAACTCCACTACCCGTGAAGGCAAAATTGTGTGTGTGTGTGTGTGTGTAGAGAGAGAGAGAGAGAGAGAGAGAGAGAGAGAGAGAGAGAGAGATTATTAGCGTTTGAAGTGGTGTGTTGTGGTGTGAAATTGGGATAAGATTGGGTAATTACTTTAATTCTAGAATATTATTATTTAAATTTTTTGATTAATTAAAATCTTAATTAAAACCTGAATTTTGAAGCTATATAGATTAAGTGTTATATTTGAATTTGAAACTTAAAAAATACGTTTGCCTCTAAATTACATATTCCCTTGAGTGTTAATTGCTCAAGGTACTCGCATTATATATCAAAACTGAATTTTACTCCTCAACAAAGAAAAAATGAAAAATACGTGAAGATCTTCTTCCCCGACTACCTTACTTCTCGGTTCATCCCCAGCTGCCCCGACTACCTACCAATGAGAACCACCAACTCATCGTCACCACCTACATCAACCACCACAAAACCAACTCCACCACCCGAACCGAACCACCTAGTATGCCACCGGTTTAAACTTCATCACCTCTGCAAACCGTACATCCAAACCGCACAGCACCACACAAACACCAATATCGAAACTCAATGCCACAACCTCCCAAAATCAAAGAATCTACAGACATCTACATAGGACTCCATCTTCATCTGTCTCATACACATAGAAAAAATTAGGACTCCTCTCCTTCTCCATCTCGAAATGCTCGATCAACGTCTTCGCATCATGGCCCAACAGTTCTTTGTGTAGATCCCTTTGGTAATTTCGGATATCTTTCTCTCCACAAACCCATCGAAGATAGACCCCAGCATCAATCTCCATTAGTCGTACTTGCTGAAAAGTAGATATGTTGGCTTCTATAAATTGTTGTGTAAGAGCTTTTTTCGCTGCAGACACTTTACGATGTGACCGTAGCAAATGAACTTTGCTTGGCGTTGTTAAAAGGTGATTATGCTACTCGATGAAGTGACTAACAGCCCACGTGTTTCTGATCTTGCTGTTTCACAACTGACATTCTAGCATTGCATTCGCACCTTGATTCACCATGATTTTCTTAATAAAGGAATTTTCATTTTTTTTCTCGATAAACTCTCGTCCGTCTTCCCCTCTCTCAAACAAATAAACAACTTCCACACCAACTCTCTTGTTTCCTTATTCTTCCTGCAATTGTGTATGCGAATGCTAAACCCTACTTCCCGCGAACAGTGCTTATAGAAATTGTACACGTCATCATGACAATCGAACACCTGTCCTCGGTTTTGGTATTACCCCAACAGTAAACTTGGGTACAAATGTATTATCA